>CM072876.1:8187500-10702500 GCA_036937835.1 Pampus argenteus | reverse complement strand
TGTTTTGACACAGATCAAGCTAGTGAACATCAACTCCACAGATATTGTTGATGGACGACCGTCAATTGTTTTGGGGTTGGTGTGGACCATTATCCTCTATTTCCAGGTAATATTCCTTTAGTTAATTAACCTTGAAATTTATCTTCTTCTAGCTAGCAAAATGTTAAGCAGTTTGAACTGAGAGCAAATGTAAGATCTATTTTTCATCCACACTGAAATTGAGCAGTTGGTACCTCCTCAGGCACAGATCAACAAGAACTTAATCAAAATAGTACAGTCTCTTAGCAACATGCACATGTAGATGCATGCTCTTCCAACAAACACAAGTATATTAAATATTGGATACTGTACTGATGGACTGAGTTTTTGTTGTCTACTATTCCCCACAGATAGAGGAACTAACCAGTAGCCTACCAGCACTGCAGGCCTTATCCAGCAGCACCTCATCAGTAGACAGTTCCAACAGCAGCACTGATACCACCAGCCCACCCGTCAAGAGGAAGCCTCTTCTACCTATGCAGGGTGGGGCCAGAAAGGCCCTGCTGAAATGGGTCCAGCAGACGGCCACCAAGTATGTGCTGCTTCCTTATATAACACCATCATCTGTGTATTGTGTTGATGAAAACAACAACAAACTATCAAACAAGTATATCTTTGTCTTTTTTTTTGGTCTCATATGATGTTGTGATGTTCTGTCTTTTCTAGACGTCTGGGGCTCGATGTGAAAGACTTCGGTCCCAGTTGGCGTACAGGTTTAGCATTCTTTGCCGTTATCCATGCCCTCCGGCCCAATCTAGTTGACATGGAGTGTGTATGGAGGAGGCCCAACCGAGAAAATCTGCAGGAAGCCTTCCTATTGGCTGAGACAGAGTTGGGCATTCCACAGCTTCTTGACCCAGAGGGTAAATAACATTTCCTATAGCATTTGAGAGAGACTCAATCAATACATGCCTGCAACATTGAAGTCATCCTCCTTTTTCTATGTTCTTTAACAGTATGATCTTTGTGCTATATTCACTCAAACAATGAGAAATCACTTACCCGACATATCATTTAAATCAGTAGCATCTCATTGTATAGAGCTGTTTTTCTCAAAATACAGAAATACAATTCTGGAGTATCTTACACAGTGTCAGATTTGCACCTCATTGACACTGCCAAACACCATCTGTGCCTCTTCACGCCTGCCCTGCAGAATGAACTCTGACAAATCAAGCTTGACATCAGAATAATTAAGGTCTATTAGGCCGTGAGATTCAGCATGGTGAAACCTCACAAGCAAAACTTGGAAACTGATCTCAGGTCCTGAAGGTTGTTTTCATGTAACGGACTGGTTGTCGGTTATCTGAGAGACTTTTTGATTTTGTGTCCGTGCCACTTATTTTCTTCTGTCACCAGGCTTCAGCTTGATATCACGTTTGATTATATTCTTTCGGTTTCTTTCTCAGATGTTGATGTAGACAAGCCTGATGAGAAATCCATCATGACATACATAGCCCAATTCCTGAAGCATCATCCTGACCTAAAGCAGTTTGACCCAGAAGGACAACCAGAAGAAGAGGTAACCAGGTGTCAGATTTATCTCATTCTGGACATTCTTTCCACATCCTACATTGTTTGTCTTTCTCTTCAAAGTTATTGTGTCAAACGTCAGCCATGACATTGTATCTCTTTTTACTTAGCATTGAATTGAAGTGTGCATAGCTGAGTGTTTCCAGTTACTGTTTGTTGATGTTTTATTCTATGTAAATGATAGATGGGTAAGGCTAACGTCATGGCCCAATAGTGTAAAACATATGCATCAAACGGACACAGGAAAGATTTTTGAACTACTAGAATTTTAGATTTCCTCAATTGACAATTTCATTATTGCTGTAATGACAACTGACAACTGATAACTGATTCCCAAATCTTATAACAAAACATATTTAATCTGTTATGTGACTCAGGTCTGGCATTGTCTTGCCTGTTGTTGTGTATGTCTTTCCTTTTTGCACATCTCTCTCTTGGTGTCTCTCCTTGTCTTTACCTCGCTGCTGTTTTTGTGTGGTGACTGCTTTCCTGTGGTTATTGTGCTGGTCTCTGTCGTACAGCATGGTCTTGCTCCTCGCGATTTGGCGGAAATGTTGCAGGTAGGTTATATAGTAACTTAAGGTCCCAGGGGCAAGTTTTCCATCATTTTCTGCAGCTCAATGTAATTAGCATCCCTGCACATTTGTGGTTTCCATATAAATGTGATTAATTCTTATTCTTCTGGCTCTAATATTGAATAATAGTATTTCTGTCTACTGTACAGTAGGGTAAGATTAAACATTGTTTTTCTCATGTCAAAACAGAGCCTGTATGCTACTGTTGGCTCTTTATCTTACCTGATGTGATATTCCTGCCGCAGGGTTTCTAAACCATGATAACAAAAGGAATGTCCAGTATAATAAGATGTGATATTACCATTTATTAATGTTACCACGTAGCGCTATGGCTCCTGGTTCCATTAGCATGACAATGAAAGCCTCTGGCATTGGTAGTTTGCATTGATACAGCATATTTGATGGAAAGCTTGTGAATAGAGGTTGCCTGTTTTTAATGTTAACAGTGTTGAGAGCTGCTGTGAAGCTGTGCTAACCACTTGCTCTTTAAGCCTCACTGTGTTTTTATGGTTGTTGTGTTTCATACCTGCTTTGTTCTTTGTTGACAGTTCTTTCTAACATGATAATGTCTGTCCTGAATATGCTATTGTGTTGTATTGAATGAAGGTCAATTGGTCCTTTTGTTTTAAATGAACCATAAATGTGTTGTATTATGTAAAACAGCAGTTGACACACTGGTGGTAAAATGTTTTGCAGAAGTTGTGGAGTGTACAATATGACAGATAATAAACCGTTTTCCCTTAGAATTAACCTAATCTATTTCCACGTCTCAAACTGTCATAAAGAATACAGGGCTGAGCTCCCCACGAGAGCCATCCTGAAGTGATAAAGCTGAATAGACTGAGACCGAACATCCCACAAGCTTTTGAACAGCATAGTATTATCGCCATGGTAACTTAAAATCCAATGAAATGTTAGTGGGGGGTCTTAGACAAAGTACCCTGTTTAAGCAGAGTGTTTTTGGCAGCTGTGGGTTTTTGACATTTTGTCCTACAGGGAGACACGGAGAATTAGCAGAACACATGTTTAATAGTACATGCTCTGCCCCTTTTTTCACCCATTTCCTCCCTCCATGCTTTCATCAATCTGTCGAACATCCTTCTGGTTAATGATCTTTTCTGTCCATCTTCCTGTTTTTCCCTTTCCTTTTCCCCGCTTTCCCCTCCTTGCATGCCCCTCTTTTATTTGGTTTACATTCCCACATTGCACTTCCCAATTTCCATGTCCATCTTTCCGCTCGTCGTTCACCCCACAACCCCTCCACCATCCCGACCTCCTAGAGAGAGCAGCGAAAGAGCCTGAGGGAGCTCAAAATGTGGCTGGACCAGCTGGAGAGGGACGCAGTACAGGCTCAGGAGACTGAGGGCAATCTTGCTCAACAGTACAAGGTTTGTTTTTGTGTTTTGTGTGTGTGTGTGTGTGTGTGTGTGTGTTTGTGTGTGTGTGTGTGTGTGTGTGTGTGTGTGTGTGTGTGTGTGCGCAAACTGGGCATAGCAACTCCTATTATTAGCTTAATCAGTGGCTTTACACTGTGGAGATCAGAGACAGTAGTCATCATATTTTCACTCAATCTGGCTTATTCCACCAAGCCTCGGGATACATTTCATATTCAGCAGCATGTGGGATATCCTCATTTTCATTGCACCTTATTCTGAAGAGTCTGACAATTTGAATCCAGACAGAAAAACGGCATCCAGGGGCAATTAGCTACAGTTTTTATGAGGGCCTGATTAGGCACCAATGGGAACAGAGTGTGAACCCTGAGAGAGCTTAATCTGATGTCTTAACTTAACTTGAATATTTTTGAACATGATTTCACAAGGGACAGAGAAGTGTGAATTATGAATTCACGAATGTCTCTTTATTTTTATTTTATTTTATTTTCAGTTGTTCAAGAGTCTACGTGTCCAGTTGGAGATGAGGAGGAAGCAGGTGGAGGGAGCTTTGCAGTCTACTCAGAAGGATGGGATGCTGACTGTGGATCAGGCTCTGGTTAAACAGACCTGGGAAAGGGTCTCCAGTGGGGTGAGAGAAGCAGGAGTCACCATCTATGTCCACTACATGCAGAGTCATCCTGGCAACAATTTGTAACATATGGCGGTCTTGGATATTAATCTGTTCTCTTATGTTATGACTGAATATTAAAGGTTTCAATATGATTAGGAATATATTATATAATAATTGTACCGTTTTCAACGGTAATGTTGATGTGTCATTTTGCTGGCAGTCGTCATCTTTTAATTTAATTCAGCTGAGACACAAACTAATGATGAGAAAGCATTCAATTCAAAGGTGCTTGACAGTCCGCATGTAATTGTCAGTTTTCAATTGTTTCAATTGTTTTATCTGTAATTTATGTTTTGTTTTACTTTTTTTTGGCACCATGCAATGACTTGGACAATCACAATTTGCTCATAAAGTTTTCTCTTTAATTTCTTTTTTCTGCATCTCAGCTCCTGGACTGGCATCTCCAACTGGACAGGTCTCTGCCTGCTCCTCTGGATATGGTGGGGACATGGCTGCACCAGGCTGAAGGAGCCCTGCGACAAGAGATCATCATCCAACAGGCACATGATGAGACAGCTAACTCTGTCCACAGAGCTTTAGAGCAGCACAAGGTTAGCATGGAGCCATACATGGGAGAGAAAACCAGGACACCGAGTGTGAATTTAAGAAAACATGCAAATACAAATCATTTCTAAGGTGCTTGATACAGTGGTGACAGTGTTTATTTTACTGTGTTCATGTGCTGTATGTATTTATACTGTGCAGGATGTGTTGAAGAGCCTCGAGACTCACCAGCAGATCTTTCAGAGGATCCATAAAGACAGAAGTGTTGCTGGAGTCCCTGTTCCCCCAGACCAGCTCCAAGACATGGCTGAGAGGTAGGAAAGACAACTGCCTCAACCTCTGGCTCAGAGACCTGATTTATACATTTAAATCAAATCATTGAAAATTGTTGTTTTTAATTTACAGCATTACATTCTGCTTTTCAAAGGCAAAGAAAAATGTCAGGGTCAAGCTGTAGGTCTGATATCTTTTGTAACTTTTGTCTTTTTTTTTAGGATGAACTTTGTCTCTACATCTTCTAGCATCCACTTAGCTAAGATGGAATTCTTGGAAAACAAGCATCATATGCAGGCCTTCCTTACTCTAGCCGAGTCCAAGCTCAAATCCTGGATCATTAAATACGGCCGACAAGAGTCAGTGAAACTGATGCTCCACAACTATGTTGTAAGCTCAGACTTTGATACACTCTCGCCATATTTTACTGAAATGATGATTGAATCTTTAACATCTGGAAAGTTACAAAAAGCAAAATGACTTTTTATTTATTTATCTCTTCAACAGTTATTTGTGGAGAAACAGCATTTCTTTGAAAATTATGAGACATTGTTCCAGTCCCTGAAAAGTGCTGCTGAGGTCTATGTAAATGCTGACAGTTCAGGTGAGAAGACAACACAGCAAAATTTAAATCACTGTCCGAACACTCAACACACTGCACATAGTGTATGAATAGAACAAATGATACATAAAATGCAAAATGTGCACAGTAAATTAAGGGTATGATATGTAATATACTTCACCTATAACCAATGCAGCTCAGTCTGCCTCTGTCTGGTTTTACAGCTTGGGTAGTGGGGGAAAGTCTGCAGGCTACAACTAAATGAGGTTCCTCCACTCCCAGCTCTCAGTGGGGAATACGACCCCATTTGCTAGTTAGGGGCTGCTCCAGTTCTGCGGGTCTCTGGGCGCAAACTGAGCAAGCTTGTTGGTTTCATTAAGTTTCAGGGTTGTGCTGCTTTAGGGTATGCAGAGCAGAGAAGTGAGGTGTTGTGAGAAATCAGGACATCTGAGACTTGATTGGTCAACCACACAAATCAGCAAAGGCTCAGTTTGAGATTGTAACTAACTGGGAAAGGACAAAGAGAATAAGGGGATTGATATGTAATTAGCTGACATTTTAAGACAGAACTCTCTGATTTATGTTTTGAAACTGGATTTTTTTATTTTGCTGGACTCATTTATCAGCCACACACTGACTGGTGATAGTTTGTCATTTGTAGTACAGGGCTTATGAGACTGAGTTTGAACTAGTGAAATGGAACAAGCAAGAAAAATACATCTCCCTGAAGTGAGAGTTTTTTGAGGTCAGAGAGGCATGTAGTTCGTCTGGTGCTTCTATGAACATGTATACCATCTGTCCTCTGCCTTAAAGCAAGACTGTGTAACTTTTACTGAACATCGATCAAAAGTGACAATTATAGCATAATATTAAATGCTAAGAGTCATCAAGACATCAAAACTGACTCAATAATAACAGTTCGACAGTAATATACAGTAATATAGTAATATCATAGTTTGCAAAAAGGCCAAAAGACGCAGCAAATAGCGTATTGGATTTATTAAGTAAGTCTTTTATTGCTTATGAATTCAAGTACATAATCTCATCAAGCAATATTTGTAGCTGTAGAAGTATGACAATAATTGCTCCATCTGTACGATGGTTTAGTATGATGAGGAGTGTATGCAGCAACCGTTGCAGTAGTAACAGTATCAGAGGGAGGAGCAGTGGTGTTTCTATTGCTGTCATTGTTGATCAAATTGATGAATTCCTTATCCAGTGGACGAGGGAGAGATGGGAGTGCGCAGGTTCATGCGGGAGGTGATGACTCAGTGGAGGAGTCTGTCCATGGAAGTGCGCAGTGTGAGGAGCATGCTGGAGGAAGTGCTGTCCAACTGGGACAGGTATAGCTCCACTGTAGCCTCCTTACAGGCCTGGCTAGAGGATGCAGAGGAAGCCCTGAGCCAGCCAGAAAACACAAAACGGGTATGAGATTGACTATTAATATTGTAGGAAATCTCACCATATACGTTTTTTTTTTTCAGTGTGCAGATTAAGAGTCCTCTTAAACATGTATTTATGTGATTGACTAGCAGTAAGAGCAATCAAATATATGTCAGTCCGATTTCAAGCATTTAGTTTTCCAAGTGGAATCTTATTAGGAGTCTCCACTCAAGTATCAAATGATCTCCTTGACTTACAACCAGCCACTGAGGATATTCCTGTTGTGGCATTGCCATGGTTACCTCAGATTCACATCCCCACCAAGGATTAGACAGCTAATTACCCCATTTTTTTATTGTCCTTTCTTTGTTTCCTTCTTTGAATCCCTTTCTTTGTTTCTTTTTTGATTAGCTGTCTTTGTGTCTTTCTTCGGCTCTCTTTCTTTGTTTATTCTAATTTCTTTTGTGTCTGTGTTTCTTTCTTTGTTTCTAATGAGTCTGTCTCTCTTCCAGGAGTTTTTTGGAAATCTCAGCCACTGGATGGATCAGCATGCAGTCATGAACGATGCAGGGAATTTCCTAATTGAAACGTGTGATGAAACTGTGTCACTCGATCTCAAGCAGCAGCTACTTCTTTTGAATGGACGATGGAGAGACCTCTTCCTCAAAGTCAAACAAGTAACAGTCAAACCCCCTTACAACTAAAATGTTAGAGAAAAAGCCCAGTTGGTATCTTCAGCTTTTAATGTAATATTTGAGCTATTTTAGGTTCCAGATGCTGGAGCATGCAAGTTTGACACTATTTAACCCATATCTGAGAATAAATAAATAAACTTTGTATTGTCTTTCATTTTCTGTAGTATGCCCGAGCAGATGAGTTGGAGAAGTGGAGGAAAGACCATCTAAAGGCTGTGTCAGCTTTAAAAGAGCTACTGGATACAGCAGAGGCCAAACTTAATGCTCCTGTCCAGGTGTCTTTTCTCAATGTTAGAACCTTTCTGCAAGGTGTGGAGGTGAGCAAATCATACATGAAGTGTGTTTTTGAACTCCATTTTTGTTGCTTTAATAGTAGTTATTTTGTGTGATCTATGTCCTGTCAGCTTTCAGTTCTGAAATAATTGAAATGCTTCAGATTACAGGAAGGATAACCTTGACAGCAACTCTGTGTATGTTCCAAATGAACTAGTTTAGTAGCTGGTGAAAAGTCGCATAATTTAAGGCACTATTTCATTAACATTTGGTTTGTAATGAGACAGGAGCCTTAGAAACAATTTAAAGATATATTATAACATTTTTTGATGCTTTGGCATTGAGATGCCTTAGAAAATGGAAAAATCTATTTTCTAGTGAAGATAGGCTCCTAAACATTTGCACTCGTCGGGGGCTAGTCCACTCTGGTCCTCTTCTTTTCTCATGTTGCCAACAGTGCATTAAGCTCAGCATTGATGTTATTTAGGTTAACAAATAGAAGCAGACAGAAACTAAACCAAAATACTTCAGGGTTATCATCCATTCATCCATCACAGTCTCAACAAAACAGGAGCATGCCACTATACTCTCACCTCTGGTGTCTGCATGCTAATAACATATAAGATGCTTGGTAACCAGTCAAAAATTGACAAATAACAACCTTGGGCCATGTCATTACTAAAAGCAGTTTTGTTGAAATAATTCCTAAAGATGACCCTTTGCTTGCACATCTCATCTCAGAATACCAAGCAAAAGGTTGTTGCCATGGAGACACAATACAAGTTGGCTGCACGCAGTGCTCAGCTCCTTGCCAAGGATGCACTACAGGATGAGGCTGCCAGGGTCATGGCAACTATGACAGCAGCCAAAGGTCAGCTGAGTAAGGTAAGTATCATATAAGGGCAAAAACTTGAGTGGTAGCATTAAATCTACCTCAGGTCTTTCATATAAATCACCACAACCTTCGTCTTCTGGGAGACATTTTTTAAAATCTTCTAATCACACACCATTATCACTATTTAATGGGCTGTATTATCTGTTTCCAGGTGAGAGAGCGGTGTCCCTCCCTAGTGAGGGAATGTCACGTCCTTCTACCGCTGTTGGAGGAGATGGAGAAACACATCACTGTTTTTTATCAGGCCCTGGAGCGGGCCTGTCACATTACTTCTGCCACCAGAGACCCAGACACACAGGCCCAGATCCAGCACAAACACAAGTGGCAGGTTAGATATGTTGATAACGCAAAAATGGATTTTTAAAAATTCAGTTTCATTCAGTTATAATAAGTGATTTAGATAATTTGATTAAACCTAGGGTTTGTTAAAAGTCAGATTATTCAACTGAAATTGCTGAATACAATTTCATCATTATCAAAAGGAATGATAGCCAAAAGACTGTAAAGAGTGTAAATGTATATTTAGTGTATATTTCTTTCAATATGTTATGTTCAAACAACTTTCTTGTGTTTTTATCTTCTTCACTTCTCTTCACACATTATAAAAATTATGCTCATTTTCATCTTTACAAGCTGTTTTAATTATAACTTTTTCTAAATAAAATACTGATGCGACTAGCAATTGCTGATGTGTAATGAAGATGTTGACAAATATGATCACACACACACATGTTTGTGTTGGCATTGTTTCCACTGTGTTCTCAGGATTTGTTAAATCAGCAGCAAAGCTGTAAACGATGTCTGTCAGTGATTGAGAGGAACCACCACACCTTGCAGAGGGCACTCTCCAGCAATAAAGTGCTCCGAAACTTTGACCTGTCCCTGCTACAGAAGAGAGTGGTTGAAATACAGAGCTCAGCACAGGTTAGCATTACACATGCATGTAATATACACATACCAGAATACCACACAGAGTGCATCACCCACACCGATTATATTAATGAGATTACAAGAACATCAAAACACTCAGTAGGCAGCAGTGTTGATTATACTTACTCATGTACACGTCTTGTTATTCATTTGCTTGATGTAAGAAAAATAATGTAATGACAATATATTACCAATGAGGCCAAATATGATCACCACTGCCTACTGTCCCTCCTCTCAGGCTTTGATGAAGGAGGTTGGAGAATGGAGAAGGCGAGAAGAGGCCAACAACTGCCTGAGAAGGAGGTTTGAGGAATCAAGACAAGATCTGGAGAGAGTGCTTAAGAAAGCTCAGGGCTGCTTAAGAGAGAGTGGAGACACTGAGGAGTTACTGAAGAAACACACTGTAAGATCAAACCCGTAACATTCTGCTATACATAGTACATGAGATATATAGAAGCAGTAATACAATGTTCTGAATACCTATTCTAGCCTTACAAAGTATTTTTCTTGGCTAATTAACTCAGCCAGTTATGATATACAGTTTTATCTTAGATTAAGATGAACTTAGAATATACCTATAAGTATAAAAACAGGCAGGTTTGAAGTAGATATGCTGTTGGCATTATTTTATTGCTTGTTTTGTGCCCAGTTTCAGCTTCTTGTGTATATACTGTATGTATAATGACTTCTCTGTGCACCTCAGTATAGAATATTTATTAAAATTTATTCTCTCTTCATACTTAAAACTAAAAGTATGAACCTACCACATATAGTATAAGCACTTCTCTCACTTCTGTCGTATGTTTTTTTAATTCAGGATTTTTTCAGCCAACTGGACCAGCGGGTGCTGAGTGTCTTTTTGAAGGCGTGTGATGAGCTGACTGACATCCTTCCAGAGGAGGAGCAACAAGGACTGCAAGAAACTGTCCGCAGGCTGCACAAACACTGGAAGGTCAGGGGTCACCGTGCCTTAACACTCTCACTAATTACTGTACATCTCTGGAGGTGCATACCCAGTACTTCATTAACTTAACCAAGAGGACCTTCGGCTTTAACAGAGTTCCCTTTAGTCTGTTTCCAATTAACCTGTATTAGTAATATTAAAATGCAACCTTCTCAGTGTTTTCTTGCATTCTCCCTAGGGGGATATTTTGTTTCTGATGAGTTCGGAAACAAAACAAAATGATAGTCTTGTACTGTATGCTGTGTACCGTGTGTCTTATACAGGGGTCTGTCTTATACTTCCTGTTTTATCACAGGACATCCAGGGTGAGGTACCATCTCACCTGCTCCGCCTAAAAGTGGAGGTGGAGCGAAGTCGAGTGGCTGTGATCCTACAAGACTGTAGAGCAGAGCTGGAGAGAGAAACACATGCTCTTTCAGGCACCTGCACCAGTGAGCGCGTGATCAAAGAGCACAGAGTGAGCCCTGGATTTGGTAGAATCAGATTAAACCAAAAGTAGAAGTGAAAGAAAGATGAAATCACTTAAGGTCATCATCATCATCATCATGATTCTGCCTTCGGTCTCCCAAGTTCAACATTTCCGTTTTTCTTATCTCCAGACATTCTTCAGGGAACGAAAACCTCTGACTTTATGTGAGAAGAGGATTAGGAACATGGAGGATCTGTGTCATAAATTACCTGACAACGATCCGGTTTATCAAACACTAGACTCCACAAGGCGGGCTGTAGAAGAGATTACAGAGCAAATCAAAAGTACCAACCTCCAACTAGAGCAGCATCCTGATAAATGGAAAGAGTGGAACAAGAGGTAAACATTGACAAAAAAGATGCATTCTTCAGCCTAATGCCTTTAGGTATGACCTTTTTTAACACTGAAGCAGGTCTAAACTTATTGTTCATTTTTTAAGGTTCTGTGAGCTTTCTGACTGGCTCTCATCTCAGAGGAGGCAGGTGAGGCTCTTGAGAGAGACAGCAAGACATCAGGAGCAAGTAGATACTGCTGTTCAGGTGAGCCAGCATACTGTGTTTGCTGCTGTAGGCACCGAGATTAGGTCATATTTAGTGCAGCTAAACTTGCATTCACATCATTTTTAGGAACTGCAGAAAGCAGTAGATGCGCGAGAGGAGAGTCTATTGTGGCTTAAGAGCCGTCTTGCTGGGCTGTCTGAGGTTAGTTCTGAACTGGAGATCCAGAGACAGAGTACAGCTCTGACTAAACTCTCAGCTGACCTGAGGACGCTCTTCTCTTCACTCAGTCAGGTATTCTGAGATGCTCTGCGTGTTAAAAAAATTTCTATCTCTTCTCTTTCCTTCTTGTCTTCCTAACAAAATCCTTTTCTGTTTTCTGTTTGATCCTCTGCCTTCTTCATTTACAGTGTGGTAAAGAGGGCTCAAGTATGTTCCAGTATGAGGAGCTGAAGGAGGAGGTGCGTGGTGCTCTGGAGGAGGTTCTGAAAGCTCGGAAGGAAGCTGAGGAGCAATCTAGCAGGGTCTTGGATGCTGAGGACCTGATGGAGGCCAAGCAACTTTACCTCATTCACCAGGTATGCAAGCAGAGTTGTGAGTGTGGTGATGTCAGCTAGTTAGTGAGATTTGTTTCACAGAAGCATCTGTACTCAAATGTTATTTGAATCTTATGAGGTATAATATGTCCCAGAGGTAAGAATTAATTTTGATTTAGATTATAGCTGGTTCGGTGATGAAAGCAAAATTAAGTAATCTCACACAATTTTAAGGATGAATCCTTCTTAATGTTATGCAGATTTGGTTGTTGTTTGACATGGTCTTGTCTGTGTGTCTGTGTGTGTGTGTGTGTGTGTGTGTGTGTGTTATAGCAACACCTAAAACGCCTGCATGCTAACCGGAGAGAGGCAGAGCTTTTGGTGTCCCATTGCCACCAGTTGCAGAAAGGAGAGGAGCTTAATCAGTCTCTACAGGAGCTGGAGGGAGCTTTTAGAGAGGTTGACCACAAGTCACAGGCAAATGAGCAAAACCTGCAGGTATACCAAGTCTGGATTTTTCTCACGTCAGTGTGCTAATTTGTGCATGTGTGAGTGTCATTGATCTGTCCACACACACCCCTTCTGTGATCATTGATTGGTCCATCTATTGATTTTGATGTGGTATGTTAATCTTCATGTTGTCCCAGGATTTGGTAAGTCCGTTTGGTAAGTCAAATGACACTAAATGCTACAGTACCTATTGTCTCTTTGTGTGAGTGAGTGAGTGTACATGCAGCATCTTGTGTATGAAGATATACCTACCATACTTCTTCATAATCTCCAGGCTACTCTGAGCTGCTGGCAGAACTTTGAAGCAGAGAGAGAACAAGTTTGGAGGTTTATCAGCAATGCCAACAATGAGCTGCACAAAGAACTTATCTTCAACAGCCTGGACAGCCTGAAAACTGAACTGGAGCACAACAAGGTGTGTGTGTTTGTGACGGTGTTGGCATCCATGCGTTAAGTGTGTGCTCTTTATTTGTTCTGTCTTCATTTTGACTTCTTATTTTCTTCAATAGGAGCTCTTCACAAAGGTTGAGGAGTGTTCTGTGCAAGCAGATCTCCTCCTGGAGATGGCAGCAGATATTCAGCTTGGTCCGAAAAATCAAACTCTTCTTCTACAGCAGGCAGAGTCCACCAGGGAAGCAGTCACACAACTTCAAGGTCACCTCAATAAGAAGTATGTATGATCCCAATCATCCCAATCCTCCAATCTGCCTTAATTATGTTGGAGTTTTTCTGTTACTGACGCAAACAAAGAAGTCTCGTATTTGATGAGTGAGATGGGTAGATAGAGAACAGATGCGGAAATGGTGGTGGTGTTTCAACCTACTGTTTGCACTGGTTTGTCAGTGTGTGATTGTTTGTACACATTTCTATATCTATATGTGCATATATCTGACAAAATGGAACTCACCTAATTATTTGTCTTATAGCATTATCCAGCTGGAGATGATGTATGTTTGGTGGGAACGCTTCAGCACTGAATCAGAGGGCTTCTCCTCTTGGATCAATGAAAAGGAGAGGCAGCTGGAGGCTGTCAACCCCACCTCCTCCTTAGATCCTTTGGACAAACACATCAGTACAGTAGAGGTATGTTTTTTATCTCCTCCTTTCATTGTATACCATTCTGTTCCATATGAGTTGCTCTTATTATAATTACAGTGTTAATTATATTAATATGATAATAATTATTGTATTGTAATTATAAAAAACTCCCTTAATAATCTATATATATATTTACATATTTATTTTTTTATTTTTATTTTTTTGTGGTGTACAGTGTCACAGTAGCCTGAGGGTTATTAAGATTGAGATGAAATAAGATGAAGTTTTAATCTAATGTCCAAAGGAAAATTGGGTCAGTTGGGTTATATTGAAAATATAATCTTGCCAAGCCAGACCCTAGCCTTATCAATTTTATTGAATTCTGGAGAAAGTGAAACAAAATTGGGATAACAGGACTTGAGGCAACCATATGATTTATTGTGAAAACTAACTCTGCTTAGTTTTCTTTTCAAAACAACTTTTGTGCGTTCACTTCCTACTCTGTCTACATACTTTTCATCACTATCATTCCCCTTCTGTTGCATTCCCCCAGGCGGTGGGAGAAGATTTAGAGGAGAGAAGAGCCACTCTGACTCACATGGAGGAAGACTGTGAGGCCCTATCGAGGTTTGTGACCCCTGGAGAGGGTGGATGTATCCGGGCAAGACTTACCCAGATGAGGTGTTACTGGGAAGAGCTGAAGGGGAGAGTAGAGCAGCTGGGTGGACAGCTCAACCAGAGCGCCTCCTACAGGCAGAGATACAATGACAACCTTGAACAGGTATACAGCAACATATGCAAGAATACATTTGCAAAAGTGATTGTAACCATATTTGCTTTTGACAATAGATGTCTGGGACATTCACCAACTGAAGAATGTTTTGTACAGAAATGGTGATTGAGAATGTGCACTGACAATCTGTTCATTTTTGAATAACTGATATTTTTATCATTACCAGGTCAAGAAAATAATGAGTGATCTTAAAGAGAAACTTGACTGTCCAGTCACATATTGCACATCATCATCTGAGACTTACAAAAACCTACAGGATCACATGGTAATAAAAAACACTAATCAAGCAGTTACATCAATATAGATATACAGTAGTTGATTATATGTTTGAAATGTTGAGGTTGAGTCTTATCTATTATTACCAACACAATACTCAATCTGCAATTGAGCATTGTGTTGGTTTTCCCATTTTATTATGCTATGTGTTCAATGGTTTACTTTGTATCCATTGTGGAGTTGATTACAAGTTCATGTCTGTTTCCTCCAGGAGGTCTGCCAGGCTGTCGAGCAGCTGAAGCCCAGGCTGATGGCGTTGTGTTCAGCTATGAAGAGGTTTGGAGAGGGCAGCCAGCTGGAGGAAGAGGTGGCTAACCTCCAGAAGCAACAGGGAGAGTTTATGGGAAAGGCCACAGAAAAACAATCAACATTAGAGAGCCTCCTAGCACTGTGGCAAAGGTACAACAAACAATAATATGTGACCATGTCTGTGCAGTTTTCCAGAAATGTGACCCATGTGTTAGAGTAATCACACTTTCCTGCATATTTGTCTGGAAGAACTCTACTCTAATAATATGCTTTTATTATCATTCTCTTTGTTCACAAAATAGAGTGATGGTCTCTTATTCTTTGTATTATTCAAAAGGAAGAAAAGAAAGATCTGGTGGTGGCTTTTTAGTGTTTACCCAACCAAAGCGATTCTTCCTTTAAATTAACTGGACTGTATTTATACTGCTAAACCTGGTTTATGTGTAGTTGTGTGTTCCTCTGTAGTCAATCTCCTCCCCTGCAGGTGAATGCATGAGGGATTACTTACAGCACTGGGTGGACCGGCAAAATATGGTTGCCCTATTTTTACACTGTCCCTGATACTAAGTCACAATCAGATAAAAAAATCACAACATCCAGACAGCGTCATTGTGTGTGTGTGTGTGTCATTGTGTGTGTATATTTTGAGATGACTGACTGTTAGTGGTGTCAATCTGGTGATAGATCAACATTTATTCTATTCATGCATAAAATGCATTTGATTTGAAAGCATGTTTCTGATTGACATCTTTGTATCTGCAGATTTGAAAAGGAGAATTCGTCTATGAAAAGCTGGCTAGACAGATGTGAGACTGTTTGCTGTCCGGACACTGAACTGCTTTCTGCAGACAAAGTAAAGCTTAGGATTGAACTACAAAATGTACAGGTAAATCAGTTGACTATTTCATGATTGTTTCGCACATATCTGATTAATTTCCAAAAATATTTTGTGTTATGGAGACAGTTATGTTTCTTTTGCATGTGCTTATCTGCCCCTTTGAGTTTATCTCACCTATTATAGAGGATGTTTTCAGCCGTTTTTGTATTGCATCATTTAAAGATTTATTTTCACCATACAGGAAATGCAAAGGGAGACACCATCTTATGAGGCCCTCCTCCAGGGTCTTGTAAATCTTGGGCTGTGTCTGTATCCCACAGCGCCTGAAGCTCATATCCAAGAGCTCAGTGATGATCTCACACAACTACAGGAGAGATGCACTTCTATGAAGAAAAGTGTATCACACAGGCAATACTCTTGTTTTACATTTCATATAGATTGTTTCAAATTTTGTTCTCTCCATGAATGTATTTTTCCAAGATCCTTGTTTTGTTTAAATACAGACCAGTTGAAACCACAATACTGTCCTATTCTTTATCCAAACTACCCTCCACTTCTCTTCTAGGCTTGAGCTGCTGGAGTCTCAGTTGTCACAGCTGGAGCTATTTGACCAGGCACTTCTGACATTGACCCAAAGGAGTGAAAACTTCCTTTCTAGCTTGAGAAGCACTTCACAGGTTGATGTTTCAGATCTTGAGGTTGCAATTACTAAGCTCAAGGTGAGAAATCAATAATTTGATGTCTTTATGCACTTTGGGCTTTTACAGTAAACACGTTTTTTTATTGATTGCTGCTGGAGCTCACAGAAATTTGTTTAACTGAACCATCTTGTTCTAGGCGCATGAAGCACAGCTACAGGCTCATGCATCACTGAAAGAGACTCTACAGCAAAGAGAGTTATCCCTGCTTCAATGCTCTACTCCAGAGGCCCAACAGCAGCTCCAGGGCTGGAGGGAGGACTGCCTACAACCCCTTACTGAATCAAAGCGTCTACTGCACCTTCGTAAAGATTTGCTGACTGAGTTAAAGACTTTCCTTGAGAAGCATGGAACGGCAGCTAAGGCTGTGCACCGCCTTCATGAGGCTGTGGAGGGCAGGGGGAGCTGGGATCGCTCTAAAGCTGAGGAGCTTCATCGTGGAATGGGGGAAGTTGCTAAAGATGTGGCCTGTCTTGAGGCTGAGGCAGTGGGGTTAGATGGGCAGCTGAGCAAGGCACACCTTCACCTGTGTGGTGCAGAGTGGCGGGGCTCCAAAGATGTGAGCCATCCTCAGGGAAGAACTTCTTGCAGGGGACAGGCAGTGGCCCTCATGATGGCTCTGGAGGAGGTACAGAGGGGTGTGGGATGGAGGCAGAGTGAAGCAGATGCTTTAGGGGCCCTGTGGAGCTCCTTCAGGGGGAGAAGGGAGGAGGTGATGAAGAATTTAAAGAAACTGGAGGATGAAACGAGACAAGAGGGGGCCAGAGAGAGCTCTGTACAGGCCTTTCAAAGCAGGTATGTACATGGTAATTAAAACAATTCAAGTCACTAGACGTATTACTATACATCAATATAGTGTGTATTACCTGATTCTGTATGACCTCTTAAAAGCAGTTTGACACATCTGTGGAAAGATCTCTGTTTCTCCTATACCTTTGCTATAGCTTTGTTGTTCTAAAAATATATTGTTGAATAATTTCTACCTATGGTTTGCCAAACTCCTATACAGTACATAAATGCAGCCAACTGTTGATGGACAAATGAATCCACTGGCATTTGATCTCCTGAAAAAACGAGAAATCTTTGATGCTGGAATCAAGCTTGTAACCCCTATTGTTTTCTACTGCATCTATTCATCCCAGACTGCGTTTCTTCGTCCAGCTGGAGGATGAGCTCCAGTCCCTGCAGCACTCACAACAGTGGTTAGAAGAGAAGGGAAGGCAGCTGGCCCAGAGAGACACTGAGCTGTCTGGGGAGGCTCTAAGAGAGGTGGCCCTGGTGAAGACAGCCTATGAGAACATCAGGATGCTAATCAGCAATGGGTGAGAAAGAGGAGTGTTTTTTTGTTTGTTTTTTAAATCTGCCAGGTAGGGTTTAGAAAAAGGTTAATCTTTGGATAGGTAGAATAAATACTGATGATTTTAAAATGGAAACATAGAATCTGCTGTAATTGTAACATCTGATATTCACTGCTAGTTAAGAAGCTATAGCTTTGACCTTTTTTCTTTCTTTTCTCCTCCAGTCAGGAACAGAGTGGAGTTGTGGTAGATCTTCTTCGTAAGTTTCAAAACCTGAAGTTGATCCTCAGCACTGCTGTGGAGAATGCCCAGGCTGTTGCTCACAACCTGCCTGACCATAACCATAATGCTCTAGAGGCCAAAAGGACTTTCACACGGGTCAGAAGAAGTTTTTATTTTGCTCCCTTTTAAATGCAGCATATGGTAAACAGAATTTGAAGTTAGGATTCATTTTTTAAACAAATAAGGACTGTATGTGTCATAATCCACTAGGTTTCTATATTTTTTAGTTTGTTTAAGAAGTAGAGAAATTTCCTCAACCCATTAAAGAACACTTAATCCTTTAATTCATCCAAATATAATTATTCTGCAGTTATTAATTTACATTCATCAGACTGTGATTTGCATGATCTTACCAGTATATCAGTCAGGGCTCAAAAAGACAAGTGCATTTCAACAGTAACTACCCTACTCTTCCCTTTCCAGTTTGTACAGTATCTCTCCCTCTAGTGGTAGTCAGTTGTTATTTCTTCCTTTCTCTGTCCCTCCAGCACGAGATGGTCCAGTCTGAGCTTAGAGATAAACAGGAAGACATGGACCAGCTTATTAGCACAGTTGAGGACCTGCAAAGAGAGCTGGAGAAGATTCCCAACTCTGATATGTGCTCCATCCAGAAAGACATGGAGACATTAAGAGATCAGTGGCTCGAGGTGAGTAGTCCTTAAACAGATGATATACCATCCTGCATATCTGTTTTTGGTAAAGAGGCTTTGACAGCAGAAATCATTAGGGTGTTTTTAATTTAGACAAATGCAGTCATATCCTAGAACTAGTGTGTCACACCTGAAATAATACTTTCTGAGTTGTGCAACATAACAGATTGTGATCCTGACGCAACCTATATGAATTTTCCAAAAACTGTCAATATTGTTTTACCCAGCTCTAGTGCTGAAATAAGATAGCGACTATAAACAATATGAAAAGCTTTGTGGGGATGTTTACAGTGACTATAAATACAAATAAATTATGATGTCCACAGTACAGTTTTACCAAACACGTGCACTGTTCCTATCTTAATGATGTTTATTTCTGTCTATTCTCCCTTTTTTTTTCATTTTCTCCTCTTGTGGGATTTAGTCGGCTGCTCAGCTGTCACACATGAGACAGAAATATAAACAAGTCTAGACACATTATCTGCTTTTCTGTCTCTCTCTCTCACTTTTCATCCCCACATCTGTCAAACCAATTAAGTCTCGATTGCCTTCCATCTCCCAGTAAAGCATACCGTCCCTTGTTACAGGCAGACAGAGAGAAAACAAAACACAAAAGGGAAATAAATCCTACCTCTCCTGTTGATTAAGATGTAATCTGTTTCCTGTACAAAGACTTATTGCTGATCTCTGTTCTTTTAGGTCTCGGAAAGAATACAAACCAACACAGAAAGACTGGGCTACTGTGTGACTCTATGGGATGACCTCAAGACCTTGGAGCAGGACATCAACCAATGGGCTGTTACCTCCATTGCTGATCTCACTGACAGTGTCACTAATCTCATTGACAAGGAGAAGACAGAGATCCACCTCACCACATTTCAGGTCAGATCATGCTAGACAGTCTCCATGAATGAGTGTTTGAATGATGTTGGTGGTGTAATATTCACTCATTCTGAATATTCTATATACATTACCATATTCACTCTCTCTTTGATCAACAGGCTGAGGTTGAGAAGAGAGAGCAGATGCTGGACGCGCTGCAGGAGAGAGTGACGGAGCTGAAAGAGCGAGCCAAACTGCAGGAAACCCCGTTACAAATGCAGGTGAATGTGGTGGCAAAAAGAGAAATGCAGGACAACTTTGGTAAAATTATTATAGCTAAATAATGCTGTTTAATACAGCTGCAACTTTATTCAATAATTGATAACATATATTTTGTGAATCAAAGAGTTTTAAATGACAATGTATGGAATAAATGTATATGACAACTTAAATTGTACTGTTGTATCTGAGATTTACTTACAACAAATAGACTTGAACAAAGAGCCTATTTGGCTTAGCAATGGGGGAAAGGTGAAAAATAAACCATTAAGGCAAACCCCTTAAACCCCTTAGTTTATTTGATAATGGAAAAAATGTTTTTTATCGATGAAAATGTGTAGATGTAATAGATATAAAATTAAAATGTTGTATTGTGTTGTGTGCACAGTTCTACAAAAGACATTATTATATAGATATTTGAATATCCTCATCACCACTGTTTGCATTTTGTTTATTTCAGATTTTCTTTATATAATGAAGCAAAATGTCTCTGATTGAACCAGGTCCTGGAGTCAGACCTGAGGAAGAAAATGGCCCATGCGCAGGACGTGTACAACCAGGCCAAACACACTCTGACCTTCTTCAGTTTTCAGAAGCAGCGATTGGAGGACCTCATGTCCCAGATGGCCAAGCGGCTGTCGACAGTTGAGGGTTCCTTATCTGACCTCACTGAAGCTACTTCACCTGAAGACATTGGTACAGTTAAGGTATGATGCTGACATTTCCTTTAATGTGACCCAGCAACACAATAATTCCAGGACTGTCCAGAGACTTTATGCCAAAAAGAAACCGCTCTTCCTATCCTAGTGCTTTTTATTTTTCTTCTAAAGAAGTTCATATACTACCAACCATGCACTACAAATAAGGATATAGAAATACCATATTCTCTGTTTGTTGCAGTTGTTGTCCTTATTACAATAACATACCAGGGCACTACTTGACTCAAGTACCTCCTTAATTAAATTGTTAGCACCTCCTTAGGGTGTAGTACTTATCAAACACTTAATACACACATAATAATAATAATGGCAGAGACTCTTTTCTATGATAGTTCTGCAGGGTGTATGCAGTACTTGTGTCACTGTTTCTACTCTTAAATGTCATACATACAACATATATGCATTACTTGATCCGTGTTTCTCATTGCTCTTCTGTTACAGGACCTGCAGATTGTTGTTCAGCAACAGAGGGCAGACATGGACTTGGCTAGAGATGCTCTTAGTGCACTGTGCAGGTCGCATCCCTCCCAGGAGCTCTCTCGCCTCTCCTCTGACCTCACCTCTATTGCCAAGAGAACAGAGGCTGTTGCCCAGCGCTGTGCCAAGACCAGGGGCAGCCTGCAGGACGGGCTACAGCTCCACTTCAACGGTAGGACATATTACTGGTACATTTTGTTGTTAGATTTTGTTTTTCTGGAATTAGATTTAAGATTGAGAGATTAAGTTTAATGGCATATTTTTTTTCCAAGAGTGCTTTATTTTTCTTTACCTCCCTCAATATTTTATGTATTTTTGGTAACAGTAACAGCACTCAGATAGCCACTAAAACATATAATGTTTATAACACTTAACATCTCATAATCACCCAGTGAAACTGTACTACTACATGATGCATATCATTTGTTCGTGTTAGTGGTGCAGCAGATTTAGAGTTGATTATCCAACATTTTCCCCCAGAGCACACTCAAATTACTCACCACAACACACACTCCATTGACATACATTGTCTGGTACACCGGTGCGCTCTCATTGCTCAGACACACACCTGTGCCTCGGAGAGTAATGTCGCTCTCATCACATCTGCTCTCAAGGGAGTCATTTTGGGCTTGTTGCCAAGGCAACCTGGCGCTGCACAGTGTGGACACACCCACACTTCCTATCTGCCTCAACACATCTCCTCTTCTTCCATCTTTACCTTCAAGTTCCTTCACTTTTATATCTTCTCTGCTTTTACTATACATCAATTGTATTCCGTTTGTCATCATTATATAATGTCTTTATCTTTTCATCTCACCTTTTCTTTCTCTTCCTCTAAGCAGAGCTTGTCCAAGACTTCCACTCCTGGCTTGTTGATCTAAAGTTGGAGTTAAAAGAATGTTCGAATCAATCTGGAGATGGTACCATCCTTAGAGCCAAGTTACAACGACTGAAGGTACTGTTATAAATGCTCTTATAGTCTTATATGGCACTATAATCAATTGATGGTATATTCAAGTCTGTCAATTTTCAGTTTTCCTTCAATATCTGCATGCTGTAAAACTTACAACACAATCATTCTATACTGAATTAAAATTTAACTGATTAAAGTAAGTAATAATAACGTATCAGGGTAAATATTTTAGTTTAGTTTATATTAAAACAGTGATGTTTATACTTATACATATTATTTCCCATATTATTTTAGAATTAAATCATCATTTACTACTGTACAATCTAGATTGTGCTGCAAGTAAAAGTGGACTAGAAATACATTATAAGACTTATGAGTGTCTTAAGGAAACATATTTTTCCCACACAATGATGTGTGTGGTAAATCCAGATCTAATGGTTATGATGCTTAAAAACATCAGATTTTATTGGTTTCCCCTGCCTACATCCACAGGATTTATTAGAGCAGACATCTGAGGGTGAGAAGCGTCTCTCTCAGGTTTGTGAGGAGGCTGAGAGGCTCCAACTCCACCTGTCAAAAGCGGGAGCCACACAGGTCCAAGAGCATCTCTCCTCCTGTCAGAGAGAGTGGAAGAACTACCTAGACAGCTGCTCTCAGAGCCAACAAGACTTGGACGAGAGTATTAATCTCCTGAAAAAGTATGGCATCACTTTTTTGCATCTTGTATTTATGCAAAGTATCAGCTGATTGGAAATATATCTGAAATCTTGTCTCCTTTAAAGTTTCGATGACACTGTGGAAGATGTAAGAGACTGGCTTAAGCATATGGAGATCAGCCTCAAGAGCAAGCCTGTTCTTGGGGCAGACAGCCAACAAAATGCCCCTGACACCACAAAAGAACTGGAAAAGATGGAAAACCTCCATAAGGAGCTGCTAGCAAGACGGTATGTACTTGTGGGGTGTGTGAGGCCATATTTCAAAGATGCATAATTAACTGTTGAACTTTCTGAACAATAACATATTACTGTGTCTTTTTAGGGACTCAATCGAGCGTGTCTGCCAGGCAGCCCAGTCTCTGTCTGAAGCAGGACGGGGGTCAGGAGGAGAGGTCAGAGTGACAGGCCAGCTACAGATGGAATACCAGGTCCTACTGAAAGCAGCCAGGGAGAGGCTGCGAGGCTGTCAGGAAAGCCAGGCTTTTGGTGAAACCCTCCAGGGAGTTTGGACCTGGCTAGAGGAGATCCAGGAGAGACTGGGTACAGTAGACAGCACCATGGGTACCAAAGAGCAGTTGGAGCAGAGGCTGGAGACTGTGCAGGTGAGAGGAGGGAAAATGAATTAAAAGCAGAACCAATTCAGTAGCCATCTACTACAAAGTCATAGAAATCTGTATTGGTAGCAATGTTGGAGACAAAATGACAACTTGCGCAAAAATGCACAAGACAGTTCCAGGATACAATAAAATGCATTAATTAACTGTTTTTAAATTTGCACATATTATTATTGTTTTAATACTACTACAGGCCATAGTTACACAAGTGAACACAAGAGGGGGCTGTTTGCTTAAGAAAAGATTAATCCAAACTTCAGATGAGTAAATCCAGTTCACTCTAACCAGTCTCTGTTTGCACAGGACATCCTGCTTTTGAAAGGGGAAGGGGAGGTCAAGCTAAATATGGCGATGGGTAAGGGTGAGCTGGCCCTGCGCAGCTATGGAGCCACCGGACAGGAAGTGGTCCGCTCTCAGCTTCAGGAGGTGGAGGATGCGTGGGCGATGCTGCTTGTGACTGCCATGAGCTGCCACAGGTACAGAGGCTACTTACTTGGAATATAATCCGATGGCATGATCCCGATATGATAAGATATAACCCCATAGTGTCATCAAAGCTGCCTGTCATAATTCTAAAGAAGTGGTCCTGCCTTTAATTTGATATTTTGTCATCATATCATTGTATAATTAATTAAATTGCTGTGAATTGCGAACAGATTTTAATTTAGCTATCCCATTTTTCTGCCTGATTTTATGTACCATTAAATTTCCCTTGGAAATTTTAGAGGCCATTTACCTGTGTGCCAAAAATCCTCTCTTGGGAACAGGTTATTTTCATCATGATAGATTGATGTCTCAATGCCATTAATTACCATTAGGTTAAATACATAATGAGAAGTATTAGTCTCATTTTGTAATTCTGATTGATGTGTCTGAATTTATGTGTGCTTTTCTGTGTACGTGTGCGTGCATGTATGAATGTATGCACGTTCATCTGAGTTTTGTGTGTGTGTATGTGTGTTTAGTGGAGCAATTATGGTCCCTCCTAGAAAATTTTTATCCCATTAGGGACTAAATGGCGGATGCCAAAGAGTGGGTCACACATGGGGTGTGTTTGCATTTTTAGGGGAAAAGGATAACAGGAGGAGAGGGGTAGCAGGTGAAATAGAGGTGCATGTGTGTGTTATTTGTACATTCAGGGGTAACAGATGGCAAGGGAAATGATGTGTCTGTGTCTGTGCCCGTGCGTGTTTGAACCACCTGATAAAAGGTGATAAAGGCAATAAGCCAGTATTACAGACAATTTATAATTCTTGGCCATATCATGAGTCTGAATTATTCACTGTACCATTTAGGACACTTAAAAAGGTACATAGTGTTTTTTAGTCTTGAAGATTTATAATCAGATTAGATGTGGTAAGATAATGTAGATATTATGGGAATTTAAACAATAGAATAGATTAGATGATCTTTCAGCAGGTTTAATAAACCCTGTTGACATGGATTCTGCACATGTTATATTGAGTAGATTCTTTTTCAAAAAGTATATTTCCCATGCGGGCCAGTCACAGACTAACACAGACATCCACCATCTTACCTCCAGTCGATTAGAGTGGACTGTGTCACAGTGGGGAGGATACTTGGAAAGTGCTGCTCAACTACGGTGCTGGATGGAGGTTGTGGAGCGGGAGGTGGGTACACCCCTCATCCCCCAGCCGGGTCCCAGAGAAAAGGCCTCGCAGTTAGAGAGACTAAGAGCCCTGCTGGCTGACCTGGAAGATCACCAGGTGGCATTGTCTAGCCTGGAAGAAAAAGCCAGAGAACTCTTCAAGAAGACTGGTGATGCAAGTTTCAACCATGGTGCCCGCACCCAACTGCAGGCACAGTTTGATGACCTCACAGCTTTGGTGGAGGTTCGTGGGATGTTATGTTATCCCGTAGTACATTGTATTGTAAATAAATATTTTGTAATATTAACAATTACATTGTTTGTGTCCATTCTTTAGGAGAGAGTACACCTGGTGCAGGCTGTGGTGTTGGAACACCAAGAGTACCTGGAGGCTGTTAGGGAGCTCACTGATTGGCTAATGACTGCAGGAGAGGAGCTACAGCATTGGTCTGATACATCAGGAGACTCTGCTTATATCAACAAGAAACTATTAGAAGTGAGGGTAAGGAAGTGTGTCATAACAAACAGAAAACTCAAAACATATTGTTTTTATATCTAGTAAAATGATAATTGTAACATAAGCAGGAACTAATTACATGTGTATTGAAATAGAAAGAATGGTCTTTCCCAACAGCATGTGAAACTACTCAGTTTGAAGGTAGTGCACATTTTATCTGTTGCTAAAGTAACTGATTGCTGAATTATCTCATCTAATCTTTATGGGCTCCTGCTATGAAAGAGTGCAAACTATGTAGAGAATTGAAATTGCTGCACAGTTTGTTCCCATATCAGAGCCAAATATACCCATCTCTTACTGCCAATAAGTTGGTCTATTACTGTGTAAAAAAAAAAGGGTAAAGGAGAGCAGCAGTGGAATTAATGCCTGTTAAAGCTGTTCCCTGTATAATAATTCTGCAATTATAGAGGAGAGAAAATATGTGAGGAGATATTGATTTGCATTTAAATTTCACACATGGGTCCTAATTATCACATTCTAAATGTGTGTTTGTAGAACCGTAGTGTGAAGCATTTTAATCCTATAATAATAAAAGGAAATATAATTTGTTGAATACACAAGCTAGTTGCACTATTTTCTATATACCGTTCATTGTTTCCAGGTTAATGTTCATATCCTTCTCACGATCACTGGGATGACCAGATGCAATTTTTTTTTAATCCCAGGTTGCTGCTATGCATCACACTCAAGTGTTTGCTTTGCACACCCTCTGCCTTCTAAGTGTTCCCTTTCCACACACAATTGAGAGATGGAGGCAGAGAAGGATGGAGACTGGGTGATTACTTAGATAGAAAATGAAACAAATGTACATCAGAACTAATGGTGTAAAGGCAGAATCAAAGAGGTACACACAAAAAATGATGGAACAGGAGACAAATGAAAGAAAAATGAAATGAAGCAGCTTTAAATAGAATTGACTGCACATCCGGAGGTTGCAGTCTCCGTAGCCACAGTTTCCGTAGCAACTTTGTCTCCTGTCTCCCTATCTCTTCAGGAGCGTGTGGAGTGTCGGCTATTAGAGGGCCGAGAACGTCTCAGCCGGGTGCGTCGGAGTGCAGCCTCCACAGCGGAGCACACAGCGGCAGGAGGCTGCGAGGCCATGGACAGACAGCTGGGGGCGCTGTCCCAGGCTCTGGAGCAATGGGAGGGAGCTGCTCTGAGGGCCAGAGACGGTCTAGAGGGGGCCCTGGCCACCGCCGCAGCCTCAGAGGAGGAGTATGACCGCCTGACTGCTCGACTGGAGGATAAATTGAAAGAGCTAGATGGACGTCTGAGGGGGTGGAGCCAGGAGTTGATTAAAGTGGAAGGGCGGAGCAATGGCGAGGAAGCAGTGGAGGGATGGCAGCTGGCTAAGGTACTGTAGCATAGGATTTAAATAAATGGCAGCATAATGTCTAAATTATTTACCATTCATATACTCACAATAGCACATTTAAAAATAATAATAAAAACTCTTTTGTTCAACTGGGATTTGGATTGGCGAACTGTGATGTGCAAAAAGCTGATAGTGACTACTGTGCAGTACTGTACTATGTTAATTTTAGAGAAGGTGATTAGTGTTGTTGAACTGAAAGTATCCACACTCACACACATACACACACACCGGGAAGACATACAACCTCTGTATTCAGATATGATTTCTCTGTCAGTAATTATCCATTCTATTTGTAAAGCCCGAAGAACAGATTAGTTTGTAAATCAGCTTTACTAGGATGACGAAGGAGTGACAGCTACAATCCCATCAGTTTCCCTTGTTTTCTTTTCATTCTGTATTGCCCTTCTGTCCCCTCAACCCCTCCCCCTTTTGTTGTTTTTTTGCCATTATTCTCCACTATCTCTCCCTCCCAAACATTCCCTTTTTCCATTTCTTTCCTTATTCCCCTGTCTGTACTTTGACTTGTTTGAACTGGAGTGTACAGTGATGTCTTTCTCGGCTACAGGGGTTATTTCTTAGATGCTCCTGCCCCTCACCTCCCCTGCTGCTTTGCTTCTAACCTCTACAGGATGTTTACAGTGTGACAATTTCTCTGTATTGTCAAGAACATGCCATACTCCTTCCCAGGATTCTTCAGCCATGCCTTTCTCTGGGCTTCCTCAATTTGAGGCTGTCAAAGAAGAGAGGAGGCGTTTTCTCCCTCCTCCGGTCTTTTCTCTCCTCCTACAGCCTATTTCCTGTGTCCAGGCTTGTTTTCGTTACACGCTCGTTTGTGTGCGTTTGAACCAATCCTGCATCTGTGAGGGCTGACAGCTGAATTCCACTGGGAGAGAGCGTGAGAGAGTGAGAAGGAGAAAAAAATGTGTGAGAGGGAATAAGTAGAAGGAGTGGGAGGAGGGAGAGACAACGAGAAGAGAGGAGGGAAGAGAAAGTAGTAGAACGAGGGAACGAGAAGAGAGCAGCGAGTCCACCAAAACAGGCAGCGAGGGAGGGTTGTTTATTGGTCATACGTCAAGAAGAGCGCGAGTCAGAGAGAGAGATTGTACATATTTCATGGGACAGGATTTCATGACTGTGTGAGTGCAGAATGTGAGGCACACTGACGAGAGTGGGAGAACGTTATCCACTGCTCTTCCTGCCACACTCCGCGAAGAAACAGAAATGCTTTTGTACAAGCAGCACTGTGAGTATGTGCTGGAGCGTGTGTGTGTGTGTGTGTGTGTGAGTGTATGTGTGTTAGCGGGAAGAGTGAAAAGACTGAGCCAGGGTGTGAATAGGAATGCGAATGCACTTATTGAAGGGTGTCATGCAGATCCATTTGGTGCCTGTCTCTCTTTGACACACACACACACACACGCACACACACATACAGACACTGAGCCAGCTGGTGTCTGTTTTGTGTTGTTTAGGATATACTGGAAGGCTTGCAGAGCGCCGAGCCGATGGCAGAGAAGTTGAAAGGCCAACTGAATGACCTAGTGCGATACTCCAGAGACCTGGGCTCACAATCTGACCGGGTCACTGCGCTTATCAAGCAACACAACAGGTGAGGAGAATCTTTCTGCTTGAATGAACACTGAATGTGTGTGTGTGTGTGTGTGTGTCATTTGTTTATGTAGATGTGTAACAGAGATTTATTAGTTTTCACATATAATGAATTTGGTCTCATGCAATGCACTGTTTTTGAGTTTGATTATTTTGAATCAATTTTGCATATGCCACATTGTGATATATTTATGGATATCAGAAAATATCTTAATGAATTTGTTAATGTAATAATGATTTCAACTATATATCCAAGGCCTATTATTAGTTCTATAGGGAATGTTTATTATGATATTTTGCAGTGCAATTTAATTCCATAACACAAATTTGTTTGTGAACACACCATGCAGGCTATACATTTACAACATGTACATGCACATACCCATTCAAGCACACAAATATTAACTTTTAGCACAAATGATCTAATGTATTTTCATGAATGTAATATTTACTTATCTTGAAATACTGTGAAATAATTAATAGTATGAGGGACTGTGACCAATATTTATTGGTTGACAACATGAGTGAGGTCAATTCGTTGAGATGTTTTGGCGAGTAATTGGCTTTGGCTGCTGATTGGCAAAAACAGCACCCTTCCTTATTCATTTGGCTTTTTAGTCTGTGATAGACTTGGCCTGTGTGCTCTTTGCACCTGTCCTGCATTAAGCACTGCGCAAAAAAGGGAGACAGAGTGAGAAAAAGAGTCAGAGGAGACGAGCTAGAGGAAGAAAAGGGCAGCAACCCCCCCCCCTCCTCCTCACAGCACATGCCAGATTTTGTCTGTCACAGCAGAAAAAAGTGCTTCTTCCACACCCATGCTATCCCCACTCTGTTACCCTTTTCATGTCCATATCGCATTATTAAAACTCAAGGGTGTTAGTGTGTATGTGTGCGTTCATTAAAGTGTGTGTGTGTGTGTGTGTGTTTAGGTGTGCTTCAGTCGGATGGTGTGTGTTTTTTTTTCATGCCTCCCCTTGGACAGTAACTTTTGCTTAAACCAGCTGTTCACCTTCTTTCACTCTCCTTTTGCTGCGTTAACCTTCACACACTGCCAGCTATGTATGAAATCTAGTCTTTGTTTACCTACTCCTTATTTTCACTCCTACATGGCATTTTATGCCTTTTATGCATTTTAGGATTCTGTGTGCTATAAACTGTAAGGATTGTTTATGCCAGTAATTTGCCTGGAGTTTATTGGAAGTAATTTTAGCAGTTGTGGCATGTGAAATCACATAACCTATCCATACATCATCATGCTGTCCAGTACCCCTAGATGTTTTGTCCATTCTGCACCTTACATTTTATGTCCAATGCAAACATTCATAACCAATGCAGGGAGTAGGATGCTCTGTAGTGTGGCAGAAAATGAGGATGAAGAAAGTCATGAAGGAGACAGGAATTTATGTCCTATCACAGACTTGCTATTTAATTTTTTTAAATTAATTTTCCATTATTAACTCCACTCAGCAATGTCAATGTCCGCTGTTAGAGCTGTACCATTGACTATTGACCTTTTAAAATGCGATTTAGAGTTTGTGTATGTTTCATGGTTTTACTTCTTTCCCTTCTTTATTCATTCCTTCTTCCAAAAATCACAGCTGTCGCCTAAAGAGGGACTTTTTAGATTAGTCTTATGTTATTCAACATACATTTTATTATTTTATAAACTAAATGTCACTTTGTTCAAATACCTGTTATCATCATGTATTGTACTCCACATTTCCAGCTATAAATACTGAAATATATATGAGCAACAGAAGAAAAAAAAAAGTCATAGCACGTCAGTTCCTGGTGAAGAAATACAATAAATCCAACTGTCAAAGTATCTTTTTGATATATGACCATTCTCTGTATCCTCTCGCTCACTCCTCCCTGCCATATCTCCTTCACCTCACCATTTTTCTTACAGCATCAGCCTGTCATCCCTCATTCTCCATCTTGTCACCCCTGTGAACTCCTACCCCACTCATATGTTGAGTCTCAACCCCCTTTTACGCAGTCACCCCTTACCACCATCCCCCACTCTCCCGGTTTGCCCCAACGCTCATTTCTTCCACTTCACCCACTTTGCCATTTCTCCACCTGCCAGTTTCTCATTCCTGCTCATCTCACAGGCTTCCCTTTCTCCTCATCATCCATAGAACAGTATGTACAGTATTTGAGCATCTGTACATGAATCCTCTTTGTTTCGATGAACACATGGGCAGTAGACAGCAGACACTTCCTTGGTTTGTAACCCCTTTCTTTCTTTGTTCATTTCTCAGGGTGAATTTGTTGTGTTAAGTTTGTCTTTTTATTTTATTTTCTCCCAGTCTCAGTCTTCGTGCATCCAGGGAGTGTCAAAATAAGGAGCGCTTGTTGGAACAGAGGTTCCGTGCAGCTCTGAGAGACTTCCAGCAATGGTTGGTCAATGCCAAAATCAGCACCGCCAAATGCTTCGATGTGCCACAGAGTGTTGCTGAGGCCTCCACTGCTCTACAGCGAATCCAAGTAAGAGACGTCTTTTCTTCAGCTCTTATTTACAGTGGGAATTTGTGAATATCAGTTATACTGTATATAGTTCTTACTAAGACTAAGTTTATGATGTCTTACTGCATGTTGCAATTTGTTCTGCTTATTCAGCTATTACTGCTCATACACAGTTTTGATTATGTTAATTTTAAAAAGCATAATTCTTTTTGCTGGAAATATAAAGTGTGTCACCTACTGTGCAACAGAAAAGTTTTACCAGGAAAAATCTGCCAGACTGAATAAATTTTTTGCCGTATTATTCAGAATTTGAAAGTAGTACAATTTATATTTATTATTTATTGATATTTGGATGCAGCTTTTTGAAAAAGAACAACAAGCTTTATGCTGCTGAAGGGGTTTCAGGATAGATTATATTGTATTTTTCAGAATCGTTTAGCCCTAATCTTAATGTCAGCAGCCTTTTAGTCTTTTTTCCCTTTTGGACTACAACTGACTGTGTGTGGATTTAAATGCATTTGGCAGACTAAGCAAAGATTTTTTACAATAAAAGGAAATGGCTAAAAGTAAAATTATGTAATAGCTGAAGAATCAATCTGCTTTCAATGTAGATTGCTCAAAGGGATTTCTGTATTTACATACCCACTGTTGAGTGTCCTCTGGTAGGCTTGCTGGAGTGGCAGGACCTGCCATAGGCTTGATATGGTGGGAGTGGGCACGTAGCCAGGAAGGATAAGAGAAAGCACCACAGCAGGGTCTCTGTGCCATTCTCTTCAAAATATCTCTGTGTGTCTCTCTTTCTGAGAAGTCTGTGTCTTTCAATGAGAAACTGGCAGGTGTAACAGTCTGGCAGCCTATTTAAAGCACCCCAGAGCTCTGGCTAAGAGTCAGGTGCTTGTTGGTTATGGTAGGTGTCCCCACATCCCTGAACCAAACAGTTAATTACCTCTCAGACACCTGACCATGTCCACCACTATATTACCACCAAGGAATTGACATTATTGCTTTGAGCTGAGCTTGAATAGTATGACATGGATAAAACACGGAAATTTGCTCCAATGTTCGAGTGTTTTTATTCAGTGTGAATAGCACACGTGGTGCTTGATTTATTTTATCAACAGCATTTTCCAAATGAATGTCAAAGTTTCAAGTTTTTGCATGTATTCTTTCAGAAGTTTCTAGTGTAGAGGGTGAGAGGGAATGTCATAGACTCTATGACATAGAGTATATGGCAGTGGTGGAGAGAAGACTACAGAGGCGGTCATGTTTTATTTATTATTGACTTGGTAAGGAATGTGGAACAATGTTTCCACATGGCTGACCTCCAGCAGGGCCATTGTGGGAGGGGTGGGGGGCATCCATTGTGTCACGCTTAATTGACGGTGTACAGTTACACTGGCAGGGGCAGAATGGTGGTAAGTGTGAAACAGACAGTGGATGAAGAGAGAGATAATAAAGAGACATATTTAGAAAGATGGAGAGTGACTGGTTGTGTGTGGTTACACTGTACTGTGTGTGTATGTGTGTGATTGTGTGTGTGTGTGTGTGTGGACTGGAGTTGCAGTTTGTGTAAGTGATGTACTGACTGCACAGATGGTGGAGTGGTCCCTGCTGCGCTACTGTCATCGTCTCAGCTCTGAGGGAGGGGTGTGTGTGTGTGTGTGTGTGTGTGTGTTTATTTTCTGTGGGTGGGTATGGAGGAGCTATGTAAAAACCAACACATTTCAGGCTCACTAACTTCAGGACCCTCCTTCTGCCCACGCATATGGAATTAGTAATGACGCGGTCTAATTACCACTTAAAAGTACGATTCTGGGACACAGAAAAAAAAATCTGTTGGCCATGTAGCCTATGACCGTATTGATTTCAGTTGCCCATCAGTCATTGTCACACATCACCATCTTCCCTTTTGTGTGTGTGTTTGTGTTAAATAGTCACAGTTCCTTTGTCTTTGTCTGTGTATTCCCACAGGAGTTCTTGAGTGACAGAGAGCATGGCCAGGCCAGGCTGTGTACAGTAGGAGCCAGTGGGGAGCTGCTGATGGCTGTGGTGTCCAAAGACAGAGTGGAGGGAATCAAGGCCAAAGTGGCAAATGCAAGAGAAGACTGGAAGAGTCTGATGAATAACCTACAGATGAGGGAGGATGCACTAAAGGTTTGTTACTTTTGTTCTTTATTTACAAAGGACTGTCTTGGGACTGTGTGGTTTGGATTGTAACATAAATGCAGACTTTATATTTTTATACAGTATGTCTATGTTTCTATGTCTATTTTCCTGATTATGTACATATTGTATTAATATAATAATGTTTCATTTCATTTGTTGTGAATAAAATGTATTTGAAAGGGTATACATGCACAGTAGAGATTATCTGAGTCACTCTTTAACATGAAATTGCTTCTTTAAACTGAGTTGTGTCTGTTTGTGCAGAATCAGTTCTTATACAGGTTGTTATCATTGTGTTTGATGAATTAGTGTATGTACCATGTTTCTAGAACTTGCAGTCTCAGATGACAGAGTTTGAGGCCAGTGCTGAGCCTCTGCAGGACTGGCTGAACAGCACCGAGGTCAGAGTTCAGGAGAGCAGTGCTCGGCTACACGACCTACCAGCCAAAAAACAGGAGCTCAGCAAACTACAGGTATTTCAGTGCATAAAAGACTTGCTACTCATACAGTCACACCTGACTCTACTCTGTATGGGGTACTTACACTGGCAGATCTGTGATTCCACACAGTATTGCCAATGTTCAAGCCACAGCTGGATATCATAGCTCTGTTACTACATCTAATTTGTCTACTATTCATGGGTCTGCCTCTTGGTTTTTTATAGCATTTTATGGACACTCCTGTAGCAATAGGATTTGTTATACACTGGGCATTTTAATCCATACTGTGGAAGCTATTCTTCAGTTGAATTACATTATGTCATACTAAGTGTGCTCCTTACATTTCTGTTCTCAGCTGCTATCATTGAAGTACTCTCATTTCCTCTCTTCAAATCTTGCCATTCCACCATAAATTGAATATTAAGTAGATTTCCCAAGACACTAAATAGTTGTAGCTCTCCATCAGATATGCAACCCTAAAATACAATCTCAAATCAGCTGGGGAAAAAAGGAGGACCTAATTACATTTGTCGAGCACCACAAGATTAAAATAGAGCAGCGTCTTGACACAATAGTCAGAGGAAAAGTCCAGAAATCTAATTAATTCTCCTTCTGTCACAGCTGAAGCACTGGGTGACTAAAAGGCCCTTTTCATGATGTGATAACAGCCTCTGCCATGTCTGGCAGAGACAAGACTGGGAGAGAGGCACATAGCATTAAAAAGATAAACTAGACAAAGAAGGAAAAAAATATCAAGCCCATCTCAAAGCTCTGCCCTTATCATTGTTGCTATTTTTGTATTTACTCTGTTGCCCGCTGTAGCACTTCTTCTAGTTTCCTTTTGTCTAGCCCTGCAAGCAATTACATTTCTTCCCTCAGCACCTGAAGTACAATACAATACATACAGGCTTCAGTGTCTGAACCTGTGTTGGCAAAATCCTCTTTACCTTTTCACATCACATACCCCCTGCTTTTGCAGTATATTATCAGGCTTGTCTCCTCTTCCTGGTCTGTGCCGTGGTGTGTAACTGAATAACCGCACTTCTTTTTAAAAACAAACATCAAGAGAAATACTGCTGATACTGTGTTTTATTTTATGTATTTCAATGTGCTGTTGTTGTCTGTTCTTCTGACATGTTGACCCTCCTATATGCCCCTCACATCCTGTTCTGTCTTTGTCTTTGTCCTTTCAATTTTTTTTTCATGTTTTGATTCACATTTTTGTGGTGCTTTCACACAACCATCCTCTGCATTGTGCTCCATTATGCCTGTCACCTACATATAACCCTGTACTCACATCTGTGCTCACCCACATCCTGTCGCTTCGTCATCTCTATTACTTCATTTCCATCTCCATCTACTCCTACCCCTCCTTCATACTGGGCCAGTGTGTGCTGGAGGAGATGGCCAGTCGTGAGGCAGAACTGAGCAATCTCAGGGAAAGAGCTCATCGTCTCTGGGAGGGACAGGCAGCTGGCAAAGGCTTCGTCCACCGAGTATCCCAGCTGTCAGCACAGTACCTAGCTCTCAGCAACTTAACCAAGGTAACACTGCTCGCACCCTGTTACCCCCTTTCTGCATGATAAAATATACCCTGCTTGATTCATGTACTGTTTGGAAAATATATAGCCCCCTGTCCAGCCATGTTGTTTACTCTTGTTCTCTGTGATGTGCTGTGTCATGCATTATTCCTCAGTCTCACATGTCTACACGATTGCTGTAATGAGCTTGCCTCAGGTAAAAATATTACACCCAAGAAAGATTCAGTATCCAGAGTGATTTACCTGAGTACAGTAATCTATCTTTACCTCTAAAAGGTCCTCGTGGTGCAGCCTCATCAACATGAGAAAGGCCAAGGCTGTGTAGCTTACCTTTATCCACTGAAGCACTTCTGAAATGCCATAGCTGAAAATGTGTCTGTGCTTGTGAAACTGACCTTTTTGAAACTCTCATTCGATTGGTCACACTCTTATGATTAATTTTACAGCAGCATAGAACAAAACATTACATTGACTGCAAAGTACCATGCTCTTAATCTCAGGACAAGGGTCCCCAACGCTGATGGATGAGATTTATTTACTTTGCTGGCTAGCTAATGGAGCACTATTTTTAGGTCTTCTTCCCTGCCAGACATGGAAACAGGAATGAAATTGTTTAAAATTTCCACTTGTAGATTGTTATTGTAGCTCTACTTTTCTCCACCCTACAGTTACAGATGGTACAGAAGTACAGTTTGAGTGATGACTGCAAATAAACTACATTGTGTTTGTGCTCTAATGCGGGGTAGGGAAGTCTTTGGAGACGTCTGTGTGGAAAGACTGTAATTTCACACACAAACAAAGATATATGAAGTTGTACACCGGAAACTGTGTTTGATTGTGTTCTAAATCTTCAACTGAGTGCTAACCTGTTTCTCGGCACCATTGTTAATTCTTGAAGAGTGTGTTTAAAGTGCTGTGCTCTGATCTCTATAGGACAAGGCCTCCAGGATTGAGCGTATCGTAGGGGAACACCGTCTCTTCTCTCAGGGCCTTAAAGAGCTCCAGGACTGGGTGTATGAAGCTCAGAGGGTCCTTAGCACCTGCATCTCCATCACCACTGATAAAGGCGTGTTGGAGGACAGGATGTTGCAGCTGGAAGTAAGGAGGGACAAGATGGGTGTGGGAATACACATTGTTCTTCAGATATTGATATATGTGTTGGTTCTAAAGGTAATAAAAAAAAACGGGAAAGTCACAGAAAGTTTTCCCCAGTGTCTCTTGAGAACAGTTTTTAGTGATTTTAAGAAACTAGCATTCATTCAGAAGTGAGAAAATCTCTTCTTGAAACAATATAGCTACAACAGCATTTTGATAGAGCAATAATTCAGTTTATTGTCACCAAATTATGTCCAGGATACACTTTTTTATTTTTTATCAAAACCCCATTGCATTCCCATAATGGTATAGAATGTAGGCCTCAGATATTTATTTTTCACTGTTCATTTTCCTCTATCTGCAGGCCTTGCTGGCTGCCCGTCAGGAGCGGGAGATCCAGCTAAAAATGCTGCTGACACGGGGAGAAGCAGTTCAGAGAAACACTTCGGCCGAGGGAGTCCCGGTCATTCGTAAACAGATCCAGGACCTCAAAGACTCATGGGACTCTCTGCTTTCTGCCTCCATCCAGTGTAAAAGGTTGTGATCTTGAACCAATAAATCTGTCAGTCAAATGATGAATAGGACTGGGAACTGTCTAGTTTCACTTGATGGATTTCATTTAGTTGAAAGGTTACAGGGACAATTAGATTTTAAACATTTGCATGTATATATGATGTATATTTGAATTAGAGTGTGTGTGTGTGTGTGTGTGTGAGGGTCTGTGCATGTTGTACTATATCTGTTTGTTTCCTGTGTGTTAACATCATCATGTTGATGTAACAGCCAACTGGAGGGGGCTCTGTCACAGTGGACCAGCTATCAGGAAGACGTGGGTCAGTTTGTGCTGTGGATGGACCGGGTTGAGGAGACACTAAGCTGCTCAGACAGGCAGTACTCTGAGATGAGAGACAAAACTGCTAACCTGGGAAAGACCAAGGTATTAAACAATATCTCACTAATAATGGCTAGTTTAAACTTTTGCACATTTATACCCCAGTGTACTACAATGAGTGTGTGCATGTGTTATTTTACTCCAGCTTCTCTATGAAGAAGTATTGAGTCACAACAGTCCTCTGGAGACCATTGCCACAAAGGGGTCCAATATGGCGGAGCACTACACTACCCAGCAGGAGGTACAGCAGCTGCAGTGTAGATACAATGTTCTCAAAGAAAAGGCCAAGGTACTTACCTATAAAAAATGTTTCACACCTACTTCATGTTAATTACTATATTACTTGTATTAAATGGGAACATCCCTTTTTTTTGTCTCTGCTCTGTTATTTTACAGAATGCAGTCAGTAAGGCCAAAGGACTGGTGCTGGTCCATCAGGAATATCAACGGGGATTACATGTGTTTGAGGACTGGCTGGAGCAAGAACATGCTACTCTGGCAACGTTATCCCATCCAGAGGGAAATGTGGATACACTAGAGAAGACACTGAAACAGCTACAGGTACAGTAGTAATAAAGATGATGTTTTCAAATCTAAGTGAGATCTTCCTCGTCAAATGTGCAGTCTTACTCATTTTACTTGCCTCAGGGTTGAAACTGTTTTTAACAAGGCCTTGGACACTTGGGCTTTTTGGCAACTGAACCACTTTTAACACTTTTATTCTTACCTTCTTATTTTCCTCATAGCTCCTGCAGGAACACTGCTCAAATGGCCAGTCTTTGCTCTCCTCTGTGCTGACCAGCAGAGAGCGAGTAATCCCATGGGGTATACCTCAGATCGAGGACCGAGCCCTGGACACCGCTCAGCGAGAGTGGGGAGCCTACCAGGGTCGTCTGGAGGAAACCCAGGCCCAGCTAAGTTCCACACTGTCCAGACTGAGGCAGATGGGCCAAAGGTTTCTGAGCCTGGCCCAGTGGCTGGAGGAGATGGAGATGTTGGCTAACTTTAGGCATCATCGGAAGTCAAACAGAGCCATCAAGGAGACTCAGCTAAAGAAACTCCAGGTCAGAGAGACATGTGTGCTCTTAATACTTTGTTGAACTATCAATGCTGTAAAGAGCAAGAAGACATGAACATGAACTACAGCAGATTATTGTATCTATCCTTTTCTCTTTAACATACAGAAACAGGAAAAAAAACTGTTAAGAGTAACACCTGGTTACACTACAGATCACATATTCACTTTAATTTAGTATTTTTGAGAATAATAATAAGTAGCATATCTTTTCTTCCGACTCATTTTCTGCTGTTCAGTGATTCATATAATGTCATATCTGCGTGAATATTCCCTTGTCTACATGATGTTAACTCCAATTCAATTCCAGTGACTCTAAATGAATCCTGTCAAAATTCCTGGTGTTGCCTTTGAGTCAGATGTATCCTTTGTCACATCAAGGCAGATACCAAAACACTGTATCAATTTATGTAACCAAAACCCAGTTACAAAAATATCCAAGACAAAAATAGAATTTTGCTTTTTCAGAATTAATGTTATGAAGCATCCTGTAGGCTTGCAGTACAATACATCACTTTTCTTTATCATGATGTAACTAACAAATCCACTCACAGCATGCATTTGGATGAAAACAGCAGAGTATTTCTCTAGTGGGTCTCCTCCCTTTGGGACATGCTTCCTGCCAGTGTCAGGATGTCAGACAGTACTTTCCTTCCCTGCATTGACATTGAGACCATTTGGCCTCATATCTTGTTGTTTGTCATGTTGTTGTATGTCATCCTATTGTCCTGTTCTCATATGCTTTTTTATCTGTATGCCATTTCGGCTGTTACAAAACTAATTAGGCAATAAAGTAATAAATTAATTTTACTACTAGGCAAATTCACAAAATTCTCTGTGTCCCGTGTGAACAGGGGTGTCATCAGGCAGTGCTTACACGGCAGGGCGAAGTTGATGGCCTCTCCTCACTGGCCCAGCAGGTTTTGGAGGAAACCTACATCAATAGTCGTGTTAGTGTGACAGCCACCCAGCTCACTGCCCGCTACCATTCCCTGCTGCTCAACATACAGGTTAGAAAGTCTTTCTGCTGTTCAATGATTCATATGTCGCATATGAACAAATGTTCCCTTGTTATGTTTACTGCAGGACTAAACGATGACTGGTGTCCAGGAAGACTTAAAAACACTGCTGCCAGACATGTTCAATAGCTAATTTCCTGTCTTGTTAAAATTTTTCCTTTGGAAAAAAACATCTGTCATCTTGAGTTACCAATCACAATCTATACATCTTTAATGAGCTAGGTTTGGGTCGGATCACTTTTGTGCCCTACTGTCTCAAGCGGACATAAAAAAAAATATGTGTGCTTTGCCAATTGGGGTCTCTGCATGCAATGGGCTTTTCAAACATTGTTATGCTCTCTCACCATGGAATTTACTCCAGTGGGTGTTTGGACTTTGTTTCTGTAACACCCCATTGAAGAAGCTTTGAGAGTTGTGCCCATCCTATGATGTTCTGTATACTCACACCCAGCCTCTCTATTTGTTTGCTCCTCTGGGGGAGACTAAAGGAAAATCAATGGGGCTCCTCTGGTCTGGGGCTTAGGCTGTAATTAAACGCTACAGAAGGCAATCTCACACCCGGTACTAAGAGTGGAAAAGCTTTGCCCGTTCTGCATTGATTTCTACACCCTCAGTAACACATCTGAGTGTGCGTGTACCCCCCCCCCCACTCCTGCACTTCGTTTCTCTGTCTCTGTACCCACACCCCTTCCTTCCCCTCTCAAAATTGACACAAGCATGAATATACTTACAGTCATACCCACACACATGTACACAGGCACATAACATCCCTCTCATACCATGGATGCCTGTAATTATACTGTGTGAAGTGGGGGCTATATGGGCTTGAGGTGGGAAGCTGTTACCTCTGTCTCGTCAGAAAAGGTGTTCACTCAGCACTATCAGCTAATTGGAGCTTCTCAACACAGGATTTTTTAGTTGAGGTTGAGTGAATAATGTGTCAAACCTGCAAGAAACTCTCTCCATCCTCATGGCGTTATTGACTCAAAATCTCAGTCAAGTGGATAATGTGTCAAAAACATAAAGCCCCTCTCCACCTTGTAGTAAAGCTATTGACATTCAGCAGATGAAAGAGGAGGAAATGGACATTTTCTCTTTTGATGGTTGATCGGAGAGCTTTTGGCCCTTGGTGGCCAAAGTAAGTCTGTTGGAGCACATCACACACTTTAAAAGAAGAGATATAGACCATGTTTCCTGAATATTCCCCTGACCAGAAGATCAAACACGAATAGGTCTATCCTCAGAAACAAAAAAGGCAGTGTTTGTTGAAGGGTTATATTCATACAATTAATTATGGGGTTTTTTTTCATGTTGTTGGACTATTTACAACATTTTGTAAATAGTATTTGGTACCCAAATACCATGATAGTAAAATACATTTTGTAAATAGTATTTAGTACCCTGATTTTGGTCCAACAACAATGCAAAAAAAACTCATAATGCACTAAATGCAGCTTGCGGGCAAAATGTTTCGTACTGTATTCATTACCATCCTTGATGATCCCATATTTGTTGGAACTTGCTACTGACCTTTCATTCAATAATTTTTCAGGACACCATTAAGCAGCTACAGGAGGAGCTGAAGAGTATAGAAGAGGCTGAAAACCTTTGCGTGTCCTTCACCGACTGGCTCAGCTCGACCCAGAAAAGCTTCACAGTATTAACTGACAGTTCTGAACCTCTGGACCGCTTTGCCATGGACAAAAAGATGAAGAAATTAGAGGTATTCATTAATTAATCTGAGTTTCTACTGTATTTACATGTGTGGTTAGGTAGTTGAAATTTAACAGCCACATTTCTGAACCTCCGTTTTTCATAGCAGCAAGTTGCAGTGTGTCACCTAATACACTTCCCTGAACAGGTTGCAATAAATCAGCACAGGTATTGGGTATTACCATGGCAAACTGATGAGTTAGCAAGACTTCAGTTTGTAGTGTACAAACTGAGTCCAATATCCAAGCCAGCAAAAAGTCCTTTAGCAATCTCATTTTCTGCCAAGCAACATACGGTACCTGCTAGTAACATCAAGAGTACAGATTTCTTTGGCAGCTTCAGTATGCTTGGCAAGTAAAATATGCATGGGTTATCTGTAGACCTAATAAAGCATTCAGTGTATAGTGTACCTGTAATCTTTGGATAGTGCTTTAGATTAAGAGAATTTAACAGCATGCTAAGCTGTGGCATAATTTTAACAGTTTCTCTTTGTGGTCTTTTTGTTAAAAGGGCTTAGCCTTGCTAAAACATGCATAGACTGCAATGAAAGGAAAATCACCTCTATCGTTTGCTTGACATAGTTCATATCAAGTGTGCAGTGGCTTGGATGAGTATGTGAGTATCGATCGGCTCTTTATGAAGACAAAGCGGATGCCGCTTTAGAGGAAGCGTGGTAGCATGGAGAGACCCCCCACTGTGAGGCAGAGGATGAAGAAGCGCCGGTGTGAGGAGCCTGCTGGCACAGACACTGTAATTGATGCAGTGCCCTTACCGCTTCACATCACACACACACACAAACACACACGCATGAATCTCTCTCCAACAGCACTCGTTTCATATGACAAAACCCATCCAAAGTACTAACTAACAAGCTGCAAGCAAACTCTAAAACTCATGGAACCTCATGATTTTACAAATTTTAACCTATACCTCATTTCTCTTTGTCTCCCTCACACACACACACACACACACACACAAAACACATTTACAGACACACCAAGACATTTACAATATGTCATCTGGTGTGGGCTTTTCTGTAATCCCTGTCTGGGATCAATGCTCCATGCATAGGGACTGAAGACATGCTGTCACCACATGTGTCCTTCCAGCACTGCAGATGACATACAAGTGCTTCACCACTTACTCATTCACCTGCAGTAGGCTGTTCAGTGAGCTGGGATAATTATGCATTGACACAAAGACTAGTAGTCAATAGCTATGCCAAGGGCCATTACTTGGATTTGGATCTTGGTTGACACTGAGATGTAACTGTAAGTGTGTGTTCATGATCGTTCAGCAGTATTGCAGTAGTCCTGACAGCTTGAAATGTGCAGTGACTTCATTAAGAAATTTGAATTTGAATTAATGTAGAAATTTGGCATGGTATTAATTGGCATTGTTGGTATTTTTGTTTAATTTTAAATTTAAAAAAAATGAACACACCCCACACCTTTATTATATAGCCTTGTATTTTTTTGTTGAACCATATTTTGTATTAATACCTTGATACTACAGTCTTTTGTTCCCACAAATTGCCCACGATTGCTGTTTGACAACCTAAACAGAATTGTACACAGGGTAAAATGCAAAAAGAAAAGGTTTCTCCGCTTTATTAAAACCACCCACCCCCTATTTTTTAATTTACTGGCAGTTCATTAATGTTCAAGGACATTTTTCTGCAAGTCCCTGTTTTTTAATGATGCACACACCACCGAAGGTAAAAACAGAATAGGTCCATTTTAAAATGGATTTTTATATATATTTATATTATAAATAATGCATACTTCTGGCATTATAAATGTCGTCAGAACAAAATATGAACCAGAAAGGTGGACAGATGCTGCCTCCTATGAATAAAGTTTTAATTTACTTTAAGCCACTAACCAGTTCATGGCGCTCTACTATTCAAACAAGATTTCCTCCAGTGCAGAATGCAATTAAGCACAGAGACGATGACAGCAGAGCCAATAAACTGCTTACAGGATCACCTTAGTAATGTTTCAGCTATGTTAGTAGATAATATAACTGATGAGAAGGGTTGTCTGTGCCACAGTAGATATAGTCAAGTAGATAATGGAGGATCATGATATATAATGGGTACACAAGACCCTTAACATGAATTACTGGTGCTGACATGGTGCAAGACAGTTTACAACAGGGTCCACTGTGTGCAGGATCTCTATTTAATGTACACCCGATCGTACTGTCTACTACTGTATCAAAGCATTAGTAGTATTTAATAACATGAGGCTAAGCAAGTTTTATTAGCTACAGCTTCAGCTAGGACTGATCCGTGTAAAGACAAGAATGATAGGGACCGTGTATTGTGAGATTTTGAGTGAAAACCTTCTTCCATCAGCAAGGGCATGGAAAATGAAACGTGGCTGGGTCCTTCAGCTTGACAGTGATCCCAAACACACCGCCTGGGCAATGAAGGAGTGACTTTGTAAGAAGCATTTCAAGATCCTGGAGTGGCCTAGCCAGTCTCCAGATCTCAACCCAATAGAAAATCTTTGAAGGGAGTTGAAAGTCCAAGTTGTCCAGTGACAGTCCCAAAACATCACTGCTCTAGGGGAGATCTGCATGGGGGAATGGGCATATGATGCTGAATGGTAATTCATCTTAAATACACCCTTTGGATCAAATCAGTCTCTGATAAGCTGTGCAAGTGTAACAGATTATGTAGACAACCATGACACTTAAGTTGTGAGATGAGAGCAGATATTTCAAAATGGACCAGAAATAATAAGACATACATATACTGGATCTACTACAAAGGGCAATTATCACAGATTTTCATTTTAGCTTACATATTAATAAATAAAATTGTGTGATACTGGGATATATTGAGCATCTCTTAATAAGGTCATAAGGCAGGAATATAGGTTATGTTATTGGAATGATGAACATGCCTGGAGCTTCACATTAATCAGGAAACATGTGCAGACGGACATAGGTCTTGTTATGTTATATTATCACCAGCAATAGCTGGAGATCTGGGGTTGTTGCAGTGAGAAGCAATAATAGGCTGATGATGAAAACTAGATGGCGTCCCATCGAGTTGAGGTCTATATGTGTGTGTGTGTGTGGTGTGTTGTGGTTGTCCTGGAAACCCCTGTGGCTACTACTGCCTGTTAAGGGTCCTTATAATTGGATCCTCCTTTCATATTATTCACTGTGGTTTCTCCACACCATGACCTCCCAGTCTTCTCCACATCTCACCATGCATGTGTCAGCTTACCTGATGGGTTCAAAGCCATTCAAACACTCTGCCAGACAGTCTCACGTGAATGCGGCAGCACTGGAGGTGAAGGACAAAGAATCAGTGATACTGTGATGTTGAATGGTAGCCTCAAAGAAGAGTACGGTAGTATATCCTCATTCTAGAGCATATGTGCTACTATTAATGATGATGATGATGACACTGTAGCAGCATCTATGCTAAGTATATATCATCAGCCTAATAGCATATCTTTTTTTCAGGCACATTTTTATATGGCATCAAAAATGCCCAAGTCAACTAGATGACTAAGGCAGAAGGTGTTTTTTGAATGTTACAAGACTTCTAATTGGCTGAGGACATAGGGAATTATACAGGGTGGTGCAGCAGTGATACTAGAGTAGAGTTAGGCCAATATCTCAATTTGGCAAAAAAAAATGAGTTAGGCAGAAATGCTATTATACGTACTATTAGGTTGACGATATGTATTTCTGCTCTCACTTTTACCCAGTCTCTCCAGTCTGATCTCCAAAATGGTCACAGTTTCCTGAAATCCCTGAGGGAGCAGGCAGAACAGGCAGCAGGCTTCCTGGACGAGGCAGGAGCAGAGAATTTAGGTGGGGAAGTGGAGGCTCGTCTTGCCCAGCTGGAGGAACTTGCCGGTGGATTGAGGCAGGAGCGCAGCTTTCTGGAGCGGGCATTACTGCTAGCTAGGGAGTTCCAGGACCGCTACAAGGCCCAGGCCCAGTGGCTTGTGGAGACCAGAGCTTTGCTCAGCAACCCAGTGGAGCCCAAGGCGGAACTGTACCAACGGAGAGTGCAGCTATCCAAGTACAAGGTAAAGCAGTAATTTTGTCTATGACTGCATTTGAATTGAAATAAAAGTATTAAGCCAGACAGAAAATTTCATTAATGCTGCTCTCAGTAATTTTGCACTTTGGTGGGTCCAAATACCTAAATGTCCTAACTGAATCAGTTCTACAGATTGTCATTATCTGTGTCCCTTGTGCTCCAGGCTCTGTTGCAAATGGTTGAGTCCCATGATGGATCTATCAGGTCAGTGGTGGAGAAGGGAGACGGCCTGCTGGCCTCTGTCCATTACCCCTCCATCAGAGACAAAATGAACAGACTACAAAAGGACTACACTGAACTGTGTAATACGGCCATGGTGAGAATTTAGCAGATTAATTGAAGCAAAGGATGTGGTCCCTTAACAATTTCACCTGTTGATTATACATGTAACTCTGTATTAATACTTAGAATAGGGTTTTCAAGATTTTTAATCTTTAAAGTAAATCAGAGAAAGAGAATAGGCATGTAACTCAGTGTCAGGAAGGAGTGGTCGTAATGGTTTGTTGCATAGACTGATCTGTATAATGTGTGTGCATGTTTGTTTGTGTTTATTATGTGGTCCAGGCTCATGTGCAGAATCTAGAAAGCCAGGTAAAGGAACAGGAAATGTACCACAATGAGCTCCAAGAAGTGGAGCGCTGGCTGCTCCAGATGTCCAGCAGGATGGTGACTCCTGATCCCACCGTGGGAAGAAGCCTGGAGGCAGCCACTCAACAGCTGGCCAGGCACAAGGTGACCAACCACCTGACATGATTTTTTTGTTGCATTTCATACAGCTGAAGCAATTATTGTTGATGGAAAAGCATGAAGCGATTAGTGTTGATGGGAGTGTTCTCTGAATATTTTAACATTTCCAAATTGTTTTTTGCTGATAGGTCAATGGTAAGGTCTCAGCTTCAAGCTAATATCTCATAGGAGTCCTATTTTTCTACTGGAAATATAACAAACCTTACGGTACAACTGTTCTAGTTATTTTCATGTACGGATGCGACAAATTCATCATCTTTAGTGTCAGCGCTGCTGCTAACTGAAACAAATGTATTTGTTTGTTGTTTATGTGATTTTGTATAGTATTGTTTTTTTTAGGATGCACATAATAGATTACATTTTTGGTTCTAGTACTTGACTCTAGTCCATTTTGTGGCAAGATAATTTTCTTTCATCCATGCAAGCCTGTCTAATATTCTGAGAGACCACATTGTGTGTCAATAATCAGCGGACAGACTCATCCTGTAATATGCTCGCACTGGAGACTTTCTCTAGCATGATCCTACTTGGCCACTTTGTCCTTCACAGGCCATCATGGAGGAAATAGCCAGCTTTGAGGACCGCTTGGTGGGCCTGAAAGAGCAAGGAGACCACCTGGTACAAGGCTGCAGTGAACGTGTTCAGAGCAGGCTGAGACAGCATGTCCAGGCTCACCAGCAAGGCACCAGAGACAGCTACTCTGCCATCTGTAGCACAGCACAGAGAGTGAGTGAGGAGGATGAGTAAGAAAAGGGAAGAGGGAAGGAGGCATTGGAAGCAGAGAACGATTTGTATCCTGTCTTTACTGTCTTTTTTTTTTTTTGCACAATTATAATGTAAGCTCTTTTCCACATGCATCCAAGGCTGTGCATATGACCACACAAACACGTCAGTCAACATATCATTGCTGTTCATATTCCAACAGCCAAGGCATCCACTTAATCCTAACCCATTCTGACACTTAAACCGTCTCTCAAGACAGTCCTTCACTGCCAGTGTAGAGGGCACAACCAATTAAGGCTGCCAAAGTGGAGCTCAATAGCAGCCATACTCAACAGACCCCACCAGCCAAAATCACTAACTCAATCTCCTCGTATTAATCTCGGTATATCCCCTGTCAACTCCACTTTTTCATGCCTGAGCCAAAAATGGTCACACGCCACTATTCAGTAGATCTGGCGAGCCCTCAAATCCAGCACCACACTGTCATTTTGGCAGCCTTTACTCTGTCATCATAGCTCACCTCCCAAGACACCACCGCCACCACCACTCGCACATCCAATCTGGCATTGTGTGATCCTGCCACACTTTACCAATACACTGCTGGCTTCTTTACAACTGCGCCTTCAGTGTTTCGGTGGCTGCCAACTGTGTCCCAGCACAACACAGCTCTAATATCCTGCCTGCCACTTGCCACCATGCCAACCTTGTAGCCTTTGCCAAATACACTGGGCAGTTTGCCAATACGTGGCCCCCTTCCTTCTCTCTTTCGGGCTCTCATATTAACACTGTCAATCAGACCGGGCTGTTCACTCACCCTTGGAGGGCATGGACGTCTCCACATTCAACACCTGTCAAATACAACACTGCATAACTGCCTACTGGTCAGGGTTGTATCATTTAATGTGTCTTTGTGATTGGCTATGCTTTTCTGACAAGGCAATGTAATTGAATGTGTGTTTTTCACTGCTATTGGTAGATGACATGTTTTGTCTTAGTTTTAGTTTCTTTCTTAAATTGCTATGTAGGAGTTTCAGGGACATAAATCTCATGAAACTGTTCTTGGCTTGATTTTCTTGAACATTTAATATTTGGATTTACGATGGTCACAATTCAGACACACTTTCATTTCTCTTCATGTGACTTGTAGGTATATCAGAGTCTGGACCACGAGTTACAGAGACATGTGAGTCTACAAGACACACTGCAGCAGTGCCAGAACTGGCTGACCTCTGTCTCAGAAGAACCAGAGCCTCCTGCACATCCTCCTCTCAACCTGGAAGAGGCACTACAGCAGGTCAATAAGCCACTACTCCTTAGTATTACCCTCTGAATTAATGACCAGATCTTTGAATTAAGAGATCCATAAATATGGCTGTCATATATCAGTGTTACAGACAGTTCTCTTTATTGTATCTTGTAGTATAGGGGACACAAATGTGGGCAATTGCAGCTTGTGCTGAACAGATCATAGGACCATTGAACTGAACCATTATTTTTGGCAGGTTAAGCATGAGCGGGCTCTCCAGGAACAGGCCAGCACCTACCTCCAGCTTGTGTGCTCATCCTGCGACCTGTCAGTGCAGAGAGTCCAGGAGACCGCAGGAGCCATCCAGCAGGTCAAACTCCAGGTCTGTTGGCTGCAAGAAGCTTTGAAATAAAACAGACCAATAAAACAGATCTTTACTGTTTGTTATTATGTTGGATTGTAAATGTTTGCTGTTGAAAAAGTTAAAAAAGTCCCCATTGTCTTTTTATGTCTAGACTGAGGAGCGTATGCTGCTTTGTGAGGAGGTAGCAGACAGCTGGAGGGACACTGAGGAGCAGAAAGCAGATCTGGAGGTACAACTGAGAGAGACAGAGCAGCAACTTCAGAACCTCATCAGGAGACCTGCAGAGCTAGAGGCCAAGATTGCACAGAACCAGCTGGACAAAGCACAGGTCGTGTTTGGTTTGTGTGATGATAAATGATAAATCTTTGTTTTAAAAGTTTATTTTGCAGCAACACTGTATTGTTCTGAAAGGAATTTGCCTAGGAAAATCTTGTGTGACTGTTACTGTCTGCTATCTTTCCTGCAGGAGTTCCTCCAGCAGATTAGGGAGAGGCAGTCTGAGGTAACCCATCTGAATGAGGGCATTAGTAGGCTGACAGGTGGACGGGACTCTCCTGCTCTGGAGGAGATAAGGAGACTGAGGAGGAGCTGGATGGAACTGGGCCAGCGGGCAGAAGAGCTGGAGGCCCAGCGAGGGGAGGATATGCAGCGAAGTGGAGAGTACCAGGAGAGTGTGGTCGCTGTGGAGGAACTTTTCCACCAAGTATCCAGAGAATGGGACTACCTCGCCAGGTAACAAGCTTTACTGTGGAGGATGTAATGTTTTACTTTTTTGACATCCTTTTTAAAACACACACACACACACTCATTAATTTCCAAGTGTATATAGGATGTATCATTTATGTTAACAAGGCTAAATATTTACAACATATACACTCACTTTGCATTGTTCTCTCTTTATCTAATCAAAGAAAACGCATATTGACATATAGACCTGACATTCCTCAACCCATGTCTGTGTGTATCCAGGGCAGACACAGAAAGTACAAGTGAGCATCTAGAGGCTCTGAAGAAGCTGTCCAGTGACCTGGTGGAGCAGAGAGCAACTCTAGACGACCTCAGGGACCAGAGACAGGCAATCCTACCTCGACTTAGTCTGCTAGATAAGGAGTTGGTCAAGCAGCAGGTGAGAACTCTAAATGAATGCAACAATACAGTCGTCCTTCTTGCTAAAAAAATCTTAAGATGAAGACGCCTATGATGTAAATACTGTAAAATATCGTGTTTGGATTTTGACTTTGCTTTAGTTTATTCAGTATTTTTGTTATCACCAGGTGGGTCACCTGGAGCAGCGCTGGGCCCAACTTGAAACACGGATTCAACAAAAGATTCAGGACTCGGCACAGACACTAGAGGATCTGGCACGGGTGGAAACACAGCTGAGGGATGCGAGAGAGTGGGTGGAGGAGCAACGGTCTACACTTACCTCTGCATTAAAATCAAGCCCACCCCCCGATCTGGCACAGAGTTTCCTGTTTGACCACCTGAGTGTGTGTGTGGAGCTGGAGGCACGTCAGCAGCTGCTGGGTCATGCAGTAAACGAGGCACAAGCTGTGGCTTCCAGGCTGGGGCTGAGTGAGAAGAGATTCCTGCAGGAGCTTGTTGAACAAGCCCAGACTGAGGTAGAGGCTCTGGGGGCTCGGGTGGCCCAAAGGAGGAAGTACCTCAGTAAGGTAAGCAGCTGGAATTTTGTATTGGATGCAAGCAAAACTTTAAGTATGTCCTATAGGAACAAACTTTCTTCTAATCAGTCAGCCTGGTGAAAACAAGAAAGCATGTGGTCCAAGAGCTTAAAATGTGTAATTAATATATGTAATTAATCTTTTTCTAGGCCTTCACAGAGAGGACACAGTTCCTTCAAGGACTGGGGAGAGCATTGTCTTGGGTACAACAACAGGAGAGGAAAGCTTTGATAGATGATCACAAAGCGTTTCTCCCTGAAGACCTGGCCAAACAGGCTGCTGTATGTCGGGGGGTCCAGAGTAGTTTACGGGCTTACCAGAGGGAGCTGGCGTCTCTCTGGGTACAGGGGCGAGAGCTGGAAAGAGATGCCACCGACAAAGAGAGAGCAGAAACTCTTGCGAGACTTAAAGAGCTACAGGCAGTCTTTGAAACTGCCCTCCAGAGGACCACCCAGCGTCTCTCAGACTTAGAGAAAGCCCTGACCTCCAGGAAGTACTTCCAGGTTGACCTGGACAAGACTTGCCACTGGTTGAGACAAGCGGATGCCATCACCTTCCCTGAAATCAATTTAAGCAGCATTGAAGACAGCTCTGAGTTGCAAACACAGCTGTCTAACTTTCAGAACGTCTTAGAACAAGCATCAGAGTACGAGAACCTCCTTCTTATAGTCCAAAGAATAGGTCAGGAAATCCTCCCCACTCTGAATGAGATTGACCATTGCTACTTAGACGAGAGGCTTAATGCCCTGCCTCAGCAGTACAACAGCATCCTAGCTCTAGCCAAAGAGAAAAAAGACAGAGTCCAACAAATAATTTTGGAGAGAAAAGACTTCAGCACTTTTTTTGATATTACTCGTAATGCACTGGAGGAGCTTCAGGAGCAGTTTGACAATCTGGAGAAGCAGACTATCAGTATAAGTGAAGAAGAAGTTGTTTGTCTAATTAATGAATACAGAAATATAAATGAAAGTTTAATCCATATCAGCCCTGCTGTAAGAGAGCTTCATGGCAAAAATGAGGGGTTTCTCAGTATGGGCCAGACGTACAGAGCTGAGGAGACACAGCAGCTCGTCTGTCTCGCCAACACACTGAAAAGGAGAAATGATCAGAAAATTAATCACTTAGATGATTCACTGAAAATAGTAGTTGAGCATAACAGAGTATTAACAAAGTTGGAGTCAGAATTACAGTTTGTGAAAGAGAAGCTGGTAAGACTTAAGTCAGACGCAGAACTAGGTACCGTAGACAAAATCGCACATCTTTATTTGATGCTTGAAAGTCTGGATTGCAGGAATTCAAAGGTTGAAGAATGTAACCAACAAATTAAAGGCCTTGGTCTGAAGTCTGATCCTGCTGCCTTTCAGGAAATTACACTGCAGCTAGAATCATTGCAGTGTTTATGGGTTGATGTGAAAAATTTTGTTGAAGAAAGTGAAAATAATATCAGCAAGAATGGAGATTTCACAAAAGAGACTGAGGAAATGTTGGAATGGTTGAGGACTATAAAGGACACATTGGAGAAGCCGTTGACCTTTTCAGAGGTCAAAATGGAGAGGGTACGTGAAGAAGTGCGGAAACTGAAAATCGTGGAAGAGGAAGTGAAAAGTAGGTTGAGGGTAGCAGATGCCTTGTGTAGTAGAGAAACGCAAAGATTTTGTAGTGGAAAGGAAACTATTCCAGCCCACGTAGAAGAGAGACTACAGGAGCTGGCAAAGCTGGGAGCTGAAGTTCAACAAGAAATTAGCAAAAAACAGGTAATGTGTTTATATTTTTCAGAAATTAAACAAGGAAATTTTGTGCACATCCACTCTTTGCCTGTACTGTGTAGTTGCTTTACATCTAAATGATACAAATCCAATGAGCTTTAATGTAAATTAGTCCCACAACCAGTTCAAATCGTCATCCTCAGGAATCTGATCCATCATTCATGACTTAAACCTACTGAATATTATTTCCATCTCCTGTTCCCCATATTATCAATATTAATAGGATTAGAGAAGCTAAAAGATCCCAAAGACCACTTTAGAAATGGCATTAAGTTTGAATAAGTGATCATTAATGTATAACTAATCAAAGTGTTTAAATACTGTATCCCAAAGATACCATAATTTGAATAAAAGCTAAAGTTACAATGACATAGCAGTGCCATTTTAATCAGTCAGGTTTTACACAGGAAAAGCAGGTTCAGGTAAAGCTTTGAAACAGCTTTTCATACATCAGCAGACTTGTTTTTTGCTGACAGGATTATGCTTGTTGTACTTTGATTTAGGCATGCTCTTCTAACTGCATGTATGTAGGAAAAATTCTTGTAGAAAGAAGCGAAAACTGGAGTTAATTAAATCACCTTCTGCATATTCTAGCTGGCTGTGGATCAAGCTCTTTCCTTGGTCCAGATGCACCACTTATCTCTGCAGTCCATGCAGAAATGCTTGGACTGTGCTGCAGATTTCCTCCAGAGGGCCTGCCTGGGGGCGGAGCTTGAGAACCAAACAGATTATATGCAGGACCTGGAAGAAATTTCAACCCAGGAAAAAAACTTCACAGCTGGTTTAGAGGAGCTGAGGACTTTGGAGCCTCAACTGGTGAATTTTGTGAATACAGAAGCGATGAGCAAACTCAGAGAAAAAGTTGAGGAAATGCAACTGAGAAACACAGAAGACAAACTGCAACTGGGGGCTTACAGAGAAGTGCAACAAAGGTGTGTGTTAATGTATTCAGATTATTCTCCATGCTTCTATATGTGAATCCAAGTAATACAGTATATGCATATTCTAATATTGAATTTCAATTAACAATAATAATAATAATAATAATAATTTGTTTTATTTTCTAAGGTGTGCGTTTTTATGGACCTCCTTCCAACATGAAAAACAGACAGTGGTTGAACAGATGAATGAAGTAGAGAGCAAGATGGCCATATTTTCCACAGCTAAAGCTGTCAATATCCAGCAGGCAGAAGACAAGTGTCAGAGATACAAGGTGGGTGCCTTACAGTCATAACTGACATACTCTATGGAACAGTTATCTTATATTTACAGAATTTAGCTGTTTGGATGTTCATTCATGAACAGTTGTTCTTATTGTGGAATCAGTTGCTGATAAATATTTAAACACTGGAGTGTTTATGTATTCTTCATTGTTTTCCAGTCTGTGTAGTTGTATCTTTTAGGTGAGAGTTTTAGTTGTGGCATAAATATTACAGGAGAAATCATTTATGGAATGACTTCTATGTATCTGTTGTCGTCTTTTGGCTGTAGTCTCTAGAGACTCACATCGACCTGCTGGAGTTGCCTCTAAATGCTTTGAAAGAGAAAGCAACAGAGTTAGAGCAGATCATCTCTGAGTCCAGCAAAGCTGTTACCAGCCACTCTGTGTTGTCACTATGGCAACGGTGGACAAGGCTCCGCAGTGTGGCTGGAGCCCAGGAGAGGGCACTGGAGGACACTGCAAGGGAGTGGAGGAACTTCACGGAGAAGGTTGGAGAAAATATAATGTATTGTAATGATGTTTTACATGATTCACTGTGAGTGTGTGTGCGTGTGTGTGCGTGTGCGTGCGTGCGTGTGTGTGTGTGTGTGTGTGTTGTGAGTGTTCTTCAATAATGCACACATGTAAAATGTGTCCACAGCCTTTTCACAGAAACTATTTATACTCACACGACACTTGCAGTCAACACAACTACTATACTGTTCTTGCTGCTACAGATTTAGGTCAAACGCAGCAACAACTGAATACCAGTTGGTGTGCTGTGATGTAACTCTAGGCGTCATGCCAGTTGTGTCCTCTTGCCAACACACTAGGTCATGCAGCATTTTCCCGCCTTTCAACCTATTCTGGTTGTGATACTGTCAGCCCCCAACATTTCCCACAAAGCACTGTTCCTAAAAGGGAAATGAGGTCAAACTGGAAGCAATGGTCACTTCCTTATATGTGGCACATTCCTGTTGTCCTCTGGTTTTCTATGGGCCCTTTGTTCAAATGGACATGATGTCATGTCTCTGCACTGGTTTCTGACTCTCACAGATAATACTGTATACTGTAGAGCGAACTTTGAATATTAGTGAAACAAATAGGGTTACATGTAATTTTAAACATTTAAGATTAATTCTCTAGTTGTCAAGCTGAACAGTGACTGTTTGAACTTTCATCATGGCAGAGTTCATGAAAAATATTCTGTTAAATCATATCTCAGTTCATCAAAAACAAAGGGACTTTGAACATCTCCGAGATGCATGCCTTTATTAGCATAATGATATTGAAATGAGACCTTTCAGTCAACAGGAGAGACTGGAGTCTGACTTAACTACTCAGTTAGCACAGATATTTGAGTAATCCCTACACTTTCTCTAGTATTATCATTATACTGCCATAATCTGCTGCATATCCAGCATCTGACTCTTTGTACATAAACTTCTCTCCTCAGATGGAGAAGGTGCGCTCTGTGTCCAAAGACCTCCACAGTCGTGTCCCAGATAGTACAGTTGAGAAGGCAGCCACAAGGGCTGCACTTCAGAGCCTCCTGGAATATCATGACTCCTTCAGCCTGGAGGTGGACAGGGAGCAATCAATCCTTGCCCTGCTGGGACAACACTCACGCAGCCTCATAGGAGAGGAGGAAGAAGACGAGGAGGAGGCGATGGAGAGAAAGACAGAGAATGGACACAAAGAGACACCATGCCTACAAGAGATCAAAAGCATGCAGGAGCAATATGACAGGTGAGTGGCCCTGTTTTATATATACAAGTTTTAGACGTGCTTTATTTTCATGCAAGTTATGTATCATTTTGTAAAAACAGGGACCAGAAAATAAAATGAATATCTAATTTAGATCAAAACATTTTTGTATAATTTCCTTACTGACTCTGTGTCTTTTTTAGTCTTGTATTGCGGGTACAAGCCAGCAGGTCACAAGTACAACAGGAGTTGAGGGAGAGAGAAGAGGTTGAGAAGGAGCTGGGTTTGGTCAAAGGCTGGATTCAAGACACTCGTGGTTTACTGCTGAGTCCCACTGCAGACCTGGATTCACTGCTGCAAGAGCTAGAGGTACTTTAGGCCACTACATGTACACATGTACACACATACACACAGAGGAACCTAAACTATATTTACATGACATACAATAGACACTGTGATCTGCAGTCTATCATGTGATGTTGTTTATATTGCAGACTGCACACGGCGAGGTCATCAGCAGACGTCAGAGTGTGGAGCGCATGACAGAGTTGCAGCAGTCCAAGTACCAAGACCTCCAGGCTGCTCTGCCCTCTGAGCTCAGCATGCAGCTGGCTGAGGTGGCTCTGGCTCTGGGCTCCGCTGAAGACCAGGTAACCTCTCCTGGTTAACATTACATACAGTTAATTCTGTAGTTTCATTAACTAACTATGTCTGTCACATAGATTTTCAGTAGTTTTGTAATCCTATGCAAAACATTTAAACCTTTCATCAAACTGGTTCCTAGTATATAAATGTACTGGTATATACACCAGTGTAAAGCCAGCACTTACTTGTAATAGTACTGCTGTACTGTCTGGTTTATGACCGTACTTCCCTGCTGCAGGGCTCTTTTTTCGCATTTGTAAGTTGCTGGTAGTATTCAACAGTAGTGTGAAATGTGTGCGTTTCTGCCATCAGGTCCAGGCAAGAGAAAGAGAGGTACAGCAGACCAGAGATGTGAAAGAGGACTTCAGCTCCAGACTCCAGGACATTGAGGCAAAGCTGAAGACCATCACTCTGAAAATGGAAGACAAGGGTGCTGACCTGGAGGAGGCCAAAGAAGAGACTAAAGTAATCAACCAGACAGATTGACTAATTAACAGGCAATTAACCCCTGTTAAATTGGCTATTCATTTTGCAGATGTTAGGGTTAATGAGTGTGTGAGAGTTGGAATGGCATGAACTGAATTCTGCCTTTAAAAGTGACCCACTTTTGTGAGGAGTATTCCAGATGGGACTCTGAGCTCCTTCCCTCCTGTTCTCCTGCTTTTTGTTCTAACATGTTTCTTTCCTTGCTCCTTTTGCCCATCTGTAGACTCACAAACCCTAGAGTGTGTGTGGTTATAAAACGTATTTAGTTAATTTAGATCAAGATAGCCACCAGGGATATAATGTTAAAGTTTCAGTTTTACCCCTCACTTAAAGTCCCCTGTTGTCCTCTCCTCTCCTGTGCAGAGTCTTTGTGAAGAGTGTGAATGCTGTGGTCGCTCTCTGGCTGAGTTAGGAGTAGCAGTGCAGGAGTTTGGTGAGCAGAACCCTCTTTTGTGTAAGCAGCTAGGCGATGCTGTGGCCAAACTGGGCGAAGTGCAGCGCCACACCACACAGCAGGTTCAGGACAGAGCCAACAGACTAAAGAAGGTGAGCTATCAATTCAATTCACCATGTCCTGTAGACATCCCTGAAGATGAAGACTAGTTTATTTTATTGCTTGCATGAATTAACAACAAAATTGTATATTTTGACGTTAGAATTTGGGGTCAGTATAGGACAATTTACTTCTTGGTATTTCATTTTCTAAAAATAAGTGTATTTTTTTATTGTGAGAAGGCAGAGAGACAGGTGGAGGAATATCAAGGCATGAGGACATTCATTTTGGGCTGGACAGAAAAGGCAGAGGCTCTGGTCTCTGGTAATATCATCTGGACCTCTGCGTCTCAGCTGCAGGAGCAAATTCGAGCACACCAGGTAAGTATTTACAATGAGTTACACAGCAGGGGATGATAATATTTTAAATTTGCTGCTGCCTTGTGCAAAAAATGAATTTGGTTCTGATACATTTTGAAAATAAATACTATTTACTATGCATTACTATGCATTAACCCACCAAATCAGAGGACATCTGATCATCCCACAAATTTACAGCTAATTAGATTCACACAAAAAAATGTGTGAATCTACCACGTTTGATTTCCAGTAAAATGTCACGTACTTTACAGTATGTTGGCTGGACTTAATTAGTATAATTGCACAAACACAAAAGGCTTCTCTTTGACATGTAATTTATGTTCCTATGGTGACAGGCGTTGCTGCGGGAGTGCCGGGGTCTCCATGGTGACTTGGAGGCTATGGGGGAGAGGGAGGGGCAGCTGGGGGAGGTGTTGCAGACGCAGGGGTGGAGCCAGCAGGTGAAACACCTCAGCAGATGTACAGAGGAGCTGCAGCAAACTGCCAAGACTCGTCTCCAGAATCTGCAGGATGCAGCTAAGGTAATCGACATTCACATTGGAGCATATCAGGAATCAATCAATACTTCATCTGTAAATATTTTAGTACTGTGATCAATTTATCTTCATTAAAAACTGCAGAAAAATGTATCTCATTAATCCAGACACATTGGTGCATAACATGAGGTGCACGTCCAGTCAAATACATCAGAGCCACAATCCAACAGTGCCCTCTTATGGTCGTCACCAAATACTACATCATCAAAATGGAACATGCCTTCTCTGTTAACTGTAGCAGTAATATGCTACGCTAATCTGATTGCTATACAACTGGTACCCAATGACAATCTGTGAATGATAACGCTAATAATACTCTGTGTTGGAAACCTGTTTAGAATAACTCCTGTGTGATTCTTTTCTAGGTCTACAGACACAACTTTCTTTTGCAGTGACTTTGAATTTTAATTTCCTTTCATATGAAATACATTTATGTCAGTTAGAATTTGCACATGAAAGGTGCTGTTTTTAATGCAATATACATTTCACAGCTCAGACTGAAAATAATTTCAGATGGTTGAACAAGAACTGCAGATGAGTGACATTGGTTACTGCAAGCACATCCAAATCAACAACGATAGTTTATAAAAATATGTCTAAAGACACTAAATTATATATTTTTGAGACATATTAGTTGCGACTATGTTCACGCATGCTTTCCTTTAATGTATTATATCTGTGTCTGTCCTCAGGACATGTTGCGTCTAGAGGCAGAGGTGAAGAGCCTCCATGCTGCCGTAGACCAGATCCAGGTCACACTTGCCTCACCTGATCTCAACAGGCTCAGCCTCAGAGAGCAGCTCACGCAGAGACAGGTGAAAACACACATATTAAAATGTCAGTAGTTGTAGTCAGTATTTAAATATTAAAATTGGAATGGTATCAGAAATTCAGAGAAAGAAGGAATATACAGAGATTCACGATGTATGCATACTGTTGTGGTGTCTACAGTACAAATAATTTAATTTCATTCTTCCATAAGCGTCTGTTGGTGGAAATGGAGGGCTTCAAGCAGCAGGTGGCAGCAGTACAGCAATGTCAGAGCGCCCTCCGGCTACCAGAGGAGGTAGTGGCCAGTTTGCCTATCTGCCGCACAGCACAGACCCTGCAGCAAGAAGCCAGCCAACTGCAGCATACCACCATCCAGCAGTGCAACATCCTGCAGGTAAAGCCAAGGGCAGCCCTCATATAACAACTGCTGTTAATTAACTGTTGCATATTAAGACAAAGAGAGCTATAATCCTGTTAATGTAAATTACATTACCAATTAATAAAAGTAAGGTATTGATATTGGTGTAAACACTGTAGGCTTGAAAATCCTCAGTACCAAGTAGTAGACATCTTGGTACATCTAATATATAAAGGTTTTATAGAAAGTTAATTGTTTTCTTTTAGCCCCCATCAGAACACTATTATCCTCCAATCCTTTAATACTGGGTTGATTTTGCTTTTAGGTTCATGTAGTGAAGATTAGTCTTTAGATGGAGAAACAAGTGTCCCTCAGAGACTAGCTAGAGACTAGCTAAGATATCACCTAAAGCACCTATGCTTTAGGTGATATAAACACTATAATATTCCAACTGCTAACTGGGAGAGATGGCATTAAGTCAGATGCTTCATGTATGAATGTCTGATGCATCCACCCAGTATCACCTGAATAATGTTCAGTAGATGATATTGACCTCTGATCTTGCTGTAGGAGGAAAGCAAGGGTAAAGATCATTCCCCTACTGGGATCGGTAATATAAATCACATTTTTATTGGGGTTTTGTGTTGTTGTTTTTTTACAAAAGATGCAACTTCAGACTTTCCATGTTATGTTACCATTTTGCCAGGAGGCTGTGGTGCAGTACGAGCAGTATGAACAGGAAGTGAAGAACCTCCAGAGATTAATAGAAGAAGCCCACCGCATCATTCAAGTCCGGCCCGTCTCCACCAGCAACATACAGGAACTTCAGGCTCAGATACACCACCACGAGGTAACAGAAGACACACACTTTCTCTCACTTTGCCTCTCAGATATATATTTATTATATTTGTATAATAATAATATTATTTATTATATGTGTTAATTAATATCATATTATTTGGATACCTGAACATTACATATATTGTTGAAGGTCCAAAACCATGGGTATTAATATGCTGCTATAACAGCCCATTCTTCTGAGAGGGCTTTCCACAAAGTTTTGGAACCTGGTTGCAGGAATTTGCTCTCATTTAGCCACAGGGGCATTAGTGAAGTGAAGTACAGGGCAGTAAAGTTCTCTCATGGGTTTGTGCATGAGAACACTGTTATGTTGAAACAGGGCCTTTCCCAAACTGTTGCCATAAATCTGTAAGTACAGTAAGTAAGTGTTTTTTAAATGTAATTGTATATTGCACATGAAGATTTTTTTTAATGAAAACTGAACCATCAAAAGTTTCACCAGATCAACAACACTTTTGGCCATACAGTGCATTTTAGACTTTGTCTTTATTCACGTAACACACAACTTGTCGGGACATAATAGTCTGTGAAATAACAGTGAAGCAACAGGACTCGATCGACTGTGGTACCTTGACTGTACAGTCAATGAGCGCCACACAACAAATGTAACTGCATGACAATGTTTATGTTTTAGCGGACCATTACTAGTCGTCACACATCTAAAATAGTAATCTCTCTGACATTTAAGTAAATATATATGCTGATAGAGAACAACTTATTCAACTTCAAAGCGCAGAGAAAAATAGTTCATGAGTCATCATTTCCTGTACTCTGTAAAAAGCATAATAGGGAAGTTATTGCAACAAAAAATATACTGTATATCTTAGTTGTGTGTGTGTGTGTGTGTATATATATATTGTTATCTAACCCTCCTGCCATATAGCATTCTGTGAGAGCATTGTGTTGTGCCTCTACAAGCCCAACTCACACCCATATTCCTTCTTTATCTGATGGTGCATGTAAATATATTCTGCATAGATTCCTGTTTGATGCAGATTTACCTACATATGTCTAATAATGGACGTCTCTCGATGGCATGTATTTATGTCTGAGTTTGGTCTATAAGCTGAGCAGATAGCTGCAACTCCACTGGCCCAGTTAGTCACATGACCTGATTATAAGTGCATTGACCATCTGCGGGGCAGAGGAAGTAGAAGGAGGAGGAGGAGGCGGAGAGAAGGAGGAGCTGGACCCAGCCTGCTGGCTCATACCATTGCTGTAATTTGACACCATCTATGTCATTCTTCCTCACTAAACACACTCTCTCCCCTTGTGGCTATCTTTTGTTGGAAGTAATCTGCCCTGAGGATTGGTGGAGGAGGAAAGCAGTAGGCACAGAAGGGGGGTTGCAAGCTGTGAGATCACTTCCTGTTTTTCCTTGCCGTTTGTGTATGTCTAAGAGAGGGAGTGTCTGAGGGATTTTGAACTATTTCTGCGAAGGTCTCTCTTTCAACCAAACATCCTGTCTGTTAGCTTCACCGCTGCTCTGAGTCACCCGCCTCTTTGCTGCTCTGATTGGCTCAGAGATAGAAGAGAGAGAGAGAGTGTGTGAGGCAGTGCTATTCTCCTCCAACGTTTACACACTGTGAAGCCGAAAGACCGGGGGAGAGAAGAGAATGCGTCTGCTCCACTTACTTCTCACATACCTACACCGCATTCAATGCTGAACCAAGTCAGCTACCCCCTTTTTTCAGGAACCTAGTGAACCAGGGACTATTGATCTGCCATTGTGGACTGAACCACTCTCCTGACCCTGGGGGGTGGTGGTGTTTTCTGTTGGGGTGATGTTTTGACAGGAGCTGGCCCAGAAGATCCGTGGCTACCAGGAGCAGATTGCCTCGCTTCACTCCAAGTGTAAGATGCTGACAGTGAAGGCCAAACACGCCACCATGCTGCTGACAGTCAGTGAGGTGGAGGGCCTTTCAGATGGCATGGACGAGCTGAGTGATGAGGAGCTGCCCAGTGTTGTGGCAACTGCCACCGCCGCCACCAACAAGCAACTTCCAGCACACCCCTCTGTCGTCATGGTGAGTGGCAAAGCCTTTTTGAGGATTCACATAATCACACATACTACATGGCTGTATGTCTGTGTGACCCATGTTTGTGTGTGTTTGACTGTAGCCTCTATATTCCTTTTACTTTTCTGTCCAGACCACTGACTCTCAAAGTGGAACATGGGGACGTCCCACCAGGTTGCAGGCAGTTAATTTCTCTATAATTTGATTCGCAGTGACCTGCCACAATTTAGAAGTCTGACGATGTTAGTTTTAATTTCAGCCTTAAATTACCACTCTTATTGTCCCAGTGTACACAGTTATACTGTACATGTACAATTAAATGCCAAGTTACCAATTATGAAAAAATCCTTTGAAATGTGAATCCCTGAAATTAAACTGTATCAAGGTTGGGATGCAGGGCGTCACGTTTGTCTGTTCAGTGGTCCCTGACAGGTAAACGTAAAGGTTTCTCTTTGATTCTTTGTGATTTTTGTTTTGTTTTTCCCCTTCATCTTTCTTACACCTAAAGGGTTATTATTCTGGCTGTCTCCTCCCTATACATTACTGCACTGATACTGTGCTGTGTCACCTCACTTTGCTTTATATTAGTCTAACTCTGTCTGCCACCTACAACAGTATGACATCCTCAGTTTGATCATTCAAGCGTTCGCACATAAGAAAATCCCTTACTACTCTATCTTCCTCTGTCTGTCTGTGGCTTTCGTTCTGATTCAGATTTCTTCCTTGTCCTGTTACTGTTTGCGGTGTGTTTGGTCTCAGCAAGCCAGGAAACAGGATATAACTGCATGTTTGTGTGTGAGCAGAGCGTGATAAGTCTCTGTATGGCATGAATAGACTGCTAATATCCTGGGTTGTTTAACTGAGTTACTGCTGTGACGGTGCTGCTCAGTTTCTAACTAACCTCACTATGTCAAACCACTGAGTTTTCCCACACATGCCGGTGTGCTGATGCTGTTCATTGCGTTGCATTGCATCATAAAGCCCGGGAAAAAGTCCACCAAATATAACAAGGGCCCAAGTAAATCAGCCAAGTTCTCCATTAACTGCCAGAAAGCAGCCCAGTAGGGTTTGGCTCACATTTCAGCTCTGCCTCTCTACTGAAGCATGCAGACACACAGACAACTGTGCTACTTCGTAGACAACTGCTGCTGCTGCTGCTGCTGCTGTACTCTTTACTCCCAGTCTCTGTTAGCTATGCTATATTTTAGCTATGTTTTGTTTAACTTTGGGCCTTGATCGTTCCTGGGATCTGTTCTTTTTACTGTCCATATAGGGTCTTTTTTTACCTAAAAATACCTCCAATGTCATTTTTTGTTGTGCTTATGTATGCTACTGTATCCTCTATCGAGTTATCTTTTTCTAGCTCTTTTCTAGCTCTAGTTTTTCCTTCCCTCTTTGTATGTAATGTATGATGTATGTAATGTGGATTTTGGGAAATGTGTCTGTAGTTCTGAAACTGAAACTTTGCAGTTTGAGTATGTGTGCGACATGAGCAATAAGAGTTTGTATGTGTGTGTGTGCTCACTGTGTGCATGATTTTCAACTTCCTGGTACTGGTCATTCCTTTGCCCTGATGTATCCTGTAAAAGTATTCAGTATTTGTCTGAAGGACAGAGCAACACTACAGTGAATTATGTGCCTTTAATGCCGTGCAATGGCAAAAGCATTGCAGTGTTTGATATCAACAGCAGTAATGTGATCTAATGGGTTTCCTCCCTGTTATTTGATTACTCTCTGTCTTATTAATCAGCAATGTGCTCACTGCAATCTGCCTAATTTGCACTCCCCTATTAATTTTTATGCTCTCTCTCTGTCTGTTTGTCTGTCTCTCTCTATCTATCTATCTCTCGCTTTCTAATTTTTCTCTCTCTGTCTTCTTGCTCCTTTCATCTTGGCGTTTTCTGTTTGGTGCCTTACTCTTTTCCTCCACCTGCTTCTTTGATGTGTGGTGTGTATGTGTGGTCAGATGACAGCAGGCCGCTGCCACACACTCCTCTCCCCTGTGACGGAGGAGTCAGGGGAAGAGGGCACCAACAGTGAGATATCCTCTCCCCCTGCCTGCCGCTCCCCTTCCCCAGGGGCTAACGCTGATGCTCCTCTTAACCAGGTACTGCAAACCCCACCCTGGTAACCTCCGAATCCCCGTCTGACTCTCCAACCCGTCACGCATTCGCCATCTATTTCAATTTTTACACCTCAATTCTCAGTTTAACATGAAGAAACCAACACCTCAACAGAAATGTTCATAATGATAATGTCCATCTTGATAATTCATCAAACCAAATATTAGTTTTAACATCTGTTTAAAAAAACTTAAGACAACTTGTAACTGGATGGGATTATTTCACTGCTTTCTAAAAATAAACATGTCATGAAGATGTTGTACAGATTAAAGACAAGTGAGTCTGTATTGGAACATTTACCCTGTTTTCAGAAACATTAATTTATTACATTAAATACATGATTAAAGGCTGAATAACAAAATGCCTTGTTAAGATGGACGTGTTGCTTCTGCCACCTCATATCATATCTTCTCCACCACCTGATTCTCACCACCCAATCATGACAATCCGACCGTACAATGGATGTTTGAAACAACTGGAGGGTTGCTGTCCTGCTCTTGCTTTCCCTGCTTATCAGCATATTTTTGCAAATTTACTTTGCTGAAACAAATTTATTTTTCACCTTTTTTTGCTGAGGTACTATTGCTGTGGAAAAACATATCCAGCTTATTAGCTTCTTGTTTAATCTATGACATAGAATGACAAAGCAGTTAAACATCAGCATTTTGTTCTGTGGGAACCAAGTCACTGCTGTTATTGAAATGTACATACTTTATTTCTGTCTTGTGATGTGTCAGTGAGCTTCTAACTAAAGATTAAAATCAATAAGCTCAAAGGCAGAATGTGCTGCAGTTGGACAGAAGGGTAGTGTCATGAGTGTAAACTAATCTCAAGGGACCTTTGCTGCTGCTGTGGAAAACATCTCACAAAGAACAAATGAAATCTAACTCAAAGGTCATAGATTGTGCTTGCTACTCTTAAATGTTGGTCCATACCTTCTGTGTGTGTATGTAAGTGTGTGGATGGCCTGTGTTACCATAACTGAGAACTATCATAACCATTAACTCGTTGCATACTGAACTAAGATGTCATTTGTTTAAATTAGGACCATGTTCAGCCATTTTTATTCTATCTATCTATATTAGTGTATAGCTGTAAGTGTACTGTTTATGCATTCCTTCCTAAATTGCACATGCTATTGTATGTTTAACAATGGCATGACGTCAGAATAACTAATAGTGCATTATTAAATGTGTTCATAAGAAGACAACATTACAGCACATCTTCTTCACTGCACCTAAACATACTGTGGCAAGTATGTACATGTTTTTGTTCTCAGATATGACTTAAACTCTGTTGTCACAGGGTCGCAGCGCTCTAAGCAGAGCACCCCTCCAGGAGCTGTATGACCCGTCTATGGAGACCAGCGCTGCTAACCTGGATGACCTCCAGAGATCCTGGGAAACACTCAAGAACGTGGTACGATACGTCATCCACTAAAATCCACTATCAATTTATTTTAAATAAGCACCTCAACATAAATCACAACTTCTATCTGCTATCTCGATTTTGCCATCATTGATTTCTTTCTTTTTTTTTTGTAATCCTCCTCCCCTAATATAGATCAGCGAGAAGCAGAAGAGCCTGTATGAGGCCCTGGAGCGGCAGCAACATTATCAGGAGTCCCTCCAATCCATTTCCACAAAGATGGAGTCCATCGAGGGAGCGCTCAATGAGGGCCTGGAGCCCAACAAGACCCCAGAGAGCCAGATGGCTGCACACCAGGTAAGAGAGGGGGCAGAGAGGTATGGAGATATTGACAATGTTATGCTCACCTGTGTGGGTTAAAAAGAGATGACATCAAAAGTAGTTTTACATTATGTGAATTGTAAATTAAAAGTCAGACAAGACAAATCTCAAGAGAAGCCCGCTTTGGGAAATTATTCTGGGGTTTAATATTGCACTAGCATATGCAATGGTTGTACAAACTGTTTGGCACTATTCTCTGTTGCTATGCCAACTTCACAGACACGTCTGATACAATTCCTTTTTACACTAGTGTCAGGCATTTTGTACAAACCCTCTATTGCTTCTGTCTTACTGTCTTTTTTTTCAGTCTTTTCTTCCTTCACTTCAACTGTTTTTTATCCTTTTTCTTTACTTTCTCAGCATATTCTCCTTATTTCACCTCTCACACTTTCTTTGTTTTCTGGCTAGGCTCTGATGGATGAGATCCTAATGCTGCAGGATGAGATTGGTGAGTTACAAACCTGTTTCTCTGAGGAGCTGGCAGACAGCGACAGCGATGGGGAGCCTGGTGACCATTTGGCGCTCCAGTCTACCCTGACTGTGCTGGGAGAGAGGATGGCCACTATTCGAATGAAGGCCTCTGGGAAACGGCAGTTGCTTGAGGTGGATGCTCAAAAATACACATCTCTCATCAGACATTCATATCTCTTAAATTTGCATACTTATTTCCTTCTTGCCTACCTTGAGCTTTAATATTGGTGGAAATTGTTTCTGTCATCCTCAGCTATCGATTAGGGTAACTGCTTCGCAGTAGTACCCATGCACAGTTGTAGAATCTAACATGTTTTTTCACATTAACCACTACAGGAAAAACTAAGTGAACAACTAGAGGAGCAGCGACAGGAGCAGGCACTGCAGCGTTACCACAGCGAGGCTGAGGAGCTGGACCACTGGCTGCTAAGCACCCGTGCAACTCTCAGCTCTGCTCTTCAGCCCCAAAATGATGACATGGACATGGAAGAACAGCTCATTGACTGTCAGGTGATGTTTCGTCTTTGAAGTAGGAAATAATATTCTGGTTTGAGTAATTTTAATCCCAAAACAATTTCTGAGGAAAGAGATAAAAATGGATTATCTTAGTTTTTATATCCTACAAACCTGTTAACTGAACTTTCCTGACATTTATGTTTTTTTCTGTGCCTGGCAAATGATTTTATGTATGCAGCTAGGTTGATATTGAAATAAATACATTTTAAATCTTAAACTGGCAAAAGGTAAGTGTGTTGGCAGTCTTTGTGGGAGCATATATAACTATGCCTCAGTTCTGGTAATGAAAAGTGTTAAAACATTCATCCTATGATGTACCATAACTGTCTTCTCAGCAGTAATAATGTTAGTTCTGTGGCTCAGGCAAAGCAAATCATGTTTAAAGTGTGTGTGAGTGTGTAGCAGCTGGGAGACAGTAAGCTGATTACAGTTCACATATGGCTCCTGTGGAGCTCAGGTCTAAAGGTCCGGCTCATGCGGATCCTCATCTCTCAGAGGTAGACGTTGACTGTAACCATTGATTATTACAGTATAGATCCACCAAGATGTGTTAGAGAAAGGATATTAGGTTAGAAATAAAATTAAGTGAAAATTGTGACCAGAGAAAGAGGAACTCAAAGTGGGAACTGTAAAAGTAGAGGAATGAAAAGAGAAGTAATGGTATGCTACATAAAAGACTCAGGTTAAGTAATAATAATAATAATAAAATGTTTTTTTAAAACTTCCTTAGTGTTTCAGATCAGTGGGTGGTGCTCCACATTTGGGTGATTCATCTTTTTCCATCTCATCGTTGTTTTTCCTGTTTTCAGCTGTTAAATATGTTAAACAACCAAAGACTGTTTATTTAAACATTTGTACACTACAAGCTCAAAGTAACAACATACAAACCTTAAAAAGGTACATTTTGGAATTTGAGTTAGAATGCTATAAGGAGCCATTTTGTGGTAAGAAAGTGTAAGGAGAAGAGAGGCTCTCCACGTTCCCACTGAATAACACAGCGACTCTGAATGGAAGGAAATGAGTTATATGGAGACGGTCTGTATTGTTGGGGGAAAATTTGTGTTCATTGTTGATGGTGATATAATTCATTATTTTTTTTACTGAGGCATACCAGTAAAATACGGAGCGTAGTTGGTTTGTCTGGCATGAAACATTTATTTTATAAAACATCTGAGTGTATCATTGTGTTCTTGACTTTCCAGAACATGCTGTTTGAGATCGAGCAGAAGGTGTCATATCTGTCAGAGCTGTCCGTCCACAGCGAGAGCTTGCTGTTAGAGGGCCGAGCTGAGACCAAGGGAGAGGCAGAGCAGCTCACCCTCAAACTGCACTCCCTCAAAGACAGCCTGCTGGAGCTGCAGCAGATGCTACAGGACAAACAGGTTGACATACAGGTGAGATGATGCCTTGTACCAAGGACATGAGTGTGTTTTTTTTGCCATTTATGTTTTGTCCCTCCACATTCCCAAATGTTTTTTTTTTATTTTCCTGTCTTTCTTTCTGCCTGCCTGTGTGCCATTTGTGTTGTGCTGTGCTGCATTATGTTGCATTGAGCATCAGTATCAATGGTAGTATTGTGCAAATACTAAAGGTTGTGTCATGCTCCTTCATAAAAGTCCATTGTTTTCCACTATGGAATAACAATAGCTTGTGTGTCTCATAATGGGCCTCGGACACCAGACAAAAGGATGCTACCTCATCACATGCTAACGCTAAATGTACTGCATCAGCATTTTGACTTTGTGGCTCTCCTGGTTTACTGTATGTCTCGTTTGGGGGAAAAACAACTCGATGTCCTTCTGAAACGTTTTCCACTGAAAATGATTTCCCCCAAAAGACACCCTCTTCAGTTAACCGCTAAATCACTCAACAACAAAATTTGGACAAAATTTTACTTATTTAACATGATTGCAGCAACTGTTCGACTGCATTACCGCAAAGTCACCACTTATTCCTGACATCGCTCTGTCTTCTTCCCAGGGTTCATTGCAGGAGCAGGATGACAGTGAGCCAGACTCATCTCTGTCCCAGAGTCCTAATGTCCAGGATTGGCTCTCCCAGGCCCGCACAACACGCACACAACAACATCATGACAATCTGCTTCGACAGAGGGTAAGAGGAATCTGTACTTCTTTTTGTATTTTATAGGCCTGTGCTGAGCCTATTTTGACCACTGTTTTGACTGCCTGGTGTGACAGTGGTTATTTGATTAGGTTAGTGTCATTGGGCAGAATGAGTAATTGAAATAATTTCCTTTTTTTCTAGGAGCTGCAGGAGCAAGTAGCTAAACAGAAAATGCTGCTGCAGTCTGTAGCCAGTGTTGGGGAAGAGTTACTCAGCCAACAAACCACACCCAATGGTGACAGGTACTTTTTCTCCTCTCTTTATTCTTTACATACTAAATCGTTTCAAGGATGAATTTTTTTATTTGATTTGTCCTTCTGGGGACAGATATCAGATCCCATTGACATCACCCTCTTCTCCCTCCCACAGTGAGGTGTCAGTCCCAGTTGGAGTGTTGCTGGAGACAGAGAGCCTGTCCCCTCTGGACCAGCTGCGACAGCGATGGGAAAATTTGAATAAAGATCAGAGTACAAAGCTGCAGCTCTCACTCAACTCCCTGGAACAGGACCAGCTTAGCTTGGTACACATGCCATACAATATATGAAGATTTATGATCATCTGCATTTAATACACTTCTTAATGTGGGAGGTTTTTCTTAAAATCTGTTTTGTATTTAATTTTACCTCATGGAATGACCTGTCAAGCCAAATTAATATTATGTACAAAATAATGTAATCACTACAAACGATTCCAGTCTTAAATTCTTAAAGTTGTTGTTGAATTGACTCATATGTTATCTCTAATGTCACTCTTGTGTGCAGATCCTCCACCGGTCCCGTCTGTCCAGTCCCAGTATGGTGTTTAGAGGAGAGTCTGCCAGCCAGGACTCTCACTCTCCCAGTGCTTTGTTTGAGGCCTGCAGCCAGACTCTGGACAAAATCACCCAAGAAGTAAAGCAGTGATTTGAAATTCATGTACCTTTAAACATGAACAAAAACTTTGTTACTGACAGCTTTTGATGTAATAACTAAATATTCTTTGTTCTTTTTCACAGGTGTTGGATGGTGACAGTAAGCGGCCAGTGTCTTTGGCAGGGGCAACAGTCCAGCAGGACTTGTACGCTGCAGTTTCAGCAGCCTCCTCCTGGTTGGATGCTGCTGAGAATCAGCTGCTCTCTGGTCCTGTGCTAATGTCTGAGGACACAGAAACACAACTCGCAACTCTAGAGGTGAGAGGGAATAAATACTCTAATCAGTTTTGTCCACTCATACAGAAATACATACTTTGACATATGAATCACAGTATAGTATGAATAATTTGTACTGCTGACCTCAACTCTTCTGTTCAGGTCCTGAATAAACAGCTGAAGGAGATGACCAGAGAGGTAAACCGGTGCAGAGACCTGCTGGGTAGAGGATCGGGCCAGCTGTGTGGAGGAGAGGAGCGAGCCCTGATGGAAGACACATTGGAGGGCCTGCAGGAGAGGATGGGGCTGCTGGACTCTACGCTAGAACAGCACTGTGACAGTATGAGAGACAGGTTGCAAGAGCACTCAACCTTCCAGGTAACAACTATTAGACCTTCAGTTTGACTAAACTTGTGGTGTGATGTTCTGTTACCACCTTCACTAACACGTGTTACATTTTGACAACGTTTTTGCTGTCGTTGCCAGAATGAACTGAGGATGCTGTTCACAACTCTGAGTGAAAGTAAACACCTGTTGCTTCAGAAGATGGCTGGAACTGTGGACAGACCTGCATACAAACAGATAGAGGTATGATACCAAACGATAGCGGGTACACAAAAACTACAGAATAAAGCTATCTCAGTGATACAGTGAATTGGCAGTAGCTTATGAAAAAATATTTCCATTGAATATTTTTTGCATCTTTTAGACATTATCAGAGGTAGAGGACAGTCTAAAGGAGTTTGAGCAGAGAGTGACTGAGCTGAAAACCAGAGCAGAGGGACTCCAATCTGACCAAATCAATAACCAGGAACTACTTAAACTACAGGTGATATTAAATTCTATATGGAGCTCTTTTCTTTAACTCTCCAAGAGTCATAAGATCCCAGAGTTTAAATGCTTACTAACATGCTGATGATTCTGTGTAGGATGCATATGAGGAGCTGGTGCTGATGGTAGGTTCCAGACGTAGCAGCCTGAACCACGGCTTGTCCCTTAAGGCTCAGTATGAAGCTGCACTTCATGACCTCACAGACCTGGTGGACACCGCCCAGGACAAGATGGCTGCCGATCAAAAGATGACAGTAGCTTCGGTCATAGAAGTCCAGATGTTACTGGACAAACACAAAGTAAGGGATGGTGGTGGAATTATTTATTATCACTAATGCTTTTGTGTAGTTTAGGTACCTTCGATTGATCTCTTCTCTAATGTTGTGTTTCTAACATATTCTCTTTTCCTCTAGGAGTTCTTCCATGGTCTGGAGTGCCATATGATCCTTACCCAGACATTTTATAGTAAAGTGTCTGGTCTGGTGGCGCAGAGGGAAAGCCAGGCCCTGGAGGAGACCATGGCCTTAGCCCACAGTGTGCTCAAACAGGCCCACAGGAGAGGAGTGGAGCTGGAGGGCATACTGGAGGTGGGAATGAGTGAATAATAGAAGGATGGGGAAAAGGAGCAGTATGGTTCAGTTCAATCTTAGATGTAACTACTATATCAGATAATAAAGTTGATGACAATGCACAAATAAATCAACAAATGCATAACACACACTCTCCTTTCTCGGCCAGTCATGGAGCAGGCTTGTGGAAGACTACCAGGCTCTGTGTCGACAGCTGGAGTCTGTGGAGTGTAGCATCCCTACTGTGGGTCTAGTAGAGGAGACAGAGGAGAGACTTTTTGAAAGGATCAGTCTCTATCAGGTAAGTGACAATATACAGACGGCACACACGTAGAGTATATCAAAATACAACAAATATATGCATCAGAATTCCATTCGACTCACCCTGACAGCTGCAGTTGTGCATGCTTGTTCAAATATCATATTTTAACTCATCAATTATTCCTTCTTTCCATCTGTCCTTTGTTTGGTCCTCTAGCGCCTGAAGGCCAGCCTGACTGAGCATCAGCCCCAGCTGTACCAGGTCCTGGAGGAGGGCAAGAGGCTTCTTCTCTCTGTTGGCTGTTCAGACTTGAAGAACCAGCTGACCCAGCTGGGAGAACACTGGCTCTCGTCCACCACAAAGGTCAACAAGGAGTTACACCGCCTCGACTCCACGCTCAAACATTGGAGCAGGTCAGGCTTGGGCAGTGATCTGAATTTCTTTTGTTTTCCAGTTTATCTTTATACTGTGTAAAAACTACAAAATGTGTCAGGAATGAAATCTAAAATCGGTTACATATATCATTTTGTTTTTTGACACATACAGGCTGAATATAGTTAAAGGTATATCCACAATTGTTAATATTTTATCCTATGTGTATGTAAATCCCAGGTACCAGAGCGAGTCAGCAGAGTTGATTCACTGGTTGCAGTCTGCTCTGGACAGGCTGGAGTTTTGGACAACCCAGTCAGTGACTGTGCCTCAGGAGCTGGAGACTGTCAGAGACCACCTTTATGCCTTCCTGGTTTGTTAAGTTATCAAATCTACATTAAACATGTACCACAGACCCAATAATAATAATATCTATGCACAGTATTCAGATTGGTTTAATCAATATATGATAAAAATTCACTACCTTTTTTGTCACTTCTTCTCATAGGAGTTTTCCAAAGAGGTGGATGCTAAGTCGTCTTTGCGTTCATCTGTGCTGACAACAGGCAACCAGCTTCTACGATTGAAAAGAGTAGATACAGCTGGTCTGAGGACAGCGCTGGGCCACATCGACACTCAGTGGGCTGAACTGCTGACTCGTATTCCTGTAGTACAGGAGAAGCTACACCAGGTCTTTGAACAACACAGACATAGTAGATAATAGTGTATTTTGGCTTTTTGTACCATTGTAACCCCTTTCTTCACGTCTTTTAGTTGCAGATGGAGAAGCTGGCATCACGACACGCCATCACAGAGCTAATGAGCTGGATCTCTCTCATGGAGAACATCATCAGTGAAGACCAGGACAAGATCATGGAAGCTGTCGGGTCAGAGGTGGTCCAGAACTTCTTGCAGAAGTATAAGGTACAAAACAGTTTTTAGACTTCAGTAGCTGTACCATTCTGGTCGAGCTTCTGTAAAAAAAAACAAAGCAAACCTTTACTAATTCCCTCTTCCTCATTAAGTCAGATTATGTCACATTTGTATTTCACAGGGTTTCCGCATCGATCTTACCTGTAAGCAGTTGACTGTGGACTTTGTTAACCAGTCAGTGCTGCAGATCAGCAGTCAGGATGTGGAAGGAAAGCGCAGTGATAAAACAGACTTTGCTGAGAAACTGGGAGCCATGAACAGACGATGGCAAATACTGCAGGGGCTCATCACTGAAAAGGTAATGTTTCAATTTAGTCAAGAATTAGACATTTTTTAATGTTTTCTCCTCATATTCTTACTTTTCAATTTCTGTTGTGAGTTGTGAAATGTTTCTTAATTGTGTTTGTATTTTAGATTCAGCTTTTGGAAGGATTTTTGGAAGGTTGGTTAGAGCATGAAAATGGAGTCCAGGCCTTAAAAACCTGGCTCACACTGCAGGAGGAGAAATTGAAGAAGAGACACAGGATAGAGGATGTAGCATCGGTGCAGACTGCACTTAAAGACTGTCAGGTAGGATTACGGCACAGCCATGAATACCACTCACAGTGAGCTTTTATAAATGTTTTATCTCCTAAAATAAATTGTTGTTCTGACAGGAGTTGGAGGAGTCAGTGAAGGAAAAAGAGAAGGATCTAGAGAAAGCAGAGGAACGAGGAAACGCTCTTATCCAAGATAAGAAAGGAGTAGCCTGCTCTGTTGTCAAGGAGACACTCAAAGGACTAAACCAGTCCTGGGCTCATTTGGACCATATGGTGAGCTTCTCTGATCCTACATCCCACATCGCATATGAAACTCTCATTATCCTCTAAAACACATCATTTATCATCCTTCCTTCTTATCAGATAAGTCAGATGAAGGTGAGCCTGCGGACCGTGCTGGAGCAATGGACGCTGTACAGACGAGCCGCGGAAGAGATTAATGGGTACCTGATGGAGGGGAGGTACTCTGTGTCCAGGCTGCACCTCCTTAATGGGTCTCTAGAGGCAGTAAAGCAGCAGGTGGAGAGTCTGGAGGTAAGGAGTGCAAAAACTAGATGGAACACCCTGAAAAAACTGTTTATAGAGCAGAACTGATGCAACAATTTTTGAAAGTTAATCAGTTGAGATTTTCCTGTCTCTTGTTGAGTAAATTTATCTAAATAATGAAGACGAAATGTAACTGTTTGTGGCTCTATGTCCCTCAGAACCTGCAGGAGGAGATGGATAAGCAGGAGAGCAGTCTGAGAAAGTTTGGCTCTGTAACACATCAGCTTCTGACAGAATGCCATCCATCTGTGGCTGAAACACTCAACAGAGCCCTCCGGGACGTCAACATTAGGTAACGTGGCAAAAATAATTGAAAGACATGTCTATGAAATTGCAGCCGTAATCCTTATCATCATGTTACTTCTGCTCTGTTGTAGGTGGAATCGTCTACTAGAGCAGATCTCAGAGCAGTTACGGAGCAGTAAGGCCTTGCTAGGATTGTGGCAGCGCTACAAGACACTATATGGCCAGTGTGTGACAGTACTCCAGAAACAGGAGGAACGTGCTGATTGCTTGTTGAAGAGCGCCACCGACAGGGAGATCACAGAGGATGAGAGCAGCGTCTGGATAAAAGACTGCAATGTGAGTAGAGATGGAAGAATGTAATGTGGGTCTCCAGTAAATGATAGAGTTGTTGGGTCAAAGTAATCCACTTTCTCTTATAGTATTGTTTTTTCGGATCCAGGTTAAATGTTAGTTCATAACAAAATCCAACATTTTTGTGGTTTGAAATCTGCATTTTTTGCTCAGAGTGTGTCACAATGCTGAAATCTGGTGCACTGTCAGTATCATTTGGTTTGTAAGGAATTGTGAATAAGCTCTGAAACAGCTTGTCAGCTCACTATACGGGTTCACAAAGCCTTTATCCCCTGTGCAGAATACCGAACTGCACCCTGTTCTTTTGTCTGCGTGAATGTAGATTCACAGCACAATCTAACAAAAGCCTTTTGAGAGGGAGACTGCAAAGGGAAAGACAGGCTCCTGATTTACACTGCAGGGGTCCCCCAGTGTCATGCTGGGCTTGGAGAGCCACGCTGGGTGATGTCTAGAGATGCACTGCCTTAATACTGTAAACAGGCTGTTATTTTGACCAAGGATCACTGATGGAAACAGTTGCTAAAAGTCAACTACATGTGAGTTGTTGAAACCAGTAACTGGCATTGGTGTATGGGCTGTCCTTTTGTTGTAAACTGTTTTATTTCTATTGGATATACTGAGGCAACATACAAATAATGTCCAATATAGCTGTCAATACCTTCTTTTAAACAGTTGCCACAAGGAGTAATAATAAACATATAAATAATGAATAATACAAAAGCAAATAAGTAAAATAAGAATAAATTCAAGTATAACAATTGAAATGCTTGATAGAAAAGTAAAGCTCAGTAAATTGAACCAGAATGTTGGGGTATATGTTGATGTACACTATCTTCTATCATCAATGACACACACAACCCTTGTTTTACTCATCCTGCCTTTATGATATTTAGAAAAATATATTTTCATTAGGAAAAAATAAAATGAAAAAAAAATATAATCATCTTTGGTCTTTTAGTCTGAAAAAATTTAACAGACTTACACATAATAGAAAAACTCCTAAAACCCACTGGACAAACCAAAATATTAACACAATATGTCTTGCTTCTCTTATATTATTTCGTTTTGGATGGATAAGCCTCCTGAATGCAGTCCTGCTCTCTTTGTGCCATTAGTGTCAATACCATGAAGCTCTTCCTAACCTGCCTCTCTAATGACATCACTGTTGCAGGAGTGCCTTGGTGACCAGGATTCGGTGCAGCAGTCCCTCCAGCAGCTGCAGGCTTTAGGAGAACAGCTGAAGAGCCAAGTTGACGCCTCCTCCTCTGCAGCCCTCCAGTCAGACCACCTGTCACTCACACATCGACTAGCAACGCTGGAGCACGCCCTTCACAGGCAGCAAGAAGTACTGCAGGTAGGGTAACAGGGTCAGGAAGGCATACAAGGCATCACTTGAACACTGTTTTCTCTGTTATTTGTTGTCTGACTATCTGGCTGTTTCTAGTCTGGATCTCAGGCCTGTGAGGGTTTCAGAGAGCAGTTGGACACATTAACCCATCAAGCTGAGGAGGCTAAGGAGGTGCTGAAGGAGTCTGACCCGGTCGGCTCACCAGAGCTTAGTGTGATTCAAACACGCATGGAAAAACTGAAGGTATAAAAAAATGCCACTTCCAGTTCTTTGTAATCAAATGTCTTTTGGTCTTGAGAAGGTCCTGCTAACAGTGTGTGATAATGTGTTCTCAGGTTCATATGTTGAAGCTGAGTAGTCTGTCTCCAGACTTGGAGCGTGTTAATGAGTTGGTGTACAGACTACCAGTCAGTGACAGAGATGTTAAACGCCTGCAGAGCCTCAACAGAGCCTGGGCTGCTCACTCCGCTCACCTCACTGAGAGGTTCAGGTACCTAAACTTGATCATAGTGCTTGTTTTTATGGGGTTTTACAAACAATAAGTCATTATATTGTGTAAACAATTAGAGGTCTTTACAATAAGTCATAAAGCCCATATCTGCAGACTTTATTCAGGGTAGTAGTTGTAGTTATAAATGGTACACTGGCTCTGTATAATGTATATGCAAAAGTATCCTTCACTTAAATAAGGGCTTAAAATAGGCAACTTTTAAATTTCTTAAATTTTATAATGGTTCATAACTGATCTGTAAAACCTAAAAAAAATATGTACATAAATTATTAATGAAGTCATTAAAAATTCTTAAAATTGAACAAAATGGAACAAAATGGAACCAAACTTCTCCTGTCTTCCTGTTGTTGATGTTCCTACTTCTCCAGTAAACTTCAGGCGGTTGTCCTCCAGCATCAAAGCTTCCTCCAGAAGTGTGAAGCCTGGATGGACTTCCTGTCTCAGACTGAACAGAAGCTGGCTGCTGAAATCTCAGGCAACTACCAGAGTCTGCTGGAGCAGCAGAGAGACCATGAGGTCAGAGAGATAGTTTGTATATGGGTGCTTGTGTGTTTCTAATGTGAGTGAATGATGTTTACTAAAGGTTGATGTTGAGTGTGTACAGTCTTTATATGGATGTATTTACGTGTTTGCAGCTATTCCAGGCAGAGATGTTCAGCAGACAACAGATTCTCTACTCCATTATCAGCGATGGGCATCATATGCTGGACCAAGGACATGTGGATGACACGTAAAGACATGCATAGACAGACACAACCTTATTTCACAATTTTGCCTGTTTAATGGAAACATATATACAGTTGTGAGCATCATATTTGCTGCTTAACATGTAAACCATCAGGTATAGTTTCACACAGAGGCTTGTTAACAGCTCTAAATTACAGGATAAGAACATTGAACGTGTTTTATAACTTGGACTCAGACTTTAAAAGTGAACTAGTAGATCTACAGTTAGATTTGTTTATTCCTCTCTTCTGCATGTGAGAGTATCTGTCAGTGTATAGTAGACATGCAGGGTATTTTGTAGAAGATGTCTACAGTTTTATGTGGTGAGATAAATTCCAGTTTGGCCCCTTTTTTTAAATTTTTTTTTTTATTCTTACTTTTGTTCCACTAACAGAGATGATTTCAGTGTGAAGCTTGCCTTGCTGAGCAATCAGTGGCAGGGTGTAGTGAGGCGGGCCCAGCAGCGTAGGGGCATTATCGATAGTCTGGTCCGCCAGTGGCAGAACTACCGGGAAATGGCAGAGAAGCTGCTGCGATGGCTCCAGGAAGTGACTCGTGACCCAGACGTACATCAGCCAGGAGAACCAGTCGCTCTGCAGCAAGCCAGGAACCTGTTGGATCAGATACAGGTAGGTTACAACACTATGGAGGAGGTTTTAAAGGCCTTTACTTCATTCATTATTACAATTTCTAATTGGCTTTTAAATTAGTTGATCTAAAATGATCTAAAAAGTTTTTTAAATCTCTGCCAGTCACAATTTTGATTAAAATAATGTTGAATAATAGCAGGTGGATTACATCCCACTCAGTCCCTGAAATAATTATTTTTTCATAAAGCTTATTTGAATAGTTTGCATTTTTTACAAGATCACTGGAAGATGAACCATATGCAGTCCTCACAAACTGATACCATATTTCAACCTACTCCTACTTATTTTCACTCTATAATTAAAACACTTAACACTGTCTCTGTCTATACTCCTGCAGCTGAGGGAGCGAGTGCTCCAGAGGCAGCAGGGCAGCTACATCCTGACAGTGGAGGCTGGCAGGAGCCTGCTGCTGTCAGCTGATGCCAGAGCCGAGTCCATGCTACAGACGGAGCTGATGGAGATTCAGGAGAGGTGGAGGCATGCCCACCACCGCCTGGACCAGCAGAGAAGGGAGCTGCACGGCTTACTCAAGGTTGGTCAGAACTACACCTGGAAAAATAGCAAAGCTATTTATTTCCTGTTTCAACAAAAATCACATGACAATTTAACAGATTACAATAACATTTTGTTTCACTTTACCACAATTAAACCTATTCACTGTTTCTATGCAACATTCATGCAACATTTGAAACATTTATTCTTTTCCATTATAAGTTGCAGACTTACAGTGCTGTGAAGGGTGCTGAAGGGCATTGGCTCATCTTAATGAGCCTTCCCAGTTGTATATACAGACCAGTGAAACCAGGTTATGACGTGAATTATGCAACAGTGCACCTCAAGTTCTGTCAATAACTGAAGGACAGAGCTGGAGCACACTCGCATCTGTTCTCACATAAATTACTAATAAAAGTGTGCAAGCAAATCTGCATACACACTCATGCTTGGATATTAAAAAAATGGCACACATGCTCAAAGATAAAGTACCACCCCAGGGCACACATCCACATAAACACACACACATGCAGGTTGTGGACACTGTGCAGTGAACTATAATGATTTAAACATTGCAAGGTAGATTTTACAGGCTGTGATAGCCTCCTGTGTTTAACAGGGACTGAGTGACGCAGTTTATAAGATGCATCTGGGAATTTTATTTTGCTACTGTCTTGGATACTCTCTCTCTCTCTCTCTCTCTCTCTCTCTCTCTCTCTCTCTCTCTCTCTCTCTCTCTCTCTCTCTCTGTCTCTCTGTCTCTCTGTCCTTCTTGGTTTGTCCTTAGAGGACAACAACTGTAGCTATTCTATTCTATATTCCGTCCCTGGGGGCTCTTTCACCCTTACTCTTGCTTCAGGTATGCTACTTTACCACTGCATTTCTTACCAAATATTACCCTGCTTCATCCTGAATTGGTCTCTTATTCAGATTCTAAAAATAGCTGTAATCTGTGCCCTTTGGAGCCTCCCATTTTTGTTATGAAGCTGTGTTAATTCTCTTCTTTGGCGGATGGGCTTGTGCTGTGTCAGTCTGTCTCTTGGTCTCAGAGCTGAGTGGGCTATCTACAGTATGATGATTGATGTGGTCTGACTTCAGCCTTGGTAGCTATGTGTATGTGTCTGCATGTGTAATAATGTGTTCGGTTATGATTGTGTATTCTGCAGCTTACTCATACTAAAGCCACTGCTGGAGCTGCAGCAACTTCTCTGAGTCTGAAATGATCTGCAGTCTGTGTGGGTTTGAGTTTATATGTGTGTGTGCGTGTGTTTTTGCCGTAATTCTTATTGTTTGTGTGTGTAGAACTGGGAGCGATGTGAGAAAGGCATAGACACATCACTGGAGAAGCTGAGGGCCTTCAAGAGGAAGCTGTCCGTGTCGCTGCCTGACCACCACGAGGAGCTACACTCAGAGCAAATCAGATGCAAGGTGAGGAGAATATAACACACACGTTTAAATATTTTCTTCCTTCTGAGTTCACTTTTTGCATCAATACATATACTCCTCACTCAGTATCCCACTGTCTTTTTCTTTTGTATACATTTTATATACACAAATGCTCTCTCTTTATTTTGATCTCTCTTTTTACACATACTCCTGCACACACTCCTGTGTAAGTATGTGTCCTCCATCTACCCCCTTAATCTGGCTACAGAGAAAAATGGATAAACAGGCCAGCAGCAATGAAAAAAAAACTGTATCCATCAGCTGCTGTCTCATTGTGTGACCTTGTTTGTTTGGTTCTCAGACTGCATTTTCTCCTGCAGAGGATTTCTGTTGTTTGTTAAATTTAAAAAGAAAATGTTTTATTTGGTTTACATAATTATTTTTGTAGTACCTCATGCATGTTTTTTTGTTAATTTGGCAAAAAAAGCATGTCCTAGTAAAGCTTTACCAGTGTGGTTGAGGCAGAAATGAACAAACGGGGATGCTCACATTATCCTTGTTTGTTTCCACAATAATCATCTCTGATTTGCGACAGAATTCACAGTTTTTTGTTAACCACATGTAGTCCTATTTCATGCATGACATGTCCTCAGTTCCTCGGGGAGGAGGAGGAGGGCTGAGTGTGTAGCAGCACATAGTTAACATCAGCTGAGGAGAGAGAGGGGGTGGGGTGAGAGAGAAAGAGAGAGAGAGAGAGAGTGCATGCGCATGAGAGTGAGAGAGAGTGTCTCTTTTTGCTGTGGGGGTGTATGTATGAATGTGTACGTGTGTGCTGCCTTTTGTGCGTGTTGCCCAATAGAGACATTCTCCGTGTTCACAAATGATTACACCGCAGCAAAACCATCTCAGTACCAAAGGAGGAGGAGATACAAGGTCGGATGCTTCTGTTAACCTATCCTGCCTTTACCCTCGAATGTTGCTGGTATTTTCAGTTACATTTCTCTCTTATTTTTATGCTATTTTTAGAAAACCAGTATCAGATCCTTGCATTTAGAATAAATCCTGTCTTTTGTGACATGCTTTGCAGTAATATTCATTGCCAGTTTGGATTTTTGCTTTTCCTCATTATAATTTCTAAGGGTGCACAATGTGTAGTTAAGCAAGACATGCTTGTGGTTTTCCTGCTCTGTTGACTCAAGCTGTTGGTTGTAGGAGGGGAAGTGACTTTATACCCTAATAAAGAAGTATCTTTGCATTTAAGGCTTAGATTACCTGTCTGTATGTGGTCCATCATTTCTTTTCATGTCATGTGGATGCAGGAGTTGGAGAGCAGCGTGGAAGGCTGGACAGATGACCTGACCTCCTTGTTCTTGCTGAGGGACTCCTTGGAGGGCGTGGTGAGCGCAGATGACATCACTGTCCTACAGGAACGCCTCCAGCTGCTACAGCGCCAGTGGGAAGAGGTCTGCCACCAGGTAGGTGCACACAACACCCACATGCCTGTGATTCCTTACTTGGGTGTTTGAAAAAGCCAGTGCTAGTTTCCCCAATTAATACAGTTTTTTTTGTTCATTCATAACATGTGGTAGATTTGCAGTCTAATAATACTAATAATGCTTTTAATCAATTATTTCTTTGTGAGCTCTTTGTGAAACTAAAGAACATAAATATACACATCAGAAGCATTCGAGTTCTGCATGAACTCCAATTAACAAATTACCTGTCAGTCTGTATAAGTTATAAGTTCCCCTCTGCCCCCCACCCGTGTCCCCTCAGCTTTCCCTGCGCAGGCAGCAGGTGAGCGAGAAGCTGAATGAGTGGGCGGTGTTCAATGAGAAGAACAAAGAACTGTGTGAGTGGCTCACACAGATGGAGAGCAAGGTCTCTCAGAATGGAGACATCAGCATTGAAGAGATGATTGAAAAACTGCGCAAGGTGATTTCAGCCTAACCAAAAGTATACCTGAAAATGCACATAAGTAGAAATGAATAAACACGACACATCTATGCATACAGAAGTGCTGAGTTTGCACTGATTGATTGATATATTTTCCGATGTACTATATTTACTGGACAAATAACACCTACAAGTTTATTTTTGCAATATAATCAGAGTAAGGAATTAACTATTATAGCTTGTAGACACGTACCGTACTGTTTTTTCTTAATATTAGTGACTGGCCTGATTCGGAGTTTAAGAGTTTTTTCTTATGTGAGCTTGCCAGTAATAAGGCTGCTTACTTATTTTTCTCTAAATAGTATCATTTGAATAAAGTTACATGATATTAGCTATTTACTGAGCAGAAAGTGCTTTCCTCTGGAAATGACACTATCTTTTGACTGGCTAATTTAGTCCCATCTGCAGCCATAATGCACAGTTGTATGCGCACACACACACACACACACACACACACACACACAAATAAACACACGCTAACTGTACACCACAATCACACCTTCCTGTGTTAACCTGCTTGGTGTCTACTCCCTCAGGATTATCAGGAGGAGATCAGTGTATCCCAGGAGAACAAGCAGCAGCTGCAGGTTATGGGCGAACGACTAGCTAAGGCCAGCCAAGACAGCAAAGCGGCTGAGATCCAACACAAACTCAGCAAAGTCAGCGAGCGCTGGCAACACCTGCTGGACCTCATTGCTGCCAGGTGGGTACACAAGACTCTTATGACCATGTGGAGAGTCACTTGATGGCAGAGATTGTATGATCTCTGTGGTATCCCCTTATGACACTCCAGGACACATTTTCCCACAATGCTTCTGAGGCGTTGCTTACATGTACACATGTGCTCCACTTAGTGGAGCTACAAACCAAGCAGAGAGGGGTCATATTTCTCATCCCTCCTCTTTTGTGTCTTTCTGCCTTTTTGGCTCTTTGGCCCCTTTAGACAGTTCAATTGAAAAAAAAAAGTTTTATTTAATATAGAAAATATCTTTTTTGTTTAAAAAACAACATATTTCTGTATGTTTTGAATTGAAAGTGACTTGACCCAAACTTTGACCCAACTGTCCTGTCACTTCCCATCCCCCCAACTGTCCGGCTGTTGTGCTCTGGGACTGTCCTGGAGAAGGGAAAGGGAGGACAGACCTCATACAGACAGCTGCACTCATTCACTTTGTTTCTTATATCCGTCCACAACTAAAAATAACAACAGGCGCAACGATTTGTAGCTGAAAGAGACAGCAGAAAACCTTGCATTTTTATCTTGTGGATTTATTTATCGAACATTTCTGGAGTTTTTATTTTCTTTATTTTCTTTTTTTTTTTTTTAACTTTTACTCGGAAGACGTTCCTTCTCGTTGTGCACTATCCCCAAAGTTTACCAACATGCATGGAGCTTACAGCCGTTGCTTCTCTTCACACTTCCTCTGTGTGTATTTGGTGCATAATATTCTGATGCAGGCCGGCTCTGCAGCACATGCCTCTGACTGTAAGTCTCTATTTAGAAACAGCAGCACTTGTCACTCTCGGGCAGTCACCCTCTCTCACATACACACACATTATCCACACATGCCTGTTTGGAGTCCTCTTTTTTTAACCTTGAAGAGCAACAGTTGATAAGTCACAGTTGTGCCACCCCACCACTACCTGCTGGCCCTCCCCTTCTGCACAGACAGAGTTTAGAGAAAATCCCATGTGGAGCACGCAGACGAAACAGAAGAGTGTTTGCATCGACACAGTAACGCTTCCAGGCGTTAACATTGTCTTTGGGAATTTTGCGCCCCCATGGTTTTGGATTTAGGGACGGATAATATGGCAGGATGCCCAAGAGAGGATCTGCCAGACTGCGACTGTGATGTCAACAGGCAGGACAATCTTGAGAATTTATGTTGGAGGTGTTAAGACAACACAACAAAAATCTGCAGTCTTAAAGAACAGCTAACTAGCCTCATGTACCTACAATACAAAGCTAATTTTTAATGCACTTTCATAACTATGTTATATTGTGTTTTAACCACAGTGCAGGATAAAGATTAAAAGGTTATTTTAGTGTGTTTCTGCTCTACTTTCTTTTAGAAGGTTGTATCTTTTGTCTGCAAGATTTATTTCATGTTTTTGTTTTAGCTTCATGGTTGAATACAGATCCAGTTTAACTGTTATGTAAAATATCTATGGGTTTCCAGGGTGGGGATTGTCACACGGACAGTACAATAATTTCCAGTCAGTTGAGACAAGAGCTTTTTAGACATTTTGGGACTTTAGACATTTTGAGCAGCTGATATAGAGCATAAGAAAGCTGCACTATGGCAAGTAAAAGTAAGGCAGCTAAATCTAAATCTTGTTATCAGATTTTTGTCTTCAGTATGTCTATGCAATATAATGCAAATTGCCACCAACTTCTTATCAAGTCTTTGGTGAGAGAGTGAGAGTTGCATTGCTTTGCAGGGTGAGGCATTGAATGTTTACTGGACAAACAGTTGTAAAAGTTGGATGGTGCCTAATCTAAATATGTGTAACAACATTTTACGGATTGCAGTGTTAAAGGGTTTTAAATGTCAAGACTTTTGCAGATCCAGAATGGTTTGCAGTTGTTGTGTAGGGTTCAAGTGAGGTTTCATCACTTTCCAAAAAAAAAAAAGAAAATCTATACAAAGCTTAAAAATATCCGCTCAAAAAGAAATAATAAACTCATGCTCATATTACTCTTCTGCTCTGTTTAGCAACATGTTTTTGTTATTTTGTGTCTATAATATGGGTGCTAACAAATAGTGCTTCACACACCATTACACAAGAACCACATCCAAGGTTGCATTGTCTTCAATCCGTGGTTTCTATAGTGAATAAAAGTATTTTTCTTGTTTACATGTTTTTTTTACCTGCAAAAATCAAGAAAGTAACTCACATTGGCGAAGATACTTTTTGTGATATTTTTATGAATTTGTACAACTTCTCATGCTTTTAAATCTGATATACTCTGTTGTGCTTTTTTTGCACCTTTTATACAAATGAGTAATTTACCAGATTTATTTAAAGTATGTTTTATTGTATGCCATTACACTGACCAACCGACATGTGCAAGAATCTATCAGCATATTTTTCCTTTCTCTGACTGTTTAAAGTTGGCACATGTATGACTTTGTCTCTGACCCTGTTTCTCTTCCAGGGTGAAGAAGCTGAGGGAGACCTTGGTGGCGGTGCAGCAGTTGGAGAAAAACATGAGCAGCCTGCGTTCATGGCTGGCTCACATTGAGACTGAGCTGTCTAGGCCCATCGTCTATGACATGTGTGACAACCAGGAGATCCAGAGGAAACTCAACCAGCAGCAGGCAAGTGGGACAACAAAGACAATCAGAAAACCTAACCAAAAAATGTGGAGATATTCCATCTTATACACATATTACATGTACCTGCAGTTTTACAAACGCTTGCAAAGACACAATGTGCATGCATCAATGAAATAAAATGAATGTAAACAGATGGAAAGAACATAATTGACAACATGACTCAAACAGAGTTGGTGGAAAAGGAGTCACATTGAAGCACGTGAGGAAATCATAGCATGACTCATGCCTGCATACATCTCTGACTGAAGCTACTGTAGTCTACAGTGAATATCAGTGTCTTTCTCGCTGCCAACATGCCGCTCTAAATCTGGAGTGGATTCTGAGACCCCACTGACCCTCTTTACTCTCCAGAGTTGACTAACACAGGCTGGCTGCATTCTTACTGCAGTTCTTAGAAGGCATTTGTTGAATTTGTTTTATTGTGCAAAAAGAAGAGCATGCATTTCAACATGAGCTGTTTTCAGACAAGCACACAATACTACACATGTAATCTTAAAGTGTTGCAAAAATGTAGTTACCATTCTGCATGATTTTCAGGAGCTGCAGAGGGACATAGAGAAACACAGCACAGGTGTGGCATCTGTGTTGAACCTGTGTGAAGTCCTCCTCCACGACTGTGACGCCTGCTCCACAGAGACAGAGTGCGACTCCATCCAACAGGCCACGAGAGGGCTGGACAGACGCTGGAGAAACATCTGTGCCATGTCCATGGAGAGGAGGCTCAAGTCAGTGCCTCTTGGATAAATTCTGTCTAATATTCTGTATTCACATGCATATAGGACCTTCAAATATCCTCAGACAATTGTGAACTCGCCCCATTTGATATGTTTTTTGTGTTTTCCGTTAAAGGAAAAGTTACATGGAATAATTTTTTTACCATTTCATATGAATTTGTAGTTCCCTCATATCAGAACCTTTTCTGTGCAGGATTGAGGAAACGTGGAGGTTGTGGCAGAAGTTTCTAGATGATTACTCCAGGTTTGAGGAGTGGTTGAAGACTTCAGAGAGGACAGCAGCTCTGCCTAACTCCTCTGGAGTTCTCTATACTGTTGCAAAAGAGGAACTCAAGAAGTTTGAGGTTTGTTTACTTATGATTTCTTAACAAAAAGACATATACAGATAGTTGTAGCATATAATTTATAGTTAGCTTAATTTATAGCTGAAAGTTGTACTTAAACAATGTTGTAAAAGTGTTCTGTCACATGTTAAATATCTCTGTGTTAGCAAAAAGAATTACAGTCATTGCAGAGTAGAGGAAACACAGAAAGAGAGAAAAGTGTCTCATGTTACTCAGACATGTCTGCGCTGGTCTGTTCAGCTGCTGCAGTCCATCAATGTGCACGTGCACATTCCTGTTAGCTGCCAGGCCTGGGACATTACCATCTGCCCTGTTTGTGCCTGATTGGAAAGTTCATTTAAGTTAAACATAGAATTTCTCAACATATTTCAGAATTTTAAACCATATATATCTCTACCTTGTTTGTTTTTTTTATGTATGCATGTAAAACATAATAATATATTGCATTTATATTTCCAAGTAAGTATCCTTTTTACAGCTATATTTTTTTGTCTTTATGGATATGTGTCTTTTTGTAACAGGCCTTCCAGCGTCAGGTACAGGAGTGTCTCACCCAGCTGGAGTTGATCAACAAGCAGTATCGCCGTCTGGCCCGCGAGAACCGCACCGACTCTTCCTGCCGGCTCAGAGAAATGGTGCATGATGGGAACAGGCGATGGGATAACCTGCAGAAGAGGGTGGCTGCCATCCTACGCAGACTCAAGGTAACATCACATTGCATGATGGCTTAATGACTCCGGGGTTTAATAATAACTGTGCAATTCAAGGGATTTGGCTGTAATGTAACTATAAACAAAGTAATTTAAAAATATAAAGAAACAGTGCAGTGATTATATATTTATTTCTCTTCTCTGTTCATGCAGCACTTCATCAGCCAGAGGGAGGAGTTTGAGACGGCACGAGACAGCATCCTGGTGTGGTTGACTGAGATGGACATCCAGCTGACAAACATAGAGCATTTTTCTGAGTGTGACGTACAGGCCAAGATAAAACAGCTCCGGGTAAGATGGACTATTATTGGAATTTAGTTTGGTGAGGCCAGCATGATAAATAACACAACTGAGATGGGAAATGACTCAATGTTTTCAATACAAAACCTCCATATAATGGATGTATGTTTCACTTCACTGTACATTTACAATTTTCTGGTCTTGTATCAAATTTGGCTAAACTGTGATAATAAATATCTTGAACATTTTATTAGAAAAATTATTAATTAAGTAACCAGAAAAATCATCAATAGATTCTCAAATACTCAAAATGATTGTTAGATGCAGCCTTTCTGTGCTCTGACCTCTGCGGTGTGTGTTTGCTCAGGCGTTCCAGCATGAGATCTGTCTGAACACAGGAAGGATTGAGATGGTGTTCCGACAGGGTGAAGCTCTGATCGAGAAGAGTGAACCTCTGGACGCAGCTGTGATCGAAGAGGAGCTGGAAGAGCTGCAGAGATACTGCCAGGAGGTCTTTGGACGAGTCGACAGATATTACAAGAAACTCACACGTCTGCCAGTGAGTAAAGTTACACAGACTCTCTGTAAACACATCACAAAATTCACACAACAGCTGCACCTTCCTACACCATCCATGACATGCTGGCGACATGTGTCCAACCTAGTTAACAGCTGATAAGGAGGAAAGCATGTTAACAGTCAGTGCTCACTTTACAGGATCCCACACACACTGCACTATTAAAATTTCTAATCCATTCCTAAATGGATTTGTACTTTAAGTACTTTCACTAACCTTTAGTCCATCTGCTTTCCCTCAACCATTTTCTAATATTTTTCTGTCTTTCTCTCCCAGCTGGCTGATGATGAGCTTGATGGTTCAGACAGAGAGCTAGACATGGAGGATGGTGGCGACCTCACTGAGCTGCAGTGGGGTGACTCTTCTCTGCAGCGGACACCCAGTCGTCCAGCATCGGGTACGACCGCTCTCATCCGTGCAGACCGCTCAGGCAGGGACACTCCGGCTAGTGTAGACTCCATCCCGTTGGAGTGGGATCATGATTACGACCTGAGCAGAGATCTGGAGAGCCCCGGAGGGCGGCGCCACGGGGAAAGGAGCCGAGAACAAGAGGAGACGGATGAGTATCTGCGAACGGCTGCCACAGTGCTGTCAGGTTGGTCGGCCTTAATATATCATTTTATATGTAAATGGATGAGAAATAAAAGGAAAACACAATATAACACATTCTTTGTAAAAAAAATAGGGCCACCATGAGCCTTCAATGCTTCTGAATGTAAATTCTTCAGGTTTCTGGAGCTCTACTGAACGGATGAGCTGCATTTCTCCAAGAAGATATTCCCTCATTTTATTATATATTCCCATACATGTTCATTTGGGTTGAGATCCAATGACTGTAGAGGTCATAGAATTTGATTCAGATGAAACATTAAGAATACACAGACTAAACAGAATAAAATCACTGGAGCTACGATCCACATCTCGCATGAGGACTTCAGGGCTAAATCTTTGTAGATCAGGGCATTCTTTTACATTCAGTCACACCTACATTATAAGTAGTGTATGTTGTATGTTTCTCTTCCCAGATGTAGTTATTCCAGAGAGCCCAGAGGCCTATATAAAACTGACTGAGAACACATTGAAATCATCATCTGGTAGGAAACAGCAGCATCACAGCATGAGTTATGAGAGCATGCCATAAGATAGAACTAAAAACATGCTTTTATAACACGACCACACTACGAAGCATCATTTGAGTTGCATGTCCCAACATCTTTGTAAAAATGTGAAAAAAATCTTTGTATATCAGCATGCAAAGATGACTCCATTGCATGCTGAGTTCACTAAATGCTAATCTCAACCATTGCATTTGTGTTTTATTTTATTTTATTTTATTATTTTTTAACTACTTTAAACCCCCGATCTCTGTGTTCTTCTCTATCGTGACTTGCTGTTACTTGTCAGACTAATGCATGATATTTTTTCTAAACATCAGTATCACTCCATACCAACATCATGCCAAAGAAAGTCATCCAGGTTTTCTAATGGCTTCTGTGCAGCAGGTGAGCCAGGCCAGCTGGAGGCCAGTCTGAGACAACTGGATCAGGCTCTGGACGCAGGACGCTACCACCTCCAGCAGAGAGAGGCCATCGCAAACCGCTCCAGCCCTGAAGTTGACTCCACATACATGGGCTATGTGAGTCCTCTTCATATTTAGCAACATTAGAATATCATGCTTACATACTTATCAACCCTGTCAGAATAAATTCTTATGAAGAAAATAAAGTCAAAATTCATAGCTGTAATACAGAGAGCAGGGATGTTCAGTGCTTCCAAGTTACTACTGTTGTTTGCATGTAAATCACCATTAATGCTTTCATTTTAAATCAAATATACTCTTGTTTATGTCTTTCATTGTCATCGATGTACCTGTTTTTATTTCTGTTTTCTATTTTTATTCATACACATTGTTACTTGTTTAAAAAGAAGATCAAACCATCAAACAATTTTTAAAGATTTTAATCTGAATGTGTAAAACGCATATTATCCTTCCAGATGCGTCTGATGGGAGAGTGTCGCGGCAGTATAGACGCAGTGAAGAGAGCAGAGGGAGAACTGACAGAAGATGAGGATGACATGCCGGGACTCACAAACCCCACCAGCACAGATACACAAAGTGCAGGTCAGTGACACACACAAACACTGCAGACATTCTTCCTTTAAATAGAGTGTGAGCCGTGTTAAATCATTCTGTTGGATTTTCTCTCCCCCAGGTGTGATCGAGCGCTGGGAGCTGATGCAGGCTCAGTCTCTGAGTGAAAAACACAGACACAAGCAGGACCTGCAGCAGTGGAAGCAGCTGATCTTAGATCTGCAGAAAATGAGGGTCTGGCTGGGTCAGTGTGAGGCCGAACTCAACCAGCTGCGGGAGCTTGAGCTCAGCACCGACATCCAAACCATCCAGCAGAGAATCAAGAAGTTCAGGGTTTGTGTGCTGCATGTCTGTCTGTCTGTGTCACTTTGACAAGAAAATAATATTTTGAAAACATCTCAAACATAAGAATTTTTGATAAATAGGATTTTCTGCCAAAATTAAATATGAAAGGTTATTTCTCAACACACAGTCATTTCAGCTGTTGTATTACAATCCTCTGAAGCTGACATGGGTTCTACTAATGTGTCCCAACCAGCCTGCTGCACTCTGTATGTTCGCACCTTATCTATTCTCAGCTTTTTTATCCAGCAGCACCCCACAGTCTCGTTCATGGTTCAGTGCCATTATAAATAACTTCTTGACCCACGTGTGTAGTAAAGCTCTGATGTTTTCTGTCTCTTGCTGGAGAGCAGGAGCTGCAGAAGATGATGGATGTCCATAAGTCAGAAGTCCTGTCTATCAACCTGAGCAGTGCTGATTTCCTCCAATCAGAGCCTGACTCTGAGGAGGCATGGGAGCTGAGGGACGGACTGAAAGAGATGAATGCACGCTGGGACCGGCTTCGTACCTCACTGGAGGACTGGAGGGAGGAGCTGCAGAGAGCACTGATGCAGTGCCAGGTACTAAAACACACACACACACACAAAACAACCCCAGAACCAGATTCAAAATAACAGGAATTTGGGATTATACTTTTATGTTGCACTCACTTATGTTGTGTAAAAACAAGCTTTCTTTGCATATGTCATGCATGCTTTTGCAACAAATTTCAAAAGGTTGCAAAAAGACATGAATTGAAATTTGCTTATTAATTTTTTCTAAGTCCATACTATGCAGTGCAATCACTGCAAAGATCATTGAACTAATAAGAAGGAAAGATCTGCACAGTAGAGACAGTCCAATCTCATTTAAAACAAAAACATAACTAATTCAATGCCATCTGTCCTTTCAGGAGTTCCACGAGATGAGCCACGGTCTGCTGCTGTGGTTGGAGAACATCGATCGCAGAAGGAATGAGGTGGTGCCCATCCCTCCCAAACTGGATCGTGAAACATTACGAACTCATTACAAAACACTGACGGTACGGTTTTATAACACAAAGTAACAGCAGACTGTACTCAGTAGTTTCCAAAGGCAGGAGATGGATTTCTGAGCATGATGAAGGATAACAGCAGTTGTGACCATAGGTTGTTGCTGCTTGTACTTCTCTCATCATATCATTTTAGACCAAGTCATTTTGGACAAATGGTGTCATAATAACAAAGACTGATGATCACATCTGATATCTCCTTTATTGTTCCGCAGCAAATCAAGCGTGAGCTGCTGGACTCGCAGCAGAAGGTTTCGTCCCTTCAGGAGCTGTCGGCTCAGCTGCTGGTCAACACTAAACCTCAGACTCTGCTGCTCCAGTCGGAGGCCTCAGAGGAGATCCAGCCACAGGGCAGCGAGTGTCTGGAGGCCCAGGAGAAGGTGCATGTGATCAGTAACAGGCTGCGGCTGCTCCTGAGGGAGGTCAGCTCAGACCTGGAGGGGCTGGAGAGGAGACTGGAGGCCATGGACACACGGCAGGTCAGACGATGATGAACGACTGATAGAGGAGACACTTTGTTGACATATATATCTTTGTCGACAATATATCTAAAAATTACAGTGACTGTCATTCAGCGTCATGTGTATTTTATTTATTTTTCAGGATTTCTTGCCTTTGCCTGTTGTCAAATCAGAAATCCGTGGATCAGCTGGCCCTGTGTCAGAGGCAACCATCCAGAGTCGCAAACGATTGGTAATGTTTTCTCATAATGTCCAGTAGGGGGGACTAGTCTCTGTGAGCATAATAACAAAACAACCTGCCTTCTCCCCTCTTTTTCCCAAATAGACATCCCATTTATCCTTTTTCAATTGCTAACATGTACAGAAAATGATTTGTTGCTGCCCCCCTCCTCTCCCTTTTGAGATGTTTTTTGCTGCCCACACCATGTTGATCTGCCAAAAGATGTACAAGAAAACCTGGCTTTTCCTTTCACTATGATAAACATTTTTATTGATTTCTGATTTTGGAATACACACGTGAAAAGAAATATTTTCTAAACATTACACTGACTGTGTAAATAGCATTTTTCAGTTGGATTTGACTTTTCAGGAGTTAGTCTTGAGAAGCCAGATTTCTTGGTTCTTAGAGTCAATCACCGCCATTGATTATGTTGCTGCTTTTTGGTTGTTGATGATTTTCCCTGTAGCAATGTTATGGCTCTCTTTATGTTATTTGGTTGTTTTTTCTCTCATCTGAAGCTTTGTCTTTATTTGCCCTTGACTGAAACATTCTTTTCTTTCTTTCACCCCTCCCTGCTCATTACGCGGTACAGCCCCGAGGCAAAAGTAGTCAGGCCCACCCAGGACACCCTGAGAGCGGCCCGCGCCACAGGTACCTCTCCCCTTGAACTCTAGAAGAACGGGATGATGATGGAACCAAAGCTATGCACAACAACCCATGATAAAATCAATTAATCACAATCAGTCATGTTTTTTCTTGTAAAAGATCTGGGATAATTGGATGTAATAATCTGATCAATTGATTTGTAGCCTCTTCAAGTGATTGGTTTGAAGGCTTTAACACTGTGTTCCATGATCCTCCCTTATTCTAGAGGCCATGTTATCGGCTCTTAAACGAGTGGGGAATTGCCTACATCAGGCTGTTCCCTTTCACCTTTAAACGTTTTATTTCACTTTTATTACACTTTGCTCTGCTGCTGCTCGTCTTCCCTGAATGGCATCATGAGTGTTGCCTTTTTTGCTTCTCCTTCCTCAGAGTAATTTGTAGTATTTCTCCTGGCCCACTAGATGGCACTATCTGAATTTCACTGACTCCTCCTTTGTTCCGTCAGCTGTTTTTTTTTTTCTTTCTCATGTTTCCTTCCTGTTTCATTCTCTTCATAGTTTTAACGCAGGATATGATACATTAACCTCTGCAGTTTTTCCTTCTCTTTTAACTCCCACTTTCTTTCCTGTTTCCTTTCCAGATCTTTTAACTCACTCACCTCTGACTTTCCTCTCATTTCTGATTCTTTCTATGATTTCCATTAAATGCCAACAATAACATGCAGGCCTGATAAAGCTTCGGCCCTAAGTGTCACAAAAATGATGTGTTTGTTCTACCAGATAACAACTTTTCAATGAGAAGCAGGGAATCTCTATTATATACTCATGGGCTGCGGAAATTGAAATCCAGCAAAGCAGGGGGGGGTTGCCTGGTCTTAAAATTTAAGCCACATACACACACAACACACATCATATGATGGTGCTGATGCGTGTTCACAACAGTCGTACTTGTAGAATGTAGGAGGACTAAATGTAATTGGCAGGCTGCAGATTGAGGGGTGTCAGCATGTCTGACCCTCCTTCAGCCTCAGTGAAGATGAGCCGCAGTGGGAACATGCTGTTCCTCCTCTCAAATCCTGGCTCTGACAGTGGAAATCTCCAGAGAGGCATTTGGCATTTCTCCTGCTTCTGTTTGGAATGAGACGTGGCATTGAACTCTCACACACTCGGCTCTAAAGCCAGAGCGTCCCCCCCCCCCCAACAACCCCCCAAGTGAGACAGAGCTGGCTATCTACGAATGCTTGTGGTTAAATTCTTTGTTTCGTGGGTTCTGTGCTGGTTTTGTGTGTGTGTGTGTCTGATTGATTGTGTGATTGTCTGTTCAGTGTTGCAGTCTCTGTACCTGTTGTTGGATCTGGTCTATTTGCTATATTTTTTGTATGTTTGCTTTCCTTCCTTTTGACTCTTTGTACTGCCTGTCTTTTGCCAGACTTGAGTAAAAAAGTATTTGCAAACTGAATGTTTTTTGAACTGACAAAAAATGACATAATTAAGATATTTAGGGCTGTTAAATTCTTAATTAATCAATTGAATGACAGAAAGCTTCCATTGACTAAAACAAACCCTGAAAAGTATTGTATTATCTTCCAAGTGTTTAAATAAGATAAAAACAGCCTTTCAATATACATAGATGGGTGTATAATCTCTCCGTTTTAGAAAAAAAACCCATTAAAGTTAAGAAAATTGGAGTTTTAAGGTTTTCACAACACAGCAGTGATTTGCAAATACTAATGAACTTGGGTCCATTGTCTTCTGTGTCTAACTTGTGTTTGTGTCTTCCTACAGCCGGAGCACATCACCAGGCGCCGCTGGCTGCGTTTCCTCCCATTCTGACCTTCCGGACAGCGTCTCCTCATCAACCTCCTCCTCCTCCTCCTCCTCCTCAAAGAGCCCGTCCTTCCTGCTGCGGGTCCTCAGGGCTGCACTCCCCGTCCAGCTGCTCCTCCTGCTTCTCATCGGCCTGGCCTGCCTGGTGCCAATGACCGAGGAGGACTACAGCTGCCACTACGCCAACAACTTTGCCCGCTCCTTCCATCCCATGCTGCGCTACACCAACGGACCTCCGCCCATATGAGGCCCAGCTGCATATCTACCTATCGCTTTGCCAAGGACTCCACTGACTGTTGCGAATGTTTTCTTTTTCACCCTGTGCCCTAAAGCAACATGCATTATGAAGTGATTCAGAGGTGATATGAAGACTTGTCTCACTAACATTGCACACACACTGTCCTGAAATCACCTCAACCCTTTTAAACAGCCATTCTCCAGAACAGATGGACCTTCATCTGGAGACCCCTTCTCCTACCCCAATCAAAAAAAAAATATTTCATGTTGTTTAAATTCTGTTTTAACTTAAATGTGTATATATTTTTTAAGGTTTCTGAAGAAACCTGTGAAATCAATGAAAAACAAAGCACTATTTATATACTGTATGTTGGGAGCCAAAGTCGACCGTGCTTTTTGTCCATGATATCCAGTGCTGCTACTATTTATTTAGTGTTCAATCAGTTATTAGATTGTTAGTATTGATGAAGCTGAGGGTATTGTACCTGTAAACTGTAGAATAGACTTGTAGTTTGAGTAGGAAACATTAACAGTCGTAGATGTGAAGACATCATATCCAAAATGTTTAAAGACCTACTCACACAAAACGACTGAAACAGCACAAACATAAACTAAACAGGGGTAAACTCTGAAGGACGAATGGTAGCTTTTTTTTTTGCTTGACAGATTTCAAAAGAACCCGCTTGAATTTGGGAATTTGGAAAAGCTGAATCTATAGCACTGACATGAGCACTGTCTGAAGGTACTGCACTGAAGCCGTCCAGCCAAGATGGCCGAAGTCCTTCCCCAAAAAACCAAGGCTTGTATCAATTTGATTGATTTGTATATTTTTGTTTAAATACCTTTTTAATACACGCAGTTATTTTTTTATCTTTCTGTTTGAGCGTGCACTTGCAAGTCCCCTCCTTTTAAGAAAGCCAAACAATCACCGGTAGATGGCTGACATGGAATAGTGTGCTTTGTAATAATGGTGATAATTAACCTGCCGTGATGAGACATCAGAATCACTGCGTTGTTAAAACAGAATCTGTAAAAAAAAAAAAAGATGAAATATGAAAATGGTTATTTATGTATGTACAGTTTGCTAATGCCGACTTCATGAAGAATACTCTCTTTGCAAATAATAAAACCTAAAATATTTACTTCTGTATATTCTTGGTTTTTAAACATGAGCTTAGTGAAATCAGTGTCAGGTGAGAATATTTTCCAAGTTGATGCTTTTTATTGTTATGCACAGTTAACAAAGGTTTGCCTGGATTTACACTCACAGCTTAAGTGGCCAAATCCAAATGTCTGATGCTGTATGGAGGCTTTTCATACACGTGTGTAAGTGGTACACATCATACTTGACAACTACAGGCTTCACTCTAACCACAACTTTTTGTTCAGCATTTTTATCCCTGCAGCATCCTCTCAATAGAGAATATCACAATTAAATCTTTGCAATTACAGTTACAGACAGCATAATGTCCAAATGTATATTATTTATTTAATTCATATATTGTTCTTCTATGGTTGTACAGGACACTAAACATAAAAAAAAGGTTTTATTAAGGGTGGATGTTATTATAGTTTAATAATCATGACCTGAGTTAAATTACCAATTTTATTTTCAGCATTTGTCATATGTGACAAAGAAAAATATGTGTTTTTGGACCGTTGTTTGAACAAAACGTTGAAAACAAAGTCCTGCCGAAGAAAGAAGACCCCTGATCATTTCCACAATTCAGTCCAGTTGGACAAAAGAAAACAATCATCTCTGTGCATGTACAGTATTTTGCTTTTCCAGGTGTGTAAATCCAGCCAAACTCAACTGAATTAATGGATGAATAGTTAAGCAGTTGTAGCTTTTTTGTAGTTGAAATGTTACAAATGTTATGTCACAGTCTCTCTTCCTCACACGCGCACACACGCGCACACACGCGCACACACACACACACACACACACGTGTGTGCCACACATATTTAAGACAAAACAAATTCAGAAAAACTTTAGTGCAAGTAAGCACAGAGAACAAACCTAAACACAAAAAGCGTTGAAGAGGGTGAAATTACCCAACAATAAAGCTTGACTTCCTTTATTATGTAATCAGTCCTGTAGGATTTGATCATGTAATTTGTAGCCGTTTAAAATTCAACAGCACAATAGATCCTCAGACGCTGGTCTCTTCATAATCGATTACTTTCTTTTCTTTGAAACAGTGTGCGCGCATTAAACATGATACCTGACATTTTGTCTTCACCTGGCAATTTTCACACAAAATAAATTACATATTCATTTGAACCAATTTTAACATGTATTAGTGTGCAATCATCCTTTTAAATGTAAAAGTGAAAATAATGCCCAATAGCCCCTTAAACCCAAGAGGAAGTGCACTTTGGTCAAGGCGAATAAAAAGAAAAATTAGCTGCTCCTCATTTCGAATTACTGTAGCTAACAAAGTGCCACGATATGACTTAACACCTGCAGTTTTGGAAATAACAAGCCGTTACTGTAAAGCTGACTATAAACCACAGATATGAAAGGCAGCGTAGAAGATAAACTGCATTTAAGCTCAGATTGAAGTGCGTAAATTCCTGCTGCTGCTGCTGGAATCATTTCTACTTAAACAGCTAAACTACACACACATCATCCATAAAAATGACTTCTGACATGAATAAGACCTTCAGGTGTTACTTGTGCTCCGTCTCATAAGATATGGGTGCAGTCAGAGCGGGACCCTCCGTACTGCAGGACGCCTGGAACTTGGGGGGCTCTACTCAGGCTCTCATGGCTGCCTCGGGGTCCTGAACTGGAGCCCACTGAGGAGGAGGAGCTGCTGCTGCTGTTGCTGTTGCTGGTGGTGGAGGGAGGATCTCTGTCAGCTTGGGACCAGAACTGAGTGGGCCTGACTGGATGGTGGAGGCGGTGAGCGTCCAGCATCTCCAGCAGCAGGTCGTACAGAGGCACTTTGTTCTTGCACTTCATGCTGTAGAGGTGCTCCATGCCTTTGTTGCTGCAAGGAACGTAAACAAGGGAGAGATGAGGAACTAGTTTAGGAATCACTAAAGTAATGAGCAAAGATTCAGCCTGCTTTCTATATTCCTGAAGACTCTGTCATACTTGACAAAACTAGGTTCTTTTTAAAAGAAACATGCATTATAGTTCTTCGGTTGTGTGTTCTGGTCTTTTTTTCTTTTCTTTTTTTGTTGTTGTTGATAATAAGAAAAATACAGAACATCACCAAGCATATCATTTAAGTTCAACCCTTTTCTCTAAATGCTATATTATAGTTAATTCTGTGATATTTTCTACAAACATCAGTATGATATAAATTACTTTTTAAAATATGGAAATTAGACAGAGCATCTATCCAGCCGTTACTGATGATCCACGCTAAAATCAGCCCACATGAAAATAAACAATCAATAATGTCTCTAAAAGGAAACTTTTATACTTTAAGCTCCTACTACCCTAAAACCTAAAACTGTTAAACCATAAAGAGGATCACATCTAAATTTAAAACTTCTAACGTCTAAAGACCAAGAGACACCTTTTCTAATTTAATGTCACCTCATGTGCCTGATGTGAGAGAGCAGAAGGAGCAGCTGGGCCTGCCGTCTCGACTGCTGCTGGGCTGAGCCCCCTGATTGGCTGATATAATGTATGAGAGCATCTGTGATGGTGTCCAGCATGTTCTGCACTGCCGCGCTGTCATGTAGGGGCTCCATTGTGCCGGTGCAGAAAGCGAAGGCACCTACCAGAGAGAAACCATTAGCTTACTGACCTTTCTTTTCTATAACAGAAACTTCAGCTCATAATATATATACACATGCTAAATTAATGCCCTGATATGATAAAACATCACTCAACTCAACTCAACGTTAATTGTTTTTGCAGTTTCCCATATAGAATATCTTAATCTCCGGGACAAACACAGCCCTCTGTGCTGCCTCATGTTGTCATGGGAACAGTTATCGGGCATATTGACGGTACAGGCCTTTTCCAGAACACTCTGTTCGTCTAATGTGCCTGAGTACTGTTCAGAGCTATACCTCTGTGGGTGTAGTTTGACATTGTTCAATATTTACTCTGGGGAACAGAGACGGAAAGCTGCAGTGAAGTGGTGTGTATGAAAAAAAAATAAACTAGAGAGCCTATATTTTCATTAGGGAAGTGTCTCTGCTGTCCACCGTCAGAGTTTCCAGGCATCAGACGGTGATTAAAATTGTAAACACAGACAGAAAGTCACACGCACACGCACACACACACACACACACGTTGCCTTACCAGAGTTGAGCAAGATGATAGCTTTGAGGCAGACAAACTCCTCAGGTTTGAGTTTCAGCATGCGGAAACGAGAAGTGGTGGCCAGCAGCATGTCAAAGATCTCAGCCATACCCTCTACACAGTCGCCCTCATTCCTTAAGAGCAAGATTATAGAAAATATGAGGAATTTCTTTTACATTTTGAATCTCTCTTTTTTTTCAAAAGCACAAAATATATATTATTTCAATAAAACACTAAACTCAGAGTACATCTAACAAAAAAAAAACAGAGCCAAAGTTCTGGGCTTCAGTGCAGCGGAGGAATAAGAACCGAGCATGGAACCATCTGAAGAGGGGCCAGATAAACAACTAATGGACTGAATCACTGCAACGCTCCATTTGTCAGCACAGTTGAAAAATGGTGGAAAAGCGGATAATATCCAGTGCAAGATAAACTTGGACAGCACAGAGCCGAGGGAATTTGTCAACCCTGACCCGCAGCGCTTTAGTCATCATGTCCAATTGGTGAGGACACTTATACAGAGACCAGGTTTTAGAGATAATACTCTGTAATACACTTTTCAATCAAATGGTACCATCAGGCACATCAGAGGGTAAAAGCTCTGACTGTCTGTCTGCATGTTTCCCTCGTCCATCTTTCTGTCTTCAGCTCGTCTCTTTTTCTCTGAGGTAGATACTGTGGTTTGGCTAGCTTGTTTACTTTGAACATAGGGGGATTGGAGGGAACAGGCTGTGCCTGCAAAGCAGAAAACACCTATGTCTCATGTCTCCCTGCATCTCTATTTTCTCCTTCTCCTCCTTCCCTGTCATGTCTCCCTCCACCTCTCCCACCATCATTCTTCATTTTCCATCATTCCTTGCATTGAGGCTTTGATTAAATCTCTGTCCTGGTTGCCAGCTCAGCACTGTAATGATGAAGGGGTATTTCAAGATGATGTTAGAAAGATGCTGCTCTCCTCTCCATAGGGGACATGTAATTAGTCTTTCACTCTATGACGAACGTGTTGGGATGGCACAAAGGCTGGCAAGGTGCGAAATCGAAAATCTACAATGCTGATGTATCACTCTTGAGATCTGTATGAGAGCCAGAGAAAGACAGAGAAATGGGGAGGAAAAAGTACCACGAGAGGAAAGAATGGAAAGGTGCATGTCGCAGAGATTCAAGGCGGTATTCCTCCTTACCTATCCAGTATGAGGTCCTGAGCGAAGATGAGTTTTCCGGGGCAGTGGATGGATCTCCAGATGAGTCCAATCATCAGCACCTCCAGCCACGAGCTCTCCAGCAGCTGCACCTGGTCATGGAGCGAGAGCTGCAGGAAACCTAGTCACACACACACAAAGTATACAAATGAATGAGCCATGGCAGGTCAGCAGGGTGATTTGAATGATTTGATTCATCCCACATCTATACCTCCTAAAAATCATCACAGAAAATGTAACTAAAAGTTATTCATAATCAGTGGACAAAATGTGTGTTGATGGTTTTTAGGCTGATTACAGCATTGATTTGGCATCGAGACAATACATCAATAAGTATTGTTTTATCAGTGATTATAATTTGTTGTGGTGGGCATGGTGTGGAATATTAACACTCTTAGGGTTAAATATTTTTTTATGCACCATCTACCCAGTCATAAAAATAAAAAAATATGTTCCTTTTGTCTGGCAGGGAACGACTACTAAAATGGAACCATCTGCAATCTCTCTCTGCTCTCATAAGAAGCCTTATCGCTGGCACTCAGCTGTCTTAATTCATATGTAATTACAGCCAATTCACTCCCATTGTCCCCCCTTTTGCACCTTATTTGGGACCCCTCGCAATTAAAACTGTGTGCCTTTGGGCTTTTAGTGACGCACACGGTTGTAATACCTCAAAATCAGGATTTACTCACGTAAAGAGCCCGCTGTTGTGTGCGTACATGTGCATGTGTGTGTATGTGTGTGTTCATGCAAAAGGTTGATGTGTCTTATACTGCATTTAGACTCTATGGGGTGCCAGCAGATTGGCCAAACAATCCTCTCCAAGGTGATGACTGTAATTACCATCACTGTAATGGCTCTGCATTTGTGTGTGTGCGTGTTCATGTGTGTGCTTCCTCTATAAAGGTCTCTCATCACCAATTGTTGTCTAAGCAGTGAAAAATAAGGCCACCACCTCTGCCACACACACACACACACACACACACACGCATCTAGACATTTAAAGGTTTTGTAAAAATGGTGTTTCAAAGCTTTTGAAAAGTTTAGATAGGGTTAGTGTTTTGGACCTGCCATTAACTTTGTGAATGTGTCCACGAGGAAAAAGCTTGAGGCCAAACATCTGGACAGCTATCTTTGGGATTTCAGTCAGTGTTCACCTAAACCACTGAATATTAAATTATAGGATATTATAATTTTTTGCATCATCATATCCCACTTGGGATCCTTTAATCAGATACTTTGATAATCCTAAAAGACTTTTTGACCTTCGTTAAGAGATCTATTTATTCTCTTCTTTAGGTACGGTATGATTCTGATTTAAATGCGCTACCTTTTCACTATTCATGCAAATTGTCAATAGTGAAACACAGCAGTAACTCTGGAGGGTGGCAGGGCAAATGAAAAAATACAGATTAATAAATATATATTCAGTAGCTCTAAGCTGACACATTTTTTACAGCAAAAATAAATAAGTATATTAATTTTTGACCAAATGCATGTAAACAAGTTAACAGGGTCTTCTTTCCCCGCTGATTCTGCCAAGCCCCGTTCCCTTGGCTGTGGTTTTGCTAGGGACAGTATTTAATTTTTTCCAACCTGGAAGCTTCTTGGCCCAGGCGATCATGTGGACCAGCTCCTTGTCTGCCATGCTGGTGAGCAGGGTCATCATGGTGACCTCAGTGTAGGGTCGGTTCAGCTTCTGACGGGAACATAATATTGGGGGCTCGGCACCCTGGAGCAAATGGAGCACCTGGGGCCACAGAAGATAAACACAGTCAGTCTAAGAAGATGATTTCTAATATTTAAGACACTTTTGACCTTTTGTCTAATGGCCACTTTCCTCCTGCTGTAAATATTCATTTGTCTCCACATGAATCAGCACCTGATCAGGAGGCATGCCAGCTACCAATGATTTTTCTCCGCCAGCACTGCTGCTGTGTTTCCTCCCATCCTGGGGGGGCACTGTTCTGTGCTCCAGCTTCTTTGTGGACTTTTCTCTGGTGCCAGTCCATCGTTTGTCACGCCGCAAAACACGACCACGCTCTTTGCGCACACCTTAAAGGACACAGCAGGAGTATAATACAAAATAATTAGCAAATACACAGAAAAAAACCCCCACATGCATGCATCCACACGATTAATTACAAATGTGCATTAGTTAGGCTTTTCCCTCGACATCAGACACACATTATCTCATGACCTGTTGCTGGCATAAAATCCAACTGTGCACATTATAAGGATGCCTGCGTGATTCGAGAAGTATGAAAACAAAAATGTGGGTGTGCACTAATCAGTAGTTGTACTCCTTAAGAGGAAATCACATCAAGGTCATGTTAAAGTTAGTCTCAAGCTTATCTGCATCCACCAGCACACGCACATTTGTGCCAGCCCTCTGAGCAATAGGCCATGCTTGATAGATGACCACTGAATATTATTAATAAAAAGAGCTAAATCACATTATTTTGTTAACAAAGCACAATTTGTGTAATAACTAATAGTAGGCTCACTAGACAATCTATCCCAAAAAGAAACTAATAAAAACAATGTAAAAAATAAATAAACAGCAAAATGCAAAAAGGTGTTTCTACCCACCTCCTTTCATCATGCCCACTTCATAACACTTCCTAAGACGGCAAGCCTGGCAGCTCTTCCTCCGATTCCTGTCAATAGTACACTGATTGGTTGCTGGGCACATATAGTCATTGTGACCTGAAATGGAAGAAAAATCTATTACTCCAAGCCCCCCACTTGGGTGTTCAGTTAAGATTTAGGTTATTTAGTGGCCAGGAACACTCTATTCCTATTTTAAATGGATCCGAGATAGAGAAAATTAAACCATGGCATCTTGGTTTTGTCATTGTCATGGAGACTATTGGTTTCTTCATTGGTCTTCCATTGCAAGACTTCGCATCAATACACCGAAGCATCATATCACAAACATGACTAAGCAACCTACAGCAGATGAAGCTTTTATCTGCACACACAGGCAGTGGTACATAGAGGTTGAACAGCATGTTGTATGTGATGCGTATAATTTTAAATACATTCTCTAAATCTCTGTTTTCACAACTTGACATTTAATGATATTTTGCTTCTTTGTTAACTAACTGAGCTTCAGTTTGACTGCTTATTTCTCTGCCGAGGTTACAAACCCAGTTACAGTCAATACCTTGAGCCTATTAAACTGCTGACATACTAAATCACAATCTTTTATCATCCAAACATTTATTTTCTCTGTTGTGGATGTTCTTTTGATTTATAGATTAATACCAGTACCAGATTAATGCTATACTTTTCTATAGGACACAGTATTGAAGTAGCCTTAATGACTTATAGTGTTTTTTTTTTATAGAATTACATTTTCTATGACATATACAGTAATATAATTCAACCAACAATTAAACTTAAAAAGACACAAACAGTACATAAACAGGTAATGTTTAGGAGTTACATTCACAGTATTGACAAATGGATGCTGCAGGCAGTCTACCGACCCTGGATGCTCCTCTTGAAGAAGGCTTTGCAGCCTTCGCAGGACCACACCCCGTAGTGGTACCCAGAGGCATAGTCGCTGCATACGGCACAGAAGCGCGTTTCTTTGGCCATCTCAAACCCGCGGTCTCCAGCCTCTGACTCCCCCACTATGTATGACTCATCACTGGTGCCACACTGGTCCTCTCTGGACACCGGCGGCTGACTGGATGGCACACTGGACCTGTAACAGGGATTTTAATTGCTCAATTCAATTATATCACATATTCACTTTAGTGTTTTAATAATAACAGTAACTGTAAATTGTGCTGCTGAAGAAATGTTATGAACATAATCGTTTTCTTGCCATAAAACACAAATGGACCAAATGCCAAAATTCCTCTGATACATATCTTTTATCTGAAAAATGTTGGAGCCAACTGCTTAACTACACCAGTTCTAACATTTTTCAAACTGAATTAACTGCTGCAACAAGAGGAGAGTACTTTTTTCCACCTGAGCCAGGAAACAATCTGTACATGTGCTTCTGTTGTTTTTTCGTATTGTTCCTTTTTCAAGGTCCTGGACAAAGTCCTTAATCTCTGGAATTAGAAACCAGGGCAAAGCTTGATCCTTTCTATAAAGATAATGGTAATGTTTTGTATAAAGCAAAAGATTAAACAACAATATAGTTATATAATGTTTGGTTTATGACAAAATTTTTGGATTGAACAGAATGAGCAGAATTCATGAGTGAAATATATAAAATCTAGTTATAGTCTCGTCTAGTTTTTTTCAGCTACCATGCAGTGGAAAAAAATAGATAGATGATAGAGCAAACAATTTATAAACTCATTATTATAAACAAGCTAAATTGACTAATAATTTATTTTCATCAACGTTGATAAAGTGGGTGAAATGATCTGTGACTGCACTGTTCAGTTCAGCAAACAGCACAAACAAAACTGACCAGACAATCAGATTCAAGCACTAGAGGTGGGGTCTGTGCCATGAGATTCATTATTAAAGTAGTGTCCAGAAATACACTAACTTCACCTCACTGATTCTGAAACTATTATATGACGGTAAAAAAAAGCACTTTTCCCCACTGATCTAAAGACAAAGTGTATTCCCTCACCTGTAGATGGGTGTTGAAGTGGTTTCCAGACAGTGATGGCTGGGCGGATGCATAAAGGGGCTGAGCCGTGGGCTGGAGGGCACAAACACAAGAGGACTAGTAGGCCCACTGCCCAGAGACTGAAGGCTGCCATCTGAGGGTGGTCCGTGGGCGTCCAGAGGAGTAGAGTAGTAGCCAGTGGTGGAGTGGCTGTAGAGAGGAGTTGGGGCTGGGGTGGGGGTGGCATAATCGTACGTCCCCTCCAGGAAGTCCACGGTGGCTACCCCTCCAGACCCCCGGCTCTCTTCGGGGTACATGTCACTGAGGGAGGCACGCGGTGCAGGCGAGAGACGAGGTGAGGAGAGGGTCTCCAGCTCTGAGAAGGCTGGGCTGATCCTGGGTCTGAGTACTGGTCCGCAAGACTGCCTGCTCTGCGCTGGGCTCTGCCTAAGCAACATCACAGCAAAACAGCACTGATAAGCAACATGATTTAGACTTGCTCTCCCATTTTCTGGGAGGGGGAGTGGAGACGAGTGCTGTTCTCCCTCTCTCTTTCCTCTTTCCTCACACTATCTGTCTCTCCTGTCTTCTCCTCTACTTTCCAATACAGCCTGTTAGGCAACTTGAAAGGTTCACTATTTTTTTCCAGCCCCACTGCCCTATCTGACTTGAGCTTCCGCCCACCCAGATCCCAAAAAAAAAAAAAAAAAAGACATCCAAAAAGACTCCTCCCAACCTCCTTCAGGTTTTTTTGTCAGCTGAGCCTTTCCCCCTGTCCCTCTAATACCTCTAATACATCTTTACTAACGTGTAGGAGGGAGGGAAGGCTGGTATGAAACAGAAAAAGAAACACGAGGACAAAGAATTGGTGCTTCCCTGTCCTCTCACATCTCTATAAAAATGTTCTCTTCCTACTTAAACTTTGTTTTTACACTGAAAAGCTTTCACTGGTTGCAGCTGCTATCTAGAAAAAAAACCAAAAACATCTGTAATATTTACCGTGCATTTAGCTGATATTCAACACACTACCAGTGTGACGCATGGCCAGTCTATTCATAGCTAGATTATTGAATACACCTGAGACTCAGCAGTAAATCAAATCACTGTGGAAATGAGAACCATTAGGACAATGGTTTTAATCAACTGTGCCTAAATGAAAACCATATTTTTTTTGACCATGATTCGCTACTTACCTCTTACACATGAATCACTCTCATATCTGCTGTGTGATACGGGACTGTTTGAGTCTTCTCTCTCCCTCTCTGCTCGCCTCTCATCTCTCTGACTCTCAGACATCTAGCTGGACTCATTGGACACAACGAGAACAGTGGAAAGGTTAAAAAAAGGATAAACAAATTAAAGATGCAGCCAATCGATAGGTGTGTTTAAGTGCCAGGTCACCATAACACAGCAAACAGAGCATCAGGTCAAAAACTCAACGCAACTGCCAAAAATGACACAAATCAATCCCAAAAGAGGGAATTGATGATCATTTTAGTAACACTTTATGATCTAAATTCTATATTTTTATAATCATATCAAAGAAAATGATGAGAGGGAAATTGATGAAAATTAATAGAGTCATTGTGACATTTAATTGAAAAGTAGATGATAGTATTATGGGAGCATAATATCAACAGGTTAATCATTACTTTATCAGTTTAAATCACATGTCAAATAGAATTTTTTTTAAAAAAGACAGACACAGAGTATTATGCAAAGAAATATTTAAAGTACTCAATGTTCATGTTCACAGCACAAAAGCTCCAGATTTGTGATTATCAGGGATTATTTTAGTTTTACCGAGTGTTAAGTAAAAATAAAAACAAAAAACAACCTTATGAGTTGAAACACTTCTGAGAAAACTAATAACACACATTGTAGGGATTATTTTCTAACATTCATAGCTGGTGTTAAATGTAACCAGTTACCACATAGGTAAAATGTTATATACATCTTCAAATATTTATTTCTTTAAGCACAAAAATGCAAACAATCCATTAATGAATTTCTAATCCAGCAATTATTTGGATATTAAATATAAATCTGCTCATTTGCATGTGATAGTTTGATCCAGGACACGCATTGTCATTTATATGAAGGAACTTAAATTATGAACATGATTACAAGAAACTACTGACCTCCACATCTGAGAAAAAAAAAACATTTGGCATAGAGGCTTCAATTTCTCTTCGCTGTACAACATCTTTACTGAGTAAACAGCCCAATTTTCAGGACATGTCAGGTCAAGTGGAAAACAAGTAGCGCTTGATAATGATAGATCAATACATCGATAGATTGATAGAATTTTCCTGGGATAAAATGAAGAAACTGTTATATGAGAAAACAGGAAAATGAAGGGTGTGAAATGAAATCACCGAGTGACTCATTTGCAGCCTTAAATGATGATGTTCCATTATCCCAGCTCTGCTGGCATTGTAACGCTGTTGTAGCATTTCCAGCTGTTTTGTTGGCTCGGTTTTTAGGTTCAACCTGACCCAAAGTACTGTACATGAAGGGTCGACAGGTAACAACAAAGAAACAGTACTGGTGAATATAGTCGAACGATGCTGGCTTATGTGTACCGATATGTACAGATGAATCTTTAAAAATCCTGCTGGGTGAACTGAAAAACTGTCTAGATTCATAAATTGCAATAAAATGCTAATTAAGTCAACATTTGATGCTGCAAAAATAACAATGTCATTATTACTCACATTGTTCCTATCTCACGCTCATGAAATACAACAGTGGGTGGAAAAAAAGACAGTGGGGAAAAAAAAGATAGTCAATTGCAGTTCCTTTATTTAGTCAAACCCATTAATCAAAATTATATATTATATATATTATAATTTCTCCCAGTTATCATCACCTTTTATGTACCAAGACTGAGGGTTTGAATTACATAACCGTGTGCACAGAGACATCCACATTTATCTATGAAAGATACAGAGGTCTGGGTCGCCATTTAAATCAAAACAAGCACATGGCGTCACTGTTGTTGTTACACTGCCTCAGTAACAATCCACCATCTTTCAAACTGGACAAAAGATTTATCTAAAGATGACATGCTTCGGGTGAATTTAATTGCATTACTGCATGTTTTCCTGCGTGCATATCGTTAACAGTGCAACAACCTAAGCAATACTTGTAAACAATATGAGTATCATCTGTGATTTGAAATGAAATGCAATAGAAATCTTTTCGCCACCTCAGTGGATGCATTCGTCTCAGTAAATAAATAATCTTGTTGCGTTCAAAACATAAGAAAACATTTTAGTCTGAAAGTGCAAACATTTTAAGTATGGTACAAATGGTACAAATCTACAGTGAAGACAAAAATAAAACATTTCTGATATTTGCCGTTTCTGTATCAAACATGATTAAGCAATAACTGACAATGAGGAACAATGACACGATTTAACAAACTAGTGTAAGTAAATGGTCTTATGGCTCAAAGATAACTTCTGCTTACTATAACAGTGCATGACTTACTGTCTTACTGTTCTGAGTTTGGGCCATAGAACTGAATGACAGCGTACTTGCCGCTGGTCATCCAGTCTGGATCTTGGGAGCTGAGCTTCATCGCTTGGCCTGGCTGCAGACCGACCTGAACGTTGGCCTTCAGAGTCCTCAGGCTGCAGAGTGGTGCAGGTCCAAAACCCCTCAGTGCAGTATCAAAGCCAACTGTATGGTCCCATTCTCTATCCCCTGTCAGCTTCCTGTAGTTGAGATCACCTTTAAACAGCACTAGGTCTGCCCCCTGCAGGGTGGCATACAGGTCAGGAGCATCAGCTGCCATGTCACAGAACTCATGTGGGTATGTCCAGAAAGGATGGTCATGATAAGACCACACACCCTCATTCAGGTAGCTCTGCCACTGTACACCACTCTTCGACATCCATTTGTGGTTGGCTGCCATGGTCTGCTGGATGGTCCACTGAAAATCCTTAGCTGTGACGTCAGAGACAAACCACGGGAAGGATTTGCCATGAAAATGGATCTCACGGGCCAGGCCAGAGGAAACCAGGAAATCTGCTAGGACCAAGTCAGTGACCAACTCAAAGCCAGCATTGTCTAGAACAATGTCCACTCTACCAGAGGTAGTTTTCCCTGACTGTCTTGGCCTCCGGGCAGAAATAAGAGTTGACCATACCATGTTGGAGTCATCCACCAAGATGAAGGGTTGTAAGCTTTCGAGGGACTCTATTGGACTGGTCTTCTGTGAGTTCTCTTGGCCAGCAGAAATTGATAGGTCACACTTGTTCCCCCATAGAGAAACCTTAGAAGAGTCAAATAATAGAATAATAAATAACTCTCTTTTGTAAAGCAATACACAAATAAAATAAAATCAGAATATTTATTGACTGATGACCCTAAACTGGATAAGTAAAGAAAACGGATGGATAGATTTGTTTACCAATTCATTCAACGAGTATGTCAGTAAAACACTTCCTTGCCGCCAAGTTATTAAGAATGTACTGACCTTTAGTAGTTTGTTGAAATGCTCAAGCAGCTGATTTTTAGAGATTTCTTCCATATTCTTATTGACACCCTCCAAGTATGTACATAAGGCCATTACAGCCTGCTGAGACTCAAAAAAGCTCTGAGTCTTTCCCTCGCTAAAGACATCATAGTTGTTGATGGGAGGACTGCAATAAAAAGCATATAAGGAATCATAACAGGGCTAGACCTAGGACATAATACAATAATATATATTTAGATTGTAAACACTGAAACTCAATGTTGTAGTCTAATGTAACAGTTTCAACAAGCATGTCATATTTGTCTTAGATTGATTTCACTGATCACATAGTAAACCTGTTCTGTGACTTAATATATCTTAACCAATATTGTGATACATTGTACAGGCTAGAAAACAAGAACAAGTGACAGGAAGCAGGAAGAAATTAATGCTTCTCACTTGAGCCAGACGGCCTCCTGTATCCTGCGGTACATGTAGCACTCCACATACAGCCATGGAGACTTGAACCAGCTGACAGACTCCGGGTCTCCTTGCAGCCCCCGTTGTCTCTGCAGGTACTGGTTCCAGGAGTCTGTGTCTCCCAGGCCTTCAGTCAGCGCTAGTACCGGCTTGTCAGTTTGCAGCTCATTTCTCATCTTAGACAACAGAGAAATGGTTTGCTTCTCTGCCTGGATACCTTCCTGTATGAAAACAAAGAGGGAATACAAGGAAAACCAAATTCAAAATTCATTTTGTTTCAGTTTGCCTTGGGGGAATTTATTCAGTTTATCTATTAATCATAATACATTTAATTTGTACAGCACTTTCCATTCGTAGTAAATCTAAAAGTGATATAAAACATACAACACCGAACATAAGGAAAATAAATAATAAGAGTGAAAGCCTTACCTCACCATACTCTTCAAAAAACTTGTTTTTGTTACGATGGATTGTGTCTATTACTTTAGTCAGGATAGTCGGCAATCGGTCCTTCACAGTCAAATAAGCAAATGACCTGCAGGGGAATAGTTACAGCCATATCATTATAGTGGCATTTCTTATTATTACCGCTGTAGCATGACTAGTCAGCTAACTTATAAGGCTAATTAGTGAGATATAAAGTGATGTTTGACATGGCCTTGCAGACGTTTAGACTGCAATCGTGTGCTGTCAGCACACATGTGAGCTCTATGGGTTTAACTGAACTAACGTCATACAGGTGAATGTGTACAGCCAACTTAAACAATCTGTTAGCTAGAAGCTAATGCTAACGTTACTGTGTGCTCGAGCACAGCAGTGCGCACATTTACTGTCTGTTTTTAGCACACCAAGGTTGTTACCCACAGTATTGTAATTATGACAAGGTAGTTAAAGCAGTTGTCAACATACCCAACCACTTTGGCAGACAGAGAAGGAGGAACTCCGAGTACAGTCTGATCAGCCGCCATCATTCTAGCAGTGGAAGAAGGTTCAAATTGAAACTTTATGTGTACATTTTTTTAGGACAGGAACATAGCGTAGGGGTCTGCTTTGAAACGACGTGTAATCGTTCAGTGGACGTGACTAACGAAACCGAGTGGATTTTTATCAAACTTAACTTCTTCTGTTCCTGGTGACAAATATTCTACATTTTTATTTCTAATTTTTAGTTCCTGGTTCCTCGTAGATTAGTTTTTGTATTTAGGGTGCGATGCTACCATCTAGCGGTCCTGAGCATGTAGTGTTTATACTGTGCTGTATTTCAGCCTCGCTCTGCGCCACACGTCTGCTTTCAGCGTTTAATGCCTCCAAATGTGTACAGTGAATCTAATAGTGATACGCGCTGCCGCATCGCGCATGCCCGTTGTCGCAGCAGCATCCTCGGACCTCCCCTGTTGTCCGTGACAACGGTTGTCGTGGTGACATTGATTCGCTCTATCAGGAAATGACAGATTTTGACACCCCCTCCCCATGTCTTTTTGGCGGGAAAAGAAGGGAACGGTAGTGAGTTAAAGACTGACGAGGCTATAGATGTATATAGAGAGTGAGACCCTCAATGTGACCTATGATGAAATATAATATAAATAAACTACAATATTACTTTGTTAACAATCTCTTCTCCAATAAAACAGCAATGAATATAGACGCATTCAAAAATAACATAAAAGTAATAATAAACTGAAACTTGAGGAGTATACCATAAATTCAAGAAAAACATATATTATTATAAATTATTAGACATACACAGCAAGGAATACATTTAATCAAAGTTATTTTCAAAAAGTAAGTGCGTTCGTAAAAAGACAAGTTGGTCCTCTCATGGTGATCAAATCTAAAGCATTAGGGAACAGACTGATTATGACATTAGTCAGGTTGGAAACCGGGACGGCTTCTCCATTCTCGGTTCTCTTTTTGTGACCAACTGATTGATCGCACCCTCGATTCGGCTAGAAAAAATACTCATATCAAATAATTCTGGCGGCGTGTTTTTCTTTCCTCTCAGATCGGCCCCGGTCACTATGGGAACATGGCGGGCCGTTGTCAGGATGTGGGGTCTTGGAAGTGGGAGTCCAGCTGCGTCCACCTCCGGTGTTCATCCACCGCCAGCCTCCCTTCCCCCCGCCGGGGCCCAGCCTGGCCGGATCTGTTTTTCTAAACCGAGAGTGGAGTGACTCACCACTCCGGTTTCAAAACAGGCCATGGACGGGGGAAGGGCGGCAGTTAACGTTAAAGGCCCTGTTTAAACAGGTGCTTCAGCTCACCACATACAGTCGCGCAATCGCAGGCTTATAGCCAAGGTATTAAATTTGAGTGACTGGATATGTTGTGCACTGACGCCAGGGCTGGCCAAATCAAACGCAAATCTCACTGTACTTGTTTTTGCGTTTTAAGCAATTTCATGCTGTCTTTGTTGCTTTATCGCATAAAAAATCAATTTGCTGGAAATCAGTGACAGGGCAGTCATGTGAAAGTCCAGCCACATCTCTTTTGGGTATGCTGTTCAAAGAGAAAAGACACAGGGAGGAATGAAGACGACAGTCCATCAGGTTTTCCTAATTGTATCAAATCTAGGCTATTGATTAGAATGTATTGATTCTAATGATGAACAGTGAGGCAGTGTTAATAGTTTATCTTCTTTCAATAAACCCCTGCTGTGGGCCTTTTAGCAATGTAAACATGCTTTTGTTCAGTTGTCATTATCAACCGCTTTTGCTCTACTAGTTGATTTGTTTGTGAAATATTTTTTTAACCCCACTGGCATGACTTTTTTATCAGCTAATCGGTTTCAGTAAAGTTGTGGACACGATCAGATATAGATCTGTTGTTTGTTGACAGAACAGAGACTTTAAGATCCTCAGGCCCTGCTTCGTAGACGTTTCTGCCCCCTCCCATGTCTCTTGGTCTCCTTTTACAGACTCCACTTCTCTGCCTGTGCAGCGAGCATTTTTAGCCTGGTCCTCCTGTGGACTCCCTGTCCTAAGGCTGAAATGCAACCCTGTAATGACAGGTCTGGCAAAAATTGGTGTTTACACTGGGACAACATCCACCAACTCACTCGTGACAACATATATTGACGTGACTCCAAAGTGCTTCTGTGAAAAGGTCCGCCTACATTTCCTGTGCCTCCATCTGGACAGGCTACGAGGAATGTGTCTTTCGGTTAAAATCCATTTAAGACTCTTTCCCTCTACTGGTACTTTTTTTTCTATTAAAAGATGCATGATTTCTCACAGACATCCGAATGCCAGTTCAGTGTTTTTTGGCAGGCTACCTTCTGTTGAGATTGTCAATTTACACATCTCACTGCCCTAATTTACCATGTACTACCTACTGTAGTCTAAGTGTTTGTGAATGACTATAACATCATTCATTTTAAAAGAAAACCTATCAACAAATATATATGAAGCGCTGCCTAAACAGCAGATAATGTGCATTTTGCACTGTTTGTTAACACGTTGAAAGGGTAAGAATCAGTCTTGCAAAAAGCAGTTTCAATAACATCAAAGCTTCTTAGTAGGGACATATACAAGTATTTACCAATGAGTCTGATCAATTCCAGGTGGTAGGTATAGGATTGTTGTGTGAAATCAGGTATTACAACTGTAAAACAGAATGGACGAGTATATCAACGGCACCAATTTTCTCAACAGGGACATGGCAGTTATTTGCTTATGTCCTTCCCACTAACAGGGCTATAGCAATAAAAAGACTTGCTAATGATGCAAAACTGTCATCTAGAAACATAAAAAAAAATAAGCTTGACCGTGTATCCTTTTCAAATATACCCAAGTGTAAAAGCACTGTGAAACCGCCTCACTTTAAAACTATAAAAGAACAAAATGTATAATCCAATCTTGGAACAGCTGACACTTCTAAATATATTGTATAATTCAAGGTGGTGTGCTGCTACCCAAATAAAAAAATAAAAAAAGCTTAAACAAATATCAGTGATCTATGATCCTCAGAGACACTGTTAGGGTCTCTCCTTGTCCAAATATAAATTAAGCATTATCTAAGGTTTTTATCAGCCTCCACTTATAGATCAAAACTTAAAAAAAAAAAAAAAACCAAAAAATTCAAATAAACATCAATAAATATATCTTATGTTTATATGAGAATATTTCAGTATTGGTGATATTAAAGCTCTGATATTAGCATAATAATGACTTGAAATGTAGATGGTAACATTATTTATTTTTATAGGCTACGTCCTTTTGACTTGTTGAAAATCTGGAATCGGCTTATAGCTTCAACGGAAAATGCAAATGTGAGACGAGTGTGTGGGCAAAGCAATGTTTCGTCATTTCACTGTTATTTCAATGAGGGAGGCTTAAGGACAACACACACATACACACACCGGTCTTATGTTTAACGTGTCGTTAACGGCAACGACAGAATGATTAACTACCATACGCTGAGTCAACGTAACTGTCAAAAAGCTAGCAGGAGGTTGAATCTCACGGCAGTTACAGCCACTGCGTGAAATTAACGTTAACTCAACCGCCTCCTTGCTCAACGGATTTTTACAACGGCTATTTTTTTTTTTTTTTTTTTTTTACCCACAGTCATGTGATTGTAACGTAAAACCCCTAACCGGAAAACACCGACGGACGACCCCTCTCCGCCGCCAACGAATGCTGCGTTTTGCAAGGAACAGTACAAGCTACTGCGAGCCCAGAGAGGACGGACGAGTCTCCGGTAACAAACAAACAACGGCGACACGGCAAACTCCGCGGATTTAAACGGAGCGCAGGTACGGCTGTTTATCTATATACTCACACATTCGTTTACTGGTACGTTTGTTAGCTACTTGTGTACGTTTTGGTTAACTGTAATTGTCACGGGGAAGTTAAAAGAAACGCATTCGTGACAAACCCCATCCCCCTTGCGTGTCTCGCTCATTTACCCCGTGTGTGTGTGTGTGTGTGTGTGTGTGTGTGTGTGTGTGTGTGTGTGTGTGTGTGTGTGTTGTACGCGCGCGGCCGTGCGTGTCTGTCCGTTTTCTCGCGCTAGCAGTAGCAACCGACAGACCCGAGACGGGAGTCCGTTCGGCGCGCAGGTTTTGTGTGTTCTTTGTAGAAAGCCTCATGTACTGTACCGTTCAGATTATTGAATGTACTATTTTATCACTGTAGCATGTTTTACGTTACATACCTCACATGCTTCCTACACACGTAGTTTCAACGGTGTATTTTCCGAATAACAGAAACTCGCATTACGGAAGTAGTTACTGTTCCACGTGTCTACATCACATCAGGGGCGGTGCTTTATTTGTTGCAAACAAGTTATTGTTGATTAACGCGTGATCCTGATCAGTAGATGTCTTTCTAAATGATTGTAATACATATATTTCATACATATATTTGTATTTTTTCCCCCCACGAAAACAAGTATCGGTGCTGCCACCCAACAACTATGTTGGAGGCTGAGTGGCTGACCTAGAGGCAAACCACACTCATGTTTTCTCCCCATATAGCAAAAACCTTTTAGCTTCGCTTTGGCCCAAATCTGACTTGTCATTTTGGCAAGGTTATGGTGGATGTCTGGGCCATAAATGGCCAAAATCATACCAAAGGTGAGCCAAAATTCACCCAAAACATCCCCACAAACCAGCCAAAAAGTACCCTAATCTGACCCAAAGATTGGCCATAATGCCAAATCCTACATTTATATATATATATATATATATATATATATATATATATATATATATATATATATAGGGGAGGGGATAGAATTAATTTCCACTTGTGGATTAATGAAGTAAATTCAAAATTTCAAATCTGACAGTTATAAACATTTTAGCATTTTAACAGAACATATAGAACATATAACGCAAAGGCCTTCAGTATTGAGCGCTCCTGACTTGGTTCTGGCTGGCTGGTGCTTCCTCCTCCCGCCGTGCAAACATAAAAAGGAAAACAATTAGTTTTATTGAAGAAAAAATAAATACATATTAATTCATAAATAATGTCAAAAAGAATATAGAAGATGTGTGATCTGCTCAGTGTATTTTCTTATAGAGAAACGTATAACATAAATCCGGAGTACACCACATAAATTCAGCACAGAGCAGAGGGACAGGAAGTTGTGCCTACCCAACTGAGACGTTAATGCAACGTTAGAACAACGTTGTACTCCAACATGTACAACATTGGATTATGATATGGATTGGACGTGGATATGTGCCCTTCGTTCGGGGCCCGTGGGCCCGGCGTCACTTATTTTTATTTCTGAACGATGGCAACCCTATGTACTCTGTTATCTTTAAGTTGGTTAACGTTGCAACCCATATCCAACCAAAGACCAACATTAATACAACGTCCTGTGTCAAATGGGCAGACACAAAATAAAATGTCCCGTTTATTTTCAAAATGAAATAATCCATGTGGAGTGGAGAAATGAAAGAGCATTGCTAGCTATGATAGCTATCTGCAGAAAGCTATCAATTCTAATTTTCTATTCCTATTCCCTTCTGTTAAATTCTGGGTGTATGGAATAGGCCATGCAAACCACGTTTCTGTGATTCACATATAAGACTATAGGGAAATGGACAGATACATGACAAAACCTCTGCCGTTACCAGCAAAATAACAAGTAATTATTAAGTAGAGCTAAATAGCTTTTATAGATGTAAAACTGCAAAAATGTATTGGTCCCAACTTCTTAAGTGTAAATAATGTAACGAAGAATTACATCACTGATAATAAGTTAATATCTTTGGGTTTTTGACTGCTGCTTGGACACAACAAGACATTTGAAAACATCATGAGCTCTGGGAAGTTGTGATGGACATTTTTCACTATATTTTTTGCTATTCTAGAAACCATATAATCCAGAAAATAATCAGTACTTAATGCAGCCTTAGTGTAAATCTGATCCTCCAGATTCTCAAGACAAGAGCATTGGCTCATACATATTTAAATATGGAATAGCTGGCAATAAGTGTACACAGTATATATGCCTGAGTACCCCATGACAACTATTAGTTCCAGTTTGTTATATTTGTGCTAATGTCATGTGTGTTATCCACATCTGAAAACTAAATAATACAATTATTTTGTGTGTGCGTGTGTGTGCGTGGAAGGAACTTGCCATAATTTTAAACGGCATTATTCATCATCAAGGTGTGCTATAGGTCTAGTGCATTGTGATGGTGCAAGCAATGACAATATATATTATTGGCTGTTACATGTATTTGGATGCTGCATTACAGATTATAGTTAGTTAATGATTTGCTGCTGTGCATCTGTGTCTCTATCACAAGTTCCACTGTTACTGTAATAATTCATCATTCATTGTAAACCATTCTCATTTTATCATCCATTGTAATTCATTATAATTCATTGTGAGTGTACAATATGTGTGTGTTGATTTGTTCTGTGCATGTGACATCCATTGCACGTCTGTCCGTCCTGGGAGAGGGATCCCTCCTCTGTGGCTCTTCCTGAGGTTTCTTCCACCTTTTTCCCTGTTAAAAGGTTTTTTGGTGGGCAAGTTGTTCCTCACTCGAATCGAGGGTCTAAGGACAGAGGGTGTCACTCCCTGTACAGATTGTAAAGCCCTCTGAGACAAATGTATTTTGGGCTATATAAATAAAATTTGATTGATTGATTGCAGGTTCAGTCAGTAATACTGACATGATAAGTATACTAATACGACAAAGCAGCCCTGCAGTAAATCAGTAGGGTATAGTGTTCAGCTCTTGTTTTGGAGAGGTTCTGATTTAAAGTCATGGTCATTTTGGAAGCTGTGGTGCTGTTGAATTATGGTGTTTTATTGAAAGGTATTTATAACACCTTTACTGTCCTCATTGATGTACGATATTTAGTCTAGAACTAACAATTATTTTTCATCATTGTTATTGGTTAATCTGCTGTTTTGTCTATAAAAACGCCTGTTATAAGCCCAAGACTAAAAGATCTCACATTCTAGAAGCTAGAACTGGTGAATGTGTGGAACTGTACTGGAAAAGTATCTGAAATGATTATCAGAATCATTTCAGTTATCAGAATATAGAACAGAATATAGTTGTGTTCAGCTCTTACCATAAAAGTGATTAAAAGTTGTCTGTGACTGTGACAAGAGCATGGTTCATTGTTTTTTTGCATCTTTGTGCCAGCTGTAGCTGTGGCCTTGTACAAGATGCGGAAACCTAGCCTTTTCCTGGAGCACTGCAGTGCCAGCATCTTTGCACACTGACCCCTTTGATGAAATACATATCTGTAGAGAGTTACACAGATCCTGTAGAGGGTACATAGTGTTACAGGTTTCTGATCATTTGAGATACATTGGCTGATGAATTATCCCCCATCCTCTGTCTTCTTACAATTGCAAGTGTTATGCGGAGAAAGTGTTGAAGAAAGGAGATTCACTCTGCCCAGGGGCTGTTTCCATTTTCCACTTGAAGGAGATAGAACCAGTTCTGCCTTAGGAATGTGTGCCGACACCCATAACCCTGTTCATGTGATAGCCTGAAGCCCTCTTAGTCCTCCAATGACCTTTAGGGTCAACAACAACCATCCCATTGGTCAATAGAATACACAGAACCCTGCAATGTCACTTTTAAATTAAGTTTGGCGGGTTCGGGCTTCATCACAACTAAGTCAGTCAGTAGCTCAAAACTACTGTAAGACCCTGATGTTGAAGTGGATCTATATGAAAGCAAGAACAACAAATGACAAATTAGAGGTGTACTTAGAAAATATATATATATATATATATATAAATAAAATATAGGACTTCTCTCTATGTACAAAGCCACTTTAAAGAACAATACCAGGAACTAACGAGACCAAGGTTTTTGTTTTGCTGAGCCATATCATTAACCTGCACATTTTTCTATGACATTATTGCTGGACAGATTACCTGAATTGTCACAATATTTCTTCACTGTTGTTTTACATTAGTCTTTACAAGGTCATTAGATTGCTCTTGTCACCATGACTCTTTGTGGTCACAATAAACTCTGGTCTCCTTCCAGACAGGAAACTGAATGCTGTTTGTGTCTTCGCATGCCTTTGTTGCAGGTTGAAGAATGGAGTTGGCCAACCATGGTCTTATCCTGCTGCAGCAGCTTAACTCTCAGAGGGAGTTTGGCTTCCTGTGCGACTGCACTGTGGCTATCGGAGATGTCTTCTTCAAAGCCCACAAGGCCGTCCTTGCTGCCTTCTCCAACTACTTTAGAATGCTCTTCATTCACCAGGACAGGTATAGTAGGAATATACTAACAGTGGTATGTTAATAAGCTAAAATACGTTTGGTGGTCTCATCAGAATTGATCCAAAATCAATTTCTGCTGCCAGAACCGACATGTACCATGTCAAAATAATGCTGATTCAAACATAAAAGAGCTGTTTATAGGTAATTTTTGTATGATGACCCAAAACTAATATAAAACATTGAATGTTCAAATCAATGGCTCAAATTAAGATGTCAAATTGGAGGTTGTGTAAGCAGCATTAAAATCTGATATTGTTCATTGGTATTTTCCTTTCTTCTTTACAACTGAAACCTGTCCAAGCCACAACAAAGATCTCTCATTGTCTGCCACACATGTTGACTTGTCTTTCTCTTTCAGTGACTGTGTGCGTCTGAAGGCCGCTGACATACAACCAGATATCTTCAGCTACCTCCTCAACCTGATGTATACAGGCAAGCTTGCACCCCAGTTGATAGATCCTACACGGCTGGAGCAGGGGGTCAGATTCCTGCATGCCTATCCACTCTTGCAGGAGGCCAGCCAGTCGGTGTATTCACACCCTGAGCACAGCATCAACCTCTCCACCTCCCTTTACGGCATCCAGATCTCTGACCAACAGGTGGCGATGTCAGCTAGATTGTCCACTCGACAGCAGCTCTCCTCACCCTTCGACATGGAGCAACTCAGCTCAGAAGGAAAGCATCCGTCCACTCCAACTGCCACAGCTGCATACACAAATTCCTTACCATTCAAGTTGGCTTCCTCACCCCAAGACATGGAGGCATCCACCAGTGGCACAAAGCCCACAGTTGAGGAAGGGGGAACAGACTTGCTAACTGCGGATGGTGCCGCAGCTAATGCCATCCTCAATGTGAAGCCCAGCATCATGAAGAGAAGTTCCTCCTTTAGGAAGCATTATTCCTGTCATCTGTGCAGAAGTCGATTCACCCAGAGAAGCCTTCTGAGAGAGCACCTCCTCCAGCATACCCAGGCTCTGCAGCAGACATCGTCAGAGCCCAGCAATTCAATCTCACCTGTAATGACTGGAGAACATGGCTTGCATGGCATGCTAGAGATGGAGGGAATCCTTAAGAGAAATAAGCCCAGTGCAAATCCCTCAGGTGCTGCTGCAGCAGTCGAGGTAATCAGCGACAGCGAGCAAACGCCTGTTTCAGGTACCAATTCGGACTCTCCCCGAGCAGAAGTGTCCACGTCCAGTTGGGGGTTTGGGGGATTAAATTCTCAGGCAGACACACCACCTCCATCAGACATTGCGGATATCGACAACCTGGAGAGTGCCGACTTGGACCGTGAAGTGAAGCGGCGAAAGTATGAGTGCTCCACCTGCGGGCGCAAGTTCATTCAGAAGAGCCATTGGCGTGAACACATGTACATTCACACAGGCAAGCCCTTCAAATGCAGCGCTTGTGGCAAGAGCTTTTGCCGCGCCAACCAGGCGGCCCGCCACGTGTGCCTGAACCAGGGGGCTGATGCCTACACCATGGTGGACCGACAAAGCATGGAGCTTTGCACTGCAGGTGATGATAGCAGCCAGATGGAGGCAATGTTCTTGGGATCTTCGAAGCCTTACAAATGTAACATTTGTGCGACAACCTTCTCCAGTCCCAATGAGGTGATCAAACACCTATGCTTCACACAAGGGGGATTAGTGGGGATGCAGGGAAACGCAGGCGCAGGCATGCAGCTCCACCGTGAAGAGTTTTCTAAAGACGAAGGCTCTGATTTGTCCAACTCTGGCACGCCACTTGAACCCATAAAGACTGAAGAGATCCTTGTAGAGTAGTGCCAAAACTGTGTGTCTGTCTTTTTCTAACACATTTATTTTCTAAATTATGCTTAGGTAAGCTAAAAGAGAAGATAGTCAGGGTATGTATGTTGGAAGTTCTTGATCTACACAAACTTATTATTGGCGGGGGAGGAGTGGTGTCAGGTTTTCTGGAGGCGTACAGCAAGTAACATTACCATTTGGCTCAAGGCTAAGTTAAATACCAATGAGGGAGGGAAAATTACAACTTTGTTTCTTCTCATCAGTTTATTGTTGGCTCTACCACCTTTTTTTCTAAAGAGCAGTCGTTGTGGTGAGGCTGCACAGGCTGACTTTCAGATAAGAAGGAAGAGGAAGCAGAGACTGCACGTTGTGAGATGAGTTAGCTGTGCTAGGTTTGAAGAAGAAGAAGAGGGGCAAACTGCTAACATTCATTTCCTCTGGGAGTGTACAGAAGTAATGTTTCTTAATGGTCATAACTGAAAGGCTGGTCTGCATATCAGGTATAGAATTATAAAGCTAAACCACACAATATATTCAGACCCGAGAACATTTGTGCTCTTTTTGAGTAGACGTTCAATATGCAGGAAAGGACATGTCTTCCATTTGTGTTTTAGGTTCAGCAGAATTAATACATTTACATGTAATTTAATGACCATTAGTTGCATCTTTCTCATTTAGCTGTTTTACTAGTTGTTTTTGTGTGATTATGATGAATACATCACTGAAAATTGGTCACAATGAGAAAGTGGTGATTGTCATGTTTACAGTTTTGCCATTTTGTTTGTTTTTTTAATTTCTCGTAATTACTTATGTTGTGTATGTATGTTGGTTACTGACTGAAGAAGCTACATGTTCCATCCATATGCACATACCTTGTTGTGAGGCTGTCCTGTACAGTGTTGTACATCTTGTCTTTATATGATTAGCTTGAATCTGCTCCTAAAAGCCCTTCATTTTTGTTTGACTTGCTTTTCTAATTTTATATACAATGCTATATTTACAAAGAATACATTATATTGTAAAGGTGTTTATACATTAGTAGAAAATGGCTTTCAGAATAGGAATAAATTTGGTTTAGCAAAAGTTTGTTTTAGGGATGGACATGATAAGTTAATCTTTTAATTTCATCAAGATATAAGTAAAAAGTTTAAATAAAGTTGTTTTGACTTTTAAAAAAATAAATATTCTTCACTATGATTGAAAAACGATTATTTAGGATCTTAAGTTTATCTTACCCATGACAAAATCTATTATAAAGACAAACTTTCTAATTTTATGCAAAGGGAAATGTATTTTAAAGACCCTCCGACATTTATATTTGTTCTTTAACTTTGTCCAAACTGTACAAATGAGATCAGTTCCTACTGTAGTTATATATAGAAAAACATTGTGGAAGAAGTTTAGATTAGTAGAATTAGACTATGTAAACTCAGACAGGGATGCCAGTGAGATAAGGGAGAATTAGCTTTAATAAGACACAGTTTGCAAGACGTACGAAGTGACCAGACTACCTGGATTCAAGATACATATGGTATGTGTTATGGGAATATGAAAGATACAATATATAAGACAATATTTTAAAACAAATATTTACAAGACCTTTGGGTCACAAGAATAATGCTCATGACTGGAAATTGTGACATATCTTTACATGCATGTCCATTTTGTCACCCTGAAACATGTCAATTGTAACAACAGTGTTAGTAATATAATACAAGTTGTTCAGGAACAAAAATGTCAATTAAGCTGTTTTTAGGCTGTTTATGCCATTTTGAAAAATATCAGTTAACATTACTGTCTTGATTTCTCTAAGGTTTTTTTTTCTTAATTTATACTTCATTTTAAGGCTTTTTACATATTTGAATATTGAGATGAACTTATAAGTAAAAAGATTAGCTGACTTTTCCCTATCTGTGTGTGTGTGTGTGTGTGTGTGTGTGTGCGTGTTCAGCCTATGAAGTAATTGTAAACGATTTACAGGGAGGGAGTCCTGTAAACCTTTCTTAACATTGCTTTTGTTCCCTCCAGTGGGCAATAAAGTCTACATTGTATTGTTATTGATTGACAACGTTGCCTTTCCATTGTTTAATTTTTGTAAACCATTTAGTGAAAATATGAAAAATGCACATCCTGAGTATGTTTGATATGCTTTTTAGCCAGTTTTACTCGAGCAGTTTTTCTTCAGTAAGTACAGGGTTATGATAGTAAGGATGGAGCCCAGATCCCAGATTTGGTTAAAGTGGAATTTCTGTACTTAAAAACCTGCAACAAGAAATTGTGGTTGCTTCCTTGCAATGAGCCCGGTGTTTGGCTAGATGGAGCTGTTTTTCTTTACTGTCTACTCAGGTCTAGTGAAGAGAGAGAGGCTATCAAAATGGAACCACGATATCTTTACTAATATAGTTGTGTCATTGCCTATTAAATGTCCAGCTTTGCCATAAATCAAAATTTCATTTTACACCAGTGTGAGTGTTTAGTATTGACCTTAATTGTCTCTTGACTCAAACCTGTATTGCCAAGGCAACTGAAATGCTGTACTACTGATATGCCCAGTCAAGCTCAGTTGATACACAGATATGATATACACAGTTCCATGGAAAGTGTAAATCCTTTAGCTCAAGTTGTAGCTCCTTAGCCACACCGTCTTGTAATGTAATGGCCGTGTGTGTGTGTGTTTTCAAACATCTCAGTTATCTCAGGAAGATGAGAAGTTTGACGCTTGTCTTGTCTGTCTAATGTTGTTTATCAAAACAACCCCCCCCCCCCCCCTCAATGCCCACCTGACATCTAATGTGATCAATCTGTGTTCTCAGGAATATGAGTAATTTTCTGTATAAACAACTTCAATTTTTTTTATTTTTTTTTAGAATAAACAATAAAATGTCTTTTGTTAATCGTGTATATTTTGTCTTTGTCTCTTACAATAAGTCTTATGTCAACCTAAATCTTTCCTCCAGTGGTAAATGTCTTGATAGTGATGAGTATATCTTATTAGTACAGGCATGAATATGAAACGCACACCAACTTTCTCTAACTTTATTGAATGAAATATAGACAAGTTTCTGAATCCTTAATATTAACAGCATGGTAAATAGAAAAGACAATTAAGACCATGCTACATGAATATTATGATAATGGATGCAGGTTATTAGTTATTATTACAACAATATGATTTATAAGTACATAGGTATACAATCTGTACAAATGTTAACAGGTTCACAGTTAGGTGTGTTACAAAAAGCAGGGAGGACTGAATGTGGGCGGGTGCCCCAACTATTATGCAACAATAGCAAAATTCTTTAGTCCGCTATCTCTCCTTGAATCATTTATTTTACATAAAGCAAGTATGGATGTGACACACCCTATCGAGTCAAAGTAACAGGAGTCCAAACCTTCTGATCATTCCCGTTTGGTCATAAAGCTAAGTGAAATGTGAACTTTTATAGCCATTTATTTAACATCTAAATAGAAGCACTCAATAGAACACTTAATTCTTGTCATGCCAAATGACTTGCCAAAACACAGCGCAAGTTTTTCAAATTTGGTAGGACTTAAACTAATACCAGTGTAGTGTAATGTATGGTCACATGTTTGCTTTGGTGGAAAAACTGAATATTCATCCATTTAAAACACATTGCCCACTTTGACAATAAAGTTGCAAAAGAAGCCCCTGACCTTTATGACTTAGGTGTGATGAGTAAATCAATGTGACTGAGCAGAATTCAATTGGATGCAACGCATGTCTTATCCTGTGAGAAATGGAAAGGTCATGACTCCCTGATTTATCCTAATTAGATTTGGCTTTTAAATTAAGAGTAAAATGAGCTTTAGTTTTTATTTCTCTTACCATATACGTCTGCCTGTGTGTCTGTTCATCTGTGCCTCTCTAGATCCACAACCAAGTGAGTCTACGTCCTCCCTGGTGCCAGTTTAATGAACTTGAGCTATCATGCTGGGTGATGTACAAAACGGAGTGCAGATCTAGCATAAGGCTGAACTGAAAAAAAAACAAAATTTTCATACTTTATCTCTCTTGCTAAAACATACAGTTGATTTACGTTGGTTACATCAATGAACGACTAATCGTGTACTACTTTCTGCAGGCATCCTTTCTTTCCATCAAAAGACATAAACATAGAGTAGTACAGAATCAGTTAAAATTCAGTTTACACTGCAACACACCAAAAACATACACATCACAGTCACTCTGTGCACATGTAATGCTTTTCTATGTGTTTTTCACATGCATGTGTGTACCCAGTATGACTCATCCAGTGTTGAAAAATTGTATATGTTGCACATCACTATTTACCAAATAGCTCTGCCACATGATCAAATGAAGGTGTTATTAAAGCATTTATTGTATTATTGAACATGAAACAATATATGAAACAATGTGTTACAATGTTTTTTTTTTCACAGTAAATCAGGCAGTGATTGTTTTTCTTATCTACATGAAGCTTGGAGTGTATTGGTGAGGTGCAGATTGGGCAACGCATTGTGACAAAATGAATGTTTCAAAAGTCGTGGTGCATTTCTAGTAGATATCATACCCTTTGCCCTCCTATTTAGAGTTATCACTTCCTGACAGCGGAGTCACACTTGTACCATGGTTCAGTTATAATTGCTACAGAATCTTGAAATAATCTTTGAATGTGACTGTTAAAGACGTGATACATGGAACACATTTATGCAACAATTTGTTTTTCGTAAATTCCTGTCATCTAGATACATTTTGCAAGAAACTTTTTCAATGTTTCTCTGTGTCATACTTTAAATGGACCACCGTCATGTTGCTTAATAGAATACCTGATGTATCACAGCCTTATTTTTTTTAATGCAACAATGTCATACAATATCAAAAAACATGAAAAAATAAAGGGGTGAATGAAAGAATACTCAAGATATAAATACAATATACAAGATAATAATCCCCCATCTCTTCACCTTCTGACATGATCTCACTCTTGCTACTATACACATACAAACATTTGAACACGTGCGCTCTCACACACACACACACACACACACACACACACACACACACACACACACACACACACACACACACTCATCCAGACTGCAGACTCTTGCCTTATGCAGCAAGGGCAATGTGAAGTCACTGAGACACTGAGACAATGAACATACATCATGGGACATACATTACAAGCCAGTTAGGATGCTTCTGAGGCACAGGACATGCGTGTGTGTGTGAGAGAGAGTGAGTGAGTGCGTGGGTGATGATACAGCGGTGGGACGTCACACTGCTGTGACAGGGCTGCAGGATGGGGTTGGGGTACAGGTGGAAGGGTAGATGGAGAGAATGGTGGAGCTGTTGCTCACTCAGTCTCTCGGGCTGGGAAAGGCACAGCCCAGGCTCAGCCTGTTATCACAGAGCAGCCGCTTTCTTCCTCTCTCTCTCTTTCTCTCGCTCCCTCATCACTCACTTCCTGGTCCAGACAGTGTGTCTCCCAGGCATCAATCTTGCATCTTCAGCTGGGGCAGAGGCACACAAAAGCAAATGTTAGGAATAAGACATGACTGCATTTTTTAATCTTTTGGAAAAAAACAATTTGAGAGTGACATCCCAACCCTTATTCTAACCCATTTCTGTCCCATTTCTAGATTGTTATTATGAGGGTTTGTTATTATTATTATTATTATTTTTAATCTCAGATTTGTCTTTTATTGTTTCTGTTTTTATCTAGTTTTTACCAATTTGCCAACAGTTTATTTATATGATTCAGCACAGTATTTCTTACTATTAAGCTACTGTAACTAACAGATCTCCTTCTTGCTCGTCTCTCCCATCCTGTCCTGTCTAGACTTTCCTCTGCTGCAGCACTACACGACTGCTTAACAAATATGAAAGTGAGCAACGCCCAGTATCACACTGTGTGACAGAAAAAAATGATGCACGTAAAAAAAGGCACTTCTGCCTAGATTAAAGATTCAGTCAAAACAACTGAAAAAAAAACTTCAAAAAATGGTGCTCTTTGAGGCCCTGAATCTAACAAATGCATACTCCGACATGGTTTCTTGACTCCATACTGAGCATGTGATAGAAGAAAAACAGGAGGGAGGAGGGAGTAGAGGAATCATAATCAGTCTTTCAGCACAAGTTCATCTGCCCCTCACACACCGCTTCCCTTTAAGACCCTGGCCGACAAAGAAGGGGTCAACGGCGGCATTCCTGCTTTGATATCAAAGGTCCCCTGGTTACTCATAGCCTGAACAAAAGCTTTTTCATCTGGTCAGTGGGCAAATCCCCTCCCTAATAAAAGTAGGGTCCAAAAAAAAGTCACTATGAGAAGATTGTCTGATAGGCCAACAAAGAAATTCTGAAAACGTCATTCATTCATTCTTCAGTTGATCAACATTTTCACATATACTAAAACACTACAAATAACCTGTGTTTCAATTTGTTACTGTATAATACATATATCAATGTTGTAAGATCAGTCTCACCTGCTCATGATGCTGCTGTGATCTCTGCAGACACAGGCTCGATCTCCTTCACAGCCTCCTCGATCACCTCGATGACTTGCGCCATCACCTCTGCGCACTTTCCTGAAGATAATTTCTCTGTCTCTGGCTGGTCGGCTGCTGCCTCTGTCACTTGGCTGGGAGCCGCAACCTCTGTGGCAACCTCTGTGGCAACCTCTGTGGCAACCTCGGTGGCAACCTCTGTGGCAACCTCTGTGGCAACCTCTGTGGCAACCTCTGTGGCAACCTCAGTGGCAACCTCAGTGGCAACCTCTGTGGCAACCTCGGTGGCAACCTCTGTGGCGACCTCTGTGGCAACCTCAGTGGCAACCTCGGTGGCGACCTCTGTGGCAACCTCAGTGGCAACCTCGGTGGCAACCTCTGTTGCAACCTCTGCTGTTCCTTGAGGTTCTTCTGACACCGTTGAGAGACTTTCTGACACTTGTTTTTCGCTTGAGGGTTCCTCAGCTTTTATGCTTGTGTCTTCAGAGTCCACTGGACCATTGCTGTCGAACTCTACCACGGCCTCCTCTTCCACTGACAGTTCCTCAACCACCTGCGCTGTCTGCAGAACCACCTGGACTGGCATGTGTATCTCAAGCATTTTTTCCATGTTCTCCTCTGAAGGGGATGACTCATCTTCCTCTGATTGAGGTTTAACTTCCTCTGCTGCTTCTTTTACATCTTCTTCCTTGCTTTGTTCCTCTTTGACCTCCTCAAGATCTTCTCCTGTCTGACTCTCTACCATTATCTCTAAAACTTCTTCAACTACAATGGTTTCTTCACTTACTTTTACCTCCACAGCTTTCTTCAACTCATCTTCTGATTTCTTTACCTCCTCTACAGAGGCATCAAGGCTCTCTGTTACCTCTATTGGGATTGCATCAATGACTTCCATGGCAACGCGCAGTGACTGTGGTGACTTTGGTGCTGGTTTTTCGCAGACGACAGGAACAGGTGTGTCAGTGACAACAGGGGCCTCTGTTGTGATCTCAATTTCTTTCTCTGTAGTTGCTACTGCCTGGACTGGTACTGGGATGGTGGCAGTTGGGGTGACTGGCTTTTTGGGTTCAGGTGGGTCTTCTGAAACTTTATCCACAGCATCCTGAATGACCGCCTGGGCAATGATTATGCTCTGGGTCTCAATTTGTCTGGTCTGTTGCACGTCATCCATGATATCCACTGTATTCTCGCTTGCCTGCTCAATGACAGCACAGATCTCTGTCTCTGGTGTTTGAATGGTAGTGACCTCCACAGTCCCTACAACTGTTTCCTCCTCCTCGGTTGCCTGCACCTGGATTGACTCATCACCAACTGGCTCTGACACTGATGCATTTTCCATGACGATCACGCTGGAGGTTGTCACTTGGTCAGGCTCCACACTGATCGGGGCGACAAGGACCACTGTTTCTGTGATAACAGGAATCTTCTCACTTGGTACAACAACAGGAATGGCAGGCTCAGTCTCCTCGGTGACAGTGGCCTTTGTGGTTTCACCAATGACGGATGATATCTCCTTAGTCACAACATTAACTATTTCTTTTATAGGGCTGTTTTCTTCAGTTGCAGCAAGTTGTTCCGTGTCTATTTCCACTTCCTTGGTTTCCACATTTAGCTCAGTGACTTCTATGCTCTGGGTGCAGACAACAGTTTCAGATGTTGGTGTAATAGGATTGACTACTACAGTTTTAGGAGAATTCTCTGTCATGGTGGTGGGCTGAACAACTTCAGACTCCTCTAGAACACTGCTGACGATTCCAACAATCTCTATGTCAGGTTCACAGCTCTCAGTGGCAGTTTCAATGTCTGCCACTTCACACAGTGAATTTTCAACAGCGGGCTCAAGCTGAGTGGTTTCTACTTGGTGCACTTGAGCGATGAACACAGAATCTTCTGCAACAATGGCTTCCTCAGTGTTTATTGGCTTTTCATTAATTGACACCTCTGTACTTTGAGCATCATTGATCACAGTCACACACTCTGTGATAGGCATTGCGGGTTTCTCCAGAGCTATTGTGGCAATCTCCTTGGTCTCTAGGCCAGTGCAGATAGCCATAGCCTCGCCACGAGTGTGTGGCTCCAGGATGGTATTTGTCTTGGATTCAGCATTCTCAGTCGGTGGTTCATACTCAATTTTTTCAGAAGCTACCACGATTGGCACATCTTCAACAGTCACAGATGTCTTGACTGGAATTTCATTGATTTGAGCCTTGATGCCTTCCACAACCGCCTTTGCAGTTTCTAACATGGGTCCCTGAGGAACAGGGGTGGTTTCTGCAGGTGGAGCTTGAGCAACAGGTTTCACCTCAGCTGTGGAAAGTCTGCGCCCTGTGTGTCCTACACCTTTAGGAGGCAGAATAGCCTGGTCTTCAGTTTCATCATCTGCTATGTCAGTATCAACAGACTTCGGTGTGGCTGCATTCTCTGCTTCCTCTGGAATGTCACTCAGTTGATCATGGCTCTCAACAACATCTTCAACGGTGGCTGGGATCCATGAAGGGGATCTATCTTCAGCAGACACTATAATCTGGACTGTAGCTGACTCTGCTGGTTCCTCCTGTTCATCTTGAACTTGTTCATCATACTCTGAGAGAGGAACCACTGCTGGAGTATCAGAGTCCTCCTCACCTGAGCCCTGTTCAGTGGAGGCTTGTCTTTCAGCCTTCTTCTTCCTGCGTCCTGGGAAGAACTTTCTCAAAGAGAATGACGACTCATCTTTGGGTGCTTCACTATCTGACTGGACTTGGTCTGCGTTCTCATCAGCCTTTTCCTCAACTTTGGCCTTCTTTGGCATAACTATGCGTTTCAGTGTGTCCCAGGCTGACTCTCTCTCAGGGGGGCTGTTTGATGGTTCAGGGGAGGAAACAACTTCTTCACTCTCAGTGCTTTGGGAAGTAACAAGAGCAACCTCAGCTTTGCCCTCCTGTTCTTCTTCTACTGCTGCTGCTGCTGCTGCTGCTGCTTCTGGAGCATCCTCTTCAATTTTGGTTTCCTCATCATCAGAATCAGAGGTCCTTCTAGTCCTCTTTTTGGGTCCACCCATACACATTAGAGCCTCCCAGGAGACAGAGGTGTCCATTTTCTTCTTGGGCTCCTCGCTGCTGCTGACCAGTTTCTCAGTGTTTTCAGTCTTTGGCTCTTCCTCAGAGGTCTTATCTTCCTTCACCTCCTCCTCAACACTCTTATCTGTTAATGCAGCGCTCTCAGAAGAGGACAGGGTGGCTGACTTTGCCGGTTTCTCACCTGGGGCTTCATCTTCACTCTCAGAAGACCTTTTTACATGCTTCTTGGGTGTCACTAGTTTCTTGAAGGAGGACCAGGCAATAATGCCCTCTTTTTTCTTCTCTCCATCAGAAGCAACTTCACCATCAGTCTCTTGGCTGGACTCCACCTGGGTCACCTCCACAGCCAGAACATGCTCTCCTGACTCCTCTGGAGATGAGGGCCCACTGTCAGCTTTTGGAGCCTCTGCGGACTCAGTGGAAGATTGAAGTTGCTCAGCCGCCTGTTCCCCAGATTCAGTCAGCTTGGTCTCAGTATCTTTCTTGTTCTTCTGTTTCTTGGTGGAGAGTTTCTTCAAGCCAGCTCCAGTGAAAAGCTTTTTCAGTGGGCTTCCCTGGGGCTTCGCCTTCTCCTGTGATGATAGCAACTCAGCCTCAGATGTCACCTCTGCTGGAGTCTTTTCCACTTCTGCACTAGGTTGTGCCTTCTCCTCATCTTGTTTGGTCTCATCAGTAGCAGGGGTTGCATCAGTGACCTCAGGCTCTGGGGTTGGCTCTGATTTTGCTTCCTCAGGAGTAGCTGGTGCTTCTTCCTTGGGCTCTGATTTTTCTTCCTCTGGAGTTGCTGGTGCTTCCTCTTTTGTTACTTGCGCCACTTCAACCTTCTCCTCCTTATCTTCCACAACAGCAGTGGTTTCTTCTGTCTTGACTGTCCCCTCCTCAACAGCTGCCTCCTTGTCTTCCTCTTCTTTTGTTTTCTTGATGCTGGCTTTCTTTCGCAGATTAGAGAAGAGTCCTCCGCTGAAGAGCTTTCTGAAGGGGGACACAGTGGTCTCCTGGGATGGTGGACTGATCTCACCTTCCTTCACAGCTCCTTCCTCCTTGACTGCTTCATCAGTAGTTTCAGCTGCAGCATTGTCAGCTGTTACATCAGTGGTTTCAGCTGCAGCATCGTCAGCTGTTACATCAGTGGTTTCAGCCTTGTTAGTATCTTCACTGACTTCCACCTCAGCAGTAGATGCCTCTGTGTCAGTCTCCTTTTCTTCAGCTGTGCTCTTCTCCTCAGCAGTGGCAGCTTCCTTCTCCTCCTCCTCTGCTGGTTCATTAATCCCACTGACCTCTTCTCCGTCTTTATCTTTAACTGTCAGTAGCTTCACAGGGTCTTTCTCCTCACTTTTGTCCTTCTTCAGAGTGAACTTAAAGCCCACAAAACGGAAGATCTTCTTGAATCCCACTTCACTAGCATCCTCGGATTTCTCCTCTGCTGGCTTTTCCTCAACAGCAGAGATGTCATTGGCATCAGGAGACTCTTTCTCCACTTTCTCGCCATTCACTTGAGGTGCTACTTCATCCTGGATGGTGTCCATAGTCTCAGGAGCCTCCTCCTTCTGAGCCACAGACACACCATCTGGCTGGCCAACTGAAACACAAAAGAAATAACTTTCAGTAAGATATTTTCTCATGTAAGTTTACTGCTTCCTACTGGGAACTGAAAGGAGAAAGAGCACCAGCAACATTTGCATGATATTGTTTTTAAAATACAATGAGCAGAGCTACAGTCTGTTAACCTTACTTTACAACTTGAGGTAATTATGAAGAATCAAAACACCGGCCCAGGCAACATAAATCCATGCGTTCAAAAAAAATACATATTGCATTACTACTTATATTATTGATTAAAGTCTCATTGCCATCTGGTGACAATCAGAGATGTTATGCAAAATGTATTGGCAGAGATCCTGACCACTGAGTTGATTTTATCAAACATATGAATACTTAATTAAAATCAGATTGCAGTTTTGGCCAACTAATCCTTTGATATGTAAACGTAGAAAAAAAAAGTTAAGTTTACACACAGACACAACTAAAACAGCAACCCCTTTAGGTCATTTCATAGAAAATGTTGCACAATTAAAGTAATGCTGTTGCCAATTCACGGATCACTGTCCTGAAGCGTATTGTGAGCAGATGTGCAACACAACCTTAGAGTGGTGGTTTGTCTTAAACCACTTTTGTTTCTTTTTTCTTATTTTTTGGTTAAGCTGGATCAATTACTCCATTGTTGTGAGTAATCCACTGGCCGTTATACAGATGTGAGATAAATGGTATATTAGCAGCTGAGATAAGAGGCAAATATGCGCACTACAACACACACAAACACATATCAGGTCATGTCTATCTGTGTTTTGACAGAGGAAGGCGTAGGGGGATGACGACCTTCCAGTGTCTGAAGCTTTTCTTCTTTTTTTTCTCCTCTCAGATCTCACTGCAGTCTGGAAAAGCTCAAATCTGATACCCCATGGACTCTCAAAACAAATCCCCAGCTCTTTAATGCCAAAATATCAGCTTACATGATTACACACTCTGGGAAACACAAAGACACACATGCACTCATTAAAGCATACACACTGTGAGAACTACAACCCTGTAATACACAAAGCACACATTAAATACTATGAAGCTCTAAAATACAAAAGATTACAACATTCATTAATTCAGAACCAACTAACAAACAACAACATGGTATTTTTACAATCCCTACTGCCAGTGTGTTATCTCATGTGAAGGCGGCATTCAGCGTGTAAATAAATCTATATATGTAAAAGATCTTTTTTTCTCACACAAAAATGTAAAACTGCGTGCCCACAATCTGTCCACATCCTTTTCCTAAATTATAGACAAGAAGCTTCACTCAGTGGCGCTGCATTCCTCGGCTATCTTGGCTTTAAAATAGAAAAACTGTAAATGTTTACCTGCCAAATGCAGGGAATTTGGTAACACCATTAACCAAACATTGCAGCATTCAATGCTAAATTGGTATAACGCAATAAAGTCCATTCATGCACTAATGTTTTTAGTGAGGGCACGCCCAGATCTTGTATGTATGTATGTATTTGACTCAAAAGGAATGTGAACTATGCTGTGTACTGTATGTTTGGGGAAATTATTTTAGGATAATCTAAACTTAATTTGAAGTTAAATGCCATGGGAATGTTTATGTGTTTTTCAGTTACACTGTGTCTTGACTGTGCCTGTGGAAGATTCAAATCAAACAATACAGGCTTCTACTACCCCTCCTTAAAATATGTCCCAATCCCCTTGACCCAAATTCCACCACAGCAGGATGGATGGGGACCCACCTCCTTCCCAAGGCAGACACTCATGCAAACACAATAGCCTTCTAACCCACACTGGCCTCTGAAAATAAAGGAGGAGGAGGAGGAAGAGGGGGTCAACTCCCCTATTATCAAGAGACACTGCGATTTGGAGGAAGTCTGACATTTGCAGTTTGCTAACTTCACCAAATTTACATAAACATGCTCAGGCAATTTATAAAAAATATATGAGTGTCACATGGCAGTAGAGTCTCTCTCACATAGGTGTTATTTTCAGACTTGTTAGCCAATCACATCGTTGTCAAGCAAGACCAGAAGAACACCAGATGCATCAACACAAGTCAGCAAACAAACGTTAACCTAATATGAAATTAGTAATTTTAGTCATATGTGCAAATTCAGCATCAGCTATGTCTGAATAGTAAATCTCTGAGCTCAAAGCTGTTCTTCTGTTAATGAAATTTCAGTGCATGTGTTTGAGGGAGGGGTCAGACTGTTAGTTAGCCAGATGAGGCCATGTGTATCTATCTACATGGATAATAAAACAGGAACCATGTTGATTTAACAGACTACTGGCATCTCTCGCGTCTTTTTGATGTTTGTTTTCCAGCCCAACTTTTTTTTTTTTCTTTACAGGCACACAACTGTGAACATCCGAGTTGGTTGGAGAGTTTGGGGGCGAGTGGCGGGGGTGAATGGAGTAAATGTGTAGAGGAGGAGGAGGGTAGGTGTTTTGAATAACGACTGTACCAGAAAGAATGTGAGTGTGAGGGGTGAGGCTACAGGGGTTGAGGAGGGGACAGTTAAGAGATTGAGGGTCTGGGGGTGTTTTCGGGGGAGGGTGGTCTGCCCCGAGGCTTTACTTTTAGAGGGTGCTACACATCTCTGAAACAGACTCAAACACACTCGTTCACAGTCTCTGCTGGAGACAGGCTTTGTTTATGTGCAAGTGTGAGAGCATGTGATAAGGCGATGCTCTCATATTAAATATCATCACTGCAGCCAAAAACCAATAAATCTACCCTCAAGTCTCCAGTGATATCAGATAGTTTCTGTTGTGGCAAACTACTATGGGTTTGTGTATATGTGAAAAGGGGGCAAGGGGGTAGTTTGGAACCTGAAAGGCATCTATTCTTTCGAGGCAGCTACCAAATATATGCAAATCCTAGTTATAATCATGGTACTATAGTCTTTAGCAGAAGCCCTTTAAACAATAGAACTCAAAGAGGCCAATGAGACCCCCACACCCCTCCCTCAACATGGACGGGACCAAGACCCCCCCCCCCCCTCTCTCTTTATCAAAGGTGTGGTCAGAATGTCTCCGAGGCTCCAGAGGGACCTGTGGCATCACCAGTTGCAGCACTAATAACACCTAAGTTGCACCATTTGCCTCTCCATTATCTCATTAATATCAAGCTCTGATGTAACAATAAACCACAATGTTTTTGGAAATCCATGTGCACATAAATCAAGACCAGAGGAATCAAAACATTCCAGACCTGCTCCGTTTGAGCCATCACTTACAGTTACAAATGCCTAAAGGAAGAATCGTGCTCGTCATATAATTAATTCCATACGCCCCTCTCCCCTCCCTCCCTTTTCTCTTGCTGCTAAAATGAATAACCCCTTTTGGGAATTAGCATCCCACTCTAATCTAATGAAATATTTCACATGATGGGACCCTGGAAGCTGGTTCAGATGTGCGCTAAAAGTAGACATCTTCATATATTTCTATCTGTCAGCTGTCACTGTGTGAAATTCTTTTCCCACCGAGTAGTTTGGTGGTAGTATGGGACGTATACTTTAAGAGTTTAGGGCACTTACTGGCTTTGGCCAAGGTCAGTAATTGTTCTGCACAAGTACAGCATTTGATAGATAAACAGGTTTATATTGGAGTTAATGGAATAGGGGATGGAAGAGGATGCTTTGTAGGAAATACCACAATTACTTTACAAAATCTGCTGGTAATACACAAGAATCATGAATGAACACTTGCTGATAACTGGAGTAAATAAAAGGCTAAAAATTCATGAAACGAGAACGACCTATTAAAGTTGTTTTCATGTTGATGCCAAAAGCAAAGTTATCTTCAGCTGAAATCCCTCAACCCTGCCAAGACTACAACTACAACTCACAATGCAAACTAGCCACACCCTCAGGACAACAATGCCTTCAGCTATACTCACTCATGTAAGGAGAAACCAGTGCTTTGGTTTCCAACATATTCTTCTCAAGAAATTACAGAAATTCAACAAGAATAGTCAAACATTTAAAAAAAAACAACCACATCCGTAAAGCAGCCAAAATGTTTGTTTATTAAGCATAATTTGGCTGAGAAACTTAAATTAAATCATTGTGCTTACCTGTTAGAGTAATTGTTCCAAGCATTTGTAAAAGTCCAAAAATCCTTTCTTATAAAAATATAACACCAAAATTTTAGATCATGAAAAAAAAATACTTGTCACCTATTATACTTTGTATCGGTTTTTGCTGCGCACTCAGTAAAATCTATAAGATGTGCTTCTATGAGTTGGCTCCGTCTTCACTGCTAAAATCTGAGGGCAGAAGATGTCTCTTTCTCTCTCTTCCAGCGCTTCTCGGTCAGTATGTGGAGGAAAGAGAGCTCCACACACATTTCAACAGACTGACACACGTCATGTTAGGACCACCCCTGCCTCCCTCTTTCTCCCACCTCCCTCTCCTTTCTTCAGCTGTTCTGAATGAGCTCCCCCACACCCCCTTCCCCTCTCTACCCTCTCCTCCTCCCCATTCCCTATCTACTCATCCTCCCTCCGATTTTCAATTTCTACCCAGGATGACTGGAGCCCATCATGTGATCTTTTAAGGAAGCACCCTTCCATAAAAACTGCGGCTATTGTACATGTGCAAATTCCATGTAAACCCCCCCCATGCCAATCTGTCACATACACACAAACTTACACACATTGTTTCCCGGAGGGAGCTTCTCCAAAAGAGTTTCTCACAAACTATTAAAAGAAGTAACAGGAAAACAATCTTAACCCCCCCTACCTTCTCTCCCCTCTACTCCCTCTTTCAGGAGGCTGTATCTCACCAGCTTATGTCACTAGTCATGTCAAGGAATGTTGACAGATGCAAACAAGAAGGAAACTCTTTGCGTGGTTTTATTGTGACATAATTTTTGGTTTCACAACCCTAATTATTAGAAGTAAAGATGAGAACAACAACAACATCTAGACTACAGTCCCAAAACTTTGAAAACATGTCCCTGTTGATACCAAGGGCCTAAACCAAACCATGAACGGGGGTGCTATCGAGTTGTCGACGACCCCCCTGTGAATGTTAATAAGCCCTTCTCAATTACTCCAATACAGACGCATTTAATTCAGCCTTTGTCTGCGGAGAGGGGGACTAGAAGGAATGCAGATAAATCCTCAGGTAAATACCAGCATAATCAGATCTGTCACACTTCGGCATTGTCCCATAGGAATGTGTGAATTCCATCTGGTATGCTCCTAAATGGATGATAACAGCGGTAATCAAGTGCCGTCTGAAAAGGCCCCCCTCAGCCAAAGTATGTATGTGCATGCTTTGAAATGTGGGCACAGTATTCACACGGTAGGAAATATGTTGATTACATGTCTAACCTTAATGATAGAGTCAACTCCTGTTGCAAGATCACTGAAGTCATTTCGCATACAACAGTAAAGCTACCAGCTTATATAATAGTTTTGTGCTTATAGATTTTCTTACTTAATATTTTGCCCTGGAACTTGATATTTCCCTCTATTTCTAACAAAGCATCTTAAAATCAAATCAGCTCAGTATTGGACAAAACATGGGCAAAACCACTCATCTAATTTTCACTTTATTCAATAACACTTCAGAAATCTAATGGGATATATTATTTTTGGAAGAAAGTTCCAGACATGAAATAAAATCTTTATAAAACTGGCGAATGCACACAAACGCATGCCTTGTCTTTTAAAAGAGTTTGAGACAAAGTATATAATCTAATTCTATCTGTGCATTAATAAGTAGCTTCAAGTTAAGAATTATATCCTATGGGCATATACATAAATGAGTCATTCATTTAATCACAGTCATTTTCTAAGAATTGTTGTCTGACAGACCAGTGAGACTTTCTGTTATTGCGGTGACTCATCCGGTAGATATTTCACTACAAATATGACCACTATGATAGTATATTATGCTGAGTGGACAGTGAATCAGACAGAAAGGAATTCAGAGTGCGATGAGCGTAAGATGGATCGGCCCACGTCTTCCTTTTCCCCTCTCAACTTCCTTCATATGACTCATGCACATCAGTCACATTCCTGGACTTCCATACATACTGAGAGATTTTAATATAGGCACCACACAGCTTCAGGCTACACTCAGTTATGGGACACTGCTGTAAATAATCCAAATGGTTCATCACAAGAGTTACAGGATGAGTTAATATCTTATTACCAACAAATCACACAAAAACAACAAAAGCATCAAAGTGTGTCTATGTTGCCTTGGCTATCTCGATTGTCATTCAAAAGCTATAAAAAACAAAACAAAAACATAAAAAAGAGCCACATTACATAAAAACATAAAATTACACTGGTGTGATATTAAAGTTTTGTTTTTCTTCTCTGTTACTTTTTGTTAGTCAACGTGCTAATTTGATTAACCCCTTAAACCTGAGAGACCTGTCGGTGACCCAGTCATTACAAACTAATTATCTGCAGCCAAGCACCGTTTCATTCAACTAGGGCTGCTTCTAGCAATACTTTTCATTTTTGACTAACTTACAGATTATTTTCATAATTAACTATTTTGTCTAGTGAATAAATAGCAATGACCAAGTCCAAAACTCAAAAATATTCAGTTTACTATCATGGGAAACAACCATTAAGTTTTCACATTTGAAAAGGTGGAACCACTGAATTTAAAAATGTTAGAAAAAAATCAAATATGTCAGGCTGAATTTTAGGTAAATGTCTATAAAAATAATATTTCTATTTGGTGACCTTATAATCATGCTGACATACTAACAGACAGGAATAAGATAATTTTACCAACCTCAAAGCTACTTAAGGGGAACTAAAAGGGGGAATAGTGTATGTGTGTTATTATTTGTCATTTTTCTTCCTTCTTTGGTTTCACAACACAAATGTGAGTGTATTTTTCATTTAAATTGCAGCTAAGTCAGGATAACACGACCAATGCTTGGGGGGAGTTGACGCTCCACATATCTCGATAACTCAGAAAACGTGCCTGCGTTCAGGAATGTTTGAGGAGTGGTCTTCAATGGACGGGCGGGTGGGGGGTTGGGGTGCTGGGCGGAGGAGCTTTTTGTAGCCTGTAAAGACGTGCATGACATCATTGACCAGCAAAGAAGAAACCGCCTCAAACTCTGAGAATTTTCAAGAACTGAATAGGATGATGGGGAAATAATTGGAGGAAAGGGAAATGAAGGATGTGTGTGTGTGTGTGTTTATGAAATTACTTAAGATTAGAGATACCTCTCCTCTATTCTCCACTTTTATTCTTTTTCTCCTCCTTTCCTGCTCTTATTTCATCACCTGAATCCACACTCCAGTCTTCTTTAATCCATCTCCTACTCCACCTCTTGAGCCTCCATCCCACCCCTCCTCCTGTTTGTATGTGGGCCGGAGGGATGGATAAGAATGTTGGACAGGAAACACAGTCACTTCTTGATATCACTGTTTCCTCTTCCTTTCGCCTGTTTCCTCGAATTACACTTCATTCTGTACTACGCACAGTCTGTCCAAACACATTTCCGCCTTTTCTTGCTGAGATTTTGTCTGCACATTGCGTGATGTAGTGTGACGGGACGATCGCTCTGGTTGTGACGTCTCTGATTCAAGTATGTTGTGAACAATGAAGGATCACGCATTGCAGATTTCGGCATACAGAGAAAAGTTGTTGGTTCATTCAAATCAATATTATTTTGCGCACGAATGGCAACAACTGAATTTGAAATCAACTTCTGTTGCTGTTGTCCCGCTTCCACTAGCTCGTTAGACAGCTGCATCACATCAAAACAAAAAGGCTGCTTTTAAATTTAGGTGTAGAACAGCATTTTATTTTTTTTTTTCAGAGGAGTATGTTTAACCAGCCTTGCCATCTGTTATACTTGTCTTCACTTTTCTCTGCATTCCTGAAATGTTTGCACCAGCAATTTGGCATCCCAGTTGTTGTTATGCATCAATTTGTCGTCCAGTACAGAGTGGACTGTAAAGCAGGAGATCTAAAGGAGGCCTCTTGGAGCTTGAAAAAAAGGTCCTTGGAAATAGTTTACAGATGGCGATCCACTGAAATAAGAGTTTCAAATGATTGTGTGTATAACAGAGTCTAGATTGCAGTGTTGTACCAAATAGTAAAGAGATAATGATTTTGATAAAAATGTTGCTTATCCCCAAAACAGGCTCATCTCACCCATAAGCCAAAGGGGAGAGTTCCCGCTTCCAACCTATTCATTAAAACATGCCCAACAACATTCTTTACAATTGTTTCATCCTTCTTCCTGCTGCTTATCCATCCTCCTTACCTCAGTCTTATCCATGGCTCTGCTTAACCTCTGCTTGATTCACACTGAGAAACTGTTAGTCCTAACAAGTCATTTCATGTCAACTGAGTGTTCACATCTAATTTCTCTTGAAACAAGTGAGATAATTCCACTCGTTTTCAGTTGGGACTTCTGTGGAAAAAAAGAAAATGTCTGCGGATCCCCGAAGTATCACGTATTCAGCACCGAGTAGATTACTCTTCGTTCTTGTATCGGAGACAAGTGAAAAACCTTCATCTCACTGACACATTCTTGGCACTCATTTAAAAAAGATTTTATCATTGTGAGGTAGAAATGACTTATTATAGTATATATAGATACCTGCTGGATTGTAACAAGGGCCATAATACTATTAAAGAAGGAAGAGAAGGAGGGTTCAGTCACATTCCTGCTCTATTCTCCTCCATGTGCCTGGGGGAGGTTAGGGGTTTGAGGAGGTAGATTAGGTTCCCTGATGCCGGGAAAGATGAGAGAGGAAAGCCTATAGAGACGAGTGGGTCCTGGGAGGTCTGAGAGCTCTGGTGGGAGCCTACCATGAGTTTGACCTTATTACTGTAATTTTTAGTGCACCCAGGACAATCCTTAGAAAACTGCTGAGCCGATATATCAAGTGAATTGAATTGTGACAGACATACACACAGTGTATGTTTTGCATACAGTGCAGTTTAGATACAGTATATTTTACATGATGAACAATTAGGACCATGACAACTGAAAAACTGTCAGACTACAGAAAAAAATAACTTCTCATTTTGTGTCTGGTACATAGAGCCACATATTAAGTCATATCTATGGCTAAGTTATTAGAATCATCTTAATATTACACTTTTATATCTTAAAATCAGCATGTTAGCATTGGCACCGTGGGAATGTTAACATACTACTGTGCCTGGGTACAGCCTTACACAGCTCCTCTTGTCTTGTTACAATTATGTTTGGGGATATTACTCAGAATAAATTAAAACATATTGTTGTTATAATTCAATAAATAAAGTTTAAACAAATTGCGTAAGAAGAACAAAACACAAGATACAGTACAGTAAAATCAGGACATAAGTATAATGGATAGTGGATGGGCTGTGGCAGTGGGGATGGGGCAATGTTTGGTATGTGTGAGGGCAAAGCCAGTGTTATTTGATGTCTTTTAAAAGCCCATCCGATTGAACAGTGAACAAATGGCTGTCAGTATTTTGGTGGTTCTAGCTGAGCAGGTTGAGTCTTTTAAAAGATTGGCATCACCTGATAATGCTTTTGTTAATGATGTAGTCAGTCTACTTACTTACTGAAGTTTAATTTTAACAGTTGAAACATTGTTGTTGAGCTTTTTGTTTGCTTTCAGTAACCAGCAACACTGAGAGCTGCACATTGTGTTTAAAAAAGAGGAGGGAACAACATCTCCTATACTCTTTTCCCCCGAAGTGTATCCTTAAAGCACCCGCTTCATAACAAATAACTAAATAAAACATGAAGCATGTGAACATAATTGAACTACTGACTGGACAATGATGAATCTTATGGGACTGATGGGCTTTTGAGCACTCCAATCTAAAACTCCACACTTTCCTCTGGGATCACGTCCCTCCACAAAAAGAAAGAAAAATCATTCTGACATCTGGCAGCATGCTAATGAATCAGCGCCTGCACACAAGCAGCACAAACCAAGGACAGCAGAGTTCTTTCGAGCAGCGTGGGTACAGTAGAAAAAGATGCACAAGAACATCTTTAGTAGAAACATCAACTGCAAGAAGTATTGTCAGTAGGAATGTAAAAAAAAACAACCAAAAAACCCCAAATGCAACAGGAAGGAGCGAGTGGCTGGTCTGCGTTATGGTGACAGTACAGCATGACGCTGTACTGGCGGAGATTAGACACAGATTAAGTGAAGGGAGAGGTCGCTTCCACAGACATGATGAACGTTTTGGCAACACAAACACCTCCACCCCTCAAGTCCATCCTGGAATGGATCCATGGACGCGCGCACACACACACTTGTGCTGTCACATAGGTCAGTAGGGCTGCAACAAATTTCCATTATCACTTAATCTACATATTATCTTTTGATTAATTGATTACATCTCAGTCTTTGAACTGTCAGATAATTGGGACAACTACCCATCAAAATCTGTATGGATTCTGTTTCTGATGATATCCAGTAGAGAAAAACTCCAAACACATCCATTTACATCCATCGAATATTCTCAGCATTAGTAGAACACAATGTGTGAAGCCAATGCTCTTCTCTTTACTCGGACTAGCAATGTGGTTGCAATTAATGTGGCGAACCACACCTATCTGCTCCATCTCTTGTATAAAACAAACAACCATTTAATGTTACACATGCAGTGTTTGACCTATATATGAAGCCCAGATTTCTTACAAATAAACTCAAACTACTGCACACACTCACAAAACTCACTCATCAGTCCTCTTTTGCAGCCTGCATGCCATTTGGGAGGAACAGGCAAGACTCTAGCCAGTGAATTACATCAGCTATGATGTCATTCTTTGGACTCCCACTGCACCCAATGCGCCCACACCCCAAACTAGCAACCCAAACACACGGAAAGCTGCAACAACCGCTGACTCTACACAAACACGGGTTACTTTAATAAAACATTTTCATTGTTTAACACCAGTGAGGAAGACAGGAAATATGTTATGCTCTATATGGTGCTCTTTGTTCCTGACAGATGCAGTAGTTGGCTTCAGACATTGTTTTTCTTTCTTTATCCTTATCTATTTCTACTACACTGTCTCAAGCTCCTTCCTTGCCTCCCATTTTGAGCTCTCTCTCTCTCAAAACTCTGGTCCCGTGCATTATTTATTCAGTTCCTAATAACCTGATGTAAAACTCTGCATTCCTAAGCCCCAGACCTCTTGTCCTGTGCTTTTTCACTTCACCACAAGCAGGCTTTAAAAATAATGTTCTATGTTTTATACATAACTGAAGGCTTCCAAAGTTTAAATCAGTATTTGTGCACAGAAGGAAACAGGAGGTCACAACTACACATTTTCTCTCTAAAAGACCCACAACACAAAAATCCACTTCTGACTTCTTATTTACATGGTTACCTGTCCAGCATTTTCTGTCTCATAACACAAAATACGTCTGTTTCCACCTCCCTTTTCCCGGACACGATGACCTCGTGTTAACCAGCGAGATCAGTGTTTGTGTTCACAAAGGGGGTCGACTGCTGACAGGAAAATGTAACATCACACCATCCACATACTTTGATAACATTTCAAATAAGTACTTTGCAAATTTTAATTAAACATTCCATGAGAGACAATGAAGTAGGATGGGGTTTTTTTTCCTGCAGAGTATACAACTGATTGACTTTCATAGATTAGGAAAAAGTGTGTCACGTCAACAGCTTTTTAACACAGAAATTGAGTTGTGGTGTTGCAGGTTGCCAGTAGTCATGTTTTTAAATCTGTTGTGTGACGGATGCATTTTGGGTGTGGTGTTTCACCGTGTTGGTCCTCAAACTATAAACATTCTGGTATACCTGATAAAGATATATTATGGTTGTGTGTTTGCGTACAATTGTGCTTGCATGTGTGTGTTTTTGGTCATGCATCAGTCCTTTGATGCGCAGCCTGTCCTGTTATTTTTCATTGTTATCAGAAAGATTTCTCTTCTCATCCTGACTCCCATAATGCACTTCTGTCTTTATCAGCCTGTACAAGAGGTAAAACAGTGCTGGGATGTGAACCACCCTCCATATCTTTCACTCCCCTATCTTCTCTCTCTCTCTCTCTCTCTCCCTCTCTCTCTCTCTCTCCCCCTCCATTGTGTATCTCCTTTCCATTCACTCCCCTGCATTTCTTCAATCTGCAGCCTTGAAGATTTTATATCTAAATCTAATTTTTCTGTTGTACAAGTCAGGTCAGGTCCAAGCTTTATTCAGGTCAATTAGATCAATTAGGATCCCTCGTGTCTGTGTGTCTATATGTGTAATAATCAAAAGGATCTCAGTAAAGAGACATAACAGGAAATGTGTGAGAGAATGATGCAACAAAGGTCCAGTGCTGTGGTTCATGATTGTCTTAACCTCTAACCCACAGGTGTGTGTTTGGATATGTTCTTATCATGTGTCAGGTTAAATTTTGGTCATGATGGGATATACAAGCCCAAAAGGATAATATGTCACTTTGGTCTAAAAACCTGCATTCAGAAAGTGTCTCTCGTGTACACAAAAGCAAGATGTTAATATTGGTATCAGCCTTAGTATCAGTCAGGCTGTAGTGGTGATATTATATGTTATATGCATAACATATATTGCACCTTTCTTCTTATGTCATCATTTCTCCACAAAAGTAATTAACTTACATTACATGTCCGCATAAGCAACTATTGCAACAACCAAATTAACTCTCTACCAGTCTACATGCCACATCATCTCACACACTCTGCTCTGAAGAGGGTATCGAGTTACCCTATAAACAGACAGAATCGCTTCATTAAATAGCTTATTAAATAGGTTATTTGACAGAGAGGTATGTGACATATCTATGTGTTTTAAGTAGTATAGAGTTTCTGCTTCTCCTGGGCCGTAGCATATTATGAAGCGTGCAGGTTGCTTTGTGGGAGCCTGGGTCACGGCCTGCTAAATATTTAGGGAGGGTGTACACGCCCCTGCAGCCCTCCCAGATTGAGGGAGACACGACAGAAATGGCAAAGAAAATAAACAAATGCAGCTTTGGAAATAGACAGAGCAGGTTGGGGCACATGTTAATTTAAGTGGAAATACATGTTGCCCAATTTATTACAGGTTAATCATTAGCTCAGATTACTCACTAAAACTTGTCATTGTGTCCACTGAGTATTTGACATCCAGCAGACCACAGACGAGTCTCCTTTAAATATTTACACTTTATAAAGACAGTGTTTTGAATGGCCTATTATATAAAGAGACAAAAGAGCCCTACTTCTGTGTTCATTAGCTTCTACAACCTAAAGATGAATACCTCTGTGCAAAGTCATTGGGAGGGTCAGTGAGAAACATACAGTATTTATAAAAACTTATATATTTAAATTTATGCAAGATTTAAACTGATATTTCTGCAGCTGCTTACACACAAGGGTGACTGTTCAGCTCAAAACCTCCACACACATTTACAGAACAGGGGTGTGTATGTGAGCTGACATTTACATGCAATCATTTAACAGGTTAAGGAATAGCAAGGACCAGAAAGAGAAACAGTGTGTTGGATATGTGGGCGTGTGTGTGAGTGTGTGTGTGGCTCCCATGTGAAAAGCTGCACGTAGGTGTCCTCTGTGTGTTGACAAAGGGATTAGTTTAGGATCACACAGATCTTGCAGAGCCATGAAGACATCTGCAGACAAGAATTTGTGCACGCACACACACACACACACATGTGCGCACACACGCACAGAAAACTGACCCCACACAAACAAGCTTACCTCCTGCCACCGCTGAAGAAACACTACAAAATCCCAGACACAAACACACACAAACATCACCACTACTTACCTCAACGACCACAGGAACAGCACCCAAAGCCACACACTGTAAATAAACAGCACAAGCAAGACAGAAAGACAGACACACACACACACATACACAAGTAGACATACCTTCTGCCAGTGTGTTGTCCTCAGAGAGTCCATTCAGGCTGGTCGTACTGGAGATTTGTCCATTTTTCTGTAGAGTCTGAAAAAGAAAAAAAGAGACACTCTGAGTCGAGAGTTTTTTTTGTTTTTTTTAAATAGAATGAAATACATGAATTAGCATACACAGGGTCACGTTGGTGATCTTTGACAGTTTTGGTGGAGTTTTATTACTTTTGGAAAGAGCCAGGCTAGATACATCCTTCCGTTTCCTGCCTTTGTGCTAAGCTATGCTAACCGACCGCTGGCTGCAGCTTCATATTTATCCAACATGAGAGTGGTATAAATCTTCTCATCTCGCTCTTCAACAGGAAATGTCACTTCCTTCTAGGCATCAATTAAGATCTGTAAATATAGCGTTCACTAAAGGACAAACTGCAAAAACACCCATTCTCTCCAACCACAGCTGGCCATCACTCACCACCACACTGAATGAGCAACCAGCCCATCAGGTTTTATGATAAGTGAATCAGCCTGCCAGGATGCTGTTAAAGTGCTGCCACTACATTACATGTCCATAAAATCATTGGGTTTTTTTATCAGGTGGTAAAAAATGATCTTTAAAAGACAAAAGACATCATGGCAAGGGCCAAAGATGGATAAATTGATCACATTCATGTTAAAATTAAAATTCATGTTGTCAGCTGAACAGTCAAATCACTGCAAAGTTTCAATAGTCTGAATAGGAGGTTTAATAACATTATAAACTGTAGAGTAATATACGAACATCATAGCAAATCAAATACTGCAGTAATGTTGATGATACAAAAGAAGGGGAGAAGTGCAATTTCACAGTCACTTTTCATTATGAACATACTACAAGTGTGTTAACAAATTAACAAGATGCAGCCTGACTCACGGCGCCCTTATCAGTGTATCTGAGACCTGACGGAGTTTTTTTTCTGGCAGCAACCTGCTTCGAGTGACAGCCGTACAATAGCCTGCAGGCCAGAGCTTTGTGTGTCCCGACCAGGGGAGAGGGAACCAGAGCCTCCCCACAGAGCTGGTAATCTAACTAATGGACAACTCAGGCTCCATTCCCAGCAGCTCAAACTCCTCCAGGAAATCCCTGGAAAATGACACCATGGAGGAGACACTCCGCTAAGGACACAGGGACATATTCAAAGGTGGGAAAAAGAAAAAGAGAATAGGTTAGCAGGCGGGGGCTTTCAGATGTTTTGCCAAGCTGCTTTGTGAGGTGGTCTAGATCGCATTGTGATCAGAATTTCTCTTAAATCACATTTAGTGCATAATACAACCACGCCCTTTACCCGGTCTAGTGCCCCTGTCCTGTTCTGTCCTGCTGATTCAAATATGTTCTGGATCACAAAACGAACTGCTGAAAAATGTGGAAATGACTTCAGTTCGCCAGATGTGCCTGGATATCGTAATTCCGATTCATTACTCACAAGAAATTAAGAATATTTGAAGCCAAACACATTGAAGTTATTAACACTCGTGCGCATATAAAAAGTGTCATGCTTCGAATGCTTCCACAAAGAGGATGGTCACATTATTTTTGTCCTTTTAAAGCCTTCAGGACCTCAGATCAGATTTAGTGTGTGACCATCAGCTGACCTCAGGACCTGCAGCGACCCCGCCCTGCCCTGGTCTACCTCATGACAGGCATTCCCGACATTCCTTGCCACAGATCTCCCAAACACCTGACTCTGGCACCCCCTTTTCTCAGCCCACCTCCCCACAAATGGTCACCCTTTGACCACTTCTGGCCCTCATACAAAATATATAAATGAAAAGTCAGACAAAATGCTGCTGCTACATTCTCATCACAGCAACATAAAGACAAGTCCTGTAATAGTCATGGCAGGAATATCTGGAATGACAGAGAGGTCTTGAGATGGAAATGTACCTCTTGGGTTTCCTACACTAGGAAACTCAGCCCAGCCTTATGCTTCAAGATGTAATGATAAAGATTTTTATATAAAATTTTTTTTTTCTAAAATCAAACAGAATCTTGTACACCACCCATGTAGACATGACTGAGACTGACGACTGTGTTGGTATTAAAAGAATCCCAGTTTCAGTTTATCATTTCAGTGAACTTAAACTGAACTGACCCAAACCTGACAGGTACTGCGTCGCCCGAGCTGCTCTGCATTCTTAAGATAAGTTCCCAGACAGAATATGTTGACGTTTCACTGCCAGTTGTGCATTTCTTTTCTATGTCTGCCTGGCCAACATGGTCTGCCACAAAGACCTAAAGAATGACCTGCTAGAAAAAAAATGTGCAAAAAAAGAAAGAACGGTCACACGCATCTGCAAAGCAAAACAACAGCAGGAAGAAGAAAAAAAGAAAGAGGGAAAGTGTTTTGTTTGTTTTCTGTCTGGTTTTCTGTGAAATATGATCGGATTTAATTAAGTTTATGGGGAAAAATACCAGCCTTATTTTTTATTTATGAACAGTTCTTTTTCTGTGTTCATATTTCGCATCACGAGACAATTTTACAAGAGGAATAAATATACTTGCTTCAATGGAAATGGACAGGTGGCACTTCAAGCTATATTTACTGATCATACAAAGCCACAGAGATAGAGGAGTATCAGTAAACACCTCCTGTTCCTGCTCCTCTTTCTATAAAGCCTCTTTCAGCTCTTTGCATTTGTTCTTACAGTCTCATCTTCATTTATCACAACAGGGTTAATACTCACAAGGGTTGATTCTATCTGCCTCCCTTCTTCTCTGCAGCCTCTTTCACTTGTTTACGAATCCATTAGGCTCTGTTCTGTCTCCGTCAGCCCACAGACCTGTGTGGCCCTTATCGTGTATGCTGAGTCACCATTCAGACGTTTGTTTTTTAATCCAACTTGTTAAATCAAATTGTCCAAATAGGCAATTACAATGAGCGCCATAAATTAGACAGCAGATATCCAGCAGCAGACGCCAAACTATGCCGAATCACAATTTTCTACTAGCCACAGAAAGAGTTGATGAAATTCAATTCTCGCCAATCTCGCGTATCCCACAAGAAGACCAAACTTATAAACATATCAATGAGCCACACACATAACTAACTCCTGCTTGAGTGATGCTAAAAAGTAGCGTCCAGCTGTTTTCTTGAGCCTTGAACTAGATCTACTAACTACTAACTAAAATGATATATATAACTGACAGACATAATGTTTATGCCCCATACGTACACAGAGATATAGGAATTAATCACTGTTGTCATATTGGTTCAAGGAGCTGCTGTTGTGATGTTACATTTGCTGTGTCAGCCTTGACATAAGTAGTAACAATAAAGCACATGACACGGATTTAGCTAATTAACTTCTTGCCTGAAACATGTGTAGTGAGTGCATTCAAACCTGCAAAATGCAAACACTAGTTTACATCTTCATCTAGTTTACATTTCATAGCGTGCATTTCATGATAAAGCACTAATTAAATTAATTAGTCGCCTTTGTGCCAGCAAAAGGCTTTTGATACACCGATTGTACACAATAAGAACCATCTATAATTTCAAGATCGGCACTGGAGTAAGATTTGTTTTTCGCCATTTTCTTTCTCCCACACTATTGCACTATTCTGCTTTCACTTTTACCCTCGATTCATCTTTGATTTTCATTTCCTCCTATCCATTTACTTCTTGGCTGCACCCTAAAAAGGCAGCCAGTGGCTCCAGAAGAGAGACGACCCACTGTCTCCTAAATCACGCTACAAAGGCCAGCAGGGGAGATTTATATCCCTTAAACCAAACACAGAACACAGGAGGAGGAGGGAGTTAATGGAAAAGAAGAGGGTGACACAGCTGGTAAATGACATCTCAAACCCGGGTCTCCAGTCTGAGGGGAGAGGACAAGAGAAGAGGTTATAAAATATGTAAATGAAAAATGAGCTTCAGTGGCTTTTGTTTAAATCTGATAAAATGTGTTGCAGTTTGGAAACACCATCAAGTTAGCTTTTTTTTCTTAGATGAACATAAGCACACGCAAGCGAACTCGCAGCAGGAGATAACAGGTTTAAACGCTCTATGTGGGGCCGTAGCCTGTTTCGTGACAGTTAACCTTGCAGCCTTTTGACCTCTGAGGTGTGGACAGAGTCTCTGGACAGACGAAAGGAGGACGACGCTGTCAAAGTGAGCGACTGTGTCTGAAGAGAGGAAAGATAAACACAGAGGAGAAGAGGAGTGAGAAAAGGTGAAAACAGAGATGTGGAGATAGAAAGAGAAAGGAGGAATGAATGAGGAGAAAGAAGACTGTAATAGATGAGAGACTTGGGTAGTAAGTTCTTCTCTTGTGGCTCATTTTAATGTCATATTATATTCAGTTGATCATCCTGTTATATGATTCTTACCCTAGTGTATGAGTAAGGGTTGATGTTTTTTCATGTTTTTCTTTCTTTTTGTGTAACAATACCTAGACTATCTAAAAACAACAGATTGGTTTAAACTCATTTTCACACCATTTTAATATCAACACTCTTGTCAAAGTTATGTTTCCTGCAGCATGAAGACATGGTCTTGGAAATGTGTGGGCTAGGCACCTACTTATTTTAGTCTTTAAATCCTACTTGCTTTACTTAGTACATAAAAGCAGACAATACATCCAACTACAATGGTTGTGCTACAAGTTATGCAAGGTACATAACTATATGTATATATAAAACCAGAGTTTTCAGTGGTCTGTGTGACCATCCCTCCCTCCTTCTGTCTTCATGTCTCTTCACCCCAGTCTATTATCCCTGACCCCACATTCAGTACATACCAAAGATCAAAGCCTGACAAGACCCCCGAAGAACACTCTCACTGTTTCCACAATCCATTAACCCAGCTCAGGTACTCACCATCTGAGCACCTGAGCTTCTGTGTGTGTGCATGACCATGTGTGCATATATGCGTGTGTGTGTGTGTGTGTTCACAATAACAATTGGATGGGACCAAATTTGATGTCAAAGTCATATCCAGAAATACAGATTTACAGCAGTGTGGAAAATAACCTCTTTCTTTCTTTCTTTCTTTCTTTCTTTCTTTCTTTCTTTCTTTCTTTCTTTCTTTCTTTCTTTCTTTCTTTCTTTCTTTCTTTCTTTCTTTCTTTCTTTCTTTCTTTACCATAAATCTGTTGGCTCGTCAGTAGCAAATACACAGACACAAGCTGTATATGGAAAAACCCTGTACTCCCTGTATTTGTGTGTGTGTGTGTGCATTTCTGTGTTGCAAGTTTTTAATTTAAAAAAAATGTATTTATTAGTTTATATCTTAGTACATAGTATTCAGCGTTATATGATTCTTTTAAAATACTTACTGTGGTTTGGGTGCATGTAGTGCAGCCGTATATAATAAGTGATATTATATAGAGCTTTAAACTAAATGCTAATGTCATCATTCTAACATCTTGTTGCTTAGCTGGTATAATGTTCATCATATTTACCATCTTGGTAAGAGTTAGCATTAGCATGCTAACTTTTGCAAATTAGCAAGTAGCACAGCTGATGCTGATGAGTATTTTGTTCTTTTCAAAATGTATTAAACCATTTGGTCATAAACAAAAGTATTTGACACATAAAATGTATAAAAGCAGCACAATATCTGAGATCCCTGAAGCCAGATACAGCAGCAGGAGGCCTCGCATGAGGACACATGTTTAATTATTAAACCAATGCATCTGCAAGTTATGTAAAGCACGTTTAAAAGCCAAGCTTTCAAATGCTGTCTTGATTTACTGTAATGGTCAGTATTAGACCTGAGACTTTACTAAGACTTTAGATTTGATTTAGACTTTTCCCAAAAGGCCTGACAAACAGCTCTGGTGGACTCTGACATAACTGATCAAATTTCGAGAGAGAGAGAGAGAAAGTTAAAATAAAATCTTTGGAAAGTATCAAATATATAGTCCACTACTTCTCGGCCCTAGAAACCACACCTGTCTCTGTGTGACTGTGCACAAATATTTCATTTCAGCCTGACGTATATGATGTAAGCGGAGAACTCATATGACACTGAATTAGATAAATAAAATAGCAGAAGGATCAAAACTAAACAGACTCAAGCCTGCGTGCGTCATCATGTGTCCGCGTACGAGAGAGAAAGAAATGCAAACCAAGTGTCTGAGTGACCCTAAAGCTATCCAGTGTCTACACACCTGTTAGTTGCCATTTCAGTCCAACAGATGAAACCACATTGTCCTCTACCTACATCAGTGCATCACTAACCCTTTAACCTGAAGTCGCTATACCTCCCACAATTTGTTTTTCATCTCCCCTGTCCCTTCATCTGTGCGGCAGCAACACTTGAACAGCAAAACGGAGCCAAACAACAACAGTCTGGTCACAGGAAGGACCCCCCAGGACATGATCATAATCAGCCCACACTGGCCAGCGTTTGACCCCAGGGGCTTGGCTCTCTAACTGGGTTGAAATAACAAATCCACCCCTATTGCTGGCCCGCCTGTCATGAATCTGTAAATATCTCTGAGCCCCGATAAGCATCTGAGCTCCAGAGTCATATATGTGAGAAAAAAAAAAGATGACTGGTAAGAAGGGGGGAGGCCTGGAAAGAATACAAATGCTATAAACATGGATTTAATTAGCGAGACACTTTAAGCAGACTTTGTTTTTTATGGCTTTAGGCCTCAAATTACTCTACGGTCTATATGTTTGATCCACGTTTTGGCACAGAAACAACATTTAGGGTCAAATAATTAAACCACACATGATCCATGACTAAACTTGGGGCCTGAGTAAAGATGAGGAGAGATTTGACTTTAACTGTTGTTGAAAGAGATGTGAATCCGATTTAAAAAGAGGTCCTCTGCTCATTTCATTACCGTCATTTGTCTGTTTAAATGAGCAGGAATAGTATATTGACTTGAGTCTGCTGATGTAATTATTTCGTCTAAAAAAAAAAAAAAATGTGGGAACAGCGTAATCGCAAACAAGTCACGGTGGCCTGTCTCACTAAACCGAGGGGGGAACTGTCAAATGTGACACAGAACATCATCTAATGAAAGCAGGTTTGCCTGTAAAACATGTTCATGTACAACAGTAAAACAGAGGTAGACTGTACGGATATATTTCATTCCCCATTCCAAACACAACGCTTCTATTTGGCTCAAATGAGTAAGCAGTGACCACCGGATTCACTGTGCTGTATGTTTCTAATTATCCCGATAAAGCATCATAAGACACCACTTACCTAGAGTCCCAGTGCATACAGTATATACAGATCATGGTTTGACTCTCCCAATTACAGGAGGAATCCGTTTCTGCTTCATGCAAATAAAATTAAATGCATAAATGTGCAACAGAAGCAAGTACTATAATAAATATCAGAGGTCTCTCGAGGCAATCCTGTCTCTGGAAACCAGGTTTAGCTACTGAAAAAAAAAAAAGATAGAGAAAGTAAACACATCTTGTCTGGTGCTTCAAGCCTGTGTCAGCTTTTAAAAACACTGGGATCTTTTTGTAAGCTTAACCAAGTGCTTCCAGTTGTTAAATGTGAACATTTTCCAACTGTTGCAGATGCAGCACGTTTACTGTTGCAAAGCAGTAGTATACTGCTAGTTTCACACACAAAAAAAAGCTCTCCGTGTATGTACTTGGTTGCTTTTCACCACTACTCTTTCGTTTCCCAGCTCACAGATTTTTATACTGTGATTGGACAGAGGTTGTGATATAAGACTCGGTCAATACAGTAAATCTCAGACTGCACTTGATCTGCACAGATTAGAGAAGCAACACCGCCCCACAACCAAGAAAGAAGCTGCACCAAAGCCATGATTCAACATTTGTCCTTCAAATGCTCAAACTCACCACCAGCACTGACACACCATTACACACACACGCACACACACACACCATAACCTCACACATCTTCTACTGTGCTCTGTGAGGCAGTTAGTGCTGCATCAGGACCAAAGCTGATAAAAAATGGATGCGCAAAAAATGAGCGAGACAGCGAGGCAGCAACAGAAGGTGAACAAGTACAAGAGGAGGGAGGGTGGGGCAGCCACATAATAACCTCTTACAGCCATAACATATTTGATGGAGCTTTCTGAGACTTACAATTCAGAGAGATATATGTGTTGTTTGTTTGAATGCTTGAAATGGCATACATTTCGGTTTTCCTGACAACTTTTGTGGTCATATGAATAATGAGCAAAGGCAGAAATAGCTTAAATGTGCTAAACTGCGTAGTGCTCACCTTTAACACTCAAACCATCAGCACTGGTTTCTTTTAACTATGACCACAATCTTTGTCTAACTATCACCAAGCAGTTGTTCAGACTTAATGTAATCTTAACCATAGCAGTTACAGATACAGTTACAGCATAAAAAAACCCCCAAAACACTTGTATGGGTTGTTTTGGAAGATTTATGTAGAATGACACATCTTCATACATTTTGGTAAGTTTAGTATAGAAATATTGGCTTAAATTGATGGGATTTGAAGAGTACCATTTTGTAACCTGGTGCATCTCCACGGCATGGAAAGACAGATGAGAGATGAGAGATGAATTATGGACCGAAAAGAGGAGAGGGTGAAAGTGAGGCACCGTGGAGGCAAGATGGGTGAACGAGTGCACAGAGACACATGATGTAATAGAGGGAGCGGAGAGGTTATTTTGAGCACAGTGTTGCTGTGGAGTAGCTGGGACAGACTTTAACAGAGAAATACATCGTTTTTTAAACAGTGTACTGTGTAAAAACTACAACAAAGTCATGCCTCAGTTTTAACTTAGAGTCACTGATAAGGAAGCAAACACCTGTATCTGAAGCTCCAAAAATCAGTCAACATACACAAAACATGGGTCAAATATGAGCGACCACATACCTAAGCTATTCAGAGCATTCTTTGTTTGTATTATACTGCAATCAGATGGCATGTATGATCCCAATCTAATTTTAGATAAATGTCTATGTTTTAAACAATCATTTGATTTGGAGGACCTTCAAGTGTCCTTAGCTATCTTTGCTTTTGTATAAAAACACAAAAACATCTTAAACTGGTGAAGCATCAAATGGGACATGTGCTTTTTGTGATATTCTGTAGTTATGATGGTTGTAGACCGTTATGATGTTGGATGTCTATGTTAAACATGGTCAAAGGTCCAAAACCTGAGGTGAAGAAATGTCAAAAGCCAGAGCTTCAGTCTGCTATGAATGTGCTGTTTGCCAGCTTACCTCTACTTCCTTCTCAAACTGACGTCAGATCGTTCACACATGCCCACAAATAACCGTCTGTTCCATAGTTGATAAGGTTAAACAAACAGGCCTGTTTCAAACAGATGCTGAACTGAGTGGATGCATAAGGAGCTAATATAAGATAAATAAGGAGTTTTTTTTTTTTTTTAACTGTACATCAATCATACAAAGATATTCCATCAGAGCTGGACCTGGAAACAGAGTGGCTGTAATGCTTCTTCTCCTAACACCTCTGCCATCACTACTGCCAACACCGTTACTGTATGATGTTTGTGAAGTTGTAACTTCTAAATTGAATAAAATACCAATTTGGCTTAACAAAATTCAAGCTTCAATATGAGTATGGCACCACAACAATCATGCCACTATTTGAAACTGGCCACTTCCTTTTTGATAATCTCTTTGGCATCTCTTAAAGTTTATTCATTTCCTCATGTTTTTTTGTTTTTTTTTAAACAAAATCACCCTTTGAGTCAGATGAATGTGAATGTATGACAGTGAATTATCAACCAGGGTGTCATAAACTGGTTTTTAAGCCTCATAGATGAAGCAAACATATCTACTTGCAACCCATTGTTATAGTTGGTTGTGGCCAGAAACTGCAACTGCAATCTACAGTTGTCTTTAGATTTATGTTGTGACCATTAACAGGTCTTGACGCAAAGGTTGGGAATGACTACCTTAAACCACAGATGGATTTGACTGTAATATGATCTTATATAGTCTTACTGCATATATATATATATACAGTACTGTAGAGTACAGGGTATGTGATGTAAAGATAAACACACTTTTGATCCAAAATGGGCTGGGAACACTGCACAGGAAGAAAACAAGGAGCATTGTCTTTTATGACATAATGTAATATTTTTATGTTGATGCCATTTTGGGATTTGATATTGTTCTGTAGATTATAATTAGATCAAATAATTTGAGTGAACTCTAGTTCTTTGAAGAGGAGAAGAAAGAAGAATAAGAGAGCTCTGGTTTTTCACATTCTCAATTTTTTTCTTTTCTTTGTAAAGTAGCTGGCAGTGAATCTGAGAGATGGATGATTGGAAACTGGCTGTGGAACAGACTAATTAGCAGGAAGCCTGTTTCTCCTCTGCTAAAATGAGGAAGAAGAATCATACATTTGATTTGATTTCCCTTGTTAGACCAAAACAATCACCACAGAACGGTCACTATAGTTTACAGTAAGATGGTAAATTATCTGTTGTGGATATTGTGCTGCTGTCATTCAAAAGATGATATATATATTTCACTCTTTTTTTTTGCATAACTATATAATAATTTTATCAAGCCATATTTGGTTAAGCAATCAGTTTCATGATAAGAATGATTTTACAGTCAAAGATTATAAAAAAAAAAAAAAAAGTTCATTGCCATTCATTATCGTTACTTATCGTTAAAAAAGCTGTGGTGAGGCAACAGTTTGCATACTGCAGTTACAGTTTGGGAGTTTACTTTGCCTTCACATTTGCAGATGAAAAACTCCGTCATGCTTAAATTCACTTTAACAATAACTTGTTCCAACCCCATTAACTGAATTATTTCTGACACAGTGAAAGATATTTTGGTTTTTCACCTCTAGAGCAGGAAAACTTAGCACACACGGTGAGATATGACATGTCTATGTCAGATTTCTATTTCAGTTCAGATGATGTTCAGTCTCTAGAAGGTAAAAGATGCAAACCAACAGGAAAGTACGGTCGTTTTAAGATTTCCTGAACAGAATATGTTTAGTTTTGCTTAGGCTCGTAAGCAGTTTACACAGATTTGTCTCATTTAGATTGATTAAGATTTTTACACTTACATTGACATCAAAATTACAGCGACCAAAAACATATTTGTTGTACATATGGATATGTTCTTTTAAAGAATACTTTTTTATATTTTATTATATCTGTGGTGTTTCTTATCTTAATGTGCAGGTGCAGAACATGCAGGTGAAGTTAAATTTAAGATTGAATGACAGTAATTGAAAAATAAGTTTGTATAAGTTAAAGTTAATCAGATACAACAAATACATATACAAAGTAGGCCTCATACATTCACACTTTGCTCTTTTCTTTTTACCAGAGTCCATTTTCACTCAACTTCTGTCATCAGCGTCCTTTTAATATCAGGCAGGAGGCAGGACTGATGGAACAATCGGCTGATTCATCTGACTTTATGTCACACTGGTGGGTCTCTCTCTAACTCTCTCTCTCTGGACTCCACACCCGTCCCCTCTTCCCCTCTTCCCCTGCCCACCCAAAATGCTGCTCCTCCCCTGTTGGTTTCTTCCTCTTGTTTTGGGCCGGCGCACACAGGGGCCCCCAGCTTGTCCCTGTCTCAGCCCATCCTCAATGGATCCTCTGTTTGACCCTTTCCGCCTCCCCCTCCACCCTCTGTCTCACTCTCTGCTAAACAGGATAATCAGAGCAACAGCAGTGTCTGATCAGCCGCAGCTCATTATACAGGAACGTATGAGCCTTAATCAGGGCATATTACATTACATAACATGATGTTGGATCATTGGTGTCACCTGTCGGTGCTATTGTGATGGATGGAGGATCTGACATGTGATGCAGGTCTTGTGTCTGTTTAGCTGGTTATCTCTAATGTGTTATTGCTATTGTTCATGTGGGAGCTGGTGTAGATGTGTGTGAACACACTGGTATTTACTGAAGTTATATAACAGCAATGAAGGTAGCAATGAAATTACAGAAAAGGGAAGTGGATTAGGAAAATAAGGATGAAGTGCCCCTTGTACACATATACACATATGCAAATTATACGTGTTGGTCATGTTTCAAAATGAGTAAGTCATTTTTCTAAACAGCTTAAAGAGTAACTTCATGCCTTGAGAACCTTGTTTTTATTGATCTCTAGTAGTTCACATTGCTGCAGTGAGGTGTGTCAGTACAGTACAGTTGGGTACAGGTACAGGTACAGGTGTAAGAATGCACATAGTATGGAACACGGATTGGACCAAAACGTCTACTTTGGTGTTTGGATTAATTAGGACATTTAAAATTAGGTGCTACCACTTCATCAGTTTTTGAGGGGAAACCTACATACAATCATTGCAAGAGAGAAAACAATTTCCCTTAATATATAATAATACTGAAGAAATAATACAGATTGAATTTGTCTTACTATTGATTTACGGTGATATTATTACCATGTGTATTTTTTTTTTAGGCTGCTGGTTATTTATTGATTCACCCCGCTCAAATTGACTGTCTCAAATACTAAATCACAGTTGCATAAACATTATAGTTATGTAGCTCAAACAACCACTAGCAAGAGCCCATATGGTCTGGTTAGATGCTGTTGTTTGTTGTTTGTGTTTGTTCATTGCGCTTTAAAGTCCCTGTTGTCTGTTCATGAGCTGTAACTATAGTAGTTTGTTTACTTTGTCTCAGTTTCATACGATGCAACACCAGTAGTCTGCCAATGCAATCAAAAAAGCAACCAACACCCCTCCAGCTGGATGAGACAAAGATTTAAAAACGTGTTGGTATCACCGCAGGGAAGGAACTTATGCCACAGAAAAATTCATACATTATGTGACTCTTATGTGTGCTAAGCTACATTTTCTCAAATAAATTCTCAAATATTCAGATGAGCTGATATTTTGTGGCATTAACGCAATGTTTCCTGTGCTGTACAGTAGGTTGCAACAACACAACGTTCCTAAAAGTAACTCCATGCAATCCATGTAAACGCCCACTTGTATCATGACCTTCATCTGATTATTTTGATAACACTTTCTGAGGTTGTTGGAGACAGCGAGGTATGAGGAAGGCGGGTCGCTGGTGGCAGCGGAGAGAGAAGCATTGCTAAAATTCCTCTGTGGAGTGAGGAGGATATTTATTCACTGTGTATCAAGCAGGAAGACTCCATCCGTTTCCACCAAGCACACTCTGTTACCATCCAAAACACACACACACACACACACACACAAACTCACACACACTTCCTCCCATTTCCATTTAAAATCATTGTAATTTCTGTGTTTACCACTCAATCTAAACAAATGGTTTCATAATCACTGTTTTCATCTTAGTAAAAAAAAAAAGTCTTTCTGCTCCTCCCTATTTTTAAAAAACTGCTTCAGGAACAAAATACTTTGTGCTACATACAAGGTACATATAAAACACAGAATATATGCAGTGTTTTGGATGTGTTTTTTTAGTGAGGGAAGCATGAACTGAGAGAATCAACATCAAAGATAAAAAAAGATGCCCTAGACTGATGTACAGACTGCAACACAGTGTCCAGAGTATAGAAAGACCAGATAAATAACAATAGATGTACTGAAGTCGGACGAGCACATTCAAAATGTTTCATATCATACATTCCAATGTCACAAATGCGATATGAGTGAAAACACAGCCGCTGTGACTGTGATGATACTTGCGAAAACAGCTCAAGGCTTAACAAAACATCCAACCGCTACACAGATGATGTCAACTCACTGGAAAACAACTGCACAAACAATCCCACATGTGAAAACAAAAGCAAACTACAAGAATGAACGAATGTATGAAGGGAATCTTGAACATATCGTACGTCTCTGTGCGCTTTCCCTCTCTTCACATTTGTCTCAGTGTCATTTGACCTTTGTGTTGACCTTTCAGCAGGCCACAAAAACGTGACCTGTTGACCTCCTGCCTATAAAAAAAGTCAATAAATCCAATAGATTATACGAGGCATGAATAGAGCAGGTGGCGAAACATACATAGTCATTAGCAGGTGCTTTCCAAATATTCACTCACACAAAGCTGAGCAATTTGCACAGAGGTAAGAGTGCTCAGTCTGCAAGATACCTCTGATGATGTCAGCTTGGACCATGACATGCTGCACGGCTGCACGGAAGAGTTTAATGTATTTTCATTAACATGTGGAGATATATCTTAAGAATTACTCAGGCCTGGAACAAGTTTATTATCTGGCTCTCAATACAACAGTACTGTCAAGTGTTAGTGCATAGTCATAGTGTGCAGTGTGCAGGTTACCAGTGTATATTTATGAATTATTCATCAATGGTTTTGGAGTTATGAGGTCGAAATGCTTGACATTACTTGATTTTTTTTGAAATTGTCTTGTGACAGGATGGGGCAAAAATACTAATAATGATATTATATTTTTATTGTATGTTGTTAAATTATTTTATTTTAAAGCTGAAAGGTTAGACCTTGTAATAAGATTTGTCTTTGTCTAACTAATGTATATTGTCTGTTATAACTTTTTTTATTATCAACATCATCATATTGTTATAAATATAATAATAATAATAAACAATATTATTATTATTATTATTATTATAATGGGGTTTTTAATTTTTCTAAATGTGTTGCCTAACATTTTATAATTGCTTTCTTCTTTTGTGCAGATAAAGGAAAGTAAACAACACCATTCAGGTGATATTTGTAAAGGATCCTTCTGAAATGTTGTGTATAGGAAAACTATATTTTATCTGAAATCTGAGGGAATTCTGATCGTTTGCGGGAAAATAACATGAAAAGCGCATGATGTTATCATCAGTGTGTTACAATCTCATCCAATAATCCATCACTACTCTCTTCAAACACCATCTATAGAAATGTATATGTGGTGGTTTGTGTTGCTGACTCATCCTGAGCCCAGGTGCTCTGTGTGTCTGTAAATCTGGACCGTACTGAGATGCTTGCTACTGCGGGACTGCAGACAACTCGAGCCATTACTCAGCAAAAACTGCGTCAGGCGCACATGGAGGCTGTGCGCTGCAGCACGTTACTGATGCGCACAGAGTGGGAAGACAGTAGGAAGCAGGATAAACGTCCCTAAATCATCAAAGCTATGTCATTGCTCTCTCTCAGCCTTTTTGCCTACTGTGCTGGGGAGGTGTGGTGAGCTGTGACAGGGATCCATACCTTGCTGTCGAGGACGCCGTCTCCCTCCTGCAGCACCTTCACCTTCGCACTCACCTCCCCGGCTGAAGCTGAGGCTGAAACTGAGGCATCCTCCTGTCTGCTCTTCCCGTCCCGCTGAACTGAGGTCTCTGCTCCCATGGCGAACAAACACAAAGACGGACTTCTTCTTGTCTTTCACTACGTTCAGTTACCAATAAAAAACAAAACAAAACATAAAAACAAAACCCCCCGAGCCAAACACGACCAAGACAACTGGTTTACAGACGTAGGTATCCACAAGCTCTACAGTGCAGCTCCGCCCCGGGGTGGCCTGGATCTGGAGTGATGATATGAGAGGACCAACAGACTGTTTTAGGACACCCCCACCTCCTCTACCTCCTCTACCTCCTCTACCTCCCCCACCGGTGCGCCGCGTCAGAGACGGTGCTGATGGGGAGAGGTAAGAAAAGGATGACGGGCAATAAATGAAATAATAAAAGCTTTACATCTTGTGGCATATTGTGTATTCTTCCTCTGCCGAAATTAGATCTATCCCAAGAGACTGTTAAATTAAATTAGAGCTGTTGTTGGTGTAAAACAGGGAAAACATTCAAACCTGCACAATATTAGGAATGTTATACCACAGGAATAATACAACAATAATATGATAATATGATATTGCCAGTTTGCTTCCAACTGGGAACCTTTATTAAATATAACACACCCTCACTATACTGTGCTTTATCAGATGGAGGCAAAATGCCACAGAAAAATCTTTGAAAAACTGTGTGAAGTGTCTAAACAGAGGCCAAAACTATATTTATCACTGCAATATTTCTTAACAGTTAGGTAAAAATCTGCTTTGAAATGCAAATACACGTCGGTGTAACATGTTTGTGTGTGTATTTTGTGGTAATATTGTGAGGTTGTTTCTAATCAGAGAGAGAAAGAAGGGGCTTCTGTTTCATTCCTATGGTTCACATAAAAACACGACTTACAAATCAAATATATGGTCAAGAATGTAATTAAAAATCTGGTTAGGAATCTCTAATCTAATCTTTCTCTGACGTACAACCACACAAATACAGGATATGCATTACGCTTGTTGTCCTGATAGATTACAATCTGAGTCCTTAATATACTGACAGCGACTCTTGAAGTGTGTCAGTGTAGAGCAACACGGCCTTGTTGGTGCAGAGATGATGTTCGGGTTTTAAATGTTAATTGCAGGTTGAGCCATATGTGCCATTTTGTTTGGAATTTTAGAACGCACAAAATTACAGCCCCGAAGCTCAAAGCCAAGTTCACACAGGCCTAGACTGAAGGTCCCTGCAGCTAAACCTAAACCCAAACACACTGTGCAACAACGCAAACACTCTTGAGGTTCATGACAGAGATGAAGTTTTTTTTGTAATATGAACAGATGGCAAAAACCCTAAGAAATAACACTTTCTGTAGCACATTAAAGCAGAGCTATGGGCTTTAAAACTCATGTTTTAACCCGATAAAATCTCAGAACAATAAGACATAAATAGGACTGCATCTGGCAGGCCTTAAATGAAAACCTTAAATATTTAATTAATATTTAATGTACATTTAACTATATTGGTCTCATGTGTAAAAAAATGCTTTGAAATAAAATCAATTAATGTCACATCATTTTCGGATGTGGACTTGAACAACACTTGCAACCTGACTTAAATTACCCCAAAACAGTTTTGCTTTCAACCTATTTTCATCACACTAAATAGAAAATGCTGTGCATTAAAATTGAAATTTCTTTGAATTAGTCGATAGAGACACCATGGGCTACTACAAACTATACACATAATACTCTTTGAAGGTTTGTGTGCTACAGAAAGCAATGATGTAAAAGCTCCCTTCTAAATGTCACTAGATTACATCATTGCCACGTGACGATCTAATTAGATCATCAAGAAGTCATCAGGTCAAGAAGTCAAGTAACCACTGGCACATGACAACCTTACAGAACTGTCTGATGCATGATGAGTTAATGTACAAGATGTTTCCAATACAAAAGGAGACTTGTTTCTTGTTTATGTACCTGTTGATGCAATAGTAAGTCCACTGATCTTTTACATGTGGAGTTCTCAGAGCCAGTAAATAAACAAGCAGCCCACTCACAGTAATGCTTAATATCCTAGAAAAGTCCTACACAGGCCTGATATGCTGTTTCCAGACTATACTGTAAGCACCATAATATAAACAGATGCGTGACTTTTCAATTCACTGTATTGTGATTAAATTAAAAAAAAAAAAAAATCTACACATGCTTCTGAAAATAATCTCACACCAGATGTTGTTTAACATCTGAATTCCTAAATCGTGCATCGCAACAATGAGCAAAAAAAAAAATTGCATTTTTTATATGAAGATGATACCGTTATTTACATTAGAGTATCATCACAAGTTGAGCATGTCGTTAACAGCTAACAATATGTCACATCCTAAACATCCTATCCTCGTTCAGACTTGGTGACGAATAAATCACTAAGCTCACATGATGCCATTTGTAAATCTTGACTGTGATTTCTCATCACATCATGTCAGACTACCAAAGCAGCATTTTGCTAATACATGATTCAGTAAGCAGTACATACAGGCTGCTTATGTTGTAAAATCACAGAACGATTTCACACTTTGTGTCGGCAAGACAGAGTGAACCAAACTGAAAACCTCATAACAAATGCATGCAGACAGATGCATGCAGATAGATGTGTTAGTGAATGACCTTCAGCACAGCAGGCTGATCAGCAAAAGTGCTGATGTCATCTGAAAGAGGAGGGGGGGATGGGGGAAGAAGGTTCTCATTAAAAGGAAAGCTTTAATGGACATGTCAGGGTCTCCACTCAATATAAGAATAATCTAAGGACACATTAAAAAGGCATGCTCTCTCTCTCTCTCTCTCATTTACATACACAAACACTCTCACACTCGCTGTCCAACTCACGTTCTACAATTACAAGTAGGAATACTATACAATTACAATACAAAGCTTATTTATTTATGCTGATTACTGGCACTGATATAATTCCACATTATTTGGAAAGATTCTTGCTCTGCTTCAATAACACACAGACAGCGATAGAGATACGAGAAGTAACAGTCATCCAAACAATGCAGAATTATAAAAAATCTGAACACATTCAGTGCCGGTAAACCTGTGACAATCTGTAACTTTTACGAGACATCACTGCATAAGGTACAATTTGCAGATGGATAACAGTTATCTTTGTGAAAACAGTTGATACCGAGACTGAATATTTTAGTAAAATGCAACAGTGTTCATGTTTTTCAGAGACAGAAAGAGTTGAAGAATGTGTCCCTGAGGGTTCATGTCTGGTGTGGGCACCGAGTGAGGGCTCGGCCAGACGCAGCAGGTGGTGGTCACAGAGTCTCATACTTTGTCAAAAGCAGCGAATTAAGGGTGTTGCTCCAAAACAAGATATTTTAAAGGACATTTCAAAAAAGAGCAGCTATATTTGCATAATTATTGCTGGATAGAACTGAGGTATGTGATGTGAAACAGATGTTTCCAAAACAACACAGGGTTTTGAAAACTGTAAGGGGAAAGCGTCGCTGTGTGATATGCTGCAGCATTGATTGATCCGAGTCATAATGATGACATATCAAGTCTCTTGACGACACTGTAATGTGACTCCTAATGGTTCTTAATCTAAGGTTTAATGAGCTTTAAGGAAATGAAAAACATGTTCATCGTTTATCCAGAGATCATCTGAACTGTTTTCCACCATTTACATTCACAAGAGACATTTAAAAAAGGACCTGTCCTTGGTACTGAAATTAGCCAGTCTATTAAAATTGAGTGCTAAAAGATGAGAACTGAAACAACTGCAGATCCGCATCAGAAGCTTGACATAAACAACTCAGCCATAAAGCTGGGATTTTCCAGCACATTACAAAGCCATGACGAATCCCCCTCCTCATCAACACCATGTCTTCAAATCTATCATCAGCTCAAAACGAGGGGGTACAGTCTCTCCCTCTATCTCACACACACACACATACACACACTACTGCAGCCTTGACTGTACTTAAAACACCAGATCTTGCCTGGTGAACACAGAGAATAACAGACTTAGCAGGTGTGGAATTCCAGCTATGACAGACACACACATGTGCACACATGTACGTTGGCTCCATGCTGCAAACCCAAACACTGCATAATAACAGATGCTGTACACTGGAGTGCTGCTGGGGGCCTGATGGCTGGCTTTCAGGCAAGCTTAAAACGCAGTGACACCCCCCCCCCATGGGTACAAGTTTTAATGTGCGAGTAGAGTGACAGAAAGAAAAGAGGAAGTTTTGGGACAAAAATAGGTTTGTGCTAGCGCATATCTCCTCAGAGAACCACGAGACAACAGGAAGAGAGTGTATGTGTCCAAACAACAGATGGGCTGAGCCACAAGTCAACTGTTGGCTGTGAAAACACAAAAACACGGCTCTGGAGAAAATAAAAGTTAGATTTTTTTTTATGAACACACGGTGAGAACCAACATGTTTAATATACAACTGTTGTTACTAAGACTAAAAGAGTGTAACTATTTTTAATTACATTTGAATATAATAGGTTTAAATGTTGAAATGAGTGTAACTGAGGCTATGGGTAAAGTTTTCATTTGCAGTGTTATTTCTGTCATTAAATCACCTCATCGCAGACACTTGATGTTACTCAGGTTAATATCAGGTTACACTGTATGTAAACAACAAAAAGACAACAAAAGTAATTTGTAGAGACATTTTAGCAGATTTCTATGGCAGAGGTGGGCCACCTCCACAAATATCACAGAAAAGTGTAAACTTTTATCAAATAAAAAAAACATAGCACAACTATAATCAGTGTAACAATTATTTAGCCATTATCCAGTAACTAAATTGATCCGACGCAGGATGTGGATGGTTTACTACCTCTGCCAAACAACTTCAGGGGGGAAACCCTGAAATACAGCCACATGACAAACATATCAAGAATTTCAGGATGGATATATTTAGCATATATAGCTATCTTATCACATAAAATGTAATACTGTACTACTAATACTAATACATTATTACTATAATGTCTGTTTGTGCGTACATCAGCAATTTGATTAATAAATACACAAGCTGAACCCATTTCAATTAAAAAGCTTAAGACATGTATAAAAGCACCACGATTATAAGACAACTGAGTAACTTTTTTCACAAAGAAAACAAGTAAAACAAAGTAAATTCAGAATGGTTTGAAAACTCTTCCATACAAAAAAAAAAACACTGTACAGAGAGGTCAATAGCATACACGATATATATGACATGGCTGTCAGTTCATCTTTGGCATATTACACAGATGTGAAAATACAGCATAAAGATAATGCTTCAGTAATCTATTATTTTTTTTGTTTTTTTTTACCCAGGACATATTACTGTAATGTGGGGAGAGACTGAGCTTGCTGGGAATAGTAAGAAAGCATTTCCTGTCAAAGGTGCAGGGGATGGATGAGTCTGATGGTGCACACATGGAGCTGAGGATCCTGAGAACACAGCAGAGAGCCTGGAAAAAAAACCCAAAAGAAAACAAGATGATGAATTTAACTGTGTGCATGAGTGAGTGAGAGAGAGAGGGTGTAGCCTCACAGACTGGAGCCTTGGCACTGAGTGAATGAGATAGTAAACTGAAAACTCCAGGGAGGAAATAAAACGTCTCATGTAACAAAGTGTATAGACAATGGCTGCATATAAAGTATTTATAATCATACACTGCATGCTCCTCCAGAATGGCATATTTAATGTTGATGTATGATACCTTAATATCTTTAGAGAGCGTGCTCAGAAGAGCCCAGTGATCTCCTCTGTGACCGGGTCAAGGTCAATGTCGTAGAAACAGGGTCGAGTTGGCAGCCCAGGCATGGTGCTCATCTAAAAAGTAGAGGGTAAGAACATTATGGTCAGATACAGCAAGAGACTAAAAGAAGAACTAATGATTGTCTCAAACAAGCTATAATCCATTATGCATTTAGTTGAATATTTTAAGGACTCAACTTATAACTTATTACAAAATTGTGTACATTGTAAATAAATGTAGGATGGGTGCATGAGTATCCTGCTAAAAGGAAAGTTGATACACAAAATATTTAATTTTTTGTTTATGTGTACTGTATTTGCTTGACACAATAGAATTACTCTGACATAAATCAATACACAAAGCAAGACAGGAAGTAATACTGCATTTTTTTTTTTATAGCTCTACTATAAAACAAAGCCCTCTTTATTTAAAGATTCTTCAAGTCTGCACTTTAAATGAAAAGGGTCTACAAAATTACTATAAAACTAACTTTTCTAAATGACTGGTCCTAACTGAGAAACTCATTTTTGCAACCGATTCATATTTTTGTTGCCATTGCTTCATTGAAATTCTTGTTAAACGTTATAAAAACACAGAATGAAATACCAAGGAGTGATTACACGATACAATTTAGATAATAACTAAAACATCATGTCAGAGCATTGACCACAACACAGCTGTTCTATACAAAACGAGAACCTACAAAGATTTTGTATCAAAAACCTGCGTAAACGAGACACACTAAGCTCAATCCTTGCCGGTTCAATGACTATAATCTAGACTCATTTAACTCCAGGCAGACAGATGATCAATGTGCTGGCAACCTCCACTTTAGCAGTGATGAATTAAGCTGGAATCAATGGTGGCTTTGTTCTCATCATGCTCAAAATATAGATAACAAAAGGCTGGCTCACAGATATGAGAACAGAGATGAGAGGCTCAAAACAAAGTCCAGGTTATATTCACTACCACACTGATGGATCAAGATCACTGTCAGAAAAAGACTACACAGAAACGACTATTAAATGATGATTTGCCCGATAAGTAGCTAAAAGAAGCTGCATTTCATTCCTAAAAAAAAGTAACAAGCACTACAAAGTTCATGCAGTGAAAAAATAAATAAATAAATATAAGGTAACATTGGTAATAATGTGAATATAAGTGATGTGAAACATGTTTCTCTCTCTTGTTGAAAAAAAAAACAACAGCATGGACAACAGAGAACATGTGAATGGAGGCTCAAGGAGACCTTAAGTTAGTTAAGTTAATAAATGTTAATCAGTGTTTGTTGCACGGCAGAGAAACAAAAAACAAATTTGTTCGCACAGTATAATTGATCAAACACAACTGTCTCACTCATAAAACACTTTCCCCTCTCAAAAACTTGACCAGATCATCCCAGCCGAGTTGAAAAGTAAATTATCTCGCTCATTAGACAGGGAGCGACATTCTTTGCATGCCTCCCTCCCTCCTGACCCAGGGCCTGTTTTATGGGCCCATTAGTGGGAATGAGACAGGAAGAAGTGACCAGCCAATTTCCTGTCTGAGGAAAGGCAGCTCCGCAAATAAACGAAGACACAAAGCGAGGAGTACATGCTTACAGCTCACAGAGCAGAAGCCAACTGTTGTGGTTAGCTGATCTGATGTCAACAGTGACTACTGTGATACTGTACTCTGACCAGATCCGTCATAAGGCTTTAACCACAGGTGAATTCAATATACTGCATTACGTCATAATCTAATAGACTAACAATTCAGCTTTCCCATGCTGTCAAAGTCCTTAACATCCATGAATTACAACATTAAAAATATATGACCATATTTCCAGGAGCCAGTTGGTTTTTGGATGCTGTTCTTCAAAGTTGACTTCATCTCAAATAACCCATTTTGCTTAATGTTACTTTACGTAATTGTGTGAGCTTGACTTGAATGATGAATGTGCAGAGTTTGACAGTCTGTTTTTTTAAATTCAATTTCTGAAAGTGGACTCACCTTAAATCATTATTCAAATGATGTCTTAAAATAACATACTATTCTGTCTTTATGTAACTAAGCGCATTCATTACCATCGTCACCATTATGTACAGGATGATCCAGAGATTCATACGGGCATATGCTTCATATGCTTGCTGTAGTCTAAGAGTCAATTTAAGTCTTCTTATTAAAGTAAGATTAAGAAGCCACACATCAGAAAAAAATAACTGTCCACAGCTGTAAAAGTGTCAACCTCTCTTCACTCATCTTTACTACTCTACACATGATTTATCTTTTAAAAATGCACCCGTCCTAACATGTTTAAAAACCAAGAAGGGCTGCAATAGAGAAATATCCGTCCTTGCCCCTCACCAGGCTCCAGAGTTTCACTTTAGAAAGGGAAGACATTAAACAACTTTTAAGTAGTTGGATTCACATTCAGCTTCTCGTCTCTCCAGTGTAAAGTATCAAGCAAAAGATGCGGTGTTCTCCTGGTCCTCTTCTCTAGCCTGAGAACATGTTGGCACTTGCAAAAACACACAACACTCCAAGGCCAAAGTTGGAAACTCCACTCGGCCGAATAAGTCCCTTCATTATACCCAAACACAATGTGCTTTTGTCAGGGAAAACCCTGAAGGAGACAATACAGCTGGATTTCTACCCCCGACTGATTTTGAAGAAGAGTCTTGGTCAACAAGAAGCCAAGACTTGCTACAGAGAAGGATTGAAGATCTTATGAAAGGTAATTCCAAAGCAAACGCTGGAGCAATTCAAGATCAACTGTACTTACAGTAAGAGTGAGATAGTTTAAATATTTTATCAGTCAAATGAATGCTCCATACTGTATGTACATTCAATGAGAGACGTTGTATTCTTGGACATCAAATGATTGTGAAAAGAATCATTGGAGAAATTATTAATGAATAATCACTGAAAGCTGAAAATCCCTCAGGGAGCACTTTGATGTTTACAACTTGTCACTGTTCACTGTTGCGTTCAGACAATAACTCTAATTTAATGACTTAATTCAGTGACAGACATGAGTCATGCTTAGGATTCAGGTTTGAATTTAAAATGTTTGATACTCAGGCGTCAGAGAAAAATACATTAGGACAATTGTAGTGTATTCTTGGAACTATACATAGAGACATCTGTACAATTCAGTAATGAGATGTAAAGCAAAAGAAGTAGGTGAGAGATCAAGGTCAGTTCACACGATGCTGTGTAATTTGTCTATTTACTGTATATATATGCATTTGCAACTGAAGTAAATGATGCAAGAAAAACAGTTTGGTCAGTCTACATCTAGTTATACATTAACCAGGTGTGAGCATGTGGGATATCCAGCCAGGAAGGGGATTTTTATAAATCTGGACTGTTTTGGGTTTAATGGTGCAGTGAAGGCAGCTCTAACGGGATATGAATTCTACAGAGATCTATTGTTCTGCTTGTGACCCCTCCCTCACATTTCAGAGGAATGACATCAGCCCCTTCCTGGTTCTTCACCCTGTAAAGACCCTAAACGCCCTCCACAGCTCAGAAGCTCCCCCTCATCTCACACTCACGCCCTCAGGATTTTTTGTTGGTGAGAACTATCAACCTCTTTGAGTCAGTCCAGTGTTACTGGAGGGTCTGTGCATGTTTTGCCAGTATTCGTTAGATTTTAAAAAATGGCAAAACGTACACATATTATGAACAATCGAAAACCAAAGCACACCTGAAACTTTTATCAAAATAATGAAATGATTTTTGCTTCAGGTTCATGTGATAGTATATATTGCTCCTTGGGATATATTAACCAAAAAACAAAAAAAAAAAAAGCAGCAAGCTTAGAGTTGGGTGAAACATGAACTCTCTATAACAAAAAATTCAATCTATGGATCAGTCTGGCAGTTTGACAGAGTTCAAAGAACAGGAGAGGAGACTCCCTTTGGGTTAGGAGTCACAGTTCAAGGGTCGTCGACGTGCCGGTGGCTCAGCGGGCCACGGTAGATCAAAGGCAGGGTTGGGAGACTGGACAAACACCACATCAAGATACTGCCACCCCTTCCCAGCATGCCCAGTGTTTGACACCTCTGCCTCAGCCTATCAAAGCCCAGCCCTCAGGGCACTCTGGTGAAACAGCAGGAGACAAAATGCTCAGGAACCTGCTTCCTTCCTGCTCAGCCCATCATCAGCAAAGAGGCTCCATCCAGCCTTGTTCAGCAATATGGCTTTTAATCAACTTTTCATTAAGTATAACTGCACTTAATTTTCTTAAGAGATCAAAGTAAGAGGCTACAAATCTGTGCTTGAGACTACAGTAACAAGATAAATGAAAAGGCCCAGGTTGTAATTTCAGACATAGCGTCTCGTGCAATGAAAAGCAGGCTACATAGACAACATGAATGTATACCCACTAAAATCCTGAGGAGGAACACATGCAGACAAACACAACAAAACATACTATCCACAAAAATGTTTAATGTTCAAGAACATAGATGGTAGTGATACTAAAGGGAGAGAGAGATCAAGCACGAAAGGACAAACGTAAAGCGATAATTATTAATATATGTCACTGCTGCACAAAACAAGTTGAGATTAGATTTGTAATAGAGACATAGCTGTATGTACTGTATGTAGTTGACAGACATATATATCACATCTGTGCAGCTTTGTGGATCAAGCACTTTAAAAAAAAAAAAAAACTTGAATCAGCTAAAGGCACAGACACTTAAATTTAAATTAGCTTGCTGCCCTTGAACTGTTTCAGATTACGTACCGTTCCCACAAGTGGGTAGATGAAGCCAGCCCCGATGCTTGCACGAACGTCTCTGATTGGCAAAACAAATCCGGTGGGTGCGCCCTTCTTTTCAGGCATGTGGGACAGGGACAGGTGGGTCTTGGCCATGCAGATGGGCAATGAACTAAAGCCCTGGTCACAGATAAAAATATAGTAGTTATAGTTGCACGACTCGTGTGCATGTGTCAGTTGTTATTGCAGAAGCAGTGATCTTACCTGTTGATTGTAATAATCTATCTTGGCCTTGGCCTCAGGAGACAGCTCAATGTCATCAGCTCCATACACGTTTTGGGCTATTGTCCTGATCTTCTCCACTATTGGCATCTACAGAAAAGACATCAGAGACCAGTGGACAAACAGATCAGAATAATGAATTAAATCATCCCACATGTTTCACACACACTTATATTATTATTATTATTTATTGTGTGAATAGCTTTCATAGAGAGTTCAGTTTAAAGATGGGTACAGCATCTGTGACCATCTATGTCCAACAGTTACTCTTCACATGCATACAGCTTATAGTTTTCTCTCCTCAACACCACATTCTCTATCACGTGTCCTAGTCGTGAAGTCTGGCTCACAAGTCTGCTGCTTTCTGTTGTACACCCTGCTGGCTCCCCCTACTCAATGCTGTCTTGGCTGCAGATGTTTTGAAGCCTCCTCCTTCTTTGTTACCCGCCCCCGCACCACCAACTTCCTGTCCTGATGTTGGCCGTCACATCACATATCTTCCAACTTGTCATGTTCACTGACTTTCCTCCTGACTCATACCCAGAAAACTTGGCACTCTGAACTTCGAGCAATATTAGAGGGTCAATTGTGTTATTAAATTAATGTTGTACTGCTATTGTTGGATTATTGGTTTGCAGGCACACGCATACTGTAAATGGACGCACACACAAACACATAATGGGATCAGTTAATTTAAGTCACAACTTCCCAGACTCACTAATTCAAACCAGCTGATGTTTTTACCTCTGCAGTTTCTGGCTTAACTTCCAAAGTGTCATAATTTACTCCAAGTACCCATAATTTAAAAAAAATAGGGACTGGGATACTGAAAAATGCAAATGAATTAGAGTAATTGACATGTCTTTAAAACAAAGCTATATTCTTAACCCATATTTTTAAACAAGATTATTTATTTTAACTGCATCTTATTTTATACAACAATATTGATTTTAACTTATTGTTGAGATATGCTCTGTTGTTTATTGTATGTTTTATTACTGATATTATATGATGCAAGGTGACTCTTGAGTGTCATGGAAGCTGCCATTAAATAAAATATATTGTTATTATAATTATTAATTATGATCAATGGCTGATTTTCTAGTTATAGTGTCTGCTCTCACCTCTATGTTGTAGAGGAACTGGAAGTTGCTGTGTTTGCTGGCAGCATTGTTCACAGCCTGGGCCAACTCTAAAGAACCTCGTCCCCCCTGTGCCCAGTGGTGGCATGGCACAGCGTCAGAAGCTCCGCACTCTTTTGCGATCTGACACACAAGGTCAATCTCTGGCTGGGTGTCTGTCCTATAGAATCACCAGGAAGAGTGTTATTAGCAGGGCTTAGTGGTCATCATAATAACAATGTTAAGTATTTAGAGACAGAGTAAACAAAATGAAAATGGTGCCTCTGTGGGAATGTATGTGTATCCCATTACTAACATGATGTCTATTAAATTACTGTAAATGAGTCAAGCCAGGTGTTTTTCTGGATGTGCGTGTTTGCATGTAGACATTACTTACTTAAAGACATTGACCGCCACCACAACTGGTACCCCAAACAGGTGTGCTATCTGGATCTGCTTCCTCAAATTGCTATGGCAACCACCTGCAACTAGGGTCAGATTCTGGGAGAAAGAAAGTGCCAAACACATTCATAAGTGTATGATTGCAATTCATTTGAAATGGAAAAGATGATCATCTATAAAATGTAATTTTACTGTCTGTTAACCAAAGCACCAGCAACCAGTCCACCTAGAGCCCTGTTCTGCTCGAGATTTCTTGCTCATGGGTGAATTGTTGGGTCTCTATATGAAAAAATGTCATGAAACAACTTTTATTGTGATTTGGTGCTATATAGATAAAAATTGACTTAACTTGACTATACTGAACCCTCCAACATGAAAATCCTAAAATGTCACACTAATTTTGGCAGCAGTCAGAAAGAAAAGCACGATGACATTAAAAAACCCAGATACAAACAACAGAAACCTTTACTTTTGGTTTTATTGCTAAGTACTTTGCTGAGTAATTAATATACAGTAATTTGAAGTGTAAGCTTACATTAAATGGGTTCATTTCCATTTCACCCATTTAGCTGGAGTTGTCCAAAATTGTATAATTAAATCAGAATTTATAGCACACGCAACAACTGGTGTTACGTCCCATTTGATGTGGTATATTGTTAACATTTGAAATCATTATACTTTGTCTGGTATTGTACTACTGAATTGTACTACAGAAGTAAACTGCGGTAGTATCCTGCAGTTATTCATTCATCATTCTCACATTGTATATTACAACATGAAAAACTCCAGTTGTACTGCCAAGCATATTAACAGCACATTGTGCAGCAACTCCAAGTTTGACCACAGTAATCCAATCTTGCAGCGTATGTGTATGTGTGTGTGTGTGTGTGTGTGTGTGTTTGTATGTGTTTGTGCGCAGCCCCGGGCTCAGAGCAGTAGGGCCATACAGGTCTCATAAATTAATTTCCCCAGTACTTCTGGTTCTCATTACAGGCTTCACAATTAACTTCTTCATTATTTACTGAGCTGAACCAGCCTAAGAGAGCAGTGATTCTAGCCAGATATGGACATGTGCTCACAGACACACACAGACATACACACATCAAAAGAGATCCACTTCCACTGATAGGCAATATTATGTAAGCTGTGTTGCCTCAATATATACTTCAAACGAGCAGAAGATAATATGTCCATACAACTTCTGATCTTTCACATCTTTACAGAAGGTCAAGGATGTAAGAGGCCTGAAGTGGATGTTGGGAAAGTCAAAAGCCACAAGGCTGCACTAAGAGCATGCTGTATCTCTACTCAATTAGTGAATTCAAAAATAGACAACACGCACGCACTCTAACAAATAGTCCAACAAGTGTCACAGATGTGCTCTGTTGGTGGAGAAAAGTATCTACAACCCATTACAGTTTCCCTCGACTCAGCCCTCTTTGGATAACTATGATGTGTGTGTGACTGAGAATCTTCACAAACATCTACCAAATAAGGTTATATTAATGAGCACATGAATGTTTAATAATTGGAGCCGTGCTGCCTAATGGTTTAAATAGCTTTCATTTTCCTGAAAACATCCTGACCTTTACAACTAAATGTATGATTGAATTGGAGACGTCACAACCCTCTAACTCGTCAGCTCAAAAAGGATGATTTGTGGTGATGGATGATGGTGTGTCACATCTCCCTTGTAAGCACTTAAATTGTGTGTTTATGCATGTGTGTGTGATCTATATAGATTTACATGCATAAATGCAGGGCTCATACCTCATCAATATACTCTCTGGGAAGAGGTGCACCTGCCGACACCTGAAAACAAAGAAAAATAAATAATAATCACAGGTTTTATTAAAATTGACTAAATAACTCAGGAACACTAAAGAAAACCATGACGGTAGACTAACTTTATAAGATAAGATAGAAGATAACTTAACATGAATTAAGTAAGCAAAAATAAATAAAATAAATAAATACACTTTGCTGAGGACCAGTCTAGAAATGAATTAAGTAAACAAAATTACTGTATTCCTTTAATAGTAGCCGTCCCTTTATTTACCTTAACAGCAGGGGGTACCAGGCCTTTATTGGAAGCAAGCTTATATTAGAGAGGCCGTTATTTCTATTTCCTTGTGTTTGATAAGAATATTTTAGTATGAAGTACAGTTGCCACTCATTATTTTCATTATCAATTATAATTTTTTGATTAATTTATAAATTGAGTTATTTCGAAAAATGCAAGTAAGAATAAGTTAATGATGCGGCTCTTCTAGACTTTCCAAATGTTATCAGGCTGAATAGATCAAATTCTGATAGTGGTTGTGTAAGATTTGTTACATTAGTCACGAGAGCTCAACAGGCTGCACCTGCAGTGATGTTCAAACTGTGAGTTTGAGTGTGTGTGGTGTTACATTTTCAGTGTGTTGAGGTACAACTTACATTTGGACCTCCACCATGCATCTTTAGCGCCCTAACAGTTGCAACCAGCACCACCACATTGGGCCTCAACCCTGAAGCCCTACATTTGATGTTGAAGAACTTCTCCATCCCGATGTCCGCTCCAAAACCTGCCTCAGTCACTGTAAAGCATCAGACAAGAATGGTTTTTAGATCTCACAAGACAACAAAAGTACACAGATGGCAGAGAAGCTCAACCAAACGTTCAATCAAATTTTAACCCTAAACAACAACAACTTTATATACACATGAGTTCAGTTAGACATCTTTAAAGAATCACAGGGATTATGAGAGTCCAACTGTGTTTTTGTCTAAACAGTAACACAGAACTAAACAGTGGGTTCACTGTAAGGGCCTCTGATATGGACGGCTCTACACACAGGCCTCTTCAACGGGCTCTGAACAAAGCAAATAGTCCACCCGGAATGACAGCCTTGTTAAGATAAGGTTTCCTGTTACTTGTCGTGTGTGACACTATTGTACCAAACCAGAATTCAAAGAAAGAGCTTTACTCCACACCTAACCTGTTTTAACACCTTCTGGTGTGTTTTCCCATTAACTTCAGTCCGTTTAGTCTGGTGGGAACACTGTCATTTGAGCCTGGTAGGAAAATTAATTACTGCACGTACGCCACCAAAAAAGGTGCCTCTTGGTCTGCTTCCAAGCAAACAGTGATGTTCAATTGTAGTGAAAATGCATCATGGAACAGCCACCAGATTATGTAATACAGACATGTGACACAAATATTCATTCAAAACCTAAACTATCCAAACCAGGCTGTATGCACAACACAGTGGCTAACAGCCATAACATAACCTAATTTAATCAAAATGATAATGAAACATGACTAGGAAGGATATTAGGAAACAAATCAAATTAATGTCACAATGTGCAGATTTTGTCTATGTAACACAGACTTTATTGAGTATAGTTAACCTTTAACAGCTACAGATTTACATCAGAGAGACAAAATGAGAGATCAAAGTAGAAAAGAGACAAGGAGCTAAATTCAATTAGAAAGATAATAAATCTTCTTAGGAAAATAAAAGCAAAAAAAGCATATAGGTTTTGGGAAAATAAATTAAAATATTAATATAAAGCAGGTATTGTGGTTTGGGGGCTGCATCATCAAGTCTCTGACTAATGAGCAACAAATAAAGCCCAAGAGATGAGCACATGAATGTAACTAGACTTTATTTGGCCACAGACCAGTGTACTGTATTGTTTCTCATTAGCGGCACATTAGAGCTTTGGCCCTGAATACAAAACCAGCTTGCAAACGAAAATCACATTCTTATGAACAGCATGTGGTTTTTGACATAAACTGTGATCCCCCACTCAGAGAACCCTCATAATCATAAAAGGCAGAGCAATACACATTAAAATTGGGAAATGAAACATGAAACAACAAAATACGTAATGACGATTGACCCCAGAGGATGTCATGAGGAAACACTTGCAAGCTTCCTGTTCTGTGTGACAACCTTGAACTGTCCAGAGAGCAAGAGGTGCAAGAAGAGGTCAGTGTTGTTGTGAGTACAAATAGAGCTAGATGGTGTTACCACCAGTCAAAGCATTGGTATCAGCACCCAAGAAAAACACTCACAAACATGGTAGGAAAGTAGGATAGATCAACATGACCATCACTTCCTGTGTTTTTAACAATAAACCACGTCATACCTCATGATAATTTTCATTGGATTAACGTAATCCAATTTCTATACAACTAGAAACCTGTAAAAATGTCCATCACCATATCCCAAAGCCTTATTAAATATCTGTTGATTCATAATCATTTCAGCACTGCTTCTAAGTTCATACTATCTGAGGCCTGTATTTGCCATGAATTTGCAGGGGCATCTCAGATAAAGAATTAATAGAAATTTGACTCCATTATAGAATCCAAGTAAATCTCTTTACTATTTTATATTTTAAACAAATTTCAGTTTTGCTGATGAAACACTTTGCCTAGACAATTTAAAGTATGAACTGAGATCAACAGGAAACACATGGTTTTTAAAAAATTTTTTACATGCTGAATGCGTCACCATTTCTCAGTGACCACTTCTTTAAAAGCCCAAATGATTTGTTGCCGTAGCTTAGGGAGGCTTTACGGTGTGGGAAATATTACAGTATGTAAGTAACAGGGGGTTATCTGCGTTCAACACTCCAGTCTGGTAATGATACAGGAATCCTTCACATCTGGAACGTGGAATGCGTCCCCCAGCGCCTCTTCCCAAAGCAGCGTTTCTCCATTTCATGTACAGATTACAAAAACCTACAATAATACTGAGCATGATGACGCATGGTTTGTTTATATACACCCTCACAGACCTCAGTGGGTTCACATAGAATTCATATACTTAATTTGCTATCTGAGAGAAGTATAGTGAACTGTAAATTTAATGCGGAAACGCTGCCAAGTCAAGTCTAGAAGCATCACCAGTCAGACAATAACAAACGTTTTAATTAAACTCAGGTTAGCCAAACTGAAACTAAGACCAATGGTAAATATTGTAAATATTGTTTACAGACCTACTTTCTGGTTCAACCATGTCTATGGTAGTTGTGCGTGTACAAAGACTAATGTGTAATTTGGAATTAACAATTTAGCTGCACTCACTTAATTTTTACTTCTAAATAAAGTGTTGGATAATCTGCCTCAGTTGTTTTACAACCCGTCTAATTATTTGTCTCTCATGATTCTTCCTTGGTTGGTGGTCTTAGACCTCAGCAATTACTTTAGTGAGAACACAGACATGATGATGGACATGATGAAGTTTTAACTTGATCAACTGATAGAAAAAACAGATTATATGTGCAGAAATATTTATTTTCTTAATTTTACTGTGGTGTGTTTTAAGCAAAAGATTGAAGCATCAGAGAAATTAGATGAGGAGTGGAAGTGAGAAAGCACGCATCGCAGCTACCGGCGCAGGAAAAAGAGGGAGATTGAGTTCCTTGCATACCTGAGAGTCAGGTAACAAACACACAGACGGGGACAGGAGGGAAAGAGACGGACAGATGGAAAACATAGGGGGGTGGAGAGGTGAAGGTAAAACGCAAACAAGACTCCCTGCTTCTCTCCTCCAGTGTTGTGAAACCCAACTCTATGCCCATGCTGCCTACACATTTGTCCATCTCACAGATGACAGCTTAGCTAAAGGAAAAGGGTGACGGGCACATATAACATGTTATTGTTCTCACACAGAAATCTACGCTCACGAAAACAAATACATGTATATAATGCTGGAGAGGGCATTTTTATGTACATCAAATGCACCTGAACAGCCCCATACACACACGCATACACACACATTCCAAACATATTTCTGCAGCCAAAGTAAATGAAGACAGAAAGAGAACAGCAGGAAAGATAGACAGATAAAATGGAAATATTCAAGTATGCTTTGACGTTGAAGGGATTAGTGTAGTTTACTCTAAAGCATTCCAGGGGCTCTTAAGATTATCAATCTGCTTCCTTCCTCTCTCATGTGTTTTTTATGCTGTCTTTCCACCAGTTTCCTAGAAAGTTACACAGGAGCAGGATGGTAGACCAGCACACCAGTCAACCAGATGCAGGTAGAACAGAGCCAGAACTACAACAGAGATGAATGTAGGCCAAAGGTTGCAACAGCAGAAAAGCAAGCTGAAGTTTGTGGCTGGACTAAATTGTAAATTATAGTGTAATCTGTGCTGCTGAGGAAGCTTCAGCCTTAAATTCCTGTACACCTGGGACTCTTAGACACTCCAGTTAATGTCTTGTTGTCCGTCATTCGCCAAGGTTTCATGTTTGTGTGTGATCTGTATGCATGGACTGTGTGCTCTTACCAACAAAGCCATCCTTTCCAACCAACTTCAAAGCCAACTTGTCTGCTAGCACCGAGGAGTTGCCATGGGCGATGTTGGCAAAGGGCCCAGCATGGACAAACACTGGAGTACCCTGCAACAATTAGAGGGACACACAAACGTGCAGAAGGAGTTGAGAAAACAGAGTAACCCACAGCAACGTTACCAGCCAAGTTTAAATAAGGACTAACCAGCGCTTTAAAAGAACATCTTTCAGGCAAACATTCAGGATAAACATTCACGTGTGGACACACTTTGGCTGGCAGTGTGTTTGTCTTAACAGTAGGCACAAGTTTGCATTATTGTCTTGACACACACACACTATAAGAGTACTTCAAGTGCATGTTTCTGTATTTGGCAGACACTCAGGCTAGTAACTTTCTGTTGATATTTACATGAGACTAATCTTACAACAGTGGACATAAACAAAACGGTGAGACATACAAATACAAAATACATGTGATAAACATATGCAAACATATCCTCACTATGCACAGATTTTAAAAAGCAGATGTGTGGTACAATGTACTCTACATGACGAAGCAAAATTAAAAACATCTGCATTTGATGGTTAATGCTGGAATTAATGGTGACACTGTTTCTAAATTACTAGAAATACTAATTTGGCTTGTCTGTACTACAATTTATTGTTACTCACTGTATATGCACACACATACTGTACACAGATACAAACATATCTGCAATAAGCCAATATCCAACTCTATAACTGAATATACTTTGATACTATTGGCCAAAAAAACATTTTAAGATACCTCAGGGTTGTGATGGGCAAACACATACACTCAGACTCACAGTTGCTGCAACTTCGCATTGAATAATTCAAAGATATTTTGTGGCGTGCATCCATTTTACACAAGGCAAGGCATCAAAGAATATGGTTGCCAAGAAAATGTCTATTCCACAAGATAATATTACTGCTGCACTCATGACAGACTTAAGTCTGCTGAGAATACTGGTCAAGAAGAAAACTGGGGAAAGCCAACTGACCCATTGTTACACCGCATGTGAATTCCATGAGGGAGGAAAGAGGAAGGATGGGAAGGCCTTACACAATTTTCTAAGCTTTTGTTTGGATACCTCTCCTTCTGTCTGCATAAACAGCCTCCCCTCGGAGAAGTAAATCAACCATTTAACAAGGGTATGACAAATAATGCAATTTGTCTGAATAATTTAGTAGTTTAAAGATTGGGTATAATAAGACCAAAAAAAAACCAAGACACTTTTAGTACCATAATACTTTCAATGACACAGTCCTTTCGTCACTCATTACGTGGATTTCCATGTGTGTTTGTAACTCCTGAACTTTAACTCGACCCAGTTCACACATCACAACTCTTTCCACATCCGTACATAAAGGGACAGTGATTCAGGAAAGAAATCAGTCACATGAAAGTAATGACTGGGAGTAAGTGGAAACAAATGAATGAAGGGACATGATGATTATGAAGACTAGGACGGGAAATGAAGAAAAACAGGAAAATGGAGATCATGTAACTGCTTCCTCTTCTTGTTCATCTTACACTGTCCACTACACCAGCTGCAGAACAGCACTGAACTAATAAAATGTTTCCAGCCTAGATTTTCACACAGAACATGGACTTAATCCTGAAACCCTGACTCAAAGATTAGACTGTGTGACCATAGAGTAAACATACTGTCTCTCTCCAGGAAAGATACATTCAGTCGGTTCTGTAAAGCTCCACGTAAGCAGGATGTTTGAAAAACGTAGAGAATTACTGAGGTCTACTTGATAGACACGTACACAGGGAGCAGGTTTAAAAACTATCCCATTTCCTTTTGTGCCAAGATTCCTAAAAACCCTGCTCCATCTGAAACAACACTTGCTCTAACACACACACACACACACACACATCCATATGCCAGCTTCATTCACATGTGTGTGTCTATATTCAAAACACACAATCACAAGCTAAAGGGCACTAAGGGCATAAACGGTCATTGCACGATGGAAAATTCACATGGATCGGAAAGCCCGGCTGGTGCCGATACCAGTTCCCTGACCAGAATCACAGGAAAGCCACACAGGAAACGGTTTTACACAACAGGACTGCAATGCCTCCTCAAAAAAAACAAAGTAACCAAATCTCTACTGCATGCACTCTCCACTCCCTCTACACCCTTTAAAACACCCAATTTGGGACACTTTTTGTTTACTTTCTTCACCCAATAGCCATGTAATCAAGCTTTCTGTTCAACAGAGAACAAACAAATGAAAAATGGCCCTACAACAAAAGGAGAAACACAAACATTGTGCACATTGTAAACTTTAAATCCAACAGAAAAAAAACAACAACACACTGAGCAGCAAACCTTTGGCTTGCAAGCAAATGTCTCAGACTTTCAATGAGAAAAGCATGAACTGAGAGCATCAACATCAAAAGATAAAGCCATATATATATATAAATGACAGCCAGATGTTGCAAGAAGCAGAGTTATGTTATACGTAGTCACACCCAAATTAAATAGTTTCCTTAGGTCAGTTTTATAAATCTGAATCAGATGGCCTCTAGACTAAGAGCTCCACCTGTGCTCTGCACACTAAACTGCTATTAGGGTTAAGAGACAGGGGAAGAAAAAGGTCAGTTTAGCATCCTTTCTTAAAAGCTCTAAGTGGAGTCTTTGTCCTTCTTTCTGACATAAGAGGTTAAGGCAAGTTTTATGCACTTTCCATTTTCCTGTTCATTGCCAACCTATTCTACAAGATATTCAGAGAAAATTCATTTGAGCAGGATAACAACTATTTAAGCGTGGTTATATGCATGTCTCACCTCAAGGGTTTGCATCAGCGTGGGCTTGATGGCATCTTTCATTAACACTGCCAGTGCCCCACTCACACCCTGACAAGGATGAAGAAAGAAAGATGAGTGTTGTCTTGGAAGTAAGGATAGGTTATCACTAATACCAACAATTGATACTGATCGAAAAAATGGTCAAATGGTTTTCCTATAATATGTCAGCAATTTTTACACACCAGTATAAGCATATAGTATACACACAGTCATAAACACTTTTCTGCATCCTGGCTAATAAGAAAGATTAATGCAATTTTAAAGGGGAGCCTCCTCCGCAACTCTGAAACTACACAGGCCACAGTCCTCTGTGGAAAACCAGAGCCAGCTGACCCTGTTGTTTGAGAGTTGTTAAAACTCTCTTTAACTTCTTCTAACCTGGTGCATGTCTATTTCAAAAGTGATTTAATAATTTATTATTGCCAATTAAAAATGGAATTCACTCAATACGTTTTGCTGTAGAAATGCTCAGATGTAGCGATGATAACCTAATAGAGATTGTCCTAAATTGGGTTAAAATTCCCACACCCTTGAATGGAAAGACCACACAGTAACACACACCAGGTCCTCTGCTGTGACAGGCTGTCCAGAGCGGCTGGTCCCCACCACCATGCGCGCCAGTCTGTTTTTCATGTCCTCCAGGCTATCTGCCAGAGCCAGGATGGCCATGATCTCGCTGGCCACTGCAATGTCGAACCCAGTCTAGAGTGAAAGAAAACAACAATCATACACAGTATAAACCACAAAGGCAACAAACAGAGGTTTTTGGTGAGTGGGCACTGTGTTTAAAAGCTCACCATTTACCAGACAGACAGGAAAGCAGAAATCTGTAGTTTTATGGTTGTAATTGTTTAAAATCCTGTAAAGGTTTGTAGCTAAAATATGTTAATTTTAACAGTGACTGACATTCTTTGTTGGTTTTGACCCCAGGTGTGACCAGATATATATATACATATCTAAGGGATACAGTCCTGTTTTATAATAATAAAACAAATTATTGATGTGACTTTCTATATCGATTTATGTCAAATTAACAGAAAAACAAAGAAACAGAGAAAAAAAAGAGAATAAGTGAGTGAGTGCTACGCACATGGGGAAGTGCATAAAAAAACAAAGAAGTCTTCATTCCACACAAAAAAGAAACATAACCAAAACCACATTAATCCACTAAGGAACATAACATTTCTATTTCCACTCCCAGTGATAATACCCAGAGGGGCTATAGTGTATCCAGCACTGGAGGAGGGTGGAGGACAGAGGAATGAAAGGGAAACAGAATGGATGAACTGATGGCGGTAAATGTAAGCATATGCTGAACTAGCTCACAGGCTTTTCCAGGTGTGTGTGTGTGTGTGTGTGTGTGTGTGTGTGTGTGTATGAGTGGGTGGGTCATCTTCTCCTTCTTAAAACATTTGCTTTCACTTAAGCCTGCTTGCTTCCCATTGAGGTGAAGTGTTTATTTACAAGATTTCATTTAGCTGTCATTAACAGACATGTGGGTGAAATACATCTGGGCTTTGTCATCGAGAGGAAATGGGAAAAGAGGGGAGTGTGTGTGTGTGTATGTGTGTGTTCATGTGGTGATGATACAATGTATTGCAAAAGACAACCATCAGAAAAGTAGGCAATAACAGTGTTTGTGACAGTGGGTGACTGAATAAGTCAATATTTGTAATGAATATAACATATTTGTAGATGCTACAGTCCAAAAAATACATCTTGGTTATTATAAAAACAAATAAATTAAGCCAATGGCTGACAAATACTTAAAAAGATGATTGTTAGGGCATGCGCATACCTCTCTGATCTGTCCTTTTTCAGTGTTTGCTTGTCCCACTGTGATCTTCCTCAAGAAACGGTCATTTGTATCAACCACTGAAAAACAAAGAAAAAGTTTAAGTTCGGGAAAAATGTATGATTGATAAAATCTACTACTACTGATATTATAACAGTCAAGAACTATGAATTCCTGAGAATACCTTGGACACACACACAAGAGGTGTATATACAGCCTGAGCCTGACTCTAAAAATCCATTTCCACACATGTTGTTAAATAGATGCAAACACACATCCACAGACAGTCATACACACATACACACACACACACACACACACACACACACAAAAACCCAGTAACTGACAAGAAGAGAGATTCTTATCTCTTATTGTGAGCAGGTGTTGACACACAAAGTGTTATGCTATGGGGAATTTGCTACTTAAAAGTTTATTCACTCAGCACTTGGCCTATTCTCAGATAATGTGGATAGGAATTAGTTATTCTGTGGCTATGCTGTTTATCAGCCTGGAAACCATGTTAGTCAAATGTTATCCTGATGTTGCTTTGATGTAATGAAAGGAAAAGTAACAGTCACACAGTTACACACACATAGCATTAGTTTAAATGTCTGTTTTTAATCTCCAGGGTTTATGTTTTAAGAACGCCCTCCACAGCTAAAGGAGTAAATACCACATCAGTCATAGCAGCACTCAGCTGGTTGTTCTCACAGACAGCTTTAAACTAACACAGCAACCACTGAGGTAACTATTCCCACTACCACACTCACATTTACTGTCCTGGGACTGATGACTGCAACACTTCTACATAAAGTGTGTTAGTTCACTGTGAGCACAAGGGTCTGGAAGTTTTGTCATAATCAATATTCATTAAAGAGAAGACTGAAGTCTGCACAAATTTTAGAATTCACCATATCAAAAGTCTGAAGGTCTGTGTACCGAAATGTTGTTCCTAATAAATCCTTTGCAATTGCGAGTGAAGAAGACAGTGTGTGGGAGGTCTTTGTTCAACTATATCAAAAAGGTAAATATGCTTGATTCAAGATTCCACATGACATTGCTTAGTCATGGAATAATCAGACACATCTTTCATGTAAATTCAATTTCTGTAATAGCCACAATTTTACTTTTGTCTCTGCGCTGACAAAAGATGATACCATGTGCTCTGGCTCAAGCACCATCATTTGATTTTCAATGGGTAACTGTCAGCATGAAATATGAAATCACACATAAAATGTTAACGACCAACACAACTCTCAAATGTCAGCTTTGACTTATAATATTCCCCCAGTTTTCACAAATATGTCCAAAAACAGTGTTATTATCTTCCAAAAAGGAGGAAAATTGTTTACATTTCCTTTGACAAATAGTGAAGATAATTCAAATTTCAATTTCACTTTAAAACAAATCTGTTAATCAGTAGTTGACACACATAAAATAACAACTTCAGTAAATAATATAGTAGTTTATATCAAACTGCCTGATAAAGTCAGTAATGTTTACTGCATACCTCCATGATCATGATGAAACACTTAAAGAAAGCGTTACTCAGTTCTACATAATCTTTGCTGTAGTTCAAACATTTTTTTATGTAAAAGTAATTGCATAAAAGAAAAGGAATGACAACCCATTGACCTAAGAAGAAAAAAAGTGATCATATATTTCAGACTTTCTGCTTTTAGTTTAGGTTAGCAGAGAGATAAATATAAATATTCAGTTATATTCATCTTAAGTGTCTGTCAGCCTGGCTGATTGAAATGATGTGCAGAGTGAATTCTTGTACTTCTAGAGATACCTCTCTGCCAGGTGATCTTGGAAGGATCAAGGTCAAGACGGACAAAAGTGCTGACTTCCTGTGGCGTGAGAGATGCTGGGTCTAGTTTATTGATGCCAAGACGCTGGAATCAAAGAGAGAAAAAAAATATATTAGAGGATCCTCTGTAAGGGTTTCAGATAAGCGATATACGAGTACAATTCTTAGCTTTGGATCAAATGTGTCTACATTTTAGTTCCAGTAGAGGTACTAATGCTGGATACAGTCATTTATATTTTGTGAAAACTCGATTATTTGTATTACATACTTAAAATTGTCTGTCTATTTCCATATTAGCTGCACCAGCTAATGTAAAATAAAATGTAATTAACTGACTTTGAGGCAATCAACTCACTGTCAGTTTCAAAAGGTTTACTGTGAGTGCTCTTCTTAAAAAACAGCTTTTAATCTCTTAAACTATCCATTAAGACCAATAAATATTTACAGTCCTTTTAAATTCTGAGCCCTCTTATACAACAGGACAAACAAACACTAAGTTGACTGAGGTTCCAACTTCCAACTTCCAAATTTCAATAACATTTGCCATATGCATTTTATCTGTTAAGATTTGATATCAGACTTTTTGTCACTACACAAGGTTATAAACACTAATACAAGGTGGAGAATAAGTGGGGACATTTTAAAATAGGCTCACTGAGGTCCCCTAGTGGACAAAAAGTGTCATTTTTACAAGAGCTCACTAACAATTCTGAAGGCTGTTTACTGTTGTTGATACTTGTGATTCTGGCACTGCAGTGTTTAGACTTACACGTAGCCTGGAGATCTGGATGGGTGAAAATCTTCTGACTCCATTCACTGAAGGGACAAGTCTATTGAAAAGGGCCTTGGAGGTATAAGATAAAACAATTATATTTATGTGGGTATATGCATATAAATGACAATTCATACACAGTTGTATACTGAAATTTAAATGTATGCAATCATAAGCATATCAACATATAAGCATATCTGAAATATTTAATTTAGAAAGTAACTTGATAAAAAGTAGATTAAGTGTGCAGTAACATATTTCAGAATTTTCTTTCTCATATCACTAAGACAAATTTTGTGCAAAATAAAAAGGACAATTGGGTCAAAATAGCAGTTTTGCACATCGCTGTGTGAACGTGTAGTCACCTTGTCTGACTGGGTCACTTCATGGAGCATCCTGGCATCGATGGCTGCTGCCACCAGGTTATTGGCTGCTGTGATGGCATGAATGTCACCAGTCAGATGGAGGTTAAACTGAAATGCAGGTAAGGGTTCAGAGAGAAAAAAGGAAGCACAAAGAGAAACAGAGAGAAAGTTAGGTGAGATGATTAAACACAAGAAGAGTATTTAGTAATGTGGTGGTACACAGTGTGGGTTTGGCTTTTCTAACCATGGGGGTTTGGTATTGCAAGATTAATGTGGCTTACAACAATATAGTAGTCTTCCCATGGCTTTGATTTTGTCACCTAGGTCTTTAAAAATATTATGATAAATATTATTTTTGTTCGGCATGAGGCCTTCAATCAAAAGGAAACCAAAAAAACATTATTTTTGATATTTTTGCTTTGAAAATGGTCTCCTTCCCTCTTTCTCTCACCCATTCCTCTCCGTCTTCATAGTCAATCACAGTCGCCACAGCTCCAGTTGTGCGTGGAGAGTAGTTTTGTGTGTGTTTGTGTGTGCGTGCAAGCGCACACATGTGTGTATTTCTGTGCATTTTATGACCTTTAAAGCCAGTGCTAGTCCTGCTGTGGAGCAGTGAGAGTCTGTCTGTGTGTCTTACCTCCTCCATAGGAATGACCTGGGCATATCCCCCTCCTGCAGCCCCCCCTATGCAAAAACAAGAGCACAGTCAGAGGCAGGTAATGGGACAGGCACACTCAAAGGAGGAGCGCTGTGCACTGGACTCTGAGTGAACCTCTCCACCCAGACACAAAATTTAGCAGAGTATGAAATGCTAGCCTCACGCTGACAAAGATAGCTTATTATCACACAGTTACTCGATACATTTCAAACTGCTGCTTTGGTTGCCTGACCTTGTCCAAATGTCACTAAATATATTATATATGAAGAGCAAAACAAAATGAAGAGTTTTATTCCAAAATAACATCCACCATTTGAAATTTGAAATCAGTTGAATGTAATAAAAATACAACTTAGAAATATCTACATGTAATCTAGTATCTCAAAAGGTAAGTTCTAAAATAATCAAAATATGAGTTTATCGTATTATCATGTAATCAAGGGAAAGTTAGAGAGGTGCAAATTAAAATAGTGAAAGCACATGTTACAGAAAGCATAGATATGTCATGTACAATTAGCAAAAGAACCTTATATTACGGTATTAATTACCGACCTTTAACCCCAAAGGTGGGTCCCTGGGAAGGTTGTCGCAGACAAGCGAAGGAGTTGAGCTTAAGGTGGGCAGACAGGGCTTGGACTAAGCCGATGGTCACTGTGCTTTTACCTTCGCCAAGTGGTGTGGGAGTTATACTATAACAAGATACACATACATAAAATGTTTGAATTTGACATTTTGTTGCTTTTCATGATGTCAATAAAATCTACTGTATGTGCATTAATGTCATCACAATTATTCTGAAGCCAAGTAATTGATACATATGAACTGCACACTATAATCTAGCAATAAATCATCATTTTCTTTCCAATGGATCACTTTGAGGTAACGCTGTAAAATAAGCAGGGATTGAATAATTGATTGCCCTTGTTCCCTTGTTGAGGACCTAAAGAATCACTTACTTTACATCCCAAACTTACCCAGCAACTAGAATATATTTCCCATCAGGCTGTTTGTGGAGGCGGTCTAACAGGGAGAGGTGGACTTTTGCTTTGCTCCTGCCATAGGTTTCAAGCTCTTCTGGCAGCAAACCAATCTCCTCAGCCAGTTGATTCACTGGCTTTGGTGTCTGGGCTCTGGAAATCTCTATGTCACTGACAAAAAACACAATACATGACAAATCATTCATGTACCGGTAGGTCTACAGTTATTTCATAAGGGTCGAATATGTCTTATGTCTTTTACACAATAACATTCAACCCTGTTCACATAATTTCCTGACATGCAATGCAATGTAGATTAGCAAGACAATTGTGTACTAGCAGATTTATCTCAATTCCATCACAGATTCAGAGTGTTATGTTTCTGACACAACTGCTCTATACCTCGGTACTGGTGTCTGTGGCTGCAGTTTGAGGCTGCGCAGCCGCCAGGGTCTGTACTGCTGCTCCTGGAGCCACCGACTACAACTATAGACCACGTTCTGGTGGACAAAATGGAGAAAGACAAAAACGGTTTGAGAATGATGTAGGCAACTGGGTCAACGAACAGAGATGGTAACTCCTGAAATACAAATTGTTGCACCTGTATTCTGTAAACTGCTGTGAGGTATCCCAACCCAGACTTTGAGGTAATCTCAATGGCAGGTTCAACTAAAACAAAAAAATATTATGGTTAATGCACATGTTGACATGCATATCCATATTTAACAGGGGTCAGACAGAATATAAAAAGTATTAAAAAAAATGTTGTACTGCTTCCTAAGCGTGTCTTTACACTCTGTGAAACTGTGCTATTATAGTATAAGTCTGGGAGACTGATTCTCCATGGTTTATCTTGTTGGTCAATCTCATTTAGTACGCTTTGAAAAGGTTAAAAAGGTAAGCATCAAACAGAGCTGAAGTTAAAAATCATTTAAATGGTGACAAAATTTAAAAGCAGCACCCAAGGTAGCAAAGCCACGTGGTAAAGCATAATCTGTCTTTCATAACAGAAAAACAATGGCCTAAGCAAATGCATAGCAAATCTGATGGTGAATGTGTGTAATATAATTATATTATAATGACTATTCACTCCATTATACCTGTTTCCATAGTGGGCTCACAGCGGATGAAAGCAGTCCCTGGTCTGACCCAAGTTGGTGGGATATCTATGTTCTCTGAGCCTAATAGGACCACAGCATCAGCCTGCATTACCTGGGAAATGGAGAAAGTATAAAAGACATAAAATAGAATATACTTTTTTTTTCTTTTTTTTTTAAAGGTTAATATACAGCTTTTTTTCTAAACAGGCATGCAATAAAGCGTGAAAAAAACCAACATATTTTATAGCTTTCTCTTTTCTCATTTTACATGTAGTCATTTCACTGACTACATGTGGCCAGACACTTGTACTGCACACAAGTAGTGTAACTGGATAATGACAATGATTTTTCAGTTGCAAAACAATGAGGTAAGGCAACCAAAATTCACTCAAAAACAAAAAAAAAACCTATTTGCTCCTTCAAGGACCAAAAAACTGTTTTAACACACATAAATGTCAAATTTGTTTTAGAAAAAGTGATGAGAGGGAAAAAGCATGTGTGTAATGAGGTTTCAAACACATTGTACAAAACACACCTGGGTCTGTAGGTTCTTGAAGCTACTATGACTTTTGAGCGCTACCATTCCACTTCTCTCTATCATACACTGCAGGGCCACCCCAAGGGGTCCTTCAGCTCCAATAATCAACACCATTCGTCCTTCCAACGGAGCATCTGTTAAAAAGTTCAGTTCAACATTAGTACATATCTACTCCAGTTATCAAGGGCCTTAGTGCAACTCAACTGTCAGAATCAATGTAGTCCACATATCAATCACAGCCCATGACGTCATGCGAACGGATATGGTATTTATAATCTAAATTATATTTAGAAACCCCCCCAAACATTACTTTCAAGACAGCTTGTGTGCTGGAAATTTGCACAACATCAAATCTCTACTAGTTGTATCCCGGATACTGAGAATAACCACGACCCCACGTACAGCTGACCTTTCACCGTTACCCTCTGAACCCCAGGCTGTGTGTCAAATTGGTCTCTAGTTCAGAAGGTAGCCTGGTGAGTCAGCAGGATGTCAGCCATCTTATACTAGCTCCTAATGCCAGAAACTTCTATAGTATACATATTAATCTTAAATGAGGTGTAATAAAGCATATAATGTGTTCATACTGGACAAAATTAAAGAAAGTACAAAATCTTTAGAAAAATATTTTCAAATTTGAACAAAGGGTTTTTCTGAAGTTGCAGATTCATTAACACATCTAGTATCATTTTCTGTTATTATAAAACAGCAAAATACATAATTTTTTTGTAACTGCCAACTACATGTATGAATATTAGTACATACAGTAGTGTATACTTTTATCTTATTTTATTATTATCCTTTCAGAAATTCCTTGCATGTACATGGCAATTGTCAGACAAACAAAACATTAACAAAAGGACATTATGGCTAAAGACAGACATCAAACAGCAGACTAAACTAAACTGGTATTTGTAATAATAGAATTAATATGTATTATTTCCTGCCATGTCAGTATTTACTCTGGTATTTGAATAGATTTAATTTGGTCTTTATCCATGTGAATGTCTTACCAGCTAAAAACAATACACTACAATTAGTTTATACCTGCCACTTGGGGCACAGGGACATTGTCACAGCTGGGTAAACACAGCTGCAGCTAATAAAACTGATAACGAGTAGGTTTTGGTGTGGCATGATAATATGTATTAGTGCAACTAACGTTGCTTACCTAAATCAAACTTACTCGTTAAGTTTTATTAGCTACAGGTGTGTTACAGGTGTGTGAGTGCCTAAAAAGACAAATGTGAGTTTTGTTACTTCTACTTGTCAAAGTGTACAGTTAGTTTATTTTATATACTATTTATAGGTTAGATCAATAGTAACTACGATACTTAGTAACTACTGAAAGTAGAACAGATGTCTCTTCTAAGAAGCTCACCATGTTTCTCCAGCAGATCCACAACAGCTCTGGCTATGGGTGGCACAAAGCCTTTGTTCAGGTCTCCTTGGACCAGATGGCCCATATTCAAGTATGATATCCTATTGAAAGACACAAATTTCAATAAATATACAATTTACTGAATTTCTGCCATTGCAGTAATGTAATTCTTTAACTGATTACTCATTTTTGTACACATTTTTCTCTTCACTCTGTATTAGTTAAATTCCTCACTATTAGTGGACTATAAAGTCGGATGAACAGTGATGTTATCTGCAGCAGAAACACAATAACATGCATGCAATTTATGTTACTGATAAACATAAGAATTTTTTGTCAAACAACTAAAAGCAAAGTTACTTGCTACAGTCAAGAAAATGTTTTAAAGGCCAGCCTAAACTAATTTTTATGAATTTGCTTTATAAAATTTGTCCTAAACTGAACCTATTCTATTCAATTTATGAAGATTATGTAGGGTGCCTTGCTAATTTTCTCATTGACTTGTCTGCAGAAAGCATACTCTACATTTACTTAATTCTCGACATCCCTTTCTGATTTGGACCCAATCTGATACACAACGTGAGAAAATGCATTTATCTCTGTTGGGACAGCAAAACACGTACCACTGAAACTCTCTGTCTGCCCTAAAATTTCAACCCTGGCATATGAAAGAAGGACATCCATATAGAAAAAGTCGAAATGAAAGAACCTTAAATAGTACAGAATTTGCAATTTGGAGGAAACTATTGTGTCTTTCTTTGTGATAACAGAAAACTATATATGACCAAATATATCTGCCTCTGCACATTTTTACCCATCTATGTCCTTCTCAGGTTTGAGTGTGTTGAGTACTCGATTAGTGAGGGAAGCAGGGGGAAGGTGGAGGTAAACACCGTGCACCCTGGGGTCCTCATTCAGCTTCAGGATCTCCTCTACAATCTACATGCAAACACAAAGACAAAACAAACACTGAAATTTTTCTGAATTACTATATGAAAGTATTAACAAGCCATGGTTGTAATAGTTGAGGAAATCTAACACATGGATGGAAGTCTTGAGGAGGAAGAATAGAGAAGGCCAAGTGAAACATTTGAAAGATGAAAGATGTATGAAAGTAGAGCAGTAGATCAGTAGATCAGTAGAGCAGCAGAGTGCTCCAAGGACAGACATTTCAATGTTAATCCTCTACTGCCAGCTGAAAAATGCCTGAGCTATTTAGTCACAGGAATGCCTTCTTTCTTTCTGGGTGAAGAATCTGCCTTCAGCTGAGAGAGAGTCACAGCAGAGAAGCTGCTTGCCAATCCTAATTGCATAGTGTTGGAAAAGACATGAGGTGAAAAACAAATCAAATCAGAACCTAAGGAGTGTCTAAATGAATTAGGAAATCAAATATTAGTCGTGTAACATTGTAGAAATACTGAATTACATTTAAGAAATGTTTTAATAAAATCAAGTTTGTTTCAGGTTGTGATTAAATAACACTCCGATCACATGCTGCTGAGGGAATGGTAAATCGTGCACTGACCTGCCAAACAATGTGGAAGGGTTAGAAGAGTTTGCCTGGGCAGATCTTAAGTGAGTAATAAGATTCACTTACTTCATCTTCACTGCAATCCTTTGCCAGACAAATCTGAGTGATGTTCAAGCCAATCTGTGGACATACATGTCAGGAGAGGTTCAACAGCTGGAATTGTCACATAGGTTTGTGAAAAGGACAAAGTGGGCAAAATTAAGTTCAAAATTCACATCAAGACAGAGAATTACCTTTTCTGCCATTTTCTTATTGATCTCCAACAAGCTGTCATCTTTACCTGCCTTTGAGATCAAAATAGCACACTGAGAAAAGCACACATACAGACCCAATAGTCTGGGAATGTTCAATAACATCAGTGAAAACAGATAACCTTAAAGTCATTGATATGTTAAGGAAAATCTATTTTCATGTTGCAGCTTTTCACAATATAAATACAATCATTGGCTTTATACTGTTTTTGAATACAATATTTCAAGACAATATACAAGAAATATGTAGTCCAGAAAATATCTTAACCTAGTCTTGTGTTTTACAATGAGAATTTCAAATCCCATACAGTATTTTTGCACCGTCTTTGCTTACAATACCTGTATAATGACTAGCGCAGGTTGGATAGCTGGATTTCTTCTCTCCAGAGCCACTAGTGCTTCCTTGGTGCTCTGAACCACTTCCCTATAAGAGAAAATAAACTGGTCAGCAATGTTTATTCAATCATTTAGGCCCACACTTATATCACATGGCTTCATAATATGCATTCATGTCAAACACCATTGTGTACATGCATATGCATTGGGACAAGACTTTGTGTTTTCCTAAATGAAAACATGTTTATGAAACAAGATTTAGCACAGACATATTAATACTGAGGATGTGTATGTTCCCGTGGGCAAATGTGACACCGCTTAACAGAAAATATGACTCAGCTTTTCTCATCTAGCACATTCATTCCTCCAAATTAATACAAAAATGTGATTTTCGCAGCAGGATAACCTAACAGACTAACAAATGAGTCAGTATTATAACCCAGAAACTCTAACAAGTATAAATGTTTGTATAAAAGGAAGCAACATAATTAGACAGAAGTAAAGCGTGTATTTGTTTAAATGGTAATCAAGAGATTTTACAAACCTAAATGTCAAACAACAGAAAAAACGGGAACACAGACTGGAACCAAATAGGGGTGTAATGTAAGTACACAACACAACTAGCTTATTATGACAACTTTAGCACCGTAGTCTATAACAGTAAGGGCTATTATTTAAACATTTAGACTATAGCATCCAGTAGAAATCATACATAAAGGCAACATACACGCACATACAGTGATGTTGGAGATGTTACAACGTTTTACATAGCCTTACAGTGAAACCTTTTACCATCACCCATTCACTCACGTTGGGTTTTTAACTTTACTCTCTACGCACATTGTTGCGTCGTGTTTGGCAACAAAAGAGCAAAGTTACATCAGAAGGTTGTAGCGCGCCCCCCCCTCCACAGCACGTGCAAAACTGGCTGCGAGCCAAAACGCCGGTGAGACAGGAAGTACTGTCGACCACCGATTACCTTACCACAAACCCTCACCTAATCATGTCTTTATTCGTTAAAAACAACAATAATACATAAACGTACATGTCCCATCATTACCTCAGAGAACTGTCGTACCCCAACCCATCTTCCTTCTGTGATTGTTTTCCAAAGTTGACGGCTAATTTCGGGCTGGTGCCGCCGCTGGTTGTAGTGCTAGCTGCTCGGAGGATCAACCGGCCATTGGCAGCACCAACCGGCAAGCATCTCCGCGACAAGCCGCTCACGTTGGTTCCTGAGCGGGCTTGGTGTATCCGAAGACTTCCACAAGCACTGCGAATTATGGACTTCATAGTAGTTTCTTTTAAAAGGTTTTAATATTGGTTTCTGTTTGTTCTCTTGCTGTAAACAGCGAGGAAGTCAACCCCAGAAAACAACAAAAAGAAAGTTGAGTTGAGCCGGCGACAGGGTCCTGATGGATGTACGCTGTCTTCAGGGGCTGTCGGAAATTTGAGAATCACGTGCGAGGGATACGTGGACAACTCCTGAATATGGTAAATCCCACAGAGAAGGACGTATAGGCCTATTTATAATAACACAAGAGCCCAATGTGTGACGTTCTGGGCGTGAAAAACATATCATGGCTTACATGTTAAAGCACATATTGAACTGCAGAGTTCAATTCTGTATTCATTTAAAAGTCAGTTGCGTGTACAGTATATAGGTTACATATAGTAGTATATTTTTTAAGCTTTCATTATTGAATACACGTTTTTAAAGACCACTGGAACATTTCTGTTACAGAATACTTTTATTATTATCAAAGGACAAGGACCTTAGATTAATCCGAGCAATACGGGAACGCAGCAGCCTCACAAGGAGCTTGCTGTTGCATGAACACGCGCCTTCACATGCTATATTGACTTTGTCAACCCAGGACATTTGGGTGTATGTGGATCCACTGCATATAAATATGTATTTTCCTACTGTCCTTAAGCCTAAAACATGTTGTTGTTGTTGTTATTATTGTCATTATGTCTCAGAGTATGTAGAATCACCCTGGAACTCCTATACAGAGACCCTTTGAAAACAGTGCAGCTAGGGTATCCCAATATGTAAAAGTCTTATTATTGATCAGATTTAGAGCTGTGCTTAAAATAGTCGAGTCACAAGAGAATCAATCTTTTGTCCCTCTGCACCAGATTTGATAACAACCCTTGACTAAACACTACTTATTCCATTATTTTAAAATAGTAATGTAAACATTGTTTGTGAATTTGATTTTTAGTGTCATTTGTTTTACATAAACTTTTTATGGTTGTAGAAATTATACAAATATGAGTTAACACACCTCTACAAACGAGGTATGCCCAAGAATTAAATATTAGGAATGACGACAGTCCCCCAAATTCTCACTGTAAAAGACTGATTTTGCTGGGGTATGTGACAAATATACACAACTTCCCTGCTGCAATCCAACTTGCCTTGTGAAAAGGGTCTGAATGCTTATAATTAGGGACGTGGCCACATGAGACACACACACACACACACACACCACACAGACACACAAGTAAATACATGTGGAAGTCATTTGGGCGTGGCTGGGAAAGTTTTGACGTCGGTTAATCTCCGCACATACCTGGTCTTGTCGCATCAAGGACCGTCAGCTCTCATCAAAACTCACAAATAAACTCTTTTAACAGCGTCTGCGTTTCAATGCACGCAGGCGCAGTGGCTGAAGGGATGTAGTGATATGTGTGATGTGTACAATTGCAACCTGGCACTAACTTGTTTCATAAACTTCAGCTGCTAACACCTTGTCCTAGCTATCTAATTGACGCTCCTAAAATGCAGCGTCACTGCAAACCGTAAACCGACCGGGTTTCATTCCTGAGTCGCATTGCGTGGCGCAATGTGTCACCCTAACAAAACCAAAGTGGAATACCAGTTTTAGCTGTATAGATAGCCGGCCGCGTTACGCATGTGAAGCCCATTGTTGTTAAGCTCACAGCCCGGATCAGTGGACTCCAGTTGTAGGATGGTGCTACGACACCACCTTACATTAAAGCAAACATTTTGATTTCTGTTCTATTTAGATTACAGCAAAAAAAAAATCAGGTAAGGAGCCTTTATTTAATTCTGCAATCTTGAATGGGATGGAAACAAAATCTGAGAAACGATTAGCCTATATGTCATAAAATGTGGCTCAACTTTTGAGATTTGTTTGGTGGTAGCTACTCTGAAGATTAGACAAAAGCCTGGAGCATGTACCCAAACCTAATTAGGCCTACGTTTAAAGGAATTATTTTAAAAGCTATCATCAAAATAACTTTATAATTGTACTTAACATTTCATAAAATCAAATGCTGCTTTCCAGAGGTATTGAGTCAATTAATTGTTCTTATATGATGAACTTCAACCTGATAATTAAGGGAACTCAAGTCAGCATCTGTGTTTCAGTATTTTCTAATTTAAGTATTTTATCCTCCAGAACTTTTCTCACTGAAAATAGGACAACACAGTCCTTGTAGTACAGGAAATTCTGCACCCACAGTGTTTGAATGTCTTGGAATGATAGAATTGCCTCCTTATTTTACACAGAAAATATTTTACAGTAATCATCAAAATATAGATAGATAGATAGATAGATAGATAGATATTTCTGATGAGTAAAATATCTGATGTGCAATATCTGCAGAATCTGATGCCCCATTTAGACATAAAGTCAAAATGAATGTCTGTCTGGATGAAGACGTCAGATCTCAAGTTAAAAAAAACAAACTTGTTTGGTGAGGAACAACACCTTTAACTATTCTCTTGAGAACCTGTTAGGCCAGTGCAGGTTGCAGGGAGGGTTGCATCGATCTGAAGGAAAAGGCTTTTAAGAAGGCATGGCAGCTAAAATGAGACACCAGGTGTGTTTTATTTTTTGGAAATTGAAGGATTGTTTTCTGCTTTGATCCTAAATGTAGTCTGTATCCATTGTATCAACCTCTCTCTCTGATTCAATTTCAGAGTGTGCTTTTTGACCTTTTTAGTCATTTTACAATTGCATCTTAACAAATGTGTGTCAGACATGGAAAGATAAGCATCCATCATCTGTATCTTTCTGTTCCTCAGCTAAACCATGAGGGACAGATTGAGCCACCTGCAGGAAATGTCCAACGGGCATGTGGAGCCATTGGAGTACGCAGAGTCCACTATTTCAGACACCTTCAGCAATGTGGACCTGGAGGAGGAGTTGCCCCACGAGGCAGTTGTGTTCGACAACAGCCCTGCTCTGGACGAGGTCTTTAGGCAGTCACAAGATATCCACAGGGAGATCCAACTGATTCGCTTGGAGGTTAAAAGGCTTCGTGAGCAGAACTCTCGCATGTACAGGGGCGTCACTACCATGAGCACTATCAAAAGAGACTCTAACGTCATTGGTGCTGATATAAAGGCTCGGGCAGAGGGCGTGTTGTCACATCTGCGGGACATGGACGGCACGGCCCACGAGCTAGAAGATGCGCATGGCTCAAACTCTGCCATCACGCGTGTAGCCAGAACCCAGTACGCTTGCCTCAGCAATGGTTTCCGCGATGCCATGTTTGACTATAATGAGGCTGAGATGAGCCATCGGGAGAACTGTAAAGCTCAGATCCAGAGGCAGATGGAGATAGTGGGGCGCGAGGTGACCAGTAATGAGGTGGAGGAGATGATCGAGAAAGGCCAGTGGAACATCTTTACTGACAACATTGTGAGTGAAGGAAAAACTGCTCGATCAGCTTTGTCTCAGATTGAGAAACGTCACCAGGAGTTGGTGGACCTGGAGAACCGTATTAAGGGCATCCATGAGATTTTCCTAGACATCGCCTTGCTGGTAGAGGAGCAGGGCCCCATGTTGACCTCCATCCAAACCAACGTACAGAAAACTGATGAAAACATAAAGGAAGTACTTGTCAAACTTGGCAGGGCGAAACGTCACGACAAGAACAACCCCTTCAAGAAGATGTTTTGCAGTTGTTTTCCGTGCTACAACTAATGACCGCAGGATGAAGCTGGGTTGAGGGAATGGCAAAATATGTAGTCTTGAAACAGAAAAGTACGGCATCCTAAACATTGCGTTTCATTGGCACACAGTTCTTATTGTCACATAGCATTTATCAACATGGCCTGCAGAACTTAACATATTTTTTCCAGAAGTTAAATAAAGTTTTCATAGAAACATATCTAGATCGATAAACAAAAATTTTGGAGTAAAAATTTCAAAAAAAATGTATTAAAGTAATCCATTGATGTCAAAATGTTTGTATGAAAAGGTTTGGGATGGGTATCTCAGACCAGAATTCAGTCTCGCCCCCATGAGGTATATGATGCAGTCCTGAAACAATTGTATTTGGAAATATTATTCATGTTTGTAAGCCTGTGGAGTTTTTTCATGGGACGGATTTACCAAATAACCCAACACAATGACTGTCACAAATACTTTTGTACATCGAGGGAACCCCATTGTTAGTATATGCAAGAATTATTTTCCTTTGACCAGGTAACACAGATTAAATAATTTGTCAATGGATGTATTTAACATGAGCCTGACAACAAAGGTTTTGGACATTTTACAGTTTAATTGTTGTTTTCTGTATTTCTGTTACAAGCTGTTTTGCGCAATCTCTTTTGAACCCTTAATATTATGCAGATATCACACAGTTGATATATCCTGATGCACATTATTACTTTCCTCTACTATTTTATGACTTTTTTTTATTTTATTATTCTATTCTCTTTCCTTTGTGGTGTCTTGTATATTACATAAATAATTATATTAAAATACAACCTGAGTGTGGGTTTATTATTCTTTAAACATGAAATTTACATAAACAATAAATACATGTTAAGATTTGGTATTGGTACATCATGTTTAAATTCTCACACACTTGCCACTAGAAATGTTGAACCCCTTGACAAAAGCTCAGTAACAGCTTTAATATAAATCTTTAGATTATCTGACATGTTTTAGGTTCCTTGTATAGCTCTGTGACCCCTGAATGATCTAGCCCCCACTCCAATAATATGACACATATACACACACAACACACGGGTGTCATCACGCTATAAATATCATGGCAGGATGTTTTCTATTATACTAACAGTTAAGTCAGTCCTCAGATTTTCTCATTTCTTGTGGACAATTGTCATTGCACTTAAACAACCCAGTCTTTTGTTTCTACGGTAAACAGAAACTAAACCAACTGAAAAGCATCTAGCCTCAAGGAAGTATTGTATGTCGAAGTGGGAAGGCTCATGTCATGTCTGTCAGCTACGAAGGGGCGGCACTCGCATACGCCGAGCATCAGCAGTCAGGCAACTTCCTTCTACAGATACAAAAAGATGCTCCCTCAAGTTGCTTGGACTAAATAAATCGGAGTGAGACACGTTTACTTGTGTTCTGATATTGTGGGGAGGCAGTCAGAAGAGGTAAGATACTTTAATTTAATAGCTGAATTGTCTTTGGGTATTGCACCTGCAGACAATCGGATAATTGATTGGACTCCTATCTACCCAATTAGTTCTACACTTTGTAGTTTGGAAGGATTGATTCAACGGTCATTTAAAAAAAAACATTCAACTGTTTATATCATACTGAAATAGCTTTTAACATTGTTTCCTGAGAATTTACCAATATATTAAGAGGAAATAAATTTTCAGAAATTTAGGCAGGCACAATTTCAGAGGTTTAATGCAGCATTAAAAATGAATGTACTAGAAACTGTATAGCTGTATATTAATTACATATCATTGATCTTATACTATAACCACCACCTTTAAAGGAAATATATGTTTTTAAAATAAGATTGTGTCTTCCTTGTTCCTGGTTGAAATGGAGACATTCCAATGAGCTGCTGTCACTACACCACAAGAACACCTACTGCAGATAAAATCACCGCTCATTGTGTGTATCACTTGCAGGACTTATAAAAACACTTGCTCATACATTCACCCAGTGTATGTTTTCAGCTCTGTCACCACATTACTCAATGTTTAAATGGCAAATTGTCCATTCCATTTTAATGGGAAGCCTTGTACTGACAAATATGTTGTGCTGACAACCCAACATGTAGAATGCATGTGATACTTACATTTGATCTATTTAATCATCACAACTTCACTCAAACTGTATATATTTTTTAAATACCATAGTACATCACATCAAAAGCTACACAAATGTTGAACACAATAACCAACATCTTGTGTCTCTCAGGCAGAATGCGGGATATGCTGGAGAGGTTGCAGACCATTAGTGAGGAGCAGGAGGACTGTGAGCCAGAGTTTTATGAACCTGAGTATGACATAGACAAGGTGTCGCTGTCTCATGAGGCAGTAGTGTTTGAGAACTCCACAAATATTGAAAACATCCTAGAAGAGGCCCACTCCATACGCAAGCAGATCTCCTTGCTCCACTTAGAGGTGAAGCGCCTGAGTGTCCACAATCAACGCTTTGGCACCTCTGTCCGCCGCTTCACCATACTCAAAAAGGACTCTGACTCTATTGCCAGGGGGATCCATCAGCGAGGGGAAGCTCTTTATGCTCGCATCCAGGCTCTGGGAACAGAAAGCAGGCAGCTGCAGGAGAAGGAAGGTCCTAACTCTGCTGTTGGCCGCATTTCCCGTATTCAGTATGACACGCTCACCCGTGCCTTCCATGATGCCATGAGTGATTACAACAAGGCTGAGGAATTGCAGAGGATGACGTGCCGGGGGAGAATCCAGAGGCAGGCGTCCATAATGGGGAGGGAAATCAGTAATGAGCAACTAGATGTTCTGGTAGACAAAGGGTGTGAGGGCTGGACTGAGCTGTCCCAGAGCCTGCAGACAAAAGGTATGCATTCATCCCGCTGGGCGCTGTGTGAGATCAAAGGCAGACACACGGAGCTGGTTGAGCTGGAGGCCAGGATGAAGGTGGTCCATGAACTGTTCTTGCACATGGCCATGCTGGTGGAGGAGCAAGGATCCATGCTCAATAACATTGAGGCTAATGTATGTGGCACTCAGGATTATGTTGATAAAATCAACGTTCACATCAAGAAGGCCCTAGAGTACAAGAGGAAAAATCCCTTTCTGCAATGTTGCTCTTGTCTACGCTGTTGGAGACACAGTCCTTACAACTGACGCTGTTTTGATGTGTAAAGATCTACTATTTGATGTACTGTAAATTAACTCTTTGTTATTCAGTTCAGGGAATGAATCCAATTGTGGGTGTGGGGTCCTGCCAGAAGATGTTAACATTTTAAACTGATGTAATTTTAATTTAATTTAAAATAGTTTACATTTGGAGCTGTTAGATGAACATAAATAAATACTGTTGTAAATTAGTCTTTTTTTTGTCTGTGCTAGAACATTAACTTAATAAGTTAGACAATGGGGTAAAAGAGGTGCACATGGTCACATCTTGGAAGAAGTGGAGTCATGAAAGTGATGGTTAGCAGTAATGATGGAAAGAGTTGACATAGTGAAAGATGATATCACCATGTGCTACAGCATAAAACTTATTTTGAAGGAAATCAGCCGGCCAGACATTAAATAAACACTAACACATGTGAGAAAGTGGAAGTTAAAATAGGCAATGACAGGTGAGCGGTACAAGTTTGAATAAACATGTTATGTAATGTTTGTGAGTTGTTGGTGATGAAGGACTATTATGGGCTGAACAGGGTAAGTTACAGAGATGGTGTGCAACTCAAACCAGACAGATATTAGGTTTTGTCAACAGGTGGTAAAAGTTAGAAATGATGCCTCAAGTCTTTTGAAAAATTTAGGAAAACAAACCAGCTTGTTCCTGTTCTTTTTGAGTCAAACAATTTATTACAGCTTCAGATGTGTCACATGACCCATTAGACTAATGATCTGGTAGGCTAATGTAACATAGGCTACTTCCTGAGAGTAAAATAGAAGAGTTGTAGCCTATAGGTGTTAATGGGATAACGAGAGATTGTGTGCTCCTAAAGGGAGTCAAATTATGTCAGCAGATATATACAGCAGTTTATGTAGCTTATTTATTCATATTGTACTGTACACATTTCAGAGCAATGAACTACTGGCTCCCTCTTAATCACTGTGCATATTATTCCTGGTACATTACATGACCTAGGGTTTGCTATTTGGCAATTTGATTAAAAACAAATTCACCTGAAATATGCAAAATAGTAGAGACAGGGTCTACCTTGAAGAAAGGGGCCTCAAGATCAGGTAATAATATAAGACCCACATCATGTCAGTTAATATTGTGCTTCAGTGGTTTATATAACCCCATATTTCCACACACCTCAGTTGATTACATCATCACAATTGCCACACATTAAACATGGAGCTCTTGCCCAGCTCGTAATTCAGATTTTACTTTACAATATAAAAAGATTAAGGAAATCCTTGAGCATGTCCACATCCTAATGATGCATAAAACTTAAAACATATTAATATCAGTATTAGCCTCTAAAAAAATGCAAATAAAGCTGTTATCTGAATTATACAACTGGGTCTTTTTTATTCATTTTAGAAGTGGAGGTTTTCAGAAATTAATACAGAAACCTTTGTTGTTAAGTGGCACACCTTAATAAGAAATAAACGACGACGTTTGAGTGCCCCCATCTGACAAGCCAAATAGCAACTGCATTCATTCAAGTGTCCAAAGTTTCTACAGACTTTATGGTAACTTCTCCTGCATGCATTTAACCGTAAATGACTCCAAAAGCTCCTGTCTGTGTATTGATCGGTTAGTATGTTTCAACAATAGCTGGACAGTCTGTTTAGCATAGCTTAAATTATTGTTATTACCGTATCTTGTTGCGCTATGAGTTAGCTCATGCTAACGGTATTAGCTGCAGCTCCTCGTTCACTCTGGAGTGGTGGCGATAGATACTACATACACTAGAGATTCGCATATACAAAACCTCATATACCTCATATCTCATATACAAAACCTAAAATGTTGAGGTAGTTTGTATAAAAACTATGTTGTGTTGCCAACGAAGGAGCATGACATAAACTAGCAAGTTCACTCGACAAGTTAAGGTTAGCTGCCAGTTTAGCTGCTAACACTGCGCTAGCATCACTGTCCTGTCCTGCAAAACAAATATTCTAGCAGAAGCGTTTGATAAAGCTATGAGGAGTAATCATGTCCATCCGATCTACTTCTTTATGTCGGATTGTGGCGGGATGCGGTGTGTACCAGGATGGCCGAGTGGTTAAGGCGTTGGACTTAAGATCCAATGGACATATGTCCGCGTGGGTTCGAACCCCACTCCTGGTAAACTATTTTGCTCACTCATTAAATTACCTGAGATATCACATGGTGTCATCAAATACAGAACAATTTCGGAACATCTGAACACTTTGTTCAAGGCAAAGACGATTCCTCTAGCTTCAAACATAGCTCTGCATAACCCTGCAGATTAGTTTATAGTTGCATGGGGGAAATAAATACAACATACGCTTCGCTATGAAGCGATAAAACGTAACAAGAACATTTATTAAAAAAATCCGTTGTGATAAAGAAGATAATTATTCTCTACCGTCATCCGCTAATATAAGGCACACGGAGACACTAAAATGTTCTTCATATCAATTTTGCGTTGTTTTTTTTTTCTTTTTCTTTTTTTACTTGAATACAAATACGTGTACACTTAGGAATCTGTAGGAGTGGCAAGTTAATTGGTTAAGACTGGAAACACAACGTTGTATTGGTGTTAAAATAATGCTAAATAATCTGGGCACTCAACAAGAACAGGATGATGTCCATAGCAGCAGATAATAGATTCGATGTTGTACAAAGTTAACTGTTTATTTATTTTTCTACAGTAGAACCCCGCCTCCTGCTGGTTGATACTGTCAGAGTATCTATACGTTGGCATATATGGTGAATGTGGAGGTGATACTAACGATCTTCATCTATTTGTGTGGAACATGTTTACAAATTGAATAGATGTCGCTTTACACTGTATTTGTGTAGTAAAGTCCCTCAAGTGGATGTGGTCTATCTTTTAGGAGTAGTTGCACCATTAGGACAGAAGAGGGCACTCTAAGCCTTTCTTGCAGCCTCTGGGCCGGAGCCCAGGATCGGCCCACTGAAAGCCTCCACACTATAATTTCATTGCAAGGGCGATGTCTTGGATTTATGGACACCCATTCATCTGCATCTGCCACAGGAAAACTTCACAGAAAATAGCTGCGCCTAAAGTAGTATTCAAAGTTCACATAGATCTAAGAGTGCAAATGGGAAAAGTCCTTTGAAAGCTCATTGACTTGTTAAGTAGAGATATTATATAATAATAAACATAACAAATACTCTCTCTACTGTATATATAGGTCTTTTGCACTGCAGTGTTCACAAACACAGGAAATGTAAATATGCATCTCATGTGTATCAAAAAAAGCCCAGAGTGACAAATTGCAATCGATCTCTCTCTCTCTCTCTCTCTCTGTGTGTGTGTGTGTGTGTGTGTGTGTGTGTGTGTGTTTAAAGTGCAGTACCCTATTGGAGCTGTGAATACTGTTTGTGGATGTACAGGTGAGAATTCCAGGTTGTCCCCATACTCCTTATCCACTCACTGTTAAACAAATATGTGTTACATGATAGGTTTTCCAGGCCTTACAGAGTACTAATTTGTGAAATTGAGCTTCTTATTTGAGCTGTGTGAGGAAGCATCCACAAAAGAGCTTTGACAACTGAGAAGAGGGAGGGAGATGGACGAGGCTTTACAATAGAAGATCAACATCTCTGCATCCCCAAAGCCAAAGCCACAGAGACTCTTTCCATGGGCCTTAATCTATTATTCAGTCCCCTCAGGACAGGTACTGGAAATGCTGTTGCTTTGCAGGCCAACATATTACTCAGTATAATAAAATAAAACCTGATACAAGTGGTGGTGGAAGTGTTAATGGTAATGATATTTGCTGTTCTTTTGTTGTTTTATGGTTATTTCTGTTATTTGTATGGGGTCTTTTTTGTATAAATTGTTTGGTATTTTTTTTGTTTTTGTGAATCGCTTAGGGCATAATATATATATAAACAGAAATATTGACCACTACTTTTTACTGACCTACATTTGTTCACATAAGTTACAGTTAACAGTTATATACTCAACATTAAGTATATAGCCTGAATATAGTTCAAATGTTGTCTACCTCAACCAGCTACAGTATTAAAATGTTGATTACATATTAATGCATAATCACAATAAGCTATTAGTATGATATGATACAACAATGAATAATAAAATAATAAAGCTGCATAATGAATACTTTTATTACTGATAATACTTATGCCCTTAGGTGTAATTTTTGCATTGTGGTATTTTATATATATACATATATATTTCTACTCAAGAAAGGAACCTATAGCTTCTTCCACCACTGTAAATACTTTTCAAGATTAGAGTGAATGCAATAATATGTCACAGTGTTTTCTTGTGGGAATCACTGGTTTCGTTGGTGTTACGTCACGTGATGCCCACCGCGCCATGTTTCCATCTCCGCGTCGGGAAAACTTTTACAGCCAGAGGGAACCGTTTAAACCCAGTGTCAAGTCACGCACACTGAACACCGCGCTTCCGGGTAAAACTATCAACATAAATGTGATAGCTGTGACTTTTTATGGATAACGTATTGCCTGGTGAGTAAAGCGAGAGACAATGTTGCCGATTCGCTGAGTCATTAAGTATGCCATGAAGGTAATTTAATAATGTACATGTATTTTATATGGGGTGTCAGGGTAGTTATGTATAGGAAACTTCAATTAAATCCACCATTAAATTCATTTTATGATTAGTTAGCAAAATTGCACAATTATTTGTCAAGACTGTGTGAACAACAGTTTTTGCCCATGTATCGTTAGTTGTGTGATTATCGCAGTTATCCGCCAGTTGGACAATAACCCGCCATTTTATTTCGAAGGACATGTTGCGGAGTTTCCGGTATGTTTATCGATTGTGTCACGCTTCACGTCGGTGTAGCCAGAAGGGAGACACGGTCAAGTAAGCAACAGGAACAAAGTTGTGGGACCTGGGTCCACAGTTGTGCGGTGTTCATCCGTGAAATGTAATAACACTCTCTCCGTTTCCAAGGAGACAGCCTGTCGTGTGCCTTTTCAACTTCACGATAGTTGGACTTTGCTTTGCGTTGCAAAAAGGCGTCTCTTAAAGCTTTTTTTTAAGGCACATTGTGGAGACTGGATGCGCTTGAGGACGGTTCTTAGCTTTAGTTAGTTAAGAAAAGAGCCTCGTACCTCGTAGAAAATGCCTTAAACTAATCGGATTAATGTATTTTTTAACTTTTCAATACGCCTTACTTTATTTATCTATCCATTCCCTTCACATTTTGGACTTGCTTTGAGGAAACACGTCTCCTGACTTCTTGGTGTCAGCAGAGGTGAGTGTGTGTGGCTCTTGAAATGTTTCGGAACCTGTAATGTTGACCAACGTTGTATCAACGCAACACAACATAACAGACAGTTTACGTTACTGTAAAGTAGCAGTTAAAAGGTGGAAACTAGCTCACATGTTGCACGTAGCCCTTAATGTAAATATTAGCTAACGTTACACTGCAGCGAGATTTCTTGCTTGATGAAATCTGACTTTGCTGACATCTAAATGCTGCAACCACACCTAAGAGATGAAACATTAACTACAACATAGATTCATAGTTTAAAAGTACCTTCATGTGTCATGTAGTTGGCTATACATGTTCCCTCGTGAGGATGGTGGTGATTTCACTAGATTAACACATCATAGGAGTGCTTGTTTTGTTTTGGGTTGAAGCCTTTGACACCTCTTTCTTGTTCAAATCAACCAAACTATAGTACAGTACTACACTACACTACACTACACTACACTACACTACAAATATATTAAACTGGTTGATTGAATCTCTTCAGTTGTTTTCCCTCAGTTCTCTCAAATTGAGAGGAACCAAAATCGAGCAGACACCAGCTTGGGACTGGCTTTTCCTTCAGTTTATAGTTGTTATTTTTGGGTCTTGCATCATCCCTCAAGAAGTGTTCCTCAACATAGTTGAGTTTTTTTGTTTTTTTTTAACATGGACCACAAGCATTGCACTAAAGCTGCCACAATGCGTAACTCATTTTGTTTGAAAAGTAACCTGTGAAGGATTATGCTGTTACACGTTGTCATGTTAGTGCAGCAAGCAGCAACATCACATGACAGTTAATTAAAATTTGCTCAAAGGAAACTCGCATCACAGAGTCCAGGTTTTGCCGCTGCTTAAAATCAGTTTTTGTGAGCATTTGAACCACATCTTTTGGTTGCATGATGATAAATCTTACCCACTGATACCTGTGAAGTCACAGTCAAGAGTCCAAGATTTGCTTGTTTGCCAGGAGCTGCAAAACTAAAAAGAAAAGCAACTTGCCAATATGTTCTTAACACCTTACATGTGATGTGAAGTGAAGTGCATTGGGCACTATGATGGTTATTGGGGACCAAAGCAAAGCAAAACAAACTTACACAAACAAACGTCTATGGTTGACCAAAGACTAGTTTCATTTTGTGTCTAACTCTGAGATTAAGTCCCCTTAAAGTTTACATTTGATCCTTGTTTACAGGTGCAGAAAGAACGTCCCGGGACTATATCACACCATTTCAACTAATAAAGTATTGGATTAATTTGCCGCCATGGCGTCCCATGGTGACGTTGCAGAGGGAGGAGGCAATGAAGAGTTCAATGACATCATCAAGTGGAGATCTGGTATGTTTTTGATAGTTTTAGTTATTGTTGTTTTGAGCCTTGTTTAATGCATTTAATAGCCACACACCACGCAGTGTATAAGCATGTGTCTTTTATATGAGAGCATATCACATAACTGCATAGAATGAACATTTTGTTGACAGTGACTGAAAGGAAACACTGACTGTCTCAGAAATCCTGTTGTGCATGGTTAACCTCAGTTCCCATGGAGGCAAAGCAAACACACACAGGCATACAGAGAAGCAGAGATGGTTGATAGTAACATGTTTGCAAGGAAAAAGAGAAAGTAACAGAAGAAGGGAGAGACAAGAATGCAGGGATGGGTCTAGAGAGCCACACCCTGTGATGCCTTTCTCAGTAGATCATTTCATTTAATAGGTTGATCTTTTATAGATGCCACCTGCAGAGAGAGAGAAAGAGAGGGAGAGAGAGAGAGAGATTTTGTGTCTGTTTCTGCTAAAGGATGTAAGTCATTAATGCCCTTGAAATACACATATGTTGAATTAAAATGGCACTGATGTAACAATCAATAGCGGGATGAGAAAGGCATCATAAAATAAAAATAAAAGTTTTAGTCAGGTTTTAAGCAAAACATGTGACTTGGACTTGGACTTTTGGTCAAAGAAAAAAAGAAATCTGAAGATGTTTGACATTTTATAAACCAAATGATAATGATAATAATGGTTTATATATATATATATATATATTTCCCATGGGCCCACCACCCATGGGAGGTGTCTAACGGTGCAAAGAGAGATGGGCGGCAGTCGGAGGCGGGGACCCTGGCGTTCTGACCCCCGGTTCCCTGCTGAAGCTGCTGCCCCCGCGACCCGACAAACGGATAAGCGGAAGAAGATGAATGAATGAATGAATATATATATATATATATATATATATATATAATAAAATAAATAAAAGATATAATAAAGAAAAGAAGAAAAAAAAGAAAATAATTGTTAACATGCAACGCTTTCATACATTGTTGGTTTAATCTGAGCTAACCTCCTAATCTAAACACCATGTATGTAAACATGTACTGAGGTCATAGTCATCACAAGGCACAAAATCATCATCATCATTTGTGCTTCTTTCCACCCTTCCACTCTTTAAAACCTCTAACTCCACTTGACAGTGACATTTCTTGGATAGTGTGACCTGTACTGTAGCATCTCTCTCGCTCTCTCTCTGTGTCTGTCTATTGTCATTTTTAAACACAGCAGAATGTATGAACAAAAGTGTGTAGGTTTTTCCATCTTAACCAGTCCATTTGCCAGCTTTCCCTGCCCGCCCAGCCTCAGAAAGCTGGCAGATTCCGTGCCAGGAATTCCACCGTTCCGAATGAGTTTGTAATTTACAACGCTTGTCTCCAGACCACAATGCTTGCAAAGATTCAGGTTACCTAGCAACCCCAAAAGTAATGTTTTCTTTCATGGCAAGGATGGGAAGATTTAGCGAATAGCTCAGCCACTTACTAAAATACCTACAAAATAGAGGAGAAGCAATATGTCAATATAACCTGCAGGTTGTGGCTCAATTGTTTCTTATCTTCACTTGATAGATGTGTCTATTTGTGGTAGTCGTGTAGCTGGTGGAATTACAGAAATATAGCTGAAAGGAGGTGTTGTTCATCATAATTCAGAAAGTATGTGAAGTAAAACACGGGTAACAGCTCCAAACTTCAGAGCACAGAGCTACTGAAAAAAGTCCTTGGAAAAACCTCTTTTACACCAGGTTACATGGGGTTTACGCTCCTTCCTCTCTTCTTCACCTGCTCTTCTTTCCATCATCACACAGTCTATGGCTTTACAAATCACAATGCTCTCAGGTGTTGAGGCTCTTAAAAATATAGAAACAAACCTGTGTTTTGCCTGTGGTGTCTGTGTCAGAAATTGAGACAGGGAAGATAGATGGTGAGAAAGAGATTTGTAACCTACAAGGGCTTTGAGAGATGATTGACAAGCAGGTGAGTGTGTGTGTGTGTGTGTGTGTGTGTGTGTGGTGGGCAGGTGGAAGGATGTTTTCACAGCTGAGATGAACCTTGTGTGAAAAGCACTTCTCCGTGTGATCTCCATGCTGGGCACTACGTGGGCGTGTGTGAATGGTTGACGAACATATTCACAACAGCCGAGTGTCTACTCGCAGCACGCACACATGCACACACACAATGTCACACCTTAGTCCCGCCTGTTTTGTCATCACTAATTATTGGCAGAAAGTTAATCGCTGATCTTGTGGAGTGAGTGAGCACATTCTGTTATGTTAAAGCCCCACTGTAGTTATTTCAGCCGGCGTGGGTTCCATTTGTAAACTAGTACGAAAGTTAGATCATTATTATTATTGTGTGTGTGTTGTCACTCTGTCATCCTTTGATGGAGGTTAGTTAGTTAGACAGTCTGTCCCTTTCACAGTCATGTATGCACACTCATGCCTCTTAAAGTTGGAGAGAGTGTGTGTGTGTGTGTGTGTGTGTGTGTTGGGGGGTGGGGGTGGGGGGTTACTCATGTTTTCCAGCATGACAAGTTATTATGTAAGCCCACAATGGAGGGATAGAGAGAAAAACGTTCAGTAAGGGACAGAGGGACGAGGGTGCAGGGTAGAGCCTCGTGAAGCTGCAGAAAGACTCCATAATAGCAACTACATAACGACACATGACCAACATGTACCTGTTGTATGTGGCTAACACATTAATGCTTTGCTTTTGATCAATTAAAGTATCCCATTTCATAGAAGGAAATCATTGGCAGATTGACCTGATAGGCTGAATCCTGTTGATGTGTGTGGTTTGCCACATGGCACTGCAGATCTAAAGAGGCTGAAGCAGATGTTAAGGAGTACTTGCAAACACTATTTGACAAGTTCTGTTTGGGTTAGCCTATAACCTCCCGCCCTCCGCCAACACCATCTACCTATCCTGGCTGTACTTACCCTCCCCCGCCCATTCCAGACTGCAGACAAATGTGAAAAGGTCAGATATCATCCACAGGGTTACGGGCTGTTGTCTTACAGCCATTACACAATAATAGACATTCACCTGAGCTTTTTTTTCTTTTGGTTTATTTGTCCTTGAGAGCTCCAGTGAGGAAACACTTTCAGAGCTCTGGTTACCTGATCAAATCTTTTTCCTAATCTTTCACCATTGTTTCTGCACATTAGCATCTCTTCTCTCACTTTCATGTTATTTAGTTTGTATTTGTGCATTTGTAAACGTGACAATAACAACATCCTTCCCAAGCTATATACTGTAGATTGCAGCTCATCAGCTTTACCTGTAGAGCTACAAGATTTATGTTCGGGTGTGACAAATAACATAATAGATTAAATATTGTTGTGTCTAACAAGAGAACAAGAATGGGATCTGATCTAAGTGAAGGGTGTGGAGGGTGCGGTAAGAGGATTTTTCTAAAGACTTGTCACCATACAAGCTCAGCTACATGTGATGTATGCTTAATTCTAGCCTTGACCTCTTATAACAGGGTGGACCACATAAATGGGAATCTAGAGGCACGTTTGCCTCTTAGCTACAAGAGTGAAAACTTTTCAGATTGTTTCTGTGTTATTCAAAGGCTTAATAATGCAGATAGTGGGTGTGCATCTGTATGTGTAGGTAGCATGGAAGCAAAACTAAAACAAAGGAGCTTTCACTGCAGCCGCCCCTTCATTCTAAGAGGTCACAAATTTAATTTGTTTTTTCTTTGTTTTGTGAACGGGTCTCATGAGTGTATTGAGAACTGTCCTTAGGGAATGCGTCTGGATGCATCATCACAGCAGTATTTATAGTACAAGTGTCTTTGCTGGATCTGGCTGCCTGGGAAGTGGGAGGGAACAAGAGCTGCAAAATCCTCATGGAAATTTGGGAATGGAAGCACTAGCCAAAACATCTCCCCTGGGTGTGGTTATCTGTGGGACTCGGCCTCTTTGGTCAGTGTTCATGTCAGCGCATCCAACAGCATCCAGACTCTCCACCCAGCCCAGATCACATTTAAGCTCTTCTAGAGAAGCTCTAGTCTCCTTTATCTGTCAATCTCCTATTTCCCCAAAGCAAACCCTTCTACTTCCCTTCTCTGCCTCCTTTTACGAGCTCATTAGGCCTACAGAGCCATGTTGCCCAATCTACCGTCTGACCCTTCGCATGACAGGATTTACTAAAACAAAAAAAACATGTTGAAGTTTGATTAATGGGTGTGCCCCTTGCTTTTTCATTACTGGGTGGTGGAGAAATCACAAAGGCGGCTGAGGGAAACAGAGCACAGCAAAAAAGTAAATTACAGAATTTGCAATCAAAGAATCAATGAGTGACAGTACGATGTAGCTTCTATGTAGGAAAACATATTTTTTGTCAGTGAATAGTGATTTCTACTAGTACAACTAAAAAAAAACCCATAGGTACGTGACTAACCTTGACTGTAAATGATTTAGTAGTCATGTAGACTAGATCATGTGTGGTCTCTTGTCTTGTGGGAGAGGAAAGCTTCATGGCTAGATCAGTCCAGGGTTTTTCAGGACCCTTCAACCACAGCTCATTTTATGTTTATAAGGCTGAATGGCATGAAAAGACTAGTATTAAAATATCATTTGTTGCGTGTAGTCTCTCCATTTCCTGTGAACTCAGGCAAATTTTGTGGTAATGCATAAAATAAAAGGTTCATTCATGCCTTCCTAGTGTGCGTGTGCATGCGTGCCTGCCTGCGTGTGTGTGTGTGTGAGAGTGTGAGTGAATGAGAGAGAGAGAGACGGATGTTTTCGACAGTGTACACGCACTCGCACAGCTTCACTCAAGCAGCTTGATGATGGATGCTCTCGGGGTGGTGTGTGAAGATGGAATGACAGAGAGGGACGTCTGTCTGTGGGTTCATGCCTGCTACAGCCCAGTGGAAAGTTCCTTTTGGTCTCTGATTCCTTCAGTTGCTGCCAAGGCCAGCCTCACCCATTAATTCCTCTGAGTTGTGACCAGACCAGCTGCCTGCGACTCTCTACGGAAGGAAGCGGATTTATTACAATCAGACTCTGGAAGTTGGTCACGGGTGGACCGGGTCGGTATCCCTCCTCTACTTCCTCTTTGTTAAGGAAAGGAAAAGAAAAAACAAAACAAAACACAGGAAGAACTTTCTCTCTCTGCCACCCTCCTCCTACCAACACCCCTCTCATCTCTCTCTGTTTCACCCTCTCTGTGTGGGAATAGAGTTGTTTGTTCAGTTGCCCCTCATTGACTAAATATGTCAATGAACAAATGGACTCAGGCCTTTGCGCTGCACTGCAACAGACCTGCATTAAATGTCAGGAGCGGTGTCACTTTATTGCGTGTTTCCTGCAATACTTACTCTGAGTCATTATGTTAAATTGTCTCTTTCATGTAAACAAAGAGGAAGTCAGCAGCATGTTTCTAGGGTTAAGGTCACTGCGGGTCACTTCCTTCCACGTGGGAGAATGAGAGCTGTAGTCTCCTTCACTGCTTGTTTTCAGGGGGGGAATCAGCTGTTACCCCCCCCCACACACACACATCTATGTATTCACATCTATGTCATCTGTCACTTACCCTTTAATTAAGAAGCTGAAACAACCTCTGCTCTTGTCACTCACCCTCCTGTCGTGTGTGTGTGTGTGTGTGTGTGTGTGTGTGTGTGTGTGTGTGTGTGTGTGTGATGTCACAAGCGGCCCAGCACCCCAAACAAACACACCCCATGTACTTGATAAATGCTCTTACCACCTCTACTTCCTCTTTCTGTTTTCTGCTGCGTCTCTCATCTCACTTGCACCACCTTGTCTTCCTGTTCCGGATTTGTTGTTTTTTTTAACTTTCTTTCTTCTCTTTTATTATGTTTTTCTAAAAAAAAGACTTTGCTTTCCATCATGAATTTGAATAAGTGGATGTCGTGGAAAAAGCGCAGCTTTTTCAGGAGGAGAGGGAAGCATGAAAACAGTCTTGATTTAGGTAAGAGTTTGAGCACATCTGTAGTACATCTGAGGAGGAGTTGAATTTAGCACCGCTGAGAACTAAGCTGCGTATGCACTAAATCTTTTTTATTTTTTATTAAAGTGCAGGCCTTATCTTTTGATTTAACTGTCCACCTTGGCTACACACACCTGACAGCACATCTTGTTAAGTCTGGAGTGAAAAGTGCAAATATTTCCACACTGCTGAATTTGTTTCTCCTACTTTGACAAACTTCACTGTAGTTATTTCATGTCCTCTGTGTGTCGCTCGTGACAGCTACATTGTATATGAAGTTACTAGTCATGTAAAGTTAAGTTTGATATACTGCATGTGGGGTCGACATGTGTTCCAAACTCTGATTTACTTGGTAGATTTCTATCAGATGCAGATTATGAAGTTAATGCCTTCTCCTAATCACTTCACGTCTTTGTGTGTGTGTGTGTTGATTTCTTGCTGATATGTCCTTTGTCTCTGTTTTCCATCTTCTTGTGACGGCACTTGCATTCTACCCTGTTGCATGCTGGGATAGTGCTGAACAGAGTCTCTGTGTTTTATCTGTGTTCATCCCCTATCCCTCGATGCATTATGACTCCCCACCCGTGGCTTGCCCTGTCCTGTTCTGCTCTGCCACCAATCTGTTTCCCTTTCATTGGCAGTGTCCCTCTTTCCCTCCGCTCTCTCTCTCTCCCTCTCTCTTCTGCTGCTGCATTCTTCTGATGTTGTCCTCCCTCGCTGGTCAAGGAGCGACAGAGGCAGAGGAGGAGAGGCAGGCAGGAATGTCAGATTCTTCTCAGCTCTCCTGTTGATACTCTTGGGTCTATCTCTTCTTACCTTTTTTTAAATTTTTTTATTTAGCTTTTGCTGCTTCTTCGGATCAGCATTTTGGTGACCAACGGTAAAAGATGGCCGAGTTTGTACTCAAAGTGAGAGGTAGGAACTTTTGACAGGTGTGTGACACATGGCTTGGTAGTAGCTAGCTGTGCCACAGGTGGTGCCGTGTGCATTTAGTGCTGCTGTGCAAATTGATCAAGGTGTGGAAGCTTTGAACTGGTTGGATAGAATAGGATGTTTACTGTGAAAGCAAGATTTTCAAGTGGATTGTTATGTTATGCCAGGTTAGTTAGTTGATATTTAGTATTATATGTACTTCCTCCCAGTTATTGGTAAATACACTACTAGGTGCAGTTGATATTAAGCGTAAGCTTAAAAAGGTTTTCTGGACATCTAAATCTTATGTTCAGTAGTTTTTTTAAGGACAGGGATACAAAAGATGGAAGCGATAGTGGAATAGTGAATGAATGGATACTATATTAGACTTGAAGACATTTACCGGTAATAGAAAATACCAAACAGAGTGGATTGTGAAGAATTCCCTAGATAGAGTTGAGACAGAAGCTGCAGCAGTGATTTGCAGTTTCCCTGTTTCATTTTTGGTTTGTAGAGTGACCTGGCTCGCTGCTCACAATTCATCACCTTGCTTTGACTAGATCCCAGTACCCCTCACCTCGCCGTTTCTCACTCGCTCCTAATTACTTATTAATTACACCAATGAACACATCTACACACAACACAAGCTGCTTAATGGTGATAGGGGTGATCTTTCTGGATGTTTGCAGTGTTTCCCTTACAAATTCCCAGATTTCAGCAAGTGAAGAGTGTCAACAAGGCTCTGCTGGCTGGGACAAGCTTAGACAAGTGACTGCTGGAAGGAGGAGGGAGGAATGCATGGGAAATTGTAGGAATTCTATGCATTCCTCTCAACATATAGAGTCAAAATAATAATAACACATCTCTGCAATCAGACTGTAAATACAAGTTGTACATTTTTTTTGTGCGCCTGTGTGAGGACACTTCTGTTTAGTGATGGACAGAGGTTTACTTGGTTTTCTTGAAAGTGTGATTGTTGTAGTACTGTGATTGTGTTTTGGTGGTGCTGTACTCAAAGACGAGACATTCAACAGCTGAGCCTTCTTCTAGACTTCCATCAAGGTGAAGTTCACCCTGGGAAAGTTTTTTTTTTATGACTACAGCCTCTCCTTCAGAGTTTCATAGCCAAGACTATCTTAATGCTTCATCAGCAGTGACCTGAGAGCAAGAATAATTTACATTTTGGTGCAGTGACTTTGAACATCATGACAGCTTTCAGACACACATCTGCCTGTTAAACCTCCAGTTATTCCCTTGGTTTAATGTATGTATGTATATCCAGTTATATGTCAGTGGCTGCACATTGATTTTGAAGCTCCACTGAGAGAGTGACTGGGTGGTGAAAATTGTGAGTGAAAGGTTAAGTTTTAACTGTTAAGTATAACTTGGCTAAAGGTAATTGCTGCTCACTCGTCCTGCTAAACTCTGTAAATATCTTTATTTGTCTAAGCTCCAAGCTCTCATGTTTACAGTGTGATGCTGCCGTGGAAACCCTGATGATTTGTTTGATTTTCATCTCAGTGCTTTGCGCCGTTTCCCCCCTCGCTCCCTGCCGTGTGGTCACAGGCTCTCCACCTGTGAGATGAAGGAGTGAAGGGAGGGTTACACCGGGAGACTGGGACTGTATATTTTATATGTGCCTCCTCTGTGTTCCCAGCTGGCTGCTTTGGGGAATGTGTGTTTCTGTGAATCGTTTTCTTGCCTGGTTTTGTCCTGTTTTGTGGGTTGTCAGCGGTTCATTTTTCTCAATCCTCTCAATGCTTGCTTATGTAATGTTGGTCAACACCGGGTCATGGAAATGGGAACAGCTGGGGAATGGTCATAGTTCAGAAAAAATAAATTTGTGTCCAAATGTTTCTTTTCTTTTGCAGAATTGATTTCCTTGGCTTTATTTAAAAAAAAAAAAAAAATTCATTCACTTTTTTCAGCTCTCCAATCAGGTGACCGAAGCTCCCGTGTACACAAACCTCTACTAAGAGAACATAAGTGTTTAAGTTCATGGAAATGTTATGCTCCTGTTACATAAATTATTGCCAAATAGGAAAATTTGACCTGCATATAACCTGAAATGCAACATTGCAGTCTTCATGCTGCGTGAGCGTGCATGTGTGTGTGCGCTCAGGGAGGTGTGATATCAATGGATATCTTACTCTTCCTGATATAATCACCACTTCCTGTTTGGCTATTGAGGAAGAGAAACACTTAGCACATTGTACTGTACATAACTCTGCACTGTCAGTGTGTGAATCTGTGACACCCCCTCATCCACCCTCCTGTATACAACTGTGTGTGTGTGTGTGTGTGTGTGTGTGAGTGATCAATTATGTGTAATACGATGACTTATTATTTGACAGGGAAGTATAATAGTCAACTATTTGCTCTGCATATGCCTGTGACTGTGTTGCTTGGCTGTGCTCCTGCTCACTGGGCTGATGGGATATCTTTATTATATGACTAAGTGACCCAGAAAGACTTCCAGTAAAAGCTTGCTAGTGTTACTAGATTAATGCTAGATGCCTTTTAATATGGCCAGGCAAAAATACATCTTCATAATCTTATCACCAGGATCTCAAATTGAATTGAAATTGAACTTTTCTGCCTGATTCTTTATACATGGCAAGATTGCAGACAACATTTATTGGTCAGTTGCTTCTTTTACACTCAAAAGAATCCACTATTTGATATGTCATAACCCTCTATTGATACCTTTTTAGCTTCTTTTCCACTGCTCGGTGCCGGCTCAGCTCGGCTTTTTTGGTTTTCTATCAGGCAAAAGTTGTCGATAGTACTACGATACTAAAAGGTGATGTGAAAACACTGCACACCACTGACTGGCCAGAGAGAATTGTCTCTCGCTCGCTGGTGCTCTCAGCTTGCGTTGTCTCTCTTCTTCTTCTTTTTTTTTTTTATAAAGGAGTCTGGAAGCCAACAACAAAGTCTAACTTTACTTCTAACGTTATCCTAAACTGGTATTCATTTTATGAATGACACGGCACAGACACACAAAGCAGCTGTATTTGGCCAATCAGCCATCCCTGCAAACTCCGCCCTTTTGATGTCATCACTGTGACGACTAGCTACATTGAGAGGGTATTAAATGCAGTGGAAAACAAAGTTTTTTTCCCTCCCTTTTTTCTTTCTTTTTCTATGCATACCTGACACAATAATCTTTTGGGCTATATTGATTCAGGTTCACAGGATAAGGGGTATTTCTGTATAAAAATCTCTCCCAGTGCATTTTTAAAATGAATGTCTTCAGAGCAGCCATTTGTCAGAAAGTAACACCTTTACTTATAGCTATTAGACACTAAACATGTTCAGATCAGGCTGAAGCTTACACAGCTTATACAGGTGAAGCTGAACCTGAGGCTTAACGTGCCTCATGTGAGAACGACTCATTGAATAGCACACATACCTCTGGTCAGTCACTTAAAGATCAGTGACCACGACTATTTTACAACTTAGCTGTGTGTATGTTTTTTAAATGATACACGCACATGGATGAAGTACTTGTGTGGCTATATATGTAAATAGTCATAAAGGAGATGACATAAAAGGACATGTGTTAAGGCTGTATTCATGTTGTTTATATATACATTGGGAAGGGTATTTCTCTCTCTTGCATGCACACACACACAGCTGCCTTGATCTATCCAACCATCCAACATTCCTGTGCTGTGGTGAGTAGGAGTAGCAGACAGATTGAAGGCGAACGGTGTTTATGAATTGGGTGCATTGTCCTGTCAAGGTGGTAAGGTGGAGAGCCCAGGAGACCTGAGCCAACAAGGACCCTCTCCTTGGGGGCCTCAAAGGCCCTCCACAGGGTGCTGATAAGGCTGTAAGGACAGGAGGCCTCCACAGGGGGATTTTTATAAAAGGAAAAGTTATATTGTGTTGAAAGCATATCTGTAGTATACCTGTCCTGCTCTTCGTGCTAGACTCTGAGTTGTTCTTGCCAACATTTTTCTCTCCCTCTGGCTGCCTCTCTCAATCTGTGTGGTGCTCTGTCCATGCTTTTTTTCCCTTTTTTGTATTGTTTTGGCTTGTGGACTGACTGTCTTTTTCTTCTGTCAGGACTTGTTTAATAATTCTAGCTGTTAGTTATCCACCGTGATTGATTGCCATCACTTTTTTAGACCTCTTTTATGGTATCTACCCTTCATCTCCTGTATCCTTCTCTTCATCTCCTACCTTTGCAGTCACCCTCTGTCTTCTTCTCCTCCTTTAAGAGAAAGAATCATTTAGGTATTGTTGCTGCTGTCTGAGATTTATGTGGAAAATGGGTTGACATGCTCTCAGGAGGACTTTAGACAGTGTTTATGTTCATTGCTTTTTAAAGAAAGTGGCACAGAAAAAGGACACCGTGCAAGTTGTCTCTCTTGTTACTGTCATCTTTTTTTTTTTTTTTTTTTGTTCCTCTTGATATTTCTGGAGCATTTAGATAATATAGAAGTCATGTTTGTTTTTCTACTGTGAAAACCAAAAATCAGAAGGGAACGTGACACTGAATAATAAGAATACTTGAAAACTCTGCTGCATCCAACATGTTCAACAACCTATTTTTCTTCAAATCCAGTTAAGTCTACCCAAAAAATGAAATCTCAGAATAATTTAAAATAAATTTGCAGAAACCATGTCTTATCTTCTTCTGTTTGTACACCAAAATCACAAATTTACTTCAAAGAGCTTTACAATTTGTAAGTCGGTGCAGGTAAAGAAAAACACCCATTGATTCTATCTTCTTCCCTCCTCACCTCCATCACCCCTCCTCTGGCCTCCCCCTTGCAGTACATTCTTGTTTTTATGCCCCTTCTCACACAGCCAGTGTCTGCGCACACACACACACAACATACACTCCACACACCCCAAACAAAGAGGCCAATGACCGCTGGGGTTGGTGATCATAACCTTTGACCTTTTGTTCAGTTCATGGTACTTTACACAGCAGCTAGTTGAATGACAGTGGCAGTTTAAATGCACTTACAAACATACACTTTTACAGCTTCTCCTCCCCCAGATTATAGTCTTAGTATAGTCCTCATTCATGGTGCTTAGAAGCAGATGTGAATGCATTTCTCTTTTTTTTTGACCTATACCCTCAGGTGTACAATTCTGGAACAAAGTGACAACTTAATGAACTGGTTATTTAGGAGGCCACAGGAAGGACACAGACTTGAAGAACATCCTGTATATCCTGTGATTGTTTATTGCAGGACGTTGTCTCTTTATTTGCAAGATGAATTCTTTCCATGGGCCCTTAACGTCTGTCCTATTTTGTTTCACTTTATTTTATTTGACTCATAAGTTATGACTTATGCAATTGCATGGACTACTCTGACGCATTACAGGAGCCAGCCGTCGCCCAAGCACATCAAAGCAGCTGACCCTCTGCTTGACACACAATGAGGTGCTTTATTAGAGTGCCATGTTGGAGAGAATAAAGGAGGAGCAGGGAGTCAAGCGGGAAGAAAATGTAAAATGGGCCAGGGCACAAAAACAAGAGTTTTTTTTGTCCTATACCTTTAACATTACCCACCTTTTGACATTTTATACACATCATCCAAATACTCCGTCGCCTACATTTTCCTTCATATTTAGATGTGTGTAATTTTCTGACTTTCTGTTCTAGCCACATTGATAGTGATGCTTTTAAGCCATGGCACCTCTAGCTACAATTACCATTTACCTGCTGGTGTCAAGTCTTGATACACCTGTTCGCCTTTCTAACACCCCTCCTCTCTCTTTTCCACAGATGAACACGACACAGTACAGAAGAAAACATTCACCAAGTGGATAAATGCACAGTTCTCCAAGGTAAAAATAAAACTATGTTGATGACCTAGTATAAATTGATTCTAACTCTTTATTGCACCAATTCAAATGCACAATAAAATGTTTCTCAAAGCACTAAAAAAGGTAATTACTTTTAAGTGCATAGTTGCTTCAGCTGCCTGGGATAAAGGTTTCTGACAAGTGACTTGAGGTTGTGGAACTAAATTTAGGTTATTTCAGAAATAATTACTCTATTTCTAATTAAAAGCTGATATTTTTTTGTGATGCTATACTGGGACAGTAAATAAAATCTTTACTTGTCACTGTATACATCTTGTTGAACTAAATGTACTACATATGGCAAGCCATTTCCGTATCTCATCTTCATATTTTAAAACAAATGCTCTCAGTCTCACACTTGGTCCTGTCAAAGTTTCTCTTCTTCTTTTCTATCGTTTGAGCTTTTTAAATCCGGCCAAACATACCTGTTAAAATGAGTTGTGTTATGTTTCCACTGTGTTGTCAGTTTTATTTCTTAAGAAGGCAAAAGTCTGAGTGTGTTAGCTATGTATCTCTCTATAAATCTAACCTAATATTTATGCGGTTTTCTCCAATCAGACAGGTAAGACGCCCATCAAAGATATGTTCTCTGACCTGAGGGATGGGAGAAAGCTGCTGGACCTGCTGGAGGGCCTCACTGGCACTGTCCTGGTGAGTTTTTTGTATGCGTGTTGAGGTTCGCACACTTTTTTTGTCACGCGATTTTAAAATTAGAACTTAAACTGAGAAACCTAACCTTTTAATATTTCTGAGATTTGCTTGGCTTCAGTGCTCTTTATGCATCTTATCAGTTCTTGTACAAGCAATGATTGCAAACAGCAAACTGAAGGCTCTCCCTGTTTTACTTCATTTGGAACTTGAGCCTTGGCATGAAGAACAAGACTGCTGTGCAAGTGCATTTTATCAACCTGAACAATACAATTACAGGAGAGCAATCGTTTTCATAGCTAAAGTGTGACTGCTGCACCCCCTCAAGCCAGTACAAGCAAAACTATTACCTCATGCATAAAACTAAATCTCATGTAAACATTAGCGCCTCTCAAGGGGCTTTTTTGGTCGAAACAGCTACATTAAAAACTGATGTGTTGAAAAATTATTTTATCCCCAGTTTCATCAGTTTTGCATGTTCTTACTTTGGCTGAACCTATTGCCTAATTTCTTCATATGTGTATTTTCTGCATGGGTGGTGTTTTTAGTAAGACCATAACAAAGGTTTTGCTTTTTTTTTTTATCAGTGTCACTTCACTTTCACTTCTCCAGCAGCGTAACTGCTGTCAAGCACCTACAGTTGTACTTGGTGCCAACTGTCTCACACACTCTTTCTATCTTTCTCTGATAGCAGATAGCACTAACTCTATAATTGGGTGCTAATGAGTGGCTGAGGTATGTGAAGATTTAAAAAGGATTTGCAGTTGTCAGCCATTCATACTGTCATTCTTTCCATACGTTGGCCTGTGGACATTGCTAATAGCATGATGGGTGTGATGAATGTATGCTGAGAAACCTCACATTGTACATTTCACTCTCTAGTTTGACCTGTAAGTGTTTGTGTGTCTGTGAATGAATATGTCATATATATTCTACTGAAAGTCATTTCCTCTAAATGGAACTACTCACTTCACCTATACGTATGTTTCATGAAGTGTCAAAGATCCCTGCAGGTTATTGATTGGCTAATGAACAATGAACATGCTGTCAGCTGATTTGTGCTGTGTTTCCTTTTTTTCAGACCAAAGAGCGAGGTTCCACTAGAGTGCACGCTCTCAACAATGTTAACAAAGTACTTCAAGTCCTACATCAAAATAATGTAAGTACTTGCTGTTTTTGATCCTATTGTAACATCAGCTGCTGTTTAGTGGATGATTTTAGCCAAATCATGTACACCAGTTCTTCTTAACCGTGTTCCTTTACGACCAAAGAGTCTGCAGAGTTTAATTATACCCACATAGTAAAGCTGCTGATTGCTCTGATGGACACACCATCAGCCAGAAAGAGGGAACTAGAATGAATAGTAAAATTAGCTAGTTGTTGTTGTGTAGTTGTTGTGTTTTGTTATAGTAGATCATGCAGACTTGGTATGTTTCCAGCACAGGTGGCACTGGATTAAATCTTACTAGTAACACTTCACGTTTATTCTAATGCCTATTATAATTATTTCTAATGAGTCACTGTCTCACTGTCTGCCTCCTCTTTCAGGTTGATTTGGTAAACATAGGAGGGACAGATATTGTGGATGGGAACCACAAGCTGACTTTGGGCCTCATCTGGAGTATTATCCTCCACTGGCAGGTGAGCACACATACATGCTGGTCCCTTCTGTTCTCCCAGATCCTACACACACACACACACACACACACACACACACACACAAACACACACACACAATCTCATTAATGTTTGCTCTTACTGTGAACTCAGTGTTCACTAATATTTCAGAGGGATCAGAAATACAGAAAAGCCAAATTGATGTGCACACGTGCGTGCATGCATGTAAGCATGCTTACCACTGCTTTGTGAAATTGACCTGCTGAAATATGAAACAGCCATCTGGAGAAAAATAGTTAATCAATAGGTTTTATTAAAAGAATAAAGCAGGTAACAGTAAGTTCCTGCATAATATCCTGGGAAACAAATGGAATAAAAAAATGCTAATTTGTGTCTTTTAGCATGTTGCATGTTTTAAATGTTTATTCATTTTTATTTATGGTTGTCTGTTTTTCTCTTTTGACTGTGTGCATGTAGGTGAAAGACATTATGAAGGATGTCATGTCCAACCTTCAGCAGACCAACAGTGAGAAGATTTTACTCAGTTGGGTGCGCCAGTGCACCCGCTCATACCCAGAAGTCAATGTGCTAAACTTCACCACCAGCTGGGCCGATGGCCTGGCTCTCAACGGTATACTACACCATTTCAGGTGAGGAGAACATCGAGAACATCCAGATGGAGCATAAAAACAAACATTTTTACTACTGTGACCTGTTAAAACTGATAAAACTTAGGAGTCATTTTCCATAGTTCAAAACTTACATTATTAGACTTAACATATTTGACAAGTGTCCTTTGGCTCCAAATGTAAATTTAGAAAAGGGAGATGTGTAGATGTGTAGGATCTGTGTGTGTGTGTGTGGGTGTGGGTGTGAGGGTGAGGTGAAGAGAGTGAGGATACCCAGTCTGTGTAACTGGCAGAAGGTCAGGTGGACAGGTCAGCGCCTGCCGGGTGTGTGTACACTTGACTTGCTCTGTTTACACCTGCCATGTTACTGTTTGCACACACACACACACACACACACACACTGGACTGTGAGCTGTGAGAAAGGCCAGTGTTGGTTTAGACCTGGGCCAGGGTTTAGGTGGATCACTGAACGCACACATTCCAAACCCAACTAGCCTCAACAAAGGAAGAGTCGTCGTTTCTGTAGGCAAGGCACATATAAGTAAATAGTCCTGAATTTGTTCCTACATGAAGAATATATTATGTAATATATGTGATGTGACGTAATGTAATCGTTAAAAAACTTGTGGTATGTACAAAACAGAAGTGTATGAACAACAGAAGATGTGTTCTTAAAATAATAATAAATAAGATGAATTCACTTGGATGAAGGAAAACGGTTTATTCTTTTATTGTGTTTCAGATTCATCTTTTTTTACTTTACCAGATGAGAAATGCATGCAACAAAGTAGAAATATGATCAAATAGTTTATTATGAATGATCTGATATGGTATCTTTTATACAGGAAACCTTTTGATTCTTCTGTGCGCATGTTTCCGCTCTCATTGCTGCTGTTCTGCTGTTCTGTCTTCAGGCCTAACGCATTCAGCTGGGATCAGGTGGTCCAACTGAGCCCTGTGGAGAGACTGGACCATGCCTTCACTGTGGCCAAAGATGAGCTGGCTATTGAGAGGCTACTGGATTCTGAAGGTATTACTTTGCCGCATTGTAGGGACAGGTCAATTGTACAAGATTTCTTTGGAAATACAAGTTTTTTTTTTATAAACGTAACAATTGTTTGCAAAAGAAAAGGCACCACTCAACTACTTTCATTTAGTAGTCCCTAAAAATAAAAATTTGCATGTAGACTGATATATATTTTACTGTCCAAAATAAATAAAACATAGTCTGAGTACAGGAAACCTGCCTTCATGTTCTGCAAGTTCTTGGATAAGATCACTGTGGAGTAAATACGTTGATGTTGTCTTGTTGGCTGAGTATTTGTAAGAAGCTGCGTTTGAACAGAATGTTTTTCTAGTTCATGTATGATCTGTAGATCTTCTGTGTGCATGAGTTGTCTATATTCAGGCGCCTCTTGTTAAGTCAAGGGGCAGTCACACCTGACCTGTGTCAAAACGAGATGTAATCACTACAACTTGCCTCAACTTGCTTTTTTCTCTCCCCTCTCACCTTCCTTCTCATCTAATTTCCCATTGTCACCCTTAACTGCTATCTCACTCTATCTGCCATGCTGCTTTTCTCCTCATGCAATTTTCACCTCATTATCCCCCCTCCCCCCTCCCCCTCGTGCTTTTCATTGCTTAATTTGTATCTATTTTACCCTCTGTCTTACAGATGTGGCGGTGCAGTTACCGGATAAGAAGTCCATTATTATGTATGTGACATCGCTGTTCGCTGTGCTGCCAAAAGAAGTGAGCATGGAGGCTATCAGAGAAGTGGAGACCCTGCCACGCAAATATAAAGCAGAAGCTGAGGACTCAGGTCCAGGCCTCAGTGCTCAGGTAAAATGTCTGACATGGTATGTTACAGTTGTTCCTTCACGTGGTGTAGTACAAGATGGTATGACAGTTTTTGTTTTAAGGACAAAGTGGTTTGGACACATGGGTCTACACCAGAAAGTCACAGAATAATCTAATAATAAAAAATTATACTCACACAAAAGGTGTCAACTGAAATCCATGGTCACGTCTGTTTTGTTTTTTATAGAATCCAAGGTACTCTTTTATATGCAAACGTTTAAAAAATCCACAGCTTGTACATAGCAATGTGGACAGAAGCACGATAGATAAAAAAAATCAGGAATTTATGGCTGGAAAGGAAAAACATGTTTCTTAACAAGTCTCAGATTTTTCTAAATTTGGAAACAGTTGGTTCACTGTTCACTTCACTATGTTTACTTAACAGTTTCTCATTAGCCATACTTTTTACTGTAAAGGTTAAGGCACTCTAACAAGTGGCAGAAAACAAAATGTAGTATGGCAGCATTAATCTAACTTAATACACACATGAAGAATATTAAAGATGGCTCAAGTACTTTGCGTTTTCTATAACTTGAAGATACACTATTGTAGCTCTGGGTTCTCATGCGCATTTGCTTTTTGCTATATTGAAGATCCTAGCTACTGTATAAGCCATTTGAGCCTGACTAACCTGACCAGCGTGATTTAACGATTTAGTGATATAACATTGAATAAATGACATATTGCCTAAGCTTTTCTCTCTGGACTTCAGCTTTTGAATTTATTTTCCACAAGTGCTAATTATAAACTGCAATTAGTTTAAAATTGACTAAGAAGACTGTAACTGTCACCTAGCGAACATCCTATATCAAGTGGTTTATGATAAATATGTCACAATACTGTTACACCCATAATACAGCCAGTAAAATAACCCCATTAATCCCCACGGTTCAGTTATTTCAGTAGTGACACAGTGCTTCAGATCAGCAGATATATCTCCCCCAGTGGCTGCCTGTCTGAATCCCTCTGTCTGTGCTGGTGTAAACATGCCATTATCTCTTTCTGTAGATGGAAGGATTATAGTTTTTAGGGGAGTCTCAAAACATTTGAACTCATTACAGCTTCAACCTTTGCTGCCCTGTTGTGTTTCTGATAACATTCAGTTTGAAGGCCACAGGCTCAGTTATGTGCAGGCATAAGGAATATTGTGAAGTATCCCATTGTGTGTGTTGCCAAGTAGAATGAGTCACTCCCACTCTGAAAAAGCCATCTTCATTCTCTCCAGCACTGGTCATGAAAAGCACAGCAGGCGCATGCATATAGGGAGCAGAGCCATGACTCACCCCTCTGACATTAGCCAACAGACCAAGCCGCACGCTGCTGGAAACATACCGAAGTGCTGTAAAAGGATGGGAGGAAATGAGGGAATAAATTGGTGAGAATGGGAGTGTGTGAAGAGAGTTGACAGAAAAGGTTATTTGAAAATTAAAACTGTCCACGTGTTTAGTGTGTGACTGACATACACATGATGATACTTTTTATTGTTATTGAGGCTTTCAGTGTATTTTTTGTGCACCTTGGTCTTCCTTGCTGTTTTACTAACTTGTGATTGCAATCTATGTACAGCTTTGCTTCATCCTGTTTTTTTATTCTTTTTGTATATTCCATTGTTGACTAATATGATAAGATTTTTGTGTGCACTATGGACCATACTGTCCATCCTACTGCACTTTTAGTCCATCCTACTGTTCTTTCTTTTTTTTCAATCACATACAGCTGGGGGGCAGCTCATTTCAGTGGTCAGGAGTCAGAAAATCCCAAAACCACCTCTTAAGCTTTTATTGCCCATGGGCACATACTTCACACACCCTGGAACGAGTGCTGGAAAAGTCTTTTTTAATGGCGCTCTGATTGGTCCAACAAGGGGTTTACTTTCCTGGCACACTTCCTCTCTCCATAGGAAGTGATGCGTAATACTGCTGAGTGAGACTAAGTGGAGAAAAAAATAAAGGCTCTTTGTTTTTGATGACTGTGGTACCTTTTTAGTTTTAGATGTGTAATATTGGTTTTGTGATAATGTTTAGGAGTTTTTATTGTGGGTTTTTAGATAATGTTTGTTTTCAGTATTGACAACTTCAAGTTGAGATCTAGTTCAGTTTTATAGCAGTACTTTCATTTCAGTTGGAACATGCATCAAAATGCATTAAATGCTCTAGAATCACTACTGCAAAAGTCATGAATGCAGGGACTGAGTTGAGCATCATCTGGTGATAATAAAGAGTTCTGTAGAGCCAGACCACAGCTATTTTACAGCCATTCAAGTCAATAAATAGACCAAGGCTGCAGTTTTCTCTCTCTCTCTTTCTCTCTCCCAATCTCTCTCTCTCTCTATCTCTCTCTCTCTCTCTTTGTCTTTCTGTTCCAGCCAGCCTACAGTTGGCTAATATAAGGAAGGGTTTACAGTATTTTTGTGAAAAGGTCATCATATATTTTCAGCGAAAGTGGCCTTTTCCTGAGTTAGCTACACAGACTTTATCACTGTGTAACTTCAGACTGGAAAACAAAGGTCCATTTGACTTGTTACTGTACCAGTTCCTACACACCCATTAGCATTTCTGTCATCTTTGGCTTGGCATGGCTGCTTCTGCAGATTTTTATCTCCTATTCATTTCAACTCCAACAGATTTTCCTACATTTCCTTGAGAAATTTGGAAACCTAGAATAGCTTATTAACGTTATCAGCAAAGGTGCTCATATGTCCATATAGTGTGCAACAACCCTATATTTAAAAAAAAAAAAAAAAAAAAAAAAAAAATATATATATATATATATATATATATATATATATATATATATATTGTAAACACAAGTGGCTGAATTGTCTATTCTATGATGTTTGGATTTAGCAAAGCCTGGTTGGTTATTGAGAGAAAATGTTAAATGAAATGAGCATAACAAGACTACTTTTACTACACTGAAAAGATTATCTTTCCATTTGTAATTAGGGTGCTCCAGGGTATGAAGTGTGAGATTTGAGTTTCCCAAGTTTGTCCTCTTTTGCCTCCTCTCCTTGGAGGCGGGTGCCATCCATCTTCCAGACAGTCCAGCCAACTTTACCCACACATACTACTGTGTTTGAAACATACTGCTATTCTTAGAATGAGGATTGACCTGCTCAGCATGCCAGGGGCACCTCCCAGCATCCCGTAATAGGCCTGCAGTTTTTTTTTTTTTTCTTAACTGAGCAGGGCAGGTTGCTGTGCGTGCTCCAGAGCAGCCAAGGCCCCTCCTAGATGTCTGGTTCTATTTTCAAACTTGCCAGCTGATGCGCCAGATGAAAATTTGAGTAAAGGACAAATGGTGGCTTTTGGCATGGCTGTGTTTAATAGACACGGGTGTCCTCAGAGTTTTAGATTTTCAGTATTGTGTTTGAGTTTTAATGTGGCCATTTGGATGTGACATATCAGGGAAGCCAAAACTGTTACATTGTAGTTACATTTTCCTTATTTTTATTCCAGTTTAAGTCGAATCAACATTATAATGACATTAGGAATACTGTCCAATGCTATCTTCCAAAGTTAGGCCCTGTACAGCTCACACAGTAGTTACTGCTAGTAATATTGTACTACTACTAATGCAGTAATTATAATGATGTAAACATGATATCTATAATTTGGTCAACCTGTGGCTTCACCTCACGTCTTACAGAACGTGCAGATGGAGGAAGCAGGCAGCAGCCCCCAGCCTGAGAGATCTAGCACCCCGACAGAGACGGAGGGGGAGACAGAGGGGGAGATGGAGGGCAGCATGTTGGAAGTGGACCTGGACAGCTACCAGACCACGCTGGAAGAAGTACTGACCTGGCTGCTGTCGGCCGAGGATGCTCTGCAGATCCAGGATGAGGTTTCAGATGATGTGGAAGAAGTCAAAGATCAGTTTCACACACATGAGGTGAGAAGAGACATGCAAGTTGGCTTATGGCATGTTGAGATGCAAACATACACGCACATGTGTACAGGGGTGTGTTATTTATCTTCTTTTTAAGGTGGATTTTAGTTATTACTGATGAGTCTTGAGACTTCCACCACTGTAAAAATGTGACAAAATAATAAAATGTATGGCACTTTTTAAAGTGAGTCCATGACTGCTTCTATAATTACCTAAATGATATATATCGATTTGGAATGAGACTTTTCAAATTGAGTGGCTTGATTGTTAACACACATGATGATGCACTTATACAGTTTTACACTACCGATGTTGTTATTTGTCGTTTGTTTACTCCATTTGTGAGATTAAGGATAGTATCCCAGAGATAAAGACCTCCCACAACCAAGAGTACATGCTCTGTACATGTTGGGAATGCCAGGAATTCTGCTAAGAACAGTGGCGCACAGCACCCCATGGTGTCCTGGCCCAGAGCTTACTTGCTTGTTTGAGAAGGCGTAGTTGCAGGGTTTGTGTCTGTGCATGTGTGTAAAGGGGCTTTGGCTGGATTCCCTTGGCTGAAATGTGAATATTTGTGAAGTCTAATGTCTGTAATCCAGGTCAAAGCAGAAAGCTGGTAGAAAGACTGAGAGCAACGAAATCCAAAGCCTCTTTAACAGCCAGGCTTTTCAGGAGGTCTAGAAAATCAATCCAGTTTGTTTCGGCCTGGTTGTTCATCTACTTACTCCAGTTTCTCCACCAAAGCCTCATCAAAAACAATGTGCTCAGAAGTGCAGTCAAAAATGCTTACTCATCCGGAGTGCTCACGGAAAACAGACAATAACTCAATTCACTGGCCTTCATATTGCTCACTACAAGAATCAGCAAACAGCAGCTCCTCTGAGGAGTTGAGAAGCAACCGGTCTCCTCCAGATTTGCTGCTGTATTCTGAGCACTTCCTCCTTCCTTGTCTGTTTTGCAATCGGCCTCAGTTGGCCACTTGACAGAATCAGCCGTTCAGTACGTGCACACAGGCTCATCTGACTGTTGCTACAGCAACACTTGTGAACACAAAGGCACAGAGGTGATGCCCAGGGCTTCTGCAGGGTGTTGTTAAGTGTTATACCAAGTGAGGTTAGTGGATGGTGAGAGCAACATATCCAGATGTTAGTATGTGGGTGGAGCCTCAGATAATTGAAGAACTATTAGGGCTCCATGTAAGGCCCTGATCAGATAGAGCACTATTTTGATGTGATGTAAACTCACAGATCTGTACCTTTTAACTACTAGTACAGTTTAAATTAATGAAAACAACCGAAATCTCAATTACTGAACTAATTTATCTCCAGGTTTTCTGTTCAAACCATAGCAGCCACAGTTAGTGAAGTCATATAGCTCCGGGAATCCAGCAAAAGGAAGAAAACACATGACATCAGGCACTTTTTTTGTTTTGAGTTGAAGTGTTTTCAATTCCAGGTGTTTATGGTACCCCTGCAAAAACACAAGGCAGTGAGCAAAAAGCTTCACTCCCATTGAAAACAATTACAAAAAGCTGCCCCAGACTGCTAATAAGCGCCCTGTCTCATTGAGGACAGGGTGTTTGAGGGTATCTGGTCATACATTGTCCCCCTTTACCTTGGACAGAGATTGTGTCTTCCTTTAAATTTACAATCTTGTCTTTTGTCCTAGGACTGTTTTGTTTTAAGCACACTACTTCCCAGGAAGGCTGACATTTCTAATTAAAACAGTTGCACAGTCAAGAGATTACATTTTTATCATAACTCTTTACCCCTCATATCTGCAAAGGCCTTTATGATGGAGCTGACGGCACACCAGAGCAGTGTGGGTAATGTGCTGCAGGCGGGTAATCAACTGATTGCCCAAGGCAATCTGACAGAAGAGGAAGAAGATGAAATCCGAGAGCAAATGAGCCTCCTCAACTCTCGCTGGGAAAGCCTCCGAGTGGCAAGCATGGACCGCCAGGCCAGGTAGAGACACACCCACATACATCTGCTTTAATCTGTAGATCTATTACAATACGTTTTGCTGTTGTGTATTTGCAAATGGCAAGTATAACTTGTTGATCTGTGATGGAACAGTTGAAATAATCTCATTTTACTGGATTTGTTTTACATTGTAGTGTGCTGTGCCATCACATCATGAGCCACAAATTGTAGAGGTCATCTTTCTCTCAGTGTCAGTGTTGACCTTAGATGTTTATGGGTTTTCCTGTAAAGAATGTGCAAGGCTGCAAGCTGTGTGAAGGTGACACCTGATAAGCCTGTAGGCCTAACAAGTCTGACGCTCAGTCAGTGTTATCAAGGTTTATAGTGCTTTAGAGACACACACACACACACACACACACGCACACACACGCACACGCACGCACACACGCACACACACACGCACACACACACACACACACACACACACACACACACACTTGTTCATGAATCATATTCATGATGTCTGCTTGAGCATTTGCTGACCCTGATTAGTGAAGTATATGTGTCATGACTCCCTGGAGTCCATTGAGTTGTGGGCATTGCCACTCATTCCAGTATTTGTGCTTCTGCGAGGCACTTAAATAACTCAGAACCAGCTTAACAGGCAGTCTGACCTTAAATTTTATTAAACTTATATCATCTGGCATCATATCCTTTCTACCTCCAAATGCCCACTTCTTTCTCTTTCCTCTCTATCCATATGTCTTTATATGTCTCTTACCTTCTTCCTTTCTCTCCAGGCTCCATGAAGTCCTAATGGATCTTCAGCAGCAGCAGTTACAGCAGCTTTCAGATTGGTTGACACAGACAGAAGAGCGAATAAGAAAGATAGAAACAGAACCGGTGGCAGAAGACCTTGAGGTCTACAAGGAACAGATAGAACAACACAAAGTAAAAACACTTTTTTATGTTTCTATAGAGTTACAAGACTGGAGATTTTGAAAATGGATGTAGTCAATGAAGTAGATGTGATATAACATGTTTGTATGAACTATTACTGTGCTGCTGTTGTTCCCATAGCGTCTTGTGGTCACTTTGTCATGTTTTCATCTTGTAGTTCTGTGACTCATCCACTGTCTCTGTAGTGTCAACATAAAGCTGAATAACCCCTCTCAGTCTGCTCTGTCAATGAGTAATATGTGACCGTGCTGAATTCACTGTTTGGGTTTCCGCTCAGGAGCTTCAGAACGACCTGGAGGCGGAGCAGGTGAAGGTTAACTCTCTAACACATATGGTGGTCGTGGTGGATGAGAACAGTGGTGAGAGTGCCACTGCTGCACTGGAGGAACAACTACAAGTGAGTTGTCAACCCAAATGTGCAAATTACAATATTGTTACCCTACTGCTATCTAATGCGTATTGACTATATACTGTATATATACATGTTGTTAGACAGAAGTATTTTACTCAGCTCAGTCTTGATCCACAAACCCAGTGTAAACATGAGTTTTACATGGATAATGAAGCTATAAATATTGTCTTTATATGTAGGAACCTCTACCATGTATTTCTAAAAACATCCTTTACTGTACTAATATTTGTCTCAATCGTACATTCAGTCTTTGGGTGAGCGCTGGGCAGCTGTGTGTCGCTGGACGGAAGAGAGGTGGCACAAGCTGCAGGAAGTCCTCATGGTGTGGCAGCAGTTTCTATCGGACCAGGTAGGACATTCAGCAGGTTCTCTCTCATATATACACACACAGACTCTTTTTGTAATTAAATGACCAATTATATTTGAACTACTTCAACTGCAACATTTGAAGACTCTCCTCATGCCATGCCACTGTCATGAAAGACAGAGTATTCAGTCCTTCACTACTTGAAGCTTGAAGCTCCTGGACTCCCACGCTGTTTTGTAATATTTGCTTAGTATTTGAAGTTAATTATGTTTTCCCACTTCTTCTACAGAGTTTATTCAAAGCATGGTTGGTAGAAAAAGAGGAGGCCTTGAGTGAAGTACAGACCAGCAATTTTAAGGACCCAAGTGAAATGAATACACATGTGCGCCGATTAGCAGTAAGTAGAGTGATGATTCTTGGTAGCTGCTATTCTGCAATTAGAGCATTTAATATATGGGTTGTAAATGTAAGGAGCCTTTGACTTAACTAAAAATGAAGTAGAACAAAGTCACACCCTTAGTTCAATAATAGCTGAAACAAACATTTTAAAACTGCTTGTATTTTGTGTAATTTAAAACAAGGTTTCCATGTATGGGTTAGCCTTTGATTGTTCTGTCATTAAATCCTGTAGATTCTAAAGGAAGACATGGAAAAGAAGAGGAGGACTCTGGACCAGCTGTCTGATGCAGGACAGGATGTGATATCGTTACTACATAGCGCTGAGGCAGGAGCCAAGATCGAGGCAGACACAGAGGAAATGGCCCATAGATGGGACAACCTGGTGCAGAAGTTAGAGGACTGCTCCTTCCAGGTGTGTGTTGTGTTTTTGCCCAGCCTTTGCATGTAATTTTCACTTGAAGGGATTTTGTTGTCCGGCTAACTGTGCTTGAAAATGTCACAGTGAATATCTGATAGAAATACAAGGATACCAGCTGAGGCAATTCAGTGCTGTGGCAAAATTCAGGAGGTGCTATAATTTACATGTGAAAATTGTAGGATGTATTGTAGTTTAATTTAACTCACATCAGTGGGTGTCAGGAACCTTTACAAGCCCCCACTTAGATCACGATGGAAGACTGTAAACTGTAGGTCTTATCAGTGAAGTTTGTTGTTTTGGCATTTGCAGGAGTAAGAATGTAAGACAAAAACGGGAAGTGGGGCAGAGGGGGGGTCTATTGGTTCCTTAAAGGTTAATGCTTCAATGAAGGTTAACATTTTGTAAATATGTTGATCCCTCTCTTATGTAAAACTTCAATATTAACATATCATTTTCCCCAAAAAGACTAGTAAAGTAGAAGTAAATTACATTTTGTATATGAAAATGGTTGCTTAGAGTTAGGCTTGTTTGTCACTTGTACTGTGGTTGATTGTTTTTCTTCACTGATACTCTAATGTACTGCTAAGGTGATGGAAGCTGTGACTGAAGCTGGGATGACTCAGATGGAGGAACACGTCGTTGTGGATACAGTTGCTGTGGCTGCAGCTGCTTCAATTGCTGACCAGGAGTTGGCCCCACCTGCCCCTCCTAAGAAACGACTGGTGGAGACAGATGCAGAAGTCAGACGAGTGTAAGAACTGGGACACATAAACACACATAGAGAGGGACTCTACCTCCCCTGTCAGAAAAGTTTAAACATTACAGACATATGAACACACACAAATCTACACATTCTGTCCTCTGCAGGTATAAAAATAAGATAGCTGATCTACTGAGCTGGATTAAAACATGGAAGACCTCAGCTCAGGCGCTGGCCTCCACACACCCTGAGACTTCATCTGATACCCCAGACCTGCAGGACAAGTTAAAGGTAAATCTGCAGATTATACATTTTAAAAATAAATTATTTTATTTTAAAGATAAAGCATAAATTTTTTAAACAACATATGTACTAATCACTTTAGAGTTTGGAGTTGGAACTCACAGCAAAGGAAGCCACAATAAGTCAAGCGGTCCAAGAGGGACGAGGGTTGATGGACCAACTGGAGAGAGGTATGAGGCAAAGAGAGGATTGACCTTGCTCATTGTCAGAGAAATTGCATAATCATACACTAGCTTGAAAATTGCAGTAAACCAAAGAATTATCCTCCTATAGAAGGCTAAGATACTTATCGTCTCACAGCAGCTCATGACTAATGCCTCTAACAGAAACCTTCCATTTCCCTGTTAAATTGTGTTTGTCAAGTATATTTTACTACTTTTCCACAGTTAGTTGGTATTTTCTGGATATTTACATGTCTACATTTTTTGTTATTATTGAATATTAGATGCCAGTTATCTGAACATGTGTGTGTGTGTGTGTTGTTGATTTTATGTAACTGCTCACTGAAATGAAGAGGTGTTGTCTGTTTTCCAATTTTTAGATTCTTTCTCGCATTCAAACAACATGATGCTTAAAAGTCTGCTCATGTATTTGTTGACATGCACTTGATATATGTCTCTGTAGAGGGAGTGTGTGTGGACTCGGTGAGGGCAGACATCGACCTGATCCAAACTGAGTGGGATGTGTGCGCGAGGCAGCTGCAGGCAGCCTGTGAGCGGGTTCACACCCAGAGCCGGTTCAGAGCATTGTCTGCAGAGCTGGCAGATCTGGACCGGGCCTTGGAGGAACATGATCGGTGGCTAGATTCAATCTCAGCTGTGGAAAAGTGCGATGAAGCTGAGCTCAGAAGGCTGAGTGGAGATTGTCAGGTAATAGTCAGTGTCTTACTGCTCAATCACCCTAATCTCCTGTCTGTAACATTGACCTCTTCATCTAGCACCATTCAACAGACCTGTAGCAGTGTGTGTGGTTTTGCTCATTTTTATACACAACATAAATACAAGTAAAAAAGCAGTAAGTAATCATGACAAAGAGCAAGGCATGTATAAGTTAATTTAATCAAGCCGATATCATCACAAACACAATTTCTGACGGTTGACATCAGATCACAATCAGCTCATTATCAGCGCCTGACAAAGTCACAAAATCCTGAAAAGGAAATACTAATTACAAGAGAATGGAAAAAAGGAAAAAGGAAGGGTGGGTGGTCACATCATACCAAGTCCATAAAATGAAAAATAAAAAAAAATGTAGGCTGTAATTGTGTTCCCAGCTGCTTTCTGTTATGTCAAATGTCGTTACTCACATTTTTTCATAGGAATAACCCCGCCATTCCCTTTTGTCTAAATATACAATAACATTAACAATGTTTTCTATAATTTTCAGTTTTGAAGAGCAATCGAAAGTATCACAACACCTACTAACACCTAATACATACAAATGAATAAACTTCCTCTTCCTCTCTTGTGCTCGTCAGTCTCGACTGGTTCAGGTCTCTGCATTGAACCTGCGGCTGGAGCAGCTTTCTGCAGAGGTGGGGTCACTGGGAGCTATGCCTTCTTTGAAAGACAACATGGTGGTAGTATCATCACATCACGCCTCCACACTGCAGCGGCTACAGAGCAAACAGCAAGAGGTCAATGAAGGTAATTCTGTTTAACTATATAAAAATACTAAATCAGTGCAGAGAAAAGCTGTTCCAAAACTGAGATTCCTCTGCACTAACAGCCTTGGGGCATCCTCTTACTACAGATAGCCGCAGGTCTATATATTGACGTTTTCCCTAAAACAAAGACCTATTTCTCTTTCTCCCTTCTCTTCTCAAAGCTTTCGGGTTTGTAGGGAGACTGAAATTGTGATCAGTCAGCACAGCTCAGTCTCACTTTGACTTCAGCTTTTATATGAATCCTCGGCTAAGCCACCAGTAATGCATGATGCCCTTTTATGGCCTGCAAAAGCTCACAGAGTGTGTCAGTGTATGTGTGAGTGATTGAGTGTAAGATCACAGCTGTGCCAGCTTCATCTTTACCTGAAGATGTGACTTGGACTCGGAGCAACCCGGAAAGTCAGTTACTGTTTTAACCTTGGAATTTATGTGGGCTGCTCTCCAAAAAATAGTCTGTAAAAGAAGACTTGAATGCTCTCCACTCCTCAGTAGGTGTGTGTCTGTCTGTCTTTCTGTCTTTCTGTGCCTCTTGGGCTTTTATGACTGTTAAGATTTGGATGAGAGCCAGGGAAAACCATTTTGTTTCTGCTTGAGGGCAGTTTGCCTCTCGCTGGGGCCTCTCTCTACCCCACCTCCCTGCTTTTCTCCCTGTTACACTCCATCTCTGCTCTTCGTGTATATAAACATAGCCCGATTATGTAAGCATTAAATTATCTGGTAATTAAAACACTGACAGAGAAGGAGGGGGAGGTGAAAGGAGAGTCATGAAGAAGAACCGGAACAAGAAGATATAAGGAAAGAAATGTAAGCGTGAAATTAACCAAATGAAGGTGGAAAAAGTCACAAAACTATGTAACTGTTGTTATTTGCAAGGGTTTATGACTAATTTTGGCTTTATAGTATATTCATGAAAGTTTGTGGCATGATTGACACATATGAGTTGGTTAAGAGAGAAACATGCTGTCAAACATCTGGGATCCTCTTACAAGCATGGAAAACCCACACATGCACTCGCATACACACATGGGGAAATATAACTGCCCTCTTGTGGTAGAAAAACCTGATGCTTCAGAACTGATGAAGATTGATACCTTAACTTAAAATATCTCTTTCGTTCTCCTCCTTGTCTAAATCCAGCCTTGGCCAGTCTTGAGGCCAACCAGGTGATACCAAGCCCGGTGGAGGGTCTAGAGGCCAGGCTGGCTACCCTAAGGGACGGAGTAGTGGACATCCTTACCACGGAGGGGGCAGTGGAGCGGGCACAAGTGAGTAGTGCATTGTTTTAATAAATGGATTCATGGTTAAAAACATGATCAGTGTAATTCACTCCCAACTGGATAGCTTTATTTGGAGACGGTAGCTGATAACATTTGGCACCTTCTGACCTTGAGTCTACAGGATTTTTTTTTGCTTTGTTTGTGTCTGTGCTTGCATTGGTACATCGGTATGAATGTAAACCTGAGTCTCTCACCAGAAAACAATAGGCTCCTTTATCAGTCATTTATTTCCCTCTGCACTGTATCAGACCGCTGTGTAGGACGAAAAGGGTGTGTGGCATGTCTTTGTAGTTTTGAGATATGTGTGTCAATGTGTTTAGTGTGTGTTACTGTGTGTGTTTTTCTCCTCCTTCTCCTCCTCCATCCTTTGGTGGAATGTGGCTCAGTCCGAGCTCTTGTTATCGTGGCAGATAGGGCATGGTGCCGGGGAGGGGGTGGGGTCATGGCACATTCTGGGCAGCATGCCCATGCATGCAGCATGGAGCTCCCTCAGTGTGGAGCCACTCAGCCAGTTAGTCAGCCTGATCACTATAACATACAATCCCATGACAGCCTCTCTGAGCCCTATTAGTAATTAGCCTAATGATAGAAGGTGATAGCCATCTGATTGGCTCTGTGTGGTTTATTCTAATTCAAATGCACTCGAATTTCACTACACAAATTATTTATTTAATTAATTTAATAGTGTTAACATAGTAAGTTGTTTTTCCTTTTTTCCTCATGTGGCAGCAATTTAATCACCAATGTGTACTAACCTGTGGGCAAGGAAGTTAAGGTGATTGTAAAGTTGTAACAACACATTATTGGCCCTTTACAAACACTTTTATTTGAATACTTGCAGTGTTCCCACACCTTTGCAAATTATTTACAGGATGTATTCATTACATAATTAAAAGTATTCTGCAGAGATTTTGACAAGTAGTGCTATGGAGCCATGTTTTGAAAAGCCCCCAGGAATGTGGATGACACACATTCTTGGTGTCCTGTCAGTGATTGACACTTGGTGCCAGATGCGTGCCAATAATGAAATACTGTTTAAAAAAAATAACAAGTATAATAAAAATCTGGCAAACTCTTTTAAACATAACACAACCATGGCCTTGTAATCATAATTGCAAATGTTTTAACATTTTTTCTTCAATAGTGAAGCCCAGTCAATCGAAAAGATCAGGAACCACATAGGGAAAATTCCTTTAGTGGTAATAGTTTCCAGGCTTGTCTATTACTTCTAAACAAACCTTAGACATGTTGTTTAAATCCTGAACCTTTGTTCACCTCAGGGTCTGTGTCTAGAGATCGAACGAACGCAGCGAGCCTCAGATCCTGCAGAGCTACAAAGATGGAGTCAACTGTCCTCCAGGGCCCGCGAGGAGCTGGGCACACTGCAGTGCATCCTGGGTAGCATGAAGGATAACCAGGTAAAGGAGCTGTCATTGGTAAAGTTAAAGAGCTGGAGCAGTTAGGTTTTTGTCTGACAGTAATGTTCAGAATATAAATGGTGGTAATACAGTGGTTGAATATTGTCGTTAGGTGCGTTTGGTGGAAGTGGAACGTTGGTTGGATGCAGTTCAGGAACTGTTGTCTCGGGATGCCACAGGGTTGGGCGACACAGAGAGTCTACAGGAAGAGGTTAACCAGTGCAAGGTGAGACATGGACAAGATGAAAAAAAAGTTTGACATAGTCATGTAATGATATTATCATTTTAATACTAAAAAGTTTATGTTTTTTAACATAATTATTATTCATCACTAAAACTAAGATTTTTATTCTTTGTTTGTCTTGCTATCAAGGAGTATGTGAATGAGATGGAGTCAGTGGAAGGTTCATTGAAGCAGATAGGAGAGAACGTGAGTTCTGTGCAGGCGGCTGCAGTCCCAGGACTGGCCAAGTGGGGGCAGGATAAATTGGATGAGCGGCAGAGTAGATGGGATGCACTCAGCAAACAGGTGAAGAAAAATGTTGCTTCTGTTTGTATTTAGTTTGCAATGAGTGTTCTTCTCATGTTATATATATTTGATAAATACTGAATGCTTATTTTATGTGTATAAACACAATTAATTAATCACAAACAGTGAAAATCATCTGCAAGTCAAATATACACCTTGGCACATTAACACCTTTTTTAATTTGTGTCACTCTGCTCATTATGCAGTTTATTTGATGGCATATCTTTCTCTCCAGCTGCTGAGCCATCAGGAGCACGTGGCAGAGAGTCAGGAGAAGCAGGTGAATCTGAGAAAGGACTTGGCTGAGATGCAGGAGTGGATGACCCAGGTAGATGAAGAGTTTTTGATGAGGGACTTTGAGTACAAGAGTCCTGAGGAGCTGGAGGCATCGCTGGAGGAGATGAAGGTGGGGATGTAGTCCAAAGTGTGTTTTGTATGGGTTTCATTCTCTTTTTCTGTTGCTGTCTTCATTGTCCCCTTACCTGTCCTCATCTCTCACAGAGGGCTAAAGAGGATGTGCTACAAAAGGAGGTGAAGGTGAAGATCCTGAAAGACAGCATCAACATGCTGGTGTCCAGAACATTGCCTGGTGGAGGCAGTGCACAGAAGCTGACCTCAGAGCTCGAGGGAGTACTCGCCAACTACCACAAGCTCTGTGACCGCTTCAAGGGCAAGTGCCACACCCTAGAGGTAATTAGTGTGTGTGTGTGTGTGATTTTTTTTATTTTTTTATTTTTTTATTTTAGGGAAGACAAATTAACTGTATTGGCTTCAAAATGTTAAAAATGATGGCACATGTGTCATAGTGCATTTGAGTTGCCTTTGAGTTTAAGGTTAAAGTCTTTCTCTGGTATTAAAAGCTGCTGTGACACATATTCACATAAAAATATTAACTTATTTTATGCATCATTGGATCCAATTGGTCAACTTGAAACTTTCATGGTTTGGTATTAGAATGACATGTTGGTTTATGCGATGTGTCATTTCCTAGACTCCCCTTTACTATTTGTCATGGGAAGAACAAGACAAGCTGGAAGCTAATAGTTGTTATCCTAGTTTTCAGTGCTAATCTGAGAGTGTAAAGTCATACTTTGCAAGCACTGTTTTGGATCATCCCCCCTCTGCAGGGTAAAGGTCAGACACATCACTGAGTTGTTCTTATGTTGATGTTTACTCTTTGCCTGAAGTCTTTTAGTCATCATCCCCTCTTTGTCCTTTGAGTGTTGTTGTTTAATTTCAGTATAAGGTTTTTTTTTAATCGGTCACTGTTAAGTGTATTCTCAAATACTCCTTTAAGATGGTAAGCAAGCACAAACTTCATAGACGTGTCACTTTATAGGAACATTAATGTTTCTCTGGTTGTATACAACTGTATTTGTATGTTTTTGACTGTGTCTTTCTATGTGCGGGGTGTATTGTGTAGGAGGTTTGGTCCTGTTGGATGGAGCTGCTTCAGTACTTGGACATGGAGCAGAGTTGGCTCAACACCTTGGAGGAAAAGGTCCAAGCTACAGACAATTTACCAGAGAGCACTGAGGCTGTCAACGAAGCTCTGGAGGTAAAAAAAAAAACACTCAGTAAACATACTTTAACAATCAATATTAACAAATCAATTACTGATTAAACAACATGTGTTTATAGGCAAAATTTCACATGCACACATAGAAAAATATTACTATAAAGGAACTAGCTGAATATTTTTGGAAAACATTTTGTTAAAATGCACATATTCATCATCTTCCAAAGCTGTCGGCACATGTCAACATACAGTAAATCTTTCTTATTATTTCTTTATAAATATGTAAGTAACAATGAATATGTTTAAAATTGCGCTTGTCCCTTTACTTAATCCTGTACTTTTTGAAAGGAGTTGCTCTTTGATCTTATAGACATTCAGGAATTTAGGTAGCCAAGATAAAATCACCTTATCATAAAACATACATTCAGACTGCATGGAGAAGAATAAACAACATCCCCTAGTCTGGATAAGTATGAAAATGTCAAACTCCTGAAACCAAATAACATTTTAATATTCTAAGTCTGTTAATAACCTTGTTGTCTTTGAATCTGTCTTCCATATTTCTTCTGCTTTGTCTTGTTGCTATATCTGTAGACTGCCTGCAGCACGACTGTCAAAGTGACTTTAATCACAACGCTGCTTCTGTAACATCGTATAGTGATAAAGGAAACTGAAGACCCTTGAAGACAATGTTTCCCCTTCTCTCTTTGTCCTTATGTGGTTTTGGCATTTTTTTAAAAACCCTCTGTCTCCCACCCACACTTCCTTTCTCTGTCACCTTCTCCCTCTCCCGCTCCTTTCCTTTGAAACTCATTCTCACCCCAGTCCTAATCAGACTCATCCCTCTGGAGTTGGGGAAGGGGGTGGAGGGGTGCTGTCGCTCTCTCTCTGACCATTACCTCTGGGAAGGAAAAGCACAGTTAATGACCCTACATAAACAATGACAGTTGGATCCAAACAAGCGCCGTCACTCAACAAGCTTCTCTCTCTCAGTTGTCTCTGATTTCTTGTTCAGTTATCATCTTCTTTTGGGGTTGCCTGTACCTGACACACCCAGCGACGCAGTTTCTGCATTTGCCAATAATCTGCATCTGTTTGCTCAGCGTTTTGATTCTTTTACACTGATTTACTGGATCTCTTGATGGAGCTGTGAAGCAGTTTCATTTTCTTGATCTTCATCAAAGGATTGTTTCATTGTTTGGGAATCTCCCTCCCTTAAACTCCCTTTTCCTTGTATGCTTGATTTTCACGATTCTTTGCTCATACGTTTACACGTGTCCTCTCGTCCTGGTTCTCCATTTACCACCAGTCTCTGGAGAGCGTGCTTCGCCATCCCGGGGACAACCGGACACAAATCAGAGAGCTGGGTCAGACGCTGATAGACGGGGGCATACTGGACGAACTCATTAGCGAAAAACTGCAGGCCTTCAATTCCCGCTACGAGCAACTCAACCACCAGGTCAGGACCTTGTCTTTGTGCGTAAGCAAATATGACCAGTGTGTGTGTTTGTTATAGTAGAAAGAATCGTATTTGATTTGTCATATTTGTATTTATTTTCAATATATTTAGATTTACACTTTTATCTTTCACTGAGTGAATTTGTATTTGAATACATTTTTCCTAAACCTATGCACAAGCTGTGAACAGATAAATATACTCAACACAATTATATGTATTATAGTTATAATATTATAATTATTTCATTATTATGTACATGTTAATATATATATTTTTTGTATTTATTTAAGTACATATTTAGTCTCTTCCAGCTGTCAGGACATTAACTTAGTTTTAATGTGGAATATCATAATATTGGATTTTAAAACACTGATAAACCCGAATGTAGAAGATTTAAAGCTGTGACCTGCCGTCTGTGTCCCCGGCCTCCAGGCAGTGAACAGGCAGATTGGCCTTGAGCAGCAGCTGCAGACACTGAAGGAGAATGAACAGGCACTTCAAACACTGCAGGAGTGTCTGAGCCAGCTGGACCACACACTTACCTCCTACCTTACTGACCGTATAGACGCTTTCCAGCTTCCACAGGAGGCACAGGTACACTACATAAGCACAACCCTCACACTTGCATCCAGGAGAGCCACCAGACAAGATAAGCCTGTGAATATTCTCATTCATCCAGGTCATTGTTATCTCATGGTTAGCTTGACTAGGCTGGGACTATTCAAGCCAGCATAAACCGATGAAGCTTCTTGGATGAGAGGTGAAACATCTTCATAGACAAATAACCAAGTCCAGTTTTAATTTTATTTAATTTCCTTGAAAACACCAGACAAGATGTGACACTTGGGGAAAGCTACCAAAGCCTGAGATTTTACTTCATATATTATCTTACTTGTCTGAAGGCTCTCCTTCATCTTGGGAACAGTAGTAAAATAAATGTACAGTTACATGATGAAAAAAAGTTTATATTTTAGTTGTTAAATTGGTCCTAAGTAGCATAATTTATCTCTCAACTTCTAAACCACTTCTCTACATATATATTACAGTATTATGTGTACATAAACTCAGTAGACCCTAACGAATGCATAAATATACATGAAATAGCATCTGTACTCAATCCCACTTTTCCTTCAGACCATTGGTTCAGAGATTGCAGCCCACGAGGTGACAGTGGAAGAGATGAGGAGAAGGAACGTGGCCAACTTGCCTCCGCCCTCCACTGATGGCAAAGCTGCCAGAGGTGGGACCATGCTGGACCAGCTACAGGTAACAGTGACTCCTTCTGGAGAACATCAGGAACTGCAGGAATTGATGTCAGACTTTTATTTTTTACTTTTACATGCTAGACAAATACCAGTTCATGGCACCATTGTAAAAGTAGTGGTACAGCTGTGTATAATCTGCATTGTGACATTGTTGTCCATGTTTGTTAACCACTCCCTTTACTGCCTGTAGAGGAAACTGAGGGAGATCTCCACAAAGTACCAGCTATTCCAGAAGCCTGCTAACTTTGAGCAGCGCATGTTGGACTGTAAGAGGGTCCTGGAAGGTGCCAAAGCTGAGCTGCACATTCTGGATGTGAAGGACGTGGAGCCAGAAAAGATTCAGTCTCACCTCAATGGCTGCATGGTGAGAGCTGCAGTTTCTTTCTTTTAGACAAAAAATATTTATTTGTAACTGATTGCAAAGTACAAATACAAAAGTTTAAAGTAAAACTAGAGACATAAACAAAGATATTTGCCAGTCTAGCCACCTATTTCTTCAATTACAGATGCACAGAGTCTCAACCACACTTTTCTTCTCTTTTCGCTGTATAGAAACTCTACAAGTTGCTGAGCGAGGTGAAGCTGGAAGTGGAGACGGTGATAAAAACAGGTCGACAGATTGTGCAGAAACAACAGACAGAGAACCCCAAGGCTATGGATGAACAGCTCACTGCTCTGAAACTGCTTTACAATGACTTGGGGGCACAGGTAACTTTACTTAGAATTTACTTTCAGTGGTCTACAAACTGCAGCATATGCTAGAATTATAGTAACCCTCGGCATCTCTGAACCCATTTTACAACAGGTTTTTTTCTTCTCTTCATAGGTAACAGAGGGCAAACAGGACTTGGAAAAAGCTTTGTCTCTGTCTCAAAAGTTCCAAAAGGAGAGCGCCATCCTACAAGAGTGGCTGACCACCAATGAGGCTCAGCTCCAGCAAAAGAACAGCAGTGGAGACATGCCAGCTGAAATTGATGCTGAAATTGCATGGGCAAATGTGAGTAATGGTCCATGTGTATGGGCTTACTTGAGGGCGTTCTTTTTTTAAACTATTTTTATTACTAATTAAGAAGAAGAGCAAGAGGAAGTAAAAAATACTAGAATGAAAAGTTGTATTTGTTGTATTTGGTCATCAAATCTCCTTAGCAATGTTTCTTCCAGTAGGTGGAGCAAAGGAACAACAATTTCCCTCTTTCTAACATTGGATATGAACTATATTAAATTATTATTATTAAAACTGAAACATCTTGTTTTAAAAACCCCTGTCCCCTGAAATGAGATTTTAAACGAGATTTTAAACGGCTCATAGGTTCACACCAAGTCAACAACAGCACTATAGTACATGAGTGTTTGTGCACTATGAACATAAGTGTGTGTGTGTGTGTGTGTGTGTGTGTGTGTGTGTGTGTGTGTGCATACGCAATAAAATAAATCCTACCAACTGCTAGCTGATGTGGCAATAAATTATTGAAATATGAGGTCAACTCATTAATAATTTTGTGTGTGTGTGTGTGTTGCTTCACCAGGGCCTGTTGAAGGAGTTGGAGCGTCGTAAGATGGAGCTGTCTAGCTTGATGGAGACCAGCACCGGTCTGCAGACTCTGGTGGAAGGCAGCGATGCGCAGCTGGAGGACCGACTATGTGGCCTCAATGAAGCCTGGGGCTGCGTTCGCACCTGGACTGAGGACTGGCTTAGTGCTGTGCTGGTGAGTACAAATATTTTATATAGTAGGGATTAATAAATAAAGAGTAAGTAGATTCTCCCACCTAGTTTAAGTGCTTATACAATACTACCAAGTGGGTACATTTTTGTCTTAGCTGTCCCTTTCAGAATGCTATGTGTAGTGAGAAATCTGTAATTTACTTGCATTTATTTTACACATCAAATGTTTTGGAGTAATCAGTGCTTAGTTGGTAAGTTTTAAAATCCTAAAAAGTTAATTGAAATTGATAATAATAATAATAGATTTCCTGATTATGTCATGTTAGTCAATCAATTTTAATAGATTGGCTAAGGAATACATTTTTAAACAGAAAATGCAGAAGGACATTCTTTTCTAAAATGTTTTTATGTTTTTTATGTCCTAATGAAAACACTGAGCCTTTGTTTTTGTGTGTGTGTGTGTGTGTGTGTGTGTGTGTGTGCGTGTGTGCGTGTGTGCGTGTGTGTGCGCAGAGTCACCAGAATGAGGTGGAAATCTTTGATGAGAACCTGGCTCACATCAGCACTTGGCTCTATCAGACCCAGATCCACCTAGACGAGGCCGAGCGACTCGCCCCAGTAGAGAGGGAGAAAGTAGTCAAGGTAAGGGAGAGGCAATTGTTCCACTGTGAGAAAGAAAACAATTAATATGAATAAAGGCCACAAGGTGTGGATACAATACACAGATTATTTTGAGGGTTCCAGTCTGATGTATTCATTAATACAAATTACCTTTGTATTAAAAAGTCTGAAAAATATGTCAAATTTGTAGAGCTTACACTTTGGCAAGCATTAAGGTATTTTAATAATAAATTATGGAAATCCCTGCTCCTCACAAGGAAATGCATTCTGCTAAAATCCATCAAGAAAATCCCTCTTGTTACTCGATGTATGTATGTATGTATGTATGTATGTATGTATGTATGTATGTATGTATGTATGTATGTATGTATATGTATGTGTGTATATCTATGTGTATGTATATGTATGTGTGTATATATGTATGTGTGTGTGTACTAATGAGAGGATTAGTTCTATACTGCAATGTAAAACATCAGCAATTTCATCAGCAGTAACCGATCTGAATTGTCCACAGTTTCAGAAACTGTGTTTGGTTTAGATGGGAATTTTCAAAGAAGTAAACTTACTTGCACAATACTAGCACATTTCAATTTAGTTCGTATTAATGCCATAGCTTAACCTTGCCATGTGTCACACAAAGGAATAAAAAGAAAGTAAAAGACATAGACAAAGTATGAGAAAGAGAGGGTGGCTAAATGAGAAAATGAAAAAAGAGGAGAAGCTGACCCTTTTTGTGGTTCTGTCAAATCATTTACCTTGCAGTTATATTAAATTCTTAACCCTTCCCTTCCTTTCCCTCGACAACTGAAGGTCTCCCCTAAATATCAGCAGGTCCCTGGGCCTGCTAACCTTGATCAGTACATGCAGTGCTAAATTCTCTGGTCTGATCCAAGGCTACTCTGCCATCTAGTCTAAAAGAAGAGAATGACTGATAGCACGAAGAAATAGAAAAATAGATGATCAGCTACTCTGTGTCTGTCCTCAGCGCATGCTGGAGGAGCTGGAGGATATTAGTCTGCGTGTTGACAATGTGAGGGACCAGGCTGTCATCCTGATGACCAGCAGGGGGCCCGCTTGCCGAGATGTTGTGGAGCCTAAACTGGCAGAGCTCAACTGCAACTTTGACAAAGTGTCCCAGCACATTAAAACTGCCAAGGTATGAAATCAAACAAAGATTAAATCAAAATCACAACATCAAACAGACCACTTTAACTAATGCACAAGATTAGAAATTCACTCATTCAAGTTTTGTGTCACAAAAAAATATATAGCTTGTACTATTCAGTGTGTCTGTTACTTGTGTGTTCAAATACAGCTGATGACCAGCTTGGAGTCAGGTGGTGTTGAAATAAACCAGCAGGCACCTCAGCAGGTACAAGAAACTCTCATTAATACAACCTACACTGATAATGGGACAAACCTGAAATACATTGAAACTGCAAAGATATACATGAAGCCAAACACAGTAAAAGATACATGACATCACAAGGGACATCATTGTATTTCAGCATCAAGTTTAAAAAAATAATCTGCACTTTTCATCTTAGTTCATGAGATGTATGTTTGCTCTTTCTCATCAGATCATCATTCACAGCCAGGAGACCCGAGTAGAGAGTCAGTGTGCTGACGCTATGGTCTCCAGTGAGGTGCAGGACCTTCAGGCAGAGCTCCAGGATACTCTTAGGGCTCTGCAGCAGCAGCAGGATACAGCAAACATCCTGGATGATGACAAGGTACACAGTGACCTTCCAACTTTGTCCTTCTGTGGATTTTATGTAAAACATTTAAGGCAACTGCAATAATCATTATGATGATGGTTGATAATAATGCTGATATAAGAAGATATGTTCACATAGAAAAATAGCAGAGAAGTAATTGCTTCGTTTAAACAGAGCCGCTAAATGTACATTCAAAATGTAATTTTCAATAGTAGAATTGGCTCCATTTCTAGAAATTACCTTGTACCGATGAATGTGAAAATACACACACACACACACACACATACACACACAAAATTGCCCCAGGTTGCCAATTATTCCCTCTCTGTCTCTCTAAACCTGAAGTTTTATGAGATTTTCTATGAACAGTGTACCATAATACAGGCTATATACTGTAAAGCTCCCTCCTGATAAGACGAGCTTCGATTGGACAATTCAAGGTCTGGAATTCAATCTGTGTTATCAAGGTTTATGACGTTAAACACACTAGCAGAGCAAACCTGGCCAATCCAAAGCAAGGTCAGTGTGCCAGTTAGGAAGCTCTCATTGTGTTTTAAACAGTGTGCACAGAGTATCCAGTTTGATCAACTTGTTGCTTGTTTAGCAAAGGGGAGCTATTTATGGTTAAAGTCTGCGCAAGTTTTTATTTTTCATGCCCACTGACTAGATGGATAGATTTAAGATAGGGTAAAGACTGCTGTAATAAAAAAAAGTTCCAGTTGGGTCTGCATTGCAGGCTCTTGAACTTGTTATTTGACCTTTTGCCCACACACTCTCTCTCTCTTCACCAGATGGATGAGGAGAAAGCCAGTGTAGAAGACCTACTGAGAAGAGGAGAAGACCTCCTCCAACAAACTCCAGACGAGGGCCAAAGGGAGGAGTTGAGACTTCTGTTGATCCGACTGCAGAGCCAATACTCTGCTCACAGGGTGAGAGGCATAAAAAAAATATGTTGTGTCTTCCTTAGGCGGGGCTTGTAGTGAGTGTGTTTTGTTATCTAGGGGAAAAAAACTGTGTCTCTGTCATATTGTTTGCCCGTCCAGTTTGGTCAACATGTGTGTGTTTGTGCGTCTGCCTGGTTTAGGAGTTGAGGGTACTACGGATCAGGCAGGTAGAAGTCTCGGAGGATTCGTCTTCCCACACCTTCACAGAGCAGCTAAGAGAGTTTTCAACCAAGGTGAGGTCTGAGTTCTGTCCATCACTGTTTGTACTCGATTGAATGACTGTGGTTTTGTTTTAGCATTGTGTGACATGCTGTATTATCATGTAACACAATATGTGTTAATAAAATTTATAATTTTCCACCTGCTTCTTCTTGGTGTAGGAGATGTCTGCTGTGGAGCGTAGCGGTGCTCCCTTACTGAGCTCCTCTGACTACCTGCTGGACATCAACAAAGTGCTTCTCACCATGGCCGACAACGAGTTGCTCCTGAACTCTTCTGAGCTCAGTGGAGGGCTGTACGAAGACCTCTCTAGCCAGGAGGACACACTCAGGGTGGGTCAGCACTCGAAAAACCAAATTTAAGTCACAAGTTAGTTTGCATGTTAAAAAATTTCCTGCAATATTGTTTGCTTTTGAGTAGAATTTTCACACGACAAACAGAAAAGGTTTACTAGAAGTTCTTCGTTGGGGTATTTAAGGTTAGTCAGCAGCATGAAGGATTTAAGGTTAGTCAGCAGCATAAAGGATTAAGCTTGATCAAGGCTTGGGACCAAATCTGTCCTTTCTTTAGATGAGATCAGCAAAATATTAAAGTCAGTCTGTCTCAGATAATCAGCTGAAGTGATGTGGGGTTTTTTTCTATTTTCTTCTGCTTGTTGTATGAAGCTTACTTACCATTGTTTTAATTCAAAGCCTCCCTTCTCACTTAACTGTCCCTCTTCCTTCATCGTTTATTTGTCTTTTCTTAGAATATCAAAGACAATCTGGAGCGTCTTGGTGAGCAGGTTGCAGGGATCCATGAGTGCCATCCTGATGCCATCCGGGATGCTTCGCCCGCTGAGGTTGCCCAGATTGGAGATGCTCTCACACAGCTCAATGCTGAGTGGGACCGCCTCAACCGCATGTACAATCACCGCAAGGGGTGAGTGTGCCGACTTCATGCAGCAAATAAGCTGCTATTTCCAGAAATAAATGTATGTGAATTTGTGTGTCAGGATATTTAGTTGAGGCTGCAGAGACATTAAATGCCAGCTGTCTACTCATCAGGAGACAGCAGGAACAGATAAAGAGATACACACACACACACACTGACCTTGATCTCTATCAAAACAGTGCCTTGGGTATAAACAATCTCATGCCTATTCACATATTCACTGTGACCTTGACTATCATCAGCACAATTCCTTGGGCATAAACAGTCTCCATTTGCTGAGTACAGTAATATATACACATGCTAGAATAAGCTAGTAAGATAATTTTTCCGATTGCACACAAATGCAAGCGCTCCATATGTACGGTAATTGCAATAACCTCTGGGCATCATTAAAAATCAAAAGAATGGAGTATATTTTGTAAAATTGCTCATCCAAAACCAATTTCCTTGCCTTGTCTCTGATCAGATTTGTTATGCTCCAAGCAATGCTGTAAGAAGAAATAACCCTTATACAGATCATCAGTGCGATAAAGTAAAATTAATCAGCCTCACGATCTATGTTGATTTATTCGGTAGCATCATATAAATCCTTCTGTCTATTCAGGTATTCCTGAGCATTATGATATTTTTAAAGTGTTTTATAGAAGTCAAATGGTGCATTATTTTCTCATAGTAAACTATAGGATTTTCCCTGTATGGGAACTTGGTTGTACCCTAAGGCATCTGAATTCCTTCATTTCTCATCCTGTTCTGTGTTAAGCTTACTCTGTCTAAAACCAGAGATGTAAACATACATTTAAACAAAGTAAGTGTCATTTTCATGTCATCATTGTAATTGGAAACTAACTCTGCAAACAAAACAAAACAAAACAAATCTTAAATTAATTAAATTAATAAATTATGCTGATATTTGCATTCTCCTGGTGTTACTATTTTGCATAACTTTATACTTAATAATAAATTATAATATAATACTTTATAATGAATTATATTATACATTTCAGTGGGGAATGCACTACTTTTTATTTCACAACTACTTTATTTGATAACCGTAGTCACTAGTTACAGATTAACAAATTATATCCAAAATATAAGAAGAGCTCATAAATGGGATGCCTACTTCAGATAACACTACCAAATATAAAGTTGTAATATATAACATAGTTGAATTTAGCTCCACCTAACCAGATACAACGATAAAATGTTGCTTGCACTTTGATTCATGAGAAAATGGAAGGCAATAATAAAAAGTGATAAAAGTGATAGGAGCCGCTCTGTTGAAGTTCCGCATTTTTTCCCTTCAGATTTTCCTTGAGCATTTGTTGATTTCATTTAACTATTTATCCAGAAATCTATCAAATATATAGTCTTTTTGTATTTATTTCATGAAACTCAAACAAGGATTAGAAGGTTACTGTGAAGAAAGACATAGTGTGTGTTTGTTTCCTCGTTGTGCCGCAGGAGTTTTGACCGTGCCATAGAGGAGTGGAGGCAGTTCCACTGTGACATGAATGACCTGAGTCAGTGGCTGACTGACACAGAGACGCTGCTGTCCGAAAGCATTGGTCCTGAAGGACAACTGAACCTGGACTCTGCACGACAACACCAAGAGGTCAGTGGAGGGTGATGGAGCATGTGGAGGTCTGAATGTGTGTTTTGTGTGTGACTGCCTAATTCCACATGCACAGAAATGATGATTTTTACATCTCACACCACCAATGAGACATAATTATTAATTATTATTTAATTATAGTGGAGATATTGGTAGCTAGATGGTTGGAAATGTTAGACAGAAGATATTTGCATTCTGTTACCAAGGGGGAATGGGTGGTATAATGAACCTACTCATCAAATACACTGTACAAAGAACTGCTCATTATGCAGAGTGAGAAATGGAGAGAGGTGAACTGAAGAGTAAGATAAAAGGGGGCTTCTAATTTGGTTTTGTTTGACTACAAAAGCGCCAATTTAATTTCAATGGGGAATTCAATTCTCCGAAGCCGTGGCATCATCATCATCACTGACACGACCACCACCATTATCACCTTTCCTTTCACATTATCAGTGTGATTTGCGGAGCTCCAGCTCCTATCTGTCTAAACCTTTTATATGTTTTCACAGTCACTGAGAACGAGACAAGGGATCAAGTGGATGGGAATTGAGAGATCAATTAGCTGACTCACCCTTTACCTGACTTTAAGATTACTCTCCTTACTTTATGGATCTGTTGGCAAGTTAAATTTCTCTAGGTAGAAGTAGACATTTGGCAGCTTAAACCCTGATTTGAACCACAGATCATACATATGTGTCAATTAGAGATTTGCCTGTAAGATGGACTTGAGCTGGGGATTTGGCCCTGAGTGAATCGGCTTATGCTGTGTGATTGATCCCAACTTTCACCTCTTTTTTGCTCTTTTTTAAACTTTTTTTTTCTACTCAGTCCGTCACGCCCTTTCATCCTTTTTTACTTATTTTAGGAGCTGGAGGAAGGCCTTTCCAGCCACCAGCCTGTCCTGGCTGTACTGACCCGCACTGGGGAGCAGATAATTGGGCAGTTGTCATCCCCCGATGGACCCCTACTTGAAGAGAAGTTAGATGCACTGGGTCAGCGTTGGAGAGCTGTCAGCCGTCAGGTCCTGGACAGACAACGCAGGTAGTGTATCAATGGAAACACGATGGATGTCATGTAAATAAGGTTGTATGGATAAGATGGATTATAGGAATATACAGTGCTGTAGTCAAATTTTGGATTTTGACAAAATCATTATATATCACCATCAGTCATTGTGCTTTAATATAATGTAGTGCTTCCTCTACATCCCTGACACTCTTTGTTTTCTTTATCAGTGCTTGGCAGGTTAACATTATCAGTGTGGTCAATCAGTCTATAATAGTCATTTAAATGTAAATTTTGAGATTAAGCTTGCAACCTGGGGGAAAAGGAGATCGTTATCTGAGTACATAATGTGTGTGTGTGTGCGTGTGCAGGCTGGCTGGAGGGGACCCGGCCCTTTTAGACCTGGTGAGAAAACGTGAGGAACTGGCTTCGTGGCTGGAGCAGGCAGAAAATGCTGTCAACTCCCTACCTGTCATCGCCACTGACGAAAACCTGAAAGACCTCAAGGTACAGCATGGACCAAAACATGCTCAAGTTCATATTAGTCAGCCGACGCTTCATCAGAACAGCCGATAGATGTCATAGCTCTGACAGTGTTGCTGTTTCTCTTTTGCCCTTCTTGCTTCACTGTACACACAAGTCACTCTCTGTATGTCAGTCATTCAGTGCAAAACCTGTCAAACTGACCAAACACTCACAGAACTGGTCTTTCGCATGTCTTGATTTGAACAATGCAACAATTTTTGTTGAAGGAAGTACAATCACTGTGTTTTCTGTCTTCATTCCCACCTAACAACAAACTCAGATTTGTCCTGTCGAGGTGCATTGTAGAAAGTGAATGCCAGTGAGGTTTTAGGCCATGTGCACTGCTGACTCGGAATTCATTACTTCTTGATTTCCTTTTACTTCTATTGCAATTACAATTTCACTTCCCTTGCAGGCCGTTGCTGATGAAATGGATACGCAGAATGAGCGCCTCGGCTGGCTGAACAAGTACGCCCCTCAGATCCTGACCTGTCCGAGTGTGAACCCTCAGAGCAGAGACCAGCATGTTGGCAAACTGAGAGCCATCAATCTCAGCTGGAGCAAAGTGAGAGCTTTTACACCTCTGCTGCAAGCACATATTCCAACTTTCAAAAGTACTTTTTTAATAGTTTATTATTCTGCCTTTTATTGTCTTGTGCCTTGTGTAAAAGATAGAGGTAACTGTATGTAAGTATTGTCATACAAAATCCTCTATTTCTCTTCCTCTCTCTGTCCTCCACGCATTATTTACTTTCCCTTTTCCTTTACAGGTAACCCATGAGTTGTTAGACAAAGTTAGGGAGGTGGAGGCCAACGTGCAGAGTCACACACAGTTCCAGGACAGAATGAACAGGCTTACCGACTGGGTTGTTGTCACACACCAGACAGTCACAGTCAGGGGCCTGAGTCCTGGCCAGGCACAGGTAGATGCATCCTAAGAACCAGCACACCTAAACTCACTGAAAATCCAGTTATCACATACACACATACATAACGCTTTGTATTTAAAACTAGCCTTGTACCTGTTGTAGGCTCTTGAGGCCTCCATGAAAGACAGGAAGAAAGACCTGGAAGACCTGTTGGCTCATTCTATTGAGCTACAGAGACGACAGCAGCTGCTACCTCAGGAAAAGGTCTCCGCTTCCATAGTAATATGACATTGCACGATTAAAGGAACACTTTGTTGTTTGATTAGCAACACTGTTTCCTTTTATTGATATACTGTACTATTTTTAATGGTATGTATGTGCTCCTCTATGTTTTCATGTATATAGAGTAAAGTAGAGCAGCTGGCAGGAGATTGGAAAGCTCTGGATGGCCGACTGAGGGAGTCACTCTCGCCACCTGTCTCTCCATGGACACAGCACCAACATGTCGTCCAGCACCAGCAACTTGGTAAAGATGTCTCAGGAATTCACTTATTTAAATTCACATTTTGTCTTATTTCTGAATCACTACCTCCAGCTTCAATATAGACCAAGAGCATAGAAATGAAAAGGCAAAACATAGTGCCATTGAAGTATTAAGCTTCAGACAGAGAAAAATAGATATTTGAGTCTTATGGATCATTAACAGGGAATGAAAAACCATATAAACATTGACTCAAACACTCGGGTGTCAGATGTGAAATCCCCTATTGGCCTGGTATAATTTGAAGCATGAAAATGCATGATGAAATAACAAATAAGAGGTGAGCAACAAAGTTGTGATTGTGTAACACCGACCTGATGCCTCATTCATCATGATTTTGTGTGATGCCACTATCCCCTGAGAGCCATTTGACAGCACCTTCTCTCTCACTCTAACATCTTTAATGCTCATTGCATCATTTCCTTTTTAAAGAAGCCCTATATGTCAGTATTTCTCGCCTTGACTTTCCTGCCTTTTTTTTTTGCCCACCTTTATTTTCTGCAGTCCCCTCAGCTGTACAGATGGCCAGCCTGGTGAGCGAAGACCCCCATCACCAAACCCCACACACAGCCGACACCGTGGCGCCCACCGATCTCAATGAGACAGCCACAGAGCTGGCAGACTGGCTCCTTCTTATCACCCAGATGCTCAAGTCTAATATCGTCACTGTGGGGGACACGGAGGAGATCAGGACCACCATGGGACGTCTTCAGGTAATAAATGGGGAGTTGAGATTAAGGACAGAAGTTGTGGATATGGTTGTGTGATTTTTAAATGGAATAGTACATATTTTTTGTAAAATTGAACCACTGAATGCAATCCTGTGTTCTCAAATCCTTGTGTGTCTGTATATATTTGTGTGTTGTCCTGGTAGGTGACTAAAAGTGACCTGGAGCAGCGTCACCCCCAGCTAGAGGACATTTTCACTCTGGCACAGAACATCAAAAATAAGACTTCTAACCTGGACGTTCGCACGTCTATTACTGAGAAACGTATGTACAGAAAAGGACAATCACATGAGGAAAATTTAATAAACAATGAACATTTTCAAAAGCATACAAATCACTAAAGATGGCAGAAGAAATATCATTTATTTGTTTGGTTTTCCTTTTTAATTTTTTTCTATGTGTATCTCTTAGTAGTTCAGCATCATCACCCTCTTTGTGTTCTCTGCTTTTGGAATATGTGTCTGTCCCTGTCTCTAGTGGAGAAAGTGCGTAACCAGTGGGACAGCACTCAGCATGGTATTGAGGCACGGCTCCAGCAGCTGGACAACATGATTGGCCACAGCAACCAGTGGGAGGAGCAGAGGAAAGAGGTGAAGGCTCTTATTGGGCACAACGAAGGACGCTTCCACAACCTGCTCCAGCAGTCCCGAGATCCCCTGACTAAACAGCTTGCTGACAACAAGGTTAGAGAAAAGTCTGGCTGCTCAGTTTCCACTCATTGTCTCCAGGGTTTCTATTGCCTGTCCTTCTCGAGGTCATTCACTGTGATTCTGTATCCTTTTTTATTAAGGTAGACCTGAAAAGTACTCAAGGGGATTTTACCACTAACCTTCCTAATAGAGAGAAAAATCTTAGACTAAACCAAACTTTACTTTATAAAATATTAGAAGTCCTTCATGAGTTTGAACAGAACTGTGTGAGTCTGTGCAAGGTGCGAATGAATAAATCACCTATCTGCAGCATCACTTTATACCTTAATAACATTCGAACGCTTATACTATCAGTCATTTTTAATTTGAGATGATAACTTGGCTCGAGCCTTTCTGGAAACAAATTCTTTTGCCTCATTAGTGAGTCTGATGCATTTCACAAACCAAACACTAGAGGGCAACTGGATTTAACATAATCCAGCATGTTACTTTAGATACACAACTATCTTGCTCCTGGTTTGTGCAGATGTCTAATGATTCAGTAATTTTTCATTTAAAATAGTGAATCATTTCTTTTTGTTAAGAGACTGAGAGAGAATTATTTAAAATAATAATTTGGTTTTATGAATAACAGTTATGCAAGAGGTTAAACTAACAATGTCAGATGGTTGAGCAGTAGAATAACATGTTTCTTTGTGTTTTTAATATCTGGAGGTTAATTTAATTTCATTAAGTTTTAGAGAGTAGGTCATGAATCTTCTAGAATAGCAAATTTGTCTAACTTAAAGCAGATATTAAACTATAATAATATATAGAAAACATTGCATGCAAGTAAACAACACAAAGAATGCAGAAATCTATAACGGAGCCTTTCACCGTGACACACATTGGCTGAGTCACATCTGTCACATCATAAGGACACCAACGTTTTTGATTGTTTTACAGGCGTTTCTTCAAGACCTGGGCCGAGGCCAAGCAACAGTTGTGGCCTTCAATGAGCTGTCCAGTCATCTTTTGCGGGAATATTCTACTGACGACACCAGGAGGATCAAAGAGGTCACCGACAAACACAGCGCTGCCTGGAACAGCATCAACAATAGGTGCATGCTCACGCTGACACACATATTGCAGCCAGTATTGAATCATAAATCAGGATTTTTTTTTTCACATGCATAGTATTTGACCTATTAACAATGATTGGCAGGACAAGTGATCGACAGGCCCAGTTGGACAGTGAACTGAAGGGCCTGCAGATGTCTCTCAGGGAGCTGGAGTCCTTCCTCAAGTGGCTCCAGGAGGCAGAGACCACAGTCAACGTTTTGGCTGACGCCTCCCAGAGGGAAGACCTGTCACAGGACTCCGCCCACGTGAAGGAGCTGAGACGCCAACTAGAGGTAGGACAAGTGTGTGTGTGGTATCTGTGCACAGGTGTTTGCCTATTATCTTGGTGTCATCCTTCATCAACACAGCCTTCACCAACAGAATTTGGGTTGGGGCAGTGTATGGATGCATCCATGTGTACCTTGCTGGTTAAAGATGTGTGAATAAGAGGGCATTCAGGGCGTGTGAGTGCTTGTATGCATTGAGTGCAGCTCATTGATCCTCTTGTCCTATGCTGCTTAGGAATTCAGCGCATGTGTGTATATGTGTGTGTTTTGTGCTTCCTCTCGAAAGCTTGTCATTTACCCAGACCTTACCTCAGGGTGTCTGTGTGTTGACGTAGATCATCTTATTCTTTATGCAAAATTTTAATCCCCAAATCACCTCATCCTTTCAACAGATAGTAAGCAGCTTTTATTTTTACATCCTACTGAAATATGCTTACCCTGTAAGACTTGCTCACATCACTTTTGCATTGTACATTCACCCTTTTATCAGAAAGTGTCAATCATCATTGTGTGTGTGTGTGTGTGTGTGTGTGTGTGTGTGTGTGTGTGTGTGTTTATCTAAGATTCCTGATGCTCCTAGATAAGTCTGAACTTGTCACTCAGAAAGGAGGCAAAAGATGCTGCAATGTTGTATTATATTTCAGTACTGAAAGCAATTCAATAATAACATTAGTGGTTCTGTTGTGCCAAAATGTTCATGTGTCCAGTTATTTAAAAACAGTCCAAGGTTATCAAGAAAAAAAAGACACTGAATCACTGCATTAATGGTCAGAAAGATTTCTGATGATTCATTAACTTGCTGTGGACATGAGGCTGAGAGACCTTTGCAGCTCATTGTTAAGGCCTGGCTGGATTCGGTTTTGTTCTAATACAATTCTGATAATTTGGGTGGAAATGGATATTATTTTCACATCTATCTCGCTGCTACTGTGATCCAGAATTGTTGTGTTGAATATGATCTTGATAGTCTGTCAAAGTCATCTCAAAGTTTTAACTGTGTGGTAAATGTGACAAAGCATTTCAGTTGCTTTAATTATACAAAAACAGATATCAGTCGGAGAATAACATCTTTTAATACTAGGGTGCCAACATGTCAGTGGATCTTTCTGTCTTTTTCTTAATTCTGTTTCTTTTCTCATTTCCTTGTCTGTCTCGGTTGGTGCTAAGATTGATGGATGGCACTCAAGTCTAGAAAGTGGGTTAATGAAACAGAGACACACTTGAGCTTAGAGGATGAGTGTTGTTGAAACAGAGCCGTCCACCCCTCTCCCCACCCCGATATACACACACACAACCCTTTTATTAACTCACACTGACTGCTGTGCCGCTGTTCAGTGTTGAGTTACTTTAATCACAATTTCTGGCAACGGGCCACTGTCTTTCTGACTGCTGTTTTCATATTAAGCCCACAGTTATTGAGGAGTCAGGAGCAATGACAAATACAGCTTTGGAAGAGGGATCAATCATACAGCCATGAGTAGTCTGGGGCTTGTTGATTCTTTACGTTGTGTTTGTGACTTTGTGTTTTGCACGGCTCTGTACTTTGCTGTTGAGTCCTGTTGAGTAGTACAATTTAGTATTTTTAATAAAAAACTCATCGAGTGAGGCTCACGTTATGTTCATGAAAACATAAAAGCTGAACGGAATATAATTACACTGAACACTGACATTATGTCTAATTACAGTATAAACAGTATAACAACATTTATTTTCTATTGTCCATCTCCATCTCACGCGCATGTGGCAGAGCAATAATGCCATCCAGGAGAAAAGAGCAAAGGTGCACACAGCCTGAGTATCTGCTTTTATTAAGCTCAGTGTGTGTGTGTGCTTTATAATTGAAGCTGTGGGTGTGTGTGGTGTGTGTGGTGTGTGTGGTGTGTGCGCTGACCATAGCAATGTGAGCAGCAGAGACATTCAACCCTCCTACAACCTCTTAGATGAGACCTGGTACTGTCAGTGTCATTAACACTGAGCCAACAAAACACTCAGTCTCCCTTGTAATTCCCTATGAAACAGTGCCAATACTGAATACTGAATGACTGAAATGGCCGCTGTAGCCAGTTACACCTTGTCTAAACGAAGCTCTTCAACAAGCTCATCAGAATACCAACTTCCAGTGACTGTGTATGTGTGTATATAGTCTATGTAGATAGGCTGCATGTTGGAATTTCTTTACGTTCATTTGTTTGTGCTCATTTATCATTATCGCAGTCTCGGAGTCTCCCTTCATTTGTATACACCGACACAAGTAGGGACCAAGTGCATTAATGCCTCTGGTAATGCTATACTGAATACACTGTTTCTGTATGTGTGTGTCATTTTGTGCTCATTTTAAATGTATGAGTCATAGTTATGAAGGAACTGTCGGCGTGAAGCGTGCTGCTTTCCCATGCTGCTCTCAGGCGATACAGAGGTTTTCATCCTCACTTCAAATAAATGCCTCTTGTCTTGCGGTTGGAGGAGAGAGCGAGTGTTTTTTTCAGCAGCACTTCAAATAAAAGTCGAACAGAGTGAAACACGACATGAATAGGTTTAAAATACCCACCTGTGTTGTAATACTGTGTGGTCAGAGGTGGGTATGATAATCTCTACTCTCTATGCACCTGTTTTTTGCATTTACCTGACTCTCTTTTTCTTCTCCTACCTTTTTTGTCGCTTGATGTCATCTCTCTGGTATGTCGTATGCTTCACGACAGATTTATTCTCAACAGACAAATCATCTCTTGACCTTGCCCTCCTACCTTCTCTCTTCTCCAGCTCTACTGTCCTCCTACTTTTTTCACTCATCCTTAATCGTTTTCCAGTAAGGCCTTTGCTAATCTTTTAGAAGCTGCCTTTGGACCACACATAACACATAGTGACAAACACTTGTGCCACCCTACCCACACACACACTCACACAGTGACTGTCATGCTCTCCCATTGAGTTGCAAAGTAGAAATACATTTTTTTTTAAATCTTATCCTCAAAGCTCTTCAGTATAGAAACACAGGAGTAATATGTAAAGTAAGTTAGTTTGTTATGACCATCATCTTTGAACTATTTCACCTTTAGCTTGGCAATCTTAACTTGGAAAATTCCCTCATAAAAATAATCAACATCTGTGAGGAAGACCATGAGATTTGGACCTTGAATTAAGACGCCTTCGGTGAAACGCTCAAATTTCATCTGTTTCCTGTGAAATCATGTTTCTCTGCCACAGCTGTTGTTATTAGATAAGACCTGCCTTCTCAAAGATTGACAACCACACAAAATTGCCAATCTGTGAGCATGACAATTGCAACACCACATTATATTTGCTGAACGTGTCTGTAGTTGACTCTAGATTTCGGAGCGAATTGATTTGAATCGTAGTCTTGAGCTTAAGTTAGCTTTTAGTAGTGCACACAACAGAAATTTAAGATCTGTAATTCGTCAGTGTCTGTGCAGAATATGAGTCTTTTGCTTCCAGGAATTCTGGACGCCCACAATGACTCCTCCTCCTCTGTAACTCTATTGTGTGTGTGCATCTCATCGGTGCGCTGAGTTCTTGCTCAGTGCCTCTCTCTGTCACTGTAGCTTTCTCTCTCTCTTTGTTTGTCTCTCGCTTATTGATCTGTTGGTCGGCTTTCTCCTTCCACAGCAGAGGCAGTATTTGCCGTCCCTTACACTTCTGCTTTTGATCTTGCTTCTTCTCTTCTCCTCTGTTTTCACTCTCTCTCTCTCTCTCTCTCTCTCTCTCTCTCTCTCTCTCTCTCTCTCTCTCTCTCTCTCTCTCGCGCTCTCTCTCTCTCTCTCTCTCTCATCCAGTGGTCCATAAGGAGCACTATCTCTTTTTTTTATCTCCCTCTCTCCCCCTCTGTCTCTCTCTCTCTCTCTCTTTCACTTACTCGTTGCCTCTCTTTCTCTCTCTGGATCAGTGGCAGTAAAAAGTGAGCCGGGTACAACCGGCTTCTCCCTTCTCAGTGCAGTGCAACTCGTGCCTTCCTCTGCTTTCCTGCCTGCTTGCCGGCACTTTTCACTCTTCCCTCCCTGTTTAATGTTTTTTCATCTTCTCCGTCTTCGTCTTAATTTTCCTTTTTCTCCGTCACCCTCCTCTGACTCTGCGGGGTGCCGTCACAAGTGATTTGTTTGATTCTCCTCTGGCTCTGCGGTTGGAGTGCGCGTGTGAATGTCCGCGTGGAGGAGAAAGTGAGTGTCTCGTCTTGTCCTGCTCGCCTGCATCATCACATGTATGTGTAAAGTGTGTGTGCATGCCAAGAGCTGTGTTTGAGTGACTGTTTATGAGAGCGAGAGAGAGAAAACTGAGGCTGCGCTCACTGTGTGTAGCTGTGTTATATATGTGATGAAACGTGGGGGCATGCTGAGCTGAGTACAAGTGTGTGTGTGTGTGCATGTGTGTGTGTGTGCGCACATCACGTCAGCTTGGCTGGGGTCTAGTCGGCTGGCTAGGGAGAGGGAGAGGGAGAACAATATGAGTGGGGTAGGGCAGTGCTAGCATGCGGACCAGGAACAGGCTGCTGCAGAGTTGTAGCAGTCTTAAGATGATGGCCATGGTCCGGACGTCCCTCCAGAAAGTGGTGGTCTTCCTACACAGGCTCCAGAGGATGGCCATCTCCTCGCCACGCTACCAGAAACTCTGCAAGGTACGTGGACTCCAGGATAGAGAGAGCGTGCTGGAGGACAGAGACTTTTGTTTTTTCATATTTTCTTTTTCTAAATTAGATGGAAATTTAAACTTGTTTATGTAGTATGCAGTTTAGTTTTAATTTTTGTGTCGGTTTTGTTTGTGTGTGTGTTTTTATTTTTTGTTTTTTTTGTTTACGATTCGGCTCATCTCCCAAAACTTTCATTGTCATTGTGTTTTGGAGTCTGTCTGAGACTTTTGGACATTGCGTGTTTATAAGTTTTCACTGGGTGCTTGTTTATTTTCTTTAATGTGAATGTCCTTTCTTTTCAAAAATGTGGAGTGACTCACAAAGTAGTATCTCTGCTTCATCCATTGTTTCTCCTCTATTTTTGGTGTTTTTATTCATGAGTCATTTGGTTGTCAAAACACTGTTACAGCCAATGTTGTTTTGGGGACTGTGTCACCTCCACAGTATGTCACAGCATGTTTTATATATTATATATATACCGACTTCTGGCACTTTTTCATAAAAAATATAATAATTCCAACTGTGTGTGTGCAGTTTTGAAGAAAGTTTTGACTTTATAGTGGTGAAAGCAACAAACTAACGAGGCAGAGAAGAGTGTGTTTAATTCTTTTTTAGGCACTATATATATATATATATATTATTATTATTATTTTTTTTTAATTATTATTATAAGGATAAAATTTGTTGGAATGGAAGTGAGAGTTTATCAGCAGACCAAGCATTGGTGAGAGAACAATTACGTTTCCTTAGTTATTAAAGTTATTCACCAACTTTATTTCCTAAATGCAACACTTCTGAACATGTTGCTGACACACACATTCAGTTGAAATGTTCTTGATATGTTCTTGATGAAAAACACAAAGTCAGTTGTATCATTCTGTAGCCTGTTAACAACCGTTTGTCAACTGTATCGATTTCACAGTAGAGGAAATGACTGGTGCTGGGTGGTGAACCTAGTGTCATTTTGTACCACCAGGGATCATTATTGATCGCTTATCTTCACTGCTGTCTCTCCTTTATTGCACAACACTGACCTACTCTAAGTCAGTGGACAGAGGGGAGGAGGTGTACAGCTGCACAGAGAGACTAATGCATCAGACCAGTTTCTGAGTACTTGCCAGCTTCAATCATGCCTCAACGAACATGTGGCAGTTCAACTTAATCCGTCTTTAATCCATAAATCCATTGCTCTTGTGCGCTCCGCCCTTTTCTCTACGGAGTAGGTTTGGTTGTTTGTCAATCTTTCTTTGTATTTTTGCCAATGTGCGATCATGAATAAAGACTGGATAAAGTACTTGACAGGTTTTCCTTATCTCTCTGGTCTAAAGATGGCACAAGGACAAGACTTGGTAAAAAATGGATTGCTGGAGAGCAATAAACAGAGAATTAGGCATTCATAATTTCCATGCTTTAACTCAGGTATTTATCTTGCAGATGCTGTGCTTGCCTAACTTTGGAGTTGAATATCTCATTTGGCTCCGTTTAGCATCTTTAAAAGCAGGACCTTGCTGGATTGCGTCCGCACCGATGGGAGGCATCAGTCATTCCACACTCGATTACCCTCCCCTGGGTTGCATCACTCATTTCAGCTTCGTTTGGCCTTCCTCTAGGGGGAATCGGTAATGCTGTGCTTGTCCTGCCTCCCTGGGGTGCGCTCACTGGCAGTCAGACTGTAACAGTGACTTCTCGATGATGGATTTGCTCAGGGCTCACCCTCTCTGGCCCGGCCGGTCTCTCTGCTTTAGGACTGCGCTGGTCCTAAAACAGCCCACCTGAACATTGATTTTTTTTGAATAGACTAGTCTTCCCTATTTAAGTAGATTTATATTAATAAGTACTAAACGTAACTGTAATTATTGTAGGTGAGCCTTAATGAAAAGCATATCTGATTCTGATTCTTTACTTTTTACCGAGGAGCATGAAGGCTGTATATTACATTGAGGCTATATTTATTTTGTCCAATTATGCTCCAAAGCCAAGCTTATCTTCTAAAACATCATATTGGTCCTCGCTATGTCTAACATCGGCAGGACAGTGCAGGCTGACCACTGTTCCACCTTGCCAAGCTATGAATTAGCCTTTTTCCATCGGCACATTTGGCCGTGCCAAATCAAACCATGCATTGATTTGAGTAAACAGTGCTAAAGAGGGTGCTGCTTTTAAATATCAGAGCCTCAAGACGAGCACATCATCAGTTTAAAGACGTACCTTCAAGCGGGTAGCCCTGTTGTAATGGCGATGTAAATCCCTGCTGCGCTGGGCTGATGAGCAGTGTCTAACTGAGTGAAGCCAAGCAATCACGTGTGTATGGAAACCCCCCAAATGATGGGAAGTTTAAAAATTTAATTTAATTTTTAAAAGTCATAATCATTTTGTTGTTTTTTTCCTGTTAATCAAGCTTTGCTGGTAGCTTTTGGGTGTAAGCACGTTTGTGTGCTGCTTTAACAACACTTATTATGTTGATGTACTGAGTTTTGCAGTCCTTCTTATTTGAAGAAGTCATTTAGCTTGAACTGTTTTTAGAATTATGTCTCATATTTGTTGTTTTTGTCTCCCACTTTCCTAATTTTGAGCAATAATGTTTAATGAGGTTGCATGATAGATTTACATTTATACAATATACCCTGAGGATTTGCTTATGTGTATGGTCCTGCAGTGCATTTATCCCACACACAGAATTGCATGCCATTAAAATTGTCAGCTAAATGCCTTAAATGTAAAAGTGAGGTCCACAGAATCCCTGTGATGTCCCAGTCATTTACTTTCCCCTTCCTCTGGCCTTGTGTCCGCACACTCTTGTGTACTTGCTGTAGTATCACGAGTAGTTTTTTTTTTTTGGTAACGAGTACTTGTGAGTAACATACCTGGTTAGTTCATCCTGAGGCATGCAGAGAAGGCCCCAGTGGCTCATTTCAGCTCCTCACTTTTGCTCTGCTCTGTCTCTCTGTGTGTAATCACAAGCTGAGAATTGGCTGAAGGGCCCACCTCTCTCCTGAGGAGTGTCCTCCTACTCTCATTACCGTGGCATTGGCTCCCTGTGTGTGTGTGTGTGTGTGTGTCTAAAGCCCTCTTTAGAAACAGCCCTAAAGCAGTAACAGTGTGAAGTCATGACTTGTCTTCCCTACTGTTTGTCTGGCAAATACTTTGGCCTTTGGGCACCACACTCTATCCACCTTTGCCCCTGGCTCACAGCTTCCCCAGTACAGGTGACTCAGGCATGGGCATAGAGCCCAGCTGTCTGACCTTCCCGTCCTTGAGCTCCACCAGGGTCCTCTGGGTTATTAGCAGGTGTTAGCATTAGCAGCTAGAATCCCCCACCTGGCTCACACTCAGATCAGAGATATTTTCTTTCATGCATGCTTACACACATTTACTTTATGGACACACATGCCCATAATGCATTCTGTTCTATCTTGCACACACACACACGTGTGCACACATTTACTCATTCGGGTGTACACACTCACTTACTTCACAGCTAGCCTGAGTGATGAGTCATAGGCGGGAGAATTATGTGGTAACAGATTCATAGATGCAGATAATTTAAATTCATCAAGACGGTATTGGGAGAGAGCGGGGACAATAAACAGAAAATGAAGATGTGATTCTGCTCCCAATCAACATGACATGTAAATCACAGCAGATGGACCTCCTAATGGCTGTAGTGGTGATTTAAAATAGCACTTAAATCAGAGATACAGCCCAGATTTAAGATGCTCAGCTGTTTTCAATTACTGTTACTACAGCAAATGTCCATTCAGGCAGAGGAGATGAAGACTGCAACACTCTGAGACTGACATTCTCCATCCTGGCATTAGATAAAATATTATGTAGTTAACTACATTTGATGCTATTAGATGCAAACACCAGTGGAGAGAAAGTCCTTCATCTTCACCCCCATCTCGACCCTTGCTCTACATCCTACTTTGTCCCTCTCACATCCAGTAAACCCATTTACTGAGCCAGTAATGTATGTGTGTGTGCGTGTGCATGTGTGTGTTCGGTTTGTGTTTTTGTGCACTAAGGTTATGGATTTTGTACACACTGTTCTATTGGTGGCTTTCAGGCCAGCCCCAATGGTAAGCTAAACCTGCTAATGCCTGTGTGGTTTTTCAACAGATAGACTTCTATAGAGTATTGAGGTTCAATACCCAGCCCTACTGGCAGACCTGTTTGTTTTCAGACAACAGGCTTGGCCTGAACCCTCTGATTCCCCTGACATCATGATCTATGGATGGTTCACAATTCCCGAGTCGGATCACACCAGCTGAGACAGCATAGAGATTACAATGTCCTGCAGGTTCAGTGGATAAAAGGCACCAGAAGACACATACCTAATGCTGTCCTCCATGTCACGATGGAAAGAGCTGTTAAAAAAAAAAGAAAAGAAAAGAAGTCTTAATCTTAAAGCACTAAAAGACTTGAAGAGGCCAACATACAGTAGCAGTAGAGATAAAGAGACATTGAGCTGGAGTGAGAGGCAGGAGGCAGCCATTTCTGTTGCCAGCATGAAGTCTCCCTGACCCTCCAGCTCGCTCTTTCACTCTCCCTTTACTGTGACCCTCACTGTTTGCCAGACTGAGTCAGGGTGCTATCCAGGGGGTGACCTAAGTGGGGGAAATAAAATAAGGGGTGCAATCTTTTTTTTTTTCTTTGCTGCTTCTTCTTCTGTTCTTGGTGTGACAATCAATCTACAGGGACAAGGTCTGGGCTCTGTGTGCTGCCAGTGTCCCACCCTGCCAATATCTATGGTAAGCACACAAACACAGTGCTGACTCACAGTGCATATTGTGTTGCATCTGTGTGTATTTGAAGGTCTGTATCTCTATATCACAGTTTTCAGATTGGAGAAGAGATTGTGTAATTCTCACACAGACACATTTACACGCATAGTGGCTCTCACTGAATCATCCTTATACACACAATCAATATCATTAAGACAGACTAATGATCAGAAGACGATTAACCAATTATTATTATTTAGAGTTATTAATTATAGATTTCTACCTAGAAATCCCATTGGTTTTTCCTCACCTTTATTTGTCTTTGCTTTGCTCCCTCTTCCTTTTCCTTCTGCTGTTTTTAACACTAATTCCTTCTCTTTTGTGATCTTCCACGTTTCATTTTGCCTCTTTTGTTAAGGGGAATTAGTTCTTTAAAAAGAAGTTGAACATATGCAGTATAATAACGCCTGCTCCTGCTATGTCTCACTGGTTTGGTGCTTTTATTTTCGTGGTGCACAGTCCAAATGATTTTGAATTTCATCATTTGTTGAAGACATTTTCAGAGATTTATCACTGCTCGTATCTCCTATTCACATCTGGGTGAATGTATTTCTGTTTTCTTTGAACCATTTATCCTACAAGGACTAATTGTTCAAAGAAAACAGAAATTAAATCACACAAAATGAAAGAGAACTTGATTGATTGAACGTTATAGCTGCAAATTATGAATCTATCCACAGTCTCCTCTTACTGTACCTCGTCGTTTTCTCTCTCCTGTCATAACTTCTCTCTGTTCTAATTTGCCTAATACCACTCCTCTTTCTATTTATGCCGTCATCTGCTCTTCGTCTGCCACTCTTAAATCATTCATGCTCTCCCTCTTTTCCTCCCTTCCTCCTAAAACCATCTTTTCTTCAAGTCTTAGACAGATGGCTTACGTATTACTTGAGCCCGCCTTGATGCCACACTTACGAAGCAGATCATCGCATGCTGCTAAAACATTGATCAAATGCTTTCTCTGACAGGGCAACATCTGATCATGCAGGGTCAGATCCTTGAAGGGCCAGTTTTCATCACCAAAACTACTGAAACCACGCCCACTCACACATCGTGTGTGTGTGTGTGTGTGCCCCTATTGTATGTAAAGAATCTTACTGTAGCAGCCTCTTCAAGGCAAAATCCTTTTCTCTACGGAGAAAGGGATTTTAGGAGAAAAACAGCACCCAGAGATGACCCATGTAGAGTAAAAAAAGAAGAAGAATATCAGACCCATCCAGAAGGTGGAGGAATGAAGGAAATAGCACCACACAATGCTTAAAGGAGAAGGCTAGTCCACTGAGTATGCCCTTAGAAGTAAATATAGTGGTTGCAACAAAAACAAAGAGCAACTGAAAATGTTTCCTGCTGTTATATCACAAGGAGATTAAAGATAAATCCTGCTATATATAGTCTGTAATCCACAGAAGGGTACCGCCTGCTAGTGGAGCCAGAGTCAAATACAACAGCAGACGTACAACTTGGTAAAACCATGTGGAAAAAGTGCTTAATGTGTATGACAGAATCGCTTTACAGAAATTTTTGAGTTTCTTTTGAATCTTAACTTTACCCAAAGGTGTTGCTTGACATGTAGTTTGAGCTGAGCAGTTTATAGTGAAACTAAAAAGACGCATTAAGTCAGAAATGTTCTTTTCATGCGTGGTTAAAAGATTTGTAATGAGGCAGCTCCATCAAATGTGTGATATTCAGGAAAATTGAGAAAGAGACCAGAGATGACAGGAGAGGATCAGTGTGAGAAACGACAGTCCAACAAGTTTTAACTCTGCATGAGTGGAACCTACACATTAGACCATAGACATCAAAGAAAACTCTGAGTCGTTTCATGCAACAAGGATTCAAATTAGATTCACTACAGTTCTGCCAGTGTGGGTGCTTATTGGTTCAGCATATTTCATAGTTTTCAGCCAGATGTCTAAAGAGGGGGGACATTTTCGCTCATCACCCGAGAGAGTCTGGTTTCCTTGAAAAGGAAGCAAGGAGGGTGATTCAAAAGGCAGAAGAGGAAGGATGAACATGTCAAGACGGAGGAGAAAATGGCTGCCAAGTATTTTTAAAAAGTAAAAAACTGAGGTGAGGAAAGATGTGAAACACAACATTGTGGAAGGATAGAAACTGAAAAAAAGAGAGGGATGTTGTGAGAGGAAGAGGAAAGTGGGACTTGGTAAGAAAGAAAATGAAGAAAAGGAGAATTGAGAGGCTGGCAAAGCAAGAAAAAGAGATGGAAAGAGTGAGGAAGAGTTGGTCGATAAAAGCATACAATTGCTTTTTTCCATCTTTGGGGTTTACTGGGTCACTGAATTGTCACTGACAATCACAGATCCAAGTGCTCATTTTCGGACCTGAGGACTCTTCTCAGATTGGGCATGGGGTGAAAATTCATTTATTGCTTCAGAACATGAATGGCTTCGTTTTCACTGCGTGCCTTGCTTCCCACTGTGGACAAAAGAGAAATACCAACAAAGCCTATTACACATTTGTCCAGTTTACAGCTGAGTAGGTCTTATTGAACGTCTCCCACGTTTAGTCTCTGTCCCCCTCTTCAGTTTTTGTGTGAGAATGTGTGTATGTGTCAGTCCTTACCTGCTAAATATCATTGGGATTAGCACTGGGGGCTTAATTAAAAAGCAATTATCTTTGGTCGCTGTGGGCGACGCTTGGTGGAGAGTAGGTCGAATAATGTGTTGAATGGTGTGAGGGACCCTCAGTGTGCAACACACACACACACACACACACACACATACATGCACAAATTATGCAGTTGTCTTTAGAATTAAATGAGGATTAAAACAATTGCTAATTAGCGATTAGCGACGAGGGGTGGAGGCTAAAAGGGTATGGAACAGGTCTCTCTCTCTCTTTCTCCCTCACTCTCTCTCTGTCTCCCTCTCCCTCTCCCTCCCTCCCTTTGTCTGCCTCCCTGTCTCTTGTTTCCATTCTTTCGCTCTTGCTCTTCAAAAACCTAAAATAGGTTATCACAGTTAGCGCCAGAGCTAATCTTTTAATTTTAAAGCTCCAATTAGATGTCACTAATGACAGTAATTAGATCATCTCTCTGAGCCTCGCTGTGAAGTGCCCTTGAAAAACCCAGTATGCTTCAGACAATGGAGGGGAATCAGCCAAAAAAAGTGTGTGTGTGTGTAATTTCCTTTACTAAAATTGATTTATGTGTAAGGGTTTTTAGAATTTGGCTTCGGCTAAAGTTTGCGTAAGAGTTTACAGGTGTTACGTTTTGAGTATGTAAGGCATACTGTGCTGAGGTGGTCTGTGGTCAGTCTGTGTGAATTATGTGATTGTCCATGATTGTTCTCACAGTAATAGTCAAGTCTCCAAAAGGTTAGAATAAGGTGTGCCATTTTGGGTTAATTCAAGGGTTTGTGGTTAGAAAAACAGGATTTGAGTCAAAATCCTGTTTTAAGAATGTGTTGGTGTGTGTGTGTGTGTGTGTGTGTGTTTGTGTGTTTGTGTTCTGTGTTTGCTGTCAGGTTTGTCGATTTGTGGTCGTTCATCAAGATTTAATTCTGGATTGATGTTTTTCATCCCAGAGAGAGTCCATTAATTACCACTAACCCACCCTGGAAAAAAAACACAATCATAATTGTCCTCTGTCCTCTTTCCATCCTGCCCTGCTCTATTTATAGCACATTTTAGGCCCCGCCCCACCAGACAGTGCCATGGCAACTATATGATTGACAGGGTAATCGACAAGCACGCTCAAATCCATCTGACTCCCTCCTTCCTCTTGTTGACCTTCCCGCTGACATCACCAATGTCTGACTGTCTATTTTCACTCCTTACTGTCTGTGTGTATGATCATAACTCAGTTTGTATGGCCTTACACCCCACCACTAAATGTTCCCTCTCACACAGAGAGAGAGTACCCAGCTCACAGAGCTGGTTTGGATCATTAAACCTACACTCACACTCACACACACACCACTTTAACTGTACTTGACTGAGTATATAAAGTATATTTGTAATTTTCAACTAGCAAGCAGTGCTGAAAGCCTAATTGCGACACCAAAGCATAAAATAAATAAACCTACTGGGAAGTATGTCGAGACTTGCATTTTCTCATAGCATCAGTCTTATGTGATATTCTTACAATTAATGTAAAAACGAACCAAATACCAAAACCAACTGTCTTCTATTTGGTACTCCGGTCATCACATTGGCTTCACCGTGACAGTATCTCTGTTGCTGTCGTCTTCTCTGTTCAGCAAGAAGAGGCATTAGTGCCCTGGAGTTAAACTGAAGTCTCCACTAGTTCTCCAGCAGTGTCTTCTTGTTCTACAAACATATGAACTGTTTAAACTTTTTAACGTTTGTTGACAACAAGGGGAGCTTACTGTCTCAAAACCAGCATAAATAACATTCGGGCATCTTTTGGGAATCTAGCTGATAATATTTTTTGTCTCTGCTTAGCTGCATCCATGTGGGCATATCTGTCATTCTTTCTCTCCATCTTTTCCACCAGTGACTTTTAAGAGTTTTACAAACAAGTGTTTTCATATATATATATTTGTTTTCTCTTCTATGTGCTCAAGTGGTTTAGCAAAGGTGGAAAAAGTTTGCTTTTTATGAGTTTAAGAAAATTTCTCACAAAAGTGTAAAGAAAACTCTCCATCATGCAAATGACTTCCATCCATCTATAGCAATATTTGACACGCCGTGTTTGTATGAAAAGACACTATTAACAAAGCGCATTGTGTAGCTATGTGTCACAACACTGTAAGCATTGACTGCAGATGTTGGTTGCCATGACAGTGTCACCGACAGCCCGCTGAAGGAGTAAAGGTGAGAAGAAATGAAAAGGGGGAACAATGAAGAAACAAGAATTGCTTTCCTACACTGCACATGCAGCAGAGATCTAGTTAGGTATTTTGGTCACAGCTGAAGAACTGCCAGCGCCAGTTTGCCTGGAGGTTGCAGTTTCATTACAGGCAACATTAAGGCTCGCCACACTGAACAGTTCTGACTAAACTGCGCCCGGCGTCACCTCACCCCCGCTACATGACCCATGCTAGCCTCTTGTACCTGTCCTTTAAGGCCACATGCCCTCATGTTCCTCAGTACATTGCTATTTAGCTGTTTTTTGGGGTACCCTTGATTTGATTGACAACCACATCAGATGGAAGCAGTATAACGTCACCGCACTTCAGCAACTTTGGTTAAAGATCCCTTCAGCACATGTATAACCATGTTAAAATCTTTTAAATGGTATTTTCTCTACTACCCGTATAAAAAATAATAGTATCTATAAATTTATCTTTTCAGAAGATTAACTGTAAAACACAAGATCTCCTACATTACTGTAAAGCCCATCCTATATGTTTGTGTACTGAAAGCTTCAAGTTTCCACATCACTTTTGTGTAAGTTAAATATTGGACCAGGTTTGTTTTCCAAATTAGTTGACTTCACAAAACCTTCTTTTAGGCACATCCCTTTCCAATTTCCACTTTCAGCAGATTAATGTGAAAACGGCCTTCCCGTGTCAAACAAAATTCTGCACAGTGAAGCTCAAACATCCAACTGTAGGAAGAAAAACATATGGTTGAGTGGATGGGGACTTTAAGGTTTGAGGTGAGGCAAGGCAAATAAGACTTGGCCAGTGTAACTTAATTAAAACGCTTTACTTTTAGTTTAATTACAATACAGTCTGGTCCTAAGTAACAGAACGAGGAGCTATTCAGAAATACCTGTAAGCGAAAAACACTGAGGCCAGAATGCTCAAGACAATTGTGACCTAAATGCATGAAATCAATCCAAGTTGGGTGATTCATGAGCCCAATAATTATGGGAAAGTTTCTATTTTTTATGACTAATGTCAGTCAAGCTAAATAGGGCCAGACTTCCAGTAAAGCGTAGTGGAGAAGAAGAGACATCATTCATGCTCATTTATAGTCTCTCTCGAAGAGGCTGTTCATTGTTCATTCCCAGCCATTCAGATCGGTGGTACAGATATTTTAATGGCTTCAATTATGATAAAACTGGCTTGCACTAAATAGCATGCATTAGAGTAATTGCATCTGGCTTCAGTAGTTCTTAAACACTCTCCTGCTAACCCTTTTTGTGATCTTTTTTTATTTTTTTTATTACTAGGAACCAGCTGTCACGAGCTTTAAATGAAACTCTTCCTGCTGGTCTCCATTGTTGTGTGTATGAACACGAACCAAATGACTGTTTGACTCATCTGACTTACGATTTTCAAGATTAATACTCAAACTCTTTTTCAAAGTTCAGCTCTGATTGAAATTAATGTGGCCATTAATGTGCTCCCGTTATAAAACTACAGTGACATAAAATAACTCTGAAAAAAATAAAAATAAAAATAAAACACTCTGCAGCTGAGTTAGATGCACTTAGCATCCTGATGTGAATTCACACTGAATCGTAATGTCCAGCCAAAGCTCTCCTGAGAATTGCAGGATATATTGCTGCCTTAATGCTATTTCATCATATGGAGCAGTTGTAAGTCTCATTGGAAGACTCCCAAACCACAGAATTGCATTTCCCTGGTTGTATGAAGGATATTGGGCTGATGTGCTGCATTGCTGAATTGCTTCTGGAAACTGCATGTGTAAAGGGAGGGACTGAATTTAAGGGGACAAATAGTCACTGTAATGGAAGATGGCCTGAGGCTACGTTTTTCCCAGGATATTGTGGGTTTTATTCACTTCTATTGTCCAATTCCAAAATGGAGCAATTATAGGAGGTAGTGTGTTTATTTATTAAGTCTCTACTTTTTTTTATTCTGAAGTTTTTTTTTGTTTTTTTTCTATTGCTGTACCCCAGTGACTTAAACGTGGTGTGAGATTGCAGTTTTTCCTCTGCCCAAGCCAAGTTGTTTCTGTTTATACACTTGTACTGACAGGCCTGGGTCTTAAGTGGGTGGTAAATCAATTTAGGGCTCCAACCTTTCCATAGAAGTGTCACTCATCACCTAATTGCTCAATTCACTCATTTACTTTAATTAACTAACACACACACACACACACACACACACACAGGCATGCACACACACAGAGTTTATCACAGAGCAGCCTCGATTGATAAATAGCTTTAACATTGCAGGACTGGTGTTTGTGACTCAAACACTGATTGGCTGCACAGTTAAGACGTCACGTACACTCTCATACTGTCTCTAACTCCTTTTTTGGTCTCTCTCTCTTTTTCTCTGTTCTGTGTCTACCTCACTCTCTCCGTCTGCCAGTGGACTGAGGGTAGTGACTAAGTGCCTTGTTAATGCTCAACTGACATTTATAAGTGTCTGCTTCCTTTATAATTATTAAGTTGTTTCAAGCCATGATGTGCTAGATTCACTAAAACGGCAATTATATTTGTGACATTAGTGCCTTTAATGGCTTTCTTCAATGCTTTTCTTTTTGTTTTCATATTTTCATGGGATGCTCAGTAAGATATGTAGAGTAAATCTTGTCATACATAATTATTAAACCTTTTAAACTTTGATTTTAAAAAAAATACACACAAACAACAGTTTACCATACATATTAATGGTTTTTTTCAGGTTTATTTTCATATTTTCTGTAGAGAGGTTTGTGATTTGACTCACAACCTGTGATTTAAATACTGTCAGTAACATCTTGGATGCTTTCTGTCTATATGTGTGTATGTATCTTAAATTGCACATTGCTTTATGTTTCATGGAAATCAATTCGGAAACGAAGCAACACCCACAGCAACACTGCTGGCACAAATGAGAAGCTTGGCCTGGGAGAAGCCGTTCTGTGCGTTTTATTTTCAGTTTTCTAGTATTGCTTTGATCTCTCAAAACAGACACATTTGATTGATTTCTTTTTTTATTTGAGCTAATTTTGGTGATTTTTGCTAATAATTCAGATCCTATTCTAACGTCTGCCCTACTTCACTTACTCAAGGACTCCAGTTATTTCAGAATCTCTCCTCCTTCGATTCTCTCCTCATCTTTCTCCTTTTCTCTGTGGGATATTTCTGGTGTAATTGTTGTATCAATGAGAAAAAAAAAATCTGAATTGATTTGATATTGTTTTTCACTCCGGCTTGGGGTACCCCTCATTTTTCATTGACGTTGACAGTTGAGTCGGTTGAGATTGTTTGTCACCCTGCCTTTTTGTGGCATTTTGTTTTATTGATGCAGTCTAGTTTTATGGGATGACCTTTATGATAATATTATGTGCTGAATATATCTCGTGGCTGGTGAATCCCTAACTTGATTTTCATATTTTTCAGTTCAGTTGAAGGATCGCATGCTTGCTCCTCTGTAAATTCTCTTATCTTTGATTCATGAAGCTCCTCCTTGAAATTATTGTCATCAAGGTTCAAATGAGAAACTTGATTTTTGATCATTGGACTTAAATTATCGAAACCCATTTGATAAACATTTTATTAAACAATAGGTTCACTTTTCAAGTCTTCCCTGTCAAACTACGGTGGAAGGATAGTTACAAAAGAGGGAACTCGGCGTTAAACAGACCGTAACATTAAAAGTATTGCAGCAAGAAAAACATGTCAACATTCATTTGGGTACCTGACTATGGTTTTAAAACAAACTTGACAAATCGTGAATCTATCCTTTTAAGTACAGTTTGTGTGTACAGAGAGAAAACTACATCAAAATATCTACTGCCTCCTGCTCTGGTCAGTCCCTCCCCTCAGTAACTCTCGCCTGAAAAGGTTAAAGTGTTTTTGTGTGTTTTGTTTTGAGTAGTCGTCAGTTGCTATCATGTAGAAACAGTGTATGCTGGTTTGTAAAGTCACAACCATTCAAGAATGACAATAACTTGACATATTTCCTACAAAATACAATATACGAAATACCTTCAAACTTACTAAACTAATTACTATCTGTGTTTATATATATCAGTGCCCCTAACATGAGACGTGTGTGAACATCAATCTTCAATCATATTGGGATTGATCACAGTAGAAGTGTATTTCAAGACGAAGAAAGGGGTCATCTGAGTGAAACACGCTACAATGAGGAAAAAAAAAGTCCCATAAACCATACTATCTGTCTCTAATCAATTTTAAAGTTGTCACCTTAATTTGTTCAGTTTTTTTCCCAGACAGTGTTGTAATTAGGTCGTAGTCTTTCCGTCTTCCTTCCACTCATTATGAAATAGTTACTGTACATAAAGATGAAAATCACTGGGTAGCTTACTTGAAGAAAGTAGCGGGCTGCAACATCAGATCATTACTGTTTGTATTTTCCCTGCATACTTCTTTCTTCTTTGTCTCCCATTTGCATTGAAAAAAACAAAAACAAAACATTTCTCTCATGCCACTTACTTGTCTAGTGCTAGGCAGTTCGGAGGTTGTAGCTGACTAGCGTACAGTACATTGCTATTAGCCAATTTGTCAGACATCAATCAGACTAATAACAAGTAATGCCTAATGTCTTAGCAAAGGACACTTACAGCATGTTCCCTGCCATGAGATTTTTCTTTAATATGTGTATCTACAGGTAGAATTGAGAGCTTCTTATTTTGGTCTCACTGTGCTGCAACTTTGCCTCTGCAGGATCACATTATGTAAAAACTGTAAAATCAAATAAGTGAAGAGTGATAAGCCTCACTTGTCCTAAAGCTTTTAGAGCACTTCCTTTGAGTTTGAATCAATACCGGCTTCCCTGCAATAGAGAACCTCGGTAATGCAGACCATTACTCTGGACGATAACATTTAGTACATTTACTGTGTGAAATGTGCTTTTATCTTTGTTTGTGTGTGATAGAGCAAGAGCTCTCAGACCAGGCTGCTGTTAGGGTCATGTCAAAACCTCGGAGCATCCTAATGGCTGTGAAGAGTGCTGTATCAGGAAGAGGTGGTCAAGTGGAGAAAAATGAATGTTAGGCGATCTGTCAGTCAGAGTTGCTTGCAACGTGATAATAGAGTTTGGGCTTTAAGTCAAGCCAATTACTGCATCACTCTTCCAGTCATGGATAAGTGGACTAACAGAGAGGCATGAAGTGTAAATCACATGGGTAATGGAAAAAATATAAGTGCATTGTTAGAAACGTACATTTGGTTATTAAAATATAATCCAGTAATGTTTTTTGGGTTTTTTTTTTGAGTTTCATTCAATCAGATTTTTAAGTGTATATAGCCTTGACATCAATGCTGACTGATTTTTTCTTTCTTTCTTTGCTCACAGATAGATATTTGTTTGCATCCACAACTATTTCTGTTTTCCACCAACTCAGTCAAGGCCATTACACAGAGTGAAAATTTTAAAAAAAGTGTGTGTTTGAAAGATTGGTGATAGTTAAGTTGCATGATTTGTGAATCAGAAGGTACTGGAACACAGAGAGAGAGAGGTGTTAGCTGATACAACTAAACAAAATGTCATGACAACGCATGAGCAACGTGTAAAGCAGCTAGCTTATATTATCACAATACTTGCATCTGATGTGACAGTGGAGCCCAGAGTAGGCTACACAACCATATATCATGCCCTCAACAATGGGACTTGTTTTCAATAGCCATACTTATTTCACTATTTCACAGCACAAACGCCCACTTGCTTATCTGTTGGTGTTACAGTAATTATATAGCAGAAATTTAGACACCGCAAAACATTAAACTGCTTGACAGCATTCAGTGCATTTAACCGATTGCATTCTCCCATTCATTGGCCTGATGCATTAATCATCATTATATTCAACAGTACACAGCAGAGAGTAGTATTAAAAATGCAAGCTTACCTTTCTGTTTATTTGTACAAAACATCCATAGTCCACTTCTTGGGTCTCAGCCTGAGGCAATTTAAGCATTACTGTGTGACCTGAGTGATTGATAGCTCTCTTGTTTAAAAAAAAAAACATAAAATAATGACAGAGCAGATAAATAAATATGTAATAAATATTACACAAAATTTCTTTACATTTTGATAGTGACGAAGGAGCTTCTGAATCCAATCACATAGTTCCCAATCTGGGAGGTCCCGGATCCTGTTCCGGCAGGATCCGACACAAATTAAGCCCTACTAATGGTAAACATCTATCACCAGGATGTCCTGGATTCTTCAAAGTGTGTTATTATTTCATTATTTTTAGCCTAGCAAAATAGGATCTCAGCGACATACTGGGTTCAATTACAGAGGCTGCTATCTTCAGGGAGGATGGCTCAGCAGTTCAGGCTTCATTAAAAAAGGGGGAGAAATGTATTATTATTATTTTTAAAGCTCAACTAATCAGAAACATATGCAGTATAATATACAGTACACTGTTGCACATGGCGCTGTGCTGCCATTTCAACAATATGGAAGAACTTTTATAGTTTTTATTCCTCAGATACCAGAAGTTGTTATTGTCATAATAATCTGGTACATAAAACCCAGTAAACACACAAATTGTTGTTTTAATACTTAATTATGTTATGAATCCATTCCATGTGATTTAAAGAGCTTAACTTACCCAGCAATTGTGGACTACTATTGTCCTACAGACCTCCCACTCATGACTAATTACCTCTTATTACTCAGTATTTTAGGACTGGAGGCATTTCTAACATTTTTCATCCCTTCTCTACCTTCTGTCTCTCTTATTATGTGTGTGATAAAATAAATTTTAAGGGTTTCATGTTTTTGTTTTTAGCAAGTTCATTTTTTAATTATTCTTTTTACTGTAGGTGTGTCACCACTAAAATGTATCAGTTCCCATCTTGCCTTCTGTTGGATTTCGTTGCAGACTACTGAATTTATCAAGTCCACAAACATAAAGGAAACAGTCTTCTCTTTCTCTACCTTTAATACGGCTGCTAACGGTACAGCGGGTTAGGGATGGGTTAATTGGGTAGCAAAATGTGAGCAGCAGCTGACACCACTCACACCTATAAACAGTAAATGGATGCAAATCATAGGCATGAAAAGGGATCTTTAGCGGTCATCTCCCACTTATCCCAGATGGATATTACTACCACTTAAATGCGTCTGCATTAAATATTCTGATGCATTTCTTTACTATGTTCTACATTAAAAAAGCTTATGATCGCTGTTAGAAATGATATATGACATGGAAGGAGCACTCAGGAGATGAGTTCATGTACTACCTGCTAATTCAACTAGTTTAATTTTACTGTATGTTCTGTATGAAAGATGCTGTTTATCTACGAAAAGTAAAATTACTTGCATTAAAGTAGTTTGTTGTATGCTACATGCACTGCTTTGGTCAAGTCAGCTTTGTGGTCTATTTAAAGCATCTCTATGTTACAGCTGTAATAACAGAAGGCTCCATGATTAGACAAGCCATTGAAACAAACTGTGAAAATTGATGACAAGCTAGTAATCCAGAGAATTCACCAAAAGAACAATCTATTCAAATTAAACATAAAATTGATGTCATGCCAACAAGAAAAAATATTATACAACTGATAGTCTACTTATTCATTACTTTATAAAGTCACTATCATGCAAGTCAGCTTTAGTGGCTTATTGTATTTCTTGACTTGCTTTCTGTAAGAAGATGTGAGGGTGTGTTTTATTATCACTGCATGTTTGCATCCACATGTGTGCTAGTAATTTACTTTATGGTGGGATGGTAGATATGGTGGAACATAATCAGGGAGATTGGAGATTAAGTAGAGGATTATAGCTGCAGTAACGATGAGTAGTGTAATATAGTGTGTGTATATGTATGTATATGGAAAGTATTCATTTTTTAATACATTTTGTTATGTTACAGTCTTATTTCAAAACGGATTCAATTTATTTTTTATTTTTTCTGCACAATACCCCATAATGACGACATGAAAATATTTTTTTTTTAAATGTTTGCAAATTTGTTAGAAATAACAAACAATAGTATTCACAGTCTTTGCTCAATACTTTGTTGTGGCACCTTTGGCAGCAATTACAGTCTCAAATCTTTTGGAATATAAAAAGCCACAAGCTTGGCACAATCATCTTTGGCCAGTTTGGCTCATTCCCCTTTACAAAGCCCCTTGAGCTCCAACCGGTTGGATGGGGTGCGTTGGTGCACAGCCATTTTCAGATCCCTCCAGAGACTTTAGGACATTCACAGAGTTGTCCAGAAGTCACTCCTTCCATATCTTGGCTGTGCGTTTAGGGTGGTTGTTCTGTTGGATGATAAACCGTCTTAACTATATCAGACCGTCAGTCCAGATTGGTGTCAATAAGTATTTTGAAAGCTTCGTAACGACACTTAAATGAGTTACTATGACTCTTAATTTGTTAATACAAAATACAAATATAGTACATATTTGTATTTTAGCAACTCTGTCTTTGAATTTCCTTGCAGTCAAAACGCTCTATATTTATGTGTCAGAGTATGCCTTGGCTCTGTTTGACTGATTAACAGGATTAATTTATGTATTTTTAATGATTTCCAACCTCTATGATGCTGTAAATGTGTTGGCATATGGACTTTTTGCAGTGTATCAAACTAATGTGTACAAGTATTTATGAACAACTGCATATTTCAGCGATCACTTTAGTTCACCATAATTGGACAGGCATTTCATCTCTCGCTCTTGCTGCTTTTGAATATGCGTTTCCTCATCGAGGCAGATCAAAGGCAGCTCTTACAGATTAGAAAGACAGTATAAATATGTGTGGGAGTGTGTGCATGTGTGTGGATGCACCATGCATGTGTGTCTGTGAATACTACACAAAAAGAACATCTGAAGGAAATGTTGATATTAGCTCCCTGTTTTTCTGTGTTTATTGCTTTTTATCTGTTTGTCGTAATCCTTATCTGACTTTAGCGCACAGCATACAGTTTGAATTATGACATATCTGAAGCATTCAAATCCAACTTTTACTGCTGGGTCTTTAAAGCTTCATTAGAGGATTTTGACCACTAGGTTGCAGAACATAGACATCAAACCAAACAGCACTACTGTATTAACTTGTCAGAGTGGTCATATTCTGTATTTATTTATTTATCTGTTCAAATGTATTTATTTTATACCTTTGAAATACATGTCCAAAATTCATTCATATATTTTATCCATGTCTTAGTCCTTCCATGAGAAAAATAATTGTGAATTGTGTGTAAAAAAAAAAAAAAAAGGACACTGAAAAGAAAGTAAGTGGTTGATGGTGAGTTGGGTTGCTCGGTAACAGGTCTGTACAGTTTGTTCCAGATTACTAATGATCAGACATGACTGAATTAATGTGAGACCAGTTTGCAAATACATGTAAAGCCAATGGACAAAAGTCCATGGAAAAACAGTTATATGTGCTGACAATCTTTGTAGCAGTTATCAAATAACACACGTTTAGGACATGATAGGACGCTCATTATCCAGAATAGTGCTAGTCATGTATGTATTTTTCAAACTGATTTTAGTAGTAATCAGTAAAAATCTTTTTGTCAACACTCACAGGTGCAATAACAAATCAGTTTTAATTCTGATGCAGTAATGATCTAATGTGATCTAAGTGTCTACAGTGGATTGTTCTCTGCCTCTAGGAAACTGACCAAGAACAATGGCCCGAGTGATGAATAATGATCAGAAACATGGATATGAAACAATCTATTTGTGTGAAAAGAAATCTCTGTTCTGTGATTCTGTACATTCATGACATTCATTCTGACTCATTAGTCTCCTATAAATCCAGATGTCACATGGTCGCACTCACTTTATGTCATTTGATCTTATTCACACGTGTGACTCACACAGATCTTCCAGACACAAAGAACATGTATATTTGCACCCATCTGTGGATTTTAAGTGATACTAACATACTTAATGTAATGTGTGTCTCCTTGAGAAGTGTGCGGTGTAGCCTCCACGGGGCTGACCCAGTCTGTGTGTGTGTGTGTTTGCCCCCCCCTCATCTTCGAGGTACTGGGCCATGGCAGACACAGCAGAGGCCTCGACAAGCACAAGCAGTGCTTCTCCCCTTTTCTCCTCATCTCTCTCATTTTCTTCCACTGTGATGGAAGCAGCTGTTGTTTGTTCATTAACTTCTTTTAGGTAGCACACATATCCCACAGTGCTACCAAAGTGGTGTTCTCCTGCAAACACACTACCAAAAATCGAAGCTCACACGCACACACACACACACACACAGACACACACTGAGCCATGCACTTACACACACGTCTTATTTTTGTTTCAGCACACCTCTCTTTCTCTCTCCATCTTGTTTCTGCACATTCATTGTTTGTGTCGATCTGTCTAATTAGACTAATTGAGTTTTCTTTGCTCTGAAGAGTCTAACTCGTCTTGCAACACTAATGTTGAGGATTTTGTTTGATCAGACAGAACATCTGAGGAAGGGAAATGTAGATGTGGATATGTTTTTTTTTTCCAAACGTTTCCCCCCTGTGTGAACCACGGCAAAAAGGAAATGTCAGTCTTTTCGGGCCACACATACACACACACACACACACACACACACTCTCTCTGATCTTTACGTCTCTCTTTCCACTTCTGTCCCTCTTGCAGATTCATTTGAATAACTCCTCTGGTGTGTCACCATGTCCTCTCCTTGTACATTTGATTGGAAGCGGATTGCATTTGCGCTGATTTCCGCAGTAAGGTCACGTTCGTGTAACGCATACAGAAACTTTGGATGGGTTACGCTTGTCGTCCCTTTCAGCCTGTTTGGTTGCCGGGATTGAAATTTGCACAAACTTTACTGGAGCAAGAAAGGAGTGAACTTTTCTCATTGATCGATCAAAGGCTTGTGTGGCTCCTGATTAAAAAGCGTGTAACACTATCAGCTTTATGTAACACTATCAATCTTTGTGTGCCTAATATACACAGAAGAGGCAAATCCTCTATAATTGTCTGTCAAACAGCGTGGCCTCTGGAGATATCATTTGCTGCCTGACAACGTCTAAAATTTGATTTTTAAACTGGTTCAAGACTGCGCCTAATTACTACTTGAACAAATATGGGCTAAAATTGCCTGAAATAATTAGCTAGCAGCCCATTTCATGCACAGTAACTAAAATGCATCTCTTAATATAAATATGTAGCGACTGATTAATAATATGTACTAATAATATAATATAATATTATTTCCCAACACTGAATGACCATGTCTTGCTGTCTTTAAAGATATATATTTTTAAGGAATTTGAAATGAATTACTTAACTATTAAATTAATTCTATTATGTACAAAGCATTTAGCTATTTTTACTTCTGAGCAGCCGCTTCCCTGTGTGATCAACCTTCTGTTTGTAGTGGAAATACATTGAACTGCCATTTGCTTCATCTCAGCATCGAAGAATGACTGTGAAGACAGACGTATAACAGATGCCAGAATAAATGCATTTTGCATTTTAATGAATTGGGTGTTGAATGCATTAATGCTCCCATATTAATCTGACATCTGTTGTATGTGTGTATTTCTGTACTCTTGCTTTTCTTAGAGTGACCCTGTCACCTCAGGAAAGAGAGAGATTTAGTTTGATCATGAAAAGTTAGAACACACACTATTTCTCCACTTAAGCACATGATAAACTATGTGTGTGTTTGTGTTGGGAGCGTTGTGTTGTTGAAAAGAAATTATGGCAGTGCACAAAATTGATTATAATAATTATAATTATCAAGGAATGATGAGACATCATTACTATTTATAAACAGAACACATCTCAGTAATTGACCTACCAGTATAATTGTCAGCTCTAAGAATCTGTAGTCACATTTACGCCTTTAACTTTTTGCTTGTTGGCGGTTATCAATATTGAAAGCTCAGCGAATGCTGAATGTCGTGGGTGACACCCAGACACCCCGAGACAGCCAGTGATGGCGGTGGACTCCTCCAACTCCAGTGGAGGTGTGCATGCTGAAAGGTGAAAATGCTCTAAGGGAAAAAAAATCTCCTTTAAGTAGTCCTGATGTCTTCTCTGGTGGGAGTAGCAGTACAGGTGAGTTGCGCTCTCCTCGCTTCAGGGTTCATAATTATAGAGCTGGATCGGATCCCCTTAGACAAACCTGATATGACTTCACGGCCTGTGTGGTAGTCAACAGGGAACAGCCAAGATCTGTGTTAGTGAAAAGGGAGAAAAATAGGCCAGGGTGATTCATTTAATGCTAGGATTTGTTTTGACAACCACGAGTGAACATTGCTTTTGTCACTGATGAAAAGATGATGTGTCTCAGGAGATGAAGAGCAGAGAGAGAGAGAGACAGAGAGAGAGGCAGAGAGAGAGAGAGAGTCAGTCTGGCTACTGGGACCACAGGACACACTCTCTCCATTCAGTTTTCTTATTTTCACCTTATGTCCAATGGAGTGAAAAAAGTCTGTGCTTGTCTACAGGAAGAAAATTGGAGTCCACATCATGAACTAAATTGTTGCACTGTGCAAACTCTCTTCAGGGAGCAGAGTTGTGCCGAGTGCTGATGACATTCATCAAAACTTGTAATGGATTCACAGTGGGAGACAATATTAAAGGTCAGGGATGTACATGAGAATTGAAACAGTATAGACTTGGATAAAAAATACGCTCCTGTTGAGATGACACTGAGTAAGATCTATTCCACATCTTATGTGGTACTCTGGATATCAGAGCACTGCAGATTTCGCACCATTAAATGAGTAATTTCACTAGAGAACAGCAAATTGCTTCTAACTTGTGATCTGAAAGAGCGGCATGCAGTGAATGTTAAGACAGTGGCATAGGGTGACAACACTGATAGGAAAGGAAGGAGGACAACATGGTGACAGAATCGTGCATGACTGACGGGTCAAGTAATTCAGCACAGCTATAGGGCGTGACATCTCCCCTACAGTAAACATTCCTGGAAGTAATAAGCCTGTCGGTCTCTCTGTTGTTGTGATGATGGGAGGGAGCTGCACTCAGAGGGAGGGCAACCTGTAGAGGGTTAGATAGCTCACTCACCTTCCCTGGCTAATAAACTAACTGGGAGGAGGAAACGAGAGAAAATAAAACGAGTAGGATGAAATAGAGCTGCCGAAAGTAAGAGATGGGAGGATGAGGAGAAGTTAACAGGAGGAGTGGAGGAAGATGAATATGACTAAAAGTTTATATGAGGGGTAGGAAAGAGAAGCAGGGGTGTGAAGGTGGTGCTATATAACCAGAATACTGCACAATGATGAAGAGAACTCATCGTGCCCACTGTGTCGGTGTCATCTCTTCCTCCTCGCCTCTCATTCTCAACACAGGGATTCCACGCACGTCTTATTGTGTATTCACCGAAACACTGTTGGCTTTGTCCTCTTCTGACTCTTTGGCATGGGTCTAATAGTGTTTTGCAAAGTATTCTTAGTGTTTGTTTGAATCTCCCTATTGTTTGACTTATAAAGCTACAAGTAATCACAGGATTCCAATAAAAAATGTCACATATTTTTCTGAGCAGCAAACGCAGGCAGGATATTCAGTCTGTTTGGATTTTTCAACTGCTTCCAGCCCTTGACCAGGTTACGTGGTGTGTGTAGTGTGTAGTTTGAATTGAAAGTATTTCAACAGTGACTCTTCCTCCTCTTGAAACTGCTTTCATCCTTGGAATCAAACTTTCTCATTAAATCCCTCGTCAGTGGGCGACCTGTATCATTTTTGGCTCAGTATTTGGTGAGTCTACACAGGCTATGTAAAGAACGCAGCATGATAGCAGAACTGCAGCAGCTCATCCGTCTGTGTCTAGACAGGATGCATTCAGGCAAAGAATTGAGTGTTGGTCACCAGCATTTCAGTGCACTCAGAGCCCATGTTGCTTTGTTTCTGTATAATTACAGTTATTTGCTGCCACGTTCACCAGAAAAACACATTAACCCAAAAGTATATTAAAGTGTGTTGTAAGTTTAGTTTGGCGTCTGTGTGCCCCCTAGTGGACAAAAAAAACCAATAATGCAGCTTTAAAAGTTAATTTTTGTTTTGTTTTGTACTGTTCAGTTCTGTTGCTACTTTTTTTTGATGAGTTGCATAAATTTCAGTCTGAGGTTCGGAAACTCTGGGGCATTATCTTTTCCCTGAACTGCAGCAGTGTTGTGTGTCCCACCCAGAGGCTCGTCCCTGAGGGACCAGACAGGAACTCTGTCTGTGGCATGCAGGCAGTGAGACACACCCCTACACTGTTTGATTTGGGGTCATGGGAATGTACATCATCATCATCATCATCATCATCGTTAAAATGCTGCTTGTTCTCTGTGTACTGGTTGAGCGGTTGATTACAGCGCTATAGTGTTTTTAATTAAATTGAGACTGTCACAGAATAGAGTGGAATGTGACCATCGATCTGTACAATGTTCAATCAAAGGGAACCATGTTTATATAAAAAAAAATAAAATATATATATATATATAATCTCAAAATCCCAGCTGGACAGTCTGTAAAATCAATAGAGCGGTTATGTAAAGGTGCACAGAAACTGTTATATTATTTCATCTCTGCGAGCTCAAAGCTGGAGCCAGCGGGGCTCCATCAGAGCCTTCAGTACTCTTGGGGGACTCTTCCCCTCCACTGAACAATGTGAACTCTAAATAAATTGTCTCTGAAACAAAGGGAAAGTAAATGTCATACCAGGGCTGAACATCACATCCCGAGCCTCAGTAAAAGGCTGTTGTAAACAATATTGGAAATAATAGGCCAGTTTTTACAAGTTCTGTGTCCAAAGATGTTAAGGTTATCCTTTTGTACCTCCGAATAATGTTTTTGTTTTTCTTCAGTTTGCTGCAGGAAGGAAGGGATAATGTTTGAAGTCGAGGGTGAAATGCAGCGCAGAATAAATATTTATGAAGCAAATGTATGAGCTAAGAGTCACTAAACTCAAAACCATATATGAAGCAAAGCAAGTTGATATGATGAATATATTAAAGAGGATGTGTGGGTGGTAGTGGTGATGGTGATCAAAACATGACTTGGAAAATATATGATTACCAGGTGGGTTTTGGGGATGTTATCAGAAACTTCAGTGGAATATTTTTTTTTTTTTTTTTTGTGCAGGGGAGTAGTGGATGATTTGAACACACCCTTTCTCACGCTACCTCTTATTTATCTATCTAGCTTTTATGATCAGGAAAAAAAAAATACAAATCAAATGACTGAAAAATAGCCTCATGTGACTACAGCTTTCCTAAGAGTACTCTGATGAAACCATGTTCTTTTACTAATATGCTTGTTGTCTCTCAATTTTACTTATTTTTACGTATCCCTTTTTTTACTTAATAGCATTTACAAATTCATCATTGTTTCTCCCTCCAGGTCTGCCATGTAGACCACGGCGGTCTGCGGCGGTCTGCTCTATTATTATAACAATGGCATTTTCACACTTAAGGCTGTCTGTGTGTGTTTGAGTGTGACTCTCTTTGTTTGTGTGTTTTGGAGAGTGTGTCTCACAACATATAGTTATTGTTTGTCTGCTGTATATTGACATTTAATATAAGAGATCGCAGAGAAAGTCAGCAGAGATAACACAAAGTTAACTTTACTGACACAACTGTGATTGTGCAGCTGCAGTCACAGCCGGCTACTCCGTCAGTTCTCGTTTTGTCTCCTCCTGCTCTGTGTTGTCACACAACCGGATTCACGATTTAGTACTTAACACAACATATTTTGTGTTGTTTCTGTTGTCAGCATTCATTCCTGTGCTGCTGCAGTACTGATAAAATGATTATTTTATGTTTGCAATGTCTTGTGATAAAATCAACCTAAATACAGGTTGATGACAAAAGCTGTGCTGCATATTCAGCTATACTGACATTTAAAATGAGTGATAACAAAAAAAAAACGTTAGAAGTGACAGAAAGGGCTTCATCATCATTGGCACTCACTGGGTAACTTGCGTCATAGTTATTTAAAAGCATAGTCTATACACACATACACACTAAAACACCAAGCCATTGTTTTAATCTCCATTTTTGGGCAATAAAATATCTGGATGGAATAAGTACTTAGTGTTCCCTTCAGTTTCAATGTTGAACCGAATTAACTGAAAGTGCAGAGTTGTTTCCATAAACAGGTATGTTAACCGAATGACAGGAGAGTGCATTGATACCCCACATTCACACACAACTCCAAAGCCTCAATTTCACATCTTCGACGTGAAGATTAGCGTTTTAGAGCTTTTGTATTTTACTTCGATCTTAAAGTCATCTCTCAACTGTCTTGCCACAAAAGGACCTCCAGAATCAATAGCTGATTATCGGGCAACAGCACACAGCGCTCCTAATCAATTTCAATTTCCCTGTTTAGCAGCTCACTATGAATTTTAGGATGTCGTTTTTTCCTGCTTATGATTACAAGGATGTGACCTGTAGTCTATTATTGGATCCCTCAAGTAAGTTATTAGTGATCCCTGTGACCTTCTCACTCCAATTGTCTTCTCTAATAGCGGTTTTGCCACTTCAGCGGAGGTCAGCTGTCAATTAAGTGATGGACAGTAGTAATATGCATATTGATAGTTCACATGTTCGGGGACATGTTTTATCACTTCGACTTTGCTCTTCATGTGATTTAATGTTGATTTCCATTACACTCTAGCATCTTGTTTTTTTGTGGCTATCTTAATTTTGATCTGGACTTTAGATGGAAACTACGTTAGTAAAACCCTCATCTGAGTCATGTGGATGGGCTTGTAAATTTAAATACATTATTCTGGCCGTTTTAGTGCTGAACTCTTAAGACCGCGACATGGGAAACATGGAAATAAGATTGAAAACATGTCGCAACTGATCATTTAGTCAATGTTGTTCTGTTCATCTACCAATCTATTTCTCTGCTTTCATCCTCTTCTTACCCAACAGTCGAATCTTTGTGTTGTGTTGACAAAAGCAAAGCTTGTGCAGGATGTGATGGCTACTAGCCACTTTGAGATTATATTCTTATAGAAAATAAAGGCGTATATTAATGAGTGTTTGAGTAAAGCTGCACTTAACGACCTTTAAGTGCAAAGCACGATTGCCACAGGACAAACTATCCATTTAATTTAATGGAGGGGACATAAATTTGATTTCCAGGATTTCCAGGTTCTTTCATCTCTTAATCTCGGTTCACCTACAGGTTTGTTGTTCTGCCAAATTAGCAGCAAAGAAGAACCACTTTGTATGCCAGCAACAGACACACACACATACACACACGCACACGCGCATTTACTTATGTGAGGACCCTGATCTTCCCAGAAAGGTGCTGCTTTTCCTCTTAACAGAAAGATGGTTGTCAGTGATAACCTGAGGTACCAGAAGTGACATTAGATTAGATATGGTCTATTGGAAAAGCTTAAAATTATAGTGTAATGCTGCAGCTATATTGCTTTTTTTATCTTGTACTATATATTGTGGATAAAGAAAGCCTGGATAAGATCTGATTGGATGAATATTTGATGATCAGACCAGGGAGTAATGGTAAATTTGTCTGTTAGTGGGATGGAGCTTCAGTGCGTTTGTGCTGCTCTGTTTATGTGGCCGTATTTATGTTCTTTCACTCTGGTGTTCATTCGCTCTGTTTGTGATCCTGTGATGTGTTTGCCCAACTTTGTTTAGACAGCATGGCCTCTGCTCCCTCTTGACATCATCCGAGTGAATGACTTGTATGTAAAAAAAAGTTCAACTGCAACCGCTTGAGTATTTGATCAAATAATGTTTTAAATGCTCTTCTCTTGATTTCTTGCTTTTACACAAATTGCTTTCTTGGAATATTTCTTTCTTTAGTTCTGTGAGTGAAAGAACAAAAAGCTGACTGTGATATGCAGGTGGCCAGTTTAAGGACAAAAGTAGATAAAGGACTAACAAGATTTTGGAGCTTTTACTCCATGAATCAATTGTTTAATGTTGTTGTTTTATTCTTGGTGTACTGAAGTGTTTAAAAGCACAACTCAACCTCAACCCTCTCGACCTCTCATTTTCATAATGTTCGATTACACAGACACATCGCACAAAGCCTGAATTATTCGGTGTCTATAGTTAAAGCAGCAACAATTCATTTTTGGCCACGTACAATAATATAATGTCACTTTAATAAGTTGCTATGGTAAATGTCTTTAATTAGTGCAGCTTTAAAGGTTGGATAAAACAAAACCTTTGTCTGATTTAAAGGCCAAAAAAAGGCTTTGTCAGTCACAAAAATGCTAATGCAACTTATGTATCTTATGCAGTCAGAAAAGTAGAGCAACTAAAGCCATGACGGAAAGAACAGGCAGCACAATTGAACTATATATATATTTCTATTTAATGCTTTTTTTACCTGTACACAGTGATGTTTTGACACAGTTTCTGATGCTTTTTCTGCTCTGAGATACCTGCTGGGAATTATCAAAAGATTTCCCTTGACAAGTAAAATCTCACACAGGAGCCTCTTTTTGTTGTTTTTTTTTTAAATTCTCTTCGATCTTTATCTCTAACCTGTCTTTCCTTTTTCTATTTACTGAGCACTTTTGCTCACGCTCTACGGGTTTCTGCTAGGTTTTTATTTGACTTTTACTTGGTAAAAGTGTTGCTCCTCAGTCACCATTGTCTCTCGCTCTCTCTTTTTCTCTACTTCACTCATTTTGCCTGGAACATTGGAGGCATTACATGTTTACCCCTGTAATGGTCCTAATCCACTTAGTTTAGTAATGTAGCCCAACATTAACTCCCATGACTCCTGCCTGAAGTTGTGTGTGTGTGTGTGTGTGTGTGTGTGTGTGTGTGTTTATATGTTTAATAATTGTGGGGTTTTGTGAATGATGGTCTTGGAGTTTCTTCCTGTACAAACCTAATATATAAAAATCCTTAATAAGCAAATAAGTCATTAAAAAGGTTGTTTCATCTTTTTTTTTTTTTTTTATTTAATCTTAATTTCCACTCATTGTTGAATTAGTTATGCTTGTCAAATGTGCAAATTCCCACTAGTTAGTTTTATATCCTTCAAATGAAAGCCCTCAAACAGTGTATATTTGTTGGCATACATCAAAATTGCTGTTTACGGGCCTGGAGTATGTAAATATATTTAATTAGTTAAGCACACTTCAAAGACTCTCACTTATGAATATGCAACATTGCATTGTAGTTTATATATATATTTTTTTCTTCGCTTGGCAGCCATCTGTCTGCATGTCTTTGATGTACACCACATGTTTGCCCTTCTGGTAACAACGCCAGCACACGCAGACTCACAAACACATCCACAGGTTTTATATATGGAATTCATTTTAATGTAATGCTCGCACCTCATTAACATACCCCTAAAGACCACAGCCAGTACCCAAGCCTCACCAAACATGCTATTATCCACCATTTCTATACTTCAAAGCTATCACCATTTGTTCTGTTGTAGGAATTTCAAGGCTCGCTTAACGCGGTGCTCTATAGGTTGATGGTATACAGACTGATTGTGGGATCTGAACTGTAACAGGCTTCATTCAGTTGTAGATGTTGGAGTTTAAATAGGACATTTCAAGAAAAGGTTGCTGTTCATTGATTGAAATGCATGAATAAGGTTTTTCTAAATAAGTCTTTTAACAAACCAGCCACGTCTTTTCATCACTCCTGAGCCAGACAGGTAGCAGGTTCCACTGGTGGAGCTTTGCACACTTGGCCTCCTGCCCTCACTTTTTTTCCTTTTAGTCTCCCAGCCATCCTTTTTCTTTTCAGTCCCCTGTTTTTGTCACTTTGAACTTGGACTCAACCTCACTTTTTCATTTTCATCACTTCCATTTTGCAACCATCCTTTCTCTTGTTCATACTGAATACCGGCCCTTGTTTTACTACTAAATTCCGCCTGTAAATTGTGCTTCTCTCAGAAACACTCCTCTCTCGTCCATGCTCTCTGCCCTTATAGGCCCCAGGAAGTGGGTGTGTAGTGTGTCGAGTTAGTTTAGGGCAGAGAGAGCAAGAGGGAAAGAGAAAGAGGAGGGGAAAGGGAGGATACTGATTAAAATAATAAACAGCTGTGTGAAAGAGTGGTACTGGTGGCCAGAGAGAAGGAGAGCAACAGAGGAAGAAAACAGGATGGGGATACCAGTCTTGGCGTTTGTGTGACCCCTGAGGCAACAAAAATCTGACGAAGAAACTTCTTTTTAAGAAGTCTCCTCGTCCCAGATGGGGGAGAGGAGAGGATGACAAACAGATCAACTTTTGCTCCTTCACCGTCCCAAGAGGCAAGGAGACAATCGGTAGAGCTGTGACTCCAAGAGGCTGGCGAGTCAGACTCCCTGCCCCGGATCGAGACTTCGAACATTGAGGCAGCTCTCTGTGAAACACGTGGCACAGAGGTCCAGAAAAAGAAGAAGGCATTCTTTGACTAAGTGGCCCAGTCATGGCAGTGATTAGGAGGGTGTGATAGAGCGATACCAGACCAGGGCTGGAGACCTGATGGGCGGGTAGCAACACAGACACTGAGGTGACTCTGTCCTTTTGAGCCTATGTTACCTTTGCAAACCATATGCCTCTTTGTGCTGCCATCTCTCCTCTTGAAGTGTGTAGGGTTGCGTGACTGGCAGGGATAGAGTGCTTTTTATCTGAGTAATTGAGAACAAACGTCCCTCCCCTGGGTTGGACTGCCGGACATCATGTAAACAGCTTCTTTCATGGCCAGGGGTGAAGTGGAGGAAGGGAAGCATAGCAAAGTTGAAGGAGAGACCAGACCTGTTCACGGCCACCCAGCGATTTACATCAGCCTGCCAGTCCCTTAAGACACAAACGGTTATCTCCATTTTGCAGACCTCCACCCAAGATTTGTTGGATTTCCTTCACAAGTTTCAGTGCCCCATTCCTGGCAAGAGGAGCTGCACTGTAAGCCTCCAGTTTCCAGCCGCTACTTAGTCAAACCTCCGGTGGCTCCAATCCCAGTCCCATCTCTAAAGCATGACTGCGGGGTAGCTGTCCCCCACCCCTGCCTTTCACCGGCTGCCTTTCTGAAGAGGATGCTGCGAACATGTAATGGGATTGGGCGAGCACACACACCGGCACGCATGCACAAATGCTGCCAAGGGGTGTGTGAAGTGTGTAAATCGCCTGTCTTTGGACTGCAACCTGGATTTGACCCCTTTGTGTTTGATATTTTTACAAGAGCTGGGCTTCTTTGTGATTTGATTCAAGATTGTTTAAACTTTGGATTTAGTATTGATCTGAGCCCTGAGCTTAAAGCTTTTGACTGTAACCACTGGAGGACTTACCTGTCTGTGGCGACTCCTTACCGACCTTCGACCTGAATGACAGCAGAGGAGATGTAGGGACTGGGGGAAGCCAGAGCACACACTCCAATATGATTGGCTTGAGCTTCAGCTTGCAGGAGCTGCTAAGAAAGTTTGAACAGGTATATATCAACTGATTTTGGAAGCATTTTGACGACAACTTGGCCTCAGTCTCACACTGGCTTTTGAATGCATTTTTTAGTTGTGGACCTAATGTAGTCAGTTTTATGAGGTCTGAGCAGTCATTATTGGACTCATTAAAATGGAATAATCGGTTTTGGCCTGCTTTTCTAGTTATTAGAGAGCACTACCATGCAGAGAGAGAATTGCTATATAGTATGGTAATGAGACCTAGAGCCTTGAATTGGATATAATTTGTCAAAGCAAACTTTTACGGTAATTGTGTTATTGGCTCTGTCCAGTAAGGGTCATCGTTTCAATGTGAAATACTTTGAAACAAAATCATTATCAACAGGAAAGCACGTATGTGTGTTTAATGAGTTTATCTTTCATAAAGCTCTCAGTGGTAGTTGTAACTTCAGCTTCTTTGGGAGACACTTTCACATCCTATCTGTGCCCCAAGCAGCCCACCGCCAGCAAATCTCCTTCACTCATTACAGTGTGCATGAGATCCAGAACCTATTTAAAGTCTTACTTTTTCTTGTCTGTGTGAATTAGTATGTGTGTGTGTGTGTTTGAAACTTAAAGACTTAAAGATCCTTTGCCAGGACCAAAGATCCTATATTGAATACATTTTTTATCAATAACCCATAAATAAAACAGGAAATGTTGGCAGACAGAAGCCCTTTGTAGCTGACACGGTGACCTGTACCACACTAACATTTTCATGGGTGGCGTCTGTGGGAGAGAGAGAGAGAGATCAGTGATCATACTTCAGGACCTCAGGATACACATTGACATACATAAACTAAGGCCTCAAGGTAGTCTTTCACTGGGTGAAATGAAATTTAAAGGGGGCTTTTGTAAATGAACAGACTGTGCCTTGTGTGTGTGTGTGTGTGTGTGTGTGTGTGTGTGTGTGTGTATAGTCAGTGTAACTCCCAGTGGAAGTAGAAGTGCTAAAGAAAAAGAAAAGGGAAGCACTTGGGTAATAACTTGAAATGAAGCCAGCTGGCTCAGTGGCAAAACAACTGTCTTCCACTCTCTGTCTGTCTTTGTCTATGTGCCTGTCTCTCCGTCCATCTGTCTCTCCCTCTTTCTCTTACTTCCTCTCCTCTATGACCTTTAGGAGGCATTTGATTTGTGTCAAAAAGTCAGTGGGTGATTATCCTTGCAGATCACAGTGGAGGGACTTGCTTCAGTGAAATGTCTAATGGCATTCAGTAAATTGCAGCACTGTGGCATGAATGACTGTAGTAATTGATAGTTAGTTGTGTCGTGTGGTTAGTGTGGTTCTGCAGTTTGCAGAGTAGCTGATAATTGTCACATGTTCCACTCACATTAGGTATGTTAGGTGCAAGTTTTGTCATGTGCACCTAACATACATCTACTGTGTGTGTATCCCATCTGTTTCACACCCTAAATCACTTTCTGTATGTGTGCATGTTGGTTTGTATATGTGTTTGATTTTCTTTATAGTGTTGTATTTTGTGCATTTAAGCATGTAGTTATTTGTGACTTGTGTGATTTAGCTGGTGTTTGACAATCATTGTAGTACCATATTAATGCCTCTACACATTTCCATCACTGTACTTCTATACTCATAGTGCCTGGAAAATCCTCTATAATATCCTCTATAATATCCAATGAACCAAACGTCTTTAACTTGGAAGACTTTTGCTTAATTGACAGTTTTGTGACAACTGACAACAGTCTTCTGTTAACTGTTAATAAGTGTTAATTTATTTTAATAATACAAAGATAAAACACTGCAGCAACACAATTACATTATCCTAGATAATGCATGTTTCCAGTAATTGTAAAATGAAACTAGGTTAATAGCATAATTTCCAATCTGAAATGCCACAGTTAGAATGATACACAGGCAACAACTTAAGGCTGGGCCATTTCATACACAATAATATTACTTTACTATTGTAGGCTATAGGTCTTGTTGCACTTATTTTATCTACACTAATTTTGTCCCATTTGCAAATCTGTGTCTGCGCTGCAGTTTTGCACATATTCATATAGTATTGGAATCTTGTCTTTATCTGCAGTTGAAATGGGTTGAACTGAGGGGAGTCCCAGTAGACACAGAGAGAGAAGAAGAAGAAGAAGAAAATGGAGCAGTTTTACACATCTAAAAATAAAACATATGACAGGATCCTTTGCTTGCGTCACCCCCCTTGTGGTTCAGCCTTCACACACACGTACCCGCTGGGATATAGTTGTATAATAGAGTTGTTAAGGACACACACACACACACATATAGATGGTAAAATCGTGCTTCGTCACAGAATTGAATTTCAAGGCCTCTTGTAGCCACACACACATAACATAATATTTTGGAATAGCACAGCATTACATCAGTATTGCATACTGTATCCAAACATGAAATTAACACGGCCTGCCTTGCTGTAGCCCTTAGTATGGAAGCTGACATGGCTTAGAGAGTTGCCCCTGGTTGGGATGGATCTTCCAAATCAGTGAAAGGTTAGAAGTTAATATCTCGACAGTCAGAAAGTACCTCGAGGACATTCCATGAAAATATAAACTTCTCTGCCCTCTGGGAATGTTGTGTGTAATGTGCTGTGAAGCCCCTTTAGACTAATCTTTGCGACAAAATCCAGTGTTATTTTCGGTTCATGAATAATCGGCTGTGTCAGTCTAGACTTCTGTGATGTTCAGTTTTGGAGTTTTGTAATCTAAACTTACTTTGGTGCTTGTCCTTGATTGCACATTTGCTCAGAGCCTTTAAGTCACTTCTGACAATTCTTTTTTGTCTGTTTATTTGTAGGACATCCAGGCTGAGATCGATGCCCATAATGACATCTACAAGAGTGTGGACGGGAACAAGTCGAAGATGGTCAAGGCTCTGGGCAGCTCAGAGGAAGCTGTGTTCCTCCAACACAGACTGGATGACATGAACCAACGCTGGAGTGACCTGAAGGCTAAATCAGCCAACATTCGGTCAGTGAAACAAAATAAACGTTTATTTTTTTCCTTTGTCAGTGCTTTGGGTCTTACAGTTTAATTAAAATTCACTATATACACATTGCACAAGTTAATTTCCAAGATGTGATTGTAATTCAAACATATCAAATAAGAAAACAAAATGACAAAAAAAAATATAGCTCAATAACTCAAGGTTGCGACACCGAATTGCATCTTAAACACCAAGCACTTAATCTCCAAGAGGCCAAAAAAGGTTTCAACTGAAATACCCTGCAGAAGTAGATGAAGCATAAATCAAGAGATAAGCTTAGTCTAAGGCAACCAACCTCAACTAATAAAAAGAAAAGCTAGCCTTATTCATGATGGAACATGACTTACAAGTCTTAGATTAATTGGAAATCACACATGACATACAGCATGCTGTGGAACATTTATGCGGATTGTTGTTGTGTTTCCGATCAGCTGTATGGATACAGTAGGAACTGTGTTCAGCATGTCTGCCGCGGATGCACAGGGATGAAAAACGGCTCCAAAAGGATCTGAATACTGTGACACATAAACTAGGACAAAGACACTGCCAGTCAGCCACAACCTGGACATGAATAAATAAGATTGGCAATGGGTTGGAGGGTGAAGAAAGTAAGGGTGGAAGTGAAGTTGACAGGGCCAGATGGAGATGTTCAAAGACAAAGAGGAGGAGGGAGGGTTGAGGGAAGCAGCACAGCACCACAACAAAGCCACAGTGGGCAGGGGGCAAAGGTTAAAAATGTTGAAGAGAAATAGAGAAGGTGCTGGAAAAGGTTCTGCGTCGAAAAGAGATTGCTTTGAGCAGAAAAGAATTAATGGGAGTGAGGCCAGGTCAAGCAGTTCAGACATAATAGGCTGAACTTGTTCCACAGGAAGACAAGTGAGACTAAAACAGACAGAGAGCACAAGAGATCTGACTGATCTGTGTATTGGTGGGAGGTGGGGTGATGTGTGTGTGTGTGTTGATTGTATACAGCCCATTATGCCTTAATTACAGTACATTTGTAATTAAGGTTAACTCTGTGAGGTCTCAGCACACAGTGTTCAGATACATTATGCCTAGAGGAGAAGAAAAAAACAAAAGGGATTATCAACACATACTGCATCCGTGATACCACCCACACAATTAACAGCCAATTGTATTCTCTCTTACACATACCATGTATTTCAGTGAGTTCCCTTGAGTGGTCAACAAGCTGTTTTTTATGGGAGTTTTATTCTGGTTTTGTTTTGTTTTATTTAAACCTTTTCATTATAAGTTTTTAAAAATAATACACTATATCTGTCTTTAAATACGTTCACAAACAAGTATCAGTATAAATTTCTATTATTGCAAACCTACAAGGACATGTTATACAAAGGAAGAAACAATGCTACATATGACTCTATTAATAGGATTTTTGCAATAATAGACTGTACATGTTGTATTATTTTGTACATCCACAGCTGAGACTATTTATTGGTGATATAAACAGTATTTTAACAGTTCAAATGGATGGTTCATGTTGGCAGAGCCCATCTGGAGGCTAGTGCAGAGCGCTGGTCTCGTCTGCTGGGCCTCCTGGAGGAGCTGTGGAGGTGGATTTGCATGAAGGATGAGGACCTGGCTAAACAGATGCCCATTGGAGGAGATGTTCCCACCCTGTTGCAACAGCAGAACCACTGCACGGTACGCACCTTCACCACAGACATTATATTACGTTTTTAAAATCTAGTACAGTCAACTTGGGATTTTGTTTAGCACAGTCTTCTTTAAAGCAGAGAAAGCAATGTACTGTACACACAAACACACTCATCACCAGTGGTGGTTGCTGTCTGCATAATTAAAGGTGCATTCACACCTAACACCTGTTCAGTGCATTGCAAACAAACTCTGGTGCATTTAGCCGTTTGGTTCAAGAAAGCTGTCATATCAAACTCAATCATAATAGAAGATATATGATTTTAGCTTGAATCCAAATGTGAACAGGACCAGGACTAACAGTCAACAATATCTTATTCTTGCAATGTGAATGATCTACCAACACTTTGTAATATTGTTGACATTAATGTGACCATAACTAATAACCCAGACAGCTGATGTACAGCATTTTAAAGCACTGTTGCACAGATATATAAGGTTACGACACTCAGTTGCTGATCAGTCAGTATTAAACCACGAGAACATAAAGCAGTCTCAGCGATCACCTTGACATTATTAAGCATCAGTCGGGTCAGCACTTTGTCCACCGTCAGTTAAGATAAACTACAGATTGCAGCAGGCAGCCATAACCACAGCATGTTTTATGTCTCCATGGTTATTAATCAGCAGTGTTATTATGGTCACTCTGCAGTAACCATTTGCAAAACTTGTATTAATGCAGAATTAAAGACCTATATGAAAACTACTACTACACAGTCAGTACTGTTGTTCCATCTTTTTCAATCTTGTTTTTATATCATCCCTATACTACGCTGTATCACTTATTCTGACAAGCAATCAATACCTTTGTTGTGCCAACGCCTTCACACCTTTTTATCAGTGTTCCCCACTGTATTATTTATTGTAACTACTGGTTATTGTGATAGTGTATTGGTGTGTAATTGCTTTCAGATAGATGACTCACCCTGTGGCTACTCCCAGGCTGCCGGCCGCCACTGCTGTTGATGCGGTTCTTGACATTGTAATATGTTTCTCCGCACCCTGTTCACCACACTATTATTTTGTTCCCCCAAAACGCCTTGAGAGTAAACACATGTGCAGTCATGCGTGGACACAGAATCACAGACCCACTGAAATATATCAGCAGTCACCCTCTGAAACCTACGCACACACAACAGACACACACACACACACACACACACACAAAAACAAAACATGGATCAGCTGTTGAGACAGTGGAACTCTTTCCAGCAGCGGACGATCAATTTCTTGGCTATTGTAATGTATGCTAAGTATAATCTTTTAATAATTTAATGGGGAATCATCATTCAAAAACACAACAGACTGGGAAAAAAAACAGTAGTTGTCCCCAAGATCCCGGCTAAAGATGTATTTAATGAAATACTGCTATTCTGGGAACACAAACTACAATCTGTTGTTGTTCTGACCTTTATTAAATATAGTCTGCAAAGGAAAGAGATTCATGAAATTGAAATATATACAGTATATAGTTGATTGGGATTACATATTTATAAAGGTACATTTTTCCAAATAGTTTGCCAGTCAAAGCTGAATATCAGAGTTCCCTTTCTATCTGTGTGTTCGGATGATGTTGAGGCCTGCTCTGTGTTTACCCATCGTCTGGCTGAGAGGAGAGACGGGCCACAGCACAGCAGATCAGACAAGCTCCATTAGATAAGGAATGGGGCCAAGATCACACAATGACCACAGAAGAGTACAATCTTCCTGCATCTCCCCTTTCACCTTCCTTTTCTCGTTACCCTCTTTCAGCTCATTGTCATTATCTGTGATGTCTGCCCCGTTGTTCTCTCCCCGCCTTTGCATCTCTTTTCTTTACGTTCCTCTTTTCTCTTTACCTTCCCTCTCCCCATCCCCTTGTTCATCCTCAGGTCTTTGGCTTTGAGATCACTGAAATAGGAAATAATGGAACAGGGGAGTTGAAAGTGAGGAAGGTTCACTTTTCATTTTGACTATGTTATATTTTTCCCTTCACTTCCCACTCTTCTGTATTCTTAATAGATTGGCCTAGAGGTCTTGCCGACCCTGAGAGGGATGAGGGGGCCGAGCAGCACAAAGAGCCGGGGCTTTGAACACGTCATGCTCTATTACTTGCTTACATCGAGACACACACACACACACACACACACACACTCTCACACACTCATTCAAGTCCCCTGTGCTCACGCATTTTGTAGATACACACACTTCAGTATATACACACCTGCTGCTCGGTCAGAGTGACGGAGGGAAATGTGTTTAGCTATATGGAAATTGGTATCTATGAGGTAGGGAGGGCTTAGAAGGGATAAGTGAAAAACCCTTTTTCCTTTCTTTTTTTCTGTTAGACTCAGAGAGATAAAAGAGGTAGACTAAGCCACTTAGACCAACAGAGAGCGACGGATATTTCGGTTATTAAAAAATCGGAAGAAGAAAAATCAGAGATCAGTAGTCCAAACAGTCAGAGAAGAAAATGATGAATGAGGAAGTGGCAGACAGACACAAAATTAGATCAAGAGAAAGGAGGAAGAAAGAGGATGGAAATAGGGTTACATGTGAATGAAAGGAGTTTAGTAGAGGCGTAAAAAAGCAAATATATTAGAAGATTCGGGTGCACTTTAACCTGCTTTGTTATCAGAATTTCCACATTCTGACACAATAGATTTTGCCTGAAAGCAAGCATTCATTTAGCAATTTACAGGGAGAATTTAAGTAGAGCGAGAGGGATGGGTATCATCATGAGTGACTTTTTGCTCCCTCCTCTGTGTATTGAACCGTGTCTGTGTTTTTCTCTGCTAAAATGGCCGTAATAGAATTTGTTAATCGCACATTCAATTACCCAGTAAAAAGGCTTTCATAAGAATCCAGCTGATTAAACTCATCAATCTGTACTATTAAATTAACAGCTTTTAGATCAAGAGGAAAATAAGAGGGAAGAAGGCACCAAGTGCTTGTGGGCATTTGGACTCTTATCTCTCAGTAGCAGTTGGCTTTTTTTTTGTCTTCATTGGTAAGACAGTTCAATCTGGTCACTTTGTGTGAATAAATATAACAATGAACAGAAAGTGATTCTGTCAGTTTTCCTCCGTATGCTTATGTAGTGTATAATCAGCCTATCCAGACCGAGGCGGGTTTAATAATCCAGCACAGAACCCATCTTAATCATTGTGCCTGCATGATTGATTAGCACTATTTGCACCTGAACGGACAGGTCGTAAAGGGGAATGAAATTGATTACTGCTGCGCTGGACTTAACCTTATCTGTAAGGAAAATACTCCTTTTTAAAAAAAAACAAAAACAAAAAAAAACAAAAAACCTCACAGTTGTCTTTGTTGGAGTAACTTTTAATTGTTTTCATCTGTTTCTTTCCTCACTGCTCTAGTTTGCAGTAGTTTTATGATGTTGTTCAGTTGTGTCAGCTCAGCCTTACAAACATACAGCTTTACTATCCACTATAGCAGAAATCAATAATATAAAGCACTGCAACATTAATGCAGCAATAATCAATAATTTGATATTAACAATGGCCCAAATGACACCTAAAAAACGAATATGTAAAATGAATGCTATATGTCGGGCAAATGAGTGATACATCACGTCACTCTGAGGCTCCTTCATGAACTGTGTAGTAGTTCAAATATTTACCATGATCAATCAAGAGAAACATAAGAAGTTAGCAGTTTGTGATGATTTTTTTATTTATTTTATTTTATTTATTTTTTGATGTGGCCAGGTGCTTTTCTGTTTTTGAGAGATGGTCCTTTTCGGAGGCTTATTTATTTTCCTGGAAATAGTAATAGAGGCTGAGATAGCAGGGTTTTGGGAGCAGGGAGAGGGATGTTAGGCAGAGCTCTAAAAGTAGCTGTTGTGATGTTGTGTAATCTTATCGCCACCATAGCACAGGGCATACAGTGATATGAGTTTGTTGTGCTACAACAACCACACACACCAGATGCAAACACAATGATTCAGATACTGAAATGCACCCACACACACAACCAAGGTCACTTATAGCTACAAGATACACACTATACATATTGTAGACTAACAAGATCCTTTTCTTTCTCTGGTCTCCACAAATCACACAAGCCTAGACCAGCTCTGAAAACTATTTAAAAAAAGGAGTAGAGCAAAGTGAAGACCTGCCCCTTTTTATCTTTGACACAGACACCTGTGTCTTACCACTCATAGGTCAGCTGGGATTTGCCAGGGAAAAAAGAAGCTTTTTTCCTAAAATGAAAGCTATACAGGTGTTTAATATTTACCTTTTATACTCCCTCTGTCATCTGTCTGAACTGCAAGGATAGCCAATGGCTGGATGACAGAGAGAGAGAGTCTAACAAAGGGAATTACTTGGCACTACTTGATTTGCCATTGTTACAACCAGCTGTAGCTTTGTCTCTGTCTCTGTCTCTGTCTCTCGCAGTTAACACTGAAGGACAATGTTTGGGGGAACACTACTGTCATAAATTTTAGGGTTTATTGGAATACATATTTAATACAGTTACATTAAGCAAACCAGAGTTGGGTTATAGTGAAATAATTACCGCAATAAAGACTTCCAATATTAATATACATTGTGATGTATGCAAAATAGTTAGATAAAGATAAAGTAATCAAACAGATGTCCAAAGCAGTGAATGATGTAGTACTATATATTACTGTACATGAAACCAAACTTTGCATGTATGTTGAAGAACAATCTTCATATCATCACAATATGATTCATCTGAAAGTTGATTAATGATAATGTTGGTGTTGATCCAATTAGTCAGTAATCAATTATGACTGTAATAAAATGATTACAGTGTTTAACAGCCCCTGCTGCACTCAGACATGGAGCTGAGTGGCTCACTGTTTGCTTGTTTATTGCAAACAAGGTAACACTCAACACTACACTCCCTTGGGTCTCCAACCATATACCTGCTAAGTGTGGAGTCAATAGGATGAACAGTTCTTGAGATACGCGAAGGACAATGTGACTTACAGACAGACAGAGTCCTTTAGTAGAGAGATTTACGATACTTGCAAATGAAAATGCCAAACATGCTGGTTTCAGCTACTAAAATATGAGAATTTGACTCTTTTTTTTCTGATTTGTATCATTATAAATTGAATGTGTTTGAGTTCCAGACTCCGGACAAAAAATTTGATCCTGGGCTTGTGAGACAATAAATATTAGTCCAGGTTACATCTGCTTGTCATTATTCCCTTATTCATCCAACCTGGGATGTTTCCACCAGGATGCTGTCATGCTCACAGTAAATTAGTATCTGTAATGTGCATGAAATTGTTCATTGTGATGTTACAAAACTAATATTATACTTGCTAAATACAAAGCAATAGGCAGAGAATAATTGTGAATAAACAACCTCTTCAGACTCAGTTCAATCCTTTCCAAAGACTAATATTTAAACCCCCAACAAATCTGTGAGTGTGAAACAAAAACACACACAAAGACAGAAGTTGGTTTCTACTGATAGTTGTCCTCACAGCTTAGCTCCTTTTCTTATTTCTGCTTCCCACTTTTTTCCCATCTTCCTCAATCACCTTTCATTTAGTTTCTATCTCTCAAAGTCCCCTCTCTGAGCTGCTTGCCCATTATGTTTCCTCCATGTGAGCTGGGAGGGAATCATTGGAACGGAGCAAACCATTTATTAGCAGGGGTGATTTAATTTGTGTTCAGTGGGATGCTCCATTTCAGCGTTAGGATTTGTCCACAGGAGGCTGTGTGAAATTGTCTTTGCAGCGGTCTAAACTGAACTTGTACTGGAACTTCCTGAAATTAGCTTTTTTTTTTAAACTATAAAAAAAACAACAACAATGTTTTCATCTCGAGGGCTGTGAGGAGACTGTAATTTCCTGTATTCCTGCCATTCTTTCTCTCTCTCTTTCTTTTACAACTCTTCAAATCATGCTGTATATCCGATACCACTGAACCCAGCACATGGTCATCTGCCGCTTAGTCAATGTTATGTGCATAAATTAAGAAAAACAAACAGAATTTTGTGCGTCTCATTTTCACTGTACCAATCTAATCAACTTGTATCACCTTAAACTACCATTGCCTTCTCGACAAAGCAATGTTGGCAAGACTAGTTGACATGTGGGTACGAAAAGTGTCAGAAATCAATCTATTTTTTTCTCAATTGTAAGTCCTGAACTGTGGTAATTTAGGCTATATGTTTCTGTGGTAATTTGATTGTTGCAGATATGTGATATTGCTAGCTGACTCTGTAATGAGAATTCCTGCAGGGTTATAGCACCCAGCAATTTACTTTATTCTGCGGATTGCTTTGCTAATTTCACACCGACCTGGAAATGCCTGGTTTGACCCCGTACTCTCGCCTTGAATCACCACACTGTTCCCATTGCTCTCACTCCCGATGCCACCCGTAGCTGCTCTCGCTCTCTTTCCCCTTGCTTTTCCTCTTAATATGGGAAGAGAGGACAGAGAAAGTGTTTTGTTATGCAGCAATCGCCTAATTAGTGGCTGAGAGTGTTGTTTATCACGTCCATAAACCGAACATAAACAGCCACTCTTTGGTCTTTCATGTCTTATGTGTGCATGTGTAAGTTATTCAGAAGTGCCTTTTTCTTAATATAATGAAAGCCTGAGCTGTGTGTGTGCGTGCGTGTGTGCGTGCATGCGTTTGTGGTGGGGGTAATCTACATAAAACACCCTTTACAAAATACTCACTTGTTCACTTGGTGTTCATTGGTACCGACCAGATCAGGAGACAAAAGTCAAACATGCACATACCTGCAGAGGAAATGTATTAATTACCCCTTTCTCACATTCTAAAATTATTAAAAATAACCTCTGCTAACAAATGTTCTTTCTTTCTAATTCATGTGCCCCTTTAACCCTATTGTCCTGCAGGTGTTACGGTCAGAACTGAAGGAACGAGAGCACCTGGTGGTCACGACGCTGGACCAAGCCCGGATGTTTCTTGCCGAGCAGCCCATCGAGGGTCCCGGAGAACCACGGAAGAACCTGCAGCCAAAGACTGGTTTGTGCAGACCACGATATTAATGTGTTGAACATTATACAACTTCATGAAAAAAGTGAAGACCTGGAAACCTATTTTGAAATGAGAAACTACTGCTACTGTGCCATTTATAGTACGTTATATACTGCACACCCAGAATTCAGCTAACCTCTTCCCTCTTTTGGTATGTGAAGGCACATTTTCAAGAATACAAAGCATGACTCAAAATTAATAATAGTAAAAATAGACGTGTCTTTTGAAGCATTTTTAGCCTTTGCTGGATAGCATGCTGGAGAACTTACAAGTCTTATAAGTTCTCTACAGCATGCTATCTGTATTATCTTTCTTATAACATAAAAAAAGGGAGGTGACGCACAAATGTCTTTGGCTCTTTCCTAAATCAGGGGCATGTTGAGTTTAGATATTCAGTGTGTTATGGTTGATTAGAACTGGTTCTTAGGATGTGATATGTGACCACATCGGAAATGTGTTTGTAGTTCTTCCGAATGGCTGCACTAAAAGAGGTGAAAATCCGACCACAATACAGAGGTGAGGAGACATGATATGGATGGCAGTCTCTCCTGGAGGTCATAGTGTTGTGACAGAACTCTGACTCCCGGGTGTGAATCAGCTCGTCTGTGTCAGAAAGTTACAGAAAGAGCCTTTTTTCCGAAGCTATTCAACCATTCGACACGCGGTTCTGAGGGACCCCTGCGTCACCAGAATGCCCTCATGGACTCTTTTTCAACCAGCTTAGCGTACCAGATGAGTAAACCTTAGTTAATACACAGCAAACCTTTCTTCTATTTTAAATAAAACGTAAGGACTCATTTGGCCCAATTTTGAGGTACCCTTGAAACACAATTCACTGAAATCTGAGCTGATATTAACACCAACGTAACAGAGCACCCAAGAATTAAATATGCACCGACTCATTCAGCATTCCCTCTCTGTCTCGCTTGGATGTGGCAGGGAAGTCTTGGTTAAGTCAGCACATTTCACTTCAGTTGAAACCCCTTCTGTGTAAATAATTAAACCAACCCAAGGGTCTGTGTCAGGGTGTGGCAAGACTTCAGAGCACAGACCGTTACAGCAGTTGTCTGTGATCTTTGATATATGTATCAAAGAATTGCCTCACTGTATAAATAGATAAAAAGCTGATTTAAGATCTGAAGACGCGCATGTTGTCTAATCAGACTAGATGGGATTTTTTTTTTTTTTTGTGAGTGACACTGTGGTATAATCTTATCATCGCCCTACATTCTCTCTCTCTCTTCTTATTTTGATTTGTACATGACAGTAACTGACTTGTATTGTTTTGTTTGCACTTTGTATTCTTTATCATACAAGATGGTGCACTGTCACATTATGTGTATCTGCATGAGGCTGAGCAGATTATCAGACTTGTGTGCATACATGGGAGGGAGGGAAAAAAATCGAGAGGTGCAACAGGTGAAGATGGTAATTCAGTCGTTACCCTGGAGACGAGACCTCATAAAAGCTGCTCATCTTTTCTGTACATAAAATGGGTAGTTGTGGAGCAGTTTTCTGTGTCCTCCAATGTGTGCAAATGATTCTATCCTCTCACCTTCCCCATTCTCCCCAAATCTCTCTCTTCCATCCTTTCTTCCACTGGTTTTCTTATTCTTCCTTTTTAATATTCTTTCTCCCTTTTTCTCTTTTCTCCTTCCATTTCTGCCTGTCTTCCTTTCACTCTTTCACTTTCTCTCCCACTTCATACACATCTAACCACACTGTATTCCAAGCTTCTTTTTTTTTGCTTGCCTCCTGCCTCTCTCTTTTCTCCCTCCTCATCTTTTGAGTTTCACTTATTTTTCCCAAGTTAAAAACAAAGGACTATAGAAATAGACTATAGAATAACAATAGAAAGTGAAAGAAATGTGTACAAGGATGGAAGGGCTTATTCTGTACATCAACCTAGAAAGAGGTAGTTTCAAATGAGATAGTTTGACAAGTCATGATCATCCATTTAGGAGCTGGGATTATAGAAGTTGTCTTTACTGCGAACTACTGTGTAGCAGCATGGAAAGTAAACATAAATTAAAGAATAATAAAGGGAATGGAAACTGTTATTGTCAGCAAATTAACTTTCTCTGCACTCTCTTTTCTTTCTCTTTTTCCCCACTATCTCTTCTTTCCTTCAGACCTCACCCCAGAGGAGAAGGCCCGAGGGTTAGCCCGGGCCATCCGCAAACAGACGGTTGAGGTGAGGGAGCGGTGGGAGCGTCTGAAAGGACATGTGGGCGGCTGGCACAGTCAGGTGGAGTTAGCCTTGGAGCGACTCCAGGAACTGCAGAGCTCCATGGACCAGCTCGATCTGCGGCTGACGCAGGCAGAGGAGGCCAAAGCCACCTGGCAGCCTGTGGGGGACCTGCTGATTGACTCTCTGCAGGACCACATCGACAGGACCATGGTGAGAAGACAGCAGTGTCTCACTTATCATTGACATCAAGACGGGAGCACATTCCACTGCACATGCAACAGAGTCATCTTCAACAAATCACTTCTTTTATTGTCCTTACAGGATCTTATATGGGACCATTGAAAGTTTAATTGTTAATTTATCAGGGCTGTCAACTGTGATACGATTCACTACACTAAGTGTTTTAATGAAAAGTAAAACTCCACAACCCTGAAATAAGCATTTGCTACAATGTGAGGAAGTGGCTGGCACATTTTTCACACTCCACGTTTTACCTTCAGAGCAAAATGGTATTTGATCTGTTGATGTACTCGGTTCAATGATTCTGTCTTGTTTTATTTTGTAAATGCTGCTCATCAAATTTGATCATATCTTTTTCTTGAGGAGACCTGGCCAAGAAACAAGCGACTTATTTAAACAACAAGAGGAAAAATGACATTTCCCAATAAACAATGAACAATACATGACAGAGTGACAAAGGAGAAATAGAGGACAGAGGAAAAACTGTCCAATCATGGTTAACAGGTTGCATTGCAGTCTGTTACTCCACCTCTAATCCTCATGATAATAGCAATACAGTTATGATATCAATTATTCACCATGCCACAACATAAAACTTTCTGTTCAGGCTTTCAGAGAGGAGATAGCCCCACTGCGTCAGGATGTTCGGATCGTGAACGAGCTTTCCGCAGAGCTGACGCCGCTGGACATCCAGCTGTCATCCACTGCCTCCAGGCAACTAGACCAGCTCAACATGAGATGGAAACTACTACAGGTAGTTAACATTTTCTTCGATCATCTCTAGTTGTTGAAGCACCCGTGGATTTCAATGCACACACTTTCTGATTTCTCTTGTGTTCCTGTGTCACTTTTATTCCTTCCTTGTCCACATTATTCAAATCTAATGCTGTCTTCAGCATACCTTGATCCTCTTTCTTCCCACTCCCTCGTCTTACTACCTGCCTCTGTGGTTTTTTTTTCTTATCTTTTCTGTCTGTCTTTATATCCGTCTCCCTTGGTTTTCGCTCGACGTGTACATGCTGATTTTACTTTGTGTCAGCCAAATACACGGGGGACTGAGAGAAGTCTCTCTACCTATGTACCTGTTTTATTTGAACACAGGTCTGTGCTCACCACAACACTCTGTCACTACACATCAATGGACAGTATTCTCACAGCACACCAGTCACATTCTTGGCTCTCAGTGCTCTTGAATGTTGTACACTGTTGGACTCGCTGAGTGTTTCTCAGAGAGGAGCTTGTCTTCGACCCCAAGAGCAAACCAGTGTGCAAATCAGGGAGTGCCACTTGTTCCTGTCTTGATGTAAGGTCATGCCAGTTTCCTTATTTTCACATGTTTGTGTTTCTTTGACTGACATCTTATTCAGTAAGTAAGTAATTTTCTCCATAAAGGCTAACTCTTGAGATCCTTTTGAGGTCCCTAACCAAGCTGCAGCCAGTGATGCATGTGGTGCCCAGTAATAAGAGAATGAATACAGGTCACACCACCCATCTGTGATGATGTGAGTTTGAAGGACATCAGGCAGCCACATATGGACTATGATTTCAAAGACTATTGACATGGAAACTTATATTTTATAAAAACCTATTTGAAGTTTCTTCTATGCAGCCATACAGCATCATTGCTGTAGATGGATTAGATGGGAACGTGGGTGGGAAAAAAAGCAAGACAGGAAGAAAAAAATGAAATCTTCGAAAGAAATCTAAGGTCAACCGTTTATATAACTGCGACACAGTGAAACTGGGAAGCTGAGCCAATATGTAGACTTGATATTACCCATGTACAGACTCCTACTAATAGTCTTATTGCCTGCAGAATGACTATAACGCAAATACTGAGTCACAGTGAAAAGCACACTTTGTCTCTCCATTGTCCTCTCTTTTTATTTCTTTCAGTTTGCAGGAAGCCGACAGCTTCACTAATAAGCCAGATCTGACTGTGTAGTTTGATGATTTTGTTTTCATATGCAGACAGCTCCCATCTTCTTCTCGGTGGGACAGTGGCCATAATAGCCATTAGTAGCCAGAAAGAAACAGAGCTATTGGCCTTTCTGTGCATATTTCTAGGATCCCTGTGTAGACAGCTGTGCCATGATGCCTGAGGAGTTTGTTTGTGTGTGAGTTTCAGTATTATAGCTTGTCCACACATTTCTGTGGTCAGACTGATGGAGCAAAGCAACCACACAGCTACGTAGGGTGCAGGAGCACTGCCTGAGAGGTCAATACACCACTTTCACACAGGTGCAGGAGTGAATGTGTGTGTGATTGATAACTCATGTGTACAGAGATATGTGTACAGCATTGTATAGAGTCTATACCAGTGAACTCCTAGACAGTGGTACTGTCTTTCAAGCCCACTGCTGACTGTCTCATCTCCTGCCTGTTTGTCTTTTTGCAGGTGTCAGTAGAGGACAGACTGAAGCTCCTTCAGGAAGCCCACCGAGACTTTGGCCCCTCCTCCCAACATTTCCTCTCCAGTGAGTATAGACCCCCTTACTTTACTTGGAAAATTAGATCATTTTGGGGGTACTTTGGGTTTGTTTCCACTCAGTTACACTGCTTCACATCCTCTTATTTTTTTCATTTCCCATTTTTTCCATCTTCACCCATAGTTCTGGTGCCATGTGCGTCACAGTCTTGCATGCTCAGTGGATATGTGCGTGCATGCGCATACTTAATCGCACAGTTTGCAGACGAGGCACTTTCCTCTTTAATAATACAAAGCTTAATTACAGTTCTCCACTGACTCTCTCCTCTTCTACCTTATTTAGAGTGGTCATTAGCAGAGAGAGGCAGACAGAGAGGAACAGAGAGAGCAACAGACAAAGCTAAGAAGAAAACACAAATGCAGAAGTGTGAACATTAAACAAAGCTCTCTGTCGTCATTTTCTATAATCATGCAGCCATTAGTGTTCTCTCTGCTCCACCTGATTTGCTTTGCTGGCTGTCAGATACAGAGACAAAATGAACGGCGTGTGATTCAGAGTAGGTGGTAATCTTGGCCGCCGTGCTGTGTCACCAATAGACGTGAATTTTTTTAAGAAAGCCCTGCTGAGAGCTCAGCAAGTGCATCAGACAAAACACCACTGTTTCTTCTTTCATCTTCCTGGCACTAAGACACTATCTCCTCCATCACACGTTCGCTCTCATTACACAAGTAGCTTAATATTCCCTCAGGGATCAATAAAGTACTGTGTTCTTTTCTGGCCCTATCCATCTAGTATATCTCCCAATCTCACTTAATCTCGTTCTCTTACTGTCTTTTCATCTCTCTATCTGTGCATAGAGCTGTGTCAAGGAGGCGGGAAAGTGGGAAGGCGATATATCAAGCAACATTTCTGCTCTGTATTGCTCTTGAGAGCTTTTCAAGTCTCATTTGGCTGTTGTTAATACTGAATCAGCTTGTCATTTTTTTTAAATTTCCATTTCCTACCCACATAGATTTCACATGAATCTGTGCATGTGGCACCTTTTTCCCTTGTCTTTTAATTTCCTTTCATGCCCTCTTGTCTCCCGCCTCCCTCCTTCTGCTGAGAAAACAATGCCCGTTTGAGTTTTTTTATTTATTTTTAAAAAACTTTTTTCTCAATTTCATGAACAGTAAGAGTCTTCCTTATACAGCTGGACTATGTTTTTATGGAAGTGGTAGATATAAGAATTATTTCAAGTCAGGCTCTGAACACTAAACGGATTACAGTGCCGGATTGTAAAACTGTGCAATGTTTATTAAGATGGGGTTTCGATTTTGACTGCAATACTTTTTGTCTCTCTCTCGATCTCTGTTTCTCTTTATCTTTGTCTCTCACTCTCTGCAGCTTCTGTGCAGCTCCCGTGGCAACGTGCAGTTTCTCAGAATAAGGTTCCATATTATATCAAGTAAGTGGCGAGAAAATTGCTTCGATGTACATCTTTCTGTCTCTGTATAAACTGTATGCATTTGTTTTTGCATACGTCTTTGTCTTTGTGTGTGTGTGTGTGTGTGTGTGTTTGTGTGTAAAACCAGGTTTCTTTTATTTTTTGGTGTTTTTTGGTTTATCTACATTCTCCATATTACTGGCTTTCAAATGTTTTATTTTGTGTGTATGAGACCTTTTACTACAACGCAATGTCTGCCTTCGTCAAAGGGTGCTTGTTTGTGATTTGTAAACAGTTAAATATTCATTTCATTCATATACATATTCATTTGATCATTTTTTAGAGGAGGTAAAACTATACAGACCTTCAAGCAAAGGTTGGAGAAAAGCTTGAAAAATTAACAAAATGTTGTGTAGAAGAGTGAAGGTGTACCTCTCAGATGTCAGGTTCATACACCTGTGGATTGTGTTTGTAAAAGAAAGTCTGTTTAACTATCTTACATATCCCATATTAGACCAAACCAAAATAAGTGTATTGTCATACTATCAGATGATATTTTATGACTTAAATTATCATTTCAAAGGAAAATGGATCAGTTTATTGGTTTCCTACTTTTTGAGTGTGGACAGCATTTTGCACATGGAGTAGAGTTCATGTTTTTGAATTGCTCATAATTGTCATTATCACATTTTTCAGCATATATTTTGATACTTAAATCTTTTCAACCTTTTTCACATTCTGACCTCTAGTGACCCCTTACATACATTATCCATAAATTGTTAGGTAGGCATTATTTTTTACGTATATTCTGTCCTCATTCATTTTGCTCACAGTTAGGAACTTCTTTCTGCTGATTTGCCTCTATGTGTATATTAAAATTCAAGCTTTGTCACTTTTCTTATTCCATCGAACATTAGCAACTCATTTTGAATAGATAATATCTGGCTGAATCCCATGGCAGCGTCCCACATTGTTTTAATAGTGACTAAACAACTTTACCTCGACATCCTGCCTCCCATTTTAATTTTAATGCCAAATCAGGGCAAATAGCAGGTTTCTATTTAAACAGGCAGAGAGGGGTCCTGTGTTGGTAAGAACTTTTTGAGGAAATGACACTTTTAAAAGTTTGAAGGACCTCATTATCCAGAAATCATCTAACCATATGTCAGTAAAGTGCTGACTCATGCTGACCTGAATTCACCCTTTATTATTTTCTGGTGGGGCCTCACGTGTTTAGAAAAATCTTTGGGGAGCAGTTTCAGCTATCGTTTATCAGTCCTGCTTTCTTTATTTCTGTCATAACAGTATTACAGCCTAACTTTGCTATATAGGTTGATAAATTTGGCGTTTTTTTAAAAGGCTACACCCTTGATGCCATGAGTCAAAATGTCACTGACTCAGTTAAATTGTAATTTATTTTTTTTAATTCCCCCTGTACAATTATCCACTAAGAAACCAACCATTATAACATGAATACAGTTACAAAGATGTACAAATCTAGTATCTTGTATCAGTGGTAGATTAAACATCTCCAAAATATTGTATTTGCAACCATTTTTCAAAGCATTTATATTCATGTTAGAACTGTCAAGAATTCAACTTGTAGACACATGAAACTGAGATGGGTTCATTTACATTTCTGTAAGTTTGTGTAGAGTTTGGACTGTTTTTGCTTGGTAGTGATGCATTCAAATTCTTCTGGAAAACTAGTAAAAACATTTATCTATTTAAAACAATTTATTTGGTTCATTAAATCATATTGAAAATTCCTAGTTGATCAGGGAGGAGGTCAACATAATATGCCTTTAGACAATAAAGTACTAGATAGGGACATAAAAAAGGATAGGATTTAGAGGAGGGGAGGGGTATCTATGCTGTGTTTGTGGCTGCAGCTTGGCATTAGAAGGGGGATCATTGATGAAGGCCAGAGACAGGCAGTGACTCGGAGGACAAGCTCATGACTTTTGAGTCAACAACAGCCTGTGATCACAGATGTGCAGCCGCCCACTCAAACAAAAACACATGTTGCACAAGGTCATTCGCACAAAACAATACACAAAGAGAGAGGCACACTCTCACTCTGGCAAGGAAATGCATGCAGACACGCAAAGATGCATATGAATGCACTTCAACTAGAACAAAGCTGAAACTCACACACCATATGTTCTGTTGAATTGATGCTTCTAGGTTGGTTGGACCAGATGTTTTCTTTCCATGGTGGTTCTTGCATTAACCCCAAACTGTCTTTCAGAAACAGGAAGAAAATAACCAACCCTCCTTAGACCTTAACCGCAGTGTGTGGCTGCTGTGTAATTTTCTAATTAAGAAGATTAATCTGTTGCACATTCACAACTACTGGACTGTCTATAATTAGAGATCGCCAACATTTTTAGATTCCCCTCTCCCATCCTTCTGCATGCACACACTGGTGCATACAGGCACCTCATGCATACCCACTTAATTTGCAGCTTGAAAATCTCTAAACCCATCTCCAGGACTAATCACAGGTCGCTTTCATTGCCTTGACATCCTTGGGACACTCCCGTCAGTTTTTGACATATTCATTTCCCTGAAACCCACCTCGTCTCCTCTTCCATCTCCTTTCATACCATGCGTCTTTTCTTTGAGCTGACAAAGGCCCCGTGATTAAAACCGCGCCTCGTCCACCTCCTGCAGTGAGGAGTTGAAGCAACATATTTGGGGGAAATCAAACAGCTTCAGACGAGTTCTGTGCCTCCTGCCTCATGCTGACAACCTTGCATGCTGTCACATTTCGCCCATTCTGGTATTTTTGGGAAGGTTCACAAGCCTTGTCGGCTCACTGAGAGAAAACTTTGCAATGCTGCAAGTCTGCAAAGTTTACTGTACATTCCAAGACTTTTCTAGTAGCTTTTCTAGTTATCCTGTCTATCTTTATTTTGTTTGTTCATAAAACATGATGCTGAGAAATTGTGTGTGCGGTTGCTTGTACCTAACAGAGAAAACAGCCTTTATATACTGTACATGGATGCTGCTCTATATTCAACAAAGCTTGAAGATTCCAAAGCTATTTGAAATGTATAGGAGAGAGGTGTGTGTGTGTTTTTTTAAGAGTGAAAAAGAGGCAGGAGGTGAAGGGAAAGACAGAAGGTGTCAGGTGGTGAATGCAGACACTTATCACCTGTCACAGACTCTTCACGATAAATCTGGCAGAGAGCTGTCACCAAAAAAAAAAAATTAAGTTCCTGAAATCTTCCTCTTGCTTACTCAGATGTTTAACTAATTCTGTCTCTTTGGATAATCCAGATGTGCAAGTAATCATTCATTTACAGGCTCATGGTTATTCATGATGGCCTTTTGTTAGAGTGTGTGACTGACAAACTCCCAGCAGCAAAGAAAAGTGGTGTCTAGAAGTGTTGGCTGATCTGCAGCCAACAGTTTGACGAGTTCATGGGGCAAGTGCGGATGCATCCCGGAAGGATTTTTTAATCTTTTACTCCCCGGAGATTTTATATTCAGACAGATAGACACACACACACACACACACACACACACACAGACACACACACAGACAGACAGACAGTCACAGTAATGGGAAAATTGTAGTTATGCTTAATTGTGGAGCAGCATTGAAGAAGTAAGCAATTAGCAAAACCGCTTTAACCTTCTGTTGGACTCTGTAGCAGCTGGAAATGTCTGTGCTAAACAGAAAACGTCAAAGGAAAATAACAATTATTTTTGATAAGCTTAATTGTTATCGTGATGATCTGTTTAGTCTAAGAGGGTCTGTGGGAATGTTTCAGCTGCCGATTTTGCCTGCTCACTCACACAGAAATCTCATCAAAACATCTTGTAAAATGTTAAACCCCCCCACACACACACAAACACACACACACATTCTGCAATTAACAATTATATTACTTGTAGCAAGTGCAGTATAAGAGTTCTCAGAGTAAACTCAGAGTATTCATTTCATAATGATACAAAACACTTGGTTCACCCAGGACGTACTGCTGTATGTATCTCCATGACACTTCCAAATATATAGTAGCTTTGTAGTAGACGTAAACCAGTTTGCTTTCTTTCCCTCTCCTGAAGGACAACAAAAAGAATACATAGGCATCACAAAGAGATGAGATGCGTTGAAGGGAAAGTGTTGAGAACAGGTGAACCTGACAACTCAGTCATCCTCATTATGGCATTCATGAGCTGTGGATACAAGCAGAGGCTGTTTAATTTGTTTGTTGATGGAAATGTGCCTGCCTTTTGGTGTGTGTACATAATTACGTTACAGATTTTTGCTTTGTTGCAAAGTGATAGAAAATCCCGTCATTATACTCCTTTTTTTTCATGTACCATGCTACACTTAGATTTCAAAACTGTATTTTACAGCAATGGCTGTCAGCCAATTGTGGCCCAGATAGCTAGTATTCTTCCTCTTAGTTGTGTTTTGCGTGCAGCAAATCCCCCGACTTGGATTCATTGAACCACTTTGTCAATTCATCCGAGCTCTTTGTAGGCCGTCTGAATAAAACACAAGCCTGTCCACAGCGCCAGCAGGTCCAGGCATTAGCGATGACTGTGCAGGCGTGAAAGGGGTCATCATCGGTCTACACAGACAGTGAATAGTGATTAATGTCTGCGTACAAAGTGGGCTCCTGCCGTCCACCTCGCAACTTCAGTTCGGTGTCAGCACTCAACTTCACATCCTGGCGCCTGTCAGCAGAGAGGAAGCCTTTGCAGAAACCACAGCGGAGCCTGTGGATTTACACTCAGACTTTTATTTCAGAGACTCTCTTCTAGAAATCATCTCTTAACGCTCCACACAGATCTGAGTATGGCTTCTGACAGCCAGGTGCCTTCTTGAAATACACACGCATGCACACGTACACAAACACACACGGCCAGCAGTGCTCAAATAGAGGCGCTGATTGGCAGCCGCAGCTTGAGTAAAGTCAGATGCTTTGCTGTCCTATGTGAAGGTTTTAGCATGGGTATAACACACAATTGAAACTTGGTCACCTTGTGTGTATGTGCGTGTGAGTGTTTCACTCAGTAGGTTTTTAATGGTTTCTGCATTGTGATTTATTATTTGTTAAGGAATTTGAAGCCTCTGTCCCTATTTGAGCACAGTAAAGCATTGACAACGTTTGTACTCATCTAATATAGATGGCAACTTAAGTAGTGATGTTAGCTTGTGCTGTTACAAGTGTGTATTGATTTTGAATTAATACTTTTTTTGTTTTTTGTGTCTGCTAGTGCTGTTTTGTGTGTATGTTTTTTGCATATTTTAGTATGAAAGTGTTTGTCAGGTTGTGTATGTGTTCTGTTCATATATGTTTCTTGTGTTTATTAGTCTGACGGGTATCTTTTCTTGTTCTGGTGTTCAGTCACCAAACACAGACAACCTGCTGGGACCATCCAAAGATGACAGAGCTCTACCAGTCACTAGGTGAGAAACACACACGATCACACACATTATGTTACATCTTCAGAAATCTTGTACTAGTTTTGGTTTTACTTGGCCAGATACTGTAAATGTCTGTGAGATTTATGCCTCCACAACTTAATTTGTGCTCCTCAAATAAGTATTAATAAATTGCTTTTAAAAATTCAACTTTGTAGGACAAGTGTTCCTGTCACTCTGGATAATCCATAGAATTCACTGTCAACAGTTTTTATAGCATTTCATAGGTAGAAAGTAATTCAAGTACAAACTATTCACAACGTGTTCTGTGCTTTATCCTGAGTAATAGGGCTGCTGATTTAGAAGAGACGTTTCTATTGAATTTTTTAAAATGTAATTTGTCATTGCTGTGGTACTACAAAAAAAAAGAAAGAAAGAAAGCAAAACCTTTCACTGTCATTGTGTTGTGGTGGAGGCAGAAATCTCAGAGATAGATATTTTTGGGCAAATAAACTTTAAACTATTTCCATTTACAGATACAGAAGTAAGTCAGAAGATGTGTTTATGTGTACTGTCTTACAAAGGTAGACAGCAGATAGTACAGAAACTGAAGTTAAGAAAAAAGTTTGACGTTTATGTAAGTTTTAAAATCTTATCTAGGCCTCCCAGGCTAGTTAGCTTTTAGCAGGACTTGTTTGTTTTTTATTAGTTTTTCTCCATTATATTTTGTTTTAGCTACTGTCCAGTTTATGTAGTATAACAAACATGGTTACTCAGATGTTTGGGTGTCAAAACTACTTTTTAACTACAGGAGGCAGTTGGTAACTTTGGCTAAGGCTACCTGTGGCTAGTCTCTGGCTAGCTTTAACTAGCTGAAGTGCACTCAATGCGACCAAATATGTAGTTACTACATTTTGGATTTGTAACACAGTGTAGGTTGGGTGAAATGACCCTTTAAATACATTTAAACAAAGCCTATTTCATGGCAGTGTAGAACCGTTTCCCAAAAACTATTTTGCAAGCACTGCTTACACGTAAATTGCATATTGCGTTGGCATGATTTTTCACAAATGATCTTTGCTTGCAAATTTTGTGTAAATTTGTGAGTATTAGCTACAGGCTTCTTGCTTGCTCATTAATTGGTTTCAAGTATCATGTTTGTTGCAATTTTTATGAAACGTGCCCCTGATCTTTTGAAGGCTCTTCTCTAGTAATGAATCAACTAAACCCTGTATACCTATTTCTCACTTGTCCATTTAGTTTGGTTTAACTTTTAACTTGATTGAAATTGCACCCTGATCACTTCCCTCCCTGCTAATATCCATATGCATGTCTCTGTCCTTGGTGGGGGGGCATTGTGACTGTTTTTAATGAGCAGCCAGATAAGTAATAAGCTGTGAAACTTTGAGAGTGTTTGCTGTAGGCCAGCAGCTCAACAAATATCACCAGCCCCCACTGAGACACAACTCACTAACCTAATTACACAGTCTGCATTACCCCACCCCTTTCCATTGGTCATCTCCATAGACAATAAACAACAAAAAGTCAGCTTTCATTCAAGACGGAGGTCCTGCTTGTGTTGCCCAATAGGCAGATTTTTGTTGCACTGTTTTTTGATTTTCTGCCTCTGTTGTCTTTTTGTCCATCTACCTTTTATCCCTCTGTCTCTATCTCCGCCTGTAGCGGACTTAAACAATGTGAGATTCTCAGCATACCGAACAGCCATGAAGATCCGCAGACTACAAAAAGCACTGTGCTGTAAGTAAGATGCACACAGACACACACACACACACACACACACACACCTTACTACCGACAGTCGTGGTCTACTTCTTTGAAGTCTAGGTGCAATGAGGGAATGCAGTAATGATGATTTGAAGCATTGCCAAATGTTGTGCCAGAACAACACCGGAGCCAAGGATATTTTGGCTGTAAAATTGTACGCATTGTGTCCGTGTGTAGATTTTGTCCAGACACAGTCACAGATGGTCGTGTGCTAAGCCTGTTGAGTATAGTCTCACTTGGTGTGCACAGGTGGGATTTTTTTAAAATCATTTTTTCTCAACACAAGAACTGCTGTTTTCTCATTTATAATGTACGCGTTGATAAAGGCAGCTATTACCTACTGTCTCAGGTGGCTATCTACCCCATCTGCACACACACACACACACACACTGCAGGTGCATGCAGACTCCCCTCTTGTGAGCCCTCAACCAGCATAGCAGCAGCTACTTCAGTGCAATAACAGTGATAAATGCTAACTATTATCCAGCTGTTGACATTATTATAGTAACACACACTGCGTGCCCATACTGCTCATTTACATCCTGCTGTTTGAAAGACATTTGCTATGTGTGCGTGCGTGACATCAACAGATAATAAAATATACTATGCCTTGTGTGTGTGTGTGTATGTGTGTGGGTGGCTTTAGGCCTTTGTACCTGAATAATTGTGGGTATCAAAGTGTGTTATTGTGTTTGGTGGTTGTGAATGAGTTTGAATGAATCAGGCGTTTTAGTTTGCTATCTTCTGTTGCCTCTCTGATCGCATATGTGCATGTTTGTGACGGGAATGCATTAGCCCGAGTGATTTCAACTTGGGGCACTGCAATTCAATTTCATCCATTAGATTAGAAGAGTCACTTCGCAGAACACAGCCACAAACACACACGCACGCACGCACACACACACACAGACACACACAGGTACACATTCTTCAGAAGGATCAGTTATTAGTTATTAACCTGTATTCGTGTGGAATCTTTGCTCAGAGATCTGTGTGTGCCTGTATGAATGTTTGCAACTTTGTGTATGTCCATGCCTGTGTGTGAGAGAGAATGGCATGTGCGCGCACGCACGCACACACACACACACACACACACACACACACACAGAAACACAAATGACAGGGATACTATGAAACGGCTAATTGGGTTAAGTTTGTGCCAAGGGGGCTGGAGAAGCGCAAATGAGCTTGCATCCCATCCCGCTAATGTGCCACAGCCTCACAGCTTCATATCTGCATGTGTAGCAAGAAAGCTGAAGAGAAGTGAAATTTTGCTTTCTCACAGCATGGGTGCCCTGCTGTTCCCGCTCCACGTGGATAAACCCCAGTAATTAGTGCCGTCTGTAGACGGGGGGTAACATAAGGCAAGAAGCCCTGTTTAAATGGTATATAAGTGCCACTCAGAGGGAGCAATGCATAGAGAACAGCATGATGACCTTTGACCGTCTCTCTTTTCTATTAGTAAAAAGTTTTTAAGAAAGTTTTTATTTTATTGGCTATGATGTATACTGATTGGTGATGAACTGTAATCATGCCCATTAACCACCTGTTGCACTGCGTACATGTTCTCATCCAAAATGGGGTTAACTGGTTGACTTGTGGCAACGGACCTTGAATAAAGCGCCTATTAGCCTGTTTTAATTTTTTTTCACAGTCACTTTCACTCCTGATATAGGTAAATTATGGCTATAGAGCATGATAGAATATAAATGTAACATTCCTTCTTTGCTTCGTCATTGAAGATGTAGCCAATAAATTAAATTAGAAGAAATTAGACTGCTCTCAGTCTGACTCTCTTTAATGTTTTCCTTGTTTGTCTTTTTTGTTCAGTTTTTTCTCTCATATTAATATTTCACCACAATGATCTGTTTGTTCTCTGCCTGTACTCCCAGCAGACTCTCACGCATAGTTGTTTTGACCCATTTTGGACAAATATCAGTCACGTCTACGGTTTTGAAGTGCCTCTATGAATAGTCGGTGCCATTTGAAGCCCCTTGTCCTTTTTTCAGTTTTGTTGGCATTTTTCGAAAAATCAGAGCTTCTGCTGAAATCCCACTGAACAAGTTGGAAAGGTTATGAATGGAAACTCTTTCTCTCTCTTGGTCCCTTGTCACCTCTTGTGTGATTTCTTTCTTTTAATATTCCTTGTCGTGTTCTTTTCCACTGTTGTCAACCTTTTCCTCTATTCTCCTTTTTTCACTGTCTCTTCTTTTCCTTCCTCTGCATTTCTCTCCGACTGTGTCCTTTCGTTTCCATCCTACTCCACCTGCCCTGGTCACTGTTGTGCCACTCATCCCTTCATCTTTCTTCTCCCATCTCTTTATCTGCAGTGGACCTGTTGGACCTTAGCGTGGCCCAGAACACCTTTGAGCAGCACAAGCTCACCAACAACAATCAGCTGCTGTCCGTTCCCGACATCATCAACTGCCTGACGTCCATCTACGACGGCCTGGAGCAGGAGCACAAAGACCTGGTCAATGTGCCACTCTGCGTCGACATGAGTCTCAACTGGCTGCTGAATGTCTATGACACGTATGTGTGCCACCTGTGTCTCATTTAGGATAGAGATTTGTGTTGTTTGTTAATGCATTTTAATTAATGTTTAAAATCAGATTTAATGAAAGTGTTGCATCTTACCACTGTGCTACCTGCAGCAGACAGTGTGCTACAGTACCACATGTGAATGATAATGATTTTATACACATTTACACACTCCAACAATGTCAAGCTGCTGTATGCACCAGAAAGAGCATCAGTTGTTATGCAAATGGATGTTAAACACTACACACAGTTTGTTTGGGAATAGACACACATGCACACCTGTTTAAATATGCTTTGCACTAACTTGAACAGCTTGGTCGTACTGTATAATCACGTGTCTTCACATGCTGTAGATCAACATGCATACTTATCTAAACTCTATTTGTTTGTGTATAGTATAAGCCATTAGAAACTCAGCAGCTCTCACTCAAAGACATAAGTACAAAAGCACACATACACACTATTTCCAAGTAATGATTTTCTGTCACAGCAGTTGCACATAATTCAGACACACAAATACACAATATATTTGACTGGTGTGTGTGTATGTGTGTGTGTGTGTGTGTCGGGGCCCTGCAGTGGTCGCAGCGGGAAGATCCGCGTTCTGTCCATGAAGATCGGATTGCTCTCTCTCTCCAAGGGACACCTGGAGGAGAAATACAAATGTGAGTGCCAGTGATGTCTGCTGATCCACACATGCACTTGAACACACCACTCCCCAGCTCCCTGTACAGACTCGTCTTCAGCAGATCCATCCCATACTGCTCCAGCACAGCTGTAATCCCAGCAGTATTAATCAGACTCACAGAGAAAGAAAGAGAGAGAGGAGCTAGAGAAATGGACACCTAATTGGATAAGAGACCTCCTACACATTTCCCCCTGTTTATTTAATTTTTCTATTCTGATTTATTTTTGAGGATTAGGAAGTGTGAATATGGGCTTACTACGCTGGGAGGAGACTGTCTTTTTTAGCTTCCAGCTCTTTGTTTCTGCTGCTTTATCTCTCTCTGTCTATCCTCCTCTGCTGTCACTGCTTACACCATTGTTCATCCATCTACCACTGCCACTACCTTACGTGGTCCTATCTTGCTTACTCTTGCATCCATCCTTTTCTCCATCCTTTTTCTCCTTTCCCCTTTCTTTCTATCGCCATGGCACAGTCTTCATCTATGAGCCTATTCGTTCCACTGGCAGTTTCTATTAGCCTGAGAAGGGTGTCAAGCACACCTGGTTGCATCCTTCGTCCTTTGTTCTTAGAGTCTCATTGCCTTTCAGTCCTATGCACAGAAACACACACTCACCCACATACACAAACACACCTAACCAGTCATGCTGCAGTTAGACACGCAAGTTGTGTGTGTGTGGGGGGGGGGTTGATCAGGCAGATGACACGAGGTACAAGGTGTGTAGGAAAGAAGTCGTGAAAACACATCATTGCTGGTGTTTGCATGTACCGCACACACACATACATAACAAGTCCTGGCATCAGGGTCCGGCTCGGACCTCACACAGAGATCAAAGTCAGCTGCAAGCAGAGCAGAATCTGCCATGCCCTTCGTTTCCTCCTCTCCTGCCACTCTTTCTCTGGATCACCCTGCATGCTGTCAGTGCTCAGTTTGAAACAGAAACGTTTCATAACATTTAAAATATATCACGTTCTCTGGCCGACTCTGCGTGTTACTGGGCAGACATCCACACACTTATGTGGTCAATTCTCCATAAGAATTTGAGTTATAGGCAACGATACAGAGATTTAGATAGAAAGACCCTGGGCATGAAAGGAGTGAAACAGAAAGATTAAAAAAAATGCATCTTTTCCCTAGTTTCTTCATGTCCTCCCTACCATCTTGCACCCTCCCACACGCACACACATACAAACTAACACTTTCCCTCCTACTCTGTTCTATACTGTCACTTTTTTCTCCCTCTCCATGTATTTATACCTACATGTCTTACTTTAAATATCACTTATATGCTCTGTCTCTTTCCCTCACTCCCTCTTTTTCTTTTTTTTTGTTTGTCTCTTTCTCAACTGTGCCCGACCCCAGACCTCTTTAGCCAGGTAGCGTCAGCAGGTGACACGTGTGACCAGAGGCAGCTTGGTCTCCTGCTTCACGAAGCCATCCAGATCCCGAGGCAGCTGGGGGAGGTTGCCGCTTTCGGAGGCTCCAACATTGAGCCCAGCGTCCGCAGCTGCTTCCAACACGTATGTTCACACACACACACACACAGAACGCGTACATGTCATGTGGCTGTGATTGTAAAGGACATCTCTACTAACATTTCTGCATTGGTTTCTAAATTCACTCATGATTCACCCCAATTTTTCCCTGCTTCATGAAGAGTACATGTAAAGATTTTCGAGTTGAAGTAATCTAAAGCTTGGTCAGAATAGTCGGTCTTGTTAAGAGTTAGTGACATTATGTTTTGATGCATCATCCCTGAAACTAATTGTCATAAAGCACCTCACTCCCCTCCAATCTCCTCTCACTCTGTCTAATACCTGCCTCTTTCAAACCTGTAAAAAAAGCTTCAATATTTAAGCTCTGCTGACCAACCATGGAGCCTCAAATGGTCTCCAGTGTTCTGTTGGCTGTGCTCTAGTGTTTTACTGTGGCCGTCTTAACACTTTCCCAGGTTTATCTCTGGACATTACTGGCATTTAATGATGTCCTTATTCCCCGAGTTCACGTTTTCATTTTTCTCACTATTTCTCCCCTGGCTCATGCCTCGGCAGTCATAAATGGGAGCCAAACATTAAAATTAGGAAGCTATAAATTTCACTGATTTCCTGTGCTGCGCCTCCCAAAATAGCAGAGTGCAGCAGACACTGCATTTTAAAACGTTATCTCTCTTTTTTTGTTCTTCTCAAAAAAAATGCAAAAAGCAGGCAGGATGGCAAACACCATTTCACCTTGCCTATTGACATATTAATACACACATGCACGCGGAGAGACGAGCTTGCATGAGTACACACACAAGCGTGCACAAACAAATTTTCTCAGAGACCTCATCATGAATTGCTGTGCCAGCTGTAGTCCAGTTGGTCATTAATCATTCAATCATCAAACCATGTTGGCAGGTAGAAAACAGACTGACACACATACCTTCTCTTTCTCATTTCCACATACATACACAACCGAAGCTCTGTGACACCTGTGTGTCAGTCTGCCCTGCCAGTGACTGTGCAGTCACCCAGTCCATTTGGTTTAATGGGCCTGTGATGAACAAGTTGCACTGCCATAAATATGGCCTCTCTGACTGCTCCTTTGTCATTCTCCTTCATTTATCCATCCATCCATCTAGTCATCCTTTCAGCCATCTCTCCACTGCAGTAATTAATTTGTAAGTGCTATAATTCTACCGTTAGATGGCAAAGAGGAGGGAGGGAAGGCAAAGATGAGACTAACATATGGGAAAGGAGAGATAAAGAACTACTCTGATTGTGTAGGGGAAGGTCAAATGGAAGGGTGAAGGGTTTAAAGATGATTTGAGGGTGACAGTTTTCACTTCTCAACCAATAACTTGAAGAAGCCTTTATATGCACTTCAACCTAACCTGTCAAAAGATCAAAAGTGCACTGCAGGTGGCCGGTCACATGACCTGAGAAATTTACTGATCTAAACTAGCTGATGTTGGATTGAATTTCCTTGCTGGGGAAGGCTCATTCACTGAACCTTTTCTGTGGGCGGGCCTGGTAATACAAAGCACTACTCTTTTCAAAACTTTACTTTTTGGAATTTTTGTGACAGAACTTCACTCAAATAAAAAAACCTAAAATTAAATCTAAAACTGTTCATGAGTTCAACAGTTAAAAAAAGACCAAAAGTTGATACCAGTTCTGGCATTTTTCAAGCTGTGAACACATTTTGCTCTTTTCCAAAGACATTTTGAGAGTGAGGATTCATTTAAATGTGTTTAATGTGCTTCTTGTTCAGTTTGTTTTGTATTATGAATTTATTCACACAGGAAAATGTTCATAAAATTGAGACACTCTACAGTCTTGCACAGCATAAGCCTTGGGAAGGGATCAGTGGAACACACACCCACTTGCTCTATTCCTTTTGATTAGTCTCTCTTCTTATTTCAAATGTATTCTGCCCTTTGGTGCATTTGATGCCTTTTTGTGTGTCAAGAATGATGGAAAGGTTGTCTTTGATTTGTCTAGCAGTAACAGCAGCCATGTCAAAGCTTCTTATCCTAGTGCTGGCTTTTCCAATGGGCTCATTATGATCTGCAGTTGAACATCCCGACCCAAAAAAGATGGTCAGAAAATCATTTCACATTTTACATTTACATTATACACATTGGACCAAGCACAAAGCAAAGTACTGGATACATACACAATCACACCTTTTAAAAGTTTACATAAGAAGTTAATAGTAGGTGTCTGTGGGTGTTTTCCAAAGCTACTTGCATGGAGCAATATGGCTGTTAGCTAACAACATAGCTGTGGGCATATAGGACAAGGGCAGTGGGGGTGTAAAAATCAATCAGTGTTTATTATAAGATATTTCAACCAATAAACATGACTAAGGAGCTCATAACAGTTATTGAGTCTAGTCCACAACTCAAGGCCATAATGCAGCTGAAGGAAATGTCACTTTAATATGTATGGTCATCTTAAATTTGTCTGCAGCTTTATTAGGCTTTCGGTAACAAGCAAAGAGTTACAGCCTGTTCTTCATTTCTGGATATGATGTGTATGTTTCTCTATCATGCTACAAAACTGCCATTACAGTTTATCAGATCTCTTTGTTGAACTTTCATAGAAACTGTATACTTTATATGGTGGCTCAACTTTTGATTTAAAGCCTCCTAATTCTTGGCCCCACCTGTTTCATACGTAGGTGACCAATAAGGTGGAGCTGGAGCCCAGGCAGTTTGTTGATTGGATGCGTCTGGAGCCCCAGTCCATGGTTTGGCTTCCTGTCCTGCACAGAGTAGCAGCTGCAGAGACGGCGAAGCATCAGGCCAAGTGTAACATCTGTAAGGAGTGTCCTATTGTTGGCTTCAGGTAAACGCACACACACACACACACATGCTCATGTTAAGAATTTAATTCAGTGTTTGTCACGCACATGCACAAAATAAAGAAAGGTGATACATATACAGGCCAGACACACTAACACGCACACACACTCAATGTGGCACCGTTCTGCGTTGTTCTCTTCTGGTTGAGCATAAAGGGCAGATCTGCTCTGGAGGGCAGGCATTTATCTAAATGTCAACAGCTGATACACCACTGGCTAAATACCATCCGGAGGTTTGCAATGAAACATACACACTCACAAACACAACAACACGCTCATAAATACACAAACGTATAGTACACGGCCACATTCTCAAAGTTCAAAGCCGATGGCCTGGCAAACAATCCATAACAGACCACCCTCTGATACTGTGCGAGACTGACTCACACACACATATGTGCCCATTCAGTTGTTTTCCTCTCAGTAGCATACAAAGATGTGCGTCGTCTCAGCGAACAGCTTCAGTCAACTTATTATTAAAATTTTAGTTTTCACTGACAAGTCTAGCAGGGCAAAGCTTTTTCTATGGCTAAAGATAAGTGGAACACAATGCTAAGTGACGTAGGGTGGCAGGATTGTCCTTTAGCAGATCCCTTGCTTTGCCAGCAAAAAGAGAAATACAGTCAGACATTTGATAAAGCACGCGTCTCCTAAGTTCTGTCATTGATCGATGAGATGGAGCGATGAAGGGAGGGAAGGGGAGAGAGAAAGAGCAAGCAAAATTGCATCGCAGGCATTTTGTGTGGTCTTGAGACATGACATCAACCTTGTTACAAGTGGATTTCTAGGTCGTCGTTTCATTTTTCTTCTTTCAATTTAAAGGATAATTTGTTAACACTGCAGATATGTTTACATTAAATAAATGTTTTCCTAACCACAACAAATGAGTAGGATAGTTACCAAGACACAGAACCACATTCAACATGCACCGTTTCCTGTGCATGCGTCACATATTGATTAAAACTTCTGCTACAAAATGCCAGTGAGACAAAAGACCTTTGTGTTGTTTTTAGCATAATAATTTGTAGGATTATTAAAAATTGGATATTGACCTTCATTTGTTTATGTATTTTTTTTTTGTTTTCTTCTTTTGTTTTAACATCTTTTTGGTTATGTTATTTCTTTCTTGTTGTGTTTGTGGTCATGGGTTTGGAGTATTTAATGGCTCACAGTCTAAGGAAGTTGAATATGAAGTGGACAAAAAGATTTGTGCAAAATTATGTGAATAAACTGATTAATTAAGGGGCATCCCAGCGCCTCGTGCTGTGAAGGTGAATTAACGTCCCCTCATCATAGCAATATGCTACTTGTCAGTACGTAATGGTGCATTTGACTTGACTGTGTTGTGTGCAATGTTGCATCCTTTGATATATGGCTCTCTCTCATAGCTCATCAGTCAGCTAACCTTGGGAGAGCTGGAGAGGAGAGAAAGATAAAAGACGTATGCTATTATGCTATTATGTCTGAATGGCTTCTGTCTCAATTTAGCTGTTAAATGGCCTCCTGGCTACTGCTGCTGAGGACAACATCCTGACAGTTGTTGTCACGTTGTTGTGTTTTGGTGGAAATCCAAATGTCTGTCACGCTGTCAGCATATTGAGAAGGGTTTGGTGTGTGTGTGTGTGCGTGCATTAACAACATGTGCATGTGGAAGGATTGTGTGACAGTGAAAAATCGACAGCTCTCCAATGTACACACACACGCACACTCTAAACACATGAAAGTGACACACACTTTCCAGCTCAACTTATCTGAATTTTCTCCTCACTTTCGCTCCTCTCTCATTAGGTATCGCAGTCTGAAGCATTTCAACTACGACGTGTGTCAGAGTTGCTTCTTTTCTGGGCGCACTGCCAAGGGCCACAAACTCAACTACCCCATGGTGGAGTACTGCACACCGGTGAGGCAGTAACACACACACACACACACACACACACACACACTTATATATATAAGGCACGCACACATTGTTAAGCAGCTCATCTCATATCTTTTTTCCACATGTTCACACACTCCTCTCATCCATTTAATGAAAGCACACACATTCACATTTTTCAGAGTTTGGTTACCTCCCATCCCATCCCCCTATCCTAATGTCAGATAAACCAATGACTTGCACTCATACGACCCCCAAAATATTTATTTTTGTTACTTTTACAGCAGTTTCAGTTTGTGTGTTTATTTATTCTGAAAATGTTTAATTTCCTAATATTATTTACCTCTCTGGTTTGCGTATCAATATGCACAGCATGGACAAAAGTATGTGGACCCATATGTGATTGTTGAACATTACAAAACTGTGGGCATTAATACAGTATGCTTAAGTGTCCACTCTTCTGGGAAGGCTTATCGCAAGATTTCGCAAACTGGCCGCAGAGAATTGCTCCCATTCAGGTCAAGTCACTGATTTTGGATGATAAGGTTCAGTTTTCAGTCCCAAAGGAGTTTGATGAGGTTAAAGATAGGACTCCTGTGCAGGCCAGACCTCAGACCTTACCTAAAATGTTGCTATAAGAAAACACACATTTAACTTTTTATTCCAGTTTTCCATTTGAAGCCTTTATTAAACAGCGAAAGAAAGTAAATGTAACAAAGCTCCCCATCTAGAGTAAAACTTGCTCTTCTGCATCGTAACTCATGAGCCACTAGGGGGCCCTTGAAGTATTTTATGATTGTTACATAATTTCTCCAAATTGGATACCTGTATGTCCACATACTTTTTAGGGATGCGCCAATCAGACCTTTTTTTCTTTTGATACCCTAACTCCAGTACTGAGTACTGACAATTCGTACAGTGTCTAACATTAACCATAACCACCCTCAAGAATTACCCCAATCTTAACCCAGCCATAACCTCACCTGTTACCAATAACCAAGTCTTAAAACTAACATTTTATGGTTTAACCTGCGGGGATCTGAGTCCCCATCATGGGTCTCTGTGAACAGATTTTTATCTCTACACCATGATTAATACATGTTGGCATCTCTTGCCCTTTGCTTCTACGTCCCACGTCTCATTCGGTTGATATCTCCAACTTGTTCCACAATCATCCCTCCTGACAGACCTCTGGCTTCATTTGAATTTACATGAACAAAATACTCATGGCTGTCTGAGTTCTTTTTATAATGTCTGCCAGAAAGCTATATCTCACTTTACTACTATGCAGAGAGAAGAATATTAGAAAAGGGGAGCTTGGCAAAATTGCTCTCTTTCTCAATTAGGATCGCACACTTGCAGGCCAACTCTTTTCAATATTGCTTAACGTCAAACTTTGAGTGACTTGAGTGAAAACCTTTCTTATTTCTGCCTTTTTAATTAGCTTTTTCAATTTTGCAAATGGGATAGATATTGACTTTGTAGGAGCAGCTGTAGGGAGCAGTCATCATTCTTCCCTGAGTTAAGATGCCCAGCAGCTGCCTGCCATGACTTTGAGAGAACATTGTCTTATTTTCAGCTATGTTACAAAGACCTAAAATGTTGTTAAAGATTAGTGGTTTGTTGTATGGTTTGTTACTCACATAATCTAACTCCATAAGAAAGTAAAAAATAAACAGAGGATTCAACATGTCCCCCTGCTTCTCTAATTCTTACAACTAACAAACTCACATCTTCATTTTTTAATAAGATCTCCTAGTCACGGTCAAAGTTCATCCATATACTTTTGCTTGTCCCTGAGATGCCTGACTTGCCCTGTGGCCAGTTCAGTTGATCACATATATGTGTAGCAGGAGCACAGTAAAGACATTATTGGGCTCTCTTACAGCTGGTCACCCAATCAACCTGGGCAGCCAGGTAAAGATGGACCTCACATGAGATGATAAAACTCTTTTACTGGCAGATTTGGCTAGAAGGACAATAATCATCGTGGCAGAGATTTGGTCTGTTTGGCAGAAAAGAGAGAGTCATGACAGCAGCCTGGAAGCTGCAAAAAGGCCCGTGAAAGACTGAGAGCTTAAGACGTATGCGCTTATTAAATGCATATTTGAACTTAACAGCCTTAATGTTAAGCTCTGTGTCTGCCAGAAACCAGTCACAACTTATCACCATCACAACTGTGAAGAATGGCTGTGACAGCCGCATACGGCCCAAGGCTTTTCGGCAGAAGCAACTGGAAGACGCAACAGGAGCAATGGATGGAGTAAAATACATGCATATTAATGATGACAGCTTACTTCACAGTGTCACACACCTTAGACTGCTGCAACAGCTTATATTTTGCTCAAATAGTGGCCTAAAGCATGCAGTCAGATCAATACTGGAATGGCCATAGAACAAAAGTAAGAAAAACCTTGAAAGGTTTTGACAGAAATCCCATTTAAAAGATGTGATATGTGATATCTGAAGCTTGCTGTTCATAGACAGTGTGTGTATAACTAAATCCAGCTGTTTCAATCTCATAGATGTATCCAAAACAACATTATTCTGAAAGAAAAAAGACTGAAAGATTGTGAGACTCGGTCATTTAATCTATTTCTCATCTTTGTCATACTGTTTATTTTATGGCCACAATATTGCTTTTTTATTAGGTTTCACACTAATGGCATTTTTATAGTTCCAACGGGATTTGTCAGTGACACTGAGGAAGTCAGGTTTTGTGCTGTGCTGTATTGATTACTGTAATTTTAATGCTTTTATTTTTCCTAAGCAGAGATGATGTTTGGGTTTGACTGGTGTCCCTGGTGTCATTTTGTTGGAACTGAAAAAAATAACTGAAAATGTCTCGCTGTAAGAACACGTCTGGTGGTCCAGTGTTTAAGATACATATCATATAACTGCAACGACATTTGAGTCCGTTTGACTCCAGCTGGAACCTTGTTGTGTGTCATACCCTAATTTTTTTCTCTCCCTCCTATTTTTTTTGTCTATATCTACACATTTGCTTTTAATTAATGCATACACACACACTGTGTATATAATGGACCAATTCTCATCCTGCTTAGGTGTAATTGTTCTGTAATTGCTGTTAGTTTGCTCATGCTACCATGTTAAATTGCATGGATTAGTCAATAAAGCCGAGTGAACTCAATAGTCTGTTCATTTATGCATAGCCATATATGTCCACTCTGTGAGTTGTGTGTTTGTGCGTGAATATGTGTGTGCTTAGTTATCTGAATCCTCTGCAAAGGTATTTTCTCTCCCTCCGGTCAGACTGTTGTGGTAATTTGTTGTTTGCTTGCGAGGCAGAAACTGCTTCTGCAGGAGGAACACTACTCTGCTAAGTATCTAATTAACACAACACATTCTCCTCCACGCAAATGCATATGCTATTTATATGTGCAGAAGAAAACAGTAGAAATGCATAATCTTACACACACTGCAATACATAACACACTGTGTGTCTTTCTCTCTTTCTTGTAGACGACATCTGGTGAGGACATGCGTGATTTCACCAAAGTGCTGAAGAACAAATTCCGTTCTAAGAAGTACTTTGCCAAACATCCTCGGCTGGGCTATTTACCTGTCCAGACGGTTCTAGAGGGTGACAACATGGAAACGTAAGTAGCACTCGAGTACCTTTGTGAAACAGAACAACACTCAAATATGATGGGCAGAGGTACATTTAAAAATTGGTTGTAACGCTCTGGATAATCCCAAAACTGAGTTAATTTACAGATTGTGATATAATTCTTAAACTGTGTGTGAAAGATGTGAGTTAGTATTGCATGTCTGTTACATTCAGGGACAGATTAAAAAAAAGAAAAGTCAAAATTAAGAATCTCTTTTTTTATTTTCTGGTATACTGTAGGTCAAGCTCCAAAAACCTTGAATCCTACACTTCCCACAATATAACCTGATAGTGTCTGCTATAAAACCTTCCTGCTGAGTAAACCAACATCTTCCAGACTTCCAAACATACACCCAGTTTGTAACACAGGCTGTCTGTGTCCTCAAGCCCAAAACAAGATTACTCTAGTGATGTCACTTGAGTATCTTATTTTTTTATTGTCACATCTCTCTCTGTCATAAATGTCCTGAAATGACAATCAGTTTCACCACCATTTCTCAAAAGTCTCATGCCTGAAGCTTTCTGGGCGGTGATAATTCCCCTCTCACTTTGTGTTTATTCACCTGTCGGCCCAGTCTTTAGCAGGTGTCGTAGCTGCACTGTAGGTCCTTTGTCTGCGGCACCGGCCCAGGTGACTGCGTCTGATTTATGTCCCTGCTCCTGCCATCGGTAAATCTCCCTGGAGAGCTGTTTAACTAGGCCAGATGCCCCCGGCGGGTGCTTCCCCACCGCAGTATGTGTCTCGGTTGTGGACCTTTGTGAACAACACCCCACTTTTCCTGTGTACTTTCATACACCGTTCATGGAAAATTGTCATCTCTTAATCACTTCTAATGCTACAATTTGGCGTTTCCCCCTCATGTTCTCTTACTTTCGAACTATGAAGTTTTGCATCTTGTATGCACAGAAGACATTCAGAGATGTTCATGCGTTCGCATGTAATGACTCATCTGTTAACTCACAGTAGAGTTTCCCCGACATCCAGTTGCACACAATCACCTCTCGGATGGATTGCACTCCCTCTTTCAACCCTCCCATCCTTGCCCATCCTCCTCCTCACCTCCCACCACCACCACCACCATCCATTCTTACTCCCCTGTGAAATGACTCCTACAGAGCTGTCTGCCTCATAAATGCCTCTAAAAAGTAGAGGAATTGTGGCAAAACACAGAGATCTTTTCAAAATATGGCAGAAGGGAATGGACACTTAGAGAAATGTTGGACCATTTCATGGTAATAATTTTCCCTGCACTAGGTCTCCCTTGCGAGCTATTGGCTTGCCACATCCAGCCACAGGCTTGTATGCACTGTACACAGCTTTATGTGCGGGAAGAACCCGCTATCTGCGTTTTAGCTTTTCAACTGCCCATAAGATTTGGCTCAAATATACAGTTAGATTAGTGTTAAGAAATGCTCAGTATATAACATTTATTTTAGACATTTATTGCCACAGTTAAGTGTCACTAAAATGAAGACTGTGACCTAAATTGAAATGGATTTTCTGTAATTGGAACAAGGTCTAGGTCCCTGCTTAAAAAGGGATTATACAGATTAGGTAAACACTAAAAAAATTGCTACCATGTAATGTAATAAGCACATGTCTTCACAATACAGTGACAGAAACAAAAACATTTTACTAACATCATCCCGAATAACATCATCACAAAGTTTGAGTATTCTAGTTTGTCTTGCTTTTAGACAATATTAAGAGGTTTCATTTAAAAAATTATCCCTTATAATGTGTTGTAAGGCTCTATTGGTCATAAACAGGTGAAAGTTTCTGAGAAGTTGTAATTTTTAAAGTACTGAAGCAGCAGAAGAGAAAATGAGATTTTCTGTCGTATAATTGTCCTCTCTAATGCACTCACTCACTTGCTGTCACTATCCTTTCTGCTCTTGTATCATCATTTTTCTTCCACCCACTCTGTTTTTCTCTCCACCTTGAGAGAGCAAAACACCACCTACCCTCACCTCCCACTTCTATCTTTGCTTCATTTCACACCAGATAGGATTTTTGATTCGTCATAGCTATATTTAATAATGTGAAAGGAGCGTTGTAATAGTTTCCCACTCAGTGTTGTTTCAGGGGTTTTTTTTCCACCCAACATAACCAGATAGAGGAGACAAGTCTCGGCTACATTAAGCTTTGCGGAGAGGTTAATGCGTTTGAACGTGGAATAAAAATACCGTACTTCAGGATCAAATCTCAACACAATATGTTTTGATCACGGAAAACAAAGAATGATTTCCTCTAACAGACAATGAGAGACAATTTTAAAGTGAGTAACATTATTTTAGGTGTCATTTAAATTACATCATACATACATCATCACGGTCTAAAGCTCGATTAACAGTTGTACTTTAAGAGGTACTGTATCTACAGCGGGTACATTTACAGACTCCAAAGAAACTCTTTTGTGCTTCCCCTCAAAAACTCTGTTTGCCGGCTTGGACTTGCTTTCTTCCACAAGTCTCTGATGCTGGTGGAGAATGTTGAATGTGAAGACAACATTAATGAAGTTAAAAAAAGGTCCAGTTGTCTTCTCTTTTTCAGTAACACTCATCTAGCCATTATAGGCATTGCACAGTAAACATTAAAACAGTAAAAATATGCCAGTTGTGTGGTAGTAGTCTCCTATTCAGTAATAAGACAAGGCGAAAGAGATGTAACCTGCATGCAATTTGCTTTTCAAAAATGTCCACACAAGACGTAGTTTACACACTTACACATGCGAAAGATGATTTAAAAAATCTTTCTATATCTGTCTACACACACACACACACATACAAACACACACACATTTCTCTTCCCAGCCCTCTAGCAGTGGTTTTGACAGACAGGTAGAGATGTCAGCATGCAAAGATGGTCTTTTACCCCTGACAGAGAAAAAGGAGGACAGGGAGGGCAGAGAGAAGCGGTGCTAACTGTGACAAAGTGGCTACCACAACAGGAGGGACTAAATTGATTTTGAGAAACCTTTCAGATCCCCCGTAAAAATCGGCTGAAAACACAGCAAAACAAATACTGACAGCTACTAAAGAGATGACATCATCTCTTTTGGCAGTTTCTTCTTCAGTCAGCAGTCCCAAGTTTTCTAAAGTAGGAAGTGTAAGTTTGGTAGGATTATTTGAGCAAGCTTTTTTCAAAAACTTTGTCCTTCTGCAAAGGTGTTACAGCTGATGGTTGGGTGTTTATTTCTTAACTCGAGGTCCATTACCATTTGTTGGCTAGCCATTCAGCCTACTGGCAACACTGACTTATTGTGTCCTCATTCAGATTAACATGCCATATTCTCCCTGAAAAGCATTTAAACATTTTAAAGTTGGGGTAATATAAAATTCTTAGTAGACTGACTGATTCTTTATGAATACTGTTTTTGGCTTTAGATCCATTGTAGCCATGAAATCTGCCTGTTCGGACTTTTAGTAGAATACCAGTGGAAGTGAAATGTGCTTCACTCGTGCAGTTATTGTACATCAGCTGGCACAACAAGCCTTGTACCTCAATACACTCCGTACAGCAGCCATATTTATCACCCCTGAATCCTCCCAAGGTCTCTCTCCCTCTCCTTTAGTCACCTTTCCTTCACTCATTTTTTTCCTCACGCATTTTCAATTTCCTCTCTCTCCTTGTCCGTTACAATAACACGTTCTTCTTTTAAAGTGCACCCATCTGAAGGTCAAATTGCTCAAAGTTATGTTATTAGATGTGGGTCTGAAAAAAATGGGAAAGCAGAAAAAAACAAAACAACAGCTATACATTTTTGGCAATGATGAAAACTGACAACCTGAAAAACAAAATGAGCACACTGACTGTGTTTCTTCTGGCAAAGATATCAGCGGGGGCACATTAATACGGCAGCACCAGATCTGAGTAGTTAGCTCAGTCTGCCCTGCTGAACCCGATCTCATGTCCTCCCACTGTCTCTTACTCTGTTTTTCGTTTGAATCCCCTGCTATATTTTGAATTCTCCTTGCAGCAACATGAGAGACTCCACTAGCTGCCTTGCTGTGAGAAAAATAATCACCATGTCTCCCTCTGAATTTCCCTCTCTAATGTGCCCTAAATGTGGGAACGAAAGTGTGAGGCGGAAATTGTACACATTTTGTTTTGTGCTTTCATGATAAGAAAGTTTAAAATGTATTTACAAATAACAATTCATGATCTGTTTATGTCTCTGAGAATAGCAGCAATTATCACAGATTAGAAACCAGAAACTTAGAAAAGTAGTTTCATTTCCTGGGTTCTTATACTCCAAACACATGCTGTGTTCTACGTAGATTTAATAAAAAAAATATGTTATATATATGTGTTTATTTTGGCATGCTATTTAATTAAATATTGCTGTAAAGAAATGAGAAAATAAAATGAATTTGGGACATATCATTTTGTATGCATGAGGAATTGTAAAACCAATTTAATGAAACAGCGGTTAAGTCAACTGACTCAACCTTTTTCTCTAAGAGCTTTCACACACACACACACACACACACATTATAGTGCGCTGACAGGCACACTTGCTCAGTCTGACCCTTTCAAAACTGACTGTCAAAAAAATTTCCTGTATCGCAAATCTATTTTGAAGTGGGTTTCGGATAACGTCACAGGGGATACTCACAATCTCGTGGTGTGTTTCAGTGGCTGTTTTACATACCTCTCCACCGTTCAGCTGTTGGACAGACTCTTCCTTCCACTTCTTCATCCACCTGCTGTGTTTTTTTGTTCTAACCTACTGAGTGGATTTGACTCTGAAATGTTTTGTGGTACCTTTACCCCCCTCCTTCCCTTCCCCCTTCCCTCCCTCCAATTCTCTTACAGCCCTGTCACCCTCATCAGCATGTGTCCGGAGCAGTATGAGTGAGTATCCACAAGCACCAGCAACAACATCTCGTCTCCAGGCTGGAATACGTTTAAACACCTTTCTCTCCTTTACTCACCTCCCCCTTCACCCTCACACGAACTAAGCCATGACTGCATTGCATGATGCCTGCCCGCCTGTCTGCCTGATCCACTGGCTGATCATCCGACAAAAACTCACCCACTGTCCCCTCACCATCACCTTCTTCTCCTCTCTATAGCATCCAACTAGCATACAGTTGCTCATCCCAGCAGCAGCTGTCATAAATCATCCGACCGCCCTGTAGATTATCCTGACCTCCTCTTTCTCTTTCTAGGATCATCAATTTGCTTTTAGGTGATGTTGTGGAGGACACTAGGCTGTATGTGTGTGTGTGTGTATGTAGGACTTCTTGTTTGGAATGCATGTGTGCGCATGTGCCTGTAAATCTCTGTGTGTTAATGAGGTTGTGTGAGCATGCTAAATCTCATTCATCTCCATTACCCCATTCATTTCCAGGCTGTCCCAGTCACCTCAGCTCTCTCATGATGACACCCATTCCAGGATAGAGCAGTATGCAAACAGGTACGCACTGCATTCTCCAATCATCAACTCTTCATCTCAGATGTCTCAGAGCAGCAGACATACCTGTGTAAAGAATTGCATTTAAATGTTGCACATTTGAGTTAAGAGCTTCATTACAAAATGAGAAATGCACTTTTAAAGGGCAATATCAGTGTTTTTGTAAGTTTTGACTAATTTACTAAAAGCTGTAAATCCAAATTATGCCAAATCTCTTGCTCCTTTGCTTCTTGGAGAGGATATACTTCCTGTTTCTTCTGCTATTTATTCTAATTACACACAAAAAAAAAAACAGATTTTGAAATTACACTTTTATTTCAGCATCAAACACAAACAAAGCACTTTTTTTTCCAAAACCTAATTTATAAAACTGTTATTTATTTTAGAAAAATAAACTGGCTCTATTGAGCTGGAACATTACAGACTCAATCCAAATACAAATGGAAGGAAATTGTATTATTACCACTAAGGGAGTGAAAAAAAGCCCAAAATGTAATCTTGAAATCTGTTTCACCATGCAGCAACAGTCAAATGAGTAAAAACAAAAATGCTGTTCTCTGTTTTCATTTCTTAGAGCATCAGAGCCATCATCTGTATTGCTATCAAAACAATACAAAATAAATGCTCAACACCTGTTTGGTGTAACTTTAAACATAGAATCCTGAATATAAATATATATTTTAAAAATTAGACTGACAAAAACAGTGAAAAATGCTGTATTTTTTTATTGCTTGGTGTCCAGGAAAGTACAAACAAAAATCATAAAATACACTTTTGAATATTGTGTATCTGCTTTTTACTTTGTGCATTCATACATTCAATGCCACCCATCCACTTTGGCTGGTGACATTATGGATTTGTTGCTGAGATCAGAGTAGCAACAGATCAGTCCAATAGTTGTTTTTACTTCAAATAATTCTGCTGCATACATCAACACACAGATGTACACAGCGTGCAAACTAGAGTTAATCATTACTAACATTTCCAAATCTGTCATTTTTGATTTCAAGATGAGTCTGGATATTGAAACCCACAAATATCACACTTGGACAAAACCCATCTTGTCCTTTGGAATAAATGTCCAATCAGTCCAAAGCTTATCTTCCTTAAAGTGGACAAAGGTTAAACAGAAATATAACTCTGTGTGTGTTTCCACACAAAGTTTTCATCATGAAGGGTCTTCTGATATAACCTACTAGTGGTCACACACCATTAACCTTCGCTCAGTATTTCTGCTTGCATTGTTATATCAGCAACTACACAGACATGAACCTTGTGAAAGACAACTTTAACTGAAATATAGACACTTACATTGTCAATTATATTGTATGTTATGGATGCATATGATGAGATTTTACTCATGCAATTCACTCTTAAAAGCTTCCCTTCATATTTCCTCATAAAGGATAGCGTGCATATCAAGTGCTTAATCTGCTAGATAGGCCTGCTGACTCTCTATTACAGAGTTTAGTAGATACAGCCTTTGATGTAGGAAACTAGCCTCATTAGCATGCCTGCTAATGTTCTCCCCATAGCCACATGCTGCTACACACACAACCACATGTCATGGCTGTACATGGATGCGTCCACATGCATACTTAATGTCTCAAGATTTGGAGATTAACTACATTCACAACATTCTTTACATTTAACTGGTATGCCGTTGTGGCACGAAGATCGTTGGATGTTTTTTGATTTCAGTTGCAGTCACTGATGAATGTTTATTTCTCAGGTTGGCTCAGATGGAGCGGTCCAATGGCTCTCTGCCCACGGACAGCAGCTCAGCCACAGGAAGCATGTAAGTCTCCTTTAGTAATTTCCTACATTTAACATTTCCTACAACATGACTAAAGCGTCTCCCTGTGCACTGTTTACCTGCCACGGTGGACCAAAAACCAAAAACATCCCATCCAAAAAAAAATGACAAGGTGGCTTTCCACATTCCTAAAAAGAGATCGAGGAGAGTGTGAGAGAATAGAGAAAGGTTTTGGGAGTGTAAAAGTGTGAAGTGATAAGAAAGGATTAGATAGACAGTAGGGATGCGGTTGTATACAGCAAGGAAGGATAGGACTGTAGAAGAACTGTAACGGATTAGAGTGCCAACAATGGAAAAGTGAGAGTGATTGGTTTCAGGATTTCTGATGTCTCTGATCAGAGGAGATGAGGACATGGCAAACTTGAAATAGGGAAGAAGTCACAAAAACGATGAGGAGCTTGATGGTCCTGAAAAGTGTGTGTGTGTGAAAGAGAGAGCGTGTAGGTGCATTACAGGCCATTCGAGTTGAAGAGCGTATTAGTCTCTTTTTCCAACTGAGATCCTAATCAGCGGAATGAGCTCTTGAGGTTCAAATGCCCTCTGAGCTCATGGACACAAACACACACGTGCTTCTTTTTGCAGGGAATTACTTTTCATTCTGCCAGCCTGTTTTGATAACACAACTTGTAGATCTTCAAGATTTCCCAAATCATAGATCACCGTCATAGATTTGGAAAGTAGCAAAGTGTATGGGCATCTGTGTAATATATTTGTGCATGAGAATTTAATATGTTGGGAGACAGTGCAAGTGGTGTTTATCTCAACAACAACTTCAAGTAGCGCACAGTCTAAAAAAAAAAAGTGTTTTTTTTAGAAGTGTTCAAGACTGAAGACTGCATTTCTCAGTGCTCACTGCATTTCATACTCAATAAAAGAAGAGAAGAATAGAAAGACAAAAAAGTGTTGCAGAGCAGGGGGAGGTACTGTAGAAAGAGAGGTGGATTTATTTTCCTCTCAAAGCTTTTGTATTGCAAGACAAACACATTATCCCCACTCCCCCTCGCTCTTTTGTGCTTTGTACTCTGGCTTATTTAAGAGAAGAAGCCATTATCTTGGCCAGCTCAGAAACAAAACTGACGTGCGTGTATGAAGAAGAGCACTGATGAGGTGAGGAAGATGGTTTGTTGAAGTTTAACAAAGGAGGTAAAAAAAACAACACATGGGACGCATTTAGAACATAATAATCATAGTTCTTGTATTTTCATCACACATCAGTGTCATTTCTGTAAGATTTGCATCCCACTTCCACCCTGCAAAATGGCAACAACATCCACAAAGTAACTGTGAAAATAAAAAAGGGCACAAAGAAAAACAAAATTGAAATGACAATCACAAAAAAATAATGCGTACTGCGTTTTATTTTTTCCACTATGCATCTTCGATTAAAAATGGTACTATCCTCATCAGCATGGAGTACAGTATCGCACTGCATTATTGTACTAAGGAGAAAATACCGTCGACATAACACGTAAAACAGCAGTATTGTGCTTTGTAGATACCAGTACAGTAAAATAGCCAACTCAGCCACATCACGTTGTGGTGTCCAAGCTAAGAAAGGAAGATGATTGTCTTCTCATCTCTTTTCGTGAGATTTCTTCTCTTCTTCAGCCTACAGTTGATTTAACCAAATCCTCTTTGTCTATCACAACACTGCGTCCGGTTGTTTAGGAGGACAGAAATCTTCCCCATGCTCGACAGGACAGTAGAAGTGTCTTTTTGGCAGTGCTTGAGTTTATATGGATATGGATGACTGCATGTGCCAATTACATGCATGTTTGGGTTTTGGCTTGTAATTTCGGATCATTCAAAGCCTGCAAACATTGATTTGGACTGGCTGCCAGATGTGCAGTGATATCAATAATTAGTATGTGTCCGTGAGAGACATGAGATAAAGTGTGTGTGTGTGCGCGCTTGTGTCATTTTTGTCCTGCATTGCTTTTATCTAAAAAAAAAAAGAGGGAATCCTTAATTAGGAAGTCAGTGATGCCTGTTCTCTCTGACCTCCAGCTAAAGCGCAGTGTTGTCACTGATGCCTCGGGAAGTCACAGTGAGGGCTTCCCTTTTTTTCGCACAGATATTTTGTTGTTGTTGTTTATCTTTTGCTTTCCCTCAACACATCCCTTTTTCTTGTCTTTCATATTTGCCCTTTTCCCCCCTCTCCTTTTCGTTTAAAGCTCCTTTCATCATACACTCCTCCTCCCCTCTTTTTCGTCTCTTCCTTGCAGTGAGTAAGATGTTAACACATCACTAGTCTCTTTTACCTCCAACATTTTTTTTTCACTCTTGTATTCCTCGTTCCTCTTTCTCCCATCGTTCTTTGTCTTTAGCTCCCATTGCTTCTATCTGAGCTTGGTCTAGGCAGCTGATAGCACTATTCAGCTCGAGAGGAGCTGCTCGCTTTGTGATATGTTAGCTAGGCATCAGGCCCGGATACTATTGTTGCAGGGGAATGACTATAAAAGTCCCCTCAGCCGTGTCCTCCACTCAACCTCACATAGCATGAACCTCATTTTCACAAATGCATTGCAGCTATAGTGAGCTAGAAGCCTTGCCATTTATCACCATTATTCACATTCAATACTCCTCCCACACCGATGCCGTCTTCCTCCGTCATCTCTCTCGTTTCTGTGTCCCCTCATTGTTTCCTCCTCATCCCCAACCACACTGCTCAATCCTCTGGTCCTTTTACTGTGTTTCCTTTTTCTCTCAATATTCCAGAGCAGGAGGTTTGTGATCCAGCTTTACCCCTTGTAGTCCCCATTTCCACTTGTAATGACCCCTTTCCTACTGTCCTCTGCATATAAGCCATAATGTCCTGGTGCCCAGGACCAGGCTAATTGGTCTCTCATACCCCCCCCCCCACCCCCTTACCCCCATCCCACCGATTTTCAAGTTTCTCATGAGAAACAAAGCCTTTCATCATCCTTGTCTCCCTTGTCGCAGCATACCCATATCTCAGAGAGAAATGTAAACGTCTGTGTGGGTGTTTTGCTGCATGTTGTGCGAGTACTAGTGTGAAATGTGGCTTCCTGTCTCTGTCAGCTTTCTTCATGTCATTTATCAGTAAGTCAGCAGCATGGTCTCAGCCTCCACGTTAGACTGAGATTGATGAATAACTATATGTATACATGCATACGATGCATAACAGTTTTGCAGAAATACTAGAAACAATAACTTAACCCAAAAAACTCATTTTTATTCTTGATTTTCAATTTCTGTATGTTCCTGCTGTTGTCAATGTAAAGGAAGTTACACTTAGCCCCTTTTAAGGTGAACTGTACAATTATTACCGTAACTGTCTACGGACAGTCTTTCTGGTTCAACATGACTAACTATATTTACTGTGGTTACACACGCACTGTTTTCCTGTGCAGTGATAAATTCTTACCAGCATTTCGGGTGCTCTAACGTCTAGTTTTATCTTCAAATAAAATTATTTAATGATTTGGTTTAACTGTTCTCTTGTTTGCAAGCTGTCTGATCGTCTGGCCGATTATATTTCCTGCCTTGTTCAACTTTGTGGCAATGACGCTGTGTTTCAAGGTCTCAGTAACGTCTGTGGTGAGCAGAATGTTACCATAATCAATAGAAACAATGACTAAATCTGGCCAAGCAAATGTCCTTTAAAGCCATATATTATCGGTAATATTAGCAGACTCAGATTCATAACAATATGTTGGTCCTATGCTGATACTTAACCACAGGACATTAGCTTCACATCGTGATAGCATCAGTGCTGGAGGGCATGAAGAAATGCCTAAATGGAGTGTATGTAGTGGATATAAAGCTGCACTTGAAGCCCCAATGCTAATAAACTTTCTGAGCCAAACTTCATTTCAAGCTGTCAAACTAGTTCTGGAAATGACAATGGAAATGGAAAGGTTGTGTCTTAGAATGAAGGTGACAGCCGGGCTTTGGCAAGACCTGCCACCACCTTTCAGATCACTGAGATAGATGGACACGTACACACACACATACAGATAAACAACAACAAACACCAACAGCGATTTCTCCCTCCTTCCTTATCTTTTCATCTGTGTGCCAAGCTTTCTCCTTGCAGTCCTTCCTTATTCCAGTTATCAGATAGTTGAGACTGACACATCTGTGTTCCACCAGGGATTGTGGAGCTTACAGTGTAGCAAACTAACAGTACAATAGCTAAAGATCTTGTACCTTAAGTTATGTGCTTGGAAGCTGCCATTTTTGTTTGTATTTATAGTAAGCAAGTATTTCTGTCAAAGTCTATCCTATGTTTTTAATGTCCTCTGTCATATGGTAAATTCATTAAAAAGACAAGAAAATACTATAGTAGTATCAGTTCAGGTGCTTCATCATGACATTGTGCCACTTGGTGATATAGAGGGTTACAATTCAAACATAGAGATCTACTCTGCCAGGAGACAGTGGCTACATATTCAGGAATCAGGCATCTGTTTTAAAATATCAAAAAATAGTACAGACTGGGCATAAAGTGAGCAGGGTAACAAGGACAAAAGGTTTGGATTCCAACTCATCACATAACTCTGCACCCATTTCCACAGGGACGACGAGCATGCTCTGATCCTGCAGTACTGTCAGACGTTGGGAGGGGAGGGCTCCCCCTGCAGTCAGCCCCAGAGTCCTGCCCAGATCCTACAGGCCGTAGAGAGGGAGGAGCGAGGTGAGCTGGAGCGGATCATAGCTCGCCTGGAGGAAGAGCAGAGGTGAGTACTCAGGCTGTAGAAATGTCTTAAGAAACTTTAGTGTGGAAAGAAAATATATGAGCAATTATGGTAATAAAGTGGACAATGTCAGAAATGTGTCAAAATACTTCAAATAACAAATATTTTCTTACTCCACTTACTGTTAACTCACAGCTTATTGGTGTTATTTGAGTTTACTGTGCTCATTGTCACACTCCAATGTACAATACATATACATGTACACACTTTCCCGTACACAATGTCTGTCACACAAGCCAAGTCTTTCTCAGGTTTGATCAGTAAATGGAGAGACACAGAGGGAGGGAGAGGGAGAGACACAGTACGATCTGTTGTTGTAAAGATGACTTAGCACAGCCAGTAGCTCAGCTGGAGTGATTTAACACTAATTACACACATACATATGCGCTGGGAGAGCGAGGGAGAGAGAGAGAGAGAGCTTTATGGCCAGCCTCATAAATGCCAACTTAAGTAAAGCACTGCAGCTTATGGTTCTGCATTAACAGAGAGGGTGAAGAAGGAATAGGAACATTTGGAAAGGGGTCCTTCATGTTTGTCTATCTACCTCAAATAGAAGTTCACTGAGAAAGCAGAAAGCAGAGGTAAACATGAAGGCTCTGTCTTTCTGGGATAATAATAATAATATTAATAGACAGAACAGGCAGTTGACACATGAAAATAAAGCACATCAGTGGTAAATATTAAATATATATATAGTATGTAATAATAACTATATACAAAAATAAAGCCCAGCCTGCTTGAGTGCTCCTTGGCATCGACTCTACAACTTCCTTCCAAAAAGAATTTATCTGTGTGTTTATGTGACAGATATGTGTTGTGCTTTATAACCCTTCTTTCCCAGGACCCTGCAGAGGGAGTATGAGCAGCTGAAAGAGCAGCATGGTCAGCGAGGGGCCCCTGCTGGAACCCCCTGGGAGTCAGAGGGCCTCACTGCCCATCCTGATGAGGCTGATCTTCTTGCTGAGGCTAAACTGCTACGACAACACAAGGGCCGGCTGGAGGCCCGCATGCACATCCTGGAGGAACACAACAAACAGCTGGAGTCTCAGCTCCATCGCCTTCGACAGCTATTGCACCAGGTGACACAACACTGTCCTCTCAGCCACAGGTTATGGCTGAGAGGATTTTCATAAAACAGTCATTAGTTTTTTGTTGTTGTGGACGGTTCCCTGACGACTACAAAGTTGACCAGTCAAAATTGATTCAAACAAGCCATTTGCAGAACAGCTATAGTGTGATATAAATGCAATTAACCAGCAATTTAAAAAGAAGACTTTAAGCTAAAGTAACTTTTTAAGACAACAGACATTTTTAATACATATATATATTAGCTGTATAAATAATATATAAAGCATATAGGGGATGATGTTTACTGCTTAACAACCTAATATGACCAATATTTGTAGCAGTTTGCATGGGTGATTTAATTACATGTACTTTAGAGATATGTACAGCCCTGATAGAGAATGGTCATTTAAATAAATCATCAACATAAATATGTTCTTGTGCTCCTATTAAACCCTCACATAGACATCCACATGTCTATAGGTAAACATCGAGTTAGTTGTACTTTTGACTGCTCATCAACACTCAGATTAGATGTCGATCACATTATTAGCATTCCATCCTGGAGTCCGGCATCCAGCTCCTGGACCTCTATCAATAATTTTCAGATTTGTTTATGTCCGGCCTAATTGCTTACTGAGGTTGGATTGTTTGCGCATAGTGAGAAATGTACAACCCTAAAGCCAAACAAACAGTAATCCCAACAAATCAGACTAAGCAAACACAGGGGCAGGTATTGGCTCTGGTAACTGTGGAGCTGGAAGCACAGTAATAATTCATGATATTGCCCAAGGAAGGCAGCTGATGTGACGCTGCAGATTTTTAATGGATAAAGATTAACATTTTGACCAAAAAAAAAAAAAGTTATTTATCCACCCAGCCACAGCAGAAGTTGTTATCATACTGATTTGTAAATATAGTTAATATTATGTACTGCGGAAGAAATGCCACAATGTAAAAAATACTCCATTATAAGGACAAGAATTTTAGTAAAAATGCAAATCATTTTTGTTTAATGATGTTGTATTAAATCTCATCTCACAATATCACTCAGTGGTAATTTAAATTCCTCTGTGCTGATTGAATGCTTGTCAACCTTTAGCATGTGACTTGTTGAGATCTTTCTGCACTAATGTCACAAACATACATACAGGATGTACTCTCGAAGTGATTTTGATGCTGATTCTGAAAGAGAAACATGCAAAAAAAAACAAAAAAACTGGCACGCACAACTGACTGCATGCAAACAATCATCCCCACATTCAGTAGGGAACTTCTGTTGTCTGACATTTATGTCCCTGGAGTCCTGAACATGTCTTTCTGTCAATCTCAGCATTACTGCCAAACTGCAGAAAAATAAAACCAGCCATCTTGATGGCACGCATTAAATTCACATTCCTGAAGGCTAACCAAAGCCCTGACCTAAGCTATTCTAAGACGAGCCTCAAGACGATAGTTGCGCTCTAGAGACGTTTCCAGCGCGTTAGTGCCAGGGGCACCAGGAGATGAAGGAGAAGGAGAAGAAGTGGGGTGATAAAGGAGGACAACACTGATTTGGTTTCTTGCAGTTGAAAGCTAAAGGGGATATGGGATTCTGTCACAAATGTCACTGGACATCAATTGTTCGCTTCAGTGCATCAGAGCAGCAGCAGCATGTTTCAACAACTGATAAACAGTCCATACTGCTTTCATTACAAAATCCTCATATCTAATTATCATATTTTTGGGGGGAATAACTGGGCTTTTTTTTTGTTAGTGTTTGACAAGTTCACTGATAAATGTCGCATCAGACTTTACTTATCAGCCATGATCTGAATATCTCTGATGTATTTGTTCATTTATAGAAATGATGAAGAATGTGGATTTAGAATATTGTAGAAATTGGATTACACATGATCAGTTTACCTGTGAATCTCTGCACACAGCTGAGGTTTTTGCTTTGCATGAAGTGGCCTTTTCATTGATACCCAAGATGTCTTGGGGTTTTCTGGAGGTCACAGTTGTGAGGTCAGTTCTTAATATTAAGGTGAGGTCAGAGGCTAAAGAGCAGGGTCGTCATGGTGCAGACAGCAATGAAAAGCAGTACAAGCCTAGCAAACGCTGTCACAGTTAAGACCAAAGTCATATTTGTTGCTTCAAATCAGACATCATTGAATTCAGTCCAACATGAATATTTGCTCGTTTTTTTGGCTGGGTGTCATGACATTACACTCATTATTATTATTGATTGTTCATGTTGGCAGGCTAAGAAGTTCTGTTGTTGTACTCACTGAAGTCGCTATGCATACAACAATTAGTAGGAAATCAAAAAAAACCTATGAAAATGTATTTTGAAGTCTTTGAATGTGAGTTATAGTGTGTTAACACTGGCAGAGACACATTTATGACAAATGTTTTTTGTATGCATGACAACAGCCTCATTGTGCTGCCCTCTGGTATTCCCACGCCTCCGCCTGTTGTTGACAAGCTAATTTGGAAGTTGTCACAAGCCAACCCGGATTTCAAGCGGAATAATTATATTATAGTAATGGAGTTTTCTTCTTTCTTTTTTTTTTCTTCTCTCTCCGCTTCGCTCTCTTTTAGCCGGACGTGGACTTGAGGGTAAATGGCGTTTCTTCTCCCACTGTGCAGGATGGAGGGCAACTCAATGAAAACTCAGGTGAGACACTCAAGTTTAAACAGACGTATATACTCAGACAGAACACTCACACTAGCACTGATCTTGGTACATTGAGTGAGACGTGAAAAGTTTAAACATTGCTCACAACAAAGAAAACAATCTCACACTGTCCCTTTGCAAATAAAAACTTGTTGAGGACCCTACTAAAGTGTGTCCGTAGTGACTGAAAATCTACCTCTGTGCGTGTGTGTTCAGATGAGCTGCTGGACTCCCACAACAGCAGCTCTGACCTGGCAGATGTAATGGAGCAGATTAACAACTCCTTCCCTGCATGCAGTCGTAAGTTTTCCTCTCCTCTCCTCTCCTCTCCTCTCCTCTCCTCTCCTCTCCTCTCCTCTCCTCTCCTCTCCTCTCCTCTCCTCTCCTCTCCTCTCCTCTCCTCTTGTGTATCGCTGGTCAGCGCAAAAATTGTCACTTGTGCATGTTTCACTGTTTCTACTTTACACAGCGAGGATTCTTGTATAACTTTTGGTTCCAGTTTAATATAATGAAACAGGTTTTAATGCAAGTTATTGATAAGAAATTGCCGTGAAAACTGTTGTAAGTTTTAACTGTAAGATAATAGTGGTAAGTTTTAACCTTCACCACTGTTATCTTACATATTACATATCATTATAAGATTAATATTAAACTGGAATCTGTGTGAGGAATTGGAAGAATCTACTGAACTTGACATCAAAATCTTGATATAATTAATTTCTCTCATAAAAACAATACACACCTCCTTCATAATCTCTGTACATGTCCGCCTACATCATTTTATGGATGCTATTTCTTTTATTCATCCATGTTATTGCCAGTTAGAGACATTTTAAAGGGTTCACAATGCCAGCGCACTGTGACATAGCTACAGTGGATGAATTTCAAACTGTAAATTGAGGCATTGGAGAAACGGCGGTACTTTTCTGATACCATGAAGTTTCAACTAGACTCATCACCCGCCTTCTGATGGTCTCTTTTACACTTTTACTGCTTTTGTTGATTCGTTTGTCTTTTCCTTTCCTTCCTTTTTCACTGCCTCACACACTCTTGCTCAGCATGTGTCATTTCTTTCTTTGTCTCATACTGTTATCCAGCTGTGTGTGTGCTGTGGGGCTTCATGTATAAATGAAGGCAGCTCGAGCAGCTGTGCAATTGTCTCTAGTCATGAATTCAAAAGGTCTTGTCAATGAAGAGTGGTATATAGAGTATACATTTTCAAAAAAAAGTATAATCATTGTTTATGTAGTGCGTGCAGCTTCCTCTCCATCGTAAATTTGAGGTTTTGATTGTTAGCAAATGAAATGCTTTCTCACTCATAGATTTCAAATAGAGCCGTAAATTTGTTTTTGGATTATCATTTACATTTGGTATTTCATATAATCAGACTTTAAAACCTCATCACTCTTTATAGCAGAATATCTACCTCTGGGGATATTTCTCAAATAGAAAATAAATAAAAATGTTCGAATAGTGAGTTAGAGCTCACTGACTTTAAATTGCATTTGAATTTTTTTCGAGTCGAAACTCCTGTGAGGGCTTTAGTTAAAAATCCATTCTAATCTGGCAGACACTCCTGCGTTATTAGCATTTGGTTACTGCACTGCTCCGAGGCACCGGGACTGAGCAGCACAGAGCTGACTGTGTGCATGAATATGTGAGAGGGAGCCAGAGGCTGACAATTTAGTGTAGGCTTATGGAACAGAGATGACCTGGGGAGCTCAAGTGTTAAACCACTCTATTGTCTCTTTATTTTGTCTCCCGCAGCCTTGAGCCTCTCATCCAGACCACAGGTAAGATGAAATTCTTCCACACTTGTGGATAAACAACAGTAAGACTCTTCTGTAAATCCTGTCTGTATATTCGGAGCTTTTCTTTCTTTCTGCTCCACTCTGCGTGCTTGCTGCTTGCTATTTTAGTAATCGGTAATGGTGTGAGAAGTTGGAGCACAGCAACATTTTCAAGGTAGATACAAGTGCTGCTACAAGAGTAGTCCCCCCCCCCATATACCCTCCATTGCCTCAGCTCGCATTAGGTGGCCTGTGATAAAGAGACTGCTAATGGATATCTGGGGCGTGTAGCTCCTCTCATTCCCCTGTCAGACGCCAAGGTGCATTTTGGGGAAGAGGTGTTGTTGAAAGCTGTTGCCGCTGACCTCATCTCACTGTAATTATTTACCCTGCTCTGGGGCCCTTCCACTTCCTCCATTCCCTTTCTCTCGTTGTCCGTTTAAACTGCTCAGCTTGTCTCTCCACACACAGCTAATCCCTTTACATGTCAGTTCAGCTGCTTATTTGCTATGAATCCATTCATGGTAGAAAACAGACACATATTTTCTCTGATTTCTTCTTCAGTCTTTGAAGACCAGTGCACTCTAAGTTATTGCTCTCAGCATTATACGCCTCCAAATTTAATTTAAGTCGGATCAAGTTTATCATGATACCGTATAATTCCCATAATGTGCACTTTGTATTCAGTAAAAGCAGGAAATGATATTAACCACACATCTTACAACCTTTCACTCCTTTTTTCATTGTCCTTGGCAAACACTGCTCCTTACAGTTTCTGTTGGTCGTCACACAAAGGCATGGGCGAATAAGTTTGAGCTCCTAATTCCAAGACACCTGTGTTTTATAAAATCTCCCCTGAATCCTCCACCCTCACCTCCTCCTTAATGGACTGTAACTGGCTTGAGGGACTGGAGTACATTTACCAGCTTTCAAACCCAATTACTTCGTTGGAACCTCTGATATTCCCACGTAGTGATGTCTTGATGAAGAGAAATGAGGCGGGCTCACCTGCTGCACTGGGACTTAGGAAAAAAGATACTATAGGAGTGCTGACTTTGAATGATCTACTGAAACACAGACACACGCCTCCTGTAGTTTTGTTTAGGCTTCAGTTTGCATATTTTTCCTGATCCAACATTATTATTTCATGTTTGTGCTCTTTTTTTTGCAGGTGATGTGAGGACAGTCAACGCAGAGGTGTGTTTGTGCATGCACACACACACAAGTGTGCAAGCGTTTGAAGAGACATGACCATTCCCAAACAAACAACTCCTGACCCTAAATCCCAAAGACGCACAGGACCAGACAACTTAACTACTTTTACCACCTTGTCTTGTACTATGCAAACTGTACATTTTATGAACTGTAGATTGTACCTGAACTTGGTTCAACATTTGTCAGTGATTTGTTTAGATATTGAGATGAGTATATGGACATGGGGCTTTGTATAGTAAAATATGCTTTCTTTTTTGTTTGTTTTTCAGAGGATGCTTTTGGGATTTGTGTTGTTTTTTTTTTTTTTGTTAAGTTCTACCTTCAATGGCGAATCAAACTGTTACATTTATTTTGTCATTCCACTGCTTTTTACCCTCCCGCCCTCACTTTCTACCATTTGTCAATGGAAATAGCCACAGATTTTGCTCGGGAGCACACACAGTTCCTGAGTGATAATAATATTTAGTGACTAAAATGATCATTTTAAGGATGCAAACTGTCCGTTCTCAAAGTGTCCATTTCGTTTTGAAGATCTGTCTTGTAGCATGCTTGATGTCAAGTTCCCCTTTAAAGCATTGATATGCCGGCAGACTTTGTGTCAACTGCAATTTGTTAATGTTGACTTTAACCCCTTCTGTGCCTATACAGTTTGTCATTCCACGTGTGGAAGACAGAGACGAGTTGATGAATAAAAAGTGGGATTATGTATAAAGAGATGTTTTGGAAAATATAGATTTAAATCTAAATTTGCTCTGAATTTGGGTTTGTAAGAGGCCCACAGTCATTATGTAGAATAGTTTTTTTTTTAAAAAGATATATGTTGAGAAATCAGAGGAAAGCCATGTTTGCCTTGCTACCTCAGACTCATAGACACAGTTTTGTTTTTTGTGGTTCGTAAACTTGTTTAAAACAATTGTGATCATTTACAGGAACATGTACAACCTGGTTTAGCATTCAAAGCTTTTGCTTACTGTATTGGTGTACACTGCAACGAGGAGATACCAAGTAAAAAAAAAAAAAAAGAGTTACTATTACTGTACAACAATGGGTCTGTGGCCTGCTGGAGCTCGCCTCCTGTAATGACGAGTATTACTTTATCTGTTGTTGGTTTTTCCACTGGCCTTCTAGCACTGGTCCCTCACTGCATTGTGTTGTTGTGCTATATGCTATCCTGTAAAACTTGTGAGACTGAACAACACTACTATAACCTCCTCTGACTGTAGACTGATGATGATGATGTTGGTGATGATTTTATTGATTAATAATCATGATGAATCATACCATGGCAGAACTGTGTCGTTTCTCCTGAGGTATGTAAAATAGATTGACCACACTACGTGTAATATGGCTACATTGTTTTATTCTAAATAAAATTTTTATAACAAGTACACATCACTCTCTGATCTCTCTGTTATTCGTTCACCACGCGCATCTCTGTTTCAGACTGTCTGTAATTTAAACTTAATGAATACTACAGCACAAGTAGGCCTTGGATGTCATTGTGTTGCTACACATGTAAGAATGTGCAGCCAACTGTTGAAATTAAATCCCATCTTAAAGGCTTTCAACTCTTGTTTATTACATTTTGGGACTGTAATTATTGAATGAATAACAATAATGTGGCTTTTTCTCAGGCACACTAATGATGCTGTGAATATTTAAAAGGTAATATAGATGAATCACTTTACTGAATTTCATAAGCACTGATCCGAAATTTATCCCACAAGTGTTTTCATATGCAGTGCTTGTCTTTCATTTAAAAGTATTTCATATTCCCACCTGGTTTGAGGAATATAGGCCTTATTGCTGCAAACTCATCAGTGTCATCCAGCCAGGACTGTAGCATCATTGTTTATCAAAGGGATTAATCATACAGTGAGAGATTGTATTATTATTACACGTTTGCAGTGAGCATTCAGAGCTGTAATGGAAAACACCAAATGAATGATGAAAGGTAATCAGCCTCTTTAATTCAGCCCTTTGAAACACAGTTTTTTTTTTCATTTTCATGTATTAATTATTCCAACTTTCTTAAAAATGTTTGATGTTGATATTCGATTAAAGACATTTACCTCAGGTTTGCTTGGCTCTTCTGTCGCCTTTTGCTGGTTATGAATCACATCTGACTGCAGGAAGTGATTTTTGTGATGTAAAATCTGCTCAATTTAGCAACCTGTCAGATTAAATTATGTCTTAACAGGAAATTGTCTGTACTCTTTAATAAGGCTGCCGTTATTAGACTGGGTTGTTTCCTTCCTTGAGCTGCTCCTTCCTAACCCTGCTTTCATTTGCATCTGTTCTTTCTTTAGCTCCATCAGAAAACATTAACAAGCAAGTTGTGGTTGCCTTGCCCTGTCATCTCTACTATTATGTTCCTACGTATCAATCCCCTGATCATTTCCATCATTTTTGCTGTGACGTATGCAAATTAGACAAACCAAAGTGACTTTTCCTTGCTTTTCCATGTTTTCTCTGAACAGCGCTCCCTATCACCTGTGGTCTGGCTGTCCCACAACACGCTTCAATAATGCAACAGTAGCTAAGTGGTAGTGCACCCTAATTGGATCTGGGGCTACTGTACATATTCTGACTCCCTATATACAACACATTCTCATCCTCTGGGTTCCCTGAGGTGCTTTAATGAGTCTACCACTCCCATTTCTGTAATGCACTGCAAGAATCAGCTTGTTTGTAGAGGCAAAGAAGTTTGTAAGTAACAAACTAGCATACACATGGGATAGGTAGTACTTACTCTGCACTGGATCCCCATTACAAAAAGAAGTGTACTGGAAATTTTGTTTTTAATGTGGCCAATTAGGGCATATTTGGAGGCGGATTTGGTTTAATTACTGTAACAATCTAATGTTCTCATATCTGTCAAACCAGGATTGCATGCATGACCAGTAATCTTTCCAGTATTTAATCCTGTTCAAATGCAGCTCTCTGTGACTGTTGTGCATCAGACTGTCAAGCTCCAGCGAGGTTCAGTATGCTTGTTATGCCGAACAAAGACTCTGCAGCACAACAAAAACAAAATACATTTAGTGGATATTTTAGTAACAATATGGTAACAATGTAAGTGAAGATCTCTGGTTTTCCAATATAGGTCAAAGGTCAGGCTCGGCTACATAACAGTGTCTTCAAACTTATATCAGACAGCAAGACCATTATTTCCTAAATGAACATCATGCTGTATTAAAACTAGCGATTAAAACCTTGAAACTATAAACACGTAAGGAAAATGTTTACTGAAGTAATAAATCAAGTTAGAAGTAGGGTCTTTTTCTTATAGACTTCTTTTAACAGCCGGTGGAGCGCCCCCTGCTGTCCATTAGAGAGAATACAGGTTTAAGCCACTTCCGCATTTTCCAAACCAGGAGCTTCCCGCTTCGATTTTTACAATTACTCCAGACAAAAGAAATCGTGTTTTTGTTTTTTTTATTTTATTTTTTTTACTGTAAAGTCGAGAAGAAGTTGGCTTTCCATTCGGTGAATATTGTTTTTTTCAACCTTCTTCCCATAAGTGTAGAGCTGAGTGAAAGACTTTTAAACTAAAAGGGTTTATCTAGACATATCTGTCCGGGTTCAATGTTACCGTTAGCTAACCGCTACAGGCTCTTGATATTTTTTCTGAAGAAACATGAAACATTTTGACAAGCATGTGTTATAAACAGTGCCGTGAATCTTGTTTTTCTGGCGCAGCGTTGCTCGGTTGTTTGATTTTAAAGCTTGTTGTCATTGTTTTGTTGTAGCTAGCTACAACAAAACTACTGGAGCTTGACAGCTAGCTAACATGCGAACGATCAAGCCTGTTGAGCTAATTTTGTGTTGATTTCTTTTCTTGTAAAGATGCCCTAACGTTATTTTATTATTAAGTGTGATTTTTTTTTTAGCCACACTGTTGTTATTGTCATGTTTCCTGCATATGGAAATATCCTTAAATGTTGCAGATACAGAAAGCCAGCTATTAGCAGGGGTTAATAACCTTGTTGATACGGGGAATTCATTGTGGTTCAGATGTCAACAGAAAAAGCAATACATAAACACAAACATAACAGTGTAAGAAAGGGACAGTGATATACAGATACTGTGTAGTGGGGGTGGACTATGTACACGCATACTGACACAATAAAACAGCGTTTGAATACCAGTGTAGATGTAATTATATATCTAAGTGTAAATAAACTGTGTGTGTGTGCATTTATCCCTAGTGGCCCTCGGGAGGAGGTGCTGTAAATAGAGGTGAAGAAGAGGCTTATAAGGAGTTATTTTGTTGTGGTTGTTGTGCTGTAATGAGAGTAATGTACTGACCACATGCCTTATGTTTCTATTTGTTAGTTCATTATTTAATGTCTATGATTAAAAAAACAAAATAAAAAATAAAGCAGCAGATTGTTGTTTCAGCAAGTTGTCTTTTTTATTACCAAAACATTTATAATACTGTTAAGATTGAACTGCTCCTAAAGTTTTTCAGTAAGGAGAACCAGTGCCAAGAGTGGAAGAGTAGAGTCTGGTACCCATAAATCCATATAATACATTCATGATACAGCCTAAATTAAATTAGACACTATTGTATGGTGAAATTGCTACAGTTCAGACACACTGATGCCATGTAAGTCTTCACTTATCTGTAACTAATGTTTTGTGAGAAGTAGCAGATTTTATTTGATAGTTTTACTGAAAGCTGAATATAGCACACAGCCCGTGTATCCGCATGTGGAAGTCCATTGTTTGAAGCTGCTATACTAATTTTATTTCATCTTATTTAGGATAAACCGGACCAGTTGGAAAGACAACAGAATGTGCTGCGAGGTGTGAAAGACCAGACCAACTATGCATATATATGCAAAGGTAAGTAACTTTGCAAGTAAGCTTATGGGTGTGTATAAGCTAAACACACACACACACAAATATAAAAGGAAAGAAAGATCCCTCATGAACAGCTGAGTAAATTAAATGCATGTGTATGTATGTGTAACACCCTGAATCATTTAGTGTTTCCCCTGTTTCACTGTGGCCTCTGGTGCCTACTTTTTAAGTATAAGTGACCTCGCTGCCAATCAAACCTTTACCTTGGCCTCATCAGTGCTCTGCTGGTACAGGATACCAGACAACATCTAATCTATTTAATTTCCTTGTCGTCTTGTCCTTGTACTCCTCTGAGCATCACCATCTGTGATCTGCTAATTCTCTTTGCTGTGGTTGAAAACAAACTACAATTATTCCTCAGGCTTTGGCTGTATGACCCCAGCGGGGACATGGCAGCACATCTTTTTGGATGGGACAAGTGGTGCTGATGGTGCTGGATGTTTATTTTTTGCCTTCCTCTGCCCGTTTCTCATTCATGCAGCAACACTGGCTGCTATGCAGATCTGTGCGACAGCTGTCCCCTTTGATCAGATTCTTGGCAGGCAGTGACAGAGCTGGTGCTGATGCTACGGGTGCCTTGGCGGGCAGGTGCCCCGGGATATAAGGCAAGGACAGGGAACAGATGTTGAGGAGTGGGGACGCAGGTCACTGCAGAACCTGCGTGGGATATAGTATACAGGCTGAACCCCATGAGATGAGATTGGGGAGGGAGAGCACTGAATGAATACAAGGCAAGCAACCTAGAGGGGAGATGCAAAAACCGATCAGGAGAACAGCTGGTTTGTGTTTTCATTATTGCTATTATGATAACTCATTCTCTGTTTTGCTGACACAGTGGTCCTGTATGCAAATTCTTAAGCTCACACAAACTTGAATCAAACTTGTGTCCTAATGAACCTCTCAGTTTTACCAGTTCCCTTGCAGTACTTATCTGCTAGAGTTTATTATCCTCAGTACACTTCAGATCCCCAGAAAGTGCTGAGTGTACTTGGTGCCATATCAGCTCTTTGACAATTCATTTGAAGTAGCTAACTGCACTTGATCAGGATTTTGGTAGGGCATTGACCTATGGTTTTCATTTTAAATGCTTTAATATATATACTTTTTTCATTTGTCACTGCTACCTTCTTTTCTTGAGAATATTATTGTCCTCATATTATCAATTACCTACCTCGTTTATGCTCATATTTCAAGGTGGTCATTAGCAACAAGCCATGTGCCAACATTCATCATCCTCCCTTACACTTACATGGCTATGATAGTTACACAAACACAGATGCTGTTCACATTCATTTGTATGTAGCACACCAATCCACCTGCATCTGTCTACCGTAACAAACTTACTACAGTAAACTATTTAATGTTTCACTCCTCTTTGTAACAGCTGCATTCATGATGTCTGGTCAGGGCCAAGGATTAATGAAGGGAGACAAACTGAAATCGGTGTGTCTGAAATGGGAGCAGTAGGAGGTGTGCAGGGAATCAGTCAGTATCAGTTACATTACAGCTTGGATCATTAGCTGCAGGCAGGTCATTGACATTCCTGCTCACAGTGTTAAGAGCTTTGCTGCCACGACCGATCAGGCCGCTTGTAAACACAGAAGACCGGGCTCTAATGAAATTTGATGGGCATTTTGTAATGGCTCTAGAGGGGTCGCTGAAAGATTTCTGGGAAAAAAATATGAAGTGGACATTTGTTTTGTTGTGCACAGGAAAAATTAATGTTAACCGCAGTATCAACCTCTGTTTTGTGCAGAATTGTAACAGTTTGATTTACATTTACCTGTAAGTGCGACTTGGAAGGTCAGGGCAAAATATCCTAAGGGTTTTTCCTCACACCCTTTACTTTCATAACAAAACATCTGCCAGGCCAGATGCAAATCTAATGCTCACCACACCTCTGTGGCTAAGAGAGGGTTGATGCGCCACAAGACGTTACCACAATGAGAAACGAGTTGAATTATTAAAACATTGCCCATGGTCATGGTGCTGAGAGCTGTGTTTCCACAACACAAGCATGTTAATGCTAAGTGCAGACTCTACCAAGATATAGTGGAATCGGTTGAGTTTGAGATGAGAATATTTTAAAATCAGGAGAGAGAGTACTCTGAAATTACATCAAATTTTCTGGCTCAGCAGACACCATGATTTTGTTTAAATGACTTTTGCATAATGATAGTTTGGTATACAGATGATTTTCTGATGTGTAAATGAGAACTTGTGTTTTGCTCATTGCCATTCTTATAAAATTCACTAAACAAGAGTGATTAAAAACCTGGCTCGACACAATATTCTTCATGTTGATAAAGTGAAACGCACCTGCTTCTTGCAAATCCAATAATGATTACACATCCGTGCTAGACGGATTCAGTCACACACTCCAAATTAGCCTGAGGATGTGTATAAGAGATTATATCTTGTCTGTCTTCTTAATGGTGCTATGTTGTAAATCCATGTTGCCAGGTTTATTCATGAACAGACTATACAGTACATACTGCATGCTTTATGGCTTCATCATACAAAGAGTGTACAGTATGAAGGTTTGTCAGGAGAAATCAACCTGCTAAGAGCTTTTCAGACTGCAGGTAGTGCTTGTGTTGCCACTGCTTGATGAAACTAAACTATATCAAGAAGTGGGGCTTCTCATGCTGTTTAACATTATACTCATCATTTATTTTCTCCCTAGTTAACGTGAATTTACAGCAAGTATAGGGAGCAGACAGAGCTGACTGAAAGTTGCAGTAGACTGATGATGATTTTCACACAAATCATAAATGCATAAATATGTTTCATAGATAAATACATAGTGTTAAAAACTCTTCAGTCTTCAGTAGTCAGTTGTCAAAAGCCTAATAGAGGTGGTAGAAGTGGAAACAAGGATGGCGTCTTTGCATATTCAGTTGCAGTACATCTGAATGTCAATGTACATAACAAGAGCAGGTAACTTGTTCCACAGAGAAGCATAGGATAACGCTTTTCCAAGGTCTTTCAGCTTTTTTAGAATATACATATTTTTTTTGACAAACATGGTACTAATGATCAAAACTCACAACTCAGAGCAAGTCAACTGCAGCAAGCAGGTTGAAGGGAGGAAGGGGAGTTGTCATGTGTCAAAGAACAGGTAACTACACTACCACCTGAAAAGTAAGATGTCAGTGAATAATGTAGGCAGGAGTTTTATATGAGAGTGGTTGGCTTGTCATTTAAGTGTGTGTATGGCTGTGTGTGTGTTTGAATACCGGTATCTGAAAGATAAAGTGAGCTCCACTGGCTGCACCTAAAAACAAGGCTGTTGAGATAAAAACCTTTTCACTTGACAATTATTGCAAAGACAGAACAGAAATTAAATTGAAGAGAAAAAGAAATAATAATATACATAAAAAACAACAAATATAATACAATAACACATGGAAGGCAGTGCTAAAATACAAACAACTATGATGATAAAATCAAAGTAATAAAGTAGTTAAGACTTGACAGTAATCATGATCACCAGTTATAAAAGAGAAAGAAAAGGTAAGTAGCTGGAGGCAACCACTTCTGATTCGGCCCATCTTAAACAGTCCTATTGTGAGTAACTGAATCACATGAGATTCATATTCTTCACACGTACTCTTGGCTTTATAATACAGTGTGTGAGCTGAGACAGAGGCAGTCTTCTACTCTAGGTTTTCAATAATAACTGAAAGAGTAATGCATTCAATTATTTGCCAGTGAATACGGGACCTTGGCTTTTGCAGTGGCTGCTGCATGGTTAGAGGTGAACCTGTCAGTTATGCAACCTGAGGTGCAAACCGCTTGCTATTCTGCATTTTTGCATGTTCTTATTTCTTTCTTTTTTTTTCTCGTTCTTCCTCTGTAGATCTAAACTTGAGCTCCCTACTTACAGGAGTCCAAGCCTGTCTTTCTCTCATTCTACCTCGCTGACAATGTCCCTGTCAGGCTACATCCACACTAATACATTTTCAAAAGACTATTTTTAAACAATCAATCTATAGGAAAGGCCTAAAAATAGCATATCACATGACCATTCACGTACTGCTCTGCTCTAGTTGTAGAAAATACTACGGCACAAGAACAGCAATGGCGAAAAGTAGAACCAGAGACTTCAGATTTTAGCTTGGAGTGACGACAAGATGGAACTGTTACTGAAAGTAACATATGAGAATTAATCAGTGGTAGTAAAAGCTGATGTTGTTTGTTTTCTTCCAGAAAAGGGTCATGTGACAGGGGCGTGATGAATCAGGGAAGGACGTGTTGTGACTGATAAGACACAATCAGGAAGGGAGGGTGTGTCATCAAAAGTCTTCGTTTTCGCCAGAGCAATCCTGGAGTTTTCAACTAAAACGGGGTCGGCAGCTTTTTTCATCATTGTGGATGTAGACTCAGTATCATTTCATGAAGAGATTGATACATCACGTCTTTCTCGATTCATTATACTGTAGTTCCCTTGTAGAGAACGTACTATGTCAAATGATATTTTATCCTTCAGCTGTGATAGTATACTCAAAATCGAAGTACTCTCCCATTATGATGTAAAATGTCGTACAGTATTAAATACAGAATAGGTACACTTGCTGGTTTAACCTAGCCTTTACATAGGTTGGTTTTGTTCAGATCAACACTGTATAACTCCTAATACATAATCTTTATGGATCAGTATTAACAGTATTGTGTGCTTACATGTGAGGTGTAATAGAAATGACAGTAATTAGTGCTTCCCTTTAATCTACAAATGCAAGGGAGAAGCAGCAGTATGACAGCCTTCAAAATAAAATGAAAATCTCATGAATGAAATCTCTGTTTCCTAATGTCATCCTCTTGCTCCCTGCACATGTCTGTATTCCATTATTCATGGATGACAAGAGTTGCCAGGGAAAATGTTGCCCCACTTTTCCCATCACCCCCCCCCAAATATGTTGAAGTAAAGCTGAAGCAAATCCGACTTAACGCCATTTCTTTTCCGTTTCTGTAGTCTTTATGATAATTAGCCTGGCTTCTTTCTGTGACACAGATTGTGGTCGGAAAGCAGGTTATCCTTTCACAGAAACAGGCTTGGGATGACATGACACAACACCTTGTTTTTGTTCCCAAATCTGCAGGTGAACAATAGATGCTGTGCACTGGCATTTATCTGAACCAGAGCTGCCAACCCTGTCTTCTCTGCAGACTAGGTTTTCTGCTGACGAGGGGACAAGCCAAAGTGCAAAAGTGGAGCAAACAGCTAAATATAAGACAAATCTGTTTACTGCTCGGTGAGTACACGTGATGATATAGTACAGTAGTCTGGTGTGGGTGGGTGCAAATTTGTAATTTTACTTGAATACACATTAATACAGTTGTGTTAGCTTATATGTTGTGTGCTTTGATGTGACGCAGAGCTTTATTTAGCTTGTATCAGGAGAAATGTGTTCAGTCTTTCCATTAACTATTGAAAACAACATCTGCTTTTGAGAATTGCATGTCAAGCTCTGCATCGTAAAGCAACAAAGAAGTCTGAAGGACCATTTAAAATTGTTTCCCATTGAGACTGAACTGTCATAATGTCAAATAGGGCATTGGGAATTTAAAATACTGAAGGCAAGAGATTTATAATGACACGTTTTTGGGCACCAGGAAGATTTTTCAGACAAAAGTTTGGACTAACTTAAGCAAAAGTTTTTCTTGTCCCTCATAGCCAACTAAGACAAGTGCATAGATTCAATTTGCACATTAGCTGATAATCTTCAAGGGAGAGTTTTAGATATGAATTTCTAAAGTGAGCTCTTGATTTCAGCTTTGTAATTAAAATTTCATCAAGTAATGAAGCGAACCAGAGGCTAAATGAGCATAAAGGTTAATCATCTGTTCAATAGCTAGAAGGTCAGACTTTGTGTACTTTGGATTATGTGAGATATTAAGTGTGTGAAGGTTGCTAATATCAGCTGGGTACTGACGTGAGACTAATGGACATGTTAAGTGTGAGCTGTGACAAGCATTGTCGATTAAAGGTTAATTTTAATTGTCACTGTGCGTGGAGGAAACACCAATAGCATGGCCGGAAGGAAACAAAGATTATTTATGACCTTCAGCGTGACAGCGTGAGAGTGAGCTTGTGTGAGACTGAGAAAAAGAGAAAGTGCCTGCACCCTGTAATCTCTGTGTGCACCCTTGTATTTAGCAGCGAAACAGTCCTATTTCCTCTGCATGCAGATTACCTTGCGGCCTTTGTGCCTGTGTTTAAACCCACTGTAGGGTGAATGATTGCAGGTGAGCAATGAGAGAATCTTACTGGGAAACACTGCTGCTGCAAACACCTAATGGTCCATATCCATCCTAGGCATTAATAAATCGCTCTCCTTTTCTTCTCTTTTCACTTCCCTCCACCACCTCCAAGACTCACATCTCTCCTTTTGAAATTGTGTTAATCCTTTCTCATTTGTCTCAGTCTCTTGAAATGATTCATTTCTTACTCATTTCATTTTCTGTCATTGCGCCACTTTCCCTCTCATTTCAACTTTTTCATGCTTTTCTTTTCAATGTACTGAAAAGACAATCTCAATGTATTGTTTACTTGTGTTTGTGTGTGTTTGTGTGTGTGTGTGTCAAATGTCTGTCCTATAAATGTGTTCATGACAGCTCACAGTACTTATTTCCTAAAATTGTCTTCCACTTTTGCAATTATAAACACAAATGAAGCAAAGATTGCAAACTGCTTTGCCCAAATAAGCTATAAATAGATTTTTTTATGTGCATCACATAATCACACTAAAAAAAAACAATCTACAATTAAGTATAAGCTATAAGTGAATTTTGATTCGTTTTTTAGATAAAACAGGCACAATCTAATATGTACTAATAATCTAATATATACTGAGTGCTTTAACAAGTGGAAGGATTGAATTTGCATTTATCTTGGTGTCACTTGTGTTGGTTTCTTTGCTGTCAGCTTCAAAAAAACACTTCTGTGCTTCCGTCTTCTTTTATGTCAATTTCTTTCTAGTGCCAAAGGGTGATTAAGAGCAGTCTGGCAGTGGTTTGTCACTTCTGGATAATCCTTCATACACAGACTGCTACTCCTGGCATGCAATAGTAGTCCTGATTGACAAGTTCATCGATTTGCTTTTGCACTGACAGGGATTTAGTGTTGAGTAAATGAGAAGAATATTTTTCACTGTATGTCGACCAAAAAGCTGGACCACATGTAATGGCTGAAATTTTTTTTTTATTGAAATATCAAAATCCTAATTATAGCTTTAATTTTTTTAGATAGACATAGAAGACGAGTGGAATAAACACATCAGGTTTAATGCTTGACTCATGTCACAGAGTGATCGCCTCCGCTGGGCAGCCTTCTCATTTGTGTCACAATAATCCACAGATTTACTTCTGTATCCTGAAAGGTAATTCTTCCCCTTGTTTTCAAAACAAAACCTGGGTAAACTCACCCACACAGCTCCATGAAGTAGATGCCAGTTGCCATAACATGCTCACAGTGTGGGGTCATTATTGATTTAGGCTAATCCCTCCCTATGTGCAGGATTATCTGTGTCTGACACTGTACAAACCGCTGTTTACCAAAGACAACAGAATATATCAGGAAGCCCAGTCGAATTCAGTCAGACCAGCAGCTAACACTGATCCAAGCTAATCCGGCCAATGACAGGGTCTGTCAGAGCAGGATGTCATGGTGACACCTGATATTCTGGGATGGAAAGGATAGCTTTTGTCTGAGGGAATGACCTGCTGTGTACAGAAAATGATTTTCAATGATTTCAGACAGACTCATATTTTACTTTTGAGTATTCCCATGATCACTTTCAGGGCAGTAGAGAATAAAAATCCTCTGAGATATAAACTGAAGCATATACAGTACTGTAAAGATACTAGGCACTAAAAGTAAAGTGAGAATGCTTTCAAAAAATAATGCTAATAATAGTTTTTATTCATCAAGTAACTTTAAACAAAGTTAATTAACAGACAAATTATAAAACATATCATTATTTGGTCATGCTGCAGAATAAATTTGGGACCGATGAGGTGCCTCCCCAATGATGTTTAAACAGCACTTTGTTACTGTGCATCAGGCAGCTGGAGCAACCTTACAAATGACATCAGACTACATCAATCTTTAAATCCTAGTTAAAAACTTTCATGTTCTGCGCTGCCTTTGACAAAATACTCCTCATTAACCATCTTGCCCTTACATCTTTACCTATCCTGTATTTGTGTCTCTGTTCTTGACTGGTGTTTTTATTTAATGTTGTATGCACGCACAGAATGTACATTTTAGGCTTACAGGAATAATATCAGTACAAAATGAAATCTAATTGAAACAGATGAAGGCAAAAGAAGAAATATTAAGGGGTTACCGAAGCTATTACAATTCAAGGGGAATTGTAAAACATAAATGTGTACCAACCAATAGACCGATCAGCTGACATTACCATTCCTAGAGCCCTGCTGCAGGCAGACATGGCCAAACAACACAAAAACATTCAGAAAGACAGACACACGCACAAACAGTTTTAAGCGCTCGTAGTACCTCACCAGTTTCCCTCTTGCCAGGTACCACCAAATTACATGTTGTTGTTTTTCTCTGATCCGCTCCCTAGTGACGCGCACTTCAGGCGCTGTCTATGCCTGCGAGTGTGTGTATGATGCACTGTGTGTTTTTGTCTTCCAGCCAAGTTGTGGAGCAGCACGGTTCTGCACCCAGCGTTTGGTGTGTGCTGGGAGGCTGGGAATCTGCTGCTGCTGTATTTTTCTGTTTTCATGGTAATGTGATGGGCTCAGACCTCTCTGCCTATTTCAGTGGGAAGAGATGAATTGATGTTACAGACTCCTCTGCTCCTTCTTCTTCAACAGAAGCATGTCTGTAAACTAATTAGTGGTTGAGTGTAGGTGTTGGTGTATACCCTACATCACTACCTTCCGGTTGTGAGCTACTGTGTGCGCATGTGCAGGTGTGTTTATGGAGTGCTGAGGGCCACAGAGAATAATAGTGAGTGTTTTTCCTCTTGCTTAATTTTCCAACCTTGTAAATTAGTGTTTCTTGTTTGTGTAGCAAATGTACTGTGCACTGAGGTCTATTCTTAATAATAATAGCACATTGTGAATGTCTAATCATGTGGAAGATGTGCCTCTACAAAAGATGTACTGCACAGAATATTTCATGTAAAATGGCACATCTGAATTAACTTGAGCATTCTCTGCTTGCACCAAGAAAATAGTAGTGTTTTTTTGTTTTTTTTGTTGTTGTTTTTTTTTCAGAAAAAAAAGAGGAAATATTTTGGTAAATGTTGGCATGTCAGACACAGAGAGTGTTATTAAGTGTCCCCTCACTTGGTGTGCTATGTAATAACCTCATGCTGATAGATGTTTCAGTGCAAACATGTTTCTTCAATCACAATAAAATCACAATATTCATTAAAAACGCAACAGATTTTCTTACAAATCTTTGAAAATCTTTCTCTTCCTTGCCTCGGCTTTTCAGTGCAGAGGTTGCTAGAATCTCCAAAATGCCACATTCCTGAAAGCCTTTGGGTCCTCCACACACCAACATGACCACATCCATTTCTCATCTTCATATTTACACACACACACACACACACACACAAGACTCAGTCAGAGACATATTGAATGCCCTTTTCTTTGCTCTCCCAAGATTACCTGTCAGGCTTGTCATGGTTGGCTGGTGTAGACATTGTTTCAATTCTTTCTTTGAATGTGGTGTGTGTGTATATGTGTGTGTGCAGCTGCTCCAACAATCATTGGTAGGGGACATTCTTTATCTAAATCTTCAGACAAGTACATTGAAGCTCCCTTGGTTACAGACCATGAATAGATCCAACCACAGTGAGTTCTGGCCTGGTAACATTGCACAGCAGCCGAGATCTCTTGAGACTGGTGGGCTGTATAAGTGACGGTATTCTATTGCTGTTTATTCCTGAAACCAGACTCTATTTACTTCATTCTTCAATGCATAAGAAACAAGTGAACCGACCTTTAATAGAGAAGATTTAAATATTCTGCATAAAGAAAATATGTGATGGCTTTGTTTCAGTTTCTTGAGGTGCTTCATCACTTAAGCCAAAACACGGCAGAAGCACTTGACATTGCCCTTTCCATTTTTCATCTTCCATTGAGTAAATGGGATGATAAAGCAAATGACGGGATGAGAAGCAACATTTATCTTGTGAGAAAATATTGCGCTGTCTATTCTATTTGAAGAGGAGCTGTTTCACACCAATTTCATAAGAAAAACAAAGCTCAAGATGTTCTGAAACTATTTTCTGGATGAACACGAAATAACAAATTATCCAAGAGCCCAAGGAACTGGCTTGCCTTAACATTTCAATTTATTTCAATGGAATAAGGCCAAAATATATCATTGCTGCTTATTGCCTGCATGTATCTATTTTTTAGATTCTCCAGGCTCTTTCCCTTAATGAACAATATATCTCCAAGGTATCAGTTTCAGGCTTTGTTGATGGTGGGCTATTTTATGTATATATATATATATATCAATTTAAATTACATTCCTCATTGTAGGCATCATTGCAAGGATCTTTTTAGTTATGTAGTTTAGTCTTCATTGGCGTGCAGCATCAGAAGATTATTATCAGCATGTAATGGTCCCTCTGTCATAGTGACAACAGGAGATGTGCCTTTATCGGCTGTATTTCCTGTGCAGATTTAAAGAGCCCACCATTGCAGGCTCATAGCCGTTTGGCTCCAGCTACCAGCGACGCAGGCATGCAGGTCCTGCCGCTCCTGCCGCTTCATGGCTTTAGATGGCGTTATTTTGAGTGTTGATGGAGCAGCTACAGTTTCAGCATAGCCGTGACCAATCTGAACTCCACAAAACAAACAGTTTAAAAGTTGTTTGCTTGTTGTTTTGCAGACAGACCTGACGAGGCATGAATTCAGACTTCATATTGAAACTGGTGTTTATTGTTTAGATCATTTATAAGTCAGTAAGCTGTTCAAGACTAAATGCTCACTTTGACTCTGACTTTGACTCTGTTGTTTAAGATTAAAGTGTTGCAAAGTTGATTGCTATAAAAGCAACCTCTTTAACTGTTTTTGCCACCAGTCTACACACTTTAAAGACTCGCTCTGTATATTATTCTAAACCATTTTGTTAATGTTGTTTTATATTGCACTTGCATTATAATGTGTATAAAACATACTATATCTTATTAATGGAACAAAAGCACTGAATTTTATTGCATGTCAATATGGACTGTGCACATTCAGTTCCTTTCTTGACATTTTCATCCTCTAAAACAGGAAAAAAAAATATTTCACTTATTTTATGTTATCACTGTTGGTTGCTGTTTAGCAACCAACATAGCTGCAGTTGTTGTTTTTTAAATGCCACTCCTTGTTATAAAAAGAAACAGGATGCATATAATTGTGAACAGAAATGTCTGTTTCGTTAATCCCTGATGATTAATTCTAGAGTTAGATGGATTGCATCCATTAAATGTCATGAATAAGTAATCAGAATCTACACTGTCGCTATGAGGAAATTTATACCAGCACAAAATAAATTTAAAAAATATATTCGACAATATGATGTGATAGGTTGCTTCTCTCTGTCCAACACCATGAGCCATATGAAGACATGAAGGAGGTAATATTATAATGACTTTAGTGTATCTACTTCAGACATTATTGTAACCAGTAACAGTGTCCCTCAAATCTCTTAACAGCTGCTTTGAGGGCTGGATGCAAATGCCAGCCAATATCCACCGTGTTAACAGCCAGAAATAGGTTCCTAATGTCACTTCTGAACAATTTAATGAGATTTTCACTTAAGCGAGGCAGGGAAATAATGGCTGGTGACGCTTTCACAAATACAACGTAACATTACAATGCCAAACATGACTCTAATAAAGTAGTCTCATCCTCACATATGTCCTTTACTTTCTCCATCTCTCTAAATAAAGTCAGTTCCACCCACCATGTGAATCATTTTAGGGACGCTTTCACTTATGCATATTGTGGAAACAGTCTTCTGAGAGATTATGCAAGAGGAACACAGAATGCCAGCAAACAGCCGATGTAGTTTGCCAAAGTGGCTGAGTCAGTGATGAACTAAGATGCTACATGTGAAGTGAAACAACTATGAAACTGTCAATTTTTTTTCTCATTTAAGTTGGTCTTAGCTGTTTTTGTAGATCTAACATGAACTTTGATCAAATCAACTAATGAGAAAGTTTTCTGACATTCATCAACTCAGGATTTTGGACACAAGCTTATCATTTCTTAGAGCTAAATGTCCACTTCCTGTGCCAATGCAATCATTTATTAGTCCAGTGTACAGAGTAGTGGATCGAGTTTTGCTCTAGTTTTCATTCACTTTATACTGCATGTTCTGATGTGCCAATCATCAGTACGTATCCCATTTCTGTTCCTGGCAAAGCATTCTATTAACAACGTTGATTATTTTGAGAAAATAAAAAAATAGTTGAACCACAGTTAACATCTGTACGTTTACACTTTAATCAAGTATACATACACCTCTGACTTTACTTCAGTTTAAGAATAATTCTATGTCTAAATCTAGATTAATCTAGATTCATTTCAAGATTTCATTGAGATTAATCTAGATTAAAAAAAATTAATCTATGCCCACCACTAATTGTATTGTATCGTATCGTATTCAAGCCCAGCAGCACAAAGACTGTTGCATGTGCTTGGAGTTCGTGTTTTTACTGCAATAACAGTAGTAGACTAAAAGTTTAGTTTCCTTCATTGCTAGTGTCTGGAAAACATTTTTTTTTCATTCTCAGACCTGCAAGAAAACGCATTTACAGGTAAAGGTCATTTACTACCAGGGTAACTATTGAATTTCGTTGAACCTCGCCCTTTTGCCTTTCCACTCCTACAACACAACAAATTACACACTCACACATACATATACCTCAAACTGAATACCATAGACACATCTTGTCCACTGCATTGACATCTGGACTGTCCACACTGAAGTCTGCAAGTAAAAATGTCAATGAAAATGTGAGAGGGAAAGCATTAGCCCAGCCCACTTTGCTGATGCATATAGAAGCAGTCTGCGTGAGATTGAGAGAGATCAGGTAGAATTGAAGGTGTAAACTCTGACAAGCACAAAATGAGAAATTGGGGAAAACATTACAGGCAGAATGTGGTGATGTGGAGGTGTTGATTATACACGAGAGAGGAGGTTTATGTTTATGTCAATGGACAGTAAAGGACTAAGAGGACTGCAAGAGTGACTGTTTCTTCATGACTGCACTTAATTGTAAGTCAAATTGTAAGACGACCTACCGCCAATCCTATCACGGTAAATGCTTCAGCAAATGCTCATGAACATGTTACAAGCGTTAGCTATGAGTTAACAAGACACAAGCATGCTTAGATTTCATACCCACTCAGCGCCTTGTATAAATGTGCGAAGGGGATAACCTCTTCACCATTGGTTAACCTTCTTTCCAAAGTTTATCTACTCTTAATGAACACAGCTACTCGTTAATTCCTGACAAATGAACATTGGGCCACTGAACGAGTGCAGAGCCACATCTATCACCAGCTACACATATTCACCAAGCTAATGAGAATGAGGGAGCTGTAATACAGGTCATCTTGATGTCTCTCCAAATGTTCTCCTGAATCTATGCCTGGTGCAGAATTCATAAGACTTTCACTGTTCCTACCAGTTGTGTTTATCATGAATACAATGCACTTGTTTCAGCATTCTCTCCTTTGATTAACATAATGAGTTATATGCCATCGTGAGTAATGTTAAATGGCCCATGGTGATATAACAGGGTAATACTGGTTCAATTACTATGAGAGGTACGGTATACTAAGCAGACAGCTTATTAACGAGCTAAGCGAGAAATTAATGTATGTCACTTATATCCAGACCGAGACCCTGTCTACCATATGCAGCATTTCCAAATGAACCAATTTACCCCGACGCTTCAAACTGAAGTCAAACCTGCATGTCGAACAGTTTTCAAACTGTACACCTCCACATAGAGCTTTGACCTGCACAATTATTCAAGGTGGAATAGATTCAAATAGCCCACTGATGAAAGTGGCACAGGCTTTGAGCAGAGAGGAATCCAAGTAGGGCAGCAGCTGGCTGTAAAGAGAAGAGGATCCAAGCGGAATAAAGAGATCCTGCTCAGGACCTGAGGGCAAGAGCAGGGCCACTGTCCTGGAACAGAGAGGCGCTATCAGGACACTGGCACGTTGACTTCTACTTTCATTACTCCATGGGTGGAAAGAGGGGTTGGTGCACATGGGCACTCGGACACCTATGGGATGATTAATAGTATCCTTCACTTTGCTTTTGATATTACTGTCAACATTTGCACTCACCATACTCCAGATATTTTTTCTCTCTTTTCCTCCTAAACATCCACATAAACATCCAAATTGAAGCTCCAGAGTGTGAGCAACAGTGTCTTCAGTCAGTTTTAGTGAGTCATATGTTTTGTTCAAATGATTATCTGATGCCTAAAATATTGGGGGGGATATTGGCTCAGTAATATAAGCCATTAAAGTCTCTGAATCTGCACTGTTGATCACGTTTCGCTCCCATCAAAAAATAAGCAGCAGTTTTCCACTGATTTTACAGACATTGCTTACTGTACTTGTGTAATCAAAACAATCACAACTATCGACAAAAAAAGACCCTTAAACTGGACTTGACTTCATTGCACTTTCAAGTTAAAATGGACAGTTTTTTTATGTACTATGGTGGTATACAAGAACAAGAGAGCTTGGATGAGGTCATCAGCTAAACACAGACAAATACACAGATACTGTTCAACTCATATTAATTTTAGCGTTAAAGGTACAATAAAATATAGGCAGAAATGAAGCATTAATACAAAACTCTGTGCCCATCTCCCAAAAATGCAGTCTATGTGGACAATTAAGAGTTATTAAATGCTGCATCATATTTTTTCATACAAAATCTCTGCAGGTCTATGAATTGGTAGTAGTTCACTGAGTTTCCTGAGCTTCCTGGTTTAGGTTTTGATTAAAGTTTAGAACTGAGAGCGGTACATCACAGAAAGCGAGGGCTCATATTGTCTACATCTCGGAAAATGATCAACTGTGTGCCGTTACGAGATAAATGTGTCTCATAAATTACCCAGCAGACAGTAGCGGTGATCAGCCATTACTTCAGCTTTCACAATTGCCAGATCAATGGTGGCTTGGCTTCACATTCCTAGTGTTCTAATTGTTTGCATTCAGTGTAATGCAATGTGTGCAAAGGAGAGATGTGGTGTGTCTACTGCCCATAGGGCTGTCTTTTATTCAGCAGCACCAACATCAATTCCTGAAACATATTCAGAATGGAGATTTCCTCCCTGCCAACCATAAAATACGATTTCCCATATCTATTTTTTTTCTCTCCCACCCTGGTGGATTCAGAACATGATTGAGTATTTAAGGAGCCTGGGGATAAACAACAGGCTTCGTAAAGACGCCCGCAATATGCATTGCTGTAGAGCTCTGACTAATAGGATGGATGCCAAGATTTAGACTGTGTGCCAAAACAAATGTCTTTGCCATGTTAGTGGAATGTAAATGTAAACATACTGAACAATACATACATTACTATACATCTATTTCCTTATCTTTTGATACTTGAAAGCAAACACATGATCTTCATAAAATGTTAATTTTGAGGTGAAATTACTTATTGAAGGATCTTGGAATAAGAATTTATTTGGTCTTTTCCCAAGGATGACTTCACAGAGATTAAACGGCTTTTCTTTTCTTTTTTTTCTTTCCTGAAGTCTTTTCTTCCTCACCAAGGTTTAGCTGTTCTATGGACTCATTTATTGTTCAGCCGCCGTGCACCATCCTCTATGTCTCTCTCTGACTCTTGAGAATATGTCATCCTTGCTGAACATCCACTGATGACAACCACACTGTGGCTGTGACTGTCAAAGATCTATTTAATTGTTGTTATCAACTTTTTTTTTTTAAAACAAACAAACAAACAATCAAAACCCTTAGTTACATCTATGTTTTTATTGGGTTTCTATTTTCTGCATCATTCAATGTTTTCTGCTTTAGTGGTTTATTGGCTTTTAAGTGATTAAAATAGCTTTATTATTCTAAATCTCATATATTTGTTCAGTCCCTTATGCTTTACTAAACTCCATTTGGACTTGTCTCAGCAGACTACTCTTAATACTTGAAAATTAAAAGGAATTTAAAGGTTGAGGTAATCTTATGTTTGGTTGATTGTAACACTTAAACATAGTCTATGCTAGTATTATTCATAGTCCTACTGTATGTGTTGCTTCAATCACCTACTCTGATGCCCTTGGCTGTGTGCAAGTTTGCTTGTGTGTTTGTGTTTGTGGTCACTCTAGTCATAAATAGATTATCCAGCTCTCTGCTTATAAAGGTTAGTTGGTCTTCCAGCCTGTTTATAGTTACCATGGATGAGAAGCGCCCTGTTTAGAAAAGCTGAGTGGAATGATTTTCCATCTATAGCCAAGTGTGTTCATCTTTTGTGTGTCTTGTGCACTTCTTATGAAAATGTGTGTTTTTGTATGTGTGTGTGTTAGAGAAAGGCAGAAAAGAAGAGAGGTTGAGTAATTGACTGTATTCTTGCAAAACAACAGCCCACCACACACATTCACACACTGTATCCACCTCTATCTCAGCCTGTGCCGAAGGTGTGCATTATTACGGTGACCTTCCTCAAAGCAATAGATAAGGTGCTTCTTCTCCTGGTTTGAAGACACTTAGGGAAATTGGCATAACAAGCCTTTCCCAAAACAAACCCCGTTTTTAAATTGCTGTCAGAATAAGAGCTTCAGGCACGCTTCTAGCGTTTGCTTAAACAACAGTTCCCCGTTCTCTCCTTTCCATAATTTTGCATGAAATTAAATCTTTGAATTGTATTCCAATGTATATTTCTATTTAATTACGGCTTGTTAAGTTTAATTACATTGCTGATGGAATTTATTTCACCTGCACTGACTGATAATTATGTGTGATATACATGTTTAACTGCGCAAGTGTTAATCTGTGGCAGACAAATTGGACAATAATTTTAGTCATTTTTTGTGCGTGAAATAGCTGAAACATCTGTGGTGTTTAAACAGTGTTAAGCCTGTATTACCATAATTACTGATTCTACCAAGTATAGTGGACCTTTACAACTCGTACAGACGTTTACATACACAACTTATAACGCAAGAAGTAATTGTGAGTAATTCTGGCTTCCTTTGGTCGAAGATTTACATTTTTAGCACACACACACACACACACACAGAGACACACACATGCTGTTACAAGCTCAGGAGACTACCCAGATACCCACAACACCGCTGCTGTAGCAGGAACAAGCTACAGTACAATAGAATTGATAGACCGTGAAGGAAGTCTTGAAAATTGTCTTCAGGCTGCACTTTGTATTGTAGCTATTTTCTTATATATCAGTAGTGTGAACCTGCACCCAGATAGTCTTTCTGACCTTCATTCAAAAAACAAAACTGCAATAAATTAGTAATATACATAATTTTGTTTCAGTTTTTGCTCCATCTCTTTAAATGTAGTCTAATGTATGTGATGTATAATTGTTTTTACACCGGGTCTTGCAAAATTAAACAAATATATAAATAACACCAGTTGTATCCTGGAGCTGCTGATGATCCTTGAACCTCTGAAGTTGTTCATGCTGAAAAGAGAATAAATTCTACTGAAGTCATCTATCACTTCAAAAACTTCAAAAAACTTCATTAAGAGCAATTTCCCTTTGTTCATACTAAAATTGTATCTTTGATTCTTGTCAGACACAAGTTGCTGAAGTATGAGAACCATTTATAACTTAATGAACACATCATCAAGCAGACGATTTTACTTTAATCCTCCTGCACAGACCATAAATCTAATTTAATACAAATGTATTGCTTCATTGTCTGAGTCAGGCACTTTTAGTTTCAAAGTTAAGTCCTCATATTTTTATTTAACCACTTGAAGGCTTTTTGTAGTTACTAGAGACTGGAGGTATCCCAGCCTGGACATCACAGGGCAGGCAGCAATAGACAGAAACACACATTCACATTTCATGTCCAATATAATTGGACTTACAGCGCATATAGAAAGTTCACAGCGTTTCACTTTTTCTACATTTTGTTAAAAAATACTTTTTTCATGTAGTCATTATAGGGTATTTTGTGTAGAATTATTGAGGAAAATGAATAAGGCTGTAGCATAAAAATATGTGGAAAAAATGAAGCGCTATGAATATTTTCTGTATGCAAGTCTTCAACCTGCAGAAGGAAACAAAGCTGCTATATTTGCACATAACACATCGCTATAGTTACAGCTCTTAAACAACAACAACAACCACAATACTTAAATTCATGTGTATCTTTATACATTAACATGCAGCATTGTGGGTATTTCTTTGAAAAATCTGTGACAACATCCCTGGGCCGGCAGCTGCTCTGGTACATATGCTGACAATGATGTATCACCAGTATTATGATGCCATTGTGTTTTCTGATACGCATAGCATCAGCTCTGGTGGCTGATGGCTCATTTCTCTCCTAAAGACTGAAAAATATCCCTTCTGCGCACACAGACACACACACACACACACACACACACAATCTCACACACGGTCTCACTTCACAAGGGAAATTTGAAAAAATTCAGTGAGTGTGTGTGTCCAATGTCCAATGAAGTGGGGGCTGATATGTGCGTGGCAAATGGAACAGATGCTTCCCTTCTCTGCACACTTAATATCTTCTCTCTCTCTCACCCATTGTGTGAAACATGAAAACAACCACCAGACAGATATTAAAACCCGATGCAATCACAGAGAGCCTAGACCATTAAACCCTCGGAAGGCAAAAACAGAATGGCACAGATGGAAAGGGTAATAAAAGACTGGCAAGAAAATAGCAACATGAAAGCTGTGGAGTTGTTACTGATGAAGCATACTGGAATTGGGGTGTTTCCTCTGTCAGTGCATGAAATCAATGTTTGCACGTGGCCAACATGTGACCAAGACCCCCCCCCCAAAAAAACGTCATTACATTAGTCAGTACCTCAGAGCAAGCAAGCAAGCAAGACCGTAAACACAGGAAGAAGGTCCTGAAGGCCTCATGATATATGGTGAACTGTAGAGTACACAAAAATTGGAAATTATTTGTTAATGGTGAGCAGAAATAATTTGAGCAATGGGTATTGTACTGAACGTGTTTATTGTCTTGTGTAATTAAAAGTGGAGCAGACGATAGTTGACTCTGTTCAAGGAGATTTTATCGTGTCACCCTATTACACGGAGCTAAAGTTACATGAAGTGTAAATATACATGAAAAAAATCTCAAGCACACAGCATTGGCGTTATATAGAAAAAATAGCTGCATCAAAAATATAAATATATCCATATGTCTTTGTTTTGTAAAGTCAAGCAAGCGGAGATGCTCTCTGGTCTTTTTTTATGTCACTTAAATCAATTTGACTATCGCTGCCATTGCATTTGTTGTGTTTCTAGAACATTTACAGTCTTCTGTCATTGTCAATACACTATAGCTACCTAAATTCATTTCCTCCTCTTTCTTTCTTTTTTCCATTTTAAAACTTCTGCTCATCAGTCAGTCATCAATCAGTATATTGACTTAGATGAAACTGGCCGACAGCCCCGGGATCAAGTCCAATCACTGGTACAAAATCAGGCCTCTCTTCTTGTTCTTCCATCTCTTCATTTCCTCCCCCCCCTCGTTTGTCTCAATGCCTCCCGGAAATCAGAGCCTAACATCGTCTCTGCCCCTAAATTACAGACCATAATCTGGGGCACTTTTTTGGTGAACTCCTGGGTGCATCTCTCTTTTCAAGCGCCACACAAATGGATAACACTAATCTCACACTCATCACTGTAATTCATCGATGTCAATTGAGCATTTAATGAATGTAGTAAATATCATTTTCTAATCACTGAAGTGCACGATGAAAATGTGTCTGATAGTTGTCTCTCTCTCTTAACATAAGATTAACTCTACATATCTGCATCTCTTATCTTTCGTTCAGCTTTGCATGCAGGTTTCTTTTATGTTTTTTTTTTTGAGATTACAAGCATAATTGGCCTACAATTACTAATTCATTCAACTTCAAGAGTCAAGATTTACTAATTTGGTCCCATATTGGAGGAAATCTGGATTCCATCCATGCAGCATTCATGGAAAAAACATCCAATATCCATACGACAGGGTAAGACGGGGAACAAACCAAACCAAGCTGTGACCGCCTGATAAAAGGGTGTGTTGACTGTGAGATGGCTTCATCACATGCTTGTGGTCATGCACTCCTCTAGGGTCAAACACCTCTGTTATCATCACAACATGCACAAATCTTTGTATTTCTAAATACTACTCTGAAATGTTGCCGACCTTTTTTATTAAATCTAAAGTGGCAGTACCATCTGAGGATTTAACGATGTAGTTAATAGGTGTAGTATGTTGTCTGCGGGATATTTTCGGCACTGCCACACAAGACTATTAAATGAAGCATGGGGTTGTTGGGAATCGTTACATAAGAGCTTGTAGCTCTGGAGCTGTTGTTTACACGCCCAAGTTAATAAAGACATCAGCATCTTATAGTGGTGCGTGAGTGACATTGTCCTGCAAATACATCTCACTCGTGCTCCTTACAACTGACAGCAGGGAATTTAAAGGGACTTCTCTTGCATGGGGCACGAATACAAATAACCAAAGAACAGACTCACACATATCTTAACTCAGGAGAAGTTACAGCATCATGACAGGAGTAATTTCATCAGCACTGCTAGTTTTCTAGAAATCACACTTTTTTCAGAGAAACGTACGTCATAAAAAAAAAGGCTGACAATGTTTTATTCTGTTTTGTGCAAATTTATGAGTGGAGGCTGGACTGCTTCGGGAGGAAGTGTTTGATGTGTTTATTTAATGCCTTGAAAGTTTGAAATATAGTAGTATACCATAAAACGTTGGTTCATGGCAACACAACCATGCTTAAAACAATAAAATAATATGGTTGGTTTCCAAAACACCAGTCAGGCTTTTGTCAAGAAAAGAAAGATGCACGTATCAAATGTTCACTCAGCACTTATCTTAAGACCTACATGTTAGAATACAAACTGTAGACCTCTGCATTTGCCTGTTTCAGTCTTTTATTTTCACATACGCTGTAGGTTGAAGCAGTTGTTTTGAAGGCATTTAACTAAGTCCTTGTTCTCCATTCATTTGGGCCCACTTTAATCATCCTCCTGTCCTCCACACCAGTGAGCAAGTGAAAAACATTTTTGTTTTTCTTGGCAAAATGAGATATTGTGAATGCCATGGCCACTTTGATGCCAGAGAGTAAAATGTGCTTGAAAGTTGTATACAAATAACTGTGCTTGTGTGGAAGTTGGTGGTGGTGGTTTAAAGCGAGGGGTGGTGAAGTTCATGTTTGACTGCAAGTGCTTGTGTGTGTGTGTGTGAAGATGCACTATTTGCTGTGTCCGCTGAAGCGAACACCCAAACATTTTCCAATTTTCTACCCGTGAAGATGCCAAACTAAATCAAGAGCAGACACAAAACAATGAGGCGGTGTCGTCAGCTCTGGCAGTCAATGAAGCACCCAGCACACTTCTTAATAATAGACATTATAAATCATCTGTTTATTTAGAAAATATTTTTTAAAGGATTCCAGGATTATATTCATAATCTGGGGATCTGCCTGTATACCTTTGCATGATTGACAGTTAAAAAATGTATCATATTGGTCCTTTATGCAGCCTCTCAGTTCAGCCTCTGTCTGAAACAGACCGTTTTATCTCCTGTCTCATTACAGTTGGCGGTTAAACAACTTCAACAACACCTATGGGACAACCTTAGCAACAAAGGCTACAGACAATCTGATACCAACTCGACAAGGAAGTAAAGGTAAAATTTCAAACGAAGCGTTTAGAGCAGCCTGAAGCCTGGGCTTTTGTCTTTCAGGGAGCATTTTTTACATATGTTTACCTTGAGTTTTGCAACTAGAACATGTTGAACACAGGCATCTGACATCATAACTAATATATAATATAAATATATAAAATAACGGAAAATCACAAAAAGCAGGATATCCCCTTTAACCCTGCAATGCAGTGGTATAAAGGTAAAAAGGTATAAAGTGTGAGAATAAAACAAATATAGGGGATGAGGGAAGAAAAAAAAAACAAGGGTATGAAAATAGAGAAAGAGGGTGACAAATAGCCTATATTAGATCACAAACTGTTTTTTTTACCAGAGCAATTTGCAAGAAAAAGACCAGAAAAAGACAGAATAAGAGGAAGAAGGATGTGTAGGGGAGAGTGGAGTTTGAAAATCTCTGCAGACAAAAGGGCAAGATGAGAATTCGTTAAGTGTGCGAAGGTAATGCAACTCTGTCTCACACAAAAGTAAGATTTTTTAATATATTAGTATATTAGGTAGGTGATGCATCAGTGAGACAGAAACACATTAGTTGTAATCAGTAATAAATTTAACATTTAAGCTTGTTATTTGTGTGCATGAGTTGGAATTGGTTAATTAAGTCCCAAAGGAAATTCCTTATTTTTAACATGTACCAAGTTACCACCACCACCAACTTGATAGAACTTGAAAATAAAGGGATGTTAAACTTTAATGGGGTTCATGACATCAGCAGCAGAGATGACTGGCAGAGGGACAATCCACAGAGATCATTGTTTTTAATTAGTCCCAACTTTTTGTTTTTGTTTTTACTGCAGGCGTTGCACATAACGCCGCTGCTCTTTCAACTGGCACATACCGCCGTCAATCACGGCTTTCTTTTGTTTGGGCCTGCTGAGTTGATTCCCAAGAAGCAGAAGAACTTTGGTGTTGTATTCTGTAAGTACTGGTGTTGTTTGGGAGAAGATCAGTATTGGCTTTAGTCTGTTTTTGTGTGGAAAACCATTGCTTGAGAAAGTAAATCTGTTTAAATTGCAGATATATTTCAGCTTGGTGTTTGGATGTTCCTCACCAAAATGTGCCATGTGAGTAACAGTTAACTTCTCCTATAGAAGAGAGTTTCAGCCCATCACTGTCTTTCTAAGGTGACACAGAGTTGACAGCTGACAGGACTTCATTCTGCTCTTTTAATGAGGTGGAAACAAGTGCATGAGTGGGTTGTCTGGCAGCATATTGTTACTGGAGCAAATGATTTCAATATAGACAAAAACATTTTTACATGTCTATGCAAATGTGTAAATATGGAAAATTTGCAAATACCCCCACAGAAAAAAAAATCACACAACAATTTCTGGAAATTTTGGGGGAAAGGAGAGTAGGATGGGCTATGACTTTGCCTTTTTTTTTGTCACTGTGTGCTGTAGGCTATTATCTGTCCAAAGAGACATCACTCTGCTGAAAATGTGACATGAAATTACCCACAATCCCTTTCTACTCTCACATCAACTTGGCAGTTTCACAGCCCCCCAGAGTTGCAGTATAATTTAGGTAGAGATTTCAAGGGAAATTGTGTGTGCATTTGCGTGTGTGTGTGCGTATGTGTGCATGACAGAAGCAGAGAGAGATAACTTGTCTACTCAGGTTGAAAGATTGACATTGAATGGAATGGAACTTTCTTTCTGAAGATAAAGACAGATGGGTGAAGTCCAATAGTGCAAATTTCTCCTGCTTCATTTGCAGAATCATTATTGACAAGTCTTAGTGCGAGTGATTTAATGGTGAATGAATGTAAACTCTTCAAGTGTCTCATTAACTGCTGTACGATTTACCTCCCTAAATATGTCAGCTTTCTTTGTTCTTGAGATATTTTGGGGCTTTTTGCCTTTATTCAACAGCTAACAGTAGAGAAGCAGACAGGAAACAAGGAGGGAGAGAGAGAGAGAGAGAGAGCATGACATGCAACAAAGGTCCCCAGGCGGATTAGAACCTGGGACGTTACGTTACGTTGTGGCATGTGGCATGTTGTAACCATTCGGCTATCATGGCACTCCTAATTTTCTTACCAGTATATGACAACTGATTTGCAAGAGAAATGTTTTTATGAACATTGCCTCAAGGCTTTGAAATCATATTCAGGCTCACCAACCAAACATTAAAGCCTCTAAGGCTCTGCCAAAGTTCCTTACTAATGTCTTCCGGGACTTGATTGTACCAATATATTCCTGAGGTAGGTTTTGAACACCTGGCTTAGTCGCCAGACTAAAGACAGGCCTCATCTACTATCCATCTGTCTGGCTCTGGGGCCCAGATGTGCTGATGAGGAACGGTAATAAAGGCAAGGTAGCGAGAGCAGACATTCAGGACAAGAGTGAGCAAGAGTGAGCGGTAAACAGGGTAAACCTCTCGCAGCTTCATTTCTATCAAAATAAATATAATAAATAGCCCTGTTTCATTCCCATTTCAACTTTAATGCAAGAATAAAGTTTTTTTTTTAAACTCTGGTTTTAACTTGTTCATACTTAAACATTGGCCTGTGTAGTTCATGTTGAACACAACTTTTCTTGTGAATATATTGTATAGTCTCATCATCACTTCACAGAGTTGATATAGAGATGGGCAAACCAATCTTCTCAGTTAGGCCTGCATTCATTATCTGTTGTCAGTGGTGATTTATGGGTTTGGCGGTCTTGGGTACTGGCAGCCATATGTCTGCTCATCCCCACACTTACACAGGGCCGTCGTAGTAATGATGTTCAGATTCATCATCCAAAGACACAATAAACACACCGAATTAACTTTTAATGGTATCGACATCACTAGAGCTATTCCTCTTTTATCACTCAGCACCACTAAACGAGCATCACAAAAAGACTTCGATTTGGGAGAGAAAAAGCTCTGCAAAGCATTTTTTTTTTTTTTGGGTGTTGTTGCCAAACACAACAGAGAATTACTCTACTCTGATTTTCCATATCCTACTGTTGCATTGGGTTCGAAGAGAGAAAATTACATTATATCAAAAGGTGTCCATTAATTAGCTGGTGGGCAGTCAAAATTTGCTTCCCATCGTGTTGAGTGAGTCTGGCTATTATCTGGCTAGTGCTGTAATCCCATGTAAATGATAAGATGTACATCACCAGCTTTCAGCACAGTTAATACCACAGCTATTTTTATACATTTGCATAAATGGTAGTTACATATTTTACAGTCTATTGACACCACCTTGTAAATATTTATCTTGATGGCCCGATCAGTTGATAATACTTAATAACAGTGGAGGACTAATAAAGCTTCTGTGTGACTAGACTTGAATATCAACTGTAGACATTGAAATCTAGTTACAAGGACATCTTGGAAAGTTGTTGTTGCAGCATGTTTGCATGTATTGGACTCAAATCCATCTGTAGTATATGTTATCTGTCCTGGCAGGGAGTCCATGTCAAATAGTGTGAGGAGTGTTAAAGTGGGTTAGAGTCACTTCAGGTCCTACCCCCCCAGTGGCCTGCTGGGTCTCTGTGATCATGGACAGCTCAAGCATACTGGCACATCAGATGGGATCAGGGCAGCCATGTTGAATCTGTTTTCCCTTGTGGATTAGCAGCTCCTTCCAGGATTAGTAATTGGACATGGACATTCGGGGACACGGTTTAATCTCCCCCTCTCAGCAAGCTCTGTGTTTCAAAGTCACGATGATATACTAGCAGGTTTTCGAACGGTATTTCTATTCAGTTGCTCCTTTTTGAATAATAAACAACAGAAGAGTAATTTCACAAAAAATCTGAATGTACTGCATGAGGCTAATTTAACAGTTTGGATCTGGATTTATATTACAAAAACACAATTCTTATTTATGCAGGAGTGTTTCCGTTGTCAGGCAGTAGACTATAGCGATAAACAAACAAAAGTCCAAAAGAGTGAAAACACTGATACGATCATGTGGCAGCCTTTTTCTCTGCAGAGTCATGCTAAAATGATTGACATGTCTTTCACTGGATCATTTAGCGCACATTGAACTCATGATTACCATGTTAACTAAGCTGTCAGCTTTGGCATCTGGCATCACTGATTTAGGCAGGGTAGGAAACTACGGAGGCAAGCCCACTTATCATGCATGGTCACACAATCTCTGTTCTCTTTCTCTGAAGGCTAACCAGCTTAATTACGTGCTAAAAACATCTTCAAACAAGCTCCTTTCACAAAGCAATGTATACCTGTCCAGCCTTGTTTAGTTTGAGCACAATGACAAATATGAATACAAACACACACAAACAGCACACATACATTTCAAATGGAAATATCTCATTTCTACGCAACACGTCCCTGCTGTTGTTTACTGCAAAACTTTATGATGGATTAGTGGATCCGGAGATGTTATACAAAAATGAACTGCAAAAAAAAACAAAACCCAACCAAACATAACATTAAACATCATTTGCAGAGTATAGACACCGGAGTGATTGTTTTGTCAAACTGTCAAACATGCCTATCTCCAGAATCAAACAAGGTGAGAAACCTTTTTGAATGTGACAACCATCAGTGGTTTAATGATACTATCTAAGCACACTGAGGTTCATATTTATCATGCTGTAAATCTGCAGCATTGGAAAAAGGGAGGGCTATATCTTTCTGCCTCGTGCGCAGAGCTTGTATCATAAATTATTTAGGGAGAAAATATTTTCAAGGGTCCCAATTCTGTTTAATATTTTAATTAAAAAGCCTTTTAGTGTCATTGGAACATGCGCGCACACAAAAAAAACAAGACCAATATAATCAACTGGATTTAAGAGTGAAATATTTAGCAACCATAGTTTAATCAGTGACATGTCTTAACTATTTAACGAGTCGTAGCTCAGCATCCTCTATTTTTCAAGATCTTTGCTTAATTTCTTACATGCAAAACAAAGTATATAGAGAGAAAGTTAAATGCAGAGCCCAGACAAGACGGTATGCACAGACATAAGCAGGGCCCCAGGTCAGGTAACAGATAAAATGTATTGATTTGGGATTTATCTCTATTAACCTAGTCCAATGTTATTGAACCTAGCTTCTAGTGTTATGTGTCTGATAAATTGCATCCCATCCATATAGGCCATATATGCCTATATGGATGGGATGTATAGTAATAGTAACAGTTCATTTGTATGAGTATACAAAAAGACATCACGGATGATGGTGGCTTGTGAACAGCCTCACACTTCATCTTTTCCCTGTGACACACAATCATTCTTGGTACTCACCGTGGCACCGTCACAGCTTTGTATTCCCCTTTGTCGTTTATATCAGGATCAGCCCTGCTGACACTGATCAATGGCAATGTGGAAGATGGAGGGAACAACAGAGGTATTGACAGCAGCAATGGATTTTACAGGAAGTCAGCCAGTACAATTGCAGAGTGACTTTTCTATGGTGGAGGCTTGTCAAAGCAAATGACCTACTTCATCCATTTCTCATTTTTCCCTCACCCACCACCCTTCTTTTCTCCATGAACAGTAATGCGTTTAAATTGAGTGCAGTGCTCAAGTATCATAAATTGAGGCAATCATTACAACCAGCAATCATCTGCATTGCATTGCAGCCGTGTCTTGAAATTGGAAATTTCTTCACAGTGCAGCAACAGTGAACTTACTTTAAATAACATGATACCTGCATGCAGGGAGAGAGCAAGTGTGTGACTGAGATTAGTCTCACACACACGAGACACATAGATGTTGTCTCCTGGCTTAATTTATTAGCCAAAGCTTTTTAATGCAACGAAGCAATCTTCCAATTACTGACACATGAATTTTAAATGCAGCCTTTCAATTCGTCCATCGAGGTTTGAGAATCTCTTAGTGGCATTATCAGCAATCTGTGAGAAACCTTTCATTAGCTAAAGTACGCTGTGTGTTGGAAAGAACAGAAACCCACCCGGTGCTGTAACTGTTAAGAAACCAAACGCTAATTTTTATATGCCTACCTGAGCAGAATAAAAACTAGATCATTACAAAATTGTCAAATTGCTAGATTATTATTTGGGTAAGGTCTTTATTCAGTTTATAAAAACAGTTGATCACTGATATAAAATGTCCAAAAATAAATAAAAGTTAAGATGAAAATCAATAGTATAGTATATAATGTATCTGAAAAAAAAAGTAAAGTAAAGAGTAAAGGCAGAAGCCCGCCAGCTGATTAGAAAATTAATTAGGTGCATAGTTTATGTGTTACAGAGGTAAGTAAACAATTTTCAAATTGTATTCACATCGCTGCATGAGAAATGTTGAGTCTGCATGTATCAGCTCAGTCATTGTTATGGTCTCCCCTGGACAACAGCTGAATATTATTGAATCTCAGAAGGGCCCTGCCTGCCTGTAGCTTCTTGTGGGATGACTAAAACTGCAAATAATGCATTATCCGCTGGATGTTTTGATGACTCCATCACTTTGACTCTGTACTTAAAGTTACTGCTTTCAATTCCTCGTGTATCAATAACAGTATAACTGCCCAGCTGATGGAAAACTGCAACAAATTTGGCGCAAGTTATTTCTCTTTTCTCAAGTGTGCATACTTGCATTACAGCATTTCCACTAGACGTTTGAAGGGTTGCTATTTCATGTCCTATAGAGAGTTTGACCTTCAAACAAACCTTTTCTTTATCTCTCCCTCTCTCTCTTTTTTTCATATAAATGGCCTTTGCTAGAACATTTTTCAGAACATCTACATTGGGGATAAATTATGGAGGAATCAGGCAGTCAGGGGGAAGACATGCCATATTTTGGCATAGCAATCTTAGATTTAGTTATTTTTCAGCAATGTTACACTGGGGCTTCCTGGATTTATTGCCATTTTTACTGTATAGTGTATGACTCATGCCTCTTCATATTGCATAGAATTCCTCATAGTCAGATATTGAAATAAACCTCACTCCTGCCTTGACAAGGTGGGCTGCTGGGTGATACCACAGAAATATACATGTTTTTTTGTCAAACCACAGCTTTCTTAAGCACCACAGTAAGCTCAGAACATGCAAATGATGTGGCTGAATTTGGAATCTATTAAGTAAGTTGACCTGGCGTGCCCTGAGTGAACATGATTAATATAAATCATTTGTGGCTCTTTGTATGTGTGACTTGTGAGATTGTCTGTGCACATGAAAAAACGCTTTTCCTCTCAATGATGAATGAGTGCCCGGTGCAGACTGGCCAAGCTAATAGATGGAAGACAAATGGTAAATGTTTCAAAGAGCAAAGTCAAGACCAAACATTTGCTGGACACAATTCAATATCCAAAGCTGAAATTTGGAAAATAATATCTAACATAGAAAGTAAACAAATATTGTTTACTTTTTAAAAGTTGCTCCGCTCATCCATGTCACAGATATGCAAAATAAAGAGGAGCAAGATTTATTAAGCCTTTGTGTGGCTGGCTGGTCTCTGACAACAGCATTCTTGCCACACCGTTCCATGATATGAGGCCATAGATAAGAATAAATGCTGATAATATTTTGAATGTAGTCAACAGTTGGACTTGCACTATCTATTTGCAATTTTAAATGTCCATACTGTCTCTGCACAGCACATACTATGTTTCTATGTATGTTGTCTCTGCAACAAATAATGTAATATCTTTTGTAAAATGATTTGATAAACATGATGTGTTAACACAGACACATAGTGGTTTCTCCGTATCACCAAATCCTCAATGTAACAATCTGTAGTTTGTGAGTGTTCAATTTAGGAGCAACTTTATAAAGTTTAGATGCTTTCATATTTAACTTGTAGTTTTTATGCAAATGCCACAATGATCCAGTAGGATAATTGCGTTGCTATCTGAATATAACTACATAATATAATTATGTGGCTGAATTAAGCAGACATAAAATGTGTCCGCCCTGAAACATGTTCAAAAAGTCAAGACGCTTTCAAATGATTTTCTCAATGATAATCAAGCAGCACAAACAGTCACAAACAGTCATAGAGCAGGCTGCATCACTGCTGTAGGGAACCTACCCATATCATATTTATTTAAAGATGATATGGACTGACTTGTTTCCCTTGGGAATTAATTCTCAAATGGCTCAGATTGATGTGACAATCTGTAGATAAGCCTACAGTCTATTCCACCTTGCACCTGCTCTCCTGTGCAGCTCCCGTGGGTCTTTTAACATTTTGCACCTGTGTGTCGTAGCTGCTGTCTAAAGGTGCTGATCCTCGGGCTGCCAGGGATGTGGGCGGTGCTTGGTGGTGTTGATGCAGTGAGATGCTGTTCCCATGGCTAACAATGAGGTGATAGAATCTATACAGCTGACATTTTGCCTTTCTTCTTTAGCTTTTTCCTGTAGATGTTGTGTAGGAGGCTTGGCAGTAAAGACGAAGATTAATTTTTCTTCCTCTCGAATTCAGTGACTTTCCTAAATCAGATACAAAAACATTGTATTTTATGAAAGTGAACAAAAAACAATGTTTTTTCCTTCTGAAATGAAAAGGGTTTTTTTTCCTAAAATGACACACAACAACTGGGTGTATTAGCAACAATGGAATAATCCTTTACTGAGAGGCACAACATGTTTAAACAGCAGAAAGACTTCCCATCTTTGACTTGCCTCCCTCTCACCTTGAAATGAGAAATCTCATCTCTCATTCAAGGGAGCTGTTGCCTTCTCAAAATGTCAACTTTATTCATCGATTATCACTAAAAAGGCTAAAAGAAAAGGTCTTTACAAAAACCCCTGCGGACATTTACCAAGAACCACTAACAGTGTCCTCAGCTGGTTCCTAGTGCACAATTTGCAACTGTGTATACCAAATGGCAGATTGTAATTCATTCGGTTAAAAGCTAACGCATCACAGGAGGATTAATTGCTTGCAACATCAATGCTGGCAGCCAGCAAAACTCTTTCTGGATACTTAGGAATCAACCAGATTTCAAAAGCCACTCAGCAGAAGTGGGTCATTTACTTAAACGTACATTATATTTCTTCTGGGGAAAAAAATACTTTTTCCTGCCTTATTTTTAACCTTCTGGCATCTTTCACGCTGACTCTACAGTACATGTTTTTTTACTCAACTTCAGGAATCATTTTATTCTCCAAAAGTCTCCAGCAAAGCCCTCCATAACTGTAAATTCTGCTTCAAATTGTAAGACTTCGAATAAAAGAGACACAAGGAGCTCTCATGTCTCCGGGTAAGAGATGGATGAACGTAGTTGTCCAAACTTCTGGATGAAGTCTGCCTGAGCTTGGACTAAAGCTTCCTCATCGATGTACACTGCCGGCCTCCTGGCTGCTACAAAGTACTGCACCTTCCTCAGGCTCCAGCCGAGGACATACATAAGCAGGCCACACACAGCTGCTGTGGACCTGCCCACTCCAGCATTACAATGAACATAGACTGTGTGACCATTTTCCAGGAGACCATGAAGCAGGAATACAGCTTGGGGAAGCATCCGGATGCGACCTGTATCAGGGAATAATAACACACAATGTTATTATCTTACAGGACATCACAGTCTAGCATGAATTTCTGACATCAACAGCTACCAATGTAGGCGGCTTGTTACTGTAAATATAGACTTTCTGTGACTTGTTGATCAGATTTCTTAGTGTGATCACACACGAGGCTGTCTTGAATACTTTTATGTGCACTTTGACTTACTAGAAGATTGTTTTTATCATGCTTAGCACTTCTTTTGTGATTGTCACGACATGGGATACTGGACTGTATAAATACTTCAGTGCACTATGTGTGTGTAATACAGTGTGACTAAACACTATTATTACTAACATCATTCTTGCATGCATGTGCAAAATTCTCCTTACCCTCAGTGCTCATGTCAGGTGTGGGTATCCATACATACACCAGGCCACAGTCATTGTACAAATGAATCATGGTCTGTGGAGTCATGGCTTCCTCTGGGTTGCGCCTGCAGCCGTGCGAGTTGTTCACCACATCCCACTCTGTCTGGAAGTTCATCACCGCAGTAATGCCCAATTCATGCTTCAGCTTGATGGTCACATGTTCCACTTGTCTTGGGCAGCTGCCCAGCCAAACTCGTGGCAGCACCCTGGGGGTCAATAAACAGGGGTGATGTACTGGTTAATATCACCATTTTACACATAACAGATTTGTGATTCAAGTCATTTTTGCTACATGGTGAAGTGATGCAAAGTGGAGATAGAAAAAAAAAAAAGGAAAAGTGATGATAGATCACAACTGCTTACAAGGTATGAAGAAAGCTCCAGACATTGAGAGGGAAAAAATAAATGGGTTGTGAGAGAGGCTGCTAGCCTGTGTAATGAGTAGGGACACCAAAGCAAAGTTACTCTGTAAAAACTGTCCTTCTGATAGATCAGAGGTGAACTGACCTCAGCAGGTCACTAATAATTAGTTCTTGTTGTTTCTCTCTCCCTCATAGCAGTGATGTTTTATTCACCTCTTGCCCCTCTAATTTTCTTCCTGACCGCTACGAGGCAGACTCCATTTAGTGGTCATTAGTATGCAATAAGTTAACAATCAGAGGAGGTAAAAGGAAGGAAGGACACTGTTAGTCCGTGATGTCCCAGAGTGTCACTGCTGTGAGTCTCTGTTGTTGACCTCTGTTTCTAGATGACCTTTTTTTTTTATTAACATTAAAAAAAACGGTATTGTAAGTAATTAAACTTACTTTTGTTGCTGCTCAGCAATTATACTCATTATTTTTCTTTGATGTGTAACAAAAGGGTTTTTTATAAAGTTTTCACATTATCTATATTGCATGTTTAGCGGTTTGTTTAGCTTTTGTAGAGCTACAGAAAAAAATATTCTTACACACGAATATATATAATTTTTTATCTCAAGTGTTTATCATAGTTGTTCTTAAAATATACTTAATTACTCAAAAGCAAACATCTCAATATGTCAACATCCAATTGTTCAGTTCAACAGTAATAAAACCTAATTACAAAAAAAGGGCTGTGTAACCCTTAGGCTTCTTCTTCTCTGAATATAAGTATGAGTGATGAGGCACCTGCTGGGAAAGCAAATTTAAGTCCCTTTGAATCATATAATGAATTACTGCAGAGGTGAGTGTGTATGATACTTGGGGCTACAGGGAAACAGGGTTTGAGAGACTAATTTAAAAAGCTATTAAAAAGCATGATACAAGGGCACAGTGCTTCCTACTGAACACAGGTCCTTGACATAAGCCTTGTAAAGTCTTCGGACACAATTAAAACCTGATGGCACAAGCCAAAGCCTGCTCATTCTTATGCAAGTTATGTGCTCACTGCCTCAGGGGTCCCAGCTAATTTCTGCTGTGCCTGGTATACCATGGCATTGAGTGTGTGCATTTAGAGAGGAACGCATGTATGGGTACACTTCATTCAAACATAAACATGCATCCTCCAGCCCAGGCCATTGCTGAATTGGTTTTATACGGCTAACCCCAAATATTAAGCAAATTGCATAATAATATCACTACTGCTTATGTTTACACATTTTAGATATCCAGGTTATGTCACAGAGGTTATTGTAACAGTGCAAACAACAACCAACCACAGTGGAGGCCTGTTGTTTTTTTATCTAATGTATGACTGACAAAAGAGACATTCATCCTCTGGACATCATGGATATCAAATACCAAATGCTGTTGCATGTGGAAACCTCCAGAGGAAAAGTCAAAGTGATTGTTCATCCCAAAAAATGTGTTGTTGATGTCAGTCTGGACCAAAGCGGTGACTGAACAGAACAACGGATATTACCATTCCTAGAGATAAAGGTATTTTTACTAGATAATAGAGTGAAAAATTTTTATGCAACTATTCAACCTGTAAATGACTGAATTTAGTCAAACTTGTCACTGAGATGTTATGAGATGACACAAACAACTCAATTTCTCTCTCTAAAAGATTTTAAAAAAATGAATATTGAGTACAGTGAAGAGTGCTTCCTTCGACAAAGAGCACATATCAATCACTGCTGCAAAAATGAGACCAACAAGGTTAAGGACGTGATAATGCAACTGCTGGTGGTTTACTTGGAAGGACATTTTTTTCAAAGTGTCAGACAGCAATTATAATTAAATGGGAAAAAGCAAGGTTAAAAAACACAGGAGTGAGTAATCATAAGAAGGTGACTGGGCTCTTTGTCTGCCCTGTACGACAGTGAGACAAGAGTTTAAAACTTAACTTCCATCACGAAAGGGCAGAGTGACATGACCTGTCCTCTTTGGAGGAATTACTGTAGAAGATGAGTGTTCTTTGACAAAACGTAAACGCGATGTAACCCGATTGTTTGCGTTTGAAAAGCTGCAAAGAAGATACGAGAAGAGGAGCTGATGCATTCAAGTTGCCCAAGACACAATTGGCCTTTAGCATGGAAATTCATTAGCCCCACAAGAACTCATTGATTTTATTGTATTATTAAATTTGGTGCACACATCAGTTTCACATCACAAAGGAATAAAACCTTTAAACCATTAAAAGTATTGCCTTTTATAACAGTGAGGGGAGAGTGATGGACCCACAAGAAGAGTGCAGGTTTTATTCAATAGACTCTACGGTCATCAAGTGAAGAATATATGAATGTCCAATTACTGTGAATCATTACAGCAAACCCTTAAAAGCATAGATTGCCATTTTGGGAAATATGCTTATTGGATGTCTTTCTGAGAGCTATGCACTTATGTGGGTGTTGCCGATTTGAGGCTGGTCTGAAGATTATCTGCCCAAATTATCCTGTAGTGGGGTTTACAGACATAATCTACAAAGTTACAGAGTGGCTAGGAGTCTCCTGGATTTCAAATCCTAAATATCAAAACATGCTGAAATCCTATAGTGTGAAAGGAACAGCAATGACACACAGCAATGTTGGTACACTAAATATGAAGCTAAAGCCAGCAGCATAATATGGAAACAGGGGAAACAACTAGCCTGGACACAGCACTAACTAACATGTATTCATACATTCATGACATTTAGATGCGTGCAGCATTTCTGTACAACACTGTGCACAGAAGGTTTTTATCGCATTACCTGGAAAAATGTATGGCCTTCTGATCAGCCACACTGAAATAAAAGTTGGTGGTGTGTTTCATCTCATCCGTGTGTCCCGTTTCCTCTATCCAGTGACCAATCGGGTGGCAGTACACTCCATCCACCATGTTCCTCTGATCATATGAACAACATCTGTCATGGTGTGGCCCAGCGCCTGGTGACAAAGAAGACAACCTTTGTGCAGGTTAGTGACCAGATACCATGTTGGGACAGAATTATTGAGGTATTTGTACTTTAAGCTATTTAATACTAAAAAAAAACTCTATTAAGACAATTTTAACTCAGTAACATTTATCATTTTTAGCATTATGGCTTATAGCAATATTTTACTTTACATACTTGAAGTACACTTTTCTGATAACTGTATCGTTTCCATACTTTATTTTGTGTTTAATAACTTTGAATGGCTTGGACTTTACTTGTAATGAAATATTCTTTCACTGTGGCATTGCTACTTATACTTAAGTGTCTCAGTACTTTGTTCCACAACTAATAACACATTTAAGTACACAGGTACACTGGAATACATAAGCATTTAGTAAATTACAAGTGACTTTACCGCCATCATGTGGTGGTAGGGATGTATTACATCAGTCGAAACAAACACGCAGCTAAATATGACGCACAAGAGGACAATGTCCATTTGTACCTTCCCAAATATACGAGCCTCTGACTCTTTTAATGAACTTGAACCACAGTGTGTCTGTAAACGGCTCCGCCAGCTGCACGTCGCCGATCCACAGACACTGTTCATGCGGTGACGGGAGCTTCTGAGAGGCTTTCATCAGGACCGCTCTGCTCGGCTCCCACTGGCCCATTTCTGGACGCGAACCCAAAACAAACAGCTCTGCGTCCGATGAGTCCGGAGTGAGGATGACGCCGAATCTGAATAACATTGTCTTGACCAAATTATGTCCTCAGTCGATTAGTATGGCGGGTCTGAGCTATTTTTATTCCAATGAAGTCATACTCAGTGTGGTCTCGTGGTCTAAAAATAAAGCGCACTTGTTTTGAGTGGTGTAGTCTGCAGTAAAGATAGGATAGAAGGAATGAGCTCCCACTTTGTTATAATTACCGGACCCAAACCACATTTTCACTATGTCTCATGTACTTAAGTACAATTTAGAGGTATTTTATGGGGTACTTTACTTGAATTGAAGCTTAACTAGAAAGTTCCTATAGTTTCAGCATTCCTATAAACACCAACCTAACTCTCCTCTTTGCTCTAGTATTCACACAGTCTCAGGCTCATCACAGTCATTCCAGCAACAAAGTTAACAAAAAAAGCCTGTATTCAAGAAAAGTCCAAATTTTCAAAAACAGAACTTTTTTTTTTTTCTTTCTCTCTGTTTAATTATTTCACAACTCTGGTAGATTTATCTTGGGACCATTTGGAAGTAGCGGGACAACTGTTAATACAACTGTTGTTAGTTTCTTAACATAAATCTCTTCATGTCTTTACAAATTACAACTCCATACTAGCCACACTGAGGGAATTTGATTTCAGTTTTCCTGATGGGACCAGGACCAATTTATAGTGTATATAAAAAGCACATAGTTATAAACTATATGCTAAAATTGTGCTTCAGCTAATTAATTGAAACTGTATGTGAAGTACTTGTTGATGGTGTTCCACAGCTCCAATCAGGCAAGTTTCATGACATTTTTGCAATGGTACAATATAATTGGAGTATATGTAGTATGATAAAGATCCATACAATACTTAAAGCCCCTTCAGTTCCAAAAATAATTTTGCGGCCCTTTGTGTTAATGGAGAGTGTACCAGGATCAACAGTTTTACAGAGAAAGGGAAAAATAGTAAACGGAAAACTCATGCTCATTTCTGCAAACAAGATCACTGCTGTGTCATTATACCTTGTAAATGGGATACATCACTGGGAAGCTGCAGAGAGTGGCAACAGTATAGACCTCTGCCAGACAGTGAGTGTTCATGGGGTGATGGACTGCCTGATGTTCCAGAAGATCTGCATTTTTAATAAACAGCTTGGCCAACAACCAGTCAGTCTCAGGGTCACTGGACAGAAAGATTGGATTCTGCTCAGAAGGTTGTCGATGTAGCTGGAATGTGATAAAAAATTAAACTGCTATATGAAGATGCAACATTTCTGAAAACATACTAATCCACTATGAAATGTAATATGGCTTCATGACTAGACCAGTTGCTTAAATTTATGCAGATTACATACTGTCTCAGATTTGCTGCATTAGTGAAATACCTGGATTGCAATTGGCATCAGTTTGTTCTCTGGGTTAAAGTAGAGCAAACAGAGACCAGTGGTCACATGCAGAGGTTCACCGTTATAGAATCTATAGAAATATATTGCCATGCTTTACAGGAAAAACCTGTTATCACCTATTTAAAGCCACTCGTCTTACGTACCTCTATTCCAGTCTGCAGGGAGCTATCTTCTTCGAGGAACGGCTTCACCACCTCCTTTGTGACTGGAAAGTTTAGAGGAAGTTCTGAGCAGCACTTGATCACATTAGGGTTGATTGCATTCAAAAACTGGTAATCATAAAAGTCATCTTCCTCCCAGTGCTCTGTAACATACTCTGAAAGAAAGGCAATTGGGAAATATAATATCTAAAATGTTTTTATTCATTTTTGAAGTACAACAACAAAAAAAGTTTTTCTTCTTGTGGTTGTGGTTCTTGTTTTCTTAATGATATAATCTCTTAAAAAGAACATATTTCAAATCTGTAAACCTTTTCAGGCATAATCATAATTATACTAAAAATATTAATTTGTTTAGGAAAAATGTCTATTAGAAAATCTTTCTTGGCTTAAGATCATCCCACAATGACAAGTGTCAGTTCATGAGAACACGACCAGCTGCGTGTGCATGAGTTTAGATCTGAGAAAAATAAACAATGAAAATAACTCTGTTCTGACAGTGTTACCTCCCTAATTATTAAAAATTATGATGTATCCAAGATATATCACAGAGAATGTATTGCTAGGTTCAATGACAAGAAACCAAGAAACAGGTTTACTAATGATGGACTGAAGAAAAAAGAAAGCGAGTTATCACAAAACCCCCAGGTGTGTATGCATCTGGGATGCATTGTTGTTGGTGTTGTTGAGCATGTTGGTTTCGGTTATATAGAAGCTTAGAAGCTTATAGAAGCTGGTCAAATTTAGCCCATATACTGTGACTGGTAACTAATTAGTATGTGATTTGAACATTGAAGGTCATCTTAGCCAACCTACATGCTGTAGATTGAGATATATTGACTTCTGTTTGCAGTGCCTGTAAGCTTTATAATAAAACCTATTTCAGTTCAAACTAGAAAGATAATACTGTTGAGTTTTACACACTAAAATCAAACATTTTAATTTGTGTAAGTCTCACTTGTCAGTGAGAGAGGAAGAGCTGTTGTTGCAGTGAACTGATGATACAGTAGTGTGTTTGCAAAATACTTATATGAAGTCAGTTCTTGAAAACCTGGAAGAACTACCTGACATTGTTGTCCTTTTGCACCAGATGATGTCTTTCATGCCGTCAATGCTTTCCCATTGTTCAGTAGATCCCAACAGCCCCTTAATCTTGAGATCAATACCGCTGAAGACAGGGTAGAAAGGAAAATACAAGGCACAGGATTAAACAAAATACTAATATTATATTGCTTAGAATTTACTTTTTGTCCTGAGACTTAGAGATTGTCACAATATTGGAACCTGGTTTTGTATATCCTAAATATTTAATAGACACACACACGTCATCAAAGATGTTTGGTCTATTTCAGATTGTTTCAATTTAGAAAAGCGGATTTCATCTGACCGCTCAGATCCATCACTGAAATAATCTGACATCTAGAAAAAAGATAAACAAGGGTACTTAAAACCACATGGACATCTCTCTGGATAAGCATCTGAGACCATAATTGCAGCTCTAGGAGAATACTGGCAGATAAAAACATACTGGTAAAAGCTCTTTACCAGCATTTTAGAGATTCTAACATTTGTAGGTAAAGATCAAACATTTTCGTTTAATACATGTACCTATGGGTAATAACAATGAAGTTTCATATTCAGTAACTAAGTAAGGCTTTAAAGACAAATACATGAAAGGATGTAAAGACTTTATTAAATGGTAGCAAATCATGTGCATTATTGGGCAATCCTCATATAAATATCAATCTGTCTTGACTCATGTCCTGACATCCTACAAACCCAGATAACAGAGTCCAGTTTGCATTGGATTGACATTCTCTGTAGGGATCAGAAAAACTAGGTAATTTAGGGTCACAGAGGGATTAGCAAATCTTGTGTAAAGTGCTGGCATAACTTCCGTTACACAGAAATAATGCAATATAACCAACAATCTGCTTTTTCCCATGGCTACTACTGAAAGGCATAATAGTGAAAACATTTAAATCTCTTTCCATTTTCTCAGTTATACCACACACAGAATAATATAAATCTATTGTGCATATTTGTCTTAAAGAAAATATACTTTACAAGAATACAGGTGTATTTGCAGCATAAAACCATGCAAAGCTAAATGCTTAATGTTTTTTTTTTCCACACATACGAACCACCCACAAAAGCAGTCCTTCACTGTGGCAAGCAAGGTGTTATTTCATTAAGGCTTCTTTACAATCTAGTGTAATACAGGAAGAGTTAATTGTTTTTCAAAATAATTGCAACATCCACATAATACCACAGTGACACTCGTGCAGCTACGAGAGGTCTTGTTTGGTCAGGTGTTAATGTGACGCAGGACGCGACGCAGTGAGTATCCATCTCGTGCAGTACACATGGCAGGAAGGGGTACAGGCTCCGTCTTGTGCTCCACTGTGTTGAAGTGACACTTCTTAAGATGGTTCGACATGCTTGGGAGATCAGTGAAACCCCAAGACAACACTGGACTGAAAGCAGTGCTGAATCTCCACACCTGCAAGAGTAAATGAGTTGGAATGAGGACTCTGCATGTTAAGATGATTGCTCCTCACAACACCCGTGTGTAAAGATACACACCGTGTTTTGTACAGATAGATAAACAAGCTATTTTTGTTACCACTACTAACTGTTTCCTTCCATTTCCAGTCTTGTGCTAAGCTAACTGGCTGCTAATTATTTTTGACTCTGCTAAGCTATAAATATGGTCACAATTATTTTACTGTGTGTAGAATATTGTAGTATTTATTGTAGTTCTACAGTGACTACAACTGCATATGTAACTTTTTTACTATTTTCATAGACATCAAAAATACATACACACATACACAGCAGGTTTACAATACTGTATATAACTCACTTTGTTTTTGATCTGCCATGACACAGTACCATGAGCACCATGGCATTGCCTTCGCTCCCACTGCAGCTCCACTATGCCTCGGGTCTGGAGGAGACTGGCACACACCTCCCTCATAGTCCGTGACACCAGTGACAGCTGGCACAGGCTGAAACTGTCCAGGAATCCAGCTATGTGCCACAGTATCTCAATGGGCAGCCCACTGAATTGATCAGACTGGGTGTCGCTTGGAATAGTTCCCCTTGGATGAGGCTGGACCCCAAAGGACCTGAGGTGCCTGTCATGAACCAGCCTGGCCCCTTGAGTGGAAGGGTAAAACCTCCGCTGTGAAAATGTACAGCCGTAATATGCCAGGGGGCAGCGGTGCTCCATCCAACCATTGAGACCAGCATGAATGTCACCATGGACATTGGTGAAATGAGAAGAAAACTGGTCCCGGCGGAACGACTGGCCACAGACAAAGGGGAACATGTGCTGGTAGCGGGGGTTTGGAGGGAGGTAGCGGTTATGTGGGACCGCCTCGACCTCCAGAGCTTCCAGGACAAGGCCTAGACGAAGAGTGCGGAAAGGGCTGGGGTAGGAGAGCTGGGGGGCAGCGTGGTCACAGGCAGATGCAGAGGCCATGTCGCCCACTCTTGTGTTGGTTACCAAGATTGCTGCAGGGAAAGTGAAAGTCTGTGTGCCAAAGTCAACACAGTAGCCATCAACATAGACTGTATCAGAGATCCTTCTACACTCTCTGGACTCCTCTAGACAGAAGAGCAGGGCTGCTGTGATCAGATCAATCTCTCCCAGACCCATGGGGTCGTCATCCTGCTCGAGGTCGGAGGTATCTACTGCCTTGTCCTCCATTTTGGGTTGCTTTCTATACAGTGACCTATCTGGGATTAATCTTATCCGTCCATTAGGTAATGAACACTGACCCTGACTTCTAAAAAACTGGTAGTTGTGGAACTTCTGCTCAGACCCATGGTTTTCTAGCAGCACTAGCCCCCTATCTTCTAGCACCACATGACTAGCTCTCTGTGCCACACCTTGGCTGACATGCATTGGAGATGACATTGGAGGAGTCACTGGCTCCTGAGAAGCACCAGCGTTCATATAATCTTGCACATTAACAGGACAGGCTGTCTCTACACAGGCCTCCGTGGCTCCTGACAGCAGACCGGTTGTTGTATTTGGAATTTTTCTAGATGTTCCTTTCTGAGCCCCATTTCCACTCAAACAGCTAGAGCAAACACTCTGCTCATCCTCTCTCATATTAAAACCATCAACCATTTTGTCTTCCAGTCCATTCTGAAGGTCTGCATTGCTGTTGCTGATCAATCTACTGTCCTGCTTAGCCGCTTCTGTGTTTACATGCCGTGTGTTGCTGTCAGAGGAGCTGGCACTGCTAACAAAGTCTAAAGCAACAGCTAAGCTTCTAGCAGTCTCAAGTGTGGCCTCATAGAGTTTACTAAAATGCTCCTCATTCAGTCCATTAATTCCACTGACAATTCTTTCCTTTGCCGAGCCTGGTTGGGCTGGTTGTGGCGAACATAGGGATGACGACTGTGAAGGTAACTCAATGGCAGAGGCCTCAGGGACAGATGCAAGCAACGCTGAGTCTGTTGTCCTGTTAACCTTACTTACAGGGGCAAGTGGCTCCCTCTCTGCAGTAGGTGCCATGGCAATCACCTTAAGGGACTCAAGTAGTGTACGCTGGTCCTGAAGAGCAAGTGCCATGTCTAGTTGCTCCACCTCCTCCACCCCACGGCTCAGGCTCTCATAGGAAGTATAGTCTAGGCAGCTAATAGGCCATCTGTTCCACTCCATAGTGCAGCACACCACCCCAGCAGGACACACCTCAAGGTGTGCATACATTTGGTTGCGCACCATGGTGACTGGACAGCCATAGCCACTGTTTAGGCAGGGGACCCTCAACAGTGGGCACAAAAGGTAGTGCTCATTAACTTTGCAGGAGTGAAATACAGCCCCACACACCAGAGGACAGGCGATAAGATCACAAGAAATGCCTGGCTGAAGTCTGACCATGCATCTCTGGTTAACACAGGACATGCAGTGAACATGGTCCTCCTCCATCTTCAGAGCTAAGTGGGTGGGAAGCTTCTCAGGGTGACTCTGGCTGTGAGATAATCCTCCGCCCTGCCAAATAAGTGGAAAGATCATATTATGTAAATTTATTATGTTTATGTATTAAAGAGAATAAAAGACAAAACAAGAATTCACTGATGTCCAGGAAGGTAAATTAGTAGTCTAACCAATTTAACCTTTACATTGTTATAATCCCAAACAATCTTATGAAATAGCAATGACATCATACATTTGCATTCAGCTTTGTAATTAACACTAAAATGTCAACATGGTAGAATGGATGTAATATTCAGTCATTGGTGGTAAACAAACTGAATGACTAAGCAAACCTAAATTGTCAGAGGTGCTTCTCCTGCTCTTCTCTATATAAAGCATGCACAACAACTGTGCAATAGTGCCCCCACTCAACCTTATGTGGAAGTCAAATCCAGCTGCATAACGCACCTAAAAGGCTGCCTCATATCTTACTTTTAGGAGAAGGACAAACAAGTGACATGCTGTTGGTCTACAATATATACAAATCAACATGAATAGCTTAATAGTAGCAAAACATTAAAGTAAATTACAGATGGTGGTGAGACAGCTCCAGAGATCTTTGTACACAAAAAAACACAACTTTCTTTTGCGAAGGTAAATTAGCAGCATGATTCAAAAGTTACGGTTTGACTGACATGATGATGCCCTTATTGCATATTTTCCTATTAGTATAAAATGTTAGAATATGTTTTATATGAATATGATTTACTGTATTCTAACTGTAACAAAGATATATTACCACAATTAGTGGACAGTTCATACTACACACAGTATATAGTGTAGTAACTAGTGATAGCAGAGCAAAGATCCATCTGGTGCATTGTAGTTAACTTAAGTACTTGAATAACACATTTGAAGTGTAACTTTAATTGTCATAAAGGATGCTTTTTGTGTATGTATTTCAGTACATCCAACATGGTTGCCCTGACAGTTAAAATAGTGAGATCCATTGTCTGTTTCCACGCTCTCTTTATTAAACCAAACAGCAGTCACATGAATATAAGTAAATTTGAATATTAATAGCTTTCATGTCATCTAAAGTCTTACAAATGCAGAATTATGAATACAGCTTGCGTGGGCTGTTGGACATCAACACTTGTAATAAAAAAAAATCTGTATTTTTATCCTAACCGGCAGTAACTTATCAGACCGGCTCACTCAACTAAACTAAAAGTGCCTACACCATCCAGAATATACTGTAGCTAACGTTACTTTATATTTCTGACAATTGAAGTTTACTTACAACAAACTGCAGGAAAAGAACAAACTACAATAAAAAGCGTTTGCTACAGTGAATACTAGTTTATGCACAACCCACTGCTGCAGGCTACTTTGTTGTCAATTGTTCTTTTTCTACTAAATTAACTTATTTTTTAACGATGTCGAGCTAGCTTACACTGGCCGATGTTGCTAATGTTGGCTAACAACAGCTAGCCATTTCGGAAGTTGAACGGCTCTCAACAAGGTTAACGATAGTGTCGGCCTAGCATGCGAACAGCTTCTCACCTTATTGTTTTGTTGACAGAAAACGTGTGATAAAGTTTGTTTTGTTGTTGTATTAAAATACAGCTAGCTGTGACTATAGATACATCAGCAGACAAACTGCTAATGATAGCTAGCTGCATCTCCTTGCATCCAATCTCCCATTTTTTCTTTTCAAAACTTTATTGACCAAAGTTGTGTGACACAACTTTATTCGTTCGTTATGGAATGGCTCGAATAACCACGAAAACCACGACTATCGGCTATGCGTTTTAACCAATGCCAGGCGTGGGATATTTAACATACCCGATTTACTGGAAAGGTAAAATAGTAGTTACCTGGATGAAACTCCAGTTCTGAGTGCGTGTTCCGCCCTCTTAACACTCACCGCCTGGTGGAGTGCACTCTCAAACCTGCAGGAGGACCGTGAACCCTTGCCTCATAACTCCTGCGGATAGCATCACAAATCCAATGAACAAACCAATGCACGGATCAAGGGCCCCCTGCACCTGATCACCGTGGCAGAAGAACAGTCGATCAAACTTCCTAAAAGCTGCTGTGTGCTCCACATAGCAACATAGCACAAGAGGCACAAGATCTGACTGCTCTCTGAGGTAGGCCACCATGGTGGAGTTGACCGTCACTCATGTTTTCCACTCAACTGTGGGGCAAAGAGGAGCAGCACCTTCTGGACCTCTGTGAGCTCTAGCAGGTTAATGTGGCATGGGGGAGTCTGGCCACATGACCCCCACACTGACCTGGTCAACAGTCCCACCACACCAGGTTAGGGAAGTGTCCTTGAAGACCTGGATGTAATGGGGGGACAACCCAGCCACACCCATCCACAGAGGCGGCTGGGCGACATCCACATCCTTTTGTGCCATTGCAGGGATGTGGAGCATCCGTAGTTTGTTTCTTTCAGATGCAACAGAGCCATACAAACCAATGCTGCAGACACCAATGCCACAGATCTCACGCATCAGGTCTTCTGCAATATTGCCTCCACATGCTCCTCCAACAAATGTGCAGTCATAGCGTGATAGTCCACGAGCAGCCTGAAGTGTGACATCTGCTGACTTTGTTGCACAGCTGTCTTGTTGTAGTTGTGTGGGTCCAAAAGGCATGCTGCAGTTCTGATAGTTTGAGGTGGTGGAGATGTGAGCTTTGGGCAGAAGATGCTGTTCGTGCTCCTTCAGTGAGGACAGACCCAGCCATAGGTGACAGTGCGCAACCTGCGAGGCAGCCATTGTGCGGCCTCGATAGCTAGGGCTCCTTGGGTGTCAACTCCTTTCTCTGGTGGACAAGGAGGTGTAGTGACTCCACCAGAAAAGCGCTACTTCTTGTGTAGCACCAGCGTAACAGTGGTTGAAAAAGGCAGCAGTAGTTTAATCCTTTGGACCCAGGATTGAAGGCCGACCCTGGGCCAGAGGTTGGAGGCCCTAACTCCAAATCCCACTCCCAGCCATCAACTGTGGTGAACAGAAATCGCAGAGATCCCAAGTTACCTGAGTATAAAACGGAGACAAGGGAAACATGCTGGGCACCTTTACAGTGAAAGTGCCCCGATTGGGCAGTAAGTCTAAATATTTTTTTCTGAGATTGTCAAGGCAAGTAGCTCGCTACTTCATATTAATGTTAACATCAGGTCTATCACTCTGCAATCATGTAACTTTTACTGCACAACTATCCTAGAGATAATTTTATTAGGCGCCACTGAGAAAACACAACTTTAGTTGCTTGCAACATGAAGCCAGTTTGAATATCATTATATAACTGCTTTAGGCTTATGCAATTTTCACCATGTAAACCAAACCTATTGTTCAGTTTCAAATGGGAATTATCAAGTGGTTTCCATTAAAAACAATCTATATAGCACACTCAAATTCCATTTAAAACCAGTGTTTGTGGCTGTGATTAGAAATCAGTTGGCAGTGTGACAAACTCAGAGAAAATGTAATCTCATTAGGGTCACTAAACCACATCAAATCAAATATAACTATGCACTTTCTTACAAGTCTAGCCAGTACAACACTAGATCAGTGTGTTCCAGCTGACAACAGCACAGGTTTTGGGGAACATACCGTAAGCCTTTTACATTATGCTTTCTTGACTGTATTCTCTATGCAATCCCTCTCGTCAAACACAGACCGACTCACACAAACACCATACTGTTCACTCTCGCAGAATAATGTAAGAAAATTATCCTATCGCATTTCCATTAATTTGACCGTAATCACAAATCATAACACCACATCCAAGATTCAGTATTGTTCTATTCTATTTATAGCTGTGCCTGGTCACAGTCTTCACTTGTTGTTTTGTTATTCCCTTTCTAGATCCCAGAAAGTCAAAACTGGATTGACACAAAGCACATGAACTTTTCTCTGGCAAAATGCAGAAATATTGACCTGTGATTTAGACTGCAGTGACCTATAACAACCAGGAGAGGTCAGTGATGTAACATTTCAGAGACTTGATAAAAGCACACCAGCGGCCTTCTGAAGACTTCCATTCATTGTTGTTACCGAGGGAGACTAAACATTTCACTAAATCAACCCGTCCAGGAGCTGGAGGAGTTGACTCATGGACACATCAGGAGGACATATATAATATTCAATGTTTTATTTAGCTTTATTATTTTCATACTGTTTACAACTGGTGCCCACCTGTTTTTTTCCAGTGGAGTTGTTCAGTGCATCAAACCTTTGCTTTTCTTTTGTTTTTAAATGGTTTAGTGTAACATTGTGGACAACAAACCAAAGTATTTATGGAAGATTCTCTGTGCTATTGTCTGAAAAGTGTGGCGTTTTAAAAAAGGATATCGATCTCAAGTTAATGAAAATGAAAAATGTTGCTGAATATAGTGCCATCTTTCCAGATTCCCCCGAGTTGCGCAAAGCAGGGCATGAAAAATAGGCTTTTCAAAAGATTGATTGATTGTGATTTTTCTTTTGAGGATACAAAACATACACTCATAAGTCTATTTTTAGAGCATCATATTTTTCACAACTGTAAGCCACCAATATTACTAAGTGAAAAGGGGAAACACTGAAACAAAGAACAAAACATCACACTTCAAAAATCATTTGGCTTTCATACTGTGGAAAAGCTGTCTCCTTGAGGGTCTGGTTCAATGTGGGAAAACGGGGTTTAGCCCCTAACTGGTCAGCCGCCTCCTAATGTGCTGGGTGTGTAAAAATAGAAATAACTGTCCTTTCCCCAGGCTGCCCTGGGTTGCGGTCTTTCTCTTTTGCTCCTAGTGACTGCTGCATGGTGCCAATGGCCTCTCCTCCCAGAGCTGAATATCGTATCCCATCCAGTTTTGCTATGTAACCTCACCCTGCAGCCATTATTTTCAGTGTGTCTATATTATATGTACACCTTCAGTCATTGTTGGTTTTGTTTGTCACACTAACAACTTAAATACCCATCTCCTTGTATTATATATTATGTAATAATAATAATAATATTATATATATAATTGATTGGCCTCTCTTGACCAATACTAAATAATCCATATAATAATACCGCTGAACTCTGTTGGAACTCTGCTGGAAAGCCTTGCAGTCGAGCACGCAGACTGCAGTCCTGGAATAAACCCACCGCCGTCGCCCTTTGCCCTGAAGCGTGGCTCCAGCATCCAAGTAGTCTCTCCTTCTCAAACATGTCACTTTAATTCAGGTTCAGTATAAAGATGCTCGCTCCTAAAGCCCCAGGCACCAGCACTGGCAGTGTCATAGCGACTTCTTTATGCGTTTATTTGTGATTTATACCGCCTGGCGTGAGTCACGACTGAACCAAACCACCTAAACTGTATGATGTGTGATTTAAAGTTTAATCATTGAGACTCACACACTGTCTTTGACCACCCGGCGGCGCTGTTGTTTGAGAACCTATCTTCAGTGATAGTTGCTTACACTGGCGGGTAAACTGCTGGAGTTTTAGTAGGCGATCACCTTCAAGAAAAACAATCATTGATATTAACAAAATTATATAATTTTTTTTCTCAATGGCTGCCTTTTTTCCTCCCAGTCAGTTAAGCTTCATAAAGCAGCTTAGAAAGTGACAAAACCAAGATCTTTGATTGGGCTACGATGACCTGATGATTTGTTTTTTTTTAACGTCGTCATTGGCTTTCAATTAAACGCTAGATGGTGCTGAAAACAGCCATTGTAGCTTATTTCATGTAGCCTGTAGTCTATTCAAAGCTTGGCGCATTAAGTCAAGCTAACTCAAGGGTTAATGACATAAGACAGTGGTTCCCAAACTTTTTCTGCAGGGCCCCCCTTTCTGAAGATTAGAATATTTTCGAGCCCCCCCACACTGACACAAACATACAAATCATTTGTTTCTAAACTCCACTGGACTTTACTTAACATTGTGGGCAAGTTTTTCCTCACTAATCGAGGGTCTAAGGACAGAGGGTGTCACTCCCTGTACAGATTGTAAAGCCCTCTGAGACAAATGTATTTTGTGATTCTGGGCTATATAAATAAAATTTGATTTGATTTGATTTGATTGTAAGTCATACAAAATGGCAACTTATTTCTGAACAAAACTTTTTACACCTTTACGTTTGTAACTCGCTGCTCCCACATCTCTAGCTTTCTTGTGAATGATGTGATTTTATCTGCCAGATGTGGAAGGTGTGTGTTGCTGCCCTGCATCTGCAGATTTAGCTCATTGAGTTTTTGAAACATGTCACTGAGGTACGCAAGTTTCATGAGGAACTTGTTGTTGTTAAACTTGTGGGCAAGTTCATTTTCCTCCTCCTCTAAAAAGATGCGGATCTCATCCCGCAGTTCAAAGACCCTGGATAAAACCTTCCCACGTGACAGCCATCGGGACTCGCTGTGAAACAGAACAGCTGTGTGGTCGGAGCCCATTTCCTCACACAGTACAGAGAAAATACGTGCTTTGACAGGTCGTGTTTTAATGTAGTTCACTGTAGTGATGACATCCGTCATAACATCGTGCAGGTCGGGACTCAGCTGTTTAGACGCCAGCGCTTCTCGGTGTATCATACAGTGTGTCCACTGCACGTTAGGGGAGACGCGCTTGATTCATCATCTGCTTTGCGTTTAGCTGGGAGCGCTGTCACAAACTTGTCCATGCTGTTATGCTAGCCTTGTAACTAACTAGTCACTCATTTAGCCGTAGCCTTGCCGCGCCCCCCCTGCAATACCTCCGCGCCCCCCCTAGGGGGCGCGCCCCCCAGTTTGGGAACCACTGACATAAGACATATAAGTAGGCAAGTGATGAACTCTCCTGCTGGTTTGTTGTTGTCAGTCCAACAGCCTATAGTGAGCTATAGTGTTTTTATATCATTTAAAATATATCTTAAAATAATACTATTAACGAGAAACTGAATATTAAGTCGTTTTAATTATTTATACTTATTAATTATATCTAATTGTATACAGTATACCGTGATAATTGGGTTACTCCCACATACACTCAAATACACATCTTTGTATGATGGTGATACTGACAAATATTTACATTAGCAGGGGCGCCAATTACCTGACCCGAGTTAATTTCTAGGCTATAATTTGCCACCCAACATTTCTAAACCTACTTGTATCTGGATGACACTGTTGTGCATGAGATCATACTGAAATGACAATGTAATAAAAACGAATATAGGTAAGAAAATCTTAACATATAGTCTTATAGGCGACTGTATTCACACTGATATGATTTTATAATGGATTATATGTGTGTGTGTTTGGGGGGGGGGGGAGGGGGGGGGGCTTTGGAGTAGAGAGAGAGAGAGAGATGATGATGTGGGGGGGAACTCAAGTAATACAGCAGAGGACCACGCGCTATAGAAGAAGGGCGAAGGCACGCGATATGTCTCAAGGATTCAGGTAAGTTTTGATGCAACACACACACTCACACACAGATGGATCATCTTTAAATATGTAGAATGTACATATGAGGTAATGAGAACAACATAAGGTGAAGGTGGTGACGAGACCATCCTCATTGAGCTTAATTCTGTTAAGACAGTTCGTGTATGATTGTTGTTGTTGTTGTTATTATTTCTGTCAACCGATGCTTGAGTGGGATCTTGGGCTGCGTGGTCTGTGGTACCCCACGGAGGGATTTTCTTTCGTTTCTTAGCTTTATTAGAAACCAGATGAGTCAAACCGCGAAGAATGTGTGTGTCTGTGAGAGGACGACGAGCTCAGCCAGCAGTCCAGAGACGTGTTTGGAAAGCGCGCTGTCCGCGGTGCTGAAATCTGGTTCCTGCCTGCGTTTCTCAATGGACAGCGAGCGCGTTTCATTTAACTCGTTATTTGAAATAAATCACGATGTCACGACTTTTTAAAGTACGTGGATGCTCCCACCAGAGCGAACCACCTGCTAGGTTGGGCAAATCCCAGTGGACAGCGGTCCTGCTCAGCCACTACTGCACATTAATCAGATGGGTGTGAGTTAAGTGCCTTGCTCAGAAGCACCTCGATGGCAGTTGATAAGAGAGGCAGAAGGACTGTTTCCAGCTGTAGGGATGTAAAACAGGGCGTTGTTGGAAAGGAGCATGCGTGCTTAGTCAACTCTTCCTACATAAACGTTCAGCACATCTGGCCCTGTTTGTCCCTGGATTACATGTGACAGTACTGTGTCTTATTTTTCTGCAGGTGTGCGTGGATATGCCCCGGGTGTCGTGCTCGCAGATCATGGTCGCTGGGATAAACGTGGATGTACTGTCAGACAGCAGATAGTATGCCTGCACAATTGGCACGGCTCACGCGATGTGGCACAATATGGCACGCGTAAAGATGGCTCTCCTCACTCTCCTGTGTCTCCCCACGTTTTTCCTCCGTGTCTTCGTGCTCTCCCACAGCAGCAGCATCTATGAGCGGTCCGTGGTCCCCCGCGCCGTGTCCCGCTCCGTGGCCCGAATGGACGGAGACGTGATCATCGGCGCGCTCTTCTCCGTCCACCACCAGCCGTCTGCGGAGAAAGTGGCCGAACGGAAGTGTGGGGACGTCCGCGAGCAGTATGGCATCCAAAGGGTGGAGGCCATGTTCCACACGTTAGACCGGATCAATGCCGACCCGGACCTGCTCCCCAACATCAGCCTGGGCTGTGAGATCCGGGACTCCTGTTGGCACTCCTCTGTGGCCCTGGAGCAGAGCATCGAGTTCATCCGGGACTCCCTCATCTCTATCCGAGACGATAAGGACGGGTCCAAATGGTGCATTGATGGAACCCCGTCCAACCAGCCTCCACCCTCCAAGAAGCCAATCGCCGGAGTGATAGGACCGGGATCCAGCTCTGTTGCCATTCAGGTGCAGAACCTGCTGCAGCTCTTCAACATCCCGCAGATCGCCTACTCTGCAACCAGCATCGACCTGAGTGATAAGACACTGTTCAAGTACTTCCTGAGGGTCGTGCCCTCAGACACCCTGCAAGCGCGGGCCATGCTGGACATTGTCAAGCGGTACAACTGGACCTATGTCTCTGCGGTGCACACTGAGGGTAAGAGCTTCCTGACTCGAAAATTACCATAATATTTCAACAATAGCGATATTATCTGTCAGTATGTGATAAAGCTCCATATAGTGACTGAATGATGGCCTCATTATTTGATATCAGAGTTTTGAGGATGACATACATTTGCTGTGTAATTTCTGTGCTATCATTTAGAACATATATAGGATTAGTATGCAGTTTTCTTTTCACAAGACTTTACAGAGATTCTGGCTGTTTAATAGGGTGATTTTAAATTGAGGTGTAATGGGAACCTTGCAAGATAATCACATCTTTAACATTTATTTGATACAAGTCCCCACAAAATTGTGTGTCTGCCAACTAAATTGAGTTTTAGAACCCCAAACAATCCCATCTTCACTCTTTTTTTGTCAATGATCTTTGATTGCAACTTTGCAGGCGCACACAGGCAAGTTTGTCTCTTGTTGGGAACTGATCAGAGATATTTACTATATTCACTCATTCATGTCTTATACTTTCACTCTCATACAGTGCTGTATGTTAAGTAAATATAGGGTGTTGGCTTCATTCATTCATTCATTTTGAGAAATGTAAAAATTGACCACCTCTTCCTTCTCCTTGGCACTTTGTTATAATATCATTATTTATTTAGTAAAACTCAGTCTTTTAACTGTGTTATATGAGCCATTATGGTAACTTAAAAGCTGATAAAACAAAGCACATGAGGACCATTTTAGCATTAACAATTTCATTTTGTGAAACAGTGTTCATTTTAGAAATGTAAAATTAATTCCATAGTTAAATAAGAACCCTGGGGATGAAATGAAAAAATGATGTTCCAAAGTTTGTCGGATACATATGAATTAACATGAATTTTCTTTGTTCCTTAGAGCAGTTACAGTATTCAGTCATCAGTAGTCATGATGTGATCGCTTTCTTTTTGAAAACTCGTCCGTGGTGTGTTTAGCCTAACAGCACAACAGTGCATTGTAGTGGAGACAGGAAGTAAAAGGAAGAGACGGGTTGGGTAGACAGAGTTATTACTGTGAAGTGACTTATGTCTGTGGCTTTTCATTAAAGTCTTAGGGAAACACAGTCAGTAATGTGCACCCAAATGATGACTGACAGGCTGCATTACCCAGGATCCTTCCTGAGAAGCTGTGGACTCACATGAAGTGTGAAACATCTTTGGAGAGTCCCATTATAGTTGGGTGTTAGAGAGGGGCTGTGGCACAGGTTGCTAGATAAAGAGCGTGAGTTCTGGAGATGTAGTACCTCAAGGAATAAGTAGGTGGCGTCAGCTGTCTGACCTTCAACATATCTACAGGCGGATCCCCTGGGACTGAAGTCATAATATAAGGGTAATGACAGACCAGGCAGGAGAAGGCTAAATTCTATTGCAAGCAACCTAAACACACTCAATAGGATGTGAGAGTGGTAAAAGACACAAAGTTCCCACAAATGTTTTGAAAGTTCAAAGTACTAACGTCTAAACTTTAAATTAAATTATGATTTTTAATTCTTTTTACCTTACATATTTTAATATTTAATATTAACTATTGAAATCACATCAAATGTTTATAACGGGGACTTCACATTATAATTTGTGTGATGCAGAGCAGACCTTACCAATTGCAGCCCTTTGACGACTCATGTAAATCTGTGGTTTGTTTTATGTCTCTCTGAAATAGTGGTCAAGACGGTCTTTAGCTCATGCGTTTTCTGCCTCTTCCACCTTAGACAAGTTATAAATGCAGCTTGTTGCCCGTAGCAACAGCTACGACTGTGAAATTGCATAAATTACCTGTGCCGATTATCATTAGTCTGGTGAGAATACTCAAAGCAGGTTTCGGTGGTCATTGTCAAATGGACTGTCAACTAATGCACCACCGCCCACCTGTCTCACAGCCTAATAATTGGATATCATCATTTCCATTTACCAGTAGGAGAATGAAATGAGGCAACTGAAACTATCATCAAAAGACTATTGAAAAACCAACACATGGGCCCATTGTGTGTCAGAGTAAATGCATTACTGTGATGCCTATTTCAGCTGCTGTCTTCTAAAAAACATGCCATGCACAGACAGAGTATCTGTTCTTCATCATCACCCATATAAGGGCCCTCAGGACCCCAGCCTCTCATTGAGGCAATTGCACGACAAATGTTTTCTGATTTTTATGGATTTGTGCTCTTAATTTTCATCTCATCATCGACAACATACACATTCAAATGCAGACACATTCTCAAGCATGCGCAAGTGATTGGATTGTCTGTGTAATCCAGCTCTCATGCTAAAGAGCCACAGGCTTTATCAACAATCCTGACCGTGACACATTAGGCAAAGACAGCAGTCCACATGGAAATAGAAGATTTAGACTAAAACAGCTTTGCACTTTGCTCTTGCAGTTGGACAAGGATCGCCATTCTCACCCCTTCTGCCTTTGATTGCAATCAGTAGCCAGTAAACTCTCTGACACTCATTATCAGAGGATCAGAGCTTCAGCTCAGTTGGGACTTGACTCTATGAACAACTGCTTGGCGGGGGTGTGTGTGTGTGTGTGTGTGGGGGGGGGGGGGGGGGGGGGGGAGTGCATGACATTGATTGTCCATGAGTTAAATAATTAGAAATGTATGGTTGAAAGCAATTATTCATGCTGTTTAATAAAGTCAGTATGTTTTTGCAAGTAACAAGGAATGTCATGCTTGGAATGTCATTTTGATCTCACAATTTGTGAAAAAAAGCCACAGTCAGCATATTATCCATTACCGAAAAGGCTAATTTAAGAAATGGGATTACCACACAGTGACAGTATTTTTCATTAAAATCTTTTATTGTTTAATTCCAGTAAAGACTGAATGTTTCCGGCTCAATTTTGCAGTGCCCTTATCGCTCCAAATTACTAAACAACAGTTTTTTTTATCACCTATAGGAAACTATGGGGAGAGTGCCATGGAGGCCTTCAAGGAGCTGGCCTCTCAGGAAGGCTTATGCATTGCCCACTCGGACAAGATCTACAGTAATGCGGGGGAGAAGCACTTTGATCGCCTTTTGAGGAAACTACGAGAGCGTCTACCCAAAGCGCGTGTAGTGGTGTGTTTCTGTGAGGGCATGACTGTCCGAGGTCTCCTGATAGCCATGAGGCGACTGGGGGTGTTTGGGGAGTTCCTCATCATCGGCAGGTATGGATGTGTTTGTGTGTCTTTTTAATTCACAGTTGAGAGCATCAGATAACAGGCTGGAAGGCTGTGAGATGCCATGTTGTCTTCCTGATGTGCATGTCACCAAGGCAACCAAGACGAATTAGACCACATACCAATAGCACTGAATAGAAATGTTCTCCAGCAATGAATAATTGGTATTTCTGTCACAGACACACAAACGGAGAGGAAAATAATGCCTCTTGTCCATCCTCTCCTGGATTGTGCTGTCTCTTATTTGTTTTTTTTCATAGCAATGACAGTCATTGCTTATTGACTAATCAAAGAGAGGCATGCATACATCGCATGATCACATAGCACACATGAATAACGTATTGAATCAATGTGAATAGTAGGAACATCTTCTTTTTCTGTAATTACCTCTTCTCCTTTTCTTCTCCCATCTCTTCCTCTTCTATCCATATTGCTCCTCTTTCTTTTTTTCTTTCTCTGTCTGTTAGTCGATGTTGAATGACAGTGACTGACTGTAGCTGTAATCTTAGTCATTAGAAAAGGGCAAGTAGTGTCGTCTCACACACTTATACGGTGGCACATTACACAATGTAGTAGCCCTTAAGGAACATTCACAGCTGTCAGAATAAAACCACAGCAACCTTGATGCTACTCTTCAGTTCCTCCATACATTATCTTTCCCCCAACAGGAGGAGATTTTTGGCATCAGTCTGTTGGAAGACAGTTGTCAGCCATATGTTATACAAGCAGGGCATTAATAAGACAGCTAAGAATGTCTAAGCTTGTCCACTGGATACTTGCTGAACACTGCGAAAAACACTCAATATGTTTAGACAAGCTATATACAAGCTTTATAAAAAAACAACTTACTTTTAGACATTCAAGTATTGTTTGGATGAAATCAGATTATGTGTCGATGTTGCAAACATGCTGAAATGAGCAAATGTTTGGTGTAAAATATTTTTGTATTTTTGTCATTGCCAACAAATCCCATGAAATCACAAATATTGTCCTAACAAATGGTGTAATCCATTCGCATCAGTGGCCGCACAGTTGCACGGGCTAACATATTTTTCATCGCCATGAACATGGATGGTTGGGTCATTTATTTTGGGTCTATCCCACATTCACTGTCCTGCTGCTGTACTATAAATACTGACTTGAGCACAAAATGTGTATTAATACGCAGCTGGAAATAGTCCCTGACAAATGTAATGGTATATAGGTATATAATTTGTTAGCCTTTTATTCAAAAATCTTTGTTTTCCATATGAACCAGTGGTCTTAGTACTGAAAGACACTGACAGGGTAGGGGAGTCATAAAGTATTGGGAGACAGACTGTTGATTTTAGTCTTGTCGTGGGATTTGTTGGCCATATGAAAAATGCAGAATGTTAATTAGGACAAATTTTTTCCATGAGATGTTACTGTCATCTGTAATTTTCTTGTACATAGCTGGACATGTATATATGATTCACTGGTCTGATCAACATCACTCTACTGAGGAGAAGAAGAAGCCTTCTCTATTTTCTATAATATCTCCCATGAAGAGAAGACAAGCGCTGCCCTTACCGGCTTCTGTTTATGTTGTATGTGTTTTATCCAATGCAAACATACATATATAAGTTCTTGGCAGTCACTCTGTCTTTTAAGATGCAGAACATGCCTTTTCAATTAACCATTATAATGACACTCTAGGATTACATTCCTCCCCATCTCTCTCGCTTTTTTTTTTTTTCTTTCCTCCACAGGAGATGGGAAAGTGGGTCTTTTTTTAGCTTTTGTGGAAGTCTCCATGGGCGGAAGAAATGCTTTTGGGTCACAGAGAGAAAGAGAGAGTGAGAGACAGAGACCAAAAGAGATAGAGAGACAGAGTGTGTAAAACTGACAGAGGAAGTCTGGGCCAACACAGATGCACAGCCGTGTGTGTGTGTTTCTTGGCATGAGTGAAGCTGGCAGACAGGTATTGGTTCATCAAAAAGGAGTGTGTTTTCTTAATTCATGCTTTCACCTCTCAGTCTCTTCTTTATTATTGTAAATCAAAGCTTAGATTATTAAAGGTTCATGTGGTGATGTAGCACAAATAATGGCACAGTGGACAGAAAGTCAGAATTTGCAACTGAAGTCTTTCGCCTTTTTTTTTTAGCCTTTGCTGCCCGGTTCTTGTGGATTACATCAGATAGAGAAACATACATCTGGATGGGGAAAAAAAAGGATGTCAAAATGTTTGCAATCAGCAAAATCAGTGAGGTAGTGAGGCAGCTACGGCTCTTGAGGATGAGAAAACTGGAGTTTATGCATCTGGATGCGGACAAACAAACACACTACAGAAGAGAGAGGGTGTAGTAAAAATGAAAAAAGAAAAGAAGAGCAGGCAGTTCTTTGGTATTTCCACCATACAGTATATAAATGATGACTATAGAACACAATAGAGGCAGACAAAAGCTGTACAACAACGGCTGCATATATTACAAGTAGACAAGCAGAGTGTTTTGAATTTGAAAGCTTTTATTTTTGCTGCCCAGCTAACCTGCTCTTCAGACAAGGGCCAGGTGTTGCAACGTGTTCGACCCACTTCATCCCTGAACCGCAGACTTAACTCGCATCACTTTACATCCACTCTGCGCTGCTATTGTCAGTCAGAGGGGGCTCTTGTCTTTCTCTCCTTGCAATGTCAGTCATAATTTTTGCCAATCAGTTGCCTCCATTACTCTATGATTGCACACAAACACGCAGACACATGGGCACAAATAGAGAGAGACGGCATTTATTCCAAGTACGGACACCTCATTCCTGACAGAGGAAGAGAGCTTATCCACTTCATTCAAATCAAGAAGACATTGTCTTCTTGATATGTTCAAGCACTTTGTCAGAGTGATTGTTAGAACAACTTACCCATCAAGTGAATTGCGATGAATTGTGCAAATTTTGTTTGAGTAAAAACTTGGTTTCAGGTCAGTAGTGCAGTTTTACTCTACACATTGGTCTTCTCTGTTGGGATGTACACAATGCACAGATCTTCTGCAAAAATAAATACAAATGCACCTCTACTGCTGCAGCAAAAAGAAGAATGTTAGATGTTTCAAAGAGTGGTGAAGTAGATTTTTAATTGTTAGTTGAACATGATATGAAATATCTGTGAGCTGACAGTAATCATAGTACCAATGAAAATATCTGGAGTCTGTAATTTTTAACTAAGGCTTCCCTGAGGCAAACTCCATTAAATCCTCTTGCAGTTAAAATAAGTATTCAATTTCTGAATCTTGAACGTTAATTTCCACCTACTCACTTATATAAAGACGGCCCATGGAATAGAAGTCTTTCTGCTAAGCTGTGGTTTTCTGCCGCTTTGAAAACTAGATATGGATCTACTGTACATGTCTTTTGTTATCATTCCCTGCACTGCCTGCTCCACAAGCCTAGTTTCTGAATGGCGGCATGGAGTGAACCCACCTACCCGTTTGCCTGCTTGCTTGCTCTCTTGCAATTAGCAGCATTTGTTTTCTCTCTCCCTCTAATGCTGCTTGAATGCTGTTATTACCAAACATTATTTGCATAAGCTGCTTTTCCACATGTAACACTGTTTCTGTCTTTCACACACACAGTCTTGGTCTGGGTCCCATTTTGAATGCTTGACTCTTGTTTTTTTTTTTTTTTTTTTATTCCTGACAAAATAGACAGGGATACAGGAATATGGATGTTCTATCTCTGTAATGGCTTGGCACTACATAGTCATTGGCAGGCTATGACTGTGCCTTTTGAGACTGTGCTGGGGTGCAAGGAAAGCTGTGAACCCATATTGTGTGTGTCACATGCATTTCTGCACTCGGCTGTCCTATTTTCTATAACAAGGAGGACTGAGGTTTTTCCTCTAAGCTTGAATAAATGAAACGTTTAGGGAGCCAGCGAGAGAGGAGTTGTGGCGCGACACATTTAGCTGCCTTATTCCTGTCATTTCCGAGGCTTTCATCTCCTCTCCATCTCATGAAGGAGAGAGCGTGGAGGATGCGGAGTTCTGCCTATTGACTTTCTTGCGAGTAATTTGGCAAATAGCGGGACAGAGCGAAATAAAACGGCGAAAAGATAGCTAGTGTTAGTTTTGTTATGAGAGAAGAAGAGGGTATGATTTCCTTCCTGCTTTACATACAGCAGGACTGTGTTTATCCTAAAATCACGGACAGGTTGTTCCAGATCAGCGACTCACAATATGCTGCACGCTCTTCCTTGGCTCACTTTCCTGAAACATCATTCTTTCATTAGGCTTCCAGTTTAGCGACTGATACATTACTTATGAATGTATGAACTCGAGAAAGCGAGAAAAAAAAAGAGCAAAGGGTGGTTAAAAGGTGGGTGGGTGGGGACTGAGACAAAAAAGAGAAGAGACATGGAGAAATGAACCTCCGTCTTTACCATCTTTTTGACCCTTGGCACCAAAGCAATCTACATGTAACTTTAGTGAGACTTTACTGGGTGCATCATACAGCAATCCATCTCAAAATAATGTTTTGCCAGCAGGGCAGGATTTACTGTACTGGAGTAAAAGACTTGTGTGCTGCTTGTGCTATTGTCACCATGGAGATTTAGTTTGGGCTCACGACAGAATTGGTGTGATCGTCTCACTGCAGATCTGTCATTCAATCTGTCAGCGGGGCTCCAAACACAATTGTCCCTTCTCAGAAAATATGTCTGACATCTGAAAAAAAAGTCCTCCCAAGCAGCAACAGTAACAACAATTGTAATTATAAGATAGGACACGCTGTCAGTGTTCACGCAGTAATGGAGCCCTGCTTCCGTCACACACGTGTGGCTCTGAAAAGTACAGTATATTCAAGTCGAGTCAGGATTTATGATTGATTCTGTTTGTGTTCCAGTGAGCAAGGGATCACAATGAGCTGCATCTGAATATTTATAACAACGCCTCTGATGTTAATTGAAAGCAGCCACACATTGTCAAGGACATCTCTCTCCTTCCAATTGATGCCTTGTGTTCTCTTGTGCGAGGGGATGGCTGAATGACATTGCAGTGATCAGAAATAGCACACTGGCTTTGCATGTGGACATAGTTGTCACATCATGATTCGCTGTAGCCAAAATGCGTTCTTGTACATGGGACCATTGGAACAGTGTATGTGCGGTATATAACACGCATTCACAAAGAGAATGGTGAATGAAGGCACACAAGACGCTATAAATCACTTTGTAACAATAGATTAGTTGAGAAAATGATTCATTAACATTAACTTTGATTATCAATGACATTTTTTTTTCTGGTTTCAGCTCCATAATTGTAAATTGAACACCTTTGGGTTTTTAACTGGACAATTTAAAGGTATTACATTGGGCTCTGAGCAATTATGATGTGCATTGTTCACTATTGTTATATGGTATTGTTTTATGCACATCCAGCGGCACATCCAGTAAAGGAAAAGTAGTACTCCATACACTGGATTTTGCAAGCTCCCTAAAATTAACGATGCATTGTTTTATAAAGGCAGACATACATAGCCCTGGCATGTCTCCTCAAGTGCCAAAACGTAGGCTTCTTATATATTTATCTCATGTATAATTACAACATTGATTTCCCCAACCTCATGTCCTAAAAAGATTTGGATCAGCATGATTGATCTCATAATTGTAGTCATTTTTCTTAATAGACTAAAATACAAACATTTGTCAATAATGAAAACATCGATTGCATCCTTGAAGAGAGTTTGGACTTATCGTACCTTCATACCTCTGAAACAAAGACGATCTTGTGGTCGTTATTGTGGTATTGAGCAACAAAAATTACAAAAACAAATTCGGGAGCATTTAAACTGTAGTGTTTCCTTCGGCCTTATGTAATGGTTTTGCACTAAATCGATAATAAGATCTTGTCATCCAACAGTTATTGCTGCTGCTAATATTTGATGCAGAGACTTTGTCATGGGGTTTAGTAATGAGTTAATGCCACTTGGTAGTAAAAAGCAAAAAAGGATTTTCTCCCAGCAATGTTCACTGTCAATGTAGGAGGAGGAGGAGACTGATCTCCCAACTCAAACTAGGGCATGATGAATAAGTAAAAGCAGCCTGGATGGGCTTTTAAAGGCTCCCCGGCTCACCCAGGGCCCTCTGTCTGTGTTACCTCAAGAGAGTCCTGCAGCTGCAGCCATGTAGCCAACAAGCCGTCACTACTCCAGAAACAGAAATAAGAGAAATGGAGGAGGATGAGAAATCAGGAAGAGAGAAGTAAAAGCAGAGAAGAGAGTAGTATGGATATTTCTTTTACTCTTCTTCTTTAAGCCCCCATTCACTGTTTAGGTAAGTAAGGCTCGCTCACAAGTCAGTTGACATCATGGTTTAGTTTTGTCCCAATCTCCTAACAGGCGAAGAGGCAGTTATTTTATTGGTTTTGACCCTTGATTCCCATGAAGTTAGAAAAGTACACATTGGGTTTTTTAATTAATTAATTAATTTCAAATAATCCTAGTCATCCTGAACATGAAAATTTACAATACATTTATTTTTGAAGCTAATGAGAGACTTTGAGAATCAGATGAATGCAAAGAGCACAAAACCTTAAAACACTGCCTACACCTCAATACATCAGTAATAAAAATAGAACTCTGGAGCAGGACGTTCTACCAACATGAGTACTTTTACTTGAATACTTATGTACAGATTTTAGATAATATTCAGTACGGGTCACAGATATAATAATTCTGGGCAATAAACAACAAAGAGAAAGTGATAATATAATATAATTCTCATAATTACACCAGTTGACAATCTATTGATCTGTGAACGATACAGATTAAAAGTTTTTCCATTAACTACCTAAACTTTTATTCTAACACTTGCACAGAGCAATTAGGAAACTCTTGACTCCCCTTTCCCTGCCCTTCCTCTTTTTAAAGTAACTCTTCCCATTCATTCTCCAGGGGAAACGGTGCATGTGATTAAATCTCTGCCCTGCCAATTAATTCAAGGCTTCATAAATATACAAATGTGCTATCAAACTGGAACTAGATCATCCGGGAGAGTCGGGGGAGCTCTCAGTCTACTCACTGTTGTCTATGACTCTATAAATTATCCAGCTGTTGACGTGCTGCGCTCCTCTAAACAACGCCACACATCATCGAGTCTCAGCAAATCAACAAAATATACACATCCCGTTATTAAGCATATGGCAAATAGAGATAAATACTGACATAAATTACTTATGATACATATTTGGAAAGTTAAAGATCAATGGAAATCTTGTTTACACTGTTAAAATTAGCCTCAGCCTTGGAAAAAAAAATCTTGACCTGGTTCAACTTTCAAATTTGAGGGATTTAGCAAGACCATCCTTACCAGAAAGAGCAGCGTTATGTTTGTTTCAATCCTCATATAATCCATGATTATCTTTTCCTGATAATAAAGTTTTGCAACTTTGACATTATAACAGTATAACGAATCACAAAAAGCATGACATTTCCTCTTTATGTCCTCAAATAGTTATTTAATGCTATTAATTATTATTAAGCGCTGACTCCTTAATTTACTACAGGTGTTCCTCCAGTATATCAGTAGATCTGACTCCGGTTATGTAATAATGGGCCTTCCAATATGCAGTGTGAAGCTGCGGAACATTAAGGTGACATTAAATTAGATTTTGTCCCATTAGGCATCCCTCCGGTGGCCCGAGTGTTTTGATGAGCTGTTTGAGAGAAGAGGGAATGTCATTTTACTTCATCACAATCTCAACTGTGAGAAACAATCAAGCATGTCTTCGAAGCATTGTGCATTATTCATATGCAGTGTTCAACAGCACTCTTTGTTTCTCTATCTTCTTTTAATCTAAAAAGCAATCTGTTTTCCACTATTCTGTAGCTAAATTGTACTCAGTAGACCGCACTAAATTTAGTTACCATGTCAGGTAAGGTTCGTTTATGATAAGCACTTGGAACACAAATCTGAAAGGTGCTGTGTGTTTGTGTGTTTGTATCTATCTGTACTGAATACGCTGACAGAGGAAAGGACAGAGACAGTATTTACTTGGAGTGAATGAAGGAAATGTGACTGGGGCAAATGATATCCATGTGAGTCTCTGACTCTAAATTCAATTAGGAGAGTGAAAAGTGTGAGTCAGTTGAATTGTTCTTTCTAAATATACAGGAATAATACAACAAACAGGCAGATATCATTACCCAGAAAAAGAGATTACAACATTACTGGTGTAACTCTTTGTGCGTCAGAACTTGTGTGCATACAGTGGGTGTATACTATGTGTAATTTAATAGCTATTATCCTACTTGTACCTTACTAAACATGTTCACTTCCAGCCATTTTGAAAAACCTCAATACTGCATACATGTACATGAAAAAAAATGACTTTTCCTATCAGAAGTCAGTTTGTGAATGGGGTGTTGTATTGCAGCTGACTAAACAGTCCTGGGGTTTCCTGCCAGGACATTAACATCCCCCAAACACTGAGGTTTGCAACTGCAAACATCTTTTTTCAATATAATTTAAAGGATAATTATAAGCCAATGCTATGAAAGGACCAAAACCGAAATGTTTAAAAACACATCAATGAGCCACACCATTACACTAGACGACGTGTGTCTTCATTATGAACAACATATGAACTGACAGTAGAAAAAAATGTGTATATGGTCTTTGATACTGGTCCACGATTTGACTACAGTATATTTTTAAAGCAGACTGGGCAGTTGACTATACCTTTAGAAATGTGATTGCTTATAGGAATATAATAGAACCAGGGAGGCAGACATCAGGGTCAGCAGGAGACAGATTTAACTGGCAGATGGCATGAGTTCTACTTTCAGGATAGTCTTCATACAGCCTGTCTCCTGCAACTCAATCTGCAGGAATCTGTATGGCCTTTAGCTTGAGGAAGGAACGAAGGTTCATGGTGCCCTCCTTACATTCACACATTGAATAGTTGACTGTCTCCTTTTTCTTGACTGATGGTAATTGTGGTCAAAAAGGTCAGAGACTTTGACCTGGACACACACACACACACACACACACACACACACACACACACACACACTTATCCATCACCCGAAACATCCCATGTGTGCGAGGTAATTGGCTCCATGGTGAGTGATACCTAATTGGTGTGTAGCTGTCAATAGCAGCAGGTATTTCAAGACAGCAGCCCAGAACCGTGATGGAAGATAGAAAGACACAGAGAGTAAAATTTAGAGAGACGGAGAGACGGAGCAGTGCTCAGTGCGCTGCTGTTTATCTGTTAATTTGTTTTTCAGTGCCCCCTTCACTGGTGTTTTCCATTTCTCTCAGAGCCCACTGGCCAGCTGCGTTGTCCAAATTAGCTTGGTAGGGGTAGAAATTCTTGCGTGCGAGTGTTACACAAGCAAGCAAGCAAACAAACGAGCAAGCTGAAGGGATTGTTTAAAGCCTACAATTACGGTTGAGGCACTATTGTTGAGATTTCCATCCTCTTAAATTGAGGATTGCTGCAGTGGATTTGATAAACCTCCAGCCAATGTTTCTGTGGTAATTTAACAGTACAAGAGGAGAGGTTGTAATCTACCTTGTAGTGGAATCTCATTATTTAAATGGAAACAACACACGTGACCTTCAGTTTGGTTTTGTTCTCTGGCTTTCTATTGTCGTGCTTTGCTGTTTGATGGGAACTTACCCATTAGTTTCCATCATTATTTGGTCATTCATGAAAATCATGAATGACATAGAGAATCTACCTTCTTACTGAAACCTGTGTTGTTAATGTTGTGGTGTAGATGTCAATATGAAGGTATGCTATGCAACAACCCAATATAAAAGACCTGTTACAGTGACAAATACTGACTATTATAATTGTCTGGCAACACCTCTGACTATATTATGACATAGTTTCATTCAATATTTTGTCATGCACTCTTTCTCTTGCACTGTGATTTCTATATCATTACCTCTTCTTCTGTCTCTCTCGCTCCTGTAGTGATGGATGGGCAGACCGTTACGAGGTTGTGGAGGGCTATGAGCAGGAAGCAGAGGGAGGAATCACCATGAAGCTGCAGTCTGAGGTAGTCAAGTCCTTTGATGACTACTACCTGAAGCTGCGTCTGGACACCAACACCAGGAACCCCTGGTTCCCCGAGTTCTGGCAGTACCGTTTCCAGTGCCGCCTGCCCGGCCATCCACAGGAGAACAAAAACTACAAGAAAGTCTGCTCCGGTGGGTGGAAAAAGAGGAATGACATTTTTTTTCATGTAGAAGAGAATTTTGTGGTAGTAAGGACTAGACAAACACTTTTATTTTTCATGTATTGCTCTCAGGCATCATCCTATGTTGTTTCATCTATCTGTCAGTGAGAGAAGAGGGTTAAATTTGACCAGAGTGTGCAACTCATGAATAATAACAAAAACTGTGTATTTTTTTCCCCCTCTGTTTTCCTCCCTGAATATTTTCTTCCTTTGCTCACAAAAGGTGATCACGGTAAATTGTGTTCTTGACTTGTTTTATAGCATTTAAATCATGATTCAAAGTACTCAACAATCCAATCAAAATATAAATAAATAAGTCAAAATGAATGCTGCTATCAAAATGTGCTCAGCATACTTTCAATTAAATGATTAAACAAAAAAAAGATAATCTAGTGATTAGTAAATAAAGGTATGCTTACAATTGCTGCACAGTCATAGTTGCTTTTCTACTGTCTCTTATCGTTTTGTATCACACGTTTACATACTTCTTTTATCCCAAAGATCTTCAAGGTGGTAAGTGCATTTTTCTAGCCACTGCTATGGTGATGGCTTTCATTTAAAATTGCACCTGCACTCTGTAAGCTTTTAACTCCTCCAAGACAGGCAGAGAGTTTGACTGATGCTTTGTTAAAAAACATCACTCTCCGTAATGCCTTATCTTAAAACTGCAATCTTGTCAAATGGGGGGAAGACTTGATCCTGGCAGTCTCAGGTTATTGGTTGGAGTCAGGATTGCATCAGTCAAACTCTAATAAAAAGCACTGTATGAGGAATGAAAAAAAGAAAACAGCCTTACACATTGAAAAACTGCACAAAGGAATGGCTCACCCTGCACACACCGTTCACCCCCAAACCCCTAAAACACTTGAAATGTATCGAGATCACACCCTTTGTTGTCTACAGTATGTGCATGTTTATTTCGAAGACAAAAGATATTAATATTTTAAATGCACCGTCTGAAGAGGCAAAACGTAAATGAAATGCTAAACGTTGGAAGAAATATCTTCATACAAGAATAGAAAGAGAATTTAACTTTTCCTACTTTTGTTAGACTTTTCTCTGTGAGACAGTACCTTTACTTTTGTATAACTTGGCTTCAATATTCTTGGGATTTTTCCTAATAATGGTTCCCTACATCTGTTTCCTATTGCGCCTTTGGACATCATGTTTTGATTTTGTTGTATGCTAATATATTTTGCTGCAAAAGAGGGCTCTGTTTTGCAATACATTCTACACATCTGGTTTAAATTTCATCAGGATATTTTTTTTATTTTTGCAGCACAATATTTATTATGCTTTTATCCCCACAGTGTAGCTGCACTTTGAATATAGCACAAAAAGAACGAACAAACAAGAAGTCTTTCTGCAATTGTATTTCAAAGTTATTCCACGTTTTTTTGACGTCTTCTTCTTTTCTCCTCTAACAGGAAATGAGAGTCTGCATGAAAACTATGTTCAGGATAGTAAGATGGGTTTTGTCATCAATGCCATCTATGCCATGGCCCATGGCCTCCATGATATGCACAAGGACATGTGCCCGGGGCAGACAGGGCTGTGTGAGGCCATGGACCCTATCGATGGTAGCAAGCTGCTGGAATACCTGCTGAAGACATCCTTCGGAGGAGTTTCAGGGGAGGATATTTATTTTGATGAAAACGGAGACACCCCAGGAAGGTAAGAGGAGACGGAGGAGTAAGGTGTTTAGAATGTACGAGAAGGCAGAAAAAAAATGGAAATGGAAGATTTAATATCGTTAATCTGGTTTTAATCTGTGAATTTCTTTCCTCTCAACATTCACTCATTAGCATGCGTGCACATGCACTCATGTATGCGCAAATCTTGAGCACGGAAGTATGTAATTAGTTTGGACTGCAACAGCCTCTGACAGTCAGAAAACACAGCCGTGTCATTCTTTTCGTCAGTTAAAGGTTAGGTGGAGCACATCCTGGTTCAGTATAAAAATGAGGCCACAGTGTGCGCTCTAGTACGAGCTCTTGATGTCACACTAACAGGGTTGTAAAAGCTGTTTAAGCGACTGGATGAGAAGAGTGTGGATAAGAGAAGAGGTTTGCTGAGCTGAGTATTTGTTATCAATAAATTACTTGTCACTCTCTCCTTCTACCATTCCTCTTTCTACCTTTTCTACTCTGCCCCCCGTCTGATCTTATTTGTGTTTCTTTCTCACTTAATAAACTCATTCCCTCTCATTATAGTCCTTCGTCTCTCCGTCTGTCCAACCAGGTATGACATTATGAATCTACAGAATGTGGGGGATACTCGCTATGACTACATCAATGTGGGCTCTTGGCATGAGGGCATCTTGAGCATCGATGACAACAAGCTATGGATGAACAGCAGCGACATGGTCCGCTCAGTCTGCAGTGATGCCTGCTCCAAAGGACAAATCAAGGTAGGGACCAAACCGTCCTCAGTGTTTAAATTAACATTACCAGTATTCATTTAGTCTGGAAAAACCTGAAGTCTGAAAAATCAATAGCCATTAACGGTGGGGAATTTGCTGTGTGGCTCTGGGGGGATTGTCTAAAACTATCTCGGAGTGTTATAATATAACACCATGCCAGTGTTTATACCAGTAAAGTAAATACCAGCAGACTTAATTTAACAATGATTCATCTTGAACTAGCCAATTTTCTATGGCAACAAGTAGATATGTTTGGCCAATGAGACACAAAGAGTTTTTACAATTATTTTGGTGTTTATAGGCTCCAAGAATGCCAACAGAAGTGGGATTCATTTGTCTGTGTTGAAAAATGCTTTTCCCAAGTTGTCTCCAGTCATGCTGGCGGCTCTGTGAGTCTGTACCTGGGAACATCAGTTCATTAACATGTTAACTGACATACAGCTGATGTATAGTAGGTAGTAGTCTACCATTGAGGACAATGGGAACGTCATTTGTTTTGCAGGTATAAATTATTAGACTGAAACATTTTGATCTGATGATGCAGTTAGAGGTTAAGAAAATACCAACGTTATTATAAATCCAACCCGAGGGGGAGATGTCACTCTGAATCAAAAACATATTCTGCCGGTGCTGCTAGATAAAAAGGCAGGTGATCACCAGAGTAAGTAGGATTTATCCTCTAGGGGACATGAATGTCTCTACGGCATTTCATGACAATCCATCCAATAGCTGAGATATTTCAGCTCGGACTGACACTACCATCCCTAGATCCACACTAAAATAAGAGTGCAATCAGTTAAGACAGAGATGGTATTTCCCCTGTGCTCTCAAGCAACTGGTAACTATGTCACTGCTCGGATGTGATTTGCCGTTCTTGCATCTCGATCCTTCCCATGTCTTCTCTTTGGTAATCACCCAACGCGTCCTCAGCCGGCCAGCAAACTTTTAGGATGTGTCTTTTTCTGTGTCCTCCTTTTTTGAGCTATTTTGGCATCCTGCTTCATCAATTAGATACTAAGTACAAGAATGCACACGTCTGTCTCAGTCTGATTAAATACGATGAGAAATATTCTGATTAAAAAAACAAAACACTAATTGGCCTATATTAGATCAAAAATTATTTAAAAATTTAGCTTGCACAAGGTGTACAAATGAATCTCTATGGCTTTCACCCTACCTGGTTGAGAAGAGACACAACAGTTTCTAAATAATAAACGCTACTATTGAGCCCAGTTTGAAGAAATGCCCTGATTTGCTTCATCCAGGGCCGATTGTTTTCAGTCTAGCTATACACTAAGTCGCCCTGAGGGAGGGTGCATCCTCTCTCTTGGCTGCTTCCCCGCTCTATCTGCTTTTGTTTCTTGCCCCACTTATCACCCTGTTTTACATATCACAGTGCTGGTAACAGCTTCTCTGGGGGCAGAATGTAAAAGCAGTTGGCCTTGTTTTATAAACAGTATGTCTGGGGCTCAGGAAAAATAAACTGCACCCTATCAAGCACCAATCTCGTCTTAAATATCACCTCGATGCTGATTACATATTTAGGTTGTCTTGCGTGCCTGTGTCCTCTCATTGTTGATGTCGGGCCTCTCTGTGTGCAGGTGATAAGGAAGGGCGAGGTCAGCTGCTGTTGGATCTGCACTACATGTAAAGACAATGAATACGTCCAGGATGAGTTTACCTGCAAGGCCTGCGAGCTAGGATGGTGGCCCGATGACGACCTGGCAGGTAGGAGACACAAAGTCAGAAACTCCTCCTCCGTATTACATATTTCTTACTTCTTATCCAACCCAAAGTCATTGTTTTAGCCTTTCCCTTATCAGGACATTTATATCTTATAACACCAATCTGCCTGAAACAGCACAAACCCTTTCTATCAGACAACCTGTTTCCCCTCAAAAAAATGTCATCCTTTACCCATAAGCCTGTTCGTACTTCGCACCCTGACACCTCCTTTCGCTGATGCTTTTCATGATCCAGATCCTATGACCCTGCTCTCTTATAGCTTTCTCAGCCTCCACATTAGTCCTCCTCTCTCCTCTTTCCCTTGTTGTGACCCAGTGGTTGTTTTGACAGCGTTTTATAGAGTTGAGAGGAGCTCTCAGGTCCCAGGTGTAAAATCCTATTACTGCCATGAGAGGCTTGGGGATACATTTCAGCAGTCTGTCGAGGAAGACATTCTCCCTTCACTCTCATTACATGTCCCTATCTGGAGAATACTAATAGAGAGAGTTGGTATCCTATTCATAGAGTGAAAATGAACTGTCCATATGTTCACTTATTTTCTTATTTAGGACAGGATTTTATTTATTTTTTAATATAATTTGATGATAACACTTGTTTCTCTTGAGTGACTTTCCTCAGAAAAAGTGAAACCGAGGATTGTGAGCTTTGTTTTTGAATTATTCAAAGGTCTTCGTAGAGCTTAAATTTGATACTATAGGTGTTAGAGGAATAAGGAATTTGAGGATTGTGTAAGAACGGATACAGATAACTGCATTTCATCTTTGCCACCCTTGTACATTTGCACACAGTGAAGCTGTTGCCTCGGTTAAAAAGGCTGAGTGGTCAAAAGAAATGAAGCACCAGTTTGCTGCACTGCCCCAAGTGTGTCTCTTGTGCTTTTGCAGGAGTGCCTTTAAATAATATTTCAGTGTGACAACTAGTTTACACCTTGATTTGCACATTAATTTCATTGGTGTTGAAAATATACATGCTTTCTCAGGCATGTATATTATATATGTATATGTAGACAAGTTATAGGTTATTTTAAAAATTCCAGTTTCTCATAATTTGACATATTGGGAGTTAGCAGGCCAGACCAGAAGTAGGTTTCTCCATGCATAGCGTTGCCTGTGATAGTAGTGACTGTAATGCTATTAGCAGCAGCATGTAATTTATGGAGTGTCAAGCTGGGGAAGTCTAAGGATGTCAGTTTTCTCGCATTAAGCTCTACAAATGTCCTCTGTGTGTTCGATGACAAGTAACGCAACGGGTGCATCATGACAGAGTTTACACACATACCCACATGTCTGCATGTACCCATTTGGCATAGCATGGAAATAAGAGAGAGATCTGACACAACTGGAGCTTTGAGATGTGTATGATGACACATGCAAATGAGTTCCCAAGCAGTTTTAGGTACAGCTGACTACTCTAGTGTCTCCAAATCTGTGTTGCTCTCATCTCTCCCACCTCTCTACTGTCAGCTCATTGTTTATTTTCTCTTTTCTAATATACCTTTTTATTCACCTCAACAAAAGATTAATCTCACATGTCTTTTGCTCTCCCCAGTTTGCCAGCCCCTGCCTCTGAAGTATCTTGACTGGGCGGATGTGGAATCCATAGTCGCAGTGGTTTTCTCCTGCGTGGGCATCCTGATTACCTCCTTTGTCACCTTTATCTTCATCCAGTACCGTGATACCCCCGTGGTGAAGTCCTCCAGCCGAGAGCTCTGTTATATCATCTTGGCAGGCATCTTCCTGGGCTACATCTGTCCATTCACCTTAATCGCCCGTCCCACAGTGGCTTCCTGCTACCTGCAGCGGCTCCTGGTGGGCTTGTCATCTGCCATGTGCTACTCTGCCCTGGTGACCAAAACTAACCGCATTGCCCGCATTCTGGCAGGCAGCAAGAAGAAGATCTGCACCAGAAAGCCCCGTTTCATGAGTGCCTGGGCCCAGGTGATCATTGCCTTTATGTTAATCAGTGTACAGCTAACTCTGGAGATCACACTCATCATTCTGGAGCCCCCCGAGCCCATCAAGTCGTACCCAAGCATACGTGAGGTCTACCTCATTTGTAATACCAGCAACATAGGCATGGTGGCACCACTGGGCTACAACGGCCTCCTAATCATGAGCTGTACCTATTATGCCTTCAAGACGCGGAACGTCCCAGCCAATTTCAACGAGGCTAAATATATTGCCTTTACAATGTACACTACCTGCATCATCTGGTTGGCCTTTGTACCCATCTACTTTGGTTCCAACTACAAGATCATAACCACATCTTTCTCCGTCAGCCTGAGTGTAACAGTGGCACTGGGGTGCATGTTCACACCCAAGATGTACATTATCATTGCCAAACCAGAGAGGAATGTCCGAAGCGCCTTCACCACATCTGATGTGGTGCGAATGCACGTTGGAGATGGGAAGTCTGCAGCTCCCTGCGGGAGCAACAGTTTGCTCAACATGTTCCGCCGGAAGAAGCCTGGATCTGGCAATGCCAAGTGAGTGACATTTTATGTTGTTTATTTTGCCAGATTTGATTGTTTCCTGAAATAAATGACTAGAGACAAAGTGAAGAGATGCCTAAACACTCAAATGATGCAGCAGACTGTCCAAAGTTGAACTTTTAGCATTTTTAATAATATCATCACACATTTGCAAGTGATATGCAGGTGCTTCTTTTTAATAGGAAATAATTATTCCAATTAACTTTTCAATGCCCCCAGTCTATGCTAAATTAAACAAATGTTGAATTACTGATGTAGATACACAGTTGATATTTATGTGGCACATCCCCCTACCCATTGAGAACAATGTGATATTGATGAAATTAAGCTAAATTTAATAGACTTGAGACAGGATGTTCTTCTTTAATTGGTTTAAAGATAATGGGCCATGCTAAGGTGTCAATCATAATTTTAAGTGTAGATTTCAAAATCTAGTTAAGATCTAAGTTAGATGTAAGACTTGCATATAACTTTTTTGAGATTCACAGCAGTGACACACGGAGAGTTTTCTAAAGTAAGGAGTGGGGAGTATAATCCTAATATGTTTACACGTTGTCTCTCACCCGTGCTATGCAGCCTTTTCTAATCGTCTAACCTTTTAACACTTTGAACTGAGCAGCATATTGTCTGCAAGTGTAGAGGCTGGTAAATGTTGGCATGGGGGTCATTCAACACCTTTCTTGGAGAGCTGCACTGTCAACTGAGACTTTTGATGCATTACATTACATACAGATGAAGATGATCATGAATCGATCAGCTTGATTGATTCAAGGAGGAGCTCATGAAGTCCAAAAGAAGGCTGTTTATTTAATGAGACATAGTACTGCGTTATCCTTAACACGAATTGGTAAGAATAAAGTGTGTAGTAAGTCAACATTCCTGATTTAGTTGACTTACGGCTTGAGTTATTTTGAATTCATAACACAATCTGGCAGGTTAAATGTATCTGATGATTTAGAGAAATCACTTTCCCCTGTGATTCTGGCATTTCTCAGCTGGTGAAATGTGTTTTTTGACACTGCAGCCCTCCAAGAAGAAGATCTGCCACCCTGCTGCTTTTTGGTTTATCCTGAATTAACCTCACATTTAACTTTTCTCAGCATGAATGCCCCTCCCCTCCCCGTCCCCACCTCCCTAACTAATCACATTAGAGCCAGTTCTAACCCATTCTGCACTCAACTCGTGTGTCGTCTTCAGGCCAGTTCAGGCACCAATAGAAACACTTGCATGCGTCCCATTTCTACAATATAGACGAATAGTTAGACAGGACAAAAAATGAGCTGGATGGCTCCTAATTGCATAAGATCAATGTTTGAAGCGATTTGTAGATCATAATGCTGTCTGCAGCACATTATGATTCACCATGTTTGTGAGGTGCCACAGTTGTTAAATGAAATGCTCTTTAGAGTGAACCCTCTTAACAAGGCTGTTAATGTCAAGTCATGTGGTTAAAACGGATTTTAACATGTTGAAATGCTGCTGCTCCCTTGTGTCATGCTGCTGCAATGTTGATGTTGTTTTTTTTCCAACTACCTCCCGGTTTCCTGTGTTAGTAACTTGAGTCTTTATCTCGTTCATAGTTCTAATGGCAAGTCTGTGTCATGGTCTGAATCAGGTGCAAGACACCCTCCGAGGGGGGGGAATGTGTGGCACAGACTGTCTGTGCATGTGAGGAAACAGGAAGCCGGCTTGAATCAGATGGCGGTCATCAGGCCCCTAACTAACACCCCCAACCCCCACAGTTGTGAGCCCTCCACTTGCGACCTTGGCACAGATCCGCACCTCCCCCAAGAACCGCCTGGTGCTAAGCCTCTATACAACCTGGTGGAAGAGGATGACGAGGACAATGCGCAGCGTCCCCTCTGGACTCCGACTTGCTCTGGACAGATGCAGGGCCCAGAGCCCCATTTAGATAAGCCGGCTTCTTATTTGCCCCCTAACTTGACGGGCTGCACCACAGAGTGCTTGCAGGGGGCCTTGGTGGATACACACTGCTCCCATGTCCCTGCAATGAATGACCACACCAGGCAGGCGATCCCTGCCGACGAGCCTTTGAGCTTAACACCCTCCCATCTTCCTTTGGTCCCACAAGTGGGGGTGTTCAAAGAGGAGGGGCTCGTGGACAAGGAACTGGACCTCTTACACTGCTACATTTATGATGCCAAGGAGGAGGAGGAGGGGGAGGATGGAGAAGGCGAGGATTTAACTCAGAACAAGCCAACTCTGGAGGATTCCCTGGCTCTGTCCCCCCCCTCCCCCTTCAGAGACTCTGTGTGTTCAGGGGAGTCTGTCACCGGCTCCCCCATCATTGAGTCGATGCTCGGTAGCCCCCTGAGCTCAGTCTACACCTCAAACATCCTCCGAGACTTCGCACACAGCTCCTCAACACTGTGAGAGCAAAACAGGCGCTGGCAAGGCTGCTGTCAGCACACTTCTACATCACATAGATTAATTTCCACATACAGGTACACACATATATACAGATGCATACAACATTATTCATCATTTCACCAGGTTTTTTTTTAACATTTATTTTCCGCTCTGACATTTGCTTGCTTGTATTTATCACTTAGCTTTTTTTTTTAAGCAGTTAATCAAACATATAAGTAGACATCTGTTGTGAAGGGCTGTCAGTGCACATGGCCTTTCTGTAAAATGTAAAACCGGAAATGGTGCAAAAACTAGTCAGCTCTCATGCCAAATTTTGATGAATCAAGGCAACACAGAATCATAACAAAGGATGTAGCTGTGTTTTTTTATATTACCAATGCAAATAAGAGGCCTACATGAGACGAATGGAAATAAAAGCCCAGTTGTACACTGCACTCTAAGACACAACCTGAGATGAAGCTGCCTCTAGGGAAATGCAATAGCACAACTGCATTTCATGCCCTGTATTGATTAGCTCAGACATATACCGGCCTGTGCAGGTGTGTAGCAGGCACAGCAGCATCAATAAATAATTTCCTTTTCGCCTTCCTTTTTTTTTTTTTTTTTTTTTCATTGCAGTTTAAATATATTACCGAGAGATACACTAAGTTGAAAAGTGCAGTAAGTTATATTACTTTTATGTGTTGCAAGGTGTGCTTATATCACAAGAAAATACTACTACTGAACTGAGACTCTGCTTAAGATTTGCGCTGTATGTATGTGATATGGATATAATGTGCCAATCGAAGTTGTTATCAACCTACATCCCTGCTTTCAATTTGTAGCTGAATACAGGTTAACTGTGATTGTAGATGATGGCGATGTTATTTATTCAGTTTACTCAATCATAACCCTGAGGACAAGTTTTTATGAGCATGGGACGTGATAAGAGAAAACTGCATTTGCTTTCCATGCCGTGTTGATATTTCTCATGGGGTTTTTTTTTTTCTGAGTTCGCTGTGTCATTGTAATGGAAAACACAGTACTTGTACAAGTTCTCAAAGTTTGTAATACTGTTAAGCCATCTCTTGTTTTTCACACAGGTGGTATGTTTGTAATACTGATAAATGTTTATATATATATATATATTTAGAATGTCAACAGAAAAAAAAAGAGTTTATACATTTTGAAACTGTCCTCAGATACTTGTCAAGGAGCAGTGTGTTTTTTTTGGGTAACTTTTGAGCTAACTTGAGTCGACTGTATCCTCTTTAAAAAATATTGACTTGTAAAAAGTAACCGATGATTAGTTGCTTCTTGTAATGAGATTACATGTTTCAATTTTGCTTCAATCTTGCATTATGAACTCGTAGTTTACTTGAGGTTACGTTTCTTAGTTCTTTATCAATAAGAATGCAAATTATTTAAAAGTACTATAAGAACATATACAGTACATAGTGCGATTGTATTGTATTTCCAAATGTTTTTAGTCTATTATAGTGGACGTTGTTCAATGATTTTAACCATTGTAAAATATAAAAAAAAAAAAAAAGTTTGCCACAATGTTTAACACTGTCAAATCTAGAATGAAATAGGCTTTTCTGTTTTTGGGCAAGCTGAACGATACTGTAAAATAATAATAATAATAATAAAAAAACTATTTATATTAAAATAAAAAAAGACTGTTTACTGCCTGCAATAGCCTGAAAATCTGGGTTGTCATTGCAAAGCTTGATCAACACTGTTTCAGACCGATGAAAGAAGTTTTCTAGAGCTGTAGTAGTGATTTTAAAAAGCACATATGGATACTTCATTCTTTATTTTAAAACTATATCTGGAAAAACAATCTGATTGTATCTTTATTAAAGAGGTAGTCGATGGTCAAGACAGTTTGGAGAACAACACGTCGTTACTTAAGAATGAAAAGCTTACTGTAATAGCAGCAACAGGAGGGACATGCATCAAGTCTTCTTGCCATTTCCGGGTCCTATGACTTATCAGGTGGCTGCAGGAGGAGGAGGAGGAGGAGGAGGAGGAGAATTAGAAAGTAGGGAGATAAATGTAATTTCAGTGTTCTTCTCGCCCTGATCCCTCTGACGAGCCCGGCCCACGGTCAGCTCCTTACAGGAAGCCTTCATAAGCGAGAAAGCACTTTGTTGTCCAGAGTTTGTGAGAAAAGTTGTGTGCGCGTCAGTGTGAGCATGGCCGGGGGCTCGGTGTCTGAGTGTAAGGAGTACTTGTTCAAAGTGCTGGTGATCGGGGAATTAGGGGTTGGAAAAACCAGCATCATCAAACGCTACGTGCACCAGCTTTTCTCGCAGCACTACAGGGCGACTATCGGGGTCGACTTTGCACTTAAAGTTATCAACTGGGACAGCAAAACGCTGGTCCGGTTACAGCTGTGGGACATTGCAGGTAAGGACGCGCTCGTTGTTGTTGTTTTTTTAAAATGCGAGTTAATTCTGAGTCAACAAGTGTCGAGGTAAACTTCTGCTTGTGTGTGTGTGTGTGTGTAAGAGACACACACACACAGATGGAAGTTTCAGATGTTACAAAACATGTTGTTAGTGACTTTTTCGTTTTATTTTTTTTGCTTGGCCAGAACCAGCTTCAAAAAGTAATGAATTTATTATGAAAGTTTAAATTCCCAGGAGGCCGTGAACCTAACATACCGGTTGATCATGTCTGTCGTTTCCACTTTATGATCGCGGCAGCTCTTAATTGTCAGAGGAATGTAGGTCACGTTGTTATTACCGACTGAGCGCCGCCGCCCCTTCAATGAAGCTCAACCATCATATTCATGTAATATTTTCCCCGGGGATTAAAAAAATGTGTTTATAGGCTTACTGAGTGACTTAACTGGCCCTTATCTCTTTACTTCACGCCATAATTCATGTTGAAATGTCAGTGTAATATTCCTGAAATGTCCCTCTCTGTCTGTCTCTCTTATCCCATGTGATCCCTGTATTTGTGAAAGCAGGTACTTTCTCCTCCAAGCTTCTCTAAAGTCAGCTGTATGTACCAACCTGTGCATTCCAGCAGCTTGAGTAAGCAAGTCTGGAGAAATCAGAGCTGTGTAAATAAGTTTCCCCTCACATGCAAACTCTGTGTTTGTCATCTCCAGGAACTAAAATATCACACTCTGAACACAGACGTCTGAGAATGACATGCTTGAAAAGACAGGTTAGAGAAAGAAGTGAGCAAGACGAGCAGCCTAGAAACAGCAAGAATCAACCAAAGTGATAGCTGCAGGCTCACAGGGTTGAGGGTATAATGGGTGTGTGTGTGTGTGTGAGAGATGGGGAGGAGCGGGGATAACATCCCATCAGCCTCTATTTTTGTCATGTTTTATCTGGTGCAATTGCTTGGTCACATTACATTTCTCGGTGTATTTAAAAACAGAAACGGTGTACATCAAATGTAATAACCAGAACCAACCAGAACTAACCAGATGTAGCATAATGTTAATTTTCATCAGTTGTCCCTGGGCGTGTATACATTCAAATATAAAAATGATGAACACTAATAAATACATCTGTAGGACAAACCGGTACATATCCATTCAGAGCAGCGTTATCAGACCCTAACTACAACAACAACAACCCGCCTTACAACCGTTTCTAACATTAGTTTTAATTAGTTTAAAAGTTTGAGCAAATTTTTCTGAATATTAAATATACTGTGATGGTAAAATGAGATCATGTGGCCGGTGCGTGTGTGCTCCGTACTGAAAACAATTGTGTGTGATTGTCTTGTCTGTCTTCAGGTGATAGCCTTGAGCCATCCTGTTGCATACAAATAGCAAAGACATTGTCTGTTCTTCTGTCATGGGTTGAGCCCTTCTTTACGATCACTGGGGAGAGGGATGGTGGGACTGGTTAATCATTCTTTTAAAGGGTGTTTTTAGTGTGAGGAATGCATTTATACTGCTTACAAAGACGAGACAATACAGAGGTCATACTTATCTCACTAACATTACAACCAATGCCAACGTATTAGCCATGTCCATTTTGAAAAAATGTTACAGATAATGTAATTCTGCTACTTTACTGCTGTCTGGAAAAATCCTGAATAGGGATATTGATTATGTATGCTTTCATTAGGATTGGAATTTGTGTTCACAAGTTGCACTATTGTCCATCTTCTCTTATATGCATTATGTCTTCGATTAGCACGTAGTGGCCACAGCATTTAAAATACCAGTTGTCATTTAAATGACTCTTAAATTTATGGGTTTCCAATCATGATGCATGATGGATAAACTATGTAGAACTCCACAAAAACAAAACAAAGTTTTTTCACGATGAGTCATAGTTGTGGAAAAGTCACCATGTGCAACTGATTTTGCACGTAGCGTACAGAATAGGATAGAGACCTTTTTATTGCTAGTCCATGCTGTTCAAATATCCATGGCCTAATGTGAAAGTGCCTTGTAAAATCTTCACATCTGGAAATGTGGTTTGTTTGGGGTTTTTTTTTGTTTTTTTGCATGAGATTTTCTTTATACAAATATGTGCATTTATTAACAACACAAAACGATGACAAAGATTGTCAGAAACTCTCACAAGTATTTAACTCGAGCTCAACATGCAACAGATGGGCACATTAGTAAAGCTAAAGTCTCCATTACTTCAGTACTGATTAAAGATCACCGCCTGGAAAAAGTGTGTTGTGTTCAAACTCACATGGAAACAATAAAGGGTCCCAAAAACATCCCTTTGTGCTATGGGGGAAAAAAACAGGATAATACAAAATCAAACACTAAATACAGTGAGCAGGAAACAGTGGATAGTATGAGAAAAAAAAATTACTTTCGCTCTTTGGTTATCACACAGGTTGTGTATCTTTTGATACAGTGGTGGCGTTCGATGGCAATAAAAGTGCAGTCAAGTTCTCAATCTGTAGCCACCTGTTGAGCTGTTGTTGTAACTTGTAGGTTTGTCCATGGCAAAGCGTGGTTTGCTGCAAACTCAGTGGTTCGGGGCTAACGAGGCTGCCTTCATTAGCATTTTAAACACAACTTTGTTGACTGAGACCTATCTGAAAGGGCTTTGAAGCTTGCTTTGAATTTTCTATTCAAAATATCTTTTTTTCTTTATCCATTGTTCCATGCTAGTTACCATCTGACCTAATGCTGGGCTAAACTACAGGTGAAGCAGGGGGTCATCCTAACGGAACCGGTGGTACTGGTATAAAGATTAAATCAATGCTCGCATGCTCGCTTGTTTCTCCTGTTCGTACTTTCATGTTTTCGCTGGTTGTATTTCCTTGCTGAGCTGCAGTGGAGGAATAATAATAATGCAATTTTTGCCAATTTTGTACTAAAAGGATTGTAACTTTGGAAGATACCCACTTGAACATGGACTGCTGTCAGCTTCCAGCATTGATTAAAATTGTTAGAAAGCAATCTCTTCCCAAAGACATAGATATCACGACCAATAACTCTTTTAATGTAAATATGGCCATGTGGGTAAAAATCTGAACCCTTCCTTTTAGTGTTTATTTTTTAATTTTTTTATATCCTGTTGAAAGAAAAGATTATTAGCCCTGCCTCTAGACACGTTCTATTATTACTTTCCAACACCGCCATGGTTACACAAGTCCATCCTTTCCCTCAATCAAACAAACCTCATATGCAGAGACAGATCAGGGCAGATGGTTAGAAGACTGCTGTTTTTATATTTATTCCATCGCTCACAGCAATGACAGAAAGGGGCAGAGAGGGGGTGAGGGTGAGGGTGGGGGTGGGGGTCGTCACAGCAACTTGCATGTTTGTCACATACTGACTGGCAGCGTGGGCTATCATCCCTGCCATCACTTGGGCCCTGCCAGCACAAGCTCGGCGCACAGGGGCATCTGTGACTGAGTGCCAGGGAAGGCCGTCTGCCTGTCACAGCCAGACAACACTCGATCATAGAATCTGCAAGAGTAAATAAAACATTGACGCACACACTTGGACAGACTTGTATCAGACAAGGGAACATGTTTGCACACATTGGGTGAATAGAACTGTTTTACATGTGAGCACACACACACACACACACACAGTCACACACGCTGACCAGAAAGAAAGTTTAAGGTTGGATGACACAGATACTAAACCTCATTATTTCCACCTACACTAAGGCCTGGCCTGAGGATCTCTGGATAAAATAAGTAACGAGACGTGGGTGTGAAGAAGTGAAAGCTGGAGGTATATTTGCCAAGTCGTTAAGACCAGCCATTAAGCCATTTAATCGTGCAGAAAAGGAGAAGGAATTATCTTGGCAACACAAAGCAACTTCAGAGTTGCGTTGTCTTTTTTACCAACGTTTTAATAATGATTACAATCTGGGAGGAATGATGGTAATCAGAGCCTTGTACGAGATGGGGCACCGTGGCAATCAGTGTGAAGCTGGTGGATCTCCCACCCCCTTTTCACCCAGAATTGCTACTCTCTCCTGGATTTGTCTACACAAGTGGACAGGATGATTACCACCATGACATAAGATTAAGAAAGCTGCACCTTATTTAGGATCAAACTTTCCTGTAGGAAGATGTGTATATAGTGGTTCCCATCACAGTGCTAACACTGAACCCTTATAGTGGCACCTCATGGCCTGTATGGAGGCACGTTCTTCTGTTCGTTTATACATGTTTGTACTTGTAATTCATCATCCGCCTGTATATGAAGCAAGGGCAAAGATGAAAGTCTGATGGAGCGCTTTAATGGTAAAATTCATTAATGTTCCCTGCTGTGCATCATTAGTGTTTTTTATGCATTGTCAGATGATGATGGTGGTGGTGATGGTAGCAATTGTGTGTTAATGTACAGTTCAGTTGTTGTGTTTAATTATTTAATCAATTAGGAGTCAGTCGACAGAAAATAAATCTACGATGTTTTAGCCCTTTTTTTTTTTTTTTTTAAATGCAAAAAAAATACTCCGGTTCCAGTTTCTCAAATTTTTAGTTTTATTACTTTTGAGTTTTAATATGTTATACGTGATGAATATCTCAAGTTTTGGACTGTTGGTTGGACAAAAGAAGATATTTGAACACACCTCATGGAGTTGTAGGAAATGATATTGCATTTTTTTTAAAAACTAGACTAAACAATTAATTGCGAATTTTCAAAAAAATGTGTTTTAAATGTGAAATAAAATTAACCGACAATGAAAATAATCGTTAGTTGCAACCTTTGTTTAACTGCTTAAATATTGTTCCCTTAATGACATCTTCCATTTATGATCATATTTTATGATCATATTATGATTTCTGGATTGTAACAGACTCCTAAATAGTTTTAATGGTTCATGTGCAATAATTCTGCTTAATATTCCACAACAAATCGTCATTCTGTGCTGAATTCCTACAGCCTTGTGCCAAGGCTTAATGTTGAGCAGTCCCACCAACACGTTAGCTGAAGATAAAGGTAAACAAGGGTAATAACCCTGTTAAGGTCGGGGATTTTTACCTCAATTCAGACTCTGTTCAGCAATGAATGCTGTAGTAAGCTGAAGTTATTTACTTCTCACATGCTGCTCGGTGGAATTTGAACGTGTGAGTCATGTGTTCTTCACGGTCTCTCTTTGAAAGCTCGTGCTGGAGACTACCTTTTTTTTTTCTTTTTTTTTTCTTTTAATGACTGGACCCTGTGTTGTCTTCATTCGCATCGTTGGGAAGGTCGTGTGGGGAAGTTTCACAGCCAGTTGTCTCCTAACAGACGGAGACCGCTGCTGTTGCTACTGCTGTGTCTGGCTTGGACAGTTTCTATGGTAACCCACCCACGGAATAGCAATATGTACGATCGTAGAGGAAACTAGGGTTGCTAGGGCTATGGATAATGATGAGACTTTGCTTTCTTTCTGTTTCTCCCACACAACAAACAGTTTATGATACTGTGGCTGTGACTAAACCGCTTCTTTTTTTTATCAAGAGTTTTTTTGTTTTTAATCTGCAGATTTCTGAAGATTTTATGTGTTCATAAGCAGAAAGCTTAATTGCACTTGAGGTCATGCAAACATATTCACAAGTGTGAACTGAAATGTCCTTGTTTAAAGCCTCTGGAATTTCACAATAGTCTACTGTCTGTCTCTTTAGATTGAGACATACTTCTCTTTAGTTTGTAAAGAGTTGCCTCATGGTGTGTGTTTGAGGCAGCAGCACACAGCTTTGTTCTCTGTGGCATTCACTATTAACCCACTGATACTCCATTGTGCTCATTCCATTCCTGTGTTTTACAATAATTTGGCAGCATATGACACTCATTAATTCTTTCTGCGTAACTGTATTCATTCTTTACTGAGAACAAACAAGTCTCATTCAGGTATACATTTCTGTCGCATGATAATAACGAAAACATTTAAAAAGAGCACGTATCATTGGTGTAATAGAACCACAGCACCTTATTAATACCCCAAATAACTCATTACCGCCTACAACAGTGAGATTTCTGCATCTGTGTGTGTGTGTGTGTATGAGTGTGCATGTGTGTAGCTGCAATCACATCAGTAATATTGATTGATGTAATCACTCCATACAAGTTCTCTCACAGGATGGGGCATTCCTATACGATGTGAGGTTAACACTCCTAGCCCGGGCCTTGCTTAAATATCGACTGGTCAATAAGGACTGGACGTGTCAGAAAAATCAAGTAAAGTGTTAATTGTAGACTGCGACATACTGGTCATGGATTATTTATGGAACGGCTTCAACTTCAGTTTCTTGGAAAAAATGAACGATCATAAGTTTCAATCCAGTGTTCAATCCTTGCCATTCTGCACTTTATGTAAACCAGTTCACAGTCCAAGGTGAGCTGGCAAAAGGTTTTTTATTTTTTATTTTATTTGGTTGTTATCCAAGTCAGTACATCATAATTGGTCTGCTCACCTGTCCTCTTTTTGAGAAATGTCTGACTCTATTTTCCAGCTAATACGCTTAAAAACATTTAACAGCGGTTATGTTTGGGTCAACTACATATAGCCAGTTATTTCTGTATAACATATTCTGCTTTTCCCTCCGCTCTTGCTGAATATATATATATATGAGGTCTACAAGGCCTGGAAATGAAAGCCTTATTTCAGTGTATCGGCTCTTTATCCCACTGTGTCGTGTCTCTGGTGAATTCACCTGGGGTTATATCAGCTAAAATTAGACTCTCAATTATGAGCAATTACCGTCCAGGCCTGTGGGCCCCACAGTGTATTCGCTCTCTCGCTCACACCCGCACTACACCGTGCCACTCCACTTCCTTGTGTGGTTGGGTAAGCACCTACAGTAAAGTGAAAGTATGCTCGGAGAATCTGTGCTCACAGTTCCTCAATCCTCTTTTTTTCTTGGTTTATTTTACTGTTTTGTAGCTCAGCTCTAGCGGAGGCTGTTAACTGTCCCTTAGGCTTTCTTATATTGGAGCAGTGTAACAAAAATAAAGTATGTACTAAATTCATCAGATGCTACATTCAGACATTAGAAACCTGGTATAATTGAAGAGACTGAATCCAATAAGTTGAATGAGCAGGTGCTGTAAAGCATGATCTATGAATCAATGTAAATAAATGGCAACCACACCACCAAAACTTCAATCCCTTGTGTGTAAATCTTCTGTCGTTCAACTTCAAACACAAACTAAATCTAATTAATGCTCTAATGCTGTTTTAGGCTTGTTTTTTTTTCATTTATTTCTTAACTAGATTCCTCAATTTGTACCTTTTTTGTAATTTACACCTTAAATATATACAATCCCTAAACAGGCCTTTTGAAGTCCATGTTAAATTAGGTTTAAAATGGGAATAATCTTACATCCTGACATACAAAACCTTACCTCAAAAACAGGAAACATATTGGGGAGCTTATGCAAGACCATGACTATTTTTACATGAGAAAAAAAAACAAAAAAAAACAGCTGTCATAAAAATGGAGTAATAGCGAACATAATCCTCCGTCTAACATGGACTCCTGGCATTAAAATTACCATTTATTTTAAAGAATGTCTACTGCTTGATGTCTGAAAATGCCTTTATTGACCTGTTGTGGAAATAAAACCGACACTTGTATTCAGTTCCTCCATTAAAAAGTAAAGGGGAATCACGTACATCCAGGAAAATACTTGGTATCAGAGCCCAGTCATGCGGCCCATCTTTTAGAGGCATTAAGCAGGTAAACGGGTATGCTTACTGTACTGCTAATCATAGATTCACTTCCCCCTCACTGTGCGCCTCGGTGCACTGAACGGTTATGCTTAATGAAGTGATCTTTTCACCTTCATTTCCTCTTTCAGGTTTCAATTTAAAAGTGCTAATTAAAGTATGGAAATTTGAATAGTTCATGACTATAATTCATGGTTCATGACTACAGTGGGGGTCTATGACTCGGTGGCATCTAAAAATGTTCACATGCTCTTCACGCACAAATTAAAAAAAAAAGGAAAAACACAATAAACAAATTACAAAATGCATATTTTAGATAGTTGACTCGGTGCATTGTTGTTTAGCAGAGGAAACTTGACCGGCTGATCAACCGACGAGGGAGTTGGTGTGTTGTCAGTAGATTTTTAGAGAATTACAGGCATAAAATCCAAATCTAGAAGTTGACCAGTTTAAGAGGAAGCATTACCAGATTAATAGTGACATTTTATATCCCGCTGGTAATTTCCCTTCCTTTACCTTTGTGAAATATCATCTCAGATTTGTCTGGAGACAAATTGGACAAATTGGAGACTGATTACTTCTGCCATTCTCTGTGTAGATTATAGGCCTGTGGCAAATTAAGGAAAGTAGGTCCAATGAGAACCATCTCTATCCTCATGATTTTTTATTTTTTTTGGCCACAACAGAGGAGGTCAGGGCTAGACTTTTGTTTTCATCTTTAAGATACTGTATTGGTGTTTTGGTTTGTTTTGTTTAATCACATCCCCTTCTCATCGATTTATCACATGCATATTACTCATCAAGCTTACTTTAGGTGCTGTGTAAAAATTCTAATACTCCACTAACTTCTCCCGCCCTCCAGGTCAGGAGCGATTCGGGAACATGACGAGGGTGTACTATAAAGAAGCTGTTGGGGCGTTTGTGGTGTTCGATGTGACGAGGGGCTCCACGTTTGAGGCCGTATCTAAGTGGAAGCATGACCTGGACAGCAAGGTGAAACTGGCTAATGGCAACCCTATACCCTCAGTGCTGCTTGCCAATAAATGTGACCAGAAGAAAGAGAGCACCAACAACACGGCCCTAATGGACAATTTCTGCAAAGAGACTGGCTTCCTGGGCTGGTTTGAAACTTCAGCTAAGGTGAGAGATGGAGACGCTATTGCGCTGGTTATATGTGTGGAATGAATGCATGGGTCCTGTGGTTTTTTTTTTTACATATAGTACATTCCTCTCTGTATCTGCTTAACATGCTTCTTTTTCAATTATTCTCCTCACACTCTCATGTCTTTTATGTTTATTTCTGGCTATTCTACAGACGAAACCAGCAGCATGAAATTATCAAAGTTAGGACTCAATGATGCAAGATATTTCAGCCCTGCCACTGATATTTCCTTTATAAAAGTGCCTCGAGTCATGGTTCAAACCAGTAATGGGTTCAAATCCTATTTTACACATGAATGTGACTTGTGATTGTGGCAAATCGGATATGAAAAGAGCTTTAAGAGACCTCGCCAAATCTAAAGAAATGGAGCCACTGAACTTCTGTTGCCAAGTTGAAAGCATTTAGTGAGTGGGCTTCATTATTTCCCCTCATGGCAGATAGGGAATCCTCAGAATGACCCCCACCTCCCACCCCCGCTGGACAGCTGGTGTGATATGTTATCACATGACATTGATTGATAACATTAATTGATGTTGCAGGTCAGAGCTGTTGAGGTTAGAGAGGGGCGTTACTGCTGTGTGTGTGTTTACACTAGGCTTCCTTGTACTTCTGCTCTTGTGAGTAGAATTTGGTGAGGTGAGATCATTTTGGCAGCCTCTTACTTCCACATGCGAGGGCTAAAACAATATGACTTCCTAGTCTGTGATATCAGATGAAATGTAAATAGGTAGCTGTGTGAGAACATAAGGCTGCGTGTTCCATTTTATGTTGATTTCTACATCACGGACTATTTAATTCCATGTTAAGGAATGCTTTGATGAATTTTAGTAGGCAGAGTTAACTTTATTAACTCACTCCAAACAACCTTAGGTCCCTCAGCTCTGTCACATGCTGTGCCATGTGAAGTATCTGGGGATGTGATATGGGTAAAGCCTATCTGGCCATTTATTTTCTATGAACGCAATGAAATGTTGTTTTTTTTTATGTGTGCCTGTCATGCACAACCTGTGTTTGGAATTCTGTTAAGGAGCACCGAACCTTCTTTCTGTTTCTGCCTCTAAATATAAAAGGTCCTAATACACAGTGTATTCACAATTTGTTTTAATCACAGTTTTGCTTACATTTGGTTTGAGGAAGAACACGCAAACACGTGAAATATTAAGATGCTGGTCCCAATCTGATTTTTTTTGTAATGTAATCAACAAATTAGTCTCTAATTAGAAGGTTGGTCTGATTCTGATTGCTGCACACCCTCTATGCATTAAAAATCAAAATATTTCAAAGGTAGACAGTACTCACAGTGCTTAAAGACACCATGCCAGATTTCAGGCATAGAGCTTCTTTAAATTCAGTGTCTATAAATGCAAGGGAAGGACGAATGTTGTAAACTTGCAATTTTTGAAACAAAAAAAAAAAAGTATTTTATTTCCACTCTGACACGCTGTTTTCACCTTTCCGTAGGACAACATCAACGTAGACGAGGCAGCACGTTTCCTGGTAGACAATATCTTGGCTAACGACAAAGGTTTGCCGTACGAGGAGAGCAACGGAGACCGGATCAAACTGGACCAGGAGACTGTGGCTGCAGAGAGCAAATCGGGCTGCTGCTAACACTCAATCTCTTCTGATTAGCCAACCCATGCACCCGGCCTGTGGCTCCGGCCCTCTACTGCAGCCTTGGGGAGGAATATGAATTTTGGAAGGAACTTCTCCTCTCTGCACTGATGCCCGTTTTGAAAGTTTTTCATTGTAGCTTTCTGTAGGCCAGAATAGAAACCCAATTTTATCTTGATAATTTCCTGAATGTTTTCACTATCTCTATCATGCTGTTTTTTGTTTTTTTTCTTTGTCCCTCACTTTACAACCACAGAATCTTTATTATTGTGTCTTTCTCTGCACACTTTTCCATGACTGTATTTTTCTGTATACCCCTGTTGCCTCAACAACCTCTGAAGCCCTAGACACGTACCACACCTGACATGGGGTGCAAACTAAGCTAGACGACAAGCTGTAGCCTGTTATGTTAAGACATGTTATTGTTGAGTGTTTCTGAAGATTTTCTTCAGTCAAAATAGATGCCCTTTAAGAAGTCATTTTACCGCACGTTCATGTTTGTGTCTGCAACTCTTCTCATATTAGACTACTGTGTAAAAAAAAAAAGTAAGCAAATGGGCATCACAGTTAAGCATTATCAAAATATTTGTATTTTATATTGCTGTAAAAAGTGTTGTCTTTATGCTACATTTTCTCTGTCGTAATGTGCCATAATACAGATTTATTTTCTTATTTTAATAAGAGGGTGGGTCACACCTTTTTGTCATTAAAAACCAACATTTACAAGGGCACAGGCAGACAACACAGTATTTCAGAAAACTCTAATAATGGTACTATATGAGGCACTGAAAAAATCTTTGTTTGATTGTCTTTGCACTGGTATGAAAATGTAGATGTGATATGTATTTTTTATGTGTGTTGTGTCATGCATTATACTAAGATATGCTAAGAGATCATAAAAAGAGAATCAGGACTACACTCTCTTGTACATAAAGACTGTAATCTGTTAAACTAAAGTATGAAGGATTTTTTTAATATGACGTTGAAATTAAGTTAACATGTGGAATAGAATAAACATTTTAACAGATGTGTGGTGGCTACTAGTGATTACACCTTTTTTAGGTTAAGTGTATTTATCTAATTGTTGAAATATGTCTATGTATGAATTTATGCAGCTCTACCACGCATTTCAAATTATAAAACTCATTGTTTTTAACTGGCACAAAGACATATTGGATCAAGCCGTTTGAGCCAGGATTATTCTCATATTAACATAGTTTTTATTGGCATACTGTACAAGCAATTATGCAGGTGACTGCAGGTTACTGTAGGTCTACAATGGCAGCAAGTTGGTGCAATGATACAGCAAAACTGCTGCAACAACGACACCATTCTGACTGCACTTGGAAGAATGTATGAGAGTCAATATTAAATGTGACCTTTAAAAATTGGTTGTAATATCAGTCAACTTATTTGAAACAGACAATGTAGATTACACAAAATCTAGCAATGTATGTGTGTAAAGTTTCATTCATTAAATATGCCTTACAAAAGTGTGTATTTGTAAAAAATGTTTGGAGAACATTACTTTAGTATAGTTTTAGTGAAGAAACTCATAGCACAAAGAGTTATGGATTAAGCTATATGTGTGAAAAACTACAACTGTGTGTGTGTGAGAGAGAGAGAGGCAGGACCATGTGACTCCACTCAAGAAACAGTGTGTGATAGTCATCAGACATTGTGCTCCCAACTCTGCAGCTTGTGCTCCTCCACACACCTAACTGCTACCAGAGCAGGAACACAGTGGCGTCAGCAACTCTTACTCAATGCCAATGTGCAATCCACATGACTGCATTAAAACATGTCAGCATGTGTTTTAGAGAAAGTCTGAACCTCAACACAGTATCGATGTACTCGCCTTTTATCTCAGACTTGATTCCAGTGTTTCTGTGAAAGTGTACTGCTACTTTCTTATGATCCAAATGTACAGTACATCACAAGGTGACAGGCTAACAAAATATTGTTTTATTAAACTGTGCCAGAAAGGATTCAACTCAAGAGAGAGAGAGTATATTTTGTGGTGTTGTATTGGATTCTTTATAATATTTTTTGTGCAGCTGTCATTTGAAATAGCAATAAGTCTGGATGGCTATAGGGCGGGTTCACAGTTTTTCCAAGTCTGTCTTTAAACAACAATCATCAGCAGCAGCAGCAGCTCAAGACTCCGCCCACGTTAAAGCACTGTTGCATGGCAACGGCTAAACTTTTAAGAGCAGAGGGAGAGAAACAAACAGACGCACCTCCGGCTGGCTACCTGGCTTTTACGTTTATAGATAGCTACAATGTCCAAGATGCTGCCAAAGAAAAAAAAGGCCTCTTCCAGCAAAGTGTCTTTATCCGACCGACCAGAGTGAGTTAATGTTGGCAATAAGCGTTAATTAAGGCCTGCTATGATAGTTAGCGTTAGCATTATTAAAGTGAAAACAGTGAAACTAGCGTTCAGCAAGCTTGCTAACCGAGAGTCACTCTCTGAGGACAAACAGAGATTTGCTGGGTTTATTCTAGGCTAAATCTCTGGTACTGAGGTGGTTAATTTAATTGCTAAATACTGACACAAGGAAAGTCAGGAACAAATGAAATGAATTGCTATGTGTCCTCATTTCAGAGCAACGTCTGTAGTAGCTACTTCCTCTGAGAGCCTAGGAGCTGTGTGGAAATGCAGATTTCCCATTTGGCCTGAGTGGAATGATGCAGAAGTCAACAAGGAGAAATGGGACTCAAGCAAAGGAGCTGAAGATGGAAAGATGACGAAGAGTCCCAATGCTGTAAATCTGGTTTAGAAAATAATGTGTACTCTGTTAGATCACATATTAATTTACTATCAGAAACATATACCATATAGTGTCTTACAATATGTATAATTTGCTTAAAACTAACTTTAGAACTGATATTATTTTTGATTATTCTCGTTCATTTTTAATTTTTACATGTCACTTTTGCTTTGTGTGGTTTTGTATGCAGCCGTTCTTTGAAGATCCCGAAAGTAAAATCTGTCTGCCTCCATCTTTACAAGTGCACTCCTGGAAGCGCCCTGCAGAGTTTATTGTCAACAAGGTAAGCATCACATGATGAGGTTTCTACTAGGATACAACCTGTCCAAATTTCATAATGATGAATGAAAAACCTTGTGTAGGTATGCTCATGTCAGCGATAAAATGATTTGATTATTCTTTTTGCCAACTGACATTAAATTTATTCTGTATTTTGGGGATTTTCATCACTGTTGTTTAATTAATTAAAGTGCACATTTGCTGGTTGCAGTTTCTGTTGTCTTTTTATAAATTTGTAAATTGAATACTTTTGGGTTTATAGATTTTTGATCTGGCAAAATATAATAATTTGACTCCAGTAACTTTTTACACTCACTTATCTTTATTTAACATTTTATATATGAAAAGGTTTTATCTCTTAATCAAAAATACATAAGTAAAAAAAAAAAAAAAAATTAAGTAAGTGTTGGTTCCAGCCATTACATGTATTTACAAAGTGTAGCGAAATGTAGCTAAGGAAATCTGCTCTCTAGTTGCTACCAATGTTGTTACCCCTCTCTCTGTGAATTATTGCGCAATTACTGAAAGCTTCCTGCTTTTTGAATTAGTCCTTGCCAGGTCACAAGCTGCTTTTTCACTCAAGATGTCAAAAGCATTTTATTAATATCTAATCGCAGAAGCAATCAGCCATACAGATGCAGGAAACAACTCTTGTGTGATCTGCTGTCTTTATCAATCTATACTCGTCTGTATTTCTAAAGCTGTCATTTATGGAAATTATTAAAAGTTTATCTTCACTAACCCTATTTAGAGTTACTGTCAAGATGGGAGAAAACACTACCTCCCTTGACCTATGGCTGATCTCTCTCTGCATCACCTGATTCATAATTCATATTTAATTAGTAACATGGTAGAGTCTATTAAGTTGGTAGTCAAATATTCATTGCAGACACAGTCTTGGGAGTGTTGTGGCCAGGTTATGTCAGTTAAGTCCCTGGCATGAGTAGAGAAGCATTAGGTAGGTCACATATTCATGTCCACCACTAAACAGGTGATCTGAATGACCTTAATATGCACAGATGCTACAACACACTGTATTTTACCATCTGAATGCAGAAGTTTGTCAGTCATTTGGTGAATATTCTAAAAGTGAGAATATCAGTTTGTACCTACAGTGATTTTCTTTGTTTCAGGGTCCCACTGTTGTTGAGAATCAAACGACCTTTGACCTGATCTCCACCAATGATCACTTGATTTGCAGTGAGGTTAGTTTCCAGCGGGTTTTTTTTCTACTTGTCTATAGATTGCACTGACTTCTTGCTAGCCATTATCGATCAGCACTTGGATAGTGTAATTTAGATGTCAAACAGAGTGACATTTGTTTGACCAACATTAATTAGGCTGGGGTAATGCAATGTCCTATTGATTAATGGAATAGTAGATCAGATAACTGAAGATTCAACCTATAGATTTACAGTACAGTGGTACAGTAGTCATTAGACTCATGATTACTCCTTCTCTCCTTCCTCTTCTATCAAGCTGATGAGATGGATCATCAGTGAGATCAATATTGTTTGGACGCTGTATAACAGGACATCTACAGAGCAAGATGGTTGGAGACCTTGGGAGCACATCTACTCGTTGTGCAAGGTGGTGAAAGGTCATGTGCCACTCTACAACAACTATGGGAAATATGTGGTCAGACTGTACTGGATGGTGAGCCTGACGCACACATACACGCAGATCCACTGGAGGCTATCTTAACTTTCATTTACACTAGGAGTCTGTTTAGTCTGACCTTTACTGAAATGTAGAACACGGTAGGAAGCCACTGCAAGTGAAGTCACTGCTTCACAATGATGCAATGTTAATCACACATTTTTTAAGGCACACTTGAGGCAATGGGTTGCATAAGATTGCATTGTATTGTTCAGCGGACCTCACAAGACTCAGCTGATGAGAGAGGAATGGGGATGGACTGAGGGTGGAGGTTGGGAGGGTGGGATGGTAATCCTTATCCACTCGGAGCTCGAATCAATCAGTCTCACTGCTGTGCCAAAAGTGTCTGGGCTTCACATATTGCCCGATGAATAGATAAGGCTTAACAGGAGTCAGCTGCTTCTCAGAGAGCAAGGCTCACAGTGGATATCTACGCCTTGTGAGTCTACAGCGGGTGCACCCTGGGAGGGCTTTATGCATTACAGTGGCATTCATATTAATTGTGTGTAAGTGTAAGGACTTTACAGATTTTTGACTGCACAATAAAAGCCATCATTGCATTTGGATACAGCATGAAGCTGCAGGCCTGTGAGGTTCTGTATGTGTGTGTGTGTGTGTTGCTTGCCACAGATCTGTAAGTAGTGAACACTACATCATTGTGTCGTTCTGGAAAGGGAACTTCTTCCTGCACAATAATTTGGGTCAGCGAGAGAGTGTAAAAGACAGAGCTAAAAGTGATGGTGTTCTTTAACACTGTGACTCTTACCATGACAAACAAGCATGACACGGTTGTAGGCAGCAGTCACCGTGCCAGCCCTAGCACGCTAACAGATGGTGGTTGAGATGGCATTAGGCACCCAGCCCCCAACTCCTCCTTCCTCGGCTGTTTTTGTTCATAGGCTACTTCTCATCCTATCTGATCGTTTTCCCAACTGTCCTGCTTCATGCTGCTGTGAATATCCATCCCATTATCATTTTCTCGACCTGTTTTTCGCCATCCTACAACTCTCTGTCTTTCCTTTCCTTCCTCTCTCCTCTAACTTGTCCTTTTTCACTGTATTTTACCCCATCTGCGAACATCGAGCTCCTCCTCGAGGCGATGGTTTGACAAGAAAATGGAAGAACAAGCAAGAAAGCGTGTGTCTGCATTGTATGTGGGTTTGCATTGCACACTGTTTTGAAAGATTAGGGAGAGGCACAGCTGTGAGCTGACAGTCAGATTATCGCCTGCTTGCGCTGCTCTTTCCTACAAGCAGTGTGAAACTCCCCCAGACACCCAGTAGACAGACCACACCATGGACAGCGTGTAACAAGCACTGACACAATACAGGATGTTAAGATGCAAGCATACGGCTGCTAATTCTAGGAGAAGTGTCCAAAACCAGTCTAGTCCATACCACAGAGATTCTGAGACGATGCTTAATTAACAACATATTGGGTTTTCAGGGTAAATTCCACCTGGACTTTTGGTGTCACATTGTAGTGATCAATGAATGAGTCACACCTGTGGCACATTTGGAAATAGGAGAAGAAATGCATTATCAATCACAGCATTTCCTCTCATTCCCTTCAGATACAGCCATCTGAGAATTGTCAAGTTATGAAAGCTATCTAGAACACTTGTATAATTGTGATTGGATGTTACTAGTCAGCTGGTTGCCGAACAGATGATGCATCAATGAGACAATGACACTGAACATGAATGAAACAGCTGATATCTGATCAGCTGATGCCAACATCACTATAGTGCTCTGCTTGAACTATTGGAATACTCCACACTGGTCTGAGAGTGTGTCTGTGAGTCTGTTTTTTTATCTGGATTCATTTTTGTAGACTTTTAACCCTGGTCAACATGTTTTTTTGTTTGTAATTATGAACAGATATATTTGGAAACACAAGTATCCACATCTGCAGTTAGAAGAATATTATAGAACAATAAGGGTTACTATTTTTTACTGCTGCACATGAAAGTGGTGCATGGTGGCTACTTGTGCAAACTACTGTTTAAGATGCATTCATTATTATACCATATCATCTTTCTTCTCTCTGTATTTTTTCATCCTTGCCTTTTAGGGTTTTTGGAGGAAGATAACAGTTGATGATTCCATGCCATTTGATGAAGAAAATAACCTGCTTCTCCCCACCTCCACCTGTCAGTCAGAGCTGTGGCCAATGCTGTTGGCTAAGGCTCTCATTAAAGTTGCCAACACAAAGTAAGTCACTGTGCATTCCAACAGTAACTATAAGACTCGATAAGCATCTCAGTACTGCCCCAAGGAGTTGGAGAAAAAAATGTTATAGTCTTAAAGTAAAACGGCTTAAGAACAGACTCACAAACTTATTCAGCGTACAGTATATACCTATTATGCAGCCTGGCTTTAATAAGATCATTATAAAGACACCCAGTATGCACACTAATCCTTTGTACTCACGCTGTTCACTAACCCCATTAAAACAAAGCAGGTTAGTACTATTGCCCAATTTCTAATGCCTTGTTTCAATATACACAATTCATCATTCTGAACGTCTCGGCACATCTGCACAAACAAAAAGGCAGGTCATTTCATTTTCAAGATTTTTTGACCCTGATTAACATAATTATTGAAATATAAGGTGCTTTGTTTTCAAATTTAGGGGAGATGACAGTGCTTGCAAAGATAGCTAACATTTTAAAGCTCACACATGAGCAAGGACGCCCATGGAGAGCCTTTTGCTGATTTAGCCGAGCCTTTACCTGACCTAATCTCTGCCTCGGGCTGTGTTGAATTTGGTTACAGACAGGCAGTGTGCGTGTCTGTGATGGGGCAACATGGCATGTGTAAACGTGGCTGTTCTAGGGTCCACAGAAGATCAAAACATAAATGTTTCATCCAAGACAGGAAACAAAGGAACTGCTCTCCTCGTGAATCATTTATAAGCCATAGTGAAAGTTTACTGAACTAGCACCAAGCTTTGCCCAGGCTCTTCAAAAAACCTGTAGTCGTTTTTTAATGAAAAGGTGAATTTGAGGGCTCCTCCACTTCATGCTGAGTAACTTTTTTTGTGCTGCTTATGAACTGTGGCATTGCTGAAGTTGTATTGATTCCACTTCCTCGGCTATCATGACTGTGCACAGGACAGGTTGGCCACAGCATCCCATGAGGACCAATTATAGTTTCAACTGAAAATTGTGTGTAAAGGATACACTCTCATACAAACTCCTAACCTGAGCTAGATTCAGTTACACAGACACTAGAAACATTACTCACTAATTAAGACAATACTATACAGTTTTATTGACTTGTTGACCTATGTTAGCTGGTATTTGTGCCTTAAATGATGTGTACACATTTTACAAAAATAGTCAACTTGAACAACCCTGCTTCATTACTCACCCTGATGCTTTTAGAAATGGTGGAGTTCATGGATGTCTGGTAACTTTGTTCCTTTCGCTGGTGTCACAATGATAAAATGAAGAGAGAAAACATGCTAACCATAACTATTTTTGCAAAGAGTATAAAGTGACATCCATTTCTGTTGTCAGTTGCCTAGTAACAGTATCCTCATGAGTTAAACCACTTGAATGAGAAGCGTATTGTGTAGTCCATTTCCAACATTAAAAATACTGACCTAAAATTCCATTTGAAAGCAGCAACAGTGTCAGTATAGGTAGTTTAGGTTCAGTCTTAAGTTTTCTGCACATTTGTCTTTTATTCTTTAAAATGGTCACAATTGTGTGTGTGTGTTTCTGCGTGCGTGTGTGTGTGTGTGCATGTGTACGCATCTCTCTCTCTTTCAGTGTAGTGTCAGAGGACTGCGGAGAGGTGGGTGAGTTCACCTTTATCCACACTCTCACCGGCTGGATTCCAGAAATCAGTCCCATACAGTAAGATCGACCTCACTATTGTATCTGCTTCTTCCTCATCTTTGTATATGATCCACTTTATTGTGTCTTTGTAAGTGGATTTGTCATTCTCCCTCTCATTCGCTTGTCATTGATGGAACTCTAATGGGGCGACAGTGTTTTGTATAGCTGGAGAGTCTTATTTTCTCTACCTCAGCAGGTTAGCTCCTGCTAGTGGGTTGACTGGGGAATCCATCAACATGTACAGGCATTGAGCATGACTGTCCATGTGTTTCTGATAGATTCATGACAAACATGGTACATGGTCCTATGTGCACATACCAACGCATACATCATCTACTAGTGTTTACATAAGAAAGCAATTCCACCAATATCGTGATACTAGTCAAAAGATTGCACATTCTTTCTCATTCAAGTTAATGAAAAGGTGTATCCATACTTTTGACTGGTACTGTATTTTTAGCAGTTGTATTAATATTCATTGCTAAAGGCAGCTGATTGGCATAAAAAATCATGGGATGTGCATTGTTCTGATTGACAGAAATAGCACAGGGCAGCCATTGTTTTATCCCACAAAAAAAAAAAGTTATGTGGTATTTAAAACATTTTTTGTCATTATTTTGCTCTGGTGCATCATTATCAGCCACCTACCACCCACATATGAGCTTACAAGATGGAGGAAGCATTTTTTTGGGTCATCTGATTTTAGAATTGCCATCCGATCTGCCTTGTAGGGGCACCTACTAAAAATTGAGAAATACATGCTGTAATTAAAGCCAAATCTAAGCCAGTGGACAGCAGAGAGAGCTGGCAGTGGTGACACAGAGTGCAGTGGATATTTTTATATGAGGAGGACATACGAATCCTCCTCACATTAGAATGATCCAGTTAAAAGAGGCAAAGTTGCCTTTTAAACAAACAACAAAGTGATGTCCTTCAATAAAATGACATGACTCTTTCATTTCTTGTTCCCTTATTACACGTAAATATGGTATCCACTGTTCCTGGCCCACTAACCTAAGATAGTACCCTAACATTACCACTGCTGCTGCTTCACACCATGCTGTTAGCCTAAGTGTGCAGAGATGACCCATAAATCTGGAGGCAAGGAACCAACCTAGATATACAGATTTGGCTCCAGCTTCATACTTCACTTTTTTCTTTGGTATGTTATGTCATCTCTTAGACGTTCAATTAAAAATTGGATTATGAAATACATTTTCAAGAGAGAGGGAAATGCTGATGTGAGAGCTACAGATAATTGTATCACAAATAGAGTGACAGTATAGTAACAGAAACAGAAACAGACAAGTGTTTTAAGATGGACAATAAACGTTTGTTTAAAATCTGCACTTGTCTGCCTGTTAAATACTATCTGTTGCAAAAAAAAACAGGGATAATAATAATAATAAAGGGATTTTTGTGAAATTTTGGAATAATATTGTTATCCCCACCAATCATATTCTGTTTAATCTCCTCTCAGGTCTGTACACCTGGGAAAAGTCTGGGATTTCTTACAAGACAGCATTCCTATATTTACACACCCAGATGAGAGTTTGCCAGAGATGAAGCCGCAGAGTGCAGATCCAGCAGCAGAGAGGAATTCCAGCCACCTGCCAGAGCCAGGGAAAAGTAGAGGTCTGAAGTGCGCTACAGTCCACACAAACACAGAAAGCCACACGATTATGCATCTCAATTACAAACCGTGCTTATATGTTTAATTGAGTGTGTCAGTTAAATCGATCATTAATTAGACTGTGATCATTTGTATGCATTAAAAAACACTTTTATGACGGGCTGTTTGAAAATGATATATTGTGTATTGTATGTGTGTGTTATGTGTATGCACTGTATATTTGTAGGTACGCATGTTAATGCATAGTTTATGTAAATCTCTATTTTTTTCCCCTCAGCATCTATAATTCAGCTAGTATGGAGCGTGCCAATGAATATTTCATTCTCCTACAGAAACCCGCACCGATCAGTGAATTTTATTCTCAGAGTAGTGCTAATCTTCATACCTTTGCAACCTACATACTGTAATATTGCTCTAGTGATTTACTATAGTGCACTCCAGGCCTGAGTTGACTGTTATGCCAATCTGAAATACTGATTTCTGAGCCAGTCTCCTGCTGCCTCTTTCCTGTTGTTTCAAGCATCACTTCCTGTTTTCCTAAACTCATGTATTATGGAGTGCAGGATAGTTTAATGTGTGTATGGTGGACTATAAATAAACCAGCAGGGGGAGCAGTGGCAGGGTGAATTATTTGATAATCCTGCAGGGAAGAGTAGCCTCCCAAGTCAAGTGTGGTTATCTGATGACGACCAGATTGAAACATGTCCTCAACAAAAGAGTGTGTGGCTAGGTGTTGTTTCAGGCCATAGAGGTAGAGACATAAGGGCTTTATCCAGGAAGGTTTTATTAATTAAATCAGGAATTTGTAATTGAAATACATTTTTCTTTCATGTGTAATCACCATTAGAAGGCTAATTGAAATTGCAGGATCTGTGCACTGTGCTTGGAAATAGTGTAAAACAGTGTAAAATTATAAAGAGGACATTATGTAGGGCACTTTCTCCTTGTACTGTGATTTTATATTATTTTTAATAGTATTATGTTCAGAAACACGACATTCTGTTATAATTGGGCCACCATATGAATATGCTTTTATATTCACCCATCTGCTCTGATAGTAATCTGTTCCTTGCTCTTGACTACAGTCCCACTTGTTTACAATAATAAGGTTCTTGGCAATTAACATAATGTGATGACATGTATGCATCACATAGTGGTATTAAGTCATAGGGCATTTATGCTTTGGGGAAATGCACTGCAGAGTGCTCTCTCTCTGTCACTGTCTCTCTCTCTCTCTCTCTCTCTCTCTCTCTCTCACACTCACACTCACACTCACACTCACACTCACACTCACACTCACACACACACATACAAACAAACGTACACATTCTTTTCTCTCACAGTTTCAGTGCTCACTTTTATATTCAATTGAAATGCATAAATCTCTAAGCAGCAGAAGAGCCACTTCCCTGTTCAATTCTTAATGTATAGCCTTTATATTAGTCTAGCAGCGCTCCCATCTCTTCCCACCATGGCCCTTCAAATTGATTTTCCATGTCTCCTGGCCCATGTGCTCCTTATATGATATAATCTAAGATGCACTATAGGGTGCAGGACCATCCAAAGATAACCTAGATACTGTCTTGTTGCTTTATTTATATACCTGTGGAGGCAAATAGTGCTTTCACAAGAGAAATATGTTTAATCAGGGTCAGTCAAGGTTACACTTTGGGATATGTGTTTTGTATGTTAATGTTGGTGTGTGTGTGTGTGCGTGTGCGTGCGTGCGCGTGCTTGTCTGTTTGTGTGGCTTGCCTAAACTATATTTATATCAGTCTTCTATGTGTGTGATTCTCAGGTACCCCCGAGGTAGCAGTGTGTGCTAGCTACTACCCATTTCAGCCGCATAAGAATTCCTTTGGGTTTGGCCTAATGGTATGTAATATCCTGTCTCGCTGACTATGCATACACTTGCTCTCTCAATACAAATTTTGTACTAAAGTGCTTCTGTGGATGCAAAGGTCTTGTAACAGTGTGATCCATAACAGTGTAACACTGCACTTCAGTCATACTGGAGACTACAGGAGACATTTACATGCAAGAAAATTATTTTGCATATCTAACAGCAATATATACAGTTGGCAAAATCTGTATATGCATTGCAGATTTGAAAGCATACCATTTCACACTATGAGGCAAATATTGGATGCAGTCTGGCGAGAATGTGTACTTGAGAGATGTGGAAAGGAAGAGCAATATCAAGTCTGATGTACAGAGAGTGCTCAATGACCAACAGTAAACAGTAAAAAGGGTAAATGTTGAGCCTTCATAGAGGCATTTGCATAAATATTAAAAGAGAATAATTTTCAATTTGTCCAATTTTATTTAATTGACTTTACCTGACATTTTTATCCTAAATATTAACACATTTCATACTGTTTTATTGCTTTTAAATATCTGCTGTCTTTCATCTCTTATGTAGCACAATCATGTGACAATGCACTGAAGCCCTATAGTAACAGTGGGTGGTAGAGATGAAACATGATCTTGGGGCATGTTGTGTTCTATTTGGATGCTTTGCCTCAACAGGCCTGTCTTGTTTTATTATTTACATCCATGCTGAATCGGTGGACAGTGTAGGATTTTCATCTGTTGGAGGTGTATCACCTCCACACTCTGATTTTGGATCACAATCCCCTTTTGACTGTTAAACCTGATCCACCTGTAGAGTTGGTTACAGGTGACGGTGATTCTTAATTTGTATTCATGTTTAAGAGTATTGCGTTTGCATTAATCTCTGTGCATTTGTCTATGTGCGGGAATGAAGGCTAATTCCTCAGAGCTTCTGCGTCGGTATGGCCTCTCTTCGCTCTACAGCCACATTGTCCTATTGACCAGAACCCGGGCATGCCAGCTGGAGGCACCACCCAAACCACCACCTGTGCCCCGATGGAAACTCATCCGCCAGCGCAAGGAGATTGTAGTCATCGATGAACCACGGAGTGAGTGAGAGACAGGGAAAAGAGAAAATAAAATATGGTAAAATTGAGTTTGGAAAGAACAGGAGGTGAAGGAGGATGCAGGGGAGGATATCAAACAAGCACAAATTATTTGATAGAAAGTAGGTGAATGTCATAAATAAATATGACTAGAAAGCAAAGTGAGTGATAATGCAGGAGATTTAGAACCTACAGCACAGAGGGCATACAGTACTGCACACTTTAATGAAAACAGGAGGAGGATAGCTACAACATTTCAGTAGTGAAAATAGATGCTGGCTCAGGCATATCTGACATCAGCTGATCTCTGAGTGTGAGATCCGGTAAAGAGAGTCAGTGTGAAAAAGCAGTGCTGGTATGATGTGTGAGGGTTTTTCTTCTTTATTCTTTTCACAGAGCTCCCTTTGTCAAAACCAGAACAGTTCATCGAGGTTGCCAGCCCCTTGCTTTCCTACTGTGTCAAGAAGAGTGTTGGTCCAATCCTAGAGCTGTGTGTACACCAAAATGTTAAGGAATTGAATGAGATTAATCTTTTCTATTGTCCTGCTCTTCTGCTTATTTAGCTGTGTTTTACTGCTAATAGAGTTTTCACTATTCTATATCTAAACTGTGCTATGACATCCCTGTGAAGGAAGGAAAGCAAAAAAAAAGCTTCCATATGGGGATCAATGTACACAGTCATTATCACAATGCCATTTTTTCCTTCCTCCTTCCTTTCTTACCTTACCTCCATCTCTGCACCATTTTCTCCCTGTAATAGGGCTAGGACACACAGAAATTTTAATTATATGGAATTATATATCTTTTTTATTCTTTTGTACTTCAGAGCCTACAGTTATAAAGAATGGTTTACTCCCACTTGACTATTACTAGAGTGACTGAGAAATGTTTCCTCACACTCTTAAGCTAAAAGCTAGAATCACAGATCAAAGCAGTGTTATAGTAAAACTACTTGTTTACGCTTGTCATTTGATGTCCATAATGTGATATGCATGACTCATTTGTAGATAGTATGGTCCATTCCTTCTAAATGTGTTGCCATGAGATGTTATGCTTATAAGATGATGCTACATGTATGTGCACCTATCATGTTAGATGAATATGTGTCTTTGTGTATCAGAGAGGCCGAACAGAGTGCTCAGAGGAAGCAGCGGTGTGGATCCCTTATGGTGTCGATTGCTGAGAGAGAGGAGATTGAATGCCGAGAAGGCCTTGATCCTGATGCAGCTGAATGCACCAGTAACGCAAACAGCACTGACAAAATAGAGGTACTTAGAATTAGTGTCTGCTAGGGCACACATTTAATTTATACATTCAACATGTGTGTATTTAACATTTTAAAGAGCATTAAAGAGCATTAATTGTGGTAACCCAAAGCCATTTATTAATTAGGCCATGAAGATCTGTGAAGACTGTTTGTTCAGAAGCTCTGAAAATAACGATTGGTTATAATAAATAACCCTACAGACAACCAACATAGTAGCAGCTGTGCAAAATTTTGTTGCCTCTTCCTATTTCCTCACTTAAGTTTTTCCTCCATTTTTTCCTCGCCCCTGTGTCTATGCATGCAGTTGAAGGCAGTTGTGTGTCAGTGACAACAAGACTGCCATCCCCCAGTCTCAAAGTCACTTCTGTTGTCTCCCAGCCAGGCCACCTCTGACCAGGGGCACCTCTGCACTAAAGAAAGAACCAGCAAGGGAAGGGACATCAGGGGGTGGGGGGTTCAGAGCAGCAGCAGAGAGAGATACTGACAGACACAGAGATGAGGATAAAAACAAAGATAGTGCGGAATAAAGGGGGAGAGAACTGTGCCAAAAAATGAAAGGAGGGAGAATGAAAAATGGAGATAAAGTAACAGTGGAGCAAGAAACGAGGGAGAGAAGGGAAAAGAGTCTCTTGTGTGTGGTAGTGGTGAATGGGCCGTGTGGGTTTCATACAGGGAGAGGTCGTGTACTGTGCTGATGAAAAAAGCAGTGCAATTAGATGGTGAGCCATCAGTGTCTGTCTCTCCTGGGGGGGTTCATTATTACACTTCACTCCTAGCATACAGAGAAAAAATAGAGTTCATACTAATCGCCCTCTTGTGTAACTGTGACCAGTTATAGAGCGGTTAGGCTAGGGCAGTATGGACACGCTAATTTGATGTGTCGTTTGATGTGTGTGCACACATGCATTCATGTGGATTGTGTTTGTTATGTGTGCCACATTTATAGTGGATGTGTGTTCCTGCTCATCATGAGCACATGGTGGGTCACGTGCTGAGGGGACTGTACTTCAAGTGAGAAGGGATTTTTGCCGTTTTGAACCCTCCCTCTGTTTCTGTCAACCTCGGCCAACAGAATCAACCTCTGTGCCTAGCTCCCAGGAGAAAAGATGGTGGTGTCACATGATGTTCCTAATACCCTCAATAGCCTACTCACTCAACTTTAGTGCAGGTTAAAGAATTAGGGCTTGGTGTAAGCATGCTGTTTCAGCCGCTAATATTCTTGGAATGTGGTTAATCGCTGAATTACCAAATCCCCTCTGTGGTTTCAATTTACTTGTACCAGATAACTACAATTCCCAAATTCCAGTTTAGCCTCTTAGATCAATGCATTTCCATGCTAGTGGTCCCTTGGTAACTGTAAATTTCCACAGACAGATGTTTTAGATTTGATTTTGTTTTATTTTTTTTATATATATAAATTTGAGGACAATTTAGGAGAAAATGTGAAATATGGAGAGAGTCACTTGGAAAGAAAATCCTTAACTCCACCCATCAACCCATGACTGTGATTTAATCACAGAAAAGAAACTTTTTCCTCTGAAAGCAGCAGCTTAAAATCCCTGGAGCCTTGTGTGTAAGATCAGTCTCGGTGTCCTCATGGTGTGGATGGATAGGACATACCATGCCCAAGAGCCCAGCTCAAAAGTTTCATGTACTCTCTCATGGACACAGACATTTATATTTTTGTTAGAAAAAGTGGTGGTGAGGAGGTCAAGTGTGCTTCCCAATCACAATGCTTCAGTGTCTGTCTGTCTGGGTACTTATTCAAATAAGTGGTCTCTGTCTGTCTGTCTGTCTCTCTTTCACTCACTCACTCACTCACTCACTCACTCACTCACTCACTCACTCACTCACTCACTCACTCACTCACTCACACACACAAACACTGTAGAATATGAACGAGCATGAAATCAGAGCTGTTGAGTAATTCCCCTCCAAGAGAAATAACATCCTAAACAACATAATAACTCCTCATCTGTCACTGACAGTTGAAGTAAATTAGAGCTGGTATTCCCTGGTGGTGTTTTTAACAGGGGAGGAGCAGCCCTTGTCACATTAAACCATGCCTCATGTCCTGTGGTGTTCAGCGAGAATGGTTCAACACCACAGCTGCCGTGGAATCACTAGAGGGCGGATTTGTATCTCTGGGAGTGTTACTCTATCAGGAAATCATTGTTCATGCCTCCCTCACTCTCTTTTTTTTTCTCTCTCTCTCTCTGTCCCTTTAGGTTACTGCAGAGGACAAGAAAAAGGACTATGATGACATCTCTAATGGTATAAGCTGTTCCTTTGCAATGCTTGGCCTCTCATTTATGTTGAAAATAATCTGTACCTGTACCTTATCAACACACAATTGCCTTACAAGAAGTCAAATATCGGACTACCAAAATGCTCATTAATTTTGGTTTAGTGGAAAAACTAAATTGAGGTCATCATTATTGGTTGACTTGAACCACATCTGTGCAGTGTAGCCCAGTGTGTGATAAGAAATATTTGCATCTTTCTCTTCATGCCTCCAATGGTTGGCCAAGACACTTTGAAGAAGATGGGACTGAAATTATGCTTTATGACAACCGGCCAATTCCCTGCCTTCTCTCTGCCCCCGTTTAGTTGCTTAGTAACACCTGCAGTTTGAGTGAACGGACCACCATTGCTCAGCAGCAGAGACGCTGGCCCTCGCTGCTTCAGCTTTCTGATCAGACGCTCGCTTTGAGTAGAGCTTGGGGGCAGAGCAACTCTCTGTGTGTGTGTGTGTGTGTGTGTGTGTGTGTTTTGGGGTGGAGAGTGTGTAAGTGTGCATATGTCTATGACCTTTCTCCACATGCATTGAGATAGTGGGAGTCGGTGAGTGGGAGTATGGATATGCATGTGCACTTACACTATGCCATTATGTGGGAGTTTGGCCAATTCGACTCACTGTGTTTAAGATAATGATTTGAGTCGAGGATAACTTGCTATGAGTCAGAGGAGGAAAGAGGCATTTTGTTACTCGCAGCATTTTGAAATAGAAGATTTCACAGGCAGTTCTATGTCCATTTGCTATTAACTGTGGCATGAAAAGCAGCAGTCAACTTGGATGCTAGCTTGATGAGGACATGTTTTCTTACACTTAGACGCTGTAGATTTATATCAGTAACAATAGATTATATGATATGAAGTACTTCTTAATCAGAAGAGGCAGCAATAATCTAAAACTTACACCAAATCTTTAACCTAAGAAAGAGTGTTTATAATTTAAATTATGTATTATTCAGGATTTGAATGTCATTTCATCCTAAAGAGCAGAATTTGGCTTTCCCCCCAGATCGTCCAAGAACTGCTCTGAAGGAACCTGTGACTGAGGAACCTTCAGTTCCTATCAAACCCACCATGCAGGAGACTTGGGTGGATCTTGATGACTTTGCTAAATGCTTCCAGTGAGAAACACAGACCCACACACAAATATGAACTTGTGCAAACATATTGTACCAATGAATAGGCATAGACAACAGTGGGAAAAAAAAAAGTCTCAACATTTTTTAAAAACTAATCTCACTAATCGCTGGCATTTATTCATGCTTTCCTTGTAGTACTCTCTTGGTGTTCCATAAACCACAAATCTACCCACATCACTTTCAGAAATCTCACCTTAAGGTACAGTATGTATCAGGAATCAACATATTGTCTAATGGCTGAATGTTCAGTCTACAGTACTGGTACTTTCCAAGCTTTGCATTTATTTCCACAGTCTCACACGTCCATATGTTTGTATTTTGGCACATTAGCACTGACGGCTACCGGCAACGCTGCACTGTTTGTAAATGTATAATTTTGTCCCCAGTTTTATTTATGTACTATATCTAGTGTCTACTGTATTGTTACCGTTTTGTATTGTTTTCACCCCTGTATGCACCTCTGACCAAATTAATTTCCTCTTTATTTAATTTGATTGACTTGGTTGCTGTTGTTTGCAGAGCACTGTCTTGTCCAAAACGACTACAGGCATCAACAGCACTGGATCGTCTTCAAACTCTCTTTCCACTGGTTCCCTCCCTGTGTCATCTGATGTGGCAAGCTCAGAAGTACACACACACACAAACATACAAAAACACACACCAAAAATTGCTCAAGCCCATATTTTATTCAACCAAACCCTAGTACCCAGTGATGATAAATAAATGACATTGCACCTAACAAGTAGTACATATGTGAAAATGTACCTGTATAGTATGCATTGAAACTAAGGCTACTTGTGCCTCACAAAAAAGACATTATAAAAATAAAACAAGGAATAAAGAAATTAGGAAGGTCAAGCAAGTATGGAAGTGCAGATGGGTCGAATAATGGCTCCACTCCTCATCAGCAGTGGTGGTTGCCACTTATTTCCATATTTTATTAAGCATAAGAAAAGACAATAGAGGCATAAAAATGGCAACGCATGTCTTTATTTGACAAAAACAATCAACCTTTCTGACTTTTGTGTGTTTGCATTTCTGCGTGTAAAGAGTGATGGTTCTGCTAGGCATTCTGGACACATATGCGTTCTCTCCGTTTGTCTTTCTGTCTGCCTTTCTCACTGTCTTACATGACAAAATTTGCCATCCACCACCTTTAATTCTTCTTAATCTCATAGCTCTTTTGTATCTCTTGTTACTTCTTTCACTTACATCCCTTTCTCACCCCACCCCCCCCTTCCTGTAATCTCTCTTCCACTAACTTGTATGAGTTTATCCACCTCCCTGTGGCTTTCCGTTCTTTCTCTCCTTCTTTCACGTGTTCTTTTCCTTGTCTGCTTTCATACTGGTAACTAAGGCCTGTGTGTGTGTGTGTGTATTTTTCAGTGTTCAGAGGTGAGAGGTACTTACTACATGTGTGTTGACAGCCTGCAACCTTCCCACATCCTCATCAGCTTTTCTGCTCTGCTTCTCTGGGGGGAGACAGCTGAGGAGAGTAAGAAATTATATACACATACACACGCACACATTTACTCAGGTAAAAGGATTTCTAAAAGTAACATAGGAAGTCTGACTTAAGTCTTTAACAGCAATTGTTATCATAACCTTATTGGTGTCTATAAATATTCATAGCAGAACACTCAAACATGTATTATTAATATTTTATGAACGTGTCCCACTCTGGTTATGATATCTGGCTGGGACGTGTGACCAATACACCTTTTCTCTCAACCCTACAAAACCTCATAGAAAAGGAAACATCAGCAGCGTGTAGGTCTGCAGTTCTCCTCGCCCAGCCATACTCCTGGAAGAACCTGCAGTCTCAGCTGCCAGTTCTCACCATCAAGACCACCTCTTCAAAGGCAGTCATGCTTAGCTTACCGGCCGGGTAGGGCATTCACGGTTTACTCTTCTATCCCAGACCAAGTTATTTTACCATGCAGTCATGTCAGAGAATCTTGATATGTGTGTACTGTACTAATCAAAATTAATTGATACTTTCAGTACTTTGATATGGTATTTGATAAGGTAGCATGCATCAGCATGACAGTAGTGCTGCTAATGATACCTGTTATAGAATATATGCATGTTTTGCACAGCACTCTCGGGAGAATAATACTTTGATGTAAGCGTTTAACTCTTGTGATTTTTACAGCTATGCAGAGCTCTACTTAAAGCTATCATGAAGTGAGCAGAGGATATCTGCCTACCTCAGATGCTCTGAAAAACAGTAAAAAGCATCTGTCCTAGTCTCTATTAATGGGTGCTGCTTGGCCTAGAAGCAGAGGCCCTAGTTTTGGGGGTCAGGTGCAGGTATGCAGCAGTGCAATTACCACTGAGCCATAATCACACACATAGCACTCAACTTATCATGCTCATATGCCCCATAGTGCAGCAATCATTTTTAAAACACTGCTTTGCTCTTTGTATATCCCTGTCAGCCCATCTATATGTGGTACACTATTCTGCCACTGTGGTTTTTTCTTTAGTCTCTCCACTGACCCTTTGTGCTTTCTTCTTCCATAATCATTGAATTTTTAAACTGGTTTTGTCTTTCTTCGTTTTTAATCTCTCTGCTTTTCCTCTCCCTCTCCATTAGTCTCATTTTTCTGCCTTCTCACCCATATTCCTTTTCCTTCTTTTCTCTCTTTCTCCTAACCATTTCCTTTTTGTATGCTGTCATTTTCTTTGAACTAGCTCAGCTCTGCTTCAGTGCTCATCCATCTAGTCTATAATGGCTAAATTATGTAAAGTCAATGGGGCCAGGGAAGTGGAGTTCCACTCTCTCTCAAGCCTGACCAGGCCCTGTGAACTCAGCTTGGCACTCGGCTGAGAGTACATTAGGCTACAGAACTTTTGGCTTTTTAACCTGCTCATTATTACATGACAGAAACATACACCTACCATTAAGATTATAAATTACAAAATACATAGGGTGGTGGATGGAGGGGTATCTCTGGACTGCTTACAATTAGTTTCTTGTAATTTTAGTTTTAGTCTAATATCCAGACATTGTTCAATTAGAACTATTAAATGAGACTAAGAATGATCTAAGAAGGCATCATCACTCTGTGGTTGAACTGATAGCAACATATGTAGCCTGGGTCAGGCTGTCATGGATAGCCTTTGGATGTCTTTAAATGTTGACAAGCTCAAATGGTTGGGAACCACTGTTTTAGAGTTATTTAGTATCTGTCAAACCCAGATCATGTGCTCTCGGAATTAAAATTTACAGTTTTCTTTCTCTCACCTTTAGGCGCCATGTTTTGTCCCTTCACACCAAGGCAGCATTGGGTTACCATGTCCACCTTTGCAGCAAGACACCTTTCATCTTTGGGGATGAAGAAACCATCATGTCACACCTTACCAAGGTGACTCAGACCCCCTGTTGTTAGTTGAATTATCAGTAGACACTTGTTTTTAATAGTAGAACATCTCTGTCCTTAATAGTTTATGAATTATGAGCAAAAACATACTGGATATACAACCTACTAAACCAAAGTATTCTTTAATACGAGGAACAATGAGTGGTATGGTTTGCTCATACATGTGCAAAGAAATACAATGTCTTTATCTCATCTTACGTACAGCACACAATATACATAAACAATCCTGATGTGATCCACCACTGAAATTCATTGAAATGTATTGTAGAAATACAGCTTTCCTATTTGATTTAACTTGCATTTTATTGAAACTGAACCAATAAACAAAATTAAGATGCTTTCCCACTGCTCTCCCATTTTAAAAAGGAAAGTGCTCGTTTCACTGAGCAGGCCTTGTCCATCCTGAGGGCCCTGTCCAGAGTTGTGGCTGTCTTTAGTGATGAGCAGGACCAGCCAGCAGCTAGAAGGACGCTGGAAGACGAACTTTGTCCCAAAAACATCAACACTACCCTGGGAAAATTGGAACTCTACAAGGTACTGTAACTTTAAGCTTACCCATTGTGGCACACAATTGTACTGTACAGTGATTACCTCACATTATCTATACTTTAGTAAATGACAGTTGCTACATCTACATGTAAATACATACATGTTTCATACATTAGACATATCTGTGATTTGCTAAACTACATTGCAGTACACCTGTATCCGTATAGGATGTAATTAAGTTATTTATGCGCCAAAAGAAAATGAACATTTATATATAATGTATTTGTTAGCTGCCATTTGTTTAGCTACTGTACAAACTGTTAGGCTTAATCAATGAATCACATTAAACATTTTTTAATCCAAGTTTCATTTGTGTGTGTGTGCACGCATGTGCTGGGGCCTGTAGGTGTTTAACTCAGCAGTCTACCACATGCTGTGTGAGGCCCTGGGCAGGAAGCTGACAGCAGAGGAGCGGTTTGCTGTACTGGCCCTCACAGTTGATCCTTCACTTTTAGCGGCTGAACCCAAACAACACTCCCCTGAATGTAGGAGCCATGTGTGTGTTTGTGTGTGTTAATTTTATGTTTTACATCTACTTTTTTATGGTCCTAAAACATTCGATTTTAAGCATCACAGAATTTTTTTGTCAATATTGTCTCTGTCTTAGCACTACATATTATTCCTTCCTTGCATTGTAAGGAATTTTACAGCTGTATTAAAACAGTGCAAAACACCTTCTCTATCCAAATGATATATGACATGAAAGTATAGTATAAGATGTTTTAAAAAATAATTTATGAAACTCATGGTGTTTCACAGTGTCAATAATGTAATAATTACTTATGACATGAATTACTCTGCTAATACTGTTTTGCATTGTTACCCTCTTAAGTGGATGCAGAGTCAAAGCCTCCAGAAAGCTGGAGAGACAGGCATCCAACAGACAAGGAGGTCAAGGCAGTCACCGTTCTGCAGGCTGGATTCAGAGGGCACTTGGTGCGAGAGATCCTTAATGCCTCTAAACCTGGTAACCACACCCATACACATTCATAAAGGGTACTCATCAAAGTGTCATGGTCAGGTTTAAGTCTTTTAATCTCCAATTTGAGAAGCTGCAATTGCTGAATTTTGATAACAGTTTCATTAAATTCAGCTTTCTTCTCCACTGCTCTATGTTTGAATCTACATCTGCAGCACTTGGGAAGGCTAAAGTGGATAAATTAGGGCAGAATAAAACAACAGGATACCCACCAGCATTCACAAACTATTATTTAGTGTTTGAAAACACCTACTGCTTCTTACATTCGCAGTCTGATTTAGCCTGATGGCATATATTGAGCCTCAGAACAGAAGCACAAATATGTATTGATGAGACTGCCATTCTTACTAATACAGCCTGACAGATGAGGGGTTGCCACAGAGAGGATACACACACATATATGAAATATACACGTACATGCACACAACATTCCCGCATCAATAGCCAAACCTTTCAATAGTGACAGCAAGTGAAACATGAGGAAGGGAAGACATGGAAACAGTGGACACTTTGTGGGGAAGGATGAGCGATTAGATGGAGAGATTGAGCTGAGCAGCTTTTCCTCTATAAATTTATTCAGGCATGTTGTTTTGGAATAATGCTTTCTTTTTGTTTCTTGTATTGATTCAGCGGCTGGTATATTCCTATGCAGGTTGTTATATGGTGAGGTATATATCACTTTTGCACCTTTATGATAACCACTACTATGCAAAACCTTAAAAATTCACTTAAATCAGTTTTACTATCCCTTTTTCCCCCAAAAGAAGTTTTAATTATATTACTTTCTAGGTGCATCACTGCTTTCTGATTCCAGAGGAAACACTGACGGCTACACTTTGCCCAGACATTCTTTATTTATTTCCCCGGGCCTGAATACCTTGCATATATGGGAGTCGGGACACAGCTTCATTAATGTGATATTTGCAAACAGTACTGTAGTTTAGATTCATTGGAATTTTGCCTAATTCTTATGGCAAGAAAATATGTTTTTTGCACATGCCAAACATACTGCATTTTTAAAATATCTACATCATAATAGAACCCATCTGTTTGAAATACTAAAAATATTGCTGGTGCTTATGTGGCATTAACATGAGCACATACATGTGTGCATGTGCGCACATGCACACACTCACAGACTGAACAGCCTTTCAGCGTCGCACTTGCAGTAATGGGGAAACATGTTATATTTTACTATGTAAAATGTCTTTTGAAAAGTATTTTCTTATTTTGGCGACAGAACAACTCATGTGCAAAATTAGCTAAATTCCTCCAAACATCTGTTAATACCATAATATACATTGCCATACACTCCACATTTCTTTACTATTTTCTTTTTCCTGCTCTCCTTTCCCTCTTTCCCTGTCTGTTGCATCTCTTTGGTTATAAAGATAAGTCTTCTCAGTAGCCTACCTTGGCCCCTATAATGGCTGTATAAATTTGGAAAAGTGGCCATTTGAAAAGGGAGAGCAGAGCACTAGGGACGGAGGTAAAGCAGGGAGGGTTGAGAGGAAGTGAGGACAATTACCAGTATGCTACATGTTAGATGTGGAAACATCTATCGTCAACTGTCTGTTAAGAGTATCTCACTTATATGCACATGCACACTCTTACTGGCACACACATACCCATGACCACATAGTACTACAACTTTTATAAAAAAGTTGTAGTACTATTTGGTCTTCTGTTCTGTCAGACTGGTCACCTGTCACCTATTACCTCTCACTGAATGAGCAATTTCTGCTTCCCACTCTGAACTAGGTCAGCTACAATCATTTTTTTCATGTGTTTGACACCAACATGGATTGTCTTTTCATCTTTAATGGTGACTTTTTTTTACTTTTCTCAGTGTTGCATGTGTATGTTTGTATCATCCAGGCACGAAGGAGAACCTCAGTGTATCTAAGATCCTTTCCAACACATGGCTGAAGGTTGAATCTGATGCAGAGAAACATGTTGCCTTCTTGCTACGGTAAATGAAGGATAAATAAAATACATAAAGTAGTAAAGAGTAAAAACTAACGATTTTATTCCTCAACACCTCACACTTCAGTTGCCTAACACATAATTTATTTGTTTAAAACAATGTGATTATCTGAGACAATATGAGAGCACTTCTTCTACAATCCTGTGCCAATGTATATAATATGGCATCCATTTAGCCTCCCTGTTGTACCACATGCCCAGAATCTGCTCCCGCTCCTGGTTGTGGCAGCCTGTGGCGGCCAGGCAGGGAGCATTTTCCACATTGTGTTCCATCTTTTCCCGGTGGTACCATCTGCTGTTTATCCTTTACTCGTTCCAAGCGGCTAGCAGCGTCTGCTGAATGACCTGCTGCCTGGGGAAGTATGTTTGTGCATGAGCATTGATAGCTCGGTCAATGTGTGACATTTTGAGCCTTTAAGCATACGCTTTTGCATAACTGACAGTAACATCCACTTCAGTCAAAGTTCATGCTGAGATGTGAAGTACACCTGCTTTCCTCTAATTAGTAAAGTAAATTATTTCCTGTGAATACATTTTGTCATAGTCTTTTCTCTATGTGTTTTTAATGCTTAATTTGAATTTGAATTCCCTTAAAGCTCTTTCCACTTCTGTGTTTTTCTGCACAGGTATATCATTGACCACTCTGAAAGAAAAGCCGAGCTCTATCCCTGTCAGCAGGATGAATGGACCAGAATTACATTTACTGATTACTCTGTCTCCCTTCAAGACACAACCAACTCCTGGGTCTTGGTCTTCAGGTAAGAAAAGGTTGTAACTTAAAGGTTAGGTTTGTCAGTGGAAGACACCAAGTATGAATTCCCAACCTGGTTCAGAATATCTTGGTGAATAAATAACTGATGTGCCCTTCTCACCAAATGTCAGAATGTTGCCTTTGAGCGATGTAGTGTAAAAGTTAAGTCAGTTTAAGTAAAGCTGACATTACAAAATGTAGATATCTCTGTCACATTAAATTTCAGTGTCAACAAAACAGAATATGAACTACCTAACAATATGCTCTGACCTTGGAATTTACTTTTCTATGTATGAAGAGAGGTGTTCCTGGTTCCCAAGGAGATGATGCTGATACCAAAAGTGTATTCTCCAATCCCAAATTGTCTGCTGCACGTCATAAATAATGACACAGGAGAGGAGCTAGACATGATCTTCAATAAAGTAGTTCCACATGTCTATCAACCCAATAAGGTCTGTGGATGCTATAAATCCTTGCAATCATTGCAAACCTCCATGCACTTACATTTAATTGATATGTTTTTGATATATATAAGGTTAAATATGATAATTTCCTATTACCTTGACAAATGTCTTCACTTTAGTACCTCTTGCATGACTTCATCAAAACTGGACACATACTGACTGATTGGTGACCATTGTCAGCCTATTACAGAGACAGAGATATAAACCTCCCTCTGATAATAAAGTTGTCATGGTATCATTTGTAAACATAACTCTATCTCATGTTCCAGCTTGGTTATACCTTTGTAGCAGAGGCAATCACACCTGAATCACCCCCTGTTAGTGCCACATGGAGGATGCGCTTGATTGGCTCAAGGGAACCTCTTCCAAAACTGGCCCATGAGACTCCGCTCAACACGTTCTCAGTGAAGGAATTCCGGGATTATTACATTCCCAATGACGAAGACTTGATATGCAGGTAAGAAAAAACATTATGAGTTCATTTGGATTGCCATCACAGGGTTTATACTGATCGATTAGAAAGTTGTTGCTGTTGAGACTATTTCATAAAGATGTAACCTACAGTATATCAGTGGGAGCTACTTGATTAGTAGAAACATTCTATGACAATAGTCAAAGAGCCCATAACATAGTGTATATAAACAGGTGACTGTAGATGATGTTAATTGCCTCTCAGGCAACCTTTAGACAAAATATATTTTCCAACACAGGACAACAGGATGCTCTACAAGACTAATAGTACCCCAAATCATTGGAAACGTTTTCACAGTTACTCTGTGCAGGTGACAGCAGACATCCTGGGAACAGTTCAGTTTCAGACATCCATGCCAGGTGTACTGATATGTCTGTCCATTCTGGACCGGGAGAAGGAGGTGGCCAGCAAGACCGGAAGAGGCCATGTCGTAATTCCTGTGTTCTACTTCTTGGCCAACAACGGTGAGCAGTCATTAAGTTTGGGAAGTCACTGATGAAAGAAAAACTTCACCATGCACCATGGCAAGTTTGTGTGTTAGATCATGCTAAAGAGATTACAGACAGACTATACAAATTGACTGTGAGGTCTGTAATTAATTAATCCCAATTTTTAAAATGTTCAGTGTTCTGACCAATTCAAACAAAAATCCTTTTACTGTACCTTCACTTATTTGACCCAGAAATCTTGGCAAATAAAACTATCTGTATGTCTGTGAGAATATATATTTTTTGAGTCAACTGACACTTTAAATAATATTAAGCTAGCTTTTTGTAATATCAGCCCATATCAACAGGAAAATGGCAGACAGTAGAGCCACTATAAACATAACCTCTTAAACGCTTGTGTTTGCTTTTCGATTCATGCTGCCATCAGTAACAAAAGGACTGATTGCTAACAGCTCTTGTCTTTTCTCAGACATAGGTATTCTGTAATATGTCTTTGTTACAGCCCCCATTTGCTCAGCTGAAGAGAACCAGAAAGGATGCCCCACCCAGGACAAGGGAAACCCCACAATGGTCGATGTTCCCCAGCAAAGAGATGGGGAGGACAGCGTGCCTCGAAAATCAGAGTCCTCGTCTGACCAGTACCAGCCTCCCACAGAGACTATGGTATCACTGACAACTGTCTGTGTGGTATCTGCTGTTGCTCAAACACTTGGCCTCACTTGTACACAAGCATACATATCCCTTTATCTCTGTCTTTATCACCCACTTGCTTTCTGCCTGTGTTCATATCAGTTTTTCACTGCCAGATACACATAACGCCTTACTTGCAGGCTTGCACACACACACACACACACACACACACACACATGAACTTACACACACCCACACACATTTTCTAGCGCAGACAAAACGTGTAAGAGATCAGCAGAAACTGGGGGGGTGGTTTTGTTGTTACTGTCTGACTTATCAGTGGTTGTCAGGGAGCAGTGATTTGTTCATGATTTATGAGTTACTCTGTTGTCTCTATTGAAGACCACGATCTAACAGACCTGTTGTCATAGTTTGTTGATTGCCAATGTATATGGTACCACCTATATATGTTTACTTTTACACTCATGTACACACAAAAACACACCATGCATATATTATACAGCGTATGCAAATCAATAAAACAGGGAAAATTAGTTCCATTTGAATTTGTTTTTGCTGTAATGACTATTAGTGTTACCAATTATACATCTGGAGAACAATTAGTCATTTTAATGTTTCCCCAGTAAATGCTTGCTGCTTATAAATAAGTACAATTAATTTGACATACACAGCAGTGGGAACATGTGCCTTTTGGTCACAACAAAATGATGCAAAATTGTATAAATTTCACAATCTGAAAGCCATGGACACTAATATAAAAAACAAAACAGTGTAGCGGCATCAATGGTAATGAGACAGATCATGTCATATCCCATAGATCAGCGGCAGGCCAGAATAAACAGCCTTCGATTAGGACCAAGAGCATTGATCAAGACTTAGAGCACAGGGTCAGTGATTACACTGCTTTGCACTGCAGGGACACACAGAAGACATATTGATGCTCAGTAATGGCAGATTACTGGTGAAGGCTTCTATACTTGAATCTCTGTGATTTAAACACACATGTAAACACATGAAAAAAACATGCTGGCTTTTAGTTTTTCTGCTGAATACATCTATTTGGCTCCATTATAGATATAAACATCTACATCTGACAAATTAATACTGTTTATGTGTGGCTAATCTTCTTTTTTTTATTTGTAGATAATCTCACCTTGGAATTTTGTCTAAATTCTGTCTTTTCTGGTCAGTGTGATGGATGTGGGTGTTACCACTGTTGATATAATCTTGGCTAACAAGCCCTCTGCCTTCTCTCTTCCTTTGTGCCAAGCATGTGCTTCTGTCAAAGAGGGCAGAGCAACAGCAAAAACAAAATGTGCAGTTCTTCTTAAAGATCTCTGTGTCTCTCTCTGAATCATCTGCACTGGCACAGTTTACAGCTGTGTGTTCACCAGATAGGCATGCAAGTCAATATTGTCTTCGGCTGTTTAGTGTTGTACAGTATGATACATGCCTTGTGCTGTATGTCTTTCTTTGTGCTTCTTTGTACTGTGTGTGTGTCTGTCTGTTACGTGTTTCAACTGTAATGTGCTTGTCTTTGTTTACCAGGGTCATAAATATGTGGTAAAAGCTGAGGTGCTTTATAAGAGCTGGGATTTGGATGAGTCTCAGCTGGCTTTTGTCCATATGCTCAGAGACTTGGAGAAGAATGAAATGAAAGGTACATACTCACATAAGTCACAAGCAATCACAAACACCTCATCACACAGTCAAACACATTGAGTCGCACAGTGGAGAACCAGGAAAGAAAGTTTATATATTTAAAACTTAAACATTAGTTAGTTGATTTAATGAAGTAAATATAAATCCTCATCTGAACATCAAAATTAATTTTAGCAAGCCTCCCAATAGTATAAAAATGCATTATGCGAGGTTCAGATAAGCCCCAAATTTCCCTGTCATGGATCATGAAGCCATTTTATCATTATTACTGCATTTCAAAGCTTTTAAGCATTTGAAAAATCGTTTCTGAATAGATTTTCAAATATGTCCTTCATCTTTGTTTTTGCACCATTCATTTTAGTGTTCTGTGTGAAATGTGGCAGATACTCAGTAGGCAGTGTCAGGGACTGAGGGCAAATAATGTTTATATGCTTCCACTAGCCAGGAGCCTGTAATCACAAAGCTAATGAAAACCAAATGAATACAGCTGCTTTCACAGATCAGAGCGTGATTTCTTGTGCCCACTGCTTGTTGGCCAAGGCAATCCTGTCCTCTACCACCAACTCAGCTTCTCTGTCTTTAATCATTCTTCACAAATTGGATCGATTGAAAAATCAAGGATTTGTAAGAAGTCTGAGCGAATGCATGCAATGAATGCATTAATTGCGGTATGGGTGGATGTTGATTTGAAAGTAATGCTGCATGAGTGGCATCTGAGCATGATGTGTGCGTTTGTGTTGGAGGCAGTCTTAAATTACCAGGCCAGATATCCGGATAACAGATGTATTGACTATAGAGAAACATAAACTTTTGTTTATTTATGTATTACAGTAATAGTCATGTGCAAGGTGAACAGTAATGATTTGTTGCTGCTTAGATATGCTATATGTTTGTCTGTTCACTTGTTGTGTTTTATATGTATAGATATATGTTAAGGTTTTTGTCAGTATATGCTCAGGTTTGTCCATGTGCGTATGTATAGGCCTATGTCCACACAAACCTCATGTGGTTTTCCAATAAGCTTGTGAAAGTGGGTCAATGGGAAGTCAAATGAAGTTGGCTCTTGCCCCCTGGTGCCCTGGGAAATATCTCAGCAGGAAAGTGAATTAATTTCACCCAGTTTAACTCTGTCTCAGTGGTGAGGCTGTGCCCTTGATCATGCTCCCCACATGCTACATGGATACACACGCACTACATGCCACGGCAAGCTTTGAAACCTCTTTAACAAGCTGTTTAACAAGCTGCAGCCCAAATACTGCGCTGCGCATATTTAATGCATGCACATTTACACATCTCTGCTTTACATCCCAGTATATACAATACTGTTAAACCAATCACCTCCCAGCAGTAGTTGTCTCATTCTCATGCTAACATCTTCAATATTTTCTGTACTATGTGGACTTAGTATCTAAAAAATGGTGCTGTTATGCTTTTAGTGAACAAAAGTTTGTCCAGCTGAATATTTTTCAACACATGGCTCATTCTGAAGTTACAACGACACAGATTGAAATTTAGATCTAATTTAAACATTGCATTTCTGTATGAGTCAAGATAAGAGTAACTCAATGAGCATGCAAAAGAGCTATTCAGGCAGAATGGCAGGGTGTCAACTAAATGATGGATTATTGTGCCGCTCTATATCAGAGGAGTGAGACTCATAGTTAATGCTTCATCCAAGCTGGTGTTTGTGTCCATTTAAACTGTAAAGTGCAACAGTGCCATCTAGCATACATGTAACCACACAACACATACAGCATGTTTCCACTGTGACACACTTCCACTTTAGATGAGCTTTCTTTGTGTGTGAGCAGCCGATATTCATTATAAGGTTTAAGGTAAATGTATACACAAATTAACATGGTATGTGTTGGCAAAAAAGTGTTTCCGCCTTTCACATTATACTAAAATTTATCAAAACATGTCAAAATATGGCAAAAAGATGAGTTTAACAAAGGAATATTAATTTCCTTATGAAAGGCACTACAAAATGCCACTCTCAGGTTTCCTCCCTTTCTATGTTCTACTGTATAGTTAATCATGTTAACTTTAAAACCATGTCTTTAAAATTAAAAAAAAAAATCCCTCAGAAAAATATTAAGTGATAATAGTCACAATTTTATATCACATAGTAATTAACACCATATTGCCAGTATTTATCACATAAATACACAGCAGACTTTGTCAGTGATGATGATAGAAAAAAGTGAACCCACCTAACCCTCTGTTTGCACTATGTAGCATACAAGCTTGAGGATGTGAAGCGCTCATCCACCACACCAAGCAATGACGGGCACAAGTCTGACACACCCAAAGCCAACCGCAAAGGTGAAGGTGACAAGGACAAGCAGAAGGGGAAGCCAGCTGCCAGCTCCAAATCTAGCTCCAGGCTTGGAACGGTAATACATCACCACAGCACTGTGACAGACAACAACAAAACAATAATGTCAGCTACGTATTATATGTATATCAACAATTAGTTATGACTACCAGTGACCAAGGATACTTCTGAAAAGCTTCACATCTGCATTTACAAATAATTGTTCAGATTTCATTATCTTTTACTACATTGAATTGTTTTATTCGAATAACAACAGGCAGTGTTTTATTACAGTAAAGCGCTTCATATGAAATGAAATTGTAAACAAGGTAAAATTAGATAGGTAACATGCAGTCAAACCAAAGGCCATGCACTGATTTTGTAGCCTTTCTGTAATAAGCACATATATTTTCATATTTTATTTTCCACAGTATCCCATTTTAAGATAATAATATTTACCATATAAAACTTCAAAATAGTACCTTTTAGAGGCTACTTGTGGAGGCTCTTGAGTGGAGTACACACTTTTATCTCCTCTTCACAGATTCCCATCCAAACCATTTGTGGTGAGATTGCTGTTGAACTCAGTCGTGACATCTCTTTTATAACACTTTTACTTTGTTTCATCAGACAGGTCACCATTTACATATTTGGTTGACTTTGCTGTCAAATGACTCTATAATCTCTAAAACAAAGAGAGAAAGGCATCAGGCATATCCCACAACTGCTAATGTGACCTGTTTGTAATTAGACTGCATTAAAAAAAAAAAATAATAATTGTCTTATAAAGTAAAATTGTGGTTTATAATTCTCGGTATAATGGTCCTTGTTTAGCAGTCAGAACCACAGCTGTCTGATGAATCTCTTATCCACGTAATAAATGCCTTTTTAATTGTCTTCTGCGCTACACGTCAAACACTAAACACAATGAAATTTAAAAGGCAGATTTTCAGAATGCTGATCATCTTCAATAAATTTCCATTTTAAATATTTTTTCTTGTGTTGGCAGCACAACATGGAGGATGTGGTGATCTCTGAATAAATGAACTCAAAATGATGTATTATAAAATGAAGATAAGACACCTGAACAGGACATAAAAATCCTGGCTGGCTGGCTGACTGACTGGCTGTGTACCAGACTGTCTGTCTGAGATGCTCATTGAAAGAGATATACTTAGAATGCATCGTGGTGCTGTGACCTTCACCTGGTATCTTTGTGTGTGTAAACATGTGTGTTAGGGTTTCCACTGTGGCGTGTGTATATTTTGTGCAGAGCCTTGACCTTACCAAGCCTAACTGGACGCTGCGTGTAGTCAGTGACAAGAGCAAAGCCGAGAGCATCACGGTGCAGAAGGACACAGAGAGAATAGACCACATCAAGGCCATTAAAAAAGCCTGGGAGATGGCTGAACCAGGCCGCTGTGCCAAGGTAACCTAAGTATCTGTTTGCAATAGTGATTTAATGTAGTTAACATTTGAGGTCCTTTGCGTGTGTTGCAGTTTTATATATCCTGTAGAAATACGAGATACTTCAAAAATGAGTAAACTAACTAAAGTTTATTTTTATATTGGCCCTCACCTACACTCAAACATACATTATAGACAGAATGTTTTGCTGTCTTTTAGGCTTTGCAGTCTCGTCTCAAGTTTCTTAACCAAGTCCAGCATCAAGCAAGTAATGAAGCTACAACCGATGATGCGGAAAGCAGAGAGCCTGGTACATTTTGTAGATATTCACAGACTTATATTATACATATACACATGTATATGTATTATACAAGTATGCATATGTATATGCATATGTATTACATGTGTATATGGTAAAGAGGCTTTGTCTGGTTTGTTCTTTTACAGTTGCTTCCAGACCTGATACCTCTCTCACGACATCCAGTCAAAAGCTGACCGATACCACAAGTTCATATCCTCACATGGACTACACTCCCTTCGTCAGGTGCTCTACTGACATCTTTCTCATTTTCTCTTGGTCTTTCTCCTTCTTTCTTTCTGCTACTATACTTCTATACTTATACTTAAAATACTGGAGACACAATCACCTGCCTTATTTCATATAAGTCATATATTCAGATTGATATCCAAGTCTATTTGGTTTTGGTTTTGGTATTTCTTGTATGTATGTATGTATGTGTGTGTGTGTGTGTGTATGTATGTATGTATGTATGTATATATATATATACATACAGTATATAGTATCTGCAGGACATTGCTACTGATTTACTGTGTGCATGACCTTTGCTCCCATTGGTGCTGTAAGCAATGTTACACTTTCCTTGGCCTGAAAGGGCAATGGATGGACTCCAAAGGACAATAACATGTAGACACACGATTGCAGAAAAAAAACACATAGATATGCTTCCTGATCAAATATTGTCTACCTAGATCCAATCTAACAAATACTATACATATATACAGCAGTGCAAAAAAAAAAAAAAAAAAAAAATTTGAAAATATACCAAAATATCTATAAAATGAAATTGACTATTTAATGGATTGTCATAAAGTTTGTCGCATGTTGGTGATTTCTGGGCTTTATCTTGGCAATTATTAGACGGATTGCTATGAAACAAATTCTAAGAAAAATCATAATGAGGTTCCAACGAGCTTCAGCTGTACTTTGAATTTAGTGCTATCAAATGTTTGCCTGTTAACACACTAAACAAAGATGGTGAACATGGTAAACATTATACTGTACATGTTAGCCTGCTGACATTAGCATTTAGCTCAAGACATAGATTCACTACCATCGCTGTAGACTTAAAGTCAAATGTTTGAGTATTAAGCAGAGTATTTTTATGTCTTAAAACTGAATTTGGGGAATTTTAATGTAGTCAAATTTTTATTAAAGTGGGCCAATAAATGATTTCATGTTTCATAAGATTAGACACAAACTGTATGAGAAAATGCACATCAAATTAGTGCATTTCACTAACATGTAAAAGAGATAAATGAAAAGTGTCAAGTGTCTAAAGTGTCAACCTTTTGATTTGTGTCAAACGAATGTTCAGAAGGGAAGAGTCTTCTTCCACAGTTCCCCCTGAGTCTCCCAATGTTCTCCTCCTCTCCTTCACACCATCTCTGGTTCTCTTCTTCCATTTCTCCCTCTGTCCGTCCCTCTTCATGATAAATGAGATGATATTTGGGTCTGTTAATTAGAGAGCTATTTCAGGACCCCAAAGAGCTTGTCGCTCCAATGAGATGTGCCCCTCTCCCATCACTCACCTCTCTGTCCTCTCCTGCGTGTGTGTGTGTGCATGTGTGCATGTGTGCGTGCGTTTGTGTGTGTCCTTGTCCAGCTGCTAACTACTGCTGACACTGTGGCCTGCAAATCAAGCTGAGAAAAGGTGAAAAAGATATCCTGAGGAGCAGTCTGTTACTGAAGTCTGATTAGACTGCACCACACCTTTTGTCTCACAGAGGTGCACTGCAGGGCACATCATAAATTCACACTCATGCACACACACACTCATGCATGCCATCTTTATAATAATTGCACACACATGCTATTGCACGCAGTGAAAGAGGTTGAACAGGGCAATGTTCATTAACCAAATGAACTTCACTCCATGAGTCACTACCTCCACTGGCCTCCCCTCTTCATTAAGGTCAGTTTATAGGAAGTAGGCAGCCACATTTAACATGTGTAATTTCTCTTTAAATTCCTCTCTGTGTTTGTGCCTCAGATGGCTACTCACAGTTGTTTTTGTTTCTCAAACAAACGCACATGTTGGCTGACTAACTGCCATACTCATTTACTTCTCTTTTTCTTTCACTGTTTTTGTCCCTCTCCTTTACACACACATACACACACACGGAAATATTTTAGTTATACAATCAATTCTTAATCAAGAAATACCGAAACCAAAACCAAATAGACTTGGATATCAATCTGAATATATGACTTGTATGAAATAAGGCAGGGGATTGTGTTTCCAGTATTTTCTCTGCCTATCTCTACATTTATCTGCCACATTTCCATTTTTATTTGTCCTGCCTGTGTCAACATCTTCATCCCATCTCACAGAATAGTCCATAAAATTTGCAAGCATATAGAGTTTTTTAAGATTCACTTAAGTGGGCTGACAATACTTGTTTAATATCTGATTCCTCAACATATTCGCTTCATAATTTGATGGAACATATGGTGTAATAAAGCAAAAAAGGGTAATAGTAAAGTGTGGTACATATATATTTGTATTGTATCATTGTTCTTGTTCTATCATGTTCTTGTGTATGAATGTAGACAGCAAAAGGATTCTCCAGCACTAATGGACACACAGATCGAGGAGATCCGGCAAAGGGAGCACTTAGAAAAGATCCAGACCTTCCGATTGGTCCGAGACAATGTTTTAGAGCACCGGAAACAGCAGGAGCACAATAGGAAGGAGCTAATGAGACACCAGTTGGAGATGTATGAGAACATGCAGGTCAGTCGAGATAAACACATTTGATGGATGTCTAGCAGCAATAATGGTAAGTTTAATTATCAAAGTGAAAGAGAGAGAAAACATTTTCTTTCCCCTGTTTTACCATTGTTATGTAACTTTCTATCTCTGATTCTCTTGTCTCTTCTACAGGCAGCCTTATGGCAGTGCCGTAAGAAATTTCTTGATGCTTGTGAAGCATTTAGTAGCCGTCAGATGATAGCCGAGAAAAAGGAACAAGAGGTGAAACAAACTCTGGAGGACGCCCAGCAGGCAGCTCAAGAAAAAACAACCCCCTCCTTTGCTGCCAACCAGCAGCCCAAGAAATGTGCCAAGAGTGCTGGCAAGAAGAAATGATGGTTTTTGGCATAAACCTCCAATCTTACTCCTTAGGAGTCACCTTTCAACAAGTCTGTTTGATTAAATGAAGATTCTTCAGTGTTCAAACACACTTGTTTAAATATATATTTACAAATATATATATATATATATATATATATATACACATACATACATACATACATACATGGTTGTCTCCATATTTAATTATATTTTCATAGATTACATTGTCATCCATCATCTTTTATCTATAAACTATATTATTTTCCCTAAAATGCATCAAATTAAATAAAGATTACATTACAAAATAGCTGTGTGCAAAACACTTCCCTTTTCACCGTGTCGAGAATGTCAAGCCATCTTACTTGCAATGTATGGCTTTGACTTTTTGATGCCCACTATGCCTGATTATATTCTGCAAATCTTTTTTTTTCTTGAAGGTCACTGTATTGACTGAATAACTCAAGGCATGCTGGGTACAGCCAACCTCCCACAAGCTGAATGGTGCTGATTGATTGGTTGATTGATATATTCTTGCTGATAGAAGTCCACAAGTCAATTTCCACAGGACCAAGACAAAGTGCTGTATATGGAAAATGCAACATAGGTATGTGGCAGATCTTTGCACTGACACAGGCAGCTGAGTGAAGTCTCCAAACGGATGGTTAGGTTTCTAATGTTTCTAATATATACAACTGCAGATCAGTCAGATGTTTTTTGTCATAGTACAGTAAGTGCCCATTATCTTAGCTTAGTATTGGGAGTGCATAGATAGAGTCAGCTGATCAGTTGAGGAATGGAAAACTAAATTGGAGATGAAAGGTCTGAGGGTGCCATCTAGTGGCTATGTACATTAATAAATTCTCATTATCATGCCTGCACTCTGCTGTTTTCAAGGTTGACAATAATAAATAGTTCAATTTGGTGTTGCTGCATGAAGGAAATTATCATTATGCTTTGTGTGTGTGTGCATGTGTTGGTGCATGTGAGTGTGCACACAAGCGTGTGTATACAAGATAGCACGATGAGAAGAACTATTTATGGCTGCTTGTATGTGTGTGCATGTGCAAAGTCATCCTGCAGTAATCTGCACTTACACTAAGGCCTCTGTACCAAGCTGCTAATAATTATTTTATTGAAATATTTTCATTGTGGGGAATTATTCTCTTTCAATATTATATTAGCACCAAAAAAGGAACGCAACATATGAGCAAGACCTTGGTTTCATTCCTACTTGAACAGCAGCAAATACTAGACTAAAGCAAACTTAATAGTAATATGTCCTTGTGTCTACAGTATGCATGTAAATACTGTGGCTGCACATAATGTTAAATATGAAGTTATCCATCTAGTGTGCTTTGTATGCACTTAAAACACAATTGCACAGTGTTTCCTCTGCTCATAAAAGCATGCTGCTGCTTTATGCGTGTATTTCTTTCAGTCTGTCAGGCCTCATCTAGCCAACCACTATTTCTAGTCTTGTAACTGCATGACAGAGCTAATCCTGAAAACCTTGTTGCTGGCACAGAACATTCCCCCTCGTCTCAGTGCTGTTCCCTTTCACCCAATTCATTGCTCCCTTTCTAATACATTATCTGTTATTTGCTGTTTTCCGAACACTTAAACCTCTCTTCCTCCAGTGTGCATGAGGTACAGTTTTTGGCTGTGAGGGTATGCATGTCGTACCATTCTATTAGAGGGAAAGAGAGATCACCCGACACTGTAATTGGCAGTGGTGTGTGTGAATTACCGGAGAAGCTGTTTGTTAATTGGCAGCTGTTGGCTTGATACAAATGTGTTGCGAGCGACAGAAGAATTACAGTGTAACCTTGAGAACAAGGGAAGTCGGCCATTGTGTGTGGAAGTCTGTGTTCGCATGTGTGCGTGTGTGCATTTGAATTCCCACAAGTAATAAGAAAATATTTGATTCTTAAATGGACCCACATAGTGGGATGATGAAATTAAGTGAAACTAGATACACATTCCCTGAGTGGTGTGGAGACTGTGGTGCCCCTTTAATTCACTTTCCATTTTGGAGACAATAATTCAAGACTGACTTAATCAAGTACTTTGCTGCTACTCTAGTGAATGGCGAAGGACAGTCTAACTTTCAGGAATTCTCTGTCTTTCCTCCTTTTCTATGGTTATGTCTCCATCCTTTCAAAGGTTCTTTAAGTTTTTGGTGTTTTCTACATTAACACCTGCACATCACCCAGTTGTTAAATGTTTGATCAAGTGCAGCAGTTTAGACTTAATTATCTTGCGGTGTGCATTTAAGACAGGTGCAGATCACCACACACAAGCAGATTAAAGTACATTGTTCTTTTATTTCATCCAAGGTTGGATGCAACCAAGACAAAGACCGATGCAAAACATGATAAAGCTGCATGTGAAAAGCACAATTTACTAACAGATTAAACTAAAATGTGTTTTTATAGAACTAAGAGAAGTAAGTTAGACAACCTAAATATATAAATCTCCTCTTTCCTGACAAATGTTATTTAATTATGTATTAATTTATCTCTTGGACTGTCTTGCAGTTATTGGCATGTGCAGGCTACAAAACTGTGTCTTAAAGGAACATTTGGGAAAATCTACTTATTCGCTTTTCTGGTGAGAGTTAGATAGAAAAGATTGATATTACTCTTATATCTATGTTAAATACAGCCCGGAAGTGGTTAGTTTAGCTTTCCAATCAGATTTGAAGCGGGGGAAACAGCTACCACACAAAGCTTTAGCAATGCTTGTAGGTGGATTTTTTTTATTTTATTTTTTTAAATGTTTGTAAGCCAGACTAGTTGTTTTCCTCTACTTCTAGTCTCTAGGCTTTTTGCCAAGCTATGCTACAGTTTCTTGGTTATAGCTTCATATTAATTTACGTCAAGATACTGCAGAAGAGTATTTACCAACATATTATGCACTTAGTGATTGAAGAAAGTGTAGACCTATTTTGCATTCAATCTATATTTCTGTAATATGTGCAAAACATGCAGTGCCCTTCAAGTTTTCAGGAGCCTTATGTTCACTTTGCTTTTTACACCTTTTCATGCACCTTTCTCTGTGTTTCCATACACATCAATAACCACACATACACACTTCCAACTGACACTGGGTGGATACAGGATTGTTTGGCTTATTTGCTCAACATGCCGCAGCATTGTCCCATTATTGTCGCTCTCTCTCTCTCTCTCTCTCTGGGACTGAATGTCTCCAGAGGTCCAGAGCCTGCTATGCTGATAAAAGATGAAGGAGCAAGACTTCGCCTGTGCTGCTGTGATTAAGACAAGGAGCCAAAAGGCCGAGCCTTTATGGTGACAGAATGATAGCAATGAAGGGGCGAAGGTGAAAGCTCACAGATTGACGCCCAGGCTTTACTGCAGTAATCCAAAACTCCCTGTAACTCTCTGTAAATGCAAACACACACACACACACGCTCGCTCTCACAAGCTGTAGCCAACACTGGAGGCTGGACAGAACCCCAGACCTGCAGACACAGAAATGCTGACCTGGTTGCAGCCTCATTTTTGTAACCTGACTATTTCTCTCCCCTTGCCTCACCTTGCCTTGATTTCACTCTCCCTTCACTCTTCTTTGGCTCACGCTCCAGTAATGCCGCTTCTCTCTTAAGCCAGCACTGCTCAGCTCTGCAGACACTGTGGGGGGGAGGGGTGAAAAAAATCAAATAATGAGTTGGGAGTAGTTCACAAAAAAACTGCAACACTTCAGATTCGTTGACGCAGAGGGAATAGAGAGCTGAACACAAGGTGATCATCACAGAGAAAAATAGAACCTGTCATCAGATTTAGCTGATGAGACCTATAGCGTTAGAAATCCTGTGTAAGAATGTGCTCTATTGTAACTTATACAGGTTAGCTTTCTCATTTTATCTACCTTGTTTCCCAGCAGTCCTCACTTATCAGTGTCTCGACTAACAGTTAATACTTAGCAAAGATTAGTATATTCCTATTTGAAGGTCAAACCAAGTCAATAATTTAGCAGGGCTGAGGACCTGCATGTCTGCGTGGATCTAGATGAACTGTGGTCCAGCGTTGTGTATACTTAAAGACTTGATAGTGGCAGCAAAAAGAGGCAAGTTGATATTTGAAGTACAGGCTTCAGTTGACAGCTGTCCCTCATTTGGCATAACATTAGACAACTTTTATGATGGAGGGATCAAGGGATTGTGTGTATGTGTGTTTCCATACATATTGATCAAAATTAGTTTTTGTATCCAGGCCGCCTTCTTACAATTTTTTTGTAACAACTGGATTCCTTGACAGTTATGCTAACTACTACTGATATGAGGTGACTTCTTTTGGCGGCATGTGTCTATTAGTAATCATAGAGACGTCATTGTGGTTGTCAGGGTGCAGCTGGTGTAACTTCCTGTTGTGTCAAAGTGTTTATTTCATAAGATATTTAGACAGTGCTTTTGACTGTCCCAGATGTGGTTTTTTGTTTGTACTTGCATGCAAAGATAAAGTGATTTATTCTACACGTGCATGGTGTGAAAGTACTAATCATTTATCATTTGATGTCATCCCTACAAAGCCATGTCTCGACAGATATGTGGACGAAGGGCAGTGGTGGACTCAGGCTGTCTGATGGGCAGGGGTGAAAAATATAAAGGACACCTGATACATTCAATGAGCCCCTATCAGCAGAGAACAAAGACACATATTTAGATCAAAGGAGAATTCTTTTGGCCATGACTTTGAAAATATTAATAACCTCCACCTTATGGTCAGTTGAGATGTCCCTCTCAGTGGACAACAAAATGAGATCCAAGAGCCTTCCTCTTCCTCATCTGTTTCTAAACAATCGATCAAAGTTGACACTGTAGCATATATTCTGAGCTCTGTCTGTTAGACAAAGCGTTCTCTTTCAGATTTAATAACAGTTTCGTGACAGGATTAACGACTGTATCTTCTTGGCATTCTGTAACCCAGCGCTAATCTCCCTCTTTAATAGTTACAAGTGCAAGTTAATCCAAGGTTTGTAAATGTATTTTGAATAAAAAATACTCAGAGATTCGGAGACAAATAGAGATTTGACTACACTACAAGGTTTATTTCTAGTTTGTATTTCCAGTTTGTACCAAATATTTAGTAAAGAGATGGTAAAGTATGTATATAGCTAACTAGCTGCTATCCAGCATATTGTTTAGCATGTTACATGGCTTTGTATGCAAAGTGTATGCAGCCTAAATAAAATCATCAAATCATCGTTTAATCATATACTCATTTTTATTTCAAATAAGCTTTGCTATGTGACCTAACAAAATTGCCTCCCATGCAAAACCTACATTGCAATAGAAACTCACAGTGTGCTGTTTTACATTGTGTGGGGTACTTTACAAGGCACTATAATGTTCTCTCTCAGTGTCACATAGAGAGGCCCTCTGCAGGGCATTTCGTCCCGTTTTACCTACAGTATAACTAAGACAGTGATTACAGAACTATGGTATGTTTTCTCATTTGTGCGCGCGCCTTTTTCATGTTTGCTTAACTGTGGGCGCACCCTAGAGGGCACTTTTACAGGAGGTTACACACAATTTCCTTTAATAGCATCACTGCCTCACGTTGGAGACAATTGCATTAATTCAGCAATGCAGACTCGGTTTACACAGCAGAGCCGGGAGGTGTCAGGTTGCCAGTAAAACAGAAGTTTAAGTTTCATTCCACTTTATTGGATTGTATAATAGCCTTCATATAATAGCCAATCGTAGGGGATAATTGTGCAGCTTAATTTACCATCAGAAGCTTTGAGGATACAGAACAAGAGGAGATGGCTCACCAATGTGGTCCTTGAGGTAAAGGAATTTAAGTTTATTTGGAATCCGCTTTCAGTTGACTGAATTTCACAGCACCTCTTTGTTTGGTGCCACATTCTCTTTTTTATTTTAAACGGTCAAGGCAGATGGCCGCCCACCTTTAGCCAGGGTCTGTTCGAGGTTTTTTTCCCGTTAAAGGGGAGTTGTGTCCTTGCCCCCGTCGCCATGCCACACCGTGCTCGTGGAGGACTCTTAATGAATTAAGTATAGACTAGATCTTCTCAATATGTAAAGTGTCATGAAATAACTTATGTTAAGATTCGGTGCTAAATAAATAAAATTGACTTGACTTTTAATATATCAGGTTGGCTGATATATACAGTTGGAGAAGGCCATCCACCAGATTGCTCCCAATGGCCAAGTCGTCGTCCTGCATGGTAGCGTCCCACCATATTTGTGAATGGGAGAATGGAGGAGTAATGTAAAATGTAGCAACCCTATACAGTGCCTTCAAAACAAGGTAATGATTGTTGACAGATTTTCACCTCTAATGTGTGGACAGAAAAAAAAAAATGTGTCTGTCGCCACACACCAGTTCAGCAACACGGGCATGGTCATGGTGAAGTGCTGATTTGATAAAGTGCAAATTGATTAGAGCTGAAACCAACAGGAGGTAGCTGTACAAGGGACGAATCGATAAGCTGTCTTGTGCTCAGCATTGATTATTGCTATCTTGGATAACAGGACAGGAGACCTCTTTCTCTGTCTGTCTGTCTCTCTCTCTCTGTCTCTCTCTCTCTCTCTCTCACACACACTCACACATACACACACACACACCTTTTTGCCTCATTTCTCTTGCATCTATATGCATATGTGTGTGCATTAGACTTATTGATACGTTCGGCATTCTCAGTATGAGAGAATGAATTGGGTTCCTGTCTAATCTACTACGAGGGAAATCATTGTAGCCTTTAATTGATTGTATTGGTCCTTAAATGGGCTTAGACGGACAACAGTAATGGTATCAGCTCTTTGAGTCAGTGACATTGAACTGAGAACAAGTGATATTCACCTTGCATGTCTTTGTCTTCAATCTCTGGATGACTGGTTTAAGTAAACTTAACTTTAGCGGTATGCTAACTGCAGCTTCTTTGTAAGAATCTGTCCTTCCAGAGGTCACCACAATTGGCAATGCCCTTTCCTTTAATATTGGCATCCATCTGCTCCAGTGTGTGTGTGTGTGTGTGTGTGTGTGTGTGTGTGTGTGTGTGTGTGTGTTTGTGTGTTGATGGTCAGCTTATCGCCTTGGTTGATTATTGGAATTGATACCAGCTGTGCTGCCAGGGGTGCAGACAAGTTGTGTAACATCTATCCCCTGAGCTGTTTGCCCAAACACACACACACGCCACACACTGCAAGTTCAGTCATTTTCTGGCAGGTTAGGGATGTATGACCTTATGACCTTGAAACCTTAATCAAACAACATTTCCTCTCCTCTCCTCTCCTCTCCTCTCCTCTCCCTCTCCCTCTCCCTCTCCCTCTCTCCTCTCATGATGTGTGTTACTAGGACTGTATACTCATTCTTGAATTAGACACAAGGTTTTTGATTGGGTGTGTTATGGATGTGATGAAGGCTTTATGGTGTTTTCAATTTCTCCACTCCATCTCCTCATCTCTTTTATCCTTCTATCAATATTTATAAGCCTCTCTGTAACCAGAAGGGTTGTTGGTGACAGCGGTGGTGGTGAGGCTGTGTGAAGGGACATTTACTGTTGTACCTCTAGGCTTTGTTACCTTCCACATGCAACACATCTACATGCATGTGTTTACAGGGGGAATGTTTGACATTGAAAACATCCTCCTATTTAACCAGGCAGAAACAATCAAGTGTTCAAGGGGAGTGGCTCATTAATTGCAATCCCTCTAGGGCTGATGTGTGTGTGTGTGTGTGTGTGTGTGTGTTAGTGTTAGCTTGGTATGTTTCCTTTTTCCTCTTGACTGTTTTGTAGGTGTGAAAGTTCTTGTGATCACACGACTTCTCTTCTGCTTGTTCCTTTAAATCACATACTCCTAGCTTTTTTGTGTGTGTGAGTTGTGTGATGATACTGTACATCGTCTTATTTGTTAGCTATAGTACTGTAGCCTACCACATATACTTGTTGGTTAAGGACACAGTGGTTGAATGCTGCATGGAGGCTTTAGGGTCATAAGCTCTAAACTCAGGTGTGCTATGATTTGCTTGATTAACTACAGCTGTTGGTGAGGCTAGAAGGACCTTGTCCCTCCAGTCCTTCTGTATGACAGCCCCAACTATATGTAACCTGCCACTGTCCTCTGTGTCCCTCTAGGTTTTTCACTTTCTCCTGACAGCACAGGGACTCTGCTGTGATAGGGGTCAAACCGGGCTGACTGTGATGCTGAGCACTGAGGCTGCACAGTGTGGTGCCGCAGGTGGATAATTCATGAGTGTTTGAGAGTGTGACAAGGTCTATAGAAGTTAGATCATCTATGAGATTTTAAGCGGCTATATTCCACCAGAGGTGAATAGTCTGTGTATAAGAACACTTATTCTTAGTGTATATGTGCACTGCTTTGCCATTACCTAAAATCCAAGTTTCATCATCATCATCATCATCTACATGCACCATGCATATGTATGTCGATGCATATTCATAATCACTATACATTTGTGTAATGTATGCACATTTCCTGTAAGTAGTCATTTTCACTTCACTCTGCAAAATGTAGCCCACCAACACATTTTACATTTCACTGTGCCTTTATGTGTATCTTTAAGTAGCAAATGAGTACATTTTGATTCTGTGTTAATTGAGTAGTTCAACATTGCCTGAACTACATGTGTGCCACCACTGATGTATGTTCAAGTCATTTGAACAAAGCCAGTGGCAATAACGCTAATGTACTAGCTGCTTGATAGAGTCCGTCATAGTTGCCATGGCTCATGTCTGGGCTCTGCCACCCTCACCTCTGACCTGGGATTAGCACTGGATTAACTCTCTGCTCATGTGCATGACAGCTAATAGATCTGTATGTACTCAATTTGCATATTTCCCAGTGAAAGGGCTGCAGGGGCAGGATGTTACATCAGGATGTCCTGATGTAATAGGTGAACACACATTTGTCGCTAAGAATGGAGTTTACTGTTCTGCGAGAATATAATTCAACCCGCAAGATCTTAACATGACTTTGTAAGATTAAAAGACCCACAAAAGCTATGAACCCTTGTCTTGAACTGTCAAGTTATCTCTCTAAAATACTGTGTAAAAACATTAATGCTTTGCAAAAAATAGGATCGCAATGAGCCACATTCATGCTAGTAGGTGGAACCAGATGACATACAGTAGATAAATATTGGCTACTTAAGCATGTAAGCAACTGTTGCACTAAAAGCTTTATTCCATTTCTTCTGCTTGGGTGTTGTGACCAGCATTTTCAGCATGAAAAGGTTAGATTATGAAAATAAAATCATCCTGGCTGCATTACATATGCAGCATTAGAACCAAATATTGGTCGAACATATAAATAAGAACCCTAATCCTTTTAAACATCCTTGTCTTTACAAGGGATTTCCACCTCTTTTACTGCCCCCTTTCTTTTCTTTCTGTCCTGCTCTCTTTGCACTTTGGCCCTTTACAATAAAAAACAGGAAAAAAAAAAAAAAAACACCAGTGGTAAGCCTTATCAAAGAACACAAACACAGGAGTCAGACTCAACACACAAACATACACACAATACAGCTAGATGAATGGCCCAGCCACAACACAATGGTGCTAAATTAAATCACTGATGTCAGACTCGCCAAAAGCCCTCCCCTCCCACATCACTCACTCACTCACGCACATGCAAGGATTGACTAATAAGGACTTCTTTGTTTGCCTGGTAATGTATTCTGGATCAGGCGATATCAGTTTGGGTTGGAAAGTGCGTATGGTCAATTTCAGTTCATTATGCAAATCAGTATTGCAACGATTGTTCTCAAGCCACCCTGATATGGATTACTGAATTAATAATCTGCTTCATATCTTTTTGTGCCCTTTTTATTCAATAGCATCTTCATTTCCTTGATGCATCCTTTATATCTGCTGCGTCCCAACAAAGGACAATTTATGTGGAAACACATACAGACAGGCTCATATAATCAGAATTGATTATTACTATATGCAGTTCTGATGCACATAGAAACACCCTTTTTTTGGACATTGTCCAGTTTAGGACATGTTTGGCATCAGGTGTTGTTAGGAAGAGCACAAACACAGCTATTACTTCCGCCGCTGCACCCCTGTCCCTGCTGCCGGCGGGCACCTGTTGAAGATGAGCGTGTTAGCAAACAGCTCAAACAGGTGGCAACATCAGTGTCACTCAAGCATGATCCAACCTCAGCTGAGCTTGTCAAGGCTGGTACCTCCATCCGTGACCTTACTAACTTACACAGCTGCACCGAGGTTCTGAACTCAACTCTCCTAAACTCTTTGGGGAGACATAACCGGTCATAAAGTTGTCTGAATGGTAGATCTTTATTGCAGCTGCTGTACTGAAAGAATACCATGATGGGGACCACTGAGCTGAGGGGTTTATTTGGAGACACATATTTTTTTACACTCTTTATTAAGGCCCCAATTTGGGGCCCAGTGTTGTTGAGTGTATGGTAGTCATGGATTTAAAGGTTTGTAGAAAGAGAGAACTTGTAGTCTATTAGTCTAGCAGGATGCATGCATTGATCCCACATTCAATATGTAGTGAAGTTATCATAATTACTAGCCACAGGCTTACGGTTCAGGTGAACATTACAACCAAGTAGAACATATTTTCTTATTTTGCAATGGCTCCTGTTTATGAATATTCTGCATATCATTTGCAGGATCTGGAAACGCAGCTCATGTTGGGAAAGAGGCCATGTTTCCCCCTCAAGTCCATCACAGCTTTTACACAGATATAGACAGACAGTCATTCACACTTACATTCGCACCCACAACAATTTAGAGTCGCCAATTAGTCTAATCTGCCTGTCTTTGGATTGTGCAAGGAAACCAGACACAGGGAAAACATGCAAACTAACTAACTGCACCACTTCACTGTATTCAGTATATAAAATGACTTGAAGAGCATTCAAACATATCTGTAAAATAATTAAAATCCTAATTAAATGCTGTCATGGTGGGAGCGGTTTTTAATTTAAAGGATTTATACCCCCTGTATTAGTTGAAAAACAGAAGATAAAACTGGAGAATTGAAATCTTGAAATGGCTGAAGACCGAAACACATGCAAAGTCAACTCAATTATCAAGTTAGTTTTATTAACCCAGAATCACAAATGCCTTGAAATGCTTTCGTACATGTGTATACAGCATACAGCACCGCCTGTCCTTATCCAAACCCTCCATTCGAATGTCTAGATGAACACTTTTTGAGATCTGGCCATTGACATTTAATGTGCATCAGTTAAGTTCAGTTAAGCAACATAGTTAAGGTCAGCAGCGACATGTAAGGTCACCTAGTGGCTTTTTCCCAACTAAACCATCCTCACTACCTCTTGAGAGTTCTCTATATTCAGAAGGAGGGTGTAAATAACAGATAAACTGTGGAAAACCACCATAACCAGGAAACGGCCATCACCATGGATACACATAGATGCATTGCTTACACAGCTGTTGGCTTATTTTGTATGCTGTTTGACTGCAAGTGCATAGCTTCCCTAAACAATGAATGAATGCCCAGACATACACTTCAATAATCATAATCTTTCATTTTTTTGTCTAACCACCATGTTAGGAAAATGAGGCATATTTATATATTTGTTTTTTTTCCAGTTCTCCATTCTGGGACAGCAAGGTTTTATGGTGTGCTTCAACTATCTACTGTGGTTTGTGCTTTAATATGGCGAACCGTCAATGCAAGCACACAAACAGAGAGATGATAGGACGAGGTAATAGAATAGAATAGAATAGAATAGAATAGAATAGAATAGAATAGAATAGGACTGAGTCTCTGTCTGTCTGTCTGTCTGCTTTCCTCTTTCAACAGACACTCATAACGCTGCAGCATCCCAACATCATAAGCATCACCAGGTGCAGTGGTGCAAAACCTACTGTAGTATGTGTGCGTGAGAGAGAGAGGGGCGGCGTGATGAAAGGAGGAGAGAGAGAGAGAGAGAGAGAGAGAGAGGAGGGGGGGAGCAAGGTGGCGGGATTTGTGTTGAAGCCTCTGCTCTGTCAGACATGCGCAAGAGCTGCAGCACCACCGCTGCGCTGCGTTTCCGCCTTGTCTGAGCGGCACACACACAGCCGAGAGGGGAGGGAGGGAAGCCGAGAGGAAGAGCGGAGCTACTGAGACGCAGTGGGGCACAGCAAGGCAGTCCGAGCGAAATACAACGACGCACCAACATCTCAGCTGCCTTCTCCAAAATTTACACGCCAAAAAGCGACCTGCGCGGTGCGCTGCAGAGCCTTCCAGCATGGAGACTGCGCTAAAAAACAACCATTAAAATGTAAGATTTACAGAGGAAATCAGACGAGAGAGAGCGAGAGAGATAGAGATAGAGATAGAGAGAGTGTGTGTGTGTGTGTGTGAGAGAGAGAGAGAGAGAGAGAGAGAGAGAGAGAGGCTCCTTTATCTTTTGAGGGTGATATCAATTTTGTGCTCTGCAGTGTGAAAATGAAGAAGTTCAACATCAGGAAGGTGCTGGACGGCTTGAAGGAGGTGTCCTCCTCCACCCCGTCCGTCCAAGTGGGGCCACAGGAGAACCATCTGATCCAGGAGACCCTCCAGTCCGAGCATTTCCAGCTCTGCAAGGTGGGCGAGACTGACGCTTTTATTATACAACTGTATTCATCACGGCTAGCCCCTCCGCATACAGTCTTTTATTCTCATCATTCACAGTTTGTGCGGTACTTATCCCATCCCAGGATACAGCAGGTTCAAGTGAGCTCCATTCACACAGTAGGGTAAAATTAATTAATAGATAAAACGTTTACTCTTTAGTCTGTTAAATTAAAACGAGAACCGGCTGCCTGAATCTCCCATTTGGCTTCTTTAGAAGGGTGATGCCTGCCAAAAAACATGGTACATATACCTCCAATGCGCATACTGTACGGCGAGTGCTCTCTGTCGACAGGACAGTAAACATTAGTAAGTTCCTGTATGGTTGCATGTTCTGCCTTGTCATTTTTAATTCAGTTTATACACCATATATGTACGTATTGTATGATAGTAGAATCTCTATAAAATCCCACCGTTTTCTGTATGTGCGTTTGGCATGAACTGTCATATGAGGGGTTGGGCCAAACTGATCCCCTCTTGCATAATCTGCTGGCCTTGGATTAACAAAACGGTGGTTTCTGGTTGACATTTGGTGTCTGTCTGTGTGTGTGTGTGTGTTCCTTTCTTGTATTGTCTTTTCCTTACAGTGTCTCTACATCCCCTTCATCCCCCACCATATTTCTCCCTCTCACACATACACACACACACACCTCACACTCATATCACCCTCTGTCTTCCTCACACATACACTGCTTTGCCTCCAGATCATTGATCAACTGGGGACTGATGGCGCCTGAAGTGGGGAAGGAAAAGGTCTGGCCTTCCCTCTCTGAACTGTCCACAACAATGGATGGGCATTAATAAACTCCCATGCAATTTACATGCTGTGCGTGCTCCATCTTAGTCACCTATAATGTTAAATCAGGATTTCCCCTGGTGTGCCCTAATGGTTTGGTTTGCCTTTTTATAGACACCACTACATGCTCACATTGATTTTCCCCCACACATTAACCCGCACCACTGTAACAGAATTGTGTGTGATTTGTCAATAAGATTTTTATTTGTAGATTTGAATTATAAATGATAGTGTTCTTGTAACACCTTTGGGACATTGTGCAGAAAGCACAACCGTTAGTTGTCGGGTAGCTGCCACATTATATTGATTGTCTTCATCTTATTCTACAAGGAGAAGTCTTTTTGGTCTTCAGGAAGTCAACATGATGGAAGAGTAATATGATTATTGCTCTTGTTTGTTCACATAATGTGCAGGAGTCCAAGGTTAATAAAACTGTAATCATCTTAAAAGTTGTCAAAAGAAAAACAACTACTAGAAAACAAGACGGCATATAAAGGATTTAAGTCAACATAAGTCTACTGACTAGAAGAGAGATTGCAGAATTGACTTCAACGACAGCCTAATATGCCAATCAACAGCCAGACATCCTGATGAAGTATCTGTGAACAAGACTTTAACCTTCCTCCTGCACCGTCGCTGTCTGTGTGGACAGAAACTCACTGTGGTGTTTCTCTGCGATGAAGGCAGGTGTCTCTGCTGCACTGAGTGCTTCTTATGTAATGTGGCTTTAGCCTTCTGCCGCTAAACAAACAAATCCAACAGCCCACCACCGGCTGACTGCTGCCATAAAGCTACAGTCGCACATACGTATATATACAGAGGGTGGATGAAAAAAAAAACACCTCACAATGCGATACGCTCGAGTAGAAAGCCCAGCAACAAATCGTAACCAAATGCTTCTTATTGGTGTCACTTCTGTGTATTATATTTTCTAGACTTCAGTGTAATCACGACTTCACGTGGGAGGCGGCGAGAGAAGGAAAACGAGATAAAATGGAGAGAAATGCGAGAGAAGAAATCTCAAAATAGGCCTGTGATTATAAAAGGATCCTAAATAGCGAAGCCAAATATCAGCCTATCGTGAAGCATAGAGAGAACATTTGTTTCCATCTTTCATTGGCTCTTGTCTGTGCAATTTCAGGCTTTGCATTTGTTTCGTAATACTTCTCAGTTTCCATCTGTGCCATTTGTTTAACAAAGTCAGGTGTGTGTGTGACATCCTTTGACAAAACAACACCCCTGCTGTGAAATGCAAATTGATATCCTCTCTAACACATTTTTTCCTTCTCCATCTGTCTATGGATCTCCCAGACTGTCCGTCATGGCTTCCCTTATCAGCCATCGTCCATGGCTTTTGACCCTGTGCAGAAGATACTGGCTATTGGCACCCAAAGTGGAGCTCTCAGATTGTATCCTTTTTACTTGTCATTGAGCTATTAAAGGTTACTCTGGGTTGTGTCAAATCATCTGGGCCCTGCATCCCTGGGAGGCAGCAGCAGGTGAGTTAACAGATGTTTGAATTTCCATAGTCAGATGCTGATGTACCTTTGGTGGCTTTTCACAATATTTTTAAAATGTGCAAAAAAGTGTTTTTGGCAGTGTTCACTGGTTTACAGTCCCCATGAGCTCTGTATATGCTTGTGAGCTTTTAATAATTATATGAACATAAAGAACGTAAATCTTTACTTAATTTGTCTTTACCTTCAAGTCCATGTTTTAGCTGTTGTAAGATGATAAAAACAATTCTTAAACAAAGGCCTGATTCGGTGCTGCGTTCACTGACCTTGCCAGACTGTTGCAAACTCGCTCGCACATTTTTAAATCAATAATCTCCAAATATTGAAGAATGTGCTGCGATTCAGCTGCACAAGTAGCTCGCTGAGGTAGCATGCATTGGCATCCTTTGCGATACGAGGACGTTTACACAAACGGGGACAACAGCTTGCGATGAAATGGCACCGTGGGTGGTCGTATAGCTTCAGAGAACACCCGCAAGCTTGCCTGTGTCAGGCTGCTTTTACAGGTCTTCCATGTGTTCTCCGCCTGTCTGACAACCTTTGCCAGCTCGTTATGGTGTGATGAAGAGCTGTCTTCTTCGTTGTCCCCTTGTTCCCACCTCCTGGCAGCTATGGCTATGTGACTCAGTCTCGTCCACCTGTGCTGGAAAGGTGAAGATATAAACAGAGCCACTCACACTTGCCACTATCTATTGTTTTCTGCTCTTCTTAAAATTAGGGAGACAGAGAAGATCATGACCAATTTTTCTGGAGACGACTGCATGTTCGCCCAGATTCTACCAGAGCAGAGCAGATTCTGTCAGTGGTACACACGTATTAGTGGATAGGAGATGAAGTCCCTGCTCTGGTAGAAATACTATGTCAGGGCTGACAGAGGAACTGGTGAATAAGCTTAATGGGGCTCATGTCTTGCTGGCTGGTACATTACTTATTTGCGCTCCAGACTTTAAAAAAAAAAGACTGTTCTCATGGCATGAAAGAAGCCTATAACCAATCAGCTTAGAGATCAAAACACATTCTCCCCACAGACTATTCAGAGTTTGGGCGAAATGATTTTGTCAGATGGTTCCTGTTGGCTGAAATTGGTCACTTTGAAATGGAACATAGGAATCTCTCTTGTGTTTGAGTGATCTGGATCTGATAGAGTCTTATCAGAGTCAGAGGAAGGTGAACTGGGAGTCATCCATCTATTCTTTGGTGCTGTTCTCTTCCCCTGTCATTTGCTGTTTAGTCAGCCTTGTCTTTTTTATCTGATGGCAATGATACCAGCGTGGCACAGATGAAAGGAGCATAATAGAGATTTTATGATTCATATTTTTGTTTGATTTTGATATTGCTGTGCTGCAGTGTGTATGTTTTAGTTGGAAAGTGTGCAGGTTCAACACCTGGTGCAGGATCCTGGGACTCCTGCTCCTGTTAGTAACTACTGGTGGCTACTGGTGTGTCTGCATATTTGTGTGTATGTGTGTTGGTTTGCCTGGCTGGCCTGCCAGGACATTTGGCTGCACCCCTCCCCTCTAGAGGATTACAGGAAGTGGCAGATCAAGGGCCTCAGCCTGGCAGCGTGGCAGAGGACTGAGAATTACAGCAGGAACAGAAGATGTGTACGATGTGTGCGAGCGAAAACGTGCGTACGTGTCTGTGTGCATGCTTGAATCCTCTGAGGAGACGGCTGATCCCTCTAGCCATAAAGCCAATCACTTCTCTGATCCCCCCCAAAACTGTCCCATGTTTGATGCTCACCACTGACTCTGCTTCTGCCTCTACTATCCAGCTGGGAAGATGACAATGTCCCTTTGGTGTTGTCTGGAGGAGGGAAAAAGGGGAATAGAGATAGAAGTTGGCGGGAAAGCCAGTGGAGAGGACAGGCCGGTAAATGAGGGGCAGCAGTGAAGAATAGATAGGAAAGAGTGAGAGAGGCAGGCTATCCCCTGCTTCAGGATCTAATAGCCAAGAATAGAATCCTTATTGATCCCTTAGTGAGACAGATATGCACAAGTACACACACACACACACACACACACACAACTGCTCTCAATTGTTTTTTGCAGAATATCTTACTGGCAAAGAGCTTTTTCAAAAGACGCCACGAAAATAAAAAAAAACAGGTTTCACTGTTGTACTACAACAATTTTGGTAAAGTTAGAGTTGACTTATTCTTGTGTCAGATATTTTTTTCTTTTAAATCAGGAAATAAGGAAACTTATGAATTTATTTTATTGAGGCAAAATTCTATTATGGCTGCTTGAAAATGAAGATATCTTATTTGGATTAGATATTAAACATCGAACAATACCCAGAACCAATAATGTGTAGCTTTAATAACCATCTTACCAGGATCCGCCCTGGATGTATGTAAATAGCTAAAAGATTAGAAACAACAAAAAGACTGTGTGTGTGTATATATGTATTGTTATGTGTGTGTGTGTGTTTGCTTGGGTGGTCACGGGAGAGATGGCAGCACTATAACTCAGAGACTTCCTGTGAGCCAGCAAGACGCAGATCAATAGATCAAATTGTCACTTCATGCTCTGCCAGATTATCTCATCGGCAGGCGCAGGACATCATAGGACTCACACATACAAATGGAGGCAGACACACACACACACACACACACACACACTCACATACAGAGTTATTATTTCAGAGAGATATGAGGAGGTGGCAGAGGTAACACACACACACACACACACACACACACACACACACACAAACATATAATGGTAGCTGACTTTTACAAATGTTAGTGAATGTGCGCATGCAAATACTGTATGAATACGGACATACACAGAGTGGCAAATGTTTGCACATCCAGGCGGGCACTGGTGCACACGTTTGCTGAGACAACTTTGCACACACACATTCACAAACAGACAGTAACTACTGCGACTGGCAGCAGTAGCCCCGTGTAGCTTTTGTTTGGTCGTAGCACAGATTGACTATGACATATCTTCATCATTAATCCTCCTTCTGATTCACTCAGCAACCGTGCTACCCTGTAAGAGTTTGCTGATTGGAGTACTGCATGGGAACGATTTAAAGTGTTGAAATATAAATAGTAATACTGAGAATTGTAGCTCAGCAAGTAAAGGTTGGGTTTCCTTTGATATATTATGCACAAACAAAAGTGTTCAAATTGTAGCTTACATTTTTCAGAGAGCTTCACAGTGTGTGTGCATGCATATTTCTCTTTGTGAATACATTTTTATTGGAATTTCCTTGTATTTCCATGTAGGTAAGGCATTCTCATTAGACTCTCATGTGATATAGGTTCTTGTTTGACTTGAGATGCATCAAACAGCACACTGATGGTATATATTTATATGTGTGTGATGATGGTAATGGATTTTGATTGTAATGAGCGATAACATTATCTCTCCAGCTTCTCCTCTCTGCACGTCTTCAGTGTATTCAGAGAAACAGGGTTAGTAAGTTAAAAAAAAGCATTTTGTGTCGAGCTCCCTTTTCACTTTATTGCCTGAAGAGTGTGGGTGCATCTTTTCAGGTCACAGATCATTTGTTTATTCATTTATTCCTCTATCTGTTTTGTTGCATTTTTATTATCTTCCCTTCGTTTTGCTTGTTGCTCATAGGTATTGCCAGTTGCAAGCTAATTCTTTGAGATGGTACTCTATAGTGCAAACCGGGCCTGGGGTTGTGTGTGTGTGTGTGTGTCAGCATTCAGTTATGCAATATGCTCAAGCTTGGCACAGCAAAGATGAGGGTGACTGTAACAACAGCAATCAATGGAGTTAAACTGCTGCTGCTGTCACTGTGCTATACAGTATGTGTATGAGCATGCACGTGTATGATCAATACATACATGTTGATACAATACCGTCCTCTTTTTATATTGCTGGCCATCTTGCGTCTGTTGTCCTGTGTTGATGTCTAGGAAAATGAATTCCTGTGTCATTCCTGTTTCAGTGCTTAGTGGGTTAGCTAGCTGTAGCATATGGGGGATGAAGGATTGGGGAAGAGGTATCACACAAAACCAAGAAGGATTAGTATCTCATCCCAGTTGACCTCATTTTACTTTTCACACAAGTGGGACAAGGATTGGGGAGGAGACAGAATAGCTTGAAATGAAGCCACCCACCATTTCTTTGGATGAGAGAATTTTGTGACGCGTGTGTCTGGGTGTAAAGAGCCGTCGGTTGGATTGGGGGAGTCAGTTTGTGTGTCTGCCAGATGGTATTTTAAAAAAATATGATTTATAGTTGAGTCTACAGCGACGTCATCAGCGAGATGTTGCTTTTATGTCAGTCCAGTGCACATCAACTTTGCACCTTTACTGGAACAAAGAATGTGTATGCCTGCAAATGTTTGTGCACTGTAGTGAAGCACTCCTAATCAAAGACTCCTGTGTACCAGGTTTCATCTTTCATGCTCTCCAAAAGCACTCAGCGTCCCCTGTTCAATCGGTTCTTATAAATAGAAAACAAATTTTGCTGCATCAGTGCTACAATAATGTAGTTGCTGCTTCTCTCTGTCCAATATCCTGACAGTGTGTCCTGCTTAAGTCCTTTAGCCTTGACAAGCAGCAAATGGGATCTGGGTTTAGGATGATTAAAGTTGTGCTGTGTTGCCTCTCTTCAATAATTCACTGCACATTTAACTTTAGCTTTTATACCTCTTGCTCCCTGTCCCTTATCTCTGCCTGCTTCTGTCTTGCCAGATATGATATTCCTGTGTGTGTGTGTGTCTGCATGTTCAGGTGAGACATATCACTTTGAAGGTTAGTTATGTTTTACCAGCTCACTAATGGAAAAGTTTGAGAGCCTGGAAGAAAATTCTGCAAACATGCACACTAACATGTCCAAGCACAGACATAAAGCCTGTGTCCCTTCAGTGAGTCATCACAATGCAATGAGCTGTGGGATATTTCTGTTCACTAGAAAGCACTGTTTCTGGAAGACAAAAAATCTTGACGTGAAGAAAGGTCTACTGTTGAGGAGGAAGACTAATAAGTATTGTCTGGAACTGAATTAATTAATTCCCTCTCCTTTTTATTTCATAGGGTACTATATAGAAAAATAATAGAAAGTAGGCTGAGCAGCAATGCCTGAGAGGTCACCAACCTGTGCACTAATTACTCCCAACAGACGGCAAGCAACGCTTGAGTGGCTCAATGTAAATACACAGTGTCATGTGGGCCGGAGAGAATAAATGGGTACAGATTTGTACACATACACTCGGAGGGCGTAGCTAGTGCACTGCTTGATGTTTGGCTCTACTCTCACTGCTTATGGACCAGTGAAGCTACAGTGTTTTAAACCGGGCAAATTATATGGTGTTTATGGCTCTGGGATTGCTTGTCATAATATTTTGATGTGCTAATTAGCTAGCATTAATTGAAAGTAAAAATAACAAAAAAGTACTTTCAAAGTCGACATCAAACCTGATGACCGATGCTGCAGTTTTCTAGGCGTCATTTACAGATGTGTAATCCTATCAGAGGTGTTTTGTGAGGCTTTGAGTTGCAGTAATTGATTTAGTGATCCTGTTCATCAAAATCTTTTAAAAGTTTATAGTACAACCAACCTGTATAGCTGTATGAGCCTTATCTGTGCTTATGGACATTATTATGTACATGTTACTGTTGATGTTTTCCATGGATGTAGCAAGGTGGCTACATCAGCAGTTTTAATCATGTCTTGAAAGGTCTGATTTCAAAACACCAGAGTTATGAATTGCTATTTGCAGCCCTGGAAGCAGGCGAGTGGTTAACATAGTTGAGCTTGCTCACAGTTGTCCTGTGTAATGAGGGATTTGTATTGACGTTTGAGGTTTGCACATTTTTGGTTTCTTAGATCTTAGCAATTATTTTGGCAAGTACAATATTATTAAACTAATACAGTAGAAACAATGGCCAAAGCTATGAAAAATAAGATCCAAGTTATAATAACCTGGAATAATGCTTTCCCTCTTCTGTTGGAAGTAGTGGTTGTACTGATAATAGTGGTGATTTTGAGTCTCCTTTAACTATACTGTTTGCAGTATGTGTGGAAACAGACTTGTACTCCTTCACCTTGTAGACAGGCTGTCACTCTGCAGGATTTATGATAACTGCTTTTATCAGCATTGATGAGGACCATGGACCTACTGTACTGACTTGCACTCCTATTAGTCCTGGTCAATATTCTTCTCTACTGTAGCACGGCTCTCATGACCAAAGGGTCTGACCGCTCTCTAGACCCTGTACCACAGAGGTCCCTCATCTCTGAGAGTCAAGTTTCCAAAGTAAATGAGTAGTGTCTTATTCGATTGTTATGGTATGTGTCCATTACAATGAGGTAACACTACTGTATGGCTTCTATTGATTACAAATTGCGGTTCATTTAGAAGTCTGAGGCTTTCATTATCATGACATTTTCTCGCACTCCTTGAAGATTAAGAGCTTGTGCTTTTCTAAACATATTAACAGCAAATTTTTTTTTTCAACACTAAACTGATCCAAGTTGCCAAATAAGGCTGTGTTGGGCAGACTGCTCAAGTTGTTGTTTGCTACTTTCCCCTGAGCAGATTATGTCATGTACTGATAGCTTTTGCCTACCCACTGATATAAATAACACTTCATCATACTACATGCTGTAAATTTAGCGTCTTTGTGAGTTGTCACTGTCATGAATCAAATCATACATGACAGCGACAGAGAGCTAGCTCTATGAGATGAATTTAAACACACATTTGAGGGTTGGATGAGAATGTGATGCCTTTCAGTTACCTACCAGTATACACAGTGTGAGCTCAGGGATTATTGAGAAGCGACATCTGTTCTATAAGCAGGTGTTTGTCCACAGGTTTAGGACTGAAAGCTTTCTATGTCTCCTCTCCTGCTGTCTAAGGAAAGAGTCAAAATATGAAGCTGCCAGTACATATTGTTCAGTATGTGTTTAGCATTTACTAAAATAAATAATGCAAGTGAATGTATGTGTGTACAGACTCGATGGCTCTCCCCCATGTCACTGGATGAAAACCCTGCGTTTGCAGCTAAGATTTTCAGGTTGCTTGTTTGTGTCTGTATCTGGCGCTCGGTGGTTTTTTTGCTTGACATTGTTAAGTCTAACCTCTGCTGTCAGGTTGGCCGTCCCTGTGGTGCTTATAAGTCGACTGGCTTACAGAATGCTGTCAAGCGCGCAAAGGTTTTTGTTGTATCATTTTTCTATCTGTCCTTCATATGACCTCTAGGTCTTTATAGGGCCTCACTGCTGTAATAACAGTGAAGTAGTCCTCCCTCTTTTATTTGATTTTTCTTCATCCCCTGCTATACCATGCATGCTGTTTTTTTTTAAATCTTGTTTCTGTGATTCATATTCCTAGGGATATAATATATGGCAACCTTCTCCTCTTCTCAGTGCCTCTGCTCAGTATAGTTACAGAGCTGTACGTGGCAAGAGATTTTGTGTATCTTATATGATGCTACATGCATTTCATGCTATAGCACGTAGTAGCAAAGGTCAGCCAATAGTCTAATCTGCAGGTTACTTTGAGTCAAGTGGTGAGACGATTAAACAAAAATGACCCAGAAATAATTGATTATTATATAAAACAGAGAGAAGCAGTAACATTTTTCACATTCACATTTTAGGACATGGAACCAACAAATGCTGGGCACGTTTCTTTGATAAATGACTAAATGATTAATCTATTATCAAAATTGTTGTTGCTTAATTTTCAGTTGATTGACTAATTCATTATTGGCCTTATTGTTGCAGCATTAATTACAATGACACAACAAATTAGTGACAGGCTTTATTAGCCTGCCAGTCCGCACCATTACCTTAGAACTGAGCCATTCTGTGCTCATCAGGATGCCATTTATAGTATAATTTGTAGGGCTGTCCTCAACCAAGGATTTTCTTGGTCGACCAGTGGTCGTGCATTCACACCGACTAATCGAATAATCGCCCCGCCCCCTCAAAAAAAAAAAAAAAAAAAAAAAAAAAAAAAAAAACGAAATAACGTGATATGCTACACAACTGCGAGCCGGCCGTCTCTGCGCATTTACCACTAAGGGCTAGGGTACCCTTCATGCGATTTTCAACCATGCAGGCATTTTAAAATGGTTATGTTGTCTGATTGCCTGAAATATGTGATGCAGGCCTGGTTGATTTACATAACCTAACTAACCTACATAAAAATCAGTTGAATGCCTAGTTCTCCCAGTCGGACCTTGGCTGACGTAGTACACTGCGCACAGCACAGTCTGCGTCTGTTACACGGGCAAATTATTATTTCAGATTGTGGTATTCAGGATGTGTCAAAACAAATTAATCATAAAGACTGGCAGACTCTTAATATTATGATGAATATTTATTTAAAACACGTGATACACACACATTGTTCATGAAAGACGATTGTAACAAAGAAAATAAAACACAGCCTTAAACTAATACAACTTTATTTCCGCTTCTTTTGATATTTAGGATAACGAATAAAATATGATAGCTATCAGATTTCAATGACAAGTAGGCCTATTAAAATTAAATAATAATTAACAACCGGCAATCGGCAAATCTGAAACACGTCTTAGTGCAAATAAACAGACCAACGCAACGGCAACTAATTAAATAAAAACTCAATGTATAGGCCTAAAATAAGATAATAATAATAAGATAATAAGAAGTGAACTCCGTGTCTTGCTTACAATGAAGCCGGCCGTGGAGAAGATGCGCTCCGATGGTGTGGACGTGGATGGGATGGAGTGGATGCGCTTGGCTGCTCTGGCCAGCTTCGGGTAGCGCTCCTCGTTTTTTAGTGGTCCCGACTCAACTTTTGTTTTAAGTACCGTTTCATCTCACTGTTATGTTCTTCTGTTTGGTGCATGGATATCTCGTCCCACTTCGTTTTCTTCTTTGGTGCGGGGCCAGGTTCGTCGTCATCACCGCTGGCGTGCTGGACAGGCTCTACTGCTGGAGATAGACTCTCAGCTAAGTCCAACACCGTAACATATGCCTGGTCCCGGTTCTCTTCCTCCATGAACGGCAGATTTTTAGACTGCAGCTTTGATGTATATGCTGGAGTGCAGCTCATCGTTTAGCTCCCACCTCTTGTCAATTTCCTCACGAAGTGTTTTCTTCAGTTCTGTCGCAGCCGCACTGTCATCCTCACTCCGCAACAGGTGTTTTTTTTAGAACTAAAAAATTTTAATTTTTAGAACATCTTCCAGACACGGTGTATGCCAACAGTAAATTAGTGGCACGGCGACTTCCTCTATCATACTCGTCAAATTAAAAGCCCTTCAGCCCTTCGAAAAGACGCGTTTTTTTCCCTCCGACCAATCGACCAATAGAATTTTAGTCAGCTAATATTTTTTTGGTCGACCAACGACTAATCGATTGTTTGCCGTCAGCCCTAATAATTTGGTATGATATTATTATGCTATTTGATTCTCTGTCCGTTAGTCTGGTATAATATATATATATATATATATATATAATTCCGAATAAGATTGTGCCACCGGCAACAGTTTTCAAAAGCTGCTATATGTTTGGTGTGTTAACAGAGCGAGACAGTTCTCGTTTGCAGGCGTGCTGGCGTGCAGGCATCCAGGCGACAAACCGTGAGCACCTAATGGCCATGGGCTGTGTAAACGATTCGTTATGACCTTAGTAAAATCTAGACGGTCTGTCTCTGTCTGCAAGGTTCCCCACATACACACACACACACACACACACTGAGGAGTAAGACAGAGAGGTTCCTAAGGTACCAGACCTTGAGGAATTGCCTGTCACTGTGTGTGCTGAGATGTGGGTGTATGTGTGTGCCAGACAGGGCCTGAGCTGTATGTGATTTCAGCTGCATACATAAAGTGGGTAGGTCTCCGTTCTTATGGTTCTATATTTATGCATAGGTAGCCTTTCAAATCCAGCTAAAGGTGCATCTGGGTGAAACAGACACACACACACACACACACACATTTTCTGTAGTTTTATTGCTTCAAAGTGTAAGTCCTTGACGTCGAATTAGACAATCTTAACAAGTTTAACTGTTCTATTTCATGCTTTTTTACCTTCTTTGCTAAAAGGCTAATTTCTACATACTCAACTAAACCAATTCCAGCTGTGGAAGATTAGTGTCTCTGTCAGCTGTAGCTAACAAGCCTAGACTGCTTGGCCATGTGGGTAATGTTGCTTTTCGGCATATTATGGAACACATATTATGACTAGATATATAACTTGCTACTGCAAGGCTAGGACTGCTGTAACGCTAGCGTAGTAGTGAAACACTGCTCTTCAGCTTCTCTTCACCTTCAGGTGTCAGTGGGTATTGCTTTATGCTGGGCTAGCTGAGTAGCTGCAGTTAGCTTGCTTACTCTGTACCGTGTGTCTGAAATCACTCTATTTTACTCTATAGCGTGCAGTTAATTGACATTTATTAATATACTTGGCGGTCGTCACCATTTTGTATCATCACTGACAGGTGTAGCATAGCATGACCGACAATGACGTTGTGGGATTGTTGAGGCAAAGTGGCCTTTAGCTCCATTATAGTTTATTAATTTCACATTCAAAATTCAGACACTCAAATAAATAATAAATAAATAAAAAACAATATATTGCACTATATTGTGGATAGCATGTAATCTCAAAACTATATTGTCTTTGCCTGAGTAAAGCCTACAGTATGGAGTATGGACTAACTTTAGCTGACTGAGGCTGTGATTCTGCCTGAGACTTTGTGCAGTCTGTCAGTAAGAGCTACGCAAATCTTGACGTTTGCCTTCTTCCGTCCTGCTGGTAGCTGTGATGATATTTTTCCCCTGTTGCTCCTCTGTTGGCTGCCCTTTAGTGTGCCGTCGTGCTGAGGGCGTGCAGGGAAGACACACATGTGTCGCATGACGTGATGACTCAGGCTTTAATGCCCTGCCACATGGCTGTCATGCGCATAGCCCCCTCTCTTCAGTATGTTGGTGTGTGTGTGTCTGATATGCAGTATGCCTATATTTAACAGAGTATAAGTCTGTTTATGTCCAGCCATGTGTGTTTGTGTGTTGAATGTGACTGGACAAGGGGTTGTTTGTGCTTTTCTGTCTGATTGAAGCAGAATGTGGATCGTGTTGGGATGTGAAATATGGGAGCGGGGGGAGGGGCAACAGGGTTGAGACGGACATCTCAGGAGGTGATGGGATGTATGGAGAGGAGGGAGGTGGGCGGGGGCAGTGTGAAGGGATACAGTAATCTCTGAACCCATCGGCTATCTGTCTGATGACAATTTAGCCTCTGGGGCAACAGCCAATATTTCTGGGGTTCCAGTGAAGCCGGATAACAGATAATTGATATCTGGGCAAAGGCTTCCTCTTCTGTGCGTCGTTGTTTACAGTCCGATTAGCATCTTGAGACCGTCCAGGCGACATTTCAGCTAATCTCTATAAACAGATATATGCATATGAATGCAGATACATTTAAAAAAAAAAAAGCTAATAAAAAGCTAACTTGCCATCAGACAGATGGAAACCAGAACACTTCCGGATCCAAAATCTGGTCCTGTTGCCTACAGTCTGCAGTTATATGCAGATGTCTGTTTATAAAGAACAGCGCTATGGTACATTGTGTCTGTTTGCTTTAGCATCATCTACAGAGTGTGAGTTGGCAGAAACAGTATATTTGTATATTTGATCTTTCATAACACAGAAGACTCCTGGAATGGCATCAAAATGGTGCAAAGCTATAAAGATACAAATACCTAAAAGGGCTGCAGATGTGTCCTTGGTTTGTCATTCAGTGCAGCACAACCAGGCTTGAATCCCTGCAGCTATTAGAGACAGGAGGAAACGCAACAGGAAGAGTGGAGGGATGAAATCACTGCAGACTGACAAAGTTACATCTTAAATCAAGTTTAGAAAAGTGAGAAGGAGGAAGAGAAATTAGATGGATATAATTATAAGTGTACTGTAGGAGTGTCTGCATATGGACTGGAGCCAGAGCAGTCACAGCCATTCAGCTCTGTGACTCAGATTCCTGGTGTTATGTGGGTGGGGTTTGAAGAGAGATTGGAAGGGCAACAATTGGCCCCTGACCCAATCAGATCACACTGTCCAAGCAGAAGCAAAAGGGTTTGATGTTTTCCTTCTGTAAGAGTGAGATGAATTGTCAGACCCTTGAGAATTGGGACACACTCACCATTTCTCACCCAGCACACACACAGCACTGCAGAACCCCATGTCTCCACCAAACCACATACAGTACAGTTCGTTATGCATTTTGCGTCTCTGATTCATAACAAGGACAGCCTCTGAAGGAAAGGACAACCTCGTGCGTCACCACTTTCATTGCAGTGATGAAGCAGCTAATTTGTTTGATAAGCCAGGAGCCTTTTCCATCTCCCAGACACCAGCGGGAGTGAATGATGAAAAGGCAGTGCGAGAGGTCTCAGCTAGCTGTGCCACTAGGCCCCCATTAAGCCTCGATTGGGGTCTATGGGACTGATTTCTCTTCCTGTCTGGTGCTTTGCAAATGCTTTTGCTGTCACATTAGACGCGGGTGTTGCTGATTGCTGATAACACGATGAGAGAGGACAACGGTAAGCACATTAACCCCGGCACTGCTGCAAGCTGTATTAGCATCCAGAAACATATCACGCCCTGTTAACCCTTTCACAGTTAAGTCACAGACAATAAAGCAAGGACTACCTATCATGTAATTGGCTACACTATATGTCACAGAGAGAGAGTGTTTTTGTCTAATATTAGAATGACATTTCATCTTGCTTTCTGTAGGCAGTTCTCGTCGTACCGATCGGCAGCTGGGCCTGGTGCTCATTTTTAGTAACTGTTGCTGCAGTGCCATTAATTTTTAATTTAAAGGCCATTGTAGCAGGCTGTGTTCTGTGTGTATGTGCATTTACTGCGTGTGTGTTAATACATGTATGTCCTTTGCGAGTGTTCAGGTATTTATGAAGTAGTTTTGAGTGCCAGAATATGGAGGAGAGCCAGGTAAGAAGCGGTTGTGCGTAATGTGTGTGTGCCTCTCTTAGCATATGTGCACATTTGTACGCAAGTGTCTGTTTCCGTTTGTGTTTGTACATCATTTTGTTTGCTAACAGTGATTGGACACTAATGTGATGTGACAGCTTTAGGCCTCAGACACACTCCCTGAATCATTTGGAGTAAGACTCTGCTCAGATTCCCAGAGGTCTCTGTATTAATGCTTCCATGGCTCCTGTGCATCTCTGCAAAATTAATTTTGATGCTTTAATTTCATGCTAAAATCATGTTGTAGAGAATGAAAACCATATAATCGGCTGGCACGTCACCATGGCTTTAAGATACTGCATGTCTTACTGCAGCCCGGCGAGGGTTAATAATTAAAGGCCAAGAGAATGTATGTATTAACTATATGATGGAACAAATATAGCTGAACATTGCTCAGCCCTACTGGGGGAATCCTTTATTGAAACATTCTGGAAATGGAGCATAAGATGCAGAAAATAAATCTGTATGCATGCACTCACACAGCCCTGTTGCCCTGGTTTCAAAGAACAGTGCAAGTGAGGTGCCAGCATGTTAGAAATCACTTTATTGGCGGTCATATGCTCCCACTTACCGAGGCCAGCAGCTCTCAAGCTGGGGTGAAGGTGTATCTTTGTGTGCATACATGCATGTGCATGTTGAATATCAGGGTTACCTAGCAGGCAATCCTGGAAGAGCAATGGAATAAAAGGGAGGAGGGAATAAGAAGAGAGAGAGAGATCAGACAGAGAGGCCATAGAGATAAAACTGACAGCAATGGTATGAATGAGAGGTGGAGGGGCGGCGGAAGGGATTAGCAACAGAGGCACTTTTTCACACAGTGATGAAACAGAATACTGGCCTATGTTCCCTCCACTGCACAGCACATGTCTGTTAACATGCACACATTCACAAGCGGGGACAATCCTCTTGACTTATATAACTGCCTTTATTGCACTATACACTCCCTCTAGACCCCTCCCCCTGAAGGCCGTATATGGTGTTATGTTGTGATTATATGTGCGTCTGCCTCGCTTCCACATCCTCACTCTTTTTTTCTTAACCTACCTGTTATAATCCCTGACACTACAGAAATAAGGTAACAAACACGTACTGTACACACTTTTATATTGTACAGATGGCCATGTGTGAGTCATTGCAGCAATGTTGTTTAATTACGTACACAGTGCGTTTGTCTGTGAATGTGTTCTTTTTTATTAATCCCATCATTTAGGCAGAATGTCTTCCTTTCCTGAACCTGCAATTACTTAATCCAATCTAATGCATCACCTGCGTTAATCCACAGCCGCTCTGTTTCTCTGCTATCCAGCCTCCATGTCTCCATGCAGACAGTGATCAGTTTAAAAAATTTCCAGCATTACAACGCAATAGTCTGATAATCTTACTTAACAGTTTTTTTGTTATAGCGTATCTAAGGCAGATGTACTGTGTTTGGTCCTGTTGCCTACAGAGTCTGCAGTTATATGCAGATGTCTGTTTATAGAGAACAGAGCCACGGTACATTGTGTCTGTTTGCTTTAGCATCATCTACAGAGTGTGAGTTGGCAGAAACAGCAGGAGGGATGTATGTTTGATCTTTCACAACACAGAAGACTCCTGGAATGGCATCACCTGCATTAATCCACAGTCTCTCTGTTTCTCTGCTATCCAGCCTCCATGTCTCTATGCAGACAGTGGTCAGTTTAAAAAATTTCCAGCATTACAACGCACAATCCTCGAATGAGAATATTCACAGTCATACAATCGTCCAATAATCTTACTTTACAGTTTTTTTGTTATACCGTATCTAAGGCAGATGTACTGTGTTTAATACAAATGCAATTAATACAAGTGTAGCGGGGGAGTGATGATTTTCATTGTCTATTCATCTGTCGATTATTTTCTTAATTAATCGATTAGTTGTTTAGTCCAGAAAATGGAGAAAAATGTTGATCACTGTTTCCAAAAGCCAGAGGTGACGTCTTCAAATGTCTTGTTTTTTTCCGGACCAACAGTCCACAATCCAAAGATATTCAGTTTACTGTCACAAAGGACTAAAGAAAATCAGAAAATTATCAAAAATCTCAAAATAGTTGCAGATTAATTTAATGTTGGCAACTAATCAATGAATCAACTAATTGTTGCAGCTCTATAAAAGTATATTTGTTGGTTTTGTTGGTTTGTTTTAATCAGTTTGTCCTGATCAGGTTTTCGATTCTAATACATTTTGCAAAGTTATTCTGGCTGACTCGATGTGTGGCGTAAAGAAGTGAAAATACCAAAATCCATATTCTTTGTCCATCTGGTTCAGAACAAAAACTGAATTAGTATCAAATCTGGCACAGATATTTATGATCCTAATACAACAACTTGCAATGATTTTATTTAGTGCCATACTAAGAACAAACTTTCATTTTGTGGCTCAGTGTGATGTTCATTCTGTAATTGTGCAATTTCTCCATTTTTAGATTAGAGCACAGATCTACAGTATCTTCATTTGGTCTGCTTAGTACAAATATGTTGTATTTCTCTTTTCTCTTTTGTAATACTCCTGTCATATAATTGTTTAGTGTTTTCAAGAGGTCTGAAATGTGCCTGTCTAAAAGCTGAAAATGACTAAAATTTACAAAACAGGACCACAGAGCAGTTTTGATGATACTTCCAGTTGAAGGACATCTGCCTGACTGATATTTCCACCCCGCTGCCCTCCGTGTGCACATAGGTGTCAGAGATCAGGGTAGAGGGGAAAAACCAGATGCTTAAAAAACTGCAACACAGCAGTGATTGTGTGTGTGTGTGTGTGTGTGTTCAGTGGAAGTCTCCAGTTCAGTGCTGATACTTGGCCTTCTGTTTTGCATTAATCAAAGAGTAAAGGACAGCACTCCTATTAATATTTTATATGCTGCATGACACTTTTGGCAAGGTGCCCCTCTCCAGTGTGCTATTGGCAAAGTGACAACCTTACAATGTACCAACGTTGTGTCTAATTAGTAGTAAAGCAGACACAACAGAGTGCATGCCAGCAGGGAAAGCTGTATAGATAATTCAATCCATCAGTCTGAATAATTCTATAGACACTAGTATTGTAGGTCTGTATAGTCATCTTAGTGTCATTTCTTCATTTAAGCAATGAGGAATATGTTTTGTACAAGCTTACCTTTTATTTGACCTTTCTAATGATCCTGTGTGCTCGTGTAACATACAGTAGATGGCACAGAATCATTCTTGTTCTATCCCACTCTCTTCCTCCTATCTGTCCATTTCTGTGCAACGATTTTTTGTTTAACAGTTGATTTTTTACTCACATGTGTTACTGCACGGCTGGCAATATACTGACTCTTGCTGTGCTGGCACCTTTCAGATACCTGTCCTTGAAATCAGGGCCGGGCTCTGCATTGGTTGGCACACTGTGGCTGATCTCCTGTGGTCCTAACTTTGAAAAGACTTGTTTGATATCAGTGCCAGAGGGTGCATGTGTGTGTGTTTGTTGCAGGAGGGAAAGAGGGAACAAGAGAGCACACACACAAACATTTGTGAAGGTGTTGGGAATATGGTGAGGATAGCTTCAGGAACCCAGTCGTTCCCCGATTGAAATAACATAGGCTTATTCCCAGTCATTCAGAATAAACACCAGCAGTTGCTTTTCAGATTTACAAATTGATATTTTAGCTAAAACTAATCAATGGATATAATTAAATGCATTAATTTGCATTTAAGTGCATTTCTTTATGCAAATGGAACAGATTTTTTTTATTTTTTTTTTAAGATGATGAAAAGTTTTTAAAAATAGATGAAGAACCACTGGTCTAACCAACCACACCTGCCGATGTGCAGTACAGTCTGGCGCTGTTCTCATTAGATTAACAGTGTAAGTGTTTGATGAGAAAGCTCCTGAGTGGACGCATTTCATTTTGTTTCGTGCTTGTATTAGTTCAGAGACACATGATCTCACAGTGAATGTGTTAAAGGTTAATTTGGCATTACGTTATATTCTAATAAAACATTTTCCTCCCAACCACTTTGAAAGAGTAATGCATAAAGCAATCTAAATGCATATGCTGGCTCCCATTCGCTACATCTATTATTCATGGCCAGAAGGAAATCCAGTTGCAAACTTCTGCAGTTGCTTGTGTCTTTCTCTCCATCTCTCTTTCCCACTTTTCTCTCTGTATATAGACGAACCATGTTTCTACCTGAAGTATTCTCCATTTTTTCATTTTAAATGTTCACTTAGTGTTCTTCCCCTTCTTTAGATCCACAGCCTCTATGTTGTCTTTTCTCTCAGTCTTTTAATCTTTAGCTCATGTAACACAGATATTGATTAATTGGATGGAGGATGAGCACCTTGCAAGTCAAAACAAATTACTACATTAATATTTTATATATACTTATATTACAAGCATTTCATCTGAATCTGTCTTTTAAATGCCTCAGCACTATCCCCTTTCTATGTCCACCATATCCGATAAGTGTGAGGTTGCCATATCAACTTAAAAGGTGATAATATGTCAGTGTATGATCAGTTAATGCAGGATTAACATTAAAGTGTCAGTATTTCTTATAGAGCTCTGTTTAGCACCCAAGTTGAGTTTTAACATCAGTGCAGACTCTAAATTGTAACACAAAAATGCATTTCGTTGACTCGCTTTTTCTTTCACTTCCCAATTCTCATTTGTTACTGATGGTGGATATCGATCATTGTACACAACGTATAAAGTTCAGGTGGGATTTAATCTGAGGCCAGCAGGTGAACTGACTCTTCTTTGCTACATGATAGATGATTGCTGTTAATGGTTTCCAGCACAGTACCAATGTGTCCTTTTTGTGTTTCCAACTTGTACAGTTCATTCCTCTTCAGGCAGAGACAGACACACACATTTATAGCTTTACTGTAACCAGGACCTGGCTCAGCTGCAAATGTCACCAGGCATTGTAGATGAAGCTTGAAACTACAGCAAAGTTGGAAATCGCAGAGGGCAGATTTGATGTAGACTGCAGAATGAGTTGAGTTGCTTCTGCTTATATCAGAGTTCACGCTGTAATTGGCCAAGTGGGGCTCAGAGCGCTAGCAGCAGATGGAAGCGGTGTCCTTGCACTCGGTGCCAGGCCAGGACTCATGTTTAATACGTGCTCACCTTGTACCCAGCTGATTAATGTGTGCTATGTGAGATGGCAGCGAACAAATTCCTCACAACTAGTGTCCAAAATAGATAATTTATTTTGATTTGGTATTGAATTGTCTCCTCTAGTTTCCTGTGAAAATGCTAAAGTAGCACCAATACTAACGCATACATTGCTACATCTGAATGCAGGCTTCATGGTGCTTATCGCAACAGCAGAACTTATGATTTCTGTTAAACCGTTGCCTGTCACACGTGTAAAAGAGTACTATTAAACTGTTTCACAGGTGGAAATCTGAGATGGTGTAGGGTACAGAAAATCGTCCAGGTTTGAAGTACAAACTAAAGATTCCTAGTATCTCTAGTTAACTATTCATACAGTATCTTTTTCTCTCTGTAAGGTTCATCCTCTCTCTTTCTCTTTCCTCGTCCTGTCTTTTTCTGTTTCACCTCTTTTTATCCCCTACATCTCTCATTTTCTCTCCTATACTATGCATGCTTTTGCAATAAGGTTTGGCCACAAGCTGTTCTGCTGACTCAACATTAGTTCCCTCATAGTTTACTCCTTTACTCCCCCCCGCTTCCCTTCTATCTTGTCCCCGCTCCATCTCTGCCCCCACCCTCCCTTTCTCCGTCCTGCGTTCGATCCCTACAGCCAGTGAATTTCCAAACCTCTTTCCCCTGCTTTTATTCTATTCTTTCTACCTCCCTCCCTCCCTTCCTTAGATATTTGCCTTGAAGTGGCTGTACAGTGTCTCAGTGCTGAGTTGTTCTGCTAAAATTAGATGATGTCTTGGGTTATTAACACCCTACTATTGGGTAGAATTGGCAGTGCTCCAAGAAGCAACAGTCCGCATTATCCCCACAGTGCGTGTGTAGGGGTTTACAGTTACTCAAGCCCAGACTAAGTCATAGACAATATTACTTATTGGAGTTGTATTACTAGTATTGGCCACATAGCCCTTTGTGTTTCAGCATTGTGTTTCACTGTGATCTTCACAGGTCAGTGAGGAAAGTTCTCAAGAGGATGGTGACCCGTTAAGTAATATGTAATTACAATATAATTATTTTGCTGCAATTAATTAATCCAAAGAAGTATTCAAGTCACATGTATTCAACCCTAACCCCTTTAATATTGTTATCTTGCACTGTACAGATCATACACGCATCTGTTCTTTCTGCTTCTAATCAGCCTTTTACATGCAAACTCTCAGAACATGCCTCATTTTTAGGTGAATGTGGATTACTGTGATGTTGACCTGTGCACCTCAGCACATGGCCATTGTTAAGAATGTCATGGAAATGAATCTTAGGGACAGGGCTGTATGGATGTATGTATGTATGTGCATCGCAATGTTTTCCATGCTGAGAGCAGGGAAGCTGAGGCAGCGACAAATACTCAGTGGCCCCATCGCATTTTAATTGTTTGCCTGCATAATAAATCAAATATGTCAAGGTAGATTATTATACAACGACTCTGTTAAACAAACAAATCACCAATGTGCTCAACTCTTATGTTTTTCATGGTAGCTGTGTGTCGCTGCCTGTGTCTGCATGTGCATCTTTTTTCCATGTGTGACTCGGATATTCAGGAGGGAGTGTGAATCTCATAGCCTCCTCTCGCTCTCTTTGCCATTGATGTATTTGGTGCTACTTGGATTCTCTGCCGGAGGGAGGAGAAAGGAAAACAAATTAACTCAAATAAGTCATACCTAAGGGCCCCTTTAGGGCCAGAATGTGTAAACCTCTGAAACTCAAAGGGTGAAGACTTGTGTCCAGAGAGCTTTTTAGCTTGCAGTGTGCACCAGCACCTTGGTGAGATGCTATAATCATTGTTCCTGCTGTTGCTAAGCGACAGCTGAAAACCTGCACATCTTTGCTCAAGTTGAGACGTTTTCAAATTTCACTACTGGTGTGCTTCTCAGCACAAAAAAGGGAAAAAAAAGAAGAAAAGTCCTGCCCTCTCTGTCCAGATCATGTTTTTTTTTTTTCATCTGAACCAAGAAAACCATGTCAGCATTGTAAAGAGATATCCCTGGTGCACACACAGGATATGCCTCCATTCCTACTGCTGTAAAGACAGAAAAATATATAGAACAGTGTTGACCTGAAGTACTAATGCCTCTAGAAATACTTAGTTTTGTGGCACAACCTGTATGGAGGCTGGAATGTATCGAAAATAATTGTTTAATCAAGTGTTAAATTAAAAGCATTTACAGCATTGTTTTCACTTGAAAAAGCTATTATTAAAAAAATTTAAAAAAAAAGAGTGTGCCAAGTCAGGGTAGAGCATGGTACCGTTAATGCCTGGTAATAGCTGATGGCTGGCCCCAGTGAGGGCTGGATCATGGCCTGGAGGATGGAGATGTACTGTAACTACCTCAGCATCCTTTAAATTTGATGTAAACAGCTGCAGACAGCCAGAGGGAGGGCAGGAGATGGGTGACACGGGAGCATTGAGGCAGGTTGAGGTCAAGATGGGCCGCAGCATTATGGATGATTTGTAGGGTATCACCTCCAAATGGGGGCTGAGTAATGTGTGGACAGACAGCTGAGCAGTCTTGTGTGGTTGTTGTGGGGGTCTATGCATGATTGTTGTTCCTTTTGGCTTCTTACTATGTTGTTTCCTTGGTTTGTTGCTGTGAAGACATTCTTATTCTCCTGTGTCTTGCTCATGTCCTTGTTTTTTCGTTTTTGTCTTCCCCACCCTGCCTCACTTCTGTTTCTCTGGGTCCAGTGCAGAGCAGGCTGTGTCCTGTGGCCCCGCCTCCCTCCCTGGCAGAGTGATGTATGAGTGGCTAGCTTTGACGTCACTTCATGTCCAACGTCATAGCGACTCAGTGCTTCCAGGCTTGCACTTTCTGGTGCTTTCTCTCAGTGCCTCTCCCTTACTCCTTCTCCTATCTGCTATCCTCCATTAATCACCACTCTCTTTTCTTCTGTCTCTTTCACTGCTTACTCCTTTGTGATATCGCCCTCTGTTTTACTACTTCCCCTTCTCCACATCCATTTATTTTATCTTGTCTATCATTTTTCATCGCTCTGGCTCATGTTAAGACATGATGTTGCCTTTCTTTTTTGTCCGCCCTCCATCTTGTTCTGTTGACTTCTGAATCTTTCTGTTCTCGTCTAAAGCTGCATCCTCTCCTTTATTTTTCAATTTATGCCACATAGGACACAAATATACAGAGGCATGGCATGTTTGAGGTAAGCAGACGAGCAGCAAGCCAACCCCTCTCTCATGTGAAATACAGACTCATCCCTATTCAATTACTTATCAAGATCAACTCTATTCCTGGATGACACAGTTTCATAAAACCTGCAGTCGGCTTCCCATTGTACCGAGCCAATTCTCTCTATGACAGCTTTGCTTTTCCAGATACCCAGTGACTCACCTTTATTTTTCACAGAAGTTGCCTGTGGCTTTGACGAAAATAAATCCAAGAGGAACAATATAAAAAGTGAATTATCAGTCAACTTTGACTTTCAGAATTGCTTTGGAAAATTTCATTGGACTTGACAAGACATAGAGCTGACCCACTTTCTGCTTTCGCTCTCTGTCTTTGTCTCTCCTCCTGTCTTGTCTCACTCCTATGGCTGCCTGCGGTCTGTCAGTCTGTCCACTTTCAGCATTGGTGCAATGTGGTGAGAGGGGCACATATAGAGATAGAATGAGTAATATATATATATATGTATATATATCTTTTCTTGCAAAGTCATTTCAAGATTCAGAAATAGCCATGTGTAGAATTTCTAAGGTTTATATTTTGCTGGTATCTGTTGTCCTGAGGAGACATTGATACAGTCTTCTTTTTCGGCACTTTGTTATCACTCAACAATCACAGTGTGATCAATCATGTGACACATTTCTTGTCTCATTGCCATCTTCCTATTTTTAATCCAATCCATCTTTTCATCTACACCAGAGGACTTTTTTTTTTTTAGGTGTAAAAATGTTTTACCCTAAGAGAATATTGTGGGTAAAAGGCATTCAATTAACTATTTGTATCAAATGCACAGTTGGTTTAGTTCAAGCGTCACAATAAAGCCTTTGTTTCTGTAATATTGTCAAATATGTTGTTGTGTGGTATGTCAAAAGCCATTTATATGAAAACAACCTGCAGAAATTGAAATTACATTATTTCCCACGCTAGTGCAAAATCGAGGCAAAAACATATTGCCAGAGGAAACATGTTTTTATAGGAGACACATTTTGACACAATAATGGTAAACGGTTAGCCAGTGCCGGGGTTTGACAACAACAAATGTAAAAGGTTTCATGCACTGGGTATAGATTGAATTACAACCAGATATTGAGAACAGAGGGAATGGCATTCAAATAAAATAAAACAAACCCTGACATACCTGCAGTATTTATTTAAGGTAAATACTTTTAAAGCTTTGAACTCAACGTTTACAAAACATTTATGTACATTTGTACACAAATTATAAATAAATTGCTTTGTTATAAACTATGATACATATTAATTCACTAATCACATGTTAACACAAGTATGGTAATCAACACTCTTTAAAGCATTTAGACATTTTACTCCTGTGCACATGAACTAAAGAGTTACATCTATGTGCAATTGAGTTGCATTAGCTGTTAGGTTTAGACGTAGTTAAATGCCAGTAACAGCCAGCTGTTATTATGATGTAAACTGGGCAATATCTTCTATTACATTTCACAAAAACCACACAATATACCTCAAATTACAACACCATATGCCTCTAACATAATGTTGGTTACGTTGAGTAATTGGATGTTTACACGGTTGATTGCTTAACAGCCAATTCATACATTACTAAATTAAGTTTTTAGGTTTTCATGGTGACCTGGTTTTGTGAATCACTAGTTTGAAATTATCTAGTAGTTACTAAGAATATAGGAGGTATGTTACAGGTATACTTAGTGATTGACATGTAGCTGGTGCAGCCCAGTGCAGGGGTATACAGCAACTAAGTTTCTTGTGGTAGGATTTAGTCCATGGCGAAATGTTTTGCACACTGCTTTTTACATTGAAGCTTAAATTTCTCCCATTGGATACAATGTCTTGTTGTGTCCTGCTGCATTTCTATGATAATTATTATGGCAACATTCACTTAAAATGCATGAACAAAAACCAGCGTCTCCTTCTTTGATGGTTTGAATTTCTTTTGCAGGATTGTTTTGTATGATCACGTCTGTGTCAATGTGTGTATGTGCGCTTCATGATAATGTGCTTGTGGGATGGCTGCCTCTTTTTTGGGGATGGGGGGCAATGTGTTGGAAAAGCACAACCATATATATATATATATATATTAGCTTCTTTCTCAACACTTTTACTTTTCCGAGCTTGGAGACTATATATATACACACACACACACACTATAAAGGAATAATAGATATACAAGATATGTTTGGGCCTTCTGGTCGAGGAGAAACAAATTGTGTGGTGCTGGCTATGTTGATGTGGTGGTCTTATTCATTGGATGGTCACAACACACCCCAGGAATGATTACATGCATTATAGCTTAATAAATTACACTGGGGCTGAAGGCGCGGTTTGCTCTGTGGGAGAGAGGGACCTGATTATTGCTGTTTGAATTAGATTTTTTAGGTGAGGCTCTGCTTGTTCTGTTGTTGCTATTATTGTCTTTGCAAACATGTGATGGTGTTTTTCTTCTACCTAATGATATGATTAAATGAAGGAACAGCTCTCTTCCTTTGGATTTGTCTGTGTGTGTAAGTAGATCCATAAAAGATCCTCTTATAATGCTTGATCAATCTGTAAGTGAGAGGTAGCTGCATGTCTGAAACTGTGTTTTAGATGGATAGCTCTGCAGGCAATTTACAGTACCCCACCACCACCGCACACACACACACACACACACACACACACACACACGCACATACTAATGATGAACTATAGTGTCGTCCCCAGGGTATGTGCCCCCTGCATAAAATATTGCCACCCCCACCTTAGCCCTTAGATTCATGGAAAGAATAAATGAATATAATCAGTAAGCTAACCCATTCACTCTTCTCTAGGGGATGAGCTTGTTACTCTCTGTCAGTCCTTTCTCCTTTCCTTCTTTCTCTTCTTTCAGCCTCCATCCTTCCACTCCTCTTCTGCTCTGTTTTCTCTCTCCTCTGCATCTTTTATCAGAGTTGTCGATCTTTGTTTAACTGTACCCTCCACCCTCTCTTTCCGTCTTTGCTATTATTTTCTCATGTGCTCTCGTAATATCCACCTCTTCTGAGCCCATTCACTTTCTACCTATTTGGATGTCTGAATTCCCTCCTCCTGGTGATGAATATGTTCAAGCTCTGTTGATAGACCATAAATAATGTCACTGTGGATATTCCATTTTCATTCTTGGCAGGTAACCAGGTAGCAGATGTTATGACCTTCACATTATGTATAGTGAAGAGTAAATGACCTTCAGACAGTGTGACACTTGTTCTTTGCTGCCGTATTTGGGAAAAAAACTCACCTCATGCAGGTATGAAGGCAAGCCCAATACACAAACAAAAACACGTAGTTTGGTGATATATTTCTTAGCTGTTATGTATGTTCCTTGACTGAAAACCTTTCAGCTTTGGTCGTCCAGGGGTGGAGTGCTACTGTCAGCATGAGAGTGGAGCGGCCGTCATCCAGTTACAGTTTCTCATCAACGAGGTAGGTAACAAAAACATAAAAGAAACAATGAGCATTCATCACACTGCTCACTTACTCCAGTTAAATGTCTCTACTTACCACTGCTGTCATACTAAGACGGGTAACTGCGGGTAATAACATTATTGAAACAAAATACTATCCTGCCCAATATTCCACTTAGTCTGTAAAAAAAAAGCTGCATGCTGCATGTCATTTAATAAGACTTAGGGGTTGATTCATGAATGCTCATCCCTGGTAATCGCATTTCACCCCTTAAAATGTACTACAAGTAGTTTCAACTGTGTGCTGTTCTAGGGATTAAAGGGTGAATAGATAATAATATTGGTGGCGTGAAAATAACTCACCTCTCATATCTACTCTCCACCTCTCTCCACTCTTTCCATATTTTAACACAGTGAGCTTTACTCTTCCGTGCATCTCTTAAAGATCGAGCCTAAATACGTTTTGGGTACTGACTGAAATCTGTCTGTTGTATATAAGTATTGAAAACTGGTAAGCATCAAAAGTTGGCACGGAAAGCCTGTTCACTTTTTTCTTTAGTCAGATATCTCAGCACCTGATCAAAAAACCAGGAATCTGTTATTTAATTTTTTACTAAGTGATTGATCACTAAATGCCTAATTTTGACATCTACTGTTGTTTTTCTCAATGGCTATTACAAGTTCGAAGTCCCTAACAGCTAAACAGGGGATGGACTAAGTTAGCATGTTGAGCGGGATGCAACCGAAAGCTGCAGAAATGACCAACCCCAACTCGAGGGCTCCAGTTGTCGCATCAAATACTCTCACAGAACTTCAAGTGACTTTGGAAAAAGCAATTTGAGAGATGTCGCAACTCAGCAATGTTCTCAAAGAACTGTACTGTTTCTTCAGTGAAAACCTCACAGGCTAAAGTGAGCATAGATAGTGCTGCTATTTTTGAGAGACTGGAGCAAGCAGACGGTCGGATAGAGAGAGTGAGAATCATCAGTTGAGCATCCTCATCTGGGATGGGAGTGCACTGGCTCCCATCCCAGATGAGGATTGCCCTCCGAGAACTGTGAGATCCTAAACAAGTCTGGAACACAAACAGGTGATGGCTGCGATGAGAGAAAAACACAAGAACAAAACAAAAGGAATAAAGTGGCATGGCTGGAGAATTTCCTTTTTCCCGGACGTGACCAAGGATGTAGCCGACAGAAGAAGTTCAGAAGAAACAACACGTGATGGATATTCGCCTCACACTTGCCACACTATACCTTACACAACGCTCTAGCTTTAATAGGAAGGGAAGAGGATGAGTTTTGATAACCACCTCAAAGCATTGAAATTCATCACCAAAAACCCACACATAGTCCCGAGTGAGCACTTCCAATTTGTGTGGAGGCCATAATTAATGAGGAAAGGATCAGCCTCTGTCAGCCCCCCAGTCAGGAGGATGCAGATGTTTCCATAAAGTTAGTAAGATTGTTGGGACTGTTGAGAATGGCCGTTTAATATTGGGCGGGGAAATTAATCAGATTCTGGATGCTATTTAACATAGGACAGTATACTCTAAAAATGTACACAAAAGAATAGACTTGCAAAACATTACCTTATGAAGCACCTGGGCCTGGTAGATGTCTGGAGACTGACATATCCTAAATAAAGAGAATAGAATAAGCACAGAACCATCGGACCATTCTACAGTGGAGATATGTCTAATAACACACTTAATACTACTTTATTTCAAGATCCAAGTTATTCTCTGAAGAAGCATTTTTTACAAATAAATGTTGAAAAGCTGCTCAAAAGTTAAGTACAGTTTGGTAGGCCTCCAAGTCATTTATTAGGGGCAAAAGTATAGTGCACACCAATGAAAGCAAGACAACGGAAAAAATGGGTAAACTGGAAATTAAGTTAAACCATTATCTGAAAAGTATAGTGATATAAATACCAGCAAACTTATACATATCAGATATTAGGGTTGAATCTGGGCAAGTTTTGGCTGCACTTCATGAAATTAATCAAGTCTTTAAAACATTCTACTAACGTCTGTATCCTTCAGACACTCCTGTTAATATTGAAGAAATGGATCCATGGTTTTCAGTGATCGATCTTCCTAGGCTGTTGTTTAATCAAGTAAAAACCTTTGATGCTACAATTACAGAGAGTGAAGTTAGGAAAGTTATTAAATGAATGAAATCAGGAAAGCCTCTAGGGCTAGATGGCATCCCTGTTTATATATTGTAAGAACTACATTGGTATTCTGACACCTATCTTAACAAAGGTATACTCTGAGGCTGTGTTAGGTGAGTTACCCAGTATATTAAATCAGGCAGTAATTTCAGTGATCCTCAAAAAAAGAAATGACCCAGCCAGCTACAGGCCTATCAGTTTAGTAGGGGTTGATTACAAGATATTAACTATGGTATGGTAGGGTTAGGGTTATTAGAGCAGACCCAAAGATTGGTGGGCTTAGAGCTGGAGAATGACAGCACAAGATGTTTCTCTATGCAGATGACATTTTGTGGATGATATCTACAGACCCTGCCTCTTCAGCCCCTATATTGTTAGGTTTATTTGAAACATATTCAAAAGCATCAGGCTACAAAATTAATTAGCCAAGGTCTGAGGTAATGCCAGTAATGTGAACCTCTAATAAATCTGACTTTACGGGGAAAGATAAGCTTAATAAAAAGCTCAGTAGTTTCACCTCAGTTTAATTATATCTCAATGGTGGTGCCAGTCAGCATTCCTCCAGGGATTTTTTAACATGTTACATCAGTTAATGAGGGACTTTCTGTGGAGTTGTAAGAAACACAGAATTAACTTTTTTATTTTTATAAAGTCAGAGACACTTTACAATGTATTTCAAACTAATCAAACTTCCCAGTCTCACCCCTACCCAACACAAACTAGTTATGAACTAACAAACATTTGACCTTGCAGGCTTCATTGCTGCTTCAAGGAGCCATACAAAACTAGATTTTGCTGAATAGTTGATGATTACCTTTTTTGAATCAAAGATTAATACTATAATTACCAAGGAAAGTTTTATGATTCAGATGTACTATATAAAGGAAGAAACCTATTCTAACCGTGTTCTGTTTGTTCTGTTACGTTGTTTTTGTATATATTGAAAAAGTTACTTCAATAGCGAATCATAGAGACATTTTAGTAAATGAAAAATGAAAGAAATGTTATTTGCAGCCTTGATGTGAAAGAACCAAGATACCTGATGCACTGTCAAATACTTGACATGTAAAATCTGTTGAATTTGTTACTTATTGGCAGAAATATTGAAAGTGTCAGTTGGTTCCAACAACCGATCAGCCTGTCAGAGGACATTACTTGTTAACTATATTGTATAACTTAGTGGTTTGCACAAATCACTGCAAGTCTCAACTCACCAAACCCTTATTAAGCAATTGGCCACAGTGAAAATGATAAAGCATTTTGTCAAGTGTCGATTGACTGGCTGGAAACACGATATTGAACACTTACAGCATTGACTGATTCTGTAAGGGAGAAACATTTATTTGATTTATGTCATATATGGATATGTATTTCATGCAGTATTTAAGTTGTGTGTGTTTGGTGTGTGTGTGCGCATGTGTGTGTGTGTACGTGCATGTTTGTCATCGTCTGTGTGACTGTGACTCAGCAGCTCAAACAAACCCACAGGAGATGGAAGTGATTTTTTAGTGCCTCCTACACGCACAGACACACTCATATATACATCTTATGAATCATCATCGTTACCTGGGAGGAAGCTGCCTGATTTTAAATTAGCCTTTTCAGGGAATGAAGTGTGACTCATACATGTCATGCTCACAGAGAAAATGTGCAGTCTGTAGATATGGTTATGGACTTTTCTCTGGCTAAGTGCTTATCAATGACGTGATTAATTTCTGTATGTTAATTTTTGAATATAACAAAAATTGTCCTTGCTCTTATGACAGGGAGCACTTGTGAGTGCCCTGGCTGACGACACCGTCCACCTGTGGAACCTGAGGCAGAAGAGACCAGCTATCCTCCATTCCCTCAAGTTCAGCAGAGAGAGGTAAGCTATGCACACAAAACTGCAAATGACGAGACAGGCTGTCTGCTTGATGTCAATGTGTCCATCTCACTGCATCTCTTTTTCTCTCAGTTTTTACTCTCCCTCCTAATTTGGTCTCTCACACTCGCTCTGCTGCAATATGAACTGTGGGCTTTCAGAGTAGGGGCAGTGTCACAGTTTGCTGCCTGCTGAACTGTTTTCACCGACTGTCATGCTGTATGCAAACAGACAGGATTTCATTTGGCAAATGTGTCTGCTGTAAATGTGTGCACAGGGCAAAGGAGGTGACGGAGAGGCTGATACCCCCCCAGCCCTCTCTCTCTCTCTCTCTCTCTCTCTCTCTCTCAGTGTTTCTCTCTCTGTTGGTCTCTAACTAAACACACATTATTTAGGTCAGTTACTCTGCCTTTGAGGCATTGTCATCACAGTGGGGCACAGGTGTGAACCTACAAACACCTGAAGGTTACAACAGGAGGTTGTAACATACTCACACAAATACAATGTAAATACATTTACACACACCACTACTTTATATACACAGCTGCACACACTTATACATGTACACAAAAAATACTTCTAACAATATCCAACAAAATACAAACTTGTAGAATCAATAGTATTAAATGACATCAACTTAAAATCAATTAAATTTTTGATATTTCCATGTATATGATATGATGATATATAGGTTCTGATAGACAAGATGAGTTTTGTTCAGAATCACCTTACCTCAAGGAAGTTTGTGTTTACTGTCCCCTCCAATCACAGATGCAGTGATTACCCATCAGAGCCAATCATATTATTGGCCATTGACTTGTCACTGCTTAAAACTGGCGAATGGGTTAAACGTCAGAGCCAATGATCTGACACAGCGTTGATGTGATGGACAGGTGGCCGGCAGCGACTTTTACGGCGGGTTGTGTTCTTATGGAGGCGCTTGACCGCCTCTGACATTTAGTAAACACTGCTGTGTAACGCAGCGACCCTGAGACACAGCGACACAGAGGAGAGGAGTTACTGCAGCTTAAGAGATGTCAAAATAAAAACGAAGCTTCAAAGTCACTTGAGACATTTGGAACGCAAAGAGAATAAGTAAAACTAAAGCAGTGGGAGAAAATGGACGATTCAGGACAAAAGGCGTGTAAGGAAGAATAGTTAAGAATTTGAGGAAAAGGAGAGACTGGAAAATGGATGGAAGGAAAGAGAAGGAGGAACAGGTAACATGAGCAGAAGCAGTACTTGAGAGGGACCATACTTCCGACTCCCCATTCCCACTTCTCTGACCATTAAAAATTCAAGATTCAGCTTTCAGTCCTCATCTATACATAATAGCATGTATGGTATGGACGCTTGGAGGAGAAAATGCATATACTTGAGCCTCATGAGTGAGACAGTCTTACCAGTTGATCTCTGCATTTACATCAATCTGTCTGTTGTGCAAATTACAATGACTTCACCTGAGGGCTTTGCTGTCTCAAAGAATACCAATCGCTCTGCTCTGCGTACGGTATCGACATGACAGCTTGGAATCACTCAACTTAATAATACCAAGTTTACATGTTTTCATATTAGTGAGGGTTTCCATCAGGTGCTCTGTTCTCTGGTTAATTGTCTCCGGGGGTAAGCATGTACAGCAAGGTGATGCATGGAGGGTAAATGCATTTAAAAAAAACATTTTTCCAGCAATTTTTACGTGTGACCATGCTGTACCTTTTGACATGTGAGAAGCAAGTGTAAAATGTTTTGCTCAGCCATTAATTGGTGTTGCACAACTCATATGTCCTACTTTTGATGCAATTATCTCTAAAATATATGCAATAAGAGCTGCTATGGCTTAGCCTATTCAATGTAAAATATAAAATATTACATGCTGGCACATAATTTGTCAGTGTCTCAATGTGAAATAGCTTTTATTTAATGTGAATGTTATTATGTCTTGATTTTACATTGATTGCTTTACACCTGTTACATTGCATACAAAGTATTTGCAGATCAGCACTCCTTTTGTCCCTTTCTGTGTGCTGATACAGCCAACACTGCTGTCCCCCATAGCTATTATTATAATAGCTGCCCCAAACCAGCACCTACTAACGTTAGTAGGACCAGGGTTTTGCTTTGCCCTTATTTAAACTATTCTTTCACATGGTACAGCACAAGTCTTGCACTCTGATAAGCTTGTAAGATCTCCTCTTGCTCTAAAGGCCAGAGATATGTCTTATCTGGACTTTGTTCATCTTTTATAAAAAAGGTGTGCACCCCTTTGTTGCTTGTATCAAGACTTTTTAAAGTAGCTGTCACAAGAAATAACATGAGGTTACATTTCCAGATGGCTTTCAGAAGATCACAGTTCGAATTGCCATGCATAGTTGAGAATGGCTGTCAAAGGGAAAGCCAGTACACTGTTTGGATGGTTTTAAAGACGAGCACATTCCAGGATCGAATCGGACAGGTCTGTAAAATATATAAAAGTATTCGTCACCCGCTGCCATTCTGCCCTACTTTCCAATTTTTTACCTTTGCTCCTTAGTTCCTCGCCACTCTGAGTGTTGGTTTAACAGCTTGACTTTAACTTATCAGAGTGTAGAGGACAAGGCAGCCATTTCCTCTGTCAACAAAAGGACAGTCACCTAACCATAACTGCCACAACAGCCCGCTAACAGAGTGCAACGGAATTGAAGGAAATGACACCCTGATATTTAAATACGTCCGGGGACGTCAGCAACCCTGAGGATTGTTTCTGTTTGGAAATGAATGAGAAGACTGATGCTACTCTGGTGACTGTTAATGTACAGAGGTAGAGCTGGGAGGTGATTAGCTTGGCTTAGTGTAAGCAAGGTAGAACAGGCACTATGTCTTATTTAAAAAGTTATCATTATTTCCTCTTTAGGTCTACTGGAAGGGTTACACACAGAAACTAAAATAATAAGGCATGGCTAACGTCATTGCAGACTGGTATAAAATCTAATTCCAACTTTTGTTTTCATGACACATTTATCTTCTTCATAGCCTTGATTCGCCATGTGAATCTATGTACTGCCTATCATCTTAGGGCCCATTCCAATACTGCAAACAGAACTTCCTTTCTTCTCTCATCCTTCTCTCCTGTGATCAGAATTTAGTGGGTGAACGCAGTGTTGCAGAAAGCCCTCAGCGTCAGCATCCATTCATATCAGTCATAGGCATTAGGAGAGAGGAGAGAAGGGAGAAGAGGAGGAGCTGAGACAGACTGGGCCTCAGCCAAAGAGCAGTGAGTCAGTCTGTGGGTTGGATTGTGGGGATAGAGGGAGCACAAAAAGAAATCCTGTCGAGTCATTCTGGCGTAGGATGCTCTCGTCACCTCCTGGCCTCACAAAAATGCACTGCAGATGTGGATGCTATCGTCAGTGTAGGGTGATATGATGGGTGTCATCAAACACATATATATGCACACACATCTATAAATGAGACCCAGTCTCTTCACTTTTACTCTGATGCTCTTTTGTAAAAAAACAAAACAAAACATTTTTAGTGAAATTATGTCTGAAAAAGAACTGTTGATGTATTTCTGTTTGGCTGCCAAATATCAGCCTCTAGAACCTTATCAAACAAGGCGTTTAATATTTGAATAGCCGTTTTATCCCTGCAGGAGTCACAGGTCATGCATTTTTGAGAAAGACACTGACAGCTTTAGATATCTGCTTAGTAGTTTGTATTATCTTAGTTATCTTGGTTAGTTGCCACATGACTAATGATCAAGGTGGTCTTATTTTCAGCTTAACCTAACTGTGCAAACATACATGCATAAAAAACTGTGAAGATGAATTACCTTTAGCACTGTTTTGATAAGTATAAAGCTACAGACTTAGATGGATTTTCGCTGAAAGTGATTTGCTGTCAAGACGATTTTGGTGTGTTTGTTATCAGATTAGATTCTTCTTAATAGAGACCCTGTAGGTAGATTGGGGTCTCTGGCCTCTCAGATCAGAACAGACTCTACCATGTAGTGTGGAGCTTTGCCAAATGGATAGTGTCTGTCACCGGCTTCAATTTGATTTGATTTTCTTATTTCAACAGCAATTTTTCCACATCTAAAAGTTAATCATGCTCCTTCTGTCAGCATGTTCTAATGCCATTGTGCACACCAGCATGATTCTTGAATTAATATGTTTGCCTACATGGCACTTGCACTTAATAAAGAACCAGTTAATGTCAGTGTTATTTGTACTATATCCTATTACAGGACTTCATGAACCACAGTATACCATTTTTTGCAAAACATTACTGCTCAAGGCCAATTTAACTACACTTGTTCAGAAAATAGAAAGTATGTCTGAATTAGAGCAGTTAACTTTATTATGACAGTCAGGCACATTTGTAGCAATGATACTCTTTGATAGGATCATCACAAAAAATGTATTACTTATGATAAGAAAGTATTCCCTCTCCTAAATTAATTTGCAGTGAGCCATGCACTCATACGCTTAGCTGACATTGCGGTTAGCCTCAGAGTCGTGTGTGGCAGGCGTCTGTCATTTCTGAGGCAATGTGTTGGGCCCTGAGCCTGCAAGCTGGCAGCTGCCTTTGTGTGTCGTGACCACTTGAAACTGAAGATTTCACTGAGAGACACGCGCTTGCACGACAAATGTGTGAACACGGTGATACACATACGTACACTTGCACAAATAATTGGGTGCATATTTGCATGCGCACAGAGAAACGAACACACACACACACACACTTACAAACTGCAAGCAAATTTGTATAATTATGCTCCTGACACTGCCTCTCTACTGGCCCTCTCATACAGGCTCTCAGATCATCTAATCAGTTAGCTTGTGTGTGCTCACATACACAGATCAAACGTATCCATGTACAACACACATTAACATACAGTACATATCTAAATACGTAAATTCATATCAACTGCAGAGAAGCATGCACATATGTAAATAAACACACACACTGACACAAACACAAACACGTATAGGCACATAAATACAGAGACAGCCTGACATTTATGCACACAGTGTTTGTATTTGTACGAAGTCATCAGCCAACACATGCACACACTTCAGCCTTCATATGCATAGACGAGACACATCTGTTTGTGCAAATGGAAAAGGACATTAAATCCAGTAGACGTTGTGCCTACTGGATATAAGGACGCCACAAGTTGTCATGAAAAGTCATGTTGGCCTTAGTCACCTTGCCTGGTTAAGTGAGTGTGTGCAACTCAGTGATCCACTGTCCATGTCTGAGTAAGTGAGGTCATACTCCTACATCGCTGTCTCCTAACGACATCCATAAACAGTGCAAATACATGTGCATAATAAAATACATTTTTGTAAACATGATGCTTCCTGGATTACATTTGTTTTTTGACCAACAGACATTAATATTGAACTCGGTCAATTTTGTTTTCCTACAATAATCACTTCTGGCTACTAAACCATGATTAATGTTTAATGGGTGTCTTTAGGCAACTATAAGCACGGTGATTGTGATTGTGGTTAAATAATGTCAGTCACTGGGGTTGTAATGTTATTCATTTGCTTTTAATCACCGTGACTGTCAAATGAGACATACTCTACATGCACAGTTTCATATTTGATTAAGCCATGTCGTACAGTATTCCTGCTGTATATAAATGTGTGTGTGTGGTTTTTGTGTGTCTCTGCACATTTTGGACTGCATGGACAAGATTTATGTCAAGTAGCCCAGCGCATCTCTTCAGAAATATGAATATATTCATGCGTTAGAGCAGAGCATTGGGGCAGACAGAGAAGGTGTGTGTTTGTGTGTGTGCGTGTGTTATAGTAGGAGCTGCTACTCTCAATATAGCCCTGGAGCAACAGTGTGAGATGGACTCAGAGAGAGAGCGAGCTTTTTTGAGCATGACATGCAAAAAATACATTGAAAGTCATTGCAAGGACATATTTACACAGATTTGTGCTTTACTGTGTGTTAAGTGCACATTTATTTACTGTATGCAATGCAACATTTACGTTTAATCCTGCAAAATACATTTATATACCACATTTTTCTCTTCACCAAATATCAAAGGAAACATGATTGCTGCTTCAATTATGGTCACTGGCAGCCTATTGTCAAATCAAGGAAGTATCACATCTTTATACCACACAGGGACAAATCACATGATTTTGATACCAGAGACTGCAACTCACATATTGTTAGATTTTAGGGAAAGATTGCAGGTTTTAGTTACGTTCTGAGTTAAAATGCGCCTCGTGCTTCAACTCACCATTCTATTATACAGCATATAGAGCCTCTTATGTTCAGTTGCGGTTTTATTTATCAATTTCATTTTCTTGATATATCAATCGATCTTTGACAGCACATATTACATTTAAATATTAAGGTTGTGCTGAGTGATAATCTGACAGTATCATAGGATAAATAGTCCAGTGTGTCATTCCTTTTGGAAATAATGCACAAAGAAGACAAGAGAAGTGGATGCAGCTTTATATCTCCACCTACCTCGATAGGTTCTCCCAGCTGATGAAACAGGGTCTTTTCTAATAGATACGGGCCACTGTGGTCCACAGGTGTGGCTCGAATCACGGCGCAGATACAAAAGGATCACTGGAGGAGCTGGACGACCTTGAAATATTAGCAAGCCAGATTACCAAGGTTGTACATTATTATTCCTCAAATGGATTGGAGGTTAAATCGGAGGATGGATGAAAGAACAAGGGGTGAGAAGATAAATGGATGGCCACAGTTAAGGAGGGTTTATAACCTCTAATTAAACATAAGTCTGATGGATGGATAAAAGGAGGAGATGGGGGGGGGGAGTTGATGAAAATAGAAGAATTATGGGTGTGTCTTTGCCCTCATGTATCCTGTAGGTCCGGAGAGAGAAGGGCTGATTGAATGAAAAAAAAATCTCTTTGGTTTGCCACTCTCATCTTTACTGCTTCGACCTGATGGAGTGGTAAATAATCCTCTCAAAGTTTTGCATAATTTGTCTCTTGTTATAGTGGGGTGTTGAGTGATTTTTGAGAAGCTTCCTGTCTCTGGGCTTTCTGTCCCTTTTTCCTTATCTGTTCTGTTCACCCATTCTCTTCCTGCTCATTCTCTTGACCCTTTCTTTGCGACTCTTTTAACCTTTCATCTCCTGTTTTTGTCTTCACAGAATAACTTTCTGCCACCTGCCCTTCCAGAGTAAATGGTTGTACATCGGCACAGAACGAGGGAACATCCACATTGTCAACGTGGAGTCCTTTATGCTCTCAGGCTACGTCATCATGTGGAACAAAGCCATCGAACTGTAAGTGTTACAGCGCCTGCGTCACCCTCTGATGCTGTCTCCCATATTTAATGCCCTGAAAGTTCTTTGCATTTGTTCATTTGCATTTGTTATTTCTTCTTAACACGCTGCATGATATATCATACTGCTATATTTTTAGGTTTAGGTTTTCTGCCATATGGAGGAGGTGCTTATCCAAAGTGAATCGCTGATTTGTTGATCAATATTTGAACTCTGTAGCGATCAAACTCATATTGCCAGCGCTGAAACACAGAGCTCAGGGCCTATTGACTCACCTTGCAGCACTTAAGTGGGGTGAGGGATGCTGTGTAATCAGAATTTCACCTTTCAAAAGGTTATTGTAGTTTCACTGTAATGAGATAAGAAAGAATCATTAGTCAATCTATCATTTCCAGGCACATTATTGGGCTCCAGGTAGTGAGCAACCTGTCTTTTTGCTGTTTCAATGGATTTGTCAGCTTGACAGGCTCCATTTTGATTCCCCGCTGTAGAGACCTAAATTATTCACTGTAGCGTTTTGCTTCACGCTTTCCTCCTCATCCTCTTCTGTCCATGTGTGTGTGTGTGTGTGTGTGTCTATGCGAAGAGAGGAAAGAGAGGAGAGGAGAGGAGGGAGGTAGGGGGTGGAACAGGTGTCTGCCGAGATCAGTGTATGGTACACACACACACAGACGTCTTGTCTCGTCTCGTCGACGGGGCTTCAGGGAAGAAAAGGTGAGAGTGAGTGGTGGGAGAGGGGAGCAGAGGAAAGTGTATGACAGAGGAGACAGCAGTGGAATGGATGAGACAGGAGCTTTTGCCTGGGGAAAAGGACATGTAGAGAAGAAGAATGATGGAGAAGAAGAATGAAGTGGTGACAGAAGGATAAATGCAGGTAACAGAGGGCAGAGCTGAAGATGTACCCAGAAAGGAGTCCTGCAGATAAGTGAGGATAGAGAGGTAGATGGAAAAGGTTTCCAATTAAAGAAAAAAAAAGGGCAGAAGAGAACGGTAAGGCGTGATAATGATGAGATAGAGGGCAGATGTGGATGATAAGATAGAGAGAAAGATACTGGTGTGCTTCTTGAGTGAAGGGCAAGCAATAACTTCCACTTCTTTTAGTTAACTGTTCTCACTCTTCTCGTACCTTTCACACCACTTCTTCTCAGTTTTAATCAGACTTCTGTGATTTTTTTCCCTGGGTATCCACACATTATTTTAACCTGTCACCTCTATTCCATAGCTATACGTAGAGGTCATTAAAACGTGCTTTCTAGGGAAAGGTTAATACATCTTTTATCCTGCAAATATACGTTCACTATTTGGAATCAACCAGAATCACCATTATTATTGTGAAAGTGGGACTTAAATCTATTTTTGGGTTTGATGACACACCCGTTTTGACTACTTTAGTCACAGGATGTGGCTAAAAGGTAGATCCGTTTGTGATAGATTTAGAAATAGAACCTGATCTTTCTTTCGTTCTTTCGTTCTTTCGTTCTTTCTTTCTTTCTTTCTTTCTTTCTTTCTTTCTTTCTTTCTTTCTTTCTTTCTTTCTTTCTTTCTTTCTTTCTTTCTTTCTTTCTTTCTTTCTTCCTTGCTTCCTTGCTTCCTTCCTTCCTTGCTTCCTTCCTTCCTTCCTTCCTTCCTCTCTCTCACCTCGTGTCTCACTGCCAGCTGTGGGGTTAATACGGTCCCTGTCCAGATATAAAAGCTGCTTCTCCTGTTGTCCACTTTTGAAAAACTGAGCTGTAATGATTCAGCAGAAAATGAATCACCAATAGTTATGATGATTGATTAGTGATTTTTAGTCATTTATCAAGCAAAAGTGCTAAAAACAACTGGTTGCTTTATTATATATCTTTGGTTTTTAAACTATTGGTTGGACAAAACAAGCTATTTATTGAAAACATTATTAGATTTTATTTAAATCCCTTCCCACTACACCTCTGTCCTATTGTGATTCCTGTAATGAGGCTAGGATGTGGTGTGTACTGAGGTCATCATCACTTGGGCCCTGCTATTTGGAGACAAGCTGCATTAACTGTGCCAGTAGCCCCAGGCCTAGCCAGGCGCAGTGCTCTGTGTGTCTGTATGACTCACACCTCTGTTCCCAAGCTACTGTACTGGAAAGACTAATAGACAAACGCATGTCCTACAGAACATAACCGACTGCATGGCACTGTAGTTCGGCCAGTGCTACAGACATTAGCTGTTGCAATAAGGCCACATTTGGAAGTGTGTTTGTTCACATCATGGATAATTTGTCTGCATGTATACACTGCATATGCAACAAAATGTTTTTACATGTGTACATGTTTGTATCTGACAGCCTGTGTGTGTGTGTGTGTGTGTGTGTGTATGTATATGTGTGTGTGTTTGATTTGATTCAGCTAGATGGTTTCTGGGCAAAGAGCGCCACAGAGAAGTGGGACAGGAGTGGTAAAATGTTAACGGCTTACTGTGACACATAGTTTACGTGAACATCTTGGCCCGAGGCCTCTCCTGTTCTGTCCTCTTTCATTTTCTCTTGCTCTCCTACTCAGGACCCTGAAGCCATTGTAAATCCTCGTTTGAATATTTCATTATTTTACTTATGTTCCTGCATGCTGTGTTTTTATGCATCTCTGAGGTTCTCAGCCAGTACTATACACTAGCACAGCAACTTCCAGTATCATCAAAGCTGTTCGCAGTGTTTTCAGGGCCTCAGGCTGCAGGTGAAGGTCCAGTGCAGTGACCATCAACACCCAATGGACATCAAGGTGGAAATTACAAGTCATTTTGTTGATTTGTACCATTTTGTTCAGTTCAGTACAAAGATTTGACGTCACTGTGTAGTCTGCAGTAAACACTGTACGTTGTTCATAAAGTGCTGTAAGTTTAGTCTGTTGTTTGTTCAGTCTATTTCCTTCAGTTCAGTACAAAACATACATACATACTGAGCTACTGCCGTGACCCATGTTTGTTTTAAAATGTCAGAAAAAACAAGGTGTAAAAACATCAAGTTTCAGTTTTGGTGTGGGTTTTGTTAACCTTTTGGGTTATGACTAGTTATGGGTTATGTCTTTACACAAACCCAAGCTAATCGGTTGCTGGCTGTGGCCTCATTGAGTATGAGAGTGGTAGTGATCTTTTCATCTCACATTCAGCAAGAAAGTGAAGAAGCATTTTTCCCAAAATGTCATGCTATTCATTTAACTGCAGCATCTATCTGTAATGGCTGTTTCTTTTTTTGTTTGCTTTCCATGAACCTTTAATCACTAAGCAAAATGTTGTAGTAGTATGATACTCTGTATAGGTGAGCTAAAAAAGGCTGCTTTCAGTCAACAGCAAGGGGGATGGTCTGAAAACCTGCATGTGATACATCAGTACAGCTGGGCCAGCAGCGTCATCTGGAATATGATTTCTCACGCTGGAAAAATCATGTATGATTACCTGAAGAACGATATCAAATATGAGCTTTACAGAAGCACATACACGTTAACACACAGAGTCTGAAGAGGTGACATAAGGTTACATACGGTATGGGCGTGCTGCAAGAAGGCTGTTCAAGCCATGTTGCCGCAGAGACACTGTCATGGTGACTGCGCCTCTGCTGCCTCAAAGAGTGTCACCTGTGGTGACACCAGATGTTCAGGACTTCACTGTGTGTGTACGTGTGTCTGTTAGTGTACAGTACATGTGTCTTTATATGTTAGCGTGCAGTATGTGTGTCTGTGTGAGTAATTAACTCTTTTCATAGGTATGTGCTTTTATATCTGTAATCATGCCTTTCCTAGTTTTCAGTTTACATGCTATGTGTGTATTTGTGTAGGTGTGCCTTCACTGAGCAGCAGTTTTCACATTCAGTGATGTGTTGCTCATCCTATTGCTTAAACACCCCCCCTGTGTCATCTACACACCCAGAGACAATTGCTTTATAGTGTGTGTGTGTGTGCGTGTGTGTGTGTGAATTCATGTATTTGTGTGTACCTGCATCACAAACGTACTGTAATGGTCCATTTTCTTTAATGTACTGAAGGCATTACTAGGTGGGAGTAATACCTGATGTACAAAGAAGATTTGGTGCAATAAAGGTTTATAACAGATGACTGTTTGATCTTAAGGTGCCAAGGGACGAAAATGTTCAAGATTTTTTTGAAGAACCAATTGAGCATTATATTTGCATTGCATGGGGCATTTAATTTAACTCTAGTAGTCATATGTATATATGTGACATGACATGATAGACCTTGAATCAGTAACTGCAATACAGGAATATATGATACTGATAACTGCAAGTAATAGAAATCATGGCGTGTTTAGGCCCAAACAAGCATGTGTAAAAACAAATACAGTTGTATGCACACACATTAAAGCATATATTTATATGAACATGCAAATACTATCAGAGATAGCACATGCTCATACACACACACATACACACACACACAGATTATGGTCCCTGAAGCCCTTTTTACTCTGTATGCAAAACACAGAGTCATTAGCAGTACAGACGCAAAACTGTGTGGTGTGGTTGTGTGGTTACAGGAGCGTGTTGAAGTAGTTAGGCAGGTGTTGTTTTGTTTGTGTGTGTGTGTGTTTGTGTGGGAGGATTTTTGTGTGTTTGTGGCAGAGTACGGAGAAATTTTGGGAGTCTGTCTGCTCTCTGCCCATCCTGCCTCTGTTGCCATGGTGATTCCTTTATCTCCAAACCTGAACGTGCATTTGCAGACTTTGTGACGATGTTCATGTCAGATTTATTTCCTATGATAAAAGGTTTTAACAAAACAGATTTATTACCGGGTCTCACAAGTGGGAATGCAGAGAACTTGACGCATAAAATAATAATATGAGGAAATGTGGGACTAGAGGACGAGTTGCAATTTTTAATTCGGCAAGCGGATAATTGTTTGTTATGAGTGTAGGTTTTCCAAAGCGGGATGGCTGTTAAGATATGTCTTAATTGTGCCAACATGCAAATGTGTGTGTGTGAGAGTGTACTTGTGCGTGCTGCTGTGGATGGCTGTTCGCTGAGAGACAGGCAGTGAATGGGGATTAGATAAATCAACAGCTCCAGCTGCAGCAGAGCTTAGGTAATAAGGCTCCAGCACTAACAGGCTAAATATAGAGACAACTGACTGACTGCCTGCCTGCCCACTAACTGCTACCTTCTAATACACACACAGACAGATTTTTGTAGATGCTTTCCCTCTTGATCCTTTTGCTTATACTCATAGACTCATGCAGAGAGACGTGGCTAAACAGCCATTCGTCTTCTGCTTGTAGGTTGTCATCCAAAACATGTATTTTGATTGAATATTGACAGTTTTTATAGTTTAATTTCTTTTCCCTGCCCTTCAATATCATAATGTAAGATCACTTAAAAGATCTGTAGTACTGGGCATTACTTACATTTGGTTGCAGCTCCTTCCTCTACATCTCCTTGTTAGGTATCCCTGCCTTTGCTCCCTGGAGTTGCGGTTATGTTTCAGTCACTCTTTTTCAGCTGTGACCTTCCTTGTTACTCCTCAGCCTACATCATCTCTATGAGGCAGGGAAGGTTAGGTAAATTCTGCTGCCACATGGCATTGGGAGAGGAGATTTGACATAAGGAGGATAAAGCAGAGAGAGGAGGGGGCAGGCAAGCATTTTGTGTTGTCTTCTATCCCTGACATGCAAATGCTCACACATACACACACCTTACGCACACATACACATAGCCATTGGGGATAGCTTGGCCTGACAGAGCCATCCATCACAACCTTCAGTGAGCTTATGTCTTTGAACAGCCTTTTAGAGCCTTGGAGTGATTGGCAGCTCTATCCTCCCACAGCGGACCTATTCCACAGGTTCAAAGACATTGCTTCCCACCTTAACCCTCTCATACGCTCTCTCCATACATCATCATATAATGTGTGTGTGTCAGTCAACTATATGTCTGTGGCTTTGTTTTGATGTCTGAGTACTGCATTAATTGAAGAGAAAAACACTCTCTCTTTGTCTCTTCCTGTCTCTCATAAGATCCTCCAAGGCTCACCCTGGTCCAGTTGTCCACATAAGTGACAACCCCATGGACGAAGGAAAGGTAAAGGTCAACACACATACGCACACACACACACACACACACACACACTCACACCACAGCAGCACCTTGCTGGATGATACTACAAATTAGTAAGATCTGTTTTTTTTTTTCATTTGAATACTGCCCTACATTAATCACCCTCACCCTGGTTTAAAAAGAAAGAAATGCATGAAATAATGCAAATCTTCAGCCAGTAGACACCAGTAAAGATGAACCTTTTATGCAGTTAAGACTGCCAGTAAACTAGTTTGATCAGTCTGAATTAAAGATTAATATTGTTCTTACTAGTATCTGTGGCTCACAATTGCTGTCTCTGTCTGTTGTCTGAGCCATTTTTGCTGGCGCCGCTGTGCCTGGCTCAGCTGTTTGAACAGTATGAGATGAGTGAGGTGACAATGATTGTGATATACAGAATATTCCAATTCACCTCAACTCTGTAACACAGAACATGCTGTATGTACTGTGTATAAATGAAAACAAAACTGTGCTTGAATATAGCCTCATTGTCGAAGCACATGGCATGTAAACCTTTGTGTTAGTCCTTCCCACTGCACAGTTGATACACTATAATTATATTCAGTTCATCTGATTTAGTGATTCATATTTTAATTTGAAAGTGGCACTAGGTTCAGATTGTTTCTATAAAAAAAGTCTTTTATAATACATTTTGTCATCTGGCATTCAAAGCAACTTAAATACGAGGCAAGACAATCAGTTTTAAAAAAGTTTCATGTCATAATCTAAGCAGCCTTACATGTCAGATGTAAGGCTGTGAACCAGGGTGGGCAGATTTCTTTCCTGAGCCACTATAGTCTGTTTACACCTGACTTCCTTTAATGCTGTGCATGAATGTCAAATGTATTACTTATTTTTCCTCCCATCATGGGGTCTATTCTATCTTCTCTATGTCATCTATCCTATCTATCTCACTGACTGCCCGATGCTCTTTCTCTCCAGCTTATAATTGGATTTGAGTCTGGGATCGTGGTCCTGTGGGATCTGAAATCAAAGAAGGCCGACTATCGCTACACTTACGATGAGGTAGGCAAATCTCCCCGATTTCTTCTCTTCTCTTCTACTTCTACTTCTAAGTGTCTTTTAATACACACGCAGAAAATGAAATCACATAGTTTAGACAGTTTATTGCTATAACAAACCTAGAGTTTACCAAAGCTGGCAAGGCTTGTGAGTTGAGTCTGTGGATGTACAGACTCTTGTGTATATACACAAGACACACAACCCTGAATCATGTGGCTTTATTGAGTTCTGTCTATAAATAAAAGATGACGCAATAATAAAAAAGAGACAGTGTCAGAACGATCCCCTCTATACTTGTGTCATGTGTCAAACCTACACTGTGGTATACCACATAATATATTACCATTACCTACATCCATTAGAGTTAACCTCACCGTCTGTGATTGGTTTGCATGCAAAATTGTATTACTAAATCTTTCACTCATGTATTTACTTTATTTGAATTGATTTTTATGATCTATTTTAAATGCGACCAAATGTGTGACAGCCTGTAGTTTGTGGTTAATTGGGTATTCAGAAAATCTTGGGCCCGTTTACAGCTAATGTGTTTCTGCCCGATCTGAACACAGTCTGGCCTCCCATGGTTTAGCGTCTTACTGGGAGCTGAATATAACTATGGATAGTAGATCTCATTCATAAAGCTGTACTTAAGGTCTAAGCAGACTGAATAGCCGTGGGCATGCTTACACAGAAACATGCGCACACGCAACATGTACGTGGTCATGCAGCAGTGTCCACGGTAGACACAGAGCCAAACTGCCTGTTTGAGATAATGAGATTATCGTAACACTCGCACTAGTGCTGCTAGTGCTCACCTCATTGGTAGTACTGCGACGCTGTAAGCACGCTGAGATAACAAGAGTCACCAAGGACTACATAGACACAGAAAAGAGAATGGATTTAGTATGTTCACTATGTACAAATCCTCCCTCTCTCTCTCTCTCTCTCTCTCTCTCTCTCTCTCTCTCTCTGTCTATCTGTGCCTCCTCCTCTCAGATAAGCTAATATATCCTCCCGCTGCTCCTAGGGCATTACAGTCTCTAGTATTGAATCTCCCATGGGAGCTCATCTCTTCTCACTACCTCTCCAGAGACTGGGGGGGCTGAGTGGGTGGGGGTTCAGGAGGGTGGGGAGCAGGGGGACTTCTGCCCCTTATTTCACTCGCTATGATTTACTCTGACATAGCGAAAGAGGACGCAATAAACAACCGTTCCTCCCTCTGTCTTGGAATGTCTTGAGGTTATTCTTTCTTGGCCAATACATCTAAATGGTTTTCAGAGCCAGATATCTTTTTAAAGTTTTACTTGGCCCCAGTCCAGCCTTCAAGGACACTAAGGACAGTCATTTCATACTGCTGTGTCACTAATGATTATGGCATGACTTTTCTAATATAACTGTTGTGGACAGGTAATCAAAACTAACTGGACATTTTTTATGCCCATCTTTGTTTGTAACAATAGTCAGGTGCCCAAATGAAAGATGAAGCAGGTTTTGCTTGCTGTAATCATTCCTCCTGCTCATACTGGACGTTAAAAGGTTACTGCCACCAATAATTATTTTATTGTACATGATGGTACACAAAAATTATTATGTGCAAAAGTATATTTTAAAGTTATATATGATTTTTCAGCCGTCCAAGTTAATGAAATCAATTGGATATCTTCCAAGTAACATTTTTGTAGTTTATAATTAAGTCTTTGTGTTGCCGCAGACAATGTTTCCTTTATTTATGCTGCAGTGGCACAATAGTTACAAAAAGAGGGTTGTTTGATACTAAAAAGATTGTAACATTGGAATATAGCCACAAATTTGGAGGGCTGGAGCTTCATATAACCTTTAGATGAATACATTATTGCACAAAAGATGCACTGTGGATCACTTGCATTAACAATGCAATAGGAGGGGATCTTTTCATGGCCAGTATTAGTGGGAAGACAGACTACTACTTTTAAGACTTCACCGAGTATATCTTTCAAGACAGTTGCTATGGATACATGGATCTAATTTGTTGTCTAGATATAGATGTTTTACTTAAACTAATTTCACAAACTTTTTCATAAACTAGTTTTACATAACTAATTTATGCCATCAAACATGTACTTAACATCAATTATAGGCCATTTGTAATGCATGGTTCAATTAGTATAATTGGAATTGCTTGCTTGCTTTGCTGATTCATGAATATTTGCAAATTTCCATGTCTGTATAGCTTCTGAAAATAATGCTGTAGGGTGAAATAACCTGTTACAGCTATTAAATCCATTGCAAGCTATATTCTTCCTGCTGTGCTCCGTCTTCTGCTGCGTGCTTTCATTCAAACACTATTTGACTAGAAGCTTGCTGCCAAGTATCAAAGTAGAAATGAACAAGGAGCTTTTCCTCTTCTTTTTCAACAGCCGACCATGCAGTGATGGATTTTGACGGACTTTGGAATAGGCATGTCTTAAAGCATATTTTAGTTTTGATGTAAATTTGTGGATGTTTAAATAAGCAGAAGGCAGTCTGTGGTTAGGAGGATAAATGGTCTTTGTGAGTGATATTGGCTCCTGTGTTCGCGGCACATTTTTAACGATTCTTGCAAACGTTTTCACACAAAGTCGGCAAAAAAGGGGAGCAATAAAATTGTTTTGACTCAAATGAAGACAACTTTTGAGAGTTATAGATAATGTCAAAATGCAGAAATGTCAGCAAGTCGGCTGACTTAACCAGACAACGACATAATTTCAGGAGCTCCCAAGAGCTGAGAGAGCAGGCCTTTCACTATTGTGTCTTTCAGTGGATTGTCTGTCATTAGCTGTGGACCAGCAGTATAGGTTTCCAGTGAGTGCTAGCCAGACATCATCTGTAACCCTGACCATAATCCACTCTCCTCCGTCTGACTCAACACCTTAGTCTGAGTCCGGCCTGATGAATGTTATCACAGCTAGATCAGGATTTCTTCTTTTCTCCTTTCCTCCTTATCTGTCTCGCGGTGGCTGTTGCTTTTCCATGTTATATCATATCATCAAACTAGTTCATTATTCAATTGCATTTTTCTTCTTCCACATTTTTTCCTGTAATGTTTTCTTTATATCCTCTCCGTATGACCTTAGTATTTCTCCTTATGTAATTTTGACTGTTCCACTTTTATTCACTTGGCTCCCTCTTCCCTCTCTCTACCTGACTGTCCTTCTGTCATGTCTTTTTGTCTTGTTCTCTCTATCAAATCATGGAAAAGGACCAGCAGTTTGTGCTGCAGGGCCCAGTAACTTGGTTGGTGATGCAGGAATTGATAGTTACCTCTGGTGTGAAGTGCTGTACAACTGCAAAGACCACATCTGTGACAACCAAGAATCTGTTTCTGTGTCATTAAACAAAAAAGCATTTGGGCAGTAAAAATATGCCCCAGACTGTAACATGGTGTGGTGTGTATTTTAACAAGGAATCTGCACCAAAACACAATATACTGTGGGGTATGTTCTTTTTGGCCACAAGCACACTACAGCTATTATTGAAAACCAACAGTAACACACTAAAAATTTCAGACTTAACCAAGTAGTTGATGACAAATTATAAGCACTTCTTAAAACTTATTTCCTGAAATGTTCTCTGCTAAGTACACATTACCAAAAAGATAAGACCACCAAGTTATGATTCTTTTTGACGGACAGCTCAGTTGACTCGATTTGGTATTTCCTTGTGCAGTAAATCCCTCCCATCTGGTTGTTTAAGAAGATTAAAAAGCAAATGCTATATATTAAGGGGCAAACTCTATCTGACATGAGCCTGGCTTCATCAGGAAGTGTTCTCTTTTCCCCTTAAGACCTGTTGAGAATACACAAAATACTTAACTATTCATAGCATATGGGTCATTTGGCAAGTCTGGTCCAATATCCATTAGTGAATAGAATATCATTCTTTATGTGGTGCTCAGTCTATGTGGGGAATTTATTCCTCATAATACTAACGTGGAGCCGGGAGGTTTCCTTACATGACATTGACATTGACATTGAATGTTGTGTTGATCAATTTATTTTTGTAATGTCATTCCCAACAAACATGTTGAAGGGGTTGGTTTGTTGCGACTGATTTGTAAAGGTGGAGATTTTAACTGCATTATTGGTTTATTATATTATTTATATAATATTCATGGACTTCTGTTAAAAAAAGTTACATAAGACCATAAAATAAATGTATTGATTTAGACTCTCATCTTCTCAGTGATTATAGTTATTTAAGAAAAAACAAAACAATGCCTTGTCGTAAAAGTATTGTATACAAACCTGCTAAAACCTGTTGTATACTGTGTTGATGTTTGCCTCCCATCAGAGCAGTATGGTAGTTATGAATCCATGAAAAATGTATGTCCACCTTCATCCCAAGAGTCCAATGATCATAAATAGTCAATTAGTTAATGACTTTCCCCTTTCTCCAGTTTGTCAAAACATCCCCTCGTCTAACACTTCATGACAGAATGCGTCCAAAACTAACGTCTGAATTCCTGTCAGTCTCTGTTGCACTTTTCTTGTGCCAAAAATCTATGATGACGCATCACATTTTCTGATACAGAAAATGTCTTAATTGGTAAACAGCGGCTCACAGGGGCTTGTTTCTTTCTTATATAATAACTGCAGCACGAAAACAGAAATAGAATGAATTTTATGTTCCAAAAACAAAACGGGATTGCTCTATGGAAATTACTGTTGACATGCTTGCCCCCAAATGCTTCTTTTTTAGATTAAGCCCTTTTTGGTTGAATGTTTTTCTACTTGAGCTGAGAGCCTGCGTGTGTTGCACTTCAGGGCTAAGCTGTCTTTATGCCCCAGTGTGACACAATGCTGGCAAAAGCTATTGTAAATACGGCTGTTATATGAATGCGTATGTATACGTCTGTTTTCGTTCATCAGTCTCATTTTGTGCGCTTGTTTTTGTCTTTGCCTTAGCGTGTCTGTGTGTGCCTACGTGTGGGGACACACTTGCTTGTGTGTGTGTGACTCTAATAAGTGTTGATTGAATTCTCTCATCCCCCAAAGACCAACCTGTGAAAAATGGCCTAATGTAATAAATCATAAAATTAGTAATTTTTAATTGGTATTGTTTGATATGATGAGTACCATATGTTTCAATTACCCTGCTCATTTTCTAATTAAGCACAGTGCATTGTTCCCTTTTGGGGCTGTTACGGTGAACAATGCACTGATACTTTTCTATAACTCTGTCTGTTGCTGTCATGTGATCTTCAATACAACTTTCTATTTAAAATGTGCATGATAGTATCTAAATATGAGCATTACTTTTCAATATACTGATGTCTGAACCTAAATCTCTGATTATTTTCTGTGTAACGTATAAATCATGCAATCGAATATAATTAAATTGTTTTTCCTGGGTATAAGATAGTTAAAATGTTCACAGAATCTGAAATTTCACCCAGGACACCTGCAGTAACTACATCCACACCACCTGGCACAGCACACCAGTGAATCACTTCTGGCAACAGATCCTTGACAAACTCTCTTTCCTTCTGGGCTGCTGCATCCCACCATCCTCTCTACTTTGCCTACAAGGACTCATAAGCGGTATTAGCTTAAATAAGACACCTAAGTGGTTACTCATCGTGACTCTAATTACTTCCAAGAAAACAGGAAATTAAAAAAAAGTTTAGTTTGTCTTTGTGAGAAAGGGAAGGTATGCATCTCTAAGTACATATTGAAATCAGTGAGTCTGTGTGTCTATACAGCATGATGTCAGATAAAAGTGACCTGGAGAAAAATACTGTACTGTAAGATCTGAGGGCTATCGTTATGAAAGCACTCACCCCAGGAAGCTGTTTTTTTTGCAAGCATACATTTTCTCTATTAAGTTGAACCTTGTGGTGACCTTGCGGTTCAAGGTCTGACCCAAGCAAGATAATATGAAGGAGGCAATAAATGTTGTCCCTCAGAACAAATATATGACACGATAAAAAATGTATTCTGGGACAAATAACATTAGATCACACAATGCACGAGCAGACGATGAATCCATCTCATTTAGTTATTTTCAGAAAAAAACTAGTCAGTGAACATGACACCCAGCGCCATTTATGATTAACGACACACGGAAAGCAAAATTGACATACACATAAATAAATAGCAGTTGCAATCGGAGGATATTACCTTAACCTGGACGTGTGCTCACATTGACAGCAAGGCAATCAGTCATTTCAGATGAGCGACGGGAGACAAAGTGCGGCATTTGTGAGACAAGGTGATGAAGGGTGAAAGGAAGGGGGGTTTACACCAAAACATTAAAATGGCGAAAGAGAATGTGTGTCTGAAAGAAAGACCCCGTCCCCAACAAAGCACTGAGCTTGTGGTGGGAGACATTACTGATGCTGCAGGTGTTCTGATAAGAAAAGGCTACAAGCACGCGGCTATAACCCTGTAGAAGCTGCTGTGAGCTTCATGCAGATTCAGTGCACGTCATCATATTTACTTAATGTCAAAACGTTCATGCAGGTTTAATTATGAGTTATGAAAAGGGCATCAATAAGCACGGTTGCCCTTTACTGGCATACTTTGGTCATGATTGTGTTTTCAATGATTGCTTGTCAGATGATAAATCATTGTGAGCCTGGCTTCCAACGGCAACAGAACTGTTTAGATGGCAGGGACAATGAGAAGACGTCATCTCTCCAACTCTTGTCTGTCTTTCCTAACATATTTCTTTGCTAATCTCAGTGTCACTCCCTCCATTTGTTTCTTTCTTTTTTTTATGCCTTTGTCTTGATTTTGCAGCCCTGACTCAAAGGTTGCCTCTTAAACTTTCTCTCTGTATTTTAAATCCATGGCTCCAAATTACACCAGATTAACCTAAATGCACCATTTCAACTGTGTTTCAGTTATATTAAATGCTGATAATGAAATTTCCCAGGAAGTGTATCTTTATGAAATGTATTTTTTTTAAATTATAACCATCGTATTAAAATCTGCCTCATGGCATAACTGAATAAAATGACCTTTTTTATTCCTGCTTCTCTCAACAATCAGCAAATGGGTCATAAAAAGCCTCTTCTAATATATTCATTTAAGCCACAGGAAATGCTCTGAAGTCAGAGACGAGACCATTTTGTTTCACTTTCACCATCTGTCCGATAGTATGTAATCCAAAGTCTTGGGTGTTTATCCCACATATGAACACTATGTACCGTATGGCTGTGGCAATGCAACAAACTTGAAACGTAAGGAGGATAGTGGCACATGATGTTTCATCCTGCTGAACCACTGACCCCCTCTCTGCTTCCTGCCTGTTGTTTCCTAGGCGATCCACTCGGTTGCCTGGCATCATGAGGGCAAGCAGTTCATTTGCAGTCACTCAGATGGAACTCTGACCATATGGAACGTCAGAGGCCAGGGCAAGCCCATACAGACAATCACCCCACACGGTAAGGAGAGACACTCACTTGTACACAGCTGCATGTTGCTTTCACTTCATAGTACTTGGGTGGACTGTCTTTTCCTTCAACCTAACCTATGGCACCTACTGATACACTAACACATTTACATTGTATATTTGTAGTAGTATTCCAAGAAAAACTGGGTCACTATGGAAAGTGAAAAGACTTTCCAAAATCAATAGTTTGCAACCTATTTCCTGAAATAGGAAATATGAAAAAAAAACTATTGTTTATTTTTGGAGGTTTTCTCTAAAAGCTTTTTTTTCTTATTACATTGTTTCAGTTTACCTCTTCAGGCATCTAAAAATAATTAAAGTCTGAGACAGAAAAATCGCTATTCATGAAGGGTGAACAAGTGGACATCGATTTGTATTGAGGAGTCACAACTGGTTGGAGTTGACTGTGTTGATTTTATACATATATTATGCAAATACTAGTTCATGTGAGATAGCAATAATAATATCCCGAGGTTATTACAATTTAAATGAATTAAACTTTATTAACAGTAACTGATGTGTCCTCCTTCTTCATTGATTCTTGACACTACAAGTTTAATTCTACATATACTGTGAAGATCCGCTCATCTACCTCTGTCTGTCACGTGACCCTCTATGTGCTCATCGTAGCTACTGTATCCCTCAAGAGTCTCCCTACATGGCTCCTCCATCATTCCCTCATTTCAGTCAGAGGATTATTGTCAGTTCAATTATGTCCTGCCTCTGTTTACTTTACTTTGTGTCTGCATATGCATACATTACTGCTGGTGCTGTGTTTATTTCCCGCATGGAGCGAGTCTGCTCTTTTGAAGATGTATTTTAATCCATACTCCCCTGTCTCCTCACACACCCACTCACCCCACAGAGCACTTTGACAGTTCACCCAGATGAAGGACCTGGAAGAAATAGTGTTTGTGTGTGTGTGTGAGAGAGAGAGAGTGCGACAAATAGACAGAGAGAGCAAGAAAGTCAGAAAAGGGAACAAGGAAAGGAATAAGATAAAAAGAAAAAAAACCAAAAAACTTCTAACCAGTTTCTCAAGATGGTTTTGCATGTAGGGGTTTGCAGAAAGGATTTCACCACACAGGCTTTTTAATTAGTTGTTTCTCCCACTGCCACATGCATAATTAGTTTGGTATTTAATGGGCTATTATGCAAATTCATTTTGACAGGTTTAAGTAAGGCATATAAGTCCTCCTTTAATTGTCTTTTTTTTTTTTTAGATGTAGTTATTAAAAATAGTTATTTATAATATAGACCTGCCTTGTGTAACCTGCCTTCAGGCTCTCCAAACATATTCTACATATTTCCCCCCTCATACTCATTGCATTCTGTTACTAAATATAAATAGGTTGGCATACATATGATGAATGTGCACATTTCTTTCTCATGGACTGGCCTTGAGGTATTGACAGATCATCCATAATCGTCACATGTTCTTTGCATGTCCCCTGCCCCTGCATTCGTCTTTTCCCTCTCTGATAAATAGCATTTTGTTACTGGCTACTGTTCAGAGCGGCATTTTTTAAGTGCAGCTTCTGGGGAAAAAAGAAAACGAGATGACTTCATGAGATTGAGGAGTGTAAAAAGAGGAGAAGAGTTGAAGGAGTGAAATGGCAAACTAAAGTAACTTCTTTTTGTTCTGTTTTTAGGAAAACAGCCCAAGGATGGGAAGAAGCCAGAGCCTTGTAAACCCATTCTCAAAGTGGAGTACAAAACCACTAGAAATGGGTAGGGTCCCTCGATCTCTGTCTTTGTCTCCCACACACACGTACACGCATGCACAGGTTTGGGTGTGAATATTATATGCAAGTGAGGCAAAAGACACACTGAGGTTATTTACGGTACAGGTGACAAAAATGTTTATGTTCCAATCTAGCAAAACCAATTTCATATTTGCGACCGCTCCTCTCTATCCATTATTACTGAGTTGACAATCATGACTAAAACGCTGTAAAATCTTTGGTCATCGATCCAAAACAGTAGGTCTAGATCGCACTAGACACGTGCACCGATGACCGATGTTGAGGTTTGATGATCCAAAACAACCTTCAGACAAAATTCTGACCAGGTCAGAAATTTAAGACCAAATAAAACCATAATGTGACTGCTGCTACAATTTCATAACATTAAGGAAGGAAACAGACTATTTTGTTGGAGGTGAAACAAAATTAACATGCATGTTAATGGGGTGGACAAATATTAAGAGCACTTTTAATTTAATGCAGTCTGATGCACCAGCACCACCCACTATGACTTCACTAATGAACTTGAAGTAAAAATTTCACCTTTCTGCCGATGTCAGCAAAAACTGAAAATGCATAAGCTTTGCGAAAATATAATTTATGGCAGAGCTGTTGCACCAGTATTCCTAATAAAGTGATAGCATATATAAAAAGCCACTCATGTCCTTGCTTATTTGTTATGTGTGTGTGTTTGTTCTAGGGAACCCTTCATAATCCTCTCTGGTGGTCTGTCCTATGACACGGTGGGCCGACGGCCTTGTCTGACAGTAATGCACGGCAAGAGTACTGCTGTGCTGGAGATGGACTACCCAATAGTAGACTTCCTCACACTGTGTGAGACACCGTACCCTAACGGTGAGTGTGGATGTCTGTTGTGGCTGTGCAGACGTGTGTTTAGAGCATGTGTGTGTGTATGCATGTGTGTGTCTGAACTATACGTGTATAACATTTGTAATCTTATTTTTCTGTCTGAGAATGCATTACGCTCTCAGACACACACATGCACGCAGAAAACACCTGTGTTTTTTAATTATTTTGGATTGCTTGCCTCTGTGTAAGTGTGTTGCTGTAAAAAATCTGAAATTTCCCAAGGGGAAAGATCCTATTCCGCTTTCATTATCCAACACGCAGTATGATACACTTTCATTTCATTTCTTTATACAAAATAGCCTTCCATCTAAATTAAATCATTATCATATTTCCTGTATTGATGTCTCAACAGCTAAAACAAGTCTGAGTGGGACTGAATGGTAATCCAGTATGTAAACTCTGGTGCAGTGTTATCTGGCATATATACAGCTACAGGAAGGATTAGTGAGTTATGTAATAACAGTGACTTCATTATGTTACTGGCAACCTGATGTCACTAGCCGCAGATTTAATCTGGTAATGGACATTACTGTGTCTTTGGATTATCCAGTACATGTCTGGCTGATGTGTGTGTGTGTGTGTGCATGCTTAACATTAGTGTGTAGAAAAGGCTGATAAATCATGATGATGTTGCTTCCGATGATGTGTATGTGTAGTAACTTTGCACACAAATGTGTTTGAATAGGAAAAAAATGACAGATAAAGCATTAAACACGTACTAGTACAGGAAGAAAAACTAGCAGGGAGATACAGTACGCAGATACAGCCCAAAATTAAAAGGTGAAATATTACTCATGTCACCCGGAGTAATTACATTTGATCAAAAGCTTTTCTGACCTTGGAAGTCTCAGTTTGCAGAAACTAACAGACACAGTGAGCTGGAGTTGGATAAGTTGTCAATGTATTTCAGCCTTGGTGTACACTTGCAGCGTTTGATGTGCTGTTCTAAACAACATATTATTTCTCTAAACACTTTGCATACTTTCACTGAAAACATATTCTAATGATCTTATATTCTGTTTGTATTGTGAACATTTCTCTTAGATCTGTATTACTGGCTGTGCTGATATGTACAGAGTATGTCTGTTGATTTTATTTTAAAATGAATTCATTACAGTGGTTTGAATATGTTATAACATAATATAAATTTTACTCCATAATCAGATTGATACAAATATTTATATTTAGTATCCCCGGTGGTTATAAATCACATAGATTAATACATTTGAAGCATTAAGGTTTCCTGCCCTCACATCTTCAGGGCACAGATATGATAATAACATTTGCCATATAAAGTGTGAGGAATTCTTCCCCTGTGGTTTGCAGATTTTAAAGGAGTTTGCGCTCTCAAGGAATTACACGACTAGTAAGAGTGCAGTGTGATAAATGGCTTGTCTTTGTGTTTCATTGTGTAGATTTTCAGGAACCGTATGCTGTGGTGGTCCTTCTAGAAAAGGATTTAGTGGTGATTGACCTTGCACAAAATGGGTGAGTCTGACTCTATGAAAATACTCCTCATTATCTTGACACTCTCACTTGACCTGTTATTGCTTATTATCTTTATTATATATTGCTCAAGTTATATCATGATATAAATTACTTTCATAAATCTCTCAGATATTTAGCATTTATTGGATCCCAATTTGGCCGCCAGTTTAAAGTAACCGTGCAGTACTGAATGAGGCTAATGCACTGATACTGGATAGTGGGCAGCCAGACTAATGTAATGAAGAGTGATTTTGTCTGTGCTCCCTTGTTAACAGTTACCCCATATTCGAGAACCCCTATCCTCTGACTATCCATGAGTCTCCTGTGACCTGCTGCGAGTACTTTGCCGACTGCCCTGTGGACCTCATACCTGCACTTTACTCAGTTGGCTCGCGGCAGAAACGACAGGGCTACAGCAAAAAGGTACTATATCCAGTATATTGTAACTTGCATCTTGTTACCTGGCGCTGTGTCTTTTTTTTTTTACTGCTGTGGAAAGAAAAAATCTCTCACCTACATAAAAGTGGCTTTTGATTCAGACCCCCAGAATTAAACAGCAAAGGCTTCTTTCTAGGTCTTGGCATGATAAAAAGGAAAAAGAGAGAGATGTATATGAAAATATTCTGCTTGGAATAATGTTTTTTCCCCAAACAACTACCTCATTAAAAACATTAAAATTCAATTTATTCCATCTCCCTCATTGTAAAATAATCATAATCATAATCAATGAATATGCAAATATTGCTAATTTCAAAACTTGACAAAAAACATGTCTCCTTCACTGAAAAATCCATTCTCAGTGTTTGTGCACTGGAGGATTCAAGTTTCCACATCCCACTTGTGTAAGTTGTATACTTGTCGTGTACTAAATACTAGTTATAGGGAAAACATGAATTTAAACTCAAGTAAATATTCAATTATTTTTCAAGAAATTAAGTTCAACTGATTTGTTTTGCACTGACTAAAGTACTCTCTACATTACTTAATTAACTGAGTGTACCAGTTGAACATTGTCTTCTCCCTATATTTACTACCACATCACATAGTTCTTGTTGGGAAATGTTCTTGGAAATTATGATGAAACTACGTACCTGTAAAAAAAAAAAAAAAAGAAGGTACATTTTACTGTTTTTTAAATTAAAATAAAGTAAAACTTCTCTTTCACGATAGAAAATCCCAGATTAATGTAGTATAACAGTGCAATAAGTGTATAAGTATCCTGAGGCCTCGTGTTGCTAGTGGTGTCAAACATCTAAATGCCTAAATTAGAAATGTAAATCTCCCACATGCCTTGAACAAGGTTACAGGATAAAGGGCACATTAAGACATTACCCTGTATTACATCTCTACAGACTGTGTTCAGCATAGGTTTATTTGTATTACTGATACGATTTTCTTTTTAATCAATGTTTGCGTGTAACTAAATGGACTATATAATAGTGTCACATTACCTACCAATCTTCTTCTTTCTCTGTACACCTCTCATTCTCTTCACTTATCCATGCGTCATCTAAGACAGACCCCCTGCTCTTTCAGCTGTTATGTATGCCTATGTCCTTTTCCCTGTGTGTGCCATGTTCCAGCTTTCTGTCGGAAATGTCAGCATGTACTGACCCAAACTGGCTGCCTAGCTGCTGCTTTATTTTATTCATTTTTCTTTTTTTTTGTTAAGCAAAAGGCCTGTCTGAGCTGCGGGAGGGCATTCTCACATAAAGATCACTATGAGTCATCCTGGTGACCTTTGTATGTGTCAACGTGTTCAAAGCCAAACCCCCCACCAACACACACACACACACACACACTCAGATGGAGACACAGACTCATTGAGGTGTATAATGTATAATTACAAGACATGCTGAGAGACGTGCACAAATGATTCCTGCCTGTTCTCCCATGTGCATTCACATGTATGCAGTTTTTTATCATGCCATCTATTTCTAGAATTTTTCTATTGAATATTGACATAACTGTTCTTCCTCCTGTGTCCTTTCATCCACTCTAATATAATATAATGTCTGTTGTCCATCCAGGAATGGCCTGTTAGTGGTGGAAACTGGGGTCAAGGCACACAGAGCTACCCAGAGATCATCATCACTGGGTAAGACAATAGTGATCTCATTAACGTTATCATTATTGCCTTGATGCAACTCAATTACTTTCACCTCTGCTGCACTGTTACGTCACCACAGCAAAGGAGTTTGTATTAAAATATTCACTGTAGGTCTTTTTTAAATATTGCAATCATGTCCACCATGCTCTGTTTTGGTGTTATCCCACACTTAGACTGTCAACAAGGTAAAAAGGGGGGCGTTTTTAACAGAACACATGCGTTGAAGACATACACGTTGACAGTGAGGTATGGGTTTGGCAGCAGGAGGCTCTCGCTCCCCTCTCTCTTCCTCTCTTCTGTACCGTATTACTATTCTGTCCAGGTTTCTCTCTCTCTTTTTAAGAGTGCCACAGCCTGCAGAATATTCCTCCACCATACAACTCAGCTGAATTGACAACAAAACAATGAGGAGTGAGAAAATGTTTTTTTGTTTTGTTCTGTTTTCTTTTCAGTGTAATTGACAAAATCTGTGACAACAAATGGAGAAAGGTCACCTGCTGATGAGAGCAATCATATGAATTATCAATACACACACATTTAATCATTCAATTCAAAGTGCAAACTTTTATTTCTCTAATTATAGGACAGCAGGATCTCTGAATCGCTCTCTTGTTCCTTTTTCTCTTCTTTCTTTTTTCTTCTTCTTCTTCTTCTCTTGAATTGTCAGACATGCTGATGGAACTGTGAAGTTCTGGGATGCCTCTGCAAGTGAGTTCACGCAACAGCTAATTTGTGTTTATGCTTCACATAGTATAATGACTAGTATAGTTTTAAAACAAACAATAACAACAAACAACATTTTATGTTTGAATTCAAAACTTGTTATAAAAATTTACATACGTTTATTTTTCAAATTTTCAATCTTATAATATAAAAAAACAAGTTTAGAGTTTTATAAGAATAATTTATTATTTCAGGTTCAAAGCACCTCCTCCAAATTCAGAATACTCAAGATTCTACTTAAAACATTTCTCTTCTCCCCTTTTTTTCTAGTAATGCTCCAGGTGCTCTACAAGCTCAAAACAGCCAAGGTGTTTGACAGAAACCGCTCCAAGGAAGACAAGGGCAGCACAGAGGTGTCAGATGAAGATCCCTTTGCTATTCAAATCATGGCCTGGTGCCCTGAGAGCCGGATGCTGTGTGTGGCTGGGGTGTCAGCCAATGTTATCATCTACCGCTTCAGTAAGCTAGAAGTCACTACTGAGGTGGTGCAGGTGGGTAACAGTTTAACAATCCGGGTCAAATGCATTTTTTTAAAAATACATTTACAGAAAGTACAGTTATCCATTCCCCTTTTTATTATAACACTCTTGCAAACATACAAGTGTGGACACAAATGACAGGCATACTGTAATTGTGTGGCCCTCTATCAAGAATCATTAATTGCCCCTCACATGCTCCACTGTTAAGATGATGAAACCTTTGCACAAACACACACACACACACACAAAGATCTGCCTAGTCAAATGCAGTATGGTTGCCATGCCAACCGACGGAGCAGTGAAGAAGCAAAGATAGACCGTCATTATAATCTGCCTTGATGGCAACGTAAGTGCTTATGGGGGTGTGATGTGACTCAGTGTTTAATGACATAAAGAGAAATGCTGTTTAATCTGTGTACGCATGTTCACAGCTCCCATATTATAAGTGAGAAGGAGCATGCATATACAGGTTTAGTTTCTGCTGTTGGACGCCAGAGCAATGGAGTGTTAAATTGGTAACCAGCAAGAGCCTTTATTTATTTATAATTTGGCAACATTTTTCTTGGCAAGCAGTCATTGCTGTGGTGTTGTTGCACTAAACTTCACAGAGACCACTTGTCAATCCAAGTATGTGGGCGGTTCTGTGATTCTGTGCTTTCCTTTCCAGGTTTGTTAATGAATTTTAGATTCTAGCTGGTGCCCTTTATGGTTTCAAACTCTTTGTCCTAACTGTATACGGTAATTATTCTGTTTCTCGAAGCAAAGTGTAAAAGAGCTAAAGGTTTTCATGAAGTAGAAATAGGTTGAATCTAGGGGTGCAACTAACAGTTGTTTTCAGTCCTGTCCTGTTATTTGTTGTGGGGAACTGCCAATGAGTTTCAGTCAGTGCTAATATATGTGTCAGAGAAGTTTATGGCACTTTTTCCTACACTCCAAGTGTGTGTGATTGTGATGTGGTTTAGGGTTAGATAGCTATGCAGTGGTAGTGAGCTGTAATTAGGAGAACAGCCTCCTTTTGCACAAGGTCAAACACCTCTCTATAACCTAGCAGAAATAAAGCTAGAAGAGGACAGAGATGGGCAAGAGTGAGAATCTGAAGAAATGCACTGATCACTCTTCACTCCCACATGTCAGTGGCTAATGAGACTGACTGAATGCAAAAGAGAGGAGCTCATAAGCATTGTGTGTGTGTGAGTTTAGGTGTGTGTGTATGCACGCAAAGGCAGAGGTTGCAGAGAAGAAACCTGAAGAAGAACTTTAAAGGAATGGAATATTTCAGTCTTGGAGGACCTCTTTGACTCTCAATCTGCCTACACACACACAAACACACACACACACACACACATGCACAAATTTCTATCATCAAAGTAACTCTGTGAATGTATATAGATGTCATTCACGGTCATATGGTAATTCTCATCCTCAGAGGCAATCATGTGGAATTGTTGTTTACAAGAATTTTGTGCATTCACTTGACTGCTAGTTTAATTTCTTCTGTCAATGTGTGTGTGTGTGTTTGTTGTCTATAGTTACTAGAGGTGCGGATGCAGTATGAGCTGAATGATATAGAGTCTCCAGACGGAGGGGGTGGAGGGGGGGAACAGACATCGGCGCTCCCCACCCCTGGTGCCTCCCCTCAGACAAGCGGCCCACCGTCGCACCTCTCCACCAGCAGCAACAACTCTGACGGAGGCAACATGCCCTGCCTCAAGTATGAAATACACACACACAAACACACACACACACACAAACTCCCATAAGCACCAGGAGCACATGCACACACACCCATCCATACACACTCATACACACGAGAGTCTTGCCTTTTGCCTCAAGCACACTTGCACAGACTTAATCAGTGCCTGAAGCATTCTCAACCACAGCCTCCCCATCAGCCCCTTGCAACCACTTATGCCAGACCCTCAACACACAACTGCTTCAGGACTGCAGCTGCACCACTTGTTATATTCTTTTTCATTGTATCTGTCCCTTTCATTGTTCTCCTCTCTCTGTTGCGATCTGTGTTTCTCTCTGTTTCACTTCGTCTTTTTCTCTCCAGAGTGCGCAGCACTCCTCTGAAACAGTCTCCAGGGTACCAGGTAGATTTGGTGGTCCAGTTAGTCTGGGTGAGTGGAGAGCCTCCTCAGCAGATCACAAGTCTGGCGCTCAATTCCTCCTACGGCCTGTAAGTATAGACACAGCAACATCTTACAGTAGTCAGTATAAAAACCAAATGGAAGTCCTTACTGGGAAGCTTGCAGTGTTTATGTTTAGTAAACATGCAAACATGTAAAGACTAAAATCGACAGTATTTAGACCATCTTAGACTTCAGTATTTAAAACTGCAACTAACACAGGCATACAATCTGCCAGTCCGATCAGCCAAATGAGGATGTGTGTTTCATTGGTAATATTTGCCTACAGTGACAACCAGGCCTGTCAACACATTTCATGACTGGAGATTCCAGTTGTTTGTGCGCTCTGACTACAGCTTTTTAAGCTCCAAAAACCAAATGATCCCCATAACAAATTTTCTCTACTTTCCTCCCTCCTGCTACTTCTACTTCTTCCATGACTTTGTCACCCCTCCTCAGTGTGGTGTTTGGCAACAGTAACGGCCTGTCGGTGGTGGACTATGTCCAGAAGACGGTTGTGCTCAACTTGGGGACAGTCGAGCTGTACGGCTCCAATGACCCCTACCAGAGACAGCCCCGGTCACCAAGAAAGACACGACAGCCCTCCGGAGGTAATCATTCACCACAGCTGAATGATCGCATATACTGTATATTTGTCCAGTTTCAAAAACTAAATGGCTTCACATCAAATGGTTAAAGTTCTTAAGATTGTCAAAGTCTTTGGGTTCAGTAATATATATCTATTTACTCTTCTGTCAGTAAGTTTGCATTAGCACTGCTCTGTAGGTAAAATTAAATACTATGAGTCAACATAAGGGTGGACATTTCTTAAAGAAGTAAAGTGTCTCAGCATCTGAAGAAGTTGAACCATAATCTGTAAATCTTGCTCTTATTTTAAAGGTAAATGAAACATTTAAGGAAAATTGCACAAAAAATCTGCTGCCTCAGCTGTTGTTCTCATACTGTAGGATTAACTTTGAGTCTTGTTTCCTGCCACAAGCAGAATTTGTTACTACAGTCGTCCTCTCCTTCATTACCATGCTGATATTGAACTTGACTATAATACAGTAAGCACATACAAACTACCTCAAGCGTGAACAATCATGTTCCAGTGTGGATGAAGTCTTAATGTGACACATGGCAGGTTTAAGGATGGTTGATACAGCAAAAACAAAGTGCAACATTTTACTACGAAATTACTCCAGCAGTGCACTAAAGTAGCAACACCTGATTGTATATTCATGTATTCATGGTTTATTTTAAGTTAAGGTCTCGGTTAGAATTATAATCAGTGTTTGTGCTGCTGGAGCTTACGAACAACAACCACTCTGAAGGTGTAGTGGACCTCAGAGGTCCAACTTCCCTGAACAGCAAACTGAAACTCAAATATGAGAAGGAAGTCATATGACCTTATACAGAGAAATGAAGGACACACTAAGTGATGCTATCCTGACTTAGTTCATAAAGCTTCATAACGTAACATTTATAATGCAAGACAACACAAACAATCTTACATCTGGCTTTAGTTGACTCTGTTTGTTACTTTGTCCATCTGCCTCTTGCCTTCTCCTCTTCTCACACACACACACACACACTCTCTCTCTCTCTCTCTCTCTCTCTCTCTCTCTCTCTCTCTCTCTCTCCTTCGCTATCTCTCTATCTATCTCTCACACACACAGCCCATCCCTTTTACACACACTGCAGCAAGCTTCATAGTAACACTGTAAAATAATGGGACAAATTTAGGATGGACACACTGCCACCTTGTGTTAGGTGATAAAAATGCCTCTACATAGATGACGCCGCAGTGACATGACGACGTACCGCCTGTAGTCTACCAAAAGTTTGATGGATGAATTAGTAAAGCGTGTGTGTGAATGCTGAGGGGTTTGTGAGTGTTTGTGAACAAATATGCTATGCAACTACACATATATGCACACGCACACAAAAGGCAAATGCTTCAATATACACAAGTGCACACACGTAAGTACACACAAAGCATCTGGTGTCAGTGACTGGTAAGCAGTGGGCTAGCACCTGTCAGAGCTTGGCAAGTGTGAGCAGTAATCAGGCGTCCAGCTGTGCTTCATTGCCAACAGGGACTGCTGTCTGCTTGGCTTTCTGTCTCACACACACACACATACACACACACACACACACACACACACACACACACATGCACACAGGAAAGGTAGGATTTAGCTTTAAAACTGGGGAAAGTGAGGATTGCCCTAAATCTTCCTCATATTTATTGTACTGTATGAGTGGAACACTTACCTGTCAAATGAAGAGAACATCAAATATGAAAATCATCCATTTCTATGTATGGTTCTCCGGAAGACATGATGAAATCTTTCAAGGGGCAGTTGACAACTGATAGAATTGATAAAAGGAAGAAAAGGAAGTGTTATAGCACAGAACGAACACCCCAGTGGTCCTTTTTGACTTACTTTATTTTGGATTTAATGAGTTGAACTGGGTGATCTCTGCTGCAGGTCTGTGCGACATCAATGAAGGCTCGGCAACATCAGAGGACCGCTGCAAGTCCCCAACTTCAGGTAACATGTCCTTTAGTGTCTTTTTTGAAAGAAAAAGAGGACAAATAAAACAAAGTCTTTGTGCTAACTAGACGTAAAATCCCAAACAGTGAACCAGTCAAAAATACACCTATAATACCTATATAGGTGGATATGGATCTGGATGCAAGATGAGAATTGGTTAGTGAAGAAGACTAATGTTTCAAAGAGACTCTACTTCTAATAGTGTTTTATTAAAATTGTTGCCCGTCAAAATGGAACTGTACTGGAGTTGTTGTTGAACCTTAAAATTGCCAATTTCTTTCTACCTCAGTCGTTAGAGATGCGCTGTTTGAGTTTAATACCACATGTTTATGCGTTTTCAAGAGTATTTTCCCCCACATTCCATTCGTGCATGTATTCTTTTTCCATTTTGCAGACTTCACTAGACAGGAATAAATTTGTTCTAATCTCTTTCAGTATCCTGGAAAACTGGGTTATAGACTGCATCCAATCTCTATGATGCTAATTCAATGTGACAGCTGAGCATTATGAATTGAATGAAACTGTTAAACAAAACTCTGCATTCTGGTAGAGAAACCCGTTAATTTAGTTAGTTGAAAAGAAAAAGTTCAATTTGAAGGGTCATGGGTCTTTTTACATACACACAATATTTTATATATTGTTACGCTGCGTAACAATATATAAAAACTTTCTACAGTTAAATGTGTTATATCACTTTACCTTTAGAGTTTTCTGACTACTTGCAAAATAGATTGTACTGTAGGATGAAATATTTTGTTTTCAGTTACAAATATTCAGCCGTTTGAAGATCACTTCTAAGAAGTAAGTTTGTGTGTAACAGCAATAAGATGCTCCATTGCTTGTTTACTTGCCTCCTACTTAATCTACATCATTAGTATTTCAGCTGAAGGTGCTCAGAGAGAGAACAGCCCAGATCCATCTCATTAGGGGCAACTTGGCATAAGTACACTGAAAATAAGGAGCTTTTTAAAAAGGTCAGACAGAAAACAAATCTCAAAGTCAGGAGTCCTGTTTCCAGATATGATGGCTGTCCCAACCCCCATGTCTGGTGCCAGCAGACTGTGGCCTGATACATCTGTCTGCTCTGCATTATTCATAGGATAGAGAGAGATAAGGTGCCTGCCTGCAAAAAATATCTACTGTTAAGTCTTAGTGGAGTCAAAGTGTTTTTTTTTTCTTTTCGTTTTCAGTAAGTGATAAAGTCTGCCAGTTGAAGAAACACACACACACACACATATAATATAATTTTACCTGAAATATGCAGCCTGTTGAATTAAGACTCATTTAGTGCCAAGATAGTGTTGGATGATTCAAGAAAAGTCTTGAAATAATTTGATTAGTGTAAAAAACTAATAGTCCAAGTGGTTCTACATCTAATAACAGTCAATAACAACATCACATTTGGTGTTCTTTCTGTTGTCCTTATACTATGTAAGACAAATGTTGCTCATTATGCTCCAAATGAACAAATTAAACTGAAAAACAAAAAGATTTTGTTTTCATTTTGGCTGCAAATGCAATAGAAATTAGTTGTAATATTCTCTCATCATTCTGATGGTGAATCCGTTTCAGGATACAGGTTTTTATTTATAAGTAGTTCTTGGTATTTGAGCAAAAACAGTGTCCTGAATTTTGAACAAGCCAAGTTTGCTGCTCACGACCAAAATAAGTCGTCTCAAACTCAAAATAAGTTAGCGATAGCTTGTCTATAGTAACAAGCCAAAAGGTGTTTCTAACTTTACATTTACTTTACTTTCCCCTCTACACCCCCAAAAGTGTTGACGTCAAACAGCAATCTACAGCAATTCTACAATGGCGGTGGTAGAGGAGGTAAGATTGGCCAAAGACATTCATAAGGACGTGTTTAGGCAGGAGAAACCTGGTCCAGATTTGTCCCCCCCTGTCTCTGTCCTCTGTGTCATATTGACCATAGTGGGAAAAAAGTACTCTGACAAACTAGAGCTGAAGTTTGGATTCACATCTGGGTTAGCTTCTGTTCCACTATCTTTTGGTTCTTACTGTATGTGAATATAAACAACTGTGTTTTTTCCTTGGTTCAAGGTGCTCATATTTAACTTCTGTACTCAAACCTTGAGTACAGAAGTAAATGGACAGAAAACTACATTGGGAACTAGAAGCTCATGGAGCAGAGGTTAATTTGGAAGTTGGGTGGGACTTCGGCTGTTTATAGATACATCTTAGTCGCCTTAGACTCACATTGCATGCTACATGTATGTAGCACGAGTGTCAAACTGTACATGTGCCTGCGTGTGGTATCTGTCCCGACCTCCTCTACACTGACATGATTGGCGTTCCTTGTCCATAGTGCAGTATGATGACATCACAGAACCAAGAGCAACTCATCTGTCCAGCTGTGTCTTTGTGTACCCCCAGTGTGTGTTGGTTAAACAGATCATTTCCTATCAACTACTCAAGTATATTTGCAAGTTTTGATGTTGCCCAGACCTGCCACAACTCCAACCAATGTTGTGGATTCTTTTTTTTACTTGCTCCAGCGTAACCTCATTTACAGAGACTGTTAAAACCTGAAATTTCACGAGGTTTTCTGTTCAAAATATTGCTGCTACACTTGAAAAGTCTTATTTGACCACATCCTTGGCCTTTAAATTCCAATGTAAATAGAAGGTAACATTAAAAACCATCAGTTCGTAGATTTCATGTATTTGTTATGGATCAGAACAAAACAACAGCAAGTGCTGATTAAAAAAAGAAAACAAAAACTGGAAGTGATGAGTATCAGACATTCAGAGCACGTTTCTGGCAGTTGCATTAAAACTTAATTCCTCTGTTTTATTGCTTCTGATGTCTTCAGTGTAAACTTTTAACCAGGGCACCAAAATGGAAACAAAAAAAAACAGTAATCTAATTTTATATTGAAAATCCCATTTTGAGTTTTGAGATGTCTTTATCAAATAAATATGAGATGTCTGCTTTAGAGAGATTTCTTATAAATGTCTTCACGTGTAAAGATTTGTTCTGTTTTGGAAGTCCAATGTAAGAAAACTTGCTATATTTTATGATTTTATTACTTCATAATCATCATTCCTGAGCATTACGTTTCAATGCATGCATGACAAGGGTCCCACTAACATAGTTTGCTGTATTGATTTATCCTACAGACAGAGAATATTTAAAACCATCATCAATTTTCTTTCTCTCTTCAAAGTTGACTCTTTAAAAAGATGGAATCATTAGTTGGAAGTGGAATGAAGTGATCATGGTGGCAGTTATTTACATACATGTAGTAATCAAGTGTATTTTGTACTTGTTGAGACAGTTTGGGGTAAGTATGCCTAATTCAATTACAGTATGAATGAAAAAAATAACCAAAGTTGGCAAAAAACTAGCAGTCAGTACCTTTTGACTTCTTTTTCCACTATCTTCTTCCATCTCCTGTTCAGTATTTTCTGTTTCCTGTTACTTCCTTGTTCTTGGTGCATGACCTCCTGTGGCATGAGGGTCCTGAATGGCTGTGCGTTTTTGATGCGTCTCACCAGTCCTCTCTTCCAGGGCATTGTGCAGCGGAGGTCTCCTCCTTTGTTTTTGTCTGTCACACAGCATGCCTCTGATACACAGGGTTGTCTCTCTGAGTCCTTCCACAGTGTCCTCCCCAGGCACTTGTTCAATAGCCTTTTGTTGTTGTTTTTATTTGTGTAGCTTTGTGCACAGTCCTATTCCAATGCTACTGATCTAGCTTTGCATGGCATCGTGTGTTAGCTTAGACGTGTGTTTGTAAAGAGGGATGTTCTCTTTTTTCCAGCAAAGATGTCACGGAAATTAAGCTTGCCTACTGAGCTAAAGCCAGACTTGGGTAAGCCTTGACTTCGTGTCTCCAAACAATTTGTATGAAATACAGTTCTTTTGTCACTTCGACTGGACTCCACCACATTTCATTAGTCCAGTTTATTTTCTGGTTGTTAGCCTCAAAATTGGCAAGCTGTGCAGATGTTCTCCTAAGTTTGCATGAGACAAAAGTAGCACTGATCTGATCTGAACTTGAAATTTGTTGAACTAAATCACGTTTTTTGGAATTAAATTGAGTGTGAAATATTCTTCAGTGACTCACTCCCACTTTTTGACCTTGGTGGGGGTTTCAATAGAGGTCAGTGGTGCTAAGCTAATCTATGCACACTCCATCTCACTGTAAAGCTTTCTGAAACTTTTGCAGCTTTCTCTTTCTCTCTTGTGTTCTTCATGTCTTCTGTTTCTCTGTCTGATTGGGTTATTTCAAATCTAATTAAACAGGTAGATCACCTGTCACTTTTATAAAGAAACGTTCTCAAGGGGTGTTCATCTGTTTTTCCTAAGATCCTAAAGTACCAAGGACCTTGGATGGATCTTTTTTTTTTTTTTTTTTCATTTTGAAGGGTCAAATTAAAATGTGCAAGTGCCAAATTTTAACTGTCTGCTTTTTATATGTTCCAGCCTTAGACTGTACACGTGTAACCTAACCTAAGTGCCTGACAGCTGGTTCTTTCATGGATATTTCATCCATTGATAGGGGATACAATATTTTGAAAATATTTTTTTGTAAATAAGCAAATAAATGTTGGTACTGTATGTATTTGTCTGTTTTGTACAACACATTACAGCTGTAATAAAGGTCTCAGATGATGCTCCTCTACTTACCAAAAGTTAAGTTAATGTTAGGATAAAGATCCATTGTGTCATTTTACCTACTGTTAGTACTCTTGGTTTTCTTTCCCATGTTCCCCATGTATGCATAACATAACATAATTGCTGTGCCTTACAGGGATCAGTCATAAACAAATACTAACACTCACAACTGGCATCATTAAGCTTACTCAGAGTTTCAAATGATAAATACAGCTACATTAAAGCTTAAGTCCTCTGTTTGATTGCTTTGGATGTCTACAGCGTGCTTTAAACTTTTAACCAGGATGCCATTTAACATCAAATGTTTTCATATGTAATTATAAAAAAAACCAAAACTTTATGCCTTTTACTTAAATATTTTATTTTCAATGTCCAGTACAATGTACACATCTGTCTTGTCTATCTTGTGTTGTCAGTGCGTTGCAGGTGCTTTACCTCTCTCTGTTTTCTGCTTACTGTCCTCCTGTCTGTATGCCCACCGCGGGGTGCTAACCCATTAGACCACCGGGACAATTCTTTCAGCCGCTCACGCTCATCCAGTGTCACCAGCATCGACAAGGAAGCTAAAGAAGCCATCAGTTCCTTTCACTTCAGCGAGACCTTCGCCCGTAAGGGGGACAGCACTTTGACACCCTGCCTGTATGTGGGCACCTCTCTGGGCACTGTGTTGGCTCTGGCTCTCACATTGCCACCTGCTGGGGAGCAACGCCAACTTCAGCCAGTTATCATTTCACCTACAGGTGGGTGAAGAGGTGGAGGGATGGATTATAGAGTGAAAAATAGTTGTGTTGCTGTCTTAGATAAAGACTGGATAGACAAATAATAGAATGTGCAAACTCATATTTTGTTAATTGAATTGGGCATGGATAATATCTATATTATTATCTATATAAGAGTTACAAGGTGTAACGGTAAGAGTTTAATTTCAGTAACAAACCTTTTCTTCCCGTTCCTTTAGGCATGTTGGTACGGCTGAAGGGCAGCCACTTGCGGATGGCTTTCTTGGACTCCACAGGTTCAATGCTGCCCCCTGCCTTTGATCCTTGGTATGAACCCAACGTTACAGCAGATGGTGAAGAAAGAGAGAAGGTCCGTAAACGCCGGCCTGTCTCAGTTTCCCCTTCCACCTCCCAGGACCTCAGTGAGAACCAGTATGCTGTGGTGTGCTCAGAAAAACAGGCCAAAGTAATTTCCCTGCCCTCCCAGACCTGCATCTATAAACACAGTATCACAGAGACTTCCTTCATCTTACGGGCAGATGTGGTGCAGATGAGCCAAGGCGTGTGCCTGGCTTGCTTCTGTGCTAACGGACACATCATGACCCTCAGGTAAGAAACATGTCAGTCTGCCTCAGTCTGAAATAGCAGGTTATTAATAAAATAAATCAATCAAAGCCCTATCATTACATTTCATTGGATGCGATCCATCTTCTGTTGGGCTAGGTATGTTTTATTGCACTCACAGAGAAAAGTCTTTACACTTGGAAGATCAATCATTTTTGCATTGGTTTGCATTGCCATGATACTTCCTAAATCCTTTGAGTATGAAATGCTGTAAGAGTGTGTGAAACCAAGCTGACTACAGCATTCGTTCTCAGTGATGGTGCAAAGTACGCATGTAGTAAATCCGTTTTAAAAAAAGTATTTAAATAGCTCTTATAGATAAAAGACATTTTAAAATCTAAAAGCTTATAAAGATCATGTATTTAAAGTGTGTGCAAACAATCTGATTACTCAGCTGTAGACAGTGTTTTCTATCCTGGGCTATTTGAGCTGCTATTGTATTGCTTGGTGGTTCCTGGTCTAGTCCAATGATTTTCCTGTTGGTCCAAACAATCTTTTGGAAGGGGGTTGTGTGAATGTTGCTCATTGCTCCAGACGAAGCTGTTATGTTGACAGTGAGGATGGATTTCAACAAAGCATCCATACAAAGGTTGCAGAACTGATCGATGAGCATGGAGTTTGCAGAGCTTTTTCAGTAAATATAGGCACTATTGACATTTGGCAAAGATGACTTCACTGATGTGTTTTAAAGAGGTTTTTCTGGTCAGTGATGGTGCAGATGTACCAATAATCCTTCGACCCTTTCAGTTTTATTCAATTAAAATGCCCCATACTCCAGAAGCATAAAAGCAGAAGTTTGTTGAAGTCACAGTTTTGTTTTCATGGTAACAGATTCAAATTTTAAATGGCAGAAATAAAAGCTGCTCTCCACAGAGGCAGACAGGAAGCCCTTTTACTCAAGTTGCCATTTAAAGTCAGAAACAAACGTTTGTCCTGCCCTTTGGCCATTGATTTATCACCCTTTAATGCAAACCTAAACCCTCAACACTGTCTCATTACTTTAGCTTAAATGTTCTCCTAAATGTAACCGTACAGTTCAAAGCAACATGGCAAGGCTAGAAACAACCCACGCATACAGACACACACCTGGTATAAGTGAGGAAGGGAGGTGTGTTAGTCTGTCGCTCATCATCATTAATCTTCACTTCAGGAGAGAGACGGAGACAGAATAGCCCTCCATATGGGAGGGTGACAATGCAAAGATGCCCAGCTGTCTTCTGTGTCTTCTTGTGTGTGTGTGTGTGTGTGTGTGTGTGTGTGTGCGTGTGGATGTGTTTGCCTCTTCAAAATGGCCAGTGTGCATGTCCTCAGTGTTTTAGTAGGATGAAATAGTTTATCTTTCCTTATCAACCTTAGGCCCTTACACATTTCTATTCAATCTTGTAATATTCTTTAGATTCAAAATGATTAAAATTCATTTCTGTGTCCCCTGTCTAGTTTGCCGGGACTGAGACCGCTCATGGATGTAAACTACCTGCCTTTGACAGACATGCGGATAGCCAGGACGTTCTGCTTCACCAACCTGGGTCAGGCCATGTACCTCTGTTCCCCCACTGAGATCCAGAGACTCACGTACAGCCAGGACACCTGTGAGAACTTACAGGTCAGCCGGCACTTAAGACCTGACAAAGATATGAATCAAAACATTGTCTATTTGAATAAGAATTGTGACTTTGGAGTAAGTGTGCGGGCACATATTACAAGAAATTTGTATCTAAAGTAATCAAAATGTGTGTTGATGTTTCAGGAAATGCTGGGTGAATTATTTACACCAGTGGAGACACCAGAGGCGCCCAATAGAGGGTTCTTCAAGGGTCTCTTTGGAGGAGGAGCACAGTCACTGGATAGAGAAGAGCTATGTATGTCAAACCTACACGAGACAAGAGTCTTCATTCACACACAAAACTCCAAAACTCTTAATTCATTGTCTAATCTGCTTTTCTTTCTTTTCCTCTGAATGCAGTTGGTGAGGTAGCAGCTGGAAGGGCATCCCGAAGCCTGGCCCAGCACATCCCGGGTCCAGGTGGCATTGAAGGCATGAAGGGGGCAGCCTCTGGTGTGGTGGGAGATCTGGCACGTGCTCGGATAGCACTGGATGAAAGAGGCCAGAAACTGGGCGAGCTGGAGGAGAGGACAGCTGCCATGATGGCCGGTGCAGATTCCTTTTCCAAACACGCCCATGAGGTAACAGAAACTGATTGCATTAGATATTCGACACATTTGGTTTGGTGCAGTGCAATGCTGTATATGATGAGCGCTCTGGGTCCCTAAATTATTACAGAAACATTACTCACTTACAATATTACAATAACCAGTAGAGGGCAGTATGTGCTTGTTGAAAGTTTATTCTGTGAATAGGGAAGGGTCATAGAAAAACAGTCACTCTTCCAGATTCATATTACAGACATTAAAATGGAAATGGGTTCCTAAATATGTGGGATCCAGTATTTGCTACATATCTCATATTTTTACTGACCAGATGGACTAAAAAAAGTTAAAGAAAAAAAACTAACTTCTTTGGTTTAATGTATAATGAAATTCAGTGTATTTTTTGACAAACATTTTCTCCGTTTCCAGATGATGCTGAAGTGCAAAGACAAAAAATGGTACCAGTTCTGATCAGTGATGGGGGTGGAGCGGAGCTCCGTGGACACAACTGTCACCTTCCATTAGCTCATTTGGACTCACAGTGACCCGCCCACCTCCCACCCATCCGTACGACCATTCATCCGTCCCTCCAAGCCTTCTTCACTGAGACACTTGGGATTTTCTTCCCTAGCACAATGTTGAATACTGTTTTTACCTCAGTCTTAGGGTGGAACTGAGGGGTAGACAGGGGAGAAGGACAACCTCAGAGGGAGCAAATAAATGGTGTCTATTTTTTTTTTTGTGTTTATGTTCCCATCTCTTTGTTTATCTCTGTTCAGCCTCTCCTCCGCGGTAGCCGATTGGCCCATTGCACCTGGAGTTTCTTCATTCTCATTTGCCAAAATGTCCTTGACTGTTGTCTTCGCTCCGAGCCCTGTGGGGCTGATGTTCAAACTGATGAACACAGCTGAAAAAAGACAAATACCTAAATGAAGAAATAAAGACTACAAAAAAAATCTTGAAATGTAAAAAAGAAGGAAAAAGAATCTAAATACGTCATTATATATACATAAATCTAATAAATGTGCAACGCTGTATCCACTTCCAAGTACAAAAAGAAACTCAACAAGTAGAACGGAGTGGGGTTGGAAGCCTGAAGGAGGCAGCATCGGAGAGCCACGGGAAGTGTTGCGACAGTGATGCCTCCTCTATGCAGAGAGTCACAGGGACAAAAGCAACTTATTCTGATGTACACTGGATATTTTGTCATCTCGCTCAACCTCTAGACTCTCCTCTGTATCTTACAGACTTTCATATCGTTACTGACAGTGTGTGCGCGTGTGTGTGTGTGTTAATTTCTATTTTCTTGCCATTCCTCTATTTGTTAACTGTTTAGTTATTTGCTCCGTCTGTATTACTGGGAAATCTCTTATTTTTCTATTGTTGTGAAAGTGGAGATGATTATTTGGTTTGTTGAAAAATATGTTTTGTGGCTTTGTCTAAAAAACTCAAATTAATTTCTCCTTATGAAAAGGGCTGGAATCTAAAAGGAGGGCAAGGATATAAAAGGCATATGTCATTTAGTATTCACTGACAACGGTGACGTCAGATTTCGTTACTTTTGACATTGTAAACAAGCGCATATGAACCACACATATTTATTGACTTATCTGATGTGAAGTTAACTGCCTCCCTCACCCTCTGTTGCCATATTTGGCTCAGTCTATGTGTGACAATACAAATGCTGATGAGGTCAGTATTAAATACACTAATAGTCTAGCCAGATGTGTTGGGTTTTCAGGAGTTAATTAAGGGGTGCACATCATAATTGGGTTTACATACACATGAGTAGAAAACCCCTATTCATAAATGCAGGATGATTATAAACACGGATGCGCAATCCTTTAAAGGTGTACGTTCAAAAACATTTCAGTTGATGAGAAAGTTGTCTGTGTGCGATTCCTTTGTTAATATTTATTTATTGAGGTGCAAAGGACAGTTGTGTTTGGTGTCAAAAAACGTCATCAGTATGATCTTGTTTCTATCTCCATATTTGCAGTAAAGTTCAAATGTGGTGTATCTCTCTGTCTACCGGGCTTTTAACCTTTATTTGTACATAAGTAAATAGTTTGACAATCTTTAGACCAACTGGAAAGTAAACGTTGATGTTGCTCGAGCAACATAAGAGGAGAGAGGCCATATTTTTTCTGACGCCAAAGAGTTGCTTTAGCTTTTCCATTGCATTAACACCGGGTTCGTCACTCTGAGTCTCAATACCAGACAGTATAATGTGTGTTACAAAGCATGTCTTCACCTGTGGAGCATAGACCCACAACTTCTGGATGCTTGCGTCCATCAGGTCAGCAAGGCTCCATTTAGAAAATATAAGCATCTTCTTCACCTGTCAGGGTTCAAGAAATAGAGCAAGTTGGAAACAGAATTCATCCATTCATATTACTATTGTATCACAATATGTCATAAAATATAACATTTGGATTCATTTTTAGTATTTAAAGTGGTTGATAACGGCTGTTTCCTCAAAACAAAAACTATTCCACCACAGCTCAGACACAACAATATTTACAGTATTCATCTGCGTGTGTGCGTGTGTGTGTGTGTGTGTGTGAGAATGTGTGTTTGTATGTCTCTCTGTGTGTTAGGGTGTGTTCATGTAAATTAAGTGATATAATTTATTATATTATGTTTTGGTTGTTTATTAATAATTGATGTTGATGTCCTAGTCTGACCAACTGTGTCCAGTTGAGTGTCTGTTACACTAACTAAAGCCACCGATGATTACAAAAAGAAAACAACAGGATAAAAAGCATTAAAGGATGACCTCTGAATTGTGGTTCACTTCAACCTTGTGCATGTTCTGTTTTTGCACACATGCTTCACTCTTTCGGTCTTTACCTTTGTTCTTTGTTCTCTCCTCTCTTCTTCCAGTGAGTCTTCCTCTGACTCTATTGGTTTCACAACTACAGATTTGGGCCTTCTCTGTGTTTAGTAAGCATTGTTGTGTGGACGTTGGTAGGTAGCTGTCTTTTCCTCCCCCCAAGGTGAACAAGCGGGAAAGAAAAACAGTTCAGGAAAAATAGTTTTTAGCTCGAGGTCTTTCCTGAGAACCCGTTCAAGTTCTTCCCCTCTGACCCAACTGTTATTGCTGTGTTTCTGTTTTTGTCTTTTTTATTTTTTTCCAATGTTACACTTTTCTTTTTCTTTTTTTTTTTGCTTTCATCTTAGAGGGATTTGCAGTATTCTAACCCGATACAATCCACACACTCAAACAACAAGAGGGAGTCCTTTCTATATGCCATTTGCCATTTTCTGTCCTGGATTCAACAGTTATCAGTGGGTTGCAGTATTTTTCTCATTGTAGCCAATTTTCTTGTACAGTTTTATGCAACTTTCACATGGATGTTTATGACTTTATCTGCTGCCACAAATTTAGAAATTATGTAGATAGAGATTACTGTGCAATGGAAAATAAAAGTGGAAAATGTATTTTTGTTTCAATGCATCTTTTTAAGAAACTGGGATCAATATATAAAAAGATGTTCAAAGGAAATGCATGCTGCAATATTTGGTGTGGATATTAAGGATAGTGAGTATTCACAAGCATAATTGTGTACATAATGTAGGAACAGTGTGTGAAAAATAGGAAGATATGTGGGTTAAAATAATTCAAACAGCTGCTATAGTGCTATCTTAACACTAGATGGCAGCAAACACACCTTTATATGCAAAAAGACATCAGAAAAGATAAAGAGCTGTTAGCAAAAAGCAACAAAATTCCAGTGGACTACAAGTCATACTTATCTAATGTTTGCCATTATGTTCATAAATGTATTGATCCTTGTTAATTGAAGCAGAAATTGGTCATAAAATTTGAGTATTTAACAAGATGCAGACCTGTTAAATTTCTGGTGTCATTTAATCATATATGTAAAAGTATGTATGCCATGTAATAGCTCACTGTCTTAGCTTATGCATTATGTATGCTTATACTTCCTGTCTTTGAGCAACACAATCTTGCAATAATCACAACTAAGTGACTTCAAAACGTGCTCTTTGGTTTCTTTGGAGACTCTTGAAGGTCACCTTTTAAGGGAAATTATGGGCTTTTTCGGTCTTGACTGTTTTTTCATTTTTTTTTTTTTTTAACGTTGTCATACTTAAATTACATGGCAGAGTACCTTTTAGTGATCCCACTTGTGATTTTTGGTATATGTTCTTGTGTAGAAACATAGTCATTATCTTGCAGTGGGATGCTTTGTCTCGTATTTTTCCATTTGTCTGCCTTAGACCACTACTATTTGAAATAGACCTCTTTAAATCAGAGATACTGTTGTCCACTATACTATTAATCTTAGCCAAACTGTCCATGATGACTGTGAGCCCTGCTGGAGGTCAGTAAGTTCACTCTGCACTGTATTTGCAGTGACTTATGGTATGGATCAATTATAGAGGCTTCCAGCTCAGCTGATGATTTCCTGTCGGAGGAGAGATTTACAGACTGTACGTTGTCATTGAATGCGTCCTGACCTTGTGTAACTCACGCGTGGTGACTTTCCACTTACAGCGGGAAATATAACTATACAATATTTTTGTTGACCTTTTGTGGTAACTGGAATTATATGGCGTTCTATACACCAACACACAACCCCTATTGCACATCAAATATATTGAAATATTGACTGCTTGCTGGAGAGATATAGCAGACAATGATTGGATTTTTTGTTTTGTTATTGTATCAATTTTATGATCAATTTAACTAAAAGCAGATATACTATAGTTCCAAAAAGTCAGCAGCACTCCTTTACTATACATAGCTGTGTTCAATTATTTTAGCTTGCAGTTAAAAATGTACACTATGTGCAAAATAAAAAATAAAAAAAAATATATAGCCTAATCACAATTCAATAAAACATATTTATCTCAGGAAAAATACACACACAAAAAAGAAGTAATCCAGTACTTATTTACAGGAAATGACCCCCTCCTCTTCCTTCCCTTGTTCCCTCTCGCCCCATATAATAAATAGAGGTTGTGGCCTTGTGGTGTATCATCAGCCCTTGAGACAGAGACAGAGGGAGGGAGACGGAGTAGGTGAGGGGAAAAAAAAATCTGCCATGTTGATTTGTTCAATTTGACTGAAGCCATGAAGAGAAGGTCACTGGGGAGAAATGTTTGTTGATGCATACTGTTTGAACTGCAGACCTTGTTAGCACACGCACAAACACACAAGATATAGGGTTAGGCAACACAGAGCCGTGCACACACTGTTCAGCAAATGTGACTGTTGCCGTGGTGACTGGAAACATGAATGACCCCGGCCATGTCGGCGCAGCAGGAATCGGCTGTGACATCTGAGAGAGGCGGGATGATGAGTGGATGTTTTAGCTTGATCGAAAGTGTCAAAAAACCAAAAAAAAACCAAAAACATGTTTAATTTGTTTCTGAATAAAGAGGTTTTATTTTTTTTTCTGGCTCACTCATGTTAGAAGAGAAACCAGGTTTTGTTCTGAAATATATGAATTCCACATAACTAATCATTGAATCTTCAATCTAACCTGTTACTGTTTTATGACATCAGTCATTTTATGAAGGTGTTACATTTTCCAAATGATAAATTTCTCATTTCAGAGAAATGATTCAATTATTGTTATTCAAGCAGGAGTACAGGACCTTTGTCTCCCCCTTGTGGCAGCGACAGTAATTACAATGGTGGATAAATAGTTTTGAGCGTCACACAACATTTATAAAAATGACTCGTATCGGTTTTAAAGTTTGGTCCATCCCGTGTGAGAACATTTGGAAAGACTTTTAAAGAACTGCAAAAATAAATTATTTTTATCACTATTTGGGCAAACCGGAAGTAAGGTACATCAGCTGACGGAAGTATCTGTTGCGCATTCAAACTGCCAGCGCGGGAAAGTTATCCTTTAACACAAGATTCAAAAGTGAAATACTGTGAAATACACTGCAGATCACTAACTTCACCTGAACCAGCACTAACAGTTTCACAAGTGAGTCAAAATGTCTGCATTGATTTAATAACTTTGTTTACCCTTCTGGCTTTGTTTATTTATTTACTTATTTGCTTTTGTTTATCTATGTAAGTTAGAGAGAAGTTGGAGCTGGCTGTGGACTTCACATCTACTGTCTCCTGAGATGCTGGACATGAGGTCTTCACATCAGACAGGTGAGCATCAGCCAGCTGTAGCTGCAGACTGTAATGGTAACAGTCAAACGTGTATCTTGTAACTTGTCTTGGATGTCCAGTCATCACTTTGCTTTCAGACTAGCTTGAGTGATTGTTACATGATGTTTATTTCCTCTGGTTGTATCTGTTGTTTTGAGGCTTTCCTGTTGACTCCAGGTCTGTTGTGTCGGTAATATTGGCTTTATAGGCATGTACAGTAAACATAGCTGTTGTCATTGAGGATATTTCAGTTAAAAAAAAGCATGTGTATTAGATGTAAACTTCATCATCATAATTGCATCTATCAGTTGAGCAACTTTCACTCAGATTTGAGAGGTTTCTCTTCTCCAAAGCCATCATTTTTGTTATTGTAATGTGTGTAGTTTGATAACAAGAGGCTGCAGTGCTGAGATGCATATTTTGTATTCCGTGATCACAATATAAATCATATAAAACGTTTTTTTTGGATATTCAGTGTATTAAATGAGTTCACTTTCCACTTGCTCCATAGTTGAACCATTCACCATTCACATGATGACGCTGTAACATCTAATCTATTTCATCTTATGAAACCAGTAAAGCATGTAGTATCACTTCCTGATACAAGACGAGTCTCTTAAGAAGTCTGGCACCACTCACACTTCCAGGGATTTAAAACAGTGTCGTTTGTAGAAGACGCGTTTGTGTCTCCTTCCTACTGTGATTAAATACTGTAGGGAGCATCGAGTTTGGAAACATAATTAGTATCTTTACTTGGTGCGTGCGTCTATAGACTGAAGCCAAAAGATGTTTTCATGTTGACTTTGCTCCTACAACAAGCAAATGAAGAAAACAAATCACACTGTTGAACGGTGCCGGTGGATATCGGGACGTGTCTTTCTTTTTTAACTAATTATCGCTGCGTGTGTGTCGTTCTAAGCCTCTTACACCGAAGGGGAGGAACTTGAGCTTTTAGTCGAGGCTCATTTATACACATATTTATATACATATTTATATACATATGTTACTGGTTGGTTAAACTGTACCCAGTTATTGTCTGAACTGCGCATAATAGAGAAATGTGTTAAAAGGATCATTTGCTCCAATCTGTCAAGCTGAGGAACATCTGTGTTTTTGGAAGTGTGTGTGTGCGTGCGTGTGTATGTGTATTTGTGTTTTTGAAAGTGTGTGGTTGTTTTTTTCTTTTCAAGTACTACATTAAAAGTGAGAAATGCGGTTTATCACTTTATATATTTTATATACTTTTGATGCCGTGTGTCAGCTCTTTAAACACGTTTGAACACAGATCCTCTTTGCTGGTGAGTTGTCACAGGAAGTTGTGCAACGGTTAGTGTCGTCCCTTTTTCTTTTTGTCTCAACTGACTTTGTCTCTGTTGGAACTGGATCCAAACATCGGCTCCGCCTTTTCTTTGCTGGGGAGTTGTCACACGAGGTTGTGCAACTGTTAGTGTCGTCCCTTTTTCTTTTTGTCTCGACTGACTTTGTCTCCGTCGGAACTGGATCCAAACATCGGCTCCGTCTTTTCTTTGTAGGGGAGGTGTGCAGAGTTCTGAGTAGATGAGATGATACTTTAAATGTGCTTTTACATTTGCATACATGAGCAAGGCATTGGTCTTCTGATCTAACTCTAAAGCAAGAATGAAAATAAGTACGTTGTCCAAAATGTTGAACTAATCCACTGAAATATTAAATAATCAGTACAGGAATGATGAAATTTGATGAAACACCCACCTGTTGCTGCAGTCAACAGATTCGTCAGCCTCTTTTTCCCTCTTTCTTTTCTTCACTTCACTACTTTCTCCACTGATGTCGGGGCTCCGGGGCTGCTTCGGCCCTTCAGGGTGACTCTCAGGGGTGTTGTCTTGGATCACACTGGCAGTGCTGCTGGAGGTCCCTTCACCATCATCGCAGATGCTCATCAGGTCCGAGCAGGATTTAACACTAGAAAACAACCAGTCACTGAGTCCACAGCAGTCCAGGCATAACACAAACATCTAAGCATACACGTACTGCGGGCTGTTGCTGAAGCCTTCGAGGTGGCCCATCGTTATAAAAGGATGCTGAAGAATTTGGCTGGGTGTTATTCTTTCAGACATATCCATCTTCAGCATCTTTGTTAATAAGTCCACAAAGCTTTCCCGGTCACATTGATCCGCTTTGGCATCTTCTCCCAACAGCTTATATATTGAATTGTGCTGGATCAGAAAAACAAAGTGTTAAGAAAACCTGAACTTGTTGCATCTTAAATCCACACGTTGACGTTATTTAAAGTGATTTTTTTATGGCAACCTACCTCCAGGAGATCATTTAGGCTTTTAATGGTGCGCGGATTATAGACAAAATGTCGAGCTTCCAGGGATGACTAGAGAGAAGAAATGTTTGAGTAAGTGAATGCATTTAATGGCACCAGTGGTAAAGGTTGAAAAGTTTAAAGGAGAGATAAACAAATTGTTGCAGGTAATACAAATGTGAGAACAGTTACAGAACATAATGCAGTCATGTTCATGTTACCTTAAATCTCCACTGGATCCTCCCTAAATATCTTTCATTAAAATACTTAAGTGAATATAGACCAGCACTGATGAGGTAATCTGCCGGCTTCCCAGCAGTGTATACCATATGCCTCATCTGTGGGCACAACACAATGTTATGTTATAGGTTGATGCTCATTTTTTTTTTTTAAAAGACATTATGGCTGATATATCTGATATATCTACTTACCATGTCATATTCATCCTTGCCAGGGAACAGGACTTTGCCCATAAACATTTGAGCAGCAATGCAGCCCAGAGACCAGATATCAATAGCCTCATTGAAGGGAGCTCCCAGCAGGATCTCTGGAGATCTTTAGAAGAGGAGGAGAAAACATATTACTGTAGCTATAAAACAAAATTAGGGGATAAACTTCAGCTCACTGTCTACAGTGGATCTTGGATTAGTTTCTTTACCTGTACCATCTGGCCTGAACGGTTGCGCCTTGCCTTGCTTTGGAAACCGGAAAGGCCAAACCAAAGTCAATGATTTTGATTTTCAAAGGCTGGTTTAGGTGGTCCACCATCATAATATTGTCTGGCTTAAGATCCGAATGAACGATCCCTATGCTTGATAGAAACTGCAGCGCTGTTGAAATCTGAACACATAATGTTATAATAATAATCAGATCGACGATGCTTCGGTGTTAATTTCATCAGCGAACTAAAACGTCGCAATGCAGCTTTTGTTGCATGTTTAGTGTTGCAGAAAGAAACCTGCTGCAGAATGGGACGAATCTCCTTCAGTTCAAGACACTGAAAAGGGCTTCGCTGCACAAATTCATGCAGATTGATGTCCAGCTTCTCAAACTCCAGACAATAAAGTCCCTCATAAGTGAAGGAGCTGATCCGTCTGACGATGTTAAACTTGTTGGAGTTCAGGGCTTCTAGCTTTTTATAGATCGCTTCCTGTGTAAATGCATGTGATGTAAGCAATGTGTTTAGTTTGAATCAATTCTTTTTTTAATGCAATATACACACGAAAAGTTGATTTTTAACAAAAAATAATAATAATAATTTGTGTTGCACCTCGTGCTTTGCCTCCTTGATGAGTCTATTGTGTCTTATGAATTTCACAGCCACTGTTTCATCGGAGGTTACGTTGATGCACTGGAGAACTTCTCCAAATGTACCACAACCCAGGAGCTTCTGTGCTCGGTAGACTGAGGAGGATGAGGAGAACAGTTCTCCTTCAGTGTCCTGAGAGTTATTATCTCCCATGTTGGATGGTTGAGACCTGAGAGGGACGCAGAAATATATATATACACACATATGTCTGTTTTATATATTAGTTGTGTGAAATTAAATTCATGATTAAGTTAGATTCATGTCTATATAAAAGTGTTTTGTGTTTTTTTGGGGATAATTTCAACTTACCAAAAGGTCACTTCAGGACACGAGTTGTCGGAGGAAGTTTTGTATCGAGTAAATACTGAATACAGAGTAAAACTTTCGGTATAACAATTGTTTCAAGGTCGTTTTTTGGAAGTATTTCGCGAAGGTTGAAATATCTGACCTGAAGCTTCAGTCGTGTTTTAGAAACACTGGTTATGAAGACAGATTCTGTTCTCTTATGTCATAGTAGAAACTCTGGAATGGAACTCTTATGCTTCCGATTACACAAAAGCACAATGTCCAGAATGCATTGCAATTTACAAAAAAAAAAAAATATATATATATATATATATATATATCGCTTTTATAGCTACCTGTGGACATCACATGTATAATATTTAACCAGAAGAGAACTTATTGCTAAAACTTAAGGGTCAAACATGCCCACTCAAACATAACTGCTATCCAAACCCTCAACCTGTGCGACCAGTTTTCAGTAGAATATGGTTTTTAAAATACTAATAAACACAAATTGAGGTTTTGTGTGTATAATTACAACAGGAGCTGAAGTGGAGTCTAATCAGTGTAATTCTGTGAGCAATGACTAAAAGGTAGAAAGGTTGTTATAAACGTGTTCCTGTCTTGCCTTCTGTGAACGTTATTGCTTCATTTCAACACTATATATTCAAGGATTCAAGGATTCAAGGATTTTTATTTGTCATTGCAACACATGTAAACATGGGATGCAACGAAATTGGTTTCCCTGGTCCTGGAGCAGCCCAATATCAAATATAGAATAAAATATAGAATAAAAAATAAAATATATATATACACATCTGTATATATAGAACATAAAATATAAAAGTAAAGCCAAATTTATACATATTTATACATTATACATATATAATGTATGTATAATGTATATTCCTCATCCATCATGATTTCTCCCATATATTTGTTTAGGACTTCACCTGCTGCTTAAATTGAGAGCTGTATTTTAACCCTATTTGCTGTTTGCTATTGCTCTTGCCTTTTTATGTCACAAAAATTCAGTATGGGTCTATTTTTTTCTCTCCTGTAAGTGCTTCTCTGATTGCATTACAAAAAAAAAAAAAGAAAAAAAAAAGCATTCCTACAATTTGGACGCATTTGTTTAAGGATTTGATTTGTTGCGTCTGTGAATATTTGAATGCAGTTTTTTTTATTTATTTTTTTTTTATTTAGAAAAGAGTGGCTTGGCCTCTCATTTGGAGGCACTGTCTTTAATATGCAGGGCATGTCCTGTTTTAACATAAAAGCAATGAAACTTTAATGGTCAGTTTGTTTGAAAGCAGCCACAATGCTGCAGAGCCTAGAGCACAAGATAATTTGACTGCACGCGACGGTAACATTAACCTGTAACTGGATTCAGGAACGTTTGCAGAGTCTCTTTTTCATTAATGTAAGTGAGTTTTACTGCCTTCCTTTTAATTATTGCTGGAACGTAGTGTCAGGATTTAATGTCGACTAATATGAAGAAGAGCGCATCTTCCAAAGTGCACACGGTGTGCTTTTAAAATCATCTCCCTCTTTGCTCTTTCAAACACTGATGGGCCACTCTGGTGAAACACTCAGAGGTGTCATCCCAGCCACATTGCAACATCTGGCTATCACTTTAATTTGTCCTGGTTGCCATAGCAAATTCACCAAAGACATACACTGTCTGCCAACATGTATATTTAATCATATCTTTCTCAACAGTATATCTGTTTTATATTTTCTGTATCGCAACAAGAGACTGTATAATTACTGAGGTTAGCATGTGGAAGGACATTCTTTGTTGCTGCACACCAGACTGTATTGTACACCGTTCTATATAAAGGATGATTATATATGTCTATATATATGTCTCATCTACTTAGGTGTGTAGTGCAACAAAATCCCAAAAGCCCCTTTTTAAATATTTGCTCAATTTTCCCAGGAGACCCATAAGCCACAGGTGCAGTCCAAGGACTCTTGTGGGAGTAATAAATACCTATTATATTTATCCATGCCATACAGATTTCCCCTGTCTGCGGGTTACATTTAAACACACCACTCATCTGTCCAGCCTGGAAATGCCTGTAATACCCCAACGGGGAACAATGGAGAGTTTAAGAGCCCTTGCCTTTTGTGGGCAATTGCAGAGGTACCATTAATGAGCAATGAATCTTGGAACTAGCACAAAGCCATTTATCCTCTCTTTTTTTTTTTTTTTTTTAATTAAGGATCATTCGCAGAACCTCGGCAACAGAGACCAATTTCTGTTAAGTGAGAGTTACGTGTAATTAACCCGCATAAGGTGTCCCGGTTTGTCAAAAGTCTTCATAGATAATTAGAGCATAATGGAAAAATTGTTAAAAATAGATGCTGACTTCTTCTCTCTGAGGTGCCCTTTTATCAAAATGCCATAAGGCCAATCACCAACTGGGAGGAAACCCATTCATTGTCCTAATTTGTCTGCCCAATGACCGACTGTTCCAAATCTGGATCGTAACTTGCTGTTTGGGCGACCCGTGGTCATTGAGGCCAGGAAAAGGCTACAATTAGTGCCGCCTTTGGTTTTTCCTCTGTAGTATAGTAATTCGGAGCAGTATGACTTGTGTCCTCGCTGTGTTGGTTCTGGAGGTGAAAGTGAGAAAAGCAGGGAGTAGTCTGTGTAAACTACATTTCACAAATTATTTTTGTATTAGGGTTTCCTGTAGTTATATCACGACGGTTTCTCTGGTTCTGCAGTTCCTCGCTTATATGACTTCTGACAGTAAATGTTGTCTGGGGACACTGAGCAGCCCTGCCATAACCCTCTGTGATAGACTGGCTGGGTCGATCATTAAAGTTTAAGTCTCTGCAGGATAAAAAATTTGAGAGACAGACAGACTGTGATTCAGGAATGAACTTCTGCTTTTATGACACACAGTACAGGGGATTTAACTGAAGCCATTTGCCGGCCTTCATATACAGTCAGGACACGGAGCAGTCTGAGTAATATGAGGCTACAGAAGAAGAAGATGGATGTGAATAGGCAAAGCTGGTCAGTATGTTTCCCACGCCAAACCTCGATAATGGACCTGGTGAACTGAAATATAGTATGAAAGTATTATATTATATTAAATATTCGCTTACAGTCAAGAAAAATAAAAAATGATAACGGAGCAAAGTTGTTCTACTGGTTGAGTATGATGTGATAGAAAGTTCCAGCACAGCTACTGAATGGGTCTTGCGGTGGAGACTGTTTGCTCAACAATGCATTAATTTCTGCTTAAAAGACACAGACCGTTGCCTCGTAATGGTGTGGTGTGTTTGCACACAGTGGGACTTCTCCTATCTGCTTGGATAGCACACAGGGTCTAATTAACATGTCTGACCAGTAAATTGCCCTGCTCTTCCACAACAGCAGTTTGGGCGCTGTGATAAAAAAAACAAAAAAAAAAACAAAAACCCTGAATGAACAAACTCAGCTGCTCAGCATCAGCGCCTGCACAAACAGGGAAGACGGTCTGAAGCATAAAAGCAGTCCATAAAACATAAACCACTAAGTACACAGCTCAGCACCCGCGTCCTTATTTAATTTTCCTTTGTGTCATTTCAAATCACGCAAGATAATTGTTTAATGCACCGTTAAACAAAAACAAGGTGCTACGGCAAACATATGAACAGTATGTGATGATGATGATGCGTGTTATCCTCCTGTTTTTTGGATCCATGTGTATTTGGCGGTGGATATTCCCTTTCTGGAATTTCCAGAGATCCAGAGGCGCTTCGTTTTTGGAATTCTTAAACGTCTGCCTGGCAGCCGCTGGTGTTTCCAAGGCAACTGCGTGATTGGGGGAAATGGGATTTGAATGGTGGCTGTCAGCGAGGAAAATTGAGCGCTGCCACAGGGATATATTTTACCCTGTGAGAGTTTACGTTAAATGTAGGTCAATCATAAGCTTCTATTAAGTCTTCACCCCCGGTGAGGCATATTAATTTGCATTTTTGCTTGACTTGTCTGTATTCCATTAAGAGTGCTAGTATGCTCGCTGGTTTCTGGAGCTGTAGTGTAATGTGTGTAACGTGTGTATGGAACGGAGGGTAAATGAAGAGGGCTCCCAGCGCTTGCAGGCTAATGGAGGCAGATGTCATCCTGCACTTTGCTTTCCTTTTGATCGCTGTTTCGTGATCAGGCGGCGCATGTAATGAACAATTTGATGACATGTGGAGGGTAAACAGAGAGCGAGCAGCACAAAGCCGTAAAGAACAGTGATGGTTTGCATTAAGGAGCACTTTCTTAACATGCGAATGAGGACTTAATCACAAATTGTTGATTAATGCTGTCATTATATCTCCTTTGTGTTTATCCAATCAAATCCTAATCACAACAATTATAATCATCTCTACAGTACTTATCATAGTCAGGATTAAGCCACAGAAAGTCACCATTACACTGTCACGTTTTTCTATTAAATCTAATATAGTATACTTTAATGGCTTAAATCTAATTTACACAACAGCGATACATTTCTGGGACTAATGGCTTTCTTATGTATATGGTATTTACTTGTATTTGGTTAATTTCCTCATGAGGGTTTCATCAAATGAAATGCTGCTGATTACATTCATCAAAGGTCTCATACGACATCTGAAAAGAATGAAATACAATGTCATAGAATTTTAATTCAGACAAGCACAGACAGACTCTATCAGTTGGATTAGAAATGTCTCCTAGGGCACATTTGCAGTGTGCCTTTTTATGTTATTAATATTTTTATATTAATATTGAAGCCACCTTACATTTTAAAACGTAGGTTGTTAAAACCATATTTAGTTCCCTACACAAAAAGCATATAGAGGTGACTCTTGCAGGAGACGGTAGATGACGCTTTGTTTGTGTTAAGTTGGAAAATAATTGAGGAAATCGTATCACTTGGTTGTCATGGCAATCTGTTGAACGTCGCACCGAGCCAGTTTTATTCTCTTGTCACTTAAATGCTATTTTTGTCCGATCCACTGAGATGCTGACCACACTCGATTGTCACGGGGGAAGTTTGTTCACCAATCAGGACAAAGCACTTGTACAGAGGAAGAGTCGGTGGGAGTACGCAGAATGCCAGCCGGAGCTTTGCCTGTACACACACACACACACACACGCACACACAAATCCCAAAAGCATTAATGCTTTTGGTAATGAATAGCGATCTGTTACTCTAAATGGGGTCTCCAGAGAAATGGTTGTTATAAATGAGGTGTGTGTGTGTGTGTGTGTGTGTGTGTAAGCTCTTCACACAGGCTAAATCTTCCTCCCTTGTGGATGTGTAGCACTTCACTCGCTAACCCAAAAAGATGCTGCTATTCATGGAAAGGACAGGATTGGATTTCCAGCACTAAAGAGCCTCTCTAATCATTTTCACCACCAGAAGCTCATGAATTGACCCCATTAACGAAGATGTTTACAAAACTGAAATTCGACTTGAATCTACAAGGACCATACGACCAAGTGACTACGGAGACCTTTTGTTCAACAAGAAGACCCAGGTACTATCCCGCATGTCGGCACAGGTGCTCGACAAGCTTGATCCAACAGGCAAATTAACCGAAAAAAGATGCTTGTACCGCAGCCCACGGCCGTGAGGTGAACGAAGAATTCCTTTTAAATGTTTGCCAAACTTCTATCGTACCACTAAATTACTGTCACATATTTTTAAGCACTACAAACACGTGTCACCCCCAGGCAAACCGACACTCACTCAAGCCGAAGCCATTAGCGCTGTAAGAGAAAAGAAGACCTGAACACGAGTGTAAACATGTGCAAATATCAGCGATGGATACGTTTCAGTGAGGCTTAAATACTGTCAAAAGAAATCCTTTTACACTCCATATTTTATATGGCTTCTGCTCTTCCTTCTCTTCACTTTTTTGTTCTCTCTCTTTCACGCTTATAAAAACACTTTCAGCAGGAGACTGAAGCCCAAATTACACTTCAGTCACATTAAGAAAAGGGTCCGAATTAAGTGCTTACTGAGTAAAAATCAAACGCTATCAACTAAAAGTGCATTAAAGTAACTGCACCGATTTACCAACCGACCAAAACTTGGGAAAGGTAGTTTTTAAAAGTAAATGCATAGTTTTAGTTTAGTCATACATTTGTACATTGATCAATATGTCAATATGTGCACAACTCATTAAACTCATTCCTTCTTAGCTAAGACGAACAAAGCAGAAATGTGGTAAATTAATAACTGAAATCATGTGATGTTATATCTATATGTTAAATTGCTATATCCTATGGAGTTACAGCTAAAATATATTTTGCATGTAGTCAATTGTAAATACACTTACAACATATTGCGATTGTCTCTGGATCTTTTTGTATAAAACAACAGTAGCCTTGGCACGAGTGACAGCTTTTTTTTACCCAATGTGTGATTCACAACTGAGGTAATTATGAGTTTACGTGTGGTAGCTGCTGTTCTTCGACAACGTTTAATTAAATAATGCAAATTTGACATTTCTACATGTGTCTGCAGTCGCTTTGACCAATATCCAAATGGTAAATATGTGTGTGAGTTTTTAATTGTATGGGATGTTAAATGAACTATGATGGTATGGAGAATATTTACAGGGAGTTTGGTCACAAGCAGAGGAGGATTTAATCTGTGTAATTGGCCACAAACCATTGCTCTCTCGTGGGGACTACTTTCTGAAATTTGATGCTTGCACATTGAGACGTCTACTGTCCATTTCCATTCAGGGACTGCCAGTACAGACACATCGGTGCGTGTGTGCGCACATGTGCAGTATGTACTTTACACCCATGGATGCAGGCCTCTGTGGAACATGAGAAGGAACATCAAATCCTTGCTCAGCACATGTAAACATGACACGGCCTCGGCAGGGAGACTCGGACGTGGAAGAGCATGCCTCAGTTTGTGATTCCAGCTGTGTTCAATTTGGGGCCTGAAATAGGATATTGTCTCCTACACACTTTCTTTTAATTAAATGACTTCCTATTCCAAGAGGACAGGGTATGTACCACAACAGACTGTGAAAGGATAGAGTTCTCCTGTGTTTGAAATGCTGTTTAGAGGCGGGGATGAAAATATTTCTATGCCATTCAAAATGGCTTGCACAAGCCACGCACTGTTAACACAGAAGCACTGTGGGATGCTGGGAATCCAGCGGATTGACTGATGTGGCAAAAATTAGTTGTTAAAATCTCATCCTGCCTCGACTCAATTCAATCCTCAAATATAAGGAGAAACATTTCATAAAATGACTATAATTAGGTTTTAAACATTGCCTTACACGTTCCTTGAATGAAAGTCTGTGTTATATGTAAATGTTAATATCCTTCACGCAGGACATTTTATCAGTTATGCAGATTGCATTCTCCTTTTGGGAGTTTGTTCCATATAAAGTATTTGTACATAATAATAATAATAAGAAATATCCAAAAGACACAATGGAGTCCACAGACTGTTTATTGTATCAACTTAGACAAAAATGATTACAGCAAGACAGAATAGTTAGTTAGTATGGTAAGTCATACGTCATGTATGGTTCGTGCATCCCAAACATTGTATTACTCAATTAAAATTTAATAAATCCCTTTTCTTAATCCTCTCATGTCCACCTCTTGTTATTCATGGTCTGTGCAGGTTCGTTAATGTATGTAATTAAAAAAGCTTATGAAATATGTTGTACTGTATTAAATCTGAGAAGCATCACATTATACATTATTCTTATAATGGAGGAGTCCCGTTGCAAACAGTTGTTATAATTCTGTATCATTACTTTAAGGCTTTTTCACTGTGTGAAGCCTATACAGTATGCTTTACTGACACACATTAGACAAGACATGCAAGGACACTATATATATCTTACCATGCTTGCTCCATCCCTGCAGATATGTGCAGGCATCCAAGGTATCCAGCATTTTCTATAGTATACGTGTGTAAAATAGACTGTAGAAATAGTCAATTAGCAACATGTGGCCACGAGAAATAGCGGTTTGATAAATGTGCCGTATGTTTAATAGTAATATAAAACAAAGCAAATGATACCAATGATTATGACTAAAAGCTTTATATTAGATTTGTTTTTGTGCTTTATTTTTTTTTCATCTTTATTTTGAGCCTAAACTGTATTTTCCTACATGACCTGCACCTTGTCATACATAGTAAATCTAAAATATATAATCCAAAATGTCATTTCATCAATATGAACAGCCTTAGACAACTTACTCTATGTTTCCTGACGTGTGTGTGTGTGTGTGTGTGTGTGTGTGTGTGTGTGTGTGTGTGTGTGTGTGTGTGTGTGTGTGTGTGTGTGTGTGTGTGTGTGTGTGTGTGTGTGTGTGTGTGTGTGTGTGTGTGTGTGTGTGTGTGTGTGTGTGTGTGTGTGTGTGTGTGTGTGTGTGTGTGTGTGTGTGTGTGTGTGTGTGTGTGTGTGTGTGTGTGTGTGTGTGTGTGTGTGTGTGTGTGTGTGTGTGTGTGTGTGTGTGTGTGTGTGTGTGTGTGTGTGTGTGTGTGTGTGTGTGTGTGTGTGTGTGTGTGTGTGTGTGTGTGTGTGTGTGTGTGTGTGTGTGTGTGTGTGTGTGTGTGTGTCTGCAGCCAAATCACCTTGTCAAATGAAAGAACCCGTCAGACCGCTGTGAAGTTCTTTGGCAGAGCCGGCAGCTACAAATAGAACTGAATTTGGTGCAATTTTTTGGCAAAGAGTAGAAAATACAGTACACGCCCTGAGACATGTACTTACAATCACTCACACACACACTCGCATGAACACATCAGCAGTTGTCATTTTTTTTGTATTGAATGTTTGACAGCCTGCATGTCAGACTTCTCTCTGGGGAAAAGAACGGCGACAGATCAGGCAGATACCGAAAGTCCTTGAAGAGAAAAATCACTCTCACTCGGAAAAAATATTCAGTTTGTCTGAAATAATAAATAAGAACTCTGACACTTAGAGACACCTGCATCGAATGATTGGAACGGTAAAATATGATTAAAACACTAACCATTGTTTTATAATAGTTTTTTTTCCCTCTTTGTTTGGCTGTACATTCTACATTTACATAATCTATTCCACATGAGATGGCCAGATTTCTGTTTCTGTGTTTGTTGCTACTTGTTTATTCATTGTTTTCATTAGAGTTTGTAGGATCTGTTCGGTCAGCCGTGCTGTTCCTTCCAACCTCTTATAGAAATACTGGGAGAATTATATACATATACATATATATAGAGACAGAGAGCTTCTATCTGCCATTTTTCAGTTTATTTTTTGTTTTTCTTCACGTCGGATCTTGGTGTGTGTGCCGTGTGTGTGCCGTGTGTGTGTATATATAAACAGAGCGGTGGCCTTTTGTCGGCTCTTTCCTGCTGTCAGCAGAATGTGTTGTTTTGGTCCCGCTGCTGATGTTTGCAGCCGCTGGATTCTGCCTGTTCAGTCACAGCTCTGGGTGGATTTAATCGAGAGTGAATAACACACACACACACACACACACAACTCCGGACTGGCATCACACAATGGGTTAGGGTGTTGATCAGTGCCTGTCTTCAACGTAGCATAAAAGCCGGTTTTATGTCTTGCTGTGATGGAGGAAGCTGGAGTGTGTTCCTCATTGATAACACTGTATGGAGTAATCGAATCATTCATGGTGGATTTGATGCACATAATGTTTCACCAGCTGTTTTTATTGTCACATCGCGATGTACTGTAATGATCCCGTTATGAGAAAATCAGATACATTTAATCCTAACTGTGATATTGTCTGTGACACATGTTAGCTGTTATCCAAAGTGCAGGTTCAAACACACACACACACACACACACACACACACACACACACACGCCAAGCCCTCGCAGTCACACTGTTGATGCTCTTCAACGTCTGGTTACCATAGTAAGAAACGGACCAAGGTGTTTACAGATGTGATGATGGTTGTATTACATGTACAGTACAGCAGTCTGATTGCTTTAATACCTGTCTGGTACATATTGACCCTGGAGGATCATATGAGCTACAGACAGCAATGTACAGCAAGGCTGCAGTTTATGATTATTTTCATTATCCATTAATCTGACAGTTATTTTCTCCATTAATTGTTTTGTCTGTAAAATGCCAGTTATAATTTCCCACAGCTCAAGCTGACGTGACGTTCAGACCCGCAGATATTATGTTTAGTATGGTGTGAGAAAGAAAAGCATCAAATTTTCACTCCATATTATGGGTAACCTGTTTAGCCCCCTGCATTAACCTCTGTAGCCCTGCTGTGTGGCATTGGCTGGGGGGCAACTGCAACTGTTGATGTGGTTGGGTGTGGTTCTTAATACTAGTTCTGTGTTTTCTCATGCAGCGCCGTCTTGATTTAACACCTGACTTAACCGACTTTACACCTGTTTGACTGTCTTAGCGCATGCCCCGAGTTACTGCTTTTGACTCCCCAGTCGTCCTTCCCAGCCTCCTCCATGTCACCACCATCAGCACATTCACAATCCCTCCGTCATTTAATCTCCTTTCCGCACTTCATTAGCCTGCTATGCTAGCTGGACACCCAGTCTGCCTATGTGGTTAAAAGTGGTTAAACTGGCAATCTGTCAATCTCAGGCTTTAAGTATGGTACCCTCCCCCTCTCTCACCCGGATTCACATGGCTGCATGTTTTAGTGTCTTATCAGCACTTCCTGATGTCTGTATTCCAGCAGAGAGACATTGAATCAATTTGTGAAGGTACGCATGAATTCACTGCTTCCATAAGGGAGTCATGTATTAACAATGCTTGAGGTAGAGACACGGACATATAGGCCGCTCATGATATTGCTGTGTCTGCTTTTCCCATGACAAGTTATTCGCTGCTAGTCAGCCTCCAGGAGGCACAGGCTAAAGGTTTCTGTTGTATTTTGTTATGAATATTAATACTATGAAAAGAGGAGGTAATTTATAAATGTCAGGCTTATATGACATTATTAAAGAGTTCTGTGTTGTTATCTTGAAGTCAAAGGTCCAGTAATTAGCAGTTCTTTTATGTTTTTGTCATGTCATGTGTCAGCTAGTCACGCTTTAAGCTCACGGTGTGGTCAACACACACACACACACACACACACACACACACACCCATTCTGATGGTAAAATCCATCCATTACATTACCATTACCAGAATCATGTGGTCACAATAAATGATTTTGTTGTTTTCAAATTAGCAGTTTCGAAAACATTAACTATTTTCTGACGTCTCATAATAAACAATCAATAATTGCGAAAGTAATTAGCAGATTAATTGGCAGGGAATAAATGCACAGTCAGACAATCGCAGCTTTGGCAAACCGTTAAAATATTTAGATTTTTATTTTCATACAATAACAAGTAGTTCATTATGTTCCTTTGGCCTCCTTCTCTTTCAGTTTTTCTCCCCGTTTCTCCCTCTCCCTGTTGCCCTTGTATTCCTCGGGAGTTTAAGTGCAGCTCCTTCAGCCGTATAAACCATAATTGCCACCCTGAGCTTTCTGCTTGCACTTGTACTGACACAGCAGATCATTTATCTGTCTCAACATCCCTGATGGGTATCGGAATGAGCAGCTTTGAGGTATAGGATTAGAGAGAACCACCCTGCAACAGCATGACTTCATTTTAATCATAGTTGTGTCTTAAGATGATGGGTGCGACAGCATTATCAGTAATCATTATTAGTGATTGTGGTGATTTTAAAGCCTGCTCACATACCTTACCATCAGTCTGGTGTCCAGCTAGTGTAACCTTTTATTTCAGCCTATAGCCTGAAGGCACGTTGACCTACAACAGGCCTCTGTGGGTGATGGTGAAGTATTGATGGGTTTGTGTACAGGGAGGATGATTATGACCCTGAGGCAAATCTGTAATTTGTAATATTGGACTATACAAATAAAACTGACTTGAATTAATGAAATCATTCATTTTAGGCTTTAAAGCTTTTAGTTTTTTAGAGGGACTCTCATCCAAGCCTCGTTAAACAACACGGGGGGCTCTGCTGGTGAAAGCATGTTGCTTCAGGTACCGGCAAGACATGAAATGTGATCCAGCGAGTCCAGTAAAAGATCCTTGAGTTTATTCCACATGATTTGGCTCGACTGAAATATTGGCTGCTGCACAGCAGTTTCTAAAACTCGCAGATAAGGGTTTTTATAACTCCGGAAAGTTATGAGGGCAGCAACTATTTTATATGTTGGTAACGTTTGCAAGGTAAACATTAGAAATACACACCACTCACCACAAGGCCATACCCTCAACAAATGTATTATTAGTGTTAATTAGGCAGTTCAGTGCCTGCTTACTGGCTGAATAAAAAAATATATTAAAAAAAATCATGAGGGGCAGAAATGTCCAATGTTCACATCATTTCAGGGGCTACTGGGCTGATTTGTCATACATACACATTTTCAGGCACACCTCTGTATTGACTCTTTTGGTACGTCCAGTCATCACAGTTTTGCTACCCTGATTAGAGCCACTGCTTTTGCCACAGAGCTCATGCTAATCAGAGTAATTAGGTAACGGCACGCGTCGTAATTTATGCAGCTGGGGCCAACACTGAATCTCATTTTGAAATGCAGTAGAATGACAGTGATCATCAATTTAGAGACATGGTATCAGGCATGTGCACCGTCCCAGATGGATAACACATCATCATGATCCCTCCCGCTAATTCATAGCCTCATTTGCATGATCCATTTAGGAAGCGTTTATGAGAATAGGAAATGGCTGTTGTCAATGATGAGGATGCAAGTGGGATTGATAGTTAGCGCTGGATTTGTCTTCTTGCTTGCTTTGTTTATACCTGTTATAATTTGTGCAGATGGATTCTCAGTGTGAACCAGCAAGGTTTTAAATAATTAAGTGAAAAAAAAAAAAAGAAAGAAGGGAAAATGCAATTTACTGTAGCTCGTGCCGTTTTGTAACAGGCTGCGTGTGGTTTTTGCAAGTGCTCTGCTCAGCCTTGCCTCAGCATAACGGTTAATTATAAGTCATATAATTAGTTTGTGTAGTAGCCTTATTTTTTTTCACTAATGAGGAGCAGCTAAACCACCAACAAAATGTAGGGCAGGTTTGGTTTGAATGCTTAAAAAAAAAAAAAAAAAACATGCACTTTTATACTTTCAACACTTTCTGCTGATAATTGGTGATGATTTATGATTTATGAGTGATAGTCTTAATGGGAATTATGGATAACACAGTATTTTGCAATTGTTAAAATATTTGCTTTGGAACTATGTGAGTCCAAATATGTCACTTTAATTAGAAAAAAAACCTGCTTTGCTTAAGTTTTTGCAGAGCTGCCAAGTGGCCGGAGGGCAGCAGTTATACGCTGATGTATATTTAACTCTCTCACCCCGTCCAACAACTCTAACTGTTTACTGCTACAGACAGTAACTGTGTCAAATGCAGCATCTCCTTTGAAGCTTTGTAAAGAGGTCAAAGCTGATATCATGTGCATGAGAAACGAGCTGTAATTACGAGGGAGAAGATGATGTTGGAACCCTGAGCGCTACCCTTGTATCAATCCGTGCTTTTCATTTTTTCCCAAACCGCTATTCCTTCTCCAGCATCATTGTCTCTAGGTTCTTGTTCTATCCCGCTGCCATTATGTTTTTCAGACTTTTTCCTCTTCTTCATGGCTCCATTTGGTTGCAATAATGGTTGAACTGAGCAAAAGAGGTTCATTGATTGTCACATATCCTCCGGCTATTTTAGAGCTCTATACGTTAACAGACAGCGATTGAGATGTTCGATTATGGAGTCTCAGTTCTTTTAATGGGTGAAGAAGATGCAACCACAAAAACCAGCATGTCTGATGTCAGCAGATCTTGTGTGAGTTACATTGCCAAACCCGCTGTTTGTTTTTAATAGTATTTGAAGACGCTGGGCTTAGTGTCTGATACCAAAACACTCCAAAATTGCATCCCTCAAATATGGACAAGGGTTTGGGGGAATGTTGATTTTCCCTGGTTTGGCATCTCACTGCAGCCAGCCTGAATCAAAGAGGAGTTTATGCTTCAGGACCTTTCAGTAAGTTAAACTTGACATTGAGTTGTCCTGAAATAAACTCCCAGACTGAAGATCTAGTCAAAATCTGGTTGTGATTTGAGTTCTGGCTGCGGGTTGAAACACTGAGCATGTGAGCTTCTGTGCTCTTACAGACCAGAGTTGGGTAAAGTTTAAATGGTATGGTTGGTTTCTATTCAAACCCGATTTATAATAGATGGCTTTGGCTTCTATTCAGAACATTGAGAAATGTTAATATGACAGCTTATAGCAGTATCATTTTAGGTTTAATAGCCGGTACAAATTAATCTTTGCCTCATTTTTAGAATATTAGTTTATTTAGAAATCCGGAAATGCTTGAAAAATGACTTATAAAGGATGTACAGTATAACTTAAATGGGAATACTGCTGGTATTATGGAATTGCAAGGACAAAAATAAATGAATGCATAAAATAAATAAATGTGCTTTTTAAGGCAACGTCAGAAAAGCCATCATCACATTTTACCGTCTCCTGTAAGTAAACAAGCACTGTGACAGAGACTGGTGAAACTTTTGACGTTGCTGCATCATGTTCACATCGCTCTGATAGGTTGATAGAACCTGTGTGAACGACACATATCTACGTCAGAGCCGATGTGTGAAGATGGGCACCTCCTAATGCGATGGTTTTTGCACATCTGATGCTATAATAGAGCTGTAACAGCACTCTCTGTACAGTTACATAACAAGTGTTAAAGCAGGTTTTTTTTCTTTTCTCACTGTGGGTGTAGGCAGTAGGTAGGTAAGTTCAGAAAGAACATGATTCTGGCTCTTTTTAAAAATGACAGGAGTTTTTTTTTTCTATTTTAAGAACGCTGAACTTTTGCTCCGTTAGATCAAGAGTTCATCCAAAAAGTGCACCTTCTAGAAACCTCTGGATAAGCTTAAGAAATGGAGACAAAAACCAGATATCCAAATTTAGGATGAACTTTTGTAGCAAAATCTAAACTCTAAAATGTCGAGTGCTCTCTAACGTGCTGAGCTTAGACACACATTTACATGTTTGTCGTTCTCGTTCCTTTAGTACACCCTAGAAACTAGTTTTGCACTCGTTCTATTTGCATCAGGATCCCCTCCAGTCAGCACTTTCAAGACGAACATTTCCCCAACCCAGGATTTCAAGGACACAAGAAAGAATAATGACACATGATAAATATGAGAGGGATAAAGAGCTCAAGCTAGAAAATAAGAAGACAGGATGTTGGTGAGGGGGTTTACCGGGAGATAAAACGGGGGAAGAGCAAAGCGATTGAGACACAAATAAGAGAAAGGGCATTTTAGTGGCGGAGCTTGAGGAAAAGCAAGAGAAAACAGGATGGGTGTGACTCAGAGGACACAAAAGCTTTTTGCGGGCATTTTGTCAAATGTTGTTTGTCTGGGGAAAAAGACATACAGAAAGCTGTAAGGAGTAGGGCGACAACATGAGCTGTGATACGACAGCTGTCACACGTCACCTTGAGAGGACAGATGGCGTCAAAAGAAAAACAGTGGCACCTTGCTGATGTTCCTGTGAAGTGGCACGAAAAAGACCACCCTGGACTTGTGAAAACACTGCTGTACTTCAAACTTCTGAGCAAAACTCAATACAAGAGAGTCTGGGGGAATAAAAAATGGACAATAAACGAATAGGAGCATTAAAAAAAAAAAAAAAAAAAGGACAGATACGAATTTAGAGCTACAATACAAAGTTGGCTACTAAATGCTAAGAATGCATCATCACCTATAGATAAAACCTGGTATAAAATGTCGTGCATATTCGGATTCACTGACCTTCTCTCCTTCTGTTACATAGCCATTCCTCAGCTGCATTGCATGGTGCAAGGAACATATGTCTCCAGGCTCTATACATAAATACATTCTGACCTACTGCAGAACATGTCACTTGCACACACACACACACACACACACACACACGCACTATTTCATTTTATCCTTGACATCATGTTTTGTGGTTAACAAACGAAACAATGACCGAACAGTAGATCAACATACATGATTCACCTGTAGGTGCATCTGCACAGCTAAAACCAGCTACATATTCTCCACCATAAAGTCTCTCTAATGAACTTTAAAGTAGGAAAGCCTGTCTGTTTGGGAAACAGTATCAGGTGGCGTTTAGAAGCTCTTGAGCCACAATGCTCAGCCATCCATACAGTGCATCAGAGACAAAGAGACAGCTGAGGACACCCCATCTCTCTTCTTTTCTAAAAATCTCAAAAGCACCTGTGCCTCACTATTTCTATGCTGCTCCAACTGTTTGTTATCCTTCTGAAAGAAGGACTGGAGATGCTTATTAAAGAAAAAAAGGTAAATGTGTCCAAAATAGCTTTTATTTTTTTATGTTAACTTATTTTTTAATTTTTTTTTATCTCGGCTGTGATAGATCTTTCCTTCTCTTAGATTTCCTCCATGTTTTCGTCTTTTTTAAATTTAAATCATTCACTATAGAAAGCAAATCTGTGAGATTATTCAATTAAAAGTACATTTACATAAATGCATTAACATTATTCTCGGCCCTTTTTAATTAATTAAGTCATTTAGATTTGTATATTTGAGATTGATCTACTAATATCCCCAACATGCAATAGAAAACCTGCTAACACTTAGACAGACAATATTGCACATGCTTATGTCACATTAGATGTTTATGTCAGCCTGGTGGTTCTGATAATGGGACACCTCCAATAGCAGCATACCTGTCCATATTAATATATTCTATACATACACTTGTAAAGCATATCAACAGATCAAGACACTGTCAGGTTAGGTTTATATATATATATATATATATATATATATATATATATATATATATCCCATAAAATCACATTTGTTGTTTATATTTCTGCTTGTTTGTAACATAGTAATATGTATGTAATTGTTCCACCATTATGCACAGTTTACTGCTCTTGGTTTTTCATATCATAGCACTTAATCGACAGTTTATATACATTTAGTTATCAGTGCACACTGATATTTTTATTATTATTACTGCTACAGTGCAACCACCCAGTGTCCCCATGGGCATCATTACATTTGATCTAATCTTATGATGCAACATGCAAGCAGCAGATCAGCCACATGAGAAAAAAAAAAGCATGATTCACTTTGAGTTTTGTTCAATAACCCATCACCAGAAAGACTTGTGACTTTATAGTAACACTCATGGCCTGTATTTACTGTATGGCTTTACCGCTTAATCATATCAAGCACACATACACCCGTTTGCATACACACACACACACACACACACACACACACACAGAACCAGTCAGTGTAACCTGAGGACATATTTAACTGCCAGCGACTGTTAAGGTCAAATTAACAGATCCCACTCTCTCTCATCTGGTAACATTGCACGAGCAAGAACCAACAATTACTCCCACGACTCCGGCTCACTCCAATAATTACTAACAAGCCATGCATGCGTTATATTAACCTGTAATCGCATTGACTTTCATTACTTCCTCACTATGAATACAGCACGTCCGATTCAGGATGTGCTTTCATCTGTTTATGTTGGTGATGTCACTTTAAATTGAGCTGCCTTTTCCCCTGTAATTATCTACCTTTGTTTCTGTGTTTAATTCCTCCATTCATTTGAATCAGGGTCCCGTCTGTTGCTTTCAGTAGAGTCCTCATGGAAGCAAATGAATAGAATGTAGGTTTTAATTAGAATAGACCAGACCTTGGATTAGGTCAGACCATTAGTCTCCTTCTCCTCTCTCTCTATCATGTGTATATATATATATATATATATATATATATATATATATGTCCCTCTTCTCGTCTTTTTCTTGTCAGTTGATCAGTGGATCTTCTGAAAGAAAGAGGCGATTTGCTGAATAGGAATCATTTAGTTACACATTTAACATATCGAATGTTGTATGATTTAAGTATTAACCTATTTAAAATCATTAAAGAGGAAATAAAAATAAAGAGTGGAAATGCACATCCGTTTCTGAGTGCTGTCACTTTCAATGACTGCTTTTCCTTGAGGAGTGATTGTTGTGGTCATGGATGTGGATTTGGACTTCCATGCTGCTTCTGCAAAATTTTTTTAAAACTTTTTTTTAACTTCAAGTCGCTGGAGAACTTTGAACCTTGAGACTCTGCAGAAACTCAGAGCAGCGTGTTTTGACATTGTTTTGCTTATTTTGCACAGCAGTAGAGATGTTTGGGGTCAGGGTTGTAAGGCCAGCCCCTCCATTCACATCCTAAAAACATTACCGAGATAACCCCTTCTCCTGACCTCTTCTTGTCCAAAAGCTTTTAGTTTCGCTTCACCACAAATGCATATCTGTTGAAAATTACTGGACACAAGAGTACCAGGATCATAGGCTTATTTGAGCATAAAAGACACACGGTGAAGTTGAAAAGTTCAGCGGAAAATATATCTAAAGACACAGCTGTGAGGAGCAACGTTATTATTTAGAGGGTCTACAGCAGAGCATAACTTTATATGAACCAGAGAATATGTCCATAGCTCCACTGCACATAACTGTGAGGTGTAACATCACCAAATACGGAACATACAATGTGGATCCTGTGTTTATAGAATACTGTTTTCAATAAACCTCCCGTGTTTTTATGTTGTGGATAGAGTGAGTAAAAGTTGACCACCAGCCAGAAGGTTTTTCATTGTTGATACTGTGGCTTGTTCCTGTTTCTTTGCCCACTCTGAGTTTAGAGGGAAACCAGACAGCCAATTTACATTCTAGCTTGATTCGCTGAACATGAAGGCAGTTGAGGTTAAAATCTGCTATCTGGAGTTCAGAATTTGTAAAGCCATGTCTGTAGGATTTTTTAAATGCATATTGTTGAAATGAATGTCTTTTGTTTTAGCTGCCAAGCCCTTTATCCCATAGATGTGAACACAGCAAATGGCCATTTCAGTGTGTGTCAGGACTGACTTGAAGTGTGCAAGGATTTTAAGAGTAAGTGACTATCCTTGCCCCCAATTAACCTCAAGTTTATGTGAGTGAGCTTGTTGTTTTCACGTGTTTTCAGATTGCAGCCTTTTTAAGCTCGGTTGTCCGTTTGTGGCCCTGTAAAGAGCTCTTGCCATTCTTATCTGGCAGCTAAGTAAACACGCCAAGATCATTTAAAAGGTTTGTAAAGGTAAAAAGGTGACCCTGTTTTTCTTTTACCCGGAGAATTTTTTTGGGGCCTTGGCATCGTCTGACAACTCAGCTCGCTGCAGGGTTTGTTCCTTCTTTCTGCCCTTAATGTATGCTTTTGGTTTGTGTTTACTTGTTTGTGTGTTGGGACATTCCCAGACATGCACACAAAGTTCTATTGTTTGATTTGTCATCATCATTTGTCATCGATTAACCACTTTGACTATGTGCTGGCATGTGCTCCTCTGGTACATGTCCATTACATGCATGCAAATACAGGCCATGCAAGCACATGCAGTATGGTAGGAATGCACGGCTGAGCACACACACACGTTCACTTTGATGCCAAGTTACCCTCATTTGGAATTAACACACATCCTACTACTAAACGGAATAAGGACCGGAAATTTGAGGCCAGAATTTCCATTCAGTGATGTAGTATTTTAATAGTAATTTGGTCTACATGACAGTAAAAACTGTATGGTACCTTAGCACATTTAAAGGTAGGAAGCTATTAACTGTTTTACTGATTGAGAAAAGTGAACCATTTTTTTTTAATAAGACCAAAGTTCTGAAGGACAAAGGACTCTGAGGACTTTTTTAGGAGAGGCTGAACAACGGAGCCAGTTAAAAGAGAGAGAGAGAGAGAGAGAGAGAGAGAGAGAGAGGAGTTAATTATGGGTAAAATAAATGGACAGGCGAGCTGAATTACCTCCTTGAGGAAATGGGCTTAGAACATATCAAGGGAACAGGAAGCGTTATGTTGGGTCGGTAATGTTATCAGTTAAATGTTCAGCAGAGCTGATTGATGAGTCTTAGGAAGGAAATATTGCTTCAAGGTTCAGTTGGGGTTTGGGCCAGTGATTTGGCTTCTGGCGGTAAGAACTGCTTTACAGCTATAGGCTTAAACACATGTAGTAGCACATCCTGCTGCAGAAGTTTTTTTTAACTTACATTGATCAACTTTGTCAGGGATTTTTGGTACAAGAAGCCTTGAGTGTATTGACAGTATCTCATTAAGTGAAGACCAAAGTGTAATCTGAGGTAGCCGTGATTGTCACAATGGCATAGATGCACACTGAAATCATTCAAAAGTGTATGTTAATGGTTGTTATAATCGATACAAGCTCAGAGAATGGTTTCAGCAAGTGGACCTAATGAAAGTAAAGGCTATGAGAGAGAATGAAAATAACTAAATGGAGCATTAAATATTTTTTACATAATCCCTAATCTGAAATACAAAAGTAGTAACTCCACAGGGCTGAGCAAAATCGGCCGTGTAGTGAACATATGTGATCTTATATTAGTTGACTATATAAAAAAAAAAGGATAACTATGTGGCCTGTTATTATGAGCCACAGTACTGAGATACTAAAACAGGACATGGAACGGGGCCAAATGTAGGGTCAGACAGTCTGTGTTTAGGCTGTTTATGTGGGAGATGACATTGGCTGTCAGTAGTGATTTACTTTTCCTAGTAGGGCGGAGATTGTCACTCTGTAAGGTCTCTCCTGGCCAAGAATGCTTTAAAATTACTAGACTGTAGCAACTGCAGACGTCATCATAGTAATAGTCTATTCAATATTGTAGCCACAATTGCATAATACTCACCCGTGCATGAATGGTTGACTTTGATATGATAAATAATGTGTACTTTTGCTTGTGTGTGTGTGCGAGACAGAGTGTACGCGTCTTGTATATTCAAATCTCTCCCTGCCTGCTTGTGTGTTTATGTATGCGTGCCTAGATGTCTCCAGTCATATGTCGTCCCCTGAGTCTTGGTTTATTTATTCCAAGGCCCAAATGTAACATGGCTACCATAACAGGGATTCTATTAAGTGTGCCTGGATGAGTCTCCCACACATCACTGGGCAGTCATCAGCTCTGTGCTGCTTCTGACTCAAGTGATTAAATCATGTTTTTGTAGTAGGTTGAAAAACGCTATGTATTTAGTTTTTTATGTAAACAGGCACCCCCCTATTTTTTGATAATTTTGAACTACACTAACCATGCATTCTGACATTTTATACACTGACATTTTATTTCTTTCATTCAGTTTTACATACAGGCATTACACTGTTATGCCAATAGGTGGTGCTCTAGCATTGTGGATTCACAAGGGAGACCCTAGCTACCTAGCTTGGCTCATGCGCAGCTGAAAATAAACAAGTTCAGGCATGAGCAAGACGCTAATGTCGGTCCTCTCTTTTATTGATCCACAGGTACGGTAAAACTCATCTTCTGTATTGAATATGGTTCAGTATCTAATGTGAATAAGTTAGAAAGTGTTTTGTAATGTTGTGAGATGATTTGTGAGACATGAAGTATGTGAAGTAAGCTTGTTTTGTTTGTAGGTAATTGTAATTGTCCCGATGTGAGTCGGCGAGCTGAGTTTTTATGAACTCCCGTTTTCACTGTGATGTTAGTATGAGTTGAGTTATTAGCCTTGGTGACACTGGGAAATGTTAATGTTAAGAGTTAATGTTAAGAGATATGTTATGTTTAGCATACACGTATGTCAGCGCGGTATCGCCATTTTGTAAATGCTGTTCAGAAAAGAGTGCGTGTGTGTGTATGTGTGTGTGTGTGTGCGTGTGAGAGAAAGTGAGTGAAAGATCATAGCCCGTAGGAATGTTGTTGTCTTTTATTTTATTGTGTTAAATATTTTGGTTCATGAGTTATGTTTACTAAGAGTTAAGATGAAGTATATGGTGAATTGTTGATAATTGTAAAATGAAAATAAACAAGTTCAGGCATGAGCAAGACGCTAATGTCGGTCCTCTCTTTTATTGATCCACAGCGTCTGTATGTACGTATATTGGCTACGCAGTGCTCCCTAGCCTGTGTAACCATTGCTGCCGGCCCAGATTTCCCCTAGGTTTGGCGCCGGTAACAATTTGGGGGCTCGTCCGGGATCAGCTAGCGGACTGCCTGGTGAAGTGAGTGCCAAAACAACGTGAGCCAGTGCCTAAAGCTTCAGGGAAGGCTGCTATCCAGGGCGTCATCCAGAGAGCGGAAGCCACCAGCGTAACTGCATAATGGCCACTGTCACCCCGCGGCGGATGCTGATCCACAAGATCCAAAAGAGTCTTTCGTATCTGAGTACGAACCAGTTAATGGCCGTGGTGAGTCTGATCGATGATGGCGGTGCAACTCACAACATTGATGACCTGAGTGAACCAGAATTGTATGATCTGATTGTTGACTATCTGAGATGTGAAAAACTGAGTGCCATGGAGGATGAAGGCATGAGCCAACTCCTCCTCCTCGACGACATGCTGAGTGACCTGCTGGCTACAGATGTTGGAGGAAGTGGAGCTAGCCAGACAGTGCCTAAGACAGGACAGAGGACCGGAGATTCAACAGCCTGTCAGGCGCAGTGCCCCACTCAACCTCCCCCTGACCACCACAGTTCAGACATACAGCCAACCACACCCATTACAGACACTTCCACACAACCACCGCAGATGAACAGAGACACACATTCACTACCACCCCTATCACTGGACAAAAATGCACACACTAACCCACCTTCAACAAACATAGACATTCACACACCCCCAGGACCTCTTGGAAGGGTGAGTCTGTCTTCCAGCTTTGGAGACCAGGTACTGAGGGTAAATGATGTTGCAGCTCTGTTTCCACGCAGAGAGTTTAAGCTACATGGTGGACAAATCTCTGATGTTGGTTCTGACATGTCATACAGTAACCTGTGTAAACAAATAGATGAAGGGTTGCAGGAAGGGTTTACTGGGTTAGAGGTAATGCGCACTGTACTCAAGACCATAAAGCCTGGTACATTCAGGGAGATGTTAACAAACAAAAGTGATTTAACTGTTGATGAGCTTAAGCGGTTTCTCCGCGCACACATCAGAGACAAAAACAGTACCGAGCTTTTTCAAGAGCTAAGTAATGCTAAACAGCAAGATAAAGAGAGCCCACAGCAATTTTTGTACCGGATAATGGGTTTAAAGCAGCGTGTTTTGTTTGAGTCTCAGCAGCCTAGTGCAGAGTTTAGCTATGACAAAAAGCTTGTTCAGGGCACCTTTCTCCATACTCTTTATCAAGGGTTAAACGAGAAAAGCAACCATGTTCGACATGATCTTAAACCTCTCCTCACAAACTTGCAAGTTAGTGATGACTTTCTCTTAGATCAAATCACTAAGTCCACTAGTGAGGAGGCAGAAAGACTGAAACGCCTTGGCACAGTAGCTAAGCACCGACCAGTGACTGTAAGCCCTGCTCAGCTTGACAGTAGTGACCCAGCTAAGCACACTAGAGTTGACACTGAATTACAGGCCAATCGTGATGCTATTAGAGAACTGACTGCACAGGTGTCTTCTCTGACCAAACATTTAGTCCAGATGGTAAAACCCACTGACAAAGTGACACCTGAGGACCCCTGCTCAACTGCAGCCCACCCTCAGCCACCAAAATCTGAAGCTCGAGGCAGATGCAGCAACTGTGTACAGCAGAGCAAGGTGAGCTGCCCTCACTGTTTTGTATGTGGCCAAGCTGGACATCGCGCCATCGGCTGTCTTCAAAGAAGGGCGTCGGGAAACGGGTCGAGGCCACTGGAGAGGGGCAGCCAGTGACCGTGACAGCCGAGGAGCCCCCAGCAACAGCCAGCCACTCTAAAACAACCAACTCTGTAACAGCAAGCACCCAATGCCAACCATTAACAAGAAAGCGGCTAGCACAGCTCGTAGGAAAACGATGTATGGTCTCATGTGCTATTAATGGAGTCCCTCTTCAAATGTTGCTTGACTCAGGGGCCCAAGTGACTATGGTGGGGAAAGCATGGATGGAAGAAGCACTTCCTAGTGTCCAAATCCAGCCGCTTGACACCCTCCTTCTTGATGAGCCTCTGGCGATCGCTGCAGCTAATGGCACAGATGTTCCCTTTGATGGATGGGCGGATGTTGAACTTCAAGTCTGTAGCAAGAACTATGGACATGTTACCATACAAGTGCCAATGTTAATCAGCCAGAACTGTCTTAACTGTCCTCTTTTGGGCAGTAATGTCATTGTTGAGATAATCAAAGAACAGAGAGATGATGCTGATATTTCTGCTTTGCTTAAAGAAGCCTTAAGTATCAGTGACAGTGCAGTGGAAGCCCTAGTTTCTGCTTTCCAGGTTCTGACCCCAGATGAGACAGTCCCAGAGTGCAATGTGAGGACAGGGAAGAGAGGTGTAATTATTCCTGCCTGGCAGATTTGTGAGGTGAGGTGCAGAGTCAGGGAATGGTCAGGGGGTGGGGCTATGCTGTTTCAACCCAACCTAGTGAGTAACTGTCCTGAGGGTTTGGAATTGTTTCCCACTTTAGTTGATGTTCCCAGGGGGTCCACCAAAATTGTTAAGATCCCTGTTCAAAACACCACTAAACATGACATCTATCTCACAAAGAGAACAGTTTTAGGAACACTGGAGGAAGTTACTGAAACCAAACCAGTTAACTGCTTCCCCGGTGGCTCAGAGCCAGTTAACACCTCGTCAGCTCAAGTCAGCACAGACAAGCCGAGAGAAATGAGTGAGGAAAACAAGACAAAATGGAAATGGCATCCACCTGTTGATGTGTCACACCTGGAGGAACATGAACAAAAGGTTGTTAGAGAAATGTTGTATGAGGAGTCAGATGTCTTCGCCCAAGATGATTCCGACATTGGTTGCATCCCCAGTTTGCAACTAAAAATCCATCTAAAGGATGAAATACCTGTCCAAACGTCCTACAACTCAGTTCCTAAGCCCCTGTACAAAGAGGTAAAGGAATATGTCCAAAACCTGCTCGACCATGGCTGGATCAGAAAGTCCAACTCATCCTACTCATCTCCAGTGGTCTGTGTTAGAAAAAAGGACAAGAGCTTGCGTCTGTGTGTTGACTTTCGGGGTTTGAACAAAAAAACCATCCCCGATCGTCACCCGCTCCCACGCATCCAGGATCTCTTGGACAGTCTCGGGGGATACTCATGGTTCTCAATACTCGACCAAGGCAGTGCATACCACCAGGGTTTTGTGGATAAGAGCTCCAGACATCTGACTGCCTTCAGCACGCCGTGGGGACTTTATGAGTGGATCCGTCTCCCATTTGGCCTTACCAACGCCCCAGCTGCTTTTCAGCGGTGCATGGAGGGAGTCCTTGACGGTCTAAGGGATGAGTGCTGTTCTCCGTATTTGGATGATGTACTCTGCTTTTCCAAGACTTTTCCTGACCATGTTGAAGACCTGAGACGGGTGCTTTGCCGCCTGCGAGAGCATGGTATTAAACTACGTCCAAAGAAATGTGAATTGTTCAAGAGTCGAGTCAGATATTTAGGGCGTCTAGTGACTAGTGAAGGTGTCCAGATAGACCCTAAAGACCTGGAGGCAGTTCAGCACTTGAAGGATAGAGAACCAAAGAATGTGGGAGAAGTCAGAGCTCTCCTAGGGTTTCTAGGCTATTACAGGACCTTCATACAGGACTTTTCTAGGATAGCTAGGCCACTGTTTAAGCTAATCGAGAGTCCTAGTGAGTCTAGCCAGAAAGCCACCCTAGTAAGATCAGACAAGTCTAAGTCTAAGAGCACAAAGAGTGGACAGCTTGCATCCAGAACACCTGTCCAGTGGACATCAGAGCACAGTGCTGTAGTGTCGCACCTTGTTGACATGCTAAGCAGTCCACCCATCCTGGCCTATCCAGACTATAACTTGCCCTTTGTCCTTCACACCGACGCCTCAAATGAAGGTCTGGGGGCAGTACTCTATCAACAACAGGGAAATAAACTCCGTGTTATTGCTTATGGCTCCAGGACACTCACACCTGCTGAGAAGAACTACCATCTCCATTCTGGCAAGCTGGAGTTCCTTGCGTTGAAGTGGGCAATCTGCGATAAATTTAGAGATTACCTCTATTATGCCCCCACCTTCACCGTATACACGGATAACAACCCCCTTACCTATATTTTGACCACGGCCAGATTGAATGCAGTTGGGCACCGTTGGGTGGGTGAATTAGCTGATTTCCATTTCACCATCAGATATCGTCCAGGCAAGTCAAATGCTGATGCCGACACCCTGTCACGACACCCCGTGCATCTGGATGACCATCAAAAAGAGTACACAGAGACAATGCCTCCTGATGTGGTCTCTGCCATCTGGCAAGGGGACAAAGCCGTGAGGGACAGTGACGTGCCATGGGTGGCCGCGTTACATTTGCAGTCAAATGTAGATGACACAGCTCCTGAAGGCATTCCAGTTATCACTCCAGAATGTGTTAGGGCTGCGCAGAAAGAAGATGCGTCCATCTGTGAAGTGATCAACCTAAAGAAAACGGGGTGGAATCCTCAGGATAAAGGGAAGAGACAAATGGGACGAGAAACACGCAGACTAATACATGAATGGAACAGACTTAAGCTTGACAAGGGAATATTGTACAGGCAAACAGGACAGCGGAAACAGTTGGTTCTTCCCTGTAAGCTGAAGGCGACTGTGTTAAGACACCTACATGATGATATGGGGCACGTTGGCGCCGACAAAGTCATCCATTTGGCACGAGAACGGTTTTATTGGCCTTTCATGCAACGTGACATTGAAGACTATGTTATCCGCCAGTGCCAGTGTGTTAAGCAGAAGCGGCCTCACATTCCTGAAAGAGCTCCCATGGGTTCAATCACAACCAGTGCTCCTTTTGAGCTCCTGTCTGTTGACTATCTTCATCTTGAGCAGAGTAAGGGTGGTTATGAATACATTTTAGTTCTGGTTGATCACTTTACTCGTTTTGCTCAGGCATACGCAACCAAGAACAAGTCAGGCCGTACTGCAGCTGAGAAGATCTTTTATGACTTCATTCCACGCTTCGGGTACCCTGGAAAGCTCCATCATGATCAGGGCCGGGAGTTCGAGAACAGCCTTTTCCAGAGACTCCAGAAGCTGGCAGGGATTGCCCACTCTCGAACCACTCCCTACCACCCACAGGGGAATCCTGTGGAACGCTTGAACAGAACACTTCTACAGATGCTCCGCACCCTGCAGGAGGAGAAAAAAACAGAGTGGAAGGAACACCTACCCCACATTGTCCATGCGTACAACTGCACGAGACATGAGGGAACAGGTTACTCACCATTTTTTCTCCTATACGGGAGAGCCCCACGGTTGCCTGTAGATCTGCTCTTTGATTTAAAACCTGAAGAAGAGCCACAGTCCAGACAAGAGTATGCACAGAAATGGGCTTCTCGCATGCAGGAGGCTTACAAGATTGCTTCAGAGAACAGCGAAAAACGCTCAGCTAAGGGGAAGAAATATTATGATCAGCACGCTAAAGGAATTGTGCTGCAGCCTGGAGATAGGGTGCTTGTCAGAAACCTGTCAGAGAGAGGCGGGCCAGGCAAACTTCGGGCTTACTGGGAGAGGAGAATCCATCGTGTTGTTGAAAAGATGGGAGATGGCCCTGTGTACAGGGTTCAGCCAGAGACAGGAGATCAAGCCCTTCGTGTCCTGCATCGCAATCTCCTACTACCTGTTAATGATTTGCCATTGGAACCAGACGAGCAGAGTCAGTGTGCACAGAGGAAAAGACGAAAACAGAGAGACCACAGAAACAACAGTGAGACATTGGAGCAGGAATCTGAACACTCTGACGAAGAGGAGTATACCTATTGCCTCCGGAACATACCAGTGTATGACAGGAGGAGAGTCAGACCCTCAGTCCCTCAGTCTAATCTGCAGAGTGAACTCAGTGCTGTAGCTCCAGAGTTCCAGCCAATGACAAATGTAACAGAGACAGTTCAAAGTCAGCAACCTGATGAACCTGACCCAGTTGCAGCCCCAGATTCAGCGCAAAGACTGGTACCAGCTGCTGTAACACCAGCTGAAGAAATATCAGGAGAATTGGCAGCAGATGACCGTGTGGAGGAGACAGGTCCACAAGAGCAGGTAGACAATGGTGAGCATATAACAGAACCTTCAAAGGAAGAAGTGCAGTCAGTGAGGAAGTCAACCCGAGCACTGAAACCTCGAGAAATGCTCACATATGACTACCTTGGACAACCTTCATATCAGTCTTGGAGGCCCGGAGCAAATTTGATGTTTGCCTATAGCCCTTACCCCATGTCTCATGCTCCCCTACCCTTCAGTCCATGCCCCATGCCCTCATTTTTCCCTCCTGTCTCTGAAACTTGTTACTATCCCACACAGGCAATGTGGACATGCTAGTGATGACGTACACAGTGACTTGATTTGAAAGGAAAGACTACCTCTATACACACAATTTGACTGTACATTGACATTGTTTTGATACTCAACGGCTATACAATACTTGTGTTAGTTTGGTTCTAGATGTCCGGAGACATCTCTTGAAGCAGGGGAGAGTGTAGTAGGTTGAAAAACGCTATGTATTTAGTTTTTTATGTAAACAGGCACCCCCCTATTTTTTGATAATTTTGAACTACACTAACCATGCATTCTGACATTTTATACACTGACATTTTATTTCTTTCATTCAGTTTTACATACAGGCATTACACTGTTATGCCAATAGGTGGTGCTCTAGCATTGTGGATTCACAAGGGAGACCCTAGCTACCTAGCTTGGCTCATGCGCAGCTGAAAATAAACAAGTTCAGGCATGAGCAAGACGCTAATGTCGGTCCTCTCTTTTATTGATCCACAGGTACGGTAAAACTCATCTTCTGTATTGAATATGGTTCAGTATCTAATGTGAATAAGTTAGAAAGTGTTTTGTAATGTTGTGAGATGATTTGTGAGACATGAAGTATGTGAAGTAAGCTTGTTTTGTTTGTAGGTAATTGTAATTGTCCCGATGTGAGTCGGCGAGCTGAGTTTTTATGAACTCCCGTTTTCACTGTGATGTTAGTATGAGTTGAGTTATTAGCCTTGGTGACACTGGGAAATGTTAATGTTAAGAGTTAATGTTAAGAGATATGTTATGTTTAGCATACACGTATGTCAGCGCGGTATCGCCATTTTGTAAATGCTGTTCAGAAAAGAGTGCGTGTGTGTGTATGTGTGTGTGTGTGTGCGTGTGAGAGAAAGTGAGTGAAAGATCATAGCCCGTAGGAATGTTGTTGTCTTTTATTTTATTGTGTTAAATATTTTGGTTCATGAGTTATGTTTACTAAGAGTTAAGATGAAGTATATGGTGAATTGTTGATAATTGTAAAATGAAAATAAACAAGTTCAGGCATGAGCAAGACGCTAATGTCGGTCCTCTCTTTTATTGATCCACAGCGTCTGTATGTACGTATATTGGCTACGCAGTGCTCCCTAGCCTGTGTAACCATTGCTGCCGGCCCAGATTTCCCCTAGGTTTGGCGCCGGTAACATTTTACACATGCAGGTTAACGCATGTGTAGCCCATAGACCCATAGATGTATTCATTCTTATGGTAAGACAAGGAATTATATATTTTCTGCACAGCCAAGCTATATGAAAATATCTTTAAATATGCTGATGGTTGACTACCGTTCTACATGTATGAGGTGAAAATCCCCAAATTACGGACAGGCATGAAAGCTCTCGCAGTGTCCGTGTGTCTGTCATGTCGTTAGGCTGGGATACGTCACTGATCAGTCACTATGTTTACAGTCCCCACTGTTTACAACCAGCATCCCACACACAACAGTGTTTATGTTGAAGTCCAAGAATAGAGGGCAGGAGTCAGACTGGCATCTCTATGACAGACTGTGAGAGAGCATCATTTCAATGACTCTAATGGTAAACATAAAGATAATTCCAGGATACTCATACAAATCTAAAAATGGCTTAAAAACCAAAAAAGATTAAAAGATTTCCATGACTTGAACAGTGCTACATGGCAGTTTCAAAAATAATTTCCCTTTTCTCTTTGTGCACGCACGCACGCACACACACACACACACACACACACACACACACACACACACACACACACACAGATACGTAGTCTCGGAGGAAGGCAGCTGAGCCTCTTTGAGTAGCAACAGCTGTAATGGGGTGATAAGGTAGTAAAAACCCAAGGCTGGGGTTTATTTTTTAGGCATGGTCAGAATCCAATAGTGGCAGAGGTTTTACAAAACAATGGTATATGGCTACCGAGAAGCCCGTGTTTATGATTCCTCCCAGCATTTCATGCTCCTAAATGAAGACCAATGACAGAAACTGAACTCTCCTGTACAGCTGCTTTGTCAAAGGACATCTGGACAAGCGAGAGGAAGGCAGAAAGAAAAACGGAAAAGATGGAGTGAAAGAGGGAGGGAGAATATTTCCTGATAGAATGGTCCCATGCAGTGCAAGGCCACCTTGCATTTCCACCATAGTGACAGTGATCTATGTCTCCTGGTGGGCAATATAGTTTGTTTTTCTCCCTCTGTCCTTTTAATCTCAGATCGACTACATAGATAGAGAACACATCAGTTCAAGGAAAGATGAGGAGACCCCCCTAGTAACGCTCTATCAAGGACATTCTGCTGAGAGTTCAGCTTATCATCTCACTGAGTCACAGTCTGTTATACAGAAAACGAGACGGTTTTATAACACATCCGCAATGTCTGACAAAGATAACGTATTTATCCCACAAAGACTTGGATTAGAAACATGTGACCACAGTGTTACTGTGTTATGTGATATGTTTATTATACTTTATTCTGATATAAATAATAAATAAAGGCCACTATTAACTCATTTAAACTACCCTCCAGTACAGCAAAAACAAACTGACTGGATATAGAACGGATTGAATCACTGGGATTTTCATGTTCATTTCTGCAACCTTACAGAGGTGCAACTTCTATTATTAAATTGATGACTTTAATGTCCCTTTGAAGATATCATTCAGATGAAACACCTGCAGGATTGTGGGCTGGTCAGAAGTGTCACTTTATAAAAATGGATGCTGTGAACCATAGACTGTAGTATATGGAGTGATCTTATGGTCCCTGAATGGTTGCATTTCCTCATTAGCTCATCAGATGTTCTTACTTGATTGGTTTAACCGTTTTGGAGGTTCGGATACTCTTTTGTAATGTCAGTCACTATTATGTGGCCCCCTTTTTCTTTTTTTCTTTTTATACTTTTGCAGTAAATACCAACTTTCACAATATTCAATTTGTCAATTATGCAGAGATTACAGATGTCATTGTGGCACCCACACATTGGAAAATAGAGCCATGTGTTAATGATTAAGCATCAATGCCCTGCAGCATCAACCTCCCACCCTCTTGTTCTTTCATATTTCCAGGCCCTTGTTATGTGTCAGGATATCTATAATTACAAACATATTTCACCGGACGCACTCATATCCACCTACACACACACACACACACACACACATAGATGTGCACAATACACTATGTTTCCTGATATATTTCAACCCTTCCTGCCTCTATCTCAATGTTCCTCCAATTACCGCCAATTACCGCTCTCACCACTGGTGGGTAGCAAAAAAGATTAATGCCGAAATACCAAAGTCATTGGGTTTTTTATTGAATGTAACACTCTTCTTTCTCAGTATGCTGCTTCTGTATTGATTTTCAAAAGGCGACGCTGCTGATCCATGAAGGCAACATGGTGGCATATATTAGAGCCATTTGAGCCAATTAGAGTGATGTATGTCCCGGTAGTTGGTGGCGGCGTAGTCAGCGTCACACTCGGATGGAGACGCGCGCCGTCATTTCTCAGAGTAATTAGAAAAACATCACATGCCATGACAGGCGGGGGTGGAGTGAGTGTGTAACCCCTGGCACAGTGTGATACTGCCACGGAAGTACACACAGATGCGCAAACAACACGAAGGAGAGACGACAAGCACTCTTTTAACGTTGATTTATGGTACAGATTTCGCCTTAATAGCTCACATCATTTATCTTCATTTTAATGGGAAATACATCTTATTTACAAGTCAAATTACTTATTATCTACCTGGCAATATTTAGAGCAGCAGGCTTTACATCACGTTTGTAGAGGGTACTCTGGGGCAACTGGGTCACATGCAGGTGTGTTGGAGTTACAGCACAGACTAAAAAGGAGCTTAACTCAGGCAACCAAGCCTGGTGGGCCTATTTCAGAGGGTTGTGTGTGTGTGTGTGTGTGTGTTGTGCGCACACACATCCTATTTCTCCCTCCAGTGCCCATGGACATGATCATTCGTGCCCACTTAAATCCTCCCCTACTGAGTCACATACAGATAAATGTGTGTGTGTGTGTGTGTGTGTGTGTGTGTGTGTGTGCATTATTTGGAACCAAGGATTGCCACCTGACTACCTGTCATCTATCTAAACTTCAAAGCTTGACAGAGGTATACACTGCAGGGAAACAGAACATGAGAAACCACCCCGTGTCCTGCATAGTTACTGTATGTTTTTCAAGCCCAAAGCAAACACACACTTTTTCTACAAAGGTGACATGAAAGGTACAGTGAGTGTGTGTTAATGCAAATGAATGTAGAGTTTTAGTGTCTGTGCACAACAGAGAGATCAAAGCCAGGTCTCTGTCCACCTCGGTCGTACATGATGGAGGTAGCTGGTAGCTGTCTTCAGTATCGATACTGTCTGCCTCCTCCTGCATGACACAAAGAAGGCTAGAAAGATGTGGGAGGTAGTGTGAAGAGGGAGAAAAATATAGATGAATTATAAATGGCTTCATTTCAAATTGCTATGAATCTATTTTGGATAGAAAAAAAAACTGATGGAGAGCATCACCTCCATTGGAGTCTGGTTGTGTGTTTGTTTATTTGTCTGTAATGTAGCGTGCTCTACTGTACGTTTTTAATTTTCAAGGTTTTGCTTTTTAATTTACTTCAATAATTCCAAAATGTTTCACTGATTCAAACATGACAGCGAGAACTGCTTTACTGGTGATGGGTCACCGTGAGGTTTTAATGCCGAGTAGTGTACACCATTAAGACTTGCAGTACCGTGTGAGTCTATGTGTGTATCATTTAATTGGGTACAGGGACTGGCACACACACACACACAGACACACACAGTGGAACAGAAGCAGGCTCTTGGGATGGCGGGTGGCTCTGTGTTCTCTCTAGATGACAAATTAAATCACAACAGTGTCCTCTGCTCTAATAGAGGAGCTCTGTCCTGTTTTTATCTATTTACCACTATCTGCCTCTGTTGGGCTGTCTGTGGAGATTAGGACTACTTAGTAGCGTTGTCCTCAAGCTGGTTCAACTCGTGCTTCCTGATATTAAAAGTTCCATATTGAGCGATAAGACGGATGTAATTTATTTTTTATTTTATTGTTTTTTTTTATTATTATAAACACATCTCATGTACGCCCACATCAACATGTACTCTCAGTTGCCATATTATTAGACACGCATATTTAAGACTGAACTATTTATCTTATACCGGCTCAGTTCAAAAAAGGACACGCACTGAAGCGTTCACTGGGGTCTTCACTGTCTTGTGGTCTCTTCTTAATCCCGATAGATCCTGTTTCTCTTAAAACAGAACACTAAAGGGGGTTTTAATCATTGGTAATTGAAGACCCTGCAGGGAGTAAATGAGTGTTAATCTGACAGCTGAGTGCATACTATTAGCACCAGGAGCTTAGGCATTTGGATGGCACATCTAGCGCGATGCAGATAGAAGCAGGATTTATAGAACTGTCAGCAGCTTTTCTGCTAGCGCGAGAGAGCCGTCCCTACATCTAGGTTGTGTACATCCCCTGTGGGATCTTTAGCTTATGCTAAACCTAGTTTAAATAAGCTTCTGGGTAAAGGGTTTTCAGAGTTGTTTCTACTCTCTGTCCCCAACTACACTACTACATCATTCAACTGTTCAGATTGTGAAACAGACTTCTATCTGTTGTTCTCAGTGGGAGTATTTTCATTGAATCTGATGGAACATGATTTAATTCATTGTTCATCATAGTTCATATAACTTAAATCCCCTGGCTGCTTCACTCTCACCGGCGAATTTCTATTTTTATTCAGATAAGGCACAAACTCTGAATGGAAAATGCGTTATCTGCCTTTTTTTGTATGCACTGTCTGAGGTAACACCCATCTGACTTGCATCCCTTTTGACTGATAAGACCAGAATTTATATTTCTCAGATGAGTTCAAGTCGGCTGCAAAAGCAAAAAGGGATGAAAAAAGAAGAATCTAAAGATAGAAGGCAAGCTCGAATTAAAAGATAAGAAAGTTTTTCAAACAATGTTTATTTCATTTTCACTACATTGTGAAAAGGTCATAATAAAGAAAAGCCTGTCATATCTGGAACCACAGTAATAGCTAAAATGTTTATGAAGTCAGCAAGATATCTAATCTATCAGAATAAACACATTTTAATCTTCTGCATCTTTTCAATCACATCAAACCATAATCTACAAATGTGTCTTTCTAAAATACTATAGTTGAGATGTTCAATATCTCCAGTCATAAGCTAGTGAACTGATATAAAGGTGGATTTCCTGAACCTGGAGGTAACACTAAAAAGGAAATCTGTCTAAGCTTGTAGGCAAGCATAACTAAAATGATCTCTTCTCCGGATAAGACGAGCTTAAATAGATATGTATAGGAAGCTTATGTATGTTAGATAGATTGAGCTCAAGCAGCCAATATATTAGTTTTGCATCTTATGTGTCAGGATGAGAAACAAGCCATACTGTGGCAGTAGCAGTAAAACAGTTACAGCTTATTGCAAATGGCTTTGTAGTGTGTAACTGCTGGTAACATTCAGAGCAGGAGATGTAAGAAAACTGCGACATGCATTTCACTAAGGCCTGTTGTGATTAACAACACGTATGCCTTTGTCTTTGTACATGTTATTTGTAGTGTGTGTGTGTGTGTGTGTGTGTGTGTGTGTGTGTGTGTGTGTGTGGGTGGGTGTATATGTTTGATCCTGTGTTTTAGTCTGAGGATGCATTGCACTTCTTCACTGCATGTGTGATGATGCACGTGCATTGATCTAATGTTCTCTTTCATTTGCTCGGTACATAATGTTCTCCCCTTCAAAAGGATGCTATAAAATATCGAATAAAGAAAAAAAAAGTATAGCCTTTACTTGCTATTCCACCCCTCTAGCGGTAGCAGTCATTTGTGTATATTTGAATAATGTGAACTTTAATTATATTAATACTACAATCAAAAAAATGCCAAAGCAGAGATTTGATTAATCCCTCTGTGACCTCTGTGACTCCTGTAGTGTTGGAGGTTGTGACCTGGTAGTGGATTAGATGGCTTGGCTACAGATTGGGATTGACTCAGTACTGTGACCCATCCTCTTACTGGTAATTGGTTAACCCTCTAATGCAGCTGGCGGGTCAGCAACAACACTCTCCAAAGGCAGCTCGGCTCTGCCTGCTGCGGCCAAACTGAGTGTCAGTTCATTAACAACAAGTGGCGAGAACACGCAGATACTCGGGTGACACATTTGTGTGGGAGGACTGTTGTAAACAGTAAACTTAGCAGATAGCTTCAGTCTTTGGTCCGTGTCTAAAGGAGATGCATTCAGGCACCATGTCGAGTTCCACAATATCTACAGGCTGCATAGTAAAAGCAGCACGTTGGCAGAGCAGCAGCTTCAATACTTTAATTCAAACTGTCACACTGAAATAGATACAGTTAAAATTGGTTTACACAAGACACACACATAGATCCCTGGTGCCGAATTGATTATCTTGATTAGATAATAGAGGTGAAGCGGCGGCCATCTTTAAGCGAAACCGCCGACTGTTAGAAATCACACAGGACAGGCAATCTGAATGAAGATTAACCAGCGCCTTCCAGGATCTTAATTACTTCATACATAATCGTATTGTATTGCCAGTCGTCCCGTTTAAACTAACAGCATTATTCTCAAACAGAACAACATGCCATATGTTCAGGTTAGAGCTGTCAGCTCACATTCAGGAGATTTCAGCCAGTCTCTCTCTTTTTTCTCAGGTATCACCCCCCCACCCACCCAGTGGCAAACTGGAACAAATGTTAAGGCTAATTGATCCAGCTAATGAAATGGCTGTGCCTAGAGCGAGTTCACACAAACACACCCATCCACACACACACACATACACACATCACAGGAGTTATAAATGTGTTTACACTACAATGCAGGAAATGATTGAGGGGGGTAAATGACTGGTCAAGGACTAATTAATTGAGCTGATGGGGTTTTTTTTTGAATGGCTGTTAACTTATGTGTGCGTTTTCATGCATATTGGATGTCAGACACTGGCCTAAATGCAGGTATAATGGCTGATGGGACAGATTAGTCAGAGGGGAAGTTACAGTTAAGTGGCTCCTTAATGGGCAGCTGTGGCCTCATCTGTCAACTCTGGACAGCACCTTTAACCAAGACGGGCAATACACACACACACACACACACACACACATACACACTCACACTCACACACACACATACACACACACACACACACACACACGTTTAATAAACATTGTGTTTCTGTGTTGATGGTAGAGCTAAAACGAGTCAGTCAAGAACAGTTTAGTTAATCATTCAATTGTTTAAGTCATTGTTGAAGCAAAAACGTGGGGACAGCTACCAGCTCCAGCCTCTCACATGTAAAGATTTGCCACTCTTCTCTGTTTTACGTAGTATTAATTAGAATAGCTGTGGGTTTAAGAATGATGGTCACAATTCAAGCAATTTGAAAATATCACCTCAGGTTTGAATCGGGAAAGGCATGTTTCACTATTTGCACGACGATCTAAAAGACTGAAGTTAATTATTACACAATCAATAGCTGAATCGAAGATTAAAATAATTCTTAGATTTCACCTTCCTTATTTTACATACTTTTTAACTTAAAATGCGTCAAAAACCATCTAATCATCAAGCGTGAAATGATACAGTCATATGAACCATGTGTCAGAGCAATGGGGTTCCTCTGCTCTTTCAGGTAAAGCATACTGACATACTGATCTCATTTTTTCAGACATTTATCCATGTAGCAACGCTGCCCTTGCTGTCCTTCTCCATTTAGCTTCAGTTATACCAAACTGTTATGATTTTAGCTCCCTATTTACCTTCTAGGCATGTTTCTTGAAAGCTAATGGAATATTCCATTAGGAAGTCAAAGTGTTTTTTTTTTAAAGCCCCTCTGTCGTTTTGTGTGTGTATGTTGGGAGGTGGCAGTGAATCGAAAAATAAAACTGTGCTGATAAATGTGTTTCCTGCAGACCCCCCTAAGGCTCATTAAAGTGCTACAGTGCCAGGAGACCATTTGTCTCTGAGTGGTAAATACACAGTGGAAGCAGAGGAATGATGGCACCGCGTGGTGTGTGGTCTCTGTCTCTGCTGGGGATGCAGTGCAGGAGGTGGGAGGTGTTTTTTTTCTCATGCCGTGTATCTGTGTGAGCGTGTGTGTGTGTGCTTGTCTGGTTTGTATGTTCTTGCGCACACATTGTCACTTTCTAATTTTCTCTACTGAATAATGTACTTGGTTTGAATCCAAGGTCACACTGCTTCTGTTAAAATAGATTCAAATACCTGGAGCCCACTCAATATGAGGTGGAATTAGAGGAATGCAGATTCCAGGGGGGTGAAATTGATTTCTGACTGTAGCCTGTTCTGCATAGACATGTGTGTCCTGCCTTAGATGAGCACATTTGTCACATTCTCTCTAGACGGAGGCTGCTAATGTGTAGTGAAGCTTTATATTTCAGTGGCTTTCATGTTTTTATTTAAACTTAATGTGTCCCTAAATAAATAGAACCTTTTTTTTTCCATGTGAAAGATTACATGATTGTTGAGTTATGTTTTCTGTTTTTCTGCTAGAATAGTAACAAAATAGTAATATTTTAATATAAATTAATAAAGTAGATTTTTTCCACTTGAATTAAATAATAATTGACTTGGTTTAAATAATGTATCAGACCACTTTGTTGAGATTGGTTCCCTTTGATTCCCCAAATGCCTTTTCTAAACAGTAGAAAATCAACACTTTGAGGCCAGAGACTAATGGCTGCAAAGCCCTGCGTGTAATCTTCAGTAATTTATATCCATCATGCGAGAGGTTTTTATTCTGGTAGCAATTCATCTTTGTTCCTCTGGAAAAAATCATTCTTAAGACAAGCGTTTTGGACAGCCAAGTTCTGATCATTTTACAATTTTGTGGAATTACTGCTTTTCTTGAAATCATCACCACATGTCTAATGATGTATTTGCTAATACGTGAAGTCAAGCATGACAGCTGAAGGACATAACTTAAGCACAGTGGGTTATCATGGCTAAGAGACGCTGTTCCTCAACATACTCTCCATGCTTTGTTCACCACATACACACACACACACACACACTTCTAATAATAATAGGGTGGGACGCCTGAGGAATGTGTCCAGGCAAGCAAAAACATGGTACCGCTGGTTTGGCAGAAATCTCGCTGCCAAGTCTTTTAATTTGCCCTCCTACTCTTTTCTTCCTCTTGTGCAATCAGGGGTTTGTGTACATCCATGTTTAGCAGGGGGGGAGACAAGACAACCAAACTCCTATTTATTTACCAGTCGTTTCTGTCAAGGGTTGTCGGTGCGTGACTGGGAGACGTGCTCTGGAGGCAATGCTGACTAAAGCAGAGATGGTGCAAAGATTCGGCTCAGCAGCAGCAGCAGCAGCCAGGATTCTGTCAACGGCCAAACCACGATAGAAAATGAGTCTTTGTGTAATAGCAGTATAAAAACAGCAGGGGAAAGATCAGATACTCGGCATGTAGCTGCACTATCAGCACAGATCTCGCACACTATTTTAATACTACTGTACTCATTTTAACAGGACCCCAAAATCAACTGCATCTGTATTTAGGGAGTGTTCACGAGACGTCATTGTTTCGAGGTCATCTGTTCAGCCCTCCCCGAGGTGCTACACAATTGCTACCCTGGCCACACCTTTACCATACTGCACACATGGAAATGGGTGGAATTGCATGCATGTTATGGAAGAATTCAGGTTTGTGTATAATTCACCCTAATTGTACCATTATTTTCCTTTCCTGTCTGAATGGAAGGGGAAATACTTGTTTCAGTCGCTGCACTCTCAGATGAAAACATTGCATGCTGTTTTCTTTCTTTTCATTTTTCCAGTTTCAATCCCAGGCTTTTTGTATCAGGAGAAGTGCAATTTATAAGGACAGAGCATGCTGTCAGAAAATGACAAATTGGCCAGAATATGCTCCAAAATATGCTATTACATTGTCAATTTCCTGTACAGATATTGTGTTTTTGAACTTGGATGAAAATGGACCAGGACTTTTTTAATTTGCCTGGTCTATTCCTCACTTCCTAACCACAGGCAGCTTTTATGTTGTTTTTTTTTGCAGTTTATATTTCATAGATGTTTTCAGCACATATTCTTTTGTTTAAATTTCATCCTTGAAAAGTTTCACATTTGAAGCATGAAACCACATATTATCAGAGCAGACTCAGCAGTTTTTTTTTCCTTATCAGATTATTTTATTTAAAATGGAGGCCCAAAAAATTAAAACTATACAATATTACTATCCACATGAAGAAAAACAAAGATTAGAAGTCTGCCAAATGATATTTTTTTCTTAAAACAATTTAATTTCTTCGCAATCAAAGATCTAAAAACACAACACAAAAAAATCAAATGGCATTACTTAACTTTTCATATCAAGATACAAGTGTTTACCAAGATAAGTACCATCACCAACCTTAGACCTCAGCTGTTCTGTCTGACTTTACCTATTCCTGAATAATCCAGTAATCTCTGAACTTTTCCTTGAGAGTCAGCAGACAGAAAATACATCTTACCTGGTAATTACATCCACCTGACTGATTCTCTAGCGGGACCTTCTCGCTGGGGCATACCTATCTACTTAACCTCACATGGTTCACTTTAATCACAGCCCAGTTAGCATGGTGGCCTTTTGTCCATCACCGTTGCTCTCAACCCAACCGCAGAGGTCCCCGGTTCTTTTGCCATACTAGCCATTAATCATTCAGACACAAACTAATGCCATGGGCACCTTCCTGTGTCTGCATCACAGTGGATTTATGGACGTTTTCCACGCAACCTTTTTTTGCTCTGCAGGATAGGTGATGGTGTTAACATCAAGACAGCTGACTCACTATGATCAATAATCCATTATTAGCAATAATGTGTGCATTATAGACAAGGGTGCCCCCTTTTAATGCTACAAGCAGTGAGTATTTCATACTTTTAAGGGGCATTCCACAAATTCTTTATCAGTTCTATCAGTTAACTTTTTATGAGGAATACCACTTTCTGTGAAGGAAACAGTAATTTATAGCGTATATTTTCCTTACCTTTTAATACTGTTTCTCTTATCTCGAACTCATGTCCTCTGAGATGCTGATTGTATGATGGAGGATTCATTTTTGGTGTTTGTGTTTCTGCTAAACTCTCTTCCCCAAAACCAAGGACAGTCATTACTGTGATATGAGACACTGGACTGCCACTCTGTGCCCTTGAGAATCACGATAGGGACATAAAACTCAAGATGGTTATTTCGTGTTCCTTTGCTCTGTGGTAAACCTCAACTAGGGGGTCCTTGTGTTCTTGGCGGTTTTTTCTGGCCCTCCTTGTGTCTTCCTGATGTCATGCCCAGGCAGAGCAGAATGCCATCTGTTGTCGTCGTGGAGACAGGAAAAAACCCCTGGTGTCCAGAACATGTCCCTCGCCTCCACTTTTCCGCAGCGCAGGTAAAGCAACAGTGAACAGATCAGATATCAACAGGTATTTATAGTGTAATCTGGTGGACAACATGGAAAATGATACATATAAGCACTTTAAGTATTGGCAGATAGCAGAAATACGAGAAGAAGTATAAAAGTCTTGTTTTTTGTGTTTTATTCTTTCTCTCATTTCCTTTTACTCTAGCCACATGCTCTCTCCTTTTGTCAAAATGGAAGCAAAAGAGGGAGAAACAACTTGTTGGGTGTGAGACACTGTTTCTCTCTTCTGTCCTTCATTTATACGCAACGCCACATGTAGCCGGTCCTACCTTCCCCTCCTTTGCCTCCGCCCTGCTCTGTGCTCTAGAGGAATATTTAATGCCTGTATAGATTGTGAATTCCAGTTATGGCGCGTCTGAGTCATTGGTATGCAGAGTGCAGGGCACAAGTAGCGAATGTGCCGGGCAGAATCGACATGTACAGGTTTATTGAAATACTCTCCTCATTCTCCTGGTAATTGCTCTCGCTCCTGCCTCTGCTTTTCTGCTTCCTTCCTTTCTCTCTCGTCTCCCTGCACAACATCTCTCAATTTATCTTGTTTCATTGCTTGTTCCGTTTGTCCTTATCCCCGTCTGTCTCCCTCTATTTAGTACATCCCTCATTACTCTCTGCAGTACCCTAGTTTCCCCATCTTTCTTTATCCGCTCCGTCTCCCTCACCATCCTCGGCTGCTTCCTTTCTCCATTTCATCTTCATTATCATTCTCCCTACCCTTGCTTCCGTGTTCCTCTTTTGTCACCTGTGTGATTGGAGTGGAGGATAACTGAGATTCCATCATAAGTCTCCTGAATAGGTTACGCAGATGTCACCGACACCGCGGCACCTCCATAAATACGCAGCTTATTACCTGCCTTTTTCCCTGTACCGCACACGCGTAAGGCCCCCATGTTCATCTCGCCTAACTAGCTGTCTCTTAAAATATATCGAATTTATGCGGCATGCATTGGCGCTCACTATAACACTACGGCAAATATCCAGCACAGGTGAACCAAAAAGATGTGATTTGCGTCTGTCATCCCTGCTCGCCTGTTTGTCTTTGACAGCAGACGCTACGTAACTGCTCCTTCTATCTTGAGCGGGGCTGCTTTCAACTCTGCCTCAGCTAAAACAAACATGAGCAGTGAGCTCCGTTCACAGCTGGCACTGTGTGAATCACCTTTCTTGTTGCTGTTCTTCCTTTCCTATTTTTTCCCTGCGTTGTTTTCAGTGCTTCTTCTATTCATAATATAGTGTTCTTCACAGTGGTTCTCGCTGATTCTGACTGAATGTTGTATTTTTCTCAGATGTATAATTCTCTCTACTTCGCTCCCTCTCTTTCTGGACTCCTCAGGGCTCTCCCAAAGAGAGTAGTAACCGTTTTTTTATGTGCACGTTTGAACACTTCCAGCAGTGGTGGAGGTGATGTAGAGTTCATTTTAGGATAACATCTCTGGCTTGGATGAGTGTGATGGTAGAGGCAGAACCAGGCTGTTAACAAAGACAGGATTATGACCAGGATTTCCTTGTTAAGGCAGGAAGAGCCTGATTTCACCCTGACCAGTTTAACCTCATAAGAGGGCTGTAGAGAATCCTCCTCTTTATATCACTGTCTTGTGTGCCATGCAGGAGCGAGAGATAAGATAAAGGGAGAGGGGTAAGGGGGCAAGCATGAGTGGGGTGTATGCAGCTTTCAACATGATAGAAATCATCTTGATAGACATTGCATTCAATTCGATGCGCAGCCGAATTGCTGTAGGATAAGAAATTTCACATCCTATGCAGCCGAGGTCCGCCACTATATGCTAATGGTCATCTCCAGATGGCTGAACGCCGGGACACAGTTTGACTTGGCTTTGCTCAATGATGCATGTAAGCCACATTGACCACCAGTGAGACGATCTGACCTTGCATCCCACTGCCCTGTCTGTGTCAGTGCCCATAGTCGAGGCTTTTCCAGACAGCAATGTGCACGTTGTCACTGTTTGTTAATATGACATATACTGTACGTATAATATATGTAAAGTCTTTGTTGCTCCACAAAAAGCAAAATTCTGATTTACATGAAGTTCGTCTTGCTGATATAACATTGAACTACTACTTTTAACTACATTTAAGTTCATTTTAATTGATTTTATCGACTCATTACTTACAAACTGATACTGAATTATGCTGCAGGCTTACATAATATAAATATCCCACTCCATGTATCCATACGTCCCATTGACAGGTATCTAGTGGTTACAGACATTAACCAAACCTTTCTGGAGTCTAATAAAAGTAAAGACATTCCTGGTTGAATCTGTTCACATTGTAAATGGGAAGTAATGAGGTGGGAAACAAAAAGGCTGCAGATGGGTGAGCTGGATGTCGACAGGGTGGGTATCAGCACCAGGGAAAGGAAGGATACCAGTGTGTGTGATGGCTGATGGATAGATGAAGAAAGTGTGTAAAGAGGCGTAGAGGGAGAAAGCGGAGGGGCTCTTTCTGCCTGCTGCCTCTCCCCATAGGAACAGCTGTCTCTCAGACTGCAGCAGATGTAGATTCACAGAGGGGGGAAAGATGGTCTGACATCTCCTTTGGTTTTTTCTCTTTACTCTTCTTTTCCTGCTGAATAAAGTATACAGTATATATATATCCATGTCACTTAGCTTTACCCAATGTGAGAAGATTCTAACATGAACGCATGCAGTTTTTCATGCATGCTTAAACTAAAACGATGCATTTTAAACAACCTTTTAATGAAGATATTTATGTGTCTCTCTCTCCCAGCTGTAATTTTTGCCTGCATTTACAGGAGTTTCATCTTGCAGATTTCATGTTCTCTGCACCATAACGTAAAGCTAAACTGGAGGCGGTTTGAATGAACAGCCGTAAATTTGATCAGCCCAAGACCTGTCTGCTGGAAAGAGATGTCTTCAATTATAGTCTTTCTATTTGTTAACCCCCTAAAAGGCTTTTAATAGATAATGAATTGACGTTGGCTGGTAAGAGATACAGTAGTGTGTCTGATTTGTTTTCATTAAATAGTGAACAGAAAGCAAACGCAGCGTGATGTGATGCTTTATAATGCTTAACCTTTAACAACCATAATTCATAATAAAAATTATCCTTCATTTTATTTTAATGAGAAATTGTTAATAATTTTTTTTTTTATTATACATGCTAAATAGCTGCATGTTATCATTGAGAGCGTTAGCATCCTGGTGCTAAGCTTATCAACTATGTCAGGCTGAGCTACAGGGAAATCTGTATAAAATGATGCACAAGATGTGTTCACTGCCCTGTCCCCCTCAGCATTTAAGTAATTTTGTATAATGTTGTAGAACGGTGTGTTTTATCTAGTTCTAATATAATTATCCAATAATATCAGGAACATTAAGTTTCAAGTGTTTAAATGAAACGCTAGAATTTACCAATTGTCTTTCTGTCTCCACATGCTGAGATCCAAGAGCCTTTTGTTCGAGGCCGTTAAATCCCTTCCTGTGCTGATGTATCTAACCTAGTTTTGGTTTCAAGTGCAGAAAGCTCTCTCCGCTTTCCGGGCCTCTATTTGCGGTTCATTTAAAGGATAAGTGTGAGTATTTCTGTGTGTGTGTGTGTGATTATGTCTGTGTGTGTTTTACCATGCAAGTGTAGGTGCTTGTGTGATCGCATGAGCGTTTTGTCCCGTTGTAGCAAATTATCTTCTTCATTAATTTTGACACGCCAGGAAATTAGCCCGTTCTCTGCTTGAGGCTACGTCTAAATTGGAACGATTGCGGTAATCCTGAGATTTCAAGGGCTTGAGAGATTAAGCCCGTTCTAGGTTCAAATAGATTAAAAAAAGAAAAAAAGAAAGAAAGAAAAGACTGAGGCATTTTTAAGTGATTTCTCTCATACGAGGTTGTCATTCAGCCAACTGGGCAGTCTCAGTGTGATGTTTCTGTTGTGATGTTTCCACATTTTTCCTCAGTATCTCTGTATATCTGTTCATCATCTATAAAAGCTTTTCTTTATTTTCTTTTTTGACTAATATGACTCCATGCAGTATGACTCCTTTCCTCATCTCTGCCTCACAACCAATGTGCCTCTCCTTCATTTCTCCCACGGTCATCCCTTCCCTTGTTATGCTTGGCTGTGTTTGGCTGGGGTCTATCATGTGGGATGTAGGGAAGGCAGGTCCACTCTCTAGAAAGCCAACGGCATATTCTCAACACAAGACATTTGACTTTGGTGTCAGAGGATCGGCACTCAGATGCTTGACTGTTGGACTACCCACCCAGAGGCCTGTCTGCTCAGCAGTTGGCTCAGACACAGTGGAGCATAAGAGAAGAGGAAGAGGAGGAGGAGATTAGCAGCTGATACTACCCTATACCGTGCAGTATACCGCCCTATGGGAGGTCTATTGAGTGAAAGCTCGCTGCGCTTCAGTGGCTTGTAGTACAGCGTAGAATTCAGCCGAAACTCAATCACTACGTTGCATGAGGATTAGATTCCCTTTTAATTTGATTTAATTATTGCTTGTAGACTTCTTGTTTCCCCCGACTTCAGAAATACCCCAGCCTGCACTTTCACAATTTAAGACACTAATCCAATCTCAGTTCGATCTTCACGGCTCTACAGAGAAGATTTTACTGCTGCTTGTCCCCAGTTACGACAACAGGTCTGTTTCCATGCGTATATATATCACCACTTCCTCAGTTTATGCCATATTAGATTTGTTTTGACAGACTGGCTCACACATGTCAAAGGAGTGTAAATCAAAAGGTATTTAGGTAAACATTTTACATTCCTGAAGCACGGTTAGAAGAGTGGAAGCGCTTTGCTGTGGCGTCACTCCCACCTGGTCCAATACCAGTGACTAGTAGCTTGTTAAAAGGGAAACTGCGCGCCTTGTATTCTTCTGCTTTTACTAGTGGGTTAATTCATCTTGACATCAGTGTGCAAGAATGGATTTGTATGATACATAAGTGCATTAAGGTATGAACCTTGTGAAATAATCAGCTTTACAGTAACACTTAAATCAAATCCACTCCTGCTCCCCTGTCAGATGTCATTTTAGACATTTAGAAAAATGGAGATATTTTATGACTTTTAAATACCTTTTTTCTATGTGAGACATGATTCATTTGCTTTAATGGTCAAATAACATGGACACGGACAACCTCGAGACACTCATGACATGACGTGCAGCCAGCCAGCCCAGCATGAAGCCAGTTTACCCTCCCTGAATGACTTATCTCTGCAAAGTTAATCAATAATTAAACATAAGCCATGCTGCAATGAGGGCAATAATGACCCTGTAGCAACATAACACCTCAGACTATCGCTCTATTTACCTTCTGTAAAAGTAGAACGTGCTTGAACAACTCATGTGTATTCATCTGTTAACACAGTGTCTGTGTGTGCGTCTATTGAATGCGTTGGAAAAATATTTCACAATGCAGACTTTCGTAATAATTCTGTTCACTTAATTGTAAACTAAAAACTGCGGCACAGTTGACCTTCTGCAGTGAGGCCACAGACACACATGAAGACACCTTAAAGTCAAAACTGTGATACTGTATAACCCCTGCTATTGTTATAAATGTTCACAGATGACTTCCAAACTGTTCAGTGACTAATTATAATCCAGTAAACGGGATCCTGTCAACGGCTCGTGAATTTCAGTGCCTGCATGTGCTTGAGTTGAGATCAAGTTCAGACACATGTATCTCTCTCTCATGATTCGCTACGGCCCGAAGGAGATCACATGAAGATAAATAGATTCTTTCTCGGCGGCTGATAGAGTAGCACCAGCTGCACTGTTTCTGCTAGATAACCTACAAAGCTGAAGTCCGTCAGAGCTTTTAAGTTTTATTTAATTTTGCCTCCGTAAGATAGCATGCCTTTCGGGTTTTCACGATCCATCCTGAACATACAGTATTCCAACTCGTGCCGTAGATGAGGAAAGCTCGATAAAAAGATAATATCTGGCTGTCATCGTTCATCAGTAACAAAATTGTTGTCTCTGAGACATCGTTCTTTGAAGTGCTAAGGCAAAGAAGAACAACAGCTGATAAAAAGCTCCATAACTGTGATACATTTCCCACCTGAGATTACTTTTTCTTTCCTTTATGTCATTGTGTTCTTCTCTCCTGTCTCATCCCATATCTATTACAGAATCTAGGTTACATCACTTCTCAAGATTATACCAAGCTTATTTCTATGCTCCATGTCTTCAATTTCCCTCCTTCACTTTGAGATGTTATTTAAATTTAGATTTTATAATCACAATAATGAAAATCCAAAGTAGTAAAATTAAAAGTATGTTCAGGAAATTGTAGCTCTTTTAAACTAATTTTGTATTCTCCATGATTGATGTTAAACAGACATTTGGTAGTTGTCCCTTGCTGCCTTTAAAAACAGTTTGAATTAAAAAAAAAAAAAAAAAGATTTCACTGACAAGTGTTTACAGAGCAAAACTGTCCACTTTAATGGTGAGCATTTGTGTCCCTCTTGTTTTGCTGTCATAACCACAAAAATAATCCCTGAGCTGCTCATTAAAAATGGTCTTCCGTCCTTCCCACGGATGTTCCAGCTCTCCTAACCCACGGCTGCCACGTTGTTCACGCAGCCGCGCTATAACCACCCCACCAGGGACAGGCAGCGAGGAAGTGAAGGGCACTCACAGCAGCACCGGTCAACACCAAAAAGCAGCAGGCACATGAAATAATGAGAAAGTTGAACAAAACCTCGGCTAAATCAATGGAGAGGAATCAATATCGCACAGCCGTGTTGTGTGGCCTTTGCAGCAATGCAGGAGAGCATATCAGCGAGTGAATGTACCTTCATGGTTTTGCTCACTTACCTTCTTGTTTAATGTAAATGCGATTCTAGTTTTTCATGTGTTTTGAAGTAACACATATAAATCACACACAGATCTTTAGTACTTTTTTTTCATAATGAGGACCAGGAATGTAAAATAGTATTCTTGAACTGCTTATTTTTAGATTTTGTTAAATCACATCAGGCCGTGTAACTGACATGGCATGACATAATTTTTTTTTTAGAAGACTACAGATAGTGTTTGAAAATCAGATCAGGGTCAATTTGGATTGCATGATCTATCTGCCATTAAGTATGAGAATATTGGCAACTGAACTAAAGCGGTACAAAAAATATATATATAATCACTAAAGTGAATGACTGAAACTGAAACTCTGGTCCAGCTTTCTTCTTCTTTTCCCTTTTTTACTCAGGAGCCAAAAGCTAAATATTCATTTGTGTGTCAAAACCCTGGTACATACTGTATATTTGTTCCTTAATTATTGCTATACAGGACTGTGTGCTCACCGTCGTCTTGTATTTGCATCTCTGTGTCTGCTCTTATGTGTTTATTGTATCTGAGCTTTTGAATCTCAAAGATGAAAAGAAAACACTCTTGCTGCTTCCACCAAAACCACATCAAAACCTTTCATCTTGCTGGAATTATGATGCATTCATTGAATGTTAGCGTGTTATTTTTAGTCCGCTTTTGGGCTAGCCTGTGATCAGGATGATTTGGATTCAAATGAGTTTGGCTTTGCTTGAACACAAGTCTTTCTCTCGGTCTTTTCAATCAGTGCAGCTGCAACTTGAAGTGAGCACTCAAAATAGCTCAAATAATGGGACACTAATCATCGTTCCACGTGTCTGACGGATTCTCGAACGGTAAAGTTTAATGTAGTAATCTGGAAACTGCCAAACTATCAGGCAGAGTGACAAGATTTGACAAGACACTATGTTGAACACTCGAGATCTTTCAAATTTCAGCCAATTTTCTCTGATTTTATTATTATTTTTTTAACCTCCTTGTTGATCCCTGTAGTTTAAAGGTGCTACCATTGCATCAATTAAAGAAGAGTGGCACAAATGGCAATTACAGCAAATGCCAACCGCATCATTTGCATGTAAATTGCCTTTTTTATTTATTTATTTATCCAAGGTCACTTTTTAACCTAACCCCAACCCTACGTACAACGCATAAGCCTGAGTCTCTGTGGGACCAACCTATAGCTGCTTATTTTGATCCATTAAACACTGGCTTGTGTTGGCATGTATTTCAACATTGTATTATAAGTAGGGGTTATTCAGTGAATATAACTTATGTCAGGGCATTATTGTTATCGAGTCACTTTTTATCTATATCTGTTGGTGAATGGACCTAATGTACTATACATATACATAAAAACATGACAGGGTGGCTGCAGACCAGACAAATGGGCAGAAACTCAGGTATTTGGAGTATACATGACAAAATATTACGGTACTCTTCAGTAACCTCCTTAAAGCTGGAACATACAGCACACAAGTCCTATACAGGTGTGTTTCGACAAATGACTGTCTATTACAACATTGGACACCTACCAGGCCCCAGACAACTTGTCAACTATGCAATTTACTACATAAAAAAAACAACAACAAACAAACAAGAAATAGTAGGTGTACATCTTTTGGGAAATAATGCATATTTGCTATCTTGCTGAGAGTTAGATGAGAACATAAATATCTCATATCTGCCCAGGACTATTTCTTTGCCAGGTGCTGTGACTTGTCATTGTTGTGCGGTTGCCAGACAACCAGTGGAAATCTACAGGAAAATCTGTCACATAACCCCTGTAAAAAACAAACAAACAATATCAACTAATATCTTCATGTAACTGAATGTATTTTCATGTCTTAAGTTACTTTTAAGACATATTCGTTCTCTTCTATTGTTAATTCGTAGAAGGTATTTTAACATTCAGTTTTATTGCCTGATCATTCATTGACTGTAAGCAATAAAAACAAATTGCATGAGGTGGTTAATATGTAACAACGTGGTAGGAGTTTGCTCCATGAGTCCTGTGTGAACAGGCAATTCTTAGTGAGCGCTTTCTTTTTTTAGCACTATTTTATCCCCGGCTGAGGGCACATGATGCCATCTCGTCAAACTACATAACTGTGCCTGTAATCACTTGTACCTTTCAGAATGGTATTTAGAAAAAGTGTGAAATATCATAGCAGAGTGTGGGTGGGTGTTTGGAGGTTGCACTTAATCGTTGTTATTTTAGGCCTGTTTTGTTGCTATTGCTATTATCTTTTTTTTTTACATCATTGCATTTGTGTGAAGAACCAAAGTCATCTAAAGGCAGTTTCTATTGATAAAACCTGGAGTAAGCCTTCAATAAACAAGCAGACGTAATAAAACAGTCTTCATGTTCCTGAAATAAAACAATGTATTTACACTTAGCATTAAGTACATTCCTCCAAATATGTGGAATACATCCATTTCTTTTCTTAATCTGTCCCCAAGAGATGAGGATTTTCTGTTGTGTGACTCTGCATAACTTAGCCACCTCCTCATAGAGCCAGTTATTTGGTGTAAAATGCCAGCCCTCTCCAAGGAACGCTTTATGGTCTGACAGTGGGAATAGGTGTTGTACTTTACAGCCAATGTTTGCTTACTCCTTTATCCTCTGCTTTGCTCTTCTGAAAGAAATTATGACAATAATTTCACATTTATCAATCCCCTTTTAAATGAATGGTCGTCATCATATCTGTTCAGCTTCACTGTCAGGAAATGCTTAGCGGCTGTAGCAACTAACTGCCAGATGTCACATTTATAACAGTATGAAATAGAATATGTTACTGTGATTTATTTGTAATTATTGTGACTAGTTTGTACTGTATTTAATACAATAAATGGTATCTTATAATAGTAATAATTAGGGAATATATCATTATGTCATTATTATTATTATTAACAATATACCATCAGTAACAAATCAATGACATTAATTTAACAGCTCAACAGTGTTTTGTTTTCCCCATTTAGAGGAATGTTTCATTAAAATGATGTTTAATATGGTAATTATTTCATCGGTTGCTATAGGGACAGTAAAACGATGCAGGTTAATATTTATTAATTAATATTTTACACACTTAGCTGTAATTGTGCCACAGATCTTAGCTTCACATCAGTACACAACAAACCACCATACGCTCATACTCATTCCTGAAACCCAGAAACAGCTCCTTATAAAACACAGCCAGCCGTTTCACACAACAACACAGCTGCAGAAGCAATGGAAGCAATCCCAGTAGGTAGACGGCTTAGACATGAAACAAGGCTTTCTGGATGCACAGCGCCCCAGGCAGTGTTTCAGAATCTGGAATAAGACCAATGCAAAGGGAGAAACACAACAACACAGAGAGGCAGGGACATATGAAATTGTCTCTTAGTCTATGCTTAAGATGGTCAGTGTACTGGATGGACGTGAGTAAATTAATTTGGAGCTCTCCAACTTCTTGTCCTCCCTTTTGAGAGAGAGAGACTTTTTGCTACTAGTTGATACCATTTTTCATTTAAAACACCAACAGCCTTGCACCATTCCACAAAGGACCAGATAATAGTTTTAGACTGTAACCAGGAAAGAATATCTGCAAAGAACTCGAGACTCTTATATAAATGCATGTGACACCCCTTCAACAAAGCATTTGTTCATGCATTTAAATAGAAATATTATTATAATGATGGATATGTTCTACTTACAGATTCAGCTTTTCTGCCGATCCGTTAACGCTTCCACACGTCATTGAACATTAGTCTGTAATTGGTTTGAGGGTGTTGAGGGCCCCGTCAAGAAAATAAGCTCAAACATTTGACCCCTCACTACTCATACTCCGCTGTAGTTAGACGATTCCACTTACCCATGCAGATACTTTTACAGATAAACCATTATATCTGTCAGGATGCTGAAATTTCACACTACAGTATTTAGCAGAGTGCCAGTATTAAAACAAACCTTTGAATTTGATACACATGACTGTCGAAGATAGATTGCTCTTTGGGATGTTTGTCTTTTTTTTGGTCACTGGCTAACATAGCACATAAAGAAGCATTCTGTTATTCAGGAGCAACACACACACACACACACACCACAGCTGATTGTCATATGATAAAAACAGGCAGAGATTATATTCAGACTAGAAAGTCTGTTTATTCACCTGCTCATTCATCCCTCAGCTATATCCAGTGTGTCTGCTATCTATTCCTTTCATCTGCCAGCTTCGTCTGGCCTGTTTCTATACTGATCAACTGCATAACCATTGCTCCTATAGTGTGAAGTGCGCTGGAGCAAATGATTTTAGTCACTGGTGTGATTGTTCTCTGCATTTAACATGTGAGTTGACCATCGAGCCAATTTCCTACAAGCCCAAAATGTGTTCATTAAATAAGATAACCGTCCTCAGATACAGCTTCAGATGTGTCCAAACAAGCTCCTACATTCAGAAGACTTGAGAGTATGAAACAGAGCCTTTCTGAGATCAAACAGCATGTTTCAAACTACACACCCAAGTTAGACCTTGATGGATCGGTATAAAAAGTTAAGTGTGTGTGTACTTGCATGGATGGGAGTACATGTCTTTACCGTGTGCAGGCAGTAAAAGGCCTCCAGGTCTCAGAGGTGCTGCACACTACATCAAATGTAGTTGAGACATTTCTTTGCTTAATTGTGTTGAATGTTTGAAGGAGATTACTTAACAGACGAGGTGTGTTTTAGATGGCTTTGTGCAAAAATAATGCCCCAATTCTCCACCCCCACCCCCCTCCCCGCTGCAGCTCTAATAAATATGCTCACCAGATTATTCACTATTAAACATATAATCAAAACCCTTTATGCATAACCATAACATCTCACATTGACCCCATGCTGTGAGCTTTATATACATTTTGCTTTATCTTAAATCCAGCGGTCTTTTTCTTGGATGGAGTTTCTGGTAAATTCAATATTTTCTCCTTCCTCTGGAGCTTAAAGCAAACTTCCTTCAACACAGCCAGAACATTTTTCTCTGTAATGTATTCCAAAAGAGCTCATCTACAATTTCAATGAAGTCCTGCGCTGATTATTTTTTTTTAATTGCTTCCAATGTACAGTAAAATGAATCTCACCAGTGAAGTCTCTCATTTGCAGTTTTTACAAAAAGCTGTGGTTAGATATTAGTGAGGGACTGTGAGAAATAATGGAAAAAATATGTCTTGTATCGGCTATTAGTGGAGTTATTTGGTTTGGTATTTGGATATGGCTCAATGGCAGTGTGTCCGAGTCCACAGATGTGGAAAGGGTCAGTATGGGGTGATCAATATCCTGTGTCAGGTCATACAGGGTGGATGAAATAACAGATGCACCTCGTAATGTAATACATGTTGCAACAACACTGCACAGTATGGCCCTGAAAGCCTGCAATAAAGGAATCCCCTTTACAACAAAAATCTGACGCAGAAATCTTATTGCTGAGCTACTGGACTGGATGACATTATATCATATAGATGTTGATGTTATTGTTTCTAGTGTATCTCCATATATTGGAAAGGAAATTCAACATATTCTTTAATTTTACATGTGTAATGATTTGAGACGGTGACATTGGAGTGGAGGGACTATTCATACTCACCATTTCACAATTTTGTTTGTTTTCTACTAAAATGACCTCATATATTTCTTTCTTGAGCATTTTTTTTATTTTTTTATTAAGTAAAATGTTATCGGTCTGCTATAACCGATGAGGTGATCCTCCTGAGGCCAAGCTCATAGTCAGACATCAAAACTGATTGATTTGTTATTCCCTTGTTGGGAAATCGTTCGGGTTATGATGGAATCCTTATCCTCAGCGATCACTGTCACCTGTAATGACCCCTAATGAAAAATGGACCTATATTCTTTCCATCTGTCTTCTCCGGCGGAGAGATTAATACAGCCATTGAGCCTTGTGTTCGATATCCCATTTACTTTACCTCGCGTTTCACTTAGCTTTATATGTCACGGACCTGTGTTGTGAAGTGAAGTACGTTTGAAATACTCTTAAGGTGGCTGTGATTTTATGAAATTATGTTAATTATTGCACATTTTGACAGTTTTTTTTTTCCATCCAACAATCACCTCTTTTCCCAAGTTTCCCCCCATGTCACCAATACATCATACCATCACATAGACCCAGTGGATCTGGAGGATAGGTCAAAGGCTCACAGCCCTCTTCATTAATTTAACATATTAACGAACCTGGGCTCACAGCCATCATCTTCCCATACATTTGAGACTGTGTTTAATTGCTCTTTTGTCTTCAGTTCTCCTGACATACAGACACTGGGGTCGACTCACAGCTTGGTAACAAATCCTCCACTTTATACTCGGAATAACTGTATTAACTTTATAAATAAAAACATCTTTACCATAAGTTACATTTATATTTAAGTTATTTTTTTTTCTTATTTTTTTAAGTTATTATTATTTCATGGTAGCCCATATATTTTAGAAAAAAGAAAATCCCACACATATCTGCATGATTCATTAATTTCCCATTGTCTTGTTTTAATTAAGAATGAAAACGAGGTCTGTGAGAAAAAGAGCTAATCTTTATTAATTGGGGTTTCTGCGCCACTGCCTTCCTGAGGGGATTGTTATAAAACGTTCTCTGAAGTCACATGATGCTTCATTTATCATGGGCTGGAAAGCTCCCCTTTAGCACATAGCGCCCTGTGCTTTCTCACACACAAACACACACAAGGGACTGTCAAGCAGTTCATAAGTGTTTTCCCAGCTTGTATGTTTTCCCCATCTTTCTCTGTTGTCTTGTCTTTCATTGTCTCTCAGGATTTGATTACAAGTGTGGTGCAATACGTCCGTCCTCTGCAATGAAGCGATCTTTAAGCGATCTTCTGAATGTTTATTCCAACAGGCATCTCTCAGCTAGCTGCCTGGTTTGGCAGTTAAACCTTAAACCTCTGGCGATGTGGCTGGTTGGGATTGCCTTTAGTCAATATCTCCTGTCAGAGATCCTCAAGCCTGTCTGTAGCCTGACCCTGCTCCCTCCAGATCACCCTTATATCTGTAATTAAAAGCAGCAGAGGAGAGGAGAGGAGAGGAGAGGAGAGGAGAGAGAACGTATATTTCATAAATGTGAAGATGACATCAAGGATAACATTGTATTTTTTTAATGTTGTATTACTCTAAGTGTATTTGATTGAGTCTGCATGCAAATACTTACTTAGTATTTCAACTCAAGTACCCAGTTTGAAAAAGAAAATATGCCGCTTATTCATGCATTACATGACTTCTCAGTTATATGTCTCATATTGCCCGTGTGTCAAAAAAATTTCCATACTAACTGATTACTGTACATGAGCTCTGGTTCACCGTGATGGCCTATCAGTGCAGTAGATGGGGGATAAATGGGGGGTTCCTGTGAGCATGTTGATGCCCTTTGAGCTACCAAATCTCTCCAACAACTACCTCTGCTGCTGCAAACTCGGGTCACAGGTTAGCCGGGTCTTATTAAACTCCTGCCAAAGGCAATAACAGGAGTCATATTGCCAGATAATTCTCTCTTTGGTAAAGCCTGGGTTTCCATGATAACGGCTTCAGACTATAAAGCAGCAGCTTGATTTCTTAGGTTACTTGGTTTGTGGGGAATAGTGGGGTTTGGACATTTTATCTGTTTTTTAATACACTCAGAGCAAGCACTAAATGTTTGATGACAGTCTGACCCATTTTAAAGAAAATGAATTTATTACTTGTTATGAAAGCAGTTACACTTTGTGTTTCCCTAAATGTTTTCAGTTCATTAGCCTACAATGTGAGTTTTTAATTCTGGGCACAATAAATACAATTAATTTTAACTGCTGGGTTGTACCACAAGTGATTTTAATTAGCACTGTCTTTTATTGTACTGGGTCTCTCTCTCTCTTGCACTGCACAAACTTCATAGCTTTTATGTTCCGCTTGTTTTGTTTCCTGGGAAAGGTTTTCATCTGTTATTGTATGCTGGCAGTTTATAATGAGGTTGTGAGGGGATAAAACAGGATGCCAAAGACGTTCTGTTTTGTGTAGAGTCAATAAGAAAAGACAACGATCCGTATTAGTGTTCTGCATATTTATTTCAGCTTCACATATTGATCGCTGCAGGTCTCCTTCCTTCCACTCTTGTTCTGGAGCTGAAAATGCAGTGCGGTCCAAGTTGCAGAATGAAGGGGAGACTGGGAAATGGGTGTTCGCTCCATCAGCCTGTGTCTTTCACTGAAGGTAATAACCGTTACTGTCAGATCAGAGATCTGTCCGTCACCACCTGTGGCTCTCACTGAACCAGACAACCTGGAGAAGTTGTAAAGTTAGCTCCAACTGCAACTCAAAGGCGTGATTTGATTGATGGTATCACTTTTATTTCTCCAGTGGGAATGCTAACATAGACAACTGACCTGTTGCTTTATTGAAAGAGGTCATCTAGTGATTGGCAGGTGTCTGCAGCTGATATGCTTAGACATGCAACCCTTGCATTAACCCCCAAGCTGGCCCCCTCCCCCCCTCCCTGTAGGGTTGGGGACGTTTAGGCTGATATTGAGCTGCCAGCAGAGTGGCAGCTGGTCCTGACGTGCTTGCTTTACCTCTGCTCTCTAGAGATTGTAGCCCAGCCAGACGTTTGTAATTAAAAGTGCATAAAGACAGATAAAGCTCTTTCCTTCTCTCTCCATTGAAGACGCCAGGAGGCTGAAATACAATCCACTAGATGTCTCAGGACCACTGCCCTCCAGGGAGAGCTTCTATATTTTTAAGCCTGCAAAAATAAGTGGTTGTTTGCCCTTAATTGCATCTCAAGACAATAAACATTGTGGATTTAGCACTGATTTTAATCAGGTTCGCTGCACAACTCCTCATCATAATAATTGCTGTCTTCCAAGTTTCAAATTTTTTTCTTCTGCCCATTTTTTTTCCCTTATTTCTGAATGTCCAATTCTAAAGAGTCTTTTCTGGGAAAAAGACGGTTTGACAAAACAAAACTACCGCCCACTTTGCTTTTCTAATTGTACTGTTGCTATCAGCAGTTTTATTTTATGATTGATATTTTTACATTGTAATTTTGCATTTTGTAGTAAACAGCCTCTGTAGGAATGGTGGTCAGAAATAGCCGATGCTTAACCGAACCTACTGCAAGACCACATTCAATTCAAAGCATGAACTTTGATTTGTGTTTTTCTATATCTGCTGCTGCTGCTGTGTTGCCAGGAGAAGTGTCTACATATCTATCAGGGAGCTGACAGATAGCCACCCGCAAAAAAGCCTCGATCTAGAAACCAACATCCATGACCTCCGTGGTGCCTCTGCATCTCGCTGGACAGAAGCCATTCTCTGCTTCAAAGGATTCTAAAATTGAGGTCTTGAAAGGTGCAACCTAAATATCTAAAAACCAAAAAGACTCACCCAGCAAAAATCCTCACTTTCTAATACCCAAGTCTTTCTTTTTCAGAGAGAGAGAGACAGCAGATACTATTAGCATAGAGAAAGGTTGGCTGTCAGTGGAGCTGGTATAGTCTGTCTGGCTGTGTCAAGCTCTCTCATCCAGCTGTCTCTACTGGAGCTTTTCCCTCCTTCAACCTGCCACAGTTACACTCTTTCAATCAACACAGCCAAAGCAGCCTATATATTTACCAGCACCAGTATTAATGTGCACTCTCACCGCCACATATTCATATTTATCAGTGCTAATGCTCTGGGCTCCCTATTTCAGAATATATTAAAGGATGGTTATTGAGGTGTTATTGATGTGGCAGCAGTTTTTTGGCTCCAGGGCAACGCTGCTTCATCGAGTGTGAAGAGCAATGTGTTTGTTGCCTGAAATGGGCACTGACTGCCTTTTTGTATCACTACAGTGCAACAATACACTGCTAACTGTTATGCAGTACTATACTATATCAACACAATTCACAAGTTAAGCAAATAAAAAATATATCATAATTACAAAAGAAACAATGGTATCCGTGGTATATGTTTTTGAGTGCTGAAATGATTAGTTAATCAAACCATTTTATTAAGACGAGATGCCAAACTTTTTTTTGTTTTGTTTCCAACTTCTCAAATATGATGATGATTTTCTGTTTTATATAATTGCATATTGAGTATTTTCTGGTTTGGATCTGTTGGACTAAAAAATTATTCAAATGGAGCGGGGAAAAATCACTTTTTTGGTTGAAATGGTGACAACTGTTAGAAATCTGCAAGCAGTGAAGTAGAGTTTTGAGTGCACGGTAACCATCTCAACCATGTGCTCAGTGATTGGAGGATCGAATAGAAAATCCTTAAATGAATTCATAGTGAAAATAATCGTCTGCTGCAGCAAACAGACATACACATATATTATAAGCTTTACTGAACACAAGTCAATTTACATTACAGTGCTTACACTAGGATGAATATGATTCAGGAAAGGCATGATGGCATCACCAACAAGCAGTCCTGTATATTTCCATACAGCTATAGCGGGACACTTGTGCGAGGCTGTCATGCACCCTTGTCTCTCTCAGCTCCTGCTGGTCGCTCACCGTGGCCCAGGGCAGCAGAGTGGAAACACAGCAATCGTGGCACTGCCAGTATGCACTCTGAGTCCACTCACCGTAGAGTGCACCAGTCTCCCTGTTCCATCTGTCACTCGACTCCCATAATCCCTTGCTCCTGTAACTGATCTAATGACATGTCTTTGCCCAGAACAACGGGAGGGCAACACTGTGTAAATTTTAATCCTATATGTTAGAGATTAAAAAAAACAAAACATAGAAAAGCATGGTGTTCAGAATTAATAATTAAAGGGTAATTCCTGAGTTTTTAAAGATGGTGCTAGAGTCAATGTTGAGACTGCAAATAGTCTCATAATCTGAGACATTAGAGCTCTTACTTGCGCACTAAATTTTCTGTTTTGTATTATCATATCAGAGCTGATTGTTAATATTAATGTGAGTTCTGATGTGCTATATTGCACTCTGCACAGGTTTAACCCCTGCTGCTCCTGTCAGTCAAATAACATCTACACCGGTGTACACTTCTTCCTCTGACATTCTGACAGGACTTTATGGCATGTTTCTCCAAACGCAGGGTGTTTGATATGCTTCTCCACTCCTCCCCGACGAGCGTGTTTGTTCTCTCGCCCCGCCGCATGTCATAATGGGCTGAGGCAAATCACTTCCAGCCCAGAGTCGAGATAGTAATTGTATCAAACTGACCCCTAACAAGCTGTCAGCTCACATTTGATAAAGCATGCATCAGCACGGGCCAGCTTGGCATTCATTTGGACAGGGTGGACAGGTCTTATTCAAACAGTGTTATTCCCTTAGTTTTCCATGTCTCTTTCTTTTTTTCCCCCCCTCTTTCTCTCTCTGTGTCTTCCTGGACAGTTTGACTTCTCTCATACTGACGATGATGATGACATCCAGTGCAATTTGATACAGACAGTTGGACTCCAGTAGCTCTGCAATATTGTGAAGTCAAGAAGAAACAGCATGAGATGTCTGCTCATATAGATAATGGATAGATGGATGGATGGATGGATGGATGGATGAGTAGCCTACCTCAGCCTTTCCTATTACATCAGCTCTGCTGCTGCGAAATCTTCAGTTCCCCAGTTACCACATAGAGGGAGCTCATGCGTGCTGTGAAACCAAACCGTGGAAATGCTGAATGAGTGAGAGTGCGTGTGAGAGCGAGAGCGAGGTGCATAGACGCGTAGGGGGAATAATAATAATGTGACACAAACCAGAAGCTGGGGATATGACATGGTTTTAAGATAAGCACCGTCGTTTCGGACCAACTTTGGACGAGTCGGTGTTAACCTGGTGACGCGCTGTATGCCCCGAGGCTGCGTGACAAGTTGGGAGGGAGAGAGAAAAAGGACTTGCATCACTATTTTTAAATGTGTACAGTGAGATTTTTTTTGGGGGGGGGGCGTGGACGCTAGAGGAGCAGCACTGAGCATGTTGGCTCTTGGCTGCAGTTCCAGCGTAGTGATGTGCCGGCTGGAAGAATTGGACTACGCGTAGACGGAGCGGCTCGACGCGGAACCGTGCGGTTGCCGCCGACCACCAGAAGCAGACTTTCTGTCATTTTGAAGCACGTTTGGCGTCATTTGAACGGTTTCTGCCGCGCGCTGCCGTTCGGCGACAGACGGGACTTTACGGAAGGAGCGCGAGCTGTTTAAAGGGTGTTTTAAGACGCAGCAGCTGCCGCGCGTAACGGACGAAACCTGGTCGAGCAGCTATTTGAATGACAATAGTTTGAGGCGGTTGCGTTTTTATTTGAGTTGGGAAGCCTTATTATTTTAAGTGACTGCGCATAGTAAGTCACTGTGGGCGAGTAAAGATAATGCTTGAATTACATTTGGGATCTGAAAGAGGTCTCAAGTGAAACTGAAGTGATCTTCATTTGTAAATATTGACAGGTGTTATAGCCGGGCGGGCTGTTTTCAGGCTGAGCCTTTTTATTCACTCACAGCTCTGCGTTAATGTCAGAAAACAACGCGGACTCATAAGGTTGGTCACTGTTACCAGAGGCATGGATAATACAACATTTATGTAATCCGTTTATCTATACTTTCCCGAATACTCTGAGATTCAGGAGCACTGTTGTTATTAACGATCCTATAATGCGTTTGAAACACCGAACGGGAAAGTAAGCATCACTTTAGTGTCTTCTTCCCTCTGAGTTGTAGCCGATCCGGCAACAGCCAAAATGACAAGCAACGGACCTGTCATTGTCTACGAGTGGCTGAAGACCCTCCAGCTTGCCCAGTATGTAGAACCTTTCGTGGATAATGGTTATGACGATCTGGAGGTGTGCAAACAAATAGGAGACCCAGACCTGGATGCCATCGGCGTCTATATCCCTCACCACAGGCAGAGGATTCACGACGCGGTGAGAAGGCTGAAGGAAGAAGCCAGAGAGACGGGCAGTGGACTGTACTTTACCCTGGAGCCGATGCCACCCGCAGCCGACATTTATACCAGTCACATGGTTGACCAGTATGAGTCCAAACTGCGGGGATCCAAGTCCTGGACCGAGCCTAACAGCAGTGACCGCTTTGGGCGCAACGGTGGGTACATGGGCGCGCAGAGGAACCTGACGCTGGGCAACAGGAGGGAGCTGGTGATTTACCCCAAGCTGAAGCTGAAGATCATGATCAGGGATAAACTCATCAGAGATGGCATCAACCTCGCCAGGCCGCCCTACTCTAATAAGGTAGGGAGAAACGTTGATCCTGGCAGGTCATGACAGGCATGAAGGGAGCGTCACCTGGCAAATGTCATAGATGGCAAATAGTGGATGAAAGCACTGAGACACAGTGCATCTTGATTAATACTCTATAAACTCATTCTATTACTATGTCAATTTTAACATGCACATAGCCTCTCTACACTTTGGCTTTGTGTTTGTGCATCATATTCACTTTGCTTATATTTTTTAAAGAATCACTATTTTCATTCATTTCACTGTCTTAATATAAAGCAAGAAAATGACACTTGAGAAATTGTTTTAAATTGTTGGTTTTCATCGAGGACATCATAAATTGCACCTTTGTCTGGCAAAACTTCTGCATTTTGAGGAAATGCAGTTTTAAGACTGGATATAGATTGAATGATTTGCAGAGGTGGTTGCCCCCCCGCCCCCCAATATGTCAGAGATGGTTTTATGACGATCAAAGGAGCTGTCATCGGCTCGGCATCATCCATCATTTGGATGAAAGCACGCTGTCAGTCATATAGTACCCATCTTGTGCAAAGGGCACATTTCACTGATGTGTTCAACATCAAAATAAGGTAAGAAGCTTAAAGTAAACATTTCCGGCCCTGCTGCACTTTATAGAAGTGTGAGTGATTGCTGTCATGTTGAATGATGGGAATGAAGTTGCTGCTGGATCAATAAGCAAAGAGCAGAGAGGTGATCCTGAAGATTTTTCACCTTGTCTGTGATTTCCTGCAGGGAACAAAGCGTTTACGCTTATATTTTTAATCGACTCTGACCTCACCTGTCCAGTGATTTGCCTCCACATTCAGTGTGGGCAGATCAACCAGGCCCAACAAGCATATAAGCCCCGGCTCTTTGCTGTGATGAATGGGCAATGGGCTATCGATTGCATTGTTGGTAATTGAAGAGCGCCAGCTAGGTAGGCTGTTGCAGACCTGTGAGAACCCAGATTGAGAGGGCCTCTTGTTTTCATAGAGCAGATAGTGACCTTTCTTTAGTGTCTGAATCATATGCCTTACCAAACGAATGACTGCTGTTTACTCACAAGGAGGCTTTTGGGTTTCATGTCTGCAGGCCAGTGAGGAGAGTTCACTATGTATTTTTTTTTATTTATTTATTTAATTTTTATGCTGGGAGTGTAAAATGCAGTGTAAAATGTAAAATTGACGCAGCATTTGCAATGTTCAATAATAACAGTCTAGTGTGATTCGAGGCCTGTACTGCAAAACAGACAAAATCAGCCCTTATTTACTGTATAATATCAGCATGAGCATGATGTGTGGTAGAGTTGTGTGAACACAGGAACTTATGCAATGATATCATATCCTCAGGAATCATCGACTCAGGAATTAATTATTGTTTTGGGGGGTTAAGATGTCTCAGCATGAACCACAACTTCCTGGGTTCAGTTCTGCCTTGGGACCTTTGTTGCATCTTTCTTAGTCCCTTGTTTCCTGTCACCCCCCCCCCCCCCCCCACCACCACCACCACCACCTCTCCAGATCTTTAGACTGCCTCAAATAAAGATGGAAATATGGTTTTGGTGGTATAGCCAGGAACTTCTACACTTGATATAACTGATCTAGAGATTTTTGATTGTGTTTTTATTGGATCAAACTTTACAATCCTGCATTTCACTACGTGTATATGATATGTCAGTACATCATGTTTTATTTTGAAAGATTCAAACCTTGGATTCATTCACTATATACAGTACTTGCATGCTTTCAAATTAGCTTTTTAAAGTGATACCAGCGTTGATTCCAGCTCTTTTTGTCAATCTGTATATTTCCCTGCTGTGGCTAACCATGAGACCCACAGAGATTTTGGATTTGTGAGGGATTATCTGTCAAACCAGGGTTGAAACAAAGTGTTGGTTCCAGAGGGTTAAACTATCTCTCCCTTTGAAGGCTGTATTTATTTAGAGCCAGAGCTTTGGTATTGAGGCTTTGGAGGGGGAATGAGCAGGTCAAGGTCTTTCTCTGTCTCTGTCTCTGGTGTGTGTGTGTATAAAAGTGTGTTGTATGTCCAACCCTGTAGTTTTGAATTGGCTCCAGCCCAGTGCTTTTCTCCCCAGGAGGAGTGAGAGGAGTGTAAAGAGATGGAGCTGAGACCAGCTAATGGAGGTTTCGTTCTTTTCTTTTCTTTTCTTTTCTTTTCTTTTCTTTTCTTTTCTTTTCTTTTCTTTTCTTTTCTTTTCTTTTCTTTTTTTTACCTTTATTGGATAGTGGGCAGTGAAGAGTCAGACAGAAAACAAGAGGAGAGAGAGAGAGATGACATATAACAAAGTGCCCTGGCTGGAATTGAACCAGGGAGGTTGTGGTTATGTAGAGTGCACATTAACCACTCAGATACTGTGGCACTCCAGCTAATGTATGTTAGCCGGGCTATGATTGGTCTATAACTGTCTCTGCTATCGCTGCCCTTGAGACAAGATGTCACATTCGGCAGACTCAGGGCAATTACAGGACACACAATGTCAAGTCTCAAGAGATGTTGATTGCATAGCATAACCAAGATCTCCATGTCCTCTGTGCATCTTTGCATCAGGCTTTGTCTCCTTTGTTTGTCATAATGCAAATGTAAGGAGATGTAAGCAACAACATTCAGAAATGCTCTCTAGCGTTTGCTGAATAACCCATTATCAAACAATTCATTGAAAGGGCTCTTCTGGGTGGAATAAATACCCATGATCCTTATCGAGGCCTTAGAGACCCCTTGTCAGAGAGTGAGAGTTATTCTCATGATGCAAACAAACACTTGTTTGCACATTTCCAGATCTCTCATCAGGGAACAATATAAGCAGAAAAGATGGGGCCGCTGGTTCGCCGATTGTTAAATTCACTGCAGTCGTTGGATACAGTGCTATCCTCATCCTTTTGGTTGAAACTTCTTCATAAATGAAATTGCATACATATAATGAGAGTTAAAGAAACTCAGTTTTCATTTCCCAAAAGGAGAACTGAAAGCATCACGTTTTGATGTATGCTGATCTGAAGACTTTTGAGATTTGTGCAGTTTCAAAGAGTCTAATCATGCATCATTTTATTCTTTGCTTTGGCTGTGTGCTCACCATCACAGCAGCATTCTTTTAGTAGGTAGGCAAGCTTTAATCAGGCAGCATCAATCAGACGCAACATAATCTGCCCAGTTTTTCTCAGGTGAAAATTTTGTTGTTTTTGTATGCTTTCTAAGTTTCACTGGTTGCTCAGGTTTATTGAAAATTAATAGACTTCTGCAGAACATTGATTGCGTTGCGTATGCGTGGACTTCAATCAGTTTTTCTTTTTTCTTTTTTTTAAGTTGTCATAAAGCTTAATTGTGCAAAGACAATGGCTCTATTTTACATCCATTGACGCTCCATGAGATGTTTTATTGCATCATAGAATTTTCTCTCTTTCTTTTTCAACTCTTCAACTCAGCACCAAACTACTATATGTGAGGATGTGCTCTCATCCTGGACTCATCTACTGACTGGTGTTGGAAACAGCAGACAGTCAGTCATAATAGCGCCTCATTGTTAGTGCTGTGTGTCGGGGGGAAGTAGAAACTAAACACTGGGAGATTCTCTATTGTTTGTATGGAGGCTGATGGAGCCACATGTCCTTTCACTACTGGTCTGTTTTTGCATTCCCAATTTCCGTCCATTGAAAAGGACTGCAGAGGCAAGTGTCCAGCATTGTGCCGACGGTGGGTGATACAAACATGGGTGTCATGCAGAGAAGAGAAAGGGTTGTAAATAGATGGGCACGTTGTTTTTTGCTGGTCAGACAAGGGCTTGGTGTGCATTTGTCAGGTGACAGAGGAAAGTGAGGCGCTAAAAGCCTTTCTCTGACCCCCATAGAACAGCTGATCAAATGTGCTGGGTGGGAATCATGAGAGGCCTGCAGCTTAACTTGACCTAAGAATGTAAGAAATGCAGTCAAAATATCATGTCCGTCAAGGAGGTAAGCAGAAGGAAAGGGTAAGCTTTTAACTGACTGTGTTATGAACCTCCTTTTAGCAAAAAAGAGAAAGTTCACCAACTTACATGCCAAACGCTCACCTTACTTCCTGTTTCAGTCCTTTTATCTTGATTAATATCCCAGCACTCTCACCAAGCAGGAAATGAGATTTTAGCTTGATGATCCTTTGTTAGCCCACTGTGGTTGTTGGCCCATTGAGGCCCTACGGCTTAAATGGACAGCTGCCAAGACTTAGTGTGAACAATAATATTGAGCAGTTTTATCTTGTAAAAAATGTCCTGCGCTTTCCTGGTTAAAACAGATATATAATGTATTTGAATTAAAATCATCAAAGCTTGCCAAGATGTATACATTCCCAAGCAAACTGCTAAAGCACAGATAAAAGCTAAGATGGAATTTGATTCAAAACAGTGAAGTGTCACAGATTTCAAGTCCAGCTGCTTTATTTTGAAGTTATTCCATCTCGATTTCCACTACACATGCGTGTGATACATGATGTAGGGCATATTGTTGTAGAATAGAAAACAAATACTTGAACCCAAAGTCATTATTTTATCTTATTACATGCCCCTTTTCCCTAAACGAAGAGGTTTTTCGTACCCCAGAGAAAGCTTTTTCGTGAGCTTTTCATTTAGCCTACGTGTTTTTTGGCAAATAACCTCTTCATCTTTGTCCCCATGCTTACGGAGCTGGCATTTTGCCATCAAGAGGATGAGAAATCCTTTAACAACAGCCTCAGTTTTCCATGTGTTCTGCTGAAAGCTCTGTTTGCTTAGTCTTTATTAAGGGTTCCTTAAAGGCATAATCAACCAAGGACTCATAAAGGGGAAGTCATAAAGAAGTCAAGGACCGGCTCTATTGTCCTGAAAGGACAGAGAAAGTCAATTAGCGAAGGGAGCTGCTGTTTACTTAGCAGAAAAACAGGGTTGCATGGAGCCCTAAAACATGACGGATCACATTCCCGTCAGATGGAAAAACTCATATACACTTACTTGGTGACTCTTTTTGTACAACAACCTGTGTTTAGGGCCTTTTAAAAGCATCGTTTTAAAGCATAAAATACAAGTACCAGTCTTTTAGGTCTTTGGACAGCATCTGGGAGTGGTGAGGACTGATGGTTATCACAGTGACCTTTGACCCTACTGCTTTTGACCTGCTTGAAAGGATCTCAGCTTAAATGATGACATGGACATACATCCTTTTGATTCACAGATGTATCAAGTGCATCTTGCATTTTATGCAGTCTATTGCCTCGAGTACGTGAGACAATTGAGCATGATCACGTTCCAATCTGTTCAAAATATTGTGTGAAATCATTCATGAGGCGACTTGCACATCTTTGCTTCAGTTAGTCCAAAACAATACCTGCAAAAGCAACCACATGCAGTATTTGTGTTCTATCACTTGATTTTTTTTTTTTTTTACTGTGCATGAGGCAATTCCTATCTGTCCCTCCCTCAGATAGACTTGACCACACATCTCTTGGGAGCATGTGCAAATGTGGGAAAGCAGCATTTATGCTGTGTTCGCAGCTGGTCTTCTCATTTCAGCAGAAAGGGGTGAGAGGTGCTTGCTTCTACTGTGTTGCTTCTCACATGATCAGTTGGCCTTTGTGCTGCGTTGATTCTCTGGACACCTGAACGTGGTTAGAAAGATGACATTTCACAGAGCTCAAATTTACAATTTGACATAACTACACTGTGCATTCACTCCGTTCATTAATTGGAGTTGTCAAGCCATGATAATATCAACATTTCGATGTTTTGTTTAGGAAAGAAAAATTGAATTTATACTCATGGCAGTATAGGCGTCACTCCCTATAGAGATATATTGTATTTAAATAACATATGCGAGTTACAGTATACAGCATGTGTATGAGTTAAAGTTATGCAGTCATGGTAACGGCTTTAAATAAAGCAGGCCAAGCAGTCAGCACAAGCTATTTCATTTTCCACAGTTTGCTGGAGAACAGGTCCTGATGACACACATTCATGACAGATACATTATCTGAGCTATTCTAGTCCAAGGTTTTAGCAGCTTCCAGACAGCCTGTCTACATGACCACATACTATCTGCCATTAATAGAAAAGCCATTAATGGGGAATATCCAGTTTTAACCAGATAACTGCATTTAAAAAAAAAAAAAAAAAAAAGTTATGTTTGACATGGGGAAAAAAATCATAAATTAAAAAAGAATTCTAGCCTATATTTCATGGTGCAGTGCACAGAAGGCAGATTCTTTTTCAGCAACAGCAAATAAAGAAACTACACGCACAGTCGCTGCTGCAAACATGTTTGTTTTTTATATTCATTCATATTTCTTCAACAATTCTTGCTCTGTGCTTACAAATGCAATACACATTTGCAGCTGCTAGCCTTTAACTGTCTGGCATAACCTATGTCTATAATGATTACAGCAGTCCCGACTATAGTTACATTAGATACAGTAGTGCATAGTAATGACCCTGTAGTCCTCTTTGAACAGTGGAGGTGGAAGAAAATGAAGATATCAAGGGCCCCAACAGGATGGAGAGTGACAAGAGAGAAGTCCTGAGCATCTGTCTGTGTCAGGATCCAGATTGCAAACACACTTGCAAATCAACACATCGGCACATGTTTTCTATCTCTCTCTCTACATCTCTGTCTAGCACACTCATTACTGCACTCGCAGTGATTACTCTGGAAGGGATCATTACATTTTCTCATAAAAAGCACCGGAAGTACACAGTCATACATTGTTGCATACTATACTGCACAGGAGCTGCATGCATGCTGTCACTCATCTTGGGAATTGATTTTGCTGTATTGCCTTAGGTGGTCATGTGTGACCGACAGTCCAAGGCTAATTACTTCTGACTCCCACACATCTACGAGCTGGGAGGTCACACACACTAAAGAGGCTTTGGGGAACGTTGCCATGGAGACAGATACATTTTTTTAAACAACATTTGTTATATAATCTCACACTGATTATATTTGCTGCTTTACATTGCAGACATCTATGCTGGGACTATTGCATAATGCTATAATGCTATGATTAGTATTAGCAATATGTGTAATCCGTAGTTTAAATACAGTATTGCTCAAACTATCTGATTAAGCAGAACTCTCATATTGTGTTATGTCTGCAAATTAACAATTTATTGATCCTTTAGTAAATATTCCTGAGTGGACCAATAGTCCAAAAGTGCAAATTATTCCATTTACACTTATGTGAAGCAGATAAAATCAACAAATCCTCACATTTGAAAAGTTGGAACCAGCAAATATTGACCCTAACCCTTGACTACTACTATATCTGTAGTAAACATTAATTATTTTTTCCAATTGTTTTAGCAGCACTTATCTGCTTTGTCTGCATTAGAGATGTAAACGTTGTCAACTCCACAACGTGACATAGCACATTTTTCTAAATCCCTGCTTCCAGGCTCTGCGCCATCTAGATGAAATAATCCTTTCCTTGGAAGATGCTGTTAAAAATGAACAACCACAATGTTTCCCCCTGCAACACATGGGGGCTCAGACACGATCCATAAATCAGAATGATCGGGGTGGAGACTTACATGTGTTGATAGTCTGTGTGATGTTACCTGCAACAGAGGATTTCTGAAGGCACTGAGCAGTTTATGGGGAGTTAAACCACTGCTGTGCTACAACGGAGTTTAATTTTCTCCTACATGTAGCTACAGTTTGGCTCATGTCCGTCCATATTATTTTGGACTGTGTGTAAGAGATATAATGTAAGGGTGTAGAGAGATGAGTGAGGCATGATAGGAGTAAGTATGAGTGTTACAGAGACAGACAGGGCGAGTGTGTATAATTACCTTGTCTGAAGCTGCTGCCAGCTAGGTGTATGGAACGCAGCACAACCACCTCTCAACCCCCCCTTATACCTAATTGGTCCATTTCCAAGGCATGAAGGCCGGGCTGCGCTGAAAGCTTTGATCACAGACCACACTAGTGTCGATATGTCCCTACCTGAGTGCTTTTGTAGTGGCTGTTCCTGGCAGGGGATTAAGCCATACTGAACCCACAGCGTGTCTGTCTGTCTGTCTGTGGCCTCCCTGCGGCTCTACATACCTGAGTCTCAACCCTAATTACCTGGCAGTTACTACATTCCTCAAACACGCCCACGCAAAGCACACTCTCACACAGTATTGCACATGCTTTTTAATAAAAGCACCGCCTGCATTTCATGGGTGTACTTTTTTGTTTCGCTGACTCTAATATTCAAAAGCATTTACAAAACATTACAGGGTTTCCAGCACATTCCATCACGATTGTTAAACTGTATGGGAATCTGCATGCGTGTTTTTTTCTCCCTGCCAAGTGAAAACTATATGGGATATATACGTTTTCCAAACTAATACTAATGGAGGGATGTGTTGGGATTAAATGGTCACATGTAGTTACCATAGGTTTTAATTTTAATTTTCTTTCATTTAATGAGATTTTATAAAGAATATGTCTGTGTCAAAATTAATGGCCAATGAAGATGCGTAAAACATCCCGATGTCATGAAGAGGAAGTAATATTGCAAATAAAGTGCTCTGGTTAGGCTGAAACCTGGGTTTTTGACTTTCAGTGAGCGTTTCTACATAGTTTTCTACAAGTTTAGGACCTCTGACCATGTTTAAGATAGACATGCGATATGATAACAGTATAAAAATAACACGATGTGCCCCCTTTAAATAAAAGGCATATTTCCCATTACATTTTATTTACACCACTGCCGAAGTTTAAGCTGACTCTAGTAGTTCTGTTCAAATGTGCTGCTGCCAGCTAGTCAAACTCGTCATTAGTGGATCAATCTAGGCGTGCTCAGTATGGAAAGCTGCAGTTCATCACACTAATTGCTGCTTTTTGGCCTCTGTACATGTTGGAGTTAATTGTTCCATTCGTTAAATGTTAATTGCTCGCCACACGACTTCATGCTGGAGTGAATAGGAAGTCTGTGACTGGCGAGGCTCCCAACATTTCTCTCTGTTTTTTTTGGGGGGCTTCAAATGTGAATCCCACATCATTAAAGCTTCGGTGCTGTGGCTTGTGCAGAGAGAAGTGTGGTCATGTTTGTTTTTGTTTGGGTTAAGCTTGTAACGTATTATTCAATACACCCATTCTAGATTTCCCTAAACTTGGAGAGGGGGAGTGGATGTTTGAGACCATGCACCAAACAAACATTGCACTTTCAGCTTTGCACATGCACAAGCGTTTGTTCTAAATATGTTGCCCTCTGTGTATACTATACCTGTTTATACACACTTTTTTTAATTATTTTTTTATTTTGGGATGTTCACATACTGTAGCCATGTACATAAGGTCACCCCTTTGTCAGTATCTTGAGATGTGCTCAGTTTAATCTGCTGTGGGCGAACCGCAAAACCACAATTTTTTACGTCAGCAGATCTTTCAACCGATGCTGTGCCAAACCAACCTCTGTTTACTTTAATAGCACTTGAAAATTCTTTCTAAAGGAAAGTCTAAAACCAAATCTGGAAATGCAGCGTCTTCTCTCGTCCCATTTTAAAAAATTTTTTTTTAACATGATGGTCTCAACCTTCAGGGCGTCGTCATCTAAATGATCTTTCCAAACTCAATTTAGTCTCATGGTTCATGTTACACAGTGAATTCTTGGCTCAAGTTGTTATGTGTGAACAAAATAATCCGAAAGTTTGTCTTAATTAAATTTGGCCTCATTCGTAAACACAACCATCTGAAAGCTTGTCTTTGTTGCAGTTGGCCTGGTGTGACTTTTACTGAGGCCGTACCTTATATAACAAGTGACTGCTTTCTAATACTCAGCTTTGTTTTGAAGAGGATTAGGCCAAGTCCATATTTATTTTGACATTGGAAGAAATATTACAATGACAGATGCTTATTCTGAGCATTTGAATTTGTTTATATCAGGGGAAATTTATAGACAGAGAATTAAAACACATGACTCAACAATGTCCTTGAATATTTCCTGCCTGCTGTCAAGCTAGCAAGAAATATTCCCCAAGAAAAGTAACAGTGTGCTGATTACGTATGAGGTACAGTGCTGATGTCACACACGAAAGCCAAACAATGAACTGGTCGATTGACAGTTTGCCGTCCAGCCTGAGTGGAAGTGGTCATGCATCAGGAATTTTCTCTGCTCCACCAAACATCCTCACCCAGTTTCACCTCATTCTCACTTACTCACAGACAAAGAAGACAGGCTGAAATACAAATAGACAGACTGACAGACCTGTCAAGCCAACAGGGGGACGGGGGAAAAAGTCAAGGCAGACAAACAGGCGGTTTCAGACAGACAATAGAAAGCAGCAGATACAAAGCCAGGCCAGCAGAGATGGAGCTGGAGAGACGGGTATTTTAAAAAAATATTTGATGTGAAGCTTCAGACTGCCTTGAGAGCCATTTGTAATCTTTAATTTGAGACGTTTAAAGAAGCACTACCACTTTCACACCCCTGATGAATATTATAATATCCTGTTTTCATCAGCATGTGTTGTCAACCTTGAATGTGAAGCACTTACTGTCATTAGATATGCTCTGGAGCATTTAGAAATTTAATAATTAATATCTGCACCATTGCATCACGAGTCAGTTCATAAGCCATGTGAGGATGATTGCTGAGGATAGAATATATATATATATATATATATATATATATACATATATATATATATAAATGATCCATGCAACATGACAAGATCATTTGCCACAAACAGCGGTCCATTCTGTAGCCTTTGTTGCTAAGGTTGTTACATGGATTGTTCTCATTGTCCTCTTGCATATTTCAGATGGGATTCTCCGTATGGCAGTGAGTGTAACCGTTTAGGAAATCTGCCATGGACAGCATGGGAAAGCTTGGCATTGGGCGTCTCTCGGGCGGACTGCATTGTGATACGAGTCTTTGTTATGGTCACTTAGCCTTGTCCATGGTCTGGATTTTTATTTTTCTGCTGATGAGAATACACTATCGGTCCAGAACAATGGGCTGCAGGACTGAGCTTCTTCTCCCAGCATCCCCTGTAGCCCTGATCCCTGTCTACTCCATTTATGGAACTGTTGATTGCTAGCCGACTCAACCGCCCCTTCCTCAATTGCATCCCTCCCACCCCTAAAGCAAGCAGTGCATCAGTCTATATCAACTGGACTTGGTCGACGCCAAATTCCTATGCTATCCATCTTGAGAGGATGCTCAAGGGGAACACATATTCCTGAGTTGTGCCTTGGTTACACTTTCCTGAAGGTGACAAAAGGTCTTTACTGAGTCCATCGGCAGCCACACCGAGGCTTGTTCGGGAAGTAGACTACAATGCAGCAGTGGAAGTTGAGGGTAGCGATTATGTGGTGAGACTGTCTTCATTGTCATGCAGGAATCCCACAGCTAGGCTTATATCAATTGTTATGTAAAGTGGCCATTCATATTTTACAATCTACTTGGAAAGGAGGTTCTGGTTCGGCCTTTGTGTGGAAATGATATAGAGGAGAGGAAGGACGACATGTCTGTAAATATGTTGTTACTGTGTTGCTTTTGTCCTTGTGTCCTCCGAGGACAATGCGCCTGCACACATACACAAACCATTACTTCCTCCACTTTTCCACCATTAGCTGTATATTTTTCGTAGAACAAAAGCGCCTAGCCTCTTCTTTTCAGCAGATAAATATAGGGCAGATGTACCAATCTTATTTTGTAAATATGTTTGCCGAGAAATCAAAGCCTCTCGCCGTTTCCGCGATCATTACCCTTCGAAAATCAACAACAGAGCGCACAAAGCTCAAGTGTTCTTATTGTTGATTAGCACAAGCCTAATCAGAATATTGATGATGAGCCATCTTCACGTGTGAAGAGGATGAGGAGGCTTTATATGAAAATGGCATTAAGTCCTTAGAGGCAGAGACTCAGACGTGACTGTTTATTACAGTCACATGAGTGATGCTGTTAATAATAGACATAATTGTTTGTTTTCTGCAGTGACTGTTCCAAGTAATCCACTGCTGATGCACATTTTGGAAATCTAAAAGAAGATATGAGACAATAAGAATATATAAAAATACAAGTTTAATCACTATGATTTTGCATCAGATAGAAAAACGAAGTACTCAAATCAACACTTTATATGGAAAATAAAGTGTACAACAATACAACAATATACAAGGCCTTACTGAGTGGCTGCTTTGCTGTTTGTGGGCTCATTCCTATCAATGGAAGCTGCAGGTTTTTGTTCTAGCTGCTTTCTAATAGCTGTCTCATCATTTCTGTGTCATGCCTGCTGTGAAACAGGCCTTTGAGCTGGATGCCCATCACTGCGACTGCTGCGTGAGAAAGCAGAGATGCAGCTCACTACCAGTTAGAATGCTACTATGCCACAGGGGTCCCTGAATCATCTTACGTAATCTACTCAATATCATCAAGGCTCTGGGTTTGTCAGAAAGAGTCTGATGAATCGAGTGTGGAACGATGAGCATTTTCTCTCCAGGAGTTGTACGGTATGGCAGAGTGACTTTGGAGATTGATACAGAATGACATTATTTGTCCTGTTTACAATTTCACTCCTTTTAGTTATATGAAAAAGAAAAGTATCTTTACAACAGAGGAAAAGGATATTTGGGAAAAACGCCTTGACCAGATTGTAGTATATATATATATATAGTTACAGTTACAGTTACAGTATATATATATATATATATATATATATATATATACCTAGTATATTTAATAAATGCTCCCTTCATGCAGGCATTTATTGTTTCCTGTTTTCCCTTCAGTGTGAATATACCAATCATGTTCAGCATCTCTCCTTGCCTCTGTAGTCCAGATGCTGATTAAAGTCCATGTGGTCTCTTGCCAAGGACACTTCCTCTTGAGTCAGCACTCTGTTTCCATCTCCCCTCAGGAGATGGAAACAGCTCTGGGATGTAAAACATGAGCAGAAGTGTGACAAAGGTTTTTTCATTGAGGCCTCCAGTTGTGACACCTCAGTTTGATTTCTGCCGTTCCAGTATCCTCTGCCCTACAGCACTTACATATAGACATCTATGCTGCGTGACTGCTGACACATTAACATCGCACCTACATTTACTCTAAACTATTTTGATCCAGTTCGGCCAACCCCGATGACAACTTCTCTATTGGGTATTGTTTCCTTGCTGAACAAGAGCATTAAGTGCGGATATTTATGTTGACAAGTCCCTACAGCCCTGAGTGAAGCCCCCCACTGAACCCCATTCACAACCAGCTCATTATGGGATGTCGAGTCTGGCATCCTTCCTGTTTTCCAAACCATGGAAGTGTGTTTCTTTCTGAAATGGGTTACCAAGGAAACATGTAGAAGCACTGCTGCTGGTTTTTTGGTGGTGGACTCTCTTGTTATCCTGCAGACAATAAGCCCAGTTACAGGCATCTCTGACATGCATGCTGGGGTAATCATAATGACAGAGATCAGGTCTTGCGACTAGGTTAGAGCTTTCTGGGTGTCATTTATTGATGTATAGTATGTAACTTAGTGCTATAATTCCTTCATCTTGCATATCACACCTAAGGATAGGAAAGCTGCAGTGCAAGCCAAAGCTTAAGAAGTAGGTCACTGTGTTTTGAAAGATGGAGTAAGTGTGGAAGTGTGGTGGTAGCATGTTCAGCCTGTGCCCTCAAAACACGTTTCTGTTAAATACCAAGCCCTTGGAGGATTGCGTTACGATAGATGAAGACCCCCGGTCATTCAATCCTGCAGGGTTGGATTCAGGCATGTCCTTTAGGAATATCCTGACTCAGCCAATCCTGGCATACCCGCAGGCTCTCAGCTGCTAATGTGCTCCTAACTGTGTGTCACGTATCCCTCTGCTGAAGGTCAGAGGTTGAGTGGAATCGTTCATCTGGTCTCCGGAAAGGTGGAAAAGTCTATGGCAAAAAGGGAAGTGTGGCTTGTGCCATTCAGTCTCCCTGGAGCATGCCAAGCCCCTTTTCCACACATGGAGGAAGTTATCATTGATACACACTCCTTATCCAGAGTGAGGGGACTGGGTGGGAGTGAAGAAGGAATGTTTTTCTTATTGTTGCCTTTTCTGTTCAGAGCAGTTGCGAGATCCCTGTGAAAGTGTGACTCATTATTTGCATGCCTTTGAGAGTTAGTTGGGCTCAAAGCTCTAATTTATTATGCACACACACAACAAGAATGTTTTGGGACTAAATCAACAGTAGAACAAGACTAGATATTTAAGATACTTTTGTTGTAGAATAAACATTTTATCAAAATCCAACTTTAGGCACTATGGATATCTATGCTTTATGCTTTTTGATGTTTTTTTTTTCATGCATGCTGCAGTGTAAGCTCTTCTAATCTTGTCTTTTCCTTCTTTTTTCTTTTGGGTGTGACCTATGATGGAAAACATACTTTCACGTGCAGGTAAGAGACTACATTGTATGTTTTCAGAGAACTTTTCAGGACCTCTTTGTTGCTTGATTCATATCTAGTAAAACCAGTGCATCAGATGACCTCAGTATTGTGAGTAGTTGGGTGCTAGCTTTAAGTATGATATGATCCCCCCAACCCCCCTCCTCTTTTCATATCCTCTCTGTAAATAAGAACAACAACAATAGACATATGAAGAGTTTGAGCTGCCCAATGCAATGTCACAGTGTGAGAAACCTGCATATGCTGCTGCCGATTTTAGTACAACTGTTTTAAACCCATTCAAGTGGTTTTATAAGTATGGTTGTCATATTTTTGCGTTAATTATTGCGACTAATTAATGGCAATTTGGCGTGTTATGTTTTTGTTTTTTTACCATGTTAATCTAATTTTTTTTATCTCTAACGTTACTGTTTCTGTATGCGAGTTGCCTTTTTATAAAAATCCATTTTTATGCATTATGCATTGTGTTTGTGTTGTTGTGGTGAAGTGGACATTGATTGGCTGTCATTGTGTTTGGGATGGTTTAGCATAAACTGATTGGCTCCCATTGTAGCTGAGCAAACATGAAGCATGTGAGAGTTTTCTGTCCAATGAATGGTAAATTTATATTTCACAAATGCCCCGATGGCATCATTGATAAATGTAGAGTGATAGCAGCAAAAATGTTAGCAATTTAGCCAGCCGTAGCAAAACTAAACTCGAGGAGACCCCACGTATGAGCAAGTCTGCAACCGACAGACTGAGATGAACCCTGCAGGACTACAGATATGACGAAAATCAACAAGATGTCTGATAGCAAAAAAAACCCAAAAAACCTTGAGATTTTAGTGGAGGATTCACTCAACTTTGTTGCTATTACCTGAGATCACTGGACCTCAGTTGGAAACCCCAGATATTTGGGGGTGAGTGAAACCTCAACTCGTTTGCACTGACAGTCGTGAAAACAGAAACCAGGCACTTTGCAGATAATTGCACCAAACAGTTTCTGACAAATGACTGGGGAATTGAAAACATGATATCCACCATTGGTACAGACAGCGCAGCAAACATGCTGACGGCTATAAGAGCTCTTCCATATGCGCACATTGCCTGCAGTGCTCATATTCTCCAGAGGACCATCACAGTCTGCCTCGACAGCAGTGGGTTTTCCGGTGTACTAGCAAAGTGCCGCAAGATTGTTGCCATTTCAAACAAAAGCCCTGCAAGTCCCACAGATCTTAACCAGCAACAAGTTGCGCTTGGAAAAAAAAGATACAAGATGTATCAGCCAGGTGGAGTTTGACACTTGCAATCGTCTCATGCCTCCTACACAGCCAAGAGGCTGTCCAGGCTACGTTGGACCAACAGAACAACCACAGATTGGTTAATGCCAACCGAAGCCGAGCCGGCTACAGGTCCTGCTTGAACCATGCAGATAAACCTAAATAAACACTTAATGCAATAATCTACTAAAATGAATGAATGTTAAGTATTTACTTCAAAGGATGATTACATTGGAAATCAATTACACTTAAATTTAAATATCCAGTTGTGAAGTTGACGAATGCGTTTCAGTTCAGTTCTGTTTTTTGATGTGTTAACTTACAGCACGTTATATGGAGCTTATGTTTTTGTTTTTTTTTCTAATTATTTGAAGATTGATAAAAAAGATTGAAACTAAAGGTTATAGGCAGCAATTGGGACTAGTCTGCAAATACAGCTGAATGTAAATGGAAATCTGTTCTCTATCTGTTCGAATCTATTAAAAACAATAAATTAATTTATAAAGCCACTTTGTTGTTATGATGTAATGAATTTAAATGAAAATACCTCAAATTCTCAGCATTTTAAGGTGAGATTAAAAGAGAATAATCAATCTCTTGACAGCACTGTTTATAAGTGTAATATTACTCAGCATTATTTAACCCTGGATTCCCCCCCTTCTTTCTCTCAGCAGAGGAAGACCTGCTGACAGAGGCTCTTTGTTAATAGGGGGTAGAGAGAGAGATGACATTGGGTCATACACGCAGATTAGTGCTCATTGAAATCCTATAGGGAAGGTCATTTACATAGTGCTGCTTAAATCCACTTGTGCCCTCATTTGTGAACCCATTCACAATACTGACACCCTCCACTCACTGTTTTGTAAACAAATGTAGAGCACACGTTTCATGTGCTTTCGCTGTGGGAGTCCCGGTTCATGCAGTTTAACAGACAGACCTGCTTGAGAAGTGGCCATTTTTTCCCCCCGCTGACCTGGAATACTGTAGCCCAGTTACAGTTACAGACTTTCAGTCTACTGTGATGTTTGCTTTAAAGAGCTTTGGCTGACCCCTGCACATTTTTTTGTATGAATGCTCAGTTTGTATCAGTTCTTCAGTCTCTGGACTGCTGATACTGACAACAGGAGTTTGTCTACTGAGGTTGTTTTCTTAAAATGAGGAACAAATGTGCAATCGCCACTGTGATGAGCTTTTAAGAGAGATGCTTTTACAAATGTCTAGTCTTCTAAAGTCCCTTTAAGAAAGAAAACCCAGCTAAACAGTGAACAAAAATACAAACATATTTGTGAATTACTCTAATACTGTTAGCTGGCAAAATATATAACAATGTGATCCGTCTGCGCTGCTGATATTTACATGCATGTAACCTTTCATAACTAGTTTATAAATCTGTAATATGCTTTAGAGTAGGCAGAAATGTAATACTCTTAAGGTTTCACAGTGTCCCATCGGGAGCAAGAGAAGTGAGGAGAAACTGAAAACTCAAGTGTTGCAGCTTTACCATGGCAACGACTGTATTGTTGATGAAGAGGTTGCAGATGTGTCTTTCACGTGACACTGTTGAAATTCTTTGCATGTTGCAAAATATTGGCTTTCAATGTCTAAACTGTTTGTGTGTTTTATTGATGCACAAGTGTTGATTGTAAAGTATTTTTTTTTCTTTCCTCCTTTTAATAGATAAGTTGGACCAGGCAACATCATTCATGGATAGGCTGACACTGTCAGCATATTTGTCAGGGTACATCAGGCTTTTTCATGGTGGGGAGACACTTAAAAATAAAGACAGAGAAAGAAAGGGAACAGAAGCAAGTTCACATGTTTTCTTTTTTCTTTTTTATTCCCTTGGCACTTCTGTCTTGAGTTTTTAAAAGTTGACGTTCATGTTCCTCTAGTGTATGATTAAATACACCTTGGTTTACAGAAATTATAATGGACTTGAAACTTTTGTTTGTCAGATCTGTGTTTGTGCAAAGTTTTAGTTCCAGCAGCGGTTTGCTTTGCTTGAATTCCCCCCTTAGCTTTCCCACCTTCTGATACATAATGGTAACCATAATCTGATTGGACTTGGATAAATCCCTCTCCACACCGCTACATGTCTTGTCCCCATCACACTGTGACAAGTTTTCTCTGTTTCTTATAAGTCACAGTTCAATTTTCTGCAGGAGCAATGCCTCTCTAGTGTCGGGTCTAATTTTGTTTGTTTGCACCGTGATGAATTGAAAATAGTATTTGGAGGTAACATTCTCTGCTTTTAAAATGACAGTATGTGGTGTCACTGGTGGAATTATAACTACAGTGTTTGTTGTGTAGCACTACACACCACAGTATCGATTTACTATAGCTCGCATTCAGCTGCGTTAATGCAAATGCATGCATGGAGCACCTGACAACAGAGGTGTCAAACACACCCAGAGATCAAGAGAGACCAGAGCGCTTGTCTGTGTCTGTGTCACACATATACAACAGAAAGCAATGATCTGACCTGATCAGATTTGACTTATTGATAAAAAAAAACACTTGCTCTATATCCATTTTTTCCGGGGAACTTTCCTCCAAAGTAGTGAAACGACGAGAGGCTGTTACTGGTTTAGGTTGTAGAGGAATGCAAAGAATTCCATCACTACTGCTGCCATTTCTCATCAGTTATTGACTCTGTGAAATAAACCAGACGTCACATCTTCTCAAAACTGCTGTTCATTAATAAATGTTTCACGATTTGATTAAATTCTGTGGGTGCCCTTAAATAATTATATTATAAACTATTTCATACAACACTGCTACACAATGTAATGTACAGTTGGAGCTGCATTTTCCCACTGTATGCTTGTCTCTATTCATCAAGGTTGCTGAGTGTAGTGCTAACCCAGGGTCACCAGTTGTGCATGAATGACCCTTTAATAATGACTATTCACTTTGACCAATGCATGGGGTCAGGCTAGCAATACTTCTAACTTTGTAAAGACTGAGACCTTTTACAAACTATTTAGGCAACAGGCAGCGAATATAAGAATAAATGTTACTTAATAGATTAGATTTTGTTTTTAATATTGATCACTGTTCTTTAAAGTACTACCATAACAGTATAAAGAATAAACAGTGAGAAGCCATTTTACCTTCTCATTTTGTTTGTCCTAAAAAGGAATATCAAAGGGGCTTTTAATCATTGGTAATTGAAAAACCCTGCTGAGAGTAAATGAGTCACAATGTAACAACAGAGCTGTGCAGAAATGCCCTGTACTACTAGTACTAGTAGTCTGCTTCCTTGCTGCTCTACTTTTCCTGATTGCATGACATGATGCAGATCAGGCTGCACCAGCAGTGATTCATTTTATATTAAATAAAGGGTAGAAACAGGAGTCGTTTAAAACTTTATGGGTTGGCAGAGTAATACGTGTATATTTAGTTTTATTTTAAGTTTAGTTTAATGCCTTGGGTGAGGATTAATTAGTTGGGCACTTATGGGTACTTATGCATCTTTAGCTTACATTAAGGAGTCATAAGTATTTCAATTAGTTAATATATTATCTCGGAGCCACACAAAGGCCATGCATGACATGTCAAGACGCTTGTCCCTAGCCAATAGTTGAGTATTAATTGAGTATTGATTGAGATCAATCTGCTGAGGGGCACACTGTTGTTTTTGGGTTGTCTGACTATTGAGGCCTTGAGCCTCTGATGCAAACAGAACTCTTTATAGATGAATTCAGTAACAACTCCAGCATCGATGCCCTTGTCTTGAAAATTGATGGTTTATTGTGGGAGTGCCAGCTGTTTGGACCAATTGAGTCTATACTTTCAAGACGGGTGGTTTATTCTGAGCAGTGGAAGGCTGGGATTTCCTGTATGCTCCAGATCATCATAGGTTAAGGAACCATCTGGCAGTATTGCCAAGTCTTCTAGCCACAGAGGACAGAGAGTTCAGTTAATAGAGATGAATCCAGTCAAGCAAATTAGCCCATAGCTTTCTTGGGGTTGTTCATTCAGTTGCTGTGTGTTTGCACAGATGTGGTCATTAACTTGGCAAGTTGAGTCGCTGGGGCAGTGGTGATCGTGCTGCTCCATTGTGAGTTGCTGAGTCCAGAAAACATCATGATTCAGTTAGACTGGACTGCTGAGTAGGATTCAGCCCTGAAGTTGACGTTACACTGTGATGCCAGAAGAGTTGGCAGAGACTAAACAACCACATGTGTTGTTCTCACCAAACCTGGCCAAGTCACACAGAGGTTTTAATAGGATAGTTATGGTAAATATGGTGTAATTATGAATAATGAGAATTTCAATGTGGATGTGAATGGTCTTGTGTAAAGAACTGGAACCTTAAAATCCTTCAGTGCTTAGAGAGAATGAAAGCAACATTGTTATTATGTTAACGACGACCCACTGTTTAAGTTTAAAAGCGGTTTTGCAGGAAAACGTATTCAATTATTGGGGAAAGTGAAATCACTTACAAAGTTACTGTAACCTAAGTATGAGAATATTTTGTGACTTAACCATCAGACCACCACACAAGAATTCGGATAAGTCATGAAATCGATTCTCCCTGTCCTTGTTGAGCTCTGAATCACTTTGGTCATGGTGTTGAGTTCAAAGAGACTCGTAAATTTCATGTGGAAATCTTTGACTATGGTGTCTTATACTTATCTCATTTCTGGCTTCTTGTATTAATGGCACAGAAAAGGATGCCCTGCCGATCAGAAACATTTCTGCTAGTCTAGACACAGTCCTTGGCTCTTCTGCACTGATTATTAGAAGTGTGTGTGTGTGGTAAGTTTGACATGCAGAGCATTTGGTGGAAGAGTTCTCTTTAATTTTAGAAAACATTCAAAATAATTCCTGTGTTAAGGTAACCCAACAAGCCCTGGAGTCAGACGCTATAAAAAGCGTCATACTGGATTATACAGTATATTCCTACATTGCTTTTGATATCTTAATGCTACATTTAAAGGTTGTGGATGTGTTAGGGTTGTAATAGCTACTGTGTATTGTTATTTTTACACAACTATTTTATGTAATCATAATAAAAAAATATTTAAAAAATGTGATTTTAGATCTTATTGTATGCATGTGTTAAGAGTAATATTTTAAGTGGAATTATGATCCCATTTGTATGATAATGTTTCAGATTTAGTCATTAGTGCACCCATTATTCATTATATTCGGCCCCATTAGTGGGTGTTATTTGAGTGGCACCTGCTTTCTGTTTAAATCAGAGAGGAACTTGATAGGCTGACACGAATCTGAAATGAATCTTTCCCTGTCCTCGTGTCCAGTTTTTAAGATGTTTGAAGGGGACTACAGTGTACTCCATCTCTAATTTAGGCACTAACATTGCAGAAAGTGTTATAAATGGATTGGGAGGCTGCAACAGGGAAACTGTGCTCAGCTGCTGTCTTCTGTATTGCACAGAGCAATAATTAGTCTATTACAGCAGGGCAGTAGCGATAGGTTATATGATCTAGTGCTGTTTGAGCACTTAAAGTCAGCATGTCTTCCAATCATTTAGCCCCGCTGAGCAGTTAGGCTGGATGGGCTGCATGGACTCTTGATCAAATTCTCTCTCAGCATAGCAGATGTGCCAAAGAAACCACGCAAACCGCAGTGGTAGAAATACATTGCACATGGTTTTCTTGTTGTGCATGTCATATGCTGCTGTTTTGACATAAAGCACCTCTTACAGATGGCGCTACCTCTGTAAGTCTCGCTTGGCATCATAAAAATGTTGTCATTGCAATGTGAAACACGGAAATGATTTACAGCATTGGCCTCCTTGCCTCCGCATCCTTCTGCCTTTCAGTATGAAAGCTAATGTTAGTGCATTGTAAAGATGATGGAGCTTATTTGTGACCTAGGTTACATTTACAGAATTGCCGTGTTGCCCAGCAGTTTGAGCAGTTTAATTTGGAAGATCTCAGGTTTGATCCCAGCAACAGCGCTAAATTTTATTTTAGGTTGAACGTAAGAAAACATGACAAGCAATCACTTATCAATTGACCTGATATAGCATATTTTTAATAATGTGTATCACCGTAAAGACACAGTCAATCAGGAGTTAAAGGGCTTATAGCTGTCAGTCATACTTTGTATGCTAACCTACCAGCTTTGATGGTAATTACTCACTAGCGTCTCTGTTAGCCTTCACTGCAGGAGGGGCTGACAGCTCCAGCTGTATTTCAAAACAGACGGCTCTCTAGCAGATTATGTTTGGTACATCTAATCAGTGGCGAAATAAGGGCTGGTTTGCTGCAGTGGCATGCAGGAAGGAGGCAGAGGCAGGATACAGGCAAACGTGAGAAATCACTAAGCAGTCTGGGTAATTATTTCTAAATCAATATTGTGACAAGCAAGGCTCTGGAGTGCCAAATCCCAGCCCGTCAGATTTGAGAGCAGACTTATCCCCACGGAATCTCCAGAGCTCAATGCTGCTGCCATGATTGATTCCCACATGATACCTTTCATATGATGGCCATCTGCAATGCTAACATGGTGATCCCAATCGATCAGGGTCTCCTACAGTATACATCTGGAGCTTGGTGTAGACTAGGTGTGTGAATCCTGCCTAGCTGTTTGTGTTGAAATAATGCATTAAAATTATTGGTAAATTATTTGTATTACGAAGGCTAGAATAGGTGGACATAAATTGTATGTAAATATGTAATATTATGTAAAAAGTTAATGTTTACATTTTTATAACTATCTTTTATGACTTGATCTGAGACTTGAGGAAACACGTAGGCATATCGCGGACGTAGAAATGTATTCTTTAAACATTTATATGTAGGCATGACTCCTTTCTTTCTAAAGCATTGAAAAAAAATCTAATTTAAAAATACAGTGGCTGATATTCAACATTTAAAGCCATTTACACAAAATTTGAACTGTAGATATTGAAGAGATTCTCTTCAGATGATCTGCTGAAGTAGTTAAATTTAACAGCCCAGACAGAAAAAGGGATTTCATTTTTTTTTTTTTTTTACTTCATGTTCTTTCTTACCCAAAGGGGTAATTTCACAGGCTGGTTGCACAAAGAGAATCAGTCTCTTCCAAGGAGACCATTTTTGACTCTTTTTGACTTTTTTTTTTAAGTTTAGTAACCGGTCCTATCTGACAGTTGGAACATAACTGTATATAAACATATGTTTCTACTTTCCTTAATTGTCATGCTCATTTCCACATCACTACTTCTTATTTCCTTCTGTCTACTACAATCTCCCTCTTTCGATCTCTCTCCCTGTTTTTGCTGCTCTTTCTTTTAGTGTGAGACAAAATTCCTCACACCCATCAGTTCACCATCACACCTCCTGATGAACTATATTATCTGCACAGCCTCGTCCAGTGCGGTATCCTCTACCAACCCCCACTACATGGACACACACACACACACACACACACACACCACTCTGGCTTTCAGAAACAGACCGACACCAAACAACAGGGAAGCCCTCACTGTGACAAAATGGCCTGAAAAACAAAAGTGTCCCTGAAATCGTCAGGTTGAGCATGTCATGTCTTATGACAGGGAGCGTTATTCAGGGATGAATCTTGCAGTCACAGTTACACAGTGATGTTCTTATGATACACAAAATTAATCTGCAGCTAGTCTGGCAACTGTCGCCCTGCGCATATGTTTTGGTAATGGCTTAAACCCCCTTTATAAATGAACAAAAGCAATATTCTCATTTACAACATTATATAATACAATTTAACAAATATCCCGTAGAAGACAATTTTGCATCGTCCTGCTTTCTCGGGATGCAGGTTTGATTGCAGCAGTGTAAAAACAGCTGCTACCAAGCCGACCGGAAAAATATAAATTGCGCTTTGGGTTCATTTTCTAGAATGTGAATCTGATTTCATCAAATCCAGTAATATCAACAGAAGGAAAATAACAGTACGTGACTGTGACTCCTTTAAATCTCTCCTATAATGGATTTTTTATTTTGTTAAGAGTGTATTTTGTAGTTAATTGAGTGCATTTAGATGCAATACACATTCTGGCTGCAGTCAAGAACATCTTAGTAAAATCAGACCACCAACAGCATTTAATGCAAGGACAGTTAAGGAACCATCTGGTGGTATTGCTGCCATATTAGCACATATTATCTTGTTGTGTTTATCTTATCTATAGATGCAGATGAGCTTGAGATTTAGTGAGGATCATAGAAGTCTGTTTTGGAGACCAAACCTCCTCCATTATGGTGGAGCTTGGATGGTCGGCCGAAATACTCACATTGTTTCACAATCAGAAGGACAAGGTGAAGAGAGAAGAGCTGTCGATTGTGATAGAGAAGATAGTTGCAATCAAATCCAAAATAACAGAAAACGGTCATCCCCTCCTCCACGCTCTCCTGTGCATTCGGGATAACTGATGTCAGTGTTCCTGCTCTTTGCATCGATTGTGTATTCTAGTTGTGTGTCTGGTTAGTTAACATGCAGAGCACATTGAACCAGGTGGTTCAGGAGCACAGAGCTGTAATTCCTCTCACTGGGAGTCGGGTTTAAGAAAAAGAGCCGGCGAACAAGCAAGTGTCTTGAACAGAAAAGGATGTTTCTGTTGAAACACAAAGCCACTTTACAGCATCTAATTGTGCACCGCTTTCGTTTGCAGTTGCATTCTTTTCTGCATATTATACTTAAATTGGACTAACACATGAATCATGACTCACCCTCTGCTTTTACAAGGGAGCTGAGACATCTGCTGCCTACACATAATAAGTGATAAAATCTATTAAATTGCTGTCATCTCAGTTGAAGAGTGCACACAGTCATCAAACAGACAGTAACAGGCTGAATGCTAAAACGTGTTTCTTTTTGAGAGATTCATTTAATCCAACAGTATCGGCAATCTCTCGCTACAGTATCCAATGCATTATCAATGCTTCAACACATGTTATTGGCATCTTGGTAGCCGATAGCATATCTTGAACAAGGTTATCAGTCCCCTGTGGGCATTTTCCTCCCATCCCAGAAGATGTCCTTCTCCAAAGAGATGCTACGCGTGATTGGTGGAGTAGGCAGTTGGCTTACTTTCTTTGAATGCCCTCTCGCGTTACTTTGTTCCTTTTAGCTGTGTCGGGGGTGATATGGAGTTCATTTTGGGATTACATCTGAGTTGAAGGGGGCTGTGCTCGGGTGTTAACAAAGAGAATTATGAATCTTTTGAAATCCAGAAAGACAGAAAGTGGCTGGCAAAGAAACGTGTAACCGAAATACCCTGCAAAATCAGCATCCCAAACCAGAACAGAAAGCTGCTGTCGTTGGTGTTGTTGTAATTTTTAAACATTGGCGTGTGTGTTTGAATTTGTATGGTTTATGTGTGGGTGTGCATTCTGACATGAATGAATGCAGGTTTCCAGCATACACTGGGAGAAATGAAAGCATTTCACAATGACACCCAATACATGACACGTCCAACTGTCAATATAGCAGCGCATGTTCGGCTTCGGGGGTGAGATGTGTTGTCTTTTTTCACTCACCTCGGCTCCTCACTGTGATCAATACAAAATGACAAACCCTGTCCAAGACATGTTGTTACATCCCACTTGGAGTCTTTACAGGATTAGCTTCAGTCAGCTAGTTCAGATTTCTTGCACATACCACAACAAATATAAATGCATTTTTTTTCTCTCTCTTCCAGCAATAGTCAAGTTTGGCCAAAGCCAAGATCTCAATTATTGGTAGTAGATATGGAGCGCTGCAGGCTGTCCATGCTCTCTTGCTGTGTGTGAGCACAGAAGATATAACAGTACCCGTCAATGACAGACACAGACAGTTTTTAGCCCCATTAATCGTTCAAGTCACTGTTATTGCTGATGTCTTTGCAGTTTCTGCTTTTGAATTGTAAGCAGCAGAAAACTTTTAATCTGCAATATTCAAAGCCTGAAAAAGGCAATTGTCAGAATAACTGCAGTTAGCATAAGAAGAACTCACTGGGTAAACATTTCAATATGCATTTTCAGGCTCGGTGAGGTTTTAGTTTATCCATTACTGAGTGATGGTATATTATGCTAAAAAGATGCTTGGTCTTTTAGATTGAAGGCACTAATCATTTTACGTGACTGTATGCATGTCTGTCCTATTGTCACTGTCACTGATGAGGGGCCCATGATGCTCTCTGACCTTCCCTCCTGACCTTGTGCTGTCTGGTCACCACCTGGCTCCTGGGGGGAATGTGGCATGAAAGAGAACACATACAGTCTGCCTCACATGTACCTGACTGACCAAGATTAATGGCACCTCAGATATTCATCATTATTCTCTCTAACAGCAGTCAGATATGGCCATGGGCCAGAGCTCTGCCACCAAAATCCACTGAGATAAAATATGTGACATTCACTTTTTGTCAGTAACCTGGCAAGAGTCCGATAGTCCTTCAGACCTTGTTCAGCACATAATTTAAATAGCTAATAGTGCAGCATTTTAATTCAAATGGAAATTCATCAGGTTAGTTTTCTATAATAAGTCATGGCTAAACACATGAACACCTAACCCCACACGTGTACATATATATATTTATATATATATCTCCATAACCTCTGCCTGACAGTCAAGTGGCCTTTATGTGTTTGCTATAAGTGCGTCCTACGAGCATGCAGTGGGCCCCCAACCGCTTGTCTGTCCTGATTGTGTAGAGATGAGGGTCAGTGAAGCTCATACAAAGGGCTGCTGCAGGGAGAGGTGATTGTGGGATTAGAGGGGGGACATTGTTGCTGTACTTGGGGGGGTGGGGGCTGGCGGGGGAGGCAGAGCGTTGGGGGTGGGGGGGGGGTCTGTCTGCCTGCTGCCTCTCCTCATAGGAACATCTGTCTCTGAGACTGCAACAGATGCAGAGGCACAGAGGGATAGATGGAGTGTGGTGGTGGTGGAAGTTGATGTATCCTGCCAGGTTGTTGAGGAGAGATTCACTACCAGTCAGCTAACCACTGTGGCTTTTAAATATTAGTCAACTCCTTTGCTGTGATATATTTAAATCTATCATCAGATAGCAGAGAAAAACACAAAAATGGTGTATTGCTTCCGAATGATCTCTAGCTTACAGCTCTAACGTGGAAATGAACACAGAGGAGTTCATTTAAAGTCAAAAGTTATAGACAAAATAAATAAAACAAACACTCCTTCCTCCTCCAGAATCAAGGCACGCATAAAAGCAGGTAAGAATGCAGAAAATCGCTTCTAGTTATTAGAGCACATTGGGTGTGCCATTTTGGCACCTTGTCATGCATTGCCAACCAGATTTCTATTTTTTCTCTATAATAGGCTGACAATTGCTAATTGTCAAGAGAGCCTGCCGTTACAAATGGTACATTTGAATAGAATTGCAATTATTTGATGCCAAGTAATCTCAGATTCTTCTGAATGGCTACACACACCATCTGCTGCATAACCTTGCATCATTCACACCGTACGGTCCTAATATTTACCCTTACAACACACATGAACACACAGTCATTCGTTCAGTCACTCAGACTGGTTGTCTGTCTGCAGAACCACACCTCAGCTGATGGCCTGCTGTTAAATCTCAATGAGCCAATACTCCTCCTCCAATGAGATTCACCCAATTATTGTTTTGTGTATTAGTTTACCACTGGACAGCTGCTGCTGCTGCTGCTGCTGCTGCTGCTGCTGCTAGGAAATGGATTGTGGTTTGGTAAATATCGGCTAGCTAATGCTAGTGTTACAGTACTGTACTGTTTTAATCACATGAGTTTGATTGAGAATCATCATTTAAGAATCATAAGCAGATATAGAACTAGTGCAAATAGTGCATGCTCGGGTGTTTACATTTGATGAAATATGCAGAAATGTATCATCAGACCAACATTGTGATTTTTTTTTTTTTTTTACAAGGTGTAAGATACCTTAATGAACCGTGTCTCTGCTGAAAGGCTGAAGGCTGTCCTCTATCTGTCTCTGTAGTTTGGGGACATGCTTGATGTTGGGAGAAGGGCTCACAGGTTCAAACAGACAGACTTGACTTTGGTGTCAGGAGTTACTCAGATGTTTGCCTGTTGTAAGAAAGTCTCAGGAAGTTTCAGGAAGCAGCTCCCTGAGGACCGCACCATAAATGCACATAAACCAGGTATTTGAGCTGTGCTTGTTCAGCAAGGTATTGCACGCACAATTCACATCCATGCACCAGTGATCAGGCTACAGCACTGATGTAACTCCGATCTTGTTGTCATTTCTAGCGCTGCTTTGTGTTTTGTGACCCCCCCCCCCCCCCGAGCTCAGCTGATTTCAAGAACATCTGATCTTTTAAAACCTAGGTAGCATCTGGGGTTTATCCCATGATTTATTGGAGTGATATAATCATTAAACCAATCCATTACTTTTATTTTTTTCTTTACCTTTCACTCTGCTGTGTGTTTTTTTTTTTTTTTTTTTGGATGGCAGTAATGTTTCACACGAAGGTCTTGTAAGGATGTGAAAGTCTTATCAGTTGCTAAAGCCTGGTGTGGACAGTAATCTACTCGCAGACCACCAGGCCTCTCGCAGTGCTTATCAGCCTGTTCTGGTGGCACCAGCCTGGACTGCTCTTTATCGCTTATCTATCTGTAAGGCAGGATGTAGAGCAACACAGACACTGGCTCAGAAGTGGCTAAGCAGTGCTCACTAGTTAGCTTACTGTGGAAAAGATATCAACTAATCTACAGTATTAACTGTAGATTAGTTGAATGGGTGTGTGTGTGTGTGTTATGAAAGTGATTTTTGTTTAGTGCGTAAACTGAGATATGTATGTAAGATGATTTAAGTTATTTTCAGTTTTTTGGCATCGTGTCGGATAATTGTCAGTGCTAAAAGTTATAACGTATCTATGTTACAGTGTTCGTGCTTCAGTAAGCTACTCGCATTACAATATAAAGCCTTCAACACTTCAAAAAAAAAACAGTCTGACACAGTCTCAACAGATATGGAATATTATAATCTTTTCAAAGGCAGTGTTTGCTGCCTGGTGGTTGGATTGGATTACATTGCACTAGTATTCATGATATTTGCGCCCAAAAAAAAACCAGGTGGTAAAGAGTGGTGCTCTCCAGTACACACTCAGCTGGCCGATGACATATCCAACAGTTAAATTTCAAGTGATTAAAACACACATTTGACATGCTCAGTGTATAGTGGACGTTATTTTCAGTAAGGCGAAGAAGGTGATACATAAACGGTTGCAGTATTCTGATTTCTAATGTTGGATGTAATGTTTGACATATTAATTCAGCATGATGAGGTCAGAATAAAGACCCAGAATAAAATTCTTTTTTAGATATTTCTAGTACATGTATTACCTAGACCAGGATCCTCACATTCAGCCCGCTTTTTTCCAATGACAGTGTCATCTTTTATTACTTTTCCACATCATATTTGTTTTCATTTCTTTGATCAGCCTTCCAATTGCATACTTTGTGTAATGATGTACATTTTTAAAGTGCTCCCACTCGTAGCAGCTTTACACGGTGTCCCTGTCAACCCCACACAGGCTTTCGCAAATGCTGACCGTCGAATGTGTTTGTTATGACAAGCAAGATTAACATGTGTCAGTGAGTAAAGGCCATGACAAGGCATTAACCTAATTCAGAGGAAAGGCAGCATGCCAAGGAGAAGAAAGAAGCCCTTGCCACTTTGTCTCATTGAACTGTTGCATGTTTGAACACCGACTTGCCTTCTCTCGCCTTTATGCATGTAAAAACCCATACCACATTTCTATCTCTGTGATATTATCCTCACTAATAGCGCCGTGATCATCTGTTTCTAAGGAATGAAAGTTTGGATGTTTATCAGTAAGCAGGTGTGCCTAAACGCCCCACAGTATCTTCTTCATTTAATTTATTGATGCCTGACTGGCAGCAGAGGGCCTGGGGACCCACATGCCCTGTCAGTTGACCTTTCTGGTATTGCTGTGAACTTTGATCCGTTCTGTACATGGCTCATTACAGAACCAGTTAAAATTCATGACCTTTTTACAAGATAAATGGGATGTGCCAAATGTCAGTACCAACCTACGGCGGTATCGTACAGTATGTGTAGAGGCTGTGAGATTTTTTACAGTGCAAACAAATACTTCAATCTTATTCACCCTATTTAACAAGGCAAATGCTGTTCTTCTACTGTATTAAACCTCAGGGAAAACACTGTATACACGGTCTATTCTTCATAGTGACAGTGACTGTGAATCAGAGGTCATGTCACATGCTGCAGCGCTGGTTTTACAAGCTGTAGAGCTTTAAGATTCAGACCCTACGTGAAGATGTTTTCATCTACAGTCCATCTCTCCTTCAAAACTGAAGAGATATGTTTGATGAAATAAATATGGTATCAGATAGTATCCCCTGGATTTACCTTGGCCAGCCATTGCATTTGAAAACCTGGATAGAAGAGTCTGTTATCAGCTATTTATTAATGTGTTACTTCCCCTAAGGGCTGTTGCTTTATTGCATTCTGGTGTGTTTATAGGAATCTTTTATAGGCTAATAGCTGCCCTGCTTTAACACAGGGCTCCATCATCAGCTGCTGAGTCAGATGCCAAAGAAAAAAAAAGAAATATGAATTTTCTTTCCGTGCAGAACTGGTCAGCCAGCTTCAGAGATTAGTCAAGAATAACATGACCCACCAGTTTACTACTGTGAATGTTTTCAAGTTCATCTTCTTTTTTTTTTTTCTACCAAGCAGAGTTTATATTGCAAATCTGACTGTGTGTTACATAAGTCTAACATAACGATCTTGGATATAAATGATTAAATCCATCTGTGATCACCCATGGCACAGTTCCTGATACAGGATTACATTTAGTGCAGCCCTTAGGGTACAAACGTTTCTGTAAGCCCTTCCGTACCACAAAAAACAATATTGCTGATCCTCCAGACCTCACACACCCACACAATGCACCACTGAGCCACAGAGGAAGAGTGTTGGATATAACCACAGCACTTTTTGCTGTGGGATAGATTAGTGTACGCACAATTAAAATGGGTCATTCCACCAGGCACTGCCAGTAAGGTATTTTTATTGTTGGGAGTATCCCGATGGATTAGCCCCATGTTATATCCTCCCTGCTACATTCTTTTTCATACAGAATGAAAGGCCAGACTAGGTAGGGAATAAAACTCTCACTTTGATGGTGCAGCGTTTTAATGGCCTATTAACTTGGCTAATTATGGAAAAATAATGGAAATTTTGACGGGAATGTGTGGTAGCAGGCGGGTCCTGAGTAAGAATAGGGGTTATTCGGGGCATTCAGCATCAAGAATAGACTCCAGACTTCACTGTGTGAACATGCCCACCTGCCCTTGTGCACGTGTCTGCTCCTACTTGTGTGTTGATCAGGGTATAGGGGCGAGAGTCATTACAGTTAATACCCATAAAAGTCCTGCTCATGCCTCCTCCTTGCTCAGAGTGTCCTTGTGTGATAAACCTGTGGCTTATCGTTGCCTCGAAAAAAATAAAGCTCTCATCGCTCTGACAAGAGCTTTTAAAAAAGACGCTGAGGAGAGCAGAGGCCTAAATCAAGCCCGCTGCACAAATCATCTGTCGCTGGAGGGCTACTGCCGTCAGTGGCACTCTGTCAGATGGCTGAAGTGAGGGAATGAGAAAGTGAAAGATGGCGAGGGGAGTGGAGGTCTCTGGCTGCCTGTTCCTCAATTCCACCATTTGAATGCAAAGCTGTCATTAATCTGATTGCCCGTGTGCAGCTACAACGCCAAAGTAAGATTCACCGCCTTCTCAGCTTGACAAGGAGTCGCAAATGAAACACAGAGGTCGCTGCGGTTGCAAGGCATACAGCATACATGCACTACACACACTTACTTCCTGACGTACTTACTGATGTGTGCCTTGATGTTTTGCATTGTTTTATTGGCCGTGTAAGCCAGTCTTGAGTCCTTAGTGTTGAAGATTGACAACCTTTGCTGAATGTACAAATGAGTTCACGTTACACCTGTGTTTCACATCACAGCAGTGGCATCTCTACAGTGCACCGTACTGGGCTGATCCTTTGTCATAGCCACTTTACAGATATTTGAGACAGACATTCATTAATACGAATGGCAATAATGGATTCAGTATACATCTAGATCAGTTACCTGTTAAACATAGAACATGTTGTGAAAAGACCAATAGCACACGTCGGTGTGACTGTGTTAAGCTTTCTTAGCATTACCAACAGCCTGACTCCCTGAAGACATTAGGTGAATATCAATAAATAATGACACATGAAATAGGGTAAGGTGCAGGAGGATAAGCCTTTTCTGACCGGGTCCTGATGTTGTCCTCTTTCACAATGAGTGGGCCTTTCTATATGTTGCAGACTAGATAAAGGTCATCCATCATGACATCCCCGTTCAGAATAGCCGTCTTTCCCTGTCAGCATCTGTCAAAAAGGCGGGAGAGCTGTGTTGAGTTTGAAGCCTCTCTGACAGTAAATGCGTCTGCTTCCCTTCCTCCTAACCAGCCTTCCATACCTTTTCACACTTAATCAAATGGGTGTGTGGGGGTGTTTGATGGGATACAGATCCTATTAGACTAATCAAAGGAGATTGCTGAGTTGACAAATTGCTGATACTCTGTAAGCAGAGGTGCTTTTGATGCTCCTTCCACCCAAACCTCCAGTCCGTCTCTTTCACGATGCCCCTGGGACGACCAATCCTCAGTTCATTGAACCCTAAACTGTAGCCTTCATACTATCTGTCCTGTAGGGAAGAAAATAAGAAAACACAGAAATCGACAATTTTACTGTACTGTAGCCTATATACTGTTGCTTTTTACTTTGAAGTATGTTTTATTGTCTATATATGGATACATTTCTCATCTAGAGAGAACATAAGTATTGTAAAATGAAATCTATCCCCATCAGTATTTAATTGAAGGACAACACAGCAAATTCTGCGTTGCTATTTTTCAAAATTAAAAAATGCACGATTAAAGGCTCCCAAGGTGAATACAAGAACTCTATCAAGAGGCCAACTCGTGTCTGAATGTGTAATTGTAACATTTTTTTTTTACTGCTTACTAGAAGAGGGATTGCTAGTTATTGCCATACTTTTATTTCAAAGCTCCTTTGTGATATAATGAGTGTAGCCATACACTGAGTATTAAATCTGTGGAGTGCTGAGATCTGGTGAGGAATGCACAGAGGCAGGCAGAGGCGTATTGGTCTGGAGGGCTGCTGACAGACAGATTGATGTAGTGCTCACTCCTTTGAGAGATGATGAATGACTCTCTGTGTTGTTTAGAGAGTTGCCAACACCCCTCCGGCAGGATGAAATTTTGGCCCCAGAGAGTGGAATACAACTTCTGGTGGCGAAAGCGGAGGAAAGGCAGTACCAAACAAGCTGGCTTTGGAGATGCTTTACGTTGCACAGTATGATGAGGTTATGAAACCCTTAGCTTAACATAACTTTGGAAAATCCTCTCACATAATTTAAGGCAAGGAATGGAAACTTCTCTTGTCTTCAGGAGTGAAAGCGTTGAATAAGTCTGCTCTATCTCATGTTATTCCAGGTTCTGCTGGAACCATGAGGGAGTGGTTGTTTCTATCACACAATACACCCACTTACTCACGTGGGACTGATAAGAGACCTCCACAGCCATAGAGACAGAGAAAGTTTAGCATGTATATGTGAGGATTGAGCCTGAAGCAATTTTCTTTTCTTTGGTAAACCGAAACAAAGCATAACTTACTTAGTTTGACTTTAGTTTACAGTATTATTCATCAACATCTGGCAGCATGCCTTTGTCAGTGTTAAAACTCAACCACAGCTCCCGTAATACAACCCTGCAACATCTCTCCATGAAACTAGACATGTATCTCTTTGCTCCATCCCTATACATTTTGATCACCTTAGACCCAAACTCAGTAGGTGTTTTTTGATTATCCATGGAGTACTTTAATATTCGAACGTCACACGAAAGCAACTGGAGAGCAGATTATAATTCAGGGGACCTCATCTCAGACAGATGCTGTGGATCCCTGTGATGTTAGGTTGATTAACTGCATGGATTGGCGTGCTCCTGCTGTTGGCTATGTAGGTCAGGACAAAGTTTTTCACTTAGACATAGTATCGCCTGCACGCAGCATGTCAAGCTTTAACAGCATGTAGCATGTCAAGAAGCCTTGACATGACACCGTTATGTGACTATGACGTCTCCATAAAGAGAAACAAATGACTATGTAAGGACTTTGGAAGCGCCAAGGACTGTCAGTCTGGCTATTTGAAGTCACTTCTGATCTTGCTGCAAGATAAAGTGCCTTTTGATGAGATTTTTAATACTTGTCAGAGCAATTTGTGTATATTGCCAGTAGCAATAATCTCATTTTTTGAGATTGAGAGTTTGTTGTGTTCTCCGCGAACCTCTCTGGCCTCATCCTCGGTTGTTGTTGCCTGAGGCCTGTCTGTGCGGCTGGTGTACAACCAGTGCATTAAGCCTCATGTCATCGAAGAGATGGATGGACAGTGGCTGTTGTGCTGGCGCACTGATAGCGCTGCAGTTTCACAGGAGGCTCTTTCAACAGGGTAGACGCCAGTAGCAGGGAGGATGGATGGTGAGGTTGGATGAAGGGGGAGAGTCTGGATTAATGAGGGCCTTCTGGTGATTGATGGGGCAACATCAGTAGACGGCTGTTTCAATTTCAGCCTCCCACTCTACATCCTGTCTGTGTTATTCGTCAGGCAGAAGTGCAGAAACTCGGCTACTCCACTCAGACCATGCAGGGTGTTATTTGGTAGCTCTTGTTCTTCTCCTGTTTCTCCTCAGTAGCTATGGGGTGAGTCTTTCTCCCCACGAGACCCTTTTGACATTTCATCACTTACATTTTTACTTTAACAGACTACAAACTCCCTTTATGTGTAAAACTGGCTTTGTTTAAGTCTTCACTATTAAGTTGTTCCCCGTTCTTCACTGTTGTCAGGCTGAGGTGTAAGCAGACACAAGTGCTTCCCACTCCAGCTAACCAGTCCCATGACACCAGGTCGTAAATTGTGGCCTCCGATCCTTCTGGGTCCCCCTCATTGCCCTCTTTCTCCTTCCTCATCCTATTCAACCTCCCCAGTGGGACAATTATAATCAGTAAGATGGTGTGTGTGTGTCAGGCCCCGCTGCCTCCACACTGTTCTCTGAAGTGGGGAGGGGGCTCGGAGAGGAGAGGAGAAACCACGAGGAGCAGAAGAGGGATAGTGATGAAAGATGAGAGGAGGAGAGAAGCGATGAGGAAAGAGGGAATGAGAGGAGATGTGAGGAGAAAGGGGGAGGGACACAAGGACCACATTAACTATTTATGGGCCTACTCCCATGGCTAATGGGAATTACATCTGTTTTAATTATTGATGGCCTAACCGGCTGTCTTTATAAGTGTCTCCTCTGGGGACTGAACTGCCTGACAGATGTATTCCTTTGTTGTTATTGTTTATGTATGATATGGATGCACATGTGGATTGGTCCGCGCCACTCCACTAACAATATTTGGTTCTATAAATAAACATCTGTCTTCCTGATCAATTTCAATATTTACTTCCTGGATTTTGTGTGAGGAATTGTGGAGAGAGTTATAGTAAGATGAAATATAGAAACAATTTAGTTTTTTCTACCATTGTTGCCTTTGTGTGTCCTGCCTGAGGTTCGTGTGGAAAGGTCTTTAAGGTAATGCAACTGTACTGGTTTTCACAGGCAAAATATGACTATTGGCAGATGCTGCAAACTGGAAATAGCACATTGTCTAGAAGGATAAATCTTTGGAAAACTAGCCAGTGCACCTGCACAGATAGGGAAAATGTCAATGCTACATTTTCCTTAAAACAGAAAGTCTTTATCTTTCAAGGGACCAGATTTTATGTGAGCTGAAACTTGGCCAGCTCAAGTTTTTGCGTTTTTCTCTTGCCAGTCATCTCTCGAGTCTCGCTGTACTCAGATTCATTGCCAACTGGCCCTCAGTCAGCTCCATTGTGAGAAGGTATTGGTGTAGCAGATGGCACTGGAAGAGCCTGAGGTATCTTCAGAAAACAGAGGTCCTGGCTTCGTTACAAGTCAGAGGAAGATTGTTTTCACTCAAGATGTACTCCAGGGTGTGTGTGTGTGTGTGTGTGTGTGTGCGTGTGTGTGTGTTTCTGTCTCATTTCTGGGTACAGTGTCTGTATACTGTATGTGTGCATGTGATGCATTCTCACTCCTGACAACAGCATCCCTGTATTTATAGCTGGAGTTGGTGTGAATGAACAATCTCTCTTTGTGAGTCCATCTAATGGACAGCCAGTATAAGACAGAAGAAGACGCAGACAGACCAGTCTGAGTCAGTTACCAACACCTACCTTCTACTAGGCATCATTAATGACATTAATGATGTATTTATCACCTGCCATTGCTGGACTTAATCAATTTCTGAATTAGACAGGATTACATTAAACTTAATTTAATTGTGTTAGGATATCCTGAATCCTCATTCATGTTCAAACCATAATGCATGTGTGCTACACTCAGTTAGCACCTTCTTACTTCTAAATATGTGTATGTCCTTAAGGACCAGCCTCTTCTTGCTGAATTACAGTCTGGCTTTCTAGACAAGCCCACTGATTAATGGGCCCTATTAAACTCTGTCTGCTGGACGTGGTTTATGGGAGGAGGTGGAGAAGACAAGTAGCAGGGATGGACTCGTCCTCCCTCTGATGGATGGTCTCAGAAATGGTCCTTACCGCGTGTGTCATACAGCATCTTGAGATATATTGATGTGCTACCAGATTGCTCACACTGTTTCAGCCGGTTGCATCAAGAAGGTAAAAGTAGGAATGGGATAGGGAGCGTGTCAAAGTCAAGACAGGAAGCTTTGAATTCAGAAATTCATACACACTGAAAGGCAAAAGAAACGAAAAAAAAACAAAAACAGAATGACAGTGAGGGTGATGAGTGGATCTCAATGAAAAGAAGTGGCCCAATACCTCTGACTGAAGTGTTATCTTACTAACAGAGTATTATCATCCTCATTAGAACGTGTCCCATGGTTAATTATTGATCAGCTATGCAGAGATAAGTCACTCACCAAAGGCCTCATGCTGGGCCTTGAGGCTCAGCACTTCTCCCTGCTGGGCAGTGACACACACACACACACACACACACACACACACACACACACACACATTGACAGAAAATACTGTTAATCATAGTTTACTCTCACACCAGTATGTGTTACTCCCCGTGTTAATATATATTTAACATGCTCACTGAGCGTCCCTCAGTACTGTTTATTTTAATGGAAAGCTAAACTCCAGAGAGCAAGTAGTTTATTAGCACACTAATGGCTCTTAATGTCAAAATGGTATTAGAAGTACCAAACTGGAATGATGCTTGCCTCAATAAAAGGACCAGTTGCTTTTTTTTTAATTTTTTGCTGGCACTACTTCACAGTCACTATGACGAAGGTTGAATACAGTTAATATATCTGAATGGGAAAAAGGAAATTTCATAGTTCTCTTTGATATTTTTTCTCACCCTATTGTTGACCTTCTGAGCCCATTAACCATATGTACATAAACAATATAATTGTGACTTGTGTTCAGGCCCTTGCCTGTGTTTAGTGAATTATCACCAGGATTGTCTACGTCCTGGTATTGTCAGTGTTGAATTCTCCCATGGACCAACGCATTTTATATCCCGGGATGTACTATACTTTACTGTATGACGTGGTGTGACAAAAAGGCACAAAGCATGGTACTCCATGTCATCCTGTGTTATATACCTTCTATTGCTACTAAATACAAAATAAATACATTTTGTAGCTGTGTTTGCATGGGTGGATGTGTGCACGTACAGTAGGTGCCAATGGTGTTACCAGGTCAGCGTCTCTCAGCCCATTAACTCTCCATTCTTAATGGGACAGACGGATAACAAGATATGGAACATGATGAATCCGACTGGCTTTGTTCCCTGTCTTAACACTGAATAGTCATCACTCTACATTTGACAAATTGACATTCATATCTAGTTATTTGGCACCTTGATAGAAGCAGCAGACTCAAGGTTATATGCACGTAGTAGCTGTGTGCTTTGTAGTATAACCGAGACAGAGCCTATTTATTAGTGCTTGATAAATGCAGTCTAGCGGATGAAAAACGGATGAAATTCATCCTCATCTGGAATATACCAGAACATGTTTATTTATTGCGATATATAGTTTTTGTAAGGAAGTAGCTTATTCAATCTCAATAAGATGCTACACTCATTATGAAGATATAAAATAGTGGCCTCGCTCTCTTGAGAAGGAAACAAAGGGAGCACTTGCTTAGTAAGTCGTAATATAATTGAGTGTGCAGTCATTGATTTTTTTTGTCTCTCCTCTCTTGCAGGTAAGTGGATGTGTTTTGCCGCGAGGGGTCCGAGGGGCTGTGGGGTGGTAAGTGTGGAATCATTTTGAACACAAAGTCATTTTTCAATGCAGGACATTGTCCCACTCTTCTTTATACCCAGACATGCTGAATGGACTGCTGCTAGAGACCATAGATTTTCACTTTATTCTCTCCACTGAATAACTTCTGTCTTCTTTTGGAAGCAGATATCAGATATCTATGTTTTTTGTGTGTTAGGTGAAAAGCTGACATAAAATGTGTAGGATTGATGAAGGAGCGTTCACTGTGCTTAAAGTCAATTTTAATAAAAGCAGCTAATGGATTTTGCAACCATCAATAGCATCTATCAATGTTCATATTCTTAACGTTTTCAAATGATCCACCGCTAACGAAGAGGCGTACGTCTGCGGTTCTGCTGTAGCTTGTATTGACTGAAAACGGGTAATACTGACAATAGCAAAGCACCCGCATCGTAGTAAAAACTCCCCTTGGCACATTTAGAAAACATCTTTTTTTTTTCATAGAATAATAATGTGAATTACACGTATTAAAAAGACATTTTTTTTATATTCACTAACATGGCTTCTCTGCTCCCTTCCACAACACATAAGATGACAGTTACTCCTTCTCGAGCCTTAACGCTTTCTCTCTTGGGATTAACCTCTGTCCACTGAAAACACTGTTAAAGCCCCAAACCGGAGAGCTGAATAACGCTAATGACTGTGCAGCTGGCATCTCTCTATTTTGTGAGTGACACAGAGATAAAGCGTAACACAAAGTGAACGTGAAATAATTGTTTAACGGACAACCTGACAAGCAAGACAAAGGCTGAAACGGGCCAAGTAAGACCTCTTCCCTTTGATTATGCAAAGCAGTTCTCCTTGCATCTCACAGTGCATCGTGGGTAGTCATTAGATAAGTCTCAGTGATTGGCCAGAGACTTACGCTTTTGTGAGTTTGGAGTTGTCCGTTCTTCTGCCAGCAAAGGTAATGAGAGCGTGTTTGTACAATGTGCAGCTGACAACTGCTACAGATGATTGTAGTCATTTTATATAAATTAATATAGACACTGTGTGACCCATAGCCTAATTATTATTAATTATTATGCTCTGTATCGTTTCATAAAATGATCCTTTATGAGCTTTATATATAAGCATCACTAGCAGGGGACCACTGTAGAATGTCTATACAGCCAGTAATGAGGAGATTAAAGTTAAATACAAAGAACACATACATATGAGTCAATAATCATAAACCGTGCACTGCGGCGCAGATTTATTTTATTACAGTATCATTCTTTGGACGAATAAACATTTATTGAGTAAATGTCCAAGAGCAAAGCCAACATCGTGAAAATGGTGGTGTTGTATTTTTTTTTTTAGTCGAAATCCACTGCAGCCCTCTCCAGTGGTTTTTAGAGCACAATATAGACAAAAGACAAACCGTGCTGCAGGTAGAAGCAGCCAAGGAGTGAGCCGAATGAAAAACACACATGTCCTGCAAATTTGAAAAGGTCACACTGTGGACACATCTCCACATGTGCGTGGTCCTGCATCTGTTAGGCTCAGCTCGGCTCCTCACTGCGCATGTCCACCACACGGCACACACACACACACACAAAGACAAAAACTGTATCCCTAAATGTTTCAACGCTTCAATACATATTTGATCACAGGCAGCAGGGAACTGAAGAGCTATGGAATTGATTATGTGGTGCATGATGCTAACAAAGAGGGTTTCCGTTGCTTTATTTCAGCCTGTTTGCTTAGTTTAATGTACTTGCTTCTTGTGTCTTAACATGACTCTATATAGAATAGTTTAGTTATTCTGTGCACATGCATTGAACCCTGGTCTTTAGCCAAGTCACATTCACACACATTCATTTTCTCTATTGAAATCAGTCATCAATTATCCAAAAAAGTTCCAATGTCGTGTAGAAAAAACAGCTTGATGTTGTTTTGTACTACTGCTGTCCAGCATCAAATGTGTGTTAATAAAGGTCAGGATACCCAAGACACATGTTATGTGGTTTTTACAAATTGAGATTGTAGCTAATTCAGCACCACAAAATTAGTATTTCAGTTAGAGCACGAGGAGAGTATCGTCTCATTTTAGCGATTGACCTTTTCCATTTGATTTCTCCCCCCTGCAGATGTCAAAAATATCAAGATGTTAGAGGAAACAATTAACCTTGATTCAAAACGATTTACATATTTTAATCTGCTGCATCGATTTAAGTTGTATCAAAAAATTTTTTTATGAGCTGCACCGCTTCTTTTTGATCCAATTTTTTGAACCGATTGTCAAAATATCACATCATCATCAATAATTAATCACCAAATCTCTGGATGTGAAAGCTATTCCAGAGAAGTGGCACAGATCTCCCGAAGTTAAACACAGAACTGGGACAGCTAATAATCAGTTTTTTTCTTCTTTCCAAAGCCTCAGCCAGAAATATCCACACAGTACTGTCTCTATGTTTCCTTCTCACAACATTTCAGATTCAGATTTTTTTTTTTTAATCACTTGTCAGTGATCCCCTCTCAGTAATCTTGTTTGGTGCACACACACACACTTTCACACATGATGCATACACACGGGTGGATTGGGAGTTGGTTTGTTCAGTGTGCAGAACACAAACACGCTACTGAGAAGCCATGTGTCCCAAATTAGACCTTTAAGAGTCACTGACATTCCAACTGGAAACAAAAACAAAAAAACATTCCTTCTGACGTTGTGTGCATGCATGCAACATATTGAATGTCTCTATAAGACCTCTGCAATGCTCATATTAACCCCCGTTAGAAATCATACAGTATTGCATTATGTAATGTGATCCACTGTAGTGGCTTATTTCTTAGGAAAACATTACAGCATAAATTGGTATACAAACGCTGTCTTCGGAAGGAAAAACCTAATCAGGATTCCAACAGGAGACAAAGCTGCGTGTTTGACAGCAAATCCCTGGAATCTCTAAGCGTGGCAGTAAGGAATGTGTGTCGGAGCGCGTGTATCACGTTCAGATGGCCTATAGCTGACATGACAGTTCACTAAGCCTCTTAAGCCGACCCTCCACCACAACTGTGTTGTGTTGACGTTATCTATGGCAGGAGGCTGCACTTGGAACAAAATCACTCGATTGTCCACCCACATTAACACAATTCTCATTATTTTGAGTGATTTCTTTTACTGGATGTCAGTTTTCTCTACAACCTTTTTTTTTGCTTCCAAATTGGTACTTTTAGAAAGGAAGCACAAAGAGCATAAAAATGGAAATAATAATGTAGTGATGAACTGCATGCTCCATGTCTCCTTGAGTTGTGGTGCTGCCTGAAGCTCCTATAGTGAATATACATATTAGAGGACAGAATAAAAGCTGGGTTGATGTTTTGTTTACCCGCGTGAAGGAAACATTAAAGTGTTCTGCAATGTCTGTGAAAAGACAATATAAGTAGTAGGGGGCTGGAAGAAACAAACATTCATGAGACATATAAAACAATATGCATATGTGGAAAAGATGAAAGTGCTGTCGTGTGTTTTATTTCACATGAGAGAGATGACACTTGTGAAACACGGCTTGAGGAGGGAGAGAGATGAGGACGATGCTGTCTGGATCCTTTATGCAAACCTTTTTTTTTGTTATGCCAGTAATTTTATTTATAAAAAAAAAAGATAAAAGAATACCGATACGGATGCTTTTATTATAGATGCAAAGCCAGTATTAAACATTACCTTTTCATCATTTAAGTAGACCCAGTGTTGTTCTGCTCCTGTTTGTTTCAATGTTTCCTACAATATCCCGCCATGCATTCCTTCACCAGTCTCCAATTATACCTATTTGGCTAATATTTTAGCTTGCTAACATTTCTGTCACCGCCAGTGTTTTGTCTTACAAATGTGCAAACATAGTACCGGTATGTTCGTGTTCGTGATCACAGTGCACAGCACCCAGATGCCGGCAAATTCTCAGTTGAAACAACACAGATCTTTAATCAAGCTCCACAATTACAAATTTACTTAATGATAATAATGATACCTACTTATTAAAACCTTATGGATTTAAACTTTTTTCTGTAAGTGTGCCGTTTTTGACAACCTTATCAGCGATTCAGGTGTGCAATATTCCAAACATTTTTAGGTTTCACATAAATGCAACATCACAGGTACGTCTGTACGTGTCTGTCTATCTGCATGTGATGCACATACTCGCATAATCTGCTGGCCCGCGTCAAGACCAAAATCCTGTGTGCCCTGGCACACAGGACTGTATCAGTAGCTTTGACTTAAACTGGGGAATTCAGTTAAACCTCATACGGGGAGACCAAAAACAGCCCAAAAAACCACGGTAGCTGTTGACTGGATGATCATTCAGTGTTTTCCCCATCATGGTTTGGCATCTTTGTCAAATCTGTGCAGCGGTGGTGAGACTGGGTTGACATTGCCATTTCCTCACAGACCTGCGGTTAATCGATTAATTTTGCCCTACTGTGTTAAACTTGTCGAATGTAACTAATAAACCCTACAATTCCTCATATCGCTTTCTAGAGTTGTTACACAGACTGAGAGACACTATTCACGAACAAGTAACCATGTAATATAGTTTGGGGATACTTGTCATACAACACTAAATATATCTTGTGATCATCCACAGTGGAGGAACATCTTAAGGAGATGAGCATTTGATGTGACTTAAGTGAAACCACCATAACAACGACATTATCATTTGCATATCTAACACCTGTCCAAACTGACAAACTTGTCAAGATCAAATGAGGTTCAGTGGTGTCGGAATGTAAATATTAAATTAGGGGGGAACCGCGAAGCCTTCTTCACATGAAGAGGGTGTCAGAGAAAGAGGTAGTTGTCCTGCGATGAAAATCTTGCAGATAAACATCCTTTGTTATGGTAATTAGATGACGTGGCGGATGACAGCTATTGGCTGTGGCAGTGAAGTGTGCTCTTCAGGAGCCAATGGCTTTTGTTATCAGTGGCTGGCAGATGGAAAACCCATAAAGAAATGCAAGCCTACAAGAGGCACTGGGCCTTGAACAGGTTTTTATGTGGGACTCATTTTGCCAGCCAGAGTGAAAGAAGAGAGAGATGTGGTTGTCTCTAAAATGGCCTCACACTAAATTTTTTGAGGAGAAATGGAAGTCATTATTATTACCTCGTTCAGAGTGGGATCATCAGTTACTTCATCGGGTTATTTTTGGCTTGATCACAGGTTTTTGAGGGTTTCATGCTGCATGTAATATGTTTTTTTTATTATTAAAAGGCTAGACAAAGTAATGAATTTTTGTTATATTTAGTGTCTCTCTTCATTGAACGTCAACTCGTAAAATCTCCAGGGGGATTTGGTGGGTTTATAACTGTGTGTATTTGTCAAATGTAAGTAAGTACTGGCACTCCACTGCTGTTTGTGTTTACTTAATTATCTCTGTCTGCTAAATGCATTATCTATCACCTTTGCACAGCTGCTACACTCAGAGCCTTTAGAGCCTGTTGTATGCTCTGCCCAAGTGACTTGAGAAAAAAAAACACATTTCACATTTCCAGTGGAGTCTGTTTATAAATGTTCATTTGCCCAGATTTGTGTGTGTGTGTGTGTGTGTGCATGTGCTCCTTTATTTGAGTGCTAGTTGCATTGCCTGTTTGTTGAATCTGCCCAGTAAATTGAAAGGGATGACTGAACAGGCCCACTTTCTTTTGCAGTGCAAGTCAATCAAGACGTCAAATAAAACGTCATATGCAATGCAAAATAAAGACCATAACCACCATATATGTGCAGTATTTACTGTAGGGTTGTTGGGGGTTTTTTTTTCATCGTTATCTGCTTTTCTGTCCTAGTAATTTCTTCTATTTTGTTCTCTACACCAGAGACAGGGGTGTTTCCATCCTGATTCAGTGGGAGAGCAGCATTGCTAATAACTTCTGGAATCAACTGCTATTCCTGGCAATCACAGACCCCAAGTCTGATCAATAGGAGAGACAGAGGCAGCAGGCTGCCATCCAGCCCAGCCCAGATAGCTGCTATTAGAGTCCCCTTAGCCACTAACACCAGAGCCACATACTATCCCTCTGTGGTCTCTTCCTCACATACACCACTGACAGATGACTTATAGAGCCATGATTATGAGCCTTAAATTTAAGTTTGTTTATTCCTCAAGATGGGTTCAAGGTTTGCATGGTTGTTTGTAATCAATCATTGGAGTACACTGATTTTTTCCTATGAATTGTACATTTTTTTTCCCCCAGCAGCTACTTTTTGTGCCAGCTTACTTGAATTCTCTCATTATCAACAAAACATCCTGAACACTCAGTGCTGTTGCCCACAGTATAGTGGCAACTACCATTTCCATTGTAATCTATAACATATGCGCCATCACTGAGGCCAGTACAGTTCAGTCATTTCCAGAGGAAGCTTTGCTTGCAGAAACCCACTGGCAAACAGATGGAGTGCCAACTGGAAGTGTTTCCTAGTGCAAAAAAAAAAAAAGAAGGAAAAAGAATGGATAGCGCAATAAAATCTAAGCACATATAATAAAAAATAGCTTGTTGAGAGCTTCAACCTCTGAGAGCTTTCTTGCCATGATCCATGTACGGGTCAGCCAGAAAAGATATGTAAGTGAAAAGGGTGCAGCAATTAGCTATTTCTATTTTTTTTTACACCAAGAGCAGTCATACAAAGGATAAAATAGTGTGCAGAGTATCCTCATATGTGACCTTTTTAATGGCTTGGGTGCTCAACCCATCACTCCATTTCTAAGAGATGCAGTGCCCTCTTAGAAATGGAATTAAAGCAACACAAAGGATCCGCTTTAACATGCCTGGGGAGATGAGGCAGTGGTTGTGTTCTCAAATGTAGGCAGAGATGTTTTTTTTTGAGATGTTACATTATCAATCTTGACTTGGATTTCGTATATTGCTGTTCAGTCTTGTTGGGCTGTCATATCCTGGACACGGTAGGGTGGATAAATGAAGATGGCTGTAGCAGTGCTGTCCCTCTGTGGGAATCACAGTTCATCTTTATTCTCCTGTTTTCAGGCTCTCTTTAGTCATGGTTGAACTGCACATTTTCTTGCAATATAGATTCAATTAAATTTTTATTCTGCATTGGTTTTAATTTACCTAAACACACAGATGTTATTTGACCAGGCAAACTACCATAATCCTTTGATTTATTTCCTCTTTGGGAAAACAACTCGCACAACAAGCGATGCAGGAATTCCTTCTAACACCTAAATGAATACTATACATCTCATTACAAAGGGGATTTAGCCCAAATTTAGTAAAGGGACTTAGATTAAAGCTGAGTGCCTAATCCCTCTTCAGCCCATAGCTAAACCCTATTGATGTATCGTTCTCTCTCGAGGGGTAGAGGGGATCAATAGGCAAACAGCATCATTGATCCTGACTGCTTTGAAGTCATGTCTCTCGCAGCCAGAGATCCCCATCTCTCAGATCCCTGCTGTCGCACAAACCCTCTGTCCCCTGCTGCCTCGACTGGTTAATGGCTGTCATAAAACAGCAGCCTGTTTACAGAATATACGGCTGTGTATAGGGAGTTAGCGAAAAATTTTACAGACTAAGTAATTCATTTTATACTTGTATCAATGCACTCGCAGTAATGGGAGATGTGCATTCATATTTCTTTTTAAAAAAAAAGGAAGTGATGAACTCATTAATACCACAATAATTTTTATTGAATAGATGTCCAGTATTGTATACATGATGACTGAAAGGTTTTAGGGAAAAGATGAGGCTCAGTGATGAGGTATGAAGTCCTAATATCCTGAGTTTTCACCACAGTAACATGTCCCAGATGTGCAGCTGAAGGCTTTTGGGGAAGGTTTCACCAGTGACATCATTGAAAATGGCCCAGACAGGCATGGGCATCCCTCCGACGCGCAGACCACCATATTATTATGTGGTTCTCTGCAGGACTTCTCTGTCTCTCTTAAAAACCATTTGTAACAGAAGCGAGATTCAATTTACCCGAGGTGTGGAAATCCAACTTTTCCAGCACAGCATACAGATAGCGATCGTTTCACTTAGAGAAATGCAACAAAGCAGACTAAGGCTATTTTTCTGTTTTCCTAAAACCTCTGCCTTCAGTTTTCTCAGAAACAAGTTTTTTCTTTTTTTTATTCTGGAAAACCCTATTCCTCTCCCTTCTGCCACAATGTGCTGACAGAAGCAGTTATCACAGCTCCCAATAATGTGAGCGTTTCCACTGGTGAGCACAATAAAAGGCTTTGGGAAGTCTTGTCAAATCCATTTATTTCACAACAATGGGGTATAATGGAGAAGACACACTGGGATTTTTCATTCCCTGGTTCTGTAGTAGAATTAGTTATTTCTTTGATTTTTAGCCCAAAAAAAAAAAAAAAAAGTAGTAAATGACAGCCAATGTTATGTCAGCATTTTATATGATGATGATTTGAGATGAGTAAAATCATGTGTATGTTTTGTTGAGTGCATCTATTTTGAGTTGAGGCTTTCTATTTAATTCGATTGGATGGAGAAATTTATTCCAATATCATAAATATACGTGTGTATAATGTATTATATACTAAAATTATTTAAAAAAAAAATACTTCTGTAAATCACCTTGTATAAACAACTGATAATATTACAGGTAGCTGCATTTTGCTAATGAGCTCAGCTCATTAGGATCGCACTGTGTTGTGCCCTGTCAGGCTCACTCTACCAGTAAGATGTGCTTCACCACTGAGAAAGGTACAGGCAGGGATTTTTTTGAAAAGGGAAGGTAACAACAAATCTACTAAAAATCTAGGCAACAAAGCTAAAGAGAAACACATTTAATCTCTACAGCTAATGTTAACCTCTGAGCCTTTAGTTATGTGAGGATTTCCATATATGCAATCAATAAAATACTGAATTACATTAGAGTAAATGCTTTAATACCTCTAGGATTAATAGGATTCGACATGTAAACATGATCAAAATACCCAGCATTTTTAGCCTATTAAATCCTGCAACACACAGGTCATACGTCACCGCTGTTAAACAGTAAAAGTAATGATCTAAACCACAACTGCCTCTTTACGTTCATATCCATGCATTATGCTGGGTGACAGGGGACATAACTGACCAACAGAAGCATTAATCATCACAGACCCCTTCAGCGCCTTTTAAAGCACGTAGGTGTACGATGACCTTACTGACATTTTTACATGTAGATGTATTCTGCTGCTGTCTTCTCTGCAAAGTTCCACATGTATTGATTCAAACAAAGATCAGTGGAGGCCACAGTAAGCGACTGTCACTGAGGTAACAAAGATTTTTTTTGTGTGGATTTTTCAATCCAAGATCAATTCAACTGTGTGCTATCATGTACAGTGTAAATTAGATGACCCTTCTAACCTAGATCTAGATAGTGCAGAAAGACTCATTACTACAATACTGTAGACCACATTCTCAGTTGGTCCCATTAGTTTCACTCACACTGAAGTGAAGACTTAGCTGTGGTCTTCTGTCCATCAGCGGACTTCTAATGAAAATATTCGGAAATATTCTACTTTGCCTGATGTGTTATTACTGCAGTAAAGTAAAACTGTCTTTAATGTGTTGCGTATCTTTCCTGATGCCATATTCAAGTCACACTGGGTTCCATATTCAGCAGTGAATAGTATTGACATTGCACTTATATATTTTAAGATGCACAATGGATGTGACCTATCCTGAAGCTGATGTGAAGCTTTAATGTAGGTAGACTCGGTCCTCAGATGTATACACCCAATGTTTGCGCGAATTTATTTCCCCTCATCAGTTTGTTTGTGTAGAGACAGGCGTCTTTGTCTGCAACCTTTCACAGTCTGAGCCTATTTCATGCCCCTGTCATTCTGTTCATAGCAGCCAACACCAGCAGTCCCTGCCTGGAGGGAGTTGTTTGTTTGAAACAGGCGGTCGATGGCACAGATTACCCAGTGAGACTGTAATTACACTGAAATCTAAAATGGCAGCACATAGTAACGGATGAACTGGTCAATAAGTCACATTGCAGCCTTCCAGTGTGAATCCTGCATTCACACATCTGGTAATTTCCAAACCTCTTCACGGTTAATACTCTGAGTGTAGGCAGCAACAACAACTGATTGTTGCACTGTTAACTTAAATATGAAGTTGTCTCTGAAATCTGTGCAATTGTTTTTCTGTGTCAAGACAATTGCTCATATTTTCCTGGCGGTTTATTTCAACAGGGAGATAATGAGGGTTGAGTTAATTTGAGAGAGAGAGAGTCGAAACAGGGTTTCAACATCTGCATACTCTAATAAGGATATGCATGAGCTCTATCAGGAGATTTACACAGTCATAAGGCAGAATCATGGTAACCTCGGTAACCATTTTTCATCACAAGAACTTACACGCAGCAGACAATGCAGCACATTTTCACTACAGCGACGTTCAGCGTAGTTCTGTTCATTTATATCATCTTGTTGTTGTACTTATACAGTAAAACTCACCAGAACTATTTGGACTTAGCAAATATTCAACTGAACCATTGTCCATTTAAAGAAATGTGTTGGTCTTACCAATAGCCTTGCACCTATATGTGTGATGTATATACATTGATTCTAATGTGACTGAAGAGAAAACATGAACGTAGGGCTGCTGCTAATGCTAATAATGTTAATGATTGATGATGTGATGACCATCACAGTTTCCAGGTTTCCGGGATGTGTATCCTCCATGAAGATATTCGCGACAGCAATATATTCATTAAAACACTTAACAGGTTCAAGCTTTGATAATAGTTTTTGAGATTAAAAGCCCTCACAGGGGTGCTCCTGTGTGTCTGTATTTCCTCGGGGATTAGCTGGGACACAGACATGTACTTGAACAACTCCTTGGCCCTCACATAGCTTCTCTGAGCATAAATCGCTGCGGTATGGTAGAGGCCAGTAAAACCAGGGAACTGATGTCACCACCCAGCAATGGCCTCCCGCTGCCCTCGTTGTTACTGCTTCTTTTCCTCCTCTTCCTAGTCACTGAAGACAACTGGGACAAAATCTGCCTCCCAGATACAAAAGTTGTATAGAAAGATGAGCCTTTCTTTTGCTGTGCTCTTTGGTCTCTCTCGGCCTGTCTCTCTACATTGCTCTCTCTTTCTGTCTCTTTTGCTTTTAATATTCTCTCTGCCTGCTCTGTATTCTCAAACATGCATTCTTCTAATTGATGATGAAATCTTATGGAACCACAGTAAGATACAGACGCCTTAATGCCAAAGGGGGGGACTACATAAATCTGTGAGACAGCTTAAATCTCAACTTTCTCTTTAAAATTATTATTTTAAATACCAATTTACATCTCTGTGAATGTAAAGCTTATGAGGATATTTTCTCGTTAAATTCAGTCAGCTATTGTTTACATTTTAGGCGACGCATGCGCCTCCACCAGAACTTCTTTAGTTAAAGACTTCAATTCCAGACTTAATTTTGCAGTATTGTACAGTAATTCCCATGAGAATGTAAATGCATGCATTATAATTTTAATGGGTTTAGCAGTCATCCATGGCTTATACAGAGTCTCTGTGGTTTGGACCTGCTTATTATTCATGAGTTCTTGGTAATTGTGATTATGCTTTGTTTCTGAACAAATTTAATACCGCTATCACAATGAATTCAAACCTGTATGACGTCCGTATGTAAAACTGAACCTTTCAGACTGTTTCATTCAGATAATTTTTTTTTTTTTTTGTGCCTCAGACTGAGACAGCCATCAGTGAATCTGGATCTTTACCAAGTGACCATTAAACCAGCCTCTTTTAGATCACTTTACTCTCCTCCAGCCTTGACAAAGTGCCTTTCATCCAGGTCGACCTTGCCCTTGTATCTCTGCTTCTTAACCGCCACCGGCACGTTGTTACAGGAGCACAGATGTCTTGTCGAAATGGCCAGAGGACAAAGCGAGAGAGCATCATAAAATGAAGAGAATTATTTATTTATCTGCTAGTTTATTTATTTTCTCTGTCACTGCCATGTCGTCGTAAGAGTGGGACATGGCAGTGCTGGCCCTGGGGAGGGGACGAAGATTTGTGGGCAAGGATGCTTGAGTGAATACTGGAGAGTGGAGGCAATCTTATGCCTGACCTTTTTGGTATAGCATATAATACATCCGAAAGGAGCAATACATTAAGAAAATGACATTTTTATGATTCTTTTTTTTTTTTTTTTTAAATGAAATAAGTACAGCATGCCATGTAAAGAGAATGATACAGATTAACAGTGTAAGACTATAGCATGGCAATAAGCATAGTAAGGAATAAGAATAAATTACACATGCAGTGCAGTAAAGGAAATGAGGTTTTTCATATCTTTGTCAACTGTCCCGTTAACTTCATCTACATATGTAAGGGAAGTTCTGGCAAGGCGGAGGGAGCAGCAGATGGTACTGTCACCTGGAGTGTATGTGCAATGATAGATGGCCACCTGCGCTGGGTTAGTTTAGCAAAAGGAGTTTGGGCACTTTATTATGTGTTACATATTGGAACTGTGAGCTAAATTGTCTAAAGCTGCTCCAGTGTGCTCTCTCTAGTCGCTAAGGAGATTACAGAGCCATATCTAGGGGAGCTGCTGTGTGGAAAATACAGGTACTTAAAAATCACTTTAATCTGAGTGCAAGGGGATAATCCCCATAAAGCGATGCTATGCGTACAAGTTCGCATACAAACTCATCCACAGTATGGAAAATTTTAGATCTTACTACTTTCATTAATTCCGCAGTAGTTTTACCACAGTGCGCAAGTTAGTGCTTATCTTTTCCGTTTCTCGTGGGAACATCATCATCAAACACAGGGAATTATTTTTTTCTGTAATCTGTGGTTCACAAATAAATTAGCCAGTAACCGCAATTGTGTGAGGATAAACATAGAGTAGTTTTACGCCTGTAACTTGTCTTGGCAAAAGAACATCCTCTCTTAACCTAAAAACTTGCCTAGACATCATTATAGATATGAGAACAAACACAGGACTTAAACATCTCATCAAGCGCACTTGTCCGAGCTTGATTTGGGATTCAAAAATTGACAGTGGGGTGGAGTGGTGAGAGGACTTGGCAAATTATAGGGCAATAGCTTCTTCCATTAATTTGATTTGAGAGGTTTTCGCTTCATGACACGTGCTCGGTAGCTCTGAATCACTAAACATTCAATAACACGTTGGCAGCTTTGGGAAAATATTAACATGGTAAAAAAAAAAAAAAAAGTCCCTACAATTTAGATTTTTAGATGTCATTTTCCCTGTGGAGCAAAGTATGGGTAATGCTGCACCAATACGCTGGCATATGACAGATAGGGTTATGTAAGTGATATATGTGTCCTGCAGTTGTCTGGTTTTGACAAATCAAATCAGTACTCTCAGCATAAGGTGTTGATTGGAGCATCTGTTGCAGTGTCCGCATATGTGCATGTAACCATCAAATATTAAACTGTACACTCCTCTACAACCTCAGCGGATCACCAAAAGAAACTGCAGATCTTATATCCTGCTCTCCGTCCAGCTTCCCTTTATTGTTTCTCCCCTAGTAAAGAGGGGGGCTCCTTAGAGAGCTGTCACCTGTTGCCATCCATTATCTCTCTGCCTAAGCTTTGGATGGCTGCGCACCATCAGCCTGTGGAGCACAATCGGACTCAGGGTCAGTAGGTCCTACAGTCAAGACGGTTCTCTCGCACCACTGTAAGCCTCCAGGGGCCTCCCAGTCGACGGCACCATGCCGGTGAAAAAATGTCACCGAGCTCACCTTTTCTTCCACCCACTACCCCACAGAAAGCAGTAGCGCAGTCTGTCACTTCTGCCCATTAAACTGCAGACTTTTGTTGAATGATAATCCCATTTCAAGTTAATTTTAGTTCACTTTCAGATATCATTTTCAGAGTTGCCCTTTTTTTTATCTGCAGTTAGATTTACCCCACCACTGTTTGGCTGGATATTACATTAGCAGAGTCTGTTTTAGCTGACAGATTTTAAGTTTTTGTCTATATTGCACATCCGTTCCTACTTGATGTGTGGAATCAAGCACTCTGTTCTCTGCATATGGATCAATTGAAATCTTAAAAGGTTAGAGGAGCTGTTGATGCTACTCACGTTGTAATGGATTTAAGGATTACTCTACCTCGTGTCAAACAAGAAACAGTCGCAGCTTGTTTATCTGAGTTTTTTTATTATCTTGAGGCAATGTGAAGGGAATGTCAAAGCCATTTATTTTAACAGGCACCTATCATTTTGCTATTAATTATCTCTGTGGTTATGATGTGTCATTGTAATTACTGCACCGCCAAAATAATTTTCCACAGAAAACCCCTTTCAGGATTTTAATGAAGTGAGCGCGGCACTCCTGGGAGTGAAAGACTGGATGCAGCAAGGAATGCATGATTAATCCTTAAAATGCCTCTGGAATGCACTTCTTTGGTCGCGATCCAGTTTCGGATCAAAGAAAACAAAGAAAAAAACTTGTGTACTTGTCCCAGCAGTATTATTGCCTTTGATATGATTAATTGTTTAATGAATGCGATAATACACGCCTGTTACTGCTCCTCATAAATCATCATACAGTTCTTACAATAATAATAATTATGTAATCTGTTTGTTTTCTTATAGTCCTAAAAATAGAATGTATATTGCTCCGTTTGAGGCCATTGCTAACAAATTAGTTATTGTATGTTAGTTAGTAGGTAATTCCCATGTTTGATCATAAATCATTGCAACCGTATTAGAATTTATTTAATAGAAAATCCCATTCATGCAAAACCGCATCATTTAAAAACCGTGTGATTTGTCATTCTGTGTAATCAGACATTCCCTTTGTTCACTGGTTTGCTGTCTTTACATGTATCCTTTTTTTTTTTCTTTAGCGGGAACTCTTTAGTCATCAACATGAGCCCATCAAGATCAGAGCTTTGAACTGAGAGGAAAATGTTCTGTAATAGGAATGGGGTTAAATATTCATCAGGAGGTCTATGACTTGAGAATGGAAGATTTGGGAATTATGTCCAAAAGTTTGCAGTGTAACTTATAAGTTCTGATATCTCATGGTATCTCATCTCTTTCTCCATTTGAAATTTTAAGTAAGTGGGTCAGCTTGAAAAAGGCAAATGCTTGGTGCAGTACTTTGTACTATATTGCTTTATAGTACTGCCATCAAGCCATAGCAATAAATGCTTAAATGCCTTTATGGAATAAAAAAAAAAAATGTAAAAGGGAGAAGACAGTTCATAACCTTTAAAAGGTTCTGTACGGTTTTAAATTTCTTCCACCTACATATTCAGTCAATTGTCCCAGAATGCCTTGCAAGCAGTCCAGTCTAATAACCACAGCATCGTTTGTCAATAAGCAGCAGCCTTTCACAAAAAGGAAAAGGTCTTGAGACGTTTGTTGGCCTCTGTAATAATGATATCCAAGTTTTATTAGCACGTCCGTTTGTTCTCTCTCTCTATCATATCATATGCACACACAATTGTCACAAGCTCTGGTTTCTGACTAGTTATGGTTGCCGCAAGAAGCAACTAATGGGCCACAATGTTTTAAACAAGAAGAAATAACGTAATTACATTACAGTATTGTGAGGAGTTGTCATAGCAAGTTAGCAAGCACGTTTGAATGGCTGTCATTGTGATCTATTTCACATTTGTGAGGCAGTACGATTGTTCATGAAACAACACCTGATAATTTTCTCCTCATTACACCCTAAGTCATAAACTAGATGGCCTCCTAGTCACTCGATCCTTGCGCCACGTCATATGGCGAACATAAGTTGAAACATGCACTGAATTTCCTTTTATCAGCAACTTTTCCTGTAAAGTGATCTGAGTGTACTGTCTGTGTGACTTAAAATGTCAGACATACACACACACACAAAGGCATGTAGCCCTCCAACGGTCAGGTGAATCACAAACCACAGCCATTGTCCCCTCCCCCCCCTCTCCGTTAAAGACAAACACATTTGTATAAGTATGCTCACACAGTCCAAAACGCTCCAAAATATTGATTTATTTTTTAAAAGGAGTACAGCGTACGTTCATCCACATGTAGCATATCTGTTACAAACATTAGCTGTGTTGCATAAATCAAACATCTGTGTGTAATCGCTTTTCTAATGGAACAGAATCATATCAATTTATGAAACTAAGTAGAGGTCTCATTGGAGGCTTGGCTAAACAGAGTTTTAATGACTGCCTTTATATTCCATTGTATGCCGCTGAATTGTAATCTTCACAACCATGTAAGGATACATATACACGAGTATACTGAGCCCAGTGGGACATGCCATAGCCAAAGAAGTGTTGCTTTTAAACAATACATGCCATGCAGGAACAATATTTGACCTTTACTGTAATAGAAAGGAGTCAAAAAGGAATAAGTCAAGAGAAATTAAACTAAATACTTCTACCATGATTCTAATATTTCTAAATACTAAGTAATTATTTTGCACTGCAACCAGCCTTTATGAGATTGAAATGCTGTACGGATGAGACGGTGTCCTCTTTTGGTTTGCTTCCAGGCCAGCATGTATTTTGGCTACATCTGACGACCTTTGTTGACTACCTTGTGAATCACAACCCTTCTTCATTCTCTCCTGTTTGTGTTTCACATCTCTGTTATTGACAGTAAAGTCGACCTGGAAGAGTCTTCACATTATTATTATTATGTGGAGTCTGTTCTCAGAATAGAAACGTGGCCTTTGGGCCAGTGCTTTTGATAAAAAACCTCCACCTTGAACCAGCCCCCTTTTTAGTGCACAGAGTTCATTCATTACATTGTGACAACTTGATGAGTGTGTCAGGCAGTTTAATTATAGTTTGTATTCTTAATATCGCCGTCGTCGTTACCTCAGGGTCTGATCGGATGTGGTGATTCACTGCTTTGATAAGGCAATGTGATGAAATGTTATTTCTTGTATAAATGCGGTAGGTAACAAGCATTTCCACGAGACAGATCATTGATTGTGGCGTTCACGTCAGGACTGAAGTGATTCCAGTCTGTTACGATTCAGAAAAAAGGCTGCAGGCTGCCAGCTTGTCTGTTACTCGTCCAACATTCTTGGCTTGTTAGAAAAGTAATAGACAGGCAGCTGGTCCCTGACTTGTTAAACATGGTATCATTAGCTTATTTCCTTCTTTCTCACCAGTATGCTGATGTTACTGGGGTAAAAAAAAAAAAAGAGCATTTCATTTCCACTGGTGCATGTGGGCCTCTGTGACGGCAAAGATTGCTGCAGGTGGTTAAAAAAAAAAAAAACAACCTCCCACTTTCTTTTTTTCCTGCTAGAGTGCCTGCTTGTGTTGACATTTTTGCTTGATCCTCAGTGCACCAATCATTCTTTTTTTGTTGTTGTTTTTAAGCACAGTCTTGCCATTGAAAGTGTTGCTCTGGATGCCCTTTTTTGTTTTTCTGCAGTCAAATTGAATTGAATTGATCGTGCTGAAACTATTTATAAAACATTTCACTCTGTGAGTCTGATTAAAACAGAATATTATCCTGCTATCAAATGAGTACGCTGCCATTAAAATGGAAGGAGGGGGAGTGTGTGAGACCATGTGTGAACGTATACACGTTGAAGCCACCTCTTTCATGTTCAGGAAGCCAATGTGCGTCATCTGAAAGCGTTGCAGCCTGACTGGGGTCATAGATCAGCTCAGATATTTGTCTGACAGAGTTTTTTTTTTTTGGGCTTCTTTGATGTGTCACTGTTACTGGCTGAACATGATGGGCTTTGTCTGGTGCTTTTCTTTATCACAAAGCCCCATGTTGCCTGGAATGGCTGAAAAAAACAACAACAACAAAAACAACAACAAATAAACCAGCTACTGCTTTTGAAAGAAAGAGGTGATGAGAGAAGTAGTCTGTCTGATGTTGTTTGTGTCGGCATGCAGATGCAGTGCAGTAATAAAAAAGGATTACTGACTGTCTTTTTAAAAAGAGGTACTGGATCTGAGAGTGTGTTGTAGTTGTTATGACAGCAAAGATGTAACCTTGGCATAAATGTAATTGTTTTCATGGCTGGCATTTTAAAAACCTGCGCTGGGAGACAGTGAAGACCTTGAAGGACAAAAAGCTGTGTTAAAGCCATAATAAGCATGAACCAGCATCCATACAGCATTCCCTTTTCATAGACAGTCAACACACTCACACGTGCATGCATACAAACAAGCAGGAACACACACACTCGATGTTTCATTTACATTCACACCAACACTTACAAACATCAGCGCACACACTCGCTGCCACACCTCGTTGCCCCTGCAACGATGAACACACACATCCATCACTTGTCAGGACAGAGTGAGTGTGAGATGATGATGGATGGTTAGATGTTTCCACAAAGCAGTGGAGGGGTGTGTGTCTGTGTGTGTGTGTGTGCGTGCGTGTACATGGATCCTGTGTTGCTGCAGAAGTTCGTTGGTTTTGCCCCAGGTGTTATCCCCAATCTGAAAGGGTTAATTGTTAAAGTCAGTCAGCATGAAAAAAGTCATGTTCAAGTCAGATGTGTAAACCTGCAGTTATTTATGACAGCTGAGCTGCTGCACAAGGGAGGATTGTTTTTGTGTAAAATGACTCCCCTATAACACGGGCTGCAACGGAGAAGACATCTCATCTACTGTAGTGTAAATGATCTGCATTTACCATGTTTGCTCAAATTTAGTTTTTAATTCAAACACAACTGTTTACACAGAAAGAGATAAATCAAAGGCTACGAGGCAAAGATGCTGCTGTAAGCAAACACTTTTGAATGAAAACTGGTGTCTGCACACATTTTTTTTTTATAATTTCTATGGTTTCTCGAAACATATTTTCACCTTGCCTGAAATAAAGAATGTCTCTGATAACGTCTGAATAATTTTTTTTACACCTATTTGAAATTAATCATTCTCCAGAGGAAGGGTATAAAGGGCAGAGCTTACCATCTCTAATAACTAATTCTCAAGGAAAATCCTGATGATTTCTGTCCACCAAATGTTTAATTCTCCAACACATTTCTCTTGTTGCAATTAGTCAGGATGAAAAGCTAAACTTTAAATAAAATTATTGAAGAACATTACATTCTATGTTCAGGTCACCTCAGGTTCACTCCTTTTTCTTTTTTTTTTTTTCTCCACTATTTATCTCATGAGGTGCAGCAGTTGTCTCAGGGTGTTGAGGTGTGAAGGTCATTCAGACAGTGTCCCCCTTCTTCTGTGCCAGGAACCGCAGTACCCTTCCCTCGCAAACATAGTCCACAGCATCACCCTGCAGGTGCCAGCCTGCAATCAGCGTGACCCCGGGTGGGGCCGCGGTTGCACGCCGATTGGTGCTACCCTTTCCCCACCTTACACAGACACCGCTTCTGCTGGCACCGCCATATGTTTTGCCATCGACTGTCATACATAGAGGGCAAAGGTGAGGGATGCCCAGCGGTATTATTCTGGCAGAGTGCTCTACCCCATCAGGGAATCGGACATGCTGTGACATATTTCCTGGTGTTGTGGTGTTATATTTTGACAGTACAGGTTGTTTAGGCATTTGCCTGTGGAAATGCACACTTACAGCATGTATATTTTTTATTTAGCTTCTTAAGCCTTATCTTTTGAAATAAATCCATTGGCCTTCCAATAGAGTGTTTCTTTTTTTTTTTTTGTCTATTTCTGCATCAATTTGGCCGAATGCTTGTCAGTGACTGCTGTGACTGCCTCAAACTTTTTGGTCTTCCTCTCTTTAGCCACGCAGTAATCCGGTGATTAAATAACCTATCACAGTTAGGAGTTACAGAGTGCAGACCAAAGATATGGAGGTAATGTTTCCTGTGGTGCTTCAGGTTCCTGCTTCCTGTCTAAGGGAGGAAATAGGACAGTGCTGTGATGGCCTGTGGAGAGAAAACAGAGAAACTCAATGGAAACATGGGGTGAAGGGGACCTGCTATTGTTGAACACAACACTAACAATTTTTTCGCTCATGGGAACAAACAGTAGTGTATGGTTCCATTATGTCAAACATTACGAGGATAAGCACAGTTGTTGATGGATGTTCATGGCTTATGACATGTGTGAAGTCTTGTTATGTTGTTGTTGTTGTTTTTACCTTGCCCTACCTATTGTATCTCGGTATTTAACAAGAGTTTGGCCTTTTCGTAACAGTCACTTTTTATTCCTAGAAAGAAGGTCTGAACTTGAAATGCAGTTGCCCAGGCGGAGCCCGAGATAAATTCCAGCATCGGAGAGAAACCAGCAGTTTCCCTGCTCTCTCATTTTCTGCTATCTTGGAGATGTTGTGTCGTTTCTTCAGCAAAGATGTAATTCTGAACATGAGCAGTGTTTAAAGAAGGACATAATCCTACATGGTATAGTGTTCCACCAAAATTGTATAATTACTGTCTCTGTCCACGTGTATTTGTGTTTCTAAATGATAAAATAGGCTGTCTGTAAAGCAGCAGAATGGTTGCTATTTCAATTCTTCAGGCAGATGTTACTATGGCGACGTAGAGAGTGACTTTATGCATTCAGCGTGTGTGTTAAATTACCTCTAAAAAGTGTCCAAGACCATCACCACCACTGTGACCTATGAGGAATCTATGGAGAAAAAAATATATATACACATCTGTCCCTGCTGAAGCACCACTTCACACAAGGACCTTTAGCAAAATAGCAGTCCATGCATTTAAATAGGAATATTATTATAATGACAGACCGTCACATCAAGTGTGTGTGTGTATGTGTGTACGTCGTCACATTGTGTGTGTGTCACATTGGTTTTGGAGAGGGGAGGGCTTTAGGCCATAAACCATAGCTACACTCTGACAGGTTTGAGAGTCCTGGTGGGGAGACAAGCCTGAACAGTTGACCTCATGGCTTGATCTTTATGTTAATGCCAGAGAATTTATTATCAGCCAGTTTGGGCCTCTGGGGTACCCGTACTGACTGAAATTTATGTGAGTCTAAGTAGGATGACGGATTGAGTGTTGATACATTTATGCTACCCTATTCTGTTCCCGTCAGCAGAAAAAGCTTCAGATCATTAGTGATTGAACAGGACAGTCTCATTCAAAAATGGTTTTTAGAGGAATGTGTGTAGGAGGCATACTGTGAGTGTGTCTGCTGTAACAAAAGAGGAAAGTGAGTGAGGGCTATGCGAGTGCTGCCAGTCAATCATGTCTCCTTTAATAGTAGCAAAGTACCAGAGCTGTAAAGCAGTTTTTTTTCCACATCTCTGGATGTGGAAAAAAAACTGACGCATTGATTTACTAAAACATGCCACAAATTACAGTTGGGGACACGAGATTTTGCATCATGGTTTTAATTTAGCAGAGTATTTACTGACACTGATGATGCACATTGGTCCTGCCGCCCTTGAGGTAGTTTTAATACACTGCTGCTAATAAGAACCTGATGCTGCGCTGATCTAAAGTAAAGTGGAAGAAAGAGCAACTTTCAGAAACTATTTTAATAATCGATTAATTGGCTCGAGTCCTTTTTTTCCAAGAAAAAGAAAATTCTAAAATTCTCTTTATTCCAGCTTCTTGAGTGTCACTATTATTAATTTCATAATTTGCGTTGTGCAGTAACCTATGGAGTGCTAAGGGTTACAGGGCTAGACAGTGTTGAGAGTTTTCCCTATCTGGTCATTTGCAGGTATTGAAAAAAACATGTCAAGTGGGAATTGGTGCTAAAGTTTAAAACCTGCAGGATGTTCTCACATTATTCCCCTTGACATAGCTGCCAAAGCTTGATACATGATAGAAACAACCCAAAAGAAAGTTTACTTAAAGAAACTTGTTTCCACTGACTATACACTAGTGGGGGCTGAGCCAAGTCCAGCTGTAGTTCAGTATGGACTATCCTTTAGCCAGCAGGGTGTAGAAAACATTTCAGTAGACAAGGAATAATAACTTAGTATAGGAGGTCATATTTCTCCTGATGATCAGTTTTTGCTTTGGACGGCTCTATAAAGAGAGGCACAAAAAGAGGGTTTTAATTAAATGAAAGGGTTTTCTTGTATATGGGCCTACCCACACTGACAGCATGAAATTGTTAGTTGTAACTGAGCAAACGCCTCAAACAATTTACCACCACAGAGGGCTTGAGATTGTCATTTATTCTCATTCACTTTGGTAAACGGATCGCAAGTAGCTGGCGATACGTCATTTTGACTGTCTGAGTGGATCCAGTGACACCTGCACGTCTGTAAAAGTAAAAACAGCGATACCTCATTAAATATTTGATATTGGCTGATAATGTGTCTGCCAGATCTGTTCGAAACCACTTCTAAAATGTGTTGAGTATTTTGCCTGTCAGCTGTCCACGTCTCAAGACCAGAACAAGATGGGTACAGTAAAAGGCTTTTTTAAATTGTTACGTAACTGAACTGCTGCTGAACTCAAAATGCAGTTCCTCGTCTGGACTATTGACACACCTGACTTCAGAGTAATTGCTGCAGTTAACTTAGATCAATTAGCAATCCCAAGCATCATTAGCTAACGTATACTTTGCTGGCAACACCATCACCGATTCAAAACACAGTGATAATTGTTAATGCTTTGGTAATGATTGGTAATAATTGTCTTGATTATATAGTAGGATGCTGATCAAATGATTCGAGGGCGATCAGAATGGGAATTGGTATTAAAACACAAATGTTTTTTTTCTCTCTTTCTTGTATGTCTGCCACGCTGTCTGGTCTCTGCGATGACTCTTCTTCTTTTCCACTGTGCTCAGGTAAGAATAAATGCCTTAAATATTTCCTTTTTATGTTGTCTTTTGGCTTCTGTCTCGTCAAACAAACATGCAACAGCAGCTTCTCATCATCATCTTAACGCCTGATTCTGTCACAGAGATACTAACTTGATTCAGTGAACCTTGTTTTGTTGCACTTTGATTCGAGTCGTTGTCTTTGGCAACCAGGTGAGAGACATCCTGTTGTTTCTGAATCATAAAACAAAATGACCTGAAAGTTTTTTTTTTTTTCTTTCACGATGAGTCGACCACTTCTCTAATTTATCAGCTTTGTATCACAGAGACAGAAAAAAAAAATTGGATGGATAAAGGCTGTGGAAAGAAGCTCCAAAAGGAAAACAGAAAAACAAGGTCACCTCGATCCTCCTATACGCTTCCATTGAGCAGTTGAGAATGGGGACGGGAAGAGTGTGTGTGAGACAAGATAACACACAAGGTTGGCATAGCGTAATTGAGATATCAATCAAGGAGGTTATTTCAGGGGTAATTGCTGGGGCTCTTTGGTTTATGTGTGTGTGTGTGTGTGTGTGTGTGTGTGTGTGAAGGAGAGACACGGAGAGAGAAAGACAATTTAATGTGAAAAACAGCGGATAGTCTTGAGAATCTGTCATTCATCTTTGTAGAATAGCCATTGTATTCATTTCCTTTTTTGTGCCTCTCCATACTGCTCCAAGGCTCCTGAAACGCTGCTTTTTTTATTAACAAAATAAATAAATACCGTAAGTAAGTCGGCTTCCTATCTGCTCCTTACAATAATAGTTTCGTATTTAGTCATGTTCTGGATCTATATTATTAAAGCCTATTTTTTTAAAAATGTAGGTTTTTTTGCACACATTTAGAACAAGGTTTTATACATTGTTTTCGGGAAGTCTACTGTATCTGTAGGGTTTAATTTTAAAATGATAGGTGTAGCTATTTTTTTGGGGTTATATTTAATCTGGTTGAGGACAATAAATAACAAATGATATTCACTGGCAGGTTTTACTTTTTTATGCCAGTGGTAACTTTGTTAGACGCCTTGGTTTTTTTTGGTTTTTTCCAAATAGTAGATATCGCATTTTGAAATAGAACTCTCTTCAGTGACATTCATATAGTACTTCATGTTTATGCATGTGGTATGTTTCATTTTTATTAAATGCCACGCTGCTTTTATATCCGTATGGATGACCATTTGGGACTATTTGAGAGGCATTGTGCTTTGTTTTAAGGGCAACACGACGCTCATGAATATTCCATTTCCTCATGAGATTACTTCCTATAATAACATAGCTTCACCCCCCAAGGACATACTACTACAGACGTCACACACTCTACTTCAGGCACACTACACACACACACACACACACACACACACACACACACACACACACACACACACACACAAGTCCAGGTAGATTATTTATATATTAGCATAAGAATGTTCACTTTTAATTTGTCATTTTCTGCCCAAGTGCTCTCAGAGACTATACTCCCTGCTTGGTTAAGTTGGAGAATAAGCTTTTAATTGCACTGATGGTAATAAAAATTATAGCCGAGGGTAAGTATGGTTTTTTTTTGCCTTTGCTGAACCCGTAGGTCCCATTTTATCATTACTGATCATTTACCTTTTCCACTGTTACCATGCCGCTGCTCCACCTTAAGGCTGCTGCAGTGTAAATAAAGAATAAATAAAGGATGTGATAGGAGTTTAAAGGCTCATTTACCCAAATTATGAAAAAAAACCCAACAATTTTATAATCTAGCCATGCAGATAGTTGCCATTTCATTTGCTCACCGTATGAAATGCTTGCAGTATTGAAAAATTACATTTGAAATATCCAGTTACTCAAGATGGATCTGAACCATTTCATATGGACATAAAATCCCAGAGACAAATATCACCTAACTTGAACTATATATAAGTGACAAAAACTGTGCTCTGTTGTTATTTGGGTGAACCCGACCTTTAACATCATCTACCACAGTACATGCTGTATGTCATGTTACTGCAAAAAGAAATAATGCAAACTTTGAGTGCAACAAGACATACTTATGTTAGTTTGTGAAGTGAGAGATGAGGACATGTAAGCCTGCAGCATGTGTGTTTTGGACTGGAGACATTTGTACTGTTGACTTACTGTACTATTGGACATCTGGATTAGTCATAATCACCTACTCTTGTTTTTACAGTTTGAATGGGGGACATTTTCTTAAAAAACGGATTCATGCGTTTATGAAAAGGAAATGTACAGGAGGAAAAGAAGGGAGGAGATGTTATTTCAGAAAGGCAAGAGAGAGCATTGGGGGTTTGTCTTCCTCTCTTCTTCACATATTAATTCCTTCTCATCTGCACCATTGATTAAAAACCAGAGATGTGATACTCATAACAAAAAAAACCAACTTCTGCTCCACCAGTCGCTCATTCTCTATGCATGTACACGCATTCAGCTATGACCAACTTGACTGACATGTGAGACATCCAATTATTGGCTACCAGTAAACAAGTCTTCACATTATTCACCCAATCATCATTCAAGGCCAGCGATTAATGACGACTCCAGCCAACCATGAAGCGGACATGAAGGGGGCATTAGAGCGTCAGTCGCGGTGGCGATGTGGTGAAATAGGAGGAAGATGTTTGAGCATGTTGTCAACAGACCTCAGATGTGGATGACAAATGACCAGTGCAAGTTTCTTATCAGGCTGATGTCTGTGTTATGCATGGAGCTGTGTCTGATTGAATAATGTAGTTTCAAAAGAGAATGGCAGGATTTAAAGGCGAATTAGAGGGTTCTTCCTGGATGCAAAGCAGCTCTGGAGCTTGTGTTGCTGAATTTTTCAAGTGCTCCGAATTGGCTTATTGATTAGTGGTTGTTTGATAAATCTATGAACTGATTTATCAACTTCAGTTGTTTTGAGCTATTATTGCTTTCATCATTGTACATAGGCCAAGGCTTGACAATGTGTGTTCCAGTTTGCTATGGCCACTTTATTTATTTCTCTGTGTACCTCTGCAGTGAGGATAATAAGTGATTTTTTTTTTTTATATATATTGTGACAATAACTCTCAGAAAAGGAGCAGGTGATAGAAAAAAAAGTCTTTGTTTTAGAGTGTTTGTCTTTGGTTTTCTTTCTTGGAGTATGTCTTTCTCATTTGTCCTATTTGCTGGTTATCCTGCACATTTTCCTGGTTTGAGTTTGAGGTGTTTATAAATGTAATACTTTATGTTCACAAATGTGTCGTGAGCGGGAGGCAAGACATTAAAATGGAGCTGATTTCAGAAATTGCTGGCTGCTTATGGGACATAAAAAGGACTTCCAGTAGTCTGGCTGATGGTTACAGAAGACATGCATGTTGATTTGAAGCCTCTTGAGAACTGATGCTATGTATTAGCACTTTGCAATGGCTGGAACAATTGCACTGCTATTGGGGACCAAATACAAGACAATCCTTTTTTTTAATGAAGCAAAAAAAATAAGATCATCTTCACTGATATTCTCAAAGAGAATCATAATTGTTAAATGTCTCCTATGTATTTCATATTTCAGGTTTCTCTGTAGACCAATGCATGCTTACATGTACAGTAGGCCTAGTACATAACATAACAACAACTTGGCTACTAAATGTAATTTGCATTTCTTTTTTTACTGAGGGACAACCAGACAACCAGACAGACAAACAGAGATGGAGACACAGAGGGCAAGAATGAAAGATCACAGATAGTCATCATTATCTAGCTCCAGTCCTCCCAGTGGTAGAGCAGATCAATACAATGTATCCATGGCTTTGCAGTGGCACCAGCTCCACACAGCCTCTCATTACCGCCTGCACTCTCATTACTATGCACACAAGCCCACACACTTTCACACATACAGTCGCTGCTAGTGCATGCACACATATGCAGCAATCACACTTGCAGACATGCCTATGGACACATTATGTTTCTCTTTCTCAGTCGTCAGTGCATGTTGCCTACATATAACGCATCTGAAGAAAACATTTGCCCCAATTTGCCTGATTTGAAATGTTATTGTTATAAAAAAAAGCATTTGAGTGAATTCAAAGCCTTGACTGAATACTTTTTGCGTTTGAAGGAAAGTTTATGGTATGGAGCTACAATAAACTGCAAAGATGGTCAGGTAATATTCTTGGGAGGAAAAGTAACGTAATGTAAACCTTAAAACATTTTTTTCCCTATCAGACCTGCCAACTTCATGTGCACACACACACACACACACACACACACACACACTTCCAATCATTCAAAATTCCAATCTCGACAAAATTAGGTCATAATATTTACTGTGTTAACGAGTTTCTATTTTTGAATAATTAACATGGAGTTAGTGGGATTTGAGGAGGGAATTGAGTCTCAGTATAATCCCCTATGCCTCTAGTGATCGCAAATGTATTATATGTGAGACTGGTTGGATGAAAGATTGGTTTTGCCTGGTGTTCGACTGTTCAGTCGTAATCCTTGTTTTTTGTAGATGGAACAAATGTTTTATAAAGGAGCTGCTTTAGGCTGGTTTAATGTTTTTTTTTTTAAAACATGACTAGTGTGTATTGGTTATTAAATGTATATATAGCGGTGCCATGCATGTCTGGCCTTTTTAGAGTTGTTTCCAACAGCTCTTCGGCTCTGGGGAGCAGCTCAGAGAGTCCTCTGATTTGCATTCACCGTAAAGTCCAACAAGCCAAAGGCCACTGCCACTGAACACTGAGGCAGACCTCTGGTTGTTTTCTCACTCTTAATCAAATGAACGGCAGGCTATTTGCGCAGCAGTTTGTAGACTTTCATTGTCTTTATTTTCTCCACATGGCACTTGATCCATCTAAAATTAAGTTAGTCACTCACTCAGGGAGCTTGAAGGGCCTTGATAGTCATTCTGGGAGAGTGAGATCCTATCCAGAAAATACAGCTGTGTGTTTTGTGTCATTTCCTCACATACACACCAACATGAAACGCCAGATGTTTTATAGCTAGCTGCCCCAGGAGAGAGGAGAGCCCACTGCTGGAGGAACTCCACTAGTCTGCGGCTGGCGCACCATGACCTTCAATATCAATAGAGCCATCCGTCTTCTTCTCGTACTCACCATCCTGCTGTGGTGCATTCAACCTACATGTACTAGGTAAATCCACAGAGAGTAGAATTTTCTTCCTGATTTCATGAGTGTTTCCTGCTGTATGCTGGAGGTCTTCATGGTGCCATAAGTATTAGGGGAAGTGTCAACTTTTGAAGGTCTTGATGGTGAAAAATAGTTTACTTTAGTTTTAGTTTTAATTGTTTTAGTATAGAAAAGTACGTTTTCTGCTTTTAAATAAATCCCAAATCCACCTTCTCCTCCACCTTCCTTTCTGCCAACGGTAACCAATTCTCTGAGCCTGACTGACTCAGTCTACCGCTGTCAGCTAACAGGGCCTCACTCCTACTACTTGTCCATTGGACATAATACCGTTCAACCTGCTATAGACTATTTCACCCACACTTAGCCCTGCAGTCACCCACATCATCAATCCCTTACTTACAACTGCATTTAAGGAAGCTTGGGACACTCTGCTCCTCAAAAAAACCTACACTCAACCCAAAGCCCAAAATTAAAAACTACAGGCTGGTTTTACTCTCACCCTTCCTATCAAAAATACTTGAGTGTGCAGTGTTTAACCAAGTCTCTGAAGTCCTTTCTGAGAAGACCTGTATGATCTGAATCAGTCTGGCTTTAAGCGGGGTCACTCTACCAAGACTGCATTCCTGTCAGTTACACGGCTAACCAGCTCTCCTCCCTACACTAACTGAGCTCGGCATCTCAGGATCTGCCCTCCGCTGGTTCATGTCTATCTCTCAGGGAGATCTTTTAGAGTGTCTTGGAGGGGAGTGTGTCTAAACCACATGGCTTATTCAAGGGTTCCTCAAGAGTCAGTGCTTGGTCCCCTCCTCTTCTCAATATACATCACCTCATTTGGTGCAATCATGCTGATGATACCCTCTTCCTATCATTCCTGCGGGAAAAGTCTCTGCACAGATCTCGTCATGCCTTGCCGATATCTCGGCATGGCTTAACCTCTCTAAAATTGAGCTCCTTGTCACCCCAACCAGTCCCTCTATCTGGTCTTCAACCAGCACATCACTCCCCTGTTAATATCCATCCAATGGTTCCCAGTTGCTGTCTGCGTCAAATTTAAAACATCAACGCTTGCTTGTCAAAATTGGCTAAAATATCAGCAACAACAGCTCCCATGTACCCTTATTCAGGTCTAAACAGTAAGGTCTACAAACGTGTGTTACTCCATAGTTTCTGAAAGCTCATTTTGATGCCTATTAAAAAAACATAAACATAATGAATTCAATAGGCCTCTTAGGGACTTAGTTTAATGTCATATGGAATGAAAGAAACATTATGCGTATAAACCCCAGTCATCTTAACCTCTCACATACCCAAGCTTTATATTTCGGTGAAAATTGTCAAGCCCTTGGGGTAAAGAAAATGGCAAAAAAGGGGACGGGCACAGAGAGAAAAGGATTAGAAAGAAAGATGGCAGTGCTGTGCAAAAGACCAAAAGGGAGAAGGGATATGTGGTTGACGGATATTTTATGAAATTTTGCTGTGAGCCATAAGACTGCACATTTTCAGGAAGTGAATTTTGCATTTCCTTTTCCTATGCCTAAATCGACTTATGTACGTCATTGTGAATTTGCTGTGGTCTACTCAGGTTCCTGTAGAAGCACAATTCATTGGTACTTGGGTACATTTTCCAGGTGCTTTTCCAGTTCAGTACTAACCTGAGACATTGATGAAACAGAAAATGTTATCTGCAACAATGTCAGACATGATATTTAGCTTTGAGGAATGAGTGAGGAGTTTACATAAAATAGGAATACATTCCAAGTGATCACTTGTGCATTATCATTGTTATTTTGTGTCACATTTGAAACTGAAGAAAAGGCAATCAGTGTCTATATAATACAAATATTGTATGAAATGAGTAGTTTTAAGGAACCCAATAGATACCTGAAGCAGAAGAAAAATACATCAAATTGGTGAACTGGGATGTAAAGAGATTTGCCAAAATGGAAAAAAAACATGCAAACTGCCGGTATGGTCCTTTAAACTCTACTGGAATTCTTTGAAGTCTAGTGGGAGGAAAATGTGTATTTTTATGGCCATTACAGTAACACACATACCTACGTCTGCAGACACGCCCAACACAGCAGCCTTAGTGAATTCAATTTAACAAATTAAGTGAAAATATAGAAACATTTTTATACTTATGCATATATTCATTTCTCCTTCAGCCTAACAAAAGAAAAAAAAATGGAATTATGCCTGTTTTTTATAGTCTAACTAGCATGAGTGTTATCATTCAATGAAAGTGGATAATAAAGACAAGCATGTTTTTCTCTCTAGGAAGTAGTGAAAGACATTACATGAAGCTAAGACGTTGATCCTGTAGTTGTTGTGATGTGTGTGAGGATGTTTCCCCACTGTGTTATTCTCCTTTATACAGGAAGTAAGTCCTGCTGTGCAATCATGCTTAGTGAATCCCACCCCACCCCCCGCAGACACGCAAACACACACACTCACATATGTACACACACACAGGTATATACGCACAAGTATACTGTGTAGTATATTCCTATTTACACACACACCGTGCTGCACACATTCATACAGCCCAAGGAGCAGAGGGTTATAGTAACAGTATTTTTAGTTTTCCCAGTGCTCTGAGTAAAGGAACTGATCTAAGCTGTTTCCCATTGGCATTAAATATGTATTAGTCCCATCCTTTCATGTGGGCACTGAGCTGTGTTTCGCGTAAGAAGTCCTCGGGATATTTCCTGATACTTGCAGCCCACCAATTTTTTATCTTCATCTTTTAATTAAGAAGGAGAATGAGGTCTGTGAGAAAGAGAGCTAATCTTTATTAAATGGTATTTCTGGGCCAGTGGGTTGCTTCAGGGCTGGTTACGAAACATCCTGCCAACAAACACCACAAACCCCCCCCCCCAGCTCCGTGATCCATTATTTCTCATCAATTAACCTTGAGAAACCACAAAGAAGAGACCACACTGTAATAATACGAGGCATAACATGAACAGAGGGGTTACACCTCCTGCTAATTATTCAAACCACTCACCTGTTATGTCTCATTCTCTTTGAATAATGCTGAGCAAAGGTCTCATCACTGACAGAATCTCATTGTTCACTCTGTCGGTAAGACGACTTCAGCTCAGCCGTGGCTCACAGCCCCTGGGCCTCCAGCCTGGCTCCATCTTGAGCAAGGACACAGTAATCGATCATTTTTTGACTAGTATCTGTGAGAGGGTGGGTGGCACTGTGCCCAACCTGCCTGTGCAGGCTTACCATCCAGGAAAAGATGATTTCTAATCCCAGCACCCTGTTGGCTCCTGTGACCACCACTGCTCACTCTTATTTCCCCTTTTCCCGGCAGGTTGGCCCTCTACTGTTCTATTATCCCTCTATCTGTAATTAAAGGCAGCCAAGGGGAACTGAGGTAGAGCAAGAGAGAAGAACTGAGGATAGGTGTCCATATTTCACACAGAGGCTGGCTGACGGCACAGATCCAAGTGTTTTCACAACCTGAGGGGTGTGTGTGTAATTTGACTATTACAATGCAGCTTTGACCCGTCCTCATATCTTCATGACAAGCTAGGTCTTTTGTCAGTGCTTTTCAAAAGATGGTTAATGAATTATTATTTTTTTGACCTGACATCCTGTGCAACTAAAATTACTATGGTTACGGTTAGAAAAATATTACTGTCAAGTTGAATATAGGAAACCAAAGCTAACTCTTTACTCCATCTATTTGCTACTCTATATCACATCACAACACATTGCTTACTGCTTTTGGCACTAAAGATAAACGTGGTGTTTGTCTGTCTGAACAACCATCCAGTGTTGCCCCTTTCAGTTTGCCTCTTGTGAAAGTATGCTCTCATCCTTTGACTTCAGCCTTTGTGTGCACGGAGGTGTGTGTGTGTAAATGACGATGATACTCAATAATTCCATCGTGCCAGCACATGCTAGGACTGTAATATCCCACGCTGCCAGCACACGCTCTTCACTCTGCCATCAATCTCAAATCTTTTTTCAGTCCTCCCTCTGCAGTCCTGAAAGTTTTAATACCAGTGTTTTCTGAGTGTAACCCCATTGCCAGGGCTTTGTCTGTGGGCCCATGCTGACTAGAATTGGACAAGATTGGAACCTGTTGTGGTAATAGGGTCTCTGACCTGGTGGGGCTATCACACACACACACGTGTGTATGTGTGGGTGTGTAAGGGTGCATATACACAAGTCTGTGCGTGTGCACTGATGTATGAGGACACATGCCTTCCAGTAGAGCCTCAAGGGCATGGCTTAGCTGCTATAAACAAGCAGCCTTGGTTATCAGTAAGGCAGTAAATATTGATTATTTTAAATGGCTATCGCATTACACTCATAAATATACATTGATTACACATCCTTGGGTTGACATCCTTCGATTTAGTTTTGAAAAATACGAAACTCATGATTTGTTTATAAATTGTTATTTATCTCTTGAAATCTCCTTCGAGAAATTGCTGTTTAAAAAAAACAAAACAGTTATCCACTGAACAACTTAATGCAAGGATGGAAAAAAAAAAGTTTATTTTTTACCCATGTTCATATAAATTGCAGCACTTACTCTAGCTGTAATTTATTAGATAACCTCAAACCATACAAAACTAGAACCTCTAGTTTTCCAGGAACATTTTGGGGTAATTTCCTGGTAGTTTTATCCATCAGTTGTGTTACAGTCCATTGACAGAACACAACATGTCAGTCACCCCAGAATAGACCCCAGAACAACCATCACCTCTGCGTTCCTCTGCAACCTAAACCACCATATCTTCCAGACGCAGGACTTTACCAATGTTCAATCACACTGTCTGCAAAATATACAACACATCATTAACTGTGGTCTACCCCTGGTTATTTACAGTAATACAATATTTTTTTCTTTTCCCAGTATGTGAACTCCCCTCACAGGGAAAGCCTTGAGGATATAGATAGTCCATGCATAGCACTGCCAACAGTATTTTACAACCAAAGTCAGCACTCTGAAGATGAACTGCATCTTACCTCTTTATTCTGTCTGGACTCCTCAGCAGTTTGGGCTTTGGCCTTCCCTCCTTATTTTTTTCCAGCTGCTGCCAAGAAGTGTTGATCACTTTGACGGTGGTGTGCCATTGCTCACCGTGGGTGTAAATAATCAGATCTGTGACTAGAAGACAAGCAGTCGGAGGCGGTGAGAATTGAATTTTTGAATTCTCATTTTATTGGTCTGATACGAATACTCCTCAACAGATAAAACGACATGCCCCCGCTGTTCTCAGAAAGAGAAACTGAATTACTAATTTGAGACAGAGGCAAGCGAATATTAAAAAGGGGTCTGGCAAAGGGACCCAGGCAATAGTCCAAGATGCGTGCAGTCTGTCTTTGCAGGATTTATCACTTATTCTGTATGTGGAACATCTTCTGTTTATCAGAATTTTACAGAGAAGAAGCAATTTTATGTTGGTAACTTCAGGGAATGAAGGAAAAAAAGACAAACAGAAACATCACAAGTACAACTGAGCTGTACACATTTAATGGGGGGGGGGGCAAGGAAAGGTAAAGAAAAATAATGGGACAAGGTGAGAAATTGAGTGATGTGTGGACTCAGTGTCCTGACAGGCTGGATTTTGTGCAGCCTGTCAAACACAGTAGTTCAACATGATGGAAAGCAGTGAGATTGAAAAGGAAACAAAACAAAAAAGACAGAAAAAATGACTGACTACTGATGACACTGACTTCCACCTACTAACAGCTCAATACACTTGTGTCTTAGGCAGGGAATCCAAGTTCATCAGGGATTATCACTGGCTGTACAAAATAAACAAACAAAACATAGCTTTATGGAGGTAGTGGGTGATGTAAAACATAAATATTTATTTATAGAGTATGAATTCATTAATACATTCAACATTTAATGAATAGCCATCCATCAGTTTCTTGTATATAAGATTATAATGTTTAAATCAGTGGTGTGCTTTTAATTTTTTTACTCTATATTTTGTAATATATCAACCTCTAAAATAATGCCACAGTAGTGGCTCTTGTTGTGAGAATTCTGTCGGTTTTTTTTGTTTTTTTTTTTAAACATCCTTCTCATCAAGGATAAGTTCAATAGAACATTTTAATAAACGAATACCCTGCAGCTTGACAGAGCAATACGTGGAGAGGTTTCCGCTTCGAGGCAGCCTTGAATAGAAAGAGCGGCAAGAGAGCTTGATCTGTCTTTATGCTCTTTTAATTACACATTGGCTGGGCTTCAATCCCCAGAGAGCCGAGGTAAAGCACACGTCAGGACCAGCCGCCACTCCGCTGGCAGCTCTACCTAAACACCCTCGAGGGAGGGGGGGGCAGGGAGAGTGATATGTGGGACGATCATAGGAACCTCTGAGGGCAGTACAGGGTTAATTCAGGAGACACATTTACAGGAGCCACAGGCAGCTGTCAGTCATTCCAGCACTATTTTGACTGACATATAGTGAGAACAACTGTCGAGCGTGAATACAGGTTACCAGCAAATCACACCCGGCGGGCTCACATACCAAATCTTATATCGTACATGCAAAGTAAAATCATCTCTAAAATGCTTATTTCTCAATTCAAGTAAAATTGGCTGTTTGCCTTTTGTCTGTGTTGGTGATCAGCTGACAGGCAGTCAGTGTTGTTGGGTAACGTGAGGAGACAGACACAGCGCACAGCTGTAACTGCTACAACTGACTGATCACACATACAACAATCAGCTGTGTCACAACACGGGATTAGGTTAAGACTAGTGTGTGTGTTGTTGTGTTTTCTGCTAATATTCACCAAGTGCTTCATCCTCCCTGAAGAAGATGACTGACCATGATCATGATCATGTCTCAACACACATTCCAACAGTTCGGCGCACTTTGACCAGCAAGAGTCGAGGGAATAAGTCCCTTGATTCACATGCCTCTCACCTCCCAGAACTGTACTTTGCTACGGAATAAATGGTGTAACCTCCAGGCAATGTCAAGGTGAAGGAAACGTGTCAGTGACTCCCTTGTGAGCTTCTCTTCGCTCTGGCTCTCTCCAGTTAATGACTCGAGCGTGGAGAGCCGTTGCCTCAACCAGGCCTGACAAGATGAGCCCAGAGGAGATGGTTGGAGAGAGAGAGAGAGAGAGAGAGAGAGAGAGAGAGAGAGAGAGAGAGAGAGCAAGAGAGAGGAGGATACAGACTGTAATCACAGGCAATCATCAGCTCTCAGTGGATTTCTGCTACTCTGGCCTGAACTTCTTGGCCCCAAACCAGTGATTTGAGCTGCGAGGTAGACTGAGACAAAAGGAAAGAGGAGGATGAAAATTATGATTTATAACGTGGAGTAAATACCACTCTATGAAAAGTCCTTGTGATTTCCTCTAACAGAAGAGGATCTACTGTAGGTGAATAACCTCTAGAGTCTCTTTAACCATCAAATAATGCAGTCATTGAAAAGGCCCGGCTTTGATCAAAACAGAGGCATGTGTATAAACCCTTAGCATTTAAGCCTAATAACAATAATGTTGTTTTTTTTTTTATATAATTGTGAGAATGTTTGTAAGAAATATTGATGCCAGACTGAAATATTAAACCTGTAGTATCAAAGGTGTATTTCCACAATTACAAGTAGAGCTACTGATTTAAAGATGCGCTGTAATTTAAATAAGCAAGGCACATGTCAACCCTTCTATAAACAGCTACAGTGATGCCCCAATAGACATATTGACATATAGACATATAAGTCTTAATTGATGTAAATAATAAGATTAATCCGCACTAGTTTACTTTACACTCAGCCCACAAGTGGTTTAGTAGCAAACGAATTCTGCAAGTATTCACTCTATGATGAAAAAAAAAAAAAAAAAAAAAAAGTTTCATGCAGTTTGATGTGTTGGGCCCGGGCACCGTGGCTTCTTGACCCTCTGGGCTAAATCTAATGGAGTTCTGCATCTTCCAGGTTGCTTGTCTCTCTTCATCAACACACAACCAGCCCCCACATAGCCTGCAGCACAGATACTAACACGGAATACAGGAGGGTTTGTTCACTTCATTTGAAAGCCTTAGCTCGCTGGTGCCACTCACATAGAACACTTATCCACAACCACAAGTCGGATCCACTGGCATTGCAAGGCAAAAAATAACCTCTCCTTTTCAGAGCTATATGCACGTTGTCTCTGCCTTCGGAGCTGTAAACTTTTATGTTGTGGTGTGTAGTGGTACTGTGTGAGAGCCATCTCGGCCTGTTTGTCTCTAACCCTCAGTTCTACGTGCTCTGCGGTTGAGTCTGCTTGTCTGCTTTCTACTGTGGTCTTTCATCACGTTCACTCCCCATTTTGGCATGCCTACCAGTATAGTATCTGTGTGTATTTTTGTGTGTGTGTGTGTGTGTATGTGTGGCTTTAGTGTTTGAAGGTAAGACCAGATCATTACTGCCATCTAGTGTCACCAAGTGGAAAAGAATTACAAATTAGGAGGGTCAAGCAGATTACCAATGAGAGCATGCATATAAAAAAAACGACACATGGAAAACAATGACATGTGCACTACACTGTGCATTTGCAGTAGGTGTGGATGTGTTTGCGGTGGCGGAGGCCGGTAGCTCATTAATTGGATTCTATATTAGTGTTGCAGGTCAGGTCAACGAGTGAGCGCTAATTCTTCTCCAGTCCTTCTGTGCACCGCCACTTGTTAGATATTTGCATATAAATTGCTTTAAATGCGATGTTGTCGCTAAATTCCTCAACCGCCACTTGTTTAAAATTCATGGATGCTTTTGAATATTGTCAGCCATGGTTGAGCTGTCAAAAAAAAAATCCTTTGATGCATTTAAAAACCCTGGCAGGTGTGCATAGTCATTTAGACGGAAATGTTTGTGAAATTCTCTTCCATTTTAGGTCTGAAAAGCTCCGTGGCCCCTCCTGTTCTTCATCTCCCTCTTTCTTTCTTTTTTCTGTGTTCAGACTCATTACCCTGCAGTCTTGGGTAGCAGATGGTGAAGGGAGACTTGTCCCTGTGTGTATGTGTGTATGGGCATAGCTGTGTCTATACATACAGTATGTCTAGTTATCTGCAGTCTCGGTGATCAGTGTTGTGAAACGGTGTGTGGTCACTGGCCAGGCTGCACGGATAACCAAGTGGAATAGATTTCAACAACATCAACAAACCTAGATATAATTTAAATATTTAGGATATATGTTACAAAAGTTTTTGACCAGAAAACATACCCGTACATTCATATGTGTATGTGCACTCCCCTCCCTCCCATCTGTTGCTAGTGGGCAATCAGACTTTAGACAAGTACTCTTGTTCAGTGTGAATTAGTGTCTGCCGGTTGATTGTTTGCCTCCGGAGGAACAAGGACGGTGTTTGGTGCTAAAAGTAATTGAATGGCCTATTTACATTCCACTAATTGATTCTGAGGGTTTTGATGAGTATTTTTTTTTTTTTTATCTGCGTGAGGAAAAGAGGAAAGGGAGAAGTCAAGCCAGATATGCAAATAAAAGAGATACAGACAATATTGTTTTATTGAGTAAAAGACACATTTTACAAAATAACGTAACAACAGAAAACAAACACACCATTCTATTGTTGCGTTATTAATCGTGAGAATAAAAACATAAACCATAATGGAGAACAGAGCACTAGCTTTCAGGTTTACTATGTTCTTTCTGAATTAAAGTGACCTGCAGAGTCATGCAGACAAAGCAAACTTAGCAGCATTATAGTACCTGAGCCTCCAGCCACAGTTGAAAGCGTGGACCCTTTTGATGTTACTGTACCTGCCAGCCGCCTCCTTGCTACATAGACTGCTGTTATTAACATTTTATGTGTCTGCCTGTACATGTGTGTTTGTTGCATAGCCCCCCTTTTCCTGTGTAAATGAGCGTATCTGTGCTGTATGTATTTAGCCTTTTTGGTTTGTCTGGATATAAAAGCTACCGCTGCCGCCTCTTCTTGATGTTACACATGTTCACATAAAAATGCTCGGAGGGTGTGTCATTAGCTGTGATAAAAGCTGATGTAATTTTAAAAAGAGTCAAAGAATGATAATGCTGTGATAGCGACTGACTAATCTGACGAGCATCCGAAATTGCCTCGTTCAGTGAGCCGGAAACATTAAAAATATTTGACTTTAATACACAGGAAATGTGCTATCCAACCACTTAACAAGGACTGTTTACTCTACTTTCTCTATGCTCCCTCGTCTCTATGTGTATACATGCCTGTATACAGTCTGTTTATGTATTTGGGCCACAGTGCAGATCCTTAAAAGTCTCATCTTGCCGAGTTTTTTTTTTTTTTTTTTTTAACTCCTTCACTGTGTGTTTACATGAACCTCGTCTCTATGTTTCACTCTCTAAATGTTGTGATGGCAGGTTTAAACAGGATGCAGGTCTGCTGTAATATTGGTTTATACAAGAGATAAACAGGTTGGCCAGAGTGTCACTGGACTCATATCACTGTATCTTTGCTGTCTGGACAAAGCTTCTATAACTTCTATTCACAAATGTTTGTTACATGCAAATTGCTGATGAATTTGTGTTACCCTAATGCATGGGTCATACATTTATTAGTTAAAGGTGTCAATAGTACTGCAAGAGAAAAATATCTCGTGTTACAAATTGCTCTTTGCATTTTGCTATATTAGTGGAACAGGACCCAGATTTTTACAGATGGAGTTGCAATGAATGTCGCACATATAACCCTAATAGCATCATCCAGTTAAGATACTGTCTATCACCTTAAGATTGACTTATGATTCTCCAACGTTTTCTTGTCTTGTGTTGGATTCTCTGTTGCACTGCAATCTGTAGTTTAGGGCTGAATTCTATTGAGATTAAAGATTACATAGATGCCTGGTTGGGATTAGGGATACATTTGTGTTCGGGTTAAAATAAAGGAAAAAACGCAAATTGATGTGGAGAAAGACATTTTCAAAAAATGGGTTATCTTGCCACCGATGTCTTTGGTACTGTGGGAATTGTCTGACACTGTTGCTCATCAGAGGATTTTACCTGTTGATTGACGTGACGTCACTGCAATACTAGATTGATGTGTTGAGCATTATTAGACTACATATTGTTTGTTTGTACCTGCACCCCAGAACGACCAATAGGAGAGTAGTATGCTGTTGCTAAGCATGTGGTTGGTAGTCTTGAACAGTGCTCTGCTGCTGCCACCTATCTAACTATCTATCTATCCATCCACCCTACACACATCCTCCTGATAAGGAAGTGACCTATGTCATCTGAGCTACGCTACTTCCTATGATTACTATGGCCGCTAGGTGGCGTCTTTCACTCAGATGCAACTACAGGCCAGTGAATTTCCGACCTATAGTGCTGTTTTTCTTAAGAGGACAGGCTCGAGACAATTTCCTATGTTTGCCTTAATGTATTGTTCACTTTGTATTCAACGGCTACAAACGCAGGAGCAGAAAGTTTGTACTGGAAAATGTTTTTGACACATCACCAAATACACTGAAAAAGAGACTAGTGATCACTTTTTTCAAATGTCTCCTTGTTGTGTTGACTATCATCAGTCTCTACCAACACTGGAAACTTAGAAGAAAACACAAGCAGCCAAAGCTGACCAATTGAAGTTTTTGTGGTCTCCCAGTGGTATGTCCATAGCCCATGACTTATAGTTGAATTTTCTTTAAGGAGGTAGATGTCAGCTCTGGTTGGTTTTGAGTTTCCTTTTGCTTTAGGATGTATGTTTGTGCTTCTCTTCCCATACTTTGTTTCCTATTTGCCACTGTGTCAGTAGTCTGCTCACCCTACATGTAGAGTATAGTACCCTATGTCATTTGGTCTGTCAGTACAAGATCGATCAATAAGCCTCAGACGGTGGATTTGGGATGAGGAGAAGAAGTCTGTGTCTGTCCTCCCCTACCCCTCCAATCTCCTCTCTTGCTTTCTTTCTCTTTTTTTCCCCCCATTTCTCCGTCCTCTTCTCCCACGACCTCAGGGAGTCCTCAGGAGGTGGAGTGTTCCCTAAATGGGATGATTTTTCCTCCTCTTCTTCTTTGGTCCCTCTATCCCAAATTAATATTGAAAACCCAAATCTCACTGCAGAGTGACTCATTCAAATAATTGTTGCTTTTAGCTGTATCAGGTTACTCTTTCTCTGACTCTCTTTTTGCTTTTCTTCCCCTCCCTTCAGTACAGTGTGGTATCTGGGCCACTTGTGAATTAAGGCCTTTGAGCGAAAGCGAGTAAAAAAAAAAAAGGAGTGACATCAGCCAGGGGGAGAGCAAGAGAGGGATCCAAATGCTGAATAGCCCTGTAATTTTCTGTTCTGTTTCTATGATTGCATGCATGAACAGGAGACAAACGAGTCAATAGGAGATTGTCTTCCCTCTTGCAGCCAGGGTCACTTTGTATGTTTGTGTACATGTATGAGAGTCTTGGTATTTTTGCACTGTTTAGTTGTGCGTGTAGGTGAAGCTCTACGTTTTTGACTATTACATGAAGACACCTCTGAAGAAACCTTCTCAAAGCTGAATAATGGGGGACGACAAAAGACACATTACTTGTGTGTGTGTGTGTGTGTGTGTGTGTGTGTGTGTGTGTGTGTGTGTGTGGGAAAGACAGTGAGAACAAAAAAGGAGAGCCAAGCAGAGGAAAGGGGGGTGGACCAGGGAAGGAAGGGCAGACCAACTCGATTTTGAAACAAGAACAAGAAATGTGAGACACGGCGTAACATTTTTGGAGAGGAGAGGAAAAAGAGAAAGATATGTGGAGTGAAGGATGAGATCCCTCCCTCTGCCAAAATCCAAAATACTGTAGACTATCCTATAGCTTACCCTCCCTCCCCTCCTCTCCTCTTCCCTCCTCTCCTCTTCCCTCCTCTCCTCCCTTCCTCTCCCCGTCCCATGTGAGCAGCAGCCCAATGACTGGACCTCTCTGTGTGTCTCTGCTCTGCTTACGCTTTGCCGTGCTCCAGCAGACATGCATTGTTCTCCACTGTACACTACTTGTTTCTCCCATCCTCAAAGAGTGAGTCTGTGTTAGCGCCGCAGAAAACATTGACTGGGAAAGACTTAAGTTGCCTCTTGGTGAGTATTGACATTTTAATTTAGAGCTTTTTTTTCTTTTTTCTAATAGAACAGAATCGTCTCATTCATTTGTTTGGTCTGACAGAGATTTTGCTTAATGTTTCTTCGTTTAGTCAACGCTGAGGTTATATGATCTGTTTGACATTTTGAATGAGAAAGTGTTTTTTTTTTTAAACAAGGAGGGACGTGGTGAAAAGAACATAGAGAAACTTAGAAAGTTGGTAAGAAAATGCTCCCATAGTGAGAGCAATCGTAACTCTGCCCTTGAGTGACTAACTCCCTTTTTGCTGACTCACTCTATTAACTTATTACACATGGCTTCATACTGTGTGTGTGTGTGTGTGTGTGTGTGTGTGTGTTTAGCATTGTGTACAATGTCTGGAGTAACAATTAAGTGTCTCTCCTCTCCCATCTTGGTACACACGTGTGTGTATTTCATTATTTTTGCTCCTGTGCTCCTACTCGACAATGTAAACGTGGAAATTTAGCTGAGAAAGAAGAAACTGAAAAAAAAAAAAAAAAAAAGGAGAGCGAGAGTGGCGCTGGCACGTTGCTGCATCACTGTTTGTCATCAGTCTCTCAGGTTCTCATTGATTTTTTCCTCTCTGCTCACTAAACGAGAACAATAGCCTTACGCCTGGCCAAGGCCCCTAGTAAGGAAAGCCAGTTAAATATCAACACCAAATCTCCTACAAGATGTTGTTCATTGATTCGCTTTGTCGCCAGATATATACACACAGACACACAGACAGACACATACACATGCACACAATCAGGCCTTGTAGTCTAGAGGGACGCCATTGTTTGCTACGCATAATTGTTTGTGTGTATGTGTATAAAAGCTTATCCAAAGGTCTCGGACAATGAAGTCTGTCACGAGAGGGATGTGGATTTCTATCTTCCTCTCTCGTTCTCCCTCTCCCTCTTTTCCTGTTCAGGTCCCCCTTCACATCTGGATCTCCCCACCAGCTGACAAGAAACAAGGGAGCGGATGGAGGGAGGAAGGGGGGTGTGAATGTGGGGGGACGGATAGAAATATGAGCAAAAGGGAGTTTGCTGAGACCAGAGTTCCCTTGGTAGACTTCCCACCAATGCAGGAGGAACAATGTCATTGTGAATGCCCGATGTATGAGAGGAAATATAAATACTGTACACACACACACATACGGGAAACACTCCTACACACACACCCACATCCATGGACATAAATAGAAATTTAAACACATGTAATTGCATTAATTGCATACATTTAGAGTACCTACACTCTTGTGAACATGACAGTGACCATGAAGCCAACATTGAACTGATTCATGTGCGGCTGTATTTAGCTTAAGGGTGCCAGTGCTTCATGGAGGGATTTGGCCTTTGCGCGTGTCAAGAAATGTTTTATGCAATGCTTTAGCTATCAGAGCTAGTCCTGTTCTCTGTCAGTCTCTTCTTAAGTCTCCTACCTTTCAGTTCATCTATGTGTGTGTGTGTGTGTGTGTGTGTGTGTGTGTGTGTGTGCGTGTGTGCGTGTGTATGTGTGTCCATATTGATAAATATTGGCTCTGATGAGACTCCCTGCAGTTGAAACCTTAATGAAAAGGAATACTTTAAAGATATATATTCGCTTGGCCTGGATTGGGTTTACTTCTCTATGCTTTTTCATTTTTTTCTGCCAGCTGAAATCCTACATGCCAGCTGCTGTTGCAATGCTGTGCCAGAGCTGTGAAACCACTCCTGTGCCTGTTTATCCATACCGGGGCAGGGCCAAGTGCTGTAGCAACAGGTGGATGTTGACATCATTAGCGTTAAGCAATTGGCAAGGCAGCATGGATGTGCACTTATTTAATGGGGTGAAAGTCCCCCCCAACCCCCCAGGCATCTGCTTCTGCAGTTCTCGTGCAGCACTCAGCATCTTCAGAGATAGATAGAGAGAGAGAGAGAGAGAGAGAGAGAGTTTGGGGGTGGCAGTGATTGGGACAGTGATAAAACACAGCCTCCCAGGAATTGTTTGACTATGCAGTTTCAGCCATATGTGCATGTGTAATTCAGCCATCTCCCTCTGTTAGTGCAGCTGGCCTTTGTCTGTCTGTGTGCGCCGCTACTTTTTAGTTTATTCCTGGCTGTTATGAGTTAAGTCTGCATTTTTGTGTGATTGATCGCTGAGCAGCGTGACTGAAGTGCGACTGATGCTGAATAGGTTTACAGTCTGAATAGCCTCTTTTTTGTGACTGAAATATGAATCTCTCTTTACATTTTTACAGTATCTTTCCATATAAAATATTTCATAACATAACAGTGATAAGAGCGTTGCCCTGTTTTGAAATTCATTTTGACAGAAATCATCCTTATACCGTGGAAGCCATTTTATTGGTCTCTTGCTATGTCTTACATTAGTACAGTATGACACTGAGCACTGCAGCCAATAGAGTGGTGTCATTTGGCACAACAAGCGCTGTACTGTAAGCATGTTAGCAAACAAATCAGAGAAGAGTGAAGTGTGTGCAACCGAGTAACAAAGCTCCGGTTTGTTAAAATAGAGAATTTGACAGAAATGGAACGAGACCAAGCCCTCGACACCGCAGCCTTCTCAAACTGTTTAATTCATGTAAATAAATATCAGTAAGAAAGCAAAGCATTGTACAAAAGGTCATTTAGACCCGTGCAGTTATCCATTTTTGTCCGTATGTAAATTGAATATAAAAAAAAGTAAAATACAAATCAGTAACAAGAACAAAGAAAAAAAAAAGAGTTTAGCACGTTAATGAATTTTACTGAAATTCCATCTGGAGTATTTTTTTTTTATAAAGTCTTCATATGTTTTGTATGTGCAAGGACTCCAGATGAGGTTTTTTTCAGATCTTTTTCTCTTTGTCTTGCTCTTCACCTCACATTCATCCAGCCTCCTTTTATTGTTGGACAAATGAGTCTTCAGAGCTGCACCCCAAGCTTATCTGTCACTCATCTTTGATCCCCAACCTTTGCTAGTGCGCATCTCAGCACACAACACGCACTTCCTGACTCACACATCTCCACTGTCTTGCATCAGAGACAAGTCACTTCACAGACTGAGGTGTAGGGGGGGAGACCGGCCTGCATAGGTCTGCTACATGTGCTTCATGATATGTGCATCATATGAGACAAAGACGCACACATGCATCAAACGTTTTAGACATTTATTATTAATTTTGGTTGATGGTACCATCATCAACACAGTTTCTTAAACATCCTCAGCGTCTACCTCATGGTTCTTCATTGCTACACTTGCTGCTAATAACAGAGAGGCGTTATCTTGTTATTAGCAGCTGAGACATATTTTTGTATAGGATCCAGCATGGGATCCAAGATCCTGGAGGCAAATGTTCAAGTAGTATGCTCCTTGACTGTATTGCGTACATTTTTGATCATGTATGGGAACCTAAAATACTGTATCATCATTACAAATGATCACCTACCAAAATGTACCGAGTCTACAGCTTCATTGATTTTTATGGGTTTGTCTTGTTTTGCTTTTTACCAGGATATTTTTTCTATGCTGCTGTATGCGTTTCTGTGACAAATTGGCCGGGTGTATGTATATGTGTAGAGGTGTATATGATGGCACAGAAATGAATGCACATACAGGAGCACTGTCCTGTGTACCGTTTGTCGTCGTACGCCTAGATTGTTTGCTGAAAATGATCACTACCCCTCTGTACAGTAGCTGTAATTCTCAGTGGTTCTTATAAAAGCTAGCTTTAAAAGCTCATTAAATCTATTTTGAAACAAGTCAGAGGTCAGGTATAAATCTCCAGCAAAATCTTTTTTTCTGTGTGTGTCACAGGTTACACATCACATTGAGATGAGAGGATTACAGCTATTATTAGTGAAAAAAGGGAACATTCTGTGATAGCCTGGCATTGTGTGTGTGTGGATACAAAGAGCTCTGATTACTGCTGGCACTGCCGCCCCACTTACCAGGATAGCAAGCATTGACTGGCACAGCGGGGGAACAGGACATGCTGTAGGCATGCACACATTCATGTACCAAAACAAAGACATACATCAAACACATGATTAGCACTTCTTAGGTTATTTCTTGTGCTTTACTGTCAGCCCATATTTTTATTTATTTTTTTATCTTTTTATAAGAAACGCAATTCTTTTATGGACTTCACCTTTAAATACACACAACACAAGTAGCTGTGTGGGATCATCTATAAACATACATGTATGTTTATAGATGATTACCTTCTTGAATGATGGTGTCTAGCGCATCAATCTATACAACACCAATAAAGTTTGATGATCTCTCTCAACACCAGACGTGCACACGCACATGCTTTTTCCTGTTTGTGTTGCCTATGGCAAACGCTTGGCGAGGATCACTGGTGATGTCACCAATGATGTATGACTGTTGGAGTGTGAGGGGGGTGACCTCAGCACAGGGGAAGTCCCAAAGGACTCATATCAGCAGCAGCCAGAGCTCGCCGTCCGGACTTTCTCACAGTCTGTGTCTGTACTAACAACTGAAGCTGCCCCGACCCCCATGAAACCCCAACCACTGATCCTTCACAGCAATCACAAATCACCAGCACACAGCATGACAACAAAGAACTCTGACTTGAACACATGCATGCAAGAATATCCCATACTTACTGCACGTTTGTCTGATACAGTGAACAGGGAGCTGGAGATGTTTACAGGCTGCTGTGTTAGCACACCAGCACTTGCTATGATGCAACACACATTTCTATAGACAGTTATACAAATATATAGTGGGATTTATACGGGATAACCAGAGTAGATTCACAAAGTGATTGATATACATTCTGTTGTCGAGATTTATCTTTTGGATGTGTTGGTCTAGCTATGTCTTTTTTTTTTTTTTTTTTTAAACTGGCAGTGTTTATTAGGTAAAGGGTATAAAATGACTTTGCAGAAGTTCGAAGTGGTACATGTTATTGATATTTGCATTTTGGAGACACACATGTTGTTGTGAAACAGCTTGAAATGGTCAGTTTTGCAAACTCTGTGTTTAAATCAGGCTGCAGTTATAGGATTTCCCGTAAGAAAGACCAATGGTTACGCTCATCGTCCTCGGTTTGAGGTTTTTTGACTTCTGGCACATATCTGTGTCCTTTTTCCATGGGCAACATCGGCAGCTGTGTTCGTGTTATGGTCTGTTGTTGGCACCAGTGTATTTTTGCTTATATTCAAGCTTATTATTTTTAACACACTAGTCACAGCGCTGTGGTGACATTATCTGGCCTTGGAGCACAGCTCATCCTCTTTTAACCCAAAACGATGGCATCTGTTCAGGTTGGCAGAGTGCTGTCCAGCCTTTGCCTCAGAGTCAAGCAACAGTCAATCCATAAATGAATGGTTGCCTCTTCTTAGGACAGCTGTGCTACAAGCCATCGACGGAAAAATAATCACGGAGGCATTAACCGTGTCCATGGATACAGATCAAGAATGTGTGTACTCATGTGTTTTCCTATGTTTGCAGGCACATATGTGCTCTTGTATGCATTTTTGTGTGTGAATAAATAGTGAAATCTTATTTGGCATTAAGTGATCAGTAGCCAGTAATTAATCATTGGGTGAATTACATTAAAGCCTCACTCAAAGCTGAGTGTTTTAATGGCCATTGTAAAAGTAAAGGCTGGTACATACATGTGCTGAAGTGAAAACAGAGTGTGGGAGAAGAGAGTGGAGAAAGGTGGGAGAGGTTAATGTGCAGCTTTTTGGTAGTTTTTAATAAAAGGTAGCATGAATGTCATCTGTCTTTTACATCAAATTTGATTTCATATCATTGTAGTTCTCCAAACCCAAATTCATCATAAAAATTACATAATGTGTCTTTTGTTTTTTTGCCATGTGCACAGTTCTTATATAACTAAGGATCCTTTAATTGGGAAAGAAAATGTGCGTGTTGCTCACAGGTTATGGTGATTTCATGTCAGCGGTGATATACATACTATAAAATGGATGTTGTCTTAGAACTCAGTGGTATTATCTCTGCTTTGCCCCAGGGGGAGCCGTTGCTCCAGCTGTGTACTGTAAAATCCCCTGTCCTGTCCTGCCTGTTCCTACCCCATGGACCTCCCTCCATCGACCTCTACCTCTCTTTAATCTTTTCTACTTGTAGTTTTGATACTATACAATTGTCAGTTTGATGATTGTCCCGCTGAAAATGGCCATACTTTACCTACCTTTCATTTTTTGCTGTTACATCATCAGCCACAACCCAGACCGCAGCTGTAAACTTGTTTCCACCACATGTCCTGCTTCTAATGCCAGTCATTTGTGCACATAAACAGACTGAACCAGGAGTCTGGTTGAAGTTATGACTGAGCTATATCCTGGAACTAAACACTGTTGGAGCTGGGGCTCACTTCATTCTAGCTACAGTAAAGTTTCAGTGTGACTCGGTAAAAGCGAAGATGCATTGTTGTGCCTCAGCTCTCCCCAACTTTATCCCCATTGATTTTGTTGAGCTTCAGTGTACGGTGAGTAAAGCCTTTTCACACAACATTGAAATTCATGTCATGGACAGAGCCTTAGTAAAACATATCATGCTGGTGTGTGTGTGTGTGTGTGTGTACACATATGCACTAATGCCTGTTTACATTAGTGCATATGTGTAGTGCATATTTTTGCTACCAAAAAAATACGGCTTTTAATTTCGTCTTTTAATTGATACGCAGTTGCAAAAACACCACGTCACTTAAAATCCTGCTAATTATATATTGATTTTGATTACCAAAATGAAATATTTTGTATGTGAGATGCTGTTATTTCTGTTGTTATGGTTATCCTAGTCTCCACTATACATGTGCAGCCTCACACTCCCCTTTCAGACTGAGACCAGAGCCAGAGAGGTAAAAAAAAAAAAAACCTCATCTATGGAAATATCCCTGCCCTGCTCAGATTTTTTTTTTTATTCCCTTTCAGATATGATATAGAGCTTGTTATGCTCAAATCTCAGGTCTGTGCTTTATAAGCCATATGCGTTCATATTTTTTTTCTGCTCTGAGATCATCATTGCCAGATCATCTTGCAGCTGTCCCTCAATATATTCCAGACTTTGGCAAAGAGAGGGAAAAAAATGTGTTGCAGAAAAAAAAGAGAGAGAAACTGGAGGTGTCCCTGTGGCCTATAGTGGAATGTAATCACAACACCCCCTCACGCTATCCAAATATCTGTCTCTGCTGTAAATTATAATGTGATTGAACAAATGTGCAGAACAAATAAGTTTAATGTCACCTTAGGTTAGGGTGGGTGCTTGAGAATGACAAAAAATAGATTCCTAAATACATCTCTGCTATGCTGATGTTGTAGATGGAGAGAATAGTGCAGGAGAAGAAGGATAATCAGAGAGAAGGAAGGTAAATACTACATTGGTCTGGGCTATGTGCCAGCTCTGCACCACAGGATATGGATATCTTTTCAGTCAGCATGGGCTCACTACCAAGCCCTACAGCAGAAAACTCCTGTATCAACACAGGCCTCCTGTGAGTGACTGTATATGTGTGAGTGTGTGTGTTTATATGTCCTACAGGGACCCCAAGCTTGTCTTCATCCCTCTGACCATCCCTGCTCTGCCTGATCATATAATCCATATGTATTATCCCATGTTCTGCAGCCTGTCAGATTGGTCCAACACCCTCTGGCAAGTCCCCTATCACTGACCCCGTGACTATGACTTGAATTTAGCCTATAGTTAGATTATTGATAATCAAATACAATATCAAATGTGATGGCTTGGTGCTCTTCGTGTTTTTTTTTTTTTTTTTAACCTCATTTAGAATTTAATATCTTGGAATTTTAAGCTGTTGTCACACACACAAAAAAAACAATTTGAAAATGTCAATTGATTGGTTATGATAATTTGTGAAGGGCATCTTTTACTATGTTCTGACTTTTTATAGACTAAACGATTATTCAATGAATCTAGAAATATGTCAGAATGCATATGATCCCTATTTATTAACCACTATTTTGTTACAACATTTAATGCATTTAAGATAACTGCCATTTCTCTCCAAATGAAGACGCATACAATCTGTGTTCAAACATGCCACCTCCTAACTGAGGACTCTTTACCTCAGTAAGAGCCATCTGTATCCAAAACTCAATTTTACTCAGCCTGCATTTAATCTCAGTGGGTCCAATCGCCTTACTGATTCTGGTCCCGCTGAGTCGTCTTGGATCTAGAGAAGCTCCACTATTCAGGTAAAGTGAGGAGGCATCAGCAGACTCATTACTGGTGTATTGGCTGGCCTCTAACCTAGACGGGAAGCACAATCATTAAACACACAAATCTAACGAGCGCTGCCATTTGTTTGTTGCTGTGTTCACTAGCATGTTGTCGCGAGATCTGATGTGGATAACAGAGACCGAGGAAGAACTAGAGCTTGAACTAGAGAGAACCTCGGTACTTTTACTGACCGAAATATCTCTGTAAAACCATGTATCAAACTGTTAATTACCAAAAGCTAGCATTGAATGTGTACTTTAGTTGTGTTTAATTGAGAGCACAATCCAGTTTGACCAGCGCCATGTGAACCTGTTTAAGTAATTAGGAAAATATACAAATGTTGTTTTGTTTAGTGTTTTTGTGGCTCAACGCTGCCACTGGGTTTCATATTTTGCCCGTGTAAGCAAGATCCTCTGGTCTAAAATGGGGGGAAATTCCTGTGAATGTTGAGGGCTCCAGTGGTTGAGCTGAGCTTGCACTATGTTTGTGTGTTGTGTGGTTGAGTTTCATGTAGACGGCCAGACACACAGAGACAGATCGAGACCGTGACCAGAGAGCTTGTTTGGAGGAATGTTGAACAGACACATGGCATGGTGGCTTCTTCGGGTTGTCATTTTTGCCCTCATCTTCCATTAATTTTGTTGATCCAAATAATTTCATTATTACTGGCCGATTACTTCACTTAACAGCAGTGTAACATTTGGTCATTATATAAAATTAAACTGAAATTAGAAAACAGGGAGTTAAAAATAAAAAGTCCTAACCCAAATGTTAAATGTTCTCTTAAGATGAGAATCACCAATAATGACACAGATGTACAAGCCGAGAGGAAACACAAGCAGAAATAATGAATTATCGGGAAAGAGATGTGAAAGAAGCTGAATGTCGAGGTTGGACTTCAGACTAATGATGTCAGTAGGGAGGTCTTATATAATGTAAGCCACATACAGCACATGCTGTCAGACCACAGTTAAACCCAGAGTACAGAGCCAGTACAAGTCAACCATTTAGTCTGTGGTACCAGGAGAACAGAGATGCATCAACACCACATATTTATTACAGATTCTAAGCACTTATTTTAAAATATGCGTTGACAGCTAAACCGACAAACCTAGGATTTTGTTTTTGTTTTTTTTGGGGGGTGGTGTAAACTATTGTCCGCCCTGGCGTATGCATATGCGCGTACGTGTTTTTAGTCTGTTGTTTAGATTCTTTCTTCTGTCTGTTTGTCAGCAGGATATCAGAGAATAGATTTCCATACAGTTTGGTGGACAGATAAGCCCCGTGACAAGGAATTTGTAACAATGAAACAAGTGCAGACTGAAGATTGTTTTCTGAACGTGAAGGGTGTGTTTACAGTTTAAATGATTTTGTTTTGAGTTCAAATGGACGAACAAGAATAAGAACAATTTCTCCGAGTTGTAAGCAGCTCGGGTTATTGGTATGCGTTCTGAATATCTGTTATTTGAGAGGTTGTGTTTGTGATAAATTTTTCCTTTGTAAGCCCTTAAAATTAAATTATAGTCTGGGGAAACTATTTGACTTTGGGGATGACCCAATACTTGCTAATATCTTTAACATGAGACTGGTGTATTTCCTAACAGCAGAGAGAACTGGGATTCAATTAAATTATATGTTGAAAACCCCCTCTGCATTGAGGTTTTGATGTTCATCTATCGTAGTGAGTTTTTTTTTTTGAATGTCAGCATGTATTTTAACACGGCACTTTATTTGCCTCTAATCTGCAAAACGGCCAAGTATGTGTGACAGATCGTGTGTTGCGGGTCGTGTATGAGATATATGACGGTTGTGTGAATACTGACAGTAATTACAGAATGCCACACCACAGCGCAGCCTGGGGCTGGCCGAGCAACAAGTTACTATAACATCTAATATATAACCAAGTGTCAGCCATGTCTGCAGCCGTTGCTTCTAGCAGCTTGATGTTAATCTCCGGGGAAAGCGATACATGATACGTGGATCACTGTGTGAAAGGTTTTTCTAGCAAATGATTATGAATTTGGGTTAAATGTATTTTAGACTTGATTTACAGTTTGCACGGAATTACAGTTACTTATTAAGTGTGAGTGAGTGAGTGCATGGATGAGTGTGAGCGGTATATCTGTCTGTTTATGTGAAGTGTGTGTGTGTGTGTGTGTGTGCCAGGGATAAAGGTGGCATCTCCAGAACTGGAATCCCTCTCACATCACACTCACAAGAGACTCTCTTTCTTTCTTCCTGACTCTGTAGAAACCTCTGTAGAAATGTTGTGTGCTTTTTTTATTTATTTATTTTTGAGTCAAGGTAACTACTGTAGCTACAAAAAACTATATTCTAGCTTTTTATTATAATTGTCCAATTTAGAAGAAAGAAGCAACAGAAGAGCCAAAATCAGACTTGTGAGTTCAGATAATTTATACCGACATTTGTTATCACAGCTTCTTTCTGTGGTGTCTCACTCCAAGTTAGGCAGTAGCTGAGACAACAGGTGCAAGTGTTTAGATCGAGAAGCAAGGCAGACACACATAAAACCAAGCCCCAATGGCTACTGTCTTGTTAGCAGTGAAACTGTACGCAAATACGAAGCTACTCTATCTGTGTGTGTGTGTGTGTGTGTGTGTGTGTGTGTGTGTGTCACTGTGCACGTCGGTATTCCTGTGTGTGTATTTGTGTCCCATAAACCTGAAGCGAATACTATAAAACTGAGCCTGGATGAAACTGCAGGGGATAATTATGCAGTGTGTTCACAGCACACATGGTCATTAATCACATCGAGGCCAAGCCTATTTTTTACTGTTTCTAGCTCAGAGGCTAACATATGGCAGTGCAACTAACAGGATGTGCAAGAGGATTTAATAGACAGCCCAGTGTCCTGCATAGGCAAGGCAGGCCTGGGCTCTGGAGCTTGTAAGTATATTTGACAACAGCAGGGGGCGGCACTATGGCCCGTTTTACTGCCCCCGTCTGAAGACAGAGGGACTTGGAGAGTTACTATTATAGTCTAAACGCCCTCCGGTTCATCATGGGGTTTTATAAATAATCTTTTTAGGGCTGCAACTAACAGTTATCACTATCAATTAATCTGTAATTATTTTCTTGATTAACCAGAACAGAACAAAACTAAAACAATATTAACATATAAGGAACCAGATCATTTTGATATTTTTTTCTATAAAAAATGACTCAAAACAATTAATTAATTATTATAATATGCGGTCAGTTTTCTGTCAATCAACTAATCGATTCATAATAGTTCTACAGTTCTACATCTTTTTACAGAAGACGTTTACCGGTGCTTTATATTCAAAGAAGACCCACTTCCTAACATTGATAGGCATGAAAGTACATGGACTCTATGGACCTCAGGAATAGTATAGCTGTTGCTAAAGGAACAACCACCGGGGATCCAAAGAATTCCCCTTCACTGTTCTTTCCTCGGTCCGCTGCATCGTGTACAGAGCTTCTGTATGCAGAGCGAGGTGACAAGTTGAATGTGTGACATACTGGACATTAGCTGTAAGGCTGGCACTGCCATCCTGACACCAACGCAGCTGCCAGCCGAGTCTCATGACTCCATCCTCTATGAAGCCAACACATCTCCACTGTCTGCACTTGTGGATTCTTTCAGACATACAGTACAAACAAACAAACAAACAAACAAACAAAAAAAATACATCCCTGCCTGCAAATGTGCACCAATCACACCAAACACCAAAGGATCACACCTTTCACACAGTGCTGCTCAAACCTTTGGAAGCTTGCTTACATCCAAACCAACATCTGTCCTTTCAGTCACGCCTGATTAAAACACCCTGGAATCCCAATTCACACACTTGCACACACACACACACAATAGCGTAACATAATCACCTACCACATGGCCACGGAGGCGTGTACCACATGGAGAATTTGGGAATCCAAGGCTTAGCAGAAATATGCTTTGTTTTTATAGCAGCGATATTGTTACACAAAGCACATGGAAGCCTCCTGCAATTACCTCTATATTAATGAAAGCATGGATTACAATTTACAAATTCTACTCGGACAAGCTTGTGTCTGTGGGAGGCATATTAAAATTTACTGTGTAGACTATGCGAGCATATGTATGAGTGTATATGCATGTGTCATTGAGTTTGACAAACACACGAGCGAGAAAAAGCCAGCAAACACGTCCAACTCATACAATTAAATGTCAAATTCACTTAAATGTAACAGGGAGAATACGAAGGCTCTGCAATAGAAAAATGTTTGTCTGAGTTAAGAATGATCTCAGCAGGTCATGTTGCTACAAACTTCGAGAACCTCCTGATCTGTTCCAGGTTTTTTTTTCTTTATCTTCACTGAATCTCTATAATAAATGTTGTTATTTATTTTTTGGCCCTGAATTCCTGCATCAGATTAAAATCCTTACAGGATATTGTGTTGCATTGTGTAGGCGCAGGTACACAGATCTGGCACACGTTCTCCCTGACAATGCCCCCTATCAAGGTTGTTTTTTGCTGACATACCGTACTGGCTGTTTGCGAGGTCTTGACAGACTGCGTGTTTGGTGCTACACACAGCTGCTTATTGTATGTATCTCGAACCCCATGCAGACCTCCTTTTTCTGTTAACATTTTGTGTTCCCTGTTGCCACATGCATATCACTTTGTGTGTTTGTCTCTCACTCTCTTGAAGTCTTCCTTTTTTTTCTTTCTCCATCTTTCTAGCCCAGAGGTAATTCCTGTGTTGATATTTGAAGTTAACATTTCCCCAGCTTTCAAAAAAGACTCCAATGTTATGGTTGACCACCCTATGAAAAGTAATACTTAGAGCACACAAACAGCCAAGTGCCTGGCATTCATTAATACTCCCTGAAAGTATTGTTTTCAGTGGAAAGATCGGTGTGTTGATTTAATTTAATGAGTTGCTTAGTTGGGGGAAGGGAATAAAGGAAACAGTAATTAGTTGTCATGCTAATTTGGCTTGTGTGATAACTCCCACACAAGACTCAGCGGTATGTGAAGCACGGCGGGGCTAGCCTGGCCGCCTACTCATCTCACACACACACATTTTCTTACACATTGAAATACACATTAACACACACACATATATATATATGCACACAGAGATAAATAAGAACAACAAATGCTCACATCCAGATTGGATCAAAGCAAAGGAGCCTGGAGCCCCGTCAGGCCTTTGACCCATCGAACAAGCTGAATTAATGATGTGAAAATCTTGATCTCAATTATTCACTAAGACAGAGCACACACACTAATAGATAAGGGTTCACAGCATTCAATCCAATTAGTCCCTTTTAGTATTGACCTACATAGTGAATGTTGATTTGAAATAGGAGGGAGATAACGATAAATATGTTGAAGAAAAAGATATTAGATTAAGAGCTTCACAATTGTGTCTTCAATATTCAAAGTTTATATACTATAGTTACCTGTATATTTACTTTTTTTTTACCTAGTACATTAAATCATCAGAAATAAAACTTTATTTGATATCTTCACACTATAGAGGACGATCCTTCATCACGAAGACTGCAGTGAGTGTTCATGCATATGTTAGTGTTGTGTGGTCATGTAGAGCATTCCTTAAGTACGATAGGAGTCCACCATGTTGTTAATCATCCCTGCCGGCAGGGTTTGTGGCTCCTCCAGGGGCTATTTATAAGGCCTGGGGTCACTGACCTCCAAAAAGGGTCACTTTCACTATCAGAGGAGGTCTGATACTCCTCTGTTCTTCTAAATAACTCTGCACTATCTGAATTCTTTTTCTATCTCCCTTTTGGCCTCAGTCTCTTTCCTCCACTTTGTGCCTCATCGTCTTCACTCTTCACTCTTCATATCCGCGGTCCTCCAGCGTTTTATTCAATATGAGGCAAACTTTTATAAACACATTATTCTATAGTTTTTCTGTAGTCTGTCGTTCTTGCCTTGTACCGTCACCCCTGTGAGTGTGTTTAGACAGGCGGCCTGGTTTTGTAATAATCTTGCCGAGTCAGACATCTGCAGTAAGTAGTATTACACACTGTGATAGACCATAATCTAAGACAAGTGCATTTGTAGAAAACCTAGCACCTCAACGGAAATTCATCTTCGTCTTTATCATTATTTGGCCCGTGGGAGTGTTTGAGTGGTTAATGAAAGGACTCGGATGGAACATTTGTCGATTCTTGCTCATCTCTCTGCAGAAAGCCAGACAAGGACGACTCTTTCTACTGTCCTGGCCTGTCCTAAATTATTTCTTCTTCTATTAATTTTACTCCAGGTCAGGTATTCACCCTCATGTAAATGTTAGCTTTTATTACAGAGCTCCTCAACAAGGATCTGAGTATTTCTAATTTGAAAAGGCAACATTTTTAGTGGTCAAAGGGATACGTGTAACTTGTATGACATTAACCCAAATATTCTCTCCCACACATCATGACCCCACTGAAAAAACTATGGAATTTAAATCATCTGTCTGATATAAATTCCTCCCATAGATGAAGACAGTGAAAGTGTCAAAATAAGTATCAGACTTCAGACATCAATCGGTATAGTATATAGTCAAAGTTATTGAAGCTAACTAACCTTTGTGAGCAATAAATTTATATTCATGACATCATCCTTTTCATGAAATAACCCACTATATATTTTGAGAACCCTGAAATAGTTTTTTGCTCTCATCATGTAGGCATATTCTCTACATGTTTATATATATATATATATACCCCAAACTGTGTCCTCATTTTGCACTAATTGTTCCCGTGGGATCTTGTCCAAAACGTTGATCAAAGGAAACGACCCTCTAACTGTGTAATAAATTGTCAATCAGTATATGGTGAGTAAACCTTTGTTTCCTCTAGTCTCGCAACATGACAACTCGATTAGCGGTTAGTGTGAAGAAAGAAAAAGGGAAAGCTGGCATCTATACACACACTGAGTCAACAGGCTTTCCTTCTCTCCTCATTAACAGTTTGACTCTCTGTTTGAAGCACTCCAGGTGGGGTCACACTGTCTTGTATTTGGGTAAGGGGGGTTTTGGCATGAAGAGTGTTTGTGCATAGAGTGGTGTGTGTGTGTGTGTGTGTGTGTGAGAAGAGGGAGACATCCAACACCTTCTTGTAGCTGGAAGGAGGGTGAGGATCAGAGTAGTGCCTCATAAAGACACAATGTCTAGAAACAGAGAAAGACTGATGGACAGAGCAATGATGTCATGGCAGTATGGACACACACACACACACACACACACAGGCACACTAGCAGACCTACAACTTGACGGCGCTGCTGTCACCTTGAGGTTACAGGTGCGAGGTCGGACCCCTGGGCTGTTGACAATCGCAGCCAACAAAGCTGCTCTTGTGCAAGCGTGTGTGAGCATGTGTTTAGACTGTAAGTAGGATACTGTTGAGCAGCTGCCGCTCATCTAAGGCCTGTAAAAGTCATTCTTTACCTACACACACACTTTGAAGCATGATAATGTATATAAAGTGATAATAAAAGCCGCCATGGTGGAGTACTTAAACTGCAAGGTTGTATTTCTGTTGCATAGAAAACATAGGACAATTTTAAACCCTGTTTTTTTTTTCTTTAAGAATACAAGCCCCATGATAACAGTAAAACAAAACTATACTCAGATATATCCCACGCTGCAAAAATAAAAATACATCAGAGTAACATGTGGGGGAACTTCTTTCACCTGGACAATCCTCAGTAGGCCTCCTATCACATATCTCCATGCACTACAGGTGAAACTGTAGCTTTGGGGTTTACTCTCTAACTGATTTTAACATGGTTAAAGAACAGAATGTGCATTTTATTTATTTGAACATTATGAATGTTCTCATTGTGCATGCGGTGTTGTAGACTGATCTGGTAAACAGCAGGTAAGGCAGCATAGTAGTTTTTCTTACCACAGGAAAGAAAGCTGTGCGAAGAGATTTAAAATGTTCAGTCTTAGTTCCTGTTTCTCTCTGGTCCTTTCTGGCATCTATCACAAGACCCGGCAGCTGTTGCTGCTTTGAGAAAATCTGCTTCTAACAACAACACGGAGAGCCAGAGACTGTCTCACCGCTTCTTGATTACAATAGAGTTGCCTACTGGCAGAGCGTAACAAACGGCTGATCAGACGGCATAGCTGTGTAATTTCATGCTTGTACGTAATGTGTTTCACTTGATATGCCACATATTTAAATGAGATCCGCATGCAGAGAACATTGTTATATCAACTGCTGTTTATCTTATGTGTGTCTGCAACAATCCTTACAAATCCCTACTCAAATTAGGTTACAATTAAATATGTTTTGGTTTTTTTGTTTTTTTATGACACTGTCTAGCATTGATCTCATTCACATTTGTGCTGGGCATAGGGCACCGTATGCGTCACCCCCTTAAAAACATTTTTCCCATGCGCTTTTTTTTGTTTCTCATACAATTGTTTGGAGAATGTGCTTTGTCCATAATCCCATTCAGCGCTGGTTGGAAAGACGTATTGGTGGAAAGCCCTGTCAGCATGAGATAAAGCTTTTTTTTTCTAGCCTGTTAGATATATATGATATACAGGTTTCAGCTAAAAAACATAAACTTATAGCATTTAAAATTTTCATACAGGGCATCAGAACATAAAAAAAAACAACATAATGTTTGGTCATTGCAAACTTGCCAATGAGTACAACAGATACATTAGGAAATCCCTATCAGACACTCATTAAAGTTAAACTTCTATTTGATTACTCACAAATAAGTTACTTTATTATAAGAATATTATAATAATTCATTAGTGGCGTGATATAATTCCTGGCCATTGTGCTTTTTTTTTCTGCTGTAGTGTTTTGTTGGGAGGAGTGTGTATGTATGTGTGTGTGTGTGTGTGTGTGTGTGTGTGAGAGAGGGAGAGAGAGAGAGGGAGCGACTGCGGGTGAAGAGAGGGGGGAGGCGCAGTGTTTGGAGGATTTGCTGTGTGCTTCAGGCGTTCTCTCGCTCGAAATGTTAATGGAAATAAGTCTGTGTGTGTTTGCTCTACTAGTTTAGACCGTTTACCGTCAACCATCAAGGGGTTTTAATAACTTTTTTTCGGAAACTTTTCGCCAACTTCGTCGACTTGTCCCCCCGGTGTGGGGTTTGGTTTATGCCCGGGCACAGATCCATGCAGGGCGGACTGTATCAGGGAAACATCCCGCTAGGACGTTTTTTTTTTTTAGACGAATGACCTGTTGTGGGTCTGCACGATACAAATCCATCTTCCCTGCCTTAGGTTATTTATTATTTGAATTCAGCGCACAAGTTGTCGAGGGAGTTTCGTAACCATGTCAGGACGCATTTTACGCACTGTATTTTGGATCGTGCCAGGCAGTGTTGGAGCATTTCACCGGTACTCCAAGGGCAGATTTGTCTAGAAAAACAGCCTTGGCATCGAGACCTCGTTTACTGCGGCTGATCAGACCCCTGCTTGTGGGCTTTGGATTCAAGTCTTGCACCTGATTGGTCTGAACTGAACACAAAATATTCCAACATTATGGAAAGTGATCAGGGGACCGGTGCGCCATCCGATGAGCCCAAGGCAGACAGCGCTTCTGGGTCCGACAGTTTTTCCCAACTGTGGACGGACGTAATGGGAATGCTGGTGAGTTCTCGGGTTGTTTGGCTGCTGGGGGGGAGGGGAGGGGAGAGGTGATGGTGATGGTGATTCGACCATAAACTCACAACTAACTGAGACTTTTCACTCCATTCTTCAAGACTGACACTGATTTGCCGACGCAGAGATTGTTGTTGCCATCTAGTCAGTTCATGCAAATCGCGCGTCACATCAACACCTGAGAGTGTGTTCCCACAGGCCCACGGTTTAAATCCACCGGCACTCTGCATGCGGTGCGGTGGGGTTCAGGTGGTTTGGTTGCAGGCTGCTGCTGGCAAATTGTGTTGAGTCCGTCGGATCTCAATACAAACAGGAATCGATTGAGAATATGGTATGTTATGCACTGACAAATTAACCCTTTGTACTGTGTGTCTCTCTGTGGCTGGTGTATATTTGGTATATTTCCATACTGCATTGTTTCCACTGGAGGAGGTCAGTGTAGCTTTACTGTGAGGCCAGATCCTCAAATGTATGTCCAGGTTAAACATGATTTTAATCTGTGAATATGTGTTCCTGTATTGTATAAATAACAGCAAATACAGAAGTGATTATTGTTATTATTAGAAATGCAGATTCAAAGATCTTTGGACTTCCTGAAAACTTCCCCAAGCTCTCTGGAGGTCATGGGACATATTTTTTAATTGCTTTAAAAAAAAGACACTGTATAGATTTACTAATTAATCAGTTAGTTTCTACATTGTTTCAATCCCTTAATTGTTGTTTTTGTAAGAAATTATCTCTAGTCTAGAGAGTGTGACCTTAAGTTTACATGTCTGTGCCTTTAAATGTGTGTGGACTGTGTGTGTTCTCATTTGGAGATGTTGCATATAGTAGCAACACACATTTCTGAAACTCTGCTCTTTTGTTTGGCACCTGAAGCAGTCTTAACAGGCTCATGAGATCTGATTGATCCACTGTACAAATGTGTTGCAGTCACTTCCAGCCTGTTTAAAGACAGAGGTGTTAATTTGGTTTGGTCTGGCACTGATGATGTGAATGATGTGTAAATGTGGGGTGTGTGTGTGTGTGTGCACACATAGAGAGAGAGAGAGAGTGGGGAGGGGGGTTGTCCTACCCTCTGACACCGGGTGGGAGACCTGGCTACCAGCCAGGCAATTTAGCCAGATTTATTGCTCTGGAGGCAAATGCCTGCAAGGCTGCACTCATCTTTGAGGTTTTTTTTTTCCCTTTGGGCTCAAACACACACAACAAACAGCTTTTAGAAGTCTTCATGACATACAGTCACCAGTCAGAAGTTACCCATCTTCACTACTTCTGTGGATAAACATTTTTATCCTTTTAACGGTCAGTTTTTCGCTCTAGGACAACCATGGTAATGTGTGATGTTCTGTTCATTGCTCTTGTCTGAAAGGGAATGGGCTTCCGGTTGAAGACTTGGATTCAGGTATACTTTGTGTAAATGTTTCCAACAACTTGTCAAGGATAATTTTAATTTCTCTGTTGGTGATGAGATATCACAAAAGAATATTTTTATGCTCCTTTACAAAGCTGTGTGTGGGGGCGGTTATTTATGTGTTGGCTTACATAGCAAAAACGTCACAATAAAAAGTCACTAACGGAGCAAAGTCTCATTTAAATTGCTCCTTTATGGTGAACTTTATGCTAAAAATGTGCTCAGTCTTCTACTTTTAAACAGACATCATTTGAGAAGTATATATACCAAGCTGAATGAACAGCCAAACAGGCAATCTGGGTTGAGCCAACTGACCCAACTTAACTCAGTGTTGCAAATGTGTTTGGTCTTGGCTCCACACACACATGAAACCAGGCCTGCATATTTGTACAGACAGACATCCATCCTGATAAGATCTAGTCGATGCTCTGTCTTCTGATACTGATTACTATATATCACGAACAACTCGTAAGCCTGAAGTGACGGCAGAGAAAAACATTAATCTACATTCATTTGTACATTCAAAAGTAAGTTTTCATCAGGTTTTGTCTATAAATCAAAGAGCAGGCTGGTCTGCAGTATTTTTTTGGAGAGGCCCCTGTCTTTCGAGGTTAACCATATACACAACAGCCTGTTGTGGAATGTGTTTAATAAGAATACCTAAGTAAGCCAGTCATTTATTTGTGGCTGAAGCCAAGTAAATAGTCCTTGAGCCAATTAAGAGTCAGAGGCAGTTGTGGACGGTATGGTGCAGCTATAGCTGTTGTAAGTGTTTTTGGATTTACAGATGTCTGAAATGGGATTTGCTTCTAGTCCCATGCGTTTTTCCTCCCATCAGAACATATCTTTATTGAATATAAAATAAGCCACAGTAAAACTGCTTGACAGAGAATTCTGACTCAGCATATTGTATAATTTTTGTGGTGTGCATATATGAACACAAACTGATCATCCAATCCACTTCCTCTTCATTTCCCTTCTTTTATCACGTGGTCTTTGAGTATGGGGTTCAGTTTGCACAAGGGAAAGCTTCTAATTTTGCTCCTTCTCAGACTAAATGATTCGATCACAGACCTGGAGAGCTGATAGTCGTCCATTATTCCATCTGTTCTCCTCCTCTGAAAGAAACCTCTCATCCCGTTTTTGCTTGAAAGGTCATTTTGAGCCGAGGCCTTGTGGAAATATTTTTACTTGCCTGCAGGGAATCCTTCTCTGTTTTTGAAAAGAGTTTTATGGTGTTTCACACATGGCGTGGGCGGCAGTGTGTCCATTTGAAAAACACTGATTATGTAGTAGACAGTGCTTCATCTCTAAACCTGAGGATTTGATTTTCTGCTCTCAAGGCACGATTATTGATTTTTTTTTTTTTTGTCTGGGGAAACTTATGGTTAGATGAGGTGATCCTTATGTGTTTCCTCCCACGTAACACTTCATACAGAGTGGCAATGCATGCTTTTCAGTCCTGTTCTCCAAATCCAGGGTTAGCTAGGCCACTTTATACATTTGCCAGTGATTTTCTAACACAGTCTATCTTGGCCAATTTTATATTTTTCTATTGTTGCAAAGTCCAACTATAGATCTGGCAGGTTTCCTCTGCTGGGATGGTGAAGCACTGTTCTGCTCAAGCCACGGATATCCTCAGGAAGCCCTCTAAAAGGGGTGGGCTGTGGCCCCTGGCCTCACCTTCCTCGACAGTCTTCCCCTCTTGGCTCCCAGGGCCAACGCTACATCTTTTAGTCAAACCTCAACCGGCTGAGTATTTTGTGGAATTCTCCACTATATTACCACCAACATGTTTCAGAGCTAGTTGGATGATGCAACTTGGCACATGGACACCACCCTCTCATCCTTTTTTATCCACTCTCCCTCTTTCTGGTCTGTTTTCTGCGAATGGTTGGCACTATAACGGCACTACTGTAACAGTCCTGGAAAAGGTTGGAGATTGTCAAATCTTTTCATTTGGAGGAGCTGAATGAGTTGGATGGATGGAGAGCTGGGTGGAGTAAAGGATTATCACCATTGCTTTTATGTTGAGTTGTGTGGGGACTGTGCGACAGGCGATCTCTTGGGGGTATACTTTATGTATAATGCAACACAATGCGAATCAGCTGGTGGCAATTTCAACCTGCTGCTCTTGTCCTAATGTTGCGTAGCAGGTGAAAGTGATCATACTACTGACGCTCTAACATTACATCAGATGCATGGTCTTCTATTGTAAACTGTTGCCATTGTTCTTTCGCCAGAGAACGGGTAGTCACAAGGCCAGCCCCTGTAACAATAGTTAATGCCATGTACACTACCATTCAACCTCTACGTAACTGAGCCCCAGTATGATGAATGGCACTGTCAGGAATGTGAGCCCAAAGGATAGACCAGAGCAAACACGTTACGCCCAGAGCTAATGGGTATTAGCCTACTGGAATGTCTTTCTCTATGGTTATGATAAACAAGCACTTTCTTTTAGAAACTGTATAACATCTAATGCGATGTGGAAAAAACGCGAATTGAGATTGCTTTAGTGAAGCAGCATGCAGATGTCCTGTCTTAGAGAAATTCACTTCAGCCGTGGACTGCACATTCTTGACAGCATGGCAGCATGTTAACTAAGTTATAGTATTTATTTTTATTAAATATAAAAGTGAACATTGCAGAATTCCTCCAGCGGAAGTGTTAAGTAGCATTAGTCATTAGGTACTTTCAAAATAATAATAATAATTTTTGAATGAAGTGTTATTTCAGGAGTAATTCTAAATATATGTCTGAAAGCGTACGATGTAGAGGGCTCAGCAAACAGTCTCTTTATTAAAAATGACTTGCTGAATGTCCGTAGAGAGAAAAACCTCTGCATTTGTAAGAATGTCAGGAATTTCATGGCTAATTGATTAAGTGAGCAGGGGATACTGGCCCTTCATACCGTTTCCATTTTCATGAGTCCAACTGTACTGCCTTTTGTGAGCATATGAAGTTTCTACATTTATATTTCAGTACTAAAACTGAGATTATTAAATTTATTTCCATGGTAGATATGGGAATAAATATATTTGTATGTTTAACGTGGGTGTTAACTGTCATTCCTCTGAAGCAATCTTGAATAAATATTGTATAAATTATTTGGCAGCCTCTCACACCCGGTGCTTACGGCTTTTCCATAGACTAATACTTGTCACAAGTGTCTTGCAGTATCTGTTAACGTTTTTCAGTGTTGGGTTTCACAAAGTCTTGAAAAAGAAGTGACATGCGACACAATTTTGTTTACTGAGCTCTGTCACATTTCAGCTGGGAGTAGCCATTATAATGGAACAGTGTGTTTTAGGCTTAACACAGCAAATGACTCATGCATATTCTTTACTGTAAATGAACACAAGTACACACAGTCCCGTGTGTGTGTGTGTGTGTGTGTGTGTTTGTTTGTGTATGACTATTGTTGAATGGGGAGTTGGCCTTCCTTACATCCAGGGTGGAGGAGCAGTTACATCAGCTGAAAGTCTTTAGTCTCCATTTCACACATACTTGTGTGAAAGTAGACGTGTTTATAACTCCGGTGAATTAATTTCTAAACTGTTTTTTTGTGAGGTTTATAAGCTGGCTTTGTGACACACACCGTAACACATGTTTACGAGATCAAATAAGCTGGTGGACATACTACTCATCCATAGAATTTCTCTTATAGATGAAAGTTTTCTCTTCTCAGAATCCAAATGTTTTATTCTCCTCTCACCGCACAGCTGCCGGAGTCAGTAGCCTACAAATCATCCCTTGTCCATTCGCCTCCACCCCCACCACACTTGCCCACATTTCAAAACTGGATGTGTGGAGCACTGTCAGCCCCCTTCAGTGCTCATCCACCCACCCACACTCCCATGTTGACAGATTCTCTCTAAAATGTGGACTAAACACTCGCTCATCCGCTGACACACACACAGTCAATCTAACATCCAAAGAAAGCGAGTGGTTTCTTAACTTGTTCCCTCACAGGCTATGTTTCTCCCATTTTATACATAAAGGCGCATGCACAGTATCACTTTACAAAGGTGGTGGTAGAGGTGGAGTGTGAGGGACCAGCTGTGTTGGACCCATATGATCTAATGGCGCTGGGGAATTGAAGGAATCTCAGTTATCTATGCACACACGTGGATGCATACAGTCACAGAGTAGCTTTACTGGTGCATAGCTGAGGTTTACATTCAATGTTTCTATTGGGAGTGAGAGCAACGCTTGATTTATAATTTCTGCTGGTATGACCCAACCGATCCATCACTGTTAACACCAACTGGCCCCATTGGCCCTAATCCTAACCCTGTCAATCAGGAGGTGGTGTAATCACAGGAGAGCGTTTTTTTTCTTATCATTTGGAAGCACAGTCTTGGCATGTTCTTGGCGATTAAAACATCTCGGAGTTTTGTAATGAGTGTTCTTTCAGTCAATGTGAGAAATGAAAAGGAAAGCATGTGTCTGCTCGGAGAGTGTTCCCGCCGGGAATCTGTCATCTCAAGACCATATGTCTGAATAGAACAGGATTTCTCAATAATTGAGTGGGAGGATTGATCACAGCCGGACGAACTGGATGTTTGAGGGGGAACATGTGTGTCTGTTCGTGGTGTTGTGTTCATGTACAATTAGGAATTGCCCTTTCATAACTTGGTCCGCTGAGTTGTGTTATTGGTCTGCTTTAGTTTGTTTTGATCCAGTGTTTTTGAAATCTCCTGCATGCTAATGTGCTCCGACTAGACAGCCCTCTCTGAAGAAGGCTGTGTGTGTATGTGTGTGTGTGTGTGTGTCTGTCACACTCACAGTGATCCATTCATTTGTGGCCTGGCACCCAGATAGTGAGTCCGGTTGAGAAAGACAGAGACTGAGAGAGACTGTTCGGACCCTGCACAGCGACTCAATGCTATATGTCTGCCTGGCACCGATTAGATCAACACTGATGAATATTCAACAGTTGGCCATCACTGCTAGAATGGCCTACATTTTTTTTTTTAACCAAGATGGGATTCAAGTCTTCTCTCACACATTGTACAATAGATGTTGCTTGACCTCCTGCATTTTTTTTTCCTGAAATGCAGACTGATCCCATCTGACTCCATTAAACTGCTTCATGAATTCCATATTAGCAATGTTACGACACTGCTAACGTTGCCAAAAGTGACCCAAGAGCCAGTTCTGTTCTGTTCTGTTCTGTTCTGTATTCTGTTAGGTAAGGTCTTTACTGTTAGTGAAAAAACTTCCCGCCGCAATCCTAAACATGTCTACCACACAAAGACAGGAACTGTGCTGATCTAAACTACAGCTACCCGGAAGTGTCTGTTTAGTTTAGAGTTCGGTAAATGTCCGAAGAGGTAAAGGGCATCCTTGATATATGAAAAAGACAAAAACCCGGGAACAAACTGTGGTCTGCTCACTAAATGGGACCTGATAAGAATGAGTAAATATACAAATTATACAGAGCTTTTACTGAGGGGTATTTTTAGTTTTTTTTCTGTTTTGTATAAAGTATGTGAGCAGAAAAGTGAATGGGAACAACCCCCCCCCCCCCCATCTCTGGCAGAACAAACAAAATATTCAGTTAGTTCATTGGATCTGTGAGGCAGAGTTGGATATGATTTTTTTGTGTGTGTGTGATTATATCTGTGTTCATAGGCCACCCTCCAGCCATACCAGATTTACCAAAATGCGTGCTTGCTAGTTTAGTAGTTACCTTCCTATTTGCCACTAATCATAAGTGTATGTGATGGTGGTTTTATAAAGCGGTGATTAGGGTAAATGGAGAAGATGGATGGCAATGCGATTGTCACACAGTGTACTAACTCGATCTGACTGATGGGATGTTGTGAAGTGTTGGAAACTGAAAGAGGAGGGAAATGCCCACATATATTGTATACGAATTTTGAAACATGTTTGAGAAGTTGAAACAGGTTCTGTTTTTTTGACAAATCGTCAAAATTCGAGTTTTTGCAATGACAGCCCTTTTTTAATCCCCTGTAGAGTTTGATTATCAGACTACTTTCCTTCCTCAGGATGTTGTAGTCCACTGGCTAAACCGTTCCCTCTTTCCTCTCTCCAGGATGGTTCTCTTGGCAACATAGATGACCTTGCCCAGGAGTACTCTGAGTACTACAACACCTGCTTCAGTGACGTCAGCGACCGCATGGAAGAGCTGCGCAAAAGACGCGTCTCCCAAGAGCTTGACATGGTGACTGCACACTCACACTAACTTTTTTTATTTTTATTTTTTTCTTTGCACACACATAACAAAAAAACTTGCATAGCAACAGGGTTTGAGCAAAAACAGCTGTCGGCCACAACAGCTCTTTGCTCTGAACTTAGCTTGCATTCCTTTAAAGTTACTTTGGGCAAATGGTAATCTTTTTTGCAAATCCTTTAATAATGATCCTTAAAAATCCCTCTTTTAGAGTAGTCTCATAGCTTTACACAGTGTTATTTCCAAAATCGGAGCCAGCAAGGATAGCAAGGATGAAAAACGGCGACAGAAACCAACATAAATGTGTGCTAAGGCTTAAGACTTTCCCTAAAGTATGTGAATGCAGTGGTGTTATGGAGGTCCATAGGGGAGTTTGGATGTCCTTTTCACAAGGATGTAGGGTAGTGGGGCACCTCTTTGGTTGCCAAGCTGCAAGCAAATGTATGAAGGAATGCTGCTGGTCCTGCCACAGAGGGCCTAGCTCTACCCAGTGGGTCCACACACATACAAATTAAGTGTTTAATGTTACGCTAACATCATGATTTCCTTATGACTCTATTTGTGGTGAGAGGAATCGGTTTGAACCCTGAAAAATTCCCCATTTGGTTTCCAATTTCTAAAGCGCATAATGAAAAATAAACACACGTATTTTTCTAAAAAAAGATAGATGCTATTCTACAACATATTCTTGAGCAGTCGGTTAACTATCACAAATTGTACTAATTGACAAATAAATGATTCAGTTTGCCCTCTAAGGAATTTATTCACACCGGTACCGCGTAACCTTAGCCTTGGCTATATTAGCCCTGGTCCAAATGGTCTCATATATATTCATACTAGTCATTACTGATGTTCTAGTTCAATAGGAGGCCTCTTCTTTTTGAAGGCATCCATGTGGTTTTGGTTGGCTTGACGGGTATAGCTCGGATGGATAGCTGATTTATCGTGCTCTTTCTTTTAATGACTGTAGGCAGCCATCCTGTTCTCACAGCTTTCAGGAGAATGGATGGAAAGCATAAAATGATAGTAGTGGATATGTAGATGTTTTGTGTCTGATCATAGGTTAAGTGTTCTCTCTGTGTGGGCACAGACTTTGATCTATCATTTTCCATCATGTGAACTTCGCAGTAATATATATTACCTCTGGACATTTATAGTTTGGGAAGGTTTCATCCTGAGGAGATAAAACGGAGGGAAAGGAAGCAATCAGTGCGGATTTTTGTTGTCTGTAGTAGAAGAGAAAGAAAGAGCTGACTGGGCTCTGAGCCTGAAGCCCAGCACAGGAGACGGATAAGAAGGGAAAGGGTGGAAGATGATGGGAATAAAAAGGAGTGGAGAATATGAGAGCCTGCAGCTGTCCCACCGCTCTGCAACATTTGGCAACAAAACGTAAAGGAAAGAATATGGGTCAGACAATACTTTGAGTGCTCTCAAAAACACAGGATCAGCCCACACAATATGGACTGAACTTTGCCTTGAATTTCAGTGCATTTCTCCACTTTTGCAATTTTATTTCAATACAATATTGCTGATGAGCATTGATGGCCAGCTTTCTTTTCGGCTCATTTCTTCCACTGCGCTTGACACCTTCACAGTTTCAAAGGCTGTTGGGCATTTTCTGTACAATAAGAGCAAAAAAAGTGAAATGCACTATGACAGTAATACACAAGAGGAGACGGGCACAAGAGACTTGGATGAACTGAGAATAAGTGCCGAAAGAGAAACGGAAGCTCAGTCTCGGAGAACAGTAAATGCCTATTGTATCTTGTGAAGTGTGTCCAGAAACCAGTGGCTGCGAGCCAACGTCATACAGCCGTCTCCCATAGGCCCAATAGCAGATGGTTAAAAAGGTCACAATGTCCAAGAGCGACATTAATGGGAAGACATTTAGCAAGTGGCGCTCCTGAGGGATGTGGCCTTTAGGGGAAGACCTGTCACTTGTAAAGGGTACAGCATGGTGGTAATGCGATCGGGTCTCACCCACTCCCTCTCCGGTCATTGTCTTTCTCATTGTCTCTACACTAACTGTATAGGTCAGTTTGTATATTTAGTATTTATTGTAGTCTATTTGTAACTGTTAACTTGAATTCTCTTAACATATTTCTTAGTGTAGCTTTCTGGGACTAAGAGAGTTACTTACTGAACAGCTCTGGTCAATAGGCATGGGGCTGATGTGGTAAAGGTCACCTGAGCTGGGACCCTTTTCTTAGTCACTCAGACTACAAGAGGAGGCAGAGGTCAAGATAAAGGAGAACTGGACATAGATAAGAGAGGAGCCTAAATTTAATGTGTGATGACTTGAGAGCTCCCATGCCAATCCTAAGGAACAATATCTGGGCTGATGTGGGCATATTGTAATAGATCGGAATTGGTTAAAATAAAACTGAAAAAGTAATCTTTCTTTAGTAGCAAAGAGGGGTGTGCAAAACATACAGGCAACAGCTTAAATTGAAGAACTTTAATAATACTCCTGTACAATCATGACCGTATATGCTCTCTAGTAGAACGATCTATGTGGATTGGGGAACAGGGAAGAAAAAAAACATTTAATCAGGACATCCCTAATGATGATTGAAAGTTTTTATACGTACTTACTACTAGTCTGATGGTAACGCATTTGGCAATTTGGAAAATGTAGTTAAGCTGTGACCAGCATGGTAACACCAAAAAGAAAGAAGCATCTTATTAAAGTTATATGAAGGGGGTTTGCCTCCTGTCATTGTGAGAAATGCTCTTGCAACACTAATATTTTTTTTAAAAAATATGGGGAACTTAACATTGTACTTGTGTTTGCTTTCCTTTGCACAATACGGGCCTCTCAATTAATGTTTTGGCTGGCTGTTGTTGCAAAACAAGGGTCTCTCCCTATCAGGAGCTGATGATAGAGGCTCTTTCAGAGATGACTATCAGTGTACCCACTTCCTGTCTGTTCTCCACTGAGTTGTTCCTCCACATCTTCATGTTAGCTTTATGAGTAGCAGGGACACAAAGGGGGAAAATAAACATCCCCTTTGGGAATGTGACCTATGGATTACTGCTACCATGCTCCATTTCCCAGCTCTCCTATAGACAATGAGAGTTGGGATGGCTCTCACTGGCTTGCTGATTTGGTGATGCATAAGGCTTATTGCTGGAAGTGACAGGAAATACTGAAACAGAGTTCAGCGACTTAAACAAAAACCTGTCTGTAAAACGACAGGCCAACACCAAAAGAATTAGATCTACAAAAAAAATGATGCTTGAACATCCACAGTGGTACATTGTTCAGTATGTGTGACTTTAGCTGCTACTGAAAGGAATAAAACATGCCAAATCATGGGCATAAAAGCTACTGGAGGGATCCCATAGTCATGCAGAGACTGGTCGGTGGGGTTGATATTCGTGTATAGCCAGCAGCGGAAAACAACAAGCTTGATTATTACTCTGGTTCAAACCACGGCGATGGAACAAATGAAGCACATCATATATAAATCAAGATAGATCATTTTGGAATTTGTGGTTGCAGGGCTTTTAACACATTTCTACTTGCTGTAAACCATAATTCGAATTTTTAAAGTCACAGTTAAACAACTGAGAAGATTAAATCCTTTGATGCTTTGGCTAAAATCCGTCAGTTTTTTTTTTTTTTTTAACAGTGTAGAATTCATAATTGAAACACTCTTTGACACAGAAATACCACAGCTGGTGTCGGATTGAGTTGCTCGCCTCAGGAATGCTCAGCGATGGTTTTTAGTTGAGCAGCTCCGTTGGGGGTCAAGACTCAAGTATGGACTTGTTTTGTTTTGCCATGAGGTGAGGAATAGTGTGGCTAATGCCTACATATGGTTGTTTGTCAAAGTGGGTCAGTTCAGCAGGGTTAAAACCACAGAGGAGAAGAAAGACAAACTGTCATGAATTCTGGCGCTTATTTGAACTTTCTACCTTCAGTATTTTACCTCGAATCTTAGCAGGTCAACTCAAACAGCAGCCTTTGTTGCTATAAGATTGTTTTCAAGTGATGTTGGCATGGCTTCATTGTTGTCATAGCTTAACCCCTTGTGGAAATCAAGTGCTACATTCATAGTTTTTATTGTCTGATTTATTAGTCAGGATCGGGATTGTGACTCTGACATAGGAATTTGTAATAACTCTGGTATTTGTTTTGAAATACCAAAGCAATAATCATCCACAAGGTCTAGGAATTCTTTACACATTAGACGCACACAGGCCTGTGCTGCAAGTATGGAAATTCACACAGATGCACACACACACACACACACAAGCGTAGATACGTGTGCTGATGGTTTTCTGTTTCTTGCAGTAGCTCAGAGGAGGCATGACAGACTGGTCTATACTGCCGGCAGCAAAAAATGATTCCTGCTTTTGTGTGTAACATGTGCAATGGCATTACATGATTGTATACGAGTGTGCAATCACAAGTGTGTGCATGTTGATCTTCCTATAAGCCAGTTCTTCAGGCATCACGCCATACTGGTCCTACAGCTAACGTCTTTTTTTTTTTAGGCTTGAACTGGGCTTTCTACTAAGTGTCTGTCCTTACACAGACAGACAGAAATCTGATATTCGCCCACCTAGATTCACCCAACTGTGCCAGTTGGCATACGTCCACTAAGCCACCCTGTTTCTCTAGTTTTGCTTCATATCTGCCTACATTTGCCTCTGAGGTTAGCACTGGCTGCACTTTGGGAATTAATGCCTTTGATGGGCTTTGCAGTAACATTTGGACTGAACTGCAGCTATTTAGCACTTGTCTGTACAGTATTTCTGTCCTGCAGCAGTGAAGCAGAATTTTACTGTATTTCCTGGTTAATGATGGAAAGCAACGCTGTGCTTGGAATTACAGTGACTTTACAGGAACTTTTAATGCATCCGTGTGTGTGTGTGTGTGTGTTGTTTCAAATACTAGGTTCCCTATCTGCAGACATCGTGATCCTCATTAACTGAAGCCTGCCCTCCTATGCTTCTCTTCTACCTTCCTTCTCTTTTAATTAATTGAATTCAGTCACGCTTAAGCAATCAGAGTTTTGCATTCACATCACACTTGCACGCACATACACAGAGTGAAGTGCACAAACAACCCTGTGGACATCTGGAGGGAAAACACATTAACACGCAAACGTGCCAGTTTGGGGTAACTAGGGCAGTGTCTCAAGCTGATGCTGGTGAGTTCATGCAAAGGATAACATGCCTCCTCTGGGAGTGTGTTGTGAGATCAAAGCTTCACACACACACACGCATATAGACACCCCCTTAAAAAAAAAGCATTGATTTGCTACTCTCTTTCAGAAACTGTGTCAGCTGCACTGGCAACTTCTTCACCATCCGCTTTTGCTTCTCCATTAGCAATGTACAAGTGTGAGATAAACCCAAGTTTATCTAGGGCTTTTACATGAAATTTCTATCCACGCTTTTTGCTGTCACTAATGAATCCTCAGATCTTCAGTGCAAAGCAAGCGATGGAGGTTGTGTTTGTTTTTCACTGATCTTCTCCTCCTTCGCCCTCTCATCCCCTCCTTCCATGTCAAGAGATGGCATACACAGACGGAGAGTAAGAGGAGCCGAGGAAGAGTAGGAGGAACAGAGAGCTGCTTTGTGTCTCTGTCTCTTAGGAGCTCTATCTGTGGAAGTGGAGGCGAGGTGTGTGTGCGTGCGTAGTCCTTGGCTTGAGTATCTGTCGCGTTAATGTCTGTGGTGACATGTATGCTGCTATATCAGGGTCTGTGTCAGGTTGTGTATTCTTTGTGTGCATCCATATGTTGTGTGTTTGCTAGGCAGTCAGCTGACACTGCGTTTTAAAATACTTTTTACAACCAGCGAGCAACAGTGCCTATAGTTATCCATCGGCAGGACTAGCATATGACTCCTGTCACTGCAGGCAAGAGAAGCCATCAAAGAGAATCTGATGGCGAAAGCAATATGACACTACCTTTTTATGATGGTATTTGTGTATGTGTGTGTGTTCATGTGAGGGCACACCTTGGTCATGGTGCCTCTCCTTCTTTATGTGGGTACACCCACATTGTTACGTGCCACTCGGTTGTTTAAACAGAGGTGACTGCCAAAGCTGTGCTTGTTTTAAAGAATGGAGTTTGTTGGATGTTTCGTTCTCTCACAAAAGCTGCACAGCCTGCCAATACAATGAGACTGCAGGTCTGGTACATGGAGTTTTTATGACCTTAGACAGGTACCTGCTCTCTGACTTATGGGAATTGCCTTATTCCCTGGGATAGACAAATTGTCTGGGGCTCTTCCTACAGTTTTTGATTTACATCCCAGAAAAACATTCAGACTCGTGACTCTCCTGCTTGATCACTGTAACAGGCAAATAGATAAACAGGCCAATGGGCTAGGAGGACTTGTAGTGCTAAAGTTAATGTTAAAGATATAGTCAGCCAGACTTGTTAACAGTTCTTCACTTACTCGTGCTTTGTGCAATAGGGTGTGGTAGGATTGTCCTGCTGGCCCAAAGCCCAGTGAAAGAAGAAGAAGAAGAAAAGGTTAAGTCAAAGGGCACTCTGATTATAAAGTATGACGGACCAAGTTTAGGAAGTGATCTAGATTCAGTTTCCTTTGACTGAAGATGATGCACATAATGACAAATTTTCTATTCAGCTCTCCAGTTGGGAAATTCCACATGAATTTGTCTTCTTTCTGTGGCAGCAGCAAGTGTCATTTAATTGTTTTAGGATGCTAGTCACCTACAGCCCTCAACCTGCTTCCTGAGGTCCTTTTAGTCACCTTGACATGGCTGATCTGGCCGGTTCCTTTATCCAAATATAGAAGAATTTACATCCATGTCCTAACCTAATAACAATCATATTAGATCATATTATTGCATATCATATAGATATTCGTTCAATTTCTGTATGTAACAAATTAGAAATGCTGATGTCAGTGTCTGCATTATAAGAGGGTTTCCTGTAAATATGGCCAATCTAACATATTTAGATTCAGACAGAAAGTAGAAATGGGAACTTGTCTTGCATACTGTTTTCTTTTCTCTCTACTGAAACTTAATGAATTTCAGTAATACCACGATGGTGTCACTTCCTCATGAATGGCCCAAAATAAAACAAAGACGCAACAAGTCACATTTTACTTGCTTTTCTTTATAAAACCTTAGAATAACTTGAGTGAGTAACAGGGGGTTGGTCATTCTCGCTTACCCTCATAGCGCATGTCAAAATAATTAAAGGCACACGGCGAGTAACATATTTATCCTTGAGCAATGACGAAGAAAATAAGCACTGCACTTTTAAAAATGCCAAAGCAATGGTAACCCTAAGGTCAGATATGCAGGCCTGTGAATTCTTGGTCCATATTTTGAAGTATTTGGTCACTACCCCAGAGCAAATACTGACCCCATCTGCTTCAGTGGTTATTAACACCCCAGAGTGCAAGACTGTGGGAGCACTGGGCAAGTTAGAGTATGGGAAGTTAAGTAATCTCCTCCATGAGAGTTCAAAGTACACACGAACACACAAGGAGCCATGTAGTCGACCAATCCCTTGAGGCTATGTATTGGCTTTGAATAATTACACGCTGTAGGTTGAAATCTAAGTTGGAGGCTTGATGTCTGTAGAAGTATTTGGACTGAGGCACATCTGTATCTGGATATGCCATGATGAGGACATCCGCAGTCCTGACAGAGGCTGGATTGGCTCAGCAACATTTTGGATGTGAAGACAGGTTACAAATTGTGCAGTTTTCCACTGTTTAAAAATGATATTCCTCTAATTCATGGCCAACGCTTTTGCCCAGCCTGGATATCTCATCCACCTTGTGTTTGCTGCCATTTCAGCTAGTCAAATATGGTATGCTGTGTTCTGAAAATGTGAGACGAATCAGCAGGTGTTTCCTTGTGTTGAAGGAGGAGCACACTAACTGTGGACTCCATTAGACTATACCTCCTCAGCCTAACAGTACTGGAAGGTTATTAAAACAAGTACTGCTGGTTTGCTGGGTACCTGAGGCAAGACACACACATGCTTGTGTTTGTTGTTTTCACTGATATGCAGGTCTGTCTACATGAACCTGACCGAAGAACATCTTTTTCACATGAGGGCATCAATAAATGACATCCACTGTTTTTGTAGTCAACTGACCTTGATATACAGAACCTGTTTTTCCCTTGTGATTCTCAATTTTCATATTTCTCAACATTTCATATACTATATTAAGTGATCAATGACACATGACCTTCCTGTTTTTCTCTCTCAGGAGAAACAGGACCCAAGCAGCACCTCTCTGCAGCTCCGCACTGAGATCCAGGTATGAAGGGACACAACATACACAAAACAACTGCAAAAAAGTGGCTTTACTGTGTCAAATATACATGAGCTTTGACTGATTCTGACACTTGTCTCTTTCTTCCTGACCACAGGAGTCATTAGGCTTCAGCAGTGAAGTGTCCACTCCAGAAACAGACAGAAAGTAAGTTTTTGTTGTTTTCCCCCCCCCTCAATTTCATCACCACAACATGCGACTTGAGCCAGTGTGGATCCATGAAATACACTTGAATTGAAATGTGTGTCTGTTGCATGTCAAAACAATGTGCAGCGCATCCTGCGTCTGGATAGCATCAAACCATACGTGCATGCACACAAACTCATGGATCACACTCATGCATGTCCACAGCTAAAGACGGAGTGTTGCAAAGAGAAATGCACGCACCTCCAGATGCAGCTCATGTGATTGATCCATCTCCAGACATACACATTCAACATTGAGCAAGAAGGAAATTTAATGGAATCAAAGGATTTTATTGAGAATGTGAAACAATCCAACTCGATGTATGTCATCTTCTGTTAAAGTTTACACCTACTGTGGATATTTTATCTTTTGTTTTCTCCCATAAAATGTCGTGATGATAAAATCAACCTTGGTTATTAAAACACTACATACTTTTATTGAGAAATAAACCCTCTACATTCATAGACATCACAAGTATAATCCATAGTTGGTGTCCTAAGCTCCCTTGGTCACATCCCTGCTGCGGTTAAAGGAAAACCACTGACTTGCTCCCTCCAGCTGACCTGCTCAGTCCAGCAGCAGTCTCTCTTTTCTGGCTGGCCATGCTTCCTTCCTGCCTTTGTGTCCAGCACTGGAGAGGGGGGGGGGGCCGAGAGGGTAATGGCCAAATGATTACAGCAAAAGGAGCTTGAATGAAAGAGCAGAGTGGAACCGGGCATGGGTGGGGTTCCTTTTTACTGGTCCCATAACACAAAGTGCGTTTTGTTGCTGTATAGCACTATATTTTGTGCGTACGTACCTTATACCTTGTATGAGATCATTGTTTTACACACTTGAAGCCATCTAAATTGGTCGGTAAATGATCTGCTGTCAAACTTCATCTAATTCACTTCCATTACTCACAAGTGAAACTACATGTTAAGAGTAAGGATTTGGCGTAGAAGATGTGGATAGAAATCAGTCACATCCCTTGTGTGCTAGGGCAAAAGGATAAATAAATCATAATGTGATTCAGAAATTATTTAGCCTTTATTTCTAGTTTTCCTTAAAAAAATGTGTACGTTTCTGACCATCACCCCTGTGTGACCCCCAGTGGAATTGTCATGTTCACGTGACTACCACATGCGGCAGAGGAAGTGCATACCACAGACATGATCTCTTTTTGCATGACTGTATATGTTGCACATACAAATGCTGAGGATGATGGGAACCAGATGCCAAAATTTCGAATGATGTCTTGCTGCTGTTTGAGAGGCCCACAAAAAGCCCCCCCGACTGTACTATTCTCTCTCTTCTTCCTGTCAGTCTGGTTTCTTTCTGTGTCTCGTTCCTCATGTGCTGTTTTTCTTCACGTCTCCTCTTTCATAAACAATCACCTTTTTGTCTTCAGTTAATCTCTAATAGAACAGCTTTGCATTTATTTGTCTTCACCTATGTGTCTTCCACTGTTTCTTCTCCTTTTAAAAAAACCCCAATCTCCATTTCTGGTGTGAAAGTTGGAGATAAGGAGCTTCACATCTCGTTTATCTAATTAACCTCATTTATCAAGGTGTAATGCTCGATGTCCCCTCCCATCCAACCCCCCAATTGACAACTATTATCCACACTTCATCTTGGGCTGTGCCATCACCTCTGTCTGTGTGGGTCCTTGTTACTTTGTTGGCAGGAGGTGGCACAGCTCCTATAATGCCTGGTATGCAAGAGCTGAGTGTTCTCAGAAGTCTGGAAGGTTCAAGCTGGGGACTTCCTGTTTTGGAAGGTGATTGATTGGTGGGTATTGTTACAGAGAGGGAGCAGCAAGCTTATCAGTGAGGTTAACTACAGAGTTAAAATGGATCTTGATGAAAGCATACATGGGTACAGACAAAATATACAAATAGTTGTCGAGAATCTGAAAAACAGTACCGTGTTGGGAAACTGAAGTACCTACCTTGTCGGCGTGTTTACCGCTTGGACCAAGTGTTGCAGCCCTTATAGAAGTTATTTACTGCTGAGAGTGGAGCACATAGTAGACCGCATCTGCATGTCGGGTAAATAATCATGCATATGCATTAAAATGCATACAAAAGCATGTGCTGTTGTTCAGTTGTGTGTGTATGTGTTTTATTTCTATTTTCCTGCCATATGACCAGTGTCTTCCCTTTCCGTGTGACCTCTGACCTCTTCCATGACTTCTAAACAGGTCATCCCTCTGCTCTTCCTGTGGACACTGCCACTGTCGCACGGGGTTGTCTGCTTTAATTGTCTCTGCTAGAACACCGGAGATCACCTCACTCCAGGTGGCCAGGCCTGTGATTTATGCTGAATATAGTAAAACATGCGGGCAAAAAAAAGGAGACGCACAGCTGTGCCTCCAAATCTTGCAGCTTCATTATCTTTCCTGGACAGCAGCAGCTCTGTTATACAGGATAGGAGCTATGCTAGATCTGTGAATATTACTGTAACATAGTTATTCACTAATCCCTTCTTTGTCTAATGTTGCCTAGCCACTGGCTCTACATATCCACCTATCCTATATGGGTTTAGTCAAAGTTAAGATTCTTTATTTTATACCTAAATTAAAATGTTAGCTTCTTATGCTAATGAGATAAGCAGTTAAATGTCCCCTCCTTCAATGCAAGGAGCACAATTGAAATGGAAAGGCATGCCAAAGATTTAAGGTTAAACCAATTAAGTTGCCTAGCCGCACAATGCCTGGACTGACACACTCTTTGAAAGACATTCGGATTCTTTTAAAGTGTGTGAGCGTGCAGATGTGTGTGTGAGTGCACGCATGTTGGGAGGCACGGAGGTTAATTTATAGAGCATGCAGGAATGGGGCAGCACTGCCACAGAAACGCTTCTATTGAGTGAGCTCTATTAGCATTAGCTTTGGCCCTAGCCTGCCTGAGAGAGAGGGGGTGAGCAGAGCGGCAAACCATACAGGCCTCCATTCAATTAGCATCTCATTATGTTACCATGGAAGCCGGGCTTTAAGCCGCGGGAAGATTTCCCATTGCACCAAGAGAGGGCTGCCATGCCTGAACAAACATATTTATACACAGACTGGAGAGGGAAGTGGCCTGTCCATCCTGTTTTAATCCCGTCACACACTTGTACATCGCTTCACTGACAGCCACCTGTCTTACTGGTGCATACCTGCATACCTCACGGCACGTGAATCTGCGAGTGAGAGACAGTTAAAGACCATTATCCCTTTTAGCAGAAAGATTTTCTTAATAAGTCTCTTAGGGTCCCAACTTTGTAGCTCTCAACCCCCTCCCCCTCCCACACACACACACATAAAAAGACAGAAATAGATTTCCATTGATGTGGTCTCTCATCCTGCTCAGAACAAGGAAAAGTCATCCCCTTTCTAACATGGAGGTTGATGGTAGGGTGAGGCTGCTCACATGACTTTTTGATTGGAAGCTGAGAGCAATTCATGTGTCACAAGGAGCTGTTGTTGTTATTTTCTCCCCTTTAGTTCTGGTTATTTTAGAAGATTTATAGATATGTCAAGATTTTTTTGTACTCTGTTATTTTCCATCTCTCCCTCCCATATGCCCTCTTCTCCCACTCTTCCCTCTGTCTTCCTCGTGACTGTCTATCCTGTGGAGGGAAGTGGAAACACAAACAGGCTGAGTCTGCCCTGTGGTTTTTCCTCTCCTCTCCTCTCCTCTCCTCTCCTCTCCTCTCCTCTCCTCTCCTCTCCTCTCCCTCTCAAACCTCAGGAGCCTGTTTCACTATTATTTTAGTACCTCCACTGACCCCAAGTGGTGAATGGAAAGCATTTCAGACCCTTGCCAAAAATGTACATTCATACTTTGAAGTTCTGTGTTTGACAAAGACTAAAGATGTGGTTTATTTGTGAACATGAATGGAGGCTTGTATGTTGATGTTGCTTTCTTTCTTTGCTAATTTTCTCTAGAATGCCTCTGCATAAATCCAGCTCTGAAGATGGATCAGGAGGTAATATGAGAAGCATTTTCATGGTTGCCTTCAGTGCAGACTTAATACATAAACTTTGGCAATAGCCAGATTGCTATATTTGTATAAGGTTAATTCTTTATTGTTGCAAGAAATGGAGGGATGTTCTATACATATACACTATTATTTTCTGAATAAAGTTAGTCTGATGAGAAACAATATATTTTATATATTTGCTATAATTAGAATTTTGAGCTTAGTTGTGTACCAGGTGTATGCTAACCTTATGTGACTGAACCTGCCCCTCTTTTTAGGTAAATGGGACAATAAGAAGAAGAACAAATCCTTCTGGCAGAACTTCCGCAAGTCTCAGCACAAACCCGTCGTGAGACAGACATCCAAAGGTTCGTGTGGAACTGTTTTCAAGATTGCAATTTGCCTGAGAGTTCATGCAACCTGTTAGATTTTCTTTGCTCATCGCCCCTTTCAGGAGAGGACATTGGCTACGTGGCCAGTGAGATCACCATGAGTGATGAGGAGCGAATCCAGCTGATGATGATGGTGAAAGAGAAGATGATCACCGTAGAAGAAGCTCTCGCTCGGGTAGGAACCTCCATCGACTTCCTGCCTCATTTCTTGAACCCGTTTCCGACTCCAACCCAATACCTTCCCTTAGGAATGCCGGTCTCTTGAAATCCCAGATCCCCTCACTTTCATCCTAGATTAGCCTTGCCCCACTTCTGCTCCATACTCCCACTATAGCTTTGGCTTACTAAAACGACTCACTCTTACTAACCACTACAACGCCCTATATTTAAACTTGCATTGTCCTTTTTATACACACACAAACACAAACTCCGGACCATCAATGCTTCCACAGGTTCAGGAGTCTGGGGATTTTTAGGGTGTGATCTCTTGGAGCGTGTGTGGGTGTGTTGATCAGTTCATTGTAGGGTTCACTGTCATGGTAACTCAATAGCCCCATCTGTTGGGGGGTTGCTTTGGTGCATTGTAGTTTTTCTCTCTAGGTGGAAATGGTGGATATACATTTGGCTTTCCTTTACTTTTTTTTTCTTTTTGGTCTGATTTTCAATCAATTTCTGTTGATTGTTCATTCTTTTTTTTTTCTCTATTTGCCTACTACTTCTTTCATCTTCTCCCCTTTCTTCCTATCAATCCTATTCTATAATGCCTTACTTATGTGTGGCATGACTGTCCGGCAGCATTTGAGTGCTGGATTGCTCTCCACAGGGCAAATCTTTTTCCGTTTTTTTTTTTTCTTCGAAAACTTGAATTTTCTGTTGCCTGATGTCAACTTCTCTCTTAAATGATTTATGCTCAGACAAACAGATCAGTTGTCGGTATTTGTGGATAGTTGTTTCGACCTGTTGTTGTACTCGTTCTGTGCATCACTGACAAATAGCATCATATTGGTTTCTGCTATTGTCAATACAGTGGTGTATAATATGTGTCCAGGGATGTAGTGGACTACAAATGCAATAGAAATTAAATGTGCAGTCCCTTTTTCTATTTATAGAGATTTATGCAGTAAGATTTATGTCTTCTTGGGAAAGCAGACATACATCTTCATCACAAAAACTCATACCACGCATATAAAGAAGGCAATTTACTTATTAGGAGTTTATAGACTTGAAAACACAATGCTTCTTAATGCTTAAAATATAATGGACAGTTTTAAATTTGGATGACAACCTTAGGCTACAGTATACTTTTTATTTACCACTACATCACTGGTTGAGTCTTTCCCTCAGTGTGCCTGTCTGTCAGTATACATGCCCTGTGAATGCACACTGTCCATGTCTATCCGTCCAGAAAGATAGCATGCTGGGTGAGAGTGGGTGGTCCTGCCCTGTTCTTCTGTCTCTCTAAACTCTTCTTCTCCACGTAGCTGAAGGAGTATGAGCGCAGCAGACAGTCCAGCAGTACTGACACTGCAGAGTGGACTGACGGATCTGCGTCCAATCTAAACCAGTCCTCAAACTGCAATGTAAGTACACCCCCCCCACCCCCCAAAACCCTCAACTGTGCCCTGTATCCTTCCTCTCTTAACACTCTCACCTCGACCACTCTCACCTTTTCAGTTTGATTTCAGCCAATGAGGTTGTGAAGGTGAATGTCCATTATTATATCATATGTGTGCGTGTGTATGGATGTGTGTTGTTTATCCAAATGTAGATGCATCCACCAATAGACAAACTTAAACTTGAAACATACTTACAAAATATTTCACATTTTGGGCAGTTTTATACCTTTTTTTTATAGCATAAATCGTCTTCACTCTTTGTTCTTGCCTTTCTTTCTTCCTCCCTCCCTTATCTTCCCTTTTCTCTCTACTCTTCATTCATTGGCCAAACGACAATATATCCACATACGCACATACATTTCACCATGTCATGTGTGTCATAATCTTATGAGTGTTACATCTGTGAATTATTTTTCTGGGGTTACTTCTATGCAATAAGTTGCCACTCTTCTTTCCTGATTTATTCATCAGTTCAATCCTATCATGGATAAATTGTATAAGAAGTGTTTCCCAACCCAGTTATAATTGGCTGCTTTAGTGACAAGGAAATAGTTTTATGGATATTTTATTTAGGTTGGGTCTGTTTCGTCAATGAGCTGTTATTGTCATTTTTACAAATGACAAAGAGTCAGACAAAATCCACCCAAACTCTCCACTCTGAGGCAACGCAGCCTTCGGCCAGCAGTGATTTTGTCAGCTGTGATCTTTGGGGACGAGTCCTCTCCAGTTTTGGAGTGAGTTGAGACTTTTGTGGATGCTGTTTTGGAGCTGGAGCTCAGACAATCAGGTCCTGTTGGATGTGGTTTGGTGTTTATTGACAATCAGTCAGCTCTTTTTCCCGTGTGACTTTTCATATGTTTTATGTGTTCTTGTTTTTTTAATGTAGGTCAGTTCTAATGCAGCCATCATTAGAATTTTACTGGTGTGGCATCATATAGGAATAGCATGTAGTAATGCACTCGCACATTGACCTACTTTTTTTCTTTCTTTCTTCTTCTTTTTTTTCTCTTTTTTACAGCATGCATATTTATCCAAATACAAAATTCCACATGAGTAATAATATTATTTTTTCCGTTACTAATACCCAGATAAACAGCACTGACATTTACTGTAAACAGTCACTTGCATTTAATCCTATCCGCTTTATGAAACTGATTGCATGCTGCATTTTTCATGTTCTTGTTATGGGTAAGTAGGAGGTTGACCCTACAGCCTTCACACAGATTTTCTTAGATTTTGACCAGGTTTTAGTGTCCATTATGACAATATGTTTAAGTGGATGAATTTTCTTCATTAACAGATGTGTTTGACTTACACATTCAGAGCTGTGACTCTCTTCGTTTTTATTCTAAATAAAAGGAAATCTGATCTAGTTAACATATTGGTCACTATAATTGAATCAGTCTTTGAATAGACTGATGCAAATATTTTTCTCAAATCATAAAATGGCCTTATTTATTTGTTGGGTTATGATTGATGATTTCCTTCCATTTGAAAAATAGGTTAATTATGCCACGCCTCAGTTCTGCCTGGCTGTCTGATGTGTGTGTGTGTATGAATTGTGCATGAGTTTTCCAATAAGCTTATTAGCCCGTTAACCCTCAGCCATACCAGCGGCAGAGGAGGAAGTGTTGGAGGAAGATTGATCGATTGGAGAGGTTTTACAGATGAAGGAAGGGGTAACTGAAGGAGTATTGTTTAGAGGAACACACAGCTTGGCTCTGGAGGCTGTGAACAAATGCAAGAGCTGGAGGCAGAGAGGAAACGAGAGGGAGAAGATAAAGACTTCAGTTGCCCCCAGGCCCTGAAAAGAGGGGAACTCTGTATCTCCCTCTGCCCCGAGTTCCAAAATTGGCCACTTCAGGAAATATTTCTACTCTGCTGGGGCCTCTCTTGGTGTCATGTACTGCCCCCTCTCCCCTCTAATGAATGGAATTAGGTCATTCCTAAATTGAAAAAGTTAACAGGTCGTGCATGCGCCTACATGCTATATATATACTGTATATAGGCATGTGAATATAAATGTCTACATTACATGTAGCTGACATATTTGCCATATACAATTATTTCCCTTCTCTGCCCCTTTCTCTGATGCTCTCTCTTCCCCTGGGCGATCAGAACCCACATTCCAAGCCAGGCCATTAGCGATGTGGGGGCCAAGGCAGGGTCAGAGGGGCTCAAATGCTGGGATTGTTCTCCATGCACAACATGCCTTTTCTCTGCAAGCTGTGCGGCACGGCACTTCCAAACAGTCCCTCATTCCTCAGAGCTGAATTCACTAACAGGCTGCATCTGTATCTGCCAGCATGTGCATACGGACACAGATAGATTATTTTTGGATTATGCATGTGTGACATTGTAGTTAGCACAGTATGGATTTGCCGGACTCGCGCTTGCTAACCTGTTCAGGACAGGAAATAGAACTCTGCTGTCCTATGTGAGTATTAATGCACACTGATGCACCTAACTGCCTGAATCAGATTGCTTCTTTTAAGATTGTCCTGCTCTGTTTTTTTTTCTGCTCCGAATGAGAAGAGAGATTATAGGTTGTAGAATAAGGTATTTGAAGTTTTGAGTTTATTTGCAACTCCAAAGTTGTGTCAATTTGTGACGCGACTGGCAATTATGGACATTGATTTTGTTGCTTTGACCTTGATGGAGGCCTTTCAGTCCTACTTGATTCATGTGTTGGTCGCTTTATGCCTGTTTATCTCGTCAATTATCAATTCCCATTTCTTTTTTTTTTTCACAAAAGAAGAACAATTTGTTCCTTTGTTCTCCTTTTTGAGACATATATTTATGTATATTTTATTCTGTGAAAATCTAAACATACAGTAGCTATTCTCCCATGTAAACGTACAAAGTAACTTCATATAAGACTCAGTTTTTTATTCTTTTCAGTAATGGATATTTAGAGGAACTAAGATCCAGGAGTGGATTCCAATCCGTCTTTTGGCAGGCTCACTCATCTTATAGTCTCTCTACTGTCTACTTTATCAATCTGCACAGACACAGACTTGTTATTACTCTAGGTTCTGTGAAACTCACTCTCACTCAATCGTCATCCAGGGCGAATGGAAAGTTAAAGGAGTCACCGTTGCAGCCAGAATTATGTGGTTTGGTTGAGGGATTGACACAGAGATTTGTGCTGAGGGACAGCAGAGTTATGGGTTTTTCAGAGCCTATTTTTTACAGTTTGTATGTAAGAGGTATAGCCCACATTTCCCTAGTTTACTGGTTCAACATGATAAAGGACCTGAGAGTTGATCACACTATTCTGAAAATAGTGAAGTGATGATTAGTACGGTTTTGTAACCCAGGAATCCAAATGTCAAGATGTTGCTTAGGTGATGTGGTGCCATCAAGGATTTCTGAACAGTGACAGATCTGTTTGCTTCGACCACAGTGGTTAACATCATCCCCGCTGTATGTCAGCAGCGTCCGAGCCAAGCTTGTGGCCCGAACTCAACAACAGCGAGTAAGCGTTTTTTCCGCTTGTTAGCTCAGAGCTGCAGGATAGGTCTGAATATTATCAGACAGAGAGCCAAGCCCTGTAGGCCTGCTCTGTCTAGTGTTGTGTATGTCAGTGTGCATGCATGTGTGTCTCTTTGTAAGCGATGTAGTCAACCTTGACCGTGGAGTTAGCAGTGTGAGACTGGAGAGGTGGTGTTACTGTGGAAACCAGTGGCAAATAATAACAAATGAAGTTGTTTGAGCTCCAGTTCTGCCAGACAAGCCACATCAGGTCATACTATTCGTAACGCAAATGTACACGCATACAACTTGGACCGTTTCACTGTATATGTGTGTGCTCTGATTTGGATGTATGGATGTGTGTGTGTGTGTGTATGAGTGAGTGAGTGATGGAGCTGTTAAAGACGTCATTATTCTGTCTCTTTTCCACTCGATTACCACTGTGCAGACTATGCAGTGGACATCAATGGAGAGAAAAAAAAAAAGATGCTGACACTCATAACATACAACCAGTGTCCTTCCATTTCCTCCAGAGTAAACAGCCACACCACATTAAATAGACTGCGCATTGTAATACAGATGTACGTGTCACTTGGTTCATTGTTTCAATGCATTTTGTTCTGTGTTTACTATAAAAATGTGTTTCCCCACAATGCAGTGAACTGCCACCCATCCAGTCCTCCATTTCTCACCTCACTAACTTTGAATCTACCCTAAACTACGCTCCCATCTGTCGCATTATAACAGCATCCTCACAAGTATATTTGTCAAAATTTGTGTCATTGCTTTTTTTTTTTATATATATTAATTAGATTCAAAACAATTACACATGTATTGTTCTACATGTGTCTTTTAAAGATATTTTTAGCTGAAAGGTGTTCGACTGTTGGTTCTTTTCAACATATCATCCCCTTTCCTTTTCCTCTCTCCCACCAGTCTCGCGAACAGTCAGACGATGAGCAATCGGAGGACTCTGTGAAGTTCAAACGGCTTCACAAGTTGGTTAACTCCACACGCCGGGTCAGGAAGAAACTCATTAAGGTGGAGGAGGGCAAGAAACATGGTTCTGAAGGTTTGGAAACCCCTTGTCTGAAAATGATAAATTTGGATTATTACAGATTACGGTGCATCATATTTTAAACATGTCAGTATTTAGTTTATACTGTACCAGTCAGTCAAAGTTCATGTGTTTATATGTCAGACTACATCAATGTGTTAAAGTGTGTATGTAAAAATGGTGTTTACTGTGCATCAAAAGGAAGTTGGGTTTTTTTTGCCTTACATTTTCATGTGTCATGGGCTATGCCTGATACTCAGGCTCTAAGAATGTGTTTTTGAATTTTTGTTCTGGGTAGCTGTGGCTCAGAAAACCACAGATGGGTCATGATGGGAATCTACACAAACCGATGTCTTAATCCTCCTGAGTAACAAACCATCTGATGTTTTTGTCCTCATCATCTTTAGATTTTCTGAATCTGGAATCACCTCCCACCTGTGAGGACAACGCAGCTCTCTATACAGGGGTCCTGAAGAAGCCCCTGTTGCCCCAGGAGGCCTCTCTGCCCTCCCTCACCCAGGATCAGCTCTCTCTGGATGGAGATACAGACAGTCTAACCACCTCTCCTTCCTCCAGCAGCCTGGACACCTGGACTGGACACAAGCTGGTCAAAACATTCAGTAAATCTTCCAGTGCCCACGGCCTCATCCGCCCACCCAGGAGAACACCAGTTGGCTCTGGGGGCCTGGGAGGCTCCGGTGTGGGAGGTAGTGGCTCCTCCTTCTCGGAGCTGGATGGCTGTGGATTGGACGACGAGGGGAAGCTATCACGCTCCACAACCGACAGCGAGATGCGGAAGGCCCTGAGCTCCATCTCTCATGGGGTAAGTAACAACGAGGCACTCTATGCCTTCTATGGCCTCACCAAACCTCGCCCCAAACCCCATGCCCAGTCCCGCCTCCTGATATCCCTGGATGATGGTCCCCAAGGCAGCCCCAAACATCAGTCTCCCAACAGGCACCTAGGCAGCTGGACGCACCGGAAACCTGACCCCAACTATGCTTACTCCACCAAGCACCTACTTTATCAACGCTCGCACAATGCCAAGACCCCTGTTTCCCCTCTGTCTGTCACCCCTTCCTCCCCTGCCCGCTGTGATGTAGCCAAATCAAAAGGTTTTGGTGGGGGAGGGGGCTGGGTGTTCCCATCACGCAGGCTGCGTGGCCGAACGGCAGTCAGTGAGCTGAACATCACCTATGTGGTAGAACGGAGTCTGTACGGTCACCTCAACTGGGCCCAGCTGGTCCGCCCAGTTACCCTCAGCCGCGCTGAGCGCCGCTGTCTATTGGAGGAGGACCGTGAGGCGGACAGGAAGTGGGCAGCCAGCGTTGACCGCTGCACCAAGCGTGTGCTCTTGCGCATCCAGCAGAAGTCTGTGAGTTTAGACCATGAGGTTTAAATCGGCCGCCTCGTGTGAGCAGGACTCTGTGTTCTTCAAAGTTGCAGAATAGCTCAGAGGTTATAGGTAAAGATGCAGAAAACATACACTGAAGTCTTCAACATCAAATGCTGGCATTTCTATCACAAACATAGCTAACCCTAGGAGGAACGCCATCGTCTGTGGCCTTTAAGTGAATGCCTTTGCCTTCAAACTGTCTTTATCATAGCTGAATATGAAATGATTATGGAATGTGCAGTGCCCTACATGAGAGGTTAAGTTACAGCTGGGGTTTCATAAGTACATTTTTATAAATGTCAGATCCCTGAAGAACACATGCACTCACACAATCACACTGATCCCTGCGGGTACTAGATGGGAACTGCTCATCCTTAAAACTGCACAGCAGTAGGCTCAAAGGTATATTTAGTGTATGGCCATATTAAGTAGTTTACACTTATCACCAGACAGGTTGATCTTGTAATGCCGAGTATATACACAAAAAACATGTACCGATACATATACTTATTAATTCCATAGGGAATAATGTCATTCACTATGAAAGTAGTCCGGTTCCACTGCAAGTAACTTGTTTCCCACATATATTATATATCAACTAGAGTAGCAGCACATACTTCAGGTGGTGATATACTGTAGTAGAGCTATCCTGCAGCTTTGAGGGGACCTGAATCCTATCGTGTACTAGTGAGGTCGTTCTCATCCAAAAAAAATCTTTGAATCCACTTTTTTGTTGCTTTTCGTGTTCCTTTTTTTGGCCTGTGCCTCTATGGTTGCAGATGTGATTTTCTTCTTTTTTTTTTCTCTTATGATTATCTGTGACAGATATTTTTTTTTTCTTGGGTGCATGTCCATTCCATCGAACATTGCCATCACATTCAGAGTGCTTTTTTTGGACGTCTCTTTAAACATGTTTGTTCTCCAAACTGTGATTTTTTTCCTGGGAAGTTGTGATGTGGACTGCAGCTGTGTGGACATCTAATACAAAAACAATTTTCTTAATGTGCAATGCGCACTTAGAGGATCACTGTTGAGGGTTCGTGGGAGTTTAGTAGTTTACAAGAAAAGCAGTAATGCCTTCAAGTGCCCCACTTGAGTGTTTTTGGCAGATGCTTATGTGCACGTGTGTGTCTACATTTTTGTGTGTAGCTGCAAAGCATAGAAAGGATTCAAAAAGTCCAAACCAGCGTGTTTAATGATAAGATTCTGGACTCTTTTTCTTCTCATCTCATAGTTCTCCTTGTGCGTCTACCCTTATCTTGCTTTTGACCTCTGAAATCAAGAAAAATAATCTTCATATCACCCTGTCCTCTCTCGCAGAAACTATTTACTTGCCCTGCAAATGTTTCTGATGAGAATAACATATTGTCGGCTCTAAGCAACCAACCTATGTGTTGTACATGTGTTTGCATAACAAGCCCAGTTTTACATTTCTCATAATTAACCACCAAGATGTTGCATCGGCCAGGGCTGTTCAGTATGTTCAGTCCCACAAAGAAAATATATAGAGTTAACCACATCAAGAGACATTTTCTCCCGGGATCAAAGTTTTAAAGTGCACAAGCCGCATTTTGGAGTTGACTACTTGCTCTCCACGGTCAATATAACAGCTCATTTACTTAAAACCCTCGCACACATTTAAAGAGAAGCTCTTATAACGGTTTGTGTTACATCATGTCTGTTGGCTGTCCACTTTCCCATATGACATCACCCCCCACCCTCATGTATACCAACCATATATCCATGTACATTAATCAACTGCTGCCTGTGTTGTGCCAAGCATGAATCATTGTGAGTTGACCCCTCAGTGGGGAGTCACCATTACGTGACCTTCTGAGTGTGACTCATTTGATCGTGTTTTGGTTCCTCCCACAGAGAACGTGCAGCTTTGGAGGCTTTGACCTATCCAACCGCTCACTCCATGTGGTCAACGCGGGCTCAGAGGCCAATGTAAGTGCCGGCAGTTTGCAAAATTAGAAGAGGCTTGCAGGAAGCACACACTAAACTCTCTAGTCATACTAAATCACCGTTTCTCTTCCGTTCTTTGTTTTTATGATCTCTGCCCTTTGTCTCCTCCTGTTCATTCTCTCCTGCATCATACACATCTCTCCTCATCTTTCTCTCCCGCTTCCTTCTGTTATAATCCTCTAATCTCACAGACTAAAGAGCAGGAGGCTATATACAAAGAAGTGGTCAAATCTCCCACTACATCTCGGATCTCGCTGGGCAAGAAGGTCAAGTCGGTCAAGGAGACGATGAGGAAACGCATGTCGAAGAAGTACAGCAGCTCCTTGTCTGAACAGGTTAGACATAAACACACATGGGCACAATTTTGAACACTGCAGCTCAATTACAATTCCCTTTTGATGTTGGGGCATATGAGGTATGTATAAACAAAGCTGAACCTCAGCTTTATTTAAAATGGAGCTGCTAACACATAAATGGTCTCATAAATCCACACGTTATGTCTTTTAGTCCTTAAAACAGTGAGCCACAGCTGTAAAGAAATAAAAGCTGCATGTGTTCTGCAAACATTTAGAGGATGTTTTGCAGTATACGCCACATATTCTGTCCACAAGCAGCGAGTGGGTGGGGTATTTGTGTTAGTTACAGAATAAACACCGAGAACTGAAGCACACACACACATTTGAATTTCTCTCTCCGCTGTACTCTCCCTGGGCCCACTGTGTAGGGTGGAGTGTGTGTGCTTCATGCTGAGCTCATGGAGTGATGCAAGTCTCCCCCAAGGCAAGCTCTTAGGAAATGGAGCATTAAAGTGTGAGAGTGTATAATGACTGTCTCATCCACACTGACCCAATTTTTCTGGGCATCCAGTGGCCTGTCCCGCCCTAAAGCTCTATGTCACCCTGCAGGATGTGTTAATATGGAGTTGAACATCGTCCATCATGGTGGCCTCAACACTGTGACCCACATGTCCTAGCGTGAGTCATGGAGCCATTGGTTGGGAAAGAGCAAAAAAAAAAAAAAAAAAAAAAGCCCTTTCAGAATTTCCCATCACTAGAAATTGTATAGGCTCCAATGCCACCTAGTGGATTACTGAAACAAGGAAAACCTGCAGTCAATGTAGAATACAATGTGTTGATAGGGTTCACCATTCAAGGTCTAGTTAATTGACCCATGTCATAAAAGCACTTTGATGGTCAACTGAAACTGTATTATTACTTCCACAGTTTGATATAATTAATGCTGCAGCAGGTTGTTGGGACCAACACCCAATTATAGGCTATCAGCTCTGTAAAAAGTTTTAATTGTACACATTGTACACATTGTTTTATCATTATCATTATTTAATCACCCATCTGCATCTCTGCTTGTCTTCCAGTCCAGTCCAGATGGAGCCCCTGGTTCTCCACAGTCCCCTCAACCTGACACTGACTCTCTGGAAAAGCCCAAGCTTAAGGCCGGAGGTTCTGTGGAAAGCCTTCGTAGTTCACTCAGCGGACAGAGTTCAATGAGTGAGACGATTTTTTTAGAATGATTATTGCTTAATATATATAAACGGTAACCCCAATTTTGTTAATAAGATTATAGTCGAGTCATGTAGTTTGTTCATGTCATTAAGGCAATCTAAAGATTTATAACTTAGTGTATAGCTTATTAATAGATGTTTTCTGTATTGCTCAACACTAGATGGTGCTCATATCATTTGCTGCTGGCTGTTGTATGTTTTACACACAGCTGGCTTAACCTTTTATATTCTGTCTGGCATTGCATGTGTACAATTATGATGTTTTGCTGAATGATGGTCATGAAGAGCAATTCTCTCTCTAAGATCACATCCGCCAGCTGCCAAGTGTGTTTTCTCTTCTTATCTAATTACATCAACCTGTTGTTTCCATCACATCTTTGTGGTGAAATGCTCTCCGTTGTTTCAAGCTCTGAATGAATTGAAGACTTTGCCAACTTGCAGTGATTCTGATCCATTGAACACATTCAAAAAACACGTAGGCAGACATACGGTAATGATTAGATAGGAAGTCTTTCCTCTCTGATTCCCACACATTGACATGATTTCAACAGCTTTCCCTCAGATACAGAGACAAAGTTTCAGCTTCCCCGTGGATCTGTAAAAGAAACAGTTTAAGACCCTGTAAAACATTTCATCTCGCTGCAAATACAAAAATGTAGCAAAAAATGACAAAAAGTCAATGTAGGCTTTGAATAATTTATCCATGACCTCGCATCTAGCCTTGTGAAGCTACTTGATACACAAATGCTTTTATACAGTGACCATGAAGAGATGTTTTCAGTAATGACTGTTGATGGAGGGTGTAAATATGAGTGTAGGTAAACAATGAATATCAGTCTTTTATTGCAAGTGGCCAGTGACGGATTTACAAGCAGTCATTTTATGGCTTATATAAAAGTCCACGTGTGTGTTTGTGTCCAGGTGGTCAGACCGTGAGCACTACTGACTCGTCAGCCAGTAACAGAGAAAGTGTGAAGTCAGAGGATGGCGATGACGAGGAGCCGCCTTATAGAGGACCATTCTGTGGTCGTGCTCGTGTCCACACGGACTTCACCCCCAGCCCCTATGATACCGACTCCCTCAAACTGAAGGTACTTTGTGACATGGGCACAGCTACTCTACTCTAATCTATAGTCTAAACGTAGTTACTATGTTTAGACTATAGTTATTAGATGCACACAGCCTTATAACTCTGAAAGTCAAACATGTGACTACACTTGACTGATACTGTATGAGGATGAACAGACTATTGGCCGGAAGAGCTGCTACATCTGGCCAATCAGGAGTTTCGATGGGGGGCAGAGTATATACTTTATAACTGTTCAGGTTCAACAAGGTCAAAACATAAATGCCAAAGTCAGGTCACTTTTTCTTTGTCATCTTCCAGCGCGGTGATGTGATTGACATCATCAGTAAGCCACCCATGGGGACGTGGATGGGTCTGCTGAACAACAAAGTGGGCACCTTCAAGTTCATCTATGTGGACGTGCTGAATGAGGAGGAGGAGAAGCCTAAAAGGCCAGTGAGGAGGAGGAGGAAGGGACGACCACCCAAGCCAACATCTGTGGAGGAGCTGCTGGAGCGCGTCAACCTCAAGGTAGAATACCAGACGTGCCAGATTTGGTACAGAATTGCCCTGCATTGAATGCCAAATAGGTTGGATTTACAGGCATCATTGCAAATGTCAGTATGTTGTTCAAATCAGAGGAATCCCATCTGTTTGGCACCTAGGTTGGAGAAAACTAATTATAAGAAGTAAATGAAAATATTGTTTTTAGCCAAATAGGATGAAAACACGTTTCGCAGACATGCAGAGATAAATATAACGTAGGCAATTGCAGGCTGTGCGGCATAGGACGTTTGATGTGACATTGATGCATAAACATTAACACCCACATTCTTAGCTTGATATCGTCTCCTCCCACTCAGGCAGCCAGCAAGCTTCACTTCCACAGATGGAGAACAAGTAGGTGTAGGTTGCCCGTTTAATCTCGGCCCAGCCTAATGGGCCGAGTCACAGATTAAAGATGTAGAGTGCATTGTAAAAGCACAGGTTTCCTATAATATCCCCTTAGTCACCACCCGATTCCTGTAGTTTGCACGTTAGACTAAACACACGTAGAACATTTTAGAGGTTTCAGCTTGCAACCTGTGTGCATTCTTCAGCAGATATATTAACTTCTCTTACTGCACTCTGCCTTGCTTTGTGCCCTGCTGCTGATGATGATGACTGGCCAAAAAGACAAAAGATGCTGTGAATGAGAGGACATGGCTGCCTGTGTTTGTGTTAGTTGGTGGTCCTTTGTTTAGTCCTGCATCAGCCGGCAGAAATAGAGCAGAAACACACGGTTCTTCGCTGTGGACTCCACCATTGTAATTGATGGTCTTACTGGTGACACACAGTCTATGTATTCTTCCAACAAAGTGTGTGTGGGTCACACAAATGTAGAAGCCAAGCAATATTCAAAGTGGAAAGTGGTTTAAGTGTGCTTTTGAACGATAGTGTCAGCTGACTCTGCACTAGCACAGGGCGTTTCCAGATCTTAAACTTTCTTTCTTTGTTTGTTTGCACCCTCTCAGATAGCAAAGTGGTTAGAGTGACTAGCTTTGGTGTGTGTTTTGTGTGTAAAACTTGGCCTTCTGTGGTTCGAAGACTACTTTGATGTAATTGTCTCCACCTTCAGTTCTTCATGTTTCCACATTTATACATTAGTAGGTTTCCCTTTCAAGTCCCGTTTGCTGTTTCGGTCACAGCTAGAGCAGTTTGGGATTGTGGCCACACATTTAAGGCTTTTACTTGATTGGTAGAGCTAACTGGCTAATGTTGCTACAACTCACTTTTATATGCCTGTCAACATGACAAAGTTTGTGCCCTATAAAAAAAAAAAAAAGTGTGTTGACGACTGAGGCAGCTGTAACTGAATTAGCCATGGCTTAACATGATTACATGGCATCTGAAAATAAAAATAGCAGCTTAGATTTGACTCACCACTGGTTTAAAAATACATGGTGTGGATAGGAAATTATGTGCAGATACCCTATGATGAGTATGATTTTTGTTCCTCCTTACTCCACCTCTCTTTGTGTTTTCAATCTTTGGGCACCATCATTCCAAGCTGCTCAAAAGAAACTTTAAACTCAGACTTGATGTTTCTGTCATACAGGAACACATGCCCACGTTCCTGTTCAACGGCTATGAGGACCTGGACACGTTTAAGTTGCTGGAAGAGGAGGACCTAGACGAGCTGAACATCAAAGACCCTCAGCACAGAGCCGTACTGCTCACGGCTGTAGAGCTGCTACAGGAGTATGACAGTAAGTACACGGAGAAAAACACGTTCACATTTTTATGTTTTTCAGTCAACATAGCTCTCTACACAGGCTGGGTAATGGCCCAAGTTGATGTGTAGAGGGGAATAAAGAAAAATGTAACCTTAATTTTATCGACATTGCAAATTTCTGTGTTTCCAGGCAGCAGTGACCCAGAGCGCAGCGGCCTGTCAGGCTCCCAGGAGAAGTTGCTGTCTGAGGGACGAGGCCTGGTGGGAGACTCCCCGCGGGACTCCGGGTGCTACGAGAGCAATGAGAACCTGGAGAATGGTAATGATAGCTTTGCTTAGCCTTGACCACCTAGTGTGTGGGTCTAGCCTACATGCAGCCCTAGTGTCAAAGTGACTCCTTCGCCTTTTTCCCTTTGTGGACTTCCACCTCCATATCATACCATGCTTCTGCATTCTAACATCCCGGCCTTCTCACTCTTCTGGATCCAGCTGACAACCAAACAACTGTTCTTGCTGCCATACCTCCATAGCCCTAAACCACACCCGCACCTACCTTTTTAACCCTTTAGTACAGGTGATATGAGAGGGAACCCCTTGCCTACTTAGAGACTCTTAACTTTTACTATCCTTTCACACCACTTCCTTCACCACTCTTTCCATCTTTTAGGCATTCTGTATCATCAGTGCCAAAGTCCAGTTGTAACTGAGAGGGAGCCAGACCCCAGGCCACTAAGCCTAGTCCATCCCACATTGCTGGGAGCCTATGCACAAATGGAGAGACCCTTCCCAATGCACAGAACTGTTCTGATGAGAACAAATTCACTGCCCAGTCATGGACTCAGATCCCCAGCTCTCCCACCTGTGGATGTGAGACTGATAGAAGGATGCCAGGAGGATGATTGTGGGCTCATAGAGTATTTCTGTTAATTATTATATATTTTTTTTATATATAGAAAAAGAGATTGCAGGGTAGCATGTCAATAAATGCTGTTTTTTTTGCAGTGGTGATTCTATAGGCTGATGAGGTTTTAACAAATGTACTAGTCAGGTAACAGATCACAGCTGCCATTTGAATCTCTTGTTTTCATATCATCACAAGATGTCACTTTCCTTGTGTTTATAGTGACTGTATTGCACAATATTAAATCATACAGTATGTGCCTAAAAAAAAGAATGATGTGGATGAAAATAGTTTTTAAATTTAAGTGCATAGATTATAAGAGAGTTCTGGTTATAGAAGTTTGAGGCTTTATTTTTTGTTTATTTTTTGAGACGGCTCTTTCTCCATGCATAAGACTGTATGACTCTCATTCTTCAACACAGAACATCCTTTTTTTAACAGCTTCATAACTCAGAAATCGCTGCTTTTGTCAAAGCTTGTCTTCTTTCTCTTATCTGTTGGAGTCCAGTGTAACTTCTGGATTTCCCTTTTATGTGTGTATTTTGTCATTCATGTTCAACAGTAAAGTGTGCGTTCTGCCACAGCAGAGATTTGAAGTTGTGGAATAAAAACCACCTCTTTAAAAAAAAAAAAAAAAAAGTACTCTGGTGCTGCTTGCTTGACTTTTTTTTGTTTTGCCTCCTTTTTTTTGTCTGTTTTTCCTTCCATTCCACTAAACGCTGTTCACAAACTAGCTGCATAACATTTTTAAACATTCTGCATTTCTTCTTTCAGTTTCAGGGTTCCACAGTGCATACACATAAATTCATATATTATTATATAATATATTACTGTACGTTAATGGATATTTCTAAATCTGAATATTTATTATTGTGTATGATTTCAAAGGGACATGTTACATTTAAAATTGAAAATGTAATTAAAAAGTAAGTACACAGATTATGCCTTTTTAAAATGTTCTACTAGAACAAACGCATTGCACTGTAGAGCCCTGAATATGTAAATTATTTTAATTAATAGTCATTCTTCAACATACATGTGTGTGTGTGGATGTGTTTCCTGTGCATATATAGTTAATCTTCCTCATATCATCAAGTGACTTTCACACATATTTGAACTTGTGTTACATTTTGAATCAGTAGACCTAATTGTCTGAATATAAACATTGTAATTAATGTAAGTGAAATATTATAATCCTTTGTTCCTACAAGTTCATAGCAAACACCTTTATGCTCAACTATTTATTTTTTTTTACATTTACAATTGTTGAGATATTTTCCATTTACTGAACTTCTTTCCGTCATCTCACCAATTAAACTGTTTGGCAAGCCACATTATGTGGCACTCATCCATTTCATCCATCAATTTTGCTCTGTTAGCCAAAGGATAGATGGTAAGTTGCTTCAGCCTTTTGTTTCAAGTACCCTATCCAAATATTTATAATTGAGATTGCTGCTATGGCAACAACAAATCAGCCAGTCTGGTCAGGAGTCAAAGAGCTAGCACCCCACCCCTCCTCTGCTTTTGACTGATTAATAGATGAGCCTTGAATGATAAAGATGTAATGTTTATGCTGTATGAGTAGTTTTTTTTTTATCCCCAAATTGACTTCGCTCTGTCATCATTTTTAAACAAATTGCTAACAAAAGAACTACTAAAAGAAAACTGGAGAAATATTAATATCAACCAGATTTTTATATTAGAAATCATTATTGTGGCAGTGTGAGAGTGTGAAATCTATTCCCTGTTCGAATTTTACAAAGGAGGGGAAAAAAATCTATCTAATTGAAAGATAAATGCTTCCATTTCACAGGTAAAAGCAGAAAGGCTTCCCGTTCCAGTCGTTCTTCAGCAGGCCTTCAGTCTCCAGACTACCCCACGCTGCCCATGACTCTTTCCACAGAGGCTCTGCAACAGAACGGCAAGAACCAGCGCACAAAGTTCCCAAAAAGTTTCTTCATTAAGCCCTCCCTGAAGGGCTTCAACCTGCTGGGGCTGCGCAAAGCCCAAAGACAGTCCCCCATCCCAGCCAGCCGTAGCTGTGAGGACCTAGATGGACCCCCACAGCCCACTGGACCGTGGAAGCGCTCCCACTCTCTCGGAGATTTACACTGGGAGCAGAAGTTTGAGCAGAGGACGGATCTGAGTGTGGATCTTAAACCCACGAAAGAAGGACCCAAATTAAGCAACAGTAGTCCCATCAAGGTCTGTAGAGATGAAAGTTCCCCAACTCAGAATGGAACCACAACAGTGAGCCCTAAAGGAAGGGCCAACAGACCGCCCCTGCCCTCGCAACTGCCTCTGCGTCCCCCTTGTCCCACCCCCCAATCCCCCATCCCTCCAGAGCCCCTTTCAAGTCCTACTCCAAGCCCCCCTGACTCTAATGTAAGCGTGGAGAGGGTCATCCGGACACACCCTAAAAAGCCTCCTGTCCCCCCTCCTGTTCCTGCAAAGAAGTCTAAAGAAAGACTAGCCAACGGCCTGCGTCACCCACCTCTCTCCCTGCCCTCCTCGCCATCTCCCACTCCCTCCCCTACCCACTCCTTGACCTATTCCCACCCCAGTAGCCCCATAATCAGCAGCAGCAGCCCAAGTGCCCCGGCCCTGCCCGCCAAGACCCCGAGCACTCCCGCCAGCCCCTGTGCCACCTCATCAGCCTCATCCATGGGAGAGGAGTCAGGCAGTCCACCGACAGTGCCGCCTCCGTGGCTCTCAGACCTGGGGGCCAAGGTGCCTGTTGCAAGGAAGGTTTCCCATATCAAGATGGGCCCTGACCTGTTCACCCTGCTGGAACAACGCCTGGAGGCTGAGGGCATCGATCTTACAGAGGAGCCCTACTCCGACAAGGTCAGGAAAGTATCATTAATCAAAACATGCGATGGAAAAAAATCACCTCAGAAATGAGATTCCAAATTATATTTGGCATTACTTTTGATTGTTTTGCAAATGAGGTACACGGATGTAGTTCAAAGTACTTTGTACATGCTCATAGAAGTTTTTGTGCTAATAATTAAAAAATATATTCACACACAAAGGTTTACATATGAGGTGAGGAATTAATTCTATTAAACACAAAGTCTCAGCCAACACAACAGGAACATGTGAAGTCATATTTCCATGGTTAAGGTAAAAATGGGTCTTCAAGACACCTCAGGGCTGTATTCGTCTGCCGTCGGGCTCTTTTGGTTGAGCATCTGACATGCCTAACTTAACTCAGTCATAATTTGACTGCAACCTGGATCTAAATTGCTCTGTCAGGTCAACAACATCAGCGGCTTGCTTTTGAACCCGTTTGATTTAAAAATAGTCACTAATAGAGCCCACAGTTTGTGTGTTCCTTCTGTGTGCAGAGTCCTGACTGTATAAAGGCACATTTATTTGTTAGTAAGGGTCTGTGTGTGGGTGTGTGTGTATGCACACTAAAAAAAAAAAAACACACTGCCTGGAGCTGAAGGAGAAAGACTGTGGGCTGACTCCTACTATGATGCGGTTCAGTCTGTTAAGTTTATGGGCTAAATCTCACTAAAGGCAGACGAGGTTATAAAACCCTCTGCCACTTGCCAGACCCTAGGCTGGGCCCCTTTTAACATGGTAGGGCCCCCCGAGGCTGGTTGGAAAACATCACACACATATACACACAGGGGCACCATTGAGGTGAGAAATAGTGTGTTACACCACAGAACAGCTCTGCTGGATTCCCATTAGTCATAAGTGGATTGGCAGGGAGGCTCACTGCTGCTGTAGTAGCAACATCTTGGGTTTGAGTCTGCACAAGCGTCAATTCAGTCATTCATGATTCATGTCAAAGGTCATACTGTCTAAAACATTTGGAAATGGTTCCTTCCACTTTGGTAAACTTAAAGTTAGGGCTGGCTATTGAACCTCAGTGCTGACCACCGAAATGTGTCCGCAGCATTGCGTATTTGAATTATCATGGCAACGACGTTAAGAAATTCCAAACATTATCCAGTCCTGAACCTCAACCTAGTGGTTCGTTGGCTGCGCAGAGGCCTCATAGGGATCTAAGTAATCCAGGAAGTGCAAAGGGTTAGTCAGACAGTGCTTTTGTCTGTATGACCTGCTCTCCATCCGTCTCTACGGAGAGATCCTGTCCTCCATCCCACCCACACTTTCATCCTTGAAAAACCCCTGGTCCAGTTTGGTCAACCACAACCAAGCCTTATTGGAAACCAGCCATCGCTCCATGTGTCTACACAAAGAGAGGGAGAACTAGCAGACATGTACAAAATGTTTAGCACAGGTTTCTAGCCCTGCTCTTTGTATATTTCTTTCCTTTATCAGCTCCTTTATCCTAAAACATGCCATAGTGTGTACTTGTGAAAGCCCAACTGAAAGGAGGGATTAGGATATGGGTGATGGACTTTGTGGATGGCGAAAGAATATACATTAAATGAAAACATTTTGTCTAATTTTTAGTGTCTTGGCTTCATATTTTCCAGATTTTTTTTTTGATATGTCAAATGATGTGACGTTTATGGTTTATAGGGTCTAAATATATTCCTCTTTTCTTAGTCATCTCCAATGTGTCTCTCTCATTCTTGTCCTCCAGCATGGCCGATGTGGCATCCCCCAGCCGCTGGTGCAACGTTACTCTGAGGACTTGGAGCAGCCCGTCAAGGATGTAGCCTCCACTATGGACCAGCTCCGAGTCAAAGAGCTCCGTAAACAACATCGCATGGCTGTAAGGCCAAAGTTCTTCTTTTCCTGACTTCTTCATATCAGTGGAGAAAATTTTGGAACTTTTGGAATTTTTTTGGAGTTACAGAACTAGACTTGCCTTTGAAAAACAACAATGCTGCATTATGCCTGCCTAAATATAAATAACAACCCTGCTAAATGTAGACAGGTACTTGCAAAAGGCAGTCGTTTTGCTAACTAGCCTAAAAATGATTTATCTCTACCCCGAAACCTTCACAATTTGTCCTAAAAAATGCTCTCAGAAACAGTTTGCATGGCTGGAATTGCCCCCCTCTACTGTTATTTTACCTCTATTAATGCAATAATGTGACTTTTTTCTCTCCCTAATGTGTCCCTTAGATCCCATCTGGAGGTTTGACAGAGATGTGCCGGAAGCCTCTGCCCTCAGGTAACATCAGCACAGTCTCTGATTGGCTAAACTCCATCGGTCTGCCCATGTACGCCCCGTCTCTGGCAGCGGCAGGAATTGACACGCTGAGTCGCGTGACCTCGTTAACGGAGAGCAGCGTGTGGGAGGCGGGGGTGCGGGATGAAAGACACGCCCGCCGGATGATCAGTGAGGCGCGATTGGTCAGCGCACACAAAGAGGTGCAGTCCTAACCATGTTGGTGGAGTCAGGTTGGATAACAGGTATCAACTCTCACGGGTCAGTACCATCTCATTGAAACATGGTCAGTAGTCAATAGGTGGCCGAGGACAAATTGTGCCACAGGACTGAACAACTACGCAAGTGACCACGGCACTACAGTGCTTCTTGTCTCGCACATGTCAAAAGACTCAAAGTGAGCCAGCCTGCTCTGTAATTTTGTCTTTTTTTATCACCCCGTCTTTTCTCAAATGTTTACGGCAACGAGGAGTTTATCCTGAAAGCCAACACAAGATATCAGATGCCTTTAAAAAAGAAAGAAGAAAAAGAAAAGACTGTAGACTTATTCTGTCGGATAGCTTTCACTCTGAAGACACCCCCCAAAGTCTTAAAATAAAGACTTGGATCTGCCTTTAAGGAAGATAGCACACTCTTTTGTAGGATCTGTGTGTTTTGTTGTTGTTGTTTTTTTTAAATACAGAAAGACGTTTTATTTCCTGCAGATTTCATAAGTGCTTCATTTTCATCGTGTGCGGCAAGGCAGCAAATATCTGAGGGTCTTTTTTTAAGGAAGTAGCTCAGCCAAAGTGATTTCCTACTCATTCAAGATGTCCTTCTCACTAATAGGCTCATAATGACTGAACTCATTCAACATCTGGACTTTTGATCGACTAAACACACGCAGCAACAATGAATAACTGGTGGTTTTGAGATTGCAAAATGGCTTATTTTGTATCATGTTTCTGTATTATAGCGTAACGCATATCTTAATTTTAAAAAAAACGTTTTCTATGTTGAAAAATGTGTGTTTGCCTTTTTTTGAATGTTGCAGCCTTATTTTGAGGCCAGCTCTCAGTCATTTCTAAGCTGAAACAGCATCACACCTTTTATATTTCATATTATACTGTATGTGCTATTTCATGTCCTATCTTGGACGCACACCCTGCTCTGATATGAATATGAATCTTACAAAATGCTCTTGTTTTACTCCGGCAATCACAATCAAGCTTTCATAGCAACAATACATTCTCTGTGTATCCAAGCACATTTTAGGTTGCCTTACCATTATTAATGAATAGATATGACCTTTTATGAACTTTGTAAGTCACACATACACAGACACTCAGATTATTTTAGAGATAAAACACGTTTTTAAACCACAGAACTTGTTTCTGAGTGATTGTGGTTTCTATACTTGTTAAGCCCAGAAATGACACACACACACACACATTTATTGTACACGTTCGACGCAGAGGGTTGAGGGACTGGGAAGGGAGGCGAAAACAGAGATGTTCCAAAGACACAGCTGACATCTGGGCTGTCATGGGCTGAAATTTACTGGACTGTCGACACTTTGGTTACAGTGTTGAGAAATGTGTTTTATAGCTGGATAATAAACTGTTTGGCATTTAAAGCAGATTATATCTTTATATTATACGGATGATGATCTGAAAATTACAAATTGAAGTTGCAGAGTTGAAGAGTTGCACATCAGGTGAAAAGATGACTTCCAAGATCAGCACATACAAGGACACTAACTAGTCTTGAAAATCAGGGAAACACTGAGTTGGGTCAGAATCTCATCTTTCATTTGCACACTTTGCATGAAATGGGGCTAACAAATATTCCTTGTTTGTGATTTTTTTTTTTCTCCCCCCTCTTATTGCGAACAGTGAAGTTCTATCTTACACAACCAGAGCTGAACTGAAGATTTATTCCATGGATTTCATATTTGAAATTTTGATATTGCTAAAATTCAAGAATTTGTTTTATTTTTTATTTTATTTGCAGTGGGCACTTAGATAGATAAATAGATGTTTGATGCCTTTTATTCTCTTCAATCAAAGTGGTGCTCTGGGATAAACGAGAAAGGGTCGTTATTAAGAAAAGTGAAAGACCCAAGAAGTGTTTTGTAAAGAATGAAAATACTGACACTGTAAATGCACTTTAGAGGGTAAATCTAGCTGTTTTTATAGGCAAAATTGGCTACATTTTGTTCACAGGTCCATAAATGGACATTTGTTGTCAGGTATTGTAAAGGGTTTCAGTGGGTTATGCTGGTATTTTACTTTAGTATTAAGTTCCCAATGCCAAGTTTAATAACCATTCATGAGTTAACCAGTTACTCACTTCCAATTTGTTTTAGCAGTCTTAAAAAAAATAAAAAATTCTTAATTACATATATGAAATGCTTAGCAGAAGTGTGGCACATTCTGTATATGTAATTGATATTTAAATAACTTATTTTTTGCTTTTATATATATCAACTGTAATTAGCTGTACTATATGAATAGCAATACCTTCCTGCATAATGCATATTGCTTTAGCCAGTGAGGAACTACATTAAGTATTGTAAAATATGTGTACAAATTATTTTATTTGGTTTTCATCTATCTAATGATTGTCCATACAGATTTGCTTGTGTATTGAAACAACAAAAGTAATGTCCATAACTATTTGTCATTCTGAAATATAATAATAATAAAAAAAAAAAGTTTCTTGCCATACACTGACCTTCTGGTTGTCGCTGTGTACTCATACACATCATCACACACAAGCACAAACACCCTTCATAATGGAAAGACCTGGGCGTGGCCTATAAAACTATGCACTGGCCTGTTGATAACTTTCTTATTTTGAAATTCAAATTAAAAATGTCTATGCATAACAACAGAAATAGTGATGCCAGACAATATTTGATTTAAATTTGATCCTGTCAAACGTATTATTTTATTCTTAGATGCAAAGGGGGAAAAAAAGAATAAGCTATACTATATTATATTTTTTTTTTAGGGTTTGTTCAAATAGAAACATAAAAGCAATTCTGTTGTTTTCCCCTTATTGGGATGTGTACAGTTTCTCTGAATAACAAACCTCTCTCCTTTTTTTTATGATGTCAAGGTTCAGTTGGCATAGTGCTGTGATACCAAGGAGCTTAAAACATTGTCTCTGTTGTGTTTGTAACACCTCATTTAGAAAATCATTTACTTCTGCTCAGGATAAACAGAGTTCCTCAGCGGCTATTTTTGCTGCAGGTCGACTGCCTGTCTGGATCTGGTTGCAATGCAAATGCAGCTGTTGTCAATAAAAGCACGTAGAGGTTTTCCAGACTGAAGCAGTGTTCACTCTGATGTCACAGAGCCCCAGAGTCTGTAGGTATGCACCAGACACTGGATCCCAATTTAATATGTACCAGTTACTTGCATAACTTCTATCACAGCAGGTGTCTCTGAAACACACACACAGACACAACTGAACAAGCATTCCCTTCAAGAAGCAAATTAAGAATAGTCTAATTAGTGTTTATTTGTTTGGTTGTTTGCTAGTACTTCTAAAAAAAAGGAGCCACTATACAATAATCTCTCATTTTTGGCTGTAATGAGCATAAACCTTCCAGTTCACCTCTTCCACAGATGCAATTGTGCAACCAATTTGAGTTATCTCACAATAAATAGATAAGACCTAATTATTCCAATAAAGAATCAAACACTAATGATTACAGAGCTTTTGTGAATTCCTCAAAATGCACTCATAAATTGTGATGTGTGTGTGATACTTTGTGGTATCCTTAGAGGGGAATTCCTGCTCTCACTCAAAGGAGAAATAAGTAATTTTTGTCAGATGTTCTTCCGCAGGTTTGTGGTGCAAGTGAAGTCTTAAGTTCTAAAATCTGCTTTCGTGTTGGCAGGCAAAGTATGTGAACTTCTATTTCGCCTCCACTGCCTATTGATTTTTTTTACCCTGATAGGTAAAACGTCTCGATTCTTAAGCGACTGCCCCTTAATACAGATGTATTGGGTCTTATTCAAATCGGCGGTGGTTGTGCCAAAATGAGGTTCATTCTTCTCTCTCTCTCTCTCGCTCTCTCCAACGATTTATTTCAGTAATATTAGACTTTACTGGTGTACAAAAAAAGTAGACAAACAGTTTACTGAATCTGTGTGAGAATTACCAAACCACAAACAGGTGAATTGTCATTTTTAGCTGCTTGATGGACTGATGGATGGTGTACATTAAGATATATATCACCAGTAATAATGTGGCTTAAATAGCCAGTAGTTCTGATGAGACTAAACCAATTTAGTGACTTTACTGACATCCATACAGTAGTTTGGTGTAATAACCTTTCTTTGCTGCATGGCGGATAGTGCAGGCAGGGCTATAAACCTCCAGTATTCACTCTTAATGTGCCTATCTTGCAATATACAGCATTGTACAGTTTACATTTAAAAGCCAATGGGCTTTCAACAGAGCTGTTATGTTCTTTATTATCTTTAGTCTTTCCTGTTGAATTGTTATTCACAACCACTGTTGCACCAGTGAAAGTCTAAAAGCCTCCAGGAGATGTAGTTACTGTTCTGAATGACTATTGTCGCTTCCTAAGGGCAGGTGTAGTCTAATGGTGGGTTGTTGCACTCTTAAGGAAAGATATATGACTCACTGTCTGATGTCTTTACAGCTGGCCTGGAGGCAAAGAGAAAGTTTGAAGCACGCGCACACACACACACACACAATAAGTGAACAGATATACTCATCCCACCAGCCTTTTTTGATCATACAACTGACAGATCTGATCAACTGATCAGTACAGTGTTCTTTTCCAACAGCGTGACAGCACAGCATGTTTCCCTTTTTATGAATAATAACCACTTAACACAAAGAGTTTATCTCATGTTCCTTTTAAAGAGTGTCGTACATTTTCAAGTCTGTATAACAACAGTCAGGTGCCTTAAAACAGATTTTGCTCACTGTGTTCATTTCATGTAATCATGTCCATACTGACCACGAGAAGATTCCCTCTAAATGTAGTTATGATTTAAGTGATGAGGGATAAAATCCACAGCAAAATATATTAAACAGTTTATCTAAAGATAACATGAAGCTTCGGCTGTCTGAGTTAGTCAAACAAAGTGGATCTTCCACTGTTATATTATTTTTAGTATCCCCTCTTTGTGTCTCTATGGACGGCGCTTTCCTGTTCAGCTGCAGCAGAAAGGATTGCAACAAAAAGAAGGAATTTGGCACTAAAAAGACTAACTTTGAGGGGGTATTAACTTGATTTGACTCACTGTGTTGGCTGCAGCTTCATATAAGATTTAAATAAACATTTAGGTACATTTTGTAGGGCTGTGGATTTAAGTCCTTACCATTGAAACTCCTTGTGAGAGCTACTCTCTTCCTGAACACTGGGTGACGCTGTTTTAAGCGTTGCAATTCAAACCAAATCCTGTATGAGGTGGAAGTTTTTCTCTCTTTCCACGTTCAGTAATCTGACACCCAAAAAGACGTGAGTGCAAGGAAGGATGGACCCTTAACTCCCCTGGAAGTACGGAAGGAAGGAACAGTTATCCAACGAGTTGAAACGAGAGTGACCGAGCAGAAGCGAAAACGCTGTGCGCAAAAAAAAAAAAAAAAAAAGCCAACAACCCCGTGGCTGCGGCGGCGGAGGAGAGCTGGCTGCCTGCGCGTCTCCAAAACGACTCCAAATAACCGTCACAAATGACCTCGAAGTGACAAGTTTCACGTTACGCAGGCGGATGGGTGACTTTCCACGGCGCTTTGTGAGGTGAGGAGGAGATGATGAAGAATTTCAGCGGCAGTCCCCTTCACAGCAACAACCAGACTCCTAACCACACTAGAGAGCGAAACAGCAGAAAGTATAGCTTCCTCTCCGCGATACCGTTGCGATTTTCCCTGCGAGGTTATGGTTTCTGCATGGCTACGCTGTTCCTCTTCTGTTTCGGTTCCCTTTTTTACCAGCTGAACGGAGGACCCCCTAAAATCCTGCTGGACATCCGACAGTATCTCGGTAAGAACTTTGCACTTTTCCTCTGCTGGCTGAAGCGCGTCATAATGTTTCTGGATAAAAGTTGCGCTGTTTGTGTATATATATATATATATGTATATATATGTCTCCCATTCATGGGACGTGTAAGGTGAAGTTTATCCAAAAATCAAAATTAATGGAGTTCACACCTCCCATTCAACTCAAATGTCTCTGTTATGAAATCTACCGGAAGCCAACGCGTCCTAGACCTCATTCACCCCCAGATGAGTTATCTTGATATTCATCTGAGCATAAAAAAAACAACAACATTAAACTGCCTTTATGTCAATTATCTGTAGAAGGACACACATCCCAGAAAAGGTTGTATATGCACAACTATCTCTTCTTGAATATTAAAAATCATACGATCCCAGAAAGTTGCCCCCAAAGTGTAAAAAAAAAAATTCAAAGGAATGCTCTCTCTCTCTCTCTCCTGTGCATTATTTAAATATCAGCTCTGACTTGTCGCCACATGTTTGCGATCTATTATGGGAACAAGAACTTCGCTACTGTTAACACTGATACTGTGTGTGTGTGTGTGTGTGTGTGTGTGTGTGTGGATGGAGACAGACACCTCTTGTGCAGTCAGCTGGTGCGCTTCAGTCGCGGCGCTCATTACGCACGACTGGCACCACTGAAACAATATTGTGACGTTTAAGGTGGTGCTTTGAAGAAGCTGAGGCAATCATCAGGCTCCTCACTATTATATACAATGATGTTTAGTTTCCTAGATGCAGGTGGAGGCGCCAAAGGTTTTCACAGCAGGGAAGCAAAAATGATTACAGGTACAGGTTTCTATTTGACAAGATATTCAAGAGAACATTGAGTAATAATGATGGCGAAGAGAGTCACATGTAGGTCCAGGAGAGCCAGAAAGGAAGCGTGTGTGTCTGTGTGTGTGTGTGTGTAGGTGTATGTCAACTCATGTGACACAAATAGTTGATACATTACTGGGAATCAGATAGAGAGTTGATTTTATATGAACTCACAGAGGGCTTGAGGCCTTTATGATGTGAACAGAACAGAATGAGAGTCCGTCACTAATCCGGTGGGTTACTTTGCTTTTCTGTAGACACACACCTGCACAATCTTGTCATATACATTTTTTTTTTTTTTTTTTTTTTTTAATTTAATTTGGCCAAATGTTGCAAAACATTAAACACAGTTTTCCTCACATTAGGTTGTGGCAGCACATTGCAGCATGATGGAAGGCCAAATTTAAACCCATAATTATTACTCTACTTCTAAGAAGTGCTCTATAACCTGAACACACACACACACACACACACAAACACACAATCATGAGCATGCACACACAGGCTTATCAGCTGACATTTTGTTGTATGAGATGGAGCAGATGTGTATGTTATTTGCAGAGTCAGACGCACAAACACACCAGCAGACAGGCTTGCATTTCAGCACCAGAACAGACGGAGACAAACACATTTTGCGTCGTCATAATCCACGCAGCAGCATTAAAACGTGTGGACCACGAAGGCGAGGAACCCCCTCTGCACAGAGACACCGAGGGGCTGAACCTTCGTCAAGAACGGACTCCTCTATACTGACTATTGACTTCAGGCCGGGGGTGGGGGTTCTTATGTAACAGTGATACAACCAACTCCACCGGGGTCTCAATGAGTCATCTCCTCCACTCATGGTGCTGAGGGAGAGAGAGCTTTCAGGTCGCCACAATCTGAAAACAAGAACTGAATTATACGTGTAAGCTAAATATCTAATTCACAGCTTTTTAGTCAAGTAGCACGAATGCAATCAATTTCGTATATTTCTTTCATTGTTGTATTGGGTTCAGCTTTGTGGTGTGGAGAGATGTGGTCTGCCTATTGTCCTCATTCTGAAGACACCTGTGGGAGAAAGGAGGGACAAATTCTTTATTTGGTGTCAAAGTGGCCTGTGATTTAAGAGAAAGTTTGGAAGAAAGTTATTTTCGCAAAGAACTTAATGTTCTGTAGTCTTGCCCTTTATCAGATTCACCCTCTCTCCCTGACTCACTCCATCTCTATCTCTTTCTCAGTCTTTCCTTTTTCTGTCTCTGTGTCATGAATCGATGAGTGGATGTGCTTGTTGACATAAACCTATAGTGGAAACACTGTACCTGTCCAACTGGAGGGAAAAATAGGAGGAAATTCTGCATTCACGATACTCCAATGTATGTGTACTGCATGTATGTTATTGGCATGCTAGCAGACGTTTATAAGTATACAGTGATTAGTTGAGATTTTTTTTTTTTTTTTACCTGAGGCTGACTTGTGAAGGTGAGGTCCTGGTGGGGTGTTAGGTACGTTGTTTCTCTCAGTCAGACGCACCGTAGAGGGAACAGACCCTGTTTTGTTTCGACCAGAGAGGAGGTTGGTGTTAGAGGGTGTCACTCAACATACAGCTGCAGTAACTGAAACGGCGGGCAGACCTTTAGACCTGGATTTACGGGCCGGCTCGCCACTGTGTTCCCCGTCATTGACTCTCTCTCTCTCTCTCTCTCTCTCTCTCTCTCTCTCAAACATAGTCTCTCTCTTTTTTTCACTCACTCATACATACACACTGATATTGCCTCGACAATCCAGTTACCCCTCTCCAAAAAACGAGCCGAAGCCAAGTCTTTGCTTGAGTGATGTGTCTGCGTTTACAAGGTGTGTCCGTGTGTGACTGCATGTGTTGCCGTGATTGACTTGGCTGAGCCGAAAAAGGGCGCTGACTAAAATATGATTCATTTATTTTTCAGAAAGAGGGACAACTTGTTTCGCTGCTGTTGGCCAACCTGGCTGTTCGATGGTCAGGGAAACACCGGTGTGGAACTGAAGTGACGCTGAATGACAGTTAGCTGTGATCAGTCAGGAATCCTTTTTTTTTTTATATAGGCAAATGTCTGAAAAGTAACTGAACTCTTCTTCTTCTCTTTCTGCAGTGACATTTGAAATACTAGTTGACTATCAGTACTGTACTGTCATAATCTCTTTAATAATGCTGACTATCCTCGTGTAGCTGTATGAAGCTAAGAGAGCAAAACATGAGAGAGAAGGATTTGTCTCTGTTCTCCCCGCTCGTCAAATGTTTCCGAAATGATCTTTCAGCATACGCAGCGCACTAAATTCTCAGACGCGTGGATGGATGTAATAAACTTACAAGCACCTTTAAATACACAGGTGTGTGTTAGTGTTGGTACAGTTAGCAATCCTCCTACCATAAACCGCAAGCTTGCACATACTCGGTGCGACTGTCAGTCTCTCACACTCGGTCTCTTAATAAACATCGCTCTGCTTATCAAAAGCACTCTGTAACCGTGTAAAACAAGCACACATGCATCTGACTGGCCAAACACTGGCCAGTATAGTGTAAGAGTTACAGACTGCAGGGCGGTGTTGGGGATTAGATAGGTTATGAGTGGACACAGAGGTTCAGGGTCTCTCTGCTCCCTTCCGTTTCTGTCTTATTCGTGCCATTTCTAGCCAGGAAATGAATGAAAGCAAACCTTTTAAGTGAATTCAAATAAAGTGTAGTTTGGCTACACTGTATTGACCACTTGGTATGAGTAAGTACTGCAGTTCTACATACTTTTACGTGTATTTAAAGACGAAGAGAGGGAAACATACCAACATGCTGTACACATGAGTGTTATTACATCATTACATGTTGTGCAACAAGCTTTGTTTGAGAGCACACAACTTCATTGTTTTTCAATTCTTGTCCCCAGAAGGTTTAAAATATGTTGTGCTTACCCTTCAATGGAAATGTATATAAAATGATGCACAAGGAGGAATGAAGAATATTCCTGTCTGTTGCTGGTGCAGCCAAAAAAACTGGATTTCACTCAGTGTAAATATACATCATATCGATGAAACGTATACGTAATATTGTTATCAGGTGTGGAAAGACTTGCTATCTTTATAACTACTCATTTTGGGGTAAACAAGAAAATAAAATGATGTATTATCATGTGTAGTGGAGGAGAAAACTGTCACCTAAAATGCAAACACTCAAAAAACACACTAAAAAAAGACACAAATCTGTTTATCCCAATCTGACTTCCTCCCCCTTTTAAAAAAAAAAAGTAATTTTAATTTAAAATGAAACATACTTATTCAAATACTGTCTTATAGTGTACATGCGCACAAATACACTCAGACATATATTCTACCGACAAAACTAACACAACACAAAGAAAACACAACAACACACACGCACAAGACCTGTGTTGAGCAAGCCAGGCTTGTAGGTGTGATTTTTAGAGCAAACTTGACACTTTTTTTACACCAGTACGCCCACTTCCTGAGAAAGGATATTAAAAATAGGGACTTTATTTCATCTGGTCAAATTGCGTTTCTCAAACTGACAGATTTAGTGGCACTGACTCTTCAACCAAAAGTAACAGAGTCCACACTTTAAGGCAATATGATCAGAATCTATTTGTTTAATACCAAAGCATGTTACACCAAGATAATCTTAAGTTTTGGACAACATGACCTACTTCCTCTATATTCTTCTGCTAGTCTTCATGGAAGTGTTGAGGAACACTAAGCATTACTTCCGACACACAACTCCTAACTGGCGTCACCTCAAGCCTAAATGCTAAAACAATCAGACGGCTTGTAATTCCCCTCTGGTGGGTAAAACAAGCAGCCCTCCCTGCTGAGCAGAGGTGAACCATGCTCTGTTTATTTACCTGCTCTCTAACTCGCATGCCAGCTCTTTAATTGGATTTAGTGGTCAATAAAGAAAAAAATTGTTTATACTTTAACAGAAACTAAAGAAAGATACTCTTCATTTATGGTTTTAGTTTGAGAGAGAGAGAAAGCAGAAATTAGATTATGCTGTGGTTTTTATGGGATGTTGGTTCTGCTGTGTGCAGTAAGTGAATAAGAAGATTTTCTTCTTCGTTAGAAATAATAAATTATCATATTTGCCTTGGTTTTTTTGGATTATTACAGTATGAAATCATCTGAAAAAATAGCTTAATTTGACCCCGTGATTGCATAATAGAAGCAATTAGCATTACCAATTAGCATCTCCATGCCTGAGAGGCTGCTATTGCCCTCTCCGGAGAGAGATGGGCAAACACTAAAACAACACAGGGTAATTATCCTTCATTAGTGCATTTGTTGTTCACCACGCAAAAAGAGATCAGCTGGAGAAAAAAAACAAAAAAAAAATCCAATGCACCAACACTGTTAACTGCAAGTGCTGCTCAAGGCTTGCTGAGCAATGATAACCCAAGACAAATTCCAGATACGTTTGTGTAAATTTGTGCGCTATTATCAAATCTGAAAAACAAGCTCTTAAAAACTTCTTAATAGCCAGACTTCAACGGTGTAAAAGTGAGATTTTGTTTTTTTTTTAGCCTTATGTACTCAAGAGCCTTGTGTACTGAAAAGTACATTATACATCAACTCAAATGGGGGTTGTTTAAAAGAAACTGCGCTGTTGCCAAGACACAGATGACGGCTGGGTTGCAGTGACTTTTAATGTCAGCGCTGATGGTGGTGGTGCTTTGAGCGGGTGGGTGGCTCGGGGCCCACAGCCACTGGGTGGTACCCTGGCTGATGCTTGTAAGAAAGGAGACTATGTATAGCCCATAATTTAGAACATCAGTGCCAGAATAAATAAAGGGTCCTTGTGAGAAAATTAGGTGTCCGCTTACAACATGTAAACTGAATGCCCTGCTTTAATCAGCTCGTCTCCCTGTTCAAACGCCTTTTATTCAGAATCCAGGTCCTTTCATGGCAGAATTAGAAACGGAATAGTCGCAGTCTGCTGTGTGAACGCTATTGATGTTTGGATCAGGTTTGCTCTTCCTCATATCTCTATTCTGTGGTGTTGTTAGCCTATTTGGGAAGTGTCTTTGTTTACTTTGGCGAGTGTTGAAGCACTCCGCATTCCTCTGTTTTAGTGCCACAGAACACCCAACATGTTGAGCGCTTGTTTCTCTACTTTTTTGGCCACATATACACTTGTCACCAATCAGCGGGTTTGTGTGGTCACTGAAGTCGAACAATTATTTGATTATTATTTCATTCGACAACTGGATTTTGACTTTTTTTTTCTTTTCTTTTCTTCAGAGTCCAGGGTGCTAAATCCAAGTAAATTGGTTGTTATGGGGCTTGTTAAGAGGAAACATGTTGCCCGGCGGTCAGCAACATACCTTGTTCAAGGAACTCTGCCTATCTTTATTCTGAGTGTGTTCACCACAACTCCGTCTGCTACCCTCATTTCATGACCATGAAAAAAATATATAGTGGTTTAAAATAGCAGCCATAAATATACAGCAGGGCAGATAGAACGGCAATGCCCAACCCATGTTGTTAAAACCACCACGTGCTGGTTTGGGGAAATGTATTGCCTTTGCGCTTTAAAGTTTTATATAGCCTCCCGTCCTCTCTTTGGATCCAGTCGAGTTGAATGAGTTTTTTTCTGATGTGTTTAGAAATGGATGGACATCTGCAAAAGTTACTTTGTTTGAATTTATCATCATTCTGCAAATCAATATTTTTTTTATATTAAAAATTATTATATGTAATATAAAAGGCGTTTGCTATGGAGTGTTTTAGCATCTTTCAGCGTCCATCTGTTTCAGTGTTTAATGTTTTGGTTCCCTCTCATCAGCATTGTCTCTAGCTATAGAAGACAACTGTTTAGAGCAAGAAACCCACTATACACTAGATCTGCCCAGCAACAGGCAGACAAAGCTAGCAACTATCTGGTGAATGTAGAGCATCTAGCAGCTAAACAGAAGGATATTCCCCTCAGAAAAATATCCAAAAATAGAGCTAAAAGGAGTGTGAATATTTGACTCATTTTGGCCAGGTAGCTAAAGACTCCAAATCTTAACTAATTTTGTTGTGTGTCTGCTGAATGTGTGAATTGCCATATCAACTTTATAAGGTGAAAATATGTCATTATTGTGTTTACAGCTTCTTGCACTACCCCCGAGTGGCTAAAAGTTAATGCAGGTTTAAGATGCAGCTTATTTTGACGACATTGTTAGACTTCATTGTACACCTGAAACATGTTCATGTCTAGTTGTTGTAGCGCAGTCAAGCTACTGTTCGATAGACGCTGTTATATCTTAGTTAGGTGAATGCTCCCCACCACGCTAACTTTTCCCTTGTCCTGCTGTCTTTCCTCATGAATAGTAGCTGTTTCCAAGTTCCTCAGTTGTCACTGTAACAGATTGCACAGATAATCCCAGGAGGTGATGAATGTTGTTTTGTCAAGCAGTGTTGAGACCTCAGGGCAATGTCAGGGGTGGGTTTTTCCAAAAAAACATCTGAGTTGCCTTTTTAGTGAAATGATACCAAAACCACAGTTGGAACAATTGATAGATTGTGGGAATTTGTGTGATTTTGTTTGCACACACATATATATATATATATATGTATATGTATTTGCGTGTGAGTCTGAACTGGTGTCTGATAAAAAAAAAGGAAAATGACATAATGATAAAACAATGTTTCCATCAAGTCAGGACACGGGGAAACACACACATAAACTCGGGCTCTTTCAACTGCTGCTCGGTTTACAAAAAAAAAAAAAAAAAGATCCAGCTGTTTCATTGATTTCTTTGCAACTGCTGCAAGAAGTGACTTAATCCAGTTTTACTCCATTGTGCCGCAAAAAATTTTCCTCTGTTTAGTCTAAGAGTTGGTCTCCGTTTCAAACTCAGAGCTCAGGTGTTTTACACTCTTCACATAAACGGGAGAGAATGCATTTATTTTTGTTTAGTGAAAGACAGTTTTTACAGCGCCACGCCACATATCTTAAGGCCAAGCTAAATAAAGAGGAAAGGGAGAGAGATGCCTTATAACCTCCCACCTCTTATCCAAACAAAGTCTTTACTTTTTGTCTTGCGCCCAGAACGTTGTTACTCAACAGGGGCTTTTGACACACATTAGGACTCGTTATCATTTTACTGCTTGCTGACACCAGAGATAGCTCAATGTGTTAACAGGGTATGGATGTGATTCTACAACATGTGTGCACTATGCTGCCGCATTTCCATAATGTGATCCATAATCTCAAGTTTTAAATTTAAAATGTGATGTTTTATTTAATCCCATTTGAAGACTGAGGAAAGTCCCAACTCTTTATTAATCCCCCAGGAAATTTGCCAGAGCATTCCACATCACAAAACACAAAACATCCTAATACTGTTTATCAGTAGTGGCTTTTCCTGTCCCTGCTTGTAGCAGGTGAAGTAGTACAGTATGTAACTTTTAAAGACATTTCATATGCTCTAGAGGAGCAACATCCCGGCTGAGAAAAATTAATGTATTGATGGGAAAAGATGAAGGGCGGGAGCTCTGAAGATGGCCTGAAAAGCATTTTTGAAAAGTTCAGATGGAATGTGGTCGCCGCCTGTGGAAAGCAAACCTCACCTCAGCCATATTTCACACCACTGTCTCAGAATGCACTCTCCTCTGAAACCTACCTTTGTCTTCCGCCCCTTCTCGGTCCCTCTTTCTCAATATACCTCCATTTTTTTTTCCGTTTAGAGAAATTTTCTCTCAAGACCTGTTTCTCATGTGAAGACAGGAGTTCAAAATGTTACTGGCAATACATCAGTACAGCGAAAGCAGGTTGTGTTGATGCACATCCTGTCATCACCACATCCTGCATTTCTCTCCTCTTAAATACCTACATCTTTTGTTTTCTCCATGTTGTTTGCCCTCCAAGCAACAGATCCTTCAACTAAAGCTTCAGTTCAGACTTACTGTAGTAGTGCAGCTCTAAGGTGCTACTGTAACCCAAAACACAAATGTTCTGGACTATTGGAGAAAACACGTTTTCCAGATGTTTTGAAGAGACATCTTGAGTGAAAGCAGTGCAGTCCAAAGTTAACAAAGTCTTTATCCAGAGACACAGAAACACACAGCTTCCAAGAAGCAGTACGTTTGCCTGTCCGGTGAATACTAAGGTTTACTCCTTATTATCAGTTGGAGATTGGTTTAGCACATAACATAAGGGGGCTGGTTAATGGTGTTAATTACATTGTATGTAGAGTTATGGGTTGCATTGACCAAGAGTGTGTGTGTGTGTGTGTGTGTTTATATTTAAAAGACAGAAAGAGAGAGAGAGGCCGGCATTTTAGCAGCTACTTCACTGAAATGTAAACCTTTTACTTTGCAACCAAACTGAGACACTTAGGAATGTAAACTACAACAATGTACTAGTATCTGTCCAAGAATTCACAAGGGGTCACGTTAGGACCTCGGATAAGAGTTTGAGGTTAAATTGGAGGTCTCTTTGGTGTTGATTTTTACACACACACACACACACATTAGGCATGTTGCTGCATGCTTTCAGACGCCATCAGTTATCTGGCCTGGTTCACTGGCCCAGATCCTGGTTGTGTAGTGTTTCCACTGGCCTGGCCCAGAACAACTTGCCTTCCTCTTGGCCCACCAGCACCACTCTGCTACACCAGTCTGGTTTAGATTGGACTGTATCCAGGCCAGTTGGACCTGTCTGGCCTGTAAATCCATGTATCATCCGGCAAAAAGCTTTTCTAATTCTTTACCACAGATTCTCAAGATTCGGGTTAGGAGTGCCACACCCTTCATCCACTGTTTATGCAGCCTTCTTTTTCTCTTGTATCACTTCCTACCTCTTTTTTTTCCATTTACCATCTGTTCCTTTGCCACTTTCTTTCTCTAAATCCCAATGTTATGTGTCTCTTCATTCACCACACTATTTTTTTCTCTCTCCCTCCTCCTGTTTCCTCTGCTGGAAGTGTGCGAAAAGAACTTCCATGTCAGTTCAAACTCATGTAAACAGATGCACCCTATGTGTTGTCCTCTGCACTGCAGTGAACGTGTGTGACTCACACACACACACACACACACAGACCTAACCATGCCACTGGGTGCATCGGCAGGGTGGTGGTACCAGCTGGAACGTTAGTGTCTCTAATTACTACATGCAGTTCCATTACATACTCAACCGCAGGATTTCAAAAACCAGTGTCTCTCTGAGTCCTCCTGTATCTTCCTCCACCCATTCGCGTGCCCATCCATGTGCATGTGTTATTGTTTGCATCTTTTATCTGTATACGTGTATGTAAGAGAGTGCGTATTTGTGTCTTGATGCTGCGACAGTATGATTGTACAGCTGCTTTTGGTATGAAAAGAATGTGTACCGATTGCCCTCCATTAAAACTTGTTATACTTTATGATGCCAGTAAGACATACTTGGCAGATTTATATCATTCGCTGGTGTAAATGGCTGCTGTTTCCCTTTCTGAGAGAAAAAAATTAAACTTTCTTCATCTTTTTTCATATTTCTATTGATGAAATTTCTTCATACTTCTATTGATGAACCTGCATAGTTGATTGCAGTAAAGTAACATTACAGGGAGATATGAAATGGGTCAAAATACAGTAAAAGAAGAGATAAAAGGCTTATTGTCATATTGAAATAACCTTTAGGGATAATCAGCAAACATTACTGTCCACTTCCATCAACCAGTCTATTTTAGTTTTCTGCTGTTCTCTGCTGTTTCTCTGAAAACAACAAAAAGTCTGTTAAAAGCAGCTGACCACAAAATTGCTAACTATCATCATCTATTAGCCTCTCTCCTTGACTCTCAAGCCTTACATTTTTTTCTTCTTTCTCTTTCTTATATGTTAAGTTTCATAACAAGTAAAGTGTGTGCCGTGGCTCTTAGTGTGTATCTTAGTGTGTCGCCTTGCCTGTAATTAAGTGTTCTGTTGTAATGAGGTGTTTCTGAAGGGCTAAAGCGAAACCGCTGACCACTAGCTAGCGTAGCCTAGCCCACATGGCTAAATTAAAGAGAGCCTTTGCTAGAGCCAGTGTTCACAGAAAGCAGCCCAGCGCACTAATAGTGAGTACTTGCAAACATACAAAACATTCACATTTTTTTACTTTTTTTTTTTTTTTCACCACATTAGAATTATATGCCTTGAAGCGTCTTGCGAGTGTAGATAAACAAAACTACAACAACCATGATTTGTTGCGCGTAATTAGCAGCACGTGGACATGATAATGAGAAACTAAGACACTGTTAATTTCACATAAGTTGTAGTCACCTCACAAAACACAAAGCTGTATTAAACCTACTGTAAACAACTCACAAGTTAGCTCCTGCTATCCTATGTACACACGTTATGCATGTATAATGTTATAGCAATGGTTACATACTCATACTTCAAAATATACTTAAATTGTACACAAGATATAAACTGTGAACATCAGAAACAATTGACAAAAAATATCTTATATCTTATATCATATGTGCTTAGGGGCTCTGAAGTGTTCTTCAGGAGAATCAAAAGTTAAGTTACCTATGCCAGTTGGCGCCTCGCAGTGTTATATTGTTATATTGTACAAATACCTGACTTTACTCAGGCTGTAGTAAACTGCCAACCTGCCAGGCATCAAAACCCTTATTCAGTAATGCAGAAGCATACATCGCTCAGTCACAAACTCAAATGTTTAGATAGCGAGTGGTGTACAAGTTGCTGCTTGTCTATTTATAAGAGTAAAGGATCCCAGTGGCTTGGTCTAAATAAAGGGCTTGAAGAATCAGTAGAAAGTGAGCCCATGTGGGTTAGTCTTTCCACAGAGATGGAGAGCCGCACCGCTCGAACCAGGTTTTCAAGGAGTTTGTTCCTGCTGACGTATATATATGCTTGCTATTATTCAATGTTTTTTAGGGAAACAGGTGGACATGTAGAGTGTCCCACTTTGCACTGTTTCCTAAATAATCAGTCGTGCTCTACTTCGTCTTCCTTTTATCTCCTCTCTCCCTTTTTTTTATCTGTGTCTTTTCTGTGTTTTTCTTTAATCCCTCTGACAATGTCATCCTCCAGACTAGAGAGTCAGGACAGATTCCTGCTCGTGTATTTATAGGCTGAGCTAAAAGCCTTTGCCCGCACGAAACCTCTGTGATGGACGTTGTACTGGAACACATACGACACATTGATTACAGGCCAGCGCAGGCCGTGAACTGTGACAGCAGAATACGGACAGAAATGACCACGAGTGACTAGAAATACGGTTGAACGAACGTAGGCGTCTTTAGTTACTGCGAGCACTGCTATTGTGTGGTTAAGTGTTGATGTCACTTGAACGTGAGACACGGGTTTAAATGTAACTTGGATCGAGCCTTTGCAAAACCGAGGTTTCGCCCACGTATTCCACTTTTTACGGTCTATATACTATCCTAGTATTCAGTGCCGCGTTCGTTTTTCACACTTTGGTGCAAAAAACTAGATTGATGCTTGCCAGTAGCAGACTATGAATGAACGGTCATCATTCAAAGCCAGACTGCCTGTGACCGCGATTGAGAGTTCATCATCATAGCTGCCCGCAAAATGACAATGAGCTGACCGTCAGATGGTGTTTATGAATGAAACCTAGTTATTTCTCACCGCGGCTGTATCTGTGAGCCAGTGTTTGGCCTGCAGTTGAAGCCGTGCCCGTGTTTCCAGACGCCAGTCGAGGGGTGAGAGAGTTTCCCTCACCTTAACACCGTGGAGCCGCGCCGCCCCGCATTAGCATGAATCAACAGCGTCGGCGTGTGGATGCTGTTTTTGTTTGCCTCTGCCTTGCATGCGTGAGTACAGTAGCTATATGTGTGTGCGATTGCAAGAGAAAGAGAACATGTGTATGTCAGGCTTAGCAGGGTGTCTGTCAGGAGGGTGAGTACAGTACAGAGTGTCAGTGTGCTGCGTTTAACCGAGATGTCATACGCTAACCCTGCGTTAACACAACGAGGGAGGCTGGTTTAACACCCTCAACCCGCCAAATGCCTTCCTTTCCACCCCGTGATGACAGAAACAGAAGGAGTACACTTGGCACGCTGCTGGTAATGTAAGGAAACCCACTTTATGAAGAAAATTAGGTTCCTAATGACCCATAATAGCTGTATATTTCTTCATTGCTTCTCCTAGAGCTTGTGGTTTTGGCTTTAGTTTTCAAAGAAGTGGAAGAAGAAAAAAACAAAAAAAACACAGGAGTGGGAGGAAAGAGAAATGACTGAAATTTAGTCATACTGTGTGTAAGACTAACCACGCATGTGTTGTTTTAACACAAATATGCATATATAAAAGTATTTGCTCGTTAGTGCCTTTATTAGCTTAATGTATCCCCCATTGTTCAACAATTATGTTTTTTTTCTTTCTAATTGTCGAGTGTTTACCGAACAACAAGAGGGTCATAAAGACCAGCTCTTTCCTGGCGTGAAGATGATGATGATGATGATGATGGCGAATGAAGTCTGAGATGCAGCTGCAGCATAAATGCTTTTTCTATAGTCACTGTATTAATAAGTAGTGAAAAAGTAGATGCCTGCATAGAAAGTGTGTCAGTTGCGTTTTTGAGTCATCCAAGTGCATCCTGTGTAAAAAAACAGAGGACTGAAACTGCTGCTGTTGCTCTGCTAATGTGCTGCCTTTTGCTATGCACGCTGTGTAGTCATGTTGCCGTTTCCCTTGAAAACATACAGATCTACCGTTATATATATACTTTGAGACAAGAATGATTTTGGTTTTATAAAGCAGTTTGCGTTCAAGTTCCTCTCATGTGCCGCTCAAGTTCCTCTTTTTCAGACACTCACTCATTCATCATCACCACAGATTGTATTGAATCAGTTTATAGTTGAACATGTCATACTTTGTCAAACACTAACACAACATTGCCAAGCAGTCTTTAATGTCTTTGATGTTTCCAGGGTTTTCACTGATATAGATAAAACTGCTTTTGATTGCTGTGCACTCACTGAGCATAAATCAACCCACACGCCCGCATTGAACTGGACAGCCTCACTCAGGTCACTTCAGATCTAATGTTACATCTAGGTTTCAAAACAAGGCTGTTTCGTATCCCCACTTATCTTGCACTTTTGTTTTATATGTTTGGATGTCATCGTTATTGCTTACCATGATTGACAGTATAAACATACTGTGGTCTACATTCAGATTGTGCCTTTAAATCTGATTAATGACGATGGTGGATTGATTTTAAAATGATCCAATTATTAAAAGATCATTAGCAGTATGCAGCCTGTTTTAAAGGCTCCATCTATAAATACTTATTTGGTGCTTTTGGAAGTGCGAGCTGCACATGTTGTTTGTTTTCCGCTCTCATTTTGGCTACTGTTAGTCCAGTGAATGCTTGTCATTACATTATCACACAACCGGTTGAACATTATCCCTCCATTTAGATTGTTCACTTGACTGAAATAACAAAAAAAAATATATCTGCTCATAAAAAAAATCGGTTTAGTCAGGATACTTCATAGTGCAGACAGTAAATATATTTTTGATTATGCACGCTTGATACATGATACCTAAGTGTTATTCAGAAAGTTTGTTAAAGTTCTCCTCTTCACTGAGACAGATCATCGTCACTAACATGTGCTCAACACATGGCAAATGCACTTTACTTGGCACCTGATGAGGGTAAGGAAAAAATAACATGTAGGGGAAGTGTGCGTGTGTGCGTGCGTGTGTGTGCGTGCGTGTGTGCAAGCTTATGTGTATATGGATATTCAGGAGGCACTATGATGAAGTCATAGGGTACAAGGTGGTCTGCTGCAGACACTCCTGTACTTTCTGCTAACAGACACTGTAAAATGTCCTTACACACACACACACACACACACACATATTCTTTTCTGCACATGCACATGTGTCTGCCTTTTTGTTTCCTTGTTTTTTTCCACACTCACATTGTACATGCGATAAAATGCACAAATTACACGTCTACACTCTTTTTTTTGCTCTGTCTTTAAGATATCACACATACATACATATGCATGCATATCCTGAAAAACCTGAACACAAAACAAGGGAGTGGCAGCGCCCCAGTCCAGCCGGGGTTGAACCTGGCAGTAAGCAGCGCCGCAGACCAAGAGGAGGCCTGACAGCAGTTTCCGTCAAATGAGTATTTATGTAACAGATGATGCAGGCATGGAAGTCAGGGCTCTGCCACTAACACTGTGTACTTAGTGAGAGGTGTGGGGGGGGGGTTGGGATTTCATGGATCCACACACATGTGCAAGTACACACATGCACAAAGACTCTCATCACATACTGTACATATCTGAAAAGATTATGTGCATGCAGGCATATATATTGAAATGAATTTCTTGTATGTGCCAAATTTCATCATAAATAAATTATAGATTTTGTTGAAATACACATACGGTATGTAGAAGCACGAGCGCACTGGTGCAATTCTTCCCAACTAGTAATTAGGTAAGAAAAATACTATCCAAATATGACTATAATGATGATGTATTTGGCAAATTAAAGCGAAGCAATTATCTCATTAAAATAAATCATCTTTTGAACATTTGTGAAATATTCTGGCACAATGTATCTGTAACTATCGTACTGGCCTGATTTGCAGTCAGCAGCAGCTTTTGCAGACATTTAATTTCTGTCTGTGGCACCTGGTGGTGTTTATTGTTTCTGTCAGTTTATGGTTAATGCGTCTATTTCCATTGCTACAGTTATGTTTGAGATTTATTGCTGAGACAACTTTGTTATATGTGTTATTTTATTTTCTCAGTTAGTGTGCGTTTGCCTCTACTTTTGCTATCATGGAGCCTGATTTATACTTTATTTGACTGACCAGTATTTACTATTTCCACAGCTAATAGTTTTATTATTGTAGTCTGGATTAAATACATCACTCTTTCTGATTTCTTATGTTATATCTAAGAAAATCAGTAAACAGATTACTTTATTATCTAATAGCATTAAACGTGAGAACTTTTGCACTTTGGGAACATACTGTAGTAAATCTTTAAGTTACTTTAGGAATTCAATATTTTGATATTCTTTAATACCATTTGGTGGACTAAGATAGATATTAATACTAAAAGCATTGCATGGTTCATATGGCTTTTTAATTGACAGCCAGTGACGCTGCCCGACCTTTTATGTGTTGGGATAATATACCATATGTCTGGAATGGAACATATCTGTGCTGAAATCACACCTCTCTTTGTCAAACAGTACAGAGTAACAGTCCTATAAAGGTCTATTGTTGGGGCTCATGAGAAAACTGGGACGCTCCAGTGGACCACAGTCACACATTGTGTGGAGCTCTCACTTTTTTCCCCCTTTGGAAATATTTTATGACATGGTCTCAGATTTGACAAGGCTATCCAAAAAGCTATTAGAACTACCCTAACCCTTTCTTTGGACTATAAGTCTCTCATTGTATTCCATCATTTCTCTGTGCATTACTCCTCTATCTACTTTCTGTCTATTTTTCCAGTGTCTTTCTCTCTCAGTCCTTCTATTTCTTGCTTCTCTCTCCTTTCCGTCACTCCAGTGTGAGACTTGGCACTATACCGGCTCTCTTTATGCAGTGTGTTTGTTCTGCAGGGCAAAGCTGCAGCACCATCCCTGCCGCGCTGGCTTGCTGATAAGAACCGCTGCTCACACATACACACACACACACACACACACACAGAAAAAAAAAAAGGATTTGATGATAGATTTGAGACCTGAGTGCATCACGATCAGTAACTCGAATTTGTGAGTATTCGACACACACGGTTGACAGGAACACACAAGAAGCCTGAGCCAACACTTCCTGTCAGGAGGCAATGAAATCATTCTTCATAGACAATATGCCGCTTTATCATTGAGGCCATTTGTTGTAATTTTTTATTCTGTGTGAATTTTCATTACATTTCACTAATAACAACATTAGATACCAGGATGGATCACCTAGTTTGGTAATTTTCAAGTAAGTACTGTATTTATTTCAGTCCTCCTATCATCCATGTACTAGATATACAGTATCTACGTCTGTGTGCATATGGATCTGTGATTTCTGGTGGAATCATTATTATTTTTTCTCCATCAGCTCTATCTGCCAGATGCTCAGTTCATCTTCTTCTGGTTACCTCCACAGAAGGCTTACAAACTGAGTTAAAGGGGTCATATATATAATAATACAATGTTGGATATTCATATTAAACGTGGCCAAATCAAATGATGAGGTAAACGTATGTAGAAGCATTCGCTGTGAGCAGGAAGATCAGGCTTTCCAACGTTTTTTTTTCTACATTCAAGACAAGCTGATGTCAACTCGTGACGGATTTCTTTATATGGTCATCTGCTCCGGGCACAGTACACACAGTGCAGGGAGATACTATACAGCCATTTTTTTGCGATAGCAGAATAATATTTTGCTATCTACATTGAATTAGTTTTTCCTGACAGCAGACATTCTCCACTTCAGTTGGCAGACAATAAGCAGGTAATGTTTAATATTTACCAAACTGAGATGTCCTGCTGTGATCATTGTTGCTGAGGATGGCCGTGCGGTCCACTCTTATATTCCTGATACTTTGAACATATATAAATGGATTTGAGAAGTTGACATTTGGAGTAAAGATGGAGAAAAAGATATAAAATCCTGCTGCTATAGTTTGTTTACGTAGCCTCTGTGAGCCAATCAGAACTGAGGCTGAACTGAGGGGGCTGCATCAAGGGCTGGTATAAGATATATATATATTTTTTTTTTAAACTGAGGATCATGCAAACCTACTCTAGTGGAGATATAGAATTGAAAATGACTATTATAGGTTCCCATTAATAAAAATGTATTCCTGTATTTCACTCATCCTCACTCTCTATCGCCTGACTCTCTGTCTTTTCATTTTCTTACTCGCTGTAGACTAAGTCAGCTGCTTTTCCTGATTCTGTTTCTTGTGTCACATGATGAACCCCGAGGAATTCACTGATCCCTCTTACATGTGGTGCTTTTTGTCCTCCCTCCTCTTTCTGTTGACTACCATTCTACCTCTTTCCTGTGTTCCATCAAGAACTTTATCCGTAACCCCACACGGTCCTGCAGGGCACAGGACAGCAGGTGATTTAGATAACACACCACAGACATAGCACAGAGTAGGTAGTACAGTGTAGTATAAGTAACCACAGGAAGACAGAGGACATAACTGATAAGGTTTTGACTCACTGCACTGTACTCGATCAGGCAAACGTGACTGTTTTATGACTTGTGTGTTTTTACGTGTGTAAAAAAAACAGATTTGTGTGTGTGTCCTTGGGTGTGGTATTAAATCTTGCTGCTTTGTGCAGCTATGATAGAGAGCACAGTGCTGGTCCTCCAGATTCCAGGCTTTTGTCAGTGGCTACACGCACATCCAAGTATGAAACCTAAAGAGAGCAGAGAGCTGATGCTCATTGTGAATTCACATGCAGTAACTGATATCCTGCATCCCGTGAAGCGGTTAAACACAACAAGGTGACATTTCTTGGCATGTAACAGTAACATAACTGCTGCTTTTTTTAGTCTGTTCACAATAGAGGACACGTGAAGGAAACCTTTATGACATCATGACAGGCCAGCAAAAATACAAAATTGATGTTAAGATTCGGTTCACCAGCAATCTAAAATATCTTGGGTTGCTGCTGATCGCACAGATAGTGCTCACAGCTCTTTGTGTTGTTTTTGATGTATCCATAGCGTGCCTCATTCGTGACTAAACAGCATCCCTACTGTTATGGAGTTCCCACATCAGTCCACACTGTCATGATGAAAGGAGTTGTAAGAAAACATTGTTGTTGTTTTTTTCTTTCTCTCTTTCCCTGTGCGGTGCCATTTTCTTGTTAATGGTTACCATTTAGATCTCAACTCAGGCGGGATTCTTTCATAAAATGATTTGCTTGGCTGAGGCGCAGGGCCAAGGAGGCTGTGTTGTAAACGAACAATTACAACGGGGTGTTTGTGTAGCTTCTTTCACTCAGGCAGAGCCTACTGTCCTCATTGCAGTTGAGCCATGCGGTTGTAAATTTAAAAGAGTATCCGAGTGAAAGCTCTCAGTCCAAAACAACTAAAGAATTGTAGGTATGTCATACACCAGATTTTATTGTAATATGAGCTGTATACTCTATTCTAATACTCTCCTAACCCCTCTACATCTGTCTTCCTACTATATTCCAGTAACCGAAATTTTAGGGAAGAAATAAGTCCACAAATTAGTCTCCCTACCAGGTTTTGGTCTTGGACACCTGTAATAATCAAGCTGTGGCAACGTTTTTTCTATTAATATCACAAAGCTGTGACCATTGTTGACTTTCAAAGGGTGACAAAACTCCAAAAACCAAAAAAGTTTCATGGTTACAGTATTTAAGAATTTACAGTATGTTTTATGGTCAAAGCTTATTGGGCAACATAGACGTTCTTATGAAAAGATTTGTCTGTGGTAAGATGAAAGGCACAACAATGTGTATTTATGGAGTGAAAACATCTTGCTAGATACAAATTGTGCAACTTCTTACTCAGCCATTTATGCATGATGCGTTTCCAAATCTGGCGTGTGTTTTGTGAGTTTAGAGGTGGTGTAACACAACAAAGGCCTTGTAGTTGCCCAGTTGTGGTTGGCTGTTGAAGTTCCACTGCTTTTGTTGTTGTACAAGAGTCTATAAATTACATAGATTTTAGTTTTTTTTGTGCTGCTGACAAGATAATGTGCAGTTTTATAAAGAAAAAACAAGATATGCCATATACACATAAAAGTGTAGCTTTTGAGTTTGTTTTCTTTAAGCATCTTTAGCTATTATACACATTATCTAACATTGTTTATATGTGAACTTTCCCCATCCCCTTAATGGATACTGTTGTTTATGATCAACTAGAAGTAACACTTAAAAGGTCCCTTCTATTTGACTTCTTTTGTAGCGGTGTATGGGCAAAATCACTGGTCAGTCAAAATGGCCAGTGGCAGGCTCTTTGTCCATAAGGGCAGGCTAGTTAGACAGCTGGTGTCATGCCCACATTCCCACAAACCGAGATGAGGTATGTACAAATTGCACAAGCACTGCAATGCTATCCAAAGGGGAAGTGACTCATTCAAAAAGATAAACCATGCAGTTCACTGGAAATCCTGACAGCATCGCATCCTGTAATGAACAATATTTTCTGCTTGTAATGTGTAATTATATTAGACATTCATGTAGCAATATAGACATGATGAACCCACAAGATATAATGCTGAATAAGGAGCATTGCTTATTGTGTCACTCCCTTCACTTGTGGATGCGTGATGAGGTCCCCTGCTTCAACTCTGTAGGGTCAAACATCTATCTCTAGGGTCTCATGAGATCAAATAAATCAGTACAGATAAAAAGAAAAAGTCACAATGGACCTAAAAGCCCTACTCACTGTACTTTATTAACCTTAAATTAAATGAATTACTGTGTGAAAATACATTGTAACATACCTTAGGCGTGTCATGGACACCTGCAGTGTGCCTCTTTTCCTCTAAAATATTAAATACAGGAATCCTACAGCACCACGGCCTTGAAGCTATAAGCAAGTGACACTCCATGACTGGTTACTTTGTATGGTTAACATTCCTCAGCTGTGTTTGTCCACTCTTTTTGTTTCATTGAATCTCACTGACTGTCTGTGACGTTTTCAGCTGGGATACTGCAGATGTATGAAACTGAGTGAAAGTCACTGATGTTAGTTTGAAAGTGATGGTTCAAAGTGTGTTATTTTTTTAACATTAATTGTAAATGCAACAGTGGCTTAATAGACAGTTGATAAACCATTATCTACCAAAACATGTTAGAATGGTCTGTTCATACTGAAAGTGTCATTATAGTTATAAATGCCTATAATGAGTGCTTTGTGTTGTGATATGTCGGTCCACATAGATAATTTTCTCATGAGTTACATTGACTACAGTTTCCTCTGTCCTTCACAGAAGCATTGGAAATTATTAGGATTTTTTTTCTTGTTCTGCCAAGCATGGTTTTTTTTTCTGACTTCTGGATGTTTGGCTGCACAGCCAATAGAGTCACCACTGCTTTGCTTGGTCATCAGCTTAGAGGTACGTCCCTGTCATACAGTATACACGGTGGCAACCACTGGTATCCACAAATCACATGCTGACAATCATTCTGAAGTCTCCCAACTCCTCTACATCTGTGTGCATGCGTGTATGTTCATACAGTCTTCCTACTATATTCTAGTAACCAAAATTTAAGGGAAGAAATAAGTCCACAAATTAGTCCCTCTACCAGGTTTTTGGTCTTGGGCACCTGTAATAACAAAGCTGTTTTCTATTAATATCACAAAGCTGTGACCATTGTTGACTCTCAAGTGACAGATGGGTGATGTGGAGCAGGGCATAGTAGGTGGCTATGTTTAACTCCCTTCTGTAATTAGGGAGATGGGCTCGAGGTTCTGGAGACTGGCTAGACCACTCCAGGACCTTGAAATGCTTCTTAGGAAGCCACTCCTTCGTTGCCCGGGCGGTGTGTTTGGGATCATTGTCATGCTGAAAGACCCAGCCACGTTTCATTTTCAATACCCTTGCTGATGGAAGAAGGTTTTCACTCAAAATCTCACAATACATGACCCCATTCAGTCTTTTCTTTACATGGATCAGTCGTCCTGGTCCCTTTGCAGAAAAACAGCCCCCAAAGCATGATGTTTCCACCCCGATGCTTCACAGTAGGTATGGTGTTCTTTGGATGCAACTCTTTCTCCTCCAAACATGACAAGTTGATTTTTTACCAAAAAGTATTATTTTGGTTTCATCTGACCATATGACATTACCCCAATCCTCTTCTGGATTATCCAAATGCTCTCTAGCAAACTTCAGATGGGCCTGGATCTACTGTCTCAAGCAGGGAGACACGTCTGTCACTGCAGGATTTGGGTCTCTGGTGGCGTAGTGTGTTACTGATGGTAGCCTTTATTGCTTTGGTCCCAGCTCTCTGCAGGTCATTTACTCGGTCCCACCTGTGTGGTTCTGGGATTTTTGCTCACCGCTTTTGCTTCTTTACCACACATTCAGTCTTACCAGCCTGGTGCAGGTCTACAACTTTGTTTCTGGTATTCGTTGACAGCTCTTTGGTCTTGGCCTCTGTGTGAGGTTGTGGACAGGTGTCTTTTGTACTGACAACGAGTTCAAACAGGTGTCATTAATACAAGTACTTTTAAAGACAAAATTACAGGTCTGTGCTAGCCAGACTAACTTGCTTATTTGTAGGTGACCAAATACTTATTTTACTGAGGAATTTACCAATTCTTTCATTACAAATCCCACAATGTGGTTTTCTGGATTCGGGATTTTTTTTTTCTAAGTGGGAGAACTTTCACAATTGGTGGCTGACTAAATATTTTTTTGCCCCACTGTATACATTTTACAGACATATGCACACAAACACACACACACAGAAAAGCATGTATCTAACCCATGTACACTGACTAGAATTTGTTTGCACATGCTGTTTATTATAGTACAAATGTTTAGTAACAACTGTAACCATAGACATGTGTCTAAGTTTAATTGGGTGTGTTTTACAAAGCTGTGCCTGGCTGGAGTTAATGTAATTTTCTTCTGCGGTGCAGACAGTCAATATCTATCTGTCTTTCGATCCATCTAAAAGCCATACTCTACAGTAAATGTCTAATATATCCATATATTCAAATGTTAAGAGATTTGAAGCAAACACACACACACTTTCATTTTCACATTTTCATCTGTGGTAGATACAGACACTACACCAGGATGTGGTTATGGATGAAACTTTAGACCTTACGGACTGTGCAACCTGTAATCTGGTTTTCACGTACTTGTAGAACATTCCAGGGCAGCAGCTCTGTAAACTTCCATCTTAGCTTCGAGTCGTGTCCCACAGCAAAGCGAAGGCCCCTTAGCTTCAACTCTGCGCCTATCCTCTTGGCCTTACTCTCTACAGCCATTCCTGTGTGGTTTTCCGCTCCCACCTCAGACTATTCTGGGATGTGTTCTTTCCTAAGCCCTACTTAGCTAGGTTGCCAATTTCACAAAGCAAATGAAATGGTCTATGCTCTAAATACATGTTTATGAAATTCCCAAACTTACTGTAGCATTCCTGAACAGGCCAACACCAAAGGGAAAATTCCAGAGCCTGAGGGAATTGTTCTGGGCTGATTTAGTCAAAGCCTGATGAGTTATTCCCGGGAGAAATATAGTCATCTCTACATTAGAGACTGCAATTTTCACATCTACTGGCATCTACTCCATCTCTCTCATTAAAAATTCAGTGTAAGTAAGTTGAATACTGGCTTTAGTTTGATTAGCAGGATTTTATTTCCTATCGTATATTGTGTATTTCCTATAGCTTGATTTTTCTGCCATTTTATAACTTGTATTGCACTAGAGAATAAGACAAACTTTAAGTGGGTTGGTGTGGTTGTTTTAGAGTTTAGTTTTAGAGTTTGTAATCCTAGAATCTGAGGGGGGAAAAGTTCCCAAACCAAAATATCCGGTAATGACTTCCTGGTGGATATTTGATTCATGCATAAATTAAGGTTTATGGCAGTAATCATTTTCACAGTTCCACATTGTATTTTCTTTCACAGCGTAAATCACATTGCCTTTTATGTCAGCTGAGATTTCTTGAGATGCAACATTTTAGCTTTCAAGCTATCGTTTTTGTATTATTTATTATGTGTGTTTGGAAAATCTTAAATCATGTTGATTTGTGGAGACCCCTTATAGAGATATAAGGCTTTTTTTTCTCAATTTCCATTTCTTGACGATAAAACCCTTTGAAAACAATGTTGAAGGAGTGGAAGTAATCCCCTATACAATGTTGTCAGTCCTACTATTGGCAGAGACTTTTTAAAAATGATCTAAAGTTGATTTTACTGTATATAGCAATACCATAGTCTTCTTCCTGTGGGCTTTATGTTCCAGTCGTTTTCTTTTGTATTAGACTCTTCAGGGTAATATATGGACTATTTTAGAATTTCACTACTAATACTGACTTATGTTGTCCATGTTTCAGTATTGATTGGATAATTGCAGCTAGCAGCGCTTCTGCGGCTGCTTTTAGTCAGACGCAAATCCATGGATCTTGTGACACAGTAATCCAATTAACCATTTAGCTACATGCCTTTGCATATCCACACACAAGTTAATTTCTCCCTCAGTCACTCGCTTTCTATCTCTTCATTGATCCAAAGAGTTGCATGAGAATCCCATCCCATTATTGACTTCTAACAGGGGATCAGAGGACAATCGGTTTGATGAGTTCAGTACACTGTACAGTACAGTGGTTATTGAAGTTCATCTTCCTCTCTCTGTGGGTGGTGGGGGCGGAGGGCAGCCTGGAAAAAATGAGTTCCAATCCCCCAATCCAAAAACGCTAATGAGAAACACACAAGGGAGGGGTTGGAGGTCGAAGGAAGGGTGGGGTGGGGGGGTATCCATGATGGATGACAGAGGGAGGAACAGAGATGTCTTCCTCTCTGTATCTTCACTCTGCTGTGACCTCAAATGCCTCAGAGAAGAGCTGCAAACATGCGCCTCCCTCAGCATTCCTCGGGAACAACTGTGTGAGTCATGAAAGGGAGACAAAAAAGACACAGAGATAGTTTAAAAAAGCACCTGAGGGTGAGCATAGTGCAGCTGTGTCAGTATTTTTATAAGCATCTGATTACTCAATGAGCCACAAGCAGGAAGCAAAGCAAGATATGATATAAGTAACTGTGGTGTGTGTGTATGTGTGTGTGTGTGCGTGATATTACATTAACATATAAACTTACTTACAAATACAATCATACAATATACTTCCAGCACAAGCGTATAATAACATCAGCAGCATAAGTATGTGTCAAGTGGGAACATTTTGGCTAGATATAAGCCAGTGTGGGTGTTCATGCATCATTTCTTGATATTCTCAAAAGAAAAGGCCGCTGTCTGAAGCCACTGCCTGGATTTGGAGAGCAGACTGAAACGCGGGCACAGACCCTCAGTATCCAGAGGTCTTGAAAGGGCTCCATTGTTTCCACATGAAACTGCTTCACAGCTTTCGATCAACTGTACAAATAGGCCGTAACTCCCTTCAGTACATCCTGACACTTCATGTAGAAGAGCTATGCTGTTTTCTTTGGATGACTGTTGCTGGTTAACGAAGGGTGAAGGTGTCTGGGGTTTTTTGAAATAAAGTGCCACCAGTTGCTAGCGCAATTTTAGCATTTTTAAGGTATGGCAGGCGTTACAAGGGGGGGATTGTTGGGGGACGTGTATCGATAAGTAAAATGTAAATTGGTTCAGACATTTATTATGAGTATTATTATTATTATTATTATTATTGCAATAACTTTGGTGATCTCTTCATTTTTATTTAGCCATCATTAGGTCAAAATCTTCTTACATTTTTGTGTCCAAACTAATGACATTCCCATCAGCCTCAGTGGTGTGCATTTGTTTTTTTTTTTTGTTTTTTTTTTCATATTTATTTCTAGATAACTAATGTTGTCATGGTAACACATTAAACTATGACATTGAACATGGTTATCATTATATCTGTAAACCATGTGGATGCAAATCTGCACTTAATGTTGATAATGTTTCAACAATATATTTACCTCGTTTTGTTTTGTTACTTATTTCCATAGTATTCTAAATGGTTGATAGATATAGATAGATTTACATGGGGATGTGGGATCATCAAAGGGCTGCATAGGAGCGATCAGAGTTATGGTTCAGTGTTTTTTAATGTCATTAACTAAGTCAATTTGTTTGACTCGAGCAAATTCGGTTTCATGCACTTTACCTCCCTTCCCCAATTCATTCTTTTTATTTTCCATGAATGAGTCTTTGTGTTTACCTTTGTGTTTACCTGCTGAGTATTTGAGAATCTTAATGTATACTTCCTTATCTTTGCAGGTCAATCCACATATCTGGATGATCACGGACCTCCTGCTCCAAGAGTGAGTCATACTCGCTCTCAATGTCATTTCCCTTTTTCACACTTTCTTCCCTTCCCCCATCTATAACTTCCACTCCTTTCTTTTTCCTAACCTCTTTCTCGCTAATGTTCTGCCCTCCGTTTCCAAGCCAGTTCACTCCAGTCAATATAAGGGTTAAGTCTGTGTGAAGAAGCTGTATGCAAACTCCCTCTAAATAGAACTGGCTTCAGTGCTACAGTAATGCTCTGAACACACACACACAGCACTGACACAGGAGCCTTGTATTTCACCTCATCTCTCGGCTATTCAATTCCTGTTTTTCATACATCTCACCTTTGAGGAGTTATTGGTCTTTTTTACCACTTTGTGAATAGCATTTAACATGTAGGCTTAATCTAGTTTGGTGTTTGTGGCTTGTGTAATCGACTGTTTGGATTACGTTAGGTCACATCTTTTCTTTGTGTGTGCCGTGTTTACTTTATAAAGTCTGTTATGGACATTCAGCCAAACTAGGCAACCACAGTGCTTGTTTAATGCTGATAACAGTGAAGTGTTGTATGAAGCAAACATTTGGCTGGAACACCAGATTTCTATGCATGGAAATCATTTTCTGAAAGTATTTATCTTCCACTTGTGCTAGTTTACTCTCTGAACTGCATACTGTAGGTTTGAGGCCAAGCTTTCAATATTATAGGGCTCGCTGAAATCTGATGGAAATTAAGCCTAATAAATCACAAATAGTTTTCACTGTTTGAAGGATATGAAGTCGAGATTGTAGCTAATTGGCTGTGTCCTTTGACGCATTTGTTTATGAATATTTACAGTATTGTAATACCGACAGAAGCTCTGAAATTAATCATTACACAGAGTGTTACAAAGTGTAATTTTAATGGAGAGGGAAGGTCTCCTAGAACCAGAGGGGACTGATGAAGATGAATTCACTTTTTAATAAAATATGCTCCTTTCTGTATTGTATTTTATAGTAATCAAAGCATGGTATTGTAGATCTATATCAGACATTAACAGATATATTTTTTAGTTAATAAAAATGTTTATATTATTCCCATTCGGTTGCCTTCAGTTATAACTATGAACTAACAACCACAAACTTTGCAAGCTGCAGTGAGCACTGTATGGTGTGTTTCTGCCCTGGGGTTTGACTCTCAGGCTGGATATAGTGCAGTATAATACTGGCTGCTCTATTGATGGTAATTGTTGGGGCACTCCTGGCAGGAAGAGCTGCAGCCAATATTCTGTGTTTGAGGCTGTTTCCCTCCTGTCACTTTCGGCTGTATTTGCAACCATATTAGTAGCTTTACCGGATTCACTAATTACATACTGGCTCCATAGGCAAAGACAAGGCTGTGATTATACATTAGCTGCTGACTTCGACTGATTCCGTATCTGTCACCATCTCATCTCCCAGACAGACGAAGCTAAGGCCATGTCAGTGGCAAGCCCTGCATCAACCACAATCTCTCATGATGTCTCTGCAGTTGAGATTGATCTTCTATTCCAGCAGAGAGGCGTCATACGCATTACAGTGTGTTGCCGTAAGCCTTCTGGGAAATGTAGGGGATGATTCAAATCGAGTTTGAAGCTCAACATAAATGAGGGTGTATAGAAAAACCACACTCCTTTCAGAATAGAGTCTTTATGTGTGTGTATGTAAGGAAACGTGACAGTAAAGCGCTTCCCAATATTCTTTGTCCTACAGTAAATCTTAAACAGGGAAGTTTATAGCCTCCATAGATTTAGTTTTAGATTTGTTTATCAATTTATTTAACAATCTGAAGACAAAACAAATATTCTGCACTCAAATATTCTAATGTACAAACGAATGGTCATACAAGCATGATAAAGTATTAAATTAATTATTCAACAAATGCATTTCAATCTCTGTATGTCACACACAGATGAAGTTTCTGCATTCTATAAGTGCAAAACATTAGTGGTGGTGCTGAGGAAATGATTTCATAGTTTCCCCATTTAATCTGAGCCACTGAAAATCAATTCATCTTAATTCAGATAAATATACTTGGATGGAAACTCTGCTGTCACGCTGCTTAGAGAAGTGAGACTATTTTCTGGAAGGGAGATGAGATAAATGGATGGATCATTAATAACAGGAAGTGATCTCCACTCTGCCCTCACTGAAATCTTAACATGCTGTTCTTCACTGCGTGTAGAGAGCAGTGAACCTAGAGCAGATCTAAAACCAGCAAGACACTATTTCCCAAAGAAAGTGCAGGTTAACGGTAGCGTACTGGCATGAGTTTCCAGGAACAGCAGCAACAAGATGGACGAGTGTGTCCGCGGAGCGTGGAAGACCAGGACATGTTCTCAAACTTGCTGTGACATATTTGAAGGTGGCAGCGAGCTCAATTCTGTTCATTTTCAGCACAGCAATATCTCAAAACAGCATGAAGGCTTTTTAAGGTTTTGTTGCAAGAGTGTGTGGGGCAGGGTGCTAAAAAAAAAAGTAAATGAGAAAAGAGGACTAGAGGGTGTGAGAGTGTGGAAAGGTGTAGAAGTAGTTCGTCCCTTAAAGTCTGCTCGCCAACATCAGAGTATAAGAGTAGGAGTGCCCTGACCAGACATGGTGGGAAACAGCCCTGTAATGTTTTATTTTTTTTTACACCTTAGATCAACTATTGACAGAATCCCTTACTGGCAGACACTGCAAACATTTCTCACAGCGTGCAACACGAACCTAAACCCTCCAGAGTGGAAAGGACAATAGCAGACATTAAAAGGTTTGCCCTTTCAATGATGTCAATGCTAGCAGGATGTTTTGACTTCTGATGGCATCTCTGATGTTATTTTTTTATTTTTTTGAGGTCTGACACAGTCATTTGTCATCATATCAGCGTGGAATGAATTTAATCCGAGCCGCCTCATCATTGTGATAAGATCAGATGTCTGTAGTTACTTGGCAAACAGCGGGGAATGTTGAGCGAAACACTGACCATTATTTTGTCTTTGTACACCAGCGTTTATCTAATCAATGGATCAGCTACAGAAGGCTAAATTTAACTAAAGCTGAATTATAATGTCATGTCATAGTGGACAGAGACACTAGCAGGCGAGGGTCCAGCTTCACTGTCATTCAGTCCATCAGCCAGATATATAACTGGCTAGTCATTACAGTAAGACTGAGTCAGGCAACTAGCAGTGAACTGGTAGTCAGTCAGACTGTCGGATATCCAAGAAACAGCTTCTGGGAAAGCACAATTCCAGACTAGGAATGCTGACATCTGATTTACAGGAAGGTTTCATTTGAAGTGATAAGAGAAAAGCTTTTCAAGGCAATATAAAACTGATCTGTCTTTTTTTTTTTTGGTAGACCTCTATCACTTTTCAAATAAATCTTCCAGATATTTTTTAAGTGACCTGTCTTCCTCTTTCCCATTTTTTTCCTCATAATTCCTTTAACTGCATGACCCCCCATTTTCTGTCACTCATGTTCTCACTGGTAAATTCGTTTGGAGGGGCAGCTTGTTAAACCTTCTGGGGCCTTAGGGATAATTGCCAAAATTAGTGCATTCTTGCTGCCCTTGTGCTAAAATGAGTCTCATGTCAAATATCTGTATATGTCTATACTCACCCTCAAATTCTTCTTTCCATATTTACTGTAACAAGCCAGTTTTTTTTTCAAGTTTTAAACATGCATGTCCACTTTTTTGACTAACTGAATCCCAACTGAGCTTAATTGGTGAGTCATGAGGTGTGTATGTGTGCAAGCTGTAGTGTGTGTGTGTGTGTGTGTGTGATAAAACCCTAAAAAGTTACGTCAGTATTGCTTTACAGAGAACACAGCAGAATTTCTGACTCACTGAGTTCAGTGGAGGAATAAGCATTACGAGCAGAGAAGATGAAAGCACGCATGCCTACGCTTAATCTTTGTGTTTGTTGTGGGGTAAATTGAGCCCAGCCCCATGCATGGTAGATGTGAGAAACAGAGGTCAAAGGTCATAGAAAAAGAGGTAAAAGAATAGAGGGCAAAACATCTGGACAGTGCTTAGTGTTTGATGTATTTCCTCTATTTTTGTCCATGTTTTCTACTGGTATCACTTTTCACACTTTCACACTCTTTTCTTTTTTATTGCCATTCGGGGTCTAATTTGTTACTTTACTCCGCTGGTTGCTGGTGCTGCTCCAAAACACATAAGAGTGCTATAAATACAACAATAACATCTTGTCACACCCATGAAAATAATGTCACGTAACACCAGTGAAAGAAAAACATATACAATATACTGTACAACATCAGTTTAATCTGTTTGTCACCCTCTTTTTGTTTCTTTTTCTCTGTGTTGTGCGTTGGTTTGATTGCAGGTGCTCCCGTTCCCCAGCCAGGTGGTTTACAACCGTGTGGGGAAGTGCGGCAGCAGGACGGTGGTCATCCTACTGAGGCTACTGGCTGAGAAACACCAATTCAACCTGGTCTCCTCTGACATCCACAATAAAACACGGCTCACTAAACATGAACAGGTAACAAGATTATGGTGCGGTCGACACGTAAATGAGGAATTCACTTTTACGCACAAGGAGATGTGAGTTAGCTGGACAAATTATTACAAAAGTGCCTTTCTCATTGGCAACTTGGTAATAATTTTAGGATTACAACCAGTACAAATCAGCTTGTTTGACTTTTCCAAACGTTTTTATTATGAGGGATCGAGAGGAATTAGACAAACCTCATATGCTGTTACTGAGAAGGAAACAGAAATAGAGGCTTGTATATACTTTGGTTAATTTAATTGTGCTGTTAACATCAGGGAAATTAAGCAATTCTGAGTTTTTATTGTTTGTGGTCCAACCACAGCATTCATTTCTTCTTCATATTCATTCAACCATGCTCAAATACTTTTACTTTCATTCTCATTAAAAGTCACTGGTTGTTCAAATCAATCAATCAAATCAAAGAAACAAACTATCAGATATCCCCACTGGAGATATGACTTGTGTATGTAAAGATATCACCAGGAAATGTGGCTATGTGCTAGTGGGAGTGCCAATTCTAATGTGCATAAGGCATATCTAAATGGCACCGATATCTAGAGATTACATTTTTTATTTATATAAAATAAACAATGCATACAAAACCACCCAGCTTCCCCTGACCTTTGACCCTCCTTGGTAATTTCCCGACATACAGTAGATCATTGATTTCCAGTCACACTGAATTCAGTAGTATTTTGATTCTTTGGCCAAACATACGTATAAGTACATTTGTCAGTGACATTTCCCATTAAGTTGATGCCTTCTTTATCCATCTGGATGATAAATTGACAGCTATGACTCACATCCTTACATGATGTTATTGACAGCATCCTTTAGAAATATGCTGCTACTGCAAACCACATGTGAATGGTCAGCAGATGCTAAATATGTATAACCATTACTGACCGATTTGATGTAAATGCTAAGCTAATATTGAAACAGCTACTTGTTTACCCATTTGTCAAATCCTGAAATTCTGGCTGTCTGGCAGAACACCATTAGTCTCATTAATTCTCCGGACATAAAACATCTTTGTGAATGATCTCCAGCAACACTCCTGTGCTTGTGTTTGTGTGTGATTCTGTGAAGTGTGTCTCTGTCTTTGTGTGTCTGTTTGCGTGCGTGCGTGCGTGCGTGTGTGTGTGTGTTGACCTATGCAGATCCAGGATCGCCTAAGTATAGAGATGCTGGTCTCATCAGTTGTGGTTCTGGCACAGGGACTGTAGTTTTGGACCATTTTCCTGCTGGCTCTCCCCGTAGTCTGCTAATGGGTTTGCCAAGGGTTGCCAAAAAGTGAAGGTGCTGTATTCATCTAGATCGTTGCACAGCCTCCACAGACTTTCAGTGTATGGTGACCCGTCCCTTTTTGTTCAAAGGGGGAAACAGGCTCAGTGGGAGAGACAGGTTTAAGACTTTTTACTGGAAAAGAGTTTAAAAAAAGACTTCCTTAAAAACCTCCAGAAACAAAATGATGGCATCTCTGTCAGTGTGTCTACGTTCATATGATATCCTGTTTCCTCCCTCTTACCATAAATGTTAACTAACAGACAGTGAAGCCAGTGTATGTGCATCACTTGGCCACAGATATGCAAACACTCGGAAGTGTCTGGTCCCAGAACAAACAGAATGTAAATGCTTATTCCCTAGTAGCATCTCACAGCTACAATCAAAGCAAAAGTTTTGCTTTTGGTAACTTAACTTAACCATTTTTTAAAAGTCAGTTAGTCGATCAACAGAAAATAAACCGCCTCACTATTTTGATAATGGATTAATCATTTTGAGACACTGATTCCAGTTTCTCCAATGTGTAAGTTTCCTGGTTAATTTTGTCTTCTGTGATAGTAAACTAAATATCTTTGTGTTGTGGACTGGTCTTGTCACCTTAGAACAGGTGCTCATTATTTAGGCTCCTATTATTATTTTTGCAGGGCAGTAGTCAGGTTTTTTGTGGTTTTGGCTCTTCCTCCGTTTCCCTTGATGAGCCCTGTGAGGACACCGCGGGGGCTCAGGAAGGAGGGGGGGGCAGGGGGTCGGGGGTTTCAGGCATGTCTGGAATCTAAGGCTGTCCTCCACTTTCCCTCTGTCTCCACGCAGCGCTCCTTGGCAAATGAAGTGGGGGGTCTGGCCAGACAGATCGGTGGGGTGGGCCAGAAAACACACACACACTCACCAAATGTGCCAAATTAGTTCAGGATCTACACATTAACCTGGAGAGAAGGGCCTGGCAGTGGGGGAGGGAACATCAGGGGTTAGCTTTGGGCTAATTGGTACGGACTAATGACCGAGGGGGACAGTTTGTAAAAAAATAAAATGTTTTCTATTTAACATGATTAATAGAGACAGAGCATTAAAAGCTATGGGGGTGTAGAGTGCTGAAATAAATTCTAGGCCATTAATGAAAGTTTTAAAATGTTTTTTTGTTTTTTTTTAGCAGGAGTGATTCACAGAAGCAGAGTGAGTGGAAATGTACTGAGTTTATAGAGAAAAGGGAGGGTGCGAAGCCCAAATCTAAATGGAGCCTCAAATAAACTGCCTTGTGTACATAAACATGTATACATATACTATACTGTTGCTATCCAAATAGTCTTGCTATGACGTACAGGTGCTTATACACAGTTTATAAGAGCAGAACATTCAGTTCTTCAGCTGATCAATGCCCTTTGTATAAGAGGTTGAGTGCTTCAGTCTTTCAAGACTTACCACAAAACAGTCAGAAAATTAGCTCCAATTTTACAAAAAAGACTGTATATGGTACTTAAGCATAGTCATCTGTATTTTAAAAATGTATCTTGTCCAACATTAATATTTTTATTTAAGGGGTCATGCAGAGATGTTTTAAGTTTCTTTACTGTAAGTAGTGTTATCTTCTGCCCTCCAGCTTTAGAGAAGTTCCTTAATTTGTCGAGTTTTCTTTTGACGCATACTTATGTGAAAGATGTTCAATAAAGGTTATATAACCCCATGGTTCCTCACACAGTATAACTGTGATATTGATCGAACCAACAGGCAGTGTTTGTCAGGCTGTAGCTGTACTCTCTTACTGACCTCAAGAAGTTGAAAGGAAGAAATACTGAACAAAAGGAAGCTCTTTCAACTAATGTTCTTATCTTTTGTTAAAAAAAAAGTAATAAATAAAGTGGAGGACTGACCCACTGAGAGCATCAGTGTATTATTATCTGGCTGAGGATCCCTTGCTATTTGTGGATTAAAGCCACATCATATGTGTCCTGCACCCAGCCAGTTTATGAGTTCCCACACTCAAACCGTCATATTCAATTGTCAACATTGACTCTACATCATAAACAGAATACCGATGGATCATTCACAACTAAATGTAAACCAGAGCAACAGGGATTGCACTACTGTATGTAAATCTCAGTATGCTTCTTAAAATGAGCTCTTGAATTTCACCTCCCAGTGTTAATGTCACCCATACATGTGTTCAGACTTAATGTCAGGCTTGAGACTAGCCAGCCATGACTTTGGTTCATTACTGTTGTTTTTTTATTATTTTATAATGAGACATATTGTATGCTCCACTGGTGCAGAGACATAACTTCCACAGTAACTAATTTCTTACATGCATGACTGGGATAACATACAGCGTTACTCAAATATGAAGCCATTAATGTGAGGAATAAGTAAGAATTGGGTTTGGGTTGCCTTCGGTCAAAGAGCACGTATGCTGGGGAACGGCACTCGATACCACATTACTGTAATATTTCACATTTGTCTTGGCTACTGTCTCTCCATCCAGACCTGAAAACACTTTGGGAAGTTTTTTTCTTTCATAGCAACAGAAGAAGAAGAAACCTTTTAAAAATGTTGGCTTTCCTGTGCATGACATGACAGATGGGAAAATGATATCAATGAATATTGATAAACAAGAACAAATCTTCATTCTACAAATGTGGACCCACAACCAAATGAAGACACATCAATGTCCATATTTGTGGCAGATCAAGTGTTTTACACTTAGTTCTTTGAGACATGTCACATCAAATATGTGTGTTTTTTTTTTTTTTTAGGTGGACCTTATGAAAAACATCAGTAATATCCCTCAGCCATTCCTCTATACGCGACATGTTCACTTCCTCAACTTTACCAGGTACAGTGAATACAGCTGTGTAACTGTTAGTGTTTCATTGTGCATGTTGATGAACAATGGCCAGGATTACAGGTCTTAAACTTACAATTTGTTTTTGTTTTTTTTTAGGTTTAGGATAGAGCAGCCTGTCTATATCAACATAATTCGGGACCCCATCAACCGGTTCCTTTCCAACTACTTCTTCCGTCGCTTTGGGGACTGGAGGGGTGAGCAGAACCACCTCATCCGCACTCCGGGGATGAAAGATGATGAGAGATACCTGGTGAGACTTATTTCCTGCCTTTGCTTGAGCAGATTGATGCATGTTTCTTGAAATAGATCAGTGTCTCGTATTGTTTTTCTCACTTGAGATATATATAATAAACAATAGCATTTCTGCAACATTTCTTGCAAATTTTATTGATGCTGTGACTTTGTTGTGTCTTGACTTTGTCAGGTGTAAAATGTCATAAATACATACGTGTAAATTTGAGCTGCACTCCATTAAAGTACAACCGCATCCGTCTCTGTGCCTGTTAGAGTCTGTAAGTACAGTCCCATGCTGTGCAGACACAGGGTCTGCTGATTAATTAGCTGTAGTTTTGTGGCCAAGGAATTGCACCTGCCTTGGAAATAGGAACAGGGTTGGATAAGGAGGAATGTATTATTCGCAGTGGATTCTTCACCATTACATTGTCAGGTTCGTCATGAAGAGACATGATCGAGAAGTTTCACCACAAAAGCTTCTCTCCAGAGGAAATTGAGGTGCGGAGCTGAACTGATGGATCGCAGGAACTATGATGTGTCTCATCATGTTCTGTTTTACAGCTTTTTGCTGCACTCAAAGTCAAACAAATACTGAATCATTTAGTCTTCTGACCCTCTATCTGCCTTTCATCTCCATCCTAGTACCTACGAGTCTATTTACTCTCATATGGATATATGGTTTATGGTTTGAAATACTAATGCGTTTGCAGTTATTTGATGGCAGAGTCACTGGCTTGCCAATAACAGTGCTTTAAATCTGTTTGGTCTCAAGCCAGGTGGCTTCATAATTTCAAGCTCAGTCTAGACATGAACTGAAATGTCTTACCGTTTACTAATTTCTTATTCTGGTATGATTATGATGTACTGTATAATTAGAGGCATGTACCCTGAGGAGGGTTATTCACATCATATTGTACAGACAAAAGTCTTTGCAGATGCCACACAGCAAAGCAGTGTTGTATCACTAATTACACTAATTATTTTCTCATCACAAGTTCATCCATTCACCAAATAACCGATAATTGGGACATCCTATGTCAGCCAGATGGGTATGTGGTTTTGTGTTTGTGATCTCTTGTTTTTTTTGTTGTTGATTGTTATTATTACATTGAGACAAAAAATAACTTTCTAAATGTTCAGAAATATAAACAGCAGCATATTTATTCAATGCAGGAACTTTATTAAAACCGCACCGCTCACTTTGAAGATATACTACATGTGGTGTTGCTAGAGGGGGGATGGCAAATTGTAAGCCTGTTGCTAACCCAATATTTAAATCTGACTATGATTCCAATTAGAGACCTGATTTAGTATAACCACATCAAAACTCGGTATCGTACATCTGTCTTGTAGAGTTGTTTACCCCTGTAGCGCCGTACGAAGACGTCTCATATTTTACTTTAAAGTAGGGCTCCATTTGGAGCCTCACTTTATTTAAATATTAAATACAGTTTGAGTGTTTAAATACAGTTTTAGTGTAAGGCCACGCAGTACAGTTCACAGTCTTTGTGCAGATAAAGTTAGTTGCTTGGAATTCCCCTTATATCTCAAACAACTACATTTGGGAATAGAGGGGCGTGGCCAAAAACGGAAAACACTATGTCAATAAAAACGGGTCAAAACAATGATTTTTTTTCAATACTTGTTAAATGGCATATGAATATCCAGTAACAGACACAGGTATGCTCCCAGTCACGTATTTCTTTACTGTCAGAGACCCTGAGAGCTCATAAGGCCATATCTCCAGCCGTACTGAGAGGCTAACAGGAGGAGTGAATGTCATTCTGGCTTGAGTCTGACTGGGTGTAATTAAGTATTGCAGTGCTTTCCCTGGAGTTTTGAACCATGTGAGTTGAGTTATTAAAGTATGCAGACCACGGGGGCCCCGTGCTACAGTTAAAGGAGAGGAGGATGCCGTGTTACTGTAGACTGTGTGTGTTTGGTGTGTGTGTGTGTGTGTGTGTGTGTTGACACTACCATATTTATGAGGACCAAGGACTACTTTCTGGAAATATTTAGAACTGAATTTTTTTTTGTTATACAACAACAGAAGGAAATGCTTATACTGTATATATTTAAGGAAGAATTAAGATGAGGTTTAGGTTTAAGCATTCCTTTTCCAAGACATGATAGCCTTTGTGAGCTCATGTGCTGGAAGCAGCTGTGTCCAGTTTCAGTTTTGGAGAGGGCTAGTGGGACTCCACCAGACAGATCAGCAACCCAAAACAAAGCACTGATTTATATTTCCACTTTATTATTTGATCCAATGTTGAAATCTAAAATAGAGCTTAAAAACGTGTAAATGATTTAAAAAGCTTAAAAAAATTTAATGGTCAGAGATGAATGCCCTCACAAGTATAGCATTTCATATGTGTGTGTGTCAGGGTACCCTACTATGTCAACACTCATTCAGACTAGTCTTGGATATATCGCCTGCCTGGTGTGTATTAGCCATGTCTGCCCTGCACTGGGTGTATATGAGAGGTGTCAATGAAAGAACACTGTCAGTTTGCTAGCCAGGGCCGAGGGAACCTGATGCACGTGTTACTGAGACATTCCTGTGGTCGGCTTGGATTTTCCGCCAGTCCCCACACCCCTTTTTACACTCACATACACTGCACTATATACAAAGGCATGCCCTGGACACTTAAGTGCAAAGTGTACAGTACGCGCACACTTCAAGTACAAACAAACGCACACAAGATTGAACACATAACATTGACTGTCACTTACATCTTTAATCATTAACTTTTATTTGAAATAGCATGGGTTTTTCAGATCTAATCGACAGCCTGATGAGCCACACGAGAACGCCCGCTTGGAGCGATTCTGTGTCACTACTGAACCCGAAGAGTACAGATAAAAGAAAAGATCATCTGCTGTCAGTTAACCTCACATATATAATGACATATACAAACTCTTAAACATAAAAGGGGAGGCATTTCTGGTGTCAATCATGTCCTGGCATGTCTTGACTTGAGTAACAGTAAGGTGGTGTATTACAGTCGCATGAGTGATTGCCTAAGGTGCAACTGACTCGTGCAGTTCACTGGCCACATCTATACACTGTTGTCTGAGCGAATGTACAGAAGAAGGTACCTCGTGTCGATTTTGGATATATTTCTGTTTCCAACTTACCTGGCATCTTCTGGTATTGCCTGGGTGCACTTCAAAGAGCTTAAAACAAATAATAACTGTCCATTTAAATGTGATTTGACCCAGGTGTACCACATAAACTGTCCCATGGGAAAAGTTTGCATCATCACTTAGTCCTGATTTAATTCATGCATACATTCCATTCAGTGAAACGGGAGGCCGTTGGTTGGATAAGGGCCTCTTTTGCTTCAGTTTCTGTGACTGCTCAGTTGGCCTAATCCATAGTGAGAATAGGAACAATGAGCCTGAGTGTGCACACGGACGCACTCATCGAAATACTAATGGGTTTCCTTGTGTGATGTGTGTGTGTGCATGTTCGATTGTGCACAGTATGTATATAAATGAGTTGTGGCTGGATTCTCAAAGGTCCCCTTTAATGTTGAGGCATGAGGGCCCTATATGATTTTTTTTTGTCTCTGGCTCTCGCTTGTCTTTTCTCACTTTTTTAGTTTCTAATTTGGCTCATGGTGATTTTTTTAAGAGCTATGGTGCTGTTTGCAGTGGGCTTATTGTAGAATAAAAGCCATTTTTTTATTACACAGCCAGTGTAGAGGTTTGGGTTTGTGAAGTCTACGGTAACCATGTTGCATTGAAGTTGAACTGTAACATGAATGTGTTGAAACCGCCATATGTGATTTATAGTTTTTTCACATAGAATATGGTGCCAAAATGCTTAAACATTTATCGCAGACAGGAAACTGTAGATTGGAGAGGATGGAGATATTCTCATAATTAATTACAACAATGGGTGTGCTGACACTGTCATTGCTGGCATGAAAAAAGAACAGATAAAAATAACATAGGAAGAAAAAACAATTCTTGAAAAGCAGGGCAAACGAGTCACGACACCCGCACTAACGATAGTGCAAAAAACTCTTTTCTAAAAGTTCCTCTAGGATTTTGTAGTGGTTTCTTTGAAGAGCTGTCCAGTGGTTTGCTTCACTCATCACCAGTAGGTCCTGTTGCCGGTGCATAGTGCAGTTTAGAGTAGTCATTCAGACAAACCCTGCAGCCACTCGGTGAATCAGAGACACAATTGTACCACAGAGTTCAGCTGCAAAGGAAAAAGTGCATCATTTATGTCATCCCTTCTTAGACCTAGAAACGACTTGACTTGACTGTTCCTTTTTTTTTCTGTGAACTGTCTCATAAAGCAGAAATTGCATAAAAATAATATTGAACATTGTCATTCTATTATAAACATGCAGCAAAAAAAACCCAACGAAACAAACTGCTCTAGGGCTAACTGTAACTGTGACTGTGTGTATGTGCTCACAAGCCCTTTATACGTGTATATACTGTTTTTTGATGCTCAGTCACCTGGTTCTCAGTATTCACCTGCAGCCCCCTCACCCTCGGCAGCAGCCTGCATCCTCTGAGAGGGTCTGGACATCTGGTCCTGTCTGACTCAGCTTGATAAACCATGTTGGTCTCAGTGTTGGCTTTGACAAATGGCTCTGTTTAAACCAGCCTTTGCCGACTTAGCAGGGCATAAATCTTAAGGGTAAGCTTTGACGTAATCATTACACTTTCAATTTGCTTCCACTTTTATGTCCCATTTTGTCCCATACAAAAAAGCCCGTCAACACCTTTTACCTCATGCATATAGCCCGGTGCTACTGTATGTGTGTTCGAGGACAGGCTTGTGTGTGTGTGAGTCATGCCTCGTAGAGTGTTTTGTTGCTCACTTGATGCCATCCATAAGGCTTACGTCACCTGACATGGATTTGACTGCTGCTTTCACAGCACTTAATAGCTGGCCAGCTTCACTCATGAATGTGTTTTTAATCTTTTACTTTTTTTTTATTTTTTTTTTTACTCCTTTCATTAATGGTTCCCACATTGAGACATGGGGCAATTTAAAGGCCATAACTCTGACTAACTAAGTTTATCACTCTTGATCACTACATAATAACAGGCTAAAGAACCTATTAATTATTGAACATTGTGTCTGATCTCTGCAGCTAGTTGATGGTAATTTAACTTAACATTGAACCATGATGAGCTTGACTCCATACACTATATGCAGTCAAGTCCATACTAAATATTTATGTTTCATCTGACATCCCAGCCTCTGAGAGCAGCTGGGAGAGCACCCTCTAGTGAAGAAAATACATCATTACAGTTCTGTTTGATTGAATGAATTGTGTGTTTCTCTGCTTTCAGGACATAAATGTGTGTATTCTTGAGAATTATCCTGAGTGCTCCAACCCAAGAGTTTTCTACATCATTCCCTACTTTTGTGGACAGCATCCTCAATGCAGGTATCTGCAGACTCACAAGTAGCATGACAAAGCATTTTGAGATATTTTAGATCTTGTCTTATAAGGCCAATTATTTATCTCTCTCATTTATCTATGTGTCTGTCTTTAACAGAGAGCCAGGAGTTTGGGCTCTGGAAAGAGCCAAACAGAATGTGCTGGAGAACTACCTCCTTGTGGGTATCCTGGAGGAGCTGGAGGACGTGCTGCTCCTGTTGGAGAGGCTCTTACCTCATTATTTTACCGGAGTACTCAGCATCTACAAGAGCCCTGGTAGGCACATGCTTTTTCATGTTGAAATAGAACATTTATTCCTTTCAAAAATTGCTATTTTTCTTTAAAATGTTCTATGATGTTTGATTGTCTTTTGTTTCTGCAGACTACAGGAAGATGGGGAACATGACCGGCACGGTGCGTAAACACACTCCCAGTCTGGAGGCCCTGCAAGTGCTCTACCACCGCATGCGCTACGAGTATGAATTCTACAACTTCATCCGTGACCAGTTCCACCTCACGAAGAAAAAAATTGGCCTCAAGTCTGTCTCCCAACCCCCCGCCTACTCACCTGCTTTCCTACGGGAACTGGCCCTCCGAACCCCAGAGCCTCTGGACGAAGACGAAGAGCTGGACACAGATCTGGAGGATGCCAACAGCTGGCTGGTCCATCCCTAAGCACTGTCTGATTAACAGCGGACTTAGCCAAAAGCTGATTGTCTCAAATTGGCTGGAGATAGCTAGAGGCAACCTGAGGGCAATGGGGAAACGTGCCCTGTCTCTCAGCATTCCCAAGAAAAGTGAGGTGTGTTTAGGGCTGTGCGGATCCTGACACTGTTTGTACGGGCTCTGTTATCCATCAGCAAAGGACTCCTATCACAACAGGCTCAGCGCTGAGGACTGTGGGGTTGAGTAATTGGAAGGACAAAATGCTTTATTTAAAATTGGACTAAGAACAATGGGAAATAATGTTAAGCTCAGTTTATGTGTTTTTTTATTAAGGAACCTATCATTGCTGTAATCTCCAGGTGAGATTAGCACAAAGGTGGAGAGCTAAATCTGGGTTATTTACTTTAGGAGAGGACTTCTGAGATGTTGCTTCAAGAGAGACATTATGAAAGGCTTAATGTCTTAAAAGCTGGAAAGCCCAATAAGAAAAAGGGTATCCATGAATAAAAGAGTGCCAAAAGTATGTATATTAGTTGTCCAGGACTGGTGTAAAAGTGCCAAACCTTGCTAAGAGTTCCCGTAACTGTGTGACAGGAACCTCAGTTCACAGCTGTTGGAGTTGTGACATAGTCGAGTCAGTTCTTACAGTATTGGTTTATAACATTTTGTTTAATTTGTAAAAAATATTATTAGGTATAAATGAGGGTTAAATAGTAAGCACTCAATTATGAATTCAAAGAATTCCAACAATGTGTGCAAGAATGATTGAGTTTGACCAAACCAGCAGTGTCTTTTAGCATAGAGATATTATTTGGGACAGGTCATTGTTTGTTGAGAATTTAGGCTGTCTTAAGAGTTAAATACTAAAAAAAAAAAATGTAATTACAGAGCATATTGTACTTTGATGAATCCAAAGATCTTGCCAAATACCAGTATTTTTACTGCATTGCATTACAAAACTATATGAACAAAAAAAAAACTGCACTTTTTCTGAAATCCTGCAGCAAAAAAAAACCAACAAAAAAAAAACCGAGGGATTTGTTCACAACACAAAATGCTAATTGTCTTTCATTTCAATTATATAATTTGAAATAAAAGACAATTATTCAATAAGCCGATATTACTATTTAAAGGGTTTGTTTTCACTTTCAGAGTATTACCATGAAAGTGTGTATTTCTAGTGTTTTCAATCCCAGCTGAAACTCATTTGTACTTTCCCCCAGCAGCTATTCAGACATTTCCCATCGCTCTTGGAAAAAATCACCCAGAAAACAGTCCATACCATAAGCTAATATATAGACTGTCATCTCCGTATTTCACTCTACCATCCTAATCTCCATTGTCTGTACATTTACATTGTCCTGGTTTGTGTTCAGTGTTTCCTTTTTGCCAGTTTCTAATTTATTATTTTTTTTATTCATTCATTTTGGATTCCAGATGAAAGTTTCTCAGGAAGGAAAAGAAAATATTTTAATATCATTCGTATCTTTGATTTCTGGCGGCTGAGACGATTCTTGGCATTTCGAGGGTGTCCAGAATGAGTTTATATTAACAGCTGAAAACTGGTTAACAACAACTAATGCAGTCCATTATTATACGGTCTTAAAAAAATAAATGTCCTCAAACTATTGCAGCAAGTGTCTTGTTGTTTTGTGTTAGCAATGCTGCAGCCTGCCTCATCTCTAACTCTCCTAAAATCCCCCCATGCTGCTACACATATCAGATTTATACTAACAAAGCTGCCAGGAATTATTTATTATTATGGGTTTTTTTGCCTTTTCACTTATTGTCACGTAGTCTGAGTTGAAGCAAAAAGATAAAAATCAAAATATATGAAGTATTGAAGTAGTCTCACAAAGAACAAACCATCATCACGCAGCTCACTTTGATTCAGAGTATGATAATAAAGCTTTAACACGAGCAACACATGCTTTAGGAATTATGGTAAGGGGGTTTGTCATTACATTCTTTGAAATAAACGTCATTGACTACTTGCTGGATCACATTTCAAACTCTTCAGCTATATTCACTTCCAAACATGACCAGCAAATGGTGTCCTCCGCCCATTTTTGCAGTCAGCATTATGTGTAATCGTGTATACTGTGTCTGGTGAGTTGGTAGAGGCAAAGGGTACGAAGCAATAAATATAGATATATTCATAGTACAGAGAAACCATATGGATGCATAGCATAAATATTGTATTTAATGGTACATTAATTTTTTATATATATATATATATATATATATATATATATATGTAATAATACACCAATCTACACCTACCAAATTTGTTCCACCGTTACCATCACTTTACCATTAGTCGTCACTCCAAAAATATCCTCAAACTCGATTCTGCAGGAATAGAAGAAACACAAGCACATGCGCACATACACTACACACTGCAGATGAAGGTTACTGTTCTTCAACCTTTTTGATTACAGTCATAACCCTGGTCTCATTAGAAATGTAAATGTTTACATTTTGCAACCAGTAAAATTACAATGAGTTAAGTGTTATGGAATTTTCTATCCTTAGTAGTTGAGGTCACGGTGGCCAGGGTGGTCGAAGAGACCTATTGCTGCCTTCCTAGTCATAATAGATAGCTTGTTGTTGCCGTTCCAATCTGCGTGAGCGGACATCTGTGTCCCCAGACTGGAAATATGCTGACAATAACACCTCTTCTGGGGTGTGTAGTGTTTGGGGTGTGATCTTTGGGTTTAAAGAATATCCACCATCACGAGTTCGTCAGAATGCGACTCAAGCACTTCAGGTGTACTTTGAGAGTGTCTCTAGTTCTCATTGGCCAAGCTTCAATAAATAATACAGCATAAGACATCAGAGGCTCCTGAACACTTTCTTCCCTCCTGACCTCACCATTGACCTTTGACTTCAGCAATTTCTCCACCACAACAGTTAGAATGAGAATAAGTGAAAGGCTCAGGTATCCCACGAGTGGATAAGTGTCAGTTAGCAGGTTAAGGTTCAAGTAAAACTTCACCTATCCCATCAAAAGAAAAAAAACACACATACACTGACACATATCTGAAGAATTTCTCCACCAAAGTTGAACACAAGGCGGTTTGTTCTTGTGTCGGGTAGTTGCCGGGTGTGGGGAACTCCTCTCCACCAGCGAATAGGAAGCTGTTAGTATCAGTGGGCTGTTCCCAGATTTGCTCTGTATTCCTTGTATGACAAAAATAGATTTCCCTTGAACCCTACGATTCCCCATTTTGACAGCCAAAAAGAGAGAGAGAGCGAGCAAGAGATAAAGAGAGAGAGAGAGAGAGAGAGAGAGAGAGAGGAAGGAGAGAGCTTTAAATGGAGCAGTCACCAAATACTTTCTTCTCATCATCACTGTAGCTTTTTTGTATAAACAAGATATAATTAAAAAGTGTACTTTAATCACGAAGAGGCCAACAAAAGCAGTGTTCATCAAGTTGTTTATTTATACATAACATAAAAAATAATACTAATAAAGAAGTTATTCTTACATTTTAAAAAAATTATACTGTTGATCATGAACAATTCAGAACTGAATGCCTGAGTAATGCATTACGTTTTCCTTCCAGTTAAAAGCACCACACAACTGTTTGATATGAAACACATGCTAGTAGTGTACTACAATGTGGCAAAGCAGGTGAATACATCACACTGTTGTGATTCATTCCTGTCTTTGGTCCAAACATCCCACGATTATGTCTTGACTCCTGAAAATAGACTGAAGTAGTATTATTTTAAATACAGTTGCCCATTTCCTTTCAGTATCATCATCTAGAGTTCATACTCTAAATATACATGTAGGATACCTACTTCCATGTACTTCACTATTGTACTCTCACACTCACACACACACACACACACACACACACACACACACACAAATGTATTTATAGTTAAATCTAAGCGATGGCATCTTAAACAAGATGGATAATAATTACAGGATAACTGAGTGTAAATGTGAAATTATACGTTTGTATAGTTTCACAGTGATATCCAAAAATGGATGCCCTGAGATTTAAAATAAAAGTTGAAAAATAAGATTAAAAGGTTTAACTTTAAAATGAAAAATAAGGCACTTCTTCTAAAATATTCTAGTATTTGGATCATGACTCTGCAGTACAACGTGTCTTTAAGGTAACATTGGATCTGTATGCTTTAATCCCAGGATCTACAGTTGATCATGATTCATAAAAAAAGCAGCTGGCTGTTGTATCACTAACCCACTGTCCATTTCACTTTTCACACATTTACGTACAGCTTCGGCCTCTCTTTGGTATTTTCTAGCCATCAGTCTTATCAGTAATAAGTTAGGTGATTGCTGATATATGAATAGAGCAGCATTGTAAGAAGAAAGATGTCTGATGGTGCAAGAAACACAAGCTGTGTTTACATCTTTCAGATTTCCTTGGTTTTGGATACACAAGATATGTGTCAACACACACACACACACACACACACACACACACACACACTACACGTATAGCTACATAGATTGTTCTGTGACTGATCGTTACATTACTGAGATTTGTGTACAAGCAGACATTACAGTTTCTGTAATATCTCAATAGTTTAAGCCCTAAACTGTTGGTCACTTTGCAGAACAAAATGTCAACAAACACTTCATTTCAGTTTCAGTTTCTGATAAAAGTGTTTTTCTTTTTTTTCCAACAACCCAATAAATCAATTCTGTCACTGTGTCCGTTTCTGGCAGCGGACACAAAGAGTGGAGCTCTTTCCATGTTTTTCCACAGCGTCTCTCTGTCAGCCTCTCTCCAGCAGTGCACGGATCAGGCTCTATCCGCGTGTTGGGTCATCTCCAACCCATCCTCAGCATCTTTATTGGCCAGGGCTGAGTTCTTCTTGCTGGGCTTGCGTCCCAGAGCTTCAGCTTCTTCCAACGTGGTTGTTAGAGGCTTACCCAGAGTCTCAGGCAACAGCAATGTCAGGACTCCAATAATGAATGCCAAGATTCCTACAATCAGCTACATAGAGGTCATGATAAAAAAAAAGGAAATGATTAATTTAATAAAATTGATTTTGTTGCCAGGATACCCTTGTAGGTATAATGAACAGGAAAAGATTTGGTAATTGAAGAAATATATATATACCTGAGGTAGGTAGACCCAGACGGTAGACAGGTACACACAGAATGGGGCCACCACACTGCCAACACGGCACATCATACTGCCACTCCCTACTGCCAGAGACCTGGAGGAAGAGCGTTCACAAGGTCAGCTGAGCCGATACTGTATGTCATGGCTATCATATTAGAGAAGACAGATTCAGCGAGGTACAGAAAGGGCAAAAGGCAAGTAGTCCAAATGAGGCCAACCAACACCAACATATACAAGCGTCAACGACTGTAAACTCCCAGCAAAGAAAAAGCTAAATTATTTTAGGATCGTCTTTCATCCTTGATTACTTTTTTTTCCTTGAAGAGCAACTCAATGTTAAAGACTATGCTGTGCAGAATGTAAACAAAAACCCATTTAGGTTTATTTGTTTTTTGCTTGAAATGTTAGTGAGAAATGTCAATATATTAAAAGAGTGGCGACCAAACTAAACAAATTTCTTGTCTCAGATTAATTTAAGAAGCATGTTTATACAAAAAAATTACAAATTACAAATATATTTTAGTCCAGATTCATATATTCTTTGTCCCAGGGAGCATTACGTGTTTTGACACTCTTTGCTCTTACCTGATGATTGTCGGGTAAAGCTCACAGGTGTACAGGTAGATGAGACCAAAGGCGATGGCAATGGCAAACTTGCCTGTCATGCAGAGGGCAATGGCCAGCACCTCGATGTTCTGTAGAAAACACAAGTGAGTTAGTCAATGACAGACAAAACATCTCCAGGACATGATATTACAAATGCTATATATAAATGATTTCTTCATACTAAAAAATGCAGACACTTGACCTTTGATCATCATGCGTTTCATCAGCCCATCACATTCTCCATTAATAATCAAGCTTTAAACAAGAGCACACACTACGTTACAGTCGCTGATGGATGACCTAAAGTGCATGCTGACCTAATTCTATTTCATGCTCATAAATGATCTAATAACAGAAGGAATGAAACATTAACTACACTAGTGCCAAATGGACTGGAGTACAGAACTTCAGTCATGTAAATAATAGTTTTTTTGAATCCTTACAAACAAATCTGTTCAGTAAAGTACTAATGTACCAAAGTCAAGACAGAATGTATTCAAAGAGACTCATGTAAACTAATTTTACTTATATAGTATATATACGTGTATGTAAGGAGTTTAATTTCACTGTGCAAGTATTTTAAATGTGTATGTGAGCACAGTCTCTTCTTGGAAAGAAAGCTATGATATCAGGCGCTCCAGAGCAAACTATAACTATAACTCAACCCTGGTGCTATAATGCAACATACACTGCAGCGCCTGGCAACGCTAAAGTTACACACAGTGAGAGACAGGTCGTGCGAGGTGATCCCATCCAAATGATTTATTTTTAAACAGTTGGTCTGAATCCAACCAAATTCATTTTAAGGCTCTACTAATGTTAGCTGTGCTACTAATTACTTAGCGGTGTGATTTATTTGACAACTTTGGTATGGAGCAATGGTTTGTTTACATGGTACTTGCAGTATAGAGATTGCGTAGATAGTAGCATGAGAATAGTGAAGTCTGTTTGGTTGTTAAGGTAGAAAAAGTCTGTCACGCTGCTGATCTGGTCTGACTGGATAGCAAAAGTGTCCATTGTATGTACTATGGTCCTGTCACTAAGAAACACTTCTATGGTCACATATTCTCTTCTGGTCATTAAAATGATTCTGAACACTCCCATGTACTGTGAAACCCATCTCTCACATGTATTTGTATCACAGACCATGGCATATTTGCTAAGGTAAAATATATTTGTCTATGTAAAAAAAAAAAGTTGTATACATTTTGCGGGGCTGTGCTGGGTCTGCAGATAGATTTTCATCCATTTGTGTCTGAGGTTATTTCAGGGACACAATCAGAGAGAGGAGAAAAGAAAAAAGATGGATAGACAACTCTCTCTGTCTCCAAGTCCATTTTTCACCTTATGTTTGTTGCCTGCTCTGCTCTCAAAATGGATTTTAATGTCAAAAGTCATGTTGACTTGAACATTAATTACCATCTGTTTGCCAAATCAACCATAAGCAGTACTAATTTGAGTCCCAACTCAGAACACACACACACGCACTGGGAATTACGTGTGTCTTATATCAGGACTCAACAGTAACAGTGGTCCAGTGGTTCTGGGAAATGTCAGGACAATAAAATCGAGAGCTAACGGTCCAGACAGACACTGTGCCAGTGATATAAAACACTCACTAAGAAACAGACAATTTCTGTTTCTCCCCACATCTAATAGTCACAACTTGTTTACTGTGGCATCACTCTGACAAAAGCGTGATGCTCCAATTGTGGTCAGAATCAGGATTTGATAAAAATTAGTGGTGGGCGTAGATACATTTTTTTTTAATCTAGATTAATATCACTGAAATCTTGAAATTAATCTAGATTAATCTAGATTGAAATGGCTCGTTCAGAATGCGAAATACCTAAATTATGACCAAAAGTAAGTCTTTGAGAACGGGTTTCTTAAGCCAGGGGATGCATTAGAACAGGAGCCAAAATGCATCAGTTTGCAAAATGCATCACTGACTGAGGGATGCTTTGCGTTCAGGTGGTATTTAAGACTGGAATAACTCCTACAGTAAACCAATTCTGCATTGCATAACGTGCACACAACCTTAGTCTTGTTGATGCCACCATCGGGAAGCTTCTTAAAAATGAATTTTCTCTGAAGCAAGCCTTGCAGCTTCGTGGCTGCATCCATGATAGACTATCACGTTTGGTGTGGTAGTTCGGGTAATTCACAGGGGCGTAGAGGTTCGAAAACCAAATTGCCCCCTACAGTGCAATTTGGCTATTTATACATCCGCACTAAAATATCACATTGAAAGTCATCAGTTTGCTTATTATAGGACCCAGCTCCAAACCCAATTTTGATAATAGATTAACGGCGGTATTTTTTTATATATCGCTCGATAAGAGTCTCACATTATGGCAGCGCGTTAACGTTGTTAACGGCCCACCACTAATAAAAATGCAAGTGATAGCACGTTAATGATGAGAAAAAGAGAAAATAAATATTCCCTGCATCCCTGGAAAGACCATTTGCCTGCACTGGTTGTAACAGAATGATTTTTGCTATAATTCACCAGTTTTTCTTTTTTTTTTTTTGCTTGTAAAAGAACTGCTTATAATGATTAAAGTGATGAAGAAGGGCCCACTAAACATTGTGTTTTTAATCCCTATAAAAATGTGTTTAAAATGTTTAAGCATGCAACGACAACACCAACATGAGTAATAAGAGCTTTAAGAATGTTTCTTTTTTTTTTTGTCCACTAATAAACACAAACTGTTTCCATTCCTGTCTCATACACACGCACACATACACTTACAGGAGGGACCACAATGATGAGCATACAAGCGATCCCGGCTAGCAGCAGAGCTGGGGCACAAGTCCTCTTTCTGCCGATCCGGTCCATTGCAAAACAACCAACCAGATAAGAGGGGATCTCAACAGCACCTGGAAACAGCCAATCACAGCAGTGGCTCAGTCAGAGGTTATTGTGTCACTGACACAGTGACACAATAACCTCCTATCTAGAATAACTGGTATCTGAAATGTTGGTGGCGCTCAGCCTCCTAAATATGCTCCAATGTATGTCTCCATATAAAAACAGCAAAGTAACTTATGCTTTCTCCATGACATAATATTCCCCAAACTAATATATGACCCCAATTGAACATTATATTTTAGCATATAGCCAGACAGCTATAAATAGTATTCCCAACATGGGAAGAAGGCAAAGAAGAAGGCACAAAGGCAACCTGAAAAAATCTCCAGACTCAGCGCACACACGCTAAAAACAGATATGAAGAAACACACAGACACACATATAAGTAGTGCAACAGTTGTCAACAAATGTCTGATCCATCTCCCACAAACTTGAAACACAAATCTCTATATTTAGATGACCCAAGCAGGTTGTTGTAATTGTACATTATCATTACTACTATTTTCCTCATTCTTTCTTGCACACTCATTAGTCAAACACTCACCAGCTAGGAAGAGGTTAATGTACTGGTTTCCTCCTAGGTTGACTGAGCCCAAAGAGAAGACGTAATAGCCCAGGCTGCCGATGAACCAGATGGCCCACACTGTGCATGTACGCCCAACCATCCTCCAGCTGCTGAACAGATCCAGGATGGACAGCTTCTTTTCAGACTGCGATGTCTGCTCCTCTGTGTCCTTCTCCAGCAAAGCTCTGCCATTCTGTTCCTCTGGCTCCAGGAGATTTTCTGCCCTCAGCCTACACTCAAGGCCGTTGAAGCGGGCTATCGTGTCCAGCAGGGTTTGAGTCTCCTTGTAACGGCCCTTGGCCATCAGGTAAAACGGCGTCTCGGGGAACTTCCAGCAGAAGAGCAAGAAGGGCGAAGTGCATGTGGAGAGGATGATCTGATAGATCCACCAGACCCGCACCAGGTAGCCAGTCAGAGCCACCACCATGATGCCAACTGCAAAGGCTGCGTGCACATGCATAGAGGTCCATGTGCGTACCTTGTTGCCGGTGAACTCTGTTACATAGACAAACACCACCACCAGGTAGCCACTGGACACCTACCAAGTGCAAAAATGAGAGAAAGGACAGAGTGTAAAAATAAATATGCTAAATACATGTATAGGGATGTAACAATACAACTCTCTTAATACAATTTTCAGTACATCACCACAGGGCTTCTACTAATACAGGTCACCTGATCTGCATAATAAGATCAATATCCAGCCAATGGACTGGTGCATTCCTATGGTGCTTGTTATTTCTGTAAGCCAAATATTCAGCATGTTATCAAGACATCCGTTCATATTGCTGAACAACAGCAGCAACTATTCTGCTTTGGTCATGTATGATAGCAAACATTTTTCAATATTTACTGTCAATTAATAATAAAAATAACTGTTATAGCCGTAAAAGGATTTAATTGAGTAGCAGTTTGTGACTTATTCATTTATGAGAGGAAGAACATATATATATATATATAAATAAAGAGATGTTTGTGCGTGATAATCAGGCTCTTAATATCTGCACGTAAGACTGAATCTGCACTGTGTCACTGTAATTGTGAGCAGTGTGCAGTTTGAGCCCACACTATCTGAGAGTCTGATTCCATGTGAAAAACAACAGCTGTAGTTAATGGAGAAGTTGATGGGGGGATGGGAGAAGACGGAGAGAAGTGAAACAGTGGACAGACTGTGTCGGCTCTTTCAGCACAACTTTACCAGCCATGCGGGCCTTTAACCGTAATGACTCCCTATACTTTAAGCATGTAAATGTGTTCTTTTATTGCACTTGGTATGTGTTACTCTGTACACAGAAACACAAATGTGCAAACACATAAACATACAGTAATGCACCAGTTCTTCTACTACAGTATGTTATAAGACTCGTACTATTTTATTTTTATCTTGGCTGTTTTTCAAGGTGCATGTGTGGAAACAAACACTGTCTAAATATAACAACGTCTTCCTAGCACCAAGAGAGGGAAAAATGTCCAGGAAAGCTTCCACAGTTATAGTTTGTTATATTCTTTATTTATTTATGTTTTTTTAATTTTACACAGATGGCACAAATGGCTTTGGTTTATGAACATTAGCAATTGGCCAAAAGGATGTGAAATGTTTTGAACATCTAGTAATTGAACACATAGTGGGCCTGAAAGAGCATGTTTGTTTAGAAGCTAAAGTAAAAAGTAGGTCACTTTCATATTACAGCAGAGCCGACCGTGGCATGTGAGGGCACAGATATAAAAACAACAACAACAACAACATACAACGTAGAACTACACAAACATGCAAGCACTGAACTCACCATGGCAAGGACGAATCGGAGCACTACGAAGAAATAATAGTTTCCAGAGAACGCCACACACACCCCAAGCACAAACTGACAGATGCTGGTGAACATCAGGATCCTCACACGACCAACCCTGAAGGAGAGACACAACCAAGCAGGTAGAGAAGAGGAAAAGAGAAATAAGGAGACAGTGATGAAGAGGCAGAGGGACAGGGAGAAAAAGCTACTGAGTTAACAAGTTCAGCTAAGCAGTCTATGAAGTGTGTTGGGACTAAGGTATTCAATAATGTTTGGATATAATTGCACACATAAAAGTTACATCACTTCTAAAGCTAGTGAAGTTCTGCTTTACAATATGTTAACTGTGACATTAGAAAACCATTAAAAGTCAAATGTATGTGGATCTGATAAAGAGTTCAAGCCCAAATTGATCAAACAATCATTCGTTCTTCCTTGCAGCATTGTGTACTGACTTTTCTCTCCATATAAATGCCTTACAGATTTTCAGATTTTTTTTCTGCACAATGTTATGTTAAAAACCATACAAAGTAACGAGGAGCAGTGAGGTGCTCATCCATAACAACTGCTACTATCAGCATTTATTACTGACCTGCTGCATCTTAACTGTTGCCTGTGTGATCCATTACATAAGATGCTTGGGCAGACATTAAAGCAAGTGTGCCTACAGCCTCAACTTTATCAGACTAAAGTCCTTCTAAATGCTGACCACTTCAGCTTGGCCAGGTCACCCGATCTGTTCCAAGTGTGCCCAGACAGTGATTATCATCCTGCCACTCTGACTTTTTCTTCCTCATTTTCTTTCTCTAAACTATCTTCCATCTATCTCATCATCCACACTGATCTGGCCTCTATTATTCCTGCCTCCCTGTCACTCATCCCTCCATATCTGGAATCCTGTAATCAAGCTCATAACGCAACTGTAGGTGTACACTCAGTCAGTGTTGCTACATCAGCCTCTGAGCATGAGAAGGAAGAGTATATCATGTTTCATGTTGATGCAGAAGTGCAGCCATGTATTTTACTCGTACATGTTTATAGAATCGTAAATACAGGATCTGTCAAACACATTCTGTAATATATGAACATGTGCTCTATTCCTCATGCACAAGAGAAAAGGACTTCCTTATATGTGTCTTACATGCTACAATTTACCTCCCCTCTCTGAACACCCACTCTGCATGATAGTGCATCATCTGCTTACCTGTCAGCAATGTCCCCAAACACCAGCGCACCAATCAGCACCCCCAACATGAAGGTGGGCTGGCACAGCTTGGCCAGCCACTCTCTCTCACACACCAAGTCCCAGTCTGTCACTATGCTTTGGTACACTTCAGTATAGTCATAAACAAAGTTTCCATTGCAGGCTTTTACTGTTTTGTTGCCATCAAAGTTGTATGTGAAGTCCTTCGGGTCAGTGCGCAGGGCACATTGGCACTGGCTGAGCTCCCACTGTTCACCATCAGCCGTCCTCACCACCAGAGGCCCAGTCCCCGCTTCGAAGACTGGCAGGATGTCATTCAGACTAGATGCTGTCAGGTTACCGTACAAGACATCGGTAATGTTGCCGGGCACGCTGCACACAAAGTTTGGAGTCTCCACCAGGAAGACAGAAGCCAGGTAGTGGATGCCACAGGCTACAGCCTGGAAGACCGCTGCAAAGTACAGACATGCCTGAAATCTGGACAGAAATAAAAATGCATTAAACATATGCTAAAACAAGAGCTGTAGATGAGATATTAAGTGATTTAGAGACAATCATGTTGACCTCACATTTAACTGCAGAAAGAGAGCTTTGACCAAGTGCAATTACCTTCACCTTGATCTCGCATTATACATTCCTTATCCAGACATGTAAGCAGCAGTACTTTATTTATTCAACTACATAAATATGTGTTTAAAACAAAAACTCGTCGTTGGCAAACGATGTTATGCAAGAGGAAAACAAATTCTATAATGACCTTATGAAATGAACACTTGCTTATAAGTCATATGATTTTTTTTATATCTATATATCTATTGGCTACTTTCGAGCAAATTGGAATTAGATTAGAAAAAGTGGCATACACCCGAAATTGTTGAAAGTCTGTCACTTTTAACTTTTTAGCACACATCTAGACATATTCAAAAATTGTTGTGCTGATAAAAATGATACGATCGTTATTTTTTTTTTACAAACAAACAAATGGAACAAACAAAGGTTCCTCTAAGTTAAGCCTCCCCATCAGTGGAACGATAATGACACAAATGATGACATAGACGAGACCTCTTATTGTTATTGTTGGGTGTTTGTTTTCAAAAACGTATCTGTAACATGGAAGTAAAATCACTTCCAGCCAGTGAAGTTAATACCTGCCAAACTGTTCCAAGTGATAATACAAAAAAAACAGAAACAACTCATTCACAATACAAATTATATATGTCAACTTAACAAGTCTGGAAAACAGGCCGAGTGCTCATGATACCTTTTGAAATGACCGAGCTCGTCGAATATTCTCTCTACCGACATTTTCGGACTTCCAGTTTGTGCGTCGCGGTTCCCGGTGCGTCTCTCTCTCCCCGACGGGACGGATCCTGAGCACCAAATAATCGTCTTTGGCTTCCGCGCTGCTCGAGGAGGGTAGGAGGGGCACGCGCGCATGCACGCACGCACGCGCGCACACGCTCACAGAGACTCACACGAAGGGTCCACTTTCAACTGTCAGATTAGTGTTGTTGCTCCTCCAGCCATGATAAATGGGTCTTGATTGCATTACACATTCTCAAACAATGAAGCAATCATGTTAAGAGATTTCTCAGTGAAAAGCAGCCTGTTATGATTAAGAGCATTTAACGGAAATGCCTGACAGCATTTTCTCAGGCCTCATACAGATTCTTGCAATAAACTCTTGCATATAACCTAATCAATGTTTTTTTCTGGTGTGTACTCTACAGAATCAGCCTTGAGGCAGGTCTGTATGATCTGTTGTAAATACACTGTCCTTAAGTAACATCCACCACCTCTGACTTTATGATGCCTTCTGAGGTGTTTCTCCTGTCAGGATCAACCTTTCATGTTATTTTATTGTTTTATTGTTTTACTGTACCCTAGTAAATTACAGATGTGTTACGTTCATTGTTCAGTGTCTGCTGTGTTTGTCTGATTGTGAGTATAGCTAGTAATTTCTGCTCATTATTTTTTTCATATTATGCCACACAAGTTATGTATTATGTCCGACTGAATTGAAGTACTTGCTTTGTGTTTAGTTTAAATGAGCCAAAGACACAACTACTACTATGGTCTTCACCACATCCATCGTTGGTATGAAATCACTGCCTTCTCACATGTGTATGTGCCACGAGGAAATTACACAAGACTTCCCAAAAAGTCACAGAATAATTCATGACACAAAAAGTCTCTTAAAACTTTAAGACAACATCTCTTTGGCTTGAGGTTCAAGCCTGTTTCTGCACCTTGCTATTGGAGTCTGTGATTAATGATTGATGCGTGCTGTATACAGTAGTTGAGGCTGTATTGACTTACTGTACTTTGTCTTGGCTGGTTTCAGAAAGGCTACTTCTACAAACTGTGTTTGCTTTTGGTATCGCCCTGACTCACCATCTGCTCCACTTCCTCAGATGGGAAATAATCAAACAGAAGAAGCATAATGGAGCTACAGGTCATTCATGCAGACTGACAGTGGCAATCTATAAATGTCAGGTTCAACATTTGAACATCAAGCAATAATTGACGTATTTATTAACAAAACTCTGCTTTGAATAGCATACTGTGAATAAACAGTTTTAAAGCATACATTTATGGTGCAAACAGATGTGGCTGTTAATCAGTGGATCTGATGTCTTACACATGTATGCAAAGCCGGGGTGTTAGAGGCTACTGTACATACTGCATCTGTACTATCAAACTGAAGACTTCAAATACACAAAGTCACAAGTACGTCATTGATTCAGTAACTCACGACTGAATTAGAGTTTGGTCCTGATGCTGCAAAACAAATCTGCTCAAACCCTTTTAAGATACAGCTTATAATATAAAAGCTACCAAAATAATTTTATCTGTTTAGAAAATCCAGTGCGTGGAGTCAACAGCTGCTTGATGAATACAGTTTCATTTGTTGATGGGCTGTGTTTTTGCTGACTTATACCTCTTTGTCTCTCTGTCTTCCTACCTTTAAGCTTTTGTTTGCCGTCCTCCTCCTCCTCACTTGTTTACACAGATACTGTAAGAAAGCTGATAAAAGTTTGTGTCAAGTGGTCATTATAGATGACAAAGCTGCTTATCCTTGTTGAGAGGTGAACGCTTGTTTTTTTTGTAAACATCCCGTTCTGCTCTGTTGTTTGTTGAAGGTGTGAAGAAGAAAAAACAACTAAACAGATTTGTTTTACCAAACTCTAAATCACTCTGAAGTTCATAGATTATTCTGTGTTTTAGTGAGATATGTGTGTGCATACCTGTTTTGGCCAGAGTCTGTGAACTCTGTGTGTGTGTGTGTGTGTGTAGTATTTTGGACCCCAGCTGAAAGCAAACACACGCTAACCTTCACCTGCTCCTGTCACAACTGGCTATTTCCCACCGATAGATTGTGTCAGTGTCTCTCCAGCCAGGAAAAAAGCCGTTACCGAGCAGACAAACCTATTTCAGTCCAGTTTAGTCTAGTTTTACTTCATGTGTTTTGAAACCTACTTTATCAGAGGAGCTGATGTGTGTTTACCTGCAAGTATCCTGCATACTTTATCTTGCATTTCTAAACCTAAAATAAGGTTTTCTCTAATCTGTGAACCCAACTTCACAGCTTTTTAGTCTATAGAATCACACCTGCTGGATTTACACTTGTTTCTCTAGCTGAGGTGTTCATTCTTGTCACACTACCTGACACCATTGTTCCCTCTTTATTCCCAGGAGGCTCAGCCTCTAACACTTCTTTGTTTTGTATTAAGTATGAAACGACAACTGATCTATCTATTGGCTATAAATACCTCTGTGCTGAGTCTGAGTTGTGTAATTGGTTGACTGTATAATTTGAGCCATATTATATCACGGTCAATATTTATGTTGCCAATGTGATCAATCTACAAATCAAAGCACAAATGAAATTCGATCAACGGAGTCAATGGTGGGCCTCCGTGTGGCGTCTGTTTGACGTTTGTGTTGACGTTGGTGCATTGCATCAAGTTTACATGACCTCTGGACCCTATTTAGGAGAGGAGAGGAGAGGAGAGGAGAGGAGAGGAGAGGAGAGGAGAGGAGAGGAGAGGAGAGGAGAGGAGAGGAGAGGAGAGGAGAGGAGAGGAGAGGAGAGGAGAGGAGAGGAGAGGGTTCATTCTTTCCTCATTCTTTCATTGTTTATTTTAACACTACATCACTACACTCATACTAAACTGTAATCTAATCCATATGGGGGCGATACTGTAGGTGTTCATAACTAACCACTGGGTGGCAGTAGAGATTGTCATTGGCATATTTCTTCCCAGGCAATACTGATGCAGATTTAATTGATTCTTTGTAATCAAAATCAAAGTGTTTCAGTTTTTAATCCCAGAAAAGTAAACTACATGCATTTTCAAATGTTCCCTTAATCAATTACTCCTGTTACTTAAAAACTGAAAATTCCATAAAGATAATAATAATTCAATAAATAAATCTTGGCAGGTTTTGTTTTGAGCCAAGCCTTATCTCATGATTGTTTATCATTTCCATAGTTGTGATTAGATTAACCAAAGGTATAAAATCATGAACTAACCTTTCAACCAGTCTGTGCCTGAGCTCTTATTATACAAATTAGCTTGATTGACTGATGGATTGATTAATAAAGCAACTACTGAGCATGTTGCTACGATAAATCCATCATAGCAACAGGTCTCATCCAGTTCTTTAACCTCGTTACAGCATTTTTCACCATATCGGTCATGTTAGTGCCAGTAAAACATTGTGTATTTTAGACATGACACGTGCTTCTTATATGCATGTAAACAAAATAAAGCTAATATGTAAACTCTGTCATGTCTCTCTCCACCAAAATATTACTGGCACTAATTCTTGTTTCACAACATATTTAATAAATAGAAGTGCTATCAATTTGTTTATAAAAAAAAAATAAAATTATTGCCAGGAAAATTATGGAACAGAAGTAAGTTGCAGCAAGTTGCCAGAGATCTCAAGACCTGACAGAAATTAATTTAGCAATGGAGTCAGTACTAGAGCTAAGAATAATGATTTGATTTCTGAAGTGTTGTAGCTGCTTCCAACATTAATGATTGAACCCATCTGAATGATCCTCGCAATAACACATCTATGTGGACACCTTTACACTCTTAAAATGTCATTTTCATACATTTTGCAATGACTGCATGAATGCAAGTCGATCCTCTCTGCAAATCCAGACTGTGCAGCCCTGCTTTGTGAGAGAGCGAGTTCATGTACAGATGCTGAAAGAAACCTGCATGGACCCGTGGTGGAGCAACATGCCCTGCCCATGTCTAGAGTTACACAGTAACCCGAGATTCAGAGGGGAGGGAAAGGCAGCCCAGGGGAGGGAGCAGAGCAACATAGGGGTGTGTGTTTGTGTGTGTGTGTGATGTGAGCCTGATAGAAAGAAAAGGAAAGAACATTGAAGGGGTGTGTGTGTTTGGGAAAAGGAGGACTTGAGAGTGTGAGGAGGGAGTTCCCAAAGTTTTCAAAGACAGCGGCACACTTCTGAATCAGTTTGCAGAGCGCATACATACACATACACACACTGACATGCACGCAATCGTTCAGATCAAGATGTACGAGATGTTCTTGACATGTCTGTGTTTCATTAACTTACCTCTCTAATGGTGGACTTTGGACCTGCAGAGAAGGAGAATTCATGGAAGGATGGGAATAATGGGATAGTAAAAAGCAATGTCCAGTTGAGAAGATGGACTGAAGCAACCAAAGGAACAGGGAGGACATAACGATGAACTGCAGGCAGCTGTGGATGGACGTATATAGAGAGCGACTCACCCAGGGACTGCTGCTGCGTTTGGGCATTCTGCTCACTGCTGTGTGTGTGAGCATTTACGTCTACCTTGAGACGGGTTGGCGGAGCACACCTGCACCCCTGGCTGCGGGACAACATGCCTCTTGTAAGAAGTGTGGCCAATACAGCAAAAGCAAACAGGTCTTTGCAGAGCCATGGGAACAGGACAGGGGCATTAAAAGAGAAAGCTCCTATGTTCACACTCTGAAGGACAGCCCAGCTGGGAAAAGAGATGGAGACAAAGATGACCCCTCGTTACCCTGCTGCCCACCTCCCCGCCCGCACAGAATGGTATGTTCCACTTTAATATCCCATCAACTTCTGAGTTCTTAATTGCTGCGATTAAGATTGCTGTTAGGTTATCTGATGCTAAATCAGTGTCGTGGGAGGCAGAGCGGCTCAGTAAGGAGCTTTGCCTCCATCTCTGTGAGTCACTGGTTTAAAGCTCAGTAATCCCAGGAGGATGATGAAAGACGAGCAGACAGCAGAATCAATGCACGTTCAATGAGCGCCTCTGAAATGCTTTGAAGTTGAAAAAGAGTTTGTCGCCAAGTTTTCTGGTTACGACAAAGCTGTCTGATAGAAGCATAGAGTTTAGACAGGTGCAACCCAATGTACAAATCAAACACACACACACACACACACACACACACACACACACACACTTCCTTCTGGCTGTCTTTACGTCAGAGTAAATCTATAGAGTCGGCTCTAACAAAGAACCATTCAGACACACACGCCCACATAGACACACATGACCTAGGGCTTGACCTTTGACCTATGAGGGGTATATTAAAGCATCCTCTTAACAAAACTCTCACTTCCCTCTCTTTCTTTGTCTCTTCATGCCTTTTATTTTGTGTCTGTGATACATCTCTGCTCTTTGCTCTCGTCTTTACTTTGACTTTTGATCTCTCCATCAATCCATTTCCTTTGTTTCCCTTTTCCCTCAGTCCTCCCACCATCAATACATACACACATATTGAAAAACACCAATTCCAACTTTCTTTATTCCTGTTCACTCTCTCTCTCTCAGCCTGCTTTTATCTTCCTCTCTACCGTATTTCCTCTTTTTGTCTCTTTAGGATAAAAAAACCCCCACATGTTCACTTTTGTCTTTAAATCTTTAATGATTAAGATGAACAAGACACGAAGGAGCAACAGTACTGAGTTTAAATGCCATGAATATCACTGCAGGGCAATTATGTCACACACAGAGATGAGCATTTGTGCACCATCAATATTTCAAACCACCATATGCTCTCTCTCTCTCTCTATCTATCTATCTCTCTCTCTCCCCCCCAGCTTCCTAACACAAAATGTGTCATATAAGACGCCCTGAGGATCTGTGATGAATGTCATGTACCGCCACCATTTAACTCTTTCTTTCTTTCTGCACTGTCATCCTTCTTCTTCTTGCTTCTTCATCCTCCCCGTCTGTCTCGATTTTAAACTCCAGACTCGCCTCCCACTTCTAGCCCATATTCCTCTCAGTTTCTCAGCCTTCTTTTAACTTCTCTTTCTCCTTTTCTCTCTCTCTCTTTCCTGCTCTCTCTCTCTCCAGCTCCCCGCTGTCTACTCCCGGCACATATTTATGCATAGCAGATAAAATGATAAGCTGGAAAAAGCAGGACTGTGCAAGGAAGATGACAAGGACGCCTCCAGTGACCTTGGATGGACTTATGTAAGAGAACATCCCCACAGAAGCTCAGTTATCAGTGGGCAAGATGAAAAAATGGCCTCATAGCCAGTGGCATGCAAAATGCTTTACTGAATTACATTAGTTAATTTGCTAAGAATAATCAGTATTTGTAGTTACAGGCCAAAAGTGATCATACAATTAATAGTTTAATTAGATGCAAGTCCATTTTTTTTAAATTGTCTCTGTTAACTCTCATCTACAGTATTGGTATTTCTGCTACCTTACTTTTAGATGCTGGGCTGTTTCTGCTGTCACCAGGGAATCTGAATCAAACTAGTGAAACACTTTGTAACAGTCAGGTCTATGTTTACAGTAAACTGATATTTGTGCAAATGCTGCCAAAACTGTCACCTTCCCAAGAGTCAGTTCTTCTTTCATTTGTTTAAATTGTCAACATGACCAATGATGAGGTAAGGATTAAAGGTTAAAATGTGTGAACACCATTATTTATAGAATATTAACAGCTCAACCGCTGATTAGAAATTAATTAAATATACTCAAGGACAGATATTTTAAATCATAATCCCTTATTGGTGATCAAAAATGATTATCCATGTACTGTAAATACCACACGACACAAGGAAAAAAAGTTCTTGAGCTTTCAATGGTATCACGTGATCTTCTTCATGACAGTTTCCCAAACACAACGCCAGCCGTTCTGTCATCTTCGCTGCAGTTTGAAAATGCTGAAAGTTTTTTTTTTTTTTTTTTTGAGGCTTTTTCTGAGAGAATTGAGGTGAGAAATCGCTCAGTCAGGCAAACTTCTTTTTCAAATCGCATCCCAGAAGCTATAGTGAAGATAGGTGACAAGACAGACTGTTGCCGACAAATTCTGTCTCCCCCTTAATAAACCATATATGTGTGTGTGTGTGTGAGAGAGAGAGAGAGAGAGAAAAAGAGAGAGAGCCTAAGGGTGTGTTTTAGTAATAACCAATCTAAAGGAAATCTAATCTCTTAGCTGTCAGGCATCCAGATAAATACACGCATGCATGTCTTCTTTATAATCATTTACCTCTGTGGCTTTCTTCCCCACTGTGAAAAGCAGAAAGGGATGAGATGAAATTATAGACAGGCATGAAATGTGTTAACCCAAACAACAGCAGGAATGAAGGGAGAAAAAGAGAGAGACAGGAAGAGAGATAAATAAAAAGAGAGCAGACACAGCATGCACTGATGACTCAGCCTCCTGACTTTAACACATTAATAAACAGACTTCTATGCTAAAGTCACAGTGATGCATGCGCACACACACACACACATGAATGCACACACACTGTTCTGTCTCTATAGCTTAAAGCTACTAAAAGCTTTGAAAAGGACAAGTAGCAGCTAGCAAGTGGCTCAAAAACTCGCCAGGAGTCACCGGATGATGCAATGTGCTAATTTGCATAATTGCGCTTCCTACACAAATTCTGTTTCTCCCCATTGCAACTAGTGAGAAAGGAAGTGCTGTTATTATAACCGTTTGTATAAGAGACGCAGGCGGCATTATTTAAACTCTGATTTTCTCTTCTATTTTTCTTTTTGCTTTACTTCCATTTACTGCATGTGCATGCAGTATGGCTTTCTGTCATGAATAAAGGATGCATGCTCTGTTGCTTTTCACAAAATCTTTCTGTGTACAAGTTTGTTTTGTTTTTATGATAAGTTTTTAGCCACATTAGCGGCATCAAGAGACGCAAATGTCAACTGGTCGGAAGGAAATCATTGAGGACCATAAACGCAGCATCTCTGAGTTGTTTTTACACGTTATGCAACTTCCTGTTCCCTATCTCAGGGCGCTGAAACAGCCGAGATGTGTAGCTGTAATATAATGTTACCCTGAGGGCGTTAACACTCCAATTAAACAAGTGTTCAATTGTAGTATAAACATACTTGTGAGTCTACTTGAAAGCTAAAAAAAACTGTTTTATCAGATTGTTGAGAGGGGGGAAAAGGCAAGCGTAAGAGACCAGACAATAGCTTTTGTATTTACTGTATATACATATTTAGTCTTCATTATAGTCTGTGTGTGTAGTACCGTTTTTACAAGTGGCTTGCATTCAGCAATTTAAACATACGTTTGGCAAATACAGCAACAACAGGAAGCCAGAAGTGAACTGCAACAAGTTCCTCATTACTCCTCAAAAAAAATAAAAATAAATTCCCATAAGTTCAACTGCTTCCTATCAGTTTCTTTTCTCTTACTTTATAAAATTATAAGTGAGTCTTTCACGTTTTCCATCATCTACTGTTTTAAGATGCTTTGTTCTGGAGAAGGAAGAAACACAAATATCTCCAACTGAATGGAGAAATTATTTATTTATGCTAAATAAGTCTGTGGATATTCTCATTCATCCATATTTATGCTAAACTTCTTCCCATGCTGCCTTCAACTCTTCCGCTGCACAGATCTATGTTATCATTTCTCCCTGCCTCCCTTTTCGCAATGATAGTATGATTGTGATTGTGTGAGTGCTGCGGTGCTTTTCTACAAGAAATATGTCCCATGCATCTGAGATTTTCTCCCATATAGGCCAGCTGTCATTTACATGTCACACACACACTCAACCTCACAGCCCATATGCAGGCAGCACATCGATCATAGCAGAGGAGCAATGTAGAACCATAGATCGTTTCAGACAGGCCTCCCAGTTTTATAACATGAAACCCCATGACAGCCCGCTGAAATGATCATCCAGTGATGGTGAGATGGCAAAAAGTCAATCTTTGCATCCCTGTACAGAAGAAATAATAATTATTATAATCATGAATTATCTTTGAACTTATCACTCTATAATTTTGTAAATTTGATCCTTGAACCTTGAAGGCGGTTGTGCGGTGATCGAGGTTGACCAGGCGTACATTTGCCATACCAACAAATTTATCCTCATATCCTTGAAGTCTTTTCTTTTGTAAAACCTAGAAATACAGTTACATCAAGTTAACTTTCCCACTTCTGATGAAGAGCAGAGCAGCCTCCCTGAGCTCCACACAGTGGATGAGATGCCTGCCTCCTTTAATACCTACTAGCACTTCAGAACCATCAGTTCTCTATATCACCCTGTTGATGTTGGCAACAATGGCAGTTTATTTAAAAAAAAAAATGAAATAGATGTTTGTTTATTCACAGACAGCCTAGACAAAGATCTAGTGGATTTCCTACCTATGGGGGAATTAAATAAACAGATAGATCCTTTTTGAGCTGACTAATTCACTCTGTTTGAGTAAATTTGCTTTTGGTTAAGTTAATTGATTGCACCAAAAATACCAATCAGCCAGAACAGCCTGCACTTTAATTCAAATGATTTATTTTAATTAGATGGGACACAAGTTAATTTCGCTGCAAGGCAAGTATTAATTACTTTTGTTCAAATGGGCATCAGCGTAGATTCAATGAATATTTTGCTCCTGTGCGCTGATTAGTTCAGTGTTGGGATTGAGTGGGAAACAGAAAAGGCCACTTTGTGCTGTCTGTGCCAACCACCACCAGCCAACCGGTGGAATTTCTAATGCAGAAACCCAGTGACCTTGGTCATGTCTCTCAACTGAAGGAGAGGGAGCGACTGTTTGAAAAGAATGGGAGGGGTTGACTTCTGTAATCCCAAAGGTGTGACTGAAGTCAGTTCTCAGGCATCTTTAACCTCCAACTGGGGCGCTTGTGGAACCGGGGAGTCACTAGAAATCAACGGCTGGGAAACTGATATGACATGTCACCTTCCCTGTTGTTGGAGCTAAAAATGCAATCTCCTTCACGAATAGTACCTACTGCAGGTGGCCTCGGATTGTTGTCTATTTATACATTTATACTGACTCCTTCTACAGAACCAACCTCCAACAAAAAACAAGATCATTCATATCCTTTTCAAGTATCATTTGTTTAAGCAAAAATGGATTTTTATATACTTTGAAGGGAGAAAGTTGATAGTGAAAGCTTGTCTTAAATCTCAGAACCTCCTAAAATCTAAAAATGCAAAAATCTGTTGATCCCTTTCCCTGTATGCAACATGCATATAAAAGTTTCTACAAATGGATTTTTTATAACATGCTGAAATTAACTGAAGCCAATGGATGCCCGGGACAGAAATAAATATATATGTTAAAAAAAAAAAATCAATCTGTGTTAAAGACAAAATGAAAATGAGTAAAAATGGAAGAGAGTGAGAGACTGTAAGATTGCAACTGTGCAGAACATTCTTTCAGTGTTGTGTCACAGGCAACAATAGCGGGATAATCAGCTCGTACTGTGGGATCATGAGCACCTCAAAAGCAGCTTACGCACAAGGTGTAATAATTCTAGGCGTAACATAAAACAACATAAGTGCAGAAATAAACATGTTTAAACATGCAAGCCGTTCGATTTTCCTACATTTTAGAATCATATCACTACAGTCACATCGCATCACTCCTTTTGCACATGCCAGCCACCCTGGAGAAGTAAACAGCTCCATAGCGGCACACAGCGGTGCTCACTCAGTGAGATTAGTGTCCGAGTCTGACCAAAGAGTAACAGGTCAGTCTGGAATCTGCACCAACTTATGGGAGAAGGAACAAAGAGACCTTTCAGATAATCAATCACCATGCAAGTCTATAGAAACATGACTGTTTAAATGCCATGAATAAGGAATTAAACATTTTTTTAAGGAGAAACAGCTGAGAGTGTCACCCTGGTAATAAGAAGATATTACTACTTCACTGTTTCATAAGAAGGCTAATTATAGGTCTCAAAACATACTCAGTTTTTATTTTGTTTTATTTAAACTAGCTATGAAAGAAGCTCACCCCACAGAGATGAGACCTCCATATGTTGCCGATGGAGAGACAGACGCCACTCAGTGTATTTTATGCTATCAGCTAAATAAACAGAGGGTCTTTGTGTGTGCTAACTGCTTTCAGACAAAGATGCCCACCATAGGAGGGAAAGTCAGTGTCAGACTGTCAAGTCCAGAGTCAGCATCGCACAATACTCCCCTCAGACACGGGCGCCTTGTCTGGAACATTCCACAAAGTTCTCAGTCTCCCTCCAAGCTGATATGAATGAGTGCATTGACCTCTGAAGGGAGACACTTTTGCTCCATTTTTCCATGTATTCATACATTCTTATAGACCATGAATATCTGCTTCATGCAAAGCGAAGCGAGAAGTTCAGTGATCCTCAAGAAAAAAAGTTTTAAAGTTACTTGTAGTGTTAACGGATACTGAGTGATAATGGGAAGCTGCATCTTCTGCACGACCGTTTCAATACATGTTGTGATGGCTAGAGGTGTCTGTATATGCCCAAATGTTTTTACGGAATTCTTGCATGAGTGAAGTCACCATGATCCGACTGGAAGGAGGCTGTGTTTCCAAGGCAACCAGTTCCACGGAGATTTAAATTGATTGCGTGTGTCATGACAAGTCAAAGGACTCCAGAGAGAACACACCATCCATATGTATGCATGTTTGTATATGCACTGTATGTGTGAGGGCATATTTGTATAAGTGAGAAGAGAGAGAAAGACACTTTGTTGACTGATAAGAGCAGCTCTTATTTATGCTGAGGGAAACTACAAATGACTAATCTATTAAACAGAGCCAAACAAAGGTGCTTTTAAAACAGCAGCAAGCATATATATATATGTGTGTGTATGTTGTTGTGGTTCTGCCAGCTACTTTGGGATGCAATCCATATACTTTTATTAATAACTGCTATCTGGGACAGCCATATTAATGGATGTCTTGCCATCACACACTCCTGCTGTGGAGTGCATTAATGGCTTTTGTTCACCCTAACCATTCAATGTTAGTGATAGAAATGGGCAGCAATCACAACAGCGTGCGAGCTAACCATTACAGCAGTGATTGGCTACGAGGATTGATATAATTCTTTGGGTCCAATGGAGCATATTGAGGGTGTTTGTAAGTGTACTTGGTGACAATAAAAAAACAAGATGTTTAAGCGGTGCTCACACGTCAGCTTTTGATTTAAGGTAGATGGGCAGAAAATGCTGCTGCCATGTGGGCGATGGCATAAATTGCTCAGCGAGAATGGGGCGTACGCTGGCCTTTGATCAGCTTTGATTTACACCGCGTGGGCAGATGATGCTACTGCCAAGCAGTCTGCAGAGTGAAGAATGAGAGAATGTGTGCGCCGTAATGTGACACAGCAATGCAAACCCAGTGCAGCAGTAATCAGAAGGAAATTTAAGCGCACAAAACATACTTTCTAGATTCGTGTCAATCATTTCCATTCATTTCACTGTCTGCTATAAACACAATCACGTACATGCACACACGCATACAGTCTCTATGTAAATGCATCCCAGATGTGGATTTTTTTTTTTTTGGATTACTTCTATGAAGGAGAAACAGAACCGAGATACAGAGAAGAGAACAATCTCTTCATTCTCTATCTGCACCATCTGTCCTTCAACCTCCTACTTCTTTCCTTTTCTCTCCATCTCTCTCTCTCACACAGACACACACACTTCAACCTCCCTCTTGTATCTCACTACTCCTCCACAGATATCCTCTACAGCATCACTCTGCCTTTGAGACCTGAACATCCTCTGAGATTACTGCCTTTATTAAAAAAGATCAGTGTAATCCTTCACTTTAATTCTGTTATACCCTCGCCATCTCTCTCTCTGTACTCCGGCAGTGAGCTCGGATTGGCCGGTGAGTCGGGCCTGCCAGAAGAATAGAGATGACACTGCAGGAAGTGGAGACAGCTGGGTCTCATCCGCCTGTCAGTCTCCTCATCTCCCAGATTAGTCCTAGTTTTAAAATAGATCTTAAAACATCTGATTCTGTGATTATCCTATATGCATCATACATGTACTCGGAGCCTATCTTAATATATATATATATATATATATATGTTTTATTATGCTCCAATTGATATAAAACAACACAGAGAACACAGTCCACTGGTCATCAATCTTTCATTTTTCACAAAAAAATGTTGATGATCATGTCTTGTAGTTAGCATGAGCAACAATAACCATCAAGACTGACCAAACAAAGAAAAGGACATTTACACCTGCAACCAAACGTTAATCGCCTCATCGTCTTTTGTTTTGTTTCGGCATTTGTCACCTGAATAGCTCACAGTAAAGATCAGCACTATTTGCCATGTCTCCCATGACGACAATAATCAAATGGTCATCATCTTAATAACCTAATAGACTTCTCAAATGATAATCATTGGAAAAAAGAGGGAGGTAAAGAAAACTGAAAACAAGATGAATCAATTTTGATAAATAACCAATAATAATATAACCGGAGATTAATCAACAGTAGTGTCACTGCCGTGTGTAGATTGCACCACTCACCCTCCATAATAATGTCATTATATTACACATTGCATACAATCCATCTGTTGTATAATAGCATCATGATGCATGCTTTTTGCAGAGGAATTCTACCAGGTGATTTATGAGCAGAAAGTTGTGATTCCTTTCCACTAACTTCCTCACTATCAAATGAAGTACACCTTTCTTTCACTGCATTTATGTAAGGATTACGCCAGTTGTGTTACTGTTTGAATCACACCAGCACAGGTTCTGGGTGCAGCCAGAAATCAGCAGGAGGTTGATGTGAATTAACCACCAGCTGCTTCATTAAACTACAACTTCTCTCGCTGCCCTCGTGTCCACCGCATGTCTTGACCTTCATTTGGCACAGAGGCACTGTTAAGTTCTTGCCCAAGCTGTCAGGAACATACAGCCTGTCAAACAGCATTTCCAAACATCAAGATAGCCCACAGTGTTAAAAAAAAAAATATATATATATTCCACACGCAGATCAACTGAAAGCTTTGACCTCCTGACGGCACAGCTTGGTGGTGCTTTTTCTAAAGTGTCTGGACTCTGGTGAGAGAAATCTCAAAAAATGAGTAGCAGGTGTGACACAGTCGCTCTGGCACTTGACCATCAGACAGGGCAGCAACTGACTTGGCAGCGCTCCTCCTGTCACCTTATGGTTTCCAAATGGGCAGACACAGCTCACCTGTGGCTTGCTCGTCCGTGACATTTTATACACTGGTGACAATTTGTTTACTCAAGCGCTGATTGTGCTGTGTCCTTTCAGATGCTGTCATTGATTATGTATCGACTTTGTTTATTCTTGGTGTACATCTATATACCGGTGTATATCTCCTCTTTCCTTCACAGTTTGTGCATTTCCTCCTCCACCTGTGTCCATCTGTGACTCTGTACTCCCTCTCTCCGCCTCCCACCTCTCCCTTCTTCACACCCACCTTCATTGTTCTGGCAGACAGTCTTCTTTTGTTTTATCCAGTCATCTCTTGTTCACCCATCCATCCTCTTCTCCCCCCGGGGGATTATTCATGCATGGCCTGGCTCCTCACACCTAAGCTGAGAGGCACAGATCCACTAACACACCCGGCTCCATCAGGACCTGCAGGCAATGTAGATAGGTCCTATAACAGAGCAATCAAAAACAAGGTAAACGTGATAAAAATAACACCCTTTTTCTAGAAGAAGTAAAAACAAGAATGTATCAGGAGGATAAAAGTGTAACACTTCAACTTTTCAGTTTTTAGCTTTAATTTCCCAGTTTGGGATTAATAAAGTATATCTATCCATCTATTTCAAATGTTTTAAAGCACAACTAGCAAGCCTTTTCTAGTTCCTAATGTCATAGTAGCATCTTAACCATTTCCATTGCCCATCCTTTCATTCATGTAAAAGCAACTACCTGAAATCCTCATGCTGATATATAGATATAGCTATATTGGAGATTATATCATGGAGTTTAGGGTTAGGGTTAACAGCTGATGGTAGGCTATTCTGTGTGTTTGTTATTAATACCACTTACATCTGCTGTCTCCTGAGGTGCTAATGACTTGCTGTTGCTTGCCTCATCTCAGTGATGATTCAGCAGTTAGTGAGAGCTCATGGGCATGTATAACATATTGGGTGTATGGACACAATTGCGTATATATATATAAAAGGGAAAGATGTATGCCATGAATAATTTGATCTTAGTTTCTTTATTCGAATTGTGTCGTTGGATAAAGTTTGGTCTTATTTTTCATCAAATAACTTGAACATGAAGAGAAAAATAATTGCCGCCTTTGGAGAAAAACACTTGGATGGAAAACCTAAGTGGTACAAGTCAGTCTCTCAACTGCAGGGCAATGCTTCTTCTCAATAGTTCCCTTCCTTACCTACTTTTTCCGTCTATTCTTATTCAACCCCACCTCATACACCTCACTGGGCAAACCCCCAGTGAGTCCATTGTCTCAGATATCGGCCCTCAGATCAAAAGTCCTGTCCCAACCTGTACCAAACTGATGTATGAGGCCTGACAGCTGAGCTTTGCAGGGAGGACTCGGTAAGTAGATGATAATTGCAGCACAGAGACAGAGAGCTCTGGGAGCTTTCAGAGTCCCAATGATGCAGAAAGGAAGATGTTAATTGTCTATGTGTAAATAACAGACTCTCGGTCCGACATATAGTCTTTCTCTGTAGGACTCTTCTGGCCTCACTACTGCGTTTTTGGAGCAGTGTTGATTTTGATACATTTTGATTTTGTGTGTGTGTGTGTGTGTGTGTGTGTGTGTGTGTGTGTAAAGGAGGGAGAGAGGTCTGTTTATATGACAGAAAAGCTATAGACTGAAACCCTAAACTGAAACACTGTAGAGAGCGAGAGAGAGAAAGAGAGAGAGAGAGAGAGAGGGAGAGAAAATGAAGATGTGCAGTGTTGGAGCCAGAGGAGGAAAAAAAAAACAGAGAGAAACAGAAGGATGAAACTACAGCGAGAAAAAAGGAGAAGAGTTGAAACATGGCAAGCATTCAGATGTTTTGACACGTCGCAAAATCGAATAAAGCTGAATGCCAAACAGTCGGTATAGTGCTGCAGGGATCCAGTTCTGCAGCCATTAAAGGGACAGTTGATTCTCTGTGTTTGCAGGTCATGGATCAGCATTACTGGGGGAGGAAATGACACGTGGCCCTGTCATAAATAATAGCAGAGTGCTGCGAGTGTGTGTGTGCGTGTCGTGATTGCAAAGCTAAACTGAAGGGAATATCTGTGAGCAGGCCCGCCCACAGAAATGGCCGGGCCCCTGAAAAGGTCTAGTGGATACATACATAAATATATACATATAAACTGAGAGAATTACTCCGTTCTTATATTTAGGATGAATATGATTATTGTTTGCCTCCATGGGTCCCAGAAAGCTTTTCCCCCCTTATAGGCGGCCCTGTAAAGAGACAAACAGACCTGATGCCACCACAATGCCCTTCACAGATTGTTCAACAGATGTGCCCACAGCAACAAATCCAAACACAATCTTGTTAGCTAAGCCAACAATTATCTGTGTAAAACTATGGAAAACTGCAGTGCCTGTAAAACATCGATGACAGCTGGAGTGTCCCAGACAGGGAAGCACTCTATCGTAAGATCACCCAGGAGGATTATTAATCAAGGGCTAATGAACACTTGGCAAAGGTATTTGTAGCAACCAACGAATTATCACGGTTCTGCCTCTTTTCTTCCTTTTCCCTACTGTTCTCTCGCCATTTCATGGCCTCTCTCCTCTAATCATAAGCAGACACATTCCTGTAGAAGTGAACCAGGCTGTAAAGCAGTGCTCTGTCAGGTTTCAGGAATGCGATCATACAGCAGCACTTCACATGGCTCTGCTGCACCGGGCTGCAGTAGCCTGACGGTGATGGCAAAGTCTGAGGTCTTATTTTCTTTCCCACTCAAACACAGTGGATGTTTTTTTTTTATTCATCTGTACCTTGCAGCACAGAATACAGACAAATAAATAGCAGCCCCCATTTTACTAAAATAACAATGGAAACTAACTTTAGCTGTTTATTCGTCACTAACACACAGGTGGGAAGAAAATCCTCTACTGACACACACTGTGACCTACATTGTGACCTACTTCCATTAGTGGCTCTGCACAAACCCACAACCTGAAAGAATGGCTCTTTTTATTGTTGCCCTTACTTTGATGTTAGTTAACTCTCAATTTTCATGTCCTTTTCATTGTTAATGATCAGGTATCTGTGTGTGTGTTTGTGTGTTTCACTGCAGGCTCCTCGGTGGCGCATACACATGGAGCCCTGGGCCAGTGAGAGTCACTCTCTGGAGGACGAAGCTAGGAGGTTTCTCAACTACATCACCACACCACAAGTGAGTAATCATTGTTTGTATTATACTAGAGCTGGTTTAAAACTTATTTCATCGTCTGCGGTCTCTTGCTAGTTCCTTTAAATATTTGTAATTGACAACGCACATCATTAGATCCTCTAAAAGCTGAAAGAAAGAGAACGTGTTCCCCTCAATATTCAGTGTTAAAATAACCCACTCATTCTGTATCCTTCGCACGCCATGCACAGATCTCTCATACAAGTACACACACGAGTTGATCATTTGCACATCTATACAACTAAAACGCCATCTGCTGATTAAATTGACAAATTGGATTCAACTGTAACATAATTGTGAGATTTAGAGAAACTGGTAGTTTTCCCCCACTTCTACTCTTTATGCTACAATAAACTAATCTAACCTCTCATACATACACCTAACTCAAGGTGGAAACATGACACTGGTAACAATCTTCTTATCTAACTCCTATGTTGTGACTTTAGGAGAACACTGACTGCTCAAATATAGTGCAGTGAATGGCTACAGTACAATCTGATGCAGGTGATCTGCAGTGAAGCTGCAACAGTGTTGTCTAAGTGTGAAAACAATTTATTCTGCTGACTTTATGTGGGAAAAAAAAGTTGAAAATGTCTTCACGGGAAAAAAAAAAGGATTTTATTTAAGACATGAACTGTATATTCACTATCATAACGTCTAGATTATTCGCCTACATGTCTGTGGTTGCTCAGAACAGGCCTGTATCTATCAACCCATGACTGAGCTACACTGAGCACCTCCTTCACATTCAGCTCGGCAGTATTTGTCTTGCCCGACGGCACACGCATAATTCATTATTCTATTGATTAGCATACAGATGGAACTCACATCCCCTCTATTCACACTTAATCAATGATGTTGTTTGTTTGTTGGCCTGCGTGAGTATTAAATTACTACAAATTGATTAAGATGTTCAGCATCATAATTTGAAAAATATTGACGGATTAAGAAAGCCTGGGATTTTGCGCTAATGCCCCTATTGAGGCGGTAATGCAAAGAGCACAGTTTCACTTTCACTATTCAGATATTTTTTGGATTACATCCTTTTTCATTATAATGAAATTGGCTCGGGGATGAATCAGTTACTTACCCCCCATCACCACCACCAAAACACACACACACACACAGCCCAGCCAGAACATAGAGTACTCCACTACAAATGACTAAGCACTCGTTCTATATCTTTCACAAAGCAGACATTCAGCTCATAATGAATTAGCCCTGGGATGTGTGTGTGTGTGTGTGTGTGTGTGTTCAATTGCGTGCAGCTACTTGTATGTGTGCACGGAAAAGACAAGGACATGAACGGAGAAAGAGATTGTATGTGTATGTGTGTGTGTGTGTGTGTGTGTTGGAAGATGTTGAAGGGAACTGTCCATCATACACAGTGACAGGCGAGGGAGGAGAGAGTTGGTGAGGGCATAGCAGCATCCTCAGCTGTAATGCTGACTGACACAGTGCCTGGTGGAGCTGTTACTCAGAGAGATGGCCTGCGACACAACAGTCCAATCAATAGCAGTCACTGCATCTATCATGCATGCACCAGCATATACAGATAAGAGAAGCGTTTCTATAAAAAAAATATCCTATAAAACATTAACAGTGTGTGGCATGTAGGATAAGTTACCGTCCATTTATTAAAATGTACAATAAATGAAAACATTCTTACAGCTCAGTATTCAACAGTCAGCAGTTCAATGCCACTGATGCATCTGCAGATGTGAGGTGGAAAAATAATCGATTGATTTTCTTTTTATTTCGTTGCACATTGCGCATTGTGGTCTGATGCTTTCAGCTGGAACACATTGTGACACAACAGTGACAGGCATAATGGAGGATGTTGCAAATTAATTTAAATAGATTACCCACCACCCACATACACAATATCCTTGTGACTATAAGGCGACTTTTTATTTCCTGTCAAACGGTGACACCGCACTTGACTCGGCTGGGCGCTTCCTGCCTGTCACTGAACACTCAGATTATGGAGATATGTTAATTCAAAAGGCTACATAGCAAGGAAGGAACAAATCAAAGGAAATTAACTCTTGTTCCAAAATGACAATAGATGTGATTTTATAAAAGGCTGGGATACAGCGTTCATTATTTACTGACAACAGAATTGAAAAGCATTAATCATTTCTCTATTATTCATTGCTTTTATTAGAAATTAACAGTGTTGTAATTTTGCTCAGGCCTCAATTCAGATAAACCTCAGAAAACATAGAGAGACGTTTTGTATAATTCTCAGGGGATAATACAAGAACACACACATTTACACTAGCATTATTATGTTTGTACTTGCATGTTGTATGGTACAGCCCACGATTTCTATGTCATATCTTCATATCTAAGCCAATATTGTTCATTCCTCTGCAAACTGAATCTCTGCAGCAGATGGTTAAAGCTTAAAGAAACCAGACAGAAAACACTTCAGCAGCAGCAGCTCCTCAACCGACATGAATACACATGTTTACTGTATGTATGTGCACAGTTTATCCAGGTGCGTGATTTATCTAAACACACACCGGTGTGTTTGCTTTACAGGTTCTGGCTGAGTATAAGATGAGTTGAGTAGACATTCGCAAAGATAAGCAGCAATGAAAAGCTTCAGAGCATTACTGATGATCCTACAGTATAAAAAAAAAAAAAAAAAAAGATTTTGAAAAGATATATTCAAGAAGGGGATATCATCGTTTTCTATTGTCTAAGAAGTGTGGTTTGTAATAACCTTCTGTCATATATGAGACATATATATGCCACAATAAATATGTTCATAAATAAAGATTTAAATGAATAGGCTACATATCATAATCATACATCATAAGGACATATAGGCTAAAACAAATAATTCCCTTTTTGGAGCTTTTTAGACAATGTTTTATTTCTAATTGCATTTTGGGAAATATAATTATTCTGTCTATCTCTACCATCACTATCAAATAAAGGTCTAAAATGCCCCCAAATAATCTTAATAATAAAAAGATATATTATAGATATTTGGAGAACAAGAAATGTGGCATTTACTCTATAATAAATGGAGTTACAACCCTTACATACAGTAAATGGCTCTGTGGCCTTGAGTGTCACGTGGTTTTAAGCGATACTTGCATTTGCGATATGTAATATTTGCTTTTCGTACAGCTCTATCCTTGTGGTTAAATGCAAGATGTATCTTTGAGAACAGAGCAGTTGTGTTATAACACTGCAGAAAGTCAAAAAGTCAATAAAACACATTCCTCTTGTGGAGAAACCATTCATTTAGTGCCTGCTCTTGTTTAGACTGTGAATTATAGGACTCTAAGTTTGAGCCACAGGAGGCTACATAACCTTGACAAGAAATTCTACTCTTCATTATTGGAAATGGCTGTTATATGTGCATTTTTACATGTATCCAGGTGTCTTGCACATCACTGCCCAGTGAGGAAGCTACACAAGAGGGGAACAAGGAAGCCTGGACTGTGTGCCTGGACCCTAAATACAGCCTGACCCACAGGGTGCAAAGAAAGCACTGCAGGGTCTACTCTTTTGGGTGGGTATAGACTCAATGCATACTCATATATACACTTGTTTTACAAGGTCATACACACTGAATATATTAATTAACCCTAACCTGAATAAGCCTCACTGCCATGTGTTGTACAATGTACTATATCTAAAAGAGACAGACAGTGAGTTATCTGCAGATGAGACAGAGGAGGACATCCTTGTCTTGTCATTCCTTGTTAGCCTTTTATTTTCTTTTTGTCTTTCTATTTCAATGACTAATTGGTCACTGACCCTATATGTATTCAGGATTTGTCTTTGTGTCTTATCTTTGACAGAGTGGAGGTATTCGGCTGACTTTTTTTTTTTGGGTCAGCTATCACTTAGTTTTCTTTCATCCCAGTATTCTTGACAATTCTTTTTAATTTATTGAACACTATAACACTATGCACTATAACAGTAATCCTATAATAATATAATAATCACTGTACCTCCAACATCCCTCTGGAACAATATGTCCACAGCACCTCTGCTTCCTCTCCTTTGAGTGGCATGGAGTCAGCCAGGCCACCACGGTATTTGCCCCTCTTAAAATTGGAAAGTCAATCACCCCCACTTGGCTTTGTGTCCTGGATCAGCTCGGCCCAGTGCTGCCCTGCTGGGCACCCGCTGTGCTAAGGTGCCGCAGAGGTCTGGAGGGTTTTTGCCTGCTGGAGAGAGGGAGTTTATTAATTTGACTGTTGAGAGACAGGCAGCACAGGTGTGCTGGCATCAAGGCAAGCAGGACACAGATACTGATGTGGGAGGGAAGGGGGAGTGGGCTTACTGTTGTTTCTGGCTTCCTGCCACTCTTTGGCGAAAGGGGTCAGAGGTCAAAACGAGACAGTGGAGGAAAATATAATGATATCCTCTGGCTGTCTGAAGGGAAGTCACTCATGCTGACAAGCTACATACACAGCTTGGAAAAAAAAGAAATCTGAAGTTACATTTTTCTGGATACATCAAGTCGTCCTCTCCTCCCTGTGTCCCCTGTCTGACCTAGATTCATGGTGCACTCACACACATACTCTTGAATCTGTGCCAGCTATGCTGTGTGTCCTATACTCATGAGAAGGTACAGGAGACATGCAAAATCTCCATCTGCAGTCCACTGCTCCACATAACTTTAATAGGTTTCAACAGAAACGTCAAATACTATTAAGCGTGCTTGTGTGTCCGCTGTTGAATGCATTACTGTGCTGACGTTGTACACTTGTATGTGTACACTCACATGCACATTTTTGTGAAAGTGTGTGTGTGGCTGATGTGTTTTATTTGCATGCTGTTAAATGAGCCGTGGACAGCTGTGTCTGGGCTAGATGAGCAGCTGTTCTTTGATTGGTCTGTCACATAGTTGGGGGATGAAGTGTAATGTTTTTTCCACATTAAAGGCCATTTATCCAGCTTTCACCTCTCCTGCTTGAACTTCTGTCTCTTATACTCCTCCTCCATCATCTTCTTTTACTGGTTTCACACTCACTCTGTCTTTTTATTATACATTATTTTTCTTTTTGCAGTTAATGTTCATACATTTGATATAATCAAAGATCGCCTGTGAGGATAAATCATCCATTGCTACATGCTGGTCAATCAAAACAGGCATTAAAACTTTTGCATTCACTCATCTGCTGCACTTTTGAAATAAGCATGGACACACGTGATGTTGTTAGTGAAGCAATAACAAGTCAATTGCAGCAAAAATGGTTGCATTCACTGCCCCTTGATTAAAGTACACTTCTAAACTAATTATAACTAACTATTTTACTACTATAAAATTGTTACTTGTATTGTTATTGTTAAATGTCTGTCATGAAAAAAAAGGTTTATAGAGGTAAACCTGGGGTCTATTTTCTTTCTCCGTCTCAGATATCATTTAAATAGCGAACTAGCCTCCATCACCCAATTAATGACTTGTTTTTTTGGGGGAGGGTTTCCCCAAAGGAACATGGTAGTAGATAGTCAAGCAAAGTCAGTCATCTGCTCTTTTAATGTTACCCCTCCAGCTCACTACCATGCTTCACTTGAACTCATTTTAAGAAGCGCAGATACATTTTTGTTCCCTGAATATTAAAGAGGTCCACTCAAGAGACGACTTTCCATGTGGTAGTTGTTCATATGTAGAGCAGTTATTTAGGTTAAAGCATGGCACGGGAATTAAAAATACCTGCACTTCATCACTCACTGATCACGCTCTGCATGAAAGGAAAAATAACAGGAAGAGAAAAAAAGCAGTCATGGAGATAGAAACATATTGAGAAAAGCATGGTATTTAAATCAAAAGGAATATAAACAGGAGATATAGTAGCAAATAAGGATAGAAAGGAACATTTGGAAGAATAGAGAGAGAGAGATAGACAGAGAGCAGAAAGCTTTCCAGCCCACCCAACATTTGTTAACCAGCCTCGCCTCATGGGTTCACAACATTTAGACAAGCTGTTGACTTAATAGTGAGAGGAAAGTCTCTGTTTATCATATTTACAGTCCACTGGGTATTTGTAACCATTACGTTCATCTTCTGGTTGCCATGACGTTCTAGTCAACACATGGGTCTCTTTCATAACCCCTGTAACCCACATGTTTGAAGTAGATTTTCCTCTGCCACACAGACATTCATGTAAGCTTAAGTGTTACTATCTCTGCACTCTGCAGTCTCAGGAGAGAGGATGTTAGAGCTAGCAGGGACCCTTCTTTATTAGCATTGTCATTGACCCCCCAACAGTCCCCATCACTCCATGAGTAATCCCTGATCGCCATCATCTAAAGTGTCACTGCAGTGATTCTCGGTCAAAACACCCGACCAGTGACTGTGAAATTCTCAATGAAATATTTAGTGCGGTAAAAAGAGACTCCTAGTTGCATCTCAATCTCTCATCTTCCTGCTAGAGGAATGCATTCAGGGACCCCGTGCCTCATCTGTACAAGTGTACTGTGAAATGTACTCCCTCTGCAGCAATTACAGAAGAGTGCCGCAGCACAAACAAGACACAAGGGAATGTGGAGACAGCGACTGAGAAAGGGAGAAAATTACAGAACTAGAGAAGGGAGGGGTAGGATGAAGAGAGAATAGCAGCGAGATAGGAGGTGCATAGAAGAGAGAGGAACACTCAGATTTACACATCATATTTTTAAAATGGAGAAGCAGGCCACTTGGAAAAAGGAAAGATAAAAATAAAGTACAAAACAGGTTGCCTTCACCTTTCCTGTCAAATCTGGCCTACCAAAATATCGAGCGGTACCAATGTCTCTGACTGTGAATGTGGTAACTATGTGTTGAAGTCACAGCTACATCTGTGTATCGAACGATGGACTGGGTGGTGTTTGAAATTTTTCAGCACAGGTCATGACACAATAGAGTGCTGCAGGAATGATGTATTTTTGTAGGCCAACCTGGAAGTTAGCATCCCCCCGGTTCCCTCGACAAAAAGACAATGTTTTCCTCTGCAAGATAATCTTCACAAATTAATCACTTTTATACGTTTTAAAGCGTAAATGCAATAAGTAAACAGGATTATAAATTCAGCTTTCAGTACCTGACTGCTACCACAAAGTATTCCAATACTCAGCTTTGACTCTACCAATTATGTTTTTTTATCTTGTCCTGTGTGGGCTCCAGGTTGGGTGTTGAGGACCGGTCCCTGGAGCTATCCCTTGCCAGGTCAGGTTGTGAGGTCCACTGCTTTGATCCCGGTCTGAAGCATCCTCACCTGCAGCAAGATGAAATGTGGCTCCATCGACTCTCTGTAGACTGGAGAGATCCAAACCCTGCCATTGTCGCCCAGCATCAGTACACCAACACCAAAAAACTGGCCACCATCTTCAATGACTTTGGACACAGACAGGTAAGAGGTAGAGATTCAGTAACAGTGTTTTTTTTTTTCTTCTGTCAGTTAAAAGATTTGCTCATATGCTGCAACATGCAAACACAGGCCCTGTGCATCTTAATCCAGCTCATCATGATTTATTCCCGTTTTCTGTCTCAGGCTCCAGGTGGATACACGTCCATATGATTGTGTTTTCCTCTTTTAAATATTATCATGCTTAATGTAACCTCTGCAAAGCCCCCCAGGGACTGTGATCCACCTTATCAGATTAGGATCTGCATAAAAGATTAATCATATATGCGTGCGCACACACACACATACACACAGGCATGCACAGATAGCATGCATACTAATAAACTCAGGTTTGGATCCAGTGAACCTGCCAGTTTTATGGCAAGCTGGATGATAATTCAAGGTCAGAGAAGGCAAGCTTCTCTTACATAGTAATTATAATACATAATCAAATCACAGTTGAATGACAGTCAGGCTCTGTTCTCTTTAAAGCTTTGCTTGTATTTGCCTTGATTGTATATATATATCATATGATGGTTTGTAGAAAAACTATTAAAGCAACATTTGTGTTGTGTATGCTGCTGTTTGTTGCGGGGCACCGGTGTTTGCAGCAGGAGATGGAGGTGTATAGTTGGAAATGTTCAAATCATATCAAACCAATAATGGATTTAAATTTGCAATGGCCATTCAATGAGTGCAACAAAATTCTAAATCATTACATCCTTAATTTAACACATCCATGCTCCCCAGATCATGATCTCTTTCCAGCGTGAGTTTTCTCTGTTTACCACTTTCAGGCCAAAATGTCTACTTGACACACAACATATCAATGTGACAAGAAGATTACCATTTATGAGCACTCACAGTTTTCACACAGATAAACTGTTTTCATTTTAATCCATGTCCATGTCGTTTGTCTGGCATGCCTCCTGGAATAGCAGCATTGTCAAAGCTGTCATTATATTGTTTCTTTAGGCCAGTACTTTACTATTGTGGATTATATTGCAGTTACTAAGGGTCTGCTAGCCGGGCTTTTAATTTTATTATTATGATTTGCACCAGACAAGTTAGTCAAACATAACATATAATCTTTTTTCTACCTGTCCATTTATTTGAGCAGTTAAATTAAAGCTAATTCAAATCATGTTTTGAAGCAGAATGCTGCACACTGCTGCTTTGGCTCAGCTAGTTTATGCTCAAAGGTTTACCAGTGTTTCTTTTCTGGAGCCAAAAACAAAGCATACTGGCACATAAAAGGCATTTGGAAATATATATACGTTGTGTATGTGTGGCTTTGTACACTATACTGTTTCATAGATGACAGCACCCACCTGTTTTAAATGCACAGCCACACGCACATCATTGTAATGAGGTTTTAATGTGAGTACATAGTGTGCCGGAGGACCGAGCAGCAGTAGCAGCACAATTTCTTCTCAAAGGTTTTCACAAAGTGTCAGCTGTGACAGGAAAAGCTGCAGTCAAGAAACAGAGTCACACTCGCAAAAGGTTAAATATGCATTTGTGCAGCAGTGGTAGTTAAAAACTATGCAGATGACTCATTCTCAGAGCTCTGGTGACCAGCTGAGACAGCAGACACTGTCAACACAGAGACAAATGTAGCAGGTAGTCATGTTTCACTGAAAGACAACAACAGTATCGGCACTGCCATTCTGAATTAAATTAGATATTGTCCCATTGTGAGGGGTAGAAAAGTAAAGGGTCCAGTCCAGCACTGATCCAATGTACCACATTCACCCACCATGAATATTTGGATTCCTATGTAGGAGAACTCTTAAGGACGTTGTTGAGACATTCAAACTGGTGCTAGAGGAAAAGTCAGGGATTAGGATACATCATCTGGGAACCATGAATGCAACAATCAATCCAATAGCTGTGTTAATGGTAATGGAGTAACAGACTGCCTTCCTTAGAGCCACACTGCTGGCATGATTTGTGTTTGTGTTCTAGTTTTATAATATTAAAGGAAGAAAAAAACAAATCGCTGAAAAAATGGAAACTGAGACATTGTTGAACTTGAATGAAAGCACCGTCACCCATAAGACTTCAGGTCAGAGGTCAGAAAATGGACATCTTTAGCAACCCAGTAGGCTTGAGAGGAATCCCAAGGTCCTGAGAATGTCCTTACATAAATATTACATGGATATGTCCTTAGGGTACTATTAACATTCATCAAATGAAGCATTTCCTCTCTGCTTCAACTCAGCATGCCTTAGTAATGCTTCTCTCTCACTCAATCCATCATCAACATTGCTAAAGCAAGAACAAAGGCCAAGTTTCATTTACTCCTTTTCATTTTTTAACAGTGTTCAATAACTCTACACAGTTTAGTGTCTTTCCATAATAGAACTAATTTATTACCTGAAAAAAAAAAGAAAAAAAACATACCTGAAAGTGTGTTTTTCCTGTTTTAGGTGGATGTACTGAAGGCGGACATGGAGAGTGCAGAGTGGAAGATTTTGGAGAATTTGGTCCTGGAAGGAATTCTGGACTCAATTGGTCAGCTGCTTGTGGAGCTTCACCTTCATTGGGCAGGTTTTGAGGTGGGCGGCGATGACCCTTCTGTGGTGCGTTATTGGTTCAGCCTGCTTAAAGAGCTGGAACACGCTGGCTTCCGACTCTTCCATGTCCACAATGACCCAGTCAAACCGCACCTCTTCCTGCATAAAAATGTCCTCAACGCCAGCAGTGCTTACACCCTGAGCTGGGTGAACACACACTGGAAGCCTTGATGGGTGCCAGACTCATAAATCAAACATATCTGGACTAAAAGGTCTCTAAGTGGAAATGTGCAAGTTTGTATAACATGGAGCTTTAAGTCTGTTCTTCAGCTTGCTGACCTTTTTTGCAAAGCTAAAAACCCAGCTCCTACTTATCCTCTCTAGCCTGTTGTGACCTCAGCCATGTAGAGGGGCAGATTAATTGCCTCCAGAGGCTCTCTGTATTCAACCTCATTGTGGTTGTGTTGTTGGCTGCAGGTCAGCCTCTGAGTCACAGCCACCCGTCGTCATGGTCCTACCGGAGCCTGATATCAGACAGCATTTCCTCAACCCAGTATGTGGAGAGATTACATTAGTCTGCACAAGCTCCAAACCACAAGCCCTCAGTGGTACATGAATTAAATAAAATGATACATGATGTTAAAAGGGGTAGATGGATGACAGATCCTGCCTCACTGACAGCAAGTAAGTATCTATGGGATTGTTGGATCGTTATCTCTAGTGCACCAGAACTTCATCAACAAATTTCATCTGAACATGTTGCATAAGGCTGATACCCTAAAGAGATAATACACATCCTAAAATCTTAATGTAATTAATGTAACTCACCAAAATTGTTTGATGCCATTTCAATAAAGAGAGATAGAGATTTGTCTTGGGATTTCATTTCATGAATGTTTTTAACTGATTAATGAATGATGAAAAAGAAGTCTGACATCCAACTAATAATGTTTGTAGGGAACAACTTCACTGGTAAAACTTACAGAATGTTTATTTTCACTAATGGTTGGTCATACAATTGAAAATGGAGACATAGGACATTGCAAATTAAAAACATCAAAAAAACGTGTTTGCAGTACAAAGAACTTAGTTCATATTTGTACAGATATTACATGAGTACATATTTTGAGCTCTCACAACAGAATACAAAAATATGCTGCTACAATAAGACTGGATACCAGTCTTGTGGCCCTCTATCAAAAGTTTTCACAAATTCCATGGGACAAAACAGTCCTGTTCTTTCTCTCTTTAGTGAACTTGTTATGTTCTCCCAGAACCCACCTACTCAAACACGCACTCCGGGACATTTCTAATCCCAGAGTTTGATTTGTCCATCCCAGCCACAGGTGATGACCTTAGAGGTTTCATGCGGATGCCACAGGGCACTGATGCACACCTTGTCATGAGCCTTGATCCTGTGGTAGAGCTTGGTGGTTTTCCAATCCCAAATGTTCAGCTTTCCATCCGCATCTCCCGACACCACATAGCTGGCAAAAAAGGGAGTGAGGAGACAGAGAGAGGGTGGAAAGATTAGCGCATTTCTAAAAATGACTTCTGTCTCCACTTCACCTGCCAGGGAGGTGGGAGTCTGAATTTTTGGTATTTAGTCTAGCTAGGAGTTGCACTGTTGCCATGGATACTGAAAAGGAAGTTAGGGCACCTGTTCACAGACGTGGGTGGTATTAGTGGGTGAGAAGAGGGGAGAAAACGGGTCTTAATGGGTGTTTTGGTTATAATTAGAGTGCTGGACTGTCCTAGTTAGCTGTCCTTGTGGAGCATATTACAGTCTGTTTCCTGTAGCTCTTCATTTTAAATGGAGGCATTTCAGAGGATTTGACAATTTAGATCAAAAACAATCTTGTGTTTCTTAGTCAGCTGTTACACAATTAATTAGTAGACATTTCCACATCGCATAATAATGCAGTTTAAAGGTAAAGGTTTACCTCATATCTGGGGAGAAGTCCACTTGGCAGGCATAGCCAGCTACCATGTGGCCCTTGAAGACCTTCTTCTTGTTCAGTCTGAAGCGGTTTTGGGCTCCGAAGATCAGAATCTGATTGTCCATGGACTGACAAGCAAGCCACTTACCTAGAGTTAGAAACAAACAAGCAGCATGTTAAAGTATTATTGCAAGTACATGACAGGAGCAGTGTTAGTGGTAATGTTTCAAGAAGCAAATCTCAGTTTTTAGGGTTGTCACATCATGTATAAAAGGTTAGTAGTAGCTTGCCAGTTTGTCTCATTAGCATGATTCAGTACACCAAGTTTTTTTTTAAAAGGGGGCTTCCGATACCTTTGATGTGGTATCATGATCCTGCCTGCCACCGACATACTTGTATGTATTAACATGCACTAAAGCTGGCACTGTGACAGCTTTGATCTAGTGATACATCAAATAGAGTAGAGAATACTTTTAACAACAGGTGCGTAATAATTGGTAGAAATATGCCTGACAAAATTCATCCAAAAAAAAAAAAAAAAAAGTGGACGACACTCCAAAAAGGGCATGAACTCATTAAATAGGAAAGACTGAGACAATTTAGTGGAAAAAAATGAAGAGAGGTTTTTTATTAGTGATTGCTCCCTTGAAAACTACTATACAGAGCATTTCAACCCATGACAACGCCACAATCTCTACACAGTGATAAGAGGAAGTGCTTCAGTGTCAAAGTATTACACAACTCACTGCACTTCTTGAAAGGATGGAAATTATTATGAGGAAGAGATCAAGTGTTGGTGTGTGTGTGTCCTTTTTTTATATACTTTCTCGCAAAACATACATGGAAAAAGATACTACTGTCCAGAGATGCAACGGGTGCAGGGGAATGAAAATAATATGGCCAATTTCAGCTACACACTCATGCTTTGTCTGTTTCTTTAAGATGGAAAGAGACAGGGGAAGAGAAACAAACCATGTTGGGACAAGTACAGACACTGCCCAAAGGAAGCAAGAGAGTATGGGGGGGTACATGCAATAGAGGAAATAAAGTACGTAGCGAGATAAGGAACAGATGAGGACTGAAGAGCTAAACTTTAAGGTAGTTGAAGCTGCTTGGAAGCAAGTGTGCCACAATACTGTGCTACTGTGTCACTCATTGGCTACTTTCACTTCATCCTCATCCATTCAGCTAGTTCATATTAGTATAACTGATGTCTCAGCATCCGCATACTAGTGAATCACATTTCTTTGCCCTGATCTCCTCCTGATCATTTTACTTACGTTGTGAAACTGCACAGTGCACACAGCAAGCTTAAATTACATATCTTATCTTAATGTTTTTGCTGAATATACTGTATGCAATGTGCTGAATGGTTCTGTATTAGCAGCATAATGTTCTATAGTTTCTTTGTATATTTGTTGAAGGAGAAGGGATTTTCTTCATCTCAACCACAAACATAAATACAGACGTTCATATACAGTTTTAACCAACAAAAAAAAACATATTTTCGCTCAGTGCGGCTTCTGTCATTGCTCGCTCACACTCGCTGACATGTCATTAATTGAAACTGCTGGCTGCTGTGTCGCTCCAGTTTATTGGCATTCCAGTGTTTTTTGCAGAGCTCAATGGGCCGTTTTTGACAGCTGGCATACCCGGAACAAACAAACAAGCAGAAATGGATTGGGCTTCATACAGTTGATATCGATCTATCTAAAATGCCTGGATCAGGCCCAATCCTGGTGCCTGGCCCTGTATGTCATTGCTAATAGATTTACCCCACTATTATTACGGTATGCAAGTGTTGCAATGCTGTCTTGTTATTCGTCTGAACAATGATCAACACTGGAAGACATGAAAGTACTTCAATATGGCAATGTAGGTTTATGCTCCCCACAGTCCTCTGTACTGTGTGCTTGACTGTATTTTGTTAGTGTTTTGCCATGATTTGACTACTCACCATTGGGAGAGAGTGTCACAGCTGGCATCGAGTGCATACTGGGCTCAGCGATGTACTTGAAATCCACAGGGATGTCCCTGAAAAAAATGTATGAAGCACTGTGAATACACTTGAAGATGGGTTAAACACCAGATCAGAGAACAGCCTGAGCACCCCTTAAGCAAGAAGAACTCAGAAGGAAAACTTTCACAAATCTGTTGACTATTGGAGCTGCTTATGCCGGCTCAGAAATACTTGTTACTGACGAGAAAACAGCTACGGTGGAGAAACCACTCAGTACCATGATTACAGCTACAGGATGTAAATAACCATTCAATCTGAAATGAGCTTTTGATGCTGCACCGCCGAACCATACTGGCATTCAATTATTTATTAATCTCTTTTTCACTCTTGTATATCTCTCTGCTTTAGGGGAGATGTGAAACCTGTCTATTTGATCTCAAAGGTATGCAGAAGATCATTCAAATCTACAGCATTGTGTGTGTGTTTATGTTTGAATGACAGAATGTCTCTTGTTTTCCCCTCTATTTACCTGTGGCACTTCAAACTAAGCTAATGTGTGACTAACTGTCTTTATGTGTTTTGTGTGTGTGTGTGTGTGTGTGTGTGTGTGTGTGTGTTTGCGTCAAGTAAAAGAGCAGTGTCTGTGTCTCTCCATAATGAGCACAGTAATTGCACTAAGACTACAAATGTGAAGTAAAGAGAAGCATTAAATAAGAAAAGCAAACCCATATACACATAAAACACACTTGCATATATGCACACAGAGCCAATGTCTTTAGACAAGCCAAGAAAAACACTGCAATGATAACAAAGCGCTCCAGAAATAACAAAAGTTTAAATGTCTGAGGAGAAGCTGGAGGGTAAAGAATGGAAAACATATGACAAACAATCTATACACTAGAGATATTCATCAATAACAGACTGATTGTTGTTTGTTGCATTTCACATCGATCAAGCTCGGGGACAATGGCAAAAACAAAAACAGCAGTTGTTTACACTACATATATCAACTTCATTTTGTCAGTGAGGGTGAGGTTACGTTTTGTGGTCAGCATGTGGTAAATTTATCATGAATATCCCACAGCTTGTCATACTGAAAAGGAAATTAAACATTATTTGGCACCAATGTGAAAAGAGGATTTCACAAAACATATTTACTATTGACAGGATAGTATATAATCAATTTCTTTCTCTGGAATGACCATAAATCTGCTATGGTGCAGTCACTTTAATTAGGAAAATATTCAGATGTTTGATTAAAGTAGGCTGGCAGTGAGCTTTTTTTTTTATAAAAGAAAATGTCAATATGAACAATAATGAAAGTAGGTCTGAATAACTCCTTAAATCAGCCTTCTTACTAGAGCGTAAGATAAACATGTTGAAAATAAACAATGGAAACTGAGTACTCTCTGCCATTTTTTCTTTCTTTCCCTTAATTCATTATCATCCCAAATGTCCCTCCAAGCCCATAGCTTCATCGCTCTCTGAACAATGTATTTATAATCAAGAGATAATTCCCCTTGTTGGCACATTTTATACTGATTGTAATCCTCCTCCAACGTGCTTCACAGACTCTCGGTCTATGATGATAAACCTCAGCTACAGATACAATTATTCCCCCAGAAAACTCACGAGTTTCTGTGTGAAAGCAAGAACAGAATTTGAGCTGTGTGCGTTTGACTTGTAGATTTGCTGCCTCACAATCTTTTCTCACGATCCATCATTCGCTCTCACCCTGCCCCACTCTGCCAGCCTCCACTTCTATTCTGGCAAGAGGAGTTGTTCTGATAAATTCAGCCTAATGCAGCTATGTAGCAGCTTTCACAAGAGGGGTTGGCTTGAAGAAAAAAGGAGGAAATAGCTGAGAGCCAGGTGGTATTCATGGGAAAGAGGGGGACAGTAAAGCCACTCTTGGCTCAACATACCACTCGCTTGCTTGCTCCCACGCTGCACTAAAAAAGCCCATGGGAGGCCCACTCTCAAATAAGCGTACAAGTACTGTTTGGATGTAGTTCTTTTGCCCCATCTTTTCACTGTGTGTGTATGAAAACGAAACATTTTTTTCACCAGTTAATCCCCCCATAACTACACTAATGGAAGTCCTTAAATAAAAAGCCCCCTTTGCAAGAATCCACAGTAAGGTTACTTTATCAGCTGGTTTTTAAATATTTATCATCTTCAAGCAACAAATACTATTTGTTTATCACCACAAAACTCTCCAGCCTGCAAGCCATTATCGGTGGTCTCTCTCCATTGGTCACCGAGCACAATAACACTGCAGTCGAACATGGAATGACAATTTCCAGAAGTAAATAAAACATGGTTTTGTCAATAACATATCTTGTTTCTCCAATTTCAATGTCCATTGAGATGGAAAAGAGGGGACCGTTTTAAAAGGGAAATATTTTTAACTGTATCGGTCTTGACAGTCACCTCCAGTACATCTCTTATAAATATATAATATAGGGAACCATTTCAAAATGCTTATTTAATAACATATACAATTGGCAAAAGAGGTCACAGGGGTTTTTGCTCCATGTACAGTGGGATGATCAGATGGCAGAGGCTATGACTCGGATCCGATTAGCACAGCTAGGGGGGCTTTGTCCAGGATCAGGTTGTCTGGAGGTCTGTTGACATCTACTCTTCTTATTACAGACTAATTAAAGGAGCAGTGCAAGAGTACAACTTGTCAACAACTGTCAGTAGACACACGGGTCAGAATATTCTACTGTTTTATTGGCATCACAATAAATGTCCTGTTGCATATGAATTCCACTCACTTCCCCGTTTCACATTCATACTGTTTTTCTCAGAACAGCTGCCTGAAGAAATCATAGCGATTCATTATTAATTATTCAGTATTGGGGATTATGTGCCTGGCTTGGGGGACAGACAATACCAAACACTCAAAAACAGCACAGTCAAATTCCACATATTTCATTAGTATTTCAGTCTGTACTCACCACTCCCAAACTCGAAGACTCTTATCATCTGACGTACTGACAAACCGACGGTTCTCATCAACAAATGTGATGGTGTTGACAGCACCCAGGTGACGGTCGTACTCCTGAACCACCTCACCTGTCCTGCTGTCCCACTGTCAGAGATGGAGAGGAGCACAGGTGGTAAAACACAATATAACAAAAAAAATATATAAACAGAACAAACCAAAGTGCTCGGGTTGTGGGAGACTTTCTATGAAAGCAGATTTTATTATGCTGATGTAATGAAATGACTTAACTACAGTTGTGTAATGACGGCAATTAGCGATTAAACAGGCCTCGGTCTTGAACATTCTTTTATGGAAAAGATTATTCACACATTAAAATGTTTAAGAAAGGCAACAACAGAACAGACCCCGAGGCAAAAAGGATGCATTTTTCAATCTAACTTTTCTGCAGCCCACAATAGCTTGTAACATCATCTTGATATATTTTCAATCCAAATAGGCACCGAAACGATTAATAAGTAATTGTGCAAAATAAAATCATATTACAAGACTTAATGTATTCCTAATAACCTAAATATCTATCCTAACTTTTATCTGTAGAGGTTCAGGGTTCCTTGTTCTAGAAATCACAGATTGTTCTCGTCCCTATGCATCTTTTCCTACCTAATGCTGTCTGTGATTAATGGCTTGCTCTAGTCCTGTCACTGAACTTCTTGCCCCACACACACACACACACACACACACACAAAGACACACAGACACACACAGACACACACACACGAGGCAGGAGTGTATTTACTGCTGCTGTGAGCATGTGTACATCTGCTTGGTCAACTGGGAAATACACAAGGTGACTGTGAATTGGTCACAATGCAGCAAATGTGAACTTTACCTGAACGATCTTCTTATCCGACATGCCGGCCACAAAAAGGTTCTGTTTTTCCTCATCTGGGTTGAACTTGACGCAGTATGGCACCTTCCTGTTGGTGAAGCGGGAGATACATTGGCCTGTGGAGGGAAGCAAATTGAAAGTCAGGAATCAAGAATAATCTGCGGTGGCAGTACAGAAAGGTACACTCGAGTTGTTTGCAACTTTCAATGCTGTATGCTATCTCCCTGCAGGCAGTGGCAGCCCAGCTGCTACGCAGACATTTCAGTGTTTCCTTGTATTCATTCAGATGAGGTGAATCACCTCAGGAATGATGCTACCACCACTATTAGAGTTGAGAAAACGGGGAATTAAAAAAAAAAAAAAGACTGTAATACTTAAGAACAGAATGAATGTTTTTTTAATTAACATAATTTCTATATTACATCTAGTGCTTTCATTGCAACTGGGACAAACCTGAAATAAAATATTAATTGCTATGTAGAGCTGCAGGTAAGAAGCAGTTTATGCTGACAAAACTACAACTTATAGGAAAAGAAGAAATCATTATTCCCTTAAAAATTGTAACAGTGTAGCAAATTAACAGAGCAGTGTGGATAATATGGCTTTAGAGTAGATCCCGTTAGCAACAAGTGGGGGAATTAACTCTTTTCTGCCCTCTGCTGGATTGGCAAGCCTCAGCTGTGAGGGAGGTGGCAATTACGATAGATGGAGGGGAATGATAACAAGGAGCCATGTGACATGAGAACATGAGGATTATTCAGATTAAAAGATCACTTGATTTGGGTACACCGAGACATGAAAGACAACCTACTAATTCAATAAACTGTTGTACAGTGCAGCCTGCTTAGATGTTAGGCAGGACTACATTATCACATAACATGATATTGTATGTATGCATCACAACTACATAATATCATAAAACATGAAAACCTGTGAAATATATTACACAAGTAAGTCTTTGTTAGGTCTGTGATCATGGAGTTTCTGGAGTTAATGTTCATGTTATGTCTGTTTGTGCCAGCAAACAGTTCGTGTGAAGAGAAAATTAATAACAGATCTGCTGCAATGTCTTTTTGACCCAATACACCTTCTAAAAGTACATTTGTATGCTGTGCAAGAAAAAAGCTTCTGAGACTATCTCAGATCTAAATGTGCCGTTGAAATATAACTATGACTTAAAAAATGCATGTGGTTAAAAATACATATTGAATTTTTTCTTCAGTATTTCATCACAGTGATATTCAAATAAATGTATAAGTGAGATGTTCATGTGGGGTACATTTTCCATGATTCCATTATTCTGAACAAATGGTGTGTGTGTGGCCATGTGAACAAAAAGAAATAAGTCAGAGTAAGAGAGTACGGCTTGCCTGTCTCACTGTCCCAGAGTTTGAGGTAGCGGTCATAGGCAGCACTGAGGAACTGGGTGCCGGTGTTGTTGAAGCAAATGTCTCGCACTGCCTTGCTATGACCTGAAACGAGAAATTTTACACACATATTACAAATAAATAAATGCACACCAGAAAAATTTACTTCACATACTCTCCAGTCTCCCCCGGCTGCCTTCTTTTGATACCTAATTCATTTGAAGAATGTGAAATCTGGTTATGGGAAAACAAGGGACGTTGAGGAAGAAAGATGAAGTGGGCTGAGGGAGATGATGGAAATCTTTAAATGAGCTTGGAGAGGAAAGAGGTGCAGAGGAGTGTAAAAAAAAAACACTCCATCTGTTTTTCCAACTCATCTCTACCACTTTTATTCTATTCCTAATCACAATCTATGCAACCCTTTGGCTTCTCCTCATACAGTGAAGGTGATGCGAGGTCCCCGTGGACCCAGTACATGCAGACACCTCCCTTGTTGAAACTGGCTTTCATCAGGGCTACACTGTTTCCACAGTGGGCGATAACAGAGCCCACTGAGGCTAAGTACCTGCCTGTATGCTTGCTCTAACCCTGCTTGCTGGCAGACCACAGGCGATGCCTCCGCTGCAGAAAGCCTTGATAGTGTGTAAGTGTGTACAGGGACACACAGATAAATGAACTAGTAAAAGCAGGGCACACATGTAATCAAATATACTCTCTGTCCGAGACAGCAGCCAAACATGAAACATCAAACATGTAATGATATGCATACTCATTCATGCACATCCACCAAGACTAATATATTAACTGTTCCCTCTTGCTTGGTGATTCTGACAAGCTTCGTGCACATACAGTGTATGTGTTCATTTAAGATAATACACACAAAAAAATTACTTTTGCTTTGGCATTCAAAATGGAAATAAATATAGAACTATTTTATTAAGTAGGAAGAAAACAAAGAGATTTAAAAAATGGGAAAGCAGTAAAAAAAACAAAAAAACGGTTCAATCACAGAAATATGTGCAACAAAGTAAAAACCTAATATCTCTCTCTACAACATAGCTATATATTTTTAACCCTCTGAATAAACATGAATTAATATCATCATCTGCAGCTCTGTTTTTTCTTCATGAACATCTCAGCCATTCTTAAAACTGTGTTCTCTCTATTTGTGCGCCCCCTCCCCTCTGTGTCGTGTGCCATCCCTTGCCTCGTGTACCCTTCAGTCCCTGGGCTTCTGAAATACGCATATTCTGTGAAGGAGCTGACAAGCAGAACCACAGCTGCAAACAATCTCTATTCTGACAGTGCACTGTCTTTGGAAAGAGTGTAAGAGTGACCTGCATGAACTATGACAACTATCCCAGACCCTATCTCTAGGGAAAAAAATACACACACTTTCCCTCAATGGTCAGCAACATTTGTGTTTCAGTAATGCTCAACTCTCAGTCAGCTGCTGTTTATTTTAGACATCATGCATAATCATGTCAGCATGTTTGCTGATGATGCATTGTTGTTCATTTTGGGTAAATGTCATTATATCCCGTTAGAAGTATGAAATTGTAAACGGTGCTCACTTACCAATAAATGTCCGTATACACCTCCTCTCACCATACACTTCCCAAAGCTGTGCAGAGAATGGTATTAAAATACACTATTAAAACATATTTGTGCTCGACAAAAAAACTTCAAAATGTCCTATTGTTTCCAGCTACACTTCGTTAGCTGGTGTGTTATAAACTATGTATTAACTGTTTATACATTGCTTAGAAATGGGGGGAAATAGGGGGAATTGCTAATGTCTGTAATGTTTTTATGGCACCCAGTTATGCTTATTACCTTGATCTTACAGTCCATGGAGCTGGAGAGCAGTAGATGACCAGAGCTGGGAAACAGTCGGATAGCACTGACACCCTGGAAAATATACAGACACGTGAGAAATGAGTTTCTATTTGACTTCTTACCATCTTAAGGTGGTATTAGTTTTACTCGTGTTATATTTACTGACAGACTAAAGGAGAGATGGGCATAGCTAATTCTCATAGTAAAAGCTGCACTACACCTTAATTTTTGATATATAATGCAGTGTGTGTGTTCATGGTGTTGACTTAATTTGGACACATAATATGGGCGGTTTGAACAGGCTATCGCTGTTAAATTAATTTTAAGACTGTGATATCAGCTGGCAAGCAGCACAGATACTATGCGTAAACAATGCTGCCTCTGCAATAGGTCTGTGAATATTCTCATTCATCCAGGTCATAGTTATCTCAAGTAGATTAAATCGATCGCAACTGGACTTGGTTATTTGTCATGCTCGACTAGTCCCAGCCTAGTCGAGCGAGCATGAACTGATGAAGCCTCTTGGATGAGAGGTGAAACGTCTTCAAGACAAATAACCAAGTCCAGTTGCGATCGATTTAATCTACTTGAGATGCCTCTGCAATAGTTATAAAAATTGAGAGAAAAATTACTTTTTTTATAAGTTACCAAACTTGTCTCAAAACTTTGGTGACACTATACAAGCCATCCTCCATTTATTATCTCCACCAGCACATGCACATGCTTATTATCTTTTCAAACCTCTTTATATTTCAAATTAGACTCTGAAGGCTGTAACTTCCCACAGAAACTGGATGGAGCCAATTTAAAACTTGTGTTTTCTCTCTCCCTGAAGCACACCGGCAGATCTGAAGCTTGAATTAGGTCTTTCATGGAATAACTGAGTGTTTGCTTTTATATTTGAACTATAAAGATGGTGTTTTGAATGAGAGAATATTCTCAGATATGGGACTGTTATTATACAATTTTAAGTAGCCAGAAGGTTTTTACTGAAATTCTCAAATGCATAATATAATTTTCGATGTCCCACTGACCTTGGTGTGTCCTGACCAAACATGAATCTGTTTCTTAGGCAGGTAACACTTGTCTGGAGCTTCTGCAGAACGCAGGTTGATGCCCACATCCTGAGGGACGTGGAGGTAAGACCTTCCCTGGTAGTCATACATGTCTTTAACTAGAGAAAGAACAAAAAGAGACATCATGTAAAAGTCCTGATACATTCATGAAAAAAAGACTCCTAAGATTCTTAGAAATGTCTTGTGGGGTTAATTACTTGACGAGCCAAACTGTGGCTCCAGAGAAAAGAGTCTTAAACACAATCATAACTGGACACTCATATTAATTGTGATCTAAAGTTAAAATAAAACTGCTAATTCTTTGTCATTGTCAAAGGGTCCACTGTACCATGGAGGATAGTTTTCTCTTCTGCAGGAGCATCTTCTTCATTCCTTCCCTTCTTTTGCCTTTTGGCTGTGATTTCATCCAGCTCCTTCTGCTCGTCCTGTAAAATAAAATAAAAGGAATAAAAAGGAATGAGCAAAAGGGACTTTCAGTTCCTAGTTTAGTTCCACTGGCTCCATCGTTCATCCTCAAACATGTTGGACATTATGCCGGCAGAGAATATCAGTGAATGAAAACCCATGTTCCAGTTTCTATTTCAACTACTAATGGCACAAAATTGTGCTTTTAGGAGTGAATTATATGAGTCATGTATAATACCAGAAATGCTGCTGAGGCATAAGTAGAAAGACTCCAAAATAGTCCACTGATCATAACCTTTTAACTATTGCAGAGAGCCAGTATATTTGACCTATAACAATAAAACTTGTCAAAAAGTAGAAGGTGCTGTGCTTCTTGCTTGACTATCAAATGTAAGAAAAGTCCACTAATTATGTGAAATAATCTAAATAATAATCTAAAACACTTAGGCAGGATGTTTTTATATTATATAATGGCAAAGTATTACCTCTGATGGTTTGGCCACATCTTTTTCATCTATATATTTCGCCCACGGCCCAAGGAAGTTGTCAATCTCTCCTGCATCTCCGCCTTTGATCTTTTTCCTTTTCTCTGACTTCTTATGTCCGGTCTCAAACACAGTTAGTCCTGGAGGAAGAGCCATAAAACAATTGTAATTCTTGTAACTCTTGCTTGCTTTCTACTTTCCCTTAAACAATACTACATTTAGCATTAGACACGCTAAATAAAGTCTGATTCATAAAAGCCAGATGAAGACACATCAGATAGAAATTGTTAATAATGATTACCTTTGTTTTTCTCAGCCTCATCCACTGCACCAATGTAGCTACTGGTGGATACTGTATGTGTGTCAACAGATGGATCTAAAGCATAACCTATTAGCAGAGTTGAGAGAGTTGTTGAACACATTCAAATTAAACAACAATAAATTGATCACATCAATCAGTCCCTTTTATAGAGGTCACAGAAAAGCCTACCATAGGTTGAAAAGGTCCTCCTCTGCTGTTCAAACATAAAGTCGTTGACATGAGCAGGTTCTGCATAGCCAGATAACATGTTTCTGGGGGCAGCCATCTGCTGGGTTTTAAATGGGTTCATAGGCCCAAACTAAGGGGGAAACGGCACAAAAATGTTAATGATATTGAAGTTACACTTTTAATTAGTATAACTTTGAATAGTTGCCGAGAGAGAGAGTCTCTTTTTGTATGCTCCTTCTTCTTAATTCCAATATTACTGGACGTGACATTGTATGATAATGTAAAGATAGACTGATAGATAACAGATCACTTTATTAATCCCAAAGGGAAAAATGCTGAGTGTTATAGCAGGTAAATCACACACTGTAAATCCCCAAACAAAAGAAATAAGGACACTCAAGGAGATAAGGAGAAAAACAAAATACAATACTACCCAAGACAAAGAGTAACCACTAATAAGTATGACTTCATAATAATAAACATTATGTATTATGCTACATAATTATGTAGCAGCAGTTGAACACACTGAGGCTGGGTGGTGTGGACATAAATATACTTTGTAATGAGCTAAGTAATAAGATGATGACATTTTGGGGATATTACACAACTTAAACATGAGTAATGTTGAAGATTATAAATCGTGTGAATATGAAGTCTAATCAAGTAGAGACATTCAGTGTTTTTAATTTCATCAATTAAACCTTCAATATGAAAAAGAGACAGCATCTATACACTGACAGAGAAAGGCAAAACATCTTTATATGAGAAGCTGGAAACATTAGACCATTTCAGCTCTAATATCTGGTCTCGTACTATATATTGGACTCAGCTCTATATTTCATTAACTTAATATATTATTATTAATAATAATAACTTTATAAAAACTTACCTCTGGTGCAAACATGGTTTCAAATGTTGGGTTGTAACTGACTTCTTTCAACGCAGGGTCCAGGTGTATGCCAGTCTCAACAGCCTCCTAACATGTGGATGCACATAACCAGTAGTTAACAAACAATACAACGCCGATTAGCTCACACTGCGGTGTATTTAACCGTTTACGAGAAACTGATGCGTACCAAATATAAATAACATTACAACTGTACAAATGTAATAATTTCTAAACAAATAGTCATTCTTTGACATGTAGACTCACATACGACACTTTTCCCGCTACCACGTAACACTATTATTTGGTCGCGTTTACAACAAATAGGTAACATTACACACACAATAAGTATTTATTACGCTTGACCACTAACCACTGATATTGACTGTAGTGCCGTAATTTGAGCACAGTGCGACCAATACTATCTAACTCTAACAACTGTAACGTTAAGCTAAGGTTAGCTTCGTTAGCTTACCTTAACGGCGACCTCCGGAGCAGAATTGAGGACAGCCATAGTCATCGTTTGTCCTGGCTGCACAGGTTTGAGGTGAGCCGTGGCGTCCGGGTCCACTGGGACAACTTTCTCGGTACTGGTATTAGATTCCGACTCATTTTCTGAATCTGAATCGCTACCGTAGGAAACGAGGGAACCTGTGGCGGTAGACATCTTGGATGTTGTGAATTCGACGAAAGCGGAAACAGGAACCTGGTGTTGTGTCGAAATATGTTCCCCTGTCGATTAATTTTTTTCCCCCTTACCTGCACACAACCGTATCCCAAACCCAAAGCAGTCATCTGATGTGCTTAACCTGACCCCAATCAGTCATCTCTACTACACCTAACAATAACCTAAAGTCTTAACCAACTGTGGAGGTGGTGCTACACTACAATACAACAGGAGAACATTATTTGAGGGGGACACAACATTTGTACTTCCGTTGTGACAAAAATCAAAGCTTGATCATTCAGTTTTAGCAACAGTACGACCAGTCTGACTCCTGGCAGATGGTTTGGCTGTTCTTGCCTCTCTAAAATATCTCCTAATATAAAGGATACGTCATTTAAGCAGCATATACAAACATTTGTAAATGTAAAACATTTTCTTAAAACAATAAGAATGCATGTTGTGTTAAATTTGCTTTGCACACACTGAAACTGTGCCACATTTATTGGGACATTGTTACTCCTACTAAAAGACTGACTTTATTGTATTTAGTTCCTTTTAAGTTACAACATAAAGAATGAGAAACAAGTATACATCAATCAATCATCTTATTATCATAGCTAAATTTTATATCCATATATGTAAGTTTGCCATGAATGTGAACAATACTTACAGAAAATTAAATCTTGCACTAATAAAGGCTGTAAAAACGGTTAATGTGTGTTTTTTTACTCATTATTTTATTAATTCATTTTTTTTTTCTACTACGACCAATAAAATACATTTATTTTCCCACAATAACTTATGACATAACGATTAATCGAGAAAACAATTCGCAGAAATGAACCATTATTTACAGTCCTACATCGCGCTGGACTCCTATGTGGTCATATTATCCGTGTATTGATTAGTAAAGGTGTACAGTTTTAATAGGACACGATTTACGCGCAACAACAAGTACAAGGTGAAATTTTGTTGCCTTCGTTTATATGAAAGTCTGTATAATATAATCAAACTGATGCGCAGGAGATCGATTGTGGATTAGAGTTACTCAAATCAAAGACGTTGTTGCCTTTAATCGATTGGACAGCACGGCTGTGCGCGCGCACGTTATCCACAGCGAGCCTAGTAAGAGAAGCGCAATTGCACGGGACGCTCTCTCGCGCCCCAACAATAGAGTGGGTATGTACCATTATCTCTGATTATAACGGGGACATTTTCTTGTGATTAAACGTGAGTTCTTCCTCCTTACTGTGGAAAAGAACATTTCCCCCCTCATATGGGTAAAACTGACGGATATTTGTTTTGTTACGAAACCCGCTGTTAGCTTGACCGGACAAGGTTTAAAGCCAATTTTATCAATATCTACTCAGAGAGTCCCTTTGGAAAAAAAGGGTGCCCGGAGTCCTTCTCCGCCGCCGCCTCTTCCAGCAGGAGTACATTTGATACCACAGACTGTACAATCATGGATCCGACCCGGGGATTTAAATTCTTGGACACTGTAGCGTGCTCCGCAGCGCAGTGAGGATGGAAAGAAAATAAGAGAGATTCAACAAACATATCAGGTAAATTGTCTTGAACACTATGTACGTCTGGCACATACATGTATATATATATATATATATATTTTTTTTTTTTTAACTTGAAAATTCTTACGTTCAAGATATTACATCTCACCACAGCAGAGAATAACCGAGCCGGTCACCATGTTGTAACATTAGACTTAAACTGGAGCTGACTGACTAATAACGGTCGGTAATTCAACGCTGCATGGCCATCACTGACTGACTGTACACCACATTAACCCACAACACAGGTGACAATGTTGACAGCGCTCTGACTCCAAAGTACTCAAAACCTTTAAAAGTACCAACTATGTTTATTTCATGAATAAATACATGTACACATTTTACAACGGGACTGATTGAAGGGTGCTACATTAAAAAAGGCTCCACATCTGCATGAGCTCCGGCAGCTGCAGCGTCTTGACATATTTAGTCTGAGGAATATCATGTTGGTGAGAAAGCGGAGAGCAAATACTCGCAATGTCCCACAATTTATTCAACGTTGCAGAAACGCAAGGCTGACATAGTGTTTCGTGTGTGTTATTCGTTGTGTGTTTGAAGAGTTTCAGTTTGGTACAGTATGTATGATTTTAAGCAAACCCCCCTGGCATCTGCACGACGTGATTTAATTTCCCCCCCACTAAGAATGCATTGACTTGCAGTAGAGAGGCTGGGGTCTATTCCAGCCAGCTTGGTTTGCAGTCATGGGGGATGGTAGCCTTCAGCCCACTGAAAATCATGCTTTGTGAAATTCGAAACCTTCTTTGTACTACTTCAAGTGCAGCAAGAAAAGTGGGCATGAGGAACAGTGTCGTTTTGGTGACTCTTATACAGTGCAGTGATCAGCTTAAATCTCTAGCTGAAGATATTTGTTGCATTGCATGATGCCAGCTCATGTGGTGCTTACATTAAAGTGACCATATTCCCTGCAGCCTGTCCATTTAAACTCAGCTGTGAATAGGGGCTTGGGATGCTGCTGGCAACTCTTTCATTTATAGTACAAAAAAAAACAACAACAGTAGTAGTGTGAGAGCAGCCTGTGATGGATAAATGCATCAAAATCAATAGTCAGTGATGATTAATTACCTTTAGAAAGATCAGCTGCAGACCTTTGGACAGACCTTATACACTGCTGTGAGGATTATGGGGGTCTTGCCTCAGTTTGTGCCTCTTGTATATTATACTGACTCCTTTGACATAACAGGACTGAGGCTGCTTGCAGCTGTTGTATTTATCAGTTGGCATCAGTGGCATCCAGACTATCACATGACTGAGTGGAAGCTATAGGCTAAGAGGCATCATATACAGTATGTATATAAAACATTTGCCATTTTGGCTGAATTTAAAATTCCCTTCAAATAGGGCTGCCACTAATGATTGATTTCATTATCAACTAATCTGTAGATTATTTTTTTGTCGATTAATTGATTAGTTGTGTAGTTTGTAAAATTGAGAAAATAAAGTCAGAAAATTGAAAAATGTCAATCACTGTCCCAAAGCCCAAGATGATGTCCTCAAATGATTTCTTTTGTCCTGACCAACAGTCCGCAACGCAAAGATATTCAGTTTACTATCATGTAAACCAAAAGTATTCACATTTGAGAAAATATCTCTGAAATCAGAGAATTTGGACATTTAAAAAAAAATAGACCCCACATTAAGTGAGAACTGCACAGTTTGCAGTTCTCATGTTTTTTCCTCTGTGTTTCAGAGGCCCTTGTGATAGAGGAGCTTTGGCATGCCTCCTGCAGAGGCTTTTGGACCTCTCTTATATGTTGACATTGCTCTGATCCTCTGCCAGTCTCTGGCTTTCTCATGCTAGCCAGAAGAATCTCTCTCTTTTTCTCAGTCTTTGTTTTGCTCAACAACGGAGGAAAGGGGTGATATGGACACAAAGAATAACAGAGGGCATAATAAAAGAGCAAGTAGTTAAGAGAAAGAAAGAAAAAAAAAGATGAAAGTAAAATGAGTGATGGTTGCCTGGCATGAGGAGGAGGTGGGAGGAAGGTGGGCCAGAGATTCTGGGAAAGGCGGAGAGGGAGGATTTATGTGTGTGCAATGTGCAACACCCCTTTATGTGCCATTTACAGACAGACCTCCTATCTTCTAGCTGTTAGGATGCTCCAGAGGCTCCTACACACAGCAGCTATTGTTCTTCCTCTTGGCCGGGCCCAGAGCGCTATAATACTGCTTCTGTCCCCGGTCTGAACCAGCCTGACAGAGGTACAGCAGAGCTCAGTTATCCCATCTGACTGGTGCTCCTTGTGTCTCACTGCCTCAACTCGTTCCCTGCTTTGTCCGTATATCTGTCCATCCGTGGTTGTGATAGTTTAGAAAGACTTTCTCTATTTCGTCTGCTTTTTAAAAAAAAAACTATTTTTCTGTTAACACAATTTGTTCAATTGGGGAAACTGTCCTCATTGTCTTTCCTGCATCTTCCATGACTTTTCTCTCTGGATCTCCTGAGTTGACGTAATGTGCCTAATTAATGTTGTGTTTTACACCAGATATACGTTATTGCTCTTTACTTTTATTTAATTTCAGAACAGAAGAAGAACAATATTCCTGAGCATGATAGTTAATTAAAGTCATTTAAATAAATACTAATTAAGTTAATTAAATTGGTGAAAAATGAAATTGATTCACTGAAATTCAAGACTTTTTAGAACCTCAAGCTCTTTCTGATTGTAAACACCATTATTTGATTTTCACATTGAAAAGCTACACTTACCATCTATACATCCAAACAATCCTCACCTTTTATTCACCTAATTTTTTTCCTTGCCTCTATATATATCTGAAACAGACCATCTCTGTCATTGTCAACAATGCAAAACACAAACGTCCCATCTGAGCAAAGAGTCGCCCGAACTGAACTTATATCATGTCTGTCACTGTCCTCTATCTATGATTTTTGTCCTCCATCCCTCCGTCTTTCCTCTTCTTCTCTGTCTCTGTTTGCTTTATATTCTGTTAAGTCTGTTTGTGTCCATGTATCTAGGCCCCTTTCACATACTGCCAGCAACGGAGATACAGCAAATCTACAGCCAACTAGTTTGACCACAGCTGCTGCATTTGAATACCGTACATGCAAAAGTTCTGTCCCTCGCCACATCACTTTGGGCTCTGGTGAGTCTTCAGAAAGGATTCGTCTTGCTTTCATAATATTGAACCTAGCTGTATTTTTACATGTGCCAGTTGCAGCTTGAAAAATAGCAACGGTATGCTCATGTTTTCCAGATTAAAAAATCATTTCCATTTATTCGAGCCGAGAACTTTAGTGTCATAGCAGTCTAAATGTGGTTCAGACCTGATAACACTGCCAAAAGAGAAAAGAAGAGGGAAAAAAAGGTCAATGCAATGGCTTAAAATATATTGTTATATTTTGCTGCCTACTCTCTCTCTCTTCGTGGGCTCATGACTGTTTGGTGAAAACTGAATAAAAAAAGCCCTTGCGATTCATGATTCAGTAGTAGCCAGGTATTCAGGAAGCAATGTGGTGTCCTGTGACTGACCTGAATTATTCTCTCAGCTGAAAGCCAAAATGAGCTACACAATGGGGTAAACTATGGACTGTCAAGGCCACTCCCCTGGTGTCATGTGTATGTTTGGATGGGTAACGTAGTCTGATACCTTCATGAGCACAATGTAGCTTTAGTTTGGTCCAGAAGCAAATTAGATGCAGGGTTTTCCTGAGTCGCTATTGGCTGATTGTGGTTGTGTGTGCCAGTGTGCTTTTGTATATATGTCCATGGTTAGGATAAGCAATTCAAGTGTAATGTACCTGCTCCTTTAAGTGACCAAATGTTTTCTGTCCTGTGCATAATCAAGATCTAATTGCTGCCAACTGACTTCAAAATGATCTCTGTGATCTCTGCAGCTGCACTCCAAGCATGCGTGTATTTTACTAGATTTGAATATGTAAAGTTAAGCAAAATGGTGAACCCCACCATCATCTTTTTTGGTACTTCTCTCTTTTTTTTCTGTTCAGTATCTTTATTCCTCTCTTTCACTGATGAGCTCTTATTGAGCAGGAACGGCCAATTCCCTTGTTGTCGTGGCGATGTATGTTGATTGATGGACGTTGGAGAAACGGGAGGCAAAGCGCGTTTATCCCGTCGACAGTTTGAATCGCTCTTGTTACGACTCAGATTCATCTGTATTCAATTACAGATGCACTGTATTTTCATAAGTGCTAACTTTTCTTCTCAGTTCCTCTATTTGCACTCGGTAGAGGTAGAGTTGAGGAGGCAACGTAGGATTAGAGATAAACAAAGAGTAGAAAATAAACGATGCAACGATGGTCGTGTTTCATGCATAACCTGTACCACACATGTATTGTTGGTGTGTATTTAGCTCAACACCGTCACTCTTATCTTATTTGTCATGTTACAAACGTACTCCAAACATTCGTGATCTTATAGTCAGAGCCGACCTTCCACCAGAACAACCTGCTCAGTTCTCATCAGCCATTCCAGGTGGTAATAAGTAGTTATAAGTGTGCACAATGTGATTTCACTTTCAAATGTCACATATTCACTCATCTGCATTCCAGTAAAAAAATTCAACATCAAGGGTATCATTACTTGTAACTCAAAAAATGCCATCTACATAATCAAATGTGGCTTTGCTTACATAGGAACAACACGCTGTCTCAAGACTCGTATTTCAGAGCACAGAACTAGCATAGGTACTAATGATCAAAAGAAGAACGCTGTGCATTTCAATGTATTCAGACACAATCCATCCACACTGAGATACACTGGGATTGAACACGTGAAAACCCCCAGAAGGGGAGGAGAAATCAACAACATCCCTTTTAAAAGAGGAACTTGCTATATTTTTACTCTTCATACTCTATATACCTTACACCATGTTTGTCTTGTGTACCATATATAGAAACGTTATAAAAATCTTTACAAGAGTAAAAACACAAGGCCAAGTTTCACAAAAGGACAATGAAGGGAACAGAAAAAGTACTATGAATAGATAAGGAGGGCATGAGGGGAAGTAGCCTCTTAGCATCCTAGTGTGTTTGTCCACAATCTCTCAGCGGGGGTGGCTGTGCACACAGACAACTGCTGCTTTCAATTAGGAGCCAATATTTGGCTGTTCATTTACAGCTCACAGCAAGGATCCAGCTCTGCTTTGGATTTGTATGAGACCCGAGCACAAGGCTCGTCTGATTTGTGCTGGATAGAAGCCCAGCATAGGCCATAAGTGTATGCATTTCCTCACTTTCCTTTTGTCTTTGATAGTGAGCAGGAAATGCCAAATTCAGTTAAACCATAAATAAAATACTCTTGACAGTTTTTACTCAGCAGTCACTTCATCTGTGTTATCAGTGCTTATCACACAGCAATGCTGTCAGTTCACCAGGACAAATTGTTGTTGCAGAGAAGGGGTCAAAACATGGTGAACCGGCTTAAAATGTCGCGATTGTGGGAGTATTTTAGATACATAAAGAAAGGCCCCAGAGTTGTTAAAGAAGACAGATCTCCAGTTTGTAAAACTTGAAGAAAAGTCGTTGTTAAAAGCCTTGAACTTAATGCAACTTTGAGATCACTGCTCAGCTATACTGCTCGAGTGAAGGTAATACACTAAGTAATGACTTAAGGAGTTTTAAAAAAAAACTTAATGAAACATTGAGTTGGTAGGGAATTAAATATAAACATGTCACTTACAATCAAAGTAGCAGTTAAGAGTTGGGCTTGATCTTTAAGAAAAAAGCTCTTTCACGTACACCTCCGCCCCTGATGGACATCTGGGTATTACATATTACATTCCAATCAGCTTAATGAAGAGTTTTGAAAGTAGGACAGCACGTGATTTTCCAGACCTTGATTTGGATAAAAAAATAAAATAAAATAAAAAAACAGTGGTTAGTGGGCCAGTGTTTTCAGATTTAAATTATAAGAACATTATTGGAGTATGTAGAAACCTGCCAGATAAGTAAAATATGGATCTATAATAAGTATGTTGCTTCTATAGTGGTGAGCAAATAGTGAATAGCACTTCTGTGTGGGAAACAGGAAGATGTGAAGTGTGAGCAAGCTGAGAAGGTGTTGATCTAATTGCAACAGGACTGAGAGAGCTCTTGGTCTGAGAGCAATGTAACAATGACTGACTGACAAGGGCATGATGACTCAGATACACACACACACACATACACACTGTGATGAGAGGGACATCTGACTGACCAGGATAGATAACAAGGAACTGTGTGGGAGCAGTGATAACAGTTGCTGTGGATTCTGTCTCTCTTTTTGCAAGTTGGTGTACACGTACAAACACACACACACACACACACACCTCATTCAATACTGAAAAGAACGCTTGGAGCTTGAAATATGCCCACTGATAGGAGAAATAAAATGGAGGCAACCAAGGGAAGAGAATTGTACCTGCAGGAAGAATTGGATTTGCTTTTCTTTCAAGATGTGTCGATTGGAGAGACAAGCAGGGAGCCTCACAATGCCTCAATGCCTGACGGCCAAACTCAAGAAGGAGAAAAGGGCCTGAGAGGTGCTTTTGTCTCCATCCTCTCTATCCCATTATCGCCTATATCGCCTTCACCAGAGACAAGACACTGCAGTGGGCTTGATCTATGGACGAGTGGGATATGTGTCACTTGGGTGAGTGGAGGACCGAACTGTGTCTCGATTGTGATCCTCTGGATTCACATACACACAACCCATCTAAAGTGCTCATCTCTAGGGATGAGCACTAGAGATGGCGGCGCACACAGTTGCAGCAGCTCAGTGTCTCACCAGTCAGCGCAGTGTTTGGTTGTTTTTGTTCGTTTTGTGTTTTGTTTTGTGTGCAGTCAGTCGAGCGAATAACATCTACAGCCGACATGACCTTCTTATGATCGGATTACGCTATCATAACAACGTAAATAGCGAACTTATCCGACTGCATGAGATTCCGGCAGAGATAGCGAGAGCACCGGGCTCTCCATGGACTACCATCCCGGCGGGGAGGAGGCGGAGGCGGCGTCGAGAGAGAAGGAGAAAGCGAGGCTGCAGGGCTGGCGCGTTAGCCAGGCTACGGAGGCAGCCACTCAAACCACCGCTTCCTAGTCTCTTCGTCTCAAATGCCAGATCCCTGGGGAACAAGATGGATGAACTGAGGCTACAAATAGCAGCCAATAAACACGTCAAAGATTCATGCATCCTGCTCTTCACCGAAACCTGGCTTCATCAAGGCATTCCGGACTCTGCTATCGAGCTAGCAGGCCGCACCGTACAGCGCCACGATCGGACAGCAGACTCCGGTAAGAGGAAAGGAGGAGGACTCTGCATGTACGTGAACATCAGCTGGTGTACAAATACAGTGATAACTGACCGTCACTGCTCCCCGGACATTGAGTATCTGACTATCAAGTGCAGACCCATATATCTCCCAAGAGAGTTCACCGTGGTCACTATAACTGCTGTTTACATACCACCGGATGCTAATGCTAACTCAGCTATTGCCCTATTGCATGCTAATGTTAGCAACCAGCAGAGCAGATACCCTGGCGCTGTACACATCATAGCTGGGGATTTTAACCATGCGGACCTAAGGACAGCACTCCCTAAACTCCATCAGCATGTCAAATGTGCCACTAGGGGTGACAACACTTTGGACAAAGTTTATTCTAACATCAAAGGGGGCTACAGGGCTAGCCCCCTACCACACCTGGGCCAGTCTGACCACATATCACTGTTCCTAATCCCGGCATATGCAGCCGTTAAGAAAAGCGCTCACACCACTACAAGGACTGTTACCATATGGCCAGAGGAGGCCTCCATGCAGCTACAGGACTGCTTTGAAAGGACCAACTGGGACATTTTTGAACATCAAAACCTGGATGTGTTCACAGACAGTGTCCTCTGTTACATCAAGAACTGCATAGACACTGTCACAGTGCAAAAACGCATCCGGGTCTACCCAAACCAAAAGCCCTGGATGACCAGGGGGGTCCAGCAGCTGCTGAAACAGAGAAACATCGCCTTCAGGACCGGCGACAGAGACCACTATAGTGCAGCTCGAGCCGACCTGAGGAGAGGCATCAAACTGGCCAAAGCGGAATACAGGAGAAGAATCGAGGTCCACCTAGAAAGTAACAACAGCAGGCAGGTGTGGCAGGGCATCCAGCATCTGACAAACTACAAAACCAACCCCGGAGCCGCCGAAGGTGACCCTGCACTGGCAGAGGAGCTGAACATCTTCTTTGCCCGCTTTGAGGTCACAGCACCAGAGGCCCAACAACACCACGCAGCCCACAGCAGCACAGTCCTCACTCTGGAGGAACACGGGGTGAGGCGCTCGCTGCGGGCTGTCAACCCGAGGAAGGCAACGGGTCCTGATGGCGTCCCGGGCCGGGTGCTGAGGGACTGTGCCGACCAGCTGGCTGGGATCTTCACCAGGATCTTCAACAGATCACTAGCACAGTCAAATGTCCCACCCTGTCTCAAGTCCTCCATCATAGTTCCTGTGCCCAAGAAGCCCCACATCTCTGGTCTAAATGACTACAGACCAGTGGCACTCACCCCAGTGGTGATGAAGTGCTTTGAAAAACTGGTCCGTAATCACATCACATCAGCCCTGCCACGCAGCCTTGACCCCCACCAGTTTGCGTACAGAGCAAACCGATCCACGGAGGACGCCGTGGCCACAGCACTCCATGCCGCCCTGTCACACCTGGAGGGACAAGGGAACTATGTGCGGATGCTCTTCGTGGATTACAGCTCAGCATTTAATACCATCCTCCCACACAGACTGGTGACCAAGCTGAGAGACCTGGGGCTTCCTCACACAACCTGCATGTGGATTAACAGTTTCCTTTCCGACCGCAAACAGAGAGTGAGAATCGGCCACCACACATCCCCAGCCCTGAGCCTCAGCACTGGCTCTCCCCAGGGCTGTGTGCTCAGCCCACTGCTCTACTCCCTGTACACACATGACTGCTCCCCTGTCCATCAGAGCAACACCATCATTAAATTTGCAGACGACACCACGGTGGTGGGGCCCATATCTGGGGGTGACGAGTCTGCCTACAGAGACGAGGTAACGCAGCTGGTGTCATGGTGTGTGGCCAACAACCTTCTCCTGAACACCTCAAAGACAAAAGAACTCATAATTGACTATAGGAAAAAAAGGACAGAGATCTCTCCACTTAACATCAGCGGGCAAAGCGTGGAGAGAGTAACAAACTTTCGCTTCCTGGGAGTCAGCATTGAGGACAACCTGACCTGGAGCGCAAACACCTCTGAGCTGCTGAAGAAGTCCCAACACAGACTGTACTTTCTAAGGACACTCAGAAAGAGTAACATCACACAAAGGCTGCTTATCTGTTTCTACAGAGCCACCATAGAAAGTATAATGACATACTGCATATGTATATGGTACGCTAGCAGCACAGCAGCTCAGAGGAATGCGCTCCAGGGGGTCATCAAGACCGCCCAAAAGATTGTTGGCTGCCCCCTCCCCACACTGGAAGATCTTCACCGCTTGCGGTGTGTGAAGAAAGCCCACAATATAATAAAAGACACCTCACACCCTGGCCACCCCCTGTTTGAACTGTTGCCATCAGGAAAGCGGTACAGATCAATCAGGGCAAGGACAAACAGATTCATGCACAGTTTCTACCCCACGGCAATCACCTGTTTAAATGCTGCTAAAACTAAGGCACGCTGACAATCATTCACACAGTAATCTGTTCCACTTGTTGTTGTTGTTGTTGTTGTTATGTAATTTCTTGCACTTTATAAATTTTGCACTTGGTGGAATCTTTTGCACTGACTGGTTGGCACTTTTAATTTCGTTGTACATGTGACAATGACAAATAAAGATATTCTATTCTAAAATACCACACATTGAATTATGCAAACACTTTAAGAATAACACTCCCCCACAATCTAAAAATCTCATTCAGCTCCTTAGGAAAAAACTGCCTGGCAGGCACTGCAAATTGGTGTCTTTTTCATTGCTTAGTATAATGGCATGAGTAAATGGATGGCTGAGGCCTTAATTGAGTCAATCGTCTATAGTGCTGTTAATACAAGCGTCTTAGGATACATTTTGTCTTCTTTAGTCCCCTTCACTCCACAGAGAGTCGTTCCTTCCTCCCACCACAGCTCTCTTTTCCATTTGCATGCATAGAACATTCACTATTTTTCCTCACAGTGGCATGTTTAAGCATAGCTGTCAGGACTGTGTGTGGGTGCTAAGATACCATGAGACATGGGTCACATGATGCCTGCAGCTGACCTGTTTGACCCCTCGTGAGCAGTGTCTATAGATGGAATAAACGCCCCCGAGGAGAGTGACCAACCACTGCATGCTTGCCACAATGGCACCACCTATTGCCCTAAGAAAGTGCGTGTGTGAATAGGGGAATACAATTATTGACCTTATGTTTATTTGAATTTGTGTGCGCATTGAACTTAACTTTAAAAATGGTTCTTTTTGACTGTGAAAGAAACATTGAAGACTTGATCAAACCAGGTCTTTGTGTCATCCTAATAGTCAATCCTGCAGTTCTACACACTGGCACTACCTCAAGCCTTCTCAAAGCAAAGGCACCTTCACTAAACATTTGCACCCTCGTCTGACAGTATTTTGTTCCCAAAATCGTCTCTCATGCACAGATACAGCCTGGGACATTGCACAAAAACTCATAAAACGGCCTATGAGAGGTTTGCGCAGCTGCCCAGGGCTGCTGTCTGATCGGTCCAATTTAATTGCACAAATCTTCCCTGCTTCCTTTCGTGTCTTTCCTCGCATATCCATCCCTCTGCTGCTGCCAAGTTCCACTCAGTTCACTGAATGGTTGTGAAAGAGTTGTTTAATGTGTTTGCCATTCATTAACTCTGCTCTATCAGCATTGTTTTTTGGAACATGGTGACTTTCCAGGTGCAGGCACTTTGTCTTATGCCTTGACTTTGACATAATCATAGACTTTTGTTCTGATAGTTTCAGCCTGTAAAAACTTCTAAGCTGAATTCAATTGATGTCATTTTAACATTTTTTACAGACTGAATTTTTGTCACAGACTTCAACAGAAAGTTTGACCCAAATGCGGAGAACAGAGGCAGCTTTTAACCAAAGAATAACCTTAATATTCAAAAATGAATTAAAGAGTGCAGGTAAATCAGATTCAGACAGACCAACAGGGTGGCAGCGAAAAAAAACAGACTGGACTGGAACAACAAAAACAGAACAGACTCCATTGAACCAAGGACTTGGCAGCACACAACAGAAAATTCGGCCTCAAATACAAACAAAACTAATCAAGCAATGGAGGACAGGTGAGGAGGTAAAACAAAAGCAGGAAGCTGATAGGTTGGGGAAAACACAGGGATCAGGGCAGGACTGACGAGGGTGATGTAGGGCAGGTGGAGGAAAGATGAGGAGGAAGCAGGTGGTGGGTGGAGCACAGAACACAGAAGGGAAAAAAACTGCAAAAAACCAAAACCCCAAAACTGAAAAAGACTCAAGAAACCACAATGCCAACGGGCCAAATACAAACACAAAAAACCTCCACTTAGAACACAAAGAAACCCACAAAAAGAGTTCATGAGCAAAACAGTAAAAAGCCCCAAACATGTCCCTGACAATCTTTTTGAATTCGATTTTTTTTGTAACTTTAAAAACTAAACATATATAGTCAACACCTTTTGAAGAGAGAGAACAGATTTTATGCCTGTGTTTACACATTTTCTTTTCATCAAGAGGCAGTGGTGCATGAGAGACTGAAATACACTTTGCCTCTGAGCTATGTCACCAGACTTTAAAACCACTGGTCTCTTTTCCTTCTCTGACCATGACGTATTTTTAGATGTAAATCAAAGGAAATTGATAGAAGAGCAATTCGCTTACAGTGTTCTGAATTTGCTTCCTTCCCACTAGGACCAGGTAGATAGATCCAGTTTACAGGTGATGAAGTGATACAAATGGAAAGGTGGGTGCTTAAAGGGCAGGTCAGATGTGGAAAAGCTGGATGCCATGTCTTGTGATTCATGACTCTTTACACCCAAGTATAATTGATTTTGACATGTTCCCCTTTGGGATATTTACAGCAGTCAGATGAATGTGAAATAGCTAATCACAGCACATACTGTATTGCAATATATTAAAAAGAAATTGCAGTATAAATGAGATATTACATCCTACCCCCCTGTAATAGAAACCCTGCTTCATTCCTCATCCTGGCTGCCCTGAAACACAGAGCCCCTGGTGTGGGCTCAGGCATTGATCTCAATGAAAGAAGATGATCTCTCTTTCTCTCCCATTCCCCTGATGCCACCCACGCCGCTTTTTCGTCTTTTTCTATTGTGCCTCAAGCTCCCTCTCTCCCTCTTTCTCTCTCTTTGTGTCTCTCGATCTCTCTCTCTCTGTAGTATACTTTTCTCCCGAAGGCGTTGGACATCCTCCATCTCCGCACAGGAGCTGGAGACATTTTTTTTAACATGCAACATAAGTCTACTTAAATCTTAAACTCTCTTCTTTTAATGCAAAAATGACATTAAATATTGCACATGAATATACAGACGGTCATCACTGAGCATCTGGAGAGGCTGGGTTCATCTTGTGTGACAGAGCACAGTCGCATATTCTTAAGGGACAACGCCCTTCTAATTTCTATTGACTACCAAATGAGGGGACGCAATGAATGGACAGCTCAAGTTTCTCTTGGCAGACGTGTCCATTTTATTTAAGTGTTTTGGCCTCTAACAGGCTAGTTGGCCGGCTTAAACAGCACTCCTGTGAGATGGTGAGTTTTGGTGTTTTTCCTTTTTTCCTTTTTTGTGATTGTTCGAGCTGACGGGGGGTTGCTGCAGTGGTTAGTTTGTGTGTATGTCCTTCATGTCTGTATGGACAGCAAGGGAGTTGGTATAATGAAATTTACCTCACAGGCCAAACAAGCACAGCTGCACAGTGCGAGCATGCAGACATTTATTATTGAGCAGTAGGCTTTCATTATTCATATCAGCGAGTTTCTGTGCACTCAGCAGATAAAGTTCTTTGACTCTGTTTGTTCATCGGACACTCTTCTCATTGATGTTGGCACACAGATGTCCATGAATATTTAGTTTTGCACATCTACAGTGGAGTAAGCATGTTTGCTAAATGAATGTCTAAATCAATCTAATCTCTTTGTAACAAAATACAATCTGGCTGTGTCAAACTACTCACACAGTATGTTTGCAGCAACATACTGATGATGCTCTGAATACAGTATAGTGGACAGTAAGCCATTGTTTCTTTCATGTCTTCTCCAAAGAGTTGTAGGAAGAAAAAAAGATGTGTTTTATGGCTGTAATCTTATGAGTGCAGTTTATGTTACATTGCTAATGATAATGAAATAAATAAAATAATAAATAAAATAGTGATTTTCCATTTTCATTGCAGTTGTTTTTTGTGTTTGCCTGAAGCAACTTCTGAAAATTGTTTACAGCTGGGATTCGACATTGTAAAAGCCCAGAAAGCCAGCCAGTGAATACGTGCCATCTGAGTACCTGAGTACCATCTGAGTGCCAGCGTGCCAGCATGCTCTTTGATCAGTGATCAAGAGGAGAGGCAGGGCGTAGTGCTAAATGTCTACTATGCTTCACACCACTGCTTGATTGGGACTGTACTGTCTTACATGTACAGGAAAAATGGCAAGGAAATAAGTTTTTATCAGGTATCCATATCTCTTGAGCCCAACCTGGCAGCATGAGTGGTGCAGGTGTATTTTTAGCCCAACAACAAGAAGGTCTGTGTGTGTATATTTTAGCAGCTGACCTCACTGGTGAGAGGGCCTGTGAGGTGTCATCTCACCGCTGAAACGGTGTCCACTGGTACTGAATTTTAGTTGGGACAAAGATGCACTGGCACATGCTATGATATGTTCTGCCAACGCGATTTGCAATGATGGGAAGAGAGGTAGCGTGTGTGTGTATATGTGAAGGTGTTTTGGTGATATTTGGCTAGTATTTGCATAATGTTCTGATAAGAACTTGCATGTTATTTCATTCTACACACGAGCGCCAGACCTCTTAGACTAAAGAAGCGAATTTTCCATTACGTTATTTGTGAGAGTTTGACCATTGAATCATTTGTGTTTATTCACCCCAAACAGCTCAAATACAGTACATTACTGTACATTAGGTGTAAGTTAGCTAGCGATGGCAGACACCGACCATGTCTGAGGGAGTGTGTTCTCCCTGTCTGTCTGTGTTCATGTGAAAAAAGTGACAGTTGTGTAAAGAATTTAAAAAAAAACTGGGCTTTCATACTTTTGCACAGCTGACCAGTCCATGCAAAGTGGGCATGCTTGACAGATTGTTGGTTTTGGAAAGTTACAAAAATTGTCAGTCACATCCTCCTTTTTGATGCTCCAAGCAGTGCTTTGGTTAAACCATACTGACCCCTTTATGCTCTGCACAACCTGGGTGGAGGGGAGGTTCCTGTGTATGATGGGACATCAATTACAAGTTATGTCATGTTATTAGTTATGTTTCTTCACATACATTTCAAGCCTTCTTCCTTTCAGTATATATCTTGTCTTACTTTCTTACTTACATCTGATTCATTTCAGACAGCAAATTCAGAACTTTATTAACTTGTGAGAAAACGTGTCAATTTTAACTGTTTCTAAAAGTAATACTGCTGAAATTATAGCCTATTAGCAACAAAAAAGATGAGCTAGATATTATATTTCCTGTTGTGCCTCTAACTAACTAAAGGAAACAGTCCCCTTATTACGTTTTGAGTCTGACAACGTTCATTTGTATTTTTTCTTCTGCTTTGTTTTCTTTGGTAAATGAACTGTGCTATCTGTCCTGCACTGCATATCTGCATTACTGATTTAATCCAGCTGCTGGTAAGATTTGCCAAATTGATCTCTGCTTCCTCTGCCATTGACTGCTGCGGTTCCACTAGTTTACCTGCTTTAATGTAATATCTCATTTAATATTAAATTCCCCAAATCACTAGACAAGGGCAGGCAATGTTCAGGTTAATTAAACATAGAGAATATAACAGCTTTAAGCTGTGTGGGCTCTGAGGAAAGTTTTTTGAGAAATAATTTATCACACATTTTTTGTGTGCTTCTAAATAATTGACACAGGGCTTTGGCAGCAGGTGAATTGTTGACCCTTAGCTTACAGAGTGTAAATAACTAAAGGACAAACCCCCTGCTCCTGTGGTTGCATTTACGGCATTTAGTAAAGTATTCTGTATTTGTGGCAGCACACAGTGTGTTGTTCCTTGGATTGAACCAGACACTTAATCTGCGTGTTGGATTGTGTTTCATGGTGATCCAGCAAGAAAATCAGCTTGACTAACTGTTCAGACCATGAATTTTATATCACGTAATGATGAGATCTCTCTTGTTTCACAAGGCCGAGGCCTTTTCATTTCAATTCCAACTAGCGCCCTTTTTGCACAACGTGCAGGTAACAACGCTCTTATCCAGCGTTCCATCAAGACGTTTTTTAAAGTAAAAATTAACCCTGAATGAGCCAAGTGAAGCGTTTTCATCATCCATGTTTGTTTTACTGGATGTCTCGTGTGTATCTACTTTACAGGTACCAGAAACAAGTGAATACAAAGGTTCCAGCTCGAAAATATCTGATATTATTCTAAAATTATAATATGCGATTAATTAGCATTAACAATTTTAACTTGTTAATTCTCTTCTAATTAATTAATCAAAATCAACGTGTTGAAGTCCCAGCCCTAATTTTAATATTATATGTAACCTGCTCTGATTATCTGTTTGCAATGGTACTTCTACTTCCTGCTTGTGATTACATCAGATTGTTCACACATGCCCACAAATGGTTTTGTAGTCTTTGTTGCTAAGGTTGTTAATGTGTTGGTCACATTGCCCACTAGGATATTTCATAGCGGGTTCGGGCTCGAACATGTATGGATGATGAATGCATGAAATCTGATTTGTTTACTAAGCTTTCAGAGCTGTCGGAAGTCTGCTGATGGGAACAATCAGAACAGAGTGGGCTTGTTGGGGAAGGGGTCTTAAAAAGACAGTATCTAAAACAGCCCAGAATATAAATAGAGACCTGGAAATGTGCATGATATACCCCCTTTACAAAACATTTTCTTGCTTTCTATGTTGAATTAATAACACCTTCCTTATATAATATGCTAAATAAATCTACAGGAAACATCTACAGGTTGCTTTTGTATGGCTGTGCGTGTGTCTAATTCTAACTTAGAGTGTATCAAGGGTCTAGTGTCTCTACCAAGCCCTCCAAATAAAAGGCCCTTGACCTGCTCCATATTGAGAGGTCCATGGCTTCATTGTGTGACAGTGTAAGTGAGTTAACGCTCCATTACGATTCATTAGAGCCTCCAGTTGGACATATTGTCCCGAGTGCAATGAGCCGCGCCAGTGGGGTCCACTGCTCTCCACTGGCACGTGCCGTCCCTCACCCTGCTTTCTGCTTGTACACAATGGATGAGCAATCACCAATCTTTCTCTTATTCTCCCTCTCACGTTCATTCATCAATTGCTATCACTGCTTTGACACGTCACCCTGATCTTAGCTGATTTATTCCTTTCTTCACCCGTTCCACCCCCATCTTCTTTGCCTCTGCCACTCTTGGGATATTGCAAAGTGACCAATGACATCCCACTGCAACCGTTGCTATGGTGATGGGTGACAGCGGGGAAACACCACCCAAGATGAATGGACCGTAAAAGTGGGAGGACAGTGTTAAGGGGGTTTGCAGAGAGGAAAGAGCCTGGCTAGCCCATAGACTGGGTGGATAAATAAAAAAAAAAGGGAAAAGGAAGGGCAATAGCAGGTATGTGAAATATTTCTTTGTGCAATGATCATCCCTGATCATTTGATATTCATATCAAATAATAATCCCTCTTCTATTTTACTGTACACAGTCCGTGAAAGACGAAAAAAACAAGAGTTCAATGTAATCAGCAGGCAGTTATAAATGCCTCATCCGCTTTCAGCCTGACAAGCCATTGTGGAATAGCAGCTGTGCACTACAAATGTCTGTGAACATGATTGACCATTAGCTAAATCTAAGAATGCTCTATTTTCAGCCATAAAAGAACAATTATCATATAGCTGAGCTGAGAAGGTTTCTGCTCACGTTTTATGAGTTTTTCGAGGTGACATTTGAACATATGTTTGGTTGCTTTTCAATCTCGGACATGCTGTATAAGTCTGGTTAGCGAAAGTGAACACCACAGCTGCATAATGTGTGGGAAAATATGCTGTGCATGTGAAAATCTTTTAATCAAGAATATGTCTGTTCTCCGGGCCATCCTGAAAGGCCTCCAGTTGATATGTAAAATCTGTTAACCGTACACTATATGTATGGTGAATATACACATAGTTTTAGTCTATTAGCTCTGTGTGGATTGCTATGTGTTACATGTTAGCTGTAAATTATCATCATCTCAGTCATTGCAGTAGCAGACTGCTCTTCCATTTTTTTCTGTTTTGTCTCATTTCTATGAAGTTAAATATCTCATCTGAACTCATATTGAATACCCAACCAGTACAACTTATGTTAATATGTTTTTTGTTTGATCCACACAAGTTGTGATTCTTCTTTCATGAAAAAAGGCTTTGTGACATTAACTGCTCACAATGATCTTCCTGTATTTCTCTGGTGGAGGGCAACTCTCCCATTAAGTTCAAATCAAATCCATTTTAAATTCAAAGGGATTTATTGGCATGAAGGTTTCAAGAACAATGTTGCCAAAGCTTCAAAGTACATTGTGTGATTCCTTAGTGATTTCTAGTGATTCCACCTTGTTAGTCACATATGATTTTATCAATTTAAATAGGTTTTAATTAAGTGTCCTCTGGTCTTCATCTAAGTGTCTGTCTCTTTAATTTTCCTTTTCTGTCTCTGTCAACACCAATATTATGTGTAAGCGATTACTCACGGGAAGCCACGAGAAATGACAGCACTTTTCTCATGGGAACAGCCCTGTCATATGTCATCATGTCATAGTATGGTATGGAAACCTCTGTGGACAAATGCAGCATATTTCTGTGTGTGTGTGCATAAAGTATGTGAGTGCCTCTGTGCAGAGAAAATCCTCTTTCCTCCTGTAGACAGCAGTTCTGAGTATGTCCAATGAGCGAAGCAAGCATATGTATGCTGCAGTCATTAATCACACACGCAGACACACTTTTTGAATAGCAAGGCAAGATAACCGTGTTTACTCACTAATAAAACGCTAACACATATCACAAATATGTAATTGAGCCTATTATACTGTTAAGGAAGAGTGCTATCATCCTCATTTAATGTTTTTTTTTTTTTGGATTCATTATGCCAATTAACTTTCTAACCATGTAGTCCACAACAGGACTGCCAACTGAGCATCTCTTCTATATGAAAAGCACACCCTGAGGCATTCAGGCTGGATCAATACCATCACTTAAAGTCAGTGGAATGAAAAATACAGTTTCAGTTTCTAATCCTCAGTCCCTTAAGCATTAACTTATCAATTCTTGTTACATATGGAATATGATTCATGAAAATATTTTTTTTTGCATTTTATATTAAAACCCCTCTTCTGTTCTCCTACTGCAAAATGTTGAAATATTTTTGATGACTCACAACAGAATAAACACTAATAATATGAATAGACGTTTTTCTACATATATCGTCATATTGCACAGATCTGTGTGTGTTCGTTTCACACTGTATTTGCAAAGTCATGACCACTTTGAGCAAATCAGCCACGTCTGTAGGATTTTATTTAAATCCTTTAATCAAATTCTGCCTACCAGTTCAGTTTCACTTGGGAATATATCATGTATATCACTGAGGCTGAATATGAGTCCATCATTTTTGCAGCTGAAAAGAATTTGTTGTTGTGTTGTACATATGTTTGTCTCTCACCTCTACCTGATATGGTTGTTTCTCTGTTATTTTTATTTGACTACCATCTGAACACTTAATGTCGCATCATTATTTTTGTTTAGTTTTTTCTCATTAGACAAAGCCATCCTCAGAAATAACTCGTATGACCTACTAGGTAGGAGAAAGGTTGCTAAGAGGACAACACATTCCTTTATGGAGAGATGAGGGGAGAGAGATGAACATGGGGGGAGGAGTACAAAAACAGTGTGAGCATGCCCAGCTGATGCATTTGCCATTTTCTGTGTGTGTGTGTGTGTTACATAAGCTAGTGTGCATGGATGGTAGAGGAATATACAGCGCTGTGGTTGATTTTAATTTTAGTTTGCTTCTCTATTTATCCTTCTGCTTCTGTTCGTACACCTGTACCCAGAGACAGGTGTACCCTGGAAACACATAATATAGCAACACTTTCTCATGAAGTAAAACATGAAGTAAACTTGATGAGGCGAATAAAATAAATTTAAAAAATAAATAAATAAATGATTGATGCTTTACTGATTTCTGAGAGAGTTTAGCTGTGGATTGCGCAAAGGGAGATGTAACATAAATTTAGGAAGAACATATTAACATCATTTTCATTTGTGTTATGTACATTATTGCAAAGACATAGAGAGAATGTTGTTCTCTTGGTGTTTTTACTTGCGTGTTTTAAGTTGAGATCCCTGCATTTACAGTGCATTTACCAGACATTACTGAGACTAGCAAAGGCTGTGAAAATGTCAGTGAGCATTGGGTCAAGAGGTGGTCCCAATCAGGAGGGATGGGGGATGTGTGGGTGATGGAGACTGTTGTAGGACATTAAAAAAATCCCTAAAGAGTAGAGAGAGTGTCTTGTTATTTCAAAGGTGGGCAGGGATTTGGCGCTCTGTTTGGATTTATGGCAGTAACATCGCCTACACACTTTATTCAAACTCATTTTAACAACAGCTTTGAGAGGTTTGAGCTCTCATTCTTTCCTTCTATGGGCATTGATGCCCCCATTTAAAACGCTTCCAAGATGAATCACCTCAACAAATCCTTTTTTACTGGACTCCCTTTCACTCGCCTCTAACCATCTATAGCTGGGCCACTTCCTAGAATAGCCCTCCATGCCCTACATTTTTATGGATACCATCAGTAATCATGTTTATTCCTCAGTGAAGACAACACCAGTTATAATACAGCGGGATATTAAAAGCACCAGATGTCAGTTAAAGTTTAATCAGTGCTTTAACAAGGCCTTATCACCATCAAGCCCAGTCAATCAGTCAGTCCATCTGAGCTGGTCTCCACATCATTGCACGCACTTGTTCTAATTCAAAACAAATTACAGCAAAGAGACAATGTATTAGCATGATTAACTAGTGTCATAAAGGGAGTCAAGATGGTAAATAGTAGGCTGCTAGTAAATAGTAAATAGTATGAGCGGTCCCCACTCATTGAAGGGTAAGGTTGCTGGGTTTTTTTTTGATCATTGCAGTATATGTCTTTGGCCAGCCATCTTTTCATCTGTTTGTGAGTAGTGAAGAACTGGGCCCAAGTAGCCTGACACTGTAGACTTAATGCCATCAACAATGGATGAGTGGACAGACAAAGTGCTGAGGTATGTTAGCCAGCCTATTTTTCTCTGCCTCGGTCCTCAGTTGTGATAATTCTGTTTATGGCATTCGGAAAGCAATCAGTGAAACGTGTTTTTATCCTTACTATCTGTCTTATCTATTGGGTTCAGTGATGTAGTAGGCAGCACATTTACAAGGTCTATAACAAGGCTTGAAATACTAATGAAGTTCCTTTCTTCCTTCTTCCCCTCCCATCTAACTCCTGTAGGTAGCGGTGTTGCAGCAGAAGGATGCCGCTGGTGAAACGCACCATTGAGCCCAGGCACCTGTGCCACACAGTGCTGCCAAGGAACATCAAGAATGAGCTGGAGTGTGTGACTAACATCTCCTTGGCCAATGTTATCCGCCAGCTCAGCAGCCTCAGTGAGTAGCGGAGACACACACACACACACACACACACACACACACACACACAGACAGATATTCTCTCATACATTTATTTAAACAGATACACACAGTACACATACTGCTCATTATAAGTTGATTACCTGATTACCTTTATTATTCTGCATCTTACTCTGATATCACAGTGTCCTGGGTTGTTCCAGTCACCTCTGAAACAGTTTTGAACAGGGTTTTTTTTTGTGTTTCTATAAAGGGAGTTTTACTTTATCTTTTGAAAACAAACAGACTTGTTGTAGACTGCTAGTAATGCTGTTATACAACTCAAAGTTATATCAAATATAACTAAAAAAAAATTTGCCTAAGAGAGATGTCACTTTGAAGAAGTTGGATTAACATTAGAATGAATTAATAACTTAATAAAGGTTTGGGGAAAATAATGTGTGTGTGTGTGTGTGTGTGTGTGTGTTGCAGGTAAATATGCAGAAGACCTGTTTGGAGAGCTGTTCAATGAGGCCCACACCTTCTCTTTCCGGGTCAACTCCCTGCAGGAGCGTGTGGACCGCCTCTCCATCAGCGTCACACAGCTGGACCCCAAAGAGGAAGAATGTGAGTACTGTAACCACACACACAGACACTTTCTTTTAATCTTTTTTCCTTTACTTCTCCAGTTTCCATCTGTGTTACTGCACAATATTGGATGGGCACTTGGAGCTCGTCAGTCCCCACCTCCCAGTGTTAATGGCTGTTATTAGAGGAACAGGAAGCTATGAGACTGTGTCATCTTTCACCTCCAGTAGTACAAACCCCAGCCTCTATTAGAAACATACTGCCAGAGTTTCACTTTGGCTGGATGCTCGTTTACCCACTAAAGCGATTCTCTTTGGGAAAAGAAATTGGATCTATGGTCAGGCTGTATCTGTTGTGAGCAATAATAAAAATAAAAGTGAAACTCAAAGGGACTGTCAAGTAAGCTAGGTTATCCTGAGAGAGAAGAGGCAAGATGAGAGGTTAGTGCAGCTGGAGGAGAGTGCAGTGGGTGCAAAGTAAAAAATAAGAGAGAATCACAGCAGTGTAATACCATGCTCCAAGGCACCGTATCGATTTCCCATGGACCAGCGGTGTGTTTACAACTTTGCACAATGCTACTCTAACTGCTTGCTTGTCATTGACACAGAGACAGTAAAACGTTTGCTGGGTTGTACTTGCACAGTTTATGACTTTTCTGTGAATGCAAGCAAAGCCTTTAGTACGTTTTTACAAAGAAATTAATTCACATTCAGTTTTTTAAGTTAGTTTTTGCAAAATCACATATTGTAGCCACACTAATTGAATAATTGTGGATTTGATCTTATTGTGGGTGTGATCTTATTGTCTGTTGTGCAGCGTGTCCATGTTATCCTGTAGAGGGTGAAGGGCACACACCCACTGACATACTCTTTCTCACTATCTGCTGAGATTAACATATTAATATTTATCTAATTAACTACACATACGTAAGTACTATGGGTAAAACCCAAGTAAAAAAAATATATATTTTGGCTGAAGGCTACTTGTTCATATTTCTGTCACGTTCTGGAGTTGATTGTGAGTGGTTGTGTACGTCTGCATGTGTGCACGTGGTCCTAGGCTTTATCTTTCATCATAATTTTGCCTGGCTTTTCCTTTAGCCTGGAGTATTGGCTTGAGAGACAGCGGATAAGGATCAGCTCAGTTGCAGTTTAAGTGTGTGTTGGTCTGGGGGTGGTGTTGGGGGAAGTCAGAGTGGTGGAGAGTAAGAAAGATGGAAGGATAGAGGGATGCGTGTGTAATACAGGGCACTGCAGCAAAAGCAGTGGAGTGTAAAAGGATTGTACTGCAGAATGTGCTGGGCCAGGTTTAAATGGCCTCCTCTGCAGGTTACACAGATTCCCCACTCAGTTCAACTCCTCCACACTCATTTATAACCACATTAAGTTTTCTTATATATGGAAAAGACTCCACTCTACTCCATTTTCCTTTCTTTCTCATTGTTTGGTGAGGATTTGTGAAAGCAAGAGACTTTAATAACAAAGTAGTTTAGCAGTATGTGTTGACTGCTTATGAAGAAACAAAATGTGACAGTAGTGGGAGGGTTTACTAAGGGATTTGTTTTCCGTAAATGCCACTCTACATCCCCCATACACACTCTAGTTTTACACTCTCAAATACACACCACTGTTTAAAATATATGCTTTTAGCTCAAGCTAAAATCTATGACTTGCCTTGTAATTGTCTGTGTGGGTCTGTGGTCGGCATAAGAGGAGGAGGAGTGAAGGAGAGGGGAATGAATGCAGGCAGGGATGGACCATAAATCAGGACTGTAGAGGGATGAAGATAGGAGGATGGGGGTCGGGTAGGATGGAAGAGAGTGGAGCACACAATAAGTATTTTATAGATACTGCCACAAAACCTCTTCTAGCTTCTTTGAAGTTCTTTTGACACCCTTCACAACCTATTCAAACCAGGTTACTAACTAACAGTTACACTATTGTACTTGCTCCAATGTAATTTCGTGGCAGCAAATTGCTACAGTTCAGTTTTATATTTGTAATTTACATTTGTAGGCGGTTATAGGGGTGGGCAACATTGAAATTAAATTAATAGTGTGATAATTACAGCAGACCAGTAGGGTCTGAGACCACATTCACTTGATTATGAAAGTGGTCTCAATTATTATTAGAAGTGGAGCTGCTGAAATTCTAATTAATAATATATTTCAACTTTAACAAATGTCTAGCACCATTCAATGCAACAGAGGTAGTGTGTAGATTTGATGATCATTTGTAAATACTGTAGTTTTATGTGCTGTATGTCCAAGTGCTTCCAAATTTTTAAGCTATTTACTTTATACATATACATGTTAACTTTTGTCTCTGTCACATGAAAAATTTATTTTTTTTAATTTTTAATTTTTTTTCTAATTAACAAAAATAGCCCTATTTTTTGATGCAATGGGTTTTTTAATGATTTATAAAGCTCAAGAAGAAGAAGAATTTTCTCAATGCATAAAGAAATATTTAATCCATGAGTTTATCTAACAAATTAAAACATCAAAGATTAGAGAAAACTGAAAGTAAAAGGTTTTTATTGGGCATCAACACTAAGACTATTAGCTGTGCTTATCACTAAAGGGCTATATTTAAACATACCTTTATATATTAGACATGCTGTATGGTGACAAATGGCAATCAATCAGGGTTTTTGTACTTCTCCTAATCATCTGATAAATGCATCTTAGCTCTGTTTGGTCACTTACACAGATGTGATACATTAGTAAACTTCCAGGATTCACATCGAAGTGTATTATGTTTTATCAGTGCAAAGGACACTGAATGTAAGATGGTGGACAACATGAAAGACGTTTCGTTGAAGGTCGGCTAGATGTGAGATGGAGAGATGGCCAGAGTGATGTATGCAGTGTCACTGGCGGTGCAGTGGTTGAGGTCAAAAGTGCTTTATCACAAATTTATGCACGTTTAATCGGTTACACACACACACTCACCTTGCCCCCACCCTACCTACTCTTAAGCCTTTAAAGGGTATTGCCCCTCACTTTGACCTTTAGGCCTTGTTCTCCACTCCCCTTCTCCTTTTCTCTGCTGACCACTAACTCCCCCTCCTAAACCTTCTCTGTCTTTGTTGTCCTCTCCAGCCCTCTCTCATCTCTCTGATTGATCTCTGCTCTCCCTCCATCTTGCATGGATGCTATTTGTGTGCTGTCAGGCTCTCTTCCCTTATCACTCTAGCCAGCCAAACTAATGGCCTGTATCCCCTTTTTAATGGCACCGTTATATCACAGCACTGGCTGTGGGCCATTATGGAAGGCCACAGAAGCCACTGCGAGTCCCCCTGGCCTCTAACTGTTTCTTTATGTTCTCAATAGTCTTTCTCTGCTTCCCTCTTGTCTCTCCCTCTCCACATCTAGTAAGATTCTTTTCATTGCCATTTTTTTCTATGAATATCTCACATGATATCTTGATCTATCAGTGTTTATGATCTCTGCTTTCCTTTGATTTTGTTTTTTTCTGCTTGTTAACCCTCCTTCATTCTTTTTTCCTCTGATATTTGTTTCACTCCTATCCTTATCCCCCCCTTCATCTTTCTCTATCTCTCTCTATTAAGGTCTATTGAGATTTACTTTACTGGCATGACTGTTAAAACATTCACCAAAATAGTATCTGTATGTAAAAGGTATACAGACAAAGTGTCTCTGTTTCTCTGATACTCCTATATGCTATTTAGTATCTTTGTCTTCCTCTGTGATTAGACTGGAAACACTCCAATGGTGAGATTTGAAGGCACTATTAGAGGTATACACACATCTCAGAGAGTCCCAGCAGAAGCTTCATACAGTACATTTTCCCTTTTACGCATTAGGTTAGGCATATAGTTCAGCGATATGGATAAAATCATCATGGTCTATGTCACATTATGCAATGTCAATCAATACATATATTGTGAAATACATTTCACAAAACGATTAAAATGATTAAACCATTCATGGGTAAAGTACGGTTAATGCAGCCTGACAAATCAAGGTAACAAATCTGTCATGTCGACTAAGATAATTCTTCCAAAAGCATCATTCAGAAAACACTGATAAAAGCCTTGAGAAGTCCAAACCAAAATGATGAGGAGTTGCACACAGTTCATCTCAATCTTTACTGCACTGCAATAACTCATAACACAACTGTGAATACTAATACAATGTCCGAACAGTGAATGCAGACAGAGGGCATGTACTCCGTGCATTTTAAGTTCTTCTCACTTTTAAACAATCTCTGAGCAACAGCAGGTGGCTTATCTTGTTTACTCTCACAGAACGGCGGTGATTTACAGGGTTTGTCAATTCAAGGGGGAGTGCTAGATATGAGACAAAATGAAAGACAGAGGACAAACAATAAGACAAGCTTACGAGAAGGGAAGGATGGAAAAGAGCTGGTGCATGAACTGACTCGGAAAGAGGAAAGGGTGATTTAGGGCTGCATAAGGAAGCACGCAGGAGGGGAAATATATATAGGACAACATTTGCATCAGAGTAGAACAGGAGAGAGAGAGAGAGAGACTTGCCTTGCATGTAACAAAAACAGCTTGGCCTATGCCTGTTATTATCTACAGTGTCTGTGTGTAGGACTGCATTTCTATGAGGCACCAGGTGAAAAGAGGGAAGAGGGAAAACATAATGTTCCTGAAACTTTGAGGAAAGCTGAAGGAGACAGATGTGTGAGTGACACAAACTTCAAACCTCACCTCTCTTTGGTTGAGGAAGATTTAGCTAGATGCTATCTGTGTTACAGAAAGATGTGAGCGAGAGAGAGAGATAAACTATCCAACACTCGCTTACTGATAACAACCTTCACAGGCTGGGATCAAAGGCTGCACCTGGTGCTACTCAACCTGACACACACACACACATTTAAAGCTACTAACTCATTCACGCACAAACACACATACACTCACATTTTTCTCATTAGCTAAATGTCTTCTCTAAATGGGTGTAATTGGTAGTTCAGCTGAATAAGTGACATTTTATAATTAGAACATCATGTTAAGATATCCATGTGCGTGTGTCTGCCCACATTGATTAGTGCAGTGTGCCCCTCAGTGTTACTTGGCAGAGGTTTATAGCTGCCCCACTCTACATCAAATGCACCCTGACACACACTTCTATGTCGCCTCTCTCTTGTTTGTCACTTTTGCACCTACTTGTCGCACCATCTGACAGCCCTCGGCCCCCTGCTCTCTGTAAATGCATCGGGGCAGCAGGGCACAGTGCTCTTGCTCAACTTAAAGCACTCAGCAAAACCAAATTGACACTCATGCACTGGCTACTTCTGGCCCTGGCAGGGTGTTATGCGTCCACTCTGAAGCTCTGTTCTGTTGTTTAATATGCTGTTTGAAAGAAGTGAGAAGTCTGTAAGCAGTGAGTGTTGGCATCAGCTCCCTGCTGGTGCACCTTCACCCTGACCTCACTGTGGAAAGGGGGGCAAGGCAAAAAGAGAACAGCCCTCCAGGGATCACTTTAATGTTTATATCTCCTTTACCACATCCCTTACCCTCTCTAATCTTCTCAATTTGGGAAACTACTAAAGTAAAATTTACTTCAACTTCTTAGATCTCACTATTACTCCTGCTTATCCCTGGCATTTCTCTCTTCTGTGATCCCACTGGGCAGCGTAATTATTATGCCACCGGGGATATGTCTTTGATTTTTTTTTTTTTTCTTTTTTGCCTTCTTATGTTTTGTCACATCTTATGTTGCTGATATAGAAACTGAAGTTTGCTTCATCACACTCCCTGATACAAACATGAATTAACTAAAGGATTGTTTTAATCAAACATTCAGGTTAGCCAAACTTAATTGGAAGAGAAAACTAAGGCAAATAATAGTTAGTTATTACCCAAACAGTCTGTTGTCATCATCCATCAAAGTTTACATACTGTAAGTTCCTGTTTCAACCTCTACTATAGATAATCTGGCTAAATCATTCTCCATCATCATTCATCTGACCTCCTCATGTTTTATTTCCTTAATTGTTAAACTTTGTGGTTGCAATGTGTTCCCAGATTTAGTTCCCTGAATTAATAATTCTAAATAATAGACTGAATCATGCTTTAAATGTTCATGCTACTTAAAAGTTTCAACACTAAATAAATAACTAAAAACAAGTAAGGTTATGGCTGTAAATATGTGCAGCCTCCACTACTCTACATCAGTACATAGCAGCAGGTTGGATCTTGACTACCTGTATTGCTGTATAAGTGAATCCAATTACATACTCTTTTTAGTAAAGCATGAAGAAGAAAAATGCATGTGGAGCAATACCAGTGGGAAGGACACATGGCAAGTACTTCTATTTGTGAGAAAATTAATGTTAATTTTAAACCATAACACTACAAATATCACAGGCGTGGGACATTTTGGTTTTAGTTTAGCACAAGACAATATACTGTACTGTGTTTGCTGGCTAAACAGCTATGGATTTTTTTGTGCAGTTTTTTTGCACTAATCCACCCTCAGATCAGGTTTCTGCGCCTCTCTCATGTGATACGTGACTCATGCCATGTTTTTTTCTCATAAAATCACACTGTATGTTTCTATCTGTCTTTGTCGTCTCTCCCGTGCTCCTCTTCACCACTCCTCTCCTCTTTATTTCTGTCCCATGTTTCCATTACCCTGTCTCAGTTTTATTTTCTCCCTCTTGCCATTCTCTGGTCTCCTTTCTGTCTCCCATAGTGTTACTTACCAAACCTTGGCTCACTTACAGTGTTTGTTAATAGTGACACTTCTGTGCCTCAGGTGGCTGGCCCTTTTCTACAGTCTGCAGAAGTCATTATCCAGCTATAATGCTGCAACGCAGAATATCGGGTAGCTGGTATTTTCAGGGCCTTTGTACAGTAAATGACTGTTTATCCCATTTTGACCTTGATTACTGTATTTTTGTGGTTATACTGTAGTTTAAGTATTGTATTCTACACTATCATATTGTTTAGTGTGTGTGTGTGGTCGAAAGACTAATAACAGAGGACTATAACAATACTTTTTTCTGTATGCCACATGACTTTTTCAGTCTTCCCCTGGGCAGCAGTAAAGTGTATCCATTTGTCACTCCCTCATGTATAATTCAAATCTGGCTGCAACGCTCTGGATTTCTGTCCAAGACTTGTTGTTTCTACCCGGCCGAACCACATTGAGGGTTAGCATTTGCGTGGTTTGTTTTTCTCTTACCCTCAGCAATTTCTCCAACTTGTCTTTCTGAGAGTTTCAGCTGTGCCACATTGATTTTACTCTGTTATTCTTCTGCCCGTCGGAAATGTCAGCTGTTGCTCTATGAAAGAAGGTCAATTATTCCCAAAGCCGCTGACAGACGACCTTAGCTTACCTTATCTTAGCTAAACCAAACTATCATTGAAGATTTTGCTTTTGGGGGGGTAGAAATTAGCAAATTAGGACAACAATATAGCGCTAGCCCAAGGGAGGATGATTAGTGGCTTCTAATAGGTTTAGTGCTCCATAATGTTGAATGTGACTGCTTGAGTGATGATGTCAGTGTCGATTTTGATGACAATAATAACGAGATGGAGGCAAATGGTAATCATTGTGTTCGTCACAGACATAAGAAAGATGAAGAGTCTGTTGGTTGATGAATGTGACGAATGATAATAACCCTCAATCTTCTCCTCTGTTTCCCCTTTCTCTCCATCTTTCCTCAGTGTCTCTTCAGGACATTACTATGAGGAAGGCTTTCAGGAGTTCCACTATTCAGGACCAGCAGCTGTTTGACCGCAAATCGCTGCCCATCCCACTGCAGGAGACCTTCCAGGCCTGCGAGCAGCCGCCGCCTCTCAACATCCTCTCACCCTACAGGTCTGAATCCACGTGTTTCTCTATCTAAGGCTGTCCTGCAAAGACATTTTCAGGAAATGCTCAAGAGTTTACTGGATATTATTGCGCTATTTATTTTAGAAAAACACATTTTGGGCAGTTTTCATAGTACACATTTAGCAACTGATTCTGAAAGTGGGATTTCTGATTAAGGAGTTTTTCTATTGTTCCATTTTTATTAGAATTTAGAAATCTTGAACAACTACAAGATTGTGTTTGAATGCAGCCTTTTCTGAGCCCAGAATCACTAACTACATCTACTTTTACATATATCTGTCTGTTTCCACTCTGGGGTACTCTGGAGAATGGGGAAAAAAACGGACACATTTGTGTTTTATTGCCGAACATTTGAGAGACAGATTGCACCCCAGTGTTTTATCACAAAAATACTTAAATTGCCTAAATTTCGGCTGTTATTTGGTCCATTTATTTGTATTATACTCTTGCCTGCCACTATAAAAGCTTTTATTAAGCACAGCAGTGTGTTATTGATGGTCACGATGATACACAGCACAAAATAGAAAAGGCATCCTGATCTTAAATAGCTGTAACCTGAAATGGAAAAAAGTTTGACTAGATGTAGAGTTTAGAGTATATAGATAAATGTTTGTGTGAATAACAGTTTGCATATTTTCAGACCCTCGCTTATGCACCTTTAAGAGCACCCAGACATGTTAGTATACTATTACAGGAATTTCTCTTGGCTATTAAGGTTGAGACGGGCAAGCAGAGCGATCAAGGGAGTCATCTGAAGCTGCATAATGCATAAAAAGCTCTGCTGGTCAACACCCCCTCCCTCTCTTTTATTTCTCTGCCTTGTCACCCTGCTTTCTCACTTTTTTTTTTTCCCTCTGACTCCATATTTTCTCCTCCTCCAGCATCTCACAGGACCTATCTCTGTCTAATAGTCTCACCATGACTGAGCCAGTTGGACGAGGTTACAGGCCGAATACAATGTCTTTATTGTGTGTGTGTCTGTGTGTGTGTATGAACACATGCACAGGCACTCTAGAGGGACAGGTGCAGGTGTAGGCTGTGGTATTTAAATTTGCCATGGGTGTGTTTTTGACCAAGCGAGAGGTGGGTGTCTGACTCACTGACTTTATTTGCTAATTTTATTCTAAATGTCTTGTTGTGTGCGGACCAACAAGACATTTGCAGTAGAATTAGATATAAAAACCATGTTCATTGTAAGTCTAAAGGTCAGTCCCTAGACTCGCTGGACTAGCTTTCACCTCTCCCTTGATAACAACTGATGTGTTTTAGCTATGTGTTATAGAGGACAGTGGACAGAGAATGTATATATATTAATCTTAAAATGGACAGAGCTGTATAAGAGCACATAGTACAGCGATCCATCCCTGTATATATATATATATATATATATATATATATATATATATAAACATTTAAATGCGACATATTCTGCATTTTCTTTGTAGCCCAGAACTAAAATGAATTATAGCTTCCAGAATTGATTTGAACAGCATGGATCAGCTGATTGAGCAGTGATTTCAAGATTTCATTGTCATGATTCACAATTTAAAATACTGCCTTCATTTTTAGTCGCTTCCCTGTTAATTCTCTCCCTCTTTCTACCTCATCCCTCTGCTTGCTTTTACTCTCTCCTCATTTTCTCCTCTCCTCTTCCCTCTCCTCTTCACACATCACACCAGGAGGCTTCCTGGGACACATCCCCAGGCTGTTATGTCTCAGATACACTCTGAGCACAGCTGCTATGCTCTCTCTCTTTCATACTCTCAAGCAAACACACACAAACACACCCCTCAAATATACACAGAGCAACTACCATGCATAATGATTTACACAAACACTCAAATACTCAATACAAATACTACAGCAAACACATGCCACACGTCGCAGTAGCTCTCTCTTCACCCTTGCCTTATCCCGTTGTTGAATTCTATTTTCTTTCCCTTGTTGTGTTGCATATAATTAAACTTTCTGCTCTTCCTTTTGAAGCTTTTCCTTTTCATGTTCAGTGTTCTTGCTCTTATCAGTGTTGTTGTCAAATAATTGTCTCCCATAGCGTGGATGACTCTTGAGTGGCATTTAAGTTAGGACCACTGAATGGTTAGAATCCACCAAATAGTTATTGGTAATGACTTTGAATGGAGACCTGAAATACTCTTTTACATGGATTTCAACCCTGTCTAGAAATGTATTTGCAAATGACTGATAGTTAGAGGAGATGTAGTTACTAAGTTGATTTGCATAAAATATTTATAGTATGTTTTTACTAGTTTGCAGAAAATAAGCTTAAGAAGAGAGGTCATTCAATTTACTACTGTTACCTTGCTTATCCAGCCATATATAGACTACATTCATATATAGACCCTGACTAATGAGTCCTCCTAAATAAATTTCCAGGGGGCCAAAAATTTTACGTGCATTTCCACTGTAGTTATAGTTAGGAGATAGTTTGATCATCATCAGTTATAAACAATGTACATGGAGAAAGACATTTAGAAATCACCAAAAGGTAAGACACAGACATCAGCAGGGAAATTGCAAGACCTTTCCCAATACAGATATTAAATTATATTTTTGGACAGCATGTATGGGCATTCGTGTATGATAATTTCCTTGTCAAAAGAGACCTTTGATATGATAACTACCTGCGTCTGTCATGTTTCCCCTAGTGACCATGAACCACAAAGACGTCTGTAATGACAGTGAAGGAGGCAGAGAGAGCAGAGTTAAGAGGGAATGAAGGATAACGTAGGATGTTAGCTATTATTCATGACAAATGGTAAACAGATATGATTTCTTGAAGGAAAGCAGACTACAACAGGCAAGGGAAGGAAGACATGAACAAAAATATATCACAAAAGGTAAAATGAAGAGGAAAAAGCCTATTTTTTAGCAGTTTAGCACTCTCATCTGCCTATTATTTCTGTCAGGCTGAAATGATTATGGATTAGTCGTTTGGCACCTAATTTGATAATCAATGAATTGTTTGAGTTGCACAAATGCCAAATATTCTCTGGTTATGGCTTTTCATTTTTTATTAGTCTTACACTGAAGACATTACGTTAATCACCTTGGGAAATTGTGATGCTATTTTCCACCATTATATGACGCTTCATAGACCAAACAATCAATCAATTTATCAAGAAGATATTCAGCAAGTGAAACAATAATGAAACTAACTGTTAGTTACCCTTTTATTTGAGACAAAGTACTCATTTCAAAGTGAGATGTTTTGTAAGCCACATACTGTAACTAGTTTTAGAGAAAAGGAGTGAATTTAAGAATTCTTTAGAAGACCAATAAAAATGGCCTTTTTCCCCTTTTGTTCCAACAGGGACGATGGGAAGGAGGGTCTGAAGTTCTACACCAATCCTTCATACTTTTTTGACCTGTGGAGAGAGAAAATGCTGCAGGACACAGAAGACAAGCGGAAGGAGAGGCGGAAACAGAAGGTACGTGTGAGAAATAACAAGTGCAGGGTCCTCTTAGTGGACATTTTACTTTGAGGTGTTAGTGATGAGTACATGAACACAGAGTGAGGCTGAATAAGAGGTTTCCTGTAAGCTCCACAGATACAGATTGATGTGTGCTGCACGAATAGACTTGATAGATTCACAGACCTGGCTACATACCATGTAGCCTAATACATTAATTAGTCACCACTCATAGATTAATCAACTCATCCTCCAATCAGTCAACCCTCTTAGTTATTACTTGTGTGATCATTACATCCAATTAATACGAGCAGCTGCCGGTCACATGCCCCTGTTTCTCACACAGAGAGCACTGTGCATCATCTTTCTGCCTATGCACAACACACACACACACACACACACACACACACACACACACACACACACACACACACACACACACACACACACACAGCTTCATGAAAAAGATCTGTACTCACATGCAGCTCAGAGCAATGTCGAACTCTTAGTCATACATACAAACACACACTCTAATCAGCACTAGTTTGCATTTCCCTGCGTGGGAAGCAGGGTGTGCTCCACATTTTGCTCCCTCACAGTCAATCAAAGCTCATAAAAATCATATCTGAGGAATACGGATGGTGATATTACCAGTGAGGGATCATGTGAATGGAGAGAATGTAATTTGTTGGTTCTGAGGTTTTAATGATTGCCATAATGGTATAGAGGTTTTGCCAAAAAGATGATTGAGAGAGATTTACAATTTTTTTGTTTTTGCTAGTTTTGTATCCATCGCATTACATTAGCTCAGTAAAAAAAAATGCAGTTTGCATTTTTTTAATGTAAAACAGAAAGCTCATTTCCATCATTAGATAGACCTTATATTCTTCAGAGGTTTAGGTTAATATGACCTCTTGTAGCCGAAACTCATTCTAATGATTTCATTTTAATTAAAGCCCCGGGTGTGCTCAGCTTGTAAAGCTGTGTTCATTTCCCTCTTCACCACACTGGCATTTCGACAGACCCCATGGAAAGGCCTAGAAGATGTTCTCAGGGACCAGGATAGATTAGAGGAATTACACACACATATTTGTTGGTTTTTGCAATCATCATGGCTCAAAAGCAGTCTAAATGAGGATCTAGCAAATACAGTGTGGAGAGGTTATGTGTGTGTCGGTGTAAATCATACAGAATCAGGCATTGAGGAAAGGATGAGAAATAAGTTACACTATGTATACCCTTTGTACTATACCTTATTATGGTTATATGAACACAGACACACACACACTCAAACAGACACAAACACACAAAGGCATCAGTATGCAGTCAGATCCTTCTAAATGGACCATGATCTACCATGCGGCTTCAGTGTTGATGCTCTAACAGGCCCTGCCACCTGTCAGTCAGTGTGACTCTATCTGAGATCAACTTAGCTGCCAGCACATTTTGTGCTGTGACAGACAATGTTCCAGTTCTCTCTCACTTTTTCTCCTCCCTAATGTCTGTCTAGAGCCTTTTTTTAAATTTTATATTACTAATTATGACAATATTGTTGAAATTGATATCACAATGCTAAGAAAAATGTGCCCTATTATCAATGATTTCTCAACATAGATACATACATACAACATACATACTGAATGGCAAAATTCAAATCTTCTCCACAAAATGCAAACAAATAAGGAACATGAGGAAACAAGGCTAACACTGTCTATGCACAACTATAGCCTAAAAATAACTGCAGGTGCACATGCAAGGCAGCCAGGATTTTTAATGTACAAGATAATTAACCCGAAGACGCCTGACATGTTTAATAGAGATCTGGTGTCTTGTCTTAAGGGAGCTTTGTGTGTCTGACTCTTCAGTTTTCCAAATACATCAATCACCCCTTGAATCCACCAGGAAACCAGGAAAAAGGTTTTAGATGCCTTCCAGTGAAAGGCAAAAGCAATTGACTTATGCTGGTGAAAGTTCATGGGTTAAGGTCAAAGTTTCTTCTTACACTACAACTAATCAAATATTTAGCCCAGGGTGTTGATGTTGACGGACATTAGAGTGAGTCAAGTGGCGATGAGGAAATCCATTACACACATACAGTTAGAAGCAGAATAATGTAAGACAATGTCAAACTTTTTAAAACCCTGTTTTAAACAGAAGTACATGGATGGACTTCTTTCACTTCATTTATTCATTTAAAATATGTCCAGTTTCCTCATGTAAAGTGTTCTGTGCACTGTATCATAGATTATAGAGAATAGGGCTCATTTGTCAGGATTACAATTCAGAAGTATCTGATGTATCTCCTGGAGGAGGATGAGCAAATCAAAGAAATTCATGATGCAAAGTTAAAAGAAAGGGTTTTTTACAGTGTAAAACATGATTTAAAAGCCTATTTAAAAAAAAAACCAAAATAAAATATACACATTACCAATAGTAATAGATAATCTTAAACCGCATTTACACAATCACACACAGGTACACACAGATTAGCAGTGAGTGATAAATGAAAAGCAGCACAGGGCAGAGAGATTGCAACCTGCAGTGTCCTAATCTCATTAGCTCCTGTGTTAGCCTCGGTGGATTAGCAGTAGACTATGAGCTGAGCCAGTCAGAGGGAGACAGAGACAGTGAGAGGAAAGTCCCAGGCATTCACTAGAAAAGAAGCTAAAGAGACACAGAGAGAGAAAGTTGGCAAGAGAAGAGAAGAAAAAAGCATTGCCTCCTCTCTTTGAGATCAGTGTCTGAGTCCACACTATATCACTGTTTGTCTTTAGAGTCTGGATCCCCTGTGGAGAATCCCCTTTGGCTCAGCCTCTCCTCCTACTGTCTCATTATAGCACTCACGGACATCCTAATAGAATATATTGACATTAAAATTGCAGCCTTTCTTTCTTATTTGTCCTTTATCTAAAAGTGTCACTGCCAGTCCTTGTTAAAGCCAGTGGGTGCTTCGCAGCAGTAGTCTAAATCCTGCGTCGCCAACCTGGGGAGAAAATGATCCGTTGAACTTGTAGCTCCTTGGTGATTTACCACTGGGTCTAATGTCTCTGTAGCATTTTCATATATGATGTAATTCCTTTTGGAAGATAAATCTTGGTCTCACAGATAGATTATTTTGTCACAATATAGTCAGGTAGCTAAGTTGAGGACTTGGGAAGTTCTGGCAAGATGCCTAAAAACAACATTTAATATATACTGATGCTCATTTTAATACATTTATATTAACTGAAATATGGAGATATCTGTACATGTAGTGTAGTTCAAAATTAAACTGACTCTTCTAGGCACATATTTTTCACATAGCAACTACTCTGAAAGATGAATGACTTTGATCCAGACTGCAGTGGACGTTCAGAGTATTGGAGCTGCATATAAAGATTCTTTATTTGCTCAGACACAATAGATGTTTTGGCACCAACAGTCTGTTATTACAGGTAACACTGAAACATTGAAAGTAAGGCAAGACTGTGGTCTGGAGCTTGGGGCTTATTTATGTTTAGTGTGATTATAGCCAGCATTAGTAGACAGAGCATTTTTAGTAACACTCCCGTCTTCCACAAACCACATACAGTATGTGAACTGGCAAGAGTGGCTTGTACTAGAAGTAAGAATATAGGACTGAGAGCACTACATGTAGTTTTAACAGTTATATCTTGGATATATTTTCTGTTTTTATAAGAACAATTTTCATAAAAATAGTAATAATGTAGATTTTTTTTCTACGTTATTTGAAAACATCTGAACATGTGATATTTTGTAGTGTTTCTATTGGCCTGCTTTAGGATCTCTCTTCCTCTGTCTTCCATCCTGTCAACCTTTGCTTCTCAGTTTCTCTTCTAAATTTCAGTCTAACTCTGTCTAACTCTGTGCAGCTGGAAATGCCTTATCTTGTGTGTCCCAAGGGCCTTATAAGAGTCCTCTCTGAAACCCCTCCTCCCTTCCTCACTCCCCCAGAGGTAAGACCCCCCCCTCCCCTTGCCCCACCAGAGCATCTGCTCCCCATGCGGTAGCCTGCAGCCCTCCCTCTACCCCTTCTCACTGTGGTTTGCTCTAAAAACGTGAGCCCCCCTCTCAGATACTAACAACCCCTCCAGTATTTACCTTTCCTGACTGTATCCCAATTCTATACTAGATGTAGGAGACCAGGAGTCATTGACTTTGGATACCTTTCATCAGTAATCTTGCAAAAAGGGAAACTGATTTCCCTCTAAATCTAGTAGTTTTTATTCTAGCTTTTGAATTCTGACTAGGTGTCTGACTACATGTAGCTACTTAGTAGTATTTTTGACATAATAGCTGCTACCATGCAATTCCAACTGAAGGCTAAATGGGTAGATATTTTTTAAAAAGCCAAACCTAAAAACATTTGTAAAATTCAAAATAGAGCCAATGACAGCTGAAGACTTCAACTGCTGTTCACAGTGTGTTTTGACCATATCTGTCTGTTTACACCTTGATATCTAAGAATCAGGATAAGACACTATAAGAATAAGGAATTTGGGACCCAGCCAAGGAGCAGACTCTTCACTAACAGCAAGAGATCTCAGTTCAGTCATGTTTGGTTTCAATAAACTGCACATTGCTGCAGAGCCCTCTTCAGCTGACTTGTTTGGCTCACTGACATTGTTTTGGCGGTCACACTAACACCAATTTCTCTCTGTGTCAATTGGATTACTGCTAGAAATATTAGTTACAGATCTCAAAGGTACATGTACACATTTTTCTTGTCTGCTATGAAAAAGTATCAAGCACATTATTTGGTATTCCTGTGAGGCTTCATAATAATGCAGAATATCAGAATATTGCAATCTAACTGACTGCAGACCCACCATTTTCTAAATTCATTGGTGTTTTTAAACTGTCCAATGATCAGATGAACAGTAATTTCAGATAAATACTGTGGAAGCATGTACAACACAAATTGAATAGATGAGCAGCAGCAGTAATGTGTGTATTGTGTGAGGGGGTTGTGTTATTGTCAGCAGCAGTGTGGTCTATTGGCCATGAGCCTTTGCAGGCCTCCTATTGGGAGTTATTTACTCGGTAACTGCAGTTCTGCTGAGTCTGTCATATTGAACGTGCACACAAAACTACACACACACACACACACACACCTGCAGATATGCACAAAAAACTGCAAATACAGTACAAGTGTGTATGCACATATGCACAGAGACACATGCAATTGCATTCTGTACATAACAGGAATCTATAACTACTGTATTACACACACACAGACACACACACTGCTTACACAGCGACACTCTCTGCCAGCACCAGTTCATTCAGATGAAGGATGGCAATGGAGTAGAAGCACACAGCCCGCTGAAATTAGCTACATTTGTAAAAGCTGTGACACACACACACACACACACAGTCCCTGTTTCTCATTTTCTTTCCTACACAAATACAGTGTACCTCCCTCCCTCGTTTACTCTGTGATGTCCTGTTGGACAGATGGTTGTCTGGTGGCATTATGTGTTTGATTCTGGCTCTGTGTCCTTCTCCTTTTATTAACAATCTCTCCTTCCTGCCACTCCCTATTTGAATATAATGAAAATCAAAGTACCATAATAATAGTCTATAAACCCTAGATAAATACTGTAGTGTGATCACGTATTATTTTGCAAATGTGCTCATTAATGCTTATTTAAATATAGCCAAGACACTATAACTGCAAACCTCTCAGGAAGTCAGAGTTCAGGCAGAGTAAAATTTATCTTCCAAGTTATATGGCAGGTGAATTTTAAAGGCTCAGTACAGTTTGGGAAAATGACAACAAGTTAAAATATTTGACCTTCTGATGCAGCTCAGACAGCATTGTCAGGATGCATCGCTTACTCGTGTTTGGAATGAATGATATTCAGTTTGTCAGTCCAGATATATGGAAGTGCTGGAGGAGAGTATGAGGCAGATGCTTGTCTGGATGTGTGTGTGTGTGTGTGCTCGAGTGCAGACGCTTCCCTTTAGCCAATGCCTCATCGGAGATAATGGGCCATGATGAATCAGAACCTAATCAATGTGCATTACCATTAGGATTTATCCCCATGCTCGCTCTCAGCAGCCTGGCCACAGCAGTGGCAAAATCAACATCATTTAGCTAAAGCAGAGAAGATGCTGTCCACAACCCCTGATGTGTTGAATCAGCCACCAGTCATTTCATTTGAAGACTAGTTCACACACACAGAGTTATTTAATAAGCAGGGTAGGCTATCCTGGAGGATCTATGTGACATAAAAGAAGTCAATTAGTACTGATTTTAATGGTGAGTGCCAGTGTCGCAGGCTGGAAATGATAGGGTAAATAATACACCAACACATGCACACAGGTGTAGACACACATACACAATTTAGATGGTCAGTCTGCTACTTAAAATGGGATTGCAATAATTGTTTGATTCCTCAAAAGTGAGAAAACCAACTGTGGAAAACGGTTGTGTTTTTGTAAAGGCAGTTTGTAGAATGTGTAATACTGTATTTCACCCCTAGTGTACAAACAAATTCCAACACCAGAACCAACAATGAATTGATCTCACTAGCAGGTGTAGCCTGTGTAGCTGAAGCCTCATGTATCTTATTACTCTGTGCGACATTCTTCCTTTGTTGCCCCAAAAAAAAACACCTCAGTGAGACACATTGTTGTTGGGTGGCAAGTAGTATAAACAGAATCACCGCACATCTGTGGTGTCCACAGCTGTACATATAATATAACTGAGACTTTAGACATTGTTGGTTTGGTTCTTTTCTTTAGGTTGATAATGAAAAGATACAGAATGACACCGCCCTTATTCTTTAAGAAAAATGTGCTTATACATGTAAAAAAAAAAGTGTTTTTGTGTTATTATGTCAGGGTTGCATATTATTATGGTGATGTGAATGCATAAGGTGTTTCAGGATAACTAAACATTGACAAGGTGCTTTCATGTATACCAGTATGTATGTTTTGCATGTCATTTTTTTGCATGCTGTTGTTATAGGTTCAAAAGTTTTTCCCAACATGTAGAAATACACCTTTGTAGTTTGTCCTCCATTCCAGTGAGATCTCTCCCTTTCTACCTCAGTCTTCTTTCTGTTTGTGCCGAAGCTCGGCTCTGTTTTTTTCCCAGTGTGTGTGTGTGTGTGTGTGTGTATTTGTATGTTCACACTGACTGCGTGCTGCTGTGCCCTACCTGCATTGTAACGTCCCCCGAGCTGTGCACGTTGTCATTTTCTGTTTAACAGCACTTTTCTTTTCCCCTCTTTCCCTTTTGTGCCACTCTGTTCTCACCACCCACTCTGTTTTTGTGCCTGTTGACTGTGTGCAGCGGTGTTGTGCTCAATCCTGCGCTGTTGTGTTGATTTTTTGACCCGCTCCCCTCACCCCTGGTGCTTCTCTTGTGGTTTTTGTTTTTGTTCTTGTAGTTGCAGGACCCCCGCATGTATGATCAGGTCTATAGGTACTTAGACCTTCCAGGGCAGGTATGTGAAAATACAGCAATTATTTCCAAACAATGTGTGTGATTTCTGCCATAGCAGCTCAGTTTCTTTAAAACACTGTCTGTTTTTTTAAAGTTTGTCATCCTGAAGTCTGAGAGGCAGGGAGTGCAGTTTAGTGATGGCTTGGGTGACTTGAGTTCAAAAAAAAGTCTCTTTATTACTATTTTCTGCGTTCTACTTGTATAATAATTTGATTTGATCAGTCAATTCGCACTCCCTGTTCTCAAGCTGGTATGACAGTTATTTACTTTTCTGTAAATATTTATTTTTAAATCCTGCTTCTTAAACATTTGTTGTGGTTTGTGAGCTTCAGGGCCCAGTCTGACTGCAACTGTTGCTATGTCAATATCTAGCTGCTAAAATCAAGATGAATTGTATAGGAATGAGGTGTTAGCTTATATATATATATATATATATATATATATATATATATATATTCATACACATGGACAGCTAAATAAAAATGATGTGGCAAGAAGGGTGTAAACTTTTTGATTTGGTTTGTGTGTCTGGTTTTCTTCAGCTTGAATAGTTACAAAATGCTTCTTTTTCACATTTCTGTTTTGCGTCTTAATCTGACAATAGATCTCATTTCTCATCTTAGCCTGCTGTGATAGTGTAACAGGCGGTCACTCTGTTTTAACTAATGAGATAAATGAAATTTACTCAACAGCAGCTAATCTGTCTTCTCTCTCCTTCTCATCTCTGTTCACAATTTTCTTTCTTTCCATCCCCAAACAATTTTTTTGTAAACTCGTCCTTTTGTTTGGTCATTCCCGTTTCCCACATCTTCCTCCTTCCTCGAACCATCATCACTGCCATCTTGTTCTGCCCTATAACACCCTCCTACCGAAGCTGAAGGCAATAGACCGTCCACAGGAGCCGGAGAAGGTACCACGGGCCCCCCACGATCGTAAAAAGGAGTGGCAGAAACTTGCACTGGGTGCAGAGCTGGCACAGGACATACCTGACGACAAACACAGAGAGGCCAACGGCTCTGCAGGTTACCACGACAACAGGTGTGTGACGGTGGCCCTCCCAGTGTGAGGTTACACCACATTTTAAACCATGAATTATTAACCTGTTTACCTGTCTAGCAGGAGATTGGTTCTAACAATGACAACATTTCTCAGACATATCAAGAAAGTCAACCTCTCAGACTGATATTCAACCTGTTAGTAGCGTTAGGGGCCATGGAAATACAGAATGAATAACTCTTGATTTAAAAGAGGACCGAGCTTCAAAAATACTGATTGGATAAACAGATTTATATTTTGCAGATTGTAATCACAAAAATAAATTGTGCCCACTCCCCAGAGAATGGGTTCTTGCAATTTACACTCCACTGGTACCAAGAAATGTCGCTACAACAGCACTGATTAGGGTCCCTCACAGTTATGATTGCATTTATTATGCCTCAAAGCGCCAGTGCCATTCTTATTTAATAATTTCCCTGCTAGTCAATACGATTAATAAAATAAAAAAGCTTTTATGTAAATTGGTGGTTTTCTTAGATTTGTCATTGCCATGATTATCTGACATAAAATCTTTTCTCTGAGCATCAACTGAGTATAAATTTAAGGTAAACTGATACCACAGTTCACCTAAAATAATGTGAATGAAGATGTTGTGGACAAATAGTCAAGGTGTACATGATGGACAGCGCTGCCAAACCATTACTATTATTTTTGTGGCATTTACATTTACAGATTTCTGGATCCAAGACACAGCAGTTAAATCCAGTTATGTTTGCATAAGTAAAATGCTATTTTCTGTGTTTTTTTAGGGGAAATGTCTAGATCAGATGTTGAATCAACAGAGCAACTAAGAACAACATGTCGGCATCCTTAATTCCATGCAAGAGTTGTAAAATGTTGATGATGTTCATTCACAAAAAAAGAGAGGTTCAGCTTCCTAAATACGTCATGAGCATTAAGTCATAGTCACAGTATCTGATCCATCAGTTTTTATCTCATTTATTTTATCTGTGATGACAGTTATGACAGAAAAATTAATCCATGCAGGTAAGATAAAACTAAAAGAGGCATTAAATGAAAGCAAAGGTCTGCGAGGGGAATTCAAAGAGTGACCCAAACATAATGTGAGGTAAATGGCATGTGAGGAAATGATAACACATCTCTCTGCTCAGGGCTCCCTTGTACATGGAGCATTTGGACGGGCCCTTCTCACTAGCGGCGCTGCCCTACACCCAGATGAACGAGCTGCTGAACCGTACTGGGGACAGAATGTATTCGAGACCTCACGACCCACCACCTCCTCCTCCCATGCACTCACTGGGAGAGATCAAGCCACCCTCTGTGATCAGGTGGGACACGCCCCAAAACACAACACACCTCTTTTTAAGATGCCCACTGAAACTGTCAGTAATACTTATGTTTCATAAAAAAATCTTCGGTAGCTGCGATAGTAACAGCACTTACATTTGCATGCCAGGAAGTTAATTTACTGACGGATAAAAAAAAATCCTGCTTTCTCTAATGGATCAATTAGTCATAGCGAGTGGCAGCTTATTACTTTTTGTGTGTGTTTATTCTGTTTGAGAGGGTGAGGATTTTATGCCATGTTAAGGCTTAGCAGACAGAGAAGAAGGGATGGAGGGATGGACAGACGGATGGATGGATGGAGGTTTTGTGAACCAAAGATGGAGAGAAAAAGACAGGGAAAAGGAAGGATCAATAGTGTTAAGGCCACTGAGCGTATTACAGGTTGTTTTTCTACACTTTGATATGTCACTGTTTGAGGGGATGGAGAGATCAGAGGGAATGAATAAGGCACCACCATAAAAATATCTCATTGATTTTTGCAGAAGACCATGCAGCTATCTTCTCCTTTTACTACGTCTTTGTTTGTCCCCTGTTCTTTGTCTGACCTTTGTTTCTGGTGTCATGCTGCTTTAGTAGTTTAGTTATTATCGCCATATTCAGTCATTTTATTCTCCCTTCATCGCCTCTAAAAAAAATGAACGTAGTGCATTAAGTAGATATCGGTACGGATACAACCTCAAGTGGAGGAGGAAATACTTGCATCAATACTTGCTTCTAGCTTGCTGCGCTTTTTGTCCGAAGCAATTTTCTCTGTAGGAAGATTGATTGTAAACATGTCGGCCTTTGTGTTGCATTGTCAACCCAGCTCAGTCCACCCTCACAGCCTCGGCATCAGTGAATGGCACCTACTGATAACATTCTTCCTGTAATATACAAGTTCCAGTCAGGTTAAGATACTCTATACTACTATACTATTTATTTGTTTGTACCCCACAAAAGGTTTCGGTTTCTAGTCAAACACTTAAACATAAAGTTTACTTCACTCTTATTCTCCATCATGACCTGCTTTTCTTATCGTCTCTTCTTCCAGCTCCAGTTCAGGTTTTTCTGACAGCAGACCTCAGTCTCCAGCCCGGACAGCAGGCCTCAACTCCAACACTCCACCTCCTCCACCTCCCCCTCTTCCCCCTCCACCTCCTCCCTTACCCTCCACAGGCCTGCGGGGCACGCCTCCTCCCCCCATTCCCCCTCTACCAGTCCAGCAGCAGCCCCCGGCCATCCCGCCTCCCCCAGCCCCTCTCCAGATCGCCCCGGGGGTGCTCCACCCGGCCCCACCACCCGTGGCGCCTCCCCTCCACTCCTCCTCCCCAGCTCGTCTCCAGCAGGTCCTGGACAAGGGCCCATCCATGGGCTCTGCGACCCAGTCAGACAGCACCATCCTTCCTCCTCCCCCGCCCCCTCCTCCTCTGCCCCTCCCTGGAGCACGGAGCTCCTCGCCCTGTCCATTAGGCCCGCCACCTTTGCCGGCTTTCCCCTCAGCGGGAGCAATGGCCTCCCCACCGCCCCACGCTACCGTCCACGATGTGGGGAGCAAGAGGCACCATCCCACCAATCTGCCACCAATCAGCGACGCTCGCAGTGTGCTGTTAGAGGCTATCAGAAAAGGTGGGTTGTGTTTTACTTGAAACATACATTATTACAGATATTTATCACATCCCCGTAGTGCCCCTCAGCATTACCAAGCTTCTTCAACTTCAGCATCTTTAAGCTCATTGTGTTCATCTATCTTATCTATCTCTATAAACATTTCCAGTTGCAGCAAAACAGCTTTATTATAAGCTGCCTGTCCAGCACCAACCAGCTGCTAAACAAAATATCAAACTTTTTGTTTCTATAGTGGCTTCATCCACAGCTTTTTTCTATTTTTGGCTATTCAGTGCAAAGGTTTTGTCACGTTTGATTGAATTTCTGTGAGATGTCTAGTCCCTGGAATCACCATACTGAAATCGTTTAGTACCAAACGCTAAGTGTGTGGTCCTGCGTCATGACTGGTGTGTGTATTCTTATGATTAAAATATTAAAACTCATCCAATCTGCTGTTATGTCTGTGGTCTCCCAGGTTTTTAAAATCACTTAAGATCTGAACATCCTCTTGTGTACACCATGCCTAAGCCACTATTTTCTAACAGGTTCCTTCTATTAAGGTTTCTGAGGTAATGAGATGTCCATATTGTGTTCACAGTCAAGAAATAAATTAGCATACAGCACAGGATAGATATTTCACTCTGCTGCAGTCCTACTTATAATTTTCTCTGATTAGATTGCTTTGCACCCAAGTCACACTTTTCTGAACAAGTCTATTATTAGTTCATCAGAAGCTAAAGAATTGCCTGCCTGTCACTCCTTTTTCCTGCTACAGGCATACAGCTGCGGAAAGTGGAGGAGCAGCGAGAGCAAGAGGCTAAGCATGAGCGAGTTGGCAACGATGTGGCCACCATCCTGTCACGCCGCATCGCTGTGGAGTACTCCGACTCCGAGGACGAGTCTGAGTTTGACGAAGGAGACTGGATGGAGTGATGGCAGTCAGGAGGAAGAGAAAGCAACGCTGGCAGCAGAGGACAAACATGTTCAGGTGCCCCCCCTCCTCTTTCTCTCTCTCTCTACACCTCATCATCAAAGAAACCTTTCTGCTCCGGAAAGAAGAGAAACATCATTGCTGCCCACTTTTCCTCTGTCAAGCTTTTTTAATCTCGTCATATCTCTGTCTCGTGGTTTTTGTTCGGAGGAAACTCTCCACATCTGTCTTTCTAGTGTTCCAAAAGACGTTTTTGCATTAATTCTTTTTTTTTTTTTTGCATTACCACACAACCTTGTTTCTGCTGGATTTCCTGTGATGAAATCCCCCACGTTTACTATTGTTCTACATGAAAATAACTTCTTTGATGAACCACTTGTTTTCGTTTCTTATCTGTACGTCAATGTTTGAAAAAAAGAAAAGAAAAAAAGAAAGAAAATAGAAAAGGAAAAAATGAAGGCATGTTGCATCTATCTCCTTAGTTGTCCAGCACAGTTTGCCACCTGGTGGCTGAACGCGGCATTGAGTGAATGCTGTTTATTTCCTGTCTGTTATTTACTTTTCTGATAAAACATGCGGTTTTTTAAACGGGCCAGTAGCTGTCTGATACTGACCACTTCCTGAACAGTCACTCAGCTGTGACGTCATCAGCTGGGTTGTTATCAGGACTGACTTTACCACTAAGAACAAGCAAAAGATTGTGTTGGATGTTCATGTGATGAGTGTTGTATGGTTGTGGTGAAAATGAAGAAGGGGAAACACGCAGCTGCTTCAACCATGTGTGTGCGTATCCATCCACTTACATCTTAACCTTTTACTCCAGGGAAACGTGTGCCAAGAGATTGAGCTTTTTTTTGTCTGTCCAGGTTCTGTGGAGCTACGTACGCTCACGTTGACATCAGGAAATGTCAGAGATTAACACTGAGCCATTTAGTATTTTGAGCTCCCATCCTTTTCTCACGTTCTCCGCCACAAAAACAGACACATGGAGGGATTAGATACTGAAGATGTACATCAGATTTCCTGCCTCTCTTTATCATCCCTGATGAATATTCAGAAGGCCGAGGAAAACTTTGAACTCTGAAAAACTTAGCCATTTTAACGAGACCCTGTCCAACACCAGGTACAAACCACTCAACACCACTGAAGGCAGCTTTTCCCCTCAGATCCCCCTTTTACTGTGTACTTGCCCACTAACGAGAAGCCTTACCTCGTTTGTTTCCACTGTTCATAAAGAATACACTTTGCGTGATACTGCCTTTTTGAGGCCTAAAATAGAAGGATACATTATGCCTTGTTTTGGCTCATTTCAAAGAAAATGTCTGCCATTTTTTCCATTTGTTCTTTCTTCTACTTGCCTTATTGTTCGTACAAAACGTATCGTTGAGTTGATGAATGTATTGTGCTGTTACTACTTACTTGCCTGCGCTTGTATGGATTTGCTGTTTCTATGTTTGGGGGAGGGGGGGACAAGGGGACAGAAACCCTGGTTTAAAAAAAAAAGAAAAAATATTAGAACAATACTGTATACCATGTAACTTATGTAACTGTTGACTGTAACAGTTTGCTTGAATTAATAAAAATCTAATGTTACGTTTCAGCTCTGAATGTTATGACGTTTGTTCTTCAGTCTCCTCGGCTTCTTTTCTTCTTCAAACATGTCTTAACTAATCCGACATCTTCTAGCAGGCTAAAATGAACCTGCTCGTCCAGCTAACGTGATTTTTGTTTTTAATGCAGTTAGAGAATTGATTTTGTTAATTTTGGATGAAATGACCTTGACACAACACATCCATACTAATATGTTTTCGTTTTAAAAGGCAGAAGTTTTGCTTCGGTAGCCTACACACTAACCCCGGATATCCGAAACCTATAACTGTGATTTTTTGGAAACGCTGCCTTCACAATAATTACATTAATGACTTATTGTACGATAATCATTGACAGCATCATGTCCATATATCGACTTGTTGTACGATATATGGTTATATGGATATATGGTTATCTCCTAACCTTGCAGCAGCAAGATTTATGAATATTCTTAAAAAATTAAAAGTTCATTGCTTAATGAAACGGTGTATTTGCATTATAATGCTATTATATAATTAGATCAGTGACATAAAATGGTTTTAAAATGACAATATTATCTTCTATCTTAATTACTTCTAGGACATTATATCTCCCAACAAAAGTAGTTATCGCGATGCTGTCAGCAGGTGTGAGAAGTGCCGGTGATGTGATGAACCGCTCACCTTCTGCAGCAGGATACGTCACCGTCCGCTCCACAGGTGTGACGCAAGCACCGGTGACTTCAGAAGCTGTTACTGTGAGTTGTCAGTTGTCAGACGAGGGCGGTGATTGTCTCCCATAAAGATGCAAAATATCTGCCACACGTCGCCATATTTGCTTTGCTACGACTCCCAGGTAACGTTTCCCGCCACCTGGACTGCCTTTGTGTTTCTCTAAGTAACAGTTTCACCTCGTCGTTAAGACCAAGCAAAGATAATCTCTGGTTTTATACTTTTCCCGCTGTTCTTCTTCTGTAATGTTTTCAATACCATAAAAAAACAACAACTGCACAGCAGACGAGCTGCTACCTGTTTACACCGGCGTGCGCATGCCCGGTGTACGTGAACGGTCATGTGATCTGCGTGTTTAGGCGTTTATATACAGGTTATTTCTAAAAACGCTTGTATGGACGGAGATAAAACACTGTTAAATTAAGTACAGTAAGCAGCAAGTACTGCTGCAGCAAATTAATACATTTTAGTGTTCAAATGACACATTACCATTATAATATAATTATTAAATGTCATGTTTTCTGGTCCCTTTGCTCTTTTAACATTCTTTTTAGTGCACTTGTTTTATTTATTTATTTATTTAATCATATATAAATTTAATAATAGCCTACATGTTCTCATCTAAAATCATCATATCTTTAAGAAAATGAATCATTTGTGTTTAAAAATGTGTTCTTCTATTAGGTTCCTAAAACTGATTCAGACTTCAGAAATCATAACGTCAGTGCATTGTGCAGCTCTCACATTGTAGTTCACAGCACATTGTGTTAAAGTGTGAATGTGTGTGTCTGTGTAAGTGTCTGTGATGAAAAAAAAGATTTAATTACCAGATACAGTGTGTTATTCTCTTCATGCTGAGATGATGTTTCACCTGGGAGGAAATTTCCTGATTTGTTTCCTTCCCAACATTAAACTCTAGTCATCAGACCTGAACTAGCTTTTAGCCTTTTGCAAATAATCATCAGCTTGTATACTTTATTATCACGCTGATGGTTTTTTTTCCACATTGGACAATCAGTTTTACAGCTTCTACTCATTGCAGAGTATTCCACCTGCCTGCTGTTCCAAATAAATTACGGTAAAACAAAAGCTAAAAAAACCAATATTATGCTGCCCTAATGCTGATAGCCGAAGTGTTTCCCTTTCACTTTAATCTACACAGCGGCAGACAGAACAACTATCGCACAATTAAAATAGTTTGTATTAAAAGCATCTTATAAGCAATAAACTGTATAAACTCATCTTTTAAACACTATTTTAATTACTGTAGGACAGTGAATTTCCAGTACCCAATTTCCTGGAACATGATGATGCATACAGACGCGCATCTGCTGAACATCTCTTTATTTTGCAGTAATATCAACACCATATTCTACTGAGACTATTCTGTCAAGGCGTTTGAAATCTTTGTGACGTGTAACCTAAAAAAAGAAGTGATAATAATCCCTCCACATCGCAGAGTCAGGAAACAACAAAACGCATATTAACACAACACAATAAACATAGCTGCACTCCAAACGCTAAAAAAAAAAAGAAATAAATAAGGCATTGCTTGAGAAGCAAGTACTGAAATGTATTTACAGCAGAATACCGTCTAAAAGCCGTTTATATAAAGAACTGCTTACTATTGATATGATCTACAACTCAACACTGGTGTAGATTAAAGGAAAACAACTAAGCACTAAATAAAGTTTATTCATATTCATATTGTCAAATTATTATAACTTATTATCACCCAACCATTGTGTAATCTTATGTTCATTTACAGCTACTAAGCACCCTTAGTAAATACCAGTGGTAATTACAAGCAGAATGCGTATTACAATATAGCCACAGTTTTAGAAAGCCTGCAAGACATTTCATGTTAACAAGATATATTTAAAAACAAAATACGCAGCAACAATGCTGGCAAAACTAGTTCATCTCTGACTACAAGCTACTACTAAAACCTCCGAATCTGTATCACTATATCTGTAGTTATTGTTGCATGCAGTGCCAAGTAACTGAGCGATAAAACAAGATGTATAATAACTGTAAGATATTGTTTTACTGTTTAAGGCATCTGTCTTTTTAAGGGCTCGTGTATTCTGTGGAATTTATACCCTTAAATCTGCTCTCTTGGCGTGACTGATGAGGAATTGATGTTGCTGCGGGATCTACAGTACAAAGGATGAAATTAGTCTCTGTCTCTCTTCACTTAACTTTGAGGGTGTTATTCTTTCTGCGGGGCGGATCTTTTTGGACCTGGCGGGCCCGTGTGCCCAAGCCCAGAGACTGTAGAGACTCTGTGATGAAGCGCTGCGTGGGTGAAACACACAGCATCACCAGCAGCTTTGCGTCGCCACCTGGTGAACAAGATAGAGAAGGACAAGGTGAGATTCAAGACAAAGATGGTAAACAACTACAGAAAGAGTATATTGGATCACACACAGTGTACATTTTTAATTTTTAGACACGTACAAAGGCATTTTCCAAAAGTATTTCAGCGTTTGAGTGTGTATGAAAAATCTGATATGATATGCATGAGACACACAGATAACAACAGCTCAAAAGAGTGTGTGTGTGTGTGTGTGTTTCACCTATGGCATCCTGTAGAAGATGGGTGAGTTTGCTGTTCCTGTAGGGGACGTGTGGTCTCTGTTCGGCCAGAGCCCCCAGGACGTCTGACAGTGCAGAGAGACTGCGGTTTATACAGGACACCTCCCACAGAGCTGCTCCCGAAACTCCAGACATACCTGACACACACACATTCACACACACACATTCACACACAATTATATTATCTTAGGCCCTGACGATAAGCAGAAGGATGTGGTTATACTTTGCTGCTCAGTCAGCATTAAATAATAATTACAAAGACCTGTTCTCTCCTCTTTCTTAGCACTGATCTAATATGTTCATGTGGATTCATCATTTGATATGTTTTAGATACATAGAAGAGAAAAACAGAACTGGTAACTGCTCAAACTCATTAACCTTATGTTTCCCATGAACTGCACATTATATTGATGATACTAAAAAAACAATACTGAGACTGATCTGTTATTTGGTGAGTCCAGTTTGGTTTGAAAGGATGAAGTTTCTCTGTGCTCAACTTAAATCTGTACAATTCAAGCATGATTTGTGACATCACAACTAGTTTAGAAGCCAAGTGTAAAGTAATATGCAACTTAAACAAGTGTGATTGGAGCTTCCCTCTCACCAACACACTCGCTCCCCGCCAGGTCCACCAGCTGCAGCTTGGTCCTGAAGGGAGCCTGTGAGATGCTGTGTCTGGGGGAGGGGCAAGGGGACTGGAAGGGGGAGTGGCATGGAGAGGAGGCGGTGCTTGTGAAAAGATGTTCATCAGATGAGTGGCAGGCGGCGGGGTTGGCACGGCGACAGCGTGGACTCCACCACGCCTTCTGAGAGGAGCATTGCATGTCCTTCTTGGCACTCTGTAGCCTGCGGGCTAAAGTAAAGAATAAAAACGTCACAGTGACAGAAATGTTAACAACAATCACATCTAACTGTGCAGGTCTGTGTGTTAAAGAAGGCATCTCACCCAGGGCCACTGCGTTAGGGCTCTTGGAGGAAATTGTGAGTGTGACGATGAGGTGAGAGCGTGAAGAGTCGGCGTGGATGAGAGTCGGGCAGTGAGCCCTGCGCTTCACAACGCTGCCGATGATCTGCATCACCTCAGAGGCATTACAAACAGGCCTGAGAGACGGCAAAACACAAAACATACAGAGACAGTGGTCAAAACAAGTCACACTTGACAAATGTAATTTTACATCTCCTTTTAGCTTTGTCTTGGTCTCCACCATCTGAACATGTCACATGTCCAAATTGCACCAAAAGCGACACTGCATGTCCTTGGGTCCTCAGCATTACACAAGGCTGACACAGATCCGATAAATGGATATCGAGATATTCAAAAGACAAACATAAAGACAGACTGAGATTCCTTACTTTATAGTTAGATAAAATCATTAGCGGAGCTTTTAAAGAATTCTCTAAAACTTAAATTCAAAAACCACAATATCTCAAACCTAACAGCCTTTTTTAGTGATCTAAATAGCAAAGTCTTATTTCTATCAAGACACAGCTTCTCTTCAGCTCTGGCTGTACTCACTCGTATGTGAGAGAGGTGACCTGGCTGGTGCCAGAGGAGGTGGTGATGACATCCCGGCGCTGGCCTGCGACGTTGCCGTGCTCATCTCTGGCGAGAAGGTCGAACACCTCGTTGTTGAACACCTCCATCACTGACACCTCCACTGTGTGGCTCTCAGCAGGCTTCTCAGAGATCAGCCTGGATCACACCCACACACACACACACGAACAGATGTGTAAGCATGAACAGGTAAAAAGAGAAGAGAAAGTTTCAGCCAAATTAGATTCTGTTTCAGCTCACAGTGGATTAATAGAATTAAGTAATTTCATTTCTGAATAAATGATTGAATAATGACACAACAGACCAGATCTACTGTGGTTTTTAGCTTCAAATAAATGTATATGTCGAGCACAAAAGCAAAAAAGTGTGTTACCGAAAGAGCTCTGCAGCAGCCTTGGGTATAATACCCTGCTGTGCCTCCTGTTGCGTCTTTGAGTGCTCCTCCAGCGGCTGGGATCCCATCATGGTGTGAGTCTTCCCGCCGCCTGTCTGCCCATATGCCATGATACACACATTATAGCTGCAGAGTTGGGAGGAAAATGACAGTCAATTGATTTCATGCAGCTATATTGTGCTGTTTGTATTTTATTTTATAAAGTTTTCAGAAACTTTTGATGCTTACCCATCCAGCAGAGATGTGAGGAGTGGCTTGACTTCGTCAAACACAGCTTGCTGGGAATCCTCTGGTCCGTGCACCCTGGAGGGAACAAAATCACCACAGTGAGTTTTCATCAGCAAAATGAAAATATCATTGTAATAATGTACACACTTCATTATGTTTTATTTTACCTCTCAAACTCAAACATTTTGTTTTGCACTGGCGTCCCTGTCTTTACGCAATTCACCATCACTGTGTCCTTAAAACAACAAATAAGGAATAAAGTGGTGAGAACACCGAGGCAGGCCAGCAACCAAATAAAACCCAATGCTAAGAGTCTGTGAAACTCACGTCACTGATTGCATACACCACTTCCTCTGATGATGCAGGCCTGAAAGAGACAAGAAGGACTACTTTATCTTCACCTTTCCAAGCAAGGTCAAAAATATTTTCTCAGTTGTGTTTCAGTATTTCTTAGTGTTGACACATGACCCACCGTGGTCCACAGGGATAGGACTGGAAGTGGTCAAAGGGCAGAACCGGACGCACCCTGCAATGAACCCTGATGTTCCCTCTCAGCTCCTGTAGAAAACAGACAAAAATGGACGACAATAAACATTTGAGCCCGTTAAATTTGCTCACCCACCACCCTATAGATGATTACTCTTGCCCTACATGGCAAGACAAAACATCTTTCCTCACCACCACTGTGTTATGAAGTTCTTTCCTCCTCTGCCTCTCTGCTCTGCATTGCTCCCTTTCCTCCACCAGAGAGAGCTCCAGAGCTGCCACACGAGTCTGCAAGTCTGGTTAGGAAGGGCAGGAAGTAGGTTTAGTATAAATCCAATCAATATCATAAATATGAACGGCTTTTATATATACTTTTGACATCATTAATCATTAGGCCTCTACATTGCATTTAACATCGTATGCCTTTCGGTCAGATTTGGGAGCAAATCTGGTTCAGCACAGTGAAAAAGTTGCAGCTCTATTAGTGGACAACAGTATTTATGAATGAAAAGTTGTCTGCAATCAACTATCTACTTACAACAAAGCCAGAAGCACCGGTTCTCTGGCCAAGTCTTTAATCGTGGAGAACACATATATAGATACATACACCTGGCACAAAACACCTCCATTCACACAATTAGAGACATTAAAGAATAAGTTGTGTTTATTAAATTGTGAATGAAATATATTTTCTCATCGTTTTTAGTACAAATCATAACAAAAAATGTCAACTCTATCAACTGAGATCAACAATAAAAAGTCATGAAAGAGCCATTTGGTGTGGAGCAGCCTGTAGCATTATGTACAGCACACGCTCAGGCTTATGTGGGCCGGAGCATTTGACAAGATCAGTTCCCACCAATACGCAGAGCCACAGTGACAAGCCGGCTGACTTGTGGGACAATATAGAATGAGACAGTCAACCTTGGACAACCTCGAAGGGGCGGGGTGAGAGAACGGAGAAAGAGAGAGGAGAGGAGGGGAGGGACAGCGTGAGAGGATTACCAGCCAGCACACACACATCTTAATTGAGATACAGCCAGCCGGCACGTAACCTGTAACCTGCGTCAGAATGGAGCGAGGGTGATAGAGCGAGGAACAGAAGAGGAAGATCCTAATGATCCTGCACCTTTGAATTATCACAGTTAGTGCAAAAGCTCAAACTAGCAACTTCTCTGAAGAAGTCAAAGTAAACCTTTTCCTCTAAAGAAGTCCTGGTATGTTGTTCTAATTTCACTTTATTTAAGGTATGTTTTGGTGATGATTTAAACATGGTTCCACCAAGAAAATATTGATATCGATATTGTTGAAACTGAAAAGCTGCCTGCTCGCTCTACCTCGCTCGTTCCTCGGCTCCACCCTGTCACTCAAAATCAGACTTTCTGTCTCCAAACATCTCCCAAGATGGCCGCGAGTTGCAAACATAAGTTTCAAAACGTTCACATTCACATACTTACTCTGAACCTCATCTGCACTGTGACCATTTAGAGTCGAACTGGCTTGTCCCACCTTCTCCAGCAGCTGCTTGCTCTGTTCCTCCAGCTCTGTGGCAAAGCTCACATACACTCCGAAAACCTCACTCAGGTCCTGCTTTACACCCTGCCACACACACACACACACACACACACACACACACATAAAGATAAAGTTTTGTGTATCTACTGAAGGCAGGTGTGTGTGTTTCTATATTGTATAACCTGCCTATCTTGGCTTTGGATGCTATTTAGGGAAACATCTCAACAAGACAGACGTAAGGTCAACTCACCACCGACTGTACCATGTGCGCGCACACACACACACACACACACACACACACACACACACACATTCCTCTAAGTGCATTTGTACCTGGACTCCAGAGAGGACTTTGGCAAGAGTTGTGCGGGTTATCTCCTCCTGCACATTTTTCTTGTGCTGGTGATGGTTTAGGGCCTTGGTTTCTTCTTCATGGTCCCGACGCAGTTTCCCCAAACACTGAAGAGAGAAGATCAACATGTTTACTCTGCATCACTTTATTCTTACTTCATACCAAACTACAGTACGACTGACATTTTTTGGGAGACTGATTTGTTTGTCAGCTGTTGAATTTAAATCATAGAAATTGACAAATTTCACATGTGCTGATAAACACTTACAATCTTGATGTTGAGATTGTAGGTAACTAGCTTTACAGCCTCTCAAATGTTAAAGGATGAGAACCTGTACCTGTACAGTAGCATCTTGTGTTATTCAGCATGATAGCATCCTTTTTTGAATAAACGTGGGCGACTTGTGTGTTTTCTAAGAAGTGAATATAATAACTAGCTTACTGCCAAAAGACAAAAATGCTGCACAGAATAAATACACTGCTGCTCACAGGTGTAACTGATCTACATCCGTTACATGACATGATTAATGATGTCTCTGTTCCATTAAAGTGCTTCAGTAAGTCATGACAGTGAGCCAGCAAAGATATGACCTCAGAGCTGCCATTGTTAAGAAATGTTATTTTCAGCCTAATAGCCTATAAAACCCATTTAATCATCTCACTTTGGGCATTACTGGGTGTCTACTAACATCCAAACTAGTCTGTGCTGACATTAAACGACTAAAGTTGACAGACTGGGATGATTTTTAATGTCTGTATTACACACTCAGAACTGTCTACTAAAGACATAACCCTGTGTCTTGGAGGAAATACAATATAAAACTGTGGATAAACTTTTCTAGGTGACATACCGTCAAATTCAATTATGAATTCCCCTTCAAACTCATTCAAACGTCAAATCTATTCACATGCAGCAGTATTGTAGCAAGGTGTAAAAACCTGTTGAATTTAAGTCAAGGTGTCTGAGTACACACACACGCACACAGTCATTCGCACATAAGAGCCATCCAGGAGGCCAAGGATTAAATATAATAGACAACACTAATGTACAATAGAATAGAACAGAATAAATGTGCAGAGTAGAATAAAAGTCTCAATCTGCTTACCTCAGCAAGTCTTAAATGAAGAATAGCATTCTCTGTCTCCAGTTCAAGTATTCGCTCCTCTTTGCTCTGAAAAGACAATTCACAAATGACTGGATTGTCTCAATAGTAGCTAATAACCTTCAGGTTACATGGAAAACATGAATGAAGCCACATTCAGTCATTTAACTGCCTCTTACTCTCAGTTTGTGCTCCAGCAGGTGGACTTGATGTGCAAATATTTGGTCCCGGTTTATAAAGAGAGGCATTTTGTTTTCCCCTTTGAAATAAAATAATGTAAAAAAGACAGGAGGAGTGTGTAGCCTCGACCCTTTTCCCTTCTCAGATGATCAAGTCGTGTCCTCTCAGGTCATATAATCCGATTAGGAGCAGCCAACAACAACTCTCAATGTAATACCTGTTTGCTGCACAGAGGGCAGGAGGGTGATTAGCTACATGATGGATGGGAAACAGTCTATAGGTCTGCTTCAACGTGTCAGTTCATTTATGCTGTTTATTTCCTGGAAAAGCACAATTAACGTCTTAATGTGATAGTGTGCGCCATACCTTTTGAGTATTAATTCATTTGTGAGACAACAAATAAGTAAGATAACGTTAGAGGGCAGCAAAGCTCCCGAGGAGAGATGAAACGAAATGAAACGACGAAGAAGAAATACTTCCGCATATTCATAGATTCTCAAACCACGACAATACACTCATTCTTGTCAGAAAATGGCTAAATTAAAAGACAAACGACGAGAGAAAATCAGCGTCGCCACTGAGGTAAGGACTTTTTGAAGGCGTTTCCTTGATATTAAAGCTTGCAAAGTTGCCCTAATATTTAACGTTGCCATACACATGTCACTGCCCTGTCTTGTTATGTTCTTAATTAACTGTATTTTACCCGTAAATGTCTCAGATTGACCGTTTGGAGGAGCGACGGACGCGTTGCCAGGACAACCTGGAGGCAGCGGAGTTCAGAAAGCGGAAGGAGAAGCTCTCTGAGAAGGAGAGGTGAGGATGATGAGGCGAGACATGATGGATAGTGTAACTGTTAAAACCAGTGGTGGAAAGTAACTAAGAAACTGTATTTAAATACAATATTGGGGTGCTAGTGCTATTTGCATTTGATGCTACTTTATACTTCCAATACGCAAGAGGCACATATTGTACTTTCTACTCAAGCTAGCTCCACTTCCATTAGCTACAACAGTAACTGCTGCTTACACATTGATGCTTTATTATTAATCATCTAATGATGTCATATACAATAATATATCAGTAAGAGGGACCAAACTACTACTACTAAGTCATGTTTGTCCTTTCTGATCCACAGACAGGAACTGGAAGATGAAATGGCAATTATGAATGAAAGGGTCCAAAAGTTAGGTGAGTCTGTTTCCATAAAATACTCATTCATACTGTACATCCAGAAAATCATACAATAGCGGTAGGCAAATAACTACCACTGCCTTCCATTAGAAATATTTGGCCCCCCGAAGAAGGCATACACTTTCACTGTTATAGATTACAATATAATGACCCTACAAGATGAATAACACAGGTACACAACATAATTTGGCCCAGAACAGATTTGTGTCAACACAACAATACTGTGCTTCAACCATAAATGAATAAATCAATCTTATTCTTGAATCAATTAAAAGAATTCAACAAAAAACATATTAAAACACATTGGCCTATGTATGTATATGAATTTGTCCATTTGTTTGGTGTGTTACTGATTCCCAAAGCCGAAGGTGATGTCCTCAACTTCAAAAGTCTTCTTTTGTCCCAACTAATAGTCCACGCAACCAAAGATATTTAGTTTCATCATAGAAGATTATTTATTTTGAGAAGCTGGAACTCATTGCCACTCATTAGTGTCCTCAATCAATTCTGCTTTCTTCCTCCAGACCAGGAGCTGCAGATGTTAAGAGGAGAGAACCGAAGGAACATGCTGCTGTCAGTGGCTCTGCTGGCTGTCAGCGCTCTCTTCTACTATATCTTTATCTACGTTGAAAAGGATTCATGATGCCCGCCGCTATCTTAAGGAGAACTGGTACTCCTCAAAGAGCTCAGGACAGACATGTCATGAGATAACCTCTCAGGCCAGGACAGTACACACACACGGCAGCACATGAAACATCTGGCGTGTGTGTTGAGGAAGTACCTCGGTTCTGCCTCTAGATGGCATCTTTGTCATTTTCATGATCTTTTTTTTTTGGTAATTATGTTGGGTTTATCCAGCACAATGTTCGAACCCAACAACATTACATGCTCTCTTATTGCAAGTCAAAATGCCACATGTCAGTATAATCTTGTCATCACACAGACTTATGTGAGCAAATGCCATAAAGAAAGATGTTGCCTTGTCTCAGCATAGTTTGTGTTAATACTCAACTATCAGGTGACAATATTGAATATTCAGCATGTGACTTGCCTGTTGGTCACCTCATGATAGTCTCAAACTATATAATGAATACATCTATACACTGCTGCAGCTGACACAGGATTGTATAACCAGCGACTCATACATGTATGAGGTTATATTAGGGTGTAGTGATCTTTTGTCGTTTCCATTCACACATTGCTTTTTCGCTACTGTATAAAATGACATCTAACATGAGCAAGAATGTATGTACATAAAAAGTTTTTTTCACATAAATAACCAGTTACATAACTGCAAAGATTGCCTTATGTCATAACTTAAATGTATTATTGCTCTGTTTCATACAATATATTAAAGAGACTTTATCAAATGGTGCCATCAAATCTGTTTTTGTTTTTTCATTGATATATATGAATAAATATGTGCTAATGCGTGCTACACAGTTAAATGAATGAAAATATTTTACACATTTGATTCTCTTATTAAAGTTTTGACATTACAGCAGGTAGTTTTTCAGTTTTTTTTATATATATGAATGTTGACACATCTTTTAACAAAAGGTAAAAGTTGCATGTTCACAAATATCTTATATAAAAAAAGTTATGACAATTGACTCAATATTGGTCTGTTCATCTATTTGTATCTACCTGAAATTCATTGGTTTAGTATCTGCAATGCATTTTAAAATATTTTTTAATTCAAATCTATTTTGTGGATAACTCACAGCTATAATAGAAACCCAAATTTGTCCTAATTGCATGTGTCATTTTCATATCACTTGTGTTTCCTCCCAAAGACATCAAACTAGACCCCCAAACAATACATCAGGAGATTTAATGTACTGATGTAACAGAATATGTAGGTCTGTTATATAATTTCAGCGGTTGGGGATGATCAGGAAGTTCATTGTTCGACACTAAACGCGTGGGCCTAGAGGACAGACCAGGGACAAAACTTCTTTCTGTTCAGATGGTGTTCTTGTTATTGATTCTCATCACTTAAAAACCCAAGACACATAATCATCTCAGCCTGTCTCCTCCTCTAGAGCCAAATCCCCAGTCAGGATCAATTCATTATTGGTTTTGGTTCTTTTCATAGGATTTGCTGACAATAGGAAACATACAGAACATCACCACACTTAAATCCACACATAAAATCAGTTAAGATTCTTTGCTTTAGATGCGCAGGGGAGGTATTTTGGGGGTGTGTTGGGAAACAAGATAAATGTAGGCTATACGACAGGACTGACCCGTGAATAATTGTTTGTGTGTCCTCCCTCCTACGCACTCTATTATCACAAACACAGTCCACAGCACACCTACACGCGCTCATTCTCTCATCCCCAGATAAAACGAGTGTAAACACGCTCATTATGCAACACTTCTGTGGGATTTGAAAGATGATTATGGCCACTGAATATGTTAAAATATTCATGTTTTACATTGTGGATGATATTATTGCTCATTTTAAAATGTCAGGTTTTCAAATTATTCCCAATATCAAATAAATATTACAGTATTTAAATGTTCTTTAACAATTGATAAGTTTTTGATAAGCAGTTTCATGTTATGAAAGTACATGATTTGAATTGAACACACACACACACAAATTGTTCTGTCTGAGTGCCAAAATGCCACGTCACTTGGCAGGATGTTGGAGGTGGAGGTTCAGTGTCTACACTCAGGTCAGACGTCATTATGCAAGTTCTGCAACAGCTGTTTGGTTATGTCCTCAGGTCCTTCTTTGCTCGTATGACGTCAGGTTCTATATCAGATAACTTTTTTTTTTTTTTTTTTTTTTGTGTCTGGTGTGAAGTTCATAAATGTCTGTTAAAAGTATATGCAGTGCAAATGTGTTATGTACATTTACTGTTATTCAAGTATTCAGATCTTTTATTTAAGCAAAAAGTAACAACGCCACTAAAGTAAAGGTATCTTTAGCTTATTTATTTTTGAATTTCCAGCAGTAAAAGCAGCTGTTAGTAAGGAGTTACTATAACTCATCAAGCCAATAATTATCAAGATAATAATACAAGTTATATTCGTGAGTCCTTAGGCTGGTTTATGGCTGAATGTATCCCCTCCACATCTAATGACATTAGTTATTATTGCTGCAGTGGTGATGAATCTCTTAATAAGTAAATAAGAGTTTCTCTTTGAAAGATGAAGGGGGATAGGAGGATGACTGGTGCAATTCATAGTGGGGGGGAGAAGTTCATTTAAAGAGCTTTTAGAAAGTTGAGCTGTCAGGTTATGAAGGTTAGACTACTCTCTGACTGGGGTCGGGAGGTTTATTGAGTGCGAGGGAGAGCGGAAGCGTATCAGACAGGGTAAGCTGATGAGACAGAATGAAGGCAAGGTGTGAGTAATGGAGTAGTTATACACGTAGCAGACAATAAGTGAACTGGTTGCAGTCACTGACACATTTAGCTTCAGCATTTTTATCTACCTTCTTAACCTTCTCATTATCTTGCAGGTCAAATTGACCTGTTTCAGGGGAGTATTTCATTCAGCATGATATTTTCTCTTCTTGCCTGAACTGTTGTAATGAACTTCCAATTTTAAGCATAGCTGAGCCCCTGGCATGTTTAAATAATTGAGATAATGTTGTGGTCAAATTGACCTGGTAGCGGAAATGGAGGCTAAAGAGGGATAAAATATTCTAAATTAAGCCAACATTTGCTTTATCTTTGGTTGACTGCTTCTTGCTGCCATTTTCTCTTAAATATCTCACCACATAAACACAGTGATTCACATATACTCATTCTATTAAGTAGGAATCCAGGAGTCCTCTTCTCAATGATTGTTGCACACTATAGTATGACCCGCGACTGCCCTCTCTCTCTCCTTTTGTAACATTTATAATGTGACAATCAGTAAGATAGCCACTAGTCTGCCAGGACCACTCAGAAGGACCAGTTAATCCACAGATACAGATAGGCTGTAACCCTCTGTTGACCTTTGCGTATTCAATAAATATAAGCTCTTTATTTTCTTACCGCCTACTGTACCTAGTACAGTTCCAACCGATCTTACTGTACACAGGTAGCTTATTTGTTCCCCTATTGCTCAATTCTTGGCACTGGTTTAATTTGAGCTATAGTTACCAACAATATCAGCATCATCAAGCATGCACTCTTAGGAATCTGGACAATGCTACAAAACTCCAGAAACCAGAGTATTTATTACAGTAGGACAATTACAGGTGTAAATGATACAGTTACAGCTGGATTCCAGCTTAATAGCATGCTGGCTCACTGTCACCCTGTCAAAATTGAGCCACCGTTAATGTTAATAGCAACACCTGTGCTACCTGCAGTGGTTAAAACAGTAGTGAAGTGCTCTTGCAGCCATATATATTAATTTGGGGCACTGATACACCTGGCCTATTTATGGTGATGTTGGTGATTTTACATTCATATTCTACATTCAAAAGTGCAAAAGTGGTCAAAGCATTACATATAACTTAGGTATAAAAAAACAAAACAGCAACAGCATTTTACCTTCCATAAATATGGCTACGAGTAGCCTCCAGGACATTCTGCCCTTTTTTTTTGTATTATTTAACTTCTAAAGTAAACACAAGGTGGTGACACAAGCACAAAACTCAAACCTCACAGTACATGTGCAGTCCACAACACTTATTAAGTTCATTGTACCTTGAAAAATGTCCCTCACCCACACTCACCATGTCACACAGTGTTTTTCTAAGAAGCCAGAAGGACACAGAAGTTAATGTCCCCTGGGCCCGGTTTAGGATTCATCTCTCCTTCTCCTAAACACACACACATATAGACACACATTAAAATTCACACAGCATGCATGCAGCATATACAGTGCCCAATACAAGCAGCATACAGACAGCACATGCACACCTACCCACAATCTGGTAAATTACACATGATGAATTCTGGTAGGAGCCAGGTTACTAACGAGCACACTCATAGAGTGCAATCCTGTGCCAACACACACATGCACACAAACACACACATACACACACATTGTTTGAACAGGCCACAGGCAGAGGAGCAAAGGCAAATGATGATCATTTTTATTGCAAAGATTTTATATAGCTGATGTGAGCTTGTCCCTGCTTTTCCAGGAGATAAAGTGAATGTTTGCGCCGATACTGTGCAAGTGTGTGTGTTGATCATGGTAAACCCCAGCGGCTAATAATCACCATGTAGGTGGTTCCAGGTTTTCCTTGGATACCACTGCAATTCCCATGGAGAGTTACAACATATGTTAATGTCAGTATTGATTTTGTTTCTTCTGCTATCTGCTAATATATGTATGACAGGAGGGAGACCCCCCCCCCCGGCAGTTTGTGTAATGATGCAATTGATAACAGCAAAGCCTTTTCCATCGAGCTAATGGATAACTCAGTAATAGTAATGTTCCCATGGAGAGCATTTGCTACACCACTGTAATTAATGTTATTAATGAGGAAATCATTCAACTGTGTACTTCGGTAATTGCCTGGAAGGCTGGTCAGGTCTGCCATGATCAACCATTACATAATTCAAACACAGCTACCAGCTTCTATTTAGTCTAATGGATGTGATATCAAAATGAAGGACTAAAGGGCAATTTTAGTGTTGTTAATATTATCCCTGTGACAATAAAGAGCCCACTTTGCTACCAAGAAGAGATTACTCAAACTTATGAACTTATTATGACATCCACAGCTATGAAGCAGCAAGCTCTGTGCTGAGGAGCTCCAGATGTGATTTCACAAGGTAAACAGAAGAAGAGAAACCCCTGTGGAGCAGAGTGTGGGACCACCTTTGGCTCCAGTAATTGTTGCCACTAGTCATGGCAGTGACTCAAGAAGCAATATGTAACATACCAAGTGTTCAAGCTGGTCATGCAGACAGCTGTGGATCGTGTACCCAAGGAGGATGGACACAGTTGTGTAAAAAGTTCATGCCAAAGGTGCAATGGGAACAGATAACATGGGACTTCCAAACTCTAATGACTGCGAGGTAGGGTGTGATGAGAGAAAAAGAGAAGCTATTAACTGGCTTTTCAAAAAAAACATTGTACAGTGATGTAAGGGTTGTTGTCAGGTGAAATGCAAAGAAAGCAAAAGAAATTGTATATACGGTAACCAAGTTGTGAAGGGCAGTTATAAAATCACCGGAGCTGAATATGTAACATGTAAAGATGACAATTCCTTTAACTAGCTTTATCAACGTATGCTATAAATATGACATTTAACCTATTGCCTTGAGTACGTTACTGTATACAAACATGTGGTTGTCTGATTTGGTTGGTGAAAAGCAAAAGCAACATCTGTTGAGGCGGAGCAAAAAAAAAAAAGACACGATGAACAACATCTCCCACTCTCACAGCACCCAAGCCTCAGCAGCCCATTAATACCCTGCAACAGCATCTCTCACCTTTCCCCTACTTTGATCAGCCTTGAACTTACACAGAGACAAAACGAGAGGGCCCTTCATCTGGAGGATCATTGGGCTTTCATATGTTTTACGGATATACACCATACACCAAAGTACTGGACAAAGTATAAATGATTTAAACCACCATAGCCTTGTCATGATTTTGTAGGTGTTTTTTCAGATTGAAAAATGCTTTTACTCTTTAATTGAAACACAATGGAATCAAGAAGCACTTAGTGAATGTCATCCTAGATACAAGAATCAACATCTTTTTTCATTTTTTTTTACTTTTACAGTATTTCTAAACATTACTTATTACCAGTCCACATCAGTATCTAAGTCATTCTTGTGTGGCACTCTGATGCCCTGACCCAATACCTGCCTGTTTAAACAGCCTGGCAGATAAACAGCTGTGTTTGTGTGGATGCCAAGTTGATTAAGAGTCTTTACAGTGCAGCTGACAGGGAGAGCAGACAGACTTTGTATCTCTCATCTCGCACTGTCACACGCGCATACACGTGCCTGCAGCCGCTTTAGTGCATCATAATTGTAAATGCTGATAAGATAAAGCAAGATAAGGCACTACTCTAAACCAACTTCATTTCCTGTGCTTGCAAAGTATAGTGCATCATATCTCATCAATGCAACCATATACTAAAGCCAATAAAAACTTTGACATTGATACTGAGTTGCATCTTCAATATTTTGCCTCATTGTATTTATCATGACACATTTGGTTTTATTACACCTGTTCATCCTGGAGAGGAGGTAAACATGTTTTCACACATATGTGGTATATCTTTCTCTTGTGTGGCTGCCTCATTCGCTCTCTCTCTTTCTCTGTCTCACACATACACACGCACACACGCACACACACAGCGCACACAGCGCACACAGCGCACACAGCGCACACAGCGCACACAGACTGAGAAAACAAGATTTAAATCTGTCTAGGTGTAAATTGAAGCTATTTTCTGGGGCAAGGTACTTGCTTTCTCAATGTGCCATTAGCCTCTTCAAACAGACCCACCTGCGCTCTGGAGGAAGAGGCTGGAACGAGGTGAATGGATGTAAAAATATAAAAACAACTCAGGCGTAACGTGAGGAGACCTTCAAAGTAATGTGTGAAAGTAAAGACACATGATGGAGCCACAGCTGGATTTTATCCTTTTATTCCTGTTGTAGAAAATGTACATCAAAGACGATACAATACAAAATAGAAAATGGCACACGGCACTCACAAGTTCAAACGTTTAAACACAAGAAGGGCTATACAATACTGCTTTGGCATTTCAAAAAACATTAAGTAAAGTGCAAGATTTTCCATTCCTTTTATTGTTTAACTACATTCACAGATTTGTTTTTGTCTTTTTTTTCACAGACGTTTCTTGTTCACAGCATTTCCCAAATCTCATCCTAACTTGTGTTGAGACATAGTAAAGTGCTGATACAGTATGCATGAGAGACACATTTCCCCTTTGTGTTAGTAAAGCATTCACTGTCAACTGAAAGCAGATTGTCAATGGTTACAGGATGGTTTGTCTTTTGCTCTCTCTCTCTCTCTCATTTCTCACAGACTAAAACACACACACACACATACTCATAAAAGAGCCCTAGCACCTTTAGACTTCACTTGGTGACCTGGACCGGTAGGCTCTGTTGGCCTGAAAGCAGCCACAGAGAAGCATATAAATGGAGCGCTGGATCTCTGCGTTTCTGTAGGCGTAGATAATGGGGTTGATCATTGAGTTGTAGGTGGCTGGCAGCAGTGTAGCATAGGTATACACTGATGGATACTCCCTTTCACCCACCAAGCAGTAGATGGCGAAGGGAAGCCAGCTGGCACCAAATGTCCCCAAGATGATAGCCAAAGTGGAGACCCCCTTCTTGGTGGCGATATAATGTGACGTGGCAAAAAAGTGCTGCTGGAGGGCAATCTGATGGGCATGGCGGCACACAATCTTGCAAATCTTAAAGTAGAGGGTCAGCATGAGCACGAAGATGACAAAGAAGGAGGTGGCCAGGAGCGTAACATTGCTCCGGGTCAAGGGGCGGACAATGCTGCAGGATGCCGGTTCATTTAGGCAGTTCCAGCCAAGCACTGGCAACAAGCCCAGGAACAGAGACACTCCCCACGTCACCAGTAACATCAGGTGCACATACTGCAGCGTCTTCTCTGAGAAGTATGTCAGGGCATTGTAGAGGGAGAAGTAACGGTCCACTGTTATGGCCAAGAGGCTGCTGATGGATGCTGTGAAGGAGGCCACCAGGAAGCCTACAGTGATAAGGCTGATAGTCTCTGAGGAGATCACATACTGAAACACAAAGTTCAGGATTAATCCCATGCCGGCCAGTAGATCTGCTGTGGCCAGGCTCCCAATCAACACAAACATGGGAGTCCTTAGTGTCGGCGTGTAGAAGATGATTGCTACCACTATGGCATTTTCGCAGGCGATGACAGTGCCTGACATACAGAGCATAATGTCCCATGGGTTGATGGGAAAATCTAGTGGGGCGGTAGAGAACTCCAGGCTGCTGTTGAGCTCTGGAGAATCAGCCTCCATCCACTGGAGAGCTTCTCCAGCCACGGGACTCGCAGAGGAGTCATTTACCAGCAGCGACTCATTCATATCTCCACGTTGTCTTCTCTTTGTCCTGTGGGCAGCAGAGAAGAACAAATAGATTGGTTTGTTAATGTAATGTTTCAGGGTAATATTTCTCTAGTCTAGTTTAAGGAGGTAAGGGTTTAATAAGCCTGAAGCCTAAACTATCCTGCACAGCATGTGTGAAATTCTGAGACTGAAATTCACTGCTACCAGATACAAACATTGATATATATCAAATAATTTACAAGCACCTGTGATAAATTAGATTTCCAAAGTGTAGCAATTATATTTGTTGTCACCATAGTTCAGTACAGCTCAGCTCAGATTTAAGTTCAGTAGGAGAAAAAAAAAAAAACCACAGCTGCAATGAAGTAATCTACAAATCTCAGATGTGATGCATAGTGAATAAGTACTTAAACAAATCCCAGGATATATTTTCAAGTGTACTTTCACATATGAAAGCCGAACATTCACATGCATCTATTTAAGAACAAACAAAAAACTCTATTGGAGAATGAGTCGTCTGTTAGACATTGACTTTATTGTTAAAAGTTCATGGTCATAACACAATGCAAATGCTGTTTTAAGGTAGATTCCCTCTTAAAAGTCATAGAGAGATAACGCGACAGCTGCAGCGAAAGTCAAAGGCGCTGTCCGTGGTTCTGAAATCACAGCAACTTTAACTAGAGAAAACATCTAGCCAGTCTATTATATATATGTTTTAATACATTTTCAAGAACCTACAGAGTTACAGTGGTGCTTAATAATGACTTGCTTAATAATTAATACTTTCGTTCCCTAATGTATCAGCAAATGCCTTCCCTGTATCCTCCAAAGTGTAGAGTGTAGAAGTTTAATCTGCTAATTTGGATAAACAATTTTTCTTTTTTCTTTTTTTTTTTTTTTTGGAAAACACACATAACAGTTTAGGATACCTACCTCCGTGACAAAACGGAATGAGCTGAGATTTTCGTCCGAAGGCAAAACAGAAAAGCAAAAGAAAGCAACAGTTGCCCTCTTTTCTCGCTCCTTTGGACCCTCTCAGGTGAAGCCCTTGATTTTGTTACGCTTCCCACGCATGGGACAGACAGCTAGGGCAGGGGTGGTGTGAAGCATTGGCCGATGTTCAGCTCGGTGAGGAAGGTGAATTTGAGGAGGAGGAGGACAAGAGGAGACCGACCACAGACGAGTACGGAGAGCTTTAAACCCGAGTTACGTCATATCAGGGAGGGAGAGGGGGAGAGAGAGAGAGAGACTCTTTCTCTCTTTAGCATCATGGCTTCTGCATATTGTTTTCTCTGAGAAAATTAAACTAAAGGTTCTTGCACCAACCCAGCACACGGAATATGAATTCATATATTAAGAATCATGAATATTCAGAAATATAGGGGGGACAAGAAAGCCCTAATTATAAAGTGACATTGGCTTGTGATGACCTAAGGTTTTATTTTTCAGTGTATCCCACAAGTAAGTGATCTGCTAACTGCAACCAATCAAATCAATCAATCAAATAAGGCATCCGTAAATACTAACTGTAAAGTGGTACTAAACTTCTGTGCGCGTATTGTGTGAATGAGTAACTACGGTAAGTTTTTCGGAGTTTCAAACAGAACAGATGAGTGACTGCGTTGTCCGCTTCCAGCTAATCACAAGAGCGCAGTTTCAGGGGATTTTAGTTTTTAATTTTTAATTTTATTTTTTTTTCTGTTGTCGGGGAGAAACTCTCAAGAATAGTAACGTGGCTAAAATGACTTGTTATCAGCGGCATTAATTAAAAATAAATCAACTTTAGATTTCAAATATATTTATGTAGCTCAGTCAGGCGGCAGTAGCTCAGTCCATAGGGACTTGGCTTGAGAAACCGGAGGGTGGCGGTTCAAGTCCCACATGGACCAAAAATATGGAAGGTGGGCTGGTAGCTGGAGAGGTGCCAGTTCACCTCCTGGGCACTGCCGAGGGGCCCTTGAGCAAGGCACCGACCCCCCAAAAACTGCTCACTGGGCGCCGGCTTGGCGGGCTGCCCATCACTCCACCATCTCTCTCTCCACTTTGCATGTATATATGCCATCTGCCTGTACTGCATGTCTGTGCCATTGCATGTGTGTGTGTATAAATGCATGTATGAAAAAAAAATAGAGTGATAAGTAAATTTCCCCATTGAGGGATAAAATAAAGTATATCTTCTTCTTCTTCTTCTATTGTCAACAGTTAGGGCCAGTTGCTATAGCAACCCCTACTGACGCAGTTCCGTCGCAGTTGCCGTTTAACTGACACTTTTCGACCCACTGTTTTGTGTCAATAAACACAACTTTTGAACCATATTTATAGCTAATGCTATTTTACATATGCGTATGTAATCATGTTAAATGAGAGGTTTTTCTGTGTCGTATGTGTTTAGTTTTATCTGAAAGTTAACTCTTTTAGGCTAATGTTGCTAATTGATTCTAAAGGGGGCTAGCTGTTAGCTGTTAATTTACCTTTGGGCTAGTGTTGGTTATTTAGTATTTCTTTTGTGGACTGTGCCTAGTGTGTCAAGTCACCATTAATTTCTGGTTGGTTAAGCAGCCGAGGGCCTCGTTAATCAATTTCAGCTGTATTGGTGTTCATGGAATTAACAACAGGTGCACTTCAGTGTTCAAAAGTTGCACAGGTTGTCCAACTACTCCAGGATGGCACATCCACACGTGCTGCAGCAAGAAGGTTTAATGTGTCTCCCAGCACAATCTCCAGAACATGGAGGAGATTTCAGGAGACTGGTGGTTATTCTCAGAGAGCTGGACAGGGCCATAGAAGGTCCTCAACCCCTCAGCAGGACCGATACCTGCTCCTTTGTGCAAGGCGGAACAGGCTGAGCACTGCTCGTGCCCTACAGAATGACCTCCAGAGGGCCACAGGTGTGAATGTCTCTACCCAAACAATCAGGAACAGACTTCATGAAGGTGGCCTGAGGGCCCGACGTCCTGTAGTGGGCCCTGTGCTCACTGCCCAGCACCGTGGAGCTCGACTGGCATTTGCTCGAGAACACTAGAATTGGCAAGTCCGCCACTGGCGCCGTGTACTTTTCACAGATGAGAGAAGGTTCACCCTGAGCACCTGTGATAGACGTGAAAGAGTCTGGAGAAGACAAGGAGAACGTTATGCTGCCTGCAACGTCGTTCAACGTGACAGGTTTGGTGGTGGGTCAGTGATGGTCTGGGGAGGCATATCCATGGAGGGATGCACAGACCTCTACTGCATAGGAAATGGTGCTCTGACTGCCATAAGGTATCGAGATGAAATCCTTGAACCCATTGTCAGACCCTACGCTGGTGCAATAGGTCCCGGTTTCCTCCTAATGCACGACAATGCCCGGCCTCACGTGGCAAGAGTATGCAGGCAGTACCTGGAGGATGAAGGAATTGAAACAAGTATATGGCCTTCACGATCCCCTGACTTAAACCCAATAGAACATCTCTGGGACATTATGTTTCGGTCCATTAGGCGCCGCCAGGTTGCTCCTCAGACTGTACAACAGTTCAGGGATGCCCTCACACAGATCTGGGAGGAAATGCCACAAGACACCACCCGTCGTCTCATTAGGAGCATGCCGCGACGTTGTCAAGCATGCATACAAGCTCGTGGGGGCCAGTAGAAGTAGTAGACATACATGCAGAGTGAGGACAAAAGTTGTACTGTTACACCAATGCTGTGGTAACTTTTAATAAACAGTAAACTGATCTAGAGCTTTCTCACAGCAGATATTTTTACTTGTCCTATAGCAGGAAAAGCACATGTGCAACCATGAATGATAGCTCACTCTAAATGGAATTCAGCCATTAGAAATGCTCATATTTACACATGTTTAATAAGTCAAAAGGTCTACTGTTCGTTTCATGTGAAAGTGCAGCCAGGGAAGAAAGTGAAAGTAACAGCAGGAGAGGGATGTAAGAGAGAGACTTAATAAAGTTACTGTTGACAGATAGAGGGTGCTCATGTAGGCACAGCAGATGAACAACAGGAGAACAATCCTGTACAACACACAAAAACCTGTGATCCGACTCTGCAGATGGTAGATTAACCACCTCAGTTCAGCACCTTGTACAGTATGTGTGTGTTCTGTCTGCCTGCAGAAACAGATCCTCCTCAGTGTGATCAGCCTCTAAGCACTGTGTGTTCTGCATACCTGCACCTAGTTACAGTATCTCAGACACACATAAATGTGTACTAAATGTTGTTAATCTGGGAACAAACACCATGCAGCCTCTTTGGTAGGCATATTATTTTCCATTTTCCTTTGGCAGATTGCCTCATTTCCAGAATATTTCTATTGCTCTAAAATACTAGATAATAATAATGACAACAACATAATAACAACAACAACCACAACAATAATAATATCGCCTCATTGCTTTGCATTCAATTAGAAGTAAAGAATTGGTCAAGGGTATTTTATATGAACATGAAGTTCAAACAATTAAACATAAAACTACACAAAACTAAACCCACTGAAAGTGGAAATATCTGATTAGAAGGAACATCTGAGGCATATGAACAGCAATGTTTTTGCAGAATGTTTAAAGTAATATGTATATTTTAGTCACTAAAGTTGTTGCATTCATGTCTCACACTTTAACAAATAAATGTCAAAATAACAATGAATGAAATGTTGAGTAGCATAGGAATATGGTAACCAGTTTTAGTTTCCAGGCAACAGCTGTTTGGACACCTCTCAGTGGACCAGGAGCTGGAGAGGATGTTGTCTTCATTTATAAGGTAAGCAGTCACATGAAATGCTTAGTGACTCATATCAACGACCAGGCATATATCCAACCTTACCACACACACACACGACCAAAAGACACAACATCTAAAATCATCTTTGATTGTTGTAGGTGGACTAAACAAAACAATTTTTTTTTTTCACTGAAAAGAAAAACTCTGCGATGCACACAAATAATAATTTCTTACTGCTAATTTTGCAAGGTCTACAAAGAACAGGCTGTCCAAAATATCAGTGGCTGGGCGCATTTATTCATTCATGTGCTGAATAATGATACACCTGCCATTAGAAACATTAAAACGTGTAAAAAAAAAAAAACACAGCCACACATAGAAGACCTCTTTTGCCTTCAAAATAGCCCTTTCATGAAACAAACCACAATTGTCCACATTTCTCCTGCCCACAAACGCACACAGCAACACTCTTATTTTCAAGAGTGCACACATGCTGTCACGTGTTCATACACACAAACACACAGACACAGTGACTCATCTCTCGATGTAAAAATGCTCTTCTACAGATATTTACTCTGGAGAAACTGATGTTGCTAATTTAGACCAAGAAAGGGCCATTAACGAGTGGAGACAAACAAAATGTGCAATATTGTATCTTTTAAGTAATATACATATAAATATATAGAGATCAATAGAGTCATATATATTCATTCAAATACACACATTTAAATAACTAAACTACATCATCTGACATGTCTCAAACTCTTGTTTACATTTCTCTATATATAAGAAATATAAAGAGGCCATGACTCATTCTGTGTAAGATACTTGAATAACAAATAAATATAAAGCGGAAAAAAACCCCAAAAGACATACAGAGCACTTCAACGTCCTAAAGCAGCTCTTACGTGGTTGAGGTTGCACTGAGGGAATTTGGGTTCAGTATTTCTAATATCAGAGCCTCTCCTATACCTTATTTGTTAATTTGACTGAAAAGCCAATTCTCAGTGCACTGGAGCTTTAAGTTTCCACATCACACGTGAGATTGACAACTGGCTCCAAGCTAGTTTTGATGTCACATTTCATGCTTGTGAGTACTCATCTTTAACACTGTTTAAAGGTGAGGACAGAGAAACATTTCCCCTCCAGCAGAGGAACGTAAAAATTGTTTTCTCGTGTCAAACTCTGCACATACATCTTTCTGCACGGAGAAGCTAAAGAATCCAGCCGAAAGAAGAACAATACATTTTAGAGTTGAGGGGGACTTTAAGCTTAGAAAAGGATGAATGTACCGCATCTTCTTTTCTCCGTGCTTCGCTGTCTTGAGTTAATATGGTTTCAAACACAGTGAGAGTAATTTTTCCTTAATTCCCCTGACATTTTCCAACACATGCTGATGAAAAACGCCTATGAGCTCTCCCTCTACCGCCTTAAGGCTCATGAGGCTGCTGTCTTCATCACATTTCCTTACACCTGTGATTGAAAGTGGATAGTCTGTGGAAAGTATGCAAGAAAGGAAAGGAGTATGCATGACAGTAAAGAAAACTACTTATTTGCAACAGCAATCAAATCTGTCACACACATGTATTAATTAAATGTTTAATTTAGAATTATTATATACACAATAATTACCTGACATCTCAGAAATGCATTTACAAAAAGCAAAACTCAGGGGGCAATCTTGTAAACTAACGACAGGGCTGATGAAATCCAAAAGAGCAAGATGTTATTTATATTATATAATATTATTAGTAGTTTCATCTACAGAGAAACAACAAAATTCACGTTCAAATTCTATTGCATAATGCATTATTCAAAATCCGGCACCAAAAGGGGAAGAAAGTATTACCTGGACATTCATTTACCTGTACAACATACATTATATAAGACTGTTTTCAATGTATGTACAGTATATTCATGACATGACATGACTGATTTTAAATGGTCAAATGACACGAAACTGATTCAACAAAAGGAATAAAAGCATAAATCAAAACCTGAAGAACATCAGTCACTAAGGTAGGACACTTCAGGCCAGCCATCATATTAATAATATATTTAAGATTCAAAACAATTTACATCAGTTAACATGTTTGAAATATACATTTACAGTATTTAAATAAAACTTGTTCTAAAAAAAGTTGCAATTAAAACTGAACCAACAACAGGATCAACAAATAAAAAGTACCATATAGGCAGCCTGTTAAAGGCATATCTGTATGAATAAAACAATGATGTAACTGAAATGAAGAATTAAAAGATTCAAATGATTTTGCTTGCTAATGCACGAAAACTCCTCTTGCTTTATCTTAGAGATAATCGTAGCATAGAGTCTTGAAGTTGGAAGAGGATGTTCCTGAAAATGGATACGGGTAACAGAAATCCATCTCATGTGCGCATCTCACATGTACCTGTTTTTGACGTACTCCCTGTACATCAAAATGTCGTCTCTGCACAGAGCCTTCACCTGGCCCTGGCCCGTCATCACATGGCTCTCAAACACATCGCGGCTGTTTCTGTCAACCAGCGGAGGAGAAACGGCGTAGATGCTGTCCTCTGGGAAGCAGGAAACCGGCTCTCTGAGAGAAAGTGACAAACACATGTTTATGTTTAAAATCACGGACCGAAGAACTAATTTTAGACAAATCACGTTGTGAGTCATGAAGTTTAATTTTCACATCAGGGAGAAATGGTTACTATCTATAGTCGTCACTAAATGACTAAAACATTCAGCGAGGACCAGGAAAATGTTTTGCTTCTACCAACAGCATCCAGTGAAAATGTGCTGGTGAGAGTGAGTCATTAAGAGGACCGTTAATGGAAACAACACGAGGACGGCGTGGATGGACGCTTTTACAGCAGAATTACTCATATTTTCGCAGAAGCTAGACTCTAAAGCATGTCTCATCATCTTCAGAGTGGATTATCAACTGCATGCTTGTCAGGTGATCCGCTGTGAGTAGCCGCCCAGACATGTGGCTGCATTTTCAAATGTGCCTCCATGAAGATATCAGGATAACAGAGGTAACCCAAAGAAAATCCTGTCTTTAATTATGAACTCAGTATCATCATGGAGTCCTAAACTACTACTACAGCTATGATTAGACTTGTTAGGAAGTATACGTCCAAGCACCTAACGCAACACAGAACTAAAGATACACGTGTGTATGTGTCAAAACTAAGGTAAGGGAAGAGTAAATAAAAGCAGGACAAGGCATAAACAAATATGTAGTTGAGACAAAAGGTTATGCATGTGCAAGACATATTATGCACAATATAATACAGTATACAGTACAATAAAATGGTATGGAAAAAGGTTGACTGAATTAGTTTTAACTGTCATTTATTTATATGTATGTCATTTATTTATATGTATGCTAACTTGTCTACTTGTATTGTAGAAGAAGAAAGGGAAACAGTGAAGAAGCCTGTCCTAAACAAGAGGCGAGTAAAACGCAGTAAAGTTTGCAAAGCAACATGCCATATTTCTTTATTTTTTCACATGTATTAATCTTTGACAAATTGTGATTTGAAAGATGTAAGGTTTTTTTTTAGATATAAAGAGACAAAGAGGAAGACTTGCAGCAAGCTTAGCTTCCTGGCTGAACTATGAAGCTACATCCACAACAAATAATTTTGCAACATAACCTTTAGATAATTTGATTTTTGAAAACCACATTTGAAATTTCTTTTTTTTTTTTCAGTTCAGTAGGCAGTAAAAATTCTAGCAGATTAGCTTTCTAGCAGAAGTGCTAGCATGTACTACTCTGGTCTGTCAGGCTTTAATCAAATAAAAACCTTCAACTCCTACAATTCCACTCGGAAAAGCTAAATAATAGCACGTTCTGAAATCCATGTTTCATAGGCAGTGTAACATCTAATATACCCTTGTGAAAACTATTTGAAATAATACAAGAGACAGAGTGTGCAGTAGATATTAAAGCCCTACAATGGATGTATTATTAAAAGGCACACTTGGTGAGAAATTCAAGTCAATAAAGACACCAAAAATGCAGAAAAACGCACTGCAGTAAAAAGCAAGTACAGAAAATAATGAGGGTACAGTCATTACAATGTTTGCAATGTTTTATATAAACACTGAAAAATGTCAAATGTGCAAGTGACAAATGTGTCATAGTGTCAAATCATAGATGGGATGGACACCACAACTTTCTGGTGATATGCTGTTATGGTGGCCATTTCTTACACATCACTTAAAGCACATTTTAAATACCAGTCTTACAATAAACAGCGGATCTATGACTAAAAGCTCTAATTTAGACGGAAACAAATTACCACACCTCACTGATGCTTCTCAGCAGGAATCCTCCACAGTATTTAAATTTCTGCTTTTATCTCCATCAATTGAGTCAGCTTCGCCTTTACCTGACAGATCTATAGAGGAAACCACACAGGAGGAGGTGAAAGACTAAAGAGCTTCATGAGTGAAAACACATTTGGGGTGCGGTAAAAGCATCTTAAAATACCACTGTTGCGCAACAAACGCACCTACAAGACCTTGTGCACCTAACATGCCTAATGACTAATGAGTAGCCAGAGTGATGAAAGGTGAAGACATTGGAGGGGCAAACTGAACAAATTATGACGTTGTTGGATTGAAAAGACTGAAAAAGACTCCCTGCTGGCTGAGCTCCAACACACAAAAAATATCTGTATGTCTGCCATCTTTTTGTGATGTGTAGTAACCTCCAACTGTGCCAATTTTTTTTTTTCCTTTCGAGAAAATATGTACCGTGTACGCAGTCACATGTTCAAGAGAACCATGCGTCAAAAACGACTAAGGGGCATAAAGTACATCAACAACTTGGAGGAGGTATATCTAAAATCCTAAAGTCCTTTTCTCCAACCTTCCCTCAAGTCACTGATTTTTCATCTTATCATCATTATAAGGAAAATGTCCAACTAGTAATCAATATATTTGTCAGGCCCTGGCCCATTATTATTAATGGCAGCAGCATAGTCCTGATAGAGACTGAAATGGATGGTTATAAATATGTACAGTATGTATAATCTGTTCTCTTTCACACTGACAGCACAGTAGTACTTCATTAAGTATTTGAAAATTCATTATAGCCATGTCAGCGGCACAGCTCTATGGATGATGTCGGCTGATCGGTTGGCTGCTTCAAAACTTGGACTGGACTGAAATATCTAAACTACTGAATGAATTGCCATGAAATGTTACTAATAGAGAGGAGAAGTCCCTCCCCGTCAACGGCAAGAGACAAATCTTTTTTTTTTTTTTTTTTTGTCTGAATTGTGCCATGAATGACATTTTTGTCAATTTAAAAGGTCATTTTCAAGTCAATAAAGTTGCAGGTTGCTGTAAAACTTTTGAAGTATAAGTCTGTGAAAATATTCAATTAGAAAGACTTCACACCCATAAGTGATGTCATAACTTTCTCTCTCCACAAGCCTCTCAGAGTTGCTGAAGCTAAAGAAGATGAAGCAGTGTGTGTTTCACACGATATATTCACACGAGCAACAAGTCTGGCTCATTCTTTCGCTTTCCCGTCTGATAAAAGGGCCGGGAGTCACTAGATAAACAAGGTGACGTGAAACAAGGTGACGGCCATGTTGGTATCCACACCAAAGTCCATGTGGACGCCTGGATATTTTTTTGTGGCAAAGCACTAAAATAATAATAATGTACCTCTCATGTGTCTGCTGTCATTCAGCGCTTTCTCCTTCGAGGGCCTTCATATAGGCATCTCTCACCTTCAGTGCAGTTTAACAGATTATTTTTCTTGAGTCGGTTTTATATTTTTTTTAGGAAGACCACTGAGGACTTTCTGTGTCCTGAATATGGAAATTTTACAGAATATTTCCTTGCATTAACATTAATTTGTGCAAATGTGCAGGGTAGTGTTTAGTATGCTAATCTGTAATGCACTAGATTAGTCTATTAGTCATGTATGTGAACTCGCTAGAGTCTGTATGTGCTGTGTCTGCATTCAAATTTCCTCGCTACTCTCTTTTTATTGGTATGATTACAACAACAAACCCCTGGAACCTGTTAGATCCGAGTCCCAGTAGAGCTGGAACATTATTAGTGAAGCAGACATGTACAGTGTTCAGTATGTGTGAAAGGAAATGAGTAAAAGGGGCATTTTGTCATTGAGATAGTTGGAGCGACAAAGAAGGATAGCAAGACAAAAAGGCAGACTGCTTATGCATCTGTATGGCTGCACATTGCCATGCCACGTGTGGCTGAATTTTGAATATGTTGAAGAGAAAGACAAAACATAACATTATGTCTACAGCCCCTTGGATCTGCTCTTCAGTGAGCAGAAAGGCGCAGCGTGGACTGACTAGGAAACAGCAGGGATTACAAGAACTAAAGAAGAGTGGTTGGTTACAAGATTAAGATTATACAGCGCACAGTCGGAAACCTCTCTGGAGGCTACTTAGAGCGAGCAACCTTGTTCACTTGTCCCAAGGCTACTGTAAATGTCTAGTGGTGTTTAAAAGGGTTGGATCATGAATACATACAAATATTGCAATGTAATGCTTAACATTAGATGTGAGTGAGGATGTTTGAGTTTGGGTACATATGTTGTTGTTGTTGTTTTTTTCCTGTGTACGTGTGCTTGGGTTAATGTGCTCCATGTTTTACTCACAAGCAGCTGATGTTTGCCAGGTTTATGTGCTCCGTTCTCTCCACCCTGTGCTGGCTCTCACCCAGATGTGCAAACCTGCAGAAACATACGCGAAGGGGAAAAAGTTGAATATTCCTGCAAAACAAGCGTTTGTCTGTGCCACTTGCTGCTAATTCCATCGCCATCATGTGAAGATAACAAAAGATGATTGGATAACAGTGTCTTAAGGAGCTTTAAAGAAATCTTTATAATTTGAGTTTTTCCAATATGAACACTCGGAGGCGACCTAACCGTTCACATCATCATCAAATCTCAAATTTCCCTGCCGGTTGTTTTTTTTTCTCATAAAGACACAATAATATGCATCCCCTCTGGCTCTTGCTTATGATTGTTAATATTAATGTGTTGATTAGCAGAGCTCTGGCTACAGTTAACATCTTTGGAGCCGTTCCAACTTCCATCCTCAATAATGAATGCACTTTCATTCTCATTATGTGCTACTACAGTAGGACGATATCAACAACATCATTCACTACAATTTGGATATTTTGAAAGTCCCATCTCCCTTCAATCACAGGTCAAAACCACATACTGATGTGTATTTCTTTATGGTAACTACTAAAGGGACTATTTAAATACATTTTCAGTGATGTTCAATATCACAAATAACAAAGTTGCCTGAGGGGGCATTAGTATACAACATCCTTTATCCTTAGACCCTTCATGCGAATACCAAAAAACACTTTAACAGAAAAAAAAACATGAAAGAAACCTTGAGAAAAGAGCAACAGAGGAGGTATCATGAACATTTAGTGTTAATCTGAATTGGTTTACGACAAGAAACTTCAAATAACTGACTGTGGATCCCATTTTATGTGAGGTGTCACATTTGCTAAAATATGAAGTGCACTTACTAACAATTTACAGCTGATGAACAGTGGCTAGTGAAATAAACTGGACACAACACACTCAAGTGTTAGAAAAAGATAGTAAATCATCAAATACATGGTTTTAAACATGCTGTTCACATCCAAAGAACAGATTGGAGTGTTCAGTTTCAGAGCCTGACAATGGCTTTTCACTGTCGCTCGTCAAAATTGTCAGAAAATGCAACTCAGGGGTAAAGAGAGGGAGAGGTAGACAAAGAGCCGTGAGGTCAGAAGTGTGATGCACATGGCAGAGTAGAGTTGATGATGTCCCCTGTGCAAACTGACCCATATTACACTGAGGGGGCTGCTGACACTGACTGCTTGTCCTGGAGAAGGCCGGAGCTCTTCTATTTACAGCCATTTGCTTCAGCATGATGCCATCTTGAGTTGGTGGGTATAGACACAACAATAATGTATCCAGAATTGTATATGTGTTATTTATTATACTACGTGAACACGAGAGTACAAGTTATTTGAGCCTGTATATCAGTGAAATAGTGTGAAACCGTTGGCAGGACTGTGGTTACCTTTACATGCATGGAAATGTGTGAAATTCACAATATTATCAGTGCATTGATGTGAACTGAATTCCATAAAATGATTACTGATATGGACTTAACTAAAACTATTTCAAATTGTTTCTCTCAGTTCCACTTTCACTTTGTTTTTACTTACTGTTCACTACTCATATTTAGATGGTTTACAAAAAAATTATTATTGTCATTATTGTAAATATAGGGGACATAGCAAATATAAGCCGCACCCACTCAAATTTGAATGAAGTATATATTTTGTCACACATAAGCCACACCGGACTATAAGCCGCTGATATCCAGGCTGAGAAGTAAGTTATTTAGACAGAAAGATTTTGTACCGTGTTTATTCATATACCCGAACTGATTGTTTTGGATCAGTGCGGCAATAAAAACAGCAATAAAAGTCCTGATAAACAAAACAGAAAAGTCATTAATCTCATTAGTCATACCTCCGGTAGGTAAGCAGGTCTTCCTCAGCAGGAAACTCGGCCAGATTGAATCCGTAGGGCTCTTTAACAGTCTGCTGCTGGATCTCCTGAAGAGGTGAGAGAGGAAAGGTAAGAAGTCACACGTGATGGAGACAGAAAAATGGAAACTGTACACTTCACACACAAATAAACTTTGTGTGGTCTTTCAAACCAGCCACCTCCTTCAAACAGCAAATTAATAAGCTGCAGTGCAAAATATAAAATAAAGAAGGTCATCTAGTTCAGACGCTTCTCTACAACCGATCCAGTAATTAGACTGACCCAAGGAGTGTAACCTAAGCAACTGAACATAATATGATTGTTGGTGTCTGATGTGGTGGTTTCATTTTCTCAGAGACAGCGCCCTCCTGAGAGTTTTTAGAGACAAAATAATAATAATTAACAATAGATCAGATCAAAGAGGTCAGAACTGTTCAGGTTGGCAGATTCTTGCTTTATGTGACTTAGTACAACTTTACAGCACAACTACTATTGTGCTGAAATTTCTGAAAGCATAACTTGTTGGACCTTGAAGCAGATGGCATCTCTTGCAGAATAGGGCAGTTTACACTCCTTTAAGGACACAGTGCACATGCTCACAAAACTAGACGACTAAAGATTGGGAAGACATTGTCTGCTCTGATGAATTTCAGTTTCTGTGTTCACATGCTGCTGGTAGGGTAGGAAACTCATGTAAACAACATGAATCAATTTTGCCTCATGGTGCAAGATTGTGGGGATTGTGTAAAGTTGTGGGGAGATTTTTCTTGTCACACATTTATAATTTCAAGATAAATGTAATACACTCTCCGGACACTCAGTTGAGAAACTCTCAAAATACTTTGGGAATGTTTGTTTTTGGCTATTCCAAAGTATTCAATACAAAAATTCTTCACATTAATGCAACAAATCAATGCAATATTGTAATCATGAATATATATATATATATATATATATATATATATAGTCACATATATAGTCATATTATCTAACCCTATATCTAAAAGGCAGGTCTTATAGCTATAGACTAACCATCACAACTATCAGTATTTTAAGTGAAATTTTGTGGAGAGAAACTCATCACCATTGACAATATGTTGCAAATACTCCTCAGGAAAATGATTACTTCAATACAAAATCATTTTCCATCAGAAACCTATAAGAACTTGAGAGAACTTGTCATATAACAGCATCCACAGGAGTGGCCTTGCAGCAGTCAGCTATGCCGTCGTTCTCTTCGATGGTTTTCTTACACTGCAGCAATATACTGAACATAATGCATTTTCACTATATTTGTATTGATTTGAGCTGTAGGCAGGGAGGGAGGGAGGGAGAGGGAGGGGGAGAGAGAGAGAAATGAACGAGGGTGTTTCAGGACGATGTCCAAGAAATACCAGCTGTGAATACACATGCATGCACACGCACACACACACAAAGGCAGACAGAGAGTATATGGGAACACACACACATTGCAAAGTACACACACTCATATGATGTGTGACAGCTCAGCGTAAACACATACTTGCTCGTACGTACTGTACACCCACACACATTGCGAATCTATCTGCACTCCTGCACACATACACATGTACCCATATTGAGGGGAACATGAAGTGAGCATGTGCAATTACATGGCAAACGTAGTAATGATCTGATCTTTAAATATTTCAACAGTTTTGTATTCTGCTGGCGCCGTGGCAATTCATCCTGAGGAACAGGCTCGGAGGGAGCGACACGAGATGCATGCAAGCAGGGGTGTGCGTCCAACACGTGAGCTCGCTGTCAAGCTCCAAACATTCAGGATCAGTTCATTGCTCAAGGCTCCAAGAAGACAGAGGAGAGAAAACCTCAGAGAATCACATCATAAATCAGTAGGGGAAAGAGAAGAATGGAGGAAAAAGCGTTTACCTCAAACTATAGGGATCAAAAATGGCTGTTTTCTTGCACAGATTCTCTGCTCACTTAAATTGAGCATTTTAATTTTTTTCTCTTATTACAACGTTCACCGGATGTGAACTTTTGGTAATCATTTTTTAAGACAGTGACTCACTTTTGTCAGTACCAAAAAAGTACCAGTAAAAGTTCCAGTCTGACTTAGTATCCAATAATCTATAATCTAATAAAACAATTTCACTCAAACACAAAATGTCCAGACAGTGTAAGAATTAAAACTACTTCCCCTACCGTCATCTTGTGGGACTGACTGTATTTATGTATCAGAGTCATTACGTTTGTAAATTAGGGCAGAGGGATTTACCTCATTCCTGAGAAATTCCAAGAGGATGTCATTTTGTAGTATAACTTTTTGTTGAGACTTGTGAAGCGCTAAAGAGAACAACAATTGCATTGCAGAATGATTCAATGTGATATTATATGATGAAGCTTTAAGTAGGGTAAAACAATGTTATAGCATTAGATTAATCATATTTCATGTTTCACAAAATGTCTGATTTAGTTTCTTGTATACTTCACAAATGTTTGATTCAGCACTTATTATGTAGTGGATAATTTCACTCCGTGCACTTGTTAAAATTTAGAAGTGTGTGTATTAAACTTTAATATTTTTTTTAAAATATCCTTAGAAGAAGGTTTAGAAATAAGGGTGTAAAACAGGCAGTAATAACTTAAAAAAAGGGTATAAAAGACAAGGCAGAGGCCACTCTGTGTTATCTCTGATACACATTGTGTGTTTTTTGTGATGTGCTCTCCTTTTCTTGCCTGGCATTAAATAACACTTTGCTGCTGCTCTGTACACCGACTCCTGAGGATTTTTTTGACACCAAAGAGAAGTTTTTTTTCTGATCTGATTTTGGGACAATTTTAACTTCTTCAATTGAGACTCTAAGACTTTTTACACGACAATTTCCTGGTGCTTTTGATTTATTCTGTTGACTTACTGACCTACTACCTGTGCTGATTAATGTGCTCGCTCACCCTGTTGTAGTCTGGAATCTGGGTCAACAGACATATGAATGTGACGCCAGTCCACCTGGGGCGTGAAATAGACATCGATATGGTGATGGAGGATTCTGGGACCATGTCAAATATACAATATACTGTACTCTCTCTCTCTCTCTCTCTCTCTATATATATATATATATATATATATATATATATATATACACACACACATGTATATATATATATATATATACACACACACATTACTGCAATAAATACTTTACACAGTACCCAATATTTTTCCACTTTTCTCTGTAAAATGACTCCAGGTTTAAAATACAAACTAATGTTTAATGTTAAATATGAGATTTTCCCAAATGATAGCAGATAGAGACTTGAAGAACAGAACTTGCTATGTGATTAGATCTGTTTCTCTGTGCCAATATGTCCACAGGAAAATTAGTACAAGGAAACAATTAATAGTGTTAAAAGTTAAAGCATAAAAGGTTCTAACTTTTAATCGTTTTAAATCGTTACTTTACTTCATAAATGCTGAAATCAGATAAACTAGTTTGATGGCAGAAAACTTAAAAACTCCACTAATCAATATATGTATATCAAAAATATTACACTTTACACATCAGCCTTGTGGAAATCCAGTTATATTCAGATCCATTTACCTGACTGCATATTGTTTACGATTCTGCACATCGCAATGTGAAGAAGAAATATTTGCTCAGCAACAGGTCTCTTCACAAATAAAGTAGACTAAGACTGTGACCTGGCAAGACATCCAAAGAGGAAATTAAATGAACCATCAAAAAATAAAAATAAAAGCCACCTACAGGTGAGCACATACCAAATGAAGTCCTAAAAGCAAAATCCCTCTGCACATGTCCTACATACAGGCTTTTTTGATGCCTGGGCTTTGCAGGAGGAAACCACAGAAGACACATAAAACCTGCTAAATTTCCATATAAAAGCAAAACAAATCAAAACTTGAACCAGAAAGACATAACATTTCTATCAGTTCCCGAAATCATCCTGATAATGCTGAGCATAATAGAGCAATTCTCCCTCAACCTAGCATTAACACAAACACAACAAAACAAAACAAACAAAATAATTTGAACCTCCCATTCTGGAAAGCCCTGTCATTAAAGCTGATTAAGTTGACGTCTAGTTCCCCGTCTGACGCAAACAGAAACAGAACTAATTTCTTCTTGGAGACTCGGGGGAGGTAGAGAGGAGAAAACACAATCAGGGTGACATACACGAATTGGACTGCAAGATGTGTCTGAGACACAAAATGCAAGCAGGTGGCTTTAACACAGCCTAAGGTCCTTATGAGGAGATCACATATCTGTGAATCATTACTGAATCTCATTTGATAAGCTGCTTTTCCCCTTTATATCAGACAATAAGGTGCTGAAGTCAATCAAATTTTGATTTTGTTTTAGTGTGTTTTCAACTTTTCCTAAGATGTTTATTAGGTATTTATTAGGTATACCTCTTGCATGCGGCTGCTCTCTCCAGACTCTGTTAGCAGTTTAATTGGAGTGGAGCGCTGGGACACGGAGCCGTCGTCATCACGGTCCTCTTCGGAGTCGTCCTCTGATGTGCTGGAGATGGCCTCCTCACTTGGGGGAGGAGGAGCACTGGCTGCCGTCTTCCTCTGGAGCAGCGTCTCCTCCTTGTTACTCTTGCTGCTGCCGATATTCACGCACAGGCACATAAAATTAACACACAAATGCACAGTGGCAGATGAGAGGCATGGGTTTGATCATTATTACTTTTGAAAAATAAACATTGAAGAACTGTTTTCTTTTCCCATTTTATTTTCATCAGTAACAGGCTAAAGGCTAAATTGTCTTTGCCAAAAATTAAAGACGAAACTTTTAAAGCAAAAGATGTAAAAGTGGGTCATAAATAAACATGTTGGCTCCCATAAAGAGTTAAATAAACTATTAAATGGAAAACATAGAAGCAGTACAGAACACTGGAGTGGTCATGAGTAAAACCCAGATCTCCGCTACAATAATGCAGAGTCAATTATGAGCCACAAGCACACAAGGTCTCCAGCCCAGGACATGCTCTGCATTAATCACATTTGTGATAGTATGTGTGTGGGTGCGTGCGTGCACCCACACAGTTCATCGCAGGTGAATTGATTGTTGTGTTCTAAACTAAGACAGAAAGGAGGACACTGCCTTGTTTTTGGTTACCTGAGAACACTGTGTTAAATGAAGCAGTGTGTATGCAGGCATGGTGACATGGGATTTATTACAAAAATAAAAATAAACACCACAAATATGGATATACACATAGACTAAGATGCACTCACCCAAGCACTGATTTCCCTGTTTCCTCTGGCTTGCGAACTGTGAATGGGCTTGGATCCACTCCCACTGTCTTTGGCATAAATTCCCTTTATGAACATAGATGAGACAGAAACCTATTAGAACCACCCCTGCAGCATAATTGCAATAATAGGTAATGAATGTTTGGTAAATCGTTTAACAGACGTGTTTCTCATGAACACAATCTGGTTCAATTTGTGTATAAACAACTTCAGTTTATTTCCATCTACAGTTTACTACAGAGTCCAGATTAACCTTGCAGAATTAGTCATGGCGATGCAGAAGGTGTCATCAAAGGAGGTGATTTCATAAGGTTTAAAGAATTCTGTGTAGATGTCAATACTCTCATCGAAACGGTTCACTCTCTTCACGTTGACCTTCTTCATGGTGTTGTCACAGGGGACTGTATGCACAGACGGAGCCACACAAACAAACACAGAGGGTTAAGTTAAGTTAAGTTAAGTTTACAAGTTATTATTTCACATGCTGGGAAATTGAGAAAATTTAAGAAATGCTGCTAAATTTGTGTTGTCATATAAAATCGCAAAAATATAGAATATCACCAGCATTACCAACATTATTATTGATATTTCATTCACAACCTGCTGTTGGTTTCAAGTTGATGCACAGCCAAATGTAACGATAAACCAACCAATTCAAGAAAGACAGGACCGAACAAGACAGGTACCTAATTAATTTAAAATATTGGGTAAGAAATTGTGTTTTAAAATGAGGAAGGAAATATGCTCAACACCATTGTTAGACCTCAAAAATATACATCATGTGATTTGGTGAGCAACACTGAATGTGAATAGAACTTTTGCTCCACGGTGAACCTTTAATGATCAGAGTTTGTATGTTTACTTTACTGTGAATATTGCAGATAGTATACATTGAAAATACCTTCATCATAGGCCACAGGAAGATAGGATAAGATTCCCTCAGACCACCACAGTGTGTAGCTGGAGAAGGCAAGATACAATTACAAAGATACAAATGTGTTAAAAAAAAAAAACTCTGACTGATGTACATTCTGCAGTCTGCGCCTACTCTCCTGAGACTTCACATAACCTAGATATTAAAATTGCCTTGGCTGGGCCACCTACTGCACAACACCTTAGTACATCAGCCTTTTATTTAATACGGCCAATTTGAGTGAATGCACAGATTATAATTTAGTGTGTGATGTGCTACTTTTAAGGGCAAAGCACAGTGTGTGACTGCAGAACTGAATTCAGTTCCAGCCATGCTAATTTCTTGGAATAATGGCTGAGCTACCATGGCCCACTGTGCTCACATAAATGAGTGGTTTGTTAGAGAAAACTTGGTCTACTTTTATGCAAGAGTGAATGCAAAAGAGAGCATACGACATGCATACTAGTACGCTCTTACAGACCAAGTACCTGAAGGAGTGTAATACACATAAAAACCAAAGCACAGTGTCCCTTGTCCTGGTAAAGAGGAGTCTAGTTAGAAGCCAATAGGAATGACCACAAATCCACCCACGCACTCATGAACAATCGGAGCACGCATGGCAGACAGGAAACGCCATTTCGGAAACAACAGTGCAGGTGCAAATCTTTTGTAAGTGATTTCCCGCTGAGCTATTCAATCAACACAGGAAACAAGCACAACACAACAAGCATCTCCAAAATTAACAGCAATAGCAAAAGATACTATGTGCACGGTTGCTTAGGTGTCATCATGTACTTAGAGTATATACTGTCTTTATTTTACTATTAAGATTTGTGCATGTATGTGCAGTGTGTGTGTGTGTGTGTGTACCTGCGTCTGTCTTGGGGGAGGGCCATGGTGCTTCTCTGATGCAGGTAGAAGTCAGTGGGCAGCTCCCACAAGTGCGGCTTAGTCTCTGCTGGCTGGTAAACTTGGAGAAACAAGTTGATGGCGTCCTGTCTGTCAGCATCTGGGAAACATGGAATAATAAATAAATATCACAGAACACAACAGAAAGACAAAAGACAATGGACAATATACAAGGGAGATTTCATAAGACTATCAGAAAATGCATATTTTATAATAATATTTTAATATTTCACCATTTATCACTTGTGGTGCTGCTGCGTGATCTTTGGATACTGAGACAACACCCTCTAATTTAGAGCTGAAATGATTAGGTGATGAATCTATTCAATCTAAACACTAAATAACTAGGCTAACTGTTTTGATTATCAATTTGCTTCAATCTTCCCAATTTCCAACTTCTCAATTGTGAAGATTTGCTGCATTTCTAAGTCATATGCAATATTAAATTGATAATTTGTGGGTTTTGGACTGTAGATCAGCTATATATCAAGGTATTTGAAGACATCAGCTTGTGAGAGAAGAGAGGACAAAGGCGCCAATCGATGAGATCAAAGTAAAGCTGAACTCTTCACATGAATGGGGGAACTTACTGGTAAAAAAAATCTTTTATCAATCTACATGTTTGGCAGCGTGACAAGATAATCTCTGAGTGTTTGTGTGCTCAACATGAGGCACGTGTTTTGCATGTTGCCCAATTTGATGCCATTTAATCCACCCCCTGACTGTGAAGCCACGTGTATGCTCCTCCAACAGTCATATTACATAATTAGAAACCAAATTGGGTTCCTATTAAAGCCTGCCACCAAGCCTTTTCTCTAGGTAATTTTCACCCTGAGATTCATTCAATACATCACAAAATAAGAGTTATGAATGATCTATGAACATAATAGACACGTGCAACAGAAATCATTGTCTCACAATTATGGATTAAATTATCAAAGTCAAAATCAACATTCAACAGGTTCAATTTCGGCGCACTTTCCCCGCTTTTTACTGGTCTCATCAAATCTTCTCGGATATGCAAAGCATATGCGGTCTGTGTTTACTTGTATGTCTATGTGTCCAATGTTTATGTGTCCGAAATATATTTGTAAGTCAGAGAGAACTTTTCTGAGTGTTTGGATGTAAAAGCACGTGACATGTATCAAAAAGAAAAGATCATTGGTGTGTATGTTTCAAAAAATGTGTTGTTTTTTTTAAGGAAAGAACAATACAAGGCCATAATTAGACTCTTTCAATTTAGTGACATCACTGTGACTCACAGTAGTGTCAGAAAAGTTATTAATAGCTAGCAAGTCTAGACATAAACACAAAAGACAAATACACAGGACCTGATATAGGTCATGGCGTTACTGAGTGAGCAGTTCATGGAGTATTGATTACTTGTGTGTGTACCCTGTATCATATTATACTCTCTCACTTAACATTTCAGTCTGAATAAACAACCAACCAACCAATGATTGCATTTTTCAAAATAAAGTGAATGACAAAGAGTCAAAAGCAACAACACAGAAAGGAGGTCAACTTACTAGGTCAAATAGTGCAGCTCTCTGCATGGGATCTGATATACAAATTCACACAACCTCACACTTCATTTACTTATGAAGTGGAACAGTTACACATAGATACACTGTATCTACAAACTAAGGTGTCTTTTAAAATGATTAGAAATAAGCAAAATAGCAAAGCCACGTTGTCAAGCACTGATTGGCAATTTTCAACATTGCATTTGTCATATTAAAATTGCTTGAAAAAATATTGTTTCCCAGCACCCACAGTCCTCAGGGAGCTATACTTGATCTAACAATAACAGTGTGGGCTTAGCTGTAGAGGCTGAAGAGGGGCTGTCTACATTTTAAAACCTGAGTGTACCTTTGTCATGTAAATATGAGGGGGTTTGTATATGTTTATTTATTATATCTGTATGCAATGGCTGAGTCTGTTTCTAAGGTAACCTGGGTGGCGTATTGGAAAGGGTGGGGTTTATTATAGATGCATTTGAGAGAGAATAGATGGAAAAAATAAGATGACTAAGCCACATTATTATAACCAGGATTGTGTAGAAGTGGCTTGAAAAATGCGAGCGGCACGCGGGTACTTTTCATGAATATTTGTGCCTTGTGTGTAAGTAAAACCCATTTAGGTAGAAGAGGAATGTTATGTACCTGTATTTGTCTTTGTTACATACACACCTGAGAAAGCATTGCTGTAGTAGCGAGACAGTGTCTGCATGATGTCTTTGGAGTGTTGTGTCCAGGGGGCAATCTTCCGGTATGTCTTGACCCTGTGGACCAGCTGGGAGCCGCCGTACTGCAGTGACAGAGTGTCTCCATGGTCCTCATACAGCTCCTCAAACAACCTGAACCAAACACAATTGAAAATTTCGGGAAATGACTTTCGTAACATTGTAGTAAATTAAATATTTTGGGGTTTTAAATTGCTGATTTAAACGGTCACTTTTGGCTTAAATATATAACAAAAGGCATTTTTTTAAAAACAGTTTTCTGATATTATATTAGCTCAACGATTAATCATTTCATCAAGAAAATGAAATATTGATTAAAAAAAGAATCTAAAGATGAATTAGTTGTTGTAATTAGTTGCAGCCCTATAGAATACATAAAAACAAACAGGCAATGGATAAGCGTCAAGTTCATCTTGTTGGTTTGTGTGTTTTTCTTGTTTGAAAAACATACATACATCATTTGGTGTTTTGGGGGTTTTTTTGAGATGTGTATCACATGTATGACTGTGATTCTATTAAGAGCTAAGAAAGTTTTATTTGTACTATGAATATACAGTTATAATAGATTTCCACTTGCTTTAAAAGGTCTCAAGAGGATACAAAGAGATGTGGTCAAACACGTGACAGATGCTCATGATCAAGCATCTGTCCTTCACCACAACCTATTCAGTCTGATCAGGTCTCAGGTCTTCACTGTGGCCTCAAACAAAAATAGAGCTACAAGCAGAAAATTATAGTCGGAGTAGAAATGGATGAGAGGTACAGTAGGAGAGGGCACAGGACTGAGGATAGATACTGACAATAAAAGGTGGTGGAGCTGTGAGACATTTTGTGCTGCCAACAGGGCTGGTATGACTGTTGCATTTCAGTTTGCAGACACATAATATATGGCTGCAATTATCATCACTTGCATAACATGTATGCCATTTCAATATCATCACTGTAAGATACCGAAGAAATATAATTGTCTGAGAATTTTAGATTAAATTCATATTTGTGCCTTGTCTATAAAATTTGTAATCGATTACCTCCCCCTCCATTACAAAACACTGCACACTTTCATCAGAAAACTCTATATGATCGTCGAGAATATACTTTAAGAGATTTTACTGTATCCTTTCGCCGCAGTGCATTTTGGCATGCATGTATGAGATACTAATGTGTGTAACTCTGTATTATATGTCCTGTTTGTATTTTGATTGGTGCTGTTCTGTTACTGTGTATACAATTTAATTGTGGCCTGCCAAGGGACTGCAGATGAAAATTAGCTTTAAGATAATATTATACATGGTTTCATTACAAATAAGTTCTGTTGCATTTGTTTAGTATTTTATAGCAAAAATGACAGCGTTTACAAGGATACCATAAGACATAAAAAGACACACATAGACAAACACATGAATACTGTTTTACCTCACACAGTCAGTATCAAACTGAAGCTTGGGCTTGTCAATCATTCCCAGCGCATAAAGCTGATAGGCGAGAGCGCACTTTCCCACCATGAACTGAGCGGTGTTGGTCCGGTCCAGACAGTCCACACAGTTGGTCCGCAACACACCAGTCTACAACAACAACAACAACAATAACAACATACCTATGACATGTATTGACAATGCTTCTGTATTTTCAAGAGTCAGACACATGAAAAGGCAAAAAAAAGTGTAAAGTTCCTCTCCATGTATTCACAGATTCACAGTCACTGTTCAGGCTAGCATATTCTCAACAGGGAGGCCTTCACAGAACTTTGGGCCGTGCTGATTGAGCTGTTCTTGGCGAGGCGTTTGTGTGTTTCTGTTTTTTTAATGTCAGTTTGTCCACGCATCCACTATGCTATAATTAATAGATGCTGATTTACTGCAGGTGTGGAACGCATTCTCCAAGCGGACACCAGTGGTATAAACAGAACTACTACGTGTCTATAGTGTCTGCTGCTGTCTGTGTATGTGTCTGCTTGAGAGTATATTCGGGGCTTAAGACCTACCACCTTACAATTATTGTGCGGTTAATATAGGGCTTATAGGTTTGTTTTTTTAATGATGTAACATAAGGCGATGAAGATCTCCATGAATACTCATGAATCCTCTCACCTCTATCTCATTATTATCAGTTTCACTTGTTGTAAATGCATTGGCCTAGTTTTGCAACGATGGGAATGAATGCCAAGTCACATCTTAATGTGCTGTTATAGACAAAAGCCATGGCCTTGACCTAGAAATCTGGATTAGTTGCATTTGACTCAACTGATAAAACAGAATTACAACACAACAGTTACATCAATCCTTGTTTGCTATCCGGCATACCTGCACACGTCCACTGGTTGTAATGTGTCCACCCACATCTCCCCACCTGTAAAAAAAAAATACATTAAATTCAACTTTGAGAATAGGATACTGGAAATGGACAAAATTCACAAAAGAAAGGAAGTGCCCGTCAGTGGTACTGCCTCATCTTCTCCCGCTACCAAAGGGTGTGATCACTGTTATAATCACCATTTCAAGGCAGAACATAATGGACAAGATACAAACATACAGTGCAGACATCTAAACACACTGAACCCCATTAAAACTACAGAAAGAGACAAGAACACACAGAGAAGAAAATCTGTAATACATGTTCTCATTTACAATATGTTCTCGTGCAAATCCAGGCCAAGGATGTGAAATATACTGAATATATTTGACGTCAAAATTACAGGAATTAAAGGAATAGTTTGACATTTTTTGGTTATATGCTTGTTGACTTTCTTGCAGAGAGTAAGATAAGTACTTAATTTTATTTATACATTATCTTTCAAGAGCAGTCACAAAGCGCTTAATAATACAAGACATCGAAAAGAGCAATAAAGACAGAAAAACAGGCATACAGTCATATGTAGACATAAAAGGAAATATGCCAAAAACATGGAAAAAGTATTAAATTAAATTAGGTACTACAAACTAAACAAAAGCCAGTCTAAACACATAGGTCTTAAGATGCTTTTTTAAAAAGGTGTCTACAGCATGTACAGATATTAGGTTCAATGGGAAAGACTTCCAATTTAGGTGTTATAACCTCAAAAGCACAAATGTTTAGTAGGTTAGTTTAGCTTACCAGAAAGAGTGGAAACAGCACACAAATCTGACTGGAGTCTTGTCATTAAGCAACCTGCAGACCCCAGGATGTCATTGACTCATCCAAGTCATAGCTAAGCACATAAGCCCTCTGTAAAGCCACAACTCATCATTTTTACACTTTAGGTTTTGTGAGGATTATTAGAAATAAAATGTTAATCAGTGAACTTTAAAAGGTACTGGTAGATGGATTAAGCAAGATCAATGTGTGGCTCTGAGCCTTCTGTCTCCATTATTCCTTTCCACCCCAATTAAATACTCTATTCGCTCTATTCATCACTTTCTTATTAAAAGCAGCAACAAGCAAACTGAGAATCACCCAGTGAGGAAAATCTGCCTCTAAATTGTACAAAACGGGAGCTCTGAAAACGAATTTAACGGTTGCCAGAGGGTAGGTTTTAAAGCAATGTGTGTCTCATCACGACATAAACTCAGCGACCTCACTGAGATCAATGAGAAAGAGTGGTTAAAGTACCGTACCAGTCAAAAGTTTAGACACACTTTATCATTCAAAGGAATAGGAAGGTGTGTCCAAACTTTTGATGAATACTGTATCAAGTTTGTGTGAGAAAAATGTATGTCTGCATGTATAGAGGTGGACAGGACAGATAAGAACAGCATTATCAGGGAAAGTACAAGGGCTTTGTTTGTGTGCATGTGTGAATTGAGTGTGTAGTACGCTAAAACTGAGATTCAAAAGAAAGGGTAATACTGGCCATCGCATGGTCATTCTGTTATGTAACTGTATGGTAATGCCGGGAGAAAGCGATTAACACATGCAGACAATGGAGGAGCCATGCGTTAAGTACATGGATGGCAATCTATTCAGCTCGTTAGCAGAAAACTCTGGGCGACACAACCGCCATCAGGAATAATTTCCATTATGAATTCATATCTCGAGAGTTCCAAAATTAAGCAGTCAATAAATGTATGAATCTGAATATGTATGATGGTTGATACGACCTCTCAGTAAAAGTAAGTATGATATGCAAATCTCACATTTCAACCCTGCTAACAAGTGACTCATCAACAGTCCCTTAGTAACTTAGCCATGAGCAGTTTCTGTGACTTCACAGAGGATTTATATGCCAGTGTAATGCAATAATACGTGTGCTTGTTTTGCACACAACAGCTCAACAGGTGCAGGTGCAGGATGGGAAAAAAAAAAGTCTCACCTGTCGTCTGGTCTGATGGTATGACAGTAGAAGTCGGATCGATTAATGTAGAATCCTGTTCGCTTCACCACGTCCTCTGCTATCGTACTTAGACGGTCCAAAACATTGCACAATTTACTGAGGAGGAGAAAGAAAAGTTCGCATTAACATTTGCACAAGAAGCTTCTGAAGCTGCTGCCCTTACTATGATGATGCACCATATATCTTGGGCTATTGTGATATTGTTATGGTCTTACAGGTTATTTATTTTCCTAAGCCCCTGAAAATCAAATCTTGTGTTTTTCTTGATACTATTAAATATTCAAGACTAAACAAGCCACAATCAAAGTTTTTTGAAGAAACATCCAGGACTGTGTGGGTGTGGCCTGATCAGATCAGGCAGTGTTCTGGCAACATAATCAAACAACCCAAAACTGTCATCAGATTTGGATTCAAATATTAAATTTTAATTTGTGCGACATCATCTTATAGACTTTGTGTTCATTTTATACTTTGTAATCATACAGGAGCCCATCATTCAAAGGAAGAATCTGATATGTTTCAAATAGGTTTTTAATCTATGAAAAACTAGGGCAAATTCTTGATTCTCTTGACAGTTTGTCTTATTGGCTTATGTGCTGGATGGATTTTTTTTCCCACATTTATTATCACAACCTCTTGGTGTAGCGAGCCATGTCCCAGGCGATGTAGTCAATGCAGTGGTCTGGAGGGAGAAACTGGTTGAGGTTGATCACAGCTGGATAGAGTTCTTCACTCAGAATTTTCTCATGTTTTCTTTTTTCTCGTTTCTGTAACGCAGCAGAGCACAGAGACACATATCACACGTATGATGATGAGTTCCAGTCGCTTATTAAAAGTCCCTTGAAGATACAGTCAAGTGTCAGATACATTTTCTCTTTGAAGATACATTCAATCATCAGGTCTTCTCTACATGGACCTAAGAGAAAAATAGATCTGCAAGAAGCAATTTACTGGATCCAAGGAGAATTAGACATATGGCAGAATTGAAGACTGATGGTGCAGATAGAGAATATATGAATCAGCTGTGCTGGATATTTGGGACAGAGGGATTAAAAGCTCAAATAAACTGTTTTTGCATTTGTTGCATACTACTAATACAGAAAAAATAAAAAAAATAGCACAAGTTTAAGAACACAAGGTGCACATCCAATTTTGATAATAAAAAAAAAAATTATTTTTTTTTTGTTAATAAAAATGCATGCACACTAGTTGTTCTCTGTGACCTGTAGTCACACTGTCCAGTTATTTCTCATATCATCAGTCATATATTCTTCCCTCATTGTACTTTTTTCAGTGATCAACCTGGGTGATAATCGGCCTGGATGCATCATTTAGCAGCTCATATCTCCATCCACACATCCAGCAGTGGTAAATCAACACAGCAGCCAGTCAAATTACCAATGCATTTCCCCACCCCATTCAGCAGAGCGTATCATACAGTCTAACAAACACATAGACACAAAATCACACTTTCCAGGCACAGATGAGAGACTATGTACTCACAAAAGTACACGTGCAGTGTACACAGGTCTAAACCTGCATACAAATGTCACAGTAATAATTGTGGTCCGCGGTATAGAAAGATACAGACCATGAATGATAATTTGAATCCAAGCCGTCTTACATGTGTACATACACAGACAGGGGTACGTAATGGGCATTTATAATGGTGGAAATTAACACTGTAATTATTTTAATGTATATTTTTGCATGGAAATTGGCATATTTAATGCATCACGTTTATTCGTCTCCCTTTATTCCTTTTCCTTTTGTGTGTGTGTGGGTTCAGTGTTGTTCAGTGTATGTTTCAGCCTCAAGGACTCTAAAAAAAATGTTTTGATCTTAAAGTCACCTTGGTTAAATCTATTTTCATTTCTATGAGAGGAGAAGTTATCTCTAACCCTCAAAAATGAATGGATCCTAATTAAAGAAGCTGGTTGAGGGGAAATGATTCACATGTTTGGCCATGTGCACCTCTCTGAACATACACATACAAAGAAAACACTAACCCATGACAAAACCACGCACCTATCCCAGAGATGACGTGGCCATGTAACCCCCCCCGTCACCACTGTGGAGAGATGGACTGTCATGATTTTATGGTTAATTACCCGGTTCCTTCTCTCTGTCTGCCTGGGATAAGGGAGAGGGTATTCTGTATAAGTAGGGGGTCCCCTCCCTTACTCCCCACAGTTACAAATATCACATGGCTGCAGCTTGTGCAGACCTCTGAGGTCTACGATTGGTCCTTCGTCTCGAGGCTCCCCGTGTGAGTGGCAACGTGAGCATGAAACCAAAGCTACAGTGTGTCCATGCATGTGAATGCTGAAGGTTTTGCAAAGGCTACTACAGTTGAAATGTCCAGTGCACAGATTATTGATTAGAAAAATAAAACATATAGTCTTTTTTATTTTTATTTTGGATGGCTTGGAACATTTTATTAGCATCATACTTTTCAAAGCTTCATTGTTATTTCTTGCAAATTAATTATTTATCATACTGTAATTGTTTTTCATAATTTAAAAGCAGTTTGATGACTGATAGTGATTATACAGCAATATCATTTAAAAGGACAAAACAAGAGTGCAGTGCAGAAAAGCCAGGCGTTTACTTTGCATGCATGTGTTTGTACAACCCCTCATCATTGCTGTCTGTGTATTTTGAAAGCAATGCCACAGCAGGTCTGCACAGCAACAACTAGCCTCCATATCAATCTGACCATTGGTCAATTACTCAGTCAGACAGCTCAGATAGCTACCTGGTGAGTGATTCCACAGGCCAGGTATATTTCATCCACAGACGCTTGAACAATCCAAATCAACATCTCATGAAGATCCCTGTTACATAATCCTCACAATAAGAAACCCATCTTCTGAAAGAAACTGGACCTTATTGAGGTAGCTTTCTTCTAAAATATAATTTTGTTTGGCTTTTTCGCTTTTAGTGAAAAGACAGACAGGAAATGATGGGAGAAAGAGAAGGATTCAACGACCTTACTGAGGGAGCTTTGGTGGATGTAACTATAGGTTAGCAGCTGCAAGTAGGGTTTTCTATAAGTGTATTTAAGTAGCTCCTTGTATGGTAAACTCATGAAAATCATTTCACAACCACAGTCAAATAATTCAACAACTTCAGATCAATCATAAAGACGCTTCATACTTGTAACGATATTTTAAAATTTTAATTAACCGAAATTGAGTTATTGTGAGTTGTGGTTCAAACGACATATGTATTCAGGCAACGGGCTGTAATTATGAACCAGTGTTGAATTATTATGAAGACTTGAAATTGATTGATTTATTATTATAGATTGATTTATGTAGCTACAGTAATGTTGATAGAAGTATAAAACAGATTGTAAATGCCTTTTTTAATTCATCAGCTACTTAGATTTTTAGCTGTCAATGTTATTGTTCCTACTATTTAATTACATTTTTAATACTCAACCTTTATATGTTGTTGTTGTTGTTTGTGTGTTACACCTGTTCGGGAAAATGATAGTCATACTGTATATATATATATATATCTGTAACTGCTGAAATTAGGGCCTCAATAAATAAAGTGTGTGTGTGTGCATATGGTTACCTTGACCAGATTAAGGATGATAATAGGTGAGCCAAACCGCTGCAGCATCTGGTCAAAATGGAGGGCAGCGACGTGGGCATATGGGTCAGCTTGGTCCACTGAAAGAGAGGTCAAACTGTTTTTAAACACTGAATATTTAGAGTATTAAGAATGTTAAATTATTCATAATTATTTCATGCTTTATGATTCATGTCATTTTGAAAATGTGGAAAGTTTTCACAAAAATCCAAAGTTTAAACAAAGCTTTTTTGCAAACTTAGCATCTTTTTATATAAAAAAAAAGTGGGTTATAGACTCCTGCCTCTAGTTCACCCCATTTTTCCTCTTTGTCACATTCACTTCCATTTTCATTCTTCTGTCCATTCTTTATCTTAAAATCATGTTTAATGCCTCCATTTGCCACTCATGCAGAACCCCACACATGCATCCAGTCAAACAACCAAAAGATAGATTAGAGAAAATAGGTCAGATCGTGCTACATTTTATCCCACACAGTCACTCACTGGTATCTCAAAAACTGATGATACAAACACAGGCTTCACCACACAGTTTTCAACTTCACTTTGTCACCATTTCATCAACACTTTGTCCACTACACTTCTGCCCAAGCCTTAGGGGAGATGGGAGTTCATGTCAACATAAAGAGATGACACCCTGTAACATTCTTATTGTACTTTGGGAGAAAAATGGTGATAATGACAACGATGATGATGATGATGATGAAGATGCATCGCTCATTAAGTTCCTCTTCTTCACAACCAAGACGTTTGCCCACATCAGGGCCATCATAAACATAATATACATATGTATATTTATGTAACAATGAGTTTTGGCTTTCTTGGGAGAGAGAAGGCAATGCACACAGACACTAGGCTCAAACTGTCTCTTAGCCACATCGCTGACCTAGATTCATCTGCTTGCAACTCAACTCCTTTGACTAGATTCATCTAATAGATGTCATTTTACACAGGCCGCATCATGACGGAGTAAATATTAGATTTATTGAAAAAGGCTTGATTATTTGTTTGATGTGAACTGTACCTCGTGTCACTGTACGTGTTTAATTGACAGCAGAGCCAGGGAACAGACTGATAAGAGTAAACAAACTTGAGATAGAAACTGTTGCTTACAGGCAGCATTACCAGAATGGGAGGTTACATTTCATTTAATCTGGTGGTAAAAACTGTTGGGCCTCTTTCAGTACAATTCGGCGCGGTTTACACCAATGAAAAGTTCCAATAAATCAGTTACTTAAAGTATTGATAATGGATTGAGTTGAGTAGGTTCACCTCAACATGCAATGCCAGATAATTTATTCTTGGTCATCTCTAGCTGTTTTATTTATGTGCTCAAATCAGTAATAAAAATAAAAGTTAGTATTGGTACATAACAAGGCTCTAACTACTTGCATGTGCACACTGACATACAAACATACCTGATACAGGTTTAAATAGTGCAAGAATTGGGCAACATGTGCAAAGTCATTTAGGGACTGTGGTTAAGGTGGGAACAGGATGATGAGGTAAGTTGATATACACACACAGACACAGACACAGAGACAGACAGACACACACAGAGATCACCTCCCCCTGGCCTTGGTTTTGTGTTTTTATCCTGCTTATAATGAGATGGAAAAATGGATACAAAGATGAAGACCAAGGGGAGGCGTCCTGCCTTCACCTTTTTCTTTTCTTTTATCTTTGTCCCAGTGGTTGAGAAGAATGGCCTGACTAAAGCCACTCTTATTCTAATATAGTTTTTATGATTACTTTCTTCTTCTTCTTCTGGCCCTACAAGGTTATTTCTGGTATTATATTGCGCATTATAAACTTAAATAGGTATCCACTGGAAGAGGACAGATTTGTGTCTTTCATTTGTTATCTGTCTTTATGTATGTATGTCCTTATATATCCTCTCTCAACACTCTCTATTATAAATGAAATATTGGTAACAGCAAAACACCAAAGGAAATATACAGTATATAACAAGATGTTTGATATTTCAAATTATTATGACACTGAACAACAATAAAGCTGTTTGATGTACAAAGGAGAAACATGCATTTAGTGCACAGCAGCCTTACATCGTATCGGAGGTTTCGGCATCATGGTGGAAATGTCCTGAGACCAGTAGAGTGGGACTGAACCTCGCACTTGGACGTACGAGGAGTAACTTCCCGCTGTGAAAGACATAACTGAGGCATCATGGACGATCTGCTCCGTCTCCACCTCATTAGCTACATCCCCCTGACAACAAGAGAAAACAAAAAAACACACAAACAAGGCTGAAAAAACAATCTCACCACAAGGTCCATTTAGTAGCTGACTGTTCTAGAGCTTTTGATCACATCATATTACCAGATATAGTGCAAAAAAACATCTTGTCTCAAAGGTCCATTTAGGAACAAATATCACATCATATCAGACAAATGGAAATTTGAACAGCTATAATTCTGTGACTATTTTGCAACTATTTTGATAACCGAATAGTATTATAGAATAATACGGTTTTCTTTGTTTTTGTTTCTTTGATGTAAACTGAATATTTTTTATCACTTTGGGCATTTTTTCCGACATTATATAGAAAATACAACTAATTAAACAACTAATTTTATAGACCAAACAACTAATTGATCAAAATAAAAAAATAATCACTAAATAAATCTCTCTTGAAAATAATCATTAGGGGCATCATGCCACAATATATTTATACATAAACTATGTTTGGCAATACACACAATAGTAGGCATTTGTCAATATTGTGCACAACCTATTCTCCATGTAGCAGTCCAAATAGAAAAAGGAAATCTATGTTAGCTCCTAAAGTTCCTCCCACTGCACACACCCACACAGGCACTTGCATACTCAAGGAAGCGGGTCAAATTAACCCCCTGTGATCAACATGAGTCATCTCAATCATTCTGGGCCCTCGGACCTGCCTCCACAATCTATTCTTCCCTGTTTCCTCGGCAACTGTTGTACCTCGCAGTTGGCTCCTCTTTTGAGGAAACGGGTCCCGGCGAATTTGCTGGAGCGCCTGGCAATTAGGGTGATGTGAACCGGTCGGCCATAGATCAGAAGCTCTGTAGTTAGCGGATAAAGGAGGAATAATAACACAGCACTGAAAGCATTGCATTACCTGTCTGTAAACACACACACACACACACACACACACAGAAACCTTAACATACGAACAATAACAATTATTACAACACAATACCATTATTATCTCTATTAACAATTGCAAAAGTGGCAAAAATGAGACACCCTCTCATTTTTTTCTTCTTTACATATCTTAGCCTCCTTCCTACCATTTATTTTATATTTTTCCCCACTGCCTTGCTTCTTTAATCTATCCTCATCATCCACATCCACTGCCTTTACACCATCTGCTTAGTCTCCTGTTACTGTACCCATCGACCCTCTAATGCTCTCAGAAAAGCAGCACTGAAGGCCAAACAGTTTCCAGGAATTGCCTAAACTCAAAGCGCCCACACAATGTCACTGTGGCAGCATGCTGCCTGAGAAGAGAAGTGACACTGTTGATAGCAGTTTACTGTGCAAAACACTGGTATTAGGCAAAGACAAATATACAATATTTTTGTTAAAAATAATTACTAACAGAATATAAAAGACTAAAATGCTAGACTTGACCCTGCACAGCATGATTTATGTAAAGGGAACTTGAAGTAAAATGATTAAAGTCTTTGTTTTCGGTAACCTAAGGTAGATTTTTATTATAATAAATCAAACTCTTTACTCAGCTCCAGCTAAGCTCAAAGGACCTTTGCAGCAGAAACCCATTCATCAATACTACAAAACCTTCTCAGAGAGGGGCAGAGGAAATTATTCATGTAGAGCCTAATACAAATCCCTGGTATGGAGTCTGTGTATAAAGCAAAAAAGCTACTATAACACTGAAATGAAAAAAAAACTGAGAAATTAGAAAACATTGAAGCAAAGAAAAAATATTTCTGCATGCATGTACAAACATGCAACTTGTCCTCCATGCAAAAAGGAGGACATCTGATTAAATATGCACAATGTTGCTACTTTGTCCCTGCGGATACCAGATGGAGAGATTATACAATTCCCTGTGTTTACATACCTGATAACCATTGCTTAATTGCCATCACACAGCAAACACAAATTGCTTCTCTTTTTTTTTTTTTGTGGTGAATCACACACACACACACCCACACTCTCTCTCTCTATCTTTCTCTTTCTCTCACAATGTGATCCACATACCAAGCACAGTTCAACAAGTATGCTGATGCTGAGAGATGAGGGGGAGCGTCGACACTGTGAGGGACACAGTTGTCAGAGCATTTAAATCAGAATATCTAATTATATATAATTGTATATATACAATTATAATATTATAAAAATAAAACAGATAGACACATAAAAAAAACAACAGCCACACAATTCAGCATCACAAAATTAAGGATACTGGACTGGCCACAGAAGCCGTGGATTATGTACATGAGCCAGTCATGATGCACTATGTCCTTGACTCGTTCCAGCAACTTCCCGTTCCACACGTACTTGTAGTATGGCTCGTTCTGGAGACCGTAAACCACTGTGGCGGAAGAGAAGGAACACATAAAACCTCTAGATCATTTTACTGAACTGGGATCAGACCAAATGACCAGAACAAAGCAACAAAATGGAAAAGATAAAACAAAAAAAAAGCTCATCCGAGGTGACGCGGGCAGTGGAACAAAAACATATTTAGAAGCATTAGCATTAAGTAGCTGTAACTGGGATTAAGCTTGTGTTACTGTATCACAGTACACATATTGTAATATGACAGAATTCATCTGTCAATACATTAGTGTCTCTGCAAGTTATTTTCAACTGACTTTTTTTAATGGACTTTCATATAGTTAGACAAATCTGCAGGAAAATAGTATAAATAAAAGTAGGACCCTATTGTATATCATTGCATCGTTATGGGAACAACAGCCTCAATTACATTGGCATTATCTTTTAATTTATATGAGGTGGCTTAGATGTGTATATTGTTCTTTCATATCTACTGACCTTCAACAATAGGACTGAGCTATGACCATTCACTCTTGTCCAGCTTCCTCTCCAACTTCATCTCATCTATCCAATTGCTGCCTGAGTTTCTAGCACACTATTGTGTGTCTTTGCCAGTGTTGTTCATCTGCCCACCAACACCAAAGCTCCTCCGTCAACTACAAGTGGAGTGGAGGGCTCTGCCATGGCCTTGTCCGACCAATAGAGTGAATAGAGGGACATAAGGGATATTGATTAACTTCCACTCACCTTGTGTAGGCAGCCCCTCTTCTTCAAAGATATCGAAGCTGTCCTGCTTGCTCTGTGTGTGTACCTCTTCCTCAGTGGAGGAGGCTGCTGACGACCACAGTTCATAAGGCCTCTGCAGCAAAGTCAGGTTGTACTGCAGCGAGTGGCTCAGGTCGTAGCTGTAGCTGCGGGGTACAACGACAATGTCATATTAAACAAGTACAGCCTGTACAGTCCCATAGAGAAATAGAGCTATAAAAAATGTGCCTTTGCATTGAACAACTGAGTTGCAATCCTTGTCACACAGGACAGTGAGCTGAGAACAATAAGCTCCTGTTAGGATATATTCAAAATGAAACCCAAGAGATTATTTTCTTAGTTGTTAATATTAAAAGACTCATAGTAAAAGGTGTGTTTGCAGCTTTTCATATTTTTATAAAGCTATTGAGTAAATGCTCAAAATTGCAACAAAAATGTTATGGAGGACATAAAAAGCTTTGTGTGAACAGTTGTGGAAGTATTGACGATATTCAATAAATTATTCAGGCTGTGTGCAGAGTCCTTGTGATAACTAAGAGCAAACATCTCAATATAGAAAACAAAAAAATCATTTTGATTTAGATATATCTAGGCCTCATCGAAGCTCTGGGCAGCATCACACATGGCAAGCTTTATGTTGAGCTAATCACACTTCCTGCTCCATTTAAAAAAACAAAAAAAAACAACGGTATGTGTAACAAGCCTATTTTCTATATTTTATGTGTATTAGTGATACATACTGTATGCAGAGGACTTATTATTTAGTTTCAGAATTAAGACAACAAATTATCTTACCTGAAGTAAAAGTTGCTGGATAGGTCCATATTCTGAAAGATCCGCACGTATCTACAGTAAGACAAAACTCAGTCAGTCAGATCTGAAAGGTATTTCAGGAAAGAAGTCACATTTTTACAGTTTGTTAATAAGTTATTAATCTTTTTGTACATCTGCATGGCCTTTTGTAGAATCATTAATGTGATGTGTTTGATAATCAATAATGCTGTAATAAATGAGATTGTAACTACATTCATTCATGTTTTTACTTTACTTATTATTATATATTATATATGTGTTTAGAAATACCAGATATTCTATTGGAAATTTACATCAAAAAACATTTCAATATTTTTGACAAAATGGACATAGACTTCCTCATCTTTAAAGACTATCGTGTGTGTAATAACAAATGTGTGTGCTTATAGCAATGCAATACAATACAGAATTTCCTGACTAGAACATCAGGCCATCTTTCTATTGCAATGTTCATCAAAAATATAATGACCATTTCCATGACAATGGTGTGTCTAATGAGTGTGTGTTTTCATAAATTGCTTGCGATAGTGTACATGAATATATGGCAGTTACAAACACTGAGACTGGACTTAAATGGCACCTTAACAAATGCAGTTTTGGATTGGAAAGGTAAGAGGATAAGAAAACAGTACCTTGCTTCATCGGGGTGTGTGACCCTGACTGAGTCATTGGGGATGTATATCATGCTGGTGTCTTCAATTTTGTAGATGGAGTGGCCACCGATGTCAGCCATCTTTCTGCGCTTGGTGATCAACACGATGTAGTAGCCCTCGAGGAAACGTACAAACCCTGTCAAGAAGAAACATACAAATTTAGAAAAAAAAACAAAAAAACAAATGCAGTTCATTTCATAAATATAATCATTAATTATAATACAAAACCTTCCTTTTGACGATAATTTTCTTTGCCACCTTATCACTGATATAACACAGTGATTCACATGACGTAACTCCCGTTCAGACAAAAAATATCTAAACAAGTAGGTCAACCTTTCTGCTGCCTGAAAATCAACTTCGGCTTTAACAATACAAACAATAACTCAATTTATGGAGGAGGATCATGTTTGTGTGTCATGTTTCACTATATTTACCCATTTAGTCTTACATAATGAAAACCTGACCCAGAAAGTGTCATGCAACATAGCCAATGATTTGCCTGCTACTTTTGATGAGCATATTTCTCATCTTATTTCACATTCAATACAAATTGGATGGATGCGGATGATGTCAGCCTGTTTATTTTACAGTCTGGATATTATTAGTAATAGTACTAGTATTGTCTCATCAAAGCCAATACTTTATATAAGATCAATACTCACTGCTTTCATAATATCGCTGAATAATAAGCTCTTCTATATTTGGGCTATTTACGATCATACCTTTGTACAGTAAGCAGGCTTATAAGGATTTAACATATTATGTTTCCACATGTCCATGAAAACTCTGTGTTTAAATTTGATCAATAGGTGGTTCTTAACATTGTTAGACAATATAAAGTGTATATTACACTACGTAATAGATACAGCTGTATAATGTGTTTTGTGATTCGAGAGGAGGCTTTTAATATGAAAGTCTGCATTATAAACTTGGGGGCGCAGAGTTTGAAAGACTAGTCTAATCTAATTTAATTTAACAAAAAATATGCTGGAGTATTATGACTGTAGGTTGAGGCACTTTTTGAGCTCAGACTAAAAGTCTGAATATCTCAAACACGCATTATTTAGTTGAGATCATTTTATTTTTAATGTGTCTTACAATTCCAATACTAAATCAACAAAGTGCAAAGAGATGGAGCCTGGATCATGATTTCGTACATGATTTTGGTATTACCAAACATCATTCATTTACAGACTGGAGCAGACGGGATTGGACATACAGCCTGATGACTAACTCAATGTAGGATTTTGAGATTGATAAATATTACTTCAATTCCTACTCCCTTCCCTATATGAAAACATCACTGTTACTTCTGAGTTTAATCCTGAAGTATTCATTACCTATTTTTTTCCATAAAGACATATCATAACTTGTAGTACCATAGTCTTTTTTCATTACAAAAGGGCCCATGTACCGGTAGTTGTTGTATTTAGCTTTACTGAGTATCAGATACTTCTGATTCTTAGACTAGATTTTGATATTTGGTTTGTTTGAAACATTATAAGCTGTCAGTGTGTCCATTACAGACAAAAAACAAATTGGATAGTATTTTGTATGTGCTTCTCAAACACTTGCAAGATTATTTATTCCATGCGAGTAAAACATCTGTTATTTGGCTCTGTCTAGACGAAAGATGACACTGAACGAGACTTTAAGTGACTAACTGACAGATATAAGTGAGAGCTGTTGCATCCACATTTATGAGGCACTGAGCATGTCAGCTATAGCCTTTGTATGAGAGAGAGCCAACTATATTTTCACAGCCCACTTCTTAATATTCTTACACTTGTGGCTTTGCAGACTGTGTTTCTTCCTGTCAGAGATGGGTCAGACTGACAAAATTGGCAGATGAAAGCGAATAAAAATATACTTACAATAATGATGCTCATTACATACTGTAATAAGAAAGGTGCCAGGCAAAGGGCCTCTCAGGATACACTGTACCCTACATGGCTGCATCAGTCTTTTATTTCACATATGAGACTGACTTTGCCAAATAGCTGCTTGTGAAAAAAGATGGCATCAGGGCACAGTGGAGGAAAAAAAGCATCTAATTTATTTAAGCAGATGTCAGAGTCAGGGTCTGTCTGTGTCAGTGTGACCGACCCATCTGCAGCTTCAAGATGATACTGAATTTAATGATTAAAATATACTGCTAAAATATACAGCACTTATTTAAATGGGAACATTAGAAGTTCTTTGAGAGAGTCTTGCCTATATTAGTTAACAGTCCTTAGTATTTTCCTTTCCCAGAATTAGAAACATAATCAGGCATTCATAAATAAAATTAAACCTTAGTTCAGATCTCAATGAAAATAATAATAATTAAAAAAAAATAGCAATTAATGCCAGAATTCGTCCAAATCTAAATGTATGTTTCTGTGACAGAAAAACTATCAGTGATCAATAATAATCATGTAATCATGGGGAAAAGGTTATCAACAAAGTCAAACCCTCCTTTGTCGTGACTTGAGAACTGATCAAGCAGCACATACATGAAATTCACTCCTCTGTCACACCAATTATGTTTCATATACGGTACGAAATGGTGCGAAAACACTGTGAAAGGACAGTACGGTAGTTCAAAGTTCTCATGTAAGGCAGGCTTGGTTTTTATATATCGATGAGACAGAAAAGTTGAGCTCAGAAAGTGTGTGTGACCAGTGCTCCAAGGTTTGGGTCAACAAATGGTCAGAAATTAGACACTACAAGTGATTTTAATGAATCTTACATCAGTACAAAAAGGAATTAGGTCAGTATGGCAATGCCCATGTTTTATTGTTTTATAACACAGAAACATTTAGGTTTTTTAGCCATGGTTGCAGCATGAATCTAGGGAAGTTAACGTTAGCTTGTCAGTCAGTTAGTGCCCATTTTTAGTCATTGTTTTTAGTCGTTTTTTTAGCCATTTTTTACCTTTTGTTTAGTAAAGCTGCAATGTTTAGTCGATTAATCCATCGAAAGAAAATGAATCTGCAGCTTTTTTGATGCTTGATTGAATGACACTACCCTGTGCTCTGGGATACTGTGAGGGACTTTTGTTTTTACTGTTTTCTGATGTTTTATAGACCAAACAAATAATTGATTCATTGCAAAAAGTTATTGATGGTTTAACTTAGAATGAAAATGATGAAACGTTAGTTCCAGATGTTGTGTTTAGTGCTAATTGTCAAATGTTAGTATGATAAAATGTTTAAATAAGACCAACATTGTTAGCATGTTGACTTGTTACAGACTATCCTCCCAAACAATGTTGTTAGTTTCTTTTTATCTGACTTTCTACAAAAGGAGAGTGAAAGTAATAAATATAATAAAAGCTTCTCGCTGCAAAATTGAACATTATAAGCTTCACAAAGGTACAAGTAGTGATGGTAGCTGGGCTATATTGAAGTGGATTGCATTATTCTACCAGGTGTTCCTTTTATTTTACGTTTTTCCATCTCCTGTACTTAATATACAGAACCAGGTCAATACTTGCAGCTGGAAAACTTAAGCTTTGGATTTAAAGTACATGTTGCCATTATTAGTTACCACTGCTCCAGAAAGGATGAGGGTGGAGGCATTGTACTTACCCACAATGCCAAAGGCTGAGACTGCCCTGGACAGGCCGGAGGAACCTTTTTGGCCGATTTTGGTGCGGTTACCCAAGTCCAGGCGGCCCAGCAACTCCCGCACGTCTTGCTGGTTGTAGACATGCTATAAACAGACAAATACACACACAGATATAAATTACAGTTTCTTTATTTATGTGCATAGTTACCACTCTGTGCATTCGACATTGTAACACAAGGCAGGAGAACACAGAGCATAATGTAATTATTTCTCAAAAGAAAAGCTGCTTACAGGGGAATAACTGTAGTTCAATGAGACTTGTACAATTAAGTAATTTTTAGTGCAATAATAAATAAATGACATTTTCTGGAAAAAGGTTTACGGTACATTGATCCTCAGCAAAGCAATTAAGCCAAAAATAGATAAGCTGCCAACCAAATTATTTCTGCAATATTATAGTAAACCAGGAACCTTCTTGATCGTAATACATTCCCTGTCCTCTGGTCTTTATTGCTTTATTTACTGCTTTTCACTGGAAATTACATAAAGAGAAGTCCAGTATCCAATTATTTAGGATCTACACCTTGCTGTATGATCTATTGATCTCAGAAGTTTAAAGAGCTCTAAGCAGCCTTTTATTCTATTGTTTGTGCATCAGCTTACTTTACATACAGTACAAACCAAAATAAAGTGAATGATGAGGCTGTATTTCCTGCTTTGAAACCTTTGCATCTCCAGTTCTTTATCACACATATCTCAAGGATTCAGCACATGGTTTGTAAAATACTAAAGTATGCCAATCAAATGAAAACAAAACACTGCTTCCAGAGGTCAGTGTAATGTCTGCAGGAATGAAAGTGTAGGGTGATGGATATTTCTTCATGGATGCTTCATAATAACAAACATTTCTTAATCATAATCACCTGCAACATGAAGAAACAAATCAACCCCCAGCTCATAGATCCTGGTAATGAGCAGTGGAGAAGAAAAGGAGGTGAGCTCAGCACTCATCAGTTAAGCTGTCATCTGCAATACTTGTGGCAGGCTGACTGATTGTACAATTTCACCCCAGGCATACTGTACTGTATTACATAAGAATATACATTAGCACTGTACCAACTCTGGTGAATAATCAGTGCTCACCTTATCGTCAATGATGACGAGGTCTTTGGGTTCTGTGCGGTCAATCTTCAGGACGCGGTGTTTGGTCTGTGCCTGATTGCTCCCCACCAAAAAATACCTCTGGAAAGAAAAATAAAATCATGCTTGCACAATATTGCATTTGCACATTACATTACCTGTGTGGTTGCATAATATTTTGTGGATACGTAGTTATCAGAACAAGTAGCTTCATCGTGGGTGACATTCAGAGCAGACTCAGTTTCTATCACCAATTCTGAATAAGAACACAGTGGGATGATATGTTTAGGAGAAGATGTAGTTCAATAGGCACAGACAGTCAATGCTATTTTAAGGCAGCCTTCTACAGTGCATTCCCATTGTTAGCATCTCACTTTCTTCAGGGCATTTTTTTCTCTATAAATGTGCCATATAAATTTCAGTGTACATTTGAATGTACACTGAATTAGATAGTACATGTAGGCACAGCCAGAATTTGAGGCTAGATTCGAATGTGTTCTTTGTGTCTCCCTTACATGTCTCTTTCTTTCAAGTCATTATTTTTCCTCACACTGGGTTGCGAGATGGTGAGATTTTCTGTCCACTAAAGATCATTAAATTGGAACACGGCGTATCAGTACAGTCCAAAACCTATTATGGCCAGTTTGTCCTGTTCCACACTTCCTAATATATTATAGAGTCATCGCTGTCCAATAGTTAGACATCACCTGTCATAGTCTATTTATCTGCTGTTCAGCAAAATAGTCTGAGAGAAGTTTAATAAGATGTTACGTTAACTTGTGACTAATGTTTTCCTGTCTTGTTGTCCAAGTGTTTGTGACTTGTTTGTGGCTGTTATAACTGTGCTTGTAATGACAGGCACAGTTATACCACAATTTAATTTTTACAGTAGTGCAATGGGGGGGGGTGTATTGGCAAAACAACACACAATAAATGCATAAGGGCATAAAGAAAAAAAAAACAAATATTTACATCAAATGTGTACAGACCTAATCAAACCTAAATTATTATTTACATGTAATTTTGTCTGGAAAAACGTAATTATACTAATATATTATATGATTATGATGCAAATCCACATAATAATTAACTTCATTGAGGTCATGGACAATCAAGAGAATCAGACTAGGGTATACTCGATGCAGCAAACTGCCAAAAACACTCTTTGGCTGCCATCTAGTGCTTGCTGACAAGTATTCACACTGTGGGAACTTCCATCAGATCTGTGGTAGCTCTTCACCCCAGTTTTTAGTTTCAAGGTAATTTGTATGAATATATTCTTTGAAGTGTGGGGAAAATAAGAAATTCCCTTATTATGTTTCCTTGCAAGCATCAGGACAACCAACATGTTATCACAAACAAGATTAATGTAATGTAATTCCTATAAATTATGTAAAACCATGCACCGACTAACCTGAAGTCATCATGAAACAGTCACAATAACAGTATACAAATATATGTCAAACTTACGGCTCTGGTTTCGTACAGAACCATCCTCTGGATCCCACTGATGATAGCCGCTGACTGAGGCATTTTTACTCTTATCCCCAAACAATCCCAATCCAGAGGGGACAACAGAAACGCTGCAGAGTGAATGTAGACATATGTAAATATTCACGTTATGAAACACAAAAGACAAGATATACAAAGTTAACCCTAATGCTTAAAGCATATGGAGCTTAAGTTACTCACCTTTAACTTAGCTAGCTAGCCTCGTTTTAGCCACAAACCGCCCCAAAGGATGATAATACGCATCTCTTTGGGCATTCAAACAACTGGTTTGAATTGTTAGTAAATTAAATATGTCTTTAATGTGTCTATGTATTTTGTTTTGGTTAGCACAGATGAGCATAACGTTACAACATGAATTTGTTTTAGTCAGGTGACTGTCATGAATGACTGGGGCTATCTCGTGTCACCTGATACGGTGTCTCGCGGAGGACAAAACGCGTATTGACAATAGAAGCGTTCAGTAAAGTTACACGTCTTTGCATTGTTTCTGATAATAAAAGTTGTGGTCTTTATAACTATTTATAACTATTTATGATTATGACTAATGTAATTATTTACCTAGCAAAAATACGTTCACGCTATAAAGCAGCTCCGGTTACTAGCTAAAATTTAATTAGCCCTTCAGTTTGTTAGTTAGTTGCTGTGGCAACAGTATTCTTCGTAACCTTGGCTAGCAACTTAACGCTAGGAAACAGTTAATGCTATTTTCCTTCCAAATAAACAATGATAAAAGTTTTAAAGGACAGAGAAATGTCCCGAAGCAACGGTATGTAAACTTCTGTTGAAATAGGAAGTGATTTTACAAAAATATGACTGTTTGTTTCTGTTTGTGGCAATTCTACTTGTGTGTGTGTATATTGTCGAGAAGCCCATATGGACCCTTTAGTGGACAACCTGATAGAAGATGACGCTGAGAGAGAGAGACTCCTCACTAAACCTACCTGCTTCATTATAGTTGGAAAACCGGTAATTTATATAAATAACACACACACACACACACACACACACATGCATATGTCAAATCAATAAGTACAAGAAACACAAACATTTTATCTTGTGCTCATTTGATCTATAAATGAATCACTTAAACTATGCATGACGAATTTTGTCAAAAATAAGTATCAAACAGTGTTTGAATACTCCAAGTAGAAATTTAAATAGAAGGTGTACAGAAGTGTCTCACTGATTAAAAATAAACTAATTGTCCTAAAATGCCTCTTTTATTTACCATACATTCTTAAAATCACATATAGTGAAATTTCATTGGCATTCTTTGTTGCAGGGTGTTGGCAAGTCTACCTTGGCCAAAAAAATTGCAGAATCCTGGAAGTGTATTTTGATTGACGGTCAGTACAGTACTTGTATTTTTGCCCTATGTCCCAACATATCATTCATATTCACATTAATTCAGATATTTATCATCTGTTTCTATATCTCAGACACAGATCTGATCAACACACATGTCAAAAATAAAACAAAGGAAGGCAAAGAGGTAAGTATAGAACAGCTAACTGTCCCTTTTGAACATTATGGGGGTTTTTTTTATATGCCCTTCATGTTGTAGCTTATTATGGCCTCTGAGTTGCCCTGTCTGTCCATTTTAGCTCTTGGATATCTTATCCAAAGGGAAAAGTGTACCAGAAGATATGGTGCTCCAGCTCATACTTGCCAAGCTTAACTCACCAAATGTGGAGCACTATGGTAAGTCATGCAGCTCAGTGTTTATTTAATCGCTTTTGGTACAGAAAGTGCTTACATGAGCAGCAATAATGTATGTGTTGTGATACAGGCTATGTACTGAGCTGCCTGCCATGCATGTCAGAAGAGTGTCTGAAGATTCATGAGCAGATTGAGCTGATCAAAAACCTCAAGCTAACACCTGATTTCATCATCAACATCAAGGTAACTCACATATTTTTGTATCATTTAATAAAGCAATTTATTCATTCCTTTTTTTTAATGGGTCTTTCTAACATTTGCATTTTGAAAGTCATGCTTTTGAAAACTATTACTGTATTCTGGCATTATATATGAATCTATGAATCTGCACTCTTCCACTAGTGTGCAGACAAGGACCTGATCCAGAGGCTGTCAGGTCTGAAGCAGCACACAGAGACAGGGCAGTTGTACAACAGGGATCAGTGGATGCGCGAGGATGTGTTTAACAGGAAGAAGGAGAACGAAGATGAGGAAGTGGAAGATGATGAGGAGCAGGTATGGCTCATGGGAAAACAATTCTTGACATTGTGTTGATTTTGGTTTTGCATATTGTTAAAGACACTTTACCTATTATAAAATGGATAGGTGTGTAATTAATGTCACCCTTTACTCTACCCGAATGTGCTCTAATAATCACATATAAACTGTGAACAAGTATATAGTCAAATCAGGATCTCCTATCACACTAAGATTTATTCTGGTTGTAGGCTGCAGAAGAGGAACTCCAAAAGGATATTATCGACCAGATGGTGTGGACACCAGAGAATTTAGCCAGAAATGCTTCTCTTAGAATCAACACATATAAGGATAACATGCTCAGACCACTAGAGGTGAGTTACCCCTGATGTCATTCTCCACACACAGTGCAGCCATTTTTCCTTCTCAAATATCACTATATGATCTTTGTTTATGGATTCTGAGCGGTTACATGTTGAGTTTCAGATTCTGTAAAAGTTCTGGTTCAGGTCAGGTTAGAGAACCACCATTATATTTAGCAGTTCAATATATAATAAAGGTAGGGTGACACAAAATGTACAATGTATCATCTCTTCATGTTTTGTCAAAAATAAAGTCACACTTCCTGAGATTTTAAAGAGAGTGTACTATATATTGTAGAAATGTATCATTGTTTCATGTTTTGTCAGAATGAGACCTGTGATGTCTTAAAGACGTCACCTGAGACATTGCTGCTAATGAACAGATATGATCTTGATCCAAAGTTCTGGTACCACAGTTACCCCACTCAACATTCTGAGAGCTTAAAAAATTGACAAAATCTGCTTACTTGATTAAACTTTTAAGACCAAATAACTGATTTTTTTCAGGACTACATGTCAGACCACAACCCCCTCTACCTGTTGGAGCTGGATGGAAACAACACACCTGAAGAGCTGCACTCAGTAAGACACAAAGATAAATGAGTCATAGTCAGAAATAAATGGGAAATAAATCTGTTAAACTATTAGCTTGTTGATTGTTCACCTCTAGTCTGTAATGTCCCGTGTTGGTTCCATGGCAATACCGCGTGTCTCCATTCCAGTCCTCCTCCACCAGAGGGATGATGAAGACTTGCCAGAAGACATTGACACAGTCTGTTATTATTGACCATATTCATATTTTTTTTCAATGTTGTTCTGGGTACCTTGGTGATGAACTGAATCCACTCCTAATGTAACTTTATATGATTTATTCCTGCGTTGATCTCTTTTCCAGGAGGACCTACTTAGAATTATGTCATCCTCCAGGGTGGTGGCCCCGAGCTTTAGGTGGAAAAGAAGCCTCTGGGGCCGAACCTGTCCCGTTGCTCTGAAGGAAGGCATGGTCATTCCTGGCAAGCCTGAATTATCTGTGGGGTGAGTGTTCAGGGCAGGAATCAGTAGCAGTAGCAATATAGTAGGTTAAAGTGACACTGGGTGAAGGTGTCAGGCATCTCTTCTATCAACCCCTATACAGCTTCCAGGACAAACTGTACATCCTTTCATCTCAAGAGGCCTACCAGAAGTTTGTTACAAACCCCAGACGGTACTTGCTTCCTCCAATGCCCAGGCCTCCTTGCAGGGTCTCCATCATTGGACCCCCACAGGCAGGCAAGAGCACACTATGTAAGCTCCTGGCTCAGAACTACAGCGCACTGGTGCTTGACATGGATGAGCTAATGCAGCCAGTTCTGGCCAAGGTTGAGCAGGAGAGGCTTGACAAAATCAAAGAGGAGACCACACAGGTTGCGATAGAGAAAATCAAGATGAAGATGGATAACAGACAGAATTTGGGCAAGTTGAGCTTGATTAACATTGATAATGTTTAATTTATAGTTCTATTGTATTTTCTTGTATAAAAAATAAAGGCAACAGAATAAATATTTTGCAATAACTGTAATACAATATTTTACTAACTGTTCTATTTTTTTTAAATGTTATTTTAGATGTAGAAAATACAATTTAATATGAAATATTTTTTGCAGTTCTTTTAACATGTGTTTGAATTACTGTTTTATTTCCTCAGATGGAACCAATTCTGTGGAAGGTAAGATGTTCAAATATTCTCTCTCTAAAACAATGTTTCTGTATTTTTTTAACATACTGTGACATATAATGTATTTGTGTGCAAATGTTTTATGGCATTTTTAGTAACAGAGGATCATCCAGAAGTGAAAGCCATGGTGCTCAGTGCACTGGAGGAAGCCAAACATATGAACACATCTTCCATTGGAGTGTATGTGGAGGTACTGGAGAAGCGTATAAAAGAGGTATGCAGCGGGTTCACATACACATACACAGTATATCAAATACTTTGAAGTGATGTTGCTAATAAGATTTATGTCACAGATGGAAGAGCCAGACTCAGATGGGGATCTTAGGACTGGATGGGTGCTTGACAACTTTCCCAAGAACCTTTTTCAAATGGATGCTTTACAACAAGCTGGAATCCTACCAGACATCCTCTTCTGTCTCCAAGACAGTGATGGACATCAGGGTAGGAAACACAGAAACAATGAATGAATTTTTTTTTTTTTACATATATTTGGACTTGAGCTGTCCTTCAGTGTTTATGTCTACTCTATGGAACATCTCACACTCTTGTTGCACTCCATGTGTTTCAAAGTTTTAAGCAGATTGTATGAGAAGAACAAGGAGAGTGTGGACAAAGCAGTAAGCAAGAGGTCGCAGGACAAACACTCAGAGAAGGAGAAAGAGGCCTTGTGAGTACAGCTGAAATGATGCTATACAATTGTATGATTTCAAGTTCAATCTGAGCTGGATTGTGTATGCAGCTTTTGTTTTTTTGTGCTTAATTTCTCCCCATTTAAGAAACCACAATGTGCATGAATCTGAGGTTGAGACCAAGACTGCAGATCTAGACACAGTTGCTGAAGAGCCTGAAGGTATTGTCTGTCGATATAAAGAAGCCCAAATTCACATAGTCTCTTTGATCCTGTAGAATTTAATTGGCATTGTTTTTATTATTACATGTATTGATTTCATTTGCAGAATATCCAGAGCAATTTGAGACTGACAGCACTGCACACTCTGACGGAATCAAAAAGGAAGGTGAGACATTTTTATTAAATGTTGCTGGAGTCAAAAATGCTAATTCTTATTGTCTTCAAGAGGCAAATGTAGGCTAATGCATCAGTGTATGGTTCTTCATCTGGTTTGCCATCAAATTTAAAGAAGTATTCATCTTTATGAGAAAAAAACCCCAAAAAAAACAAAAACAAAACTGAGAATGTTTTATGATAAAACTCCTATAATCTTATTTGTATTTACAAAGTGTGTTATGTAAGTGCTACAAAAGCAGAAGGGAACTTTTCCTGCTATGACTTTCTTCCTCCCTCTGTGTCGTTTAAGCTTTGGTACTACCCGATAACGGGGGGATGGGTTATCCAGACGGCCCGAAGATGAATGACTATAAGCTGCAACTGCAACAGTTTGAGTCAGAATGGGAGCAAATGCGTTCTGCTTTAACTATCAGTCACTCAGTGCTGGAAATTAGTGGAAAGAGCCCAGAGGACCTGCTTAAAGAGATGATCCGTATCATGGAGAGTGAGTATAAACTCTTTAAAATCTCAGTCTTGATTTTTTCCTATACCCAAAATCTGAAGTCTTTTAGTTTTTTTTCTAATGTAGGTATTTTTAATGTTTCATCTTAGATCTGCGCTACTGAAACTATTACTGTAATATATGTAACACGTGGTACACTTACAACTGCATTTATTAGCATCATCTCTGGCACTAATATTAATGAGCAGTAAGAATCAAGTCAAAATGCATTTGCCAAATTAGTTCAAGCAAGTACAAATATTTTGATAGATGTTTTAAATGCAATGCATTCCATCAGATGCTTTTTTTGTCTAGAAAACACCCATCCCAGTCTCTGGTTTACATGCATGTTCTGTAGAACCCTTCAAGTATGCATCTTGCGAGGTGTCAACAATGGACTTGGACGAGGAGGCAGAGGATATCGAGGCCTTGGCAGAGCTGGAGATAGCTGAGGAAGGCAATAGCAACAGTGACACAGCAGAGGAGGAGGAAGAAGTCAGTAAACAGAAGTATTTTCACTTTAATCAATAACTTTATTGCATTTATAAAATACAGGTTTATATTTTTATGTATAAATGCTGAAGACTTTATAATTGAGGATACAGGCTTTTACACCATCAGAAAACAATACATCATTTCAAGTTCTCAATTTACCAGGTGAACACAACAGCCATGAGATTACTGGGTGATACCCACCATTTCTGTCCTGTGACCTTAAAAGACCACAACGTCCTGTGGCCCTGCACAGATGAAATTGCAGCCAAGTATCGAGAGAAGACCTACTATTTCTCCAGCAAAGAGGCCAAGGAATCCTTCCTTCAAAACCCTCAACAATTTGTTGCACAGAAGGAGCCTCTCAAGGTACAATCTGAAATGAGAAGAAAGAGGACAGTCATAGAAAGATACACAAAAAAACCCTGACCTTTACCTTACCTTTTTTTTTATCCAAGCCTCTTGCCCTGCGGATTTTCTTACTTGGTACCCGAGGGTCAGGCAAGACTACTCAGGGTGAGTGGCTTGCCCAGCAACTTGGCCTCTTCCATATTCAGTTCAGGGAGCAGCTCCAAATGCTTATCATGGCCAAGACAAACAAGCGGGTGCTTTATGCTGATGAGGTAGAGTCTTCAGAGGAGCCTGCTGAAGACTTAGAGGCCCTGATAAAGGAAGCCAGGGGGGAAGACATGGAGGAGACAGAGGATACATCTGTCAACAAGGAGGTCAGTGTTCTGTTTACCAAGTTTTCCAATAATGGGCTTAGTTAGCCTTTAGGACCATTAGTTGGTGAATTAGGATGTTTTTGGCACTGAATTCAACCCTGGTTTCAGTGGTACAATAGTGTACATTTGTGTGTCAACAGGAAGTGGTTCTGACTGATGAGGAAAAGGCCATCAAAGCCTATTTGTCTTATGGAGATCCACTGACTCCACATATCTTGGATATGGTTATCGCACCATACTGGAAACAGGAACCTTACATGTAGTTGTAAACACACACAAACACACACTTCCTAGGCTATTTCTAAACTATTTAATAAATGAATATGAAAACCTTTCAATCTCCCGTGCTCGCTTTCTACTCTCATGTTATTTGTTGATCTGAACATACTACTTAGGTCTACAGGTTTTATCTTGGAGGGATTTCCTCATAGTCCTGATGAGGTGCAGTACATGTTGCAGCAAAAGCTTTTCCCGGACATTGTGGTAACCATGATGGTGGATGTCATGGATGTTCAGAAGCGTCTGTTGCCTACATACCTGGAGAAATTGCGTAAGCGCGGCAACTACCGTAAAGCACAGCTGAAGCTCCTCCGTGATCTACGTAAGAAGAATCAGGTAAGCAAGTGACACCTTGCTAGTATAATTTTTCTACCAACTTTGTTATCAAAAAGAGAATATCTGGTATAAGCACAACAATGTCTTTGGTACAGGAGGAGAACATTGCCAAGAGAAGGGTTGAACTCATGGATGAGAAAGGCACTAAATCATTAAAAACAAAGGTAAGCAATCTCGTCATAACCACTGTGATCCCTACACCATCACTAGTTAAACTCCTCTCTCCCATCCCATATCTCCCAACTGTGCAGTTTAGGTATAATGAGAATGAAGAAGACAACGAAGAGGCTGAAGATGAAGACAACATAGAGGATGAGATAGAAGCTATGCTGGAGGAGGAGTTCCCTCAAGAAGAGGAAAATGATGATGCAGAGAGTGAGGAGACTGAGGCGGCTGCTACTGAGAGGCTGGAGACAGAGATAGAAGAGCGTTTTGTGACAGATGAAAACAACCTTGTTACTGTGACGGTACAAAGACACACAATCACAACTCCATGGCATTTAACTCAGTCAAGCATGCATATATTTTTGTTTACCACACCCATAGAATTTCTGCTAGCATTCCTGCTAATTTATGTCACTACACGGTAGTGTACAATAAGGTTAATAAATAGATCTTGACAGAAAACTAAACCAATTACTTCAAGGATCAGAGGTATTATTCATTACCATCTCAATAAAAGAATGTATTGGTAGTAGCATGCTAGTCTTTCCTCTCTTTTTTTCTCTACTCTTTGTGCCCCCCAATCAAAATGACAACATGTGACCGTGACATTGAGAACTATCTTCATACTGTAAAGTGGTTGTACTTTAATTATGTTCACATATTCCGTGTTTGGTTTTTTCTCTAATCAGGAGCTATTAAGTGAACAAAACATACCCAAGGTGTCTATTAATGCGTCCCGCAAGCTGCGGATTGTGCGGCATCAGCTGCTCCATAAAATCCAGCCTTTGCTGACAAACAGGGAATCGCTCTTCCAAAAATGCCAACCCATCTCATACACCCTGGTGCTTAAGCTCCTGTTGTCCTCTTACAAGCGCCACAGTGCCTTTGGCTGCTGGGACCCAATCAAGGTAGGCATGACTCTGGAATAAATGCAATTTTAAATATGAATTTATTTCTTGTGCTGTGTATCAGCAGAAGTCCAATGTCCTGTACATAGTGTATTTTAACATACTGTTGTTACATCCACACAGCTATACAAAGAGAGAGACTTAATCCAGCCGTTGCAGTGGCCTCTCAATACTACCCATCCCCTGCTCTTCCATCAGTATATTTACTTCTTTGCATCTAAGGAGAACCGCAACACATTTATGCTCAACCCCTTGAAATACCTTAGGCAGCCCAAGCCCAACCCATGCCTTCCTGTGAAAATGGCTGTTGTTGGACCAGCCAAATCTGGAAAAACTACTGGTATGACTTAAGCCTGATGTGATCCACACATGGTTACTGTTCCTTTTATGCTTTTTCATGTCTATGATTTCTTTTTTTTATTCTTTGCATTTTTTCCCTTTGCATTTATCTGTATGCAGTGGCACAGATATTTGCCCAGAAGTATGGCTTGGCTAGGCTGTCCATTGGTGGTGTTATGCGTATGGTTCTTAACACTCAGGAGCACACTGACCTGGCTGTCCAGATGAAAAAGCATCTCTCCCAGGGCCTTGTTGTGCCTGATGAACTGGCTATTCAGTGTCTGGAGGTGGCACTCATGAGCACAGTCTGCAGCACTCGAGGGTAAGACGTAGATGTGTTGTATTTTCAGTTCATTTCCTTAAAATGCCATCCATAAAAGAAAGAATTTCAGGGAATATTTAACAGATTGCACCAAGAATCCTGTCAAAAACAAAGTCTTTTAATATATAGAATAATACTACACAATAATTCTTAAACCTCAAAGTGAGATGATCCTAACTTTTGTCTTATTAAAATCACTTCTGTGTGCTTTTAGTGGTTCAAGAGCTAGACTCTCTCTGCATGCTGTACACCTGCTTGACAATGTTTGTGAAGACAATATTTATTTGTTTGGTATTTCAGGTACGTGTTGGATGGTTTTCCCATGACACTTAAGCAGGCACAGCTAATGGGGTCTCGGAGCATCATCCCCATGATAGTTGTTGAGCTGGAGCTGGACACAGTGGAGGTGCTGAAAAGAGGCCTTGTAGACAAGATGAAGCCCAAAAAGTCAGAGAACACACAAACACAACACACAACATATCAAACAACATAAATCATGTTATGTCAACACTGAGAGTTATTTACAACAACAAACTTCCCAATATAATGATGAAATGTTTCCTGTCCGTCCTCTCCCCTCCCACTGTAGGCCTCACCTGATGCACGACAGCTCGGAGATCCTCCACATTCGTAACTCCTGTTATAAGCAGGAGGTGGAGCATGTGAGGCAGTACTTCCAACAACAACATAAGAACTGGATCCTGCTCAATGGACTAAAGAGCAAATGGTGCATCTGGGACAGCATCTTAAAGGAGGTCAGCATCAGTATGAAATATATCCACAGCTACCTGGAGAGGACCCGCAGAGGTAAGTTCTTGAAGAGCAGGGGTGAGCCCACCAGGACAGTCTAGTGGATAAAGATGCTGTAAATAGATAACACATATTAGTTCATTTTCACCATGCATGTTCATTTTTGCAGGGCAAGCAGCCTGCATCAACAGGTTGTGCATTACACCTAAGGAGCTGCAATGTCGGCTTGGCGAGTTTGGGCTGTACTGCCCTGTCTGCCTGGCCCTACATTACCACCTGGTGGACTGCTCAGAAACTGCATCCCTGGCACTTGCAGCTGAGTACAGAGCACATTATTACAAAATGTGTGGCAGCGACCATTTAGAGGTGTGCTGAAGCTTCAGTAATAAAAGACACGTGCACACAGATGTTTAAATAGACAAATGACTGTGGAGAGCCATTCAAGCCAAATTAATCAGTTAAGCTGATTTCTGTGCATGTGCATGATAACCTAAGAAATGTTATTATTTATATATCATACAGTAAAATGATAAATATAAAGAAAATACATACAATATAAATATCAGATATAATTTGAACACTTAAACAATTGAACTGGTAAATAGAATTAATGTTAAATTAAATATTTTTATGTTGCCAACCCAACCACAGAAGTTCCTCGCCACTCCAGATCAGTTTGTGCACCCTGGCTGTCCCCACACTCTCCCAGAATCCCACCTGCTGCCAAAAAAGCTATCTGAGATTCAGGTGAAGAACAGGTTCCCACAGCAAGTTGAGATGAAGGGTTTCTGCCCTGTCACATATCTGGATGGAAAGCAGAGGTATATAATTCACTTTAACAAAATATCACCAACCATGCATCTCTGTCTTGCTGGAAAGCATGCAACAAATTGCTAAAAAAAAAAAAAAAAAAAAAAAAAAAAGAATATAACTTTTCAAGTTTACACATTCAGAATATTGATTAATGGGTTAGTCAATGTTTCCATTTATCATTGGATGCTGTAAGTTATTAGTTATTTTATTTATTAGTTATTTTATCAAATTTGATAGATTGATTTGCGATCTTTAGCCCTATTCACCAGATCGATTTAAGTCCCTTGAAAGCATATACTGTAGATAAGGGAATGACAAAATGAAAATTAATTTTCATCATAATCAACAAACATGAAATGTCAATTGAAAATGTTCCGGCAGTGTTGTCCACAACCTACAGAATTTCACGAGGTTTACTTGTCGTTAGGTATGAAGCCCTGGTTCGAGGAAACGTGGAATATGCTGTGGAATACAGGGAAAAAATCTACATTTTTGAGACAAAGCAGAAACAGGACAAGTTTTTGAGGTGCGGAACAATATCTTTGTACTGTGTGTTCCAGAAATGCTTGTCACTTACTAAATGTTTCTTTTCACAAGGATTATTCAGTTCATGCATTGAATAGTCTCTTTGTTACTTTTCATAAAGACAGTAATGTTATTTGGCCTTGACAATTATTGGTCTATTTAGTGAAACTATGCATTGATACATTTTATTTTAAGGCTCCCTGAAACCTACTGGGACCAGAAGTTACCCAGTAAAGTTCCTCCTCTTTGTGAGGCTGTGCCCCTCACCTCCCTTCCAACATTAGGGTACCTGGAGCAGGTAAGAAACTCAAACTCTCCTGAAAAATATAGTGGTATTGTGTAATAGACCTGTCTGCAGAGATGTGTACTGTCAACATTTAACATACATTTCTGAAATGATTATCTGAGATTTCTGACCTACTTTGACATAAACCTGTGATTTTAGGGTGTGGCAGTGGCAGTCATCAAGGCCATGACAGCTGTTGGGTGTCTCAAACCGAAGTATCCCTTCCTCAGTATACAAAGATCAGCTCTCCTCTATGTGGCCTACTATTTGAAAGGTAAACAAAATGCCAAGGTTCACTGTTGGTCAAAATAAATAATGTGTGAATTGTTTAAACTTAATAATGATGATGTTAAGGATGATAAGCACTGTTTTCCTAAATATGGGTTTTCCTTTGTTTCCAAGGGGGTTAATCCTTCACAATGACTAATTTCACTTGTGAACTTTCTTCTTTCTAATAATTCTTAACTGTTGTTTCAGTAAAATTATAAATCCAGAATTTTGAGTTGTAATGTTTCTTTTACCCAAATGTCACTTTTCTACAGCTTTCAACCACAGGAGCACTGATTACGTCCGCCGAAAGTACAAAAAGCAGTTGGCCATGTTTGAAGAGAACTGTGCGCTCATTCCCTACCTGAGCTCATCAATGAGAGGGAACTACAGACCTCCCAGTGAACGTCCCTTTGACTTTGAGTTCAAACTAATCAGGTTCCTGGCCTTGGGAGACCCTCCAGGAGCCAGCGGTGTGATGTAGCTTTGCCTTGTAATTCTCATTAATGGTATTTTATATGGTGTGATGAGTTGTGTGACAACAAAGTAAGCCAAGATTTCATGTTATTGACAGCTGTCTGTATTAGAGCTTTTATCAATAAATAAATCTTTTTTCTTGGGTCATTACTTTAACCTTGTTTCTGTGTGACTTGACCTTTTGTAAAGCTGTGCTTTCCTTTCCTTACATTACATTTTACATATAAATAAAAACAAAAACAATAAACATTTAACAATAGATTATGGTTGTGTTTTTTCAACATACTAAAAAACAAAACAAATCAAATTTTATTTGTATAGCCCAAATTCACTATATATATATATATATATATATATATATATATATATATATATATTTATTTATTTATGTATTTATGTATTTATTTATCCTGAACAAAAATGTCGTCTAAATCTCGTTTAATCACGCGATATTTCACTTGGACGAGCGGGCGCGAATTCGATAACCAGTGGTATGGTCCGCCCATCAGCCGTGTTGTGAGGTAGGAAAAGTGTCTTTCCATAAGTTACCAGGCTTTACAATTTCTTATAGCGAATTACAACCAACTACAAAATGCTTAGTTGTTGTCTTGTTGCATTGGTGTCAACCGTTTATTTTGCAACAGCAGTTAGCTAACGTTAGTTTGGTAGCGTGGCTAACTGATATAACGTTGGGTTAACAGCTAAGTAGCAACTGTTGTCAGTGTTTTCATTTCACGTTGCCTAACTATAGGGCTCACGTTCACTACACTTAGATTATTAGTTTTTAATCACTTAAATGTTAGCGAAAGAAATCAAACGAACTATCAAGGTCAGCAAAAGTGGCCACAATGTTTTAGCTGTTATAACAAAAGTCGGTGTTAGACTAAGGTAAACCAACAGCCTGGCAGTAAATTAAGCTAGCAATTTCTTTCAGTTTCACTTTCCTTTCACCCACACAGCACAGTAAACAGTAACGTTAGGGGCTTAAGATGTCTAAGAGGAAAAGCAGCTCTGTCTATGACAAACCCCACAAACGGGTCAAACCAGTGGAGGAAGAGGAAGAGGAAGAAGAGGGAGATGAAAATGTTGATAACATTAGTGACCAGGAAGATCCTCTACTGAGTAACCAGGTATGAAATGTCATGATCATGTTGTGAAACATGATATGTTACAGAGAAATGATATAAATGTATTCCCTTTATTTTGTTGAGCTGATTCTCTGATAATGTTAAATGAATAAGAAACTCACAGGGCATGTCATTTGTGCCATATACTGTATATAGATTGTATTCAAGTGGAGTGACATAACGTCCTTGTGTTTAGATGCAATGCACCAGCAAGGTGGTGAGTGATGCAGGGATTGTGGAGAGCATCACACTGAAGAACTTCATGTGCCACTCTCTCCTTGGCCCGTTCGCTTTTGGTTCCAATGTTAACTTTGTTGTCGGCAACAATGGAAGTGAGTGAATAACTATTGTGGTAGTTCAGGGGGGGAAAAAGGAATAACAAAGTATCTAGATCTTTTGAACTGAAATTAACAGAAATCCTTGTTTCTTATTTCAGAAGACAATTTTACTGAATGTCTTTGCCTGTTATAACCATTACGATCTTGTGTAGATCATCCATGTTATAGCAAAGCAAATTAGATTTTATTTGTATAGTCCAAATTCACAAAATATATTTGTGTTGAAGGGCTTTATACCATGGTTATATGTCAGATGACCTATTTAAACATAAACATCAGGTAAATAATAGTTAATAGCAAGGCTTTAGTCACATTTTAAATGCAACATGCTCACTTTTGATTCACATTTTAGAAACCATACAGGTTAAATCATGGCATGGCACGGCATGATCAAACTGTTAAAGTGCTTCTATAACAATGCATTTTTCTTGTCTGAAACATTTGCTTTTCTGTGCACAAACTGCTTGTGACAGGTGGAAAGAGTGCTGTTCTGACAGCTCTCATAGTTGCCTTAGGTGGAAATGCACAGGCCACAAACAGAGGATCATCCCTCAAGGGCTTTGTGAAGGAAGGAGAAAGGTAAACATCTCAATGCATCATGTGAAGTAATCTGAAACGAGTAAGATTATAATATGATGTGATGCCACCTTCCGCCTACATTCCTCACTTTAAAAAGTTCTTGTGGAAACAAATGTTTTTGTATGTCAATATGCACACAATTTGCATCTTGTCACTCTCAATAGATTCAATCTGTGTTTCTCTGTTTTCTCAGCTCAGCTGATGTATCAATCACGCTGCGTAACAAGGGAAAGGACGCTTACAAACCTGAGGTGTATGGACCATCTATCATTGTAGACCTGAGAATAACACGTGAGGGGTTAAGAACCTACAAACTCAGGAGCAAATCAGGTAAAGACAATGAACAGTTATGGATTACTAATTTTCAGGATTTTGTAGAGACCACTGCTACAATTCTTGCGTTTATTTTACTCACAATTACTAAACACTGCCGAAGAGCAAAGTTGAAAATGAAAGAGGTTTTGCAGTATTAGTACCTGCTTAAATATTTCTCTGAGCTTTAAATATTCAGAAACATATTTTTCTCCCCTTATAGGTCAACTTGTCTCAACCAAAAAGGAAGAGCTCACATCCATCCTGGACAATTTTAATATTCAGGTACGAACTATGAAAGTCTTACAGATAGACAGTGTTGTTCATTACTTGATTGCCCTGCCTCTTCAGAAGGAGAGTACTGTTAAACCTGCACCTTCCTTCCTCCCTGGAGGCATGAAGCAAAGTCAGGTTGCATACACTGAACCCACTTGGATAGATGCAACACACACCAATGCAGAAAAAACCTGTGTTACAATGTTGGTTGGATGATGTGTAACATGGTTTCTTTTGAAGGTCTACAATCCTGTGTCAGTTCTAACTCAAGAGATGAGCAAATACTTCCTGCACTCTAAAGGAGAAGGGGACAAGTACAAGGTTTGTTTAAAGTGACAACATATGGCGACACATTTTAAGTGAGAATCTTTGTGAACATTGTTTTGTGAGTACAAAGCAAATTGTATTACTTGAAGACTGCAAAAAAATGATTTCTATGCTTCTTGCTCAGTTTTTTATGAAAGCTACCCAGCTGGAGCAGATGAGAGAGGACTTTGTTTACATCAAAACCACCAAGCACGTCACAGAAGATAAAGTGGAGCAACATAGTGAAGTAAGAATCAGTCTGACATTTTCATATTTAATTATATTTACATGAGACTATAAAATACTATCAATACATTTAGGTTTTAGAGTTCATTGTGGATAGAATTGTTAAACTGTTGAGGTGTTAGGTGTTCAGCAGCATAGCTACTCTTCCACATTTATGACCATGTATGTTTCTTTGGCTGTTATAGTGCTTGAAAGACTTGAAGCGGAAGTACTTGGAAAAAGAGGACCGTTACAAGAGCCTGGCATCACTTGATGAAATGCACACTAAGCTAGAGGAGTTACAGAAGCAGATGGCCTGGGCTTTGGTGAGATCCTTTTCTCCCATTTTTCTCCATATTTTGAATTCCCAACCCCCTTTACCCATCCCATGTGCCCTTACTTAAAAAGACTATTAATTTACTGGTTACTGACTCAAATGTGCAGGTGACTGAGATGGAGAAGGAGTTGTTGCCGATGAGAGAGAAGCTGCGGTCAGACAAACGTTCCACAGAGAAGTATGATGAGAAAGTGGAAGAGTGGAAGGTATAAATATGACTATTTTTTCATATAATTACTTTGTGTGTTGTTTTCCTAAGGATGACACCGTTGTCATTAAGTGTATATGTTTTTAGTATTACCTCTTTTCCCATTGTCTGCCCTCAAAAACTACTCTTCTACTGATCTGTTTTCATGTAATCCTGCAGAATAAGGTTGAGGGGGCCGAGAAGCAGTACAAACAGATCCAGGAGCAGTTGGTGGGGATCACCCAGCAGGCCCAGGAGCTCCAGCCCAAATGTGCTGAGCTCAAAGCAGAAGCCCAGAGATGTAATACCGTTCTCAAGTCCAGCGAGGTCAGAGTTCAGAGTTTTGTATAAGAGGTCCTTTTAGGTGATAATTGTTGCCTGCTCTTAGTCAAGGTAACTTGAGTATGTGGCTAACTGGAAAACGATGCTTTAATTAACAGTGCTGAACAAGTGCTATAAGGCCTTAAAGCTAATGTTGTTTCTTATGATTTATCCATAATAACTTATATCCATGCAATAGCTACACTTTATTTTAGACTAATTTAGTGCAAAAATGTATCTTCTATCTTTTCAGGTAAGTACATATGCTCTTATCTGCATTTTTGCTTGCTGTCATCAAGAGATTTGTGGCAGAGAAGAGTTCTTACTTCATCAGCTTGTCAAATTTAATCCAGTGCAGAGCTGTTAAAAGTTACTGTTGTCCTTACAATGCATGTTGTCCAACTTTGTAAATGGCTGGTGTTTCTTTTCTTCAATTATGTGGGCACTCTAGGTCACAGTCCACAGATGCAAGGCTAACCTGAGGGACCTGGAAAAGGACAAGGTTCAACTGTCCTCAAGGATAAGTGATCTCACCCTGAGGTATGACCTCTTTCATAAGTTGAAAACATGAATTCATCCTGTGATGTCTAATCCTGTGCTTTTTGTCATCACCTTTTTGTTCCTTCTAGCATCAGGCAGACAACAGGGTCGGAGAGCCAGGCCAGGACAGAGCGCATGCAGCAGATCCAGACTGAGCTGGAAAACCTGAAACACCACATCTCCACTCTGGGCCAGCAGATTGACCAGTACCAACACGCCTGCAACCGTGCCAAAGAAGAACAAGGAAAGATGAGGTAAGGTATTAAAAATTGAGCATAACCAGTGAGCTACTGTGGGTATCTTGGACAAACCCGTACACTATGCCTGATTGAGAGTATGGACCATCAAAAATAAATAAATGAAATAATTCTGCCAGTGATTCAATATGTAAATACAGGAGATTCCCTTATCTTTTTGTCCAAATAGGTTTAATCCCCTTTGAAAGACTTCCCAGCAGTTAGGATGAGAGACAATGACAGGTTGACCAACATAAATTCAGATTTGTTCATGAAAATAAAGGCCTACTGTAGACTGTCTACCTGTCACCCCTAAAATAAGCCATCAGGAGACCAGTTGGTCTGTAGAATCCACACTGCACTCCACACCTATAACATAATGAATCGCCCACCTTCTTCTGACTTCAGGAGGGAGCAGGAAGTTCTCCAGAAGTCCACTGAAACCAACAGGAGGAACCTGCAGACAATGGAAAGCAGTCGATCCAACCGGCTGCGGCGCTTTGGAGAACACATGCCCACACTCCTCAGTGCCATCCAGGAAGCTCATAAAAAGGGCCAGTTCAAGCACAGACCTAGAGGACCTCTGGGTAAGACTCAATAATATACAATCATGTTCAAATATCTCCAAGACAGCGAGGAGCAGAATTTATTGTCCTGACAGTGTGTATTTTCCTGTTAACTATTTCACATTTCTTGGTGAATACATAAACACATTAAACAACAGTGTCGATTAGTTATTAGTTATAGAAATCTTAAAATGATTCTATATTGACTATGTTGTAATCCTAAAGTTATTAAGATGTGTTCTCTCGTCCATTTAAATCAAGGTACAACATATATGACAAACTGCACTCCTAACTTGCCTTCTTTCTTTCCATTTTTTTTCTCTTCTACAGGTTACCTTATTAGCCTGAAGGACCCAGACCTGGCCCTGGCTGTAGAAGTATGTCTTAAAGGCCAGCTGCAGGCCTTCACATGTGACAACCATGAGGATGAGAAAGTGCTGCAGGGGCTCATGCACAGAGTTTTCCCCACAGGCCGTAGACCTGTGATCATTACCAGCCAATTTCTCCAACACGTTCATGATACAAGGAGGAGGTGAGGGCAGGAGAGGGTTTACAAAATGATTGTATTAAACACTAGTCTCAGTTTTTGTAGTATATTGCCTGGAAAAAATAATTTCTTCTGCTTGGATTAATGTTGGTTATCAGTAATGTTGGTTGGTTAGTTACTGCAGTGATACCGGTAATATGTTTTCACTGTTGTACACAGCTTCCTCTCAAGCATTAAAAATAAAAGCATGCTTTGAAAATACTAGACCAGCTTGGAATTCACATTAGCACACATATAGACAGAAACTTTAAGGATTAAGCAGCAGGAGTGGTTTAAAAAATGTGTAAACTTTGGAAATGTGGATGTTTTTCATGCATTTATTCTGCTGTGAAAACGTGTTTCTATTGGAGATACATTATAACGAAATTCATTTAAATTTAAATACTTAAAGAATAGATTTTGTACAATGTATCACTTCAACAGTGTAAGAATATCCCAAAAAAGATGGTTTGAAAGTTTGTTTTGTCTCTATCAGGGCCGTGAATCATCCTGAATACCCCTCTGTGCTTCAAGCTCTAGAAATTGAAGACCCGGTTGTTGCCAACTGTCTGATTGATCAAAGGGGTATTGAGAGCATTCTTCTCATCAAGGTAACAAGCGATATCTTCACAAGAAAAGTACCTGTAACACAAGATACATTGTGATAATAATACATTTTTCGTGTGTTCATATATAGAATCGCACAGACGCTCGTAGAGTGATGCAGGGCAGAAACCCTCCTCAGAACTGTAACCAGGCTTTCTCCAGGGAGGGAGATCAGATCTTTACTAACCGCAGTTACACTGCTGAGCAGACCAGAGCCAACTACCTCTCAGGAGATGTTGAGGAGGAGATCAGGTGTGTGAGAACTTCACTCTTAGAGACATTTGGTCACCAGGGATATCTCTAGGTGTGACTCTCATTGGGTTTGGAGATGAGAACGCTCTGTATATCTTGATACCATGTTGGTTGTTGTGGATATCTTGTCATATTTCGAAAAATAACAAATTTGGACTGGCTGCAGTTATTAGAATATATTGTAAATATTGCAGAGAATGGTTAAGTAAAGCTGTGCCTTTTGTGTTTTCACCCTTTCTGTCTCTCACTGTCTTTTTCCTTCTTCTACTTCCAGGCACTTGCAGAGAGAGATGGAGAATCAGAAAGCTCAGGCAAATCGCTTCCAGCAACAAATGAGGAAGTTGGATGATGACATCAAACAGAACGTAGGACTGCAGAAAAGAGCCCACGTAGAGCAGAAGACTACCAAAGTAATGTTTTTACCTCTCTCATATTGTCATGAAAAATTCTCTGAATATTATGAACTGATGAAGATGGTAACACAAACATGATTTCATGTTTAAATGCCTTATCCTCTCTGAATATCAGATATTGAATTTAATAGCCTCTACTGAGATTTTCAACATAAAATTTTTTTTTTCTTTAATCATTTTTTAAATTATTATAATTGCATGCATTCCCAATGAAAGTTCGTGGATTTTAGTTTAATACAATTAATAATTTAATTTTAAATTTTTTTTAGTTACATCAGAATAATGCCCGGTCTTGTCATACCAGTTAATACATTTTTTTTTTATTATGTTATTAAGTGAAAACCTTGGATAAAAAAAAATGCATGAATAATAATAGAAAAATACTGTTTAATGAAGCTGAAATTATTATTTTTTGATCATTTAAACAGTTTTTTAAGGCAAATATTACAAAATATTCCACAAATTGTTTATATTTTACAGCCCAAATGATTAGTCCAGAAAATAGTTTGTAAATTTTCAGTAATGAAAAGAATTGTCAGATGCAGCCCTATTTCTACTCTGATATGACTATAAATGAAGTTTGTGTATGTCTTCTAGGATAAAGCCACAAAGCTGGAGCTGGAGCTGACCGACCTGCAGAATGTGGAAGAGCCTCAGTCAGAGGATCTCAGACCCCTGGTTAGTATCTTGAATCACTGTACCCCACCTGTAAATGGCTCAGTAGATAAACATATCAACTGAACATATTATTCCACTTTGAATAAATGTAGGATCTCCAGAGAATTCACATTCCACTTACTAACAGATGCTCTTTGTGATACACTGCTCTACCACAGGAGGAGGATCTTCAGGAGATTGTAAGTAAGACCTCTTCAAAGCGTGCTGAGTGCGAGGAGGCACGAGCTCAAACAGCCAAGCTCAAAGCCTCCTATGAAAAGGCAGAGCAGGAGTACAAGCAGCACAAAGACAGGCTCAACACCATCGTTGATGAGGCTGATTTGATCAAGGTAATATCAGACACATTCAAGATATTCCTATTTTTAGGATTAAAGAAAAAATCCCTTTGTTCTCACAGTACGTAAACGTTTTGCTGCTGTAAACTTGATGAGACAGGACTTTTTAAGACAATCTGCTTTCAATAATACTGTTACTTAAAGATCTTGTTCTACAGGTAAAACTGAAGGTATTAATTGTACTTAAAAGTGGCTGAATCCCTGGTATTCAGTTACTGCTCGCTACAGTCTCAGTCACTCATACCAGTCAACATCACCTGGTTGATGAGTGTATTAAACATTGTGTGTCTGTTCCCTCTGTCCTACTAAAGGAGGAGCTGAGTAAGGCTGACCAGGAGGTGATGAAGTGCAAGCATCATAAGAAACACTACGACGAGAAACGCAGTGCCCATCTCTGTAACATCCAGACACAGGAAAGCACCTTGGAAAGCAAGGAGCAGGACCTTCAGGTATGCCAGACAGCAGTATTCATCACAGCTGGGTTAAATTGTTAAAATTAATTGTATTTAGCTCTTCTTTTTTTTTTTCTTAAACCAGAGTGGGAGCTGTTTCATTGAAGGTACTATTTTACTATTCACCTGCTTTGTATCTTATAAATGAATTATTTGTTTTCACTCTGCGGTTTAGACATCTGTGTCCAAGGCCAAAGAGATCTCCCCAGAGCGCCTCGAAATACGTCGGACAGCCAGAAGCCTGGACAGCGAGATCAGCCGTCTCAAGGTTAAGATCACGACGCAGCAGGAACAACAAGGAGACCGTGAGGAGGTTGTGAGGTATGTTACTTTGACCCCTATGTCACATCATAGTGACATAACCTAAGTGTGATAACATTTTCACTGACACTAGAGTACCACCAAAAAACGGCATCCTTTTTAACATTATTGTTTCCCCACCTGTTCATCTTTTTCACGTTTAGGCAGTACCACGAGGCGCTGGAGAACTACAAGAACATGGCACAGCAAATGAAGAACCTTAACAGCTTCATCAAAAGCCTGGACAGCGTCATGAACCATAGACTCCAGGTTTACGCTGAGCTCAGGAGGCAAGTTTGAAACGCTAATACAACCTGTGCAACAAATTGACATTAAATGAATAATTGATGAAATGTGTTTTGGAAAATTACCTCTAAACTCTGATGCGCTTTTCATATTAGGTATTGTTCTGTAGTAGCTAAAACAAATGTTAAATATGTTCTCTGTTTTATTATCATTCTTTATATCTTCCATCTTCATCCTTCTTACCCTTTTTCTTTGTATCTGTTGGTGTCTTAGGTTTCTTTCGGCCCGGTGTAAATACTACTTTGATAGCATGCTGGCTCAGAGAGGCTACACTGGAAGTATGACCTTTGACCACAAGAATGAAACCCTCTCCATCACAGTAAGGAGAATACTTTGGTGGATTGTGTGACACCTGTGGTCTGAAAATCTACATGAGAACACAGTGAATGTTTTATTGATTGTCTTTTAAAGAAAAAAAAAAAACAACAACATGCATGGCCACAACTCTCTCCTCTGTAGGTGCAGCCAGGCCAAGGGAACAAGGCTGACTTGAGTGACATGCGCTCCCTGTCAGGAGGCGAACGATCCTTCTCCACTATTTGCTTTGTTCTCTCTCTTTGGGCCATCACAGAGGCGCCTTTCCGCTGTCTTGACGAATTTGATGTTTATATGGTAATGAGACTTTTTTTTTTTTTAAATTGACATTGTATGTTTGTTTGAATATGAGCTCACGCTAAATTCCTAAATTGTAAAACTGGATAATCTCTAGTCACAGCATCCAATGGGGATGAGGAAGTTGTGAGATAGATAGCATTATGTGTGGGTGTTTATTTATCTTTTTTTTTTTTGTTGTTCAATTAGGATATGGTAAACAGGAGGATATCCATGGACATGATGCTGAAGGTGGCTGCCGGCCAGCTCTACAGACAGTTCATTTTCCTCACCCCACAGAGCATGAGGTAACTGCTGATATAACATCTCTGTTTATATGTTTATCAAAGCAGTTAAGACCACCCTGATGTGATTTATTCACTTAGTTACTGTATATTAAGTTAGCAAATTAGCTATGGTGGAAGAAAAGGCCATGTTATTTAATTACATTGGCTTGTTTCCCAGACTCAAACACAGACACATTTTCATCTTTTTTCCTCTTTTTGTTGTTTTTTCAGTTCTCTTCCAGAGAGTAAAATCATCCGTATCCTCCGTCTCAAGGATCCAGACCGCAGCAATAATAACACACAAAGAAATCAAGACGAGGACCAGTAATATTACTAGCTTATCATTCAGCATCAAATAAGATAATGAGACTACTAGCAGGTGTTGACAGCAGGACAGGCTACAGTGGGGACAGATTGAGCTGTTCATTGTTTCCCATCTGTAGGAAAACTGATGTTGAAGTGCAGCCACATGTCTTTAACCATGAAGTTCAGCTGCTGTCGAGAACATTTACTTCTGTCGGAGTTCAAACCCAAGTTCCATTTAGGAGGTAGTGTAATAAATGTGTTGTTCTATGACACTCTGTCTAAGCACCAATAAATGGATTTTTCATTTGCGTATTCTGGTTGAATTAAGTATAAGTACTTTTTATTTTTGAAGGTATTGTCAGTATTATAGTGACAAGTCTGTCTTCTAAAGTAATGTATATTCCAGAAGTCCAGCTGATCAAACCGTATAGTATAAATGAAAGTAAGTAGTGTCCATCAAGTTTAATTGATGGTAAACACAAAATCCGCTCTACCTATTATTCACTGGATAAAAGTCACTTTGATTATTGTCTGCATTACAACATTCAACTTTAAATCCTAAGACCTGTTAAGGTCAGCCTTGTGAGAAGGGAGGATTTGCACCTTTAAGGGCTCTGTGCCAAATCCTCCACACAAGGCGGTCCACAGGAATGCACTTCCACTCATGCACAATAACTTCTGCTGACAACATACTTGACCTCCTAAGGAAAGCAGGACTTTTTAAAAAATTTCATCCCTGAGAGCTGCAACAAGCAGGCAACAATGAAGCCCAAATCTCTCTCATCAAGGTTGTTTGATAGAAACGCAGGTGAGACTCTGAGTATACGAGCAGCAAAGTATCAACGACATGTGGACTGTGTGGATCATCCAAGGAGCCTGGATCATGCTGACAGCCAGCAAGTGGCAGAAGATGACAGACAAAATGCGAAGGGCCACAGAGAAATACATTTTGCCTTTCTGCCAGAGAGGTATGAGCCACTGATGGATGAAGAGGCACAAGCCAAGGAAAAAGAAGAGAAGAAGAAAAGGAAGAAAGAACAATACAAAAAAGTAAAGAAGGTAGGCCTTCTGTACTGTTTTTCTAAAAAACAAAAGTCATTCATTTAATATGAACTCTCCTAAAGTTAGATAAACTTGGGTTGATCAAATGTTTGTCTTTTCTTGTAATTTAAATATGGGTATGATAAAAATGGTTCAACCAGCCTTATTTAATTATTCTAACAGACTCCTCCTTCTCATTGGAGAAAAAAGCAAAAACTTTAAGCTAATGAATCTATCATATAATTTATTATTGAAAATTCATCCCCAAATTTCAGCATCAGTGAGCTCCTGTTTTTGATTATAATGGTAATATCTAGTTAAGAAATATACATATAGCTCAATTGTTTACAGTTTTAGAGTTCACAGATCACTGAAACAGCAGCACTTACTTTATTTACTTCATTTAGGATACAAGTTTGAAACTATTATTACATAAATATCACAGCTGCATTCTCTTTGGCATTCAGCAAAAGCTTATCTTAGATTGCTGGTCTAACTTCTGTGCTCCATTTGAGCCAGCCAGACTAAAGCCAGAGATTACTGTCACTAAAGAGCTTTAAAGCTTCATAGGTGTCACCTCTCTGGTCTCTGTCTGTCTGATGCAGAGAGAGAGAGAGCACTATGGAGGAGACAGAAGAACAGGAAACATGCCAAAACATGCTGTTCAGAGGCATTAGTTTATTTTCTCAACGGAGCTGGTCTTTCTTCACTCTTTGGTTGTACATCTTTACCCCATCATGTATTCATTTAGTTAAGCACAGCACAGTCTGAAGAGTAACTTTTGTCATTAATAGGTGAGGACTGATTGGTCTATAACCACATGCGTTTTATAAGGAAATGGCTTATGAATTTTGACCCCAAATAACAGATTCTTATAAGTTACTCATGTCTGCAAAATGTCGGGTAAACAACTCATAAATTAGTGACAAACTTGCTGTATGCGTACTATTTTATAATATTACATTAATAATTATAGTTAGGTATTTATCTTAATGTACAAACTAATGCATATTCCCTACATGGATGTACATGAGCTTGCAAATACAGTGTGTGCCTTATAACTTAATGAATATACCTGATGAGATCAAACTTTTGTTGTCTTTTCCTCTAGATTCAAATTGGGTAAGTTAAAAGTTGTTTTTTTAATTTCGGCATCAATCAATCTGCCTCATTCAAATTTTATGAATAGCATTTATAAAAAAAAATCTGAAAATGAACATGCTGTTCTACGGTGTTGCATAAAGAAGCTGTTGTGTCTTCAACATCAGAGATATGTTTGCAACATTACTGGTAACAGATTCTTATCAGTTAACCGTGGCCTACATAAAGCCATCAACGCATGCTAAAGAAGATTAGGTAAACAAGTCATAAATAGGTGGTATCATGTATTAATAGTTTCATGTATTGGTTTAATTCATATTTGACTCCTTATATATTGATGCATAATATTCAGTTCAAATGGTTGGTAGAGTTGTATTCATATATTGAAAAAGTTGGATGGTTTTTTTTTTTGTTTTTGTTTTTTTTTTTCCATCAGGGTGGTCTTAACTAACATCTGACTTCCTGTCTCCGGTTCCTGTTCACAGGAAACACAGGAGGCAACAGTGTTCATGGAGCTCCTTATTTACCATTAAGGAGTTAAACCCCGCCCACCCCCTCCTGTGCCATTGTTCTAAAACACCACGTGTGTTTTCTTTAAAAAGCTTCTACCTCATTTCATGTCCTGTCCCAATTCTAAAACCCTTGTTTGTTTTTTTTATACTGATTCTGTGAAAATCACCGAACAAACTTTTCTGTATAACCAGTGAATGCTACTTATTATAATGAAATGATTCAGTGTGGGTTCAATGACGGAGGCAAAGTGTATAATATGGTGTAAGACACAGTGATTCAACCTTGATCCATGTCCATTTCCCTTAATTGATCATCCTCTAAAGAACAGGACAGGTTACTAAGAATATGAATATTTACATTGATGTTCGAAACAACATAGTTAACGATTAATCTGTGTTATTACTCTATGGTTGTGTGTTTGTCTTTCAGAACGTTGGGAAAGCACTGCGCTCCACCTGGAAGTGCCTAATGCTTGGTCTCTACAATTTTGCCCTCGGCTATTCTACTCCAATCACAGTGGCAGCTACTTTCGTCCCCGACTTCCATCAAGGGAGATACAGGACCTGAGATGAGACACATGCACCTCTAAACTCAACTGTGTATACCAGTAAACCCACATGGACACTGACCAAAGACTGTTTATCATGTTTATATTGTTTTTGTACTTGATTTTATGTTTTTATTCTAACCAAAAATGATCCATATTGTTGTAAATTGTTGGTTTTAGTTTTAACATATATGTATTTTTTATCAATTTTTAACAAAATTACATGTTCTTTTTTTTTTTTTCTTATTGCATAGAAAGATGAATGCTTAAATCTAAAGTATGTATTGTTCATCTGTTTATTAATCCCTCAAAATACAACGTGCCTTGGAAAATGTTTTCTAACAAGCATCAAGCTGGTGTTTGCATGTGTGCAGAAGAGTAATGTGAGAATGTTGTCCTACTACAGAACAGGCATGACAGACCTATACAGTAAATGAATAGTGGCTGAGGTCTCTCAGAGGGATTTACAGGCTGTAAAGACTTAACAGGCAAGTAAAAAGACAAGTACATCAATGTTATAAGAGGGAGAACGAAACTGTGAGTGGTCCCATGAGAAAACAGGCTAGCCTCTTCTCTCAGAGTGGAACAATTGGACCGCTGTTCTCAAGAGTATTTCTCAAATTGTCTACGCTTTGCTGTAAAATCTATGACTATGAATCTGTCGTGATAATGATGATAAAGAGTTAAATGTTTAAAAGGACTCACAGTCTGGAGTGGTATGATTTTTGAAGGTAGACCCACACCTGAGTGTTTCTGTAGATGTGAAAGCTTGTTAAATTATGAAGGTTTTGTGAGTCATGATACGTGTAAGTTGGTGTGTAATAAAAAGTTACTAAAATGTGCATCAACACAGAGTCATTTGTTTTTCTATATAAAATTTTCTTTAATTAGTTCTCTTATGTAAAACCTCTTTCCTCATCTCTCTGATGGCTGGTTCCCCTCCATTACTCTTTTACTGCTTATAAGTTTGAGAGCAATATATTCTTTAAATTCACCTAAAAATTCAGTAAAATTGGGCCAAATTTTGTTATTTTGTATTTATGTATGTGAAACTTTACATATAGAATCTATAACTTTACAATATTATGATATGTTTTACACAATATAACAAAAAGTAACCGAATGTATACAATAGTAAAAAAAAAAAAAACATTTGTTGTCAATATCTAAACAAATGAATGGATATATATTTGTTTTATATATATATATATTGTGTAAGATTTTGATGTGCACTACTTCTTTAGTCTCATTGGTAGAACACTGTGACGTCAGTCTACGGCGAGAGAAGAGCTCCTTCCGCAATCTTGTCTTCTTGTTTACATGAGACGCCAGCTAACGCTAACGCTAAAGCTAAAGCTAAAAAGCTGTTTTTTGTGAACATGACGGAACAAAAAGCGGTCAATAATACCTCCATCCCGATTGATGCCTTCAGCAACTTAAGAATTACATCAATATGGACTTTTCTCATGTCTGTAAGTTACATTTCAATCCCTGAATCGAGAGGGCTAACGTTGTTAAGGTATAAATTGAGCGTAATAACACTACTGCTACCACCGCTAATATTTACCCGTGTTTAGCGGTTATGTATCATGTTATGTAACATTTCTGTCAACAGCTGCGTATGATGTGTTTGTTCCTGTTTGCAGGTACAGTGGTCGGAGCCTTGGCTCATCGCGTTGTTGGTGTTTCACGTTGTGTGTCTGAGTTTAACTGTAGTGACCTGCAGATTTTACAGAGCTCAGATCTGTCACTTCCTGCTCATGAGTAAGTGGATAATACAGACATCCTGCTACAACTAGTTCATGTTTAACACTCGTTGTTTTTCTTTTTTTATACTAGTTTTTATAAACCATGACCTGAATAAGTCAGAAATACTCACAGTCTGCATAGACACACCTTTGTTTACAACCCGATTACATCTAAAACGGATGTGTTTTAGGACATTGCTCACGTGATCAAGGTCTGATATCTATATATTTATACATTTGAAAATAACAAATGAGCCTCTGCCTCTTTGTAATCCATCACAATAAAGTATAAAATAAGATGATAACATGTATGTAGTTAACTTTCAGGAATGCATGTAAATAAAAAATAATGTTAGAAAAAATAATTAAAAAAATTTAAATAGAAATGATAGCAAAAAAGCTTTGATAAGCATCCCTCAAAGTTACGTGACTTACAAAGTGACTTACGAAACAAGTAAATATTCACATTTAAGAAACTGGAATGAGAGAATTTTTTTTAATGACTCAAAAATGACAAAAAAAAAAGACAATTTATTGATTATCAAAATAGTTGGCAAGTAATTGATTAATCAAGGGTTGCAGCGCTGTAAAGAAATGTCAGAAAAGTTGAGTATCTAGCTCACTAACTGTATTGTTATTAGAGTGTTATGTGATCAGACTTCTCATAGACTGCCATTACCTCTCTCCACAGCTGGCCTGGCCTATAGTGCTGAATATTTGAATGAGCTGGCAGCCATGAACTGGAGGTAAGACTGTTGTTCAGCAGTATTACAGGAAGATTTTAATACCATGACGTGTGTTGTAGAAGCTGTGTTGTTTATGTACAGAAAAATGTTACATACAGCAATTAACATACCTAATTTTGACCTGAAACTTTGCTATCGACCACAGGTCCTTTTCTAATTTCCAGTACTTTGATTCCAAGGGCATGTTTATATCTTTGGTCTACTCAATCCCTCTTCTGCTCAATACCGCCATCATTGTGGTAGGTTTTACTTCTTATTCTCAACATATCACATACAAGTGTTTCTATGTTATGTAGATCTCAAAGAAAAGACATGTTTGTGTGCATGTTACACTTTGACAGATGGTGTGGGTGTACAGGACCTTTTCCACCATGACTGAGCTGAAGACACTCCAGCTCAAGCGAAAGGCCCGCAGAGAGAAGAGAGAGAAGAACGACTGATATCTCATTGTATGCCCGTAAATGGGCTTTACTGGGAGGAATTAGGAATCCATATCTATCCTATTCTAATCCAGAATTTTAGGGGAAAAAATGGAAGACAGATTCCTTGTGGTGACGGTAAAAAAGGATTGTGCGTCAATGAGGAGGTCAGTGAGGACTGGAATGACTGTTGAAAGGTGCTGCTGAACGCACCCTGAGAATTACAAGGACCAGAGGACATTTACTGTTTTGCTTTTTATAATGTGGTTTTAAAGTATGTTGAAATGCACAGACTGGTGAAATATAAAGCATTTTTGAAAGAAATTTGTATCACTGTTGATTTTAAGTTCTGGGAATGTTGCAATGATTTGGTTAGCTTTAATACACGAGGGGAAGATAGAATCTATTAAATAACAAAGAGTTAGTCTGGACTCTGCAACCAGATAAAGTATTGCCACATGAGCCTAACTGGCTTGGTTTGTATCCCGGGATTGGTTAAACCTGTCTGACAGCTCTCACACGCTCCTGCTCTCTCAACAGTATGGGGGGTGTTTAGAGAGTTTGCATGGGGTAGTTATGTCTCATGACCTGTCAGTAAAGCCCAAAGGAGCAGCACAGACCTGTGTGATATGGGGATAAAGTTTCCTGCAAGTTTTAACCCTTTACATCAGCTTCCCCAATCTCTCTAGGAAGGGCTCCATCCAGTCACTCTATCCCCTTTTGGGCACTTGGTCCTTGGTCCTCTGAGGCTTACTCACCCAGATTTAGTTGAATGTATAAATCATCCTCTGGCATGCAGATTTTGGAAGCACAAAAGGACATTTACTGTTTTTTTTATTTAGTGATACTTTAAAGCCTTAGCATTGTAGTAGGAACAAGTCAAAATACTGTATAATGGAATGACAGTTCACCACTAGGGGGCAGTAGTGACTAAACTTGAGAAAGGTGCTGCTCTCCATAAGATCTGATCTTTAGGAAAAAAAACCTATCACCACACCTCACACTCTACTTTTCACTTTTTTATCTCTGAAGAAAGTTGACATGACATTTTACCTTAACTGCACTATTCGTATCTTACTTATATCAATCCTAATTTATTTTCTCAGATGCATCTGATATTATATTGGTATGCTTTGCCTCCATTAATCTGTCAGGATCCATTATGTGTGGACATAAGTGATTGGCTTGCTGTCAAGACTATTATAAACAAAAGTTATCTCAGACAAGGAGGAGGAAGAGAAATGGGTGTTGCATTGGTGTGGGTGGACAGTGGTGGAGTGTGGGTGTGTGAAGATTTGTCAAGGCTCCATCTCATGTGTAGGGGGCTGTTCTATGACAGTTCGAGGAACTGATCACCTCTGAAAGGAGTAAGCACCAGACATTTCACTCTGAGTTGTCATTGGCAAACAGGAGCAGGTGTTACACACACTGTATACACACACAGATTGCCTATAAGATGCAGTATCACATGTGTTGTGCCTCTTTACTATGTACAGCTCGGCACAACTTTTCTTTACATGAGTCACATCTAAAACAGAATTGAGAAGTTCAACAAAAGATTGGCGTGGACGTTATCCTTGATTTAAATCCTCTGGTCTGATTGGTGCAACTCTTTTGCAGCCAAACACACCCGTTCATGTATCTCAGACGTGGCTGCTTTCCTTGGGTATGTCATGCACAACAGTGCATTGCACAATAACTTAAACACATCCAGTCAGCTGCAGTCCTGTGGGTGAAAACACTTTGGATAAAAGAAAAACCACCTGTTAAAGTAAGGTCTGAGAGGACGAACCACATGTACTACATGAACAGTGTACGTGACAAAAACCCATATGATAACATTGTGAAATGAATCTCAGTACAAAACTCACTGAACCTTGAAACAGATGAGCTGCAAGATTCATATAGAAAAGAAGAAGGCATTGATAGGCATTGGAGAGTGGAAAAACATACAATGATCCTGTTTGACTAATAAATGTGACTTCTTCTCCTTGGAGAAGTTATCACTAAACCTTAATTGATAAACTGGACACTTGTGTTGTAGAGGGGAGTCTGGTTATTGGAGAAACTATTAAGTATTTCTCAACAGCAGTTACATTAGCGGTAATAACATTCACAGAGCTTTAAGACACATCGGGCTACTTGCCCAGTAACTGACATCCTTATCAAAGACGAATCACGTCGATACATTATGGCATGTCGGGCCCAAGGTTCACTGAAGTTTTGTGCAGTTTAAATGTGATGGAACAGATGGGGAACTAAAACATGCCGAAGTATAAATGAACTGTAACTGTAAGAGGTATCTGATCTGTACAAAACATGATAATTACTTCAATATGTATACGGTCAACCCCTTAACTTATGTTTATTCCCTTTTACTCCCCACTTAGTACTTTTACAGTTCATCCGGCACCCTGGTAAGTGAAGGGTTACTATGTAGGTTCATTTCCGGTCAGAAATGTTGCATTTCATACCCCTCTTATTTTTCTGTCTATCATGTATATAAAGTTGAGAATATACACATTGCGTATCATCGTGTTGCAGCTCTTCATGCTTCATGAATGTTGTGGATGTCTTGTGCATCATTTTGTACACATTTCCCTGTATTTCAGCCTGACATATTTGGTACCTTTGAAAACTTTCGGATGTTCACCAGAATTTCAAATTCCGTTCTGTTTGGCTGCGCAGCATAAGTTTATAGCCAAATAAGCAACCCTCAGGTGGGCTGCTGTTTGTCATCATCACCCCGTAGAGCCAGACGGTTCTAATGATATTTATGAAAAAAAAGTATTATTAATTTATACCATATGACAATTATGTCATAAAAGGATTCTCTAAATGGATGATAAATGATGATATTGCAGTTTTAAGTCAGTTTTGTATGCAACACAACAAATTTCCAACAGTTTTTTTTATTTTTTTATGTATAAAACACATTTCGCATCCTACACAAACTTTGCATCTAGATTGAAGATGCATATGATCACATACGTCCTACAGAAACCTTTTTTATGAAATGACAGTGAGTGAGTGAGTGAAACCCTTTCTGTCAGTTTCACTGTCATACACTCGCCAAAAAATCCTGACATAAAGACACAGGGACTTTTTTCTGACTTCTTCTGGATGTTTTTGATTTTGAGTTGCATGTCAGGCCAACTGCCAGTTATGCATAAGACAGAATTTCTCATTCCACATGAAAGCATATGAATAAACAGATGTTGCATCAGCTACAAACTGTCACAAGCATTAGGAGTTGATGTTTCGAGCACAGAAGGGAAACGCGTCCAAGTGGCAACAGTGTTCTCACACACTACCTCTATATAGTTTATGTTCGCTCCTCCCTCTCAACATCTGTGCTTGTATAGTCACTTAGTGTTTATTACGCTATTATGCTAATTAGGAACAGTTTTATCCACAAACCTTGAATCAACTGTCAATATCCAATACACTGATCCATCCATCCATTTCTCATCCATACCAGGTTTACATGTGGATCTATACCATTTCAATTATTCCACATGAGGTTTTATGTAAAGAATTTCCATTTTGTCATTTGTCCTGATTGGTGATGACAAACAGGTTGGAGTTGGAGTTCAATACCACCCTGAAACATAATTGAAAAATAATTGTATTTTGTTTATATTCTGCATATGGTAACGCTTAATTTTTACACCAACTATCTAAGATCTAAAGTTAATTAATATGTTGTAAGCTAATACAGATTTTTTAAAAATTAAATTTGTGAATGTATTTATCAATAACTCATCATATGTAGTAATGATCAATAAGAAAATATTACATAAACTTGCTTATGATCATTTTTCATATAGACAGTTAATAAAGGCTTATCATAAATCATATGTGCAGTGATATATAAGGATGGCGCAGTATCATTCAATAACTGTCAATCCACAGCTAAAGTTATATAAACAGTTATAGTTGTTGAGAGATACATTATGTCCTTACAACTACATTATAGTGTGTTATAAGCTTTTATTAATGTGTATATATATTGCTTATAAATGCAAAAAAGGGAAACGTTGAAATAAAGTGTTACCCTGTATCTTTGAGCACTGAAAGCTCCATAGTTCACCTGCACAGTGGTAGCAGCAGTATCTCACATCTGGCTGAATCACACTGTGACTGGCCAGGACCTGTAATAAAATCAAGAGATTATATATGATGATATACATGATTATAAAGTATATAATTATAAAATATATTCTATTAGATATATTCTACATACTGCTGAGGTATAAAGTCTGGCGCTGTCTAATCAGGAATCAAAATAAACACACCAATCATTACAGTCTGATATGTTTTTTTTTATTGTATCGATAATTCGAATATGACATATACTATATATAAATTATATTAATCTAACACATATGATCAACCTGAATCAATTACTACATCCACATAGGTGATGTTGGCTGTCTTTTATAATCATCATCATCTATATTGAGGGATGATGATCCTGAAAAATCAGCAAACTGTCAAGGTTCGGTTCACAAAAGGCAGTCAGCTCAGGCAAAGGTACAAAACAGTATCAGGCAGTCCAAAAAAAAAAATATCGATGACAAGCAAAAGTACCAAATGTTAAGCAATGAAGGGTCGAAGAATAAACCAGGTAACAAACACGAGGAAGAACGCCAGAAAGCTACTCGAAGAATGCAGACAAACTAACAAAGACAGACAGGGAGGAACTGACTTATATACACACACGAGGAAGGGAGCTAACGAGACACAGGTGAAAACAATAAGTGATCAGGACAACAATAAAACAGGAAGTCAAACACAACTAATAGGCCTGACATGAATGAAGATTTAAAGGCAGAAATGGATTTAGTAAGGCTTACTGAGCGTGTCTGTTGTAAATTTTAGCACGTTTACTTGAAAAGATTGTTGTGTTTTGCGCCACATCGACTAAGAGTTTCCAGTTTTAACATTTTATTTAAATGCTGTGTTATAAATTTATGCAACAAAATACTGTATGTCTCAAAACAGCTGTTTGTACTTTCAGGAATAAAAGTCATACTCAACTTACAATCCACTGATATTGTTAGATTTATGTTTCAGATCATTACTGACATCACACTCATCCACTTCCACCTCAACTTACTCACCATTCCCCATTTTTATATATACACACACACACACACACACTGGTATCCCCGTGATGACTGGTTCCTCTCTGTTACAGATATCCAGTTGCATTCTGGGAAACTGCGTTTGTGATATGGAAGCTCTGTGATAGAAGATGCTGCCAAGTTTCAGACGTTTCAGTTGATCTGTCATCATCAGGACAGGCAACTTTCACGTACTTTAGCGACCTAATTGCTAGAATCAAAGTCAAATTAATGTTTTAAAGCACATTTTAAAAAACAACAACATTTTACCAAGTACTATACAATAAAAATAGCAAAAGCCAAAACAACACAAATAAAAACCCTACAAAGACATACTAATTATACTGAGTTAAAAGCCAACGTAACAGCTCTAGTAATATAACTATAAATAAGTATAAATGTTTCTTGGACTTTCAGCCAGATGTGTGAGCTCTGTCTTACAAGCAATTTAGTGAGCTCAGAGTCCCCCGGAGAGAATATGAAAGTAATTTTTAGTGTCTTTTGGTTTTTACCTAACAAGTTCTAACTTTGCAAACACAGCATGGGTCTAAGCCCATCAAAATTAAAACACATTGCACAACTCTCCTCTTCACAGGCTTTATGCACAAAACTCGTCTATCTGGACTTCATCAGAGCTGTGTCTGAGGTTGTTTCTGTTATGTGTATATCCTGTTCATCAATCAGCGTACACCATTGATCACCATAGCGACCAATTGCACAACATAAGCCCATCACTATGTTTTCCAACTGGAAAAACAACAATATTTACTCCCAGAGGGCATAGAAAAGACCATGATATACAATTTAGAGATTATTATTTTGCCAAGCAATATTTTTTCGTTAAATTCTACAATTTCGAACATGCAAAGTTTTCACCAGTGACTTATTCCAATTGGATTCAGATGTATCATTGTGTCTTGCCATAGTTGTAATCCCTGTCTTGCACAAAACTTCAGCAACCAGAGTTTTCCATCTTCGACTTGATTTAATAGTCTGGAAAAAGGTTTGGTCCCACAGATGGCCCAGAACTCCAAACCATAACCATCCCTCGCCACCAAATTGACCTCAACAAAAAGAGGTGCCAAGGAGCGAAACACGACCTGGCCAAAAAACAGAGCTGTGGAGGTGAAGGAGATGAAGTGACTGAAAAAAAAAAAAAAGGGGACGTTTTTTTTTTCAAGAAAGTGAAATGTGGAAATTCAGAGAACAAAGAAAATGGAACATAAGGATAACAGAGGTTCTATTATCTGAAGAATGTAAGATGTTAAAGTTTAGATGTTAGAACGCATTCACCCCAGTTTATCAAACAGGCAGATAGTTGTTTTGTTGAATATCTTTTTTGAAGAGACCCTGCCAAGTGTGTTAGACTCCCAACGTAATGTCATAAATTCACGGGGTGGACACAAAATCAGTTACATTACAAAACGCACTTATATAAACACACAAAGATACCTGAGGTCATTAACAATATGGTATGTATCTAAGGAAAACTGCAGGCAGAGGAAAAGTCAACTTTACACATAGTCCTGCCCAGTTTGAAAGGAGAATAACAGCTGAATGCATAAAAACTGAGCCATGGATGGAGGATCTGCTGAATGAAATAAGCTTATTAATGTCCATTCTCACACATATCCGTCTGTCTGGACAACGTGTACACTCAAGGGACAGTGTCTCTATTGTCACTTATGCCAATTATGTGCTCCCATCTGAAATGCATGAATCATAGCCCATTATTGTGATGAATTATAGAACTTCGTCACTCAGAGTGAGGTACCTCATTTCCTCTGTATAGGTGTAGTGATCCCTGTCAGGGGGGAAAGATGAGATGGGTTGAAGCCATCGCTATTCAACCTGCAGACAGTTTAGCCCACTTTCCTCCATAATATCTTGTTCTTATGTCTTATATCTGGCACAGACACTGTAACTTGTCAGTGGAAGAAGATCCTTGACTACAAACTTTTGATGTAATGTCCAATATCCATCTCTGTACATATATATCACGCTATGACTCATACTATGACTCATATGGAGAGAGAGGAGGAGAGAGGAGGTGGTGGTGGTGTTGTCCCAAAATATTGCAATATAACACTATTGATACGTTGTAATGCCGAGCATCACCATGAGGACCCATGGGAGGGTTAAGTAGCACTGTGGGTGGCGAGTCATGAAGGACACCCTGAGGTGGTGTGTATACTGTAAGTGTGCAGCGTGACCTCATCCCTACTTTGCATACATATTTTGTAGATGCTACATTTTTAGTCTAGATTACAAGTTAGTGCCGGTCAATATTTTAGTGACTCTACTTTAGCAATTCATTAATAAAAAGGTTTTCCCAGATGTGAGGCAGCACATCGGTTTGTCAGAAACAATAGATCTTTTCAAAAAGATAGTTTAATAATGCATGAAAAACAAAAAAGGTGCTATTAACATTATGTCAGGCCAGAACTCAGTCAGGACTCAAGAGCTGAGGTGTCAGTGAGCCGATTTATTTATGACTATAAAACATTAATTTAACTACTTCTAGACAAAGATTAAGCAAAAGCAAGACTAAGAAAGCAACAACAGAAAATCACTCTTTCAAGGGAGGAAAAAAAAATACTCATAAACACACTGACTATGGCTAAGAAATGGCTTGGGTGACCAAACATAAGACGAAACACTTCGGCACAGGACAAAGGGAGATACTGAACTTATATAGACACACAGATTGGGTAATGGGAAACAGGTGGAGACAATCAGGAATCACAGCAACAGGTGACACGCATGGAAGGGACAAGTGAGGATGGGTACATTTCAACCCAGCAACAGGAAGACACACAACACAAGAAAACCAACATATCAATACGTTGTCACACATTTTTTGTATCAATCCCATTTAGTTTTTAGTCTTTTTTCTTCCATCTGGTGACTTTGACAGAGAGCTCATGTTGAGAAACCAAATCCACATACAGTAATAGGAGCCGGTGTTTGACAGAAAGATGTGGGGTGTGATTGTGCATCATGTGTACTACTGTCCAAATGTTGTTTCTCTATTGTTCAAATAGCATTAAATTACAAACACCATGGCAAAGGACACACCAGCTCTCACTTAAATATTAAACAATGAGAAAGATGAAAAGCAGCTGATTATGTTGCGAAGGATAACATCTGGCTGAGGAAGGTGGAAGATGAAGAAAAAGGAAAAAGAGGGTGTGGAGGATTATGGTGATGATAGTGGAGCTGGAGGGGTCAGAAACTGTCTGGTTTTCGCAATGCTGAATTTTTATAATCACTATCTTTTATTCTTTGCTTCTTCGCTGAGAAATGTCAGATCTGTCTAGACTGATGAGTCATCTCCATCACATGGCCGGATCAACATGTGTCATATCAGGAGGCTCTGACCAGCAAATTAATCCCAACACTTTGGCTCTGTGAGTCAGTCCAGTGCTCACCTCTGGTGTCATTCATAGATGAACTCTTTACCCCTTCATGTTAGTAATAGATGTCTAATCTAATAATTTTGTGCTTCGTCCTTTTCTGCAGATAGCCTTTAAATAATAAGGCTTTTCTCTTGTACCCAGTGCATAAATCCATGTGTAGGCTAAATGTGAAGCAGATGCAGTGAGTGGTGCAGATGGAGGGTTACTATGGTCACAGCCATCACCAAAGTTGCCAGATACACTGCTATGCTTCATTATCCACAGCTGTGTCCATTTTCTGATATTACAACAGATTAAGTTAGTAATATATAATACTCAAAATATTCTTGAATTAAATTATGATGTTTGTCAGCAAGATTAGTTCATGTTCACTTCTTTGGACATTGATCCCAAAAAAAAAAAAGGGAGAGAAAAAGAAACACATCAAAGAGTTTGGAGTCATTTTTTTTTATGTCCGGGGCCAGTGCACACAGATGAGTAGCATAAGTTTTATTGCATTCTACGAATCAAAACACCGATACATTTCCTCATCAATATGCATGCATCAGGCATGGCTACTATAATACTTCATCGGACCAGTTGATTTTTCAGCCATATGTTTTGGATGAAAAGTTTTTTAGCCATTATGTTTCTACGGCATAGTCATTGATCCCAACCCCTTTGGCAGGCATATTCAGGGTGGATCGCAAGGACTTAATCATCACTGCTAGCCATAGCTGTGACCTTCTCTACACGTTTGCTCAATGACTGATTCTCGTCAAATAGATAAAGACTGCAACACCGTCTCATAACAGCTGGCTGGAGGATGTAATAGCACACCTAAAACTTGAACAGTTAAAGCCTACCAGCGCTTCCACCCTTATTGCATTGTATGTGTAGTACGGATGTAGGCTTGGGTTGATGTTGATGTGTGGATCTGTGTGAGTGGTTTCTGCTTCGCTGAAATATGTTGTGAAATGCAAAAAAAAAAAAAAAAGAAAAGAAAAGAAAAGACATTGAATATTAAAATACCAATGAGTTAATTGTCTGTATCATATTGGCCTCTGCATGCACATAAAAGAGGAGTTTCAATCATTCAGGAAACTGCAGACAGGCAGACAAAGCATAAAAATTAAAGGGTTCTTAAAAACAGACCTATAAATAAGAGTGAAAATAAGTGATGCAACTCATATGGACATATAAATGTAAAACAACTGTTTACAACTTTGCCTCTATGTGTCTCTATTATTCCCTTCATCATTCTGTCACTCTTTTCTCTTTACATACCTGTTTTACAACATGTACTGTCGCCATGATTGGCGGTTCTTAAAAAAAAAACGGATCAAGGGCAGGATGCGTTTTCTCAACAGGACTCCGCCCCACAGGCAGAGACTGCTGGATGCCTACTCCTCCTATTAAGCCATCTTGGAGCCACACATATTCAAGAATACACTGGAGCTTTATTTTGTCTAGTTTGTCAGTCCATCACCAACAAGGAGACAGACAATCAGTCACATACACGTAATCAATCACACTCACACATCTGTGTAATGTCTGGGCATACTGCAAGAGATTCAGTCAAGGCCCCCGAGAGGTGACATTAGTCACTGAGCCACCGTGTTTCAATCTTCACATCATTTTGTTATGAATTCATTATTGTTCCTCTGTTTGAAATTTAGACACCAAAGATGTGATTCTTCCAAGGTCACTTGTTGCTAAGGAAACCTCGGTCTGAAAATAAGCGTGAAGTCCTGTCCTGTTGCCTCCGCCGATACCCTTTTGCATCACTGGCCATGTTTGCCGAGGTTTCCGTCTGTGACGAAGAAACTTTTGTCTTCCTGACATCTTCCTTGCAAAGACATTTTTGTTACCGAGGGTAATTTCCCATTACAGGACAGACAGCAAACACCCATAACCCAGAACACCTCCCGAAAGCACGAAGGGTGTGCACCCGACGGAGATGAAAAGAGAGATGTTGGGACCTTAAAGGTCAGACAGAAAATACCAGAACATTTTTTTCCCATAAGAGGATGAGATACTGTCTCCTTTCTCAAAAGATATATTTACCCATTTATCAGGCACACACACACATAGAACAAGTGTGAGCTTTATCCAGCATGACACTATAATATCATTTTCAATATAATAGCATTTGGGGGGGAACAGGGACCTTAACTTTTAAATTCATATGAATGAACGCGGAAGGAATGATGTCATTGCTAATGTGATAAACCAAAGCAATTGTCTCAAAACTGTGACGGCATATCACGACTCAGACAGAATAAAACAAAGTCATGAGATTAGAGAAACAAGCACAACATGACACAAAACATACATCTTATCCTAAATTGTACAATTGTTTTTTAAGCAGTCTTGGTACCAGCTATTGCCATGTCTTTCCATTAGTAATATCTATATGCATTACTTTATATGTGCATTTTGTTAACGTGTACAGTCCACATGACCGCACGCTCTGTTAAACAAAATGTACACGTATAATTATCTGTGAACAGGAAATTGTGATGAAAGAAAAATAGTTTGGTTCATTGCAGTTTTAGGTAAGAGGAACAAGAATATGCAGATTGTAGAAGAAATATATCCGGTGGCTAATTTAGTTGTTCCCCTTTATGGACTCTGACCCCTTTAAATGAAGCAATATCTCCTTGTGACCCTTAATCACAGCTTGGCCTGCTCGAAACATGAGTTATGTTGATCTTTCTATCCCGGATTGTGAAGGATATTTAAAGACCAGAGTTCGGTGAACATACACATTGAACAACAGAAACAAAAAAAAAAGATAATAGAGGTGGCTTTTGTTAGCTTTTCTATTTATTTGTATTGTGTTTGGGAATTACTGGGTTGATTGATTAATGATATAATCCATACCAATAATAGTGTTGCAGAACTTTCCATTTTTGTCTGAGACCTTTTAGGTCTTACTTCCTCTTCCATATTAACTTAAAAGTGAAATGTTATGGAAAATGGAAATTTGAACATCTAAAATTCAAAGATAGTTAGTTCATCTGCTGATGAAGACCATTTGATACGAGAGAAATCACCAGAATAAACAGAGCTAGTAGAAACATGTATCAGTGTCAGATAGATCACTGTCCATGAACTGACATGCTGTTTGCTTCAGAAAATAACATAAAATAAGTTATCTGTTCTATAGCTATCAGTAGCAAAAATGATGACTCATAAAAGGCTTGTATTTTATTTAACTGACTGACTTGCTTTAATTGTTAAAATACATTTGATTTCTTTACATGTTAACCAGTTAAATGCATGCACAGCTTGAGAGGTTTTGAGTTATCTTGTTTTGATTAATTATGTCGCATTCTTCGGCTCTTCCATAGTTGTTAGGCAGGTGTTTAGCTCCTGTCCCTTACTATCTCTACTCTCACTTCATTCATCTCCCTTTGACCGCCTCAAGTCTGAAAAATGTGACCATACATCTTACAAGCAAGCTAAAAGTTTATTGTTATGACTGTGAAACATGTGACTGCCGGCTTTGTAAGCGAGACTATCAGACAACAAATTGTCAGACAGACAGCTCGTCTTTGTGACAGGACACCGTCTGTATCCTCCCTGCTCGTAGTCTGCTCATGTCTGGGCCTCTGATGTATGGGCACAAAGTGACTCAGCTTACCTATGTGAGAGGAGGAGGAAACACACTTGAAGAATGGCCCTGCTGGAAAGGAAAAACATAGTAGAAAAGGGAAGAGAACAAAGGAATATAAAAAGATGAAAAGAATGAGATAAATAAATGTTAGCTTGGTCAAAAATTGAATGAAACTGAGCCGAATGTTCAATATCGCTGTCAGGTTCTCTTTGCTACTTTCCAAAACATTTTCTTTATGTTCTTCACGTCAGAAAAATATTCACATGACTTTGCAGAAACTTTAGGTGGTCTAAAAAATAACGTCAAAAAAGGTAAATGCTGCCTCAAATTCTGCTTTGTTTGTATTTTCTTATTTTTTCTTATCTTATTTTATCATAAAGAGTGGAAACGGGGCATTTATTTATTTATTTATTTATTTATTTATTTATTTATTTATTTATTTATTTATTTATTTATTTATTTATTTATTTATTTATTTATTTATTATTTATTTTTAGTAAAGATAACAAAATCAGTCGACTAGCGCCTACTAATTAACAACTTATCTCTGTTTGTGTGTTTGTTTAAATTTAATGATATAAAATTCAAATGTAAAAACACCAATTTGCTGTTTTACGTGCGGTTTAATGCCGGATTGTTTCTTTACTCTGAGCAGGAACTTCCTGGAGTCATAGGATAGATTAGAATTTGAAATAAAATGCAAACTGTTCAACTTTTCATACACAGTGTAACACAGTATATGCAACACTCAACACAATAGACAACTGTATAGATAACACTCAGTAATATATTGTTGTGTTTCTGGCAAAGCAACTTTTACTCATTTCTTGTTGCATTGGTGTTTTTAGGTAGGTAGTGTGGGATAACAACCCCACAATGAAATGCATTTAATAAATGCAGGAAATACTGCAACTAAATACAAGTATATGAGTCATAAGAGTCATAATCAGCACTGTACAGAACTACACCTGAAGTATCAGGTATCTTTCACTGATGTCTGAAATGGAGATGTTGATTGATTGGGGCAGTATTGGAGAATTCGTGTATATTAGGTTTCACATGAATCATAAATGTTACAGTATGTTCTCTTGTGAGAAGTCACATGATAAATGATGATTCACCAGTAATAAATTCTTGTTTGCCCTGTGACTAACTACTGATCCATTGGTTGAACACTTCCAGATATTAACAAGCTTCTCCAGTCATGTTTTAAGACATACGATTGGAATAATGAATTGTGTTTGACATCTCCTTAAAACAAATCCAGAAACCTTTGAAGGCTTCATGTTCCCACATCACACTGTAAGTGTAAGTTGCATATTGATCCGCAATTGACTCCAAACTAGCTGTAAGGTTGCAAATCACAATCGTATCTAAATGCTTTAAACTCAGATTCCAGGTGAGCACAGATAAACACCCCTCTAGTGTCCCAAACCCAAACATCCAACTAAAGGAACAAGAAGAAAAACACATTTCTGACTGGAGGGGGACTTAAGTAATGGGATGAAAAGGGCAATGAGCCAAAACCAAACTTAAGGATCTAATTTCCTTCGGAACATTGGGTAATTACTAAAGATGCTATACCTGCCAAACCAGAGAAAACATTTTAGTAAGGCTCTTAAAATGCCATTGTGCTCGCGAGCCTTTCTACCAATGTTAAGACAGGCCTGCCTGATTATCCTAACTACCCTGAACAATTAAAACTGATTTCTCAAATACGCCATTAGATTTAGTAACAAACAGAGCTTAATGAGCTGATCTTTCAAAACTCACAGGGGCTCAGTCCTTTCACCATGATGTTTGTGCACTGATTTATAATGTCTGACTCAATAAATTGTAAATTAATTTCTAAGTCATGGACAGAGAATATAAAAGCACAGCAAGACTTTCCATTGCAGTGGAAAAATAATTTTAACAGATGACATTTTTTGGAAATCAATTTCTTTCCTCATACTGAAGGTGTCCATAGCTATGATTGTGATGTTGGGCAGAGCAATGTGTTGTCACCATGTGGCCACAGCCCTCAGTGCCCCTCTCTGGCCACGATGCCTTATCAAGTTAGACTTGGCCACTTTCGACTTGGCCTCTGAGGCCAGTATTGGAGGAGTGCTGCCATTGCATAGAGTCAGTGTTATTCATATTTTCATTGGCCAATGTCATTTCATTTTAGTTTCATTTTCCAAGACAGAGCCAGTTAAGGATTTCAGTTACAATCTTTAATTTTTCAGTTCCATCTTGTAAATGTTTGGATGACTAATGTGTGTGCTAACGTGGCCATTACCTTGGATAAAGTGATGTTTGTTGTTCAGTCACACAGGAGGTCACATTCTGCACAAAACTTCCCAAAAATCTTCTTTGAGCCAAAGGCAGCTAAAGATACTCCCGTTAGACAGTCATGTTAGAATGTGACTTTTGGTTATTTGCAGTCAAATCAAAAACATTTATTAAATGCATGATGCTTGCTGCTTACTATAGCAGTAAAGTAGGTATCATAATTGCTCTAAAGAATCTTTAAAGTGAAATGCTTTAATACAACTCTGTCTCCTAGAAATTACATTTGTACACTTATTGTACAAATATCTTAAAAAATAATGTTTTCGGGCTGTCTCCATCTCTCCGCGTCTCCGTGTAAGGATCTATAAATAACTACAGGTCTAAGAATCTAGCCAATGGCTGTGTAGGGAGTGCGGCTGTCTATGGTCTGAAGGACTAGACTATGAATCATTTTTCGCTACAGTTTCTGTTCCCCAGCACCGGTACTGAATCTTTTGGTGGTACAGACCACTGGACCACACCAGCCTACCTTCACCCCTGGTTTTATATTATAACAATGCTGGAGTCTGGTTAGGGTCTGGTTAGGCATAAGAAAAACACTTGGATAGGATTAGGAAAAGACTGTGGTTTGGGTTAAAATGTGGTAAAATTGAAATAACTAGTACTTGTTGGCATAGAAGAATTTATTTTTCTGTTAAAACAAAGTATGGGCTATAGTATGGTTAAATGTCAATATAGTAACCCAAAGAAATTGCGGAAGCGTTTGCTGATTATTATAGAAATTTATATGACGATTCTGAAGCTAATCTTAGCGATAGTAAAACACAAACATTCCTTAACAAAATAAATTTACCAACTCTGTCAGATGAAGAGGCATCTGAAATGATCGGGCCAATCTCCACACAGGAAATATTGGACACCATAAAATCTCTTAAAGATAACAAATCGCCCGGGACGGATGGGTTCCCGGGAGAGTTTTATAAGAGCTTCAGGGAGGAGATAACGCCTATGCTACATAGAGTATTTAATTATGCACTATCATCCGGGGACCCACCTAAGTCTTGGTCAGAAGCCATTATATCGGTTTTGCATAAGGAAGGAAAAGATCCAAGTTTATGTGAGGGATATAGACCGGTGAGTTTACTCTGCAATGATTTGAAAATTCTTACAAGCATAATGGCAAAACGGATGCAGAGACATATATCTAAATTAATTAAAACAGATCAAACTGGATTCATCCCAGGTAGGCAGGGAGCAAACAACATTAGAAGAATACTAAATATAATTTCAAACACAAAATATAAATCTACGTCCTCTATGATGCTTAGTTTAGATGCCCAGAAGGCTTTTGATAGAGTGAAATGGAGCTTTCTATATCAGACACTATCGGCATTTGGGTTTCCCCAGGATTTTATAGAATGGGTTAAAACAATTTACAAAGACCCAAAATCACGGATCAGGGTTAATGGCTGTTGCTCTGATTTTTTCTTCCTCAAGAGAGGAGTGAGACAAGGGGATTGTTTGAGCCCACTATTGTTCGCCATAAGTATAGAGCCACTGGCTGAAGCAATAAGGCAAAACAATCAAATATTCGGAATAAGGGATGAAGGAGGGGTGGAACATAAAGTATCTTTATTCGCGGATGATTTACTTGTACTTCTGAACAGCCCATCCCTATCGGTACCAGCTCTCTTGGAAAATCTCAAAGAATATGGAGAACTCTCAGGCTATCTGACCAACGAAAGCAAATCAGCTGCTATGATGGTCGCAGGTAATTGCCCAGCAGAACTGAAAGAAAAGGTTGATTTTAAATGGACGGACAGGGGGTTCAGATATCTGGGTGTAATTATTACACCGCATGTTTCACAGTTGTATGATGCAAATTATGGGAAATTAATAAAGGAAATTAAGAAGGATATGGATAGATGGGAGATTTTACCCCTGACTCTCATTGGGAGGGTGGAAATAATAAGAATGAATATCTTGCCAAGGTTATTATTCTTATTTCAATCTCTACCAATTATGGTCCCTGGCTCCACCTTTACTATGTTGGACAAATGTATAGCAAAGTTTTTATGGCAAAACAAGAAAGCACGAATTAAATATAAAACACTCCTAGCCTCCAAAGATAAGGGAGGTTTAAATCTTCCAAATCTAAAGAACTATTATTGGGCGGCTCAACTTAGAGCGGTCATATTATGGATGACTAAAGATAAAGATACAATATGGGTGGAGATGGAACAAAGGGCTTGTCCAAAGGTGCATTTGGAATCATTACCATTTATGTCTAAGATGATGCAAAACAAATTTAAGATTCAAAATGAATGCATTATCGGAACAATGAAAGCATGGTCGACAATACAAAAGAAATTAAATATATCAAGCTCTGTGAGCAGAGCAACAAAAATTGCTCAAAACCCAGATTTTGTACCATGTACAATGGACACAGGATTCGAGAAATGGACAAAAACGGGGTTAATATTTATAGAACAAATTTTTAAGGGGCAGATTTTGAAATCATTTGACCAACTCAAACGGGAATTTAACTTACCGAATACTGATTTTTATAAATATTTGCAACTAAGACACTATCTCCAGAAACATAGGGAGTGGGAAAAAATTTGTAAAGAACCGACCAAAGTTGAAAAATTGCTTATGTCATATTCAGAGGGAGAATCAAAGAAAGGGCTTATTTCAAAATTGTACAAAGCAATACAATATGAATTAGGTGGTAATAATATGGATGTCAAAGAGAGGTGGGAATTGGAAGCTAACATAATAATAACAGACGATGATTGGGAGGAAACATTCAGATCCGGACATAAATTAACCAACAGTCCAACATGGAGGGAGTTTGACTGGAAGGTAAGGATGCGTTATTTTAACACCCCTTCTATTACCTCAAAGTTCAGTAATACATCTGATTTGTGTTGGAGGGGCTGTGGCAAAGTGGGTGATTTCACTCATATATTTTGGGATTGCCCAAAACTCCTAAATTTCTGGAAATCTGTACAACAAGAAATAAAGAAAATTCTGGGTATAGATACACGCTTTGAGCTAAGCCTATACATACTGGGTATAATACCTGAGGATTTAACGGAAAGAAAACACAACTACTTGCTGAAAGTCTTGCTTCTGATAGCAAGGAAAATGATCACAACCTCTTGGTTGAAACCACAGCCCCCCAATATAATGCAGTGGAGAGACAGAGTAAAGAAGGTATTTACTATGGAAAAAACTACAGCAAGATTGCAACTGAAACTGGAAAAATTTGAAAGAAGATGGGAACCAATAACAAAGATGATATCAGAACACTAAGCACCTCTTTTTTTTTTTTTTTTTTCTTTTTCATTTTAATTTCTGTTAATTTTCGGAGTGAAGTTATTTTGGATATCTATTATTATTGTAAAATTAGTTTAATTCCTTTTCGTATCTCAGTAACGATCAATGTTTGCGATCGTTAAGTGAATTATCTGCATTATTTGACTATAAGGGATGTAGCAGGAGTATTTCTTGTAACACTATATGCAGCAGCTTAAATTTTGCTGGGAAAAGGTATTGTGTGTGTATATATATATATGGGTATGCAATGATGTTGATTTGAATGACTGTAACTGAGATTAATATAATTTTATGTACATCTTCATGTGTTAAAATTGTGTGAATAAATAAATAGTTCTAAAAAAAAATGTCAATATAGTAAACACGATGCAATGTCAGACATTTGTGGTTTCCAGAGGATGAATCCTCATTGCATTGGTGATATTTCCTTTAGTCTAGCACCACCATCAGGCCATACTGTTTAATTATTTTGCAATATATCTTAACACCAACGATACAAAATCTGGTACAAATATCCATAATGCTCAGACATTGAATCCTAATGACTTTGGTGATTCACATCAGACATCAAAAGTTTTAAGTGAAATGTCTCAATTACTATTGGATTGCCATTAAATTTGGTACACACATTCATCTACCCCTCAAGACATACTGTAATCAGAAACCTTTATTCTCCACTACTGAGTTGGGCATCACGTCATGCCAAATTTCACATTTCTCCCACTGTATCTGTTATTTGTTTTGTTGTAGGGTGGTTGAGTGGGTAAACCTGGTTTGCATTAAAAGCAAAGACTGTCTTGCAGGGATAGGACGTGGCTCTGTTGTTGATTTGGTATTTGGGGGGTTGGGTGGATTGCAGTGCAATGTGCATTGCAGATAATGATAGATGTATATCATCTTTGCCTCTGCAGAATTTATTTATTGCACATATTACAGATCACCCTGGTTGGATCTGCACTGACTCAAATGCTAACTATTGGATTCAGATGAATTGTAATTACTTTAGTGATCCCTTTTGTTTCTTCTGTTACCATGGTCTCATTTAAATTTCTTCAAGTTGTATTTTGTAAAGACAAGCTCCTCCACATGTGATGAGAGCAGTCTGGACTAATGGGAAGACATTTTTTTTGTGCAAAACAGATGCACAGCGGACATGATCTGAGATCAGTAATGCTGTTATGGCCTCAGCTAAGTTGCTCTCAACTATGTTGATGGAGTCGCTTCAGGTACCCCCGAAACATCATCCATTGGACTCAGTTGTAACTCTTATCTACCTCTGAAGCCACATCTGCCTTAAACCTGTCAAACTGTGATTAACTGAGTAGTGACGTGACCTCCTTAGGCAGGGATCAATGAGGGTGGTCTTATAGTAAAACCTCAGAGGATGACAAACAGTGTGGATGCATTCATCCAACTGAGACTGCAGTGTGGTCGCCTCTGATAGACATGTGCAGCATGTATGACAGTACATCTACCAGAGCCACCTCTGCATTCATGGCAGTCAGCGCCCGTCTCCAACAGCAGCTGAAGCATGTGGAATGAGGAATTCCACCTGGTAGACGCATCATGCACCAAAGTACTGAGGAAAACGCCATGGTCTTCATGGATCTGGTGAAGTTTGTTCACAGCTTTGTTTGATCTATGTAAAAAAAAAAAAAATCTGGTTAGTTTACAAGGAATCACTTTTACATTGGTCAATCACCGGTACTGTTTTAGAGCAGCTGTTACCATTAGGTGCAACGAGCCGATCGGCTGAGAGTTGATGAGGCTGATACAGGTCAGGTGTGAAGGGAAAAATCAGGCTGGAGAGGAATTAGGACACAACACAAGGGAAAACATGTCAGCAGACCAAATGTAAACTCAAAAAACACTCTGTGCTACAGATCAAAACACAAAAAGTCCAAAACAGAGTCCATGACAGATATGCACATAGTTCCATCAGGCACTGTCCTGACCATGTTGGAGGCATTATGTGTAACAAAATACTCAACAGAAAATTTCCCTCCATCATCTTGCCATTGTTTCACAAAGCCCTGGAGATGATGCAGAATGTTGGCTGCCGGGTGATCTGCATTAATAACCTCCATGTTGAGAAGTGTTTGGACACATGTATGTCCTACTATCCCTTGTGTATTCTGTTTGCATTCTATCCAGTAGCCAGTGAGAGAGAAAGATATGCATTTGTTGAAAACGTGCTTGTCCATATGTCTGGTTTCAAAGAGGGATTCCAGCTTGCGAGAGAAGTGCCAACAAGATGGTAGTTAATAGCGAGGTACAACCAGATTGAGGAAGGACATCAGGTCATGACAAATCATTTCTCCCACTGTATCTGTTATTTGTTTCGCTGCGGGGTGGTTCAGTGGGTGAACCTGTTTTGCATTAAAAGCAGCTAAGATGAGGTGGTGTAGAAGACTGTCATGCGGGGATAGGATGTGGCTCTGTTACTGATTTGGTACTTGGAGGTTGGGTGGATACCAGGGTAGGATGCTTGAAACCCTAGTTGACAGTGATAGACCTTTGTCTCTGCAGATTTAACTTTTTTCACACATTACAGATCACCTCGGTTGGATCTGCACTGACTGAAATGCTGCTAAATCTTTCAGTCTCTAAAAAAAAGGAGAGTAGCTTATGCAAATATCTCAGTCCTTTGTTAAGTGTAGATGCAATTTGAAATAATCACACAAAAGGTAATGTTAGATCTACTTCTACACTGCCAACAATATAAGATACGTTACAGGGCTAACAGGTGGATGCTAGCCTTATCTCAATGGAGTCAAACAAGCTTGCCGCATCTGCATTGAAATAATGGCCCATCAACTTTACTAGAATAGCTATAAATAGTGCTCCATGTCTCCATTGTGATGAACACAGTGTGTACATGAACTAGCTAACACTACGCTGCCAAAGCTAACAGGTCCAAAGCTAACAGGTTCGAGTTTGTTTGACTGGGTCAAACAAACTCTGCTTCACATATTGCAGGTCCGACAGGAAAATAACAAAGTAATGTTATAATAAAGTACCAAGAAAAAGAAAGAAAAAGAAAAAAAGCTATTTGACTTTTTTTTTCTTTGTTTGTTTGTGCTTTGTCAAAAACCATATGTGGATCCAGCTCCATAAGAATTCATACTGTAGATACCGCATTGCAAAAGCAGATATTCAAGAAGAACAAATTTGTATATGTTGCAGACACATTCATTAATATTTTGCATTGCAGCAGATCTGTGTCTCCTTATTATAGTATTGATGTAACTGGGAAGGAGACAGGGTTGTTCAATATATATATATATATACATATACATATACATATATATATATATATATATATATATATATATATATACACGGCAAACCAAGTGTCTAGACAGCAAGTGTGTCAGACACATGCAACAAATACGCTCTCATTGTAGTCTATGCAGCCGTCTGCACCAGATCGCGTCTCCTCAGGAATACCTGAAGTGTTTATTTACGCTATTTCCCTCTGTTACACATACACGTCACTATAGTCGAGTATATTGGGCTATGAGCATTTCCAACATGCAGGTGACCTACGCTCAACACTGCACCTGCATACCTCTAAGGTGAAGGATGTGAAGATGTGAATTCATAAGGACTTAGGAAAAGATAACTGCAGTGCTCAGACAATCTGACTGCACTCACACTGAACTACATAATTATGTTGTTGACGTGCGTCTGCAAGGAATTGTGAGACAAAATGATCTCATTTCGTTTTGTAAAGGATGGTCAAGTAATACCCTATGCTAAAGTAGATTAGAAAGGAAGCATTGAAGCACATTTACTTAACATTTAGAGAATTTGACCAGTTCTCATGGCTGCCACAATTAAACATACTGCAGCTTTTTCTGTTCTTTCATACGATAATTTGCTTTATTTGTTGCTTTAAATTGTCATATATTTGTTTTGAGTGCAGCTCTGATGTTACATTGAAAATGTAGACATCTCAAATTACTCTTCGGTCTACTGAAGACAGACAAGATTCATACAGGAACACAAATTAAGAAAAAAAAAATGCCATCCTCAATCATCATTATGTGTTAGACAAGAGCAGCAAACACAAACCTGAGCTTACTTTGCAAAATTTAATTTCAGTAAAGCGCCGATAATAGAAGCAACTTCCTGGATAGAACCTCAAACATTTTCAAATCATATTTCAAGTAAATACATTTACATAATTTGAGTGTAAAATATCCCAAAGCCTTGTTTACGTTAAGAAGAATCAGTTCCATACTGAATGAAGATGTTTTTGATTCAGAGCAAAACACCACAGCACAATTTCTACTTGTTCTGCAACCTAAATAAAAAGAGACAAAGATTCATTTCACTCCCTAAAATTCCAAAATGTCAATGCAAGTCTTTGGTCGCCTCCCTTGTGAAATTATTTTGTCTTAAGTGTGACTCAATTTAGCCTTTTTAAGTGCAAAGTGGAACACCTACACCACAGTGACGTCCATTGATACTGAGGAGTGGACGGGGCTGAGACAGCGGAAATTTATGTGACGACTCGTATTTCATATATCTTCTTGAAAGACAGTGAAGAAACCTCCCACTCTCTACACCCTGTGCACCCTTTACACTCCTCTCCGTAGGAAAACATTTACCACAAATATTGTGTGTATGTGTGTGTGTGTGTGTGTGTGCTTTGTAGCCTTTGAATGAGAGGAGGTTGTGTATATCAGTGCCTGATAATGATCCATCGCGTCTATAATCCACTTCCCTCCCACCTTCTTGCAGGACCAGAGGAGTTAAAAGTAAAATTTCCACCTGAGATGGCAGGGGACCGGTAATTAACCAGGCAAGAACAATTCACAACAAATTTACATTGTACAGTGTTTTATGTTCATCCATTAGCTGAAAGTTCACATTTGTCTGAAAATATACAGCGTAAATGGCTCATAAGGAGTACATAAACCACTAATATGTTGTAGATGGCCATTTAGCAATTTGGATGTCGAGTCTAACATTATTATGCAACATCAATATTGCAGTTTCATGGGTGTTACTATTTTTTAAAGTGAAGGAAAAATAAAGACAACATTTTTTTTTCTTTTATTATGTACCACAAAGGTAGAAAAAAAAAATAGTATACATAGTGCAAGTTTTTCTGTCATATTTAATTTAAAGACGAGGTCAACATGTGTCAAAATTGTGGACATAAACCTTGTCAGGAAGCAGAGGGAGAATATGACAAAATCTACATGGCATGCAGCTTAAACCACTGAACCACTAAGACAGATCGGAGAAGAAGACATGGTGCAACCATTTTTCTTGCACCAGTTACCTACAGTAACTGTTTGAATACTTTGAGTTCCACCTACTACCTTCTTCTGCTTGTATCTTTTGTTTTTATATTGTAACTTAATTGTAAGTCATGCTTGTCAAAAAGGACACTTTGCTCTTTTCGTAACTCATAAAACATCTGTTGGATTGCTTATTTTAAATTTGTTCAGAAACACATTCACTGGTTCACTGCGAAGGTGAAATAAGTGAAAGTTTATGCAGTTTGAGTGCAGTCGGGTGGTCTTTCCGGGACGGTGAGCTGTTTGAGGCTGCTGCAGCGGACACGTTAACAGTATAACATTAACATGTAAACACTTTCATGGGGACACCACTCACTTCCCATTGGCTTGAACAAGTTGGGTCCCCAGACATGTGGTCTACAGTTGGGGCCTTCTCGAATAACCAGATGCAAGCAATAAGAATGATGGTTAAAACTACACAAAAAGGTAACAAAAAAACCATCTTTCTACTACAATTTCTCAAATTTCTATCTATTTTTTGGACTACACAGCTTGGCTCTTAACAAGGTTGTTTCAATATGCCATCCACATCCCTCTAGACAGTTTTTTTCTGGATTCTATAATCACAAACAAATGGAAGACAATAACATGTCTCAGTAAAATAAAGATCTGTCATCTGAACCCTCCCCCCTCCCTCCTTTATCCTGTTTGCAATCAATGCTCCTTATTTTGTACTTTTTCTCTCAACATTTTTCCTTCTTCCATTTGTTGTTTTATGGTCTCTCCACAGATTTTTGTCCCCTTGTTTGCTATTTCCCTGGAAACATTAAAGGAGTAAATTTTATTTTGGCTTGTTCAGCATGGGTCAGCATCAGTCAATTCTAATTATATACTGTATGATTAAAATGTCAGTACAAAACTACTTCAAACAGATTCTTTGAGCTTGTTAGCATGCTTTACTAATTTGCAAATAAACATAAATTACGGCTGAGGCTAAAGAGAATTTCATTATTTTTTAGTATCTAGTCGTGAACAAATTTTAACCTGATGGTGCTAGACAAAAAGTAAAGGGGATCACCGAGGCTATATCAGATTTTTACATCAGATTTTTATATTGTATAAAAATTGAAGATGAAAATACATATCTGTCATTTATATGTAAACACTTGATGTTAATGATTCTGTTACTGAGTGAATGTGTGCTTTTCTGTAATATAAATATTATATTTGTGAGTCTGCATAACGGCGCAGAGCATATCCTGTTTCATGTGTGAGGTCAGGTTCTCCTGCACTGTCATCGGGACAATCATATGTAACAGGAATTCAGCACACCCTGGCCACGTGACTAAGGAGAATGGTACCCGCAAGAAAAAGAGGATGATGGGAATTGTGTGTGTTGTCTTTCTGTGTCACATACCACATGATATACTAAGTGTGCTTGCAGTGTAATTGGTACAAAGCAGAACTCAGTGAATAAACCATCAAAGGTAAAGGATCAGTTACTTCTCAGGAATGAAGGCTTACTGTAAAATCAGTTTTTCCCAACACACAGATTAAAAAAAATGAATGTGTGTCCTGTCCTGTGAACTCATGTGAAGTACATGTACCAACTGCCAATGTGCAATATACAGGATTTGTAAAATATAAAATTAAATGACAAAAAATGAAACTTTCTTATCTATTTCATCCCACCAGTACTATAGTTACTGTCATTTTAGGACATAGACTTGGCTTCTTCAAAGAGAAAGTTGAATGGATTTTAATAAACAACTTTGTGTACATGTGGTGTACAAATAATGCTATCTAGGAATAATGTAGTCATAGATAATGGTATAAGTACTACAGCTCTTCCAAAGAACTGGCTCCAAGCCAATGGCTGCAGCTACAGTAAGTGATCCCTGCCTGAGTGCATTTTCCGCACAGTGATGGCGAGGCCTTTTCTTGAGAATACACTGTTGTCAAGCAAGAGTTCTAGGAATTATCAATTATCTGTCATCTAACACAAAATAGAGTATTAAAGGTATTCCTAGGAGAGGATTTCACTTTTTTTTCTTCTATTTAGAGGTTGTTCCCGTCCTTCTCTGTCTTACATTCTGACTGATGGTCATTTTCCATGCTCGACATATGGATGCGCACTTTTTCAATGTAATCCCACAAAAAAAAAAAAAACATACCATTTATTCTCCCAAGGGAAATTCCATCCGCAAGTTCTCACTCTGTGAAACATTTACAAACACTGAGCTGACGAAATCCTGTTTCTCTCACTCTTCATCCTTTACGAAGAGTGTCTCTTTCCTTTAGATCTCATGTCAGCGATGTTGAGAGGTTGGGAGCCCTGCAAGAAAAGTGTGTTAATATAAATTGCTCCCTGGGGGGAACAACATCTGGGAAGAGCTCCTTCGCCTATAAACTAGCGTGAGTTCACAGTGTGAGTTCAGCAACTTGATCTTTGATCCTACAAAGAAAGGCAGAATAGCTTTTCAGGCATGCTGCAGGAGAATGCAATAGACCAGCCAGTTATGTTGATCTTCAGTTGTTGCATTTTGTTGGATGATGAGGCATGAATAATCATGTGTAGATATAAAGGTAAGAGCGGGATGCTGTATGAGTAAAGCACGTGAGATTCGGGAATACTGTAAAGATGTTCTCGATGACATTTCCAAGGATATTATCTCAGCACAGTTTTCTTGTCATTTTCTTAATTTTCTAAAATAAGTAAACACTTCAAGCCCACAGCTCCGGAAATTGGAGATCGGGACACTGGAGACCGCCTAAACAAACAAATTCCACATTGTTGTCTCATTTGTCTTGCGAAACTCCACTACTGTACCAATAAACTATCTGCCACAGCCTTCCATCATCACTCTCTTACTGTCTGGCATCTCTGCATTTTATACAGATGTGGGAGGCACTTCAAAGTTTGCTGAATACAGAGCCCAAAACTAATCAGACACTGGTATTAATAGCGTACTGCAAACATATGCACTCGGTGTCGGCTTGAGGGGAGCTCCAGCACCTGATATCCAGTCCAAGGATCGCACACAGGCACTCGGCAAGATAGTAATCTGATAATAGCAAACACACATTAAGAGTTATTATGCATAGACAGGCACAAAAAAACATCATTGGATGATCAAAAGAAAAGGCAGCCAACAGAGTGGAGAAACAGAACAGAATTGGCTCGGGCCGAGACTATTTCCTTCTTAATGTTTTTGTTTTGGAGCTGGTTGAGAGGAAATGAGATGCAGGCCTCTACTCATAAAGCATTTTAAAAGAGGAATACAACTTAAAATTATTGCTATAATTATCCCTTTGTTACTAAACGTCTATCAGGCATGTATGCATAAAATACTGAGATGTTTATATTCTGTGATTATGTTTCAAAGAATAGGAGTACTGTGTATTCGGTGTACTGTTTCCTACCTCACCAGAAGATGCACGTTTTAAAGAGAGAAGATAACTGATCATCTGCACATATTTTGCTCATTGTGTACAACATTGAACTGTGACGCATGATACATGGTGCTTTTCACCAATACAGAGCGATCCTGACAGCTGACCTTTGAAGAAATAAAAGGAGAACTGAAAGAGAGTCCAAATAGAGAAGGCTATCATAGCTTATTAGCTGCGTTGCAACATCCAGTTTTATTTAATCCCCGTCTGTCACAGTTCTCTAAGATCTTCGTGTCTCTCTTCATTAACTTTATTGAACCAAATGATGTCCAGTCCTGAGAACAAAACGCCACAGGAGAGTAAACAGAGCAGTACAGTACGGAAAAAAACAGAAAGACTAGCATGTTAGCGGTTAGCTCACCATCTAGCCCTAAAACTATTCAAAACTTGGCTTCTTCAACAATTTTCTTTGCCAAAATACACATTTTATTGTCTTGGATGACAAGAGAAGAGTATGGTCTCCTTTTATTATTATCGTGCTGTCTCTGCTGGAGGACATTGTCTGAATGGTCACAAATGATTTCGATGATATTCAAATTGATTTTTAGAAATGTGTTTTGCACATTTACAGGGTCGCAAGTATAAGAGACTGTGAGCTGTGTTTTAAATATTAAGACTATATACTATGTCTATGTTTATGTTAATTTGCAATGTTACACACAGAAAAAAATAAAATAAGATAAAAATCACGAAACAAGGACTGTGGATTTTGTCCCCTATCACTTACATTGGTGGGACATTTAGAGGGGATCTGGAAAAATGGTTACAACAAGAAAAAACAATTTTCATTTGAGCACTTGATAATTGTTTTAAGGCAAACCGTGTATTCCACCTTCTTTGGTTCAATAGGTTTAAAACACAAGATCAGATATGCTACTTTTTTAGGAAATGGTGTTTCAATACAGACTTGAATTAGAAAAAAGCAGCAAGTCTGAGCAAATAGATGATAGATAGATGTGAGACATCTCCAACAACCTTCTTTCGTCTCTTTATGTGGAAGAATATAATCACCATAATCATCAATGTAACTAATGCAGAAGACTGAGCTTTGAATTCTAGTGAATCATTAAGCTAACACACCAGACTGAAGCCAAATGACTCAACATTCCTTAATAATATTAGGGTGAGGAAGTGTGTGTGTGTGTGTGTGTGTGTGTGTGTCAGAGAGTGAGAAAGTTGAAAGTGGATGTATATCACATCTATACCGAGTCCTGTCCAAGACACTTTCTCAAACAATTTGGCTCAGTTGTCATTGAAACTAAAGTCAATTTGTCACTTAAACTCAAATCAAGCTGAATCGTGGGAGCACTCGCCCACCTGACTAAGTGTAAAATTTGTAATGGGGTTAATTGACTGCAACCTTGTCTCTCCATGCAGGTGCTGACGAGCTATTCTTGCTGACACCCCGATCATGAAAACGTATATATTCTCAGTCACCTGACAAATCCATTATTCCATGATTTAAATGCAGTTTTCACTAAAGACTTTCTAACGCTAACCAGATGAGTTCTATCCCCCAATCCCCGATAATCAGCCTTTTACTGCAGACGTTTTGACGTGACATAGCAGTAAAGAGCACAGGTGTAATTATTACCATTAATGATGGCTGCATTCCATTGTTCACCTGTGGAAGGGTTACCATCACAACAACGCTATTTACTAGCTCATTAAGTCATGCCAATAAAATGATTTTCACCTGTGCTTTTCCTTCACAGACAAATCAAACCGTTTTCTGTCAAAAAGATCTTTGAACACACGTTAAAGATCTTTTTTTATTTTTTTTATTTTACTAATTTATTACTCCTTTAATTTGTGACCTACATGACACAACGGAGGTGTCCTAATGAGGAAGACTGTCTCATCTCACTTATTATGTCCAATACCGCATGGGAGCAACAGATTGTACCAAAATTATGAATTTTATTTTCGTCCCAGCAAGGATTTGTCAGGTTTAATGACGTAGCAATGCTGACCTCATCACCTTTTTTTTTTCAATAGACAAAATTGTTCTCCAACAGCTAATGGTGGCTCTGTACCAAAAGTCTTCAGAGTCATTGCACTCTGCACAAATCTCCGTTAGACTGACAGCCAAAGTGCCATTCCTGAGCTATGAGCTAATCCATTACAAAGCAGAGGAAAAAATACTTCCCACGTTGCACTTAAAAATTCATCAATCATGCTCATTTCATTTCATGTCAACCGTGTGGATTTAAATATTGTTTGTGTGTTTTTAAAAGAAAAAAAAATAGTTTGCATGCCTGATTAGGCAGGACTCACTGAACGAGCTTCTTGAAATGAGAAGCAGTTATGTTTGCAGGACTTGACCTGAATTGCCTCTCGGATAGCGCGGAGCACATGTTTCTCTAGTTACAGTAAGTAAGCCGAATAGAGATTGCACCACTGGTGCTGTCTACAGACCAGTCATCATCAACCCTCAGCTATAAAAATGCAATAGACAGACCGGGTTTAACTGAAGACATAAAGCGTTAAATAACATTACTTTCACCCACTTTGCCTTCCTTGACTCCGTTTCTAATAACAAACATGTGTACATTACATGGAGTAAGATTCTTTCCAATCAGGAGGGAGAGAGTTTTTTTAAGAATTCCTATCAGATTGCAATTGTTATAATAATAATAATGATATTAATATTAATAATGAAAGGGACTAGCAAGTGTATGTTCAGCTAATTTGTGTTAACCTGTGTTCATGTTAACTTTTAGATTCCTCCAGGACAACAGCAGCTGCATGGTGTATATTTCCTTGTAGAAGTAAGTGATGGACATAAAACATTTTCTTGTGCAACACAAAACCACCAGTTCACCGGCTTGTGCAGCAGCTGCATGTATGAATACTAAAATTGGTTTCTATGATTTCAACAGTGAAATCCTTTTCAAAAACAGAAACCCTAATAACCAGTGACATTAAAATATGTGAAACTGCTCAGTCAAGTGGTTTTCATGTGGAGCGGTCTAGTTGTGGCCTGGAAAAGGAAAAGGGCTGCGCCAAAATCTTGCCCACTTACAGCGGGAGTAGGAGCAGCTCTTTGGAACGATCTTGGGTTTTAAAAGTACTTACACGAGACATTTTATCATAGTTTTTGAGGAAGGGGTTGATTGCTATGATAAATTCACAGAACATTATCACCAAATCTGAGGTTCCCCCTCACCTCATTTGTTGGTTTTACAGCCTGCAACTTTAGTGTTTTGGTTTCCTCTCACTTCTCTCAAAAAAACAAATAAAAGCACTAAACCACTGTACACCACTTGTCCAGCATCAGACAGCTGCAGACAAAGTTAGTGATGAACTGGGGAATATGATGGAGCATTTAGCAGCTAAAAAGCCAGAAATTTCCAAGCTGTGCTCATTGCGGAGCCAAACTGGTGTCCAGTGAAGCTTCATCCCTCTGTACCTACACGCTCACAGAAAATACGTGAAATGGCCATGACCACATTAAGGCTTACATGTTGGTGGAACGTAACATGTTAAATTAAGTGACACCATGTAATGTCGTGTTAAATGGTTGTGGTCATTTCACGTTTTACCTATACTTTGTAGTACGAAAAGGTATGGTTAGATTTATGCTCAACCCGGACCACTTACAGGAGGAACTGGACTAGGCCAAGCTCCACCTGTTGGCTCTCAAAATTTCCCTGAAAAGATGGTGGAGATCAGAAACAGAGCTAAAAGGACAACATGTTGCTTTTATGGTGATTTATAATAGGAATCAAGAGACAGAATTTTACAACTCTGAAACGTAATCACGATGGCAAACTATTCTATGTTTTGTCGCTACAAACGCAAGGTAAACTATGGTGTACGACGGAAGTGAGTCAACAGATGTTGACAATGGAAGCTGGTTGACTATTATTGCCGACTGACTTATTGAGTAGCATTTTTGATATGATTAAATTATCAGATCCGTGGGCACCTGGTGATGGTTTAAAATGGAAAGAAAACTTGGAAAGATACATAATCAACATGGAGATTTAAAATCGTAATTTAAAACAAATTTCCTGCATTTATACACCATTTGTACACATTAGTGCACAAGCGCCACTTTGGCCGCTGCCAAAAGAGCTGCTGATTGAGATTGCAACAAAATTAATTTCACAACTATAAATACCTGGGTATTCCTTGTATTCCTGCCAGTAAGCTCCGTCTCTTTGTTAGGGGTCTGTCTGAGGAATTTCCCTCCCCCTCCCTTTTTTTTCTGTTGCAATTCAGAGCTCTGTTTCTCGTGGTTTTCGTGTGTTGTGGGTGCATACTGCAGTGCACTGCACATTGTTAGCACAGATGGTTTTACTCTTCGATTAAATGTGCTACATAGAAGAGAAACTGGTATCAATCCGATTAACACTAGAATTGATCTTCAAAAACAAGACGTAGTGTCAGTAGTAGGGATATTTTGGGATTGATCCGCCCACTCCGAGTGGCAGAGCCAGGACTTTCCGAATAAGTGTAAGGTGTAGATTTTCACGCTCGGGAAACACGCCTTGCTACCTCAGACTGAAGAAAATGCTATCTTACTGGAAATCTCTGGCTGGTGCATGATATTTGTTTTCCTAGGATGGTGAAGTCATGACCTGCACTACTCTGCATCTGATTGGCTTACTTCAATATTCTTACCCTAGGCCTAACAAATCTCCCTCGTAATGCCTAAACCTAACCAACCCAACCAACAATGGCGACAAATACTAGCCAGTCAGAGGCAGAGTAGGGCGGGTCATCGCTTTGCCATCCTTGGAAAAAAAATTGCTGACCTGTGGACAATTGGGCTTTTTTCTTTTTCCTGTTAGAAGGTGCATCAGAACATTGCCTTGCATATTGTTTTATTCAGTTGTTTACATTGTTGTTCAGTTATAGACGTTCGAAAAGACTAACTAGATAGCCTTCTACATCTCCCTGGGATATGTCAGTCAAGCAAAGAAGCAAATTCCCCCACAGTCATAAAAAAAGGTCTAATTAGCCAGCGAAGTTGAAAACACCTGGGTGGAAGAACAAGGCCTTTAATAATGTGTTCCATGCTCCAGTGTTCTCAGTAATCTCCCAGGTTCAACATGTGGCAGTTGCTTTGTGGTTATTTAATTATATGGAAAGGTGTTTGTTAATACACTATAAAGTGATGGCAATTTGGCAACCCTTAAAATATAGTTCCAACTTTTTTCCACCGGCCATAGAGGAGCAAACGGCAGACATCATGAAGCTGAATCCATTTGTAACATCCTCCCGCCGCAAGAACCGCAAGAGGCGATAGATAGATAGATAGATAGATAGATAGATAGATAGATAGATAGATAGATAGATAGATAGATAGATAGATAGATAGATAGATAGATAGATAGATAGATAGATAGATAGATAGATAGATAGATAGATAGATAGATAGATAGATAGATAGATAGATAGATAGATAGATAGATAGATAGATAGATAGATAGATAGATAGATAGATAGATAGATAGATAGATAGATAGATAGATAGATAGATAGATAGATAGATAGATAGATAGATAGATAGATAGATAGATAGATAGATAGATAGATAGAGTCCCAAGGCTTTGGTTCAATATGTTTTAAATCATGTTGTGTTTACATTGTGGCACTAAATAAATGTGTGCTTAAACAAGCTACCACAAATCTACAATGCGAGAAGAGGGAAGGGAGAAACAGAGTGGGTGGAGAGTTAGGAGGGGCCCCTACTGGATTTATTTGGACCTTATGATCTTTCCCCTTTTATATGGCTGTAAATCCAAACGCAGGTCAAATGATGACAGCTGAGCTATCTTCGTAACAACGGAGCAAACTGCATCCACCGTGGGTTGAAAGTTCCAGAAAAATCTATGTGGACCTTGAGATGTTTTGCATCAGACCATGATCACGCTCACCTGTCTCTTTACATGGTTCCGCTTTAAATTCACTTGCACAACACATTTATCACACACAATTTGTCATCACAATTAATTTCTTTTTCTTTACCCATGACAAAAATACAGCTCTTTCTAATGATTACTTGACTTGTGGTACTTGTGTTTTTCTTTTACTTTGTATATTTTGATTGCTACGCGCCACAACAGCAAGCCAAATGTGCACACTTGGGAATACATTTGAGTCTGACAAATCAAAATAAACTTATTGAAACTGAAAGATCTGGCCACTGAGTGGATGATGTGATGAGGTTCTTTCTGTAAACTGCTGCTCCTGAGCTCAAGAATGAACTGTTTATCTAATTTTTAAGTCAACATGGACAAAGAAGTCCGTAAAAATGCTCAGAGAAGAAATGGAAACGTAAACATCAACATTTCATTGACAACTGGGCAAAATCCATCTGCGGAGGAAAAAAATAAACATTTTCTGGACCCCCTGGATATAACACAACCTGCAGACGTGACTTTAACTACTAAGCTAAATGCAATGCTGGGGCCATGTCGTATTCTGAATATTTTTTAGAAAGACTACCAAGCTGCCGTTTAACAAGTAATACTTGTTTTACTCCCCTCACCTCATCTAATTGACAAATACAATACATAACCTCACCAACAAGACAGGCTATTTAAACTGTCAAACATCCTTCCTATTCTGCGCAGCTGCTTGCTAACCACACACCCCTCCATCATAACTACTAACCTACTATGAGCTTCGTTTCATCATGGGGGCTAAAATATTAGTCCACATTTGATATATGTGCTGACTGACTTAACAGATGCACAGAGGGGGGGAATTAACTATAAAGGCCAACCATCTGCTGAAGGAATGAGGGAAGAGAGGGAGACAGAAAAATAAAGAACCTGTGAAAGATAAAAAATGAATAGGAATATCAAGCGTTAAGAGGTATGAATGATCTTTTTGACCTATTAGGGGGATTTTTTTCTCACCAGAAACACATGGAGAGAAGGTCTTGCACAGATGGCAGCAGTAGGATAGTGATAAGTCATTGCAGACCTAAATGTTGAAAAAAAAAAAAATGGAGGGCAATCGGTTTCCAAGCTTTGGCCTTCTCTGTGGATGTTAATCTTGCCCCCAAATGCAAATTCCTTTGAGTAAATGAAAGTGCGTGTTTCTTCTTTTCACACAATTTTCATTTTTATTTACTTATTTTTGTCAGTTTTTAAAGTCACAGCAATCAAACCCAACCTGGTTTTTCTGGAAGGTGTCAGCAACCCTGATGAAGGAAAACATCCTTGATTACAAAAGTGGGTTTTCTTTCGCTGCAGCCAAGATCAAAGAGCTGGATCTTTGACAGAGGTGAGAAAGTGTCCTTGAATAACATCTACTGTAAAAAAAAAAAAGTGAAATTTTTCAACTTGGACAAAAAGCGAGGCACGTCTATGGGAAGAAGATCACATCCTCCACTAATTGATTAATTGAACAGTTTTTCAGAGAAAAGTATTACTGAGAGTTCAAGAGGGAAAGGAGAATGAGGCATTGTGTTGAAACCAGTAACTGTGAGGTTTACCACATGCGATTTAATTAAAGTCATATGAACATGACTCATTGACCTACACATATTAGACAAATAGTAACACATGTGACTCCATAAAGTTAAAGAAATGTCATAAAACTGCACAAGGATTTTAAAAAAAAAGGGGGTTAAACAAGGTCATGTCTAAACATCCTTTCTAACAAGCATGTCATCCCTTTTGCAAACAGACAAACATGATGTGGTGGCATAAATTTCCACAAATTTACAGCAGTAGTCAGACAGAATGAAGACAACTTACTGAAGCAGATACAGTTAGAAAAGTTATTATTCTCTTAACACTTAAGTCATCTGCTTACCAGACTTTACAAGAATACTGACATTTATGAAAACATCAACCTTCCTTTGTCTTTTGATGGGCATTTAAACACACTCATGTGTTTGTCCTTTTTTTTTCTCTTTTAAAGACATATTGTATTTACAGCTATTCTCACTAAACTTAACAAGAATGTTCACAGACACTGTCCTTTATTTTGTGGTATATTGTTTTTTTTTTTATTATTATTTAGCACAGAGTTTTGATCCATATAGAAAGATGGCAACAGTTGAATCCAGCCAGAAGGCTGCAGAAGTGTTGTTATAGTCATAAGAGTGACACAACATTTCTATGTCCAGTGATTGCAGAATGACGCCCCCTGCTGAAACTGCTGACTCTCATAATTCAGTGAATGGGAGAAATACAAATATCAAATTCCTGAAGGGTGAAATACATTTCTAGTTCTGCATCTAATAGGATATACCGGCTTTAACATATAATGTAAACATAACGGGTGTAGTTGGGAACCTTACTGATGATGATGATACTAACTTTATCATTCTATAACAGTCATGTCAGAGGTCAAACTGTGCTACACATGCCAATGCGGCCTAAGGAAAGAAGCAAACACCTGATCTTACTCACAATCTTAGTGCACATGTGCCATGCATAGTGTACTGTAGAGATGTATGCAGGTCTATGGTTGGACTTTTCCTAAACCTCACTGCCATATAATATGACTGGATTTCTCATTACACCTTCAAACAAGTTGGATGTATAACTCATTCTGTTGAATCTCCAGGGTTATTTCTTTTAGTCTTCATTTTTGTTAGATAACATTAATCGGCATAGTGCTGTCACTACCACCAAATCTCTCCTGAGCAGACACAGAGCACATCGCCCGTTCAGAGGAAAGGACTGGGGCTGGGTGACGCGCTGTCCTTTCAGCACCAACGTTTTACGCACAGCCGCAAGAGTTACTTTGCTCAACGTTCAAACATCAAGAGCATTTTCCCCCAAGTAGCCAGTCATGATGAGATAATAGAACATACAAGATATGAGAGATATCATTGGTGTATTTCCGTAAAAAAAACAAAAAAAAGTCGTGTGTTTTGATTTTTTTAAAAATTATTATTATTATGTTAAACGCATCTATCGTTTTTAAACATACTGCTTTCCCCCATAATAAAGCAAACAGCTTTAGTCTAAGGCAGTCAGATTTGAGGGGGGAGCATGGGAGCCAACTGCACGCCCCGACTTAAAGGAGCTGCACTGACCACAGTGGACTAGTACACACTGAGAACCCTTCTGTAACCCGCAACTATGCAGTGTAGTCATTTGGTCTGACCAGAAGCTGGTGCAATACGCGTAAAAAAAAAAAAAAATCAGAATTAATTTCCATAGAATCAGCCTTTAAACGCTGCGTAATTGCGTTTTCAATTCCCACGATGGAGATAAAGCGCGCGATGGCTCTAGATGAGGTTGTGAGAATCGCGAGGCTGTGGATGCATTTCCACTGAGATGCCGGTATCTGCGCTGTATTCTGAGCTAATTGGATATTTCAGTGGAAGCATCAGTAGAGACGACGCTTCCTGTAACCGCGTATCGCGCACATAAATGAAGTAACGGAAAGGAGGAGGAGGGGGGGGGGCTGCGCAGACAACTTCAAACGGCGTCCAAGTGATGGTCAGCAAACTCAAGTGGACTTTCCGCTTCAGGAGTGGCAATAATGCGCGTCATTATTATTATTATTATTATTATTATTATTATCATCACAGACACGGCGAAGTAAGCCACAAGGGACGAGTCACCACCTCTGCGAGACAGAATAAAAAGTGAGCTTTACTTCAGGGCGACTGGTCTGCTACTTTCAGCGAGGACGCACACGGGAACTTGGAGCCGTTTGTCCACTCAGTCATCTGCAGTGATCTGAGGGTGATGCTCAGTGAACACTCATATGACTTCAGAAGCTTGCATTGCTCATTCATAAGTGGAGACTTTAAAGGGGACATATTTTTGGATCGGACAGAACCAGGGAACTAAAGTTGCAAACACTTCTGTATTTTCCTTTTTTTTTTTTTTTTACCTTTACTGGACGCAGAGGACATGTTCATATTCACTGAAGAAGGCTATATAGGCTTTAAGGTAACTATTAAACTATTCAGTTAGTACTTTTGCTGTGATCTAGTGTGTATGTAATTTGTCTCTCTCTCTCTCACAAAAGAAAATGTTGATCTCAAAAAGACTTCCCAAACAGGTTAGCAACTTAACAAAGCCACAGCTGGGTCACTAACAAACCTGTAGCCTACTTTGATCATTGATAATTTGCCTATATGGTCTGGCCAAAAACAGCCTTTCACTGAACGGTCTCAGGAAAAAAAGATGTTTAAAGAATTTACAAGAAAATTGACATAATCACATTATAAGAAAAAAGTCCCATGTGGATAATAGAAAAGCACATCTGGACTGCTGGAAAAGTCTGATCGTATTGTTTATTATGGCTTTAACGACGTCAGACAGCAGTTTAAGGGGTCTTTAACGTGTTCTCGGTGGGTGTAGTGGTGCTCTGTATCATCTCATGACAGTGAATGATTTGAGACACACTTTGAGTTGACTTTCCTCTCCGACCTCTCCCGCAGGTGTCCTGTTAAACTTTTTTTTTCCCGTCAGAGAAGGAGTTCACTTTTCTTTTTTTTTCTTTTTTTCTCACACTCGGCGGGAGCTATGAGCGGACTGCGCAGGCACTTCACTATGGGACTGGTGCTACTGATGTGCGCGCTTACCGGCCACTGCGGCGAGAGCGCGCCTTCCTCTGCCCCCACGGCGGCCGGTAAGGACTCGCAGCGGGACTTGAGTCGGATGGAGGACATCATGAGACACATGGAGGAGAGCCGGAGTCACTCCAGCGCGAAAACGGAAGCACCGTTAACGGCGAGGGCGAGGACCTCTCAGGTGGAGACAAAGGATGGACGCAACTTGAAAACAGACAGAGGGGATCAGGTTGTTGGTGAGTGACGATCCTGCACAGATGTAGCCTACCGGAGTATGTTTCACTAGCTCTGAGCAATATATCGATATTATATATATGAGACTATTAACTTTTTATTATAATATGGTGATATGTCATAAGATTTTTTTCTTGCTTTTAAAGGCTGCATCACATTAAAACGTCATTTTCTGAACTTATCAGACTATTTTAGTTGTTTTATATCCTACAATATTGTTTCAATATTGATATTAAGGTATCAAAAATATTTTTGATATATGATTTTGTCCATATTGCTCAGCCACATGTTCCACATTATTGCAAAGTCATTGTAGATTTATGGAAGTTACACAGGATGACGTTAAAGGGTTGTTGCACCCAAATACCCCCAACTTTTTTTTTATCTTCCCTAAAGTGGTATCTAGGTGAGCATTGCAAGGTTGAAGGCAGAGTGAGATATCTATAAAACATGGACAAACAACTTCCTTCATGTGTAGATACTACTAGAAGGGAGTGGGAAAATATGTGTTTTTGATATATGGGCAAACCAAATCCTTCAAATTCTTAAGATTTCTGTTCGTTTGTGACTATAGGCTGTCATATTATCCCAGTTTTTACCAATACATCCAAACTCTAGACAAGCTTACAAATGTCCCGAGATAATTAACGTTAATAGGCCTTTTAGTGACAAATGTTTCACTACTTTGAGGTGTTCAACTTAACGCTCCGTTCTTATCTTCTCTCTCTCTCAACAGTCGTATATCCCAGAGATCTCAGAAAGAAGGAGAAATTCCTAAAACATATAACAGGTGAGGCCTCACTGCAAACTACTGTGTTGCCCGTGCTTAAGTCAAAGAGGAATTTTATGAAAGAAACAGAGTGCAATGGGAGGGAGATAAGGATGATGGCTGAGGCAGTCAAAAGGCAAGAAAAATGAATGATAGCTTTAGATAATGGCTGTAAAACAGATGTTAGCACATGTGGCTTTGGTAATGGAAATGTTCTTACAGCCTGCTCTCTTTCAGGTCCACTCTACTTCAGTCCCAAGTGCAAGAAGCATGTGTTCAGAATTTACCACCACACCAGAGACTGCACAATACCTGCATGTAAGATGACAATTAAAATATGACAAACCTCTCTTCTTGTCCAGTGTCAACACAGTGTGTGAAAAGTATCCATTCATGGTGTCTCTCCGTTTCATCATCTTCCCGCAGATTTCAAAAGATGTGCACGGCTTCTCACGCGGCTAGCCGGCAGCCCACAGTGCACAGAGGGGTAGCGCACACACAAGGTACTACAAGACAGTATAATTTACCATTAAATCGACTATGGATGATATATGTTGAGTTTGTTTTCAAGAGTAGATGTGCACACACAGTGACATATGGTTAAAGTGCTGATTTGCTGTTGCTTGTTAGACAGTGAAAAATCAAGACAGGCCAGAGCACATGACACGGTGTGGGAGTACTACAGGTGAAGTTATTTAAGTTTCAAAACACACATGACAGGGTGGGTCGTGTGTAATTTGTAAAAATCATACATGTGTTACCATACGTGGTGCACCAGACAACTAGATTTTCTGCTATTTTACACTTAGATATTGTTAGTTGATTAAAATTCTGACCAGTGATAGAATTAACATTCATAAATCAATAATAGTAATACCAAAATAAAGAATGCAGGACTTTTACTTGCACTGGAGTATTTTTGCATTGTGGTATGGCTACTTCTACTAAATATATGAAAACTTTTTCCACCACAGCATCAGACCAACATTAAAAGTGAAGTATTAAGACATACTCCTCTGTAAACAGAGTTAAATCATGGATCACTTGTTCTCTTGGGTGAAGTTCACAGTGTAAAGATCGTGTTTTTTCCTCCGGAGACACTGAGACAATTGTTCACAGTGGTAATATGCGTGCTGTGTTGATACACACAGGCCCTCGCAGCGGTACAGCGAGAGCAGCAGATCTGTAGCAAATCAAGTATCTTGATTTATTGTTTGTGATTCTTTTTTGGAAAGGAAAGCATTTATCATGTGCTGCCAAGTTGGAGATGGCACTGAATTTCACTTCCTCTTCTTTGCAGGTTGAAGCCAAACACGAGTTATCCAGAAGACAAAACTTGAGGGGAAAAAAAGTGCCTTGGACAGAAAGAGGGAAGCCTAAAAACACTCTGACCAGCCCCGATCGATATTAGGCACAGTATTGTCCTTCAGTGAGGTCTGTTCTACTAAGGTGTGGATTACTTCCATCCTCTGCTCTGGCTGGGCCTCGATGGCTGGCTGTCTCCACGAGGGAGCAACCAGGCAACAACACCAGACCAAGATAAAGATGGTGAAACTGAAATGTGGAGTGGAAGAAGAAAACAAAGTGGCTGAGAGAAAATCAACTGGGACCCTTTTTTTTTCATGCTGGCATCCAAAATGATGTTGCTAAAAAAAAAAAAAGGGATTGATTGAAGGGAATTTTTATTTTGTTCATTTCTTTACGAAAAGAGCAAAATCCAAATTCACTAATTTTATTATGGGCAGATATGACTGACCTTCTACAGAGTGTTTTTGGTTAAGTCCATACCTTCTACTGCACTACCTATTACACAAACAAAAAATTCTCACAGACCCCACAGCAGTCATGGCATAGATTCACCTACGTGTGCTCACACTGAGAAGAGTCATTAAATTATTATGTGCAACATTTCATGGCGCCTTAAAAAGAACATTAAAAAAAAAGAAAGAAAGAAAAGAGAGAAATGGCAGTTGGACATCACAGCCCTCTTGTGGATCTTGTTTGAGCGTGATACAGTCTATATTTTTATGTTTGAATTGTCACAAGGTTCCACTGTACATAATGTAGGTCATGACCAATTTAAAGCAAGAGTAAAATGTACATACTGTAAAACAAAGGATAGGAGGACTCCACCTATCTACCATAAATTAAAGTGACTGGCATATATCAAATGGGTTTTAAAGACATATTTAAAAATGAAATATATTTAAATAAATTATAAGATTGGTACAAACGCGTATGGTCTTTGTTGTTGTTGTTGTGCAATATTGTTTCTAACATTCCCGTCTCGATATGTGGAATGTGACCACATGACTGGACTGAGTCTTGAGACTACAGATTTGGTGAACTTCCCACAGACAGACCATTTGAGGAAAAAAAAAAAAAAAGGTCATGTCCAAGAGATTTAAGTGATAGAGGTTATTCCAAAATATTTTTTTTTACTTTAAAGTTTCCCAGAATGTGAGTCAACATATCATTTCACACTTAAAGGAAATATATTTCTCTTGACCAATCAACCAATCAACAAAGTTCGCTCAGTTTTTATCTGCTTTGGTTTTCAGATTTCAGCATCCATCCCAAAAAAATAGTTTAACAGGATTTTATTTGTATTCACACTATATTCATTTTACATTAAAAAAAACCTCATTACATTCAAAAACACTAACGTGACTTTTCCATTTTTCATAGTCCTGTAAAGTAATCAAATAAAACGCTTAGTTTTGCTGATGCTGTCTATAACAACATATCCTAAAACAATGCAACCGATGCAGAACAAATATTTTGGGGGTGGGGCAAGTTGTTGTTTGGAATATTTGTTGTATATTTGCAGTCTAAAAAAAGCTTAAACTGAACTCTTTTCAGGCCATCAATAGTTACTTTTTATTTACACCTGTGCTTTTGCGACTCTGGCATGTCAAAATGCCTTCTGTGAAAAAGCCTATTTCCTCTCTGTGTGCTGTATCTTTAGTACCATTCTCTCTTACAGTAAAACCAGTGTCCAAATGACAAAAAAACAGAAAAAAAGCTTAAAGGGTGTTCTCCCCCAATCTACAATACAGGAAGTTTTATTTACCCAGGGTAAATACCTTCCTGTGACATTTCTCCTGAGAAATGTTTGTGGTGTTCACATCATGTCAGAGATTGTCCATGTTACTCTGGATGATTTATGCTTTCAACATTTTCATTACAGAAACTTTCTAGCGGAGATGTACCTCCCTGTGGAATCTGTTAATGACATGTTCTAAAGATTATCCACAGTAATCGGGACACTAAGTGAGGAAGTGAGAACGTGAGAAAATACATATTTGTTGCGGGTGTAATTTTGCCTTTATTTGATAATGATAGAGGAGAAAGAGAGGAGAAATGCTCCTATTATTTAATTTATATGGGCAGTCATGGGTCCATTCCAGTAATATGTGGCCATTGGCAGAGATTAGACCAATTTTCACGTCTGTGAAGAGAGGGGGGGGATCTGAGGGAAATAACTAAGAACAGATCCTGTTTTCTATTTTAAATATCTATCATATACATATCCCAAACAAAAGCATTGCCAAGAAAGTAACCTAACCACTAAGAATCAAGCAAAATACCCAGGAAGATTAGCATTTAGCATTAAGTTTGACCCCAGTGTTGGACTTTGACCTGTAAACCTTCGAGATGTCCAGTCAGGCATTATCATCTATGGGACGTCGGCATTCATATTAATTCCTTAACATATTACAAAAACAAAGATGAAAGATTTGTGTGAAAAATAAATCTCTAAAGAGAGCCGGATTTATGTATTTTATTAATCAGCTGAATTTACAGTCTACAAACATTCAGTGTCTGTTCTAAAGGTACACAGTGTGGTTTGTATAACAATTACGAAACTGAAACAAAGCGTTCTGGTGGTCTTTCAGTAACATCCACAAGAGCTTTTATATTGACAAGTGCTTGTATGACATGGCCAAAGCATATTTTATTGATTATTCATGTTCAACCAACAGATTCAAGCAAAGTTCGGTTAAGGTCAAATGTTGCTAGGAGTTCTTCTCCAGAAATGCTTTGCAGCATCGTACACACTGTTCATACACCTTTTCAAAGTCTTCGTCACTTCCCTGAGGAACAAAAGGTAAACAAATAAATGAATAAAAAAAAGTTCCAGCCAAACAGTGATATATGAATCACTATATACATTTTTAACCAGTAGCAAACAATTTAAACAAACTGCAGATATCCAACACAGTTGTAAGATATATTACCGTAAATGTACCATTCTGTGATGTCTTTTTTTTTTAAAAGCTCAATAAATGTTTATTACTCAACCATTTCACTATTTTCTAATCATTGTTGTTTCTCTAAAGGAAATGGATCCCAGATGCCAACTAGCTTCAACTGTACTTAGTGTGTGCCGGTGCCAACACTCAAATTTGTAAAAGCGTTTCATGAGTGAGAAATACAAGATGCTGCCAAAAACAGCAACAGTACTTTTAAAAATTCTGACAGTTGAACGCAGTGAGTTTTTGACAACACCCTTTTTTTTGTGGAAAAAAAACCCCCAAACTTTCTTACCTCATGACTTAAAATGTTATTTTGTGATTTGATAAGAGATTGCAGTCTATCCCAAAACAGTGGCTCATAGTGGAACTGTTGCGGGTCAATAACCACCATGAAGAGAGGTTTCCCAATTCAAATAAATGTTGTCAATCAACGTTTTATTCGAAGATTTACACATGATGCCATGTAGTAACTGACACAATACAACTATGGCTGTAGCTATATCATATAAGACAACTGAATTCTCACTTTAGGAAGGTGGAACCAGTGATCTTTTGGCATTATTACGTGAAAAGGGACTAATTTCAGCTTTAGAGGTGCTTTGATGCTTTAGCCATGCTGAGTGCTCGTCATTATATTCACACTATACTGACAATAAAATTTGCGTCTCCATTAATCTCGAAACATTAACTGTGACCGGCTGGCTCCTCTCTGCTCACTTTCCTGACATGCCATGTGGTTGCTGGCGAGGAAACACAATCCAGTACTTTTAAGTGTATAGAGTAATTGCATGTTTCCAAAACCACATTGACTGCAGAGAAAATTTGCCCGTTGTTTTGGCTAACAGAGGCTAACAGAGGTACACGAAGGCCCACTAGCACTGACTAGCACACAATGTGTTTACAGTCAGAATCTGAAACAAACTAGTTTAACTGGTTAGGCTACGGCATGAACTATGGCCCACCACAACTTCTTCCAAGAATATCATTACTAATATGATGACTGTTTAACTCGTGAATCTGGTTCTAAAAAATTTAATACAGCCCCGCAGAGAGGCACAAATTCACTATTATTAGGCCAACAGAACTCCTCCACGTCCTCCAAAAAGAGACCACAGACCAAATTACTTTTCAAGCTGCACAGCTATATGTTCAAATCAGTTCTGTAAAGTTTGAGCACCCCCCGGTACTGTGAGGACGTTATGACTTTTGACAACTCTTCATCACTAATCAAACTTTCAAACCAAATAACCCTGAAGTAGATTTCCAAATCAAAAAAAACAAAAACATCAATGTTCAAATTATTTGGCAGAACTTAACGACAGAGAAAGCCAGAAGAAAGAACAAAGACGTGAGTGAGCCATGAAGCATGAAAAAGCAAAACCGATTTGAAACCAGAAAATACTTTTAATGTGATGTCCAACTAATTAAATTACAGTTCTGTAAAAGTAATTTGTTGTGGGCTGGAAAGGTTTACAAGCACATTTTCTGATGGTTATAATTTAGCGTTGAGGAAGGAACTGACTGTGTTGCCATTACATGGCTAGAGTCCACTCCGTTTTGTTTTGATCCTGGTTACGGTATGAAACGTGCCTGGACATGATCCCACATCTCCCAGCAGAGCGTGAATTCTCTCTAGATCTGCTACATGCACCTGAAGACGGACGTTTCAGTCCAAACTTATGATCTTTGAATCAATTCTAAATGACTCAACTGTTTGACTTTTCATTTCATTCATAATGATTAGCTTTAGAGGCTCTAAAAACATAATTTTCAATCAGCTTCTTATTATGAGCATTTGGATTCTATATTAACAAACTTCCCCGTTAAGGTTTGTAAGTTTATTATTACACGTGAGATTTTCAGTATTTTTTTTTTTTGGTCCGTCTATGTTCTTCTCACTGGTTTGAAGTGGGTGGGTCCCATTTTGAAAACACAACTGTGGGGTTGTTAAGTTACATTGCCAGGTCACAAATCTGATCAAACCGCACCCACGCAGGCCTGTTGAGGGTCTGTGTGTTTTCCATCTAAACTTAAATTTTTGATTATTGCCTATTCAGTCATGAATATTTAATATTAAGAAATACTTAAAGAGGACATATGCTTTTTGTGACTTCCTGCAAGTGCAGGAAGTACAGATGTATTTGAGAAGTTTCTATTTCAAGTTGAGAACGAGGAAAAGAAGTGAAAACCTATAATGAGCAGCACCTTCGAGAAGCTAGCCAATCAGAACAGAGTGGGCTCATCCAAAGCGCAGCCTTAAAGAGACAGGACCTAAAATGACCTGACGGAGGCCGATCTGAGGGACTGCATAAAGGACCAGTATAAGATAAATAAGGAGGGGTTTTTTATTTAACTGTAAATCAAAGATGCAAAGATATTAAAGTAGAGCCACAAATTGAGCTACAGAACTGAAAATGTGTATGACACATCCCCTTTAGTTCTTTTACATTTAAACACACTTGAAACAAGTAGTTCCAATTGTTACGTCAATAATACGTATGTTGGATGATTCACACTAAAAATTCTACATTGCAAGTGGCAACCATTGTAAAGCTGGTTACATAAGAAATGACAGTGTTTAACTGCTTACCACTGACATGGTATGCAGTGTGCAAAGTCATTGTTTTGACAAATAAAATCATGCTGATAAACTGAAATTGCCCAAAACAGATTTTTTTTTTGTGCACAAACCTTTTCAATATAACAGACAGTCCTCCTGCTCCAGTAATGTTAAATATACCCATTGTACATTTCCCAACATGGGGATCAATAAGATCAAACGCTGACCAATCATCTTTTATTATGCTTGAAAATACCCAGTGTTTGAATTTACTTGAATACTTACGTAATACGGGTCTTTGATGATCAGCTGCTTCTGAGGATCATATGAACCAAGAAGCTCAATCTTTGCTCGGGAGTTCTTCACAGACTTTGCTTTCCTGTTCAAGTCACTGTCAGGACAAGAGAACACACATTAGAGAACATAACGATACACAAAACACTAAGATTTTAACAAGAGAAAGACAGAAAAGATGCATCTTTTACTCCATGATGCTGACCTACATATATATATATATGCATATCTCAAAGCAACACGGTAAAAAAATACCATAAAGATAAACAAGACCATTCAATGTTACAAAATACTTTTTTTTTACAGATTGACAATAATAAGATGGATTCTGTTAAAAGGAAATAAGACTTTTTTTGTCCAAGACATGGTCTAATTTTCTCTGTCTGATCAGCTTAACATTTGTAGAGAAAAATATATGTGGGAGGGAAAGGGGAAAAAACTTCCCAAAGAGCAAAGACGAGGCATTCAAAGAACTCAGTAAGCTGCTTACAGATCAGATCTGCCATAGGCATGTGATCTCAAAATGATCCCTAAACGTTCAAAGTAGCAAAAAATATCCCTGCCCCTGACCTTTGGAAAGAGATTAAGGAAGGATATTGCTCATTAAAAGGAGGCATTCACCTACAAGTTAGTTATAGCTCAATGTTACCATGAATTTCTTTTCACTTTGACCCCTTTCAAGGCAAATAAAAATTTTTATCAAGTGTTTTCAGCGACATGTGCATCTAACTGCGATCCACATACACAAGACAATAAACACTACTGCTGTATGCTGACGTAACTGTACCTCAAATTGCTCTCATCCATGCAGAGAATGAACTCGAAGTTGATGAAATCTTCTTTGGTTACCTGAAAGAAGGTGAGAAATGTAAGAAAAAACAAACATTACTTTTGGTTCTGTGTGGAAACGGTACAGCGTGCAGAGTGGGTTCCAGCATACGCAGTAAACACAATCATTTCCAATAAAACAACAAAGGCACACATTTAAAGGTAAAATCCATAAGAGCTCTTTTATGTTACTGTTAATGCAAACCAAACATTACCAACAGCTGTTAGCTCACATGAAAAGCATTCAACTAATGAATGTAAAATATGCATTTGTGAACATGCTGAATATTGACCGTGATTATTTAAAATTCTCTTTATAATAAAGATTTTTTTTAATTGACAGCAGATCAATTTTTGCAAGGCAATGGAACAATGAGCAGCCACAGGGAGAAGTTAGGTGGAGAGTTGCAAACAACTGGCTACATACCACCCACTACTCAGCAAGGTTACCAACCTCACTGAGCCCCTCTTATGTGTCGATAACGACTTGTGCTTTGCACAGCGTGATATCAGACTGTGGTTACAATAATTACTGACTGACTGACTTCATCCACAACAACAAAACAACAGCGGTTGGTCGTGTGTTGTATTTCTAACAAAGTGGCTGCTTGAGTGTTTGCTGTAGTATTAAAACACATTTTCTAATACCACTAGTAACCACAGGTGTCCCCAAATCAACCGCCAGCACTGAAATCTTACAACTTGAGCATCATTGTGGACTCCTGGGAATTGGCTTATGAAAGGGATCTAAGCTGCACATCTGTAAGTATGTGGAGGGGAGTTGTGCAAAATGTTCACTGTTCTCAGTGATGATTTAATGGTACAAGCAGCAATAAAAAACAGCCAGCACCCTGAATCGCTCTGAAGGATTTTGAGAGTCAATTTATAGGAATGTCGGGGAGGAGGCGAGGGCAGCAGGAGTCAAATGAGAGAAGAGGAACAAAAGAACAAGACAGGCAAGCATGCATGAAACTCCAGATGTTGAAATACATTCAATCACAGACACAGCTATTCTCATTCATATAACTGTAGAGGAGTAAACAGATGTTTGTTATGACTTATTTTATGTGACTTATTCTTTATTCATGCTTAAAGTCAGCTGCCAGTTTATTACAGTCACCTAGCCACAACTAATGCAGTCTAATACAACAGTCCTGCAATGAATCCTAGCTTCATAAAAGTCATCATGCTCACTTTTGGTTTGAGATTCTTATGGTCATTTTTGGGGGATGTAGTGAGTGATGTTGAACATATAGTCTTTCTAATATATAGTCTACTCTCATTGAAGGTAGAATGTATTGCAACCATATCCAATAAACTCTTAACTGAGTGCATCCTATATACAGAGTGTCTGACTATAACTACTGGGTTTGATTGCTACATTTTCCATTTGAACACACTGGGTGGTATTTGGTGCTGGTGATAATCAGTGTAGCAGCTGATCTCACCGCCTCTGTCTACCTAAAAAAAACCTGCCACCAGCCCCCTCACAAGGCTGATGGAGACCTTGGGAAGCTGGAAGGATGTTACTGTACATGACAGACACACAAGTTCAAGTGGTTCAAAATGGGATGATATTGTACAGGTCCATAGAGCCTCCCAAGACTGAAATTCAAGTCCTTTTCAAGCACTTTCAAGGTACCTAGATCAACATTTCCAGACTTTTGATCTAAATTGTTTAAATCATTTAATTTCAAATATTAAATTTATAAAGTGATTTTGTAGATGAAACACTGCATTATGTTGAAAATAAGTTAATTTTTTTTCAAGGAGTATATTCAAATTCAACCTTGAAAACGTAACTTCCAAACTTCCAAGACTTAAAACATGAACCCTGATTGTAACATTGTGTGAAAATAGTCAATAATAAGCCTTGTTAACACATAACATAATAAAATTAACGACAGCCCAAAGTGCAAGCTTAGGTTGTCTCTGATTGTGTCAATTTTAAACATTTTTCTACTTCCTGCCATTGTGGGAGAATTGTTACAGACTGGGATAAATGGTGTAGATTTAAAATATTAATATCTAATTTTCACTTCTTTAAAGTAGTGGAAAAGGTATTCAACTCAGCTTGTAAAACTTATCTTTTCTGCATCAAAATTCAAACGTTGACAGGTAAAATTAATGTGATTACAGCAGGATGCTGGTATTTTGGCAAAAAGCAACACTCATTCCTCAAATGTTGACTCAACGATAACGTATTGATGAGTATCAAATTTAGATTACAACTCTCTTAAATCTAAAGAGAGCTGAAATCCAAAGATAAGCATTGAACACATTATTTGATTTGGATCATGTCGAAGTATGTTTGCTTTATTAAAACAAACACGTTTTTTTATATGGGGTACAACAATCACCAAACCATCACCCACTTGTCCAGGGAGTTTGGATACTAGCAGCAACAGAAGTTCAGCAAAGTTCACTCAGTAAAAAAATAGATGGGTGGGAGCAAAAGCCAGTGATGGCAGTAAACAGGGTGTTAAGGAAAAGAGGAAAGCTTGTCAAAGCTCATTGTGTAGATTTGGCTGGGTTTAAGCCTCCCCATCCCCACCTTGAAGAGATTAGATGAGGGTCTGACTGAACGGGTTTGCAGTGCAGGGTGAAACTCCCCGTGTTGTCTCCCCTCACAGGGAAACATATCTAGAGTGTTTTAAGTGCACAGGGGAGTAGGAGTTGCACTGCGGATAAGACAGCATAGCGTAAGGCCTGGAGGCCCTACATGGACAAACATCTTGGTGTAATTTCAGGCCTGTTCCAGGATTTGAAACACATGCTGCAAGGTGATATGATGATTGCTAGATTAGTTTCATCAATATTTCATACACACCACAGGTTCCATTATTTTGCACAATAGTATAGAAAAAGTCCTGGCAAACAAGCCATTTATCACTATCTTAGATAATAACAGGATTAATTACCATGTATATTCATCCCCAGTTTATTTAAAAAAGAAAATCCTAAAACTATTAAATGTATACATAAAAAGTAGAAAGCCACTTAGAAATCAAAGTACATTAGCACATAAAGCAGAGGCAAACATTTGGCATTTATTTGGCTCGCCATCTTTCCTCCTTGATTTTACATGCTCAAGTAAAAACTCAACTAAAGCTGAAATGTAGATGGCTGTTGTTGGTCTTTCACTGGCTTTTATTGCAGTTTAGATCTTAAGCTTAAACTTGTCTTGTATGGAACAAGTCATGTGGTCCCTTCTACCCAATTGTTCTCACAAGCAAAACCCGGCTGCTGTGTAATTGTAGTTCACCTAACTGTCAAAAGAGGTCACTGGATCTGCGGTTCACAACACATCTGCTTACTGTTACTGAAAATCACCTAAAGATATAAATAACGGTCAGAAAATTATTGCAAGGCACGTTCCACTGCATATATATGGAAGGTAATGAATTTTAATGAAATAAATCATGAATTTTTTAAATTTCTGTTGCTGTTCTCATACACACAAACAGAAATGAAGTGAGAGGAGCCACGGGACATCTGTTTGTACCTGTTGGGCCCTGTGGCTCGTCTCAATGTCATGCTTCCGTAGGCAAGCCAGACCGCGGCCATCCGGTGAGCTGCCTATATTCCAGTCAGACGTGGCACCACTGTCTATGACCCACTGCAACAACAGAGAACAAAAAAGGGGCCGCTAGCTACTTCTAAGACAGATGTAGAGGAGGGTGGTCGTACCTGCCTGGCCACATGACTCATGGGCACATCATGCTTCTTCATGCAGGCTTGACCGCGGTAGTCAGGAGGGTTTCCTATCTCGTAGGTGGAGGTGGCAGCACTGTCTATCCTCCACTAGGCAAAGCAGAGTACGGAGAACAATAACACAGCAAAACTGATTCACACTCTCACATACAGACGTGTGGTAGCTGGTTCAGCATTCGTAGGATTTAATTTTGCAGGAAGAATTAAAAATGAGACTCAACAATTTAGGATAAATGTTCTGAATAAAACTATTTTACTGGAGTTCAGCCATTTTTGTCTTAATTTTTTTTCATTTTCAGCTACAGAGGGTGGATTTCAGACATCATAACACTGACTATTATTTTATATTAAATATTGAATTTATATATCCAGTTGTTGAGTTAAAATAAATCTAGTAAGTATCACCTAACCTAACCATTATTTTCCCACCCACATTAGCTAATACTATTGTGTTAATCAGTAGATTTATGCTTTCAAATAATGTAGCAGTTACAGACTATACAATGTGAACTCTACAATCATAAGAAAAACATTATTATATCATCTAGGTGCTTGTGATACTTATGTCGATACTTTATTTCTGTGTCAATTCATAAGTAACACTGAGACAGTACCAATAAAGTTTTTAAAGCTGGTCGTTAAACACTCACTCACATACATACACTCGATAAAATAACATATTGCACACAAAGTAGAAAATGCAGACATTCTTAATGTTGAATACAGTAATAGAAGAAATGCAATTAATAAAAAGAATACAAAAATGTAGTCTGCCTTGTTGAGCTCTAACTTGAGTTCAGTATTTTTTGTTTGTTTTATGAATCTGATGATCAATAATTGTCTAACTAACTACCTAACACATAATTATAGATTTGAGCCTAAAAAAAAACCCAGTTTCAAGTGTCAAGCTTTATCAAGAAAATGAGGTGTAGTGCTGATCAACTTTAGTTAGAAACAACATTACCTTATCAACAACACCAGCATCAGTTGCCATCTTCCTGAAGACTGCTTCAGCAATGGGGGATCTGCAAATGTTCCCTATTCAAAACCATAAACAATATGATGAATGGGTATTACTATTGAGAACTACATAAACAAATGGCACACACAACTCTAATACACAATACAAATAGATTTTTGTTTACAAAGTTTCTTAACCTAACAAATCTACATAATACATTTAAGCTTAGTAATGCTTCCTGTAATTTCAATTTCAGGTATTTAATAGTTTATTTTTAGGACATTTTGTAGACTGTGCTGCTATTTGGTATAATTTATGGCAAACTTTGTGTTAAGTTGGTAATTTTTCTTTAATTGACAGAAAATACTTACTTTTTAGTCTATAGTTTTGTGTGTTAAACTGAATATTAGCATATTAGGTTTCTCAAAAACTCTTAATAACGACCACATTTCCTGTAATACCAAATGTATAACATTTCAGAGACATGGCCTACGAATTTCCAGTTACACAGCAGCTACTTTTAGGAAAATATTGAGACGTTAATAAAAACTACACACTGAAAATTTAGTAGTTTCTGTCACTTAAAGTACCGTCAATTTACAGTCTCATTTATAAGTTATTATTTATTAGTCTCAGAGTTGCATTTGTGTGTACTTAAACAACACAAATCCCACTGTTATATCTGGTTATATCTTGCAAATTACTGCTGCAGTGTTTACAAAAATGAAACCTCTGATTCGAGTCAAGGGGAAACATAAATAATGATATTAAGCTGCTGATTCTCAGTTCATCAAATACACTTGTAGTGACTAAGTGTTAAATATTATAGCAAAAGTCTTAGCTTTGTTTAAACCCACTTTCAGATTTGTTAAACCTTTTTTGTGAAAACTGAAAAAGGGCAATTTCACATATTTTTTCCCAATCCAGACCACATTTGACCAGGCCCAGATAAAAAAAAAACAACACTTTACTTAAACCTGTAAGAAGAAGACGACTTCAGAGACTCATTAAAACACAGTTTCAGATTTGTGAAACCTTCAACGTCGTGTTTGGACACGTTTGATTGAGACTCAACAACAAACTTGCTGCTGCTATGGACCAAAACTCCTCACTAACATTTCTCAGCATTTCTACCAAAACATGAAGCGATAGATTCAGTTCCCATTAGATATAAACGTAAAGTTACCAGCACATTAAAGTGGCTGCTGACTAGGTTCATGTAACAGATATACAACATCGCACTCATTCATTAACGTTACTGACTGACATTGTTAGCTAAAACTACTTTGACTAGCGCTCTAAGATACAACCAACAACGCCCAAATAAATAAAAAATACAACAAAATGCTGTACTGAGAGTCCGTGTTATTTTTGTATTACATGACAGTGTTTTAATTTAAATTAAGTTTCTTACCCAGGCAAACAAACAAAACAGACTTTGAACCAGCGGCCGCCATGTTGCTCTGATGGGTCCTGTATGACGCACGCGGCAGCAGGTGGTGGTCAACGAGTGCCTGAGAAAAAACAACACCCACCTCTAGACATGGTTTAAGATATACTGTATATATATTCCAACATGTATTTCACACATACTAATAACCTTGTAAATGAAAATTTGAAAATTAAAAACTAATGGTCATTGAAATTATTTGTCATTTGTAATATGATGCATTTTTGTAAATTAAACTGTATCAACAATGACTTAATACAACATTAAAATGCTGCTTACAAAAGAATGTACCAGTGATAGTTATCCAATATACAATCATATACGTAAACACTAAAAAAAAGGGCCCATTCACTTTTATTTGAGATACTTAAGTACATTTTGCTGATTGTATTTGTAAACCTTCTGGCTTGTTCTCGTTCTCAATGATTCGTTCAAACCAATCCACAGATACCCAATAAATAATACATTTATATTCATGCCAGACAGGAAAGCACAAATCTATGATGATTTGAAACATATGTGGTGAAATTGACTCACTCTGCCGTAACATTCATTGTTATTTTATTGCTAGATTTGTCAACCTCGGCTTTGAAGTGTCAATGATAAATGTTATGATTACAGGGAGACAAAAACCTTTCAAAATATGTTCTTCAAACCCTCCTTGATCTAAATTACATATACAATCTGGCTACAACTAAGCCATTAACACGTGGATAGTATATAAACTCTCTTGCTTAATGAAGTTCACACTTCAATAATCTGAACTTCTGGTCCCATCAGTGTGCCATGGACCCCTTTAATAAAACAAAGTGTTTGCTAATTATAGACTCTTGGAGTATTCCCATATTCTGAGCAATTCTTTGCTGAGTAATTGTATGAAATATCCAGCTCATAAAAAATCCAGAGCAACACTTATAACAGCAGATTAGACATTCTGCAGATTCTGTATTGTGAGTTTTACCCCACACATTTGTGGAAAAAATATCCAAATGCCAAGTGAAAAAAAAAGGTTTAGTCATACTTGTGTGACATTGATTTGTGTCTAGCGCACCCACACAGTCAGTTCTGTCAGCGGGTGAACATTGCCACACTGCCATAGTGAGACTGTCCTCATGTAGCTGATGTTAACCATTAATATATATATATATGCTGACTCCACCTGCATCTATAGATTCAGACTAGGGATTTCTGGTGCAACTCCACCTACTTCCAAGCTGCATGTAGAAGGGGAATAGTCTGAAGAGACTGAAACTCCACCAGACAACAGCTTAATTGTGTCCCAAATCATCATCACATGTTGGTCACAAGTTTTTATTATAGTAAATGTTGGAGATTTGACTTCAACATTAGCACTTACTTTCAGTTGTTCATTGTCTTACCTTATACATTAAGGTCATTCTGGTGCTTATTATGTTGAATTATATTAATATATATATATATATAAATCTGTGAAGAAGTAACACGTAAGACGGGGCGATGTTCATCAGGGGAAAATTCAACCAGAACATCCAAGAGATGCTCTGCAAATCTGGAGGATAATCAACAGACAATGTCCTGGTTAAAGGCAAAATGGAAAGAGTTTTGTAAGAACTGTAAAGATCAAGAACAAGTCTTGGCTTGTGACTGAATAAATAAAACAGCATGTCCTTAACTCTGGCCCTAAATCCTTAAACAAATGCTTGCAACACTGGCAGCAAGACTAAAGAGAAACATCAGACATAGATGCCAAAGAAATAAACGCCCTGAATTTAGGAGAAAATGCACTAAGTGTGTATTCAGCTGTAGATCAAACACAATCCACCACTGAACGGTTCTGGAGAGACACATCACATGGAGGAAATAATCATCATGTAACAAGTGTACTGTCTGCTTCCTGTAAATAATTAACGCGCAATCCCAGGTGTATTTTAAGGCTCTGCAAAGGAAGTGCTGGGGACTGTTCATTATCAGAATCAATAAAGAAGAGATAGGCAGTCCGGAGTAGACTAGCTGAGAAAAAGATTTAACCAGTAAATCACTTGGTTAACTTATTTGTGTCAAACAAAAAGAATAGTTAACATTTTTATTGGTTCAGACTAATAAAACATAAAGGTACTGGATGAGTAATTTCACAGGCAATAACTGAGGCCACCCGAAAGGTCAGATGTCACTAATGAGCATGAAAGAGAGAAATTACTGGGTAGTTCTTTTTTTCCATAGTGCTTTTTAGCACTATATCATGCAGTGTTAAGAAGAAGGAAGAAGAAGGAAAGATCATAAAGTATTACCTTAATATTGGAAATAAGTTCCAAACCAACTGAGAAAAAACAATTTCCAGCTTTTCAGTATAATAGTGTCCTCTCATTACCAAGTTCCTCTCAGAACAATTTCAAACCTTTCATGAAGTTAGCACAATAGCATCATGTGGACCAAACTGTATTACTTCAAGATGAAACTACTATCTAAATCTAAATTCTTGTCAACAATACATCCATTCTAATTTCCAACAGAGCACAGAAGCATAATAATAAGAAGTATAATAGTACAACACAAGTAATAGCAAAAAAGACAATGAAATATTCCAGGTTTACAAATAATAAAGTCAGTCAGTGTGAAGGTGACTTTTTCAACAAATAAAATGGGGGTTGATTATAAATATAAAATAAAGAATAAATGAACGTGTTCTCTCAAGAAAAACAACACTATGGGTCATAAATTCAGTGGCCAAAAACAACATATAGTTACGTTTGAGTGATGGATTGCATTTAGTGGCCATAGTAATTATGACCAGGGAAGAGCCATTGTTCAGATGACATCGATTTACTGCTGTTAAACCAAACCTAACCAGACCTTGACCACAGCATATTATGGTCCTATGGGTCATGTAGTGCAGGAACAAACAACCTATTTGGGCATATAGTTTGGAGGACTTGTTGGAATAAATAGTTACCATAGATAGACTACCAGGAGCAAAGTATATTTGTAACAAAGTAAATAGACAAAATCATTCAAGACTGTTGGTGTCTACTAAGCTACGGATCTACGTCAAAATCAGTGCATCAACCAACTCATAAGTGATCATAAATCCCACTACACACATGCACGCAATGCACCTGTTGACCTGGTACTACGAAATATTTAATGGTATCTCCCACACTCCCACACAAACGATGTCAGTTTGTCTACATGCGAGCGTGTGACTAACGCTATGACCATGACATCAGTAGTGAAAGGACAATGGTTGTTTAAACACTGTGGAAACACTATTTAAGGTTGTTTCCTGTGGCAAAGGTTGACTGACATTAGAGAGCTGATGTTGCTAGGAGACACACTTTAAATCATGATAGGATGAAACTAGCCTGCGTCAGGGAGTAATATGTAGGGAGTAGTACGGAGGGAGTGCTCAAATCACAGACACAAAGGTTACTCAGCAACAACTAACCATGTCACCACCTAGCTTGCTGCTTGTGTGGCTGATGAAATTTTTGTTTGTTACATTAGATATTGTAATTTTGAGGCTCCAAATTAGGGATTTCAAATTGAGCAGTAAGAGTTTACACAATGTAAATCCGTACTTATACTGATTAATGAAAAACACCATGTTGACCCTCCTCTTGCTTTTCTTGGCCACGTCTTTTGTGATTTGACATATAGTCCAAACCATTCCCATATTTATCTTCTTTGACATCCAATTTTTTTTTTTTTCATCTGCTCCACATTACGAGATATTCAAATATTTAAAGGATGTTGCAAATGTTCTTATACAGAAATTATCCCACCATCTATGGGACACACTTCCATGTGATCTTACTACCTATATTTACAGTTATAAGGCAATCTGTGTCTGTTTTAAACATAAGTGGTTATGGAATTTTTGTGCTGTTTTTGTAGTCTGAACAAGTGACCTTTGGTTCCCAGGTAAGTAACTGCAGCTGCTATAGTGTAGGATGTGTTTAGGTGTGTGTTTACAGGTATGTATAAGGGTATATGGGGCTTTGCTATAAGGGCAGTTGTGAACCAGTATACATATGTGTGTATATATATATTAAGCTGTAGGACTGCATTACTATTTATAACAGCAACATATAAAGATTCAGATTTTGCCAGCATTACAAACAGGACTCTCATGGAACATATTTATCCTTTATCTACTGGCACTGACTAACTTGACAACGACTTTTAAACGTTTGGTGCTGACATTGTGATGTCAATGGTTTATATCTCTTGTATGTCACAATTTTTCTCCACACAAGATTTAAATAACTTCAATATGAGTATGAATCCCCAACTGTGTTCATGCTCATCATCCTGCAAAATGTATATACCTACTGAAAGTGGGATAATCTGATTTAGATTTTGAATAAATCTAAGCTTGTTTTTCATAGAAAATAGTTATGTAGTGCTGACTATGCACAGACTAACTACAGTCAAATCTGTCACTTGCTTCGTCTTCATTAGAAATGTCACCTTTAATTTTATTAGTCATTTTTTGCATATGTTAAAGATCTACTTTAAGACTGCAATATGTTCCCATGTCTGTAAATAAAATAGATTCCTTTCACATCTCCATGTTAGATGTCAGAGTAACCTGTCACTGTTTTCAGGCCTAGAACAAATGATTAAGTGAAGGGAAAAGGGAGGCATTGCAGATGAAAACAAAGTTGTTTTCTGTAATACAGTAAGATGTGTTTGTGATAAATAGACACTGGCTAATAGAGTGGGAGGCATCCTTATTCATGGTAATCAGTGCTGCATGTATAATAACTGATTATCGGTTACTTTACATAACACCTAAATAATAACCACAAGCAAAGGATGCCTGCAGCAATTATATCTGATAATTTGCAAGTCTTTCTTAATTGAGTCAGTCAGTTTCATTCACGTCTCAAGGATGGATGGTAATTATTGTGAATGACTCAGTAAAAAAACAATTAGCAGATGATGCAGTGTCACATTAAAGTGTAGAATTGATTTTTCCAACTAGCAGCATAAGTTGGGAATTAAATAAAAGGAGAGAGGGCTCGTGGGAAAAGTGACTAATCGTGTCAGTGTTCATGTTTATTCTGCTCCCTTTCATCCCGCCCAACCTCTGATCAATCAGACAACATATTAAATACTTGTAAACACTGTCTCTGCACTTAGTTTCAACTCTAACATTTAAGATATGACACAGGAGTCTTTCAAGTCATGTGTCCTCTAGAAAATGAGGTGTGTCTATGTCTATGTCTATGTGTGTGTGTGTGTGTGAGAATCAGTTTGAGTCTTAGGTTTTTGAGGTATTCTTTAAGTTTATACCTTTATTGGAATTAGTAGAGAGATGACAGGATATGAGGAAAGAGAGAAATGGGGAATGATGGACAAAAAAAGGTTTCTGGGATGAGACGCTAACTTTGTCGTCGTCGTTGGCGTCGTATTTTAGATCTTCTTCTCTGCCTGCTGTGGCTGGAAACAACGCTGATGAGAGTGAACCAAAACAATAATTTTCTGCCTGTTCATCACTGCAGACAACCCCTTTCTACCTTCACATACAGGTAGTCATGTGATCAGTTATATAATACTGATTAAAGCCGCTTTACAGTTAACAGCTAGGGAATGCAATGTGTCAATCAAGGTTCTTACAAGTATAGTAGGTGTAGTACATATGCATGATGTGTGTTAAAATTTGTAAAAACATTTGATCACACATGGACACCATACCAAGACAAACTGGGGATCACAGGGTGAAAGAAATACACTTAATTATGAAAGTTATTTTTATTGATTGTTGGCCATTGACCATTTTTTGAAGTCTGTGTAAATATTATGTGCAATATTTCGCAAACTAGTACTGACAACGTAGCCAAATATCTTTGGCTCATATGCCATATGCCATACTCAAATGATTCTTTTTAACATGGTCATCCCTATGAGGAATCATTAATCATAGCGATTTTAGCACTACACTTGAATCAGTCACTAATTTCATTCAGGATTAATTTCGAAGCGGAGGTCAATGAAGGATAAAGTACACCACCAAATCCCCAAGTGAGCTATTCAGTCTGATTTTCAGACGGCTGAATACATGCAATCAACATGAAAAGCAGATGTTTGTGTATGATAATTATGAACAAACATAATAAAAATATGAGTCTCCTTAAATGATTCAAGAGGAATCAATAAAAAGGCCACCGGGTCAAGCAGCAAAACAACAACGTTGTCTCCTTAGAAAGTACTTGCTGTTAAAGGAAAGTAAAGAACTAAGAATTTCAGTACAGACAAATAAATCAAAGGCATGCCACACATACTCTGAAGACCTTCACACTGTGCATTCTAGTGCTGCCCTCTGCCTTTTGAAAAGGAAAACCTGGCATATTTAAGGTTTGGACACCTGTTTCACATTTTAGTTCACTGAATGTTTCCAGTTGCACAGGGAGGAAGCAGGACCAGGAGTCAGTTGTTACCTCCTTATTTATTTGGGATTTGTCATTTCCTTTCACCAATTCCAACCTGTTGTGTACAAACCATGATCCATTGCGAGCTAACTGGGTTTCAGCACACATGGTGCATTTGAGATTAGTTTGAATTTAAATTTATTTTTAAAAAACAAACGAAAAAACATGTGTACCAGTATGCAAAAAATTAATGTTCAAGCCTTTATCTCTTTCTCTCTTTGCACATATAAGACTCACATGTACTGTATCCATGTCCTGTGGACAGAGTATAATTTTAAACCCATTAAGAGGAAGCACAGGGCTCTAAGGTTGGTAATGTCACCTTGCTGATCAAGAATCTAAGGACGTTGTTTGATATATAGAATGTAAAGCACCTTAAGCCAAATTTGTGATTTGTGGTATTGACTTGACTTGACTTGTTACTTTGGTCCAGTTTGAAGCCTCTATTGGGCCAGTAGTGGGGAGGGGGGGTGCCGTGAAAACCCCCCTAGCAAAATTGTGTAAAACTTCCAAAATGTAGTGTAATCACTCACTCAAGCAGAGTTTTCTCTGTTGCTGCAACTTTCTTTTTCTGTTCCCAAAGTTTTGTTTTTAGTAGACAAAGCATGAGTGTTTCTTTTAGTATGATCAACTATGATCAATCTCAATTCTTTTTATTATACACATGTTGCAAGTTTATTCAATTGGTCCACTTTTAGCAATCCCAGTTTGGGTCATCATTATTGTGCATAATTGAAGAATGAATGTCAAGTCTATTTGATGAGTCGGTGTCCCTGGTAAATGAATCATTAAAAGATAGTATAGAGCATTTAGTAAAGACAGAAACGGGTTTTCTTCGAGGCAGACAATGTTTTCTTGTGTTGAGCAACAAGGACTACAGTCCACACTTCCACTGGGGGAAAAAAAAAAATCTGCAGCAGTGTCGCCTTTCACTGTCCTCACTTGCAATAGTATCAGGTGTACTTTGAACAGGCTTGTGTTTGGTTAAAACTAGCTTTGCACAGGTTGGGTGGGGTAAGGTGAAGTGTATTTAAACAGACAAGGTGAATTCTTCTGTTGTGATGCATGCTCAGGCAAAGAACGGGCTTGAATGGAATCTTTTACATCCAACACTAGATGACGTACACAAAAGGATTACTTTACCTGCTGCTTGGGAATAACAGATTTGAACGGGAACTCAAGCCACTATGGAGACAACCAGTGATACCACAAAAATCCTAGTGAAGGGTCCCGAATACCTTCGAAAGCAAATGGAACTGGAGAGCGAGACAAAAGGGCGTGTGAGTGCAGTGGAGAGGCTCGCTGCAAGCAAACCGAAATATGTCAAAAGCCAACAGGTGGTCAACTCGACTCAGGAGCCGGCGATCAGTCTAGGATCAGCTTCTGTGAGTAGCACCGGATCGTCTAACCGGAGTTCGAACCGCGGTGGCAAACTTGTCACAAAGAGTGACTCACCTGAAGTTAGAGATTATTCACAAAGCTGCTCACCGGGGGAGGTACGTCGGTCCAGTTCCAAAAAACGACCAGACTCCCTTCTACTTTACAGGCAGAAATGTGAATTATTAAGAGGGTCTGCAAACGCCCGTAAACATCATATAACACGGAAGTTGGTGCTCAGCTCTGTGAATAAAAATGATCTACTACCTGAGGCATCAGCTAAAGAATGTGAGTCTGAGAGCAGCAAGGAAAAAATCGCCATGCCCGAGGAATCTGCAAAGGAATGCAGCTCAATTGTAGTTACCTCTCATGTTGAAAGGAGGAAGAATGGAATAGCAGAACAACACACCACCGAAAACAGTGCCTATGGGACAAATGTGACAGCCACTGTTAAGAATACATCTACTGGTCTGCTTACAATTCCTGAGTTTCGAAGACCTGGCAAAGGCGTCGGTCGCTCTCACTCTGACATCAGCTCCAGATACTCCAAAAATTTTGCAGACTTCGATGCTTTTTTCAAGTACTGTGGCCTGGATGGAGAGGTCATCAAGTCTTTGGGGAAGGAGAACTTTTCCGCGCGCTCCGACGAAATTGCAATAAACATCCGGAGCGCCAGCGTCTCTACATCAGACGACGGATTCTCCAGGAACAGTGGTGACAGTGGTGATGGGCTACTGGAGGATGAGTTACATGGAAAGATACGCCAGGGGACATCAGTTATTGAGCGTAACGCACGGATTATTAAATGGCTTTACACCTGCAAGAATGCTAAAGAGACAGGGAAGAAGTTAAGAGAACTTGACTGAAATTTTCTCAAAAATTAGTTTTTAAACCATGTGTGCCAAATGCTTGCCTGAAACTGACCAGACATTAAACCAGTGACTGAAAAAGAGAAAATGTTCATGTATTTTTCTGTTCAGTTGCTTAGAGATGGCTCTTTCTATAGAAAGCAGCTTACAGGTGATTTGTGGCCTTACACTTATGGAAAATGCTGACATATTTACTGTATGTATGTGTGTGTTTGGTGCTCATGTGTATGTTTGTGCGTGCCAATATCACTTTCTTTCAGTATCTGTATATACTGTACTTTATTTGTATTCAGTAAGGATAGAAATGAAGATGGGTCTGTTCAAACTTGCATACAGCTAGCAGACTGTGTTTTTGTCACCACTCAGATTGCTGCAGGCCACCACAATAAACACAGACACACTCATATTTTTTTAAATTTTATTATTTCTCATATTGAAAATGCTTAAGCACATATAGTTTCATCTATCCAACTACGTCATTTTACTTCTAATATTTAAAACTATTTAAAACTCTTTGCACGTAAACATTTCAGGTCATCTAATACTAGTGTTTGTAAGTTATGTTCCTCAGCCAGCACCTACCAACAAAGTGCATTTATGTAATCTGTCTCTTAAGTTTCTAATCTAATAATACTCCCCATTTCTCTCCAGGTGAAAAGTGCACATTCCATAGTGTGCGCGCGCACACACATACACACACACACACACACACACACACACACACACACTAAAACACATACAGTTACAATATTAAAAAAGTCACTAAGAGAGTTGTGCTCATTGCGTGTAATTGATTCTTACTGACAGTGCTTAAACTGCTGAAATCATTTTATTTAACTTCAGCCAAACTACAACGGTTCAAGGATTTAGTTTCCAGCTAAGAAATCAGTTGTTCCCCAAGTCCTGTTTTAGAGGAATGTACCTAATAATCTGATAGGCTTAAATCCAGTGACCCGTTGTAACTGTATCTCCATTTCACTCCCAATCTTTTTCTGCTTTCTCTCTTTCTGAGCCAACTTTCTTTACAATGGCCTCCTGATCAAAGCTCAGTAACATGAGATGGAAAACCATTAAAGGACAGAATATTGTTGACTGGATTTATTAAATAGAGTTACTCTCTTAACTAACATAACAATATATCCTGTCTATATACAGTATGTTGGTACAAACACATCTCAGCTGCGCTCGTGCTGTAGACACACCTTTCACTTCTCCAGAAGCATGACCGACTATTTCGCATCAAGGCAAGTCATGTCCTGCCCTCTCCACGTTTTTGCAGCAAGACCTTAAGGCTTTTGCTTGATGTTCAGTTAATGATTCAGTAGGAAAAATGACAAATTGAAAGTAGTATTATACCTTCCAGTGACATTATAATCTCTGCTTCAACCTACAGACATGTATAAAAGTCACAATATGTTACCACTGTCTGAAAACATGGGTTATTAAACTCTTGTTATGCTCTATGTCTAACCCCAACCCTTACCCAAGTTACCACCGGTAACTGTTTTTGCTGTCCACCTGTCTAACACTGTTTTATATTGTTTATATCTTGTAAATTCTTATAAAACAGAAACAAAGATTGTATATGTTTTTATATGTATTTATTTGCCACTGAAATGTATTCATTTTTGGACAAATCGTGTAACCGATCGGTTGCAATTGAGAGAAATACGCAGACTCTAGTGATTACACATGTTGTGAATTTACTGTCTAGTGCCTAAAGGGGGCAGTACCTTACAATAAGACTGAATCTACTTGAAACTCAATGTTAACAGGTCATACTGTCCCAAAGCTGTGCATGCACTGGTATCAAATGTAACTATTCACAGAGGAACAATTATTGATTAAGCAGTCTGGACAGTTGCTGAACAGATAATTTAGTAGCTATTCAGACCTTGTCTTTTCTGTATGACTAAAAACTTATTTCACTTGACTCTTTTTTTTTAAGACATGAATCTAGAGCTACAACAATTAGTCAATTAAGCAATTAGTTGAACTACAGAAGTGTTTCAGTCATTGATTAAGGAAACATATCAAATATTGTCTATGTGTAGCTTCTCAAATGTGAGGATTTTAATCTTTTTTTGTGTAATAAATGATAGTAAACTGAATATCTTTGAGTTTTGGATTGTTGATCAGACAAAAGATGTTTGAAGTTGATAATAAAAACATATATACATTTTTTTTTTAAAGTTTGTCTTCTAATAGCCTCACACCTTGAATATTCAATCATTTTCAGAAGGGAAAAATTGTTAAAAGTTGTATATGTTATAGAAATGTACCTCAATTTCACAGCTGTCCAATTGTCCTCTTCCCATCCCCCATTCCAAAATCAAAACATAAGTACATGTGCGCAGTCCTCTGTCACGTGTAGGAGAAAGCCCCAACAAAACAGAAGGGATAAAAATAAGACAGTGATTGACAGCTGCGGCCAGCCAATCCACGACGCGGCTCTGGGTAGCAACACGATAAATACTTGACGTGTTGTCCAATCAGAGAGCAGCAGGGGAGAATTCTAGTGTCCGCACTGTGTTTACTTCCGTCAATATTTCCAGCAGAGAAACAGTAGCAGAGACGGACGACACAACAACAAAGGATTCGCAATTGCATATTAAGGTTTGTTTATTAATTTAGTATAAATTACCAGCTATATGCCAGCGTTGTTAAAATTCTTCCAGTTTTTCCAGACGTGATTGTATGTGTTGAACCGACTGACAGTTTGTTTGATCCTCATTTTTTTTAATCGTTAAAACGACTTGGACAGCTATAAGCTAGACTCCTGTTATTTTCCTAAATGCTCAAGGTAAATGCGTCATAGTCGTTGTGAGGTGTCAGAAATATGGCTCAGTGTGCCATTTTACATCCGCGATTGATTGATTGATTGTAACATGGATGTTCAAATTTGAATTTTTAATCAAAACTTTTGGTTCACCTATTCATTTTTAGCAACTAGATTTTTGACTCAATTTAAAATTTTAAATCCGAAAAATATATAAATTTGAGCAACTTGAATATATGTTTGAATACTAAGAATTTTGATTTTTGAACCCTAAATAGTCTAGTCGAGCGAGCATGAACTGATGAAGCCTCTTGGATGAGAGGTGAAACGTCTTCAAGACAAATAACCAAGTCCAGTTGCGATCGATTTAATCTACTTGAGATAACCCTAAATAGTGTTCAGCTTCTTATAGGATTCAAATTATTATATCCTTTCTTTACTTTCCTACAACCCAGGGTTGAAAAAAGATAAATCCTCTTTTCACAGCATCTTGTTAACCCTGCAGGTGTTCGGAGCATCTCTGTCCCACCTCCAGCTAAAATGCCTTTCTTAGGAAAGGACTGGAGGTCGCCAGGATGGAGCTGGACAAAGACAGAACATGGCTGGAAGAGGATTGTCTTTTATGGACATGATTTGGAGGACATCAATAGAGAGATCGACTTGAAAGAGTAAGAACCTTTCACATTTTCGCACCTTTGTCACCTATATCTGTGAATTGTCAATTACACGGTCAGGCCAACAGGACACCCTGACTGCAGCATTTTGACTAGTGATGGCTATGATATGGATTGTTATTGTTTACTGTGACCAATATATTTTTATGACATATAGTGTGTGCTCTTAATGCCTGTCTGCAAAACTGACTGTGAGCACTGACATCATTCAGTCAACTCTTATCAGGACCAAAGTAGAGTCTTGATGATGAGGTGATTTGCATCCCACAATAGCAGCCCATTGTTACCAAAGGGGGTGTCATGGCAACAGACAAAGTTGAATATAGGGTTGTGTTGACACAAGAGAATAATTTTACACGAGACAAAGTCATTAGTTTATCCTGTTAAACCTGTTAAAGATGTAATGTTAGGTGGATGTTGGAAAAAATGAGGACGATCAATTTGGGCTGACATGTAATCTGTTTGAGATTTTACAGTATGTAGATCAGATTCTATCACGTTAGGGTCGGGTGCTTTTGTGTGTGAATTTAGCTTACTTTCAAATGCAAACTATTCCCCAAGCAACACACACACACTCGAGATATTTATGAGCAGACCTTAAATATGTCATGCATGTCATGGTTGTAAAATGTAACCTGCTGCTGTTGTTAGGTTAGGTTGTAGGAGTAGTAAGACATCAGGAGACACAGCCATATCTAATATCTCTAATAAACACAATGTCCACCTCAGTTGTTCTTTTATCCCATACATGGGCATCTTATGCATTTCCACAACTTCTTTCAGAGCACACTTGAGCCCTCAATTTCTGGAGTATCAGTCAAAAGTTTAAACACACTTCCCCATTTATTTGAATAAGAAATGTGTCCAAACTTTTGACTGGTACTGTACATACTGCTGAATTGGCACAGTATTGAACTTTCTTCTATACATTAAATGGAATACTGTCTTGTTGTGTGATGAATGTCAACACAAGAATAACCTCAAGGTTAAACAATGCCTGTCGTGAGCTTTTATAATACTGTCTTTTGCAAAAGTATTTTTGTGGGTTGAATCACTTAAATTTGTTGAGAGTCGCTGAACTAAAAACATGGACTGTATTATATGTGGCCCTGTGGGCAGTCTAGCTTGCCTCGTTATCTACAGGAAACATGGACTGTTTCGGTGCATGCCAACTGGTGAATGGGTTTCCCATGAAAGGGAGAGACGAGAGGAGAGACATGCTTTTGAGTATATTTGCTCCTACTTCATATATTTATTGGTCCATACTGACATACATGACATCACATCACTGTATTTCGTAGCTACTGGGTACAGCTTTAAAATGAGAATCTCAGCGCTAGTTGGTGATGTCTCCCTCGGGTCACAATGCTGTCTTTTCTATTGATCGACCAACAGAAGCTAACAGTGCCACATTAACTTGTTAGCACAGTCTTCTCACTAAAAGGCCAAGACACTGCATCAGACAATAACCGGTGACATCGTCTCTTCAAATTGGCCGCTCTCCAAGTGCAACGTCACTCGGAAAGGCAAGTGACATCATGTAATGGAGCTACATCTGGCAGACCAACACATGTAGGCTTGCAAGAAAGAGGAGTATTATGGTGGTCACTAGATGGTACTCGGTGTCACAGAAGTTGTTTCAATCATGTATCTCGGAGCGCCAACAAACCTCCGTCTTCTATTATCTGCTGAGGGTACCTGTGCAGACAGGGGTAGGCTCGATCCTGGGCTGCAACAACAACTAACAATTATTTTCATTATGAATTAACTTGTTGATTATTTTCTTGATTAAGTGAGTCAGAAATATGTCCAAGATATTCAATCTACTGCCATGTATACAATGAAAAGCAGCACTTTCCCTTATTTGAGGAGCAGAAACCAGTAGATGTTTGCTATTTTTGACTAAAAACGGTGATTGGTCGAATGTGATGGATTTAGCGTGAATTTGATATCATCAACACTGATAAAATTTTCAAGGTATTCCAGTATGATCAGCTGACTGGTATATATTATGCTCTCTCTAGTTGTTAGTGTTGCCAGTCAGGTGCTCAGCTTCAACCAATGTATTATTAATGCATGGAGAGTCAAATAGCAGTCCAGTCCAAGCCTTTGATCTGTCAGATAAAAGTCAGAGAGTGTCTATTTACTAAGAAATACATCGAGGTACATACAATATGCTTCTATTGGAGCTGAGCCATTTCAAGCCGCCCATGTCAATTTGAGGTCAGCTGCCAAAAGGTATAGATCTACCTCATCAGTAATAACAAGGTCACTTATCATCCAACGACGCCCAGAACAGCTGCCAGAAATAACAGAAATCAGATCAAGATTTCGTTATGTTTCGCATGTTTCCTGAGAGGAAAAAAAAAAAAAAAACACTGTCTGAGTGAGTCACATCTATGATTCTGTCTCAGACTTTGATATACGTCTTCCATCTGCAGTGTCTCCTCCATCATCCAGCAGACGCTGTGAATCATTATAATTTCACAACTTGACTATTTTGATTGCCTCTATTGATGTCTCAGTCTGCATATTATCGCAATTAATCCAAAATGCAAGCAGCTTGCTTTTTGCCCAGAAAGCTTCCTGTGTTATTTAGGGTGGATTATAAATCGCAACTCGCACATTTTGGCAGCACTGTCACCTGTGTAAGAGCCACCCTGCCCTTCAAAAGCCTTGCTCCAGAGTGGTCTGTAAAATACACTGTATTCAAATTCCTTCCCATGTCGTCTCTGTCTAAACAGGCTCTGCTTTGACAACAAAGAAAATCTGTTTGTTGGAGATGTGTGTGAGCTCACCACCACAAAGAGGAAAAAGGACTTCTACAACAACAACACCAAATCTCAGTGTGAGTTGCAGCAACGCGTAGTCACCATGTTGGCTTTGTGGAGAGAGAGAAGAGAGTTTGTGATATGAAAATGAACGGCCCATTGTGCAAAAAGCAGAAGCACGGGGCACACGTCATAATTGCAGTGGAGTGGTTGAAGGGTTGAAAGCTTTGTTTGCATTGAGATTTATTCGACCACAGTGTCCTGTGTTACAGCTAATAGCTACCAGCTACAACAGTAAAATGATGGTTTCATGCTAGTGTGTTACATTAGATAGCACAGGTGCTTCCACTATACATACTAAAATATCATGATATTTTATCCACCCACTACACAGTATGTACATTCACTGAAACAAACTGTTGTCTTCAGTTGTTTTCAGGGATAAATGGATCTACGTGCAGAAAGGGAGCACAAAAGAAGTGAGTGTTTGATCATGATTTTCACGTAAAGATTTTACTTTTTGTTGACTGAAACGGCAGCATTTATTTTCTTAAAATGATTTTAAATTAAATTGCATGTGTGCTTGTGTGTGTGTTCTCACATTCACATACAGCGACACGGATACTGCACGCTTGGTGAAGCGCTCAACCGTCTAGACTTTTCCAGCGCCATTCAGGACTTGAGAAGATTCAACTATGTGGCAAAGGTGAGCAGTGATGATCACACATCTTCAAGAAAAATACCTTTGAAATTGTTGTACCGCGTGTCATAACTCTGTCTCTCGCCCACAGCTTTTCCAGCTAATAGCCAGATCTCAGCTGACATCTTTGAGTGGAGCTGCCCAGAAAAACTATTTTAATATACTAGAGAAAATTGTACGAAAGGGTGAGTGGACCAGCATGATAGCTGTACTCTTTCTTATGTCAGACTTTGTTAGTAGAATCTGTATTTTACAATGTCTCAGTAGGACGCTACTACTCTTCAGTCATGGTAGTCTCACTGCACTGAGAGCCTAACCATAAAACCTGTAGGACCAGTGTGCTCCATCATTATGGGGTTGTGTTTCCTGTGGAGCAGACGACAGATCTAGACCGGCAATTTTCTATATTTTTCTCACAAATCTCATGTGCCGAGCCAAACCAAAAATGATTTATTCTACTTACGGGTATTGTGTGTGTGTGTGTATCCCCGTATGTTCGTTCGCCACAAAGATATTGAACACATTAGTTTGTTTAGAAACGGCTTTGTGTAGTTGAATGTGCAGTGGTGTGCAAATGATGCATTTATGTTTGCATGGTCAGGTTTTGGCCGCTGATGTTTTGTTTGTCATGTGTTTTTGTTTTTGTTCTTTTAAAATGTGGACATTAGTTGTAGAGGACCACTACAACCCGCGGCTTGTCAAGGAGCTGCTGCAGGACCTGAACTCAACACTGCGCAGTCTGACTATTGATGTTGGCAGATGTGTCCTCGTGGGCAACGTCAACATCTGGTTTTGTCGACTGGAGACCATTCTCAAATGGCAGCAGCAGCTCAACAACCTGCAGATCCCCAAGGTAGAAAGTTAATGTTTGTGTGTAGGTTTGCATGTGTGTTTCCTTTATCTTGCTCACTTGTAAGATGTTTTTAAAAAATTATGCGTTCCTATTAAAATTTCTCCTCAGCAAATGTGCAATGGGAAGTCATTCAGCGACTTGCCGTTGCTCATGCATAATAAGATCCTCTACAACCTATCTGATGCCCATGACATCATTAACCTGGGACAGGCCTCGCCTACGCTGCACATCCTCAGTGAGAACAAGACACTGTGGAAGAATCTGTGCCACTTTCACTTTGCAGACACACAGGTGAGAATTTCAAAGAAATTATATTTGAAAAGTATCTGTTAGTCAAGCAGCCAAGGAGTTCACATGGTAACCACTAGAGGGCAGGATTGCCACAGTTTACATACTATCATAGTGATCTCTCTCACACATACACACACACACACACACACACACACATAAATACACTCATCTAAGACTTATTGAGACATTATCCTCAATTATATCTAATTACCCTTTGTTGCAGTTATAATTAGACTCCTGTACCCTGTGTTTTAAAGGGTTGTTAAATGACTTCAAACTGTGTGTTTCTTTCCATCTGTGTGTGGGCGTGCGTGTGTGTTTGTATCCAGTTCTGTAGGAATTTGGTCCTAACCAAAAGTGACAACGTGGACTGGAAGCTGATGTACTTCACCCTGCAGAAGCATTACCCAATGAAGGAGCAGTATGGCGACACCTTGCACTTCTGCAAACACTGTAGCATCCTCTTCTGGAAGGTAAACAAGAGGATGAAACACATCACATTCATGTCATGCAGAAAACACCTCATTACTAAACAGTACTTCGGATTAAGCTGTTTATACATTTCCTATGTACACTGAAGCTAATGTTAATGGAGGTCAGTGTTAAAAGAAGGTTGACAGGATGGGTTTAGCTTTTTCCTTTTATCACCTTTCAGGGCTGTACAACTTAGTGGAAGCTAGAGCAAATGTGTGTGTGTACAATAAATGATACAGTTATACTTTTATCACTGTCTTTTACACTGTATGTGGTTTAAAGTTAGTACCAGAACATGTGGTATTTTCTGGGTCAAAAGAGACAAAACATCCACTATCATTTTGTACACTCAGACAAAGTTTCAGAGACGCTTTGTGTCTCTTACACTGATATCTGTCTCCAGCAGGCTTCAGGCAAGACATGTTATTGAAACTTATTGGAATCCCATCTTTATACGTAAATATTTAGCTTCCTGGAAATAAAGCCTTTCTTCTTTGACTAATTACAGATAAATTTACCGTCAAATCTTGAGGCAATCTTCAGCTTTTCGGTCGATAGACAATCACTGTGATGACTGTAAAATCCAAATCTAAGGATAATAATTTCCAGTGATCCGGTATATTAAAAAAAAAAAAAAAAAAATGGAAACAACTTGCTGTGATGTGTTGTTTTCAAAACAGTCCTGTGATTATTCAAAGAGGAACAAACAAATCACCCATATAAGAACACATTAGCACCACCAATACAATAGATTCTGTGAACTCATGTGCTCATACATACATACATGTAGCAGTAAAATGACTTGTTTGCCCTTACTGACTTACGACCTGTGATTTTTAACCACATGCAAGACAAAACTTTTGAGTTAATAACATCTGGGGAATATATATGTATGAACACAAACTAACAGTGCTTGGATTAAAAATGCAACAATCCCTGTTTTTCTCCCTTTGGATTATTTACGACCCCAAAAAAAAACCTGTTATACTCCTTTGGTTAGGTCCCTATGCTGTTTTAACCTCTGCCCTCTCCCTCTCCTTGCTTGCCTCCGACTCTTCCTGCCTCTCTCACTGGTTCCCCTTCTCCCTGATTCTTTAAGGATCGCCACCTGGCGTTGTTATTCAAGGTACCTTCTATCCCATCGTGCCTTTCTGTTGCTGTTATTTCCCAGTTTCTGTTATGTTTCCCCAGTGATCCGATTTTTATCTTGTGCTTTGTGTTGAGCTTTATCTCGGATGGATCATGTTTTGCTTGAGGAGTGTTTAGTAAACAGCGGCACTCTTTCCACTGACTTTGTAAAGCCTCTAACATTCGCGTTCTTAGATCACCTTCTTTTTTTTTTGTTGGATCATAACATCCTCTGAATATATAAATTTCATGCGTCTGAAAGAAAACTGCCAATCCTTTGTGAAGGTACTTTCGTATACTATTTGGTCATTTAGTCTAATGTTACTGTTACTGTTATATATATATTGTTATTTTGAGAAATGTAATTTTATGTTTTTGCTCGTTGACTGTCTTCCAGGACTGTGGCCACCCGTGCACAGCCAACAATCCAGACAGCTGCCTCGTGCCCATCTCTCCGCAGCACTTTATCGACCTCTTCAGATTTTAAACCCTCCACGTTGTTCATCAAGAGAAGCGTCTGTTTGCCCTCAATCCCACATTAAGAGTGTGTACGAGACCTTGATGTCTTTTACCCACGTATAAAGGGCTTTAACTGAAAAAAACAACTTCTTTTCCTTATGCACAAATGTTTCCATAAGACATAGGAAAGGATACATGTGTATGTTTATTGATTTTGAGAATGTTGCTGATGGGTAAAATACAAAAGGAACTTTTATGTTTTTCTCCTTTCCGCACAAATTTTGGCTTCTTATTTTTTTCTGTACAAAAATAATATGTAAATGTTATATTAATTTATATGTAAAAGGGGTAGTGTGTTTATGGTAGGTAAGTGATGAAAATACACTTACCTATGTATTTTTAAAGAAAGTGACCATTTACAGATTGTCAGAATAAACTGTTCAATGTGTTTAATGTTTATTTAACAGGTCTAAAGTATTCTGCTTTCTGGTCCGTTTTGTTATGGTGGTATTTTTCTGCAATAACTGAATGCATGTCATGTTTGAGTCTGTGTTTACAATCTGTATGTTGTCCTTTGTGAATACTTGCTGTGCTCTGTGTACATTGAACACATTGACACCAAAAGAAAAAAAATGTAAATCTCGATTAGAAATTTACAATCCACTTTTGTCAAAACTGTCAAGCGACAGACATGAAATGAAAAAAAACATTATTTATCGGGGACGGGGATGAGTTTTGTATCCGTTCTCCAACTTTTGTAATATTGCTTTATCCTTAAAATACTTTTGATGGTACTATCATGACTTTTACGGAACAAGAACCAGTTATATAATAATTAAATATTTCCAAAAATCTTTTTGTTTGTTTTTTTTTTATACGGGATCTTTAGAAATTATTGTGCTTATTGTAGACCTTGAAGAATAGTTTGCAGACCTTAGATTTTGATTTTATAATCATCATAGTTATTGTCTATCCACGTAAAAATTGTTAATTCTTTGCTACCAAACACACATGCCAATGAGATAAATTAGATGAATTAACAAGATATGAAACGTCACATATTTGTAAAGAAACTGGAAATTGTGGAAAAAGATCAAGACAATGGTGGCAAAGTGTTATTTTACAGAATTTATCTAAATGCTTTCTGATGAAACACTTGAGTAGCTCCTTTCTGTTCTGGCTATTGTATCAGTGAAAACCATCAGTGTGTTGAAAGCAGTCTGGTAAATCAAGACTTTGTATTTACTCCAGATTGCAATGTGTTGAAAAAAGTAAAGCCAGACTGTCAGACTAAGTCTTTATTCTGCTTGTGAAAATGTGACCCAGCCTGTTAAGAGAATAAATACAGGATACAGACATCCTTGGCAGCAGACCTGTATCTGTGTACACACTTGGCTGTGGTGAAGCAGACATAAGTATCAAAGAAATCCAGCAAACAGATAAAAACACAGAAAAGACAAGAAGAGAGTAGCTAAGACCAGTAGCAATCATTTTTTTAACATTTTGACGTTCACCTAAAAAGAAATTTATTTTTTTTCTTCATTTTCAATCCTACACATATGCAAACACGGCATTATAGAACTGAACAGCTTTTAATGAATCAAGTTGAATCACACACACAAATGGCAACTATGGTTTGTATTAGTATATGCAGCAGAGATGCATGCCGGATTGACCCACATGCATCTGTATGGACATTGTGATGAGTACTGCACGTTTGTGGTCAGGGGATGATTCAGTCTAGTTCACATTAAACACAACGTCATTCTGTTGATACAAGGCACTTCACAGGTGCATGGTGAGAGACAGTTAGAGAAAGTATACAACGTTTGACTTTCATCTTTTCATCAGCAAAACTATAAATATCATTCAGCATAAGATTAAAATATGCACCAATCAATGATGCTGAGTGGGTTGCCTTGATTATTGTAACCACACAAGTGTTCATGATTGTTTATTACACCCAGATACTCCAGGTACAACAGCAGTACTTCAGACACCTTCTCAAGTCTCCTCTGTTATGCTGGCAGAGATTCACTATAACAAATGAGCATGCATGTTCGCCCTCAAACACACACGCACGCACACACACACACACACACACACACACACACACACACACACAATGTATACACTCCGGTATTTCAGATCCCAGACATATTTTGCAAATTTCATGTTCATTTCGAGTTTTAAGCCCATTATCAATGTTTAAGTTACGGTTTCAGACTCACATTCTTTGTGCAGAAGTTTTTGCATGATAAAGTCTTCAGTAGCAGGTAGCAGATTTGCATATATCAACAGTCACAAATACATTTCACACACCTCTTGGCAATATAAAACATCTTAATGCCAAACAAGTGGATATGATAGTTGGTACAGTAGTGTAAGGCTTTCATTTGTTATAATATACAATTTATGTCAATGATTCGAACTGGCAGCCTATAAAGCCCAAAGAAAAAAACTGACATATATTGTCTTTTCAAAGCTGAAATTATATGGACAAACTTTTTGTGTTACGTTCTACACTACAGCATCTTTGAATACCAGTGGACATTAACACTGGTTTTGCCCAGAACTAGGCTACAGAAACAAGTAGATATTTGGTTCAGGTTTTCATCCTCTTTATTTGTGGTACACAGGTGAGGAGGGAGGTGTATCAAAGATAAAAATGACTACTATTTAAACCCCTCCCATGCGCTCTCTGACACAATCCCTCTGCTCATCCTACTGATGCCGGCCAGTTTGACTTTGGCGCGGGCTGTCCACCTGACGGCAGCCGTGGAATCCGACAGATTAGCATAACGGGAGGAGTCCTCCTCCAGACCTTGGCCTGCCCAGGAGGCCAATTCCAACGGGAGGCCTAAAGATTCAGGGAACGACACCGGCGAGTCTCCTTTCTGGCTCTTGTCCTCTAGAACTTCGTCGGTCACAGTCTCATTTAAGTTGTCAAGGTGAGGTGGCTCCCAGCCCTCCATCTTCTCCAGTTTTTTGGTGGGTGAGATTTGCCTCATTGTCATGGTAACACTTTCCCAGAAACAGTGGCCTTTCTCTGGCTTGTCCTTCTTTTCTTTCTCCTTCTCCTTCTCATCGTCTTTGATTTTCTTGTGGGACCTTTAAAGAAACACAAAAAAGAAGATGAGAGGTAAAAACTTACAAAGTTACTGTTACACAAAATTTTACACATAAATTACTGGAGTCTAAGACTCACATCCTAACTATAAATAGGGCATTGGCTGAGTGGGGAAGGGGTGTGTATCAGACATCTTAACACACAGTGCAACTTTCCCCATACAGTGAGCCATTATATAGGAATTCCCGGTTGTTTGTGACAGAATGGTGATTAATGTAGGTTTTCCTCTTCATACATGTTCTACTTCCTCAAGGGGTCTGCTAGCAAATGAACCCTTACATATAAACAAATACAAGTAGTTGGACGTGACTCCATTATTTCTTGTCAAGTTTGTAAATATTTGCTGCACACACTTAACCAGTAATGGCTACTGAGTATATCTTCATTAACATGATGTGGATCGGCTCTGTCAAGCTCTATATTTGACACAAAGACATGAGAGTGGTATTGAGCTTCTTTGCACAAAAAAAGCCAATATGCATATTTCTCAAAATGTTGAACTATTCCTGTAAATATGTTAAGAATTATACATTCATATTAAAGAGATTTTGTGATGATAAAGATAGACTGCGGTGCAGCTGGAAAGCAATCATCTATGGCTGAGTTACTGGGCGTGTAACTCACCCTCTGCGGTCAGCCAGCTTGACTCCGGTCAACAAGAAGTGCTCATCATCTTTGGAGGAGAACATCTTCTTCTCCCTCCTGTCTTTCTTGGACATGATCTTTTTCACCTTGGCCTCCTGACAGAAACCAGCAGACAAGATTTTGGATTTTGAATTGCAGTGCTGAAATGAATAACCTCATCTGTTGCATGTTAGCTTTTTTATCTCTGATGTCTATTTATGAGTGATTAATGCTCCCTGAAGAGAGTGATTTCACAAAATCAACTTTATGGGAAAAGCAGCCATATGGTCAGATTGATGAACGTGCATTATTTTTTTTTTTTTTAAATCTATTATGGGCTGCACTGACTTTGAGCTCCCAAACCAAATAGTCATCTTCATCATTCATCCAGTTATCTTTTTAATGAATTTGTTTGAAACTTGTTCACTTTTCTGTCTAGAGTTAGATGTATGTTTTTATGGCACATTGCTTGTTAGCAACTTGTTATCGTAGCTTAGCATAAGGACTGGCAGCGGAGGGAAACAGCTAGCCTGGCTCTGTCCAGTGGTAACAAAAACAGTCTATAAGCACCTCTAAAGCTCAATAATTAGCCCTTAAAACTAATTAACCAATTTGTTTCATCTGTAGCATAAAAAAACTGCATAAACCGAAGCATCAAAATGACAAGGTGTGGTTTTAAGAGGAACTACTTCTTGGCTGAAGTTACTGCTGGTAGGCAAATCTTGTTACACACAGATTTAGGCTAGCTTTTTCACCCTGTTTAAAGTTGTGTTTTTGTGCTAAGCTTGTTAGCTGCTGGTGGTACGTTTATATTTAGCATGCAGACATGTTGCATCAATCTTCATATCTATCTCTCTGCAAAAAAAAAAAAAGTCTGCTGCTGATCAAAAACGTTATAAATTCAGGTTCAGCGTTATAGAGATGAGAGAAAGAGCTTGAGCGGTACTGACTTGGCAGTAATGTATGCCACATTCCAGTGGAAGACCATCCACTCCCTCTGAACCCCCCCGGACTCCCCCGGACCAGCAGAATTCCTTCCTGCCCTCGCAGCTTTCAACCGAGCACAGATACGGCCCTCCTCGGTGATTACGGAACAGACTTTTGGCTCCGTTCCTCTCCATGCCTGGGAAGAATTCCCAATGTCAACTGTCAAGGTCATAACGTTTACTCCTACTCGCATCTGTTCCTTCCCTATGCTTTGCCTTTGTTTTTTTTCAATATCCACAAATTCTTTTTGATGATGCTTGCAACCCCTTTCAGAGTACCTCTTTCTGTGTGTTGTGTTTCTATATTTTACCTATGAAGGAGTCGTGCTGTGCTGTGTGACATACAGTACGTTTAATCTCTCATCTGTTTTATTCTCCATGTTCAAGGCCAGAGGATGTGACAGCGGCTACAAACAAAAACAAACAACTAGCTGGACATGAAAGCAGTCACATCTCAAATCAAACAGGAACATGTACAACAAGATCTGTTACGGTACTCAGACTGAGATCAAGCTTGAGAATGTCAGTTTAGATAACATGAACTTTCACAGAACAGTTTGTCCTATATATCACAGGCATCACAAGCTCTGTTGCTATCGAACACACGCGGGAATACTCATGATCCCACACATGAGCTCTTCCCGTATTCCAAGCTATGTGACATGTGATGGATTTCTAATGTAAACATTTTACTTAGCCTGACTTTGGCGTCTATAGAGGCAGGCACTGTTGCTGATAATGAAAAACCAATGTTCTGCTCTTTGACCTCTCATCATCACTAACATTCCAGGGGGCAAGACCGCTGCCAGTTTTCTGGGAGTTTATTATCCATCAGAAATATTTACAAAATGCCATTTCAACACCATGTCTCTATTGTTACTCTCTTTTTCTGCCTCTCTCATCTCTCCCCGCTACTTCTTCTTCTTGTTTGCTCTGTGCCGTCAAGTGTAAATCGTGGATCAGATTCGCTGTAGTTCGAGCTCTGTGGAAAAGAAACCAGAGATGCCAAAAGAGATTGAGAGTATGTGTGTGCATGTAGCTAAATTCCTGCTTTATATGTGCATGCACGCATGTGTGCACGTACAGAGGCCTGCTTATTCACTATTCTCTTCAGCATTAACCTCCAGCCGTCTAGATCCAAAGCAGCTCAGTGCCCAGTAATCTCTCCGGGCCAAGAAGTAGGTAAACTAAGCAGCTCACGGAGCTCGCTGTGTGGGAGCGCCACAGCTTCACCTACAGCTCCACGTCTGGCAGAACAATAGAGCTCTTATCGGACCAAATTTTCCATCCATACCTCGGGGATTAAATAGGCATTTAATTTTAGAAATATTGTATGAACTACACATCTCAGACATAATAATTTTCATAATAAGAGAGCAACTACATCATTACTTAGTAAGTATGGGTGGCTCTGCATGCGTTACCTGTTTCTCTCTACTATATGCTATCTCATACGTGGCAGTAAAGTGGATTTTAGACTGTTGGTCGGACAAAAAAGCAATTTGAAGACATCAGCTTGGGCTTTGGGGATTTGTTATGAGCATTTTACATTAATTGATAATCAACTTATCTGGCAATCAATTGGCTGTTCTACTAATGAACAAATGGATTAATTGACTTATTGTTTCAGCACCAACTTGTATACAGCAGAATCTCCATTAAACAGATAAAATAAGAAATCCACTGTTTACAAATTGACAGTCACCATGCCAAGATTTGTCACTGTCATGGAGTGGACACACATAGTAGCACACAGCACAATATCTGAATGCAGAATTATGAATGTTTTGCTTATTTCATTAGAGAGGAATGGATATACACTCTCTCTATCAGCCTACTTTGTGTGTCCTAATATGAGCATAAAACAACAGACGCTGGAAGAATTGTAGCCTTCCACGGTGTCAGAGCAGTCTACGGCTATTTTCAGCCTTGTTTTTCTTCCACAGTGATTGTTCGCTTCCAAATAGCCCAGCTTCTCAAAAGAATGCTGCGTTTCCTTCCCTTCTCCAACACAACCACCCCTATCCTCATAAACAGGACAGGTCATGAAATATGTCCTGTGAACTAAGTCACCTACAGTAGATATACATACAAAAGACAGCAAGCCAGAGTACAAAGACAATACACTGTGTGTGTGTCTGTGTGTGTGTGTGTGGTTTGTCCTGCACAGCTTTACACGTTCAGAAGAGTTCAGACATGACCGCACCTTTGAGTAAAGACTTGTTGTCAGCACAGATCAGGAGATATATACATACATATCTCTCATGAACAAAGACACATCACTTAGTCTCATTCACACACACATTGTAGGACTGTGCACAGCTGATAGATAGAGATAGAGTCGCTCGTTCTCTCCACTTTGGGTCTTTATAATACAAACCTTTTGCCAATCAGGACAAAATTTACTAAGCGTTAAATTGTTCATACATTAATCCATCACTAAGTTTCTGTGTAAAGTCCTTTCAAAGTTATTAGCATTTACTAGCTAGTAGTTTACTAAATGCACCACGAATAACATGAAAAATTCATGCTAGTAAAGACTTAATGTGTAATGTGGAAATTGGTTTCTAGGAAATGTGCATGTAGTACAATCAGCAATGTCAACACGGTAACATAGAAGTCAAACATAAGAGTTTTAGGAAGCAAAACAATACACTTAACTTGACTTTGTTTTACCTATATATATGTGTACATGGAGAAATATGTCTGTTTAAGTGTTTTTGTAGTCATTAGAATGAGCTGGAAACAACCAGATCAGACAGGTTGTAAAAGCAGGTCTACAGTTTAGCTAGATGACTGTATCTAAACCACTTCATTTGGAGCTAAAACTAAAAGTGAGCCAACCTGAAGTGTCGGTAATAATCCCTCATTGCACAGGAAAACTGTAGATACAACCAGGGAAAGTACACTACACAAAGCTGAACCAGGAAATCACTCTGTAAACTATGATTTTTTTGGACTATGATTGTTTACAACATACTTTTACCATTTGCTTTCCTTTTCCCCCCTCTGGCTAACCTGGGGGTTTGTTTAAAACCTGTCTGACGGTCAATGTTTCTTGTATTGCTGGACTTTAAACAATATTGTTGTATCCCCAGATCTCAGCAAAGACAGTTTTACAGTGATAAGGTTGAGGATAAGACCGGGAATGATAACTGAAGGCTGGTGTGTTTACAGATAAACACTGCGGCCTATAGATTAGGGATGCTGAGGTCATTGTAAGGATATGAGTGCTGTTGGTCACATATATCGACTCTCTTAGGGTTACACAACCACGAGTGTGATGACATAAGTCTGATGTTATGAGCGTCTGCATGTGTGTGTGTACTATCAAATGTGTGAGAAGATAAGAGCATGTTAGGACTACAGGGTAACTGTCAGAGGTAAACCTGTGTTAATTTGGTATAAGTTGGGAGGCAGATAGTGCGTCTGTGTTACATCCAAATAGTTGTGAAGTTGTGCTGTTTACCTTGGATACCGCTGTGACGGCTTCCTCCTCCTCTTCCTCTCCTTCTATGTCTTTGTCCTAAGACACACACACACACACACACACACGTAAACCAGCGGTGAGTTAACACAAATAGCACACACAACCCCCCCAACACAAACACGCATCGTCCACAGTTTGCAGCAGGGATACTGTGTGTGTGTGTGTGTGTGTGACGGGTGCTTTTTGTAGAGCTGTAACATAAACACACTGTGTTTGGAGGGTGAGATGGAGGGATGGATGGAGGAAGAAGGGGGGAAGCCACTGAATTCAGAGGGTACATTTAAACAAAAGACAAAGAAAACAACTCCATGACCTATTGCTTTAACAGTGTACATAACACCATTTGGGTATATAACACAAAGCTATTTTGGTACCATTGTGCTTCAGGCTTTTTTTCCCCAATTTTCAGTATATCCTTTGTTTAATATTTATGTTGAGGAATTTTGTAACTTTGCTTTGATAAGAGCTGTACATCTAATGATAATGACAGCCATACATATGATGCCATAACAATAAACTACATTCATTCAGTAATGCTTTTAACCGTAGAAATACGGTTTTGACTGATGTCATGTCACAGACCTGCAATTTGCCTTTGAAGACTTAGATTTTGACAGTTGCCCTAAAAGACTTTAAAAAAAAAAGATAAATCGTATAAAAGAGGGCAGCAAGAAGTCATCAGACATGCAGCTGAGCCTGAGATTACTGGAGCGGAGCCCGAATTCCTGTAAAATGATCAAAGCTGTAAGAACGTCTAACATCTAACAACTACATGAGAGGGACAGAGAAATGGTGGTTGGACATGTCTAAGCAAAGTCTGCTGGGTCTCTGCCACCTGAGTGGATCAAACACTCACATATACAGATTGGTGACTACTGTTTGAGCGTAAAAAAGCATTAACAACCTGGAACAGAGGGTGAGAGCGAGTGGGGGCGAAGGGGGAGAGAGAGTAGTGTTTGGTAAAAAAAAGAAAAAAAAAAGCTCCTAACAACAGAAAGCAAGAGTTCTGCTTTCACACCACAGGGTGCTGTTTTTTTCTCTTTCTGTGTGTGTGTGTGTGTGTGTAAATTTTAGCACAGTGTTGTCTTTAGAAAAGCCAGATTACTAGGCAATAAAGACGCACAGTGAATTTCAATACTAAAGCACCAACAGAAGTTTCAAAAAGCCCCCACACATAAACAGTACTCCAGACCTAGGGCCTCATAAAGTGTTTCTGCCTGCAGTAATAGCATATTGTAGCCCATCTTTTAAACATATTTAATTAGCGTGTGGTGTTACCTACTGTATTTGTAGCGGTTTGTTAATAAATTAAACCAGATACAACTACGCTGTATAACTGTATTTTCAGAGGGAAGTAGCTAAAACTGGCTTGAAAAGTCACTAGATGATATCACACACTAATTTGTATATCTGTGACTAGCTTTGGCTAGAGCCGAGCTATTTCTCCCCCGTTTCCAGTCTTTATGCTAAGCTAAGCTAACCATATCTTAACACAAACCCTATTTTTTTGGCATGAAGCCTTGTGATGGTTTGGTTATAACTTTTTGAGACAAAACTAATGATTTATATAGAAAGGTCGTCTGAAGTTTTTGTTCTAACCTAATCTGTCCTCTCATGATCCTGCTTCAAAAACAGTGGAGTGGTTCTATTGAAGTATTCAGGTGTATCATCGCTTTAAAAACCAGGCAGACACACTTACAGCCTGTTGAACTTCAATAGAGGGTGAGCAGTGAGAAAGCAAAACTGCGGCATCTGGGCCTGTAGTTGCCCTAAAGCACTGCAGAGGAAGGACGGGAAAGATATTGACTTCAAATCCTGTATACTCTCTCCTCCTCTCCTTTTCTCTCCCTCTTTTCTCCTGTGTGGATGAATTATCCCTTTCTATGTGTCTGTCTCTACCTGTCTGCCTGCTGCTCTGTGCCTCTCTGTCTATAAGGGTAAAGCTGATGTATAGTTTCACTTTTCTGTCATAAAACACAAACAGAAATAATAGTGAGTAGATAAAATAGATAAGAAAAAGACAGCTTGATTATGTGCCTACAACGTTACTTCAAGACTCAGACAAAGTAGCAGTCGTGGCCTACAGGTTAGAGAAGAAAATTTGTGATAAGGCTGTCGGTCAGATACCTGATCCACCAAAATGAATGCATGTGGGGAAATTGGAAGAGGTGGTCTTGAGGTGCCCTTGAGCACTGCTTTGAATCCCTGACTGCTGTAGCGCAGCTGCACAGTAACCAACAGATCAGACTGTGGTTGCTCTGGGCTGTTTCCAGGTGTGAACGTTTGTGAAAGCAAGGCTTTCTTTTTCAGGAGAGACAGTGAAACGTGCTTGAATAAATAAAGGTTAAAACCTAAGAATCCGTTACAGTTTAATACTGTAACAGCCACTGACTCGTCTCCACAAAATGTTATAAGTTTGACAAGGACAGTCTTTATTGCAAGGTCATTGTGTTAAGGGTTTTTTTTATTTTATTTTGTCCACTTTGTCCACCTAGAAAAGACAAAGATAGGGCTAACCCCGAGGTTATGCAATGTTTTATGTTTTTCTTGCCTTGTAGCAGATGTCTGCTCAACTGAACCTGGTGTGACTTGTTTACTTGTTTTGTTTACTGTATTCTTTTCTAAGAAGAAGGAAGCTTTCATATTAATGGGCCTGTGCATGAAAGTGCATAAAAAAGTTCGAGCATCTCAAGCCCCTCAAAAATGAAATGCAATTGCTAGGACAAAAATGATCTATAACACACTACAGTACAGTTTTAAAAATATAAGGAAGTTGGCACACATATTAGAAAAGGCAAAAATTCATAGTCATAGTCAGCCTTATGTGACAAACATCATCTGATTTTTACATGATGGATAATTATTGTTGTCACTGTAATTTCTAAGTAGTGAAATCTCCTTATTTCTAAAGACTTCCTAAAGTGACTTTAAGTCATGGAACCAGACTTTCCCCTTAAATTTCCCCTTAAGTGTAGCTTTAGTTAAGTAAATATTTCTTCAATTGAGCCTAATATGTTTGATTATCTTTGGATATTATTACATTTTAAAAAGAGGCTAAGTGGAGGTATTTCTGTAATTTAACTGTGGCTAGTTAATTCTTTCTCATTAAGTAGATGAGACAGTGTAGCTGCTTTGGTTTGAATAAAAGTGTCCAGACTTTGCTTTCATTACTTTTATTCTAGCTTCATTCTGTATCACTGCTGCTTCTTCACTGCGTTTATGACATTTTATGATACAACCCCTGACCCCTGGATGTACTTTATTGCCATGGCGACTCGGGGAGACCTCCCTGATGACTTTCCCAGGAGTCTGGAGTAAAATTCACTGGTCTGATCTCTGATCAGTTCTTAGAGGCCAAGTAGTCCTGGTGACCACTGGGAACAGAGTCACAAACTGAACTCAGATCAGCTCTTCTGAAGTAAAGACCACATGCGTCGGTTCCCAGGAGTTAAGAACCCAGCAATAAACCCAGCTGAGGGTCACAGATCTCAACATTATCACAACAACAGATGAAAAATGCTGGGAAATGGTGTTGGTTGAGCTTCCCAATTGCCCACATCATGACACATTTATACGTCCAGTGCTGCTGTGTGGCAGTACACTGATGGAGTTACAAGGAGTGAATAAAAACAAAAACGTATTGTCATAAATTCAAAATATTCTACAGTAAACATTTTACTTTTTCTTCCCCATCACTGAACTAATCAAACTATCATATTTGTTTAACTTCTCTAAACCGGATAAACTGGATTTGACATGCTAAACTATAGTTTTGAGAAATCTAGTTAATTAACAAATTTCCGTGTTAATATATCTATTTGAAAGGTGTATTCATTGCACAGTCTTAGATGTTTAGATTATAAATATAATAAATTGATTTAAAAAAATATAGATACACAAACAAACAGATTCAGCAGGTAGCAAATTAATTTGACTCCACTATCACTTTCACCTCAGTAGGGTAAAGATACTGTTACTCTCCTTGATACTGAGTTTTAGTTGGTATGTCTGTCCAAAATAACGGGGTTTAAACATCTCAACAACCTTTAAACTAGAAATTTAGGATCTGGTTAGTGGAGCGTCAGCACCTCAAACTCTATTTGAATTCTATCAGTAACCTGATCCATGTCTGTCAGGTTAAAAACAAAAGTTCAAGAAATAAACATGTTAATTTGCTTCTCTTTTTTTTAACACAGCCAGGACTGCTACATGCCTTTTGACTTGAGTGTGTGCGTGTATCTTTGTGTATCTTATTATGGATTCTCCCCTATGCCCCCTGCAACACCTTGACAGAGTCCAGCTGCTTTCGAGTGCTGATATGGAGCCTTTTCAGACCTCACACACTGCTGCTCACCTGATTTGAGTTTGTGCATAGGAGTCTGTGAGAGTCTATTGTTTCAGCTGACATAAAAGATCGATTCAAATGAGTCATTGAAAACAAACAAAAACAAAAAAAACTGTATAAACACAACACAGATAATCAGTTGTTCCCTCTTAACAAATAAGTCCCGTCTGTCGATGACAAACTCTGACCTTTATGGTTATAATGATGCTAAGTGATTAACAGTTGACACAATTTCTTGCTGTGCTTTAAAAATCACTATTATATGTCTCTTTAAATCTATGATATCACATATTATATAAAACAATCTTTCATGAGGAACACAGACTACACTCGTCTATATCAGACTATTCATGTGTTTTACAGTTTCCATCTAAATGTGTTTCATTATTCTTCTTGTATGATCTTTTCTTTGAACTTTCAGCATCGTCTCTCATACCACCTGAGTGTGAGCACAGTACACAGTGCCTTCCTCATCTTCCTCCCTCTGCTTCAATACAATGTGAAGCAAACTCAATGAGATCTATCTGGTCACTTTTAGAAGAAACTAGAGCACTTCAGTAGCAAATTGTCATAAACATTAAGATTAATTGTAAAGAACCGGTTCTGTGCCCCATTTATGATAACATGTCTGTTTTAACCCACTAATATAAGCCTTTAAAAAGAAGTGGTAAAACAGTCATATGAAGGTTTCTGACTAAACTTTGCTGATCAGCCTCGTGTTTAGCCTCCTTCTGATACACTGACACTTGTTTCTAGAAAAAAAAACCATTGACTCTGTAACAGATGTAATAATGACTCGTTATCTTTGTGCCAGTTTTTAAAACGCCACACATTGCTGTCATTGTTTGGACTGAATACAGTTGTTTGCGTTTCCTTTTTTTTCATCCGTCTCATTACCTTGTAGGAGTGATGATAGTGCCAGGACATATCGTCTTCCTCTGACGCATAATCCACCAGCACTTTACTCTTACTTTTCTTAAACATAACTCCACCTGTCGCTCGAACAAGCCGTCCAGGAAGTTGTCAACTTCGCCCGAAATAATCTCAAGTCGTCCCTGAGCAGTTTGGTCCGTCTTCTCCAAGCCAAGCGTCTTCTGCTGTTTTGGTAATTTCTGTAGGAGCGAGTCCAGGTTTTCTCTCAAACAGTTTATTCATTCATAAAGGTGCCAGGAGCTGAACGGCTCGTTTTTTTTTTTGTCTTTTGTTTTAATGACGCTTACTTTTCGTTTCGTAACTGTAACTGGCGTGTGTTTGGTGCGTTTTTACGCAGGCTCGACCACCTGGACCTGAAACTCCTCCCATCCCGGTTCCTTAAAGTTGTCATGGCAGGAGGAGGAAGGGGTCATACGTCTCATCTATGGCCAATACAAACACAGAGCTAAGCATTCATGCAATAATACTATAACATTTACACATTTTTAATGAACAGGAGACTGTAAAAAAAAAAAAACACAGAAAAGGATATTTGGAAACAATTAAGGACTTTAAATTTACATCAATCTGCATATTAAACTGTATATTTAAACCAGTTCAGTGGTGCAAATACCTAAATACCCAGTAAGTAAAAAATAAAAAATAAAAAAAGATCTTATACTAACCCTTAAGTTTTATTTCAAGCTAAATAAATATGAATTTGCATATAACTGTTTAGCATTTTAGGGTTTGCGGTGATGTATTAACTAAACAGGAAGAAAACTCTCTCTCTCTCTCCTACTCTCTATCTCTCTCTCTCTCTCAGACCTCTGACGCCAGAAGAAACAAATGACACATTATGCTGGTGGGCTGACCTCTTAAAATAGCTGCAGTTTAGCTCTGGTTAAGACCACTCACCTGATTCAAAGGTCTTTAATGTCCACATTATACAGTAAGTTAGGCTGCAATGTGGATTGTTTGAATAACTCGAAGAGTAAAAAATAAGCCATAAGACGAACAATCTTTTTCTGAAGTGTGTCCAGAAAAGTAGATGTGTTTTGTTTTGTTTTAGACAGTTGTGTTTTTAGCTACACAAGGTCTTACGTAATGTTGCTTTCAGGATATAATCAAAATCTAACAGTGTAGTAATTCTACTACAGCAACTCCAATCAACAGCAATACTGCAGCAATCCCCGTAGTTTCAAGATATGCTGTATCTTTGTGTGTCTACATGTATTTGTGTGTGTGTGTGTGTGTGTGTGTGTAAACAACACTGTCCTCGTTTCAGCTTGCTCTTAATTAATTGCTTTTTATATGGTTCGGTGTCAGCTCTTCATTAGTGCCAGCTGACACAAGCCATGACTGGCTGTCAGGACATGTCCCTCGTGCGTCAATAGACAGGTCAGTGACCTTTGACACTGAAGGTCATCACTGGGTCAACTGTCCGTTTGAGACCATTTTTTTTGGACATGCACTCCCTCAGTATCTCTTGAGTGGTTATTTACAGTGTAGGTGGCCCTGGCAGCTAACAGGCACGTCTCTAATCAAGAGGATTTATTGATCGATCTATTTGCATACGACCATTTTTTATCTCCATAGAGGACACACTGACACTGACATCTTCTTTTTCATAATGTATGATGATGATGAACTATCCCCTAGAGACTGTACCATATACAGTAGATACCTTATAGCTTGCCTAAAAATTCATGTTTAGGCCTAAACACTTTTACCAATTACTTAAGCACTATTTTACTATTTCTTATCTTTGCTCTCATTATTTTGGCATGCATTTCTTATGTAAACAATGATCAAGGTATGAATTTTACTGACTAAATTAGGTAAAATGTAGTTGTTCTAAGACTATTAGTATACTTTAACAACAAGGCTGGAATACCAACCAGGCAAAGCAGGCAGCTGCCCCGAACCTCCAGACCCATAGGAGCCCCTAACGACCCTGAGGTTCAAATTAGGTTATTACTTTTAAACCTGTCCAATACCGTATCGTCCATGTATCCAGCATGTATGCATGTGTGTTGCTAAGAAGCATACAAGTGACCATTACGTCACCTGTTGTGATCATTTGACACAGCAGGTCAGGTCTGACGGGGTCGAAGAATCATGGTGGGATACAGCTGGGATTGTCCGACCTAGTTCAAACTAGTCTCACACGATCACAGATGTACTGTACAGTTTGAACTGTGAATGGCCTGAACAATGTCTAGGACAGCTTCAGACCTGTCCAATGTGCTTAAGTACTTAACCGCTTAATTCTGCTTCACTGTGCTGTTAGGACACACATGTATGTCACAGAACATGACGGGTTTTTTTTAATGACATAACAGCATTTAAAGGATAAGTAATTCAGTTTCTCGTTTTGTGATTGTTGACAACTGTTGTGTTATTGTTGTCCGTATTACTAATCAAAACAATGCATGAGTGATTTGGGAATGACAATAATTTGTAATCTATCTGTTATCACATCACTTTTGTGAAACAGGCCCAGGGTCACATAATTGTGTATACTGCGGTTTGTACATTTATTTCATCAAGATTTTTAATAACAAATGATTGAAAATCTGGTGTTTTCTTCACACAGCATTTAAGCCTGTAGTACTGACACAGACACGGAAAGAGTCAGCTGAGATTAACCATGACTCAACAACTATTTGATGGGATTCACAGGTCACGGTGTTCTCCTGCACAAACCCACAGGGCCACAACAAAACGTGTTAGCCAAGAACAAAGATTAAAGTTTTTTATACTCAGAGGCCAACACTCAAAGATGTTCCTTAGAGAGCAGCTTTGATGAGCAGTTGGTATCTGGACAGTGACTTAATATTGGAATATATTATTTAAATTACTAAATCCTAAGTATATTTGCTCATTTAAGACTTCTTAGAACATATATCTGTGTAGTATTTTAAATTTCCACAGAATCCACAAAGTTTACAATTTGATCAAAGGTGAGGCCCGAAATGAGAAACAAAAACAAATCTGATAGGAAATCATGAGGTAAATCATTAGTGGGAGAAAGCTTGTTTCAACAAGATACATACTACTGCCATTATAGTTTGAGTTTAAACCTTTAAATTGTTGCACTATGTACAATTTAAATCACTTATTATGAACACTAAACAGTTTATCCTGTTCAAACTGACAGCCAACAAAAAGTTAAGTCATTAAACGCTGCTTCCTGTCATGGAGGCAGATAGATGAAAGCAGAATGTGAATCTAAAAGTCTTTGCCAGAATAATGTCAAAGGTCAGAGACAGAAGTGATGGAGGAAAAGTAAAACATTTAAGAATCACGTTGGGGGATCTGAAAGCTGTAGAGCAGGTAGTTTAAGGGTTGGACAGCTGTGATTTTGAAGTGCTGAGTCATTCTTTTACAGCTTGAGCACCGGAACAGGAGGAAAACACATGTGCTTTCATAGTTGGATTTGTAAATATATAATGTGTGCACGGGACATCTTTTGTACATTTCTTCCATCTATTTACGACAAGGTACATTTCAGTCACACCTCATCAATCCTGCAAAGCAAACCTAAAATAGAACGGATGTGTCTTAGCATACACACCTCCTTCTTAGTGTTAGTAACAAGCTGCCAGGTAACATCAAGCATCCACACAGCTGCTAGATCACCTGCCAGTCTTTAAGTTAGCTCAGGACACGATTTATAGCTAATGACCTATAAGCAGTAGCTAATATTATTGGTCAATATTAAATGTTCATATTTCTGCTAATATGAGTGTTTGTTGTGTGCATGTGTGTGACAGCATATACTCATCTTAATATAGAAGGGACTGAAAAAAATAATTATCCCTTGTACATGAGTCATGTTTTAATGAGTTCTAGGTAGAGAACAAGGATAAGCTCTTCCGCCGTTTAAGAGGGGGCATTTAAAGTGAGCAATGTGCTGCGTCACTAAGGACATACACACACACACACATGCAAGCAACCACACAAACCCAACACACCAATCCAGCAGTCTAAAAAAAAAGGAGCTTGTGTGCACAACTGTGTTTATGAGAAAACAAGAGAAATGTTGCCATGTCTATATGTCCTTGTCTTTGTAGAATAAAGGAAGAAGTCTTAACTAAGATTAAAAATAAAATTTACAAGAGCTCGGGTTAATACAACAATCATATATTAACGAAAAGTAGACACACAATTCCATAATTCGTGCCTGTTGAAATTGGAGTATAATAAAATGCTAAACATTTGCTGATTGCAGCTCCTCAAGCATAAGGACTTGAACTGTTTACGTGTCATACGTGATAGAAAACATAATATTTTTTGTTTTTTTGAACTGATGGCCCAACTAAGTAATACACTTGAAGACATTGCCTTGAGCTCTAAGAATTTATAATGAGTTTTTAAATTATTTTTACATGAATAGAATAAATACTTGGCAAATTAAAGAATAATTAAAAAAAATAACCTTGAGTTACAGCCTCAGACAGAATGGCCCCCTTTACATAATCCCCTGGGAGAATATCTATCTGTTGGAGGTCAGAGGTCAGGATCTGGAACAAAAAAGCACCACCCTGGAGCTAATCAGGCTTCAGTGTCTTGCACAATGATGCAAACACTCTACCGTCTTTATGGAAGTACTCACTGACGCATCAGGACAATATTTGCTTTTCCATATTAACATGAGCATGGTTTATTACCCAGATTCGTGTAATAAACCTAGTAATTTCCTTTAAGTTGCACAATGTGAGACTGTCTACAGAAGATGCAAAGTGTGAGAGGCTGTAATGCATTCTGTCTTTATTGTTCTGACACATTGTTAAATATATATTTTGCATTCTCAGCCTCGCCTGTGATCCTAGAAAAGTTGGTGTCCTTGTACTTATGGAATAATGTTTCTAAAGTGATGCACCCCAGGCAGAGCTGAACACAGGTGCAGCTGTACATCCTACATACCTACAGAATATCAGGCTACTCTGGGTATCTGTATGGTAGTGTAAGATTAGGAGACATGATGTTAAAAACACCTCTGGGAGAACACATACGCTATATGAACACATACAAGCACACACACACACACATACAGGATTGAGTTTAAAAATATGTAAAAGACCTTGTGGATATGTCCCTGCTCTCTGGTAGCAAAGACATTCAGCTCTTTGTTGGTGGCTGTAAGTGACGGTAACAAGAGCCTCCTGAGGAGAAGCCACTGAAACAGACACACAATGGACCTCTGTCTGTGTGTGTGTTTGTGTGTGAGTGTGTGTGTGAACTTGGATACTGAGGGAGAGTAGAAGCTGACTGACTCATCTCTTCCCTCAGGAAATCTGATAAAAACTAAACTAAAAAAAAACAGATGCACAGGTGTGTTACTCTGACACCACACTGCTATATAGGTGTGTTTGTGAGTGTGCACAGGTCAAACATGCTAATCACTGTACATTAAGGTGTTTGGGGCTCAGTTTATTTCCAAACATTTTCTCCATAAAGCTCAACTCTAAGATCCCATTAAATCCACAGTGGCACAACTGTAACCCTGGCTGGCTCCTGCTGGGAGAGACTTGGACTTGTTCCCAAAGCAGCTTAGACCTACAACTGGGTCAGATCTCTGTGTCTTAGCCTTGACCATGACTTGATAGCAGCTAACGAGCAACACAAAACGGATTAACTTACCTGAGCTGAGTCAGGGTGAATCAACAAGAAGTTAGAGAAAAACTCTATTTGCAAGTGCAAATAAACAATCTACAAAACATGTTTACATGTGATTTAAGCAACACATCTAATGTTTCTCAGAGAAATGTTGACTCTTAAAGTTGTGTTGCTGGAATAAGTATTAAAAGAAATACCACTCTTTCCTTAAAATATTTGTTTTGCTGACCAAATACCACTGCTTGTGTAGGTGTTGGTCAGTTTTATTTCCGCTGGTCACACACTGCACAACCTGCGCATTTGCACATCTTATCAATGAAGACTTGTTGCTGCAGTGTGAGTAATGGCAGAAAATCTCTGCTGACATCTAGTGCATGAAGACAGTATTTATTCTTTTTTAATATGGAACAATTCATAGTATTTTTTCATTAAGTCAAATGAGACACAAACCAAACCAAAAGTTCCCAGTGATTTAATAATGCACACAAATATAATGCAGGTGCAAAAGTGCTTTGTAATGCATTCAGAATGCTGCAGGTCATAACTAAACTTAACTATGCAAAATGCAAAATCACAAAGTACATAACATTCATATATTTACATATATAGCTAAAGCACCCCCTGTGTATTTTGTGAGATCAGACTTACCTAAAATCACCCTTCTCATGTCAATATCATACATCCACCCGAACTCCCTTGTTCAACATAAATCCCAGTTACATGTTTTAATGACATAAATAACTTGCTCTGTCACACTCGCCGTGTGTCCATTTCAGGGTTAGTGACCCCTCTCATATGTAACCTGCTCTAAAAAAGACATGCATCTGTGATCACTGTACAACTGAACTCGCCCTGTAACCTGTTTACATGATAATTTTTTTTCTTATATATATTCAATATTTATTTCGACAGTCACAGTTTAACTGCTAAATTTCATTCCTTGTCGGTGATACATTCATATGCTGTCATATAAAGTTTTTTTTTTTTTTCATTACAAAGCATTGATACAGAGAAAAATACAAAGAAAAAAAATGTATCTATGTTAAGAGACCTTAGTGGTCATTCATCTACATTCATCTTGTCTGACACTTGTGTTTAACTGGGAGAGATCTGGATGGATTCACATATTGGTCCAGGTGGTCTCCAGAGTGGCTGTTCTGGTTCCTCTGCCTGACAACATCACAGCAATAGCGCGTGTCAATCCAGCTAGATGTCGCCCAGTCCAGCTCAAAACACAGGCTGGTAGCACAAAATGTTACGTGCTACTAATCTCATACAGCATCAAAGTGATATGTACATGATTATGTACAGGATATGTACACAAAAAAAGTGCAAAGTAGCAGTGTCTACACATTAAACGTAATTTCTTGTTTCTGATTATTTTCTATGTGCATTGTCAGGAGTGCAGCCAAACAGGTTATTTTTCCATTTTTCCTCATAGATTAAAAGATTGAGGATTTTAGAAGAGATTTCTTGAAGCTCGGCACAGCTACATTTACAAACATGTCTTTAAACATAACCTGAGTTTAATATTTTAATGAATTTGTTCTCATGATTTAACCTGTGAATTACATTTTTAAAAAGGTCAGCTCTGCCTGAATTCTCCCATGGTAAGGCACAGCATGTGGGGAAGGTCAGTGGTTCAAGTGCAACATCAACCAAGCAGCAGAAACATCAACAGCTGCTCTGTTTCACTGCATGTCAGTCACATTCAAAACTACAGAGGGGAAAAAAACCTGCAGTGTGTTTAAAAGGAGAGGTAGTTTTGAAAAGGGGAGACTTCTTTTACTGCACAAATGGAGCCTAAAGGCAACAGTCTTAACTCAAACGCAACAAAACTATAATGAAGTGCAGAACAAGGGTGACATTAAACTTGAACCACACAAAGGGGTTAATAATAGGGATGCACAGAGAAAAACAACAGAAACAAAGAACCTGGTAGGCCTGGTGGTCTTTCCATGTTGTTGTTCAGTATGCGTCTGTGCTCCACATCCTCTGTCTATCTCATCTAAAGAGCTGACTCGATGGCTTATAGTGCAGTGTGAGTTGGCGGGAACTGTAGCCGGACATGCCGATGCCCATGAAACCCAGCAGGATGGCCATGCGCTGCATCACAGGGCCCTCCCGGCTCTGCAGCACAGTCTGGGCTGTCTGAGTCTGAAAGAGAGAGCAGGGGTCACCACTCTCGTAGCCACGACAACCACTTCCACCACCACCACCACCAAGCATCACTCGGGACGATGACCAAGGGAGTGTGTCAGCAACGTTCCTCCTGGTTCTGGTTGCGGTGGAGTCCTTAAAGAGGTGACCCTGTTCACACATCTTTCTCATCCCAACGATGGTCTTACCATAAGGGAAGAGCCGTGCTAGAATCTCCATTTTCTTAAATTTCAATATAAATTTATCCAACCCATACAGTTATAGCCTGTGTGTCAGTCATCTGCAGGTTTGTAGAAAATGGACATCTCAGACTTTTGAGCCAATCCAAGACATGTCCTAAAGTCAAATATAAATTCACAAGTTACTTTCTGGGCTAATCACTGTAACTGTATGTTAGTTGCTGACCAGTGAAAACCATGTGCCAACAAATTTGGTGTTTTTGTAGTTTTCAGATAAACTGAAGTGTACAAAGTCTCCTATTTTAACCCAGTGGATTATCTGAAAAAAAAAATTGCAGTACATGTTGCACATGTTAACATTTCAGAGACACGTGGTTTTCACAGAAAAGCGACACAAAATGTTAATTTGTCGCTCATGAAAGTGCGGTTTTTTATACAAATAACATAGATCCTGACTTATTATATGAAGCAGAAAGTATTATCTAATATGAATTATGATGAGACACAAATAATGAGAATTGATGATGCCCATTAAAAAAAAAAACCAACACAAGTCTTAGGTGTCTAAATGTAGCTGCAGGTTCCTGAAATACCCAGCAGGCTAATTGGGAACATGGCCTCTCATGCTATTCCACTGAAGATCCAATTAGAGGGCATTTACCTGCCCCCTGATTTAAATCCATTCAAATACAGGCTGCTGTAATCCTCTATTTTAAATCCTGACATGACACACACACACACACACACACAAAAAGAGGGGCATTTTGTGTACAGTGATGAGTCAATTGTCTTGGTTGGCAATGAGCTCTAACTCTTAACATCTGTTTAAATGTAAGATTGTTTAACTCATATTTAACTCTTTCAAAGACATAATATGTCAAGTATATTCTCTAAGGTTCAGTTTTACTGTAAAGCAACACCAACTGTTCACTGAAGCAATGTAATCTGGCACTAAATGTGCAGGGCCTGGATTGTAGATCTCACCAGCTGTTTGTTATTAGAGGCTTTAATAGAATTTGCTCCACTTTTGTGCCACTGCAGCTGTTTCTTAATAACTAATCATTAATCTATCTAAAAAAGAAAATCGCCCTTAAGCATCTTACGCACCTGGAGGTATCTAATATATCCAGGCGTCAGTCGAGGGATACGAAAAAACATTGTTGTTTTCTCCAGCACTTCACAGCTGAGACCACGAAAACCCCTCTGCAGCCAGCCCTCAGGATTTTCTGCTAGGCAACTTTATCACTGAGTCCCTTTGCCTTCTCGCCCTCAGTCTCCTCCACCAGGTTGAGTGCGGCAGCAGCAGCTCTCCCCTGTGTCCGAGGACAAACACACACACACACACACACAAACTTGTCACTCCCTCACTCAGATACACAGACACACACCTGCACTGTGATGGCCTCTCTAGAGGAAGTCCAGTCATCATAGGTAGTATATAAAGGCTTGGCTTCATTGCGTAAGCTGGTCACATGGTGTTGGCCTGTGTGCCTGAGTGTTGTGTGTATGTGGCATTTGTGTCAGCCGAGGATTAGCAGAGCCACAGTAGTTGTGGTGGATTAATATAAGATTACCTGTGAGAGATGTTCTTAGTCCATTGGCCACCAATTATGTGGGAAATAACCATTATAAGCCCATCAACGGATGACAACGCAACAGTGTAATGACGTCTGCTGAGGTCACTGAGAGGCAGGATGACAATTAGGTACAATTAAAAAGGCAAATTGTATTGCAACAATAGTACAGTACAGTAGAGTATTTAAACACAGCAGAGCTTGGCTGCTGACTTTGCAAGACTTTAGATCACACAAACAACATTACAATTAAAATTTTAGAAAATACCATATTGTTCCATTAAAAAAACAAAGACTTTAAGCTGTCTGCATTGGCAATAATATGCAGTTATTATATTCACTCTAGTGTTTAGTGTTACTATGTATTTGTATAGGAACGTGTTATGCCACGTGCTAGTATATTGCATGGTATGGTATGTGGCATATACCACGTCATTTATAGCTAAAGATAGTTTGCCGTGCCAGTCCCTAGATTATTTTAAAATACATGAATAAAATAAATAAATGCACTGAATTTGTTAAAGAAAAAACAGGCACTTCTGTGGACAGCCGTACGTCACGTCCATCATTAATACGTGCCGTCAAACACAGAAGGACCCCTAGAAGCTACAAAATACAACGCGGGCCAATGTAAACTTCAAAAAATAGCGTATTTACTGGCAAAGTTTCCATGAAATAAAACATATAACCGGGAAATATTGAAGCTCACATGGATTTTAGTTCCTGTCGATGCTGTCTCACCACAGAGGAGTGAAGTTTTCCTTCTGAGCTGGTAATAAAACTAGCGGGCTAAGCTAACAGCTAAAGCTGGATGTAGCTGCGCAGTTTCGTTTCACAGAAAACACAGTAAAACACACACCTGACACTAAACTGTTTACTTTAGCCAAGTTATCCTGCAGAAATACATCTTTGTGGCATGAGTCGACTTTACCTCATGTTAATGTATGACTTCTTCTAACTACAACATATCCAAGAGGTAAAGATTCATATTTACACTTTTTTAGCTATTGATATTGTAACATTATAATCGTCAAGGTTTGGTGGTGGAGGAAAAAGCCTTGTAATACATTGAGTAGCTCTTATGTAGCTCACTCGTTAACATAATGTTCAATCTTGGGAGGAACAAACTGAGGCTAAATATCCAAGATAATCAAGTGAGCTATTTATATCTGCGTTTGTGTGGACACTTATAAGTTAAGATAATAAGTTATTATAATTGATATTATATATATAAAATATTATCATTGTTATTGTTTTTCCTGCGAATTACTTCAATCTCTCAAACTTGAATCTTTTATGAAACTGAAAAGAATAAAGCATGTTGGCAATGTTTCCATCTTTAAGAGCATTTTTGAGTCTTTATACACTTGGAGTGTGTGTGTGTGTGTGTGTGTGTGTGTGTGTGTGTGTGTGTGTGTTGATAACCTCACGCTGGGCCACACTGACATTTTTTATTTTTTTCAATTATCAACAGTTTTTAAGAGATAATTATCATTCGTAACGTAAAATCAACATATCGCAGTCATGTGATTGAGGGTATTAATTTCATAATAAAAAAATAAGCAAATCTTCACATTTGTATGCTACAGCTGGTGGTATTTTTACTATATAATCAGTACAGTGTAATGTGATGCAGTTTATTATATACATGGAGTCTCTTTCTAGTTCATATTGTAAAAATTCATTTTCCATCCATCCATTAATCAGTTAATTTAATAATTGTTGTCTGCTGTGCTGTTCAGTATCACATTTAAAATGATATTAACCCATAGTTGGTGATTCCTCTTCACAGTAATTGGTTTTATCTGAGCTGTTACAGCTGATCCATCTCACAGAGTATCTTACTATCCTATCCGCTCTTTTCCAGCCATAATGAAGAGAAGAAACGACTCATCGTCGGCAGAACTGTTGGGGGTAAAGAAGCGCCGTGATGACAGCAGTTCAGATGACGAGTCAAGATTATCCAGACAAGGTAGATCATGTTTTTGTTTAATTGATCTTCCCACTCTAAAAAATAACTAGATTTTAGGTCAACTTATTTGTTAATGTTTCTATATCAGTGGTACCTACGTGTGACTGTCGTTTTTTGTCCAGACTCCAGCCAAAATGACTCCCTCAGTGATCAGGAAGATCACAGACCAGGATTCTCCATGCCCTCCATATCCTTTGATTCCCAAGACACAGATGCCTCCTCAGACCCCTCCAAGTTCTCGATGTACAACAGTGTGTCACAGAAGCTCATGGTAATGTATCAAAACTCTCACTAACATAAGGTCTTTAACAGTTGACTGTCTCAGTATTTATTGCAAAATTATTATTTTGCAAAGTATTCAAATGAAATACAAAATGTCTCACTTTCCTTTCCTAACTCCCCTGTTCTCTGTTACCTCTTAAACATTCAGGCCAAGATGGGCTTCCGTGAGGGCGAAGGTCTAGGTAAGTTTGGCCAGGGGCGCAAGGAAATAGTGGAGGCCTCGACACAGAGAGGGAGAAGGGGTCTTGGCCTCACACTGCAGGGCTTCCAAGGGGAGCTCAATGTGGACTGGCGAGATGAACCAGAGGTATGTAGCATATAATAATGACAATTTCTTGGTTTCAGTGGTGTTTTGAAGTATATTTCTGTCAATTGTTTAAATTATAGGCCAATATGTGAAATGTAAATTATGTTGATATTACTTCTGAGAACTATTTTCTGCTGTATACATCATGATAGTGTTTTTATATGATCGGTATTTCTCATTTCCATTGTTCTTTCCCTTTGTCTACCTCCTCTGTTTCTTTCCCTGTTTGTCTGTCCAGCCCAGTGCCGTAGAGAAAGTCGAGTGGTTCCCAGAATGCACCACAGAGACGCCAGACGCAGATGAGCTGAGGGACTGGATGACACTGGGACCGGTAATATCCTGTGTTTACTGTTCACCCTGCACATCGTATGTATTTACATTTCGTTGTTTAAGTCTCATTTTTGACTTGTTACAGAGAAAACTCAAGATTGAAGATGAGACAGAGTTTTGTTCTGAAGATCTCCTACACACTGTTCTAAGATGCAAGGTGAGTTATAACGTTGAAAAACAGAATATATATTAAAATACCTCAACAGCGTATGTTGACAGTAAGTTAAGAGTACCTAGTTTGAGCTGCTCATAGTTTAGTATACTGAGTGTTCAGGAAAGATGAAAGAAGATCATTGTGCATTCTCAAAAAGTTGTGTGCCCTTAAAAATGTCTTTAAAGTGGCTCGTACATTACCTTTTCCTTTATTAATAGATTGTTGGCATTGTTTACTGAGTTCTGTAACCACTGTGTCTGTCAATATTCAGACAATTTTTGATAACCTGGAGGGCGAGGAGATGAGGAGAGCACGGACACGTTCCAACCCATACGAGACAATCAGAGGAGGAATCTTCCTCAACAGGTGAGTCTTTAATGGAAGTACCCACAAGTTTATTATTGTGGGATTTCATTTTACTTAATCTGTACATATTGACAAAAGAGATGAGTTACAGTGAGGCAGATTATTGTTAGATGTCATTTGTACATGATATTAATTCTGTGAAAATAAAATGACACCACGATACAATTAATGAATATGAAATAGACAGTGTAGTGTTTCTGCTTCAGTTACAAGATACTTCGTCTGTAGTGTGCCAATGCTTCCAGCACAATGACACATTTTATTATATGTTCAATGTATTTAGAGCAGCTATGAAAATGGCCAACATAGACCACTGTTTCGACAGCATGTTCACCAATCCAAGGGATTCACAAGGGGTGAGTAGGTCAAAGCAACTAATGCTTTAAACTTCTGTTAAACCAGGACACACAGGCTCATATAAACAGATGGTGATGTCTCCTCCATCTCTCATTATCTAGAAATCTCTGACGAAGGACCGTGAGGGCGAACTTCTGTACTTTGGTGATGTGTGCGCAGGGCCTGGAGGCTTTTCAGAGTACATATTGTGGAAAAGACGCTGGCATGCCAAGGGCTTTGGCATGACTCTGAAAGGACCCTGTGACTTCAAACTGGAAGATTTCTTTGCGGCATCTAGTGAGCTGTTTGAGCCGTACTATGGTATGTTCACAAACCTTCACATCGCACTCAGTGGAGAAAATAAAAGTTATGTTTCAAACGATGAATGATTCAGTAAAAACCATAACCTCTGTGTGTCCCAGGTGAGGGAGGGGTGGACGGGGACGGTGACATTACCCTGCCAGAAAATGTGACTGCTTTCAGAAACTTTATTCTGGAGAGTACAGAGAGAAGAGGGCTGCACTCACTCATGGCAGATGGGGTGAGCGTATTACACACACACATTTTTAACTGCAGAGTTGTATTCACTACGTGCCCACAAAACATGCAAAAATCCATATCAAATAGAAAATGAAGTGACAGGCTGAACTGAACTGACAGGTTTTAGCTTTCTGTTGAGCGAATGGGAGATTTTTGGTTTGACATCAGTTTCTGTGGTTGTCAGGGTTTCTCCGTGGAAGGACAAGAGAACATCCAGGAGATCCTGAGTAAACAGCTGCTGCTCTGTCAGTTCCTCACTGCCCTCTCTACACTCAGGACAGGTATGTGTGTGTATGAAATCTGTATACCTGTCCATCAATGTCTCTTACATGAATCTCTGGCTTCTGACCTTTCTGTTTTTGTGCTCATGCAATTTTTGATTTAGACCCAAATATAGTGTCTGTTTGTCTTCTCCAGGTGGCCATTTTGTCTGTAAGACCTTTGACCTCTTCACCCCCTTCAGTGTGGGTTTGGTCTACCTGCTCTACCTCTGCTTCGACAGGATCTCTCTCTTTAAACCTCTCACCAGCAGGCCCGCCAACTCTGAGAGGTGGGTCTGAGTGAATTTTCTAACCTATTTAGTACAAGTTTGTCATTGTCAAATTGTTATTGATTGTTGTCACATTATTGCTACATTTTGCCGTTTTTTTTAAGGCTAAGAAAAAAGTGAATTGTTACATAACATTCTTGCTTAAGTGAAGCTGTAAATGTCTTCTCACACAGGTACATCGTGTGTCGTGGTTTAAAGCCTGGTTCAGACGCTGTCAGAGAATACATGTTTAGAGTTAACCTGAAACTCAACCAGCTGAAAAACACGGAGAGAGACGTGACAGATGTGGTCCCACTGAGAATCATCAAGGAAGACACCGACTTCTACCAGTATATGGTCAACTCCAATGAGAGGTAGAGACAATCTATACTCAAAAAGTACCTTAATTATCGCATTTAAAACAGTGGCTGACGATGATTGCGTTAACTCTCACTGCAGCCTCTGTGCGGTCCAGATCAAGGCTTTAGCTAAGATCCACGCTTTCGTCGTAGATCCGTGAGTAACCTGTCTTGCACACTATTAACCGCTATTACACTATTGCCGTGTGAGTAGAGATTGTGTTTACATATGTAACTGGTCGTTTGACTCTGTTTGTGTCTTAAGGACCCTTTCAGAACCGCGGCAAGCTGACATAAGGAAGGAGTGTCTCAAGATCTGGGGGGTGAGAATTAATACAGATAAGTGAAAACATAACAATAAAAAAAGATATATTTGTTGTACTGGTGCTAAATACATTGTATGTCTATTTCCAGGTCCCAGACAAGGCCAGAGTTACTCCTGCTTCTTCAGACCCAAAGTCAAAATTCTACGAACTGGTTAAGGTCAGTTAATGAATCTGGGATTAAATAAATCGGTGCTAATATATGTTGGCTATCGATTTTATATTATATTTAATATTATATATTATTAATATTATTTTCTGCTCCTTCTTACATGTGCTGCCCCTCAGAATTCAGATGTGGAGTCATTCCAGTGTAAGCTCACATCTCTCAACTCCAGCACACTTGATAAATTGCGTCACATCCTGGACCACAGGTGCATTGTGGGAGGGGGAGAGCAGATCTTCCTTCTCGCTCTGGGGGTGAGTGTAAAGAGACACGAAACACCAAAATGTAGGTCTTGAACTTGCCTTTTGTCTTACCACACTATTCCTGCAAATGCTTTGTCTTTTTCAAGGTTTTCCTGATATTACTTTTATGTGCAAGACTGTTAGTGTCTCTTCAGGAAAAGATTAAAATACAGAGTTGGTGGGGAGATATATTCAGTCTTATGATAAAGAGGCTAACCTGACTGTTAGGAGAGGTTTTACTGTTTCTGTACACTGTTCTGTATTTCACTCTGATTTTATCTTCTACGTTATATTATTTTGTCTTATCTGTCCTCCCCCCTTTTTCTGATGACTCGTATAGAAGTCCCAGATATACACATGGGATGGGAAGATGCCTCTGCGCTGGAGGAAACTGGAGAACTTCAAGCTGGAGCTGCCAAGAGATACACTTCTAAGCGTGGAAATCGTCCAAGAGCTTAAGGGCGAGGTGAGAGGAGGGAGTGGAGAGTTTGAAGGGCTAAAACAGACAAAATATGGGAGTCAGTATTTCAAACTTTTTTTCCATAGCTCCATTTTTCATGTTGATTCAATGATAATATCATCAATATGACCATTTTTAAAGTTGGCTGATAATCCTTATTTCCTCCAAAAATGATTTCTGGCATTTTGTTACAATACAGCTTATTTGATGTTTATATCTGTGGTTTTACATGTTTGGTCCACAGGGTAAAGCTCAGCGTAGAATAAACGCAGTTCACGTTATGGATGCATTAATAATAAACGGCACTGATGTAAGAGATCAGCACTTCAACCAACGGTAGGACAGTATTACCTCTAAACCTGCACCAAACGTCTCCATCATCATACTCACCAGTCCGCTAATATCACATATAATATATCACAGGATCCAGATGGCTGAGAAGTTTGTGAAGGCAGTGGCCAAACCCAGCAGACCAGACATGAACCCCATCAGGTATTACTTTGAATTTATTTGACCAAGTCGAATGCCACTTTATTCTCATCATGAGCAAAATGATCTACACTACCAGTCAAACGTTTAGACACACCTTCTCATTCACCAAGTAGGAAGTGTTTTCAAACTTAGTACTGTCCATCAGAAAATATTGAATTAGAGCATGAAGCTTGGCTGCAGGCAGGTTTAGTCTTAATCTAAATGACGCATTTACTAATTACATAAATTCTACAACCAAAAATGTTAAAAATGATATTTTAATGTAACAAATGTCTTTTCCCAAACAGAGTGAAGGAGGTTTACAGGTTGGAGGAAATGGAGAAAATCTTTGTCAGGTATGACAAGATGACCAAAAGATTTTCTAAATGTTGAATGTTGATTTTCTCCTATTTGATTTTTTTTCTGTCTTTCACTCATCCAGACTAGAGATGAAGGTAACCAAGAGTTCAGGAGGAGTCCCGCGTCTTTCCTATACTGGCAGAGATGACCGACACTTCCTTCCAACAGGCCTCTACATCATCAAGACTGTCAATGGTTTGTTTGTTTGTGTGTGTGTGTGTGTGTGTGTGTGTTGCAGTGTAGAAAATTAATTTTATTTTCCTGTTGCAACTTTAATCCCATAGAGCCGTGGACAATGGCATACAGTAAAAACTCCAAGATGAAGTTCTTCTATAATAAGACGACCAAGGAGTCCACCTATGAGATGCCACCCAACTCTGCTTCCCCCTTCCAGTATGTACCATCCTCTCCCTGTGAATTCATCTGATTGAAATGTTGTATCTGATATTGTCTGTTATATTCTGTGGATTTTTAGTGTTATGTACATTAGAAAATGATGGTAACTTTGATCTTATGAATAAGTAGTATCCTTTATGTGTCCTCGTCCTCAGTATCTGCCACTCCGAGCGTCTATTCTGGGCCTGGGTGGAAGGAGTCATTGTTCATGATTCTCAGACACGGATGGACCCTGAGAAACTGTCTAAAGATGATGTGCTGTCCTTCATCCACCAGAATTACCAACCATGAAAGGCTCGGAGCTCTGCCATCGACTACTTCTACACATAATGCACTAATTTATGGAGGACACAGCCTTAGAAATCGTTATAATGCAGTTCATTATTTGATATTTGAGGGATTATTAAAAGACACAGCTGGTCATTAAAAGCTAGAAGTTTTTAGGGTTTTTTTTTTATCCCTGCTTTTATTATTCAGTTAATATCAGTTAATAAACTGCTTCATAACCATTTCAGGCCCTCAAGACCCTCCATATTTTGTTTCTAAAGAGAAAAGATTACCAGGTTATAACTGGACTTCTCTGCTGTTTCTAGCAGTGACATCTGGTTTCCTTGTAAGCAACCAATATTTGACAAACCACTCTGTCGTTCTGCCTTTTCTACTGCCCTTGGCTCCATGAATTGTAATGAAAAGAAATCGCCTCACAAGACAATATGGAGACAAAAGCTGCTGCCATTGCCGCTGCATTGAATTGCATGACCCTGTTGATCAGTTTCACTGTTTCCATCCATGCCATGCATGTGTGAGTGTGTAGTGTGTGTGTGTGTGTGTATATATATATATATACACACGTGTGTGTGTGTGTGTGTGTGTCACATTAGCAATGACGAGAGGAAAGCATCTGCAGATGGAATAAATCTAGATAGAGCTACAGTTGCTAAGCAAACACAGTCTTGCTCGCCTCACTCTACGCCTGCTTTAAGCACAACTGCTCCTCCTGTTGTCGCCGTAGTGACGAGGATCTGTTTACCCGTCTCACAACAACAAGCTCCTTGTTGGTGCTTCTGCAAATCTGTAGCTGGACCCCCAAAACAACAAATATAATAATCCTTTATCATCTTGTATCTTATCCTTAACATCATTTCAACATTCACATCAGTTACAGATGTAGCAGCTTTTTGTCATTGAGTGAGTGTGTCAGTTAAAAATGTCTGAAGGTGTCTTGTTAGGTTTTAGGTTGTTTCTATCCTGACACTTTGTTGTTGTGCCTCATATTGCCTGGATTATGTTTCTTAAATACTGCAAATTAGTTATTTTTTCTTGTAAAGTTGGCTATCAAACTCTGATGTAAATAATAATAATGATGTAGTAAATAAATGGGAAATGTGCTTCCCAGAAATTACTCTCAACTGTCTGATGAAATGTAATTGTTGATGATACACCAAAGCCCCTCTATATGTGGAAATTACCAACTGAGCGACTGACGTTCAGTGAGCTTTTGTTGCCTCTGAAATTCAGGGGCTGTGGTGCAACTTGGCTCAGTTTTAATGTGTCTTAGATGATTCCAGACTTTATCTTTACATTTGGATCAAGATAAAACCTTTAAATATCTCAGTGTGACGCCTCCCTCCTTAAATTAGCCGTTTAACTGAAAATTGTTTTATCTCCAGCAAGTCACAAAGTACAAGTGCCTCAAAATTATATATAAATACTGTGCTTGAGTAATTTTACTTAGTTACTTCCCACCCCTGCATACTGTTTTTTTTTTCTTTTTTAAAACTATATATATTTATTGAGTCATTTTAAATAAACAATACATAATGAACAAAACAAACAACAGATCTTCCAATCCCTTCCCAACAGTCCTCTCAAGGGAAAATAAATAAATAGAGTCAATAAGATAAATAAATAAACACTGCATATTGTTATGTGTGTGAATAAAGGCAAAACACTGAAAGAAGGCAAACGTTGAACTCTTTATTTACTCTTTATTTATTTACGCAGTCGACGTTAAAGATAGGATGGACGCCCAGAGTCTCTCAGCCAATCAGAGGTCGGGGTTTATGTAACAGGAAGTGAATGTTATGAAATAAAACTACGAGCCAAACTGTAAATACAAAGCAAGCAGCAAACGCGTTCAGGTATTATGTCTTTTTTTATTTATTTCATTTAATCATTTTACAAAGCGTCAGATGGTGGTGAATTACGTCACGTCATTTCATGATATAAATAATCAAATTGATGCATTTCCAGTTAACGTTTGGATACATAACAAGACTCACCAGTTATACACCTGTGTGAAGTCTTATACTCACTAACTGTACTATTTTATTACAGCGGTTGGAAAACTTAACAGTTTGTGGAATAACTGACTTGAAGTCGACAGTTTTGAGTCATGCTGAAAGCTGTGGGACAAGCGCTTTTCTCAACTGGACTGCAGAATCCTAAATTCACAGAAGAGGAGAAAAAGGTAAATGTTTCCCAGATTACCTCGTAAAAAAAGAGAGTATCAGACCTTTGGACAGATGTTTGACAAACTGTCATGGGACAAGAGAAACAGGCGATACACAAAAACCTGTTCAGCAGCGACTGTAGTAATTGGTTTAATAGTTAAAGTCATAAATATCGGTTTTATGTCATTTTAATTTAATATGTTTGTCACCTTTTGGCATTTTTTTTTAGTATTGAGGTGTGCTGAAGGAATTGGGCAACTAATTGAGTTAATCAACAAAAACAAAAATGCCAAACTTCTAATGATTCCACCTTCATATATGAAGGTGTACCAGTCATATGTAACAGTCATATGTACCAGTCATATGTAACATTCATATGTAACTAGTCATATGTAACATTCATATGTAACATTCATATGTAACATTCATATGTAACCAGTCATATGTAACAGTCATATGTAACATTCATATGTAACAGTCATATGTAACATTCATATGTACCAGTCATATGTAACCAGCCATATGTAACAGTCATATGTAACATTCATATGTACCAGTCATATGTACCAGTCATATGTACCAGTCATATGTAACAGTCATATGTAACATTCATATGTAACAGTCATATGTAACATTCATATGTAACAGTCATATGTAACCAGTCATATGTAACCAGTCATATGTAACAGTCATATGTAACCAGTCATATGTACCAGTCATATGTACCAGTCATATGTAACAGTCATATGTAACATTCATATGTAACAGTCATATGTAACATTCATATGTAACCAGTCATATGTAACCAGTCATATGTGCCAGTCATATGTAACATTCATATGTAACCAGTCATATGTAACCAGTCATATGTGCCAGTCATATGTAACCAGTCATATGTAACCAGTCATATGTAACATTCATGTGTAACAGTCATATGTAACAGTCATATGTAACAGTCATATGTACCAATGTAATTTCCCATTGTGGAATGAATAAAGTGCATCTGATCTGATCTAATGAGAAGCTGGGATCAGAAGATGTGAGGGGTATTTGCTTAAAAAAAGATTTAAACTCTTAACTGATTATCAACACAGTTTTCAGCTATTTTCTCATTCGATTTATTAATCAGTTGATCAGCTAATTGTTTCGGCGTGTGTGTTTTGCAGGGACAAGACTATGAGATCCGCACCTACCATGCCACTAAGTGGGTGAGCACCTCTCTGAGCGCGATGCAGTGGGACTCAGCCATTAACACTGGCTTCCGCAAGCTCTTCAGCTACATTCAAGGCAACAATCATAACAGTGAGTTTCAAAAATTTTGTCTAGCTTTTAATATTCTTTGTTTTGTAGTGTTTTGGCGGATTTAGGATGTGGTAATTACATAATGTTCAAATGTTCCAGAGTGAAGTTTAGTCTAACTTTACGTCCAAAGACAAAGTGGTTGATGAATCGATGAAAGAGAAAAACTGTGCTTTTGTTCTAACTCAGCAGTTTGTAACAGCGCCACTGCCTTTTGTCTTACTCAGCAGTTTACGCAAACATTATTTATGAGAAAACATATTGTTTGTGCTATTGACTACTGAACTCTGCAGTGTAAGGAGAGTGTGTTCTTGAAACGTGGTGTTTGATTCTCCACATCTGCCCACACATTGTTGTTATTATATGTCCACCATCTGTTCAGGTATTATTATGCATCAATGTTTTGATCTACCTGCTGGAAACTGAGTGTTTGTTCCATTAATTCAATATCTGTGCATCCTACGAACACTGGTAACGTGTCAAACTGATCGTTTTTCATGCTTGATCATTTTTCATGGTTCCCCAGAGGTCAAAGTGGAGATGACGGCTCCTGTGACGTGTCGTGTGGATCCTGGAGCCGGTCCTGCATGTGAATCTCAGTTCACCGTATCCTTCTACATCCCAGAGGAGTGTCAGGAAAATCCACCGGAGCCGAGCGACCCGGAGGTGTTTGTGGAGCACAGGAAGGAGTTCACAGCTTATGTCAGGTAGGGTACAGCAGAGGCACTAATTTCAATAGACTAGATTCAATTCATCTTACTTACTTACCGCTTTTATTCCTTCTTTAAGGACATACGGCGGTTTCTCCAATGAGAAGATGAAACACGAGGAGCTCCAGAAACTTCTGGAAAGCCTGCAGAGGGACGGCGTCTCATACATGGACCAGCCGTTCTACGTAGTCGGCTATGACAGCCCCTTCAAGCTGACCAACCGCAGGAACGAGGTTTGGATCCTCAAGAAGCAAGAGGAGCAACAGTAGAGAGTTCAAAAGGTCAAGCGACACCCTGTCCACTGCAAAAGGGAAAAAAAGTCACATTTAAGGAATTGTTCTCATTTAATAAAATTCTTAGAGAGTTTACATTTAACATTACAGCACTTACACATGTCCAATGGCACAAAATAATTGTTATTATATATGAATGTGATGAATACAGCTTCAAAGTTTATACTAAGTCATTTTTAAATAACATTTTCCTTGTGTGACTATGCATGCTAAAAGTTACTAAAAAGAGTCATTCAGAGTCAAGATAAAAAGGCTGAACATCATTTACTGAATGTAGAGGAAGAAGTGGCCACGGTGAGACGATATTTCCAGCAGGTGGAACTAAGTAGTGACGAAACATCTCTCCCTTTAGGTGCATCTACTTAGGACAGAAACCACAAGTGCCTCTTCACTTTTTAATGAATGACTTCTTAAAAGTACACTAAAATTTTAATGTTTGTGCACATCTCTGATTGCTATTCATTCAGTGAAATACTTACACGAGTAATATGTTAAGTATTTATTTACACCTGAACCTTAATGTGGCAACACTGTGCAGAGTGCCCAAGTTTGACTGTTGTTTTAAGAATTAACTGGAAAAAAAAAAGTACATCTATCCGTTAACTATGTAGATCACTTCCAAAGTTTGACTGAAGGCATCTCTGCTGTCAGGCAGCGGGCGCGTTTCATAAGGTGACTCTGTCGCACCTGCCTGTCAAAATGTTGATAAATCTCAGTTTATCTAATCTCAGACGTCGCTTACTGTCACCCATTATCATGAACATCCGAGTCATCGTTTCATCACCAGGGTGTCATTTGTATCAAACATTCCCTTGATTAATTAAGAAGTATGTAGGGATACTACCTGAGACTTAGAAATAATGATGGAAGCTGCACTAATATATGAATCATGGTATATATTACATATAATGATGTTTACGAATGTAACATTTATTATCTCATCCATAATAAATAGAACTCTTTTTCAAATGATCGATTATTCTGATAATCAAGTGCCTCCGTCTTCACTGTGTAATTATGTTTTGTCTTTCCTATTTTGTGAGGGATTATTTTACACGTAATTTGAAGCAAAATTGCCATGGAAACCTTTGCTCTAACTTGTTTCATCTGCAGCGGATAAAGTTTTGATCTGACTGTCCTCCACACTCTGATGATTGTGACCTTTTTATCAGCCGGATGAAATCCTTCGCCGCAGTTCACTTCACCCTTTTATCCTCGCTCGCTCTCGTCGCCGCCGTCAGGTTGATGTCTGCTGAGTCATTCATTTTATTTGTGGCAGATTTGTTCCCAATATCATGTTCAGACACTCAGCAGATCTCTCTCCTTTTTTAAAAATGATCTACACACACACACACACAAAGTCTCCAACTTAATGTGTTGTTCACCATTCAGATCAATCTCATTGGCTTTTGCTCAGTGAGGTGAAACATTACTGCAGACTGGAAACGTATAATGAGGCTCACTGTTTTATTCCAAACAGCAGTCTACTGTTTTAGTTTTATCTCTACACCCTCAAGCCAGCTGGAGACCTTGAGTTGATGTAGAGGACATGATGTAAATAATAAAACTAATTTGTGTCAGAGATGTCAAGTGAAGGTAAAGTGAAGGAATTCATGAACTGTAATGTTGTTTCCATTCATTTCACACTGGTATGATTATACAAAATGTACTTAGTATTTACCGATCTGCATTATCTTTGTGTTGCAGTTACAAACAAGGAATATGGACGCAAGTACGCAAGTAGTTCCAAGTCTGTGTTTAGGGAAAGATAATCTGAGTGATCACCAGTTGATAAATGCATTTTTTTTTATTGTTGTAGTTTTGTCTTCAGGATGAAAACCTGAGAAGGAAACATCCTTCTTCAGCTGATGTGCACACAACTCGTAAACATATACAACCTGTAACAAACCAAAAACACTGGGAGCCACCAGATGTGTGTCAAGTTCCTGTCCATATGTTTTTAAAACTTACTGGCATGAACTGAACCAGGTGGTTGCCTGAAAATAAGAAATTAATGTGACCATCTTCATCTAAAATACTTAAACTAAGTAAAATCACAGTTAAAGGCCTAAATGTACTACTTTTCTATGTACCAGTGGACCATAAACACAATATTGTATTTCACTTTTTTTCACCTGTGAAAATGGCTGAGTCACTGTATAAAGACACCAGGTGATTGCTCATCTTTCTGGACTCAATACAGCTGATCTTTTTCATTTGTCACTTCAAACGTTGGTGTCTTGTTAAGAAATTGTATAGTTGGTGTTGAATATAAGGGGGGGGGGCATTGATGTGTCAATAACGTGATTATGGTTGGGAGGCGTTTCTATTGATTCCTGTCTGAAAGCCAGATGGACACAGCAAGCGTCAGAGGACACGCAGGTGACTGCTGCTAAATCGGAGGAGGAGGGACTTCATTGAAAATACAGAGGCCGTCTGTGTTTCTGTGTCCTTGGCGACAAAACACTGGATGTGCTTAAGCGGTGTGAAGGTAGCAAGGACCTATAGGGGAATGTTGAGAGGTGAACAGTCACATTTTGTGCCATCAGAAGATGTGGTCAGACAGCCAGGATGTCAGAGGAGAGCTCAATTAAGGGCTGAGCATAACTGATGACCCTGTGGGGGAGGAGTGGTAAATGGGGTGGGGGGGCCTCTGGAGTTTTCCAGATGATGGACGAGTGCGGGTGCCATGGCGACAGCGCTAATGAGGCGGTGATATGGGTTGCTGGGCTGGCAGATGGTCATGAATCACACACAGAGGCGGTTACAGAAAGAAAAGACACAGAGACCCGCTCTTTAAATATCACCTTGTTTTATTACACAGACATACACAAGAGCGTTAGCAGCCCGCCTTCAGCTCCACACTCCCACTACTTCTTCGTCTGTCCTCTCGTCTTTTTAAAACTGGGATTGAGACGTCCCTGTCATGAGACCCCCTCCACCCCCTCCAAGTGCTCAATCATGGCCGTGTAGGAGCTGGGAGACACACTTTGGTCACAGGTGATTAAACTGCAGGGTGTTATGGCTGTTAGGAGGTTATGAAGTCTCATGCTTGTCACCTCAGTTTATGACTCTGAAGAGACCACATTTACTCAGCTGTGAGCACCATCATGGGATTTGCATGACTCAAGCTTAAGGGCAGTGGAAGGCTTAAGAATAAATATTGACATTATTGCATTTTTGAAGAAACACCTTTAAAAAAAAAACAGGAAAGGCCTGGTGAGATCAGTGTAGTAAATGTGATCCTTCGTCGTCTTGCCTCCATCACCTTGTTCAATGACTCTGACCAGGATGCTGTAGTGTACTGCAGCCTTGTTATGTGAAAATAAATAATCTACAAAAAAAAGGAAACCACTCCCTTCCAGCAAACAGAGAGCTCTAAAATGTACAAAGATTTTTTTGAAAATAAGTCGAAAATGTTACTTAAAACCTCTTTTATCTAAGTATTTACATACAGAACCATATAAAACTGAAAAAGGATAAACGTAGCAGAAATGGCATTATAGAAATCATTTAAGCTCTAGATAAAAGGTTCTAGTTAGGTCTCAGCAAACTTAACAGACAAGAGGTCACACTCTCAGATTGTTCACGTCCAGATTTACAGCCAGCGACAGTTCAGTTTTCAGCTCTTTGGTAACCAACATGATCAGCAAAAGATCAGGACAGTAAAATAAGCTTTTCGTTTTCCGTCTGTCATTTCTGGCTTTACATTTATAGATTCATACTTAATTCCCAAACACAAGTCATGACATCGCTTGTTTTATTAAAACAATCTTTAAAACATACACACACAAAGAAAAAGACCTGCACAGTGCAAAACTAACAAACTAAAATTCATTAATAGAGGTTTTATGAGCCTTTTTTAATAGAGTAAACCTGCTGTCTTGGTTGAGCCTTTGTACACCCAACCACCGTCCACTTCCTGCCCATCACTAGGTGGCAGCACTGAGCCCTCTGCACTTTCTATGGACCACTGAACACACCAGCTCTGCCAACTACACTGAACTACGAGCAGAAAGCGAAAAACCTGGCGATAACCGTAGCTGAAGTTGTACCGTGGGAGCTGTCTGTTGTACCACGTCCTCCTGTTATTTCCACATTACAGGCTGTTTGAAGCCAACACTTGTGAACCATGGTGCCTTCGAACACTTTCCAAAGCCCACAGATAGGGAAGCAGAAGCTGAGAAGATTCACGTTCCACTCTTTCCAACTGTCTCGCTACGAAGCACCACAGCAGCAAAGTTCAGCAAACAACTTGTGACTTTTCAATTCCTTCAATTCACCTTAGTTTGCCATCTCACCTTGTCCTTCAAAGACACTAAAGAGTTCCTGCATATTATGAGAGCCAACACAAGCTCTGACAGGATAAAAGAAACAGCAAATGAGTAATGAAAAACAAACTAAGAACACCAAGCTTAAAAGAAACACTCTTCTTTTAACACAAAGGGTGAGTCACCAAACGAAGGAAAGAATAAGAATCATGGAGTCTTGAAAAGCCGCAACAGAAACGGTTCTCCACTTCAGACCCGAGTACAGCCTGGTCCATGATGGGGTGACCTTTGTCTTCACATCAGGTCCCGACATGTCCACTCCCTCAGAGGCGGCACTGAAGGGGTGGGACTCAGGAAGGTGTCAGAGTCTCAAGAGGGCCTTCTATTTATTGGCTCCTCTTTCTGCCCCTACCTGGTTATGATAATTGAGTTCAGCTCCCCGTGTCTGCGGGGCGGTCTCTGCTATTAACTCCTGCTCTCTTTTGATAAAGTGCCATTGGAGTCCTGGAGCGCAGGGAGAGTCTGGCTTTCTGTAGTGTCTCCGTACTCGCTCTCAGCCAGCTCGCCCTCGCGCTCACAGATAACTGTCATTGGGCTGCTGAGGATTCGGCTGCGTGCGTTATACTTGCTGCTGGCAGCAGAGGGCGGCGTGCGCGAACGTCCGTATTTTATCCCGCTCATCGAGAACGATGATGAAGTCGGTGAGGACAGAGCCAAGGCCTCGTAGCGGCTCCACTCGTCTGTTGACCTCTTGCCACGGCCGGGGGAGGTGCAGGGGCTGTGTGGTGCCGTTGGTGAAGAGGGTGATGCAGCAGGAGAGTCTAACGCTGACTCGGAGCGTGTCCGCTGGAAGCGTGGGTCAGTGGAGCGAAGCATCTCAGTGGCAGACATCCTGAAGCTGGTCTCAGAGCGGCTGCCCTTCTTAAGGAGAAGAGCTTTGAAGGTGTCGCTGCTGGTGGAGGACTTCCGCAGGTTGCGCTGGATGGAGCCTGACTGACGGGGCAGTGGGGACACCGGGCTCGGGGACACACTTGTAGGGGTGATGGGTGGAGATGGCGACTGGCTTCCAGCCCGGGACTTTTCCTCGTCAGACTCCCTGCGACCCAGGACCTTACGCTTGGACCTGTGGACAGTGAGATGTAGATAACAAGATTAACAACATGCTTGGAGAAATCTGCAGAGTGAGCGAACGCAAGCCGGGTTAATTATGTTGTATTTGAAAAATGTTTGAAATGTTGACAAAAGTGTGAGAATGAAATCAGAAGAAGAAGAAATGCAAGAGTTGGGGGCAGTTTTGTGAAGAAACGAGGACATCAAACTAAATTATTCAAATTAGAATTCAGCTGCAGCATGTGGGATTTTATACAACTGAGCAGAACGCTGAGCGCAGCCTTGTGATTGTTTATGTGTTGCAGGTTTAGAAAAAATATTTTATTTGGAATACATGGTCTACACGCCTCAAATCTTTGTACCAAATTTGCCATATGTCAACACTGCCCCCAGCAATCATGTGCCACAGTATGAATATTAACAAAGTAAAATCATAAGGAGCTTATCAGTGGCAGATATGCTCAAAAAAGAAAGGCAGGGCGATGAGGAGAAGAGTAGAATTTTTACAAGAAAAGCTGCAGACGCTGCAATACGTGGCACAATGAAATTAATCAAAAACACAAACTAGGAAAAGTGCCCAAAGCAGTTTTAATCACACAGGGACGATCCAGCCTCCTCTCAGCAGGGGGTATCAGAGTGGTTAACTGCACCACTCATAGCAATGAAGCTGCAACTAGCACGGCATAGGGGATTAAAGCTAGCAGGGAAACAGCCTTATTAATGTATGTGTGGCCCAGGGGTTACACTGCTGCTAATCCAAAGGTAACATCATCATAATGGTGGAAACAGGGCTGGCTAATTAAAGGGAAGGGGCTACTTGCCACTTCGCACCTCTCTAGAAAGGATGCACCCACCCACTGCATGCTCCCTCTGCACAGGGGAAGGAGAAAGATGATAAAAATACAGATTGTGTGATAAGGGAGAGATTTGATGCTGTGCTGAAAGTAAAGGGAAGAGTGCAGAATGCAGTGAGACAAAATCCTTAATCCTCAGATTAGATCTGGAGAAAGAAATGATTCTATAAAGGACAAAAGACCTGTAGAGAACATACGTGGTGAAGGTCAGAGGGGGGATATAAATGGTTTGAGTGAGAAATGCTTTCTGTTTTAAAAAATATAGTATGTGTCCATGGGTACCATAAATTCAACCTCCGTCAAGCGTTGTCCCCCCTGAGCCCCCCTCACCACATTAGCATTACATAACTGTTTTTTTTCCACATGCGTACACTCACACACCTGAATCCAGTGAACCGAGACGGTTCTGTGTTGAACTAACATTGACGATTTCACAAATACAAAGACCGACAGCCACAGTGGAGAGGCAGCAATACCAATCTCACTTATAAAGGTAAGCGAGGCTGCAATAAAAAAAAAAAAAACACGGCTCAGAGTACTTGATCGATTTCTTTCTCTTGGCTGTACTACGTTTGATTTAGAGGATCTCCCTCCGGACAAGTTGTATTTTCTGTTGCGGCTGTGAAGACATTTCATTCAATGGTTTCATCATTCTCTGTTTTCTCAGAGAAAGAGAAAAATGTGGAAATTAAATGACGGACATGTGAGAAGGAGTGCGAACACATAGCAGACAATAACAGAAGACAAGACATACGACATGACAGTTTGGTGGACAGCATCTCTCAACATTCAAAATATTGTACAAAGCATTTTTCTTAAAAGGTATTTAACACATCTTTAAAAAAATAAACATTTTTAAAGTTTTTTAAATCTAAATTGTTCAGATGGTTTTAAACAAGTAATAGATATGATTCTACTTCTTGCGAATGAAGCCTTGACTGGTGTATGTTATGATATATATAGTTGAATTTTACAGCACAGCCAGGAGTCCTTTATCACATCCCAAAAATGTTTAGGTTATTATATATTCTATGCTGGGGAGAGGAGCACTAAGGCAAATGGTTAACAAACACATTTATGTCTTCTGTTACGCCATCTTCTTCATGTCTAAATAAACTGCACAATAAATGGTACTTGCACATGTGACAAGCGTGCATGCGCCATAAATACATCAACACTGTCGCCAGCAGAAATAAATTCCTGTGAAATGAAATCCTGTGATGCTCAAGAGAACTCCTGACTGCTGCTGCAGATGACCGTGAAACACAAACTGGTGGGCTGCATGAGAAATTTATGTGTTCTCCCTTTGAAGCACGGCAGCACGTATGCAATATATGTCAGAGACCGCAGTGCACGGGAGCAGAGAGAGACAAACACAGAGAGAAAAGCATAAGCCACTCTCTCCGGTGGCCTCTAACCTAGATTAGGACCAGAGAGTGTTGAGTAGTTAAATAATGAATGAAGCCACAGTATTTCTTCTCCTGCTGTGAACGAGCGATCCAAATGTGACTGCATTAACATGATGTCTTGGTAAACATCTTACTACTAACTTGTGTAGCTTCCTGAATTCTCGCCTCTATGTGGCTTTTCACTGACCAGAAACAGAAAAGACTCCAGAGAATTGCTATTTGACAGATGGAACAGCGCTGGGTAAAGTTATGACTGAGAGGTGCAGGGCAAGAAGAGAATGAGGAAGAGAGGATGATGAGAGGAGGGGGGTGGAGATGGAAAAAGAGAAATCCTGGGCTGAAGGGTGAAGGGGGAAGAAAGATCTTAGGAGTTCAGGGTGATGTTGTGGTTTATGACGAGAAAGAGGAGGAAGGCAGAGAGAAAACAAACAAAGAGAAAACAGAAGAGGAAAAATAAACCAACTTAGTGGAACAAATTGTATAAAGAGGAGTAAAAGAGTTGAAGCAGAAGTAGATAAAGGAGTGACAAGAGGTGTAAAAGACATGATGTGCATCATGGTACCTGTGAATGGCAGCGAACAGGTCCTCAGTGGTTCGGGTCCGTGTGGGAGTCGGTGTCACCATGTTCTCCTTGGAGGTCCCGTTGGCGGACGGGACTGGAGACGATTCAGCCGTACTGGAGTCAAACACCTCACCTGAGACAAAGAAACATTTGATTAAAGTTCAACAATTACACGAGAGCAAACACGCTTTACTCTGGTTACGGTTTACTCTGCACAACATGCACACACGTGTGTATTCTCCATCCCATCACATTAACCTGGGTGCCTATGAAAATCTAAAGTGGTATACAGGAGGTGCCGGACTGTCTTCTTACATTCTCTTTCCTTTCTTCTCCTCTAGTTCAGCCTTTTTTCTCCTCTCAACCTCCTCTCTCACGTCTGCGCTTCGATGGTGTGAGCCGCTGCAGGCAGTCTCACTTTACGCTCTCTCCTCCATCCTCCCCTTCACCCAGATCTGCTCCCCTCCCCTCTCATATGATGAAAACCCTCCCCCTCTCCTTCCAACCATGAAAAGCATCACCCCTGGGACACTTGCCCCCCTCCCTTACTTCACAGAGAGAAGGAGGGATAGATAGGGAGCAGGACAGAAAGAGAGAGGGGGGGGGGGGAGCGAGGGGCTGAGTGGGACAAATTGAGGATGAGAAATAAAAAATAAAAAAAGAAGCAAAAAGGCAAAAATAGATATTTGGAAATAAGGATTGATGACGGAGAGGAGTCAAGTAGACAGTGGAGGACGAGGTGTGTGGCGAGGTAGAGAAAAAGAGCAATGCTGGAAGAAACGAAGGGACGGTAGCCACAGAAGATCTCTGCATACGGTATGAAATATAGAAGGATGGGTAGAAGAGAGAGTTGTGGAGGATGAATTCATAAAGCTGCAGCACTGCTGTCCCTGTGATAAGCCGTTTCTTCTGCGCTATTTTCACAGTTTTCAGACCTTTAAAGCTTGTGGTTTCAAGTTTGGCTCCTTTGCTTTTGAGGGCAAAATGAATTTCACAGCTGCCTGAGGAGCGGGCCACACAGCTACAGGATTATGGTAATGGCCTTAAGTAATGACTAAATGATTGTTCTGACTCAAACTGTTCTCTCATCACAAAGTCTATGCATTTCTAATTCTGATTTGAGAAAAAAATACATTCAAATCACTAAATAACTCACCTGTGTCGTCCTCCCTGGAGCTGATGGATCCGCTCGTGCTACTCGCTCCATCTCCATCTCCATCTCCATCCTCTGCTTCCTCTTCATGATCCTCTCCATTTGTATGCAGTTCATGGTCATGGCTTGTGTCCTGGCTGGCAGAGGCACAGATGTGGAAATCCTGGATTTCTATGGACGAATCACAGCTTTCTGCTAAAGTTTCCTTTTCCTCCTGTTGTTCACCTTTTCCCTCTTTCTCTTCTTCTTTTACTGGTCTTTGTGGTGCATCTACTTGGTCTTCTGTTCTGGACAGGCTATTTGCATCTTCATGCAGAGATGAAATCTGTTCTTTGATTGGTTCGGGGCTAAATGGTGAGACAAAGAAGGGTTTCTTGGAGATTGCCGGGGGTTTCTGTTTGAAAGGAGAGCTTTGGGAGCTCTGTGGAGGACTCTGTGATGCTTCTTTTTCTTTCCCGTTTAAAAGAATGCAACTCTCATCCTCAAGTTTTTCATTGAAGACAGCACAATCTGGTGTGTCGTCTGTGATATTGCAGTTTAATGACAACTCTTCTAGGAGCTTTGACACAGGTGATGGTGAGGAATTACGTAAATCTTCTTCTGGAGAGAAGTTGAACAGGGTTAATGTGGAGGGATGCTCCTGGTAGTGAGATGTCTCCAGGGTCTGGGGCTTCAGACCCTTGAGGAGGTCCACCCCTGTTTCCTGAGCTTTGGAGTGGTCCGCTTGGCTGTTGATCTTCTCTGTCCGCTTGACTGAGCGAAGCTGAACACTCTGCAGCGCAAAGGGGGTGATGAGGGGCTTAGGTGACTCTGTGGGGCTGTTGGAAACAGCAGGTTTAAGAGTATTTTTCACTGCCTTCACAGCAGATGGGGAAGAGAAAGGCATAGCAGGCAGTGGAGGAGGTGGAGGAGGACCCATGACAGGAACAGGAGGGGGAGGCGGAGGGGGAGGACTGAAGCTCCCATTGAAGGACAGACTGGGGTGGATTAGCATTTCAGGGGACGGAGGGGGAGGGAATTCTGGGGAGGTGGACATAGCAGGGGGTGGACTCAGAGTTGGAGTGCTTGGTAATGGGGGAGCTGGCGGAGGAGTGGAGAAACTTGAATTTGGTGGTAGAGGGGGAGGGAAGGGTGGTGGTGGGCCGAGAGGGGTGTTTGGAGCTGAGGTTGAGGAAAGGGGCAGGGGTGGAGGTGGTGGCGGAGGAGGCCCGTAACTCTTAAGTGAGTCAGAGGTGTTAGAAGAAAGGGAAGTGGAAGAGGACGACATGGAAACAGAGGACAGGAGAGAGGACTTCCTCTCAGGTACTTTGGGCTTGGGCCGGCTGCCGGAGGGAGACATAGACCTGACGAGTGAGGGCACTGGGGTTCCAGCTGTGGGGGTGTTGGACTGGCTGGAGTAGCCACTAGATGGAGAAGTCAGTCTGTGCACCCTGTCAGGGGAGGAGGTGGCTGTCTTAGGCTTCACTGCCAACCCTTCCTCCTGGCCTGGAGCGCCGGGGCCCCGACTGTTGCTGTGAATCTCACCTCCATTCTGTAGTTCTCCTGGATGAGGCCCGGCTGACATGTTATCTGTGACGTGGGCCAGAGGGGTCTGTGCCCTCTGGTCTCCATGGTTACGAGGGTAGTCCATGTAGTAGCCCCAGGAATCGGCATAGTCGGAACGCAAGCTGCTGGTGTCACTGTGAGCAGGCGTCACGTGGCATAGCGAGTATACATTAGACACACCGCCACAGTTTGCATTAGCTACTAGTGATGCTGCAGAGCTACCTGCACTAATGCTACTCTGACTCCGTGGCCGTAACACCCAAGGGTCATCGTAGTCGCTGCTGGGACTGTGGGAGGGTGAAGAGGGAGAAGCGCCTTTTCCTTTCCCTCCTCTCAGCCCCATCTGTAGGCTCTGCTGTAAGCTGGCAATTAGAGTCTCATTGAGCATTGTGCCGTTTGGCCCGTCAGCACCACTGACGGCGCTAACGCCTCCTAGAGGCTTTTTTGCACCAGGCTTACGTCTGAGAGAGTCTGTACGAGCTGGGGGCAGTGGAGGCTTCTTGGATTTGCGGAGGGAGATGCTGCGGGACAGAGAGCGGTCACTGTACAAGCTTCCAGAGTCTTCCTGATTGGCCATCTCACGGCACTCGTACATGCTATGTCTGGCAGCCCGTCCAGCTGCTGCTCCGTGTCCACTGCCATGGCTACGTGAGCGCAGGCCTGAGTCCAGGTGCATGGAGGTGTAATAACCATCATTGTCCTGTGAATAGAGGGAACTGGAGTCAGTGGTGGTCCGGGAGGACAGATCCAGGCTGCTGTAAAGCTGATTGACAGGAGTGGAACAGCTGGAGGTCAAAGTGCGGTGTGGGGTAACCACATTTTCTGGTGTGTCATAGATCCACTGCTCCTCTGTCAGACATGATGGCGGTGTGGGGGCCAAGGTGCTGTGACTGTGTACGCTGCTGTCCGAGTGCCCTGACTCGCTGGCAGATGCTGCTGCAATCATACCACCCTCCTGTGGTGTGTGAGTAGGGGTGGAAGCAGCCAAAGCTGGACAGGTGGAGCTGTGGGTAAATGCTGTGGGACTGGAGATCAGGGGGTCAATGTTGGTGGAGGAAGCTAGACTGAGTGGTCGAGCTGTGGGGTAAGCTGAGACTGGGGAGTGGGAGAGCTGACCAGAGGTGTTTAGGGTGATGACCTCAGATGAGCTAGACAGAGTGGCATTGGGGATAAGTGAGGTGGAATAGGCGGCATGTGGGGAGACCACACAAGCTGGACCGCCACCCCACTCACTGGACTGCGTAACCCTCACCTCCTGAGACTTGGGCCTGGGCAGGGTGCCTGTCCTTGGGGCATTCCTCATGTGCACCACTGTATTGTCAGCCTGAAGCTTTCCAATCTGCCTCTGGGGTGTAGTTTGTTCCTCTGACTTGATGGGTGTGCTGCTGTAGATGGGATCAGCACTGAGGGACACCCTGGCGCCCTGTCGGGGAAGACTGTGAAAACGGGAAGGGTCTCCATTAAACATATGTGGCAGCATCAAGATCCCAGAGCTGTCACTACTGGAGACGGATATGCTTCCTGTAGAGGAGGAAGCGGAAATGCCGGCCATCTGAGCAGCGATCCCTTGTCCTCTCTGAGCCCGAATTCTTCTCATAGATGGGGGTACGACCTTCACTTCTTCTGTCTGGCAGCCCGATTCTCGGGTCTGGGAACGTCGGAGCGTTGAATTGACACTCCCAACTCGGCCCAAAGTGGAATACTGTCCTGGGATGAACATGGAGTGTGGTCGGAGCTCTCCGCCGCGTCCTTTTGCTGCTGTCAACAGAAAACAGAAAATGTGATAAACCTGATTGATAAAAATATTTATTGTTTTCTCCACTACCTGTGATTTCCCTCTCTATAACTTCTTGAGCCACAAAGCTTTCTGTTCTTCCGGCTGGACTGTCAGATAAACTGGTCACAGGGAAGCTAATTAATTTGATTTGCTGTAACCCTGTCTCATGCGTTAATAACGTCTGGTCTTCTTCATTGAGGAGGAAAGGATATAAGGGGTGACAGAGAGAAGAGAAACAGACTACATAATATGCTTCCCCTACTATTCTGTCTCTGTCTCAGTCTGATAGAAAAGCAAATAGTCCCCTGGGGTCCAGGACAGGCAGCTGGTCGGGTATAAAGCAGCCAACAAACAAACACATACATGGACACAAACAGAGACACACGTGCATGCATATACAATGTTGACATGGTCATGCAGTCATACAGAACAAAGGTATACATAATTAGCAGATAGATATAAAGACAAGGGCACGATGACGTCATAAAAGACACACACCAAACATACCGGCTTGTAAACAAACAATATGAAGAATGGGATGTAAAACGGGGAGATGATGTCTAGTTTGTCTCCCATCTGTGGTGTCTCTCCTGTTGATGCTCGTATCCCAGAACACACACTCTTGCGTCTTTTCTTCCCTCTCTCTCTCTCTCTCTCTCTCTCTCGCTCTCTTAAAACCACACATACACTTTCTTCCTCCTTTTCTAAAAGCCAGAGTGACAGCTTGGCTGCTGCTGCGATAGATTAAGCTGCAGGTCTACTTCGCAGGCAGCTCCAGTGTAAGGAAAGGGAGGGATGAAGCACTGGGACAATTCCCCCGGCCGAGTAATCATGACATTCAGATGCTGTCGTCAGGTGTGCACTAACTAGACTTTAAAGCTCTTTTCCTATCAGCCGTGGTGATCTTATTGTACAGAGAACTGATGTCTTTTCTTCTTTTCTTTCTGCCGTCCTATAGCTCACAGACATGTAAATAAACATCAGCTATGCAGTATCGTCAGCATAGCACAGTGTCAAGTTAGTAATCTTAGTGCTCAGTGGAGTAACTAAGGGGACCTCTGAACCTTCATATTTGTCATACAGCTCTTGTTATGTTGAGAGAGTTTTGGATCATATGTCCTGTATGTGTATAATAGAAAAAACAGAGATAGCATGAGGTCTTTTTGTGTCTGTGATCAGGGGCCCCATCGTCTAATAATCGGTCCATGTTTGTAGAAGTAAGACACATGGGACACATGGATGTGACATATATATATATATACACACACAAAAAACATACAACACAGAGAGACAGAGCTGCAGAAAGTTTACCCCGAAGGATTATGGCCCAATATGTATGTAAGGATGGAAACCCTGCATGATTATACAATAGGAGAAGTCAAACATGATATTCTAGCAGAAGTTTCTAGAAGAGGGAAATGGCAAAATTAAGACCACAAACACTAATGAACATTATTCCATAAATGAGTCCTAACTGTGGATAAACAGGGTGGAGAGGAGTAAATTAGGGATATATGGTGTTTCCAACTGAAACAGGGAAAGACGGAACATCTGCAGGGCCTTGATCCAACACTGTGGACTTGCATGTGGTATTTTCTCCCTCTCAATATGACTTATTCAGAACAATAGTGGTGGTAAGTTTATTCTTGACCCAGCGTATGCAGTTATACTTGATAAAAACATAAACCCATGGAGAGTAAGGAAGGGAAAAAAAGTAATGGTAGATTGAGGGATGCTTGTCCAGAGTGTTGGTACAGGTCTGTGGACAGTAGGGGGCAACATATTGCCCCACAGTGATCCATACCTAGCTCTTGGTTGAAGGTGTCAGGCAGCCCTGATATAGTCTTTCTGCGTTTGACCTTCTTGGGCCCACGGGACACGGTGTCAGTGTTAATGAGGGAGCGCCGGATGCTCGCCTGTCGGTCAAACACTGCCCCTGGTAGCCGGGAGGGCGAGAGCAAGGCAGGCGGACACACAGGCAAACAGCAGTCGGTTAGTGGAAGGAACAAACTCAACAACATGCAGAAAGTTTTTGTTTTTTTTTCAGACTGAACATGCAGCGTTAACAGAGCAGGAAAAGTAAAGCGACAGTTCAACCAAATTACAAAAAAACTCAAGTGGTATCAACCTATGATGCAGCAATGGGTTTCATTGCCCTTTTTGCCTTGCTAGATACCACCAGAAGAGTAATGCTTTTATGTAATTTAGGTGATCTAATTATTTTATCAGCCAAGATTCTTTAAAATACAGAAAATTAACCAGCCATTTCACTTTTTAAAGCTTGATTTTAATAATAGAGAATTTGCTGTGAGGACATCAAAGTTTCTGGCTGATATGGCTGGTTTGTGTTCATTTCTAATAATGAATGTGAGAAACTGTAAATATACATGAAAGATATGCAAGATGTAGAGCACATGCTCTTATCACAAAAAATACATGCACAGATATGAAGTGAAGCATGCATACACATGCACACACATGCGCACGTGCGCACACACACACACACACACAAACTTAATTCTTCTCAATATCCTTCTCACTCTCTGTTCAGCTTCCCTGAAGGAATTGCAATATCTCACTAGGAACTGCTCTTTCTGCTATCTAGCTTGCAGGGAAATAGAAATTGATGCGAGAGCAGATACTGTCTATCACACCCCCCTTCAAAGTGACAGAAAAGTCCCTGATCTGTGTGTGTTTCACTCTCTCTTTCTCAGTAATCCAAAGTGACACCAGTGATTTGCATGGAGCGGGGAAGTATTAACCACTCATTAGTGTCTAAAAGATGGTGGGATTGCAGTAATATTGGCCTTGACAGCAGCTAAATTGATTTTTTGAGACAAATAACCCAAATAATACAAATAATTACCTCTTCATAGAATCATCTAACAAGCTCCAGTGTAATACATTTAACACCAGAGCTATCAGATGTTAATCTATGTGTATGATTCCTGGGTGTTGGCAGTATATATATATATATAGACACAGAAAACATGTGGCCTTTTTTTTCTTTCACTGCACAAGCACCTCATCCCAGTGCACCCCAGCGCCCTGCAAGTGCTTTTCTGCCAGAGAAATACGCTTTATGGACACATGCCCTAACAAGGGAATTGCACTGACATCTTCTACTGTGTGCGAGTGTTCATCTGTCAAACACCCTGTGATCTCACATAAAGTCAGTGAAAAGGCCTTGACCCCTGGATAAGCTGTCAAACGATTTTCACACAAAAACACTCGCTCACACACGCACAAAGGAAGGTGAAGGTCAATTTTCAAGAAGCATGATGGAAGGGAATGGAAAACATGTAGAGGTACAGAAGGAGAGGTGGACGTCCATGACTGACACATACAGTTTTCTACAGTCTCTGTGGATGACTGGATACAGTAATTGATTAGTCTGCATCTACTCAGCAACAGAGGGTTGATTAAAGGAACAGTGTGTCACTTATATTTTCTATATTACTGAGAGTTAGAAGAGATGATCAATATAACAGCTTTGATTTTATGAATGCACATTTTTCTATATTTGATAGAGGTGAGATGTCTTATCCAACATCCATTCCAGACATGCAATTAATATTGATCTACTTATCTCTAACTCTCAGTAAGATAATATTTAAGTGAATTTTCAAAGATTGCAATAACATTTGATTGCTGGTGAAATGTTAAATGTGTTAATGTTAGAGAATAGACACCGTGGATGTATGAGGGAAGATCCAACTCAAGAGTAGTTTGATTTTTCTAGGTCACTACGCGAAATGGAACTAGAGGGGCAGGATATTTGTTTTCCACTATGAACACTAATGGAGGTTGGTTCTCTAGTGGTTGAGAGTGGACAAAATGATTGGAGGATGGTTATTGCCGAGAGATCATACCTGTGACGTTGATGGCAACTATGTCTGTGGGCACGGCCTTGGCCGTCTGCCTCATCTTCTCCTCTGGGGTGGGCAGGGGTGCGGATTTGGTCCATATCACCTTTCCATCAACCTCAGACACCTCCCCTTCTTCGCTGCCTCCCTGCGGGGTCTGGGGCCTCATGGACAGCTGAGATTTGTCATCCTCCACTGAAGAAGCTGTGGACTGGATGAGAGAAAGAGAGAGAGAAGGGGTTAACAAGATGTAAGTGAAGTGGGGAGGGACAGAAGTGGGGAGTAGAGGGCAGATAAATAGTGACAGACGAAAAAGAGGGAAGAGGAGACAGGGATAATAGAATGAAAAAGGGAACAAGACAAGTGAGTTAGAAGAGATGAGACGAGGAAGACAAATGAACGCAGAGGGGAGAGAAAAGGACAGAAAAATAGTGACAGAGATGTGGACTCAATAAAAGATAACAGAGTTTTTGTTATAATGAATGTTATATTGAATTACAGCACAGAAATAAAGGATAAAGAAAAATATCAAGCTAAAATGATGAATGACGATGAAAACGTGAGTGGGAATCGATCAGAATAAAAAGCAATAGAACTTAATTTTCCAAAACCTTAAACGACCAGCTGTCCAGGATATATTGGCACATACAAACACACTTAATTACACTACTGTGACCTTTAAAAGCTTGTGATGCTGTAAACATGTTTTGCGATCAATCATGCCGAAATGGAAACACACACACACACACACACACAATCACTCTCACAAAACTGACACAGCGGTTGGAGATGGCAGGATAAAAGCACTCACTCGAGTATTAAACTGTATTCACACACAAAAAGTTCTCAATCATGGCGTAGACTTTACTGCACAGGACAGACAAATGTTTTCTACAACGTGCAGGATTGAAAGTGAGCCTGTTACATGACAAAAATATCTAAATGTCCAATCTGCTGAATATTTAAATCAATGTCAGGACTATGTGATTTTAAAGTTTTAAATGGATGTGAATATAGACCAGAGACCAGAACACAGTGAACAAATATATATTTTTTCTGATTATAGGTCAGTTCCAACCTAGGTCAGTAATTTTCTTGGGTAGAGATGGAAAAAAGTGCAGCAACAGGCAAGATAAATGGAAAAATACTCAGTAATTTGGTAGCTTGTTACTTTGCATCATTGTGGCTGAAGCTGCTGTCAGACAAAGTTAGGCTCAGTGGTGTCAGGACAACAGGAAGTGACGAGGAAAGGGGACAAACGGCGGAACAGGGGAAGGGGGAAGGAAGGCAGAGAGGAAGGGGATTGGCTTAAACAAAAAAAAAAAAAGGGGGGGGGGGGGGGGTGAGCGTGCAGAAAGTAGAAAGACAGATAACAAGAGATGGGAATCGACTGTTCAGAAAGCAAAAGACAACAGCATGTTATGAAAGGTCAAGGGTGGAGACAGGAATGAAACGAGTGACAGGAATCAAGGGGCTCTGTGGGACAAAAGAGCCCCTGATAATTACAGGGAAAGAATCTCTGACCCTTTCAGGACCCCTCATATCCCGAGAGGAGAGGAGAGGAGAGGAGAGGAGAGGAGAGGAGAGGAGAGGAGAGGAGAGGAGAGGAGAGGAGAGGAGAGGAGAGGAGAGGAGAGGAGAGGAGAGGAGAGGAGAGGAGAGGAGAGGAGAGGAGAGGAATCGAGCTGTCAAACCATTTACACTTCACACTAATTGTCTGCCAGGCAGAAGAGCAATAAATAATAGTTTCTATTAATAGTTTGTTACCCCCCCCTTGTCTTTCTCCCATTTCCTCTCTGTCTCTCTACATATGTCACCATCCTTCAATTCTTTGACAAACAACAGCCCCACTGAGTGTGGAGGAAAAACAGCACAAGTCTAAGTGTTTATTTCCTACCTCTGCTTAAAAAAATATCTGAAAACAGAATCTGATAGATACTGATTAGCACAATCCCAATAAACGTGCAAGAACTCACTGAAAAAATCCGGTTGAATGAAACTCCTTTAAACAAGAACTGAACTAGACCAATGAACAGACTTTTTTTGAGGGGGGAGGGGGTCATTTCCAGTTGTTTGGCCTAAAACTGCTAATTCTATTTGTCAACATATGAATGAGAAAATAAAAACAGGAGCTGAGAGATAGCTAATGTGCAAAATTAAAGACTGATGTTGTATATAACATGCATTTCCACTTCCAACCACTGGAGGGCAGACAGACACTGTTAAAATCACTGAAACCAAGTTGTCATGCTGCTAAATGAGAACAATACTGCAAACAAAAATACTGTTTGTGTGTGTTTGTGTGTGTGCGTGCAGTGTTCATATGTATGGAAATGTGTACATGCTGTGCACATATGTGTACCTTCTTATCATTGTCATCATCCTCCTCGTCCTGCAGGCTGTTAGTGGACTGTAGGGGGTCAGAAAAGATGGGACCTTGAGAGTAGTACTGAGAGCTCCGAAAACCATCTTTCCTCAACTTGTCACATTCTGGAGGACAGACACACGCACAGACAGAGGGAGAAATGTGTTATTGACAAAAACAACATGTTGATAGCTATGATCTGTGTCTCACACAAAAAAAAACACTCATTATGATAACAATTCTCAACTTAAGAAGAATTTATCATAAGAATCCCAATTTGTGGGTACAGCTTTGGATATGATCAAAGGTTTATTGCTTTCACTGTTCATTGTTTTGTGGGTGTAAAACATGTTTATTATATATATGTTGATATTTAACATTTAATTGACTATTTGAGCACATGTATTATGCATACTGCACACACAGGCTCGTGTGCACACAGTATTCAATAACAGTACAGTAAAGAAGGGACATACGCACATAGCTGTGTAATGTTGGTTATGTGTGTATGTGTGTGTGTCTGTGTCAGTCAGTGGTGGATGTTGCCAAGCACCACTCACACCTCCTTGCGTCACCACCTGCTGTGACAGGGTTGTGATATGTGTGTCAGTGTGTGTATATATCAATGTGTGTGTGTGTAACCAGAGGAGGGGGTATCAGTTTCAGTCTGTCACACACAGATGGCAGAACTGTCCCTCTCTCTCCTCCATCCCCCCTTTCTCTCAGGGGGCATTTAGCACATCATCTCTTTTTTTTTCTATGCAAATATCTACTGATGAATTCTAGTTTTTAATAGCTAATTACATTCAAGTACTACTACTTCTACAGCCTTGACAAATACACATAGTAGAGTTGTGTGTGTTTTTTGCGGACTTCCATTACCTTCTGGGTAAAGAAATCTAACAGTGTGAGTACAAATGTATTAACTTTAACATGATGATAAATATGAATGTCTCTCTCATCTACATCAGTAGCATATCAAATAATATATGATTTGCTTATGTGCTGTCTTTCTCTCATTAAAATGTAAAACCCTCTTGTTCACTCTTTTATCTTGCATCTTTGTCATTTATTCTGTGTATGTGATGGTGTATCATAGATGTGTTCTACACACATGCACATCACTACAAGCTAATTACCACCCATCACTATGGAGAGACACACCAGTGTATGAATAATACTGTCAAGTAAATAGATCCTACTGGGGTTGGAAAAAGGTAGCGACTGTAACAACGACCTGATGTGGCAGCGGTGTGGAAGAAGGGATTCGAAAAGCGTGATGTTAATGAGGATGATGACGGGGAGCAGCGCTGTTGATGATGATTGATGTTACGTGATTGGCGATGGTGTATAAAATAAATAAGCTCTGATGAGCTGCTTGTTGCTAGGCAGAACTAATAGAAGGGAAGCAATAAGTGACACGAGAGAAGGCAAGCAGAAAGAATAAATGACGCTGTGGAAAGAAAATAATACAATAATGATATATGTGTATATTTTACACTGGCATGTAAATTAAATGTGTAATGCTGATTGACTTGGGCAGTTCTGTGTCTATTTAGTGCGAGAGATGTCCACAAAAGATTTTTGTTCCAGGTTATGTGTCTACCACTTGAGTGACCCTATGCCCTTCACTCTGTCTCTACTGGGAACAAACAGTGACAGGTAATCCGTGAGTGACGTCAATAATTTAATGTTATTGACGATAATCATATGACACAAGTTGTCGGATGCATTTCGACCATATTGGCATGTTTGCAGCAACTCGCGAGCCGTCCGCAAAAGCCTTGCCTCTTAGTACGAGCTGAAACCCATGTGAGTGTTTGAGAGAAAACAGAGAAAGCACATTGCCATCTGATTGGTTATTGATTATTCTACTAGTAGAGACAAAACTTGCCGTGCTCATGCTGTTGTCACTGGATATTGTGACTGGTTACATGTGCATGAGAGCAGGGACTGCACATGGATTATCCTCCTAATATAAACTCTAAGTTATAAAATGTCTCGTAGAATGGCTTGATGATAATGAGCTACATACATACATACATATATATGTTGGCTACAGTAGCATAATTGCTACAGAGACAGTTCCATTGCTGTATTTTTAGGAAATATAAGAGAAAAGAAAAAGTTTATATCTATTCTTACGTGTCTAAACTGTAACTTCTTGTGTAACCACCACTTTCAATTTCCTGGGCGTGGACTTTAAGAGCTAAAGCACACACACCAAGAATCAAATGGACAGCACAGGTGCTCTCATTGGACACCTGTTGGCTTTCAGTTAGGACCCCTGGGGTTGGGTGGTGACAGGATGGGGGGGTGCTTAAATCCAACCTCCCAGGTGGTGTTTGTGTACCCACAACATCAATATTGCAGGAAGTAATATGCCCTATACAGCACAGGGGTCAAACAATGGGAAAGACAAAAACCCTACACTGTGTGTGTATGTGTGTGGGTGTGTGTGTGTGAGCAGGTGACTCACACACCGTAAGCATCCGGTTACAACTGCCTACTCCCCATTTATCTTTTTATCCCTTTATCTCAGTCTCGTTTTTTATCTGCTGACACACAAGGCCACCCTAGTATGTAAACAACAGGCTTACACTGTGACACACACACACAGATTCCCAATCTAAGTGAAAAAAGTACCAGCATTTACTGGTGTTCCTACTTCCTGTTCTGGGAATTTTTTGAGTATTTTTTAAAACTGTCACTCTATTGTGACTTGACTCCCCATGTTTGTTTGACAACAAGGCTGTGTCTCTTCTCGTCTGATCTGCCTGGACAAACAAGGAGAAGAGGATCTCACACTGTTGTGCTGTTGACTAAACTTTGCCTGGCCACAAATTACAGGTTTGTACATCTTTACAACACTGTGGACAAACACATCATGCAGGGGTCTTCATCTTGATGCCACGGCAAATAAAATAATGTAACAACATTCCCACTAGTCAATGTGGTGACAGTCAGTGTGTATGTTGATCTGGCTGGTATTATATGAGGTATATGAACTAACTTTTCTTTCCTGTTTTGATCATTTCTGTGTTTCATGTTTTCTTGTTCATTTTGCAATACATAATACAAAACTTTACTCATTGCCACATATACACTGCATGTGTAAAGTCAACATTGGTCTGAACTCCCAAACATAGACGGTGATCACCAATTGCATATTTGCTCTCTGAGTTCAATTTTATACAACATACCGTATAACCAACAGTTACTTTAAGGTTGTTTTACAAACTATATTTGCCCAGTGAAACAGTCAAAAGGCACAAAGTGTGGAGTGATGGCTGTGTGTGAAGTTGAGTTTCCCTTCATGAGTTGTTAATATTGATCAGAAATTTGAAAATGTGACACTTCTAGAAACTGCCATCCTAATTTTGTCAGGGAGATGTTCCCTTTTATGATGATTTTTACCTCGCAGGGCGGTCTTGAGGTTGACTTTGGCCTGGCGGTGCAGGTCTTCTACGCAGGGTGGCCTGCTGCCTGGTAAGAAGACGTTCTCCTGCTGGTGCCACGGAGCTGTGTAGTGAACCGTCCACTTGCTCTCTTCATCCAGGTTGGACACCGCTGCAGACACAGATCACGTACGTTAAAGACATTTTAAAGATTTTTTTCTCTATTATATTATTTATCTTTTCAAGGACAGTAGGACAATAAGGTAAGTAGTAGGTTACTCTTGACAAGAAAACTAATTCCATATTTTACTAAAGTGTTAAAAATACATATATGTTTGTAGTCAGACTCAAAGATGCACAACAACCACAAAACTCAGGTTTATTAACTTCACTTAGTACTTCAGTTGCACCAGTTCACCCATTCTAGGATCAAATCTTTGGTAAGTAGTAAATCATCATGGATCTGAATATTCCCTCAACAACTAGTAGCTACTGAACAGGTTTGTACTTGGAGGAAAAGAGGAAGTGGAAGAGCATTAGGTGCTTTGCATTGAGGCGTCAGTCTCCACACCACCAACATGACACCTATGTGTCTCACATAGTAAGACACACATCACAGTAAGCCATACACCTCAGAAGGGGGAGGGAACAATTTGGAGGGAAACACTGACCAACTGATAAAGCACAAACAATTTAAACATGCTACGAAAACCTACAGAACTAAGCTACCTCATAAAAACAAGAAATGTCACTTAAAACAATGAAGCAACAGTAAACAAGTCAAGCTCTTCATTCATGGTCAGTTCACCCAAAATTGAACACAACTTGGTTCCTCTCCTGGTTAAGTTGATTTTTTAAAATCAAATTCCTTATGTATTTTTTTATTTCTTGGTGCACTTCTCACACTCAGATATCAACGATGAAATATAGAACAGGGCTTCATGATGTTGGTCTTTGCATCCCATGCCACAGCTAACTTGTAATGTTGCTTGCTTTAAGAAGTCGCTCAGCTAAGGTGAAAATATCAATGTAATAAGCACACACACCACACACACACATACACACACACACACACACACACATACACACAACACACATACACTACTCAAAAGTTAGGCTTACCAAGGGAGCGTATCCAAGCCAAAGTTGGTGATCGTGGATGTAGCACTATCTCCATTTAAACAGTAAATGTTAGTAAAGACCTTTGGTCTGTGTGCGCCTGTCCTGACCAAAACATCTCGTCCTTCTGACTGGGACAGAGGGAGAAGTCTGAAGGAACCAGGGGGAAGGGGACGGGTCAGGAAAGGGGATGGGAGAGTGTGGAGTGTTTTTCTTTGAGAGTTTTCCTCACAGGTGCAAATGAGCCATAGTTGGACGCATAGTAAATGTGTGTTTGTGTGTGTGTGTTGGGGGAGGACAGAAGGCCTCTAAGGCAGTAGGTCAGGGCGGGGGTCTACGACTGCAAATTGGTCATCAGAGAAAGTGTGAGACAATGTGTAGCTGCTTTGAGGTACATATATCTAACTGATAGATCTCAACACTGGCCATTTCAAAGGGAGTCTTTGACCATATGTGACTGTAAGAGAGGTTTTCAACCTAATAAGTACAGCTATGTTTAAATTACTAGTTCAATCAGTGAAAATGTGACAGACCAAAAAAACTAGGTTTTGTTGTTTCTAAGGTCCTGCTGCTGATGACTAACAGCACTTTAACGTCTGTCTCTACAGCCAGGAGATAATTTAGTGTATTTTTTATGACTGACTGGTTGCTATCCTAATTAATCAACCTCTTACAATCAAACCAATCTGTTGCTTAATTAAATATTATCTGAAGCTCGTGTCGGATAGGTGTGAGTATGTAAATGTTGTACAACAGTATTGGTATACATGCTGTCTTGCTGCGTGCCTCCACTGATCAGAATAATCAATCAAATACATCACGAGGCAAAACTCGCATGACCACAAGTCTGAAGTGAAAAGTTGCAGGGGACAGACACACAAAACCGTACAGCTACCGTAAAACCCACACACAGTTCACTAGTAGAGGTGAATGTGAAGGTTAGACCAGGTTTGAATCATCCCGCACTATAACTGTCACAACACACCTATGGGCAGGGAACTGAAACCCCAGCTGTGTGTGAACGAGATCACATCAATAAATCAGTTTGGCAGGCTAAATAAGGGTTCTACATACCCAATTTCTTAAACTTCACACACTCAGCAGCACAGGTAGCCCTCCCCCACCCTCCTCTCTGAACATGGGGATTGAATAGGCCTCAGTCAGGCTATAGCCACACCAAGGACATGGGGACTGTGGACACAAAGCCTGTATTGTCCCCCTGCATCAGTCTCCACATCAGGCCTTTCAGTGCTACAATACCCTCTAGCCCCTCAACGCACACAGGAGTCCACACTGGACTATGGCGCGAAAGTCTTTCAGAGCTCCACTAATCCCTCTGTCCATTGACATCCCAGCTCTCCCTACGCCCAATAACAAACATAGACTGAGTGCAAACAGGCTACTGAAAACTCTGAAGGGCACAACAACAGCACACGCGGTGCATCAGTGTAAAAATGTGTACACTAATACCTGGTAAATGCATCTACACACACACACACACACACACACACACACACACACACACACACACACACACACACACACACACACACACACACACACACACATACACACACACACACACCCTGTATTATATACATACATGAGGGGCTTGTTGCTTTGATCAATGATATTGATTGTACTGACGATATCTATGTTAATCCCGAACTGGGTCCCAGATCACCCACCAGCCAATTGTGTATTGACTTTCACACATAATATAACTTTGTGTGTTTCACAGGGGTCAACACGGCCATGGTTCAAGTCAGATTTTGAAACATAACATGCAGTGTCGCCATACTAGGCAATATATAAAAAAAATATCTTTAGTCTCATGATGACATGGACCCAAATTAACTCTCCAGACTCTACTGGATGTGTTCACTTCTCAGTGTGGAGTCGTCATGCTGCAGCAGAGGGGAAAAGTGCATACATGTGCAAGACAGCATGATAAGTACTAGTACAAAAGTACAAAAATGCTGAGCTAATGGTTAAACGTATCACCTCAGCCTTGACTTGCACACATACACACTAGCTATAAATACACCTGAGATTAGAGTTGGCACAAGCAGCTTTGCCTGCATCAACCAGGTCTTTGTTACACATCCTCACGTGCTTAATACACAGCCTTGTAGTATTTACTAATCCTTTTTACTATAATCTACATACATGGCATGCAGACCTGATATCAAGATCAAATTAGAATTTATTAAACATAAGAAAATCTATTTCTAATAAAGTAGCTGTGATTTTAAATGCTTCCAGCTGCCACCTTTACAAATACTGTTGGGTCATTTAGTGCCAATAGTTGTCGGCTCTGTGAAGTCTTGGACCAGTGGTTACCTGGTAACAGGGTGCAACAGAGGGTTGTCTCTGGGCTCAGCGGTGGAGGTAATAACACGCCCTTAGGGAAACCATTAGTTATAATAAAACTATATACAGGTCATTAAGGATTGTATGGATCCACTTCTGATAAAGAAAAACCTTGAAGAAGCTATCTAAATTAGTTTAAATAAATGGAAAGCTGTCGGAAAATCACATTCTCACATCCAGATAAAATTCCTGTCAAAATGACAATAAAATAAGACAGAATCTCTTCTCTTTCAACAAACTTGTTCTAGTTTTAATATTGAGAAAACTACTCATAGTATATAATAATGAACAGTATTGAACAGAAGTAAACATATCTTACCCTTCCTTTTGAAGTATTTAATCACAGATTTTAACGAGGTCCCGATAAACACCATTATTCCGGTTGGGTGTGTATACCTCTTTCGTTAAAAAAAAAAAAAAAAGTGTCCTAACGAGGTACAAATAAGACAGATCCAAGGAATAAGAGAAAGAAGACGGGATGAAGGAGTGCTGACATCGGCTCTACTCCGCTCACATTCTCACTACATGGTAGCTTTACAGAGAGTGTGTGTGTGAGCGTGCTGACAATGAGCTCTACCCCTATCTCTCTCTCTCTAAACACACACGGTCCACTCCCCCCCGCAACCACCACCGCTCCTCCCTGAGGCAGTCCAGTCCTCGTAGACACACACACGCAGCGGGAGGGGTGTAGGACCGGCCCCTGTGTTCCTCTGTGTTTTGGTTACCAAGGAGTTCTGGCTGCCTCTCCCTTTATTTCTCATCATCACTCGTTCTCTCTCGCTCTGTCTTTCTCTCTCTACGCTCTCTTTCTTCTTTGCTCTGCGGGACTCAGAATATAGCTGAAAGTTAAACAAGCTTTATAAGAGCAAACAGGCACACTTGTGTTATTATGCTGTGGATGTCGATACTCATTTCATTCTTTCTTTTTTATCCCCTACTTTCTATTCTGCTCTCGCAAAAATAATCAGTATGTTGCCTCTTTCACACTCATCTGGGGAATATTTATGCATCTCATTAAACTATCAGCTATTCCAATAGGAGAGAGTACATCCTTTTACAAGGTATTCTCAGGAGGATACATGCAGCTCTCACCTGCATGCAGACGGGAAACATCATTTTTACTGTACATCACACGTATGCACCGTAATTCATCTTGTTTGATGTCATTTTGTATCTTTTTATAGTGACTAAAACACCATTATTGAAGAGGACTGTGCAGGTTCAGTCCAAGTTCTCAGCTACACAGGGTGTCTAAAAACAGAGAAAATTAGATTGAGCTCAGTATCTCTTCATAAATCTCCTTTTTTCCTCTGTTTGTTTTGTTTTTTTTAATCAACCCCTCTTCCTCTGTCTGATCATTCCCAGCCTGCTGTGTGCACATGGCCACAGAATCTGTGCCACATGAATATAGATCACATACAATCCTCCCATTGTCCGATTCGCTCACAATCTATCACACACACACACACACACGCACACACACGCACACACACGCACACACACGCACACACACACACACCCCAACATCCACTCATTCAAAAGCATGCCCACGCAACACACACACACACACACCCATAAAGCGCAGGACTGCCCCTTCTTCTGCAGCCGTATTTCTTTTCAGCACAAATGGTTGGAGAGGGAATGGGAGGGGTGTGTGTAAGGGAGGGAGGGAGTGGGCTACAACAAGAGCTTGAATGGGACTGCAAATGATCCTTGAATTTGTGGGTAAAAAGGTTTTCCCATCCGCCCTCCCTCCCTTCCTCCTCCCTAAAACCTTGCTCATCTGAACCTTTCAGCCCGTCTGTGAAGTGCTGTACGGGTGTGCAGACGACAGTTTGGATTTGTCTGTTTGTACTGACTGGTAACATTAAGTGTTTCTGTACAGTCTACTGTATGCTGTGACGTGTCTGTTGCACTTGTCCTTGAGTTATGAAGCTCTGAATGTGGGCAATATGTCTCTGTAAATTTTATACTCTTCTCAAAAGCTCAGTCTTTGTTTGACCTTTTTTATAAAATACTGCAGACATGGGTCCATATACATACGTGTAGAAATAAACCAGACCGTGTAAATGATGTGTAAATGTATTTGTGCAAACAAAGTTGTCGACTTCCTAATTTGGATGATTTTTATATTATTGATTTTGAACACTACAAACCCTAAACAATTAATCAAAACAATTCTTGCCGGAGTAATTGACAATGAAAATGTCAATGAATGGCACAATGAATGTTGCAGCAATTAAAGGCAGGTTAGGAGTTGAATTGATCGTCGTTATGTCAGTCTGAAAGGGTTAATAAAAAGCTTTTCTCCATCATGTGTCAAACGTTTAGTGTCTATGTTCTGTCAGTAGCCTCAGCTTGAATCAAACAGTTTGGCACGCGTACAGTATTAGGATAATTTATGCAGATGCAAGCCCAAACAGCATCATTCATTAAACAGCCTATTGTTCTCCGGACAGTGTCAACACACACGTACACACACACGTGCACACACACACACAGTGTGACAGACAGGTCAACAACTCTATCTGCTGAAGGAAGGCTCCAAATGCAGGCCACCTCGAGGATTAGGACGATCTGTCCATTCAGCCATAAGTCCATACATCCTTCTGCTCATTCCTATTGAAGAATGGAAGCCTCCACTAAACCTCCCGGCTTTCATCTTTCATCTGTTCATACTCTAAGCAGCATGTGAGAGATGCGTACAGATTTGGTGGATGAAGCGTGGCCCTCAGAAGGAAGTGCATTCAGCGTGGCAAACATTAAAGATTAATATGAATGCAATTAAAAGCAATCCTACTTATTATTCCTTGGTTATGCAATTAATATGTGCATAACCAAGGAATGCATGAAATAGCAACATTTATTTTTTAATTGTACACGGTCCCTAATTAATGTAAACAAATTATATGTGTATATATATATATATATATATATATATATATATATATATATATATATATATATATCTTGATTACCTAAGCTCAGTATTTGTTTCTGCTTTGTATTGTACAACCTAGCCATAAAAGTTTATGAGAAAGGCTTTGTGCAAATAAGATTCTTTAATTCTTGCAAGAAAAAACACACGTCCTTCAGATAATTACAACTGGTGATTGTGTCGTTGCCTAGCCGTTTAATTATTGTAGCTGGTGATAAAACTGATGACCGTATTAAGCAATCATTAGCATTCAAAAATTTTAATACATGAACATTAGTGCTAAGGCCTACAGCAAGACATGCGATTATGTTTTATGTTCACATGACGTGGTGACTGTAGGGAAAGGAAGGGAGGAGAAATTAACATGTCTTGTTGCTTAGACGTTGTAATTAAGACTTATGGGTGAAGATGGCAGAATGATAATACAGGAGACTGATGAGGGAGTCCTGCTCTTCCTCTTGTCATCTTTCCTTCTTTCTTCTATAATATAACTCATTTGGATCTCCCCATCACAGAGGCAGCTACACACTCAAATTCAGATTGCTGAATTTTACTCCTATTCCCTCTAGCCCTATTTCTATCATTCAATCAATCCTCAAAACACACATACCCCCTCCTTTTCTGTTCAACAGTCTATCAAATATCCATTCAAATACCCAAAGATTATTTATCTGTTATCTAAACACAGACACACACACACATCTTTCTTCATCTGACAGAACTCAGCTTTTATGTTTCTAATTGGATTTAAGAGAGCTAAGCTGACCCTCTAAACCTCCTCAACTCTACCTTATCCGCTAATGTCAGATCTCCCTCCTTGTCTTTTCTCCTTCTCCCTCTATCACTTCATCCCCAATTTTCATTTATTCTCCTCTCTTTCCTTTCTCAGACATTTAATGCTTTTATGATTGCTAGCTAATGTCATCTAACCTGCACTGATTTTACTCTCTCCCCTCTCCCCCCTCTTGTCTATCTTTTCTTGCTTTCTCTTGTTCAGGCTCTGACCTTGCACACCTTCCCCTCGGTAGAAAGCGTGTGAGGTTGAGATAAAGCAGGAAAATGTGAGAAGTGGAAAATGGGCCAAGTATTTGTTTTACACACGGGTGCACACAAACACTTGTGGAACACACAGTAGAAGAGTTGCTGCACAGCTGATTCAAAGAGGTTATCACAGGAAGGTCACTAGTTTGCAACCATGAATTTGGGCTCAGTCAACAAGGAGATTTCTATCTTCTAGAAACAAGGGTGAAATGCTTGTTAGCAAGGCACTGAGCCCTTGATTGCTGCAATGTAGCTCCCATTAATGCTACTTTTCCACTTCAAAAAACAACAAAATCAATTACTTGAAAATGATGACAGTCACATCAACATGTAATCTTGCTTACCTAGTCTGCTAAATGGTTAAGAAACTAAACAATATTTAATTTATCAAGATAGGAAAAAGAAAAAGAAAAAAGGAAGCAGCTTTTCAGAATTTCAAAGCTGTAAGCAGTGAATGTTTTATATTTCTTCTTCATGCAACAACAAAAATGTACCACTTATAATGATCAAACAGGATATGTACCAAATATCCATAATACTAAATAAATAAATGGCGCACATCACATTTCTCTTTCATCTCCTCCTCCAGGTTTTCTGTGAATGAAAATCAATCATTTATAGCATGTGGAGGAGCATACTCGCTCTCTCATCTCTCCCTCCTTTTTTCATCCCTACATCTCTGTGAATGAAAGCAAAGCATCAAGGGTCGCTTAGGTCTTCTGCAAGATGTAGAGCAAGACATGAATAATCTATCAGAAAAGAGTGAGGTAGTATGGCAGGACGAAGGTAGAGGGGTTAATGATCATACATCTCTTTTAATGTAATTGTAATTTTTTACACTGATTCAGCTTCACTACGGCATCATCAACAGTCTGAACAAGAAATGAAACCTGTGGAAAAGCACTGTATAATGTTCCTGAGCTGTATACTAAAAAGCAAATGAATCATTACAGAGCTATTAGATTAGTAAAAGAGAAGTGTTTTGATGCTGTCGCCAGAGAGCATTAATCAGCCAGAAAAAGGTAAACTTGAATAAGAAGGTGACATCTCTGTACAGTGCTCATAAAAAAGTACTTAAGCAAAGTTAATCTTCAAACTCCCTCCTGAATAAACAGCAACTCTCTCTCAAACATAACACACACACACACACACTCAGACACACAGAAACCAATGTGACAGAGAGGCTTGGCTGAGTAAACAATCTGTTTTTCTGGCACTAATGATTTTAACATGGGCCAAAGTTCCCGTGCATAAAACCCCAACGCCTTGCTATAAACTCCTGTACTTGGTTAATGACCTTTCCATGACACCAGACTTGTGTTGTCTTACTCTCAAGTGTCTTACTCTCTGTGTCGTTTGTCTTTCTTATCCTGCTCAGAGGTTACTGAGTAACTCCAATCCTACATCATACATTCACACAGACAATCCCGCTATGCCACAACTGCCCTCATTTACTTGCTGCCTGCACATACACATGTGCACAACAAATAGCCTTTACACACACACACACACCACCATGCAATAGTCACTCCGAGTTTGGCCGACAGTTGACTACTCACTATTCAAAATTGGAAAGTCATGTATTTGCATGATTAGATGCAGGATAAGGTGGGGTTATCAGAGGTCAAACTGAAGGGGCTGTTGTACTTCATGCTACTTTCAGTAAAAACAGTTGTGTGTGGTGAACATCTAGCATGGTACAAAACTTTATCCAGCAGTTCAGCAAATCAGGAGATTGTGTTATTGAAATCTGTGTGTGTGTGTGTGTGTGTGTGTGTGTGTGTGTGTGTGTGTGGTGGGGTATTCTTCTCACTGAAAGGCGGCGGGGCCTCCCTCTATAGGCTGCTCCTCCTTTGTGATCCATGAGAAAACCCTGCAAACTACGCCTTGAGCCTGCACACACCATCACTAACATAATCAGACTGTGTTCTTTGTGTCTTCTCTGTGTGTTATTGCTCAAGCATATGTATGTGAATATTCCAGCCTTGATGTGGTGATGCATGTATATTTGTGTTTTCTGTTCAAACACCATGTAGCTGTTCCCACACAGCTTGATGTGTGTGAACGAATCAGAGAAAAGGGGAAGTTCAATAGTAATGTGGGCTGAGGAACAAGAGGGAAAATAGAGATGATATCAAGAGCAAAACTTTGCACAAAGACTTTACAAAAGGACAAGAAGAAAGAGATGGGAAGAAAATGCTGGAAAAGATTCTTTGATGTGGTGGAAGCAGTCACTTTGCTGAGTAGCGATGCGAGGCAGGATAGAAAAAGCAGCGTTTAGAGGGACAAAAGAAGTGAGAAAGAGGAGATAAAGACAGCTGTGAGAGAGAGAAGTCAGGGACGGAGGGTAGGGTAACAGACAAAGCGAAAAGAGTTAGCGATAGATGAAGTGTGTGAAGAGTGCCAAACATCCATAGGTAGAGACTCAGTAAAAACAGATATGATACACAGGAAGACAGACACAAAAACATACATAAAGGCTCAGCAGGATTGGCGGTCATGCCTAATTTTCTCTCCCTTGGCGTCTGACCTGGGTGCTCCCTACCAACCCCCCCTATGAAATTTAAGCTGGGATGAAAGAGCGTGAAAGGCTGAAAGAGCAGTTAGAGGATATGTCTGTTTGAGCATGTGGGCATAAAAGACTGCATATGAGTTTGATGTCATATTGTTGTGCATGTCGTCTTTGTGCCGCAGCAAGACCAAAACAAGAATTAAGCAAGAAAAGCCCCAAAACAAAAAATAGCTCAACTAATGTCAATAACAGCTAGAAAAGCACAAACACAAGAACTCTGACAAGGAGGCGTGCAACCATTAAATAAGTCCTTTCTATATATTCATTCAACTAGGAGACTTTTACAGCTTAATGTTAGCTTCAGCATAATAAAAGGCGGGTCACTCCTAAATGTACAAGCCTGTTGAGCAGGGAGGTTTTTTTTACGAGGGTGGCAGTTTTGTTGCTAACTTGAGGTGTTTTATGTCCAACGTCAGGGTGGATTTGTAGCTAACTGCCGTTTTCCTCCCTGGCAACATAGTTTTAAATCTAATGTAATCTAACCCCACCGGCCTGCCCCTCCCCGAGGTTGGCAGGACAATAAGATGAAACTGAAACAAGCCTGTTGGAGACTGGTAAGTTTTTGTAGTTTGGTAGGACAACATTCAGTGCATGTGTTCCTGGTGCGTTGACTGGCTCAGGAGGGTTAAATCAAGTGGCAAGACGCATTGTTTTTACTTTAAACTTCCTGACATCCTTTAAGTGCTCAGACATAGTCGTGAATTCTGGTCAATAATCACCTATGATGCATACGCATAAAACAAACGTCTCTATGACCGAACAGCAAGCAGATCAGTCATTAACATAAAAACACCAACAGCCATAAATTCAGCAGTTTTCTCATCATTCAGCTATTTCAATAAACCATCCTGCTTCTAAAGTCCAACTAGGCAGGTGTAGCACTTGTCTGACATGCCCTCAAAAACTGATTTTACTAGTGGAAAGCTTCATCTAGCAAGTAGTGTAACATAAAGACAGACCTCAGACTGCATTAAGCCATGCTTTACCATCCAGCCATGCTGTCTCCACTCATATTGAATTCTAGCCCTTCTCACTGTCCAGTGGGACCTCTGAGGACCCGCCACATCAATAACCACAAGGCCGAAGTGTGTTTCTGTGTGTGTGTGTGTGTATGTGTGTGTGTGTGTGTGTACAGTTTGTGTTGTCTGATGTCTGATCGGTCCCTTGCATTATGATGGTTTAAAGTAGGCTGACATCATCCTGCATGTATGTGTGTTACATGTTATAGTGCATGTGTGGATGTGTGTTTCTACAATCTACTGCATTTAGACAACAGACCTCATCATATATAACAATCTGCACCATTAAGGAGGTCTAGATTATTATATAGTGTCCCTTTTTCTTTTCTGTCTTTCTGCTATTCACACATGCTCTTGTAGGTTACAAGACGATACATGTGTATGTGCCTATAGTCTACATGCATGCAAGCATGTAATCACACACTACTTATTACATACATGCTTATACACACACATCACCACAGAGGGTCGTCTGCACAAACAACAGTATGTTGGCTGCCACACTGGTTTCCTGACCTACATACATCAGGGCTGTCTGCTCTTCTCTCCTAAGGGCCTGTGTGTGTGTGTTTGTGTGTACTCTCCCTCTGCACACAATCATTAATCCAATTTTCTAATTAACTACACACACAAAATTACATAAATCTGACACAAATACACAGATACGATACACCGTGGAGTGCTATGCTTGAAGTGGTCCACTGTGTGCATGTGTATGTGTGTAAGCTTCACACATAAACCTCACAGCTTAATTAAAGTGTGAGGTGAGTGATGTCCAAAAATGACAGCAATCGATAGGTAGCAGCTGGAATATTACTTAATTTGCTTTAACAATATGATTCATAAGCATCAATATTTCACTGCACCTGTAAAATAAAACACAGTACGAATAATAAACATTTTTCTGTTTTTACAGTTGTACATACAAGGTAAGTAGTCTGTTGCTTCTGCTGTTACCATGACGCTTGTGCTCAGCTCATGCTGCTGACGAGAAGGTTTGTCTGATTTAGACACAGAGGCACACGGACAGACTGAGCTAATTTAGGTTAAGTGCCTTCAGTAGCTCAAGGGCACAAAGCAACAAGCCACCTGGGGCTAGCCTGCATGACAGGGATCACTGATGTGTGTGTGTGTGTGTGTGTGTGTGTGTGTGTGTGTGTACGTATCGGGTAGACTTGGTGTACCAACAGGAAGTGGGTTAAAGCCATATCAACTATAACGTGTGCATGTGTGTTTATCTGCACTTCCTCTGCTATGAGAGCAAAGTTGACACTATAGCGTTTGACCCACTTCCCACATTGCACCTCGTCTCTCATCAGCAACAACAGTAGGTCATTTGGGGAGGGGAGGGGCAACCATCCAATAAAGAATCAGAAATACAACTAATTGACCAATGACCACAAATTAAGGATGTGAACAAGACTATCAGCCTTGAGGCAGCAGTATAATCACAAGGTTAGATTTGACGTCGGAAGCGAGTTCTGGTGGCGGCCATTGATTACTGGCATTAACCAATAAGTGCAATGCATCACTGGGTTTGGATCCAATTCCAATCCAATTTCGATCCAATTTACGTCTCCTCTGTGTTAGCTGGTTTGTTACTTAAGTTAAGAGAGATTTTCAATTACCTTTTTAAATTTACAGAATTTGTGAGATTTTATTGGCATGGTATATGGTATTGGTGAAGGATTTTTGGTAGGATTTGGCAGCTAAGACATCTTTTTCTTTTTTTACCCTTCAATGACACTTTGGGAATTTGGGGGTGTTGATCACATTTCTCAAGTAGAAACAAGCCATTCAAAAGTTTGTGCACTAAATCCGACTTGGAACACTGTGACGAAGCGTTATAGACATCAGTTAAGAGAGATTAAGAAAAGTCCCATACATTATATTATATATATTTAAATGGGTTTTACGGTTTAGTAATACAACTCTCCTATAATATCCTAATGAATGTGTTGTAATCCCAGGGTAAAAGAGAGAGAGGTTTAAATATGTCTCAGGACAGGCTTAGTGCTCAAAGGATGATGTGGATCAGTATCATCTGTAAAACACACATATGTACGCAGGCACTCACACCCTTTGAAACCAGCATGTGATTGGTGGTGTCATCTGACTTATCAAACAGACATGGGATAAATTTGCACACATTGCTAAAACGAGGTTCCTCCAAAAATAATCCTATCCTGAGACCTTGTCTGGGAAAAAAGCTGGACCCTAAATCCACTTAACCCCTCCCTCCTTATCTCCTCCACATTCCCCCTTCCTTCTTCACTAACAGACCCCTTCGCCTCCCCCTCCCCCCATGTCTCCACCCCTGCCCCTTCTGTCCCATCCAGTAATAATGGATGGATGGAGGCATTAATAGAGAGAGCAGACCGCTCTTGGATGCAGTGAGTTCGCCCTTCTAATGAGCCTCCTGGGAAACGAGACTAGCTCCTTGATCAAATACTCCCAAAATTTAGGACCACCATTATTCCAAATTAAATTCTTTGTGACACCCCATGTGTCTCTTTTTGGCGTAGATAAATGTGTGCATTCTCTCTGATTGGCAATTAATCCGATTCTAATTATATTTGGTAATTACCATAATCCCATCAACATATTAACTTAGTTTTACACACTAAGGCGTTTTTGTGTGCCATACAGTCACCTCTATATTGGCTAAAAAGGGTGGTTCACATATAATCAACTTTGAAACATTACTGAAAGTGAGGACTGCAGTTTCATCCATTGAATGAGTCACTGTGCTCGTCTGTATTACAATGCCACCTTGTGGGGAAAATGAGTAACAACTGAAAACAAACGTAAGTGGTTTTCCAGCGTCCAACTCTTCAGTTAACTCTTTTAGAATTTAGCAAACAAACAAAATTAGAGTAAAACTATCATTAGGGCATGCTCTCCTGTGGCTTTACAAGCAAAGGAAATGGCTATAGCTTTCCTTTCTCTAGACTTGTCCTTCCTTTTTTTTTTTACCCCAATCCATCCACGCATGTGGAGTTTAAACCCTTGAAAAGAGACGTTGCCATGGTGAGGACAACTCATTAACGAGAAAGATTTAAAGAGCCTCTTAAAATCACTTTCTCTCCTCACTCTCCCTTCTTGTGCTGCTTTTATAATCAGTCTCTATGGGGGGACATTCAGAGGCTTTGCTTTCTGAGGCTTAATGGAACCTCCAGCTGATTGGGACATAAAGGCAGCCTGGGGTTGAGGAGACGGCAGGAAGAAGGAGACGGGGTCTGGGGTATGTGCTGGAGAACTGACGGGTCTGTGGAGCTAATAAAAGATGAGTTGGGGTTGATGGTGGAGCAACAAATGTTGACCAGTATAAAATGTATACTATAACATTACTTAATAATCATATTTAAACACATAAGCATATTATTAAAACGTATGTAATAAGTTGCATAGATTTATTTGGTTTACTTTTATATTAAGTCAGTTTATTTTGGTTTTCTCTTTGAATTGTTGATTTTTAAGTTCATGCAAATAAAAGAAATACAGTACTGAGAATAGTAAAAGTAAAGTATACAGTGTACTGTAGGTGAATTTCATAGACTATGACTGGCCACAACAATTAACGTCAAAACTTGAAATATTCATATTTCTTTTAAATGACAGAAACATCATTGTGCAGCTTTTTAATGTTTTTATTTAAGCAATCTCAATCATTTAGTGTGTAAAATATCTAAATTGGTGAAAACTGCTGATTAAATATATAAAACAGAAAAAAGCAAAAGCAAAGCCTTACATTTCTTTTTGTTTAAAAAAAACAAACTAAACCATTGCTTGATTATCCAAATAGCTGCCATTCACCCAAACAAATAAGAGCAACCTTTTCTTTCAGTGGTTAGTCTTTGCATTGGGTTACAGGATAATGTGCACTTAAATCAAACCATTCAGTAAGAACAGGAATGTAACTGTGTGTGCAGACAGGGTACAGACTGATCAGTAGGACAAACAGGGCCAGATACCTCAGTGGACCAGACTCGAAGCAGCATGAGGTGGAAAAATGCTCCCTCTAATAGCAGCTCTCATTAAAGAAATGAGCTGTGAGTGAGGTCAGCACAGCCATGGAGCAACTTATCCTGCACTACACTACAATTACATTTTTCAATTAGATTGTCTTATTAACAACAGCAGTACTGATGAACTGAGACTGAAGAAGACTGAAGAAGATGGAAAAAGACAACGCAGCTAATGAGGCAAACAGATGCACTTGACTGCATGTATGCACATCTGACAAAGAGAACATACAAGTAAGTAAGAAACACATCTAAATATTCCTCAGCATGAATATTATCACCACACTGACCTGTTCTGACCAATTTGTCTATTCATTTTAACCCTTAAAAAGGATTCATACATCAACATACATACAAACCATAAGGTCCTGTTCTTATTTCAACTCTGCAGGGTCAGCTATGATCTTTTTATAATGTGCCTGCAACACAAGCCAGTGCACAGTTCAACTATCTGCACTTTGCGAAATCTGAGTCAAGTAAGAGGATCACCAGGAACCAGAAAGACGAGATGAGACACGAGGGAGAGAGGGATCACAGAGACACGCTAGCTGAAGATGTGCATGCATCATCTGATCGAGAGTCTGGGTGTCATATGGTGTAGTACTCTCATCCAACCTCCAGGAGGCTCCCTATGTCAACAGCAGGGCAGCGAGGGTAGAACGACAAACTGATCATATCACATCATGTACAAAGATGCACAAAGACAAAAAATAAATAAATAAAACACAAACCACGACTAAAAATTTGTAATTTTGATCCAAAATCTTCTCTTAATCCATCCAATACATGCTGAAATATTTCAGTCTGGATCAAAGTGGTGCATCAACATTGCCATCCTTATGGATGTTACTGTTGTAACCTCTGGATTAATGAACACACAGACACAACTCCAGCAAACTCAATTACCTCCCAATATCTGTCAGTGATGACTTCATTAGGCTGTGGTCACACATGATGGAATAGCACCTGGTTAGACAATTACTAGCCAGCCATTACCCATTAGGACTTTAATAGGCTGAGATGTCCCCATTTGTTAGAAACACAGCAAGCTATTACCCACTGATTACTGTTCACCTACTTTATCTCCTATCAAAATTAATGTCTACAGGGAAGGGTACAAGAAAGATGTGGATTAGACTGTAATACTTTTTTGTTCACAATGAACGAGACACAAAAACATGCACTCATTTACACAGACACAAACAGGGTTAAAGACTTAATAAAAGGACGGAGGAGGGAGAAAAAGATTAAAGCAGACAGAGTTGCTTTGAGGGGAAAACAGAGCCTTAACCCATTTTACAGTTGAATGATCCTAACTAAACCCCTGACCCCCAATTCCCAAAAGTGTGAGTATGCATGTGTGTGAAATCTCCTTCTTTTCTTCATCTCATTAAGTTGTGTCATGCTCTCTACTCTATTGTGTTTCCACCTCCAACCTGCTATTGTTTTTTGTTTTTTTAAGCCACATTCAGGACTGAGTGTGTACTTGTCTTTACTCATCTATGTTTGCATCTGTGTAGCCTTGAAAAAGCAACTAAAGAATCTCATTGTTTTTATGAATGGTGTTTCACCTCTAAAGCTAAAATTCCTGAGTCAGCGGAAAGACAAGATTTGACTGGATGGATTTTGGTAAAAGGTCTTTGTTCGTTTGTTGTTGCAAAAACATCTTTGTTCAGCGAGATTAGTTAACTGGTCAGTGAGTCACCTTTACTTCAAACAAGAGTGTAGGCCATTGGGACACTGGTTCAGTGTAACTAGACTCATTTAAAAGAGGATGGAAAATAAATGGGCAATGTTTTTCCTTTAATCCTTTGTATTATCTGAAAAATGTGTTGTCACAGAACTGAAAACAAAACAGAGATGTTTTTCTTAGATTGTGAAACCGTTTTGGTTTGCACAAGGCAGTGTCAATATGCAGTTTATTGGAGCTTTGATTCTTTGAGTAAATACATTTTTAATAGGAGGGTGGCTCAAATAAGAGTTACAAATCTGACAATATTACTGCATTGCTCAATTTGTTGACCTATAAAAAACAGGATTGAATCACCCTGAAAAGTGGAACACTGTAGAGGAGACAATGACAAAGAGCTGAGTCCTAACCAAAAAAACCCTCCCGTTTCTCACTGCAACAATTATATTACCCTAACTGATTTTTAGCAGCACTCCCCCCATTAATGCAGCCAATCCATTTCATTTGGTCTCATCTAGTTACTCTACAAGCCTGGTCTCCCTCAGGTGTTCCTCCCTTGGGTGCCCTTGGCACTGATTGGTTGATAGCTGAACCTGCCTTCCCACTAAAGGATTATGGGTGGAACACCTGCTCCATTTCTGAAGTGATATAAAAATAAATGAGGCTTTGAAGGGAAGTTAAGGAAAGAAAAAAGTGTAACCATTGACATCTAGTGCAACAGATTTTTTTTGTTGGAGAATCAGGAAGGTTAAGACAACACAAGGCATACGAAGCAGTAAAAACAGTAATGCTGAATTAAAGCAGTGTGCATATAAGAAGACAGAAATAAATATACTACATATACTTTTTGACTAATATGCCCTTTGTATAACATACAAACTCCAATTTGTGCGTGCTTCTGTGTATGAGAGCCGTCTGTTCAGTGGTGCATGAATACAAAAGTGACTGGAGTGGTTGATTCAACCTACACAGCCCAAACAATACTGTACCCATGGCGGCGACATCTTGAGCTGTCATGCCGTGTTAGCCAAAGTAGGCGTGAGGATGGGCCGTGCTCGTCTGGCACTGTTTTGTTACGCTAAATGCACAGGAATAAGGGACTCAATTTTGGACAGGCATATATGGAGAAAGACATTTCAAAGTACTTTATAGGAGGGGTGGAAAAACAAAGACTCAAATGGGATGACTACAACACAGAAAAAGAATTCACAAAAGCTGTGTTACGTTAAAAAAGCCCCATTTCCTCAATTAACTTTTCATATTTGACATTTTGTTTGATCACTTTATAGATCACTGGCATATAACCAGTTTCTATAAAAAAGTACATCATATCCTGTGAGTACTTCTTTAACTGAATAATGATTATGTGACAAAAAAGTGAAAAAGAAGAACTATGAAGAGGCCAAAGGCATTCATTTAAGCTCCTTTTTATCCTTCAACATTCGCTTCTTATCTCCCTGATGGCTCCTTTATGTAGTGGCAGAGCTGAAAGTGGGTCACCTTTGTAACCCCAGCAGTGTCACCTCCACCACCCCCATACTGTCAGCTCACTTACACTTCTCTGCAGGCCTGGCCCATCACCTCCAGCTGTAAGCTATTGTGTCTTGTTCCCAGGGGTGTCCACCCAAGGGGTCCATCTTCAGGTATAATATTCTACTGTCCCGACAGAGGATGAAAGCATGTATGAATGCAAGCATGCATATGGAACCACATACGCAAATATGAAAAGTGGCCATGACTTAGATTTCACCGACAGTGTGCTGTATTGCACGTCATGTACATGTTTTTATGCATTAATGACAGAATTCATAAAAGTCCTTGTTCAGAGTCATCCAGTTTGTGCTTAAAGACCCCTGCCACCACACCAAAGGGCAAAGGTCTCAGAGGTCACAAAGCCACAATCTGCATCTGTGCCACACAGGACATCCAGCAAAACACACACACACACACACACACACACACACACACGAAGAGACAGACGGCACAGATCACTCAGTTACAAAGGGGATGGAAATCATCTAATAGGAAGAGACAAAGCCCGGCTTGGGAAAAGCTTCCCTGTATGTGTGTTGTGACTCTCTGGCACTATGACATACAGTGTAATTATTTCCCACAACCAGGTCAGGTGACTTAAGTACACTTAGACGAGGAGCCAATTTCTCAGCCAAGACAAATACCACAATTACTACTGGAGCAAAACAGCAATGTGGTGTTGTGTTAAGTCTTACTAAGAGGCTCAGAGACTACTACCTGTGTAGTGCAGCTCTAAAGATGAAGACAGGAATCTTGTAATCACAGTCTTTCAGCTTAAATGTATACTGTCTCACAACCACTGTCAAGTCTTGACAACAGTCTGTAATATACAGAACCACTATGATGCTCTAATTATACAACACAAAAATTATTTTGTTTGTTCCAACTACACAACTTCAAAACTACCAAACTTCACAACAATAAATATGTTCTGCTTTTGATTCTGTACCTTTGCCATCCTGGTAGGTTTCTATTTTCCCTGGTGAGCCTTTAGCAATGGGTCCCAGTAGCGGTTTGGGTGTCCAGAGAGAGTCCTGCTTCTGGTGGACCTTTGACACTGAAAGCAAGCGTTTGTGCAGGCAGCTCTCTGGCCTGGCGGGCCTGGGGAAGGCCTCAGACTGGAGGCTGTTCCCCATCTTGTTGCCGGGCTGGAAGGAGCACAGAGTTCGCTTCTTGCCAGGGGGGTCCTCATAGCAGGCCCTGTGCCAGCAGCTGACCACCGGCTCCGAGGAGAGGCAGTGCACGTATGTGATCATCCTTGGCTAAGACCTTTACACCCCCCTCCCCTCACCCACCCTTCCCTGCTCTGTCCAGGACCCAAACCCCCGACTCCTCCTTCTTGCACGACCCTCTCTCTCCCTGTATCCTCCACTTGAGGTGGTGGGATGGAGGGATGAATATGAGAGGTGTGTGTGGAAGACCTCCCCCTTGCACCCTCAATAGGCCTCCCCCTCACTTTCTGGGAAGACAGGATGAAGGTTTGGAGGTTTTTTAAACCCACAGGGGACCCAATCCCCCCTGTCTCCTCCTCTCTGTCCTCCTATGTTTTTGTCCTTCCTCTCCTTCTCTCAGGGGATCCTATTGACTTGCATTGATTTGCCTGACAAAGGGAGGCTGCACGCAGTGTTAGATTACAAGATTTAATTCCCGAACAAATATTCCACAGAACTATTGCAACATTAGGCTATCAAAAATCCTGCATGATGATCAGTGGGCTGTGTGGTGGAAATTCTGCAAAAACAGAAACTCTGACCCCATAAAGTGACCACAGAAAATGTCAGAAATATTCAAGAGATCCAAAAATGAGGCTTAAAAAACAAAAGGCAATGTCTTTTACACAAGAATTGTGGTTAAAACATGTTTTTCTCCAAAATACTGTGCTATCCTTAGGAATAACCCAGAAGCATCCACCACAAATTGCACAAAAGACGATTTGCAAAAAGTCCAGAAACCATTTTGTGTGTATGTGTGAAAAAAATGTCCAAAGATGGAGAGAACCTCATTTGGTAAATTAGAGATGCCCCTAACATGCCCCTAGCATCCTCTCTCCTCTCCGTCCATCCATTTAAGACCAATGCACCAGCATAGTCCAGTGGCGTCTGCATGGCCTCAGCTCCTCCTCCCTCTTTCCTCAACACTGCTGTTCTAATCTATAAACCCAGATTATCCAGCCTCCAACTCTAGTCTCTGATTGTGACAGACACACACTATACAGATGGACACCAGGCTGTAGATAATTAACTGCATCACCTCCAGTGCTCAAATGTGTACAGGTTCAAGAAGACTTGGGACTTGTCAGCTGATTATGATGTAAACTCATCAAGTTACATGTGGGCCAATATCAAACTACAGCTTCATCTTTACCCTGACTTTGATTGTTGTTACCAAGTGCACAAATTCATTTGAAAACATTTAAAAACAAGCTTTGATGAATCATATCAAAGCTGAAACTATAGAGAAGAGAAGAGGTAATACCTGAGAGTCTAACACAGGCAGATGTAAGCAAAGCGGACCCCAGATAAAAAGATAAGTGGAAAACAAAGAGATGTGCGCAGATTATCAAGGAGGAGAGTTGTTAGGAGTCAGAAAAACTTGAGACTACCATATCAGTTGAGGGTGCGTATAGTAAGTAGGTTAAACCTTATTGATATGTTCAGATAGACATGCAGACAGTAAGTTGAATGGAAACAAAGAAATATCTTAAAAAAAAAAAGGGGGGGAAAAGTTAATAGTACTGAATGCAATTGTCTCCCTCTGGTGGTGGCACAAGCCTGTGCCACACAAACACACCCACATATCGTTGGATGTATATGTACATAAAAATACTTAAAAAAGTACGGTCACACTCCCTTTGGAGCTTTGGGGATATGTGGAGTGTGTGAGTGTGTGTGTATGTGTGTGTGTGTGTGGTGGTTCTTGTCGTGCCAAAGCCTCAGCAGATAGCTAGAGGCTAAAACGGCCATTAATGATGGTTATCGTTTCCACAGCCTGGTGAGTCAGCCAAGACACAAGCTGATTACAAAACCACTCCACACACACACACAGACACACACAAAGAACATAATGGACAAACCACAATATACATGCACACAGACACAGATGTACACACACACACACACACACACAAAATGGTGTGTATGGACACACACAGTCTAGGCTTGTGGCTGTGGCCTAAATTGCACTTAGCACTGTTGTTGTCCTGAATTCAGAAATACATACACACAGTGAGTCATCCAGTTATCAGTTGGTCTACAATCATGCATATGTACATACATTCATGTAATCAGTAATCAAACAGGAGATTTTACAGTGACACACAGAGCAGGTGTGGTTGTGTGATGGTATGACAGTGTTGTGTGAATATACACCCATACAGATACACATACAGAATAAATGCCATGTGTATTCTGCATGCTTCAGCACAAACGGCAGTAAGACTCTCACAGGACAATGTTTTTGAATGGGAACTAGTCAGGAGGTGTGTGTGTTATTAGTTTCAACACAATGCAAGTGCCATGCTGGGTTCATGTTGGGACAGCGGATATTGTGTGTGTGTGTGTGTGTGTACATGTATGTTTGTGTGTGTGTATGAATGTCTATGAATACTCACATCTGCACACAGACCTCTGTGTGTGTGTGTGTGTGTGTGTGTGTGTGTGTGTGTGTGTGTGTGTCTGAGGGAGGAAAACTGAAGCGGAAGGCTTTAGGAAAGGGACAATGGTAACTATGGATACACATACATCTGAATGGAGTAAAGGGAGCACCTGCATGCTGTGTTAGTCTTCTGTCTAGGGAAGTCATCCGCAGGGTGTCCGCCATTGTCTTTGCAAACTTTACCCACGATGTAACTTTTCCAGCATCGTCCCTGGAAACCTCACAGCTAAATGCTTACCTCCTACATAACATTTTCTGCAGATTTATTGTCTCATGTTAAAAATAAGGCTAAGTCCGCCTTACTGACTCCTAATCTTCTAAACTTTCTAAACTAGCCAAACAGCCATTGTTGTGTAAGCTCTTTTAAGAAGACAAAAGGTCCCGTCAAAGTCTATTCATGGTCAATAGAATTTCACCATTTATTGTCTACCTATCGACACCAAAAAGCTCCTCCTCTTTGGAAAACACGTTAATTTACAATTTTGCATGATTTACTAATTCCACATAGACAAGGTGACTTCATTTTCACCGAGGCTCCTGTCCTCCTTGGTCCTCTCCTCCCCCTTAGCTGGAGATAAGCAGCCTGCCACATCGGGTGTGAGAACATCCATCAACACCATTACCCACAAGGCCAGAGGGCAGGTAGTGGGTCAGCCTTGAGTGAAGAGGTCACAGTCTCTCCAGACACACAGCACAGGTGCACTGGTTATTGAAAGACTGCCCGCACACAAGTTCAAATAGGTTAACAAGGTAGGGAGTTTAATGAGGTGGCTAAAAATGGTTGTTGACAACTTTGTTATCTACAACTTTGTAGAGATTCCTAAAAGTCAAAAGCATTTCAACATGATGGGACGTAATTGCCTTACTGGGTTGTATTAAGATTTGTTATTTATTTTGTTAATGAAAAAGTGACATTTTCACTGCAAATGTATACTATCTGATGCAGTACGTTTGCACAGTAAGACCATTTAGTTTCAAGGATGAACAATGCCACTTTAACATTATAATTAAGAACCACTACTGCAGTTGAAAAGATGATCAATGAAGGAAAGAACGGGCCAATAATCAATAAGAGAGATACAAATCTTTCTAATGAAATCATTTTTACTGTGTTTGTGTGTCTCTGCAGACTGTTGTGTAGGTCTGGTAAAGGTGCTGAGAATCCAAAGTGAAATGCCATGACAGAGTTTAGGTTAAATATAGGTTTAGACATGTAGCTATACGGGTCACTGCCCTGCAGGCCAAATCCAACACGGCTCATGCTGCCTTCCCAAGAGTGTGTGGAACTACACACACACACACACACACATTCCTGAAATTCAATTCACACAAACACACACACATGCAGGACGCACACATCAGAGTATACAAAGCATATCAGATGCTCACAAACATCTTTATATGTTCAGCATGTCTTTCAGTTAAAGAGCAAATATAGATACTGCAAAACATCCAGCATGTGCCTCCCTAACACGCACACACTCATACACGCTAACACATTAAAACTGGAATTAGCGATACTCAGGTAACAGCTTCTCATGTTTACCTGAACTAACTGCGACTCTTGCAGGTTAAAATGACAACATCCCATCAGCAGATTATATCAGATGTCGCTAATTAATTTAGACTCTGTCACAGCTATAATGAAACTTTCGGTTGTTGTCTGGTTAACTTGCTCTCTGCAAGTCGGTTTCTGTGCTTGGCAAAAAGATTCAAGCCTATGCTGCTCATCTCATTTTCAGATTAAATGTATGAGTTGTAATCATTATTTTGGGCTGCCACTATAAACTGCAAAGCAAATAAAGTGTGAAGTCTCATTTTGACTTAATTACATTAAAACATCGGCACATCTGGAGTTCCCCCTCAACTGTCAACCACAACCATAACATGTGAAGCCACTACAATGCTCACACATCAGAGTAAACTACAATCGAGTGGTTCAACACAAAGGGAAAGCCAAAGAAATGTTCTTCCAGATTGGACACAGCCTGAAATGACCTTAACTGACCTCACAACAATAAGGTCGGATGAATTCTCTGCAGTATGTTTGTTTGAGAGTCACTAACATGAACAGCCACGTTGCCTTTATATACCGGACTCGTAACAGTGCAGGAAACCTACAATTTGAGTGAGAACAAGTGCTCAAAAATCACCCCAACTAATCCCCACTCAGTCTCATTGAATGAATCTTTCTGAGCTAACATATTCTGCTCGAGTGGGGCTCAAGTGCATAAATAACTTATGTAATGTCCAAAAAGCCACACCAAGAGCCGGTTAGCAAAAGGCTTTCACTGAAAGGCATGAGAGGAGGGGTGAGCGTGTTGTCAAAACAGATGAGAATCCACAGCTGGATGTAGAAGAACATAGATTGAAAACTTGTCATATCTGCCCCCAAGTTGGCAACCCCAGCTGAGGGCACTTGTTAAAATCAGAACTGGCAACCAAAAGTAATCCACTGGTCAGTTCACGGTGAGTAATTTAAATCACAGTATTTGGGTCAGTTTGTCATGTCTTCTGAAGCTGGTATTACCTGATCTGACTATGACAACTTTTTACAATGTGTACAAGTCATAATGAAGAAAAAGACATTTCTGCTACCACACAGTTGGTTGGGTCATCAGTATTAAGCAGACAAAGTCAAACATACAAAGTTAAACCTGACTGAATCTTGTATAAACAAATACATTTCCCACTTTCAACACAACTCCCACATCTGTTTTGCTCCATATTCCAAGCCTGACCAGAGTCCCATAGTGTGGAAAATGTGTAACTGACAACATAAATTATTGCATACAGCTGATGAACTGGTACATTGCCACAAATAGTTCTGTTCAGTTTATATTACCTCATTTCTGGAAGCCATAAATCTACAAGCTACAGAAAGAGAAAACTCAAGTAGGCTGATTTCCTCATTTCTGAGATAAGAGTTTGTACTTTATTCACTAAGATGATGCAGATGAAAATTAAAATATTAAAATTCTTACTGCTGTTGTAGGCTTTAACATATTTTTCACATTAGAAATACACACATTTTCCAAATCTTAAGTTATTTCCTGCTCTTGAGGAGTTCTGTTTTGTGCTCAGTGTGATGTAAGATGACTGTTGCTGGGTAATACTCAGCACAATTACACTATCAAAAGTTTATTCTTCACAATATCGACTACCTAAACATGTAGAATGGATAACATAACATTAACAATTACAACTTTGATATCGGTATCATTTTAATTCTCTGTGTATTAGATTAAGATTATATTTATCTGCACAGAGACAGATACCCTGATAGACTACATCAACATGGCGTTCTGACATCCATTTATCTACCAAGAGAACATGATGGAAGCAGCTAGATACAAAACTCCTAAATCAGTGATGCATCATGGTGCCTCCATCCTTTAAGTATGTTAGATGGTGCAGCCAGTGTGTGTATCTATGTGTGCATAAAACAAAAAGAAGAGCTTGGGTCATACAGTATACTGTAATACCGTATAGCGCCGAACAGTGTGTGTATAGTAAGACCAGATAAAAATGTAAATGAGGCTGCCAGTAAAAGAGGGACCAGTTTTCTCTTTATCGCACTTTAACTGGTCAGTCAAGTAACAACCAACACATGGTCCCACTCTGCAGGACACCAGCTCGGCAACTGCTGTTTCGCCAGCTGTTACTGTGGACAACGCACGTACAAACACATATGCACACACGACTCTAAACATCATGAGTCTCTTTTAAAATACGCTCCCAAGTTTGAGCAAGCAAACAGATTCGTAGCTTATACTTCAAGCTGAGTATAAAGTAGTTTTAGCATTACTTTTAGATTTTATTTCTCCAAAGTCGAGAATGAAACAGAGAGAAACTGGGAAGAGTAGCAGTCATAAAGCAGATAGAGGAAAAAAAAGGTGGTGCAGGATTCAAGTCAGTGAACCTGAACAAATCAGAGTGGGAAAGAAAGAAAGAACAAAGTAAGTAATGATTAAAGGGAAACACGGGGAAGGTTTTCTTCCCTAAAGAAAAACACATGAGGAAGGATATTGTGTGGAGGAAGCCGCTGTGACAGATTACTTTCTACAGAGAAGTGATGGAGTTCAACTTTTCTTTGTCTCAGAAAGTCTAAGGGGAAAGCCCCACACTCACACCGGGGTTAATACTCCATGCACATAACGCATTCATGTAAAGTACAGCCACACGTACACTTACCTTTCAGACAGAACATTGCTTTTTTTTCTTTATTTCGCCATGTGATCAAAAAATACTGATTCCTTTCTTCACTCTTTCCTCTTTCTTGCCCTCCTCTCTCTGCCTCTCTCTCTACGCCTCTCGGTCAAAGTGTTCATACTCAGATCCTGACACATACACTCCTCTCTCCTGTTGCCTCACTCACCATCTCCCTCCCTCTCTTTCTCCGTTCACACACACATATACACACACACATGCACGCGCTCCGAGTGGCAGCTAGCCAACTTCTACATTGCAGAAAACTGCCCCTCACTCACTCTGCTCCCCCCTACTCTCTGTATCTCTGTATGTCTCTCTACCACAATCCCTCCTTCATCTCTTGTTAAGAGATAGAGCCAGAAGCTCAGCCTCATCTAACACTCTCAAAGCTGATGTCACCCCGTGATTGGTCTGCTTAATGCGGGAACAAAAGTGCACACACATGCATATATATAAATATGGTACATTTAGCATGAACATATGTCAAAATAAGACGTATATACTTTGAGGACAGACAAAAATATAAACAAAATGACAAAAACATGGAGCGCAAGCCTTGTAGAGGATTGTGATTGTAGAGAATCTGGACAGTCAGCAGTTCAGAGAGGCAGGGGGCCCCGGCTTGAGGCCGAACCATTGTGCCCTGATCAAACATAATCACTTTAATCCCCACAATTCAACTGTTTGTGATCAGGAGCAGCTACAAACTCAGTGCATCCCAAACACTCCATGTTGGCCGTTTTGAGCACAATCAAAACAAAATATAATAGTTCTTACTAGAGATCACCTAAACTGAGAGGAGTGCAGTGGTCTAAGGGGTTTATTTAGACAAGAAAAGACAACTGAAAATTCACACAGCTAAGAAGAGATCTGTGGAAAGCATCAAAATGAAAAAGTAGCAGCCTAGGATGTTGCGCTGTAAGGTTGCAAAGCCTTCTTTTTCATACAGTGAAAGGACAGGAAATAAGTACCCTCATCAGAAAATCCCCAGTTGCAAATCAATACACAATTAGCACTGTAGCATAAGTGTCCTTTTAGGAGCCTGTAAGCTGCCAAAACCCAATGACAGTGACATAAGTGACGTAACATAAAGTTAGGCTTACTCCAGACTGGATAGCTGAATACAAAATGGCATTGATTTCCAATGAGCCTCTGTAATGGCCTTTCTCTTAAGACTGCAAAAATACAGTTGGTTAAAGCTAAAGTAAAAATACACTCATCACACAGAAGCAATAATGTAGGACCAATAATAATAATAACTAGACAGGGTAATGGTCTTACTTATTATGAGTCAGCAGATTTCATTCAGATTTCATTTATTCATCAAACATAACATGTACTGATTTTGATTAGCATTATGAACATGCTAATCCCACCTCAATATGGCTTGCAGGCTATGACACGTCTGCCCTGACCAGATGTCACCAATTATAGGCTGATAGTGAGTGAGTGAGTGAGTGAGTGAGTGAGTGAGTGAGTGAGTGAGTGAGTGAACGAGTGAACGAGTGAACGATGTGGAGCCCCTCTGCAAGGGTTAGTGCATAAAATGAGAATGCCACAAAACACAACCCTGGAAATAATCGACAATTAAAAACACACAGACAAATCCCTGAATAGACTCACCTAACCAGACAATAAAATCTTACTTCATCAAGCCTCCAACTTAATTGGATGTTGCATTGCCCAAAATGACTTTGACTTTAACCTTCACCGCAAAACGCCTGGCTCAGAGGAAACACTTTGAGGTCTGCCTAATTACTGCTCTCACAAAACTGAAGTGGTAAAAACAGAGAGGTGGAATTCTTTCACTCTTTTAAACCAATCCTGTTTGACTACTGGCAGTGTAAATATTGGCATTTAATACATTTAAATCTATTTCGAATAGTATGTATCTGTATTATGTTAAAGATTTTTTTTAATTGTTTTCTTTGACAACACTTTAGTACTGAAATGAGTGACAACACAGACCACTGTAGACATTTTCCAAAATACAGTCGTTGTATAAAACACAATCATAGGGCAGGAAGCGTGTCAAAGGACCCGTATTAGGCACAAACACAATATCTTAACTTAAACTTGTCAGTAACTCAGAGTACTGCACATCTTCTATAAAAGGAATTGCAGAACAAACACAATATGTTACTGTGTGCTGTGAGCTCTGCGTCAGTGCAAGATAAGATTAAATAACACGGATTGTTGTAGCAAACATGAAGCTTCAGTAAAACAAAGAGAGGCACACAATGAGAAGAAACCTGGAATTTAAAAAATCTTTCAATCATTTAAAACAGATTTAATCTTTGGGGAAGCATAAGTCAAGTAGGAAAAATTAGACCATATGAGAAAAATATATGATTGGGTTTGTACTAAAATGACTGATAAAAATATTTTTTGTTCACATACCATCATCATACCTCATCTTATAATACAAAGGTAATATAAGTGTACTGAAAAAGGTGATGTGATACAAGAGATTTTGTTTTAATGCCAAATAGGAGGTAATGCGATTTAATATGGACTAAAACTGGGCTGAGAAGTGCGGCAGGCTTTGTAGAGGTTTAAGCAGACATCAGGTCTGATCTAGGATCAAGTAATAGACACATTATAAAGGAATTTATGTGGGTCAGAGAGAAACAGATGTGACTTACCTGACGACAGCCATATAACGTCAGCACATAGGAGAGAAAAAGAAGAGAGAAAAGTAATTAGAAACAGTTGAAGGCCATAATTAGAGGAAAGATCAAGTATATATATTTTTATGTACAGTAGTGGTTGTGTGCCCCAGGCTGTGGGCCACATCACCAGATTTCCATGTCTGTCTTTTAATGAGGCCTTGTTGGTTTATACATCACATCTCCCCCCTACAGTGAATTATCATCTGCTAATCTGGATTTACACATGGACTACATAATGTTGATGAAAGAGAGAGAGAGAGGGAGGGAGAGAGGGAAATGTGTGTGGAAATGTATCCATCCCCTAGCTAGTCCAAACTTTCCCAAAAAAGGCTGTTATGCAATAGTTTGGTGTCATCTGAATCCTTCTGAATCCTCTCAAATTTCACTAAGCATCTATCACAGACAAATATGTTGTAAAAGACCGTTTTATGCCGCCTAAATTCATAAACAGCTCATTAATGGCATTTTATAATGTGAGACCCAATTCTGGTTCTGGCTGCCATAACACTGGTGTGCCAAGGTATAGTTAATATTTAGGTCAATATGTTTTTGCCCTGAATAAGATGACAACAGTGTGACACACATCGCAATAATATAATAAATACTAAACCTCTAAATCTCCAAACTTGCATGTTAACATGATGCACTCATACTTGCCAACAACGAAAATCTAAATGAATCCGAGTCATTGAGTTCATTTACATGGTGACTTACTGCACATAAACAGCATATAAGAAGCAGCACAGTAATCATGTAAAGCACAAATATCCAGCTGCCATACAGGCCACACAGGGATTCAGTCTCACGATGTGATCTCAAACGCTCTCAGCAGCCCTGCCGGGGCCCGACTGTCCGATCTATTACTAGACAGGCCCTTCAAAAACAGCCATACAGTACACGTCTATGTAAGGTAGATCAATAGGGTTGATTGAGTACATTGATCGGGTCATTTTCTATATTTCTGTACATTTGTGACAGAGAGGGAAATAAAGAGAGACACAGAGAGGAGGAATGAGTTAAAATTCTTGATGGCAGATAAGAACAACAAATGTGATGAGTAAAAGAGTTGATCAACAAGCATGGACAGACAGTGATGACAGTCACGTCTTTTTTTCACCATGACTTAACTGTCGCCACCCCCGTGCTTCTGACCTGATGGTCATTATTGAGATTCAGATATGTCACTATGCATTAGAGCTATAAATTAGCCAGATCAATATATCAGCCTATATATTGGCTCACTGCAGATATAATGTATCAGCTGATATAGAGACAGAAAGTTGAAGTACAGAAATGCACAAGATATGTTTTAAAACAGTGTCATCATTTTATAGATCTATAAGTGTGTTTTCAACTGTAATACTGGCCAATATATCATTATCTGATTTTTTAAAACTGTTTAAAAGATCACTTTTGTTTCAGTGGTTCGAAAATCCGGTATCACTCAGGCTGAAGTTTACATATCTAAAAAACACGGAAGAGCTGCTTCTTTAGGGCATCCTGGTGTTTGAGACCCTTGCCAGATAACTGCAATGTGTCCGATCCACTTCTAGCCAAGGACTTTTGTTGCATGTCACACCCTTCTTTTCTCAACCATGTTTTCTATCTACTGAAAGCTGTCTAATGATTAAATGCTCAGAAAATAGTTTGCTTTCTCTCTCTATAAAGTTTGATTGACAGTCTCATTCAAATGTTATGTTAATTTCTGCTTAGGTGCACTGATAAACACTGTACAAACAAACACTGTAAGGTTAGTGTCATCATTATTATACTTTATATCTTATGCTCACAATGACAATTCAGTTTTAATAATCCGAGACAGCCAATGGCAGCTTGTGTACCAGACGGCTCTCTTACACATGATTGGTTCAGAATTGTCCCAATAGGAAGGTCAATGTGGACTGCACCAGGAAACACTCACTTGCACACCGTTACCTTGGCAACCCAGGCAAACACCCAAACCAGTCAAGCTGGAGACTGCGTCAAAATTACAGGTTTTGGAGCCGCAAGCACTCATTTTAGGGCTATATTTACACACAGGCTGCCCATGTTTCTTGTAATGGGTCTTGGCAGGCGTGTGGAAGCAAGATCCAGATGTTATAAATACTTAAGGTTCAAACTGAAGAGAGATTCTTATGAGACATTTCCTCTGTGTGCTGTGCAGAGTGCCTACGTATGCACACAGTACTGTGTGTGTGTGCACTATATTTATGTTGACCTGTCTCTGACAGTCTTTGGCCTACAACAAGATGTATTAAAATATAGACTGTGGGTACATTCAAATATAGACTGTGGAGAGAGAAAGCAAGAGACAGCATCCTATGAAATGAATGCTAAAAGTCTTACTGTCGTATAACAACTACTTGACTTAAAACACATATTAGTGCCAGTTTTTTTCCCATCCTTTAGTGCACTGTATCCATCTCCAACCCATGTGGTTATTACCAAATCAATAAGCACTCCCCCCTTCATTCCTTGAAGATTTTACATCTAAATGATCAATTATCATAAATGGGAACTGATTTTGGATCTGATTCCCGAAGCTAGACAATCAATGTGGAAAATCAAATATATCAGATCTATCTATATTAAGTTAACAGTGATCATCAAAAATAGTCTTTAGTTGAGATGTGTAAAAGAAAAAAGAAAAAAAAAAGACATGTTACACAGAAGTGCAAAGAACCGCTTGAGGGAGAAGATAAGACTGATTCAGACTAAGGAAGGATGATCTTCTTATGTAAGACAGATCAAACAGAGGAAAACCGAGTACAGTATATTCAGAGTGTAATTTGGCTCAGATACAAGAACAGTTCCTGCATACACAAACTCAGTGAGTGCACGTTTTACAGGGACCATAGTTGTATATTGCACAAATTGTCCAGGAAATTAATATACTTGTAATGTAATAATAAGCATTAAATCTTGGTTTAAGCCCTACTAAAATATCTTACACCATATTTTTCAATTTTCCTGTAACGTTGAAATGGCATAAAGGAAAGAACGGAGGCCTTTATAATATTTTATCTGAATTACAAATATCTTTAAAAAAATGTATACATCAAAACCAGTTTTTACACTATCTGATGTAATGTGGTGAACATCTAAGCTTTGGGGTTTTATGATGACACTTCAAAAATGTTGACCATTATAACTTTACTAAGCTGCAGGTTCTACCCGCTTGAGAAAAATGTCAGGACCTCAAAACATCCAGGCCATGTGCAGCTCTGAGCTGTTTTAGGAAGGAGCAGGTTCAGAGGTGACAGAGGACTGAGACATGCAACAGAAAACAACAGCAGCAGTTGAGTGACTGGTGGTGAAGTGCTACAGCTCCACATTCCTGTGAGGCAACACAATGGCAACTCATGGTGCCTCGACATACATTATTCAGACCGAATATTTTAGGCCAAAAGCAACAGTATGTGCATAATAAATGCTGATTTAGTAAAAAAAAACTATCAATAGGCTAAAAATGTTGTGCATGTTCAGACTGAGTCATTTTATTTAGTAGATGTGTACTTCAATGGGAGGCAACATTAGATCACAAAAAGTCTGCATTATAGTCAGAGTGAGTCAGATGGTTGTTAAATCCAGATTCATTAAGCTCCAACACTAACAAATCTATCAAACCTTTTATCTTCCCGCACGCTTTTTAATGAGCTAAGAACAATGGGAAACATATTAGGTAGCAGCTTTTCATTTTTCACTGTTGCTGCTCACTGATTAAAATGACAGATCATCTGTAGCTAATTAATGTTAATTCCATAAACAGATAACATGAAACGTTTGGCTGTTCTCTGGTTAACGTGCTCTCTGTAGCTGGAGTCTGTATTCAACTAAAGGTTGTTGGTGAATGAAAAGACAGAAAGTGGACTTTTTGTTTCTGTAGTTCAACAGAGCACCAAAAAACCAAAAGAGCAGTGATTTCTCTAAAGAAATTATCTTGCTTTTTTCAGGTTGCAGGTTATGAACATTAATTCATATTATTGTAATTGTCACTATAAGCTTCATTGACAAAAGTTGATTAGACTTTACTTACAAATGATTCAATAAGGGATTCAAAACTGGATGTGAATTTGATCAAATGTTATCAAACTTCCTCCCTAAAAAACACAAAAGAAAACCTATGGACCTGTGCTAGTTTTCTGATCTAATCATTTTCGTCTTTTTACTAATCATTACAGTCAGGAATAGTCCCAAAACAGAACCATGCATGCAAATATGGACACATAGCATGGACAGCTATTTTAATATGAATGCATAAAATGATGGCCGTATGGGTCAGAGTTAATGAAGCAAGTAGTGAGACCAGCATCGGTGTCTTTTTCCATTCTCAGGTAAAGGTTAGGCTACAGTTACAACCATTGTCCCCACAGTTCTTATTGATACTATGTGCATGTATGTACGCGCACACACACACACACACACACACACGGATCAATAAATAATGAGCTTAATCAAGAAACATAATACCTCTGAGGTTTTGAGACAAGTATGTAAACAGCATTCTTACCTCAGGCAAGATGATGTCCAAATCTAAACTAGAAACGGCATTGAAGTAATTAATAAAAACTATTATTCTACAGGATTATCACTTCATTTGAGCAATGAGCTACGCAAGCCTCCACATATACTCACACACACACACACATCCTCTCCCCGGCACCAAACCCTGCGCTCACATCGCCACCAGCCTGTGACATCACCTGCTTCCGGCCAAACACATCATTGTTTACCTATCACACACACAAAGTGCCCTTTGACCCCCCCCCTAACAGTCCAACTGACCGTGCACACCTTCCACATGCTCCCCTATAGCAACAAGGAAGCAGTAGGGATGTGGAGATGGAAAACAAGAGGCCATAAAAAGACAGTGACCCACTTTATGCTTTGCTTGTGCTCGTAAACAAGTCATTCACTGGCTTCCTGCTTGAGAGTGAGAACAAAAATCCATTCAAATGAGCTCAGAGCATTGTGAGGAGTTGGCCTACGTGATGCAGCCAAACCAAATGCTAATACCATGTGGTTTTGTGTGTGTGTGTGTGTGTGTGTATCTATTGTTACTTATAAATCTTTGAAATAACAAACACGATTAATAAAGTCCCCTGACTCCTTTTCTTCCCCTCTCTCTCTCCATTCTCACCTATTTTGTGTTGAGGCTGGTACACCCAGTCATCATCATCCTCCTCCTTGTCTCTGTTGGTAGCATGAAGCTGAGTGTGTGAGTACGTGTGACGGTTGTGGATGGCGTGGAGCTCATTTTGGCTGTGGAAGATGTGTCTGCTCTGGCGGGAGAGGGTGGACACACTGAGCCAGCTAAGAGCTCGAGACAAGCCTGCAGGTTTCTCCTTGCGAAAGGAAGCGGACCTCCTTTCCCCTCTCATCATAACTCAGAAAAAAATAAGTCCAAGACAGGAGGATGGAGGATGAAAATGTTCTTTAAAACTCAGTTTTAATCTGGAATAATAATCCTCAAATGTAAAAATATGACGTACCCACAAGATATTAAGTCTTGATCATGAGATTCCAAACATTTCTGAATACAGCATCCAGATCTGCACACATGGGAAAAAGCTTTAAACTATGTAGAGTCCATGTTAGATGTTAAATTAGTTCCAGGAGGAAGTTCAGCCACAGCCCAGTTTGCCTTTCTTTTGGTTGCACAGCTCCACATCATGACTCTGACCCCGACAGTCTCAACTTCCAACCTCGTTCTCCTTCACTTCATCTCTGTGCCACGAGCCAAAAGCCAGACTAAAATCATCTCCTTTCCTTTCTTCTCTTCCTTTGTGAGTCCGGGCGTGATTCCCAAACCCAAAGGGGGTAATTAGACAATCCAGCAATCTGGAAAATCACCGCCCATCTGCGGCACACACGCAGATAGACACACTGATATGTGCACGCTCACTATTGGCTGTAATGTTCCTTTGGTGTTGCATGACAAGGTGGAGAGAGTTGATTATCAATCACAACAAGTCATCGGTTGTTGTTTACAACCATGTGTGCCCTTGAGTGTCGTTATCTCCAGTTGTTATACACCAGCTGACGCACACCATCTCAGTGCTGGGACAGACCAGCATCCCTGGGTCTATTCCCAGCCTGATGAAGTTACATGCATACTTACACACTGGCACAAACACACTCACATGTCAAATCCTCCCGCCACAAGTTCCAATTAGAGATCCTTTATTATGTGTGTGTGGATATCAGGTGAAGATGAAGCCTCCTCTCCAGTTTTACTTCTTCTCTGGTTTGAAAGTGTGCAGCTGTTTTAATCACAGTCCACGGTGCACAGATGTCATTAGTGGAAGAAATATGTCAAGTAGGTTCACAATGTTATAAAAAAAAAAAGTGTTGACAACCATCTGGATCTCCTATCAGCTGATCAGCGCAAATGATAATGCAAGAATGAGGATGGGAAGCTCACACCTGCTGAACACGGTTAGCGTGACGTGCAGACAGAAAGTATGCACTGCTGAGGATTCCCTGAACTCCAGGCTTGGTCAGTCCTCCAGAGTATAAGTATGTGTGACTGTGGGAGTTGTTTTGTGAGTACAGGGTTAGAATTACACCCAACCCTGGTAGCCACGGTGATGAAATATGAGTCAGCTCGTCCCTTCTTCCTTCCCTCACTCCCTCCCACTTGCTGTGTGTTTTCTGTGATCCTTGATATTTGTCCCTCCCCTCCATGCGTTTGCCGGCATGGCAACCACCTCCCTCTGCCCTTTCTTCCCTTCCTCACCTTTTTTTCCAACTTCTCCCTGTGTTTACTTTCCTTGTTATCGTTATCTCTAGACCCTCAGGTGCTTCCTTTTCTGTGACAAAGTTTGGTCCCTCTCAGCTACTGGCAGCGCTACATATTGCTGTAGGTCTAACTGCTTGTTGTTTTACATCTAAAACATTAATTTGAATGAAATTGCTGAATAAAAAACTGCAGACTATGAGAACATATAGTCACAAGGAAATTACAACAACTTTAAAGAGCTGTTTAATGCACTCATGAGTTGTATGTTAAAATATGTTAAGGCTGTTTAAGTACACTTTTATAGCCTTACTATGCCTGGAATAGCTATATCTGACAGTTTGCCTGAGGTGCTGGAAACAACAGGTTACACAACAGATAACAAAGAAAGCCTGAACATGTTGTAAGAACAGGGTGAAGCACAAGTGAAGTTTAAAATTATATTCAACGTAAGAAAAATGCAACACATACTTTGCTGCCCAACCTATAGTTGAAATAAGCTAAAATTGCACGCAGAAGCCCTCTGGAGAACAAAAACAAACACTTTATGGGGCGCTACACGTATGTTAGGGAGTTTTTCCACCCAAGTGTAACCGCAGAGGGAGTGTGTGACCACCAAGGTGTGACAATAAACCAGCACTGTGTATGTGTGTGTGCAAGGGTGTATAAAAGCACACGTCACAGCACAGCAACTCTATAATCCTCATCAATTCCTTTTACTTCCTTGTTTCTACTAATATAACCTTAATTAAGATTGAAGGAAGTGGGTTCAGTCTACACACTTTTTAAAGCCATAGCTGCTTAATGTGGATTTCCTTTGGTGGATGTGTTACATTACAAAAAGTTGATCCTAGATTTGTGGCTAGGATGTGGTGTAAACTGAGACGTAAACCCCCCATCGCTCCTGTCAGGTCCCCGACCTCATTTTCTTTTTCCCTTTACACAGGAAATCTACTATCTCAGCACTTGCTGTTTACACAAGGGGACAACTGCCGGCTACTGATGTCCCAGCTTGACTTACAAACATGAGCATGTCAGGAACACACAATCACACGCTCTCCCTCACTAACACACACACACATACACATACTGTCTATATTTTTAAAACCTCTGTCCACACTGATGATACATAAAGCCAAAGCCCTAATAATTAACAAGCATTACTCTCTGGATAGAGGGATGAAATTATGGTAAATGATTAAAAGGCATGGTTAAGAATGTTAACTGGTTTTGATGAGGAAAATTCAACACCAACAAGTTAACATGGAGGACACATAAATATAGTGCAAGAAAGAGACACAGAGTCAGGACCAGTACAGTCTATTGATTTCCTTTGAAAGCTGTTTTAGTATCACAACCCTCTAAGGGATTTGAAAAGTCAAAGGTCATCATAAGAGCTCACCATCCCGATTTGACCCCCACATCACATCCATTTTATAAATCCCTTGTTTTAATTTCCTTAAAACCGCACAGAGACAAGCAACAGCAGTGACAATAATCAATATGTTCAACTAGATGTCCATAGTGGCATAGTGGACATTTAAGGGCTTTGATTTGGCTGCTTCTGGTCCAAAGATAATATCAACATCAGTCTGTCAGGTTTCAACTGGCAGCTTAGCTTCCATCTGTTGAGTAATTATATATCTACAAAGACTATTTTATGTATTTCTTGCATAAGTATTTTATGCTTTTATCATATTTATTACAAATACAGTACATCTGTAACAACATCATTTAAGCACCAGGCACTGCAGAATCGTAATAAAAAGTACCAAGGAAGTACCAAATTGACACATTGCCAAAGCATCAACAACTGATTATATCTACACAAGCGTGTCACAGGAGTGATTAGCAGTGAAACGATGCAGAGCCTAATTAAACAAGCTACTGTTTAAACAGGTTATACAGGTCACAAATGTTTGTGACAGTCATCTCACACGTGATAAGACAAGAGACGAGACAAAGTAGAAAACAAAGACTAAACTTCAGCTACTAGGGTACTTTAAGATAAATTACCTGAAGATAATATTAAAGCTTACTGGGAGCATGATTAAGTGGATTTATGCAAACAGGAATCAAAATAGACACATTACAACATCAAACAGCAGATTATCATTGACAAGCTAGGAAAAGATGACGTGGATCCAGTAACTCAGACAGTTATTTGAACCCACAGATTATCGACATAACACACCTGTCTCTGGAAAAAAAATAAATCATGTTATTTTACTCAAAGTTAGAGAGAATTTGCAAAATTGACAAAATTATATATCCGTCACTTTGGTGACATTCATGCTGACATTATGTCACCACTTGACATGACATGACATGACAATGGGCAGGTGACACAAGAGCAACCTGATTACTACTCACAATCTGACAATACCTGACATCAATACACACCGACACACTCGCATAAGATAAATAACATAAACCTGCCTACCTGCATGTAACACATAAAACGCACACGTACACACGCAAATTAGCATTTAGTGCAACCACATACCCGCTATTGTCTTTTTTTTTTTCTTTTTTTTCACAAAATCCTGGCTCAATGTCTCTGCCAAATCCCAAATCCCTGTAAGTGCAGTTTCACAGCATGTCTCTCAACACACATCACATTCACAGAGCCAGTTAAACACAGGGGTTCATGCTGCACCACAGCGGAAGGCTTTTATTACCCAACAGCACCCCGCATTTACTCAGACAGATAAATAGGAGTTGCTGTTTATGTGTGAGGACGTGTTTTTTTGTCTTTGGCCACATTTTTGGGGAAACATTTTTGGCCAAAGCAGCTTTCATTACCAGTTAATGGGACAATTTGACTTTTTGGGTTTTGTTTTTAGAACCAACTTCATGTAAAATGTATTCTGTTTAAAATTGATCTTAGGATCCATTTTTTAACGGTAAGTGTTTGGCGTGTATCTGTTATGGTTTATATTGGGATACACCTCCAGGGAAGTAATGTAAGTCAAGAAAAGTATGCTTATCCTGTTTGTCTGTGTGCTGTATATTCTATATTAGGTGTCTTCAGAAGGTGGTGAAAAGTTGTTGGAAACACAGAAGCAGGGACTCCTCTCCTTACATAAACACGTATCAGATGTACTATGAATATATTTCTGTACTGTATACCAGTACATATATACACACAGATACTGTCTATACTTTTTCCACTGTACCTTTGTGGAGCTGTGAATTTAGAACAAGCTATCCATGCTAAATTGCCAAAGGATATTTTAAAGCCTGCTGCAGGAAAAAGGGAGAAAATTGCAGTCTGAAGGCAGTGGAGTCAACAAAGACAAGATTGACTTTTGTGGTTTTGCCTTTATGAAAAGACTTTGACAAAGACAGTCATTAAATGTCGTATCATATCATTAAACTGCCTGTTTGTGCACTATATCATATTCTTATCTTCCCACAAAACTACAGACGGTATTGTCTGGTGTCACCTCTTGCCTTCTGTCTGACCTGTAATGCTACAAACTCTGGACCTTGACGTATTTCACATATTTTCACATATTTTCATTCAAATGCTTTAGTAGGACATTATCTTTTTGTGGCGCTACAACTGTCCTTTATTGTCAGTCCTCCAACAATGAGGTAGAAAAGAGCAACATTAAATTGTGTTGTTGTACCTTGAGTGCATGTGGCAAAAGCGTAGTCAACTGCTACAGACTCCCATAAGGCTTTGCAAAGAGGTAATGTGTCATTCACACTGACAGTAATACACAAGGGGCTCTGTTGTGAGTGTGCAAGTGTCAGCCAGTTTTGGATGTGTGGGGTTCATGTGTTTGTGTGTACAGCGTGTTCAAAATGTACCACAAGCAAAGTATTTGTATCTACATACACTGTATGACTTAATGTGTGTGTGTGTGTGTGTGTGTGTAGGACAACTCACTTAGTTCACCATCTGAGCCCCATTATGGTCACTAAAGTCCATAGACTAACCTCATATGGTGGTGTGATGCACTTAAACTGCCACTAAGAGTGATGGAGGGTGGAAGGGTGGGGTGAGGTCGAACTTAAGATCATCATTGTTGGGTGTGCAGGGTCTCAGTACAAACCCCCCCACCCCGCCACACACAAGCTAGATACACCCCTCCAGACACACTTGCCATCTCTGCAAATGAAGAAAACACGTTTTAAAGTGTAACCGGACTGTTATCAAACTGCAGTTTGAGGATGAAGGTAATGACAGATCATGACAGACAGAATAAAAGTGACTAATCCACATGATAATGGATAAGGGACAAGAGGAAAAAGTGAGTCACCCAGTATAAAATGTTCCTGTCAGTTTAGCTGCCTAGCAACTTCAGGCCTCCAGGGGGCGGGGCAGGGCAGGGCCAGTGTCCCAGTAACAGCCCTCTGCTGGTAGTGAAGAGCGCTGCTATGGGCCCTGGATTCTCTTTTTGAAACCTGTTGGATCTGTTACTGCTGTTATTTCTAAACATAAAAAATGATATTTCTTATACTAATGATCGACTGAAATATTGCGTTAGAGTTGAGATGATTAGTTGATTAATCAATAAACAAAAACTATTCTGATCTCAAGTAACCGTTCAGTTGTTATTTTTTGATAATTTATTTGAGCAAAAATGGAATAAAAAATATTTAGTTGATTGATTAAGAAAATATAAATAACATTAATAGCTGAAGGCTTAATATGTTTTTTTAATTGTTGCACTGTTTTTTTTTATCTCTTATTGATTGTTACATTTGTGTAGTGCAAATTTTCAGCTCAGCGGAGTCACAGAGGTGAAATGTAAGACACTGGTGATAACTGGTGATAGTAGCGAAAATACAAACTTCCAGACAAACTTTACAAACTTTATCCAGCCTGGGTAATCCTTAACATCCTTATTAATATGGAAATAGTGTTTAGTGATGTTTAATCCTAGTTAACCCTTGCTTTATGGATGTGTAATTACTACCTTTGGCCACACGGGTGCGACATCAGCCTGAAATGACTTTCTCTTCAGAGTACTGCTGGTCAGTGTCGCCTTGGATCTTAAATGAGCCAGAACATTGTGTGTCTGTGTGTTTGTATGTACATGCCTCACACTTTACTATCAGTCTTGAGTCAATAAACAACACTATCTCACAGCCTGAAGGGAATTAAGTATAATAGTGTGTTTGAGTGCAAAGATAGCAATCTTGAGTTCGAGATAAGCTATTTCAAACATTCAAGGCTAAAATGTGGCCCCCATGGAGCAGCCCTGTCGGTCGGACACACACAGATACACACACACACACACACATACACACAAAGCTGGCCCAAACCCCTGGAGTCTACTCTTGTCAATTCACTAGTTAGAAGACAAATCCCCTCATTCCTGCAGCCACGTGCTCCATTATTCCAGCATCTATTATTGCAGCAGAAAGCAATGTGTGTGTGTGTGTGTGTGTGTGTGTGTGTGTGTGTGTGTATGTGTATGTATTACTTAATTCCATAAAAGCTGCTGGCTTAGCTGGGAGAACCATTCTCAGGCACCCCTCCTGTGTGCATGCACTTAAGACTGTGCATGTGTGTATCTAAAGAGTCACGTGAGCACAATTTATCCACAGAGACAAAGAGAAAAGTGAAGCAGGTAATAACCTTTGACCTCCCCACCCCTGACCCACAGCAGTAGCTGCCTCCAAGCTTAAGCATGGCTGTGTGTATTTTTTACTTTTGTGTAGCAGTCCAGAGAAGGTTAGGTTTAATCCCCAACAATTACACACACACACATATATATATGTCTTGAACAAATGCACAATCACTGGGACAAAGAACAAGGAAACAGACTCTGTGTGCGTTTGGGCCACATCTGTGAAACAGTCAAGTCCGGCATGAAAGCTGGAGTGTGCATGATGTGTACAGTTCATATGCAGAACTCCCACTGTTCATGCCGTAGATTTATTAGGTGAGAGGCCTCGTCTTTGTGAGTTGGTTACACCAAAAACACTGAGAAAAGAAAGCAGAGAGAGAAAAAGAGAGGAGTAAAATGTGTAGAGAGAAATGAAGTGATACCATAGCATAAAAAGAATAAAAGGTTTGAGAAAGGAGTGGCACTATAGCTTACAAGACAAATGAACTCCGGTAATCTGAGCAGGGCATTCACACACTCAAACACACAAACACACACACAGGAGGCCTGCGTCCAGTGGTTGAAGAGGAGAGGGTGTGGTCGACTCCTTGCATTCCTGATCAGTTATGCCTGAGTGGAAGAGCGAGTCCGGCAGACCTGAGGCCAGATGTTGTTAGTGTATGCATTCAACTTTTTACCAAACTATGTTATTCATACAATCATATACAGATGTTGCAAAAAGAGGACTGCAGGTGTAAAAACGTGCAGCTCAGCACTGATATGTAGAAAATAATTTTCTCATGTATGTGAGTAGTTGTATGTGTTTCACTCTGAGCAAACCATCCAGCAATGCAAATAATACACTGTGTGCCTACAGAGAAACACCGTCCACAAAGACGTTTTCACTCATGACAAAGCTACTGCAGGATAATTCTTGATGGCACCTAAAATCATAAATTTGTTCAGAAAGTTCAGAGTAGGACATTAAAATTAAAAGTATTTCTGCATGTGTCCTGATTCATAAAGAGAGTGGAGAGTCAATTTTGACTGTCCAAAGGGTGTTCCCTAGTAAGCTAGTTCATGAACTAGGCAGCATGTTTGCTACAGTGTTTAAACTGGGCTTGTGTAATTCTCATGTGTAACTCAACCTGGTTTTTTTGTTTTTTTTTAATCACACAGGTAGGACTGCACATGGCGAAGACAGCATGTGTGTGTTCACGTGAGAGTATTTTTTCCAAACCGGAGTGGTGACAGCAGTTTGACAAGCAGCTGTTGGAGGGGAAGCTCTTGTCAGCACAGAAAAATGTTTTACCAAACATGCACACACATGAATACAAACTCAAATAATGGCGATGCAGACATACATGTATGTGCACACGCATCTTTCATCAATACATACATACTAAAGACACAAACACTTCACTTTCAGATGTTTTACACTTCAGTTCTAAACAAGAGTTAACTTCCAGCAGATAGTTTATGTAGACGTGTGTATCTGGACTCAAGTGTGTTTACTGGATGTTGTGTCACATCCATGTGTCATATCCAGGGTTGTGAGAGCAGCATGTTAACAAAAGACACGTGTCTATTGAACAGTGACCTCCCCTGGGTGGTGCTGAAGAAAACTGTCTCCTCAGCTGTCACCTCCATTAAAACATGCTGCCTTATCAGTTAGCATTCAATACTGAGATTGAGTAAATACTTTATTTACATACTTTGTTTTATAAGTTCCAGTCCTCAATTCTGAATGGCTGAGCCATAAATGAAGCACATACTGCTACCCACATGCCAGTAGTTAAAAAGAATAATTAGGTTGTTTTGTTTTTTTTAAATCACTGCTTGTACTAGTTGGGGCTTGCCAGTCACTTTGTTATGCTACTGTATAAGAATTACAATAAAAAGTGAATTAAATAGTTATTTTTCATAAAGCCCTGTGACTGTTCATCAGTCCACAATGTGTTTTTGCCTCAGGCCTTGTTGCAATAGGTTTGAGGCTCCTTGAATAATGTGACCCTAAAAAAGGGACAGTAGGCAAAGGACTTTTTTTTAACTTCCTTTACCACATGATGCACTGCCATCGTTTTATAAAGAGAAATAAACTTCTCTGGGTTATGATTTCAAGTGGTGTTTGATTTATTTCTCATAGAAATTAAGATGGACTCTCAAGGAGTCCAGAAAAATTGAGGAATCTAAAAGGGGCAGGATGGACAGACAGACAGCTCATGTGCTGACAGCCAATCTGGCAGCCCACCAGGAGCCCAATCTGGCAACACTCCCCGCAAATCCCGCTGGGGCCTTCTTACTACAGGTGCTGCCATCAACTTCTGAAGACTCTTTCTCTTTCTCTTTCTGTGTGTGTCTGACAGAGTGTGAGGGAGAAACAAAGAAAGAACAAGGTAGAAATACAAAGAAAAAACAAAAATAGTGTGAAAGTATTTAAAAATGTAGGATGAAAGCAAAGGTTGTTTTTTTGGGGTTGTTTTTATCAACATATGCAAGTTTACAGCATGCTAAGAGGTGTGAGTATTATGTGCCATGTGTTTACATATATAAACCATTTTAACAAGCGCAGAAGTGGAACAGAGTGAAAGGAAAACTCCAATAAAAGCCAAGATGTGTGAAACAACAGTAGCAGCAGCCTTGCAGTGAAGCCTGTGTGTGCACATATTGAAGTGTGTGTGTGTGTGTGGCCCTCACCAATCATTCCTGTTTGTGTGTCTCTATCTGCAGCTCTTCAAGAAACACTCATGATTACTGATTTAAAGAAGACATAAAAGTAGAAAGAGATGCAGAAGGTGAAAGAGGAAGAGAGAGAGAGAGAGAGCGAGAGAGAGGACGAGAGAAAGTGATGGAGACAAAGAACAAAAGAAGAAAAAAAAAAGACAGTGAGAATTATGCTGATGGAGCAGACGGCAGGCCGACCGTTACCGTGACAATAGGGGCCGACTTTGGGTCTGGCTTCTTGCCCTCTACAGCTGGGAGCTGTCTGACAAACGCGCACACACACACACACACACGTAGGCAAAAATTGTTCGTTATTCTCTCATCCTGATTCATAGCAATACATCAATCCAAAACAAACCTCCTTTAAATGCTGGACTGAGACCAGCTTTAATTTACCAACACACACACACACACACACACACACACATACACACACACACACATTCTTGTCTGCCTCTGTCCGGCCCATTGGCTTGCTTTTCCTTACTCCTGAACCAAGAACAGCTCCTGAAGTGAGCCATCCCGTTAGCTAGGGATTTAATAGCATAATCCAGATCAGCAGTTGTTGGCCAGATCAGCTGGCAGCATCGACTTCCAGCCGTTACAGGCTGAGGTTTCAAGGTGCATTACAGACAAACCATGGGTGTAATGAAGAGCACGCACACACATTCACACAATACATCAACTCAAAATAGACTGAGTGGAACACACCCACACAGAGCAATGTAAACAGCGAGGGAGTTTGCTGTGCTATCATCAACCGTATAACACGACAGGACTGTCCAAACACACACATGCACCAATCAGAAATAGAGATCCCCTATTAAAATTAAATTCCTCCCACAAGCTGTCAGACGTTTCAGAGCAGAGTTCCATCTGGCCATCCTTCATTTCTCTGCTGCTTTCCTTCTCCCCATCTGTTTTTCTACATCTCTTCACTTCCTTTTGTATCATATCTCTGTGTCTCGGGCTCATCTTCCCACTTCAACTTGCTTTTCTTTGTTTGTCCATCTCGAATCTCACTTACACATCCCAGAAATTACTGTTCCAACATTTCTCTCTGTCCTTTCTCCCCTTTTTCCTGGACCTCACTCCTCCTCATCTTATTGTGCCATGTCTCTTTTCTCAAACACAGCCTTTCTTTGTGTCTCTGCGTTGGGGAGGGGTGGAACACAAACTCTCAGCCCACCTCAGACTCAAAGCCAAAGGCCACTAGTCATGGCCACCCACACACATCACATCCACACAGTAGGGACTTTCCCTCTGTTTGTGTGTGTGTGTCTGCTAACAGGTGTGCATCTGTGTTTGTGTACAGGCGTCCATGTGTCTGGGTGAGCATTCATGGTGTGATTTCTGTATATGTGTTTAAATAGGCTTGTCTTTGCATGTATGTACTTGCACGAGTATTTGAGTCCATCTGTGCACAGTTTTAATCCAGTCAAGTGACCACCTCCTGCAGCAGACACGCAACAAAGGACTACCAGTCATAAGGCACATTGAGTCCCAATCTGTGATCTCACCTTAAACCCATCATAAGAGCACACATGTATTCAGTTGCTAACCAAAGAATACTGTTTTCCTGACAAAAAAAAAAAAGTGAAATACAGTCTCGGTCTACTACAGCCATTGTGTATTTTTCATTGTGTCTCAGGTTCCACTAGTCTTCTCGTCCTCCAGGGCGTCTAACTGTGTTCAGATCAGCTTATGTTTCTGAGGCTCATGGAAAGGAAACCTCTATTGGAGCTGGGCTCTGTGATTTCATTTACTTTGTGTGTAACTTTGGTAATGTGCAATGCTTTTACAGTATTGTTTAACTGACACAACAGTCCTGCTCATTGATTTGCAACATTTCCAACAATTTCCAGAGATGCCTAAAGATATAAAAGGGAGAGATGCCACATCATAAACAGTAATGTAAAATCTCAGGTTGTAAAAAAAAATGTATGTAGACTAATCTACACTAGTCAGTTCACTAGTCTAATCCACCACCCTGAGGTTACAGGCACTCAGGGAAAACCCTTCACTATTAAGTCCTGGCTACATGCGACGCACCGTCCCGCCAAAAACAATTTGGAGATCCAGCTGAACCACAAGTCCAGAGTAGAAAGCACAAAGTGATGAATGCGTCTACTGGCAGGCAAAACATGGTCATATAAACCCAAATCCCTTAAAGCTGTTAATAGAAAAGCTTAGGGCAACAAATAGCTTAGAAGAAAGCAGCAGTTTATATTGTTTTTAGGGAACTGTGGGGATATTCAAAGACTATCTTTTCAAACGAGACTCCTTTATTAGTGGAGCGAGACAACTGATGTTTTTCACAGCTCCTGTATATTACAGCACCCAGTAGCCTCTACTGTCTCCAGACCCCTAATAAAAGTCCAGTCATAAACTCAGCAGATCATACTCTATCTTTGACTCATATTGCTAAGTGAAGGGTACAGCCTTCGTTGTATAGTGTAAATAAATATAGTTATCTGTGGGTGACATTTTCTCTGTCACTGTGTTTCTAAGGGCGATCTCTACATGTCCCACTTGCCTAGACAACACAGTGACTTCATTACTGAAGCATCAAGCCATAGTTGATTTCCTCAGATCAAAGACTGTTGCCTCACAACAAGAATTAATTACTTTTTTCCCAGGACTTCGTCATAGGGAAACAAAAACAATGTTAAAAACTTTTTTTTATCCATCAACTATTTCAATGAGCATGCAGTACATGTGTAAAAAAAAAATATTGCAAAAGTTTTGTAGATTTTATGCAATAGATTTCTGTATTTGTGTTTTCCATCTGTGCTCTCCTCACAGGTTCAAAGTGGGTAGGGCTCACAATGTGACGTCACATACTTTCCTGGACCAATCAGGATTTAGCAATATTTGAATAAAAATCTGATGACAGTAACAGGGTTGTTTGCTAAAGACAAGAAGATCAAACACTTTATAGTCCTACGAAATAAGAAACAAAGAGGAAGAGAACAGAAAGTTCATCTACTTCTTGCCCAAAGGCTCATATAATAAGGTAAAAATAGGAGTGTTAATAATTAGAGACACAGATGAGTCTGAATGTAGCCTACAGTACTACAGTATACACACACACACACGCATGGACACACACGTACTTGACCTCATTTCTAAGGAAGCAAGTCCACAAGAGCCTGCATCCTCCAAAATATACAGAGTACACACATGCAGACACAGAATGAAATCTCTGACAAAATCTTTGCCTTTTCCATTGAAAAAAAATGGAAATGTTTGTCGTACAGGTGGCTTCATAACATAATATAAATACTGCCATCCAGTTTAACTGTTCAATTTTTCCATAACAAAAAGCTTCCCTCTTTTCAACAAAGCCACAATAGGCTGAAATGCAGTGAGCAACTTTAGATTTAGATTTTGAAAATGGCAATAACTGCAGGGTAACGTCATTCATATTGTAGCTAAAGTTGTTTTAATGGCCAAGTCAACATCTGGCCATGCACAACTCTGGAAATGTAGCCTTTGGCTAACACAGTACAGCTACTAGTACAAAATAAATAAAATCAAATATACTTTTCACAACAACAAATAGCATGAAATTACACAGGATGGATACTCTCAACACTTCTGTGAATGTCCTAAACCCTTAAAGACCCAGAAGTGGAGAATCTCTGTTCATAAAAAAACATTTTTTATTTTTTTTTTTCTGTTAAATAATAAAAATAGCTTGTAAATCTTGGGGTCTAATTTGCTGGTTGAACTGGTTGGACAAGTCAGCTGTAGCTACATGCTGTTGGCAAGGCAAAAAGAGGACCAGTGTGAAGAGAAGTGATATGGGTCGTAGGGGTGTGAGAGCAGGTCAGTGCACTACAGTGAGAAAACACTTTATGGTTGAGCTGAAGGAACTGAGCCTCTGTGGGTGGTTACTAAAGACGCTCTGAGTGTGTGTAACTCGTGTATGTGTAATTTATACTGAGACAGAGAGAGAAAAACACAACGGCGCCTGTGGGCTCTGCATGGTTATAGCATTGACAAAACACTGGGGTTAATGATCTCTCACACACATTTTTCATTTTCTGTTCTCACGATTACAGAAAACCCCTCAAGTCATTTCCACTACCTGACAAATATACTCTGTCACATACACACACACACACGTTAGCAACTCCTACAATTACGCAACACAGATTCAATAACATTGTATGGAGACGAGGAAAGTAGGAAAGTGGTGGAAAAAGAGCAAGAGCAGCTGAAGTGAACTGTGTTACAAAAACATCCGGACAGAGCGTCAAATAAAAGTACTTACCTGTTGAGATGAGCAAGCAGGGTCGTACAGGAGACAGATAGACGTCAGGTGGAGGTCACATCCCAGTAAAAAAAAAAAACATGTAGAGAGAAGAGAGCAAGAGTTAAATGAATGAAACGTCTTTTTAAAATGTCCTGTTAAATCTGTAACAAACAGCAGAGAGCAACTTAATATGTTACAAACAGCAACGTTCCCTAATCTATGTCAAAGAACACAAACTGTACCAATGTGGCAACATGATGGATTCATAGATGCTGAGAGGTGAGCCGAAAAACATAGATGAGGCAACGTCTAAATGAAATAAGTCATTGCAAAAGGTGGTACTATATATACAGAGTTTGCCCTCGGTTGACTGCTAAGGGGTGGTGGCAGTAGGGGGTGGAGGTAGTGCAGAGCAAAACTCGGGAGAGACTCAGCAGACAAACATTTCTCCGTTCTGTTGACACTAAAATGAGAATAGCCTCGTCCACCTTAAAGGTCAGTCTGCCTGAAGTGAGCCTGGTCAGGTTAGGCTGACCCATTGTCGCTAACTTCGGGGCTAACACTCTCCACTTTTCCAGCAGTTGGGGAAACAACACACGAGACTCTTATTTTTCTGGAGAATCTGCAGCATTTAATAACTGACACACGGTAGCCTATACTGAACATTTAATGCCAGAGTGACAATTTACTGCTAACCTTTTCCTTTGCTCCCCTCTGTCCTTTGAAGAATGAGGATAGGAAGGAATATGGGATTTGATGCACTAGTTCATGACCTGACAATGTAGGGTGTCATTCTGCTCAGTAGTGTCTGAGTGAAAATCATTATTAGGACATTTATATTAATGATCCTGTGAAATTTTATTAGTAGTGCTCATAATTCTGCGGTGGCGGTGTCCCGCTACACTCACATCATTATGTTCCACTCGGGAGCAGCTGGGTCACAACCAAGGACCAAGAGACATCAAACCAGTCCGGTCCGGATTGATTTGAATATTTTTTAAATGGGTCCAGCCCTACCTGGGAGAGTTTTGTGTGTGTGTGTGTGTGTACGGTTCAATGCTTATGTAATATACAATTGACTGAGGACAAATCTGAAAGTCATGTTACAACATGTTTGATAACAGGAGTTTTTCAAGAGTTGTGAAGACATTGCAAAATGAAAAGTGACACAACAGTTAAGCATTTAAATATCTTGTGATTAATGTCTTCGAAGAAAGAGGAAATGTTCATTTACTGGTAGAGGTAAGATGTTTGTGTGTGTGCCAGTCATATTAGATACTGGGTGTGCGTGTGGGTGTGTTCCTAGTTGGGTTTCCATGAGCCTTTTACAAATTGGCAGTGATTTTTTTTTTTCTTTTTAGCAACATACAAATAATTTTAAGTGCTAAAGACATGAAGTTAAGTTCAACACCTGAATTCTTTATAAATAAAAATATAAAGAAAGTGAGTGAAGAGGATTAAGTACTATGCAAGTTTGATGAGACACCTCAAGACTATACTCATTACTCATCAAGGCCAATAAGACTGATGTAGAAAAACTAAACTAAACAACGGCGTGTGAAATTTGTCTTTTTTTTTTGAAATTCAGAATGAGTTGTGAGTCAATGATTCGAGTTAGTTTTAGGAGAAAAAAGGCAGCTACATGGAATTTGGGGAACAAAGACTGTTTCTGTCTGTTGATAAACCTTCATACCGGCTACTTACTGAACTAATAATACAGAGGCAAAGATTGAAATCTAATACGAGTAATATCAGCACATTCTTTTGGTTTGACTTTTTCTCATTTGCCTCTCAAAATCAACATTTGAAAATTAAATATAAATAAATATTTAGATCAAATATTGAATTTTAAGCCATTGCAGTTAATTACACACTATGCCTGACGAATTGCATATTAAATAAATTTACATTTGTTAAACATTATGTTTTGACGGAGCAAGCTTGACATGAAAGTAGATAATGGAACAAAGTTAAAAGAAACTGCAGAGAAGAAGAGTTAAAATGATTTTGATAAACAGTCATAGAAAACCGAATCCCATCTGAGCAAAAAATAAAACCACACAGGCGGAGAGCAAGAATAAATATATGGCATCTAATAATGTAGATTAAAATAAAAAATGGGGAGAGTGTGATGTGTGTGAGAAGAGAGAAATGTGTTGACACTACTACTGTAGCTCTGCTAATAAGCGATATCACACCATGTGGTTGGTGGGGTGTGTGTGTGTGTTGGCAGAAAACAGAAAGGGAAAAAGAACCTACAGAGTGATTCAGATCATAAAAAACACTTCTCCTGCTAGACAAAGGATAACTTGGCAGTTAAGCCCTTGTACCGTATTGTTGTCGTGACGCAAGGTGTGCACTGCCCTAACAGCTTAAAACAACAACATCCTCATATTTCCCACTGTATTAAATATGCTATAAATTAACAGTATTGTAATAATATAGTGAAAGCATTATTTATAACTTACTGTACATGTGCTAGTTGTGTCTTCTTTCTGTATTCTGATATTTTAACTACAGCATACAAAGTTAAATCCAAGCAATTCCAAGCTCAACAACCCAACAACAAAAAATGATTAAAAAAAAAAGGTATTTATTGTTGGGCTGTCAGAGCTGTTGGATCATCCTACAAAATCCTGTTGTTTCAGATTGAGGCTGTTGTAGTGTGTCATGCATTTCCACAGATGAAACCTGTAATTAATAATTCAATAATACTCCTTAAATTATTCAAATGATGGACAATGACAATTATGACACGCACCGAGCTAGACCAGTTTTTCATAACTCAGTCAACAGCAGTAAAACAAATATCTTGGTCAAACAATGCAGGCTGATTCACTTGTTACCACACCACCATATTTAACCATCAACGTAAATGAATTAAAGAGCTAAAAACACTTCACCTGCAATAACAAGACTGTATCTCTCCATCAATCCATCCTCTCCTCTGCCATTCAACTCATATCCAGTCTTCTGCTGCTCTTTACCATGTCATCACTGCAAACTAGCAGCTTTAACAAAGCTGATTAGCCCATGCTTTGTATCTACCATCTCTCTCTCCCTCCTCTTTTTTTTCTAATTCTCGCTGTTCACACATGTATCTTTCTATTTTTGCTCCCTCTTTCACCCTGAGCTGATTTACACCATCTTCTCACTTTCCTCAAAGATGTGTTGTTTTTTTTTTTAACCAGAAAACTCTGCCAGGACTGGTTTCTCTGTTGGAGATATAAAGTTGTGAATATGCGTGTGCGTGCATGCAAATAATTTGCTTAGATTCAAACAAAAATACACACACACACACACACACACACACACACACAAGAACACATTTACAAACATGCCTACCTGCACAGGGGTTCCTCCTTTGCTTCCGCCTCCAAATCCCTTTAACAGGCATGATGCTATCCGATCACTGCACTACTGCTACAAACATGGTACACAGTTTGGCCCCAACATACCATGGCAGCCTTAACATCATATACACACTGACACACACACCCACTCACAATCACACTTGGCAACCTCTGCACTGCCTCGCTGCACGTGTGCAGAGCCCACACACACGTTGGCCAATCAAAAACCTGTCACAAAGACAGAGGGGTATGTGTGAAGTGGGAGTGGTTCATTCAAGGAGGCCCCTAACCGGTGACCCCCCAACCCTAAGGTTGCTACGGTGATGAAGTTGCTATCTACCAGAGGCTAGTGTTGCCAGGGCGATGCAGGGTGGCCCGTACTCTCTTCTAGTGGGTCCTCAAACCCTTTTCACTTATCAAGTTGGGGGTCATTGGCACAAACGCAGGCAAGCACACACACTCTCACACACTTCTGAAATAGGTTCTTTGTAGGGTTAAGCTGCTGAGTAATCAAGGCTAAAGAATGGTCAGGTTTAATTTAATGTGGCTAACACTGGTATAGGAGCATGCTTACGGCTGGCTGGAACTGAAAAAGGTGCAAGTACACAAAAGAAATTTTTTGTTTAAGGAAAATGCCCATCCAGCTCCTGACTTTTATGCACGTTGAGGCACATGTCTTTAGGCAGGTACGTTTAGGAGCATTTGCAGCTTAAAAAGTGCAGGGATTCTGGTTCTCCTTTCAATGTTAGGTCCTTAAACACTTCAAATGCAACTTTCTTCACACGCTCTTCACATTTACCCTCTGCTTCAAGCCTCCCATCGTCCTTTCACAATCTTCTAGCTGTGCTTATGGGCCTTTTTCAGCCCTCTAGCTTTCCTCTAACCCCTTAATGTTCTCAACTTCTCTCCATCTTCTCTCTGCTACTCAAGCAAAGAGCTCTCTCCCCATCTAATGTGATTATGGAGGCCAAACACCACTCACACACATAAAATAACTTAAAATGTTCTACTGAACAAGAAGAGATTGGACACACAGGCTTGATCAATGAGATCAAAAACCAAAACGTGGCTGTTTCTTGCAAAACATCTTCAAGTTTGCTCTGTAAAAAACCCCTAATATATGTTTAGAGTCAGTAAAAAGGGTAATTATGTGTGCGAATAACTTTCAGCACCAGTGCTTACTTTGTTTGCTTTAATCATAACTTCCAAAGCATCCGGAAACCTTTTGACGATCCCTTTCCGCAGGCCAATTCATCACTACTGTTCTACTTTTCCAAACCAGCAGGAAACAGCAGTGAGAGACATGTCACATCCTGCGGCTGGACGAGGGAACAATCAGAGGAACAATCTAAGGGGGGTGATTGGATGAGACAGCTGTGCGATACGAACGTTTTCCTCAGAGGTCTGAGTGTATCTGAGTGTCAAGGGTCTACGGTGCAGGGAGGATGGAGACAGGGACAGGAAATAGAAGAGGATGTAGTTGACAGTGCCATCACCAACAGGATGCTGACAAATGCATCACCGACAGAGGGCTAGTTTATGGTTAATAGTCAGAAAATGTGGACAGAGAAAAAGAGGTTAAATTGAATACAAAAAAATAAGGTACAGCAACTAACAATTATGTTCCTTATTGATTCATTTATGGATTATATTCTCAATTTATTGATTGGGTTTTTGGGCTATAAAATTCTGAAAGAATGTCAATCGATTATTTCCAAAACATGCAGCCTGAAATGTCTTGTTTTGTCATGACTAATAGTGCACAGCTTAGTTTCTTTCTAAAGATTTTTTTCTTCAGAAAATTATTCAAAACGATTCATTGATGATCAAGAAGTTGCCAATTAATTTTCTGTTGATAAACAAATCGATTAATAGAATTATTGCTGCAGCTCTAATTCATACACTAATTAATAGAATGAATCTTAATTAATGTCACTATCTCACTTTTCCCTCACAATGTTTTTTCTAACTTCATCAATCTTTGAATGCCTCCTACTTCTCCTTTTTCTGTCAGTGAGTGTACATTCACAGCCAAGTATGTACAAAAAGATTACAGCTGTGGCACCAGCATTCACACACACAAATGCACATACGTCCACCCATGTTTTCACGGAATAAGGATTTCCTCTTTCTTTTCATTCTTCTTGCATTTCCTTTCTTCCTTCATCTATGTATTTCCCATGTTCATACCTAAAACATTCTTAGTGCTACAGACACACATATATACCAATAACCTGAAAATGAACACAGAGGGAAATAAAGAAAACAGCTAAATGTCAAAAAAAATAGTCAATAGAGTCAAAGAGCAAACAACACAAGAACCTCAAGACCTCTAAAATGGACCAACTACTGCTGAGAATGTGTTTTGAATATGAACAACTAACCTACATGCAAACATGCCAACACACACACGACACACTGAGTGAAGCTGTGCTGCTGTGGTTGAATAGATTTGGTCTGTACTGACACGCAGGAGTGAAAACACTGCCACATGGGCTGCCTTGCATTTTAAGTCTGCTTCCACTGTGTGTGTGTGTGTATGTGTGTGTGTGTGTGTGTGTGTGTGTGTGTGTGTGTGTGTGACCAGAGCTTTTCTCACACTCCTCTGCATTTGATGCCAAATTCACAATCATTAGCAGCATGAGAAAAGTCGACAAGGCCTTCAATCAGACACACAAACACAAATCGGGACACACACACATCAACACATAGCGAGGGAAATATACCCACACACACAAATAGAAGTAAAGTCTTGTTGTCTGGCACCAGTGAGACCACAGAATGAAGCAATCAAGATGTTTGATTGAGCTTAGAGACATTTGATCAGGTGTGTATCACATGATCCGTGAGTCATATCCAAACAAAGGGAGAGACAAAAACAAAAGAATTAACAGACACAAAAAATGCAGACAGGCTAAGAAAACAAGTACTAATTTGTTTAATATCTGACACTAGTATTGTCTGTAACAGAGTTGCTGCACCCTGAGGCAGTATGTGCATGTCAGCTTGTGTTTGTGTGTGTCTGGACAGCATCAGAGGAGGGCTGTGACAGAGGAAAGACAGCAAGAGAGTTGCTATCAGTAAATGTCACCACCACACAGTAGCAGGGCACACTGACCACACACTTAACTGTGTCTGTGTCTTCTCTCAGAGCTCCTGTGACACACACAGAGTCTCAGAAAGAGGAAGCAATGGCAGTGTTTTTAATATATTTTATTGCATTTCATAGGAAATGCCAGTTGAAATAGTCAAAAATATGGAGCTATTCAACAGATGCATCAAAACATCGACGTTTAGGGGGCAATGACATCATCACTGTAAGCCTAACAAATGTAAAATCATGCCTTTCCTCTCCTCACTGATTTATTGTAGTGCCTTCACAATCACACCAGTGCAATAAAAAATTAACAATATTACGTTCTTTACATCCTCCACCAACTAATTACAGGAAGTAAGAACATAAACTATACAATAATACAACTACAATAAACTGAAAAGAAAAAGAGTGGCCACATTTGCTTGATGGTGAAACAAGATACAAAGCGTTACAAACACACCTGAGGGGAAGGATGATCCTTGTGCGGAAAGTAGATATTATAGTCATATTTCAGTAAGCAAGTATCTTTAAGAGTGAAAGGGGAATGTAAAGTTTGGAAATCGAACACCACAACAGTCTACATTCATCTTTCTACATGAGTATATGGAAATGTGACCCGATACCATTTACAGTGTCCCAGTGACCCACAAGTAAAAAACAAACCACAGAGGACAAACTGGAATGTGTTTGTGTGAACGGATATGGGTGTTCGTGGACTTATGGCGTTACTATGTTTCAGGCTGTCTGGGTCTTACTATGAGTGGCTGGTAGAAGTGAGCTCATACAATGGGCTTCTGTGTGAGATGGGTGATGGGGAGAAAAGATTAAATGAGAACAGAGAATGAGGCAAAATGGGCAGCAGCAATCGTCGATCTAGACTTTTTAGTTAACACACAATTCAACATACAATAGGAGAGTTTCATTCTTTGAAAAGTCTATAAAGTCTTTTCTTTATAGATGGACTTATAGAGCATTTAGAAGGTATGTGATGAATTCCAGTCCGAGCGGAAATCTATGCAATTTCTATTACATCAGTGTTTTGAGGCTAAAAAGCCTTTCCGAAAGTATCGGGGTGCGATCCTTCAACTGCTTAACCGCACATGTGGCAATACAACTACACCCAAAGGCCTCCGCCCAAAATTAGTCAGAAAACGGAAAGCTATAGGGGAACCCAAACCACAAACCAAAGTGTTGCTTCAAATCTCTGAAAGAAAATATGTACCCTAACTTGTTTAAGCCTTGAGCCTTGCACAAGAAACAAAGGGATGAGGCGAGGAGGAGTGGAAGAGGAGAACTGCTCAGACCTCGTGTGTCACCTCCCTGCTCCTGAAATTGCTTCCCCTCCCATCTCTTCCCCAACCCGCAACCACATGAAAGGCCTGCTGGGTTGGGTTCCCATATGGTGAAGGAGACGAGAGGGTGTGCGTGTGTCTGTGTGTGTCTGTTTGGACGACTTAGCTGGTTATGGGGGCTCCCTCCGACCTAGTGCCCTCGGCCTTAAGAAGCCACGCAGACAGCTGTTTTCCTGGAGAGCCTCTCACTCTCTCTTACCCACAAACACTCCTGGCCAATTAGGACACCCAGTTATGTTGTTAGCAGCTGTTTACCATAAACTCCCCTCTGCTTTCCTCCCTCTCTCCCTTCATCCTGCTCCCTTCCCCTCCTGAGCTCAACACTTCATTCATCTGACTCTCCTCTAAATTTCCTCTGTACCTCCTTCTTCCAATTTCTATGTCACATCCCTGAATGCATCAAGATGAATTTATAGTAACCCAGTAATATCTGGGGTAACTTTTGGAAGCATCTCTATCTTTTTTTATTTTAAATCTTTATATGTAAAGTTGAGATAAAGTATTGTGTCCATGGTTCAATGTCTTAAGTGTTTATTCATCCTCATACAGTAAACTACACATTATTAATAAATAAAGTAATGGCAATGATAATCAATTCTAAGAGGTCTATAGATTTTGATCTTTTTTCACAGACATCTCCACCACTACAACACTATTCTTCTTTTCTATCCTACTCTCACTTTCTCCATCTTATCCTTTCATTTCCTCCCTCCCTTCCTTCGCTCTCGTCTTTCTATGGAGCCACTGAGATATGACTGTTGCAGAATGGTCAGCTTACTGGGAGGGCTCAAGACTGGCCAATAATCTGTGCGTGTGTGTGTGTGTGTGTGTTGTGATTTTAAGCGCGTAAAAGCGCTGGTCTGCCAGAGGGAATTAGCTTCTATTTTCCTCTCATTGTTGTGTATAGTCCTGTCTGGCTGCCTTGTCAGTCTCAACGGCACACACATTGGTCCAAAAAACACTTTCAGGACAGCAGCATAAAGAGAGAAAGAGTGAGAGGAGAAGAGAGAGAAGAAGGGACGAAAGAAGAGAAGAGTGTGTGGGGGCGGAGGAGATGCAATGAGCGAAATACCACAGAGGGACTGAGGTTTGAAAGTTGAGTCAAAGAACTGGAGTGAACAAAAGGCTAAGAGGAAAACGTTAACATTAGCAATACATTAGCTGTGCCTCTCTCTGTTTTATTCTCTACAAACGGTTATGCTTTTAACTATTAGCTTCCTCATCCACTTGTTTGGTGAACACTTTCAGATCACTTCAGTTAGAGATTTTTACCGCTGGGTGATTTTTTTGACATACTATTCATGAAACTAAGAGGTTCTGAATTTTAATAAATACATTTTCTTTGACTATCTTTAGATGCAACAGTAAACTGTATACATCTGCATTAAAGTTTCCTTATACATTCTTTTCCTGTTGAATTCAATAACTTGTAACTACTACATGACTCCGGTTTTTCACCATTGCTGTGTATAGGGTTGCAGACAGGTTTGTTCTGTTGCATTACTGTGGACAGTCTCTGTACTGCATTTCCTTAATTTACTTGTATGAAAAGAAACAAAACCCAAAAAGGGGAAAAAAATAAAAAAAATAAGAGAGGAGATAACATAGAAAACAAAATGGCAAAATGGGTGAGAAGATAGCAGGACACGAAGGCACAAAGACTAGATTTATTCATAAAAGATTGATAAAAGAGAAAGATTGATGGATTTTTTTTCTGCCAGCCCTAGGGGATCTGACATTTCCATCGAGACCACTCATCACTGCCTCAGTCTTCCCACAACAAAGACCCTCAGTTTCATCACCAGACCTCCAGGGTTTCAAGGACCCAGAGGATCTCTGCTCCCCGAAGGCCAACAACCTTTACTGGGCTTATTAACCTGCTTCACTCCCCCATCTTCATCCAGGACCTTTGGGCCTCTAGACCAAGTTTTTCCAAGAGTCCCAGGACGATGGGGGTAGGGTGGAGATGAGGCCCTGATAGTAGGAGACGCAGCTGATGGGGTGAATTCTGGCTGACAGCAGGGCATATTGTTGAGGCTAAGGGGGCTTAATTGAAAGGAAGGGGGCTTTTTCTTTTATGTGCCGCCCTGTTAGCTACTGTGGGCCTCATTGAGGTTAACGGATCAAACGAAGAAGGGATATTTGAGAGGGTGTGTGTGTTAGTGAGTGAGAGAGAAAGAAGCACCACAAACTGCACTGGAGCCACAACTTAGATCAAGAAAAACTAAGAACTAAGATTACGCCCTAAACACCACGACTCCATACAGCTACAGTGGAAACAGTGCAACTTGAAACAAATGCCTCTGAGGTAGGAACCAGATCCTTCACATTCAGCAGTGATGCAAGCCGGAGTGAAACTGCCCTACAACTACTGAGCCCAGATTAATAGCACGCAATAGTCACTTGATATGATAGTATCACTGCACGAGACTGATTTATAACAAATGCATTCAGATCCTTTCAAAATGATAATCACTGACCCAGACAACAATAACAGAGTTTACGTATTTTGCAGCTAACTACATTTATCTGTTTACATGCAAAGGGTTTTACTGTTTTTTGTTTTTTTTTTAAATTAAAATAACCCTCACAACCCAAATATCAGACATATACATCAACAACATCTCATATTAGTGAGGAGTGTTTGTCTCACACTTTTATCCACAGGAATAAATTAACTACTGACAGGTAATTGACATGAAAAAAATGTTATTTTCTTAATTATAATTTATTTTACAGCTCAATTGTATTACCTTTGATTTCATCTTTTGCTCTTGTGCAATTTCACTAATAACAGAAGTGTCATTGATAACATTTTTCACAGACTCTATTAGCAGACTAGACAGCTAATAGGAGGGTAGTGCACCGGTTAAAGTCCCATCTACTGTTTACTGGATCTGGGCAGGGATTGAATGCTCTTTTACAAAATAGAGGAACTGGATTTCCTATTCTGCTTGAGTAAATACACACATATGTAGACATGGTGTGCCCATACTTTGAAAGCTTTGTTGAACCACTGAGAATCTAAAACCTTTTGTTAAAAATACCTGGAGGTTAGGGAACACATCTAATTAAACAGGTATAATAGTAATGGTTTTCTTCTCTCACTCACACACACGCACACACGCACACACACGCACACACACACACACTCACTCTTCGTCTCCCTCCATGCATGAAGAGAGAAAGAGAAGGTCAAAAACACAGCTGAGTCAATATGCCAAGGCACAAGCTGGCACTAGCATCCAAAGCAGACATTCAGATTTGTGACCAAAAGGTCAAATTTCCCCTAAACAACAGTTGTTGATATACTGTTGAACAAGGCATTGTCGGATCTGAAAAAGTCAAACCTGTTTAGGTAGGAAAAAGGTATGTTCATGTTTAAAATCTGACCCCATCTGAATCTGCAGACCAGCACAAACCTCAACATCTGGGACAGAGAGAGAAACTCAGGCCAAGAACAGCAGCAGCTAAATGGCAATGTGGCCATAGTACGTGAGCAGCACTCACTCACAGTTTTTCACTGGTATGTGGATTACAAGGATTTTATATTATAAAACGATGTCAAACACAGTTTAAAGTAACCTGTAATTTTATGTCTCCACACCCATCTTATTTATAAACAAACCAGGTAAGGCACATGTACAGACACACACATCAAAAGTCGCCTGTTCGTCTGCATACTCTTTGCTGGGCAGTAACAGGAATGGGTGTGCAGACTGCAGCAGGGCTTAAGGAGATTAACCATTATGTAGCAGTATAAAATCATATTCTTCATAATCCTCATCACTGACTCTTAAAATCCCTTCTCACTGTGTGTGGCATGGGAGGGCCTCACTAAATGTGCTCTCTTGTTCTTTTGTGCATACACCCAAACACACACCCACACACACATCTGGACTAAACAGTTTCATGTTTAGAAGAACACATACATACATACAGATGTATGTAGGATTACACACTGAGTGCTTGCCTGTGTGTAAACCTGACCTATGCAAATAAAGGCGGGACAAACGATTAATACCCCAGGAAACTATGATACAGTCTCTTATAATATGTAATACATATATACATAATATGTAAGACAGTAATACACCAATATCATAAAATATTGTAACAGAGACTCTAGCACAATGAATAACCGAGACTCTTATTCATGTTATTAAAAAACCTAAATGCTTCTTCTCTATTTGTTACTGTCTTGTATTAACATCTAACATCATGCATCTTTATATACAAGTAACCTATTAAAAATGGAGTAGGCCACATTTCCTTCTGTTTTATAACAACGTTGAATGGTTGCCATAAGACAAAAATCTATTATTATTTATGAAGAAACTAAACTCTGAATTTTGTTAAACAGCTCTAGTTAAATATACCCAACAGGACCGTTTTACTGGGAAAAGAAAATACTGGTGTGGTCATAAAACTGTCTACACTAACATCTAAGTGTTGTTATTATGTAATGAGTTATGATGCAGCTAGCTTCATCCACTAATGACATGTATTGAAAAGCATAATTATGCTCCCAAAGTTCTGCTATCAGGCTACTGACTGTGTGTGTGCATGTTTGGGTGTGTGTGTGTGTGTGTATATATGTCCTTGAACCTATTTTTTCCCCTTTAGGCAAACATTTATGTTTAATAGGCCGCATCACAACCATAAAAGCACTTCTATTACCATCGAACACTGTGTGTGTGTCACACTGTACATATGTCTTCAGCATGGCACAGAGGCAGTACATCGATTAGACAATACACATATCACACAACAGGTGTACAACAGGATTTTTCTGCTTTTCTGTACTGTACTTCTGCACCGATCCAGACTGCTGAGAGGAAAGGAGAGGAGTTTAAGAGATAGTCCCAGGCTTTACCTACAGTATTAAGAGCATTTTTATGTAATTCATAAGGTTGTAGAAGAAAAAAATGAGCAGCACAAGGAGATTAGAAAAATATGACAGAGACAGGGAGTGAGAAAGAAAACATGAGATTAGATGACAGATGTATGAAAAAGTGAGAAAAAGAGGAATGCATGTGAGAAATAACACATGGTAAACATGGGAATGGATGATAAAGAAGGGAGGAGGACAGAGAAACATTATATGGTTGTTATGAGAGGGGACACCTGTTTTTCCAATATACAACCCTGGACGCTTAAAGTGGGCTGACCTCTAGGAGATGAGATCCCGGGTCGAACACACAGACAGGACTAGGTAATGAAAATACTACTTGAATAGCAGTAGCCTGTGTATCATGGGAAATATTGATGGATGGAGGCTTTAAGAGGGAGAAGTAAGTTTAAGAGTGCACATGTATGGTGTGCGCACACACACACACACACACACACACACACACACACACACAATGAGGTCTCTGTGAATGAAGCAGACGGAGAGCAGACAGCAAGAGCTGCTACGTAAAAAGATTCAGTAGTCATTAGGGATTTCTGTGTGGAGTATGTCATATTTCACAGTGACAGTCGCTTTCTCTCACTTTCTGAGAGAGACACACACACACACACACACACACACACTCCGTCTATCACACTCAGAAACCTGTGCTGTATTTATTCCTGCTGTGCCAAAGAATCCAGCTGCAGGTTGATATGTCCAAACCAAACAGTCAGGATGAAGGTCGGATTTAGAGCAATTGTTTTTATCCTGACTTAAAATTTTGGAAATTATCTTTTCTGTCAAGCTCTTATGTTTATGCGATGCCAAGTTTTCCCACGAAAGTTGAGAAATCCATTCTGAACGAATGCAAAAAAAGAAAAAGAGGGTGAGGAAACACTCTACTACAACAACACAGCTGACAGAGACAGAGGAGGAGGACAATCGGCCATTTATTTTTGGTCTCTCCACAACTCTCAAATAACTCCTCGGTAGACATGATGGACAGAAACGAAATACCAGGTCTGATGAATGAGTACGTTGTTGGAAACTAAGCCAACAAAGTTAAACACCTATCTGGAAGAACTCCGACACATTACTGTAGCTTTTGGTCAAATCACAACTTTAAACCAGACAAAACTTTAGGATTTCCAAGATTTATTTTTTCTATGGGACCTTAGAGGCGCTCATGTCCTCAACAGCTTTCGACAACACACAGAAATTAGAAAAAAAAAAGTCTAAAGTCACCAAAAAACATTGACACTTTATTTTTATTTCAGTTTAGTTTGACCCAAGCTCCAAACACAATGCGTGATGCGAGTATTGTACTGTATGTATGAATGGGAGTTGTAGAGTAGGGGGTGGGGTATGTATACACAGTATATATAATAACCTAGGTCAACATGTTGACAATGGACTCTTTGACCGTTTGCAGGATTTGGGGACAACAGATTGTGTCGCCATTCTCTGACAAAAAAAAACAAAAAAACAAAGAGGGCAGGGCGGTGACCAAGACAGGAAACCTTTTTGACCCAGCAACAAGAGCTCTCAAAATTTTACTAACATTTAAAAAAATGTTTTTCAATTAATCAATGATGATGTCCTGTCATATTACCCCACCCTGCTGCCCACTGAATATTACACAACCTGATTGAAATTTAACCAGCATTTGTTTGGTGCTGGAGGTAATTTATTCTAGTACTAACCACTGTCTTCCCAGGGGCAATATTAAACACAACTCACTCACACGTGACATATTACTCACCCTCACACCACTATTTTCACTGCTGATAGTTTATACATGTATGTACCACTGGGAGTTTTCCATCACAGAACTTGAGGAAACCTATCTGCCTAAATCCTAACACAGTGAACTAACTATTAATTTAAAAATGAATCTATTGTACTGTGTATCCACATTTTGAGGCACATTCAGTTAGACATTATGTCTGCTATCTTAAGACAAAGCCACTAATGTTATTCAGCATTTACTTTAGTTTTGTTTAGTCAGCTGAGGGAATTCAAGTTGTCTAATGTCACCAATGTTTAGAAGACCAAGTATATTCCCGAAAATAGCCAAGAGGCAGCTGTTTCTGGAATTATCTGCCAATGTAAATAGCAGAAGCTGCATCTTCCCAAGTTTTAAAGTACAAATACTTAGCTTATACCAAATTCAACTGTTGCTTGTTTCATTTAGCCTACACAACAGATTCAGAGGCAGCCCTGGCTCTCATGCTGGCCTATAGTCTGCAGGTCTACAAGTCCTTGTTTGATATTTCCTGTGTGATTTGATTCCTACTGGGATGAGGCTCCTGTTTCTATTTCTATTTCTACAGCTTCTAATGTGAATTATAAGGATGGCTGCAGGATGTACCACTCACTGAATTTGTGTGCATAAGCGTGTGTGCTTGTGTAGCTGCATGTGTGCATTGGTTAAGGGGCACAAGACAGATGACAGATGTGGTAGAAAATCCCTGTTTATTTTTCCTGAAACGGTCATAGAGTCAGAGTTTGTGTTTTTCCAGGCCTTGAGTGTAGTGCAGTGCAGATTCAGGATAACAATAGCCTTTGTGTGCCCCTGTAAGATGAGCTCCCACCTGCTTCTGCGCGTCATGTATTGGATTGATGTGCGTTGTCATTCACATCCCCGCTAAAACATGTTATGCCAGTTATGAAATGTTGCAACATTAAACAATCCAGAACGTTGTTAATGCGTCTTTATAATCAAACGAGTGAAAGTTGTGGGCTAGAAGTCATCACATCTACTGAAGTAGGGTTATAGTGACGGCTTACTACAGTAACTGACATTGTGTTAAAGGTTAAATACACAGTAACCAGGAAAAAATCAGGTTTATTCATTTACAAAAGCTTAGCTGACGAAGAATACAGACTATATAATAAAGACCAATCAACAAATCTGCCTGCAACCGCTGGGAAAATGAACAACTGCGAATCTCAATAATTACACAACCAATCTCAAACTGGCTGTAAAGCTTCTGTTGATCAATCAGTGATTTCAGCCCACCTGCCGCCTCCATGATTCAGGCAATAAAATGAAACACAATAGACACCAACTACATCCCTGCAGTTTCTCTTATTGTGTGGCTCTATTCAGAAATGAATAGCCTTGCATTTATGCTTCCATACGTTAAGGAAATGTTACCTACCTGAAAATGTTAATGTTACTGGGCTACTGTAAATTATATAATAATACATAAATTGCAATCTCATATATAATATGTGATCAGGATGTGACATGTGTATAATTGACTGACTGAGTGTGCGTGCAAAAAGAAGCAGTGTGTAAGTTGTTCAATCCTCCGCTCCAAAACAAGTAACTACATATAACCACAAAGTCTACTAGATAAAAGTCCTACATGATAATCATCAAAAACATTTGAAAACAGAGAACCTGGTAAAAAAGGATAAACACAAAAAGAGCAAAAAGGTAGAGATATAAAAAATAAGATGTACAGAGAGACAAAAAGATAGGAAGAAAGACAAAGTGTGTGAGAGACAGATGAAAAGTGAGCAGGGGCTTTGTCTTTGTTGTGGCCAGCACGACAGTAAGAGCTGACATCAAAGTGCAGAGGATGGACATAGATGAGAGAGGAAAGGTCTGGAAGCCATATGAAACAACAGGAAGACAGAAAGGGCGAGAGATATGGGGCAGGGAGTACGAGCGAGGGAAAGAGAGGAAGAGACTTTTAAAACAGAGGAAGGAGAGAGGTAAAAAGGGAGAGTGACTGACAATGGAATATGCTGAAACATCATGTCACATCTGTGTACAGCCACCGACACACTTAACACAAGCTGTACAAATGTTGTGTCAGTGTATGCAACCTCTCTAAAAAGGTATATTTCATTTTCCTCTTGCACCTCAAAACCCATTTCTTCTCCACCGTTTGTCTCACTGCCAACGTCCCTTAATGTATTGTGTAACTTGAAAAGCGCTATAAGTAGTATCAAGTATTATTATTATATTTGCTAATCTTACATTTTTCCTGGTCGAAAGTGGGTTAACAAACCCTTAACAACAGTTAGCACAGGCTCATCTGAGCACTACTATCTATTCATTTCTTGTTTGGTTCTCCAGAGGAAATACATTTGCAACATCTGTCTATTTTTCTGCCAAAACAATAGTTGTATAAAATCTGGACCATGACCTTGAACTGTCCTACTATACTGAAATGCATTGTTCTACAGCATGTACACTAATGGAATAAATAGGCTGTAATACATCTGAAATATTGTATCTAACAGCACATATGTGCACATGCATTATAAGCTAAACTGTTTTAACACATGAAAACAGAATAAAGAATACAAAAATGCAAAATGGAGTTTTGCTGGTGGTCGAGTCAGATTGAGAGAAGAAAAAAAAAAAGATGACTGGAACCAGTATTTTTCTTATTAACTTTACTGTCTCATACCATTAAGAGCAACTGTAAACTGTAGGACAGAGTGGAGTAGAAGCAGCTGGATATTACATGTGATGATCAACAAGTATCTTATTGAAATACTGAAAGGCTGCTGAAGGAAATGCTGTACACACACAAAAACAACAACACAAGAGAGGTTTAAGATGTTGAAGTTGTGCTGCCTGCTGATAATTAGTCACTTCCTCAAACACACATTATGCCTGACAAACAACATTTGAATTTATCAGTTATCTCTCCTTCTTTCTCCCATGGAGTTTTACTCCCTAACACCGCACTGCCCTGGCCAGGGCTGCATCTACATCCTGGGCAGTCTGAAACAGAGGCGTGAGAGAGGCCAGTTGCATTTATGCACACACATACATACACACAGTTCAAGTCAGACGCTGGTCAATGGCGATATTCCTTCCTTCACTGAATGCTACAGGCCTTTCCCACTCTTTTCTCCTATTTTTCTGACCCCCTCCTTTTGTTTCTTATGGGACCAGGTCAACCTCTACAAGCAGGCCAGGCTCTGTTCGCTGGAACGATCCATGTGGGAACTGACTTGTGGATTCTGGCTGTGTAATGACTGCTCTCTATTGATGAATGGATGGCACCACTGCAGACCACAGTGAATAATGACTAGGGGGAATGGAGTTGGGATAAACGGGTGTGTTTTGTGTATGCGAGTGTGTGTTTTTAGGTGGCAAACAGGAGAAGAAGTTTGTTACATAAACAGCTATTAGTATGCTTTATTTTTCTTTGTCATGTAATAAGGGATGTACCTCGGCTCTCAGTCAAGCAGTTTAGGTTTACTGACATTATTATCATTACTGAGTAGCTCTGTTTATGTACTAACACTCAAGCCCAGTGTAGTGCCAGCCTGAGAAAAAGGTCTATCAACGAATAAGCCTTCCACACCCACAGACACAGACAGACACACACACACACACACATACACACACACACGGGGGTCCTTGAGAAGCACTTCAACATAGAAACACACACTAAACATGATAGCATGCGAAAGATTAGTCCATTGGGTAAAGACATACATCTATAAATATCGAAGGGATAGAGGAAGGAATGCGTGGCCAGTTCTGTGTGTGAGAAAGTTGTACTATAGATATAAGCAGGTCAGCTGGAAACATGTGTCCACTTTTTGTGTCTATTTTAAAGACCCACAGCAGCAGTTAGCTAGTGGGCATCAAGATATATGACAGGGAGGCCCCAAGTCTATCCTAACTTCAATTAACCTTCACTACAGTTCGACCTACTTTCATTATTAAAATAGCAATACTCCCTATTCTACCCAGTGATATATTTCACAAGACAGACTTCCCTTAAATGCCAACTCAAAAGTTGTGAAATGTCAGTGAAGGTCCTTTATCTATTCAAAATCTCAGAGAATAATGTCCCTGGTGCTCATCACAATTGTGAAATTTGTTTTACTCGGAAAATGCAAATATAGATTTAATCTCCTCTCGGCTGCAGCTCCCACAATCCTCCTCACATATTCAGAAGTAGTATGAATTTGTCACCATGGATGAACAGTCGCATCCATAGTACTTAGTATGTAACTACGTATCTATTAGTATGTAATTAATGCATCAGGATGTATCAGCAGCAATCTAATAGCCAGCCATAGCTTAGGTGACCCATGTTGGCCTGCAGCAGAAACCCAAGCTAGCCAAAAAAGACTTTATTTAAACTCTTGACTCTTCAGTATCAGGTGTTCCCCTCTGAGGCTCAAGAGAATGACCTCTGCACTGGTGACCAGTACCTGAGTACAAATGGATTAACAGTGGCAGGAAATTGTCAAAACATGCACAGAGAGGAAATCCCATTTGCCTCTGATGATTACTTTGACTGCATAGGCAGACAAACGGCAAGGCGAGACACTCAGACACACTACGTCCTTATCTCAATGTCAGTCCCCAAGCATGTAGGGGCCCCTCTTGTGGCCCCTCACCAGTAACCTGATCCATCACCCAACTGTGGTTAGAGGTAGGAATCCTGACCCACAGTTGTGGATAACAACAGGCTGACCAGTCACAATTATACTTTAACACGCAAACTATAAACTAAAAAGTTTGTAGTGAAAAACTTTTGGCTGACGATTCACTTATATCCCCAAAGAAATATGCCATGAGTCCTCATTGAGGATTAGAAAAAAACACTAGACATACAAAAAGGAGTGACGTGTTTATTACTACTGTGTTATCCAGTGGATAAGAAGATGAACATGGGCCTACAACATACGTCTATGGATGCTTTGTGTCTGGGAGCCACGTGAATAACTTTCATTCAAATACCTATTCAAAGCAACTTCACTAGCTGCTCTTTATTATGGCACATTCAAATATTGTACTCCCTTCCTGAAGCAATCCAAAAGCTCCAAAAGCCAGGTGTTTGTGTATAAAGAGCTACAGCTACAGTCCAGCATACGTGTCTGTGCTGTAATGAATCTTCTGTCAGTGCTTCGGTACACCCAGGGTTAGCCTTAGGGCTACATGAGAGCTGACAACTGTAAATCACTACATAACACACCACATTCCTGTCTACTCTCTCACACCTTGTTTTCTTCAGCTGATAGAGTCTACCGAATGACTAAGTGAATGACTTAAATGGAAGGAAGCTTTTAAAAAAAAGGAACTCCCAACCCTGCACAGGACTCTAATGAACCTTCAAAAGGTACAAATAATAGGAGCAGATAAGTCAGGCCATGTAGTAACACACGGGATTAGTTAAATGTCTATTAGCTGCTATGTAGTTGATCATCCCGTTTGCTTGTGTCTGGGAACTGTCTGCTTCGCTTATCATCACAGCTAAATCTGTGGGTGTGTGAGTCACAGTCAAACCTAACATAGTGTGAACAGATAGGATATTTTAAACAAAAAGGCATTGAGAATTTTAATCCTTCGTCAATGTAAAAGTGAAATTTGGGCTCATCTTCTCAAACTTTTCAACCTATTTCAGAGGCAAATAAAATAAACAAAGGTTCGATGTAGAGAATCAATCAACCACAAAAATCACCACATAACAGCCTGTTTTTTAGGTGTATTTAGTGGTATAAAGTTGTCTTTGTCAGCCCAGTCGGGGCACATAGACTCTCCTACGGGTCTGTATCAGAGCAGACAAAATTACAGGCTTATCTCTCAATCTTTAGGTAGCTGGCAAAGTCACTATAGTGAGTCAAAGTCTGAGTTAATATGTAACTGCTGTGTGTGAGACTACACGAGGTAGGCTTACAAGGGCAGCAAAACTAATCACAAAACAACACAAGTCATCAAGGAAAATTGATTTTCCATTTATCACTGTGTTGACCAACTTTGTTTACATGTGTAAAACAATCAGAAGTAATGGAGAAAAGGGGTTTGCGGGGCCTGCTGTGATCTCAAGAGTCCTCCTTTGAAGCTCTCTACACAGATGGTCAGTACGTTGAGAGGAAATCCATCATTTTCTGACAGTACTCAACACCCATATCAACGTTAAATCAAGACAAACAAAGCCATGTGTTCAGGAGACATCGGTCACTCCTCTTCCTCACCTTGGACCTGACCAGTATCTCTCCACACCAATGACTATGTGATTATTGTATAACACACTTGCAAAGGTCCTAATGTAAAACACACATACCAGCTGTTTTTGTTTTTTTCTAAACATGAAAACTAACTGGTTTACATTAGTATGTGGTAAGAAATCATGGTACATAAGTATTGTGGTACCGTGTATATATATTCGTTATAAGAGATACACCCAAGAGATTTCACACATTTCTGAATCAACAAGTGAGCAGCAATGCAAACTTACGGATTTGGATTTTCTTGGGGTCTAACTTGTGGACTTCGCCCTGCAGATTGTGCAGCCGCCCCTGAATCCTGCAGGATCTTCTGAACACCATCCCTGCCTCCATCTCGATGCCCAGGAAGATGTCGCTGGCATGTCGAGAAAGGTCGGAAAGTTGGTGAATTATGTTGGTTAATGTATGACAGCTAACCTCATCCAAAGCCGAGAATAAAACAGTTTTCCGCAGTTTGCGTCTCCCGGTTTCATCCACCGGTATCCTGCCATCCCTCGTCGATAACCTACTAACACGCCGCGGCTCAATGCTCCTCTGATGAAAGGGCATATTTATTTCATACCAATAACTCCAGTAGGAACGAAAACTGTTTACGCTTTAACCGTACAGTTTTAAAACAAACCCGCAAAGACACTATGCCTTCCTGTAGTCCGTGTTATTTGCGAGGCAGCATAATCCTTCAATCCCGCCATATTTTTGTTTTTCAAAGCATGGGACTTTGTGCTGCTGTACACTGGAGACGTTGCATCCTAAAGTCTATTCAAATTCAACCAGACAGAGTCCAGCCTGGGGAGAGAGAGAAAAAAAACGCAAGGAAAAGTAGGGGAGAAGTACAAATAAAAACCCGGAAAATACTACAACCACCTGTGGCAACTGGAACCGGAGCCACATACACAGAGCTGAGTTTACCTGCTTCTGAAAGCAGTGGAGAAGAAAACCTGGACCGGAACTGTGATAATCCGGACCAGGAGCGGACCAACAAACAGAGAGGAAGGCTAAAAACCATGAGACTAAATACACTCACTATTTTGTACATTTAATGTTTAATAAATGTATGGAAATCCAACTGAAAATGTGTTCATTTTGAGTTGAAATGACTAATTTTCTTAATTTAATTTTAAATAAATTACCTTGTCAAATGTATGTAAAATGAACCTAACCTAGGGCACATTTAATTAAATGGAATTTTAACAGGTATTTTCACATTAAATATTACAATCATAGTAACGTTAAACTACTAAAAAAAACACTTTTACTCAAATCTATCAAACTTTGCTTGAACTTTTTGTACGTTATTACAGTTTTTTTATGAACTCCAGTACATTAATTTTACTGTCTTTTATTAATAAATGTAATAAAATTACCTGTAGTGACATGCAGAGATGTGACATTAAACTGTAATCCCCATAACGGAACCTAGCAAAAACGCTAGCTAGGTTATAACGTTAGCTAACCTACCAAATTAAAGACCAGGTTTGATTTAACTAGCGTTATTTAAATACGTTAGCTAGATTACTCAGCGCCAGCTGGTTAGTTTAAGTGTTACAAGCGTGTTTATTATATTTGGCGTCTCGTCAATTGCTTGGGAAGTTACACTTTTCTAATATTTAGGGGGAAAAAAGCTAAAGACGACGCTTTCCTTCCTCACGCTGGCTAATAATACGAGTTAGCATACAGCAAAATGTATGAAACAGAGAGGACAGTAACCCATAGCAACCCACCACAGTGAGAAAACACTACGAGGGTATTTTATTTGTTTGCTCATACCTTTTAAAATTACCCTCTCTGAACACTTGTCTCTGATTTATCTCTCCACATATGTGTCCAGGGCCTGCTTGTGTCCAGTCCACCGCCTGGCATTCCCACCATTGCTCTTTAAAATCCACAGAGCAAACTCTCATCATCAAATGCATACCATTTGGACAGCACAGTTTTAAAAATTTGCAAGCCACAGCTGCAGTAGAGTCTTTCAAATATCTGGATGACAATGTCCAGTTGGCACATGAGTGTGTACAGATTTGTATGTGCCCTCTAGTGTCTTTACGTGAGCACAGCAACTTTAAAATAAAAAAAAAAAAAAAAAGGTGTATGTGAGAAAGTATTTCAGTTGTTTATCGTTAACTGGAAATCTTCAAATTCCTCTCCTGCTGGTACAATTCGGATTATGGAAAACTTTGCATGCAAGGTGGTTTGTGTTACACTTGAGTAACATCCGCTTGTTTCCTTCCCTCAGCACAAAATGTGTTTGACAGGAAAGCAGCATGAGGATGACACATTCACCACTGGGAGAAAAAAGGAACAAGCCCTGACTGTTCAGTTAAATCCAAGGTCTCATATTCCAAATAGTGCATCTATTCTGTTTAAATGTTATCCTTTGAAGTTTCTGTAGCTGTTCAAAGACATGTCACTGCAGAAGAAAAAAAACATAGGTGTGATCAATAACATAGATTAAAGGGCAGGTGAAATTTTTTTAACACAATAGTCAGGTCTGTGAAAAAAGTATTTAAAGGATGATTTACATTTTTATATCTGTACACATTTTCTTGTATATTTACATATTGTTTCATTTTTATATATATATATACATATACATTTGTCTGTACATATATTTTACTTCTGTATATATTAGTATGCTTATCGTCCTGTTTTCTTTTTTCTTTTGTGTTGAGCGCCAATAAATAAATTCCTCGTAAGTTTTATATAAAAGAAAAATCTTCTGATTCTGAACGTCTCTTTTTGTTACTATACTTCCACTGCAGCTCAATGGGGAAACACAAAGAGAGAAACATATGCTAAAAAGACTTGATATGCCACTTGATATGACTAACTTATTGCTGAAGTCTCACATACGCTTAGATAAACTTTTAAATGCATCACTTACATTAAAAGCACCCTTGAAGGGGATCTTTTATTATTGTGAACCTGTCCTTTAAGGTTTTTTTTGGGTCTCTCAAAAGGAATTGTTAGTTTCATTAGACCCACCTGTGCTTTTCCTGTTATGACATGTTAGAAAAGGCCTTAAAGACACAAGCATTACAAGCTAGATGAGAAGAAATTAAAATAATGAAAAAGGAAAAGTCCAGAGTGTCCTAGAGATGAACATAAGTTTAATCAAGATTAAATATATGTCCAAAAAAAGACTCATTCCGACTCATAAGAGATCCAAACAAGTCAAAACAATACAAAAAGATGAGCTTTTCTGTTTGTCATGTCAATGAGAGTCTTAGAGTTGCACACCTACGATTTTTTTGGACTTTCATTCGGGGTAAAATGTATACATATATCTCATTCACCATATTTTACAGTGCATTGATTCTCAAAACCATAGCCTTCTTCCACATCTAAAAACCCATACATAAAGTAATTTATAGAACTATTTACATACAAGGCTTGAACAAATCAACTCAAACCATCTGGTGAGAAACAAACAAACAAAAACAAACAAAAAAAATCAAAACATCACACATCAGAAGACATGAGAAGTTTCTTGAACACGGCTTGGTTAAGCCATGGTGGTGACATTTTGTTACACAAATCACTGAATGGATAGGAAGCAGGAGCAACCTCTTAATTAATTAAATAATTTCACAAACTGACACTGAGGAAGGACTTTGCTCAAATTTCAAGCTTTTCGCCTCTGTGTCTTTCAGGTTTGGTTACACACATAAAAATGTACAAATACAGCTCAGCAAGTGTGTATTAAGTGAAACCAAATATATCTGACACCCATTGAACACATTCCCCATTTAGCAACAGTCATTCAGATTTAGACAGAACACAGTTCATACAGCACTGCTGATGATGTGGTAGGTACACAAATTATGGAAATGCAACGTGAAGCTGAACAGAATGAGTCATTTTAAAACTTTAGATGACGCAAAAAGAGTTAGTGACCACATCATCTTGGTTTATTCACAATACCATACTTGAGATGACAAATTTAATTAATTCTTGCCAAGAATAAAAAAACAATTGAACAGCAACACTGTATTCTGGGTTATGGGTTTTCGGTTGAAGCGCTGAAGAGATGTAACAGCACGTCTTGACCTTTCTGCACTTTATCCTTGTGTGTCGGAGCTCGCTACATCTCAAAACACACAGAACGACACTAAAACCTCCCAGCATCTGTCCCATTGTCCTTGATATTTGTATAAAAGATGCAACGATGAAAAGATCTGGACAGCTGATGTAACGTAATCTGTCGTGTGGAGTAACCATATAAACAAAGACTGTAAAGAAATGAGAAACTGAAATGACATCCCATAGATACAAAATTCATTTCTTTGAGAAAGAGAAAGCAAATATTTATTAAGTCATTTGTTTTTAAGCCTCTTATTCTGTATCGCACTGTAATGCACCATACTTTTCCATGTTATTTTGTACTGACTCTTCATTTGGAGTTCACTAAACAATTGAATGACTTCTTCCTTCATAAATTCTGCCAGTAAACCCCATTAAAAAAAAACAAAAAAAACTAACATACTTCTGGTGCACAATCAGAGAAAACATACTTCTGGTGCACAATCAGAGATGATTCATATATGCATGTTGGCTAGGAAAGAATAAAGGACTACTGTTGCACAATAAAAAGAATGATTAGAGTTGTGTGCACTGGTGTTTTTAATGTGTGTGAGAATTGGCAAAGACTAGAATCGTTGTGGAACAACAAAAGGCATAGTGTTATGAAGTACATTTGCTAAGTTGATTTTCAACATTGTCTTGTGTTCTTGTGGAATAAACAACCACCATTACCACCGAACAGGAAACGCTGGCTCAGAGCACTGGACTCGCCAGAGTTTCTGTTCGTGGTTATGAAGGCGTCATTCGGGGGAGAAGCGGCCACAAGGCCGCGCTGGACAGTGTTGGGCTGGGGCGATGACAGGAGAGGAGCCCAGGGTGAAAAGTGGTACAATACAATATGAGAGCAAAGTCCTACAGCCTGGTATATGTGAGCGCAGCAAGGACAGAAGGTGAATACACAACAGGAATACACACTCCTCTTCCATGGGCTCGATGACAAGGTTTAGCATGGGTGTATCTTGGGACACGCATACACATACAGTACATACATACATATTAGTCAAATCTCCAAAACCAGGGCTCCAGATGCGTCTCTTTGTCACCCTCTGGTGGCCGCGTCTAGAATGGATCACTTTCTCCTACACACACGCAAACATACAGGCTGCCATCGCACAAATCTCCACCTACACACACACACGCGCACACACACACACACACACACACACACACTCACACACATATATATTTATATGAACATACACGCTCCTTGGCTTCCCCTGTCTCTGTATTCAGGCTTATCTGGTGTAGTAGACTCTGTAGTAAACACTCTTAGAGCGCCAGAGTGAATAGGAGTTGTCAAACTTGAGCAGGTACACTCCACGACCAGGATACTGGTGGCTGCCAGCATACACCTCCTCATGACAGTCCCGCCGATACACCGGCACAATCTCATCCACCTGGGGCTTCCCTGCCTCCTTCTTTGCCTTCTCCTCCTCACTAGGAGGATCACCTGGGGGCAAAAGAACATATGAAGTTATGGAGGAAAGCAGGAAAGATTTAAACTTGTGTATTGCACAAAAAAGGCTCCTTTTGACAGACTATCAGATATCAGAATCTCATACTTGTAAGCGTGTAAAACTTGCAGTACTCGTGGGGTTTATGGCTAAATATGACAAAACCTTCTGTATGCGCACAACTGCTTCACCAGCATATATTTAATGTAAAGTTCAGAAGGACTAGTATATCTGTTCAAGGCTAAGTGAAGGATTAATAACCAACAAGACCATGCCAATCCTGCGGCACAATATTGCCTGATATCTTATTAACATATTGCCTTTACTCATTACTATTCACACCATTGCTCTTGTTCCCAATAAGAACACAAGCAGCACCTCCTCTGCTCCAGGGAGAGCCTGTATGTTTAACTACGGCGTAGGCAAGTTCTGAACATTAGACAAGAATAAAGCTTTACTGTTTAAGGCAACACACTTCTCCTGTGGAAAAGATGGAATTTACAGTTCATTAATAGCTGAATATGCAGTTGTTATTATAAATAGCATCTATAGCAGCTAGCAAAGTTTTACATTCCTGGGAAAAACAGACTGTTTTACATGAACATATGATGAACTTGTCATTGAAGAACAGGCCGACAACACCCTCACACAAAATTTCGGTAAATAAAACTAACTCTAAGGTGATGTTTTTAAACCAGGAGACGATAATCATGACACGTACATCCGGCGTTGCTCCCACACCTGAACATAATTCAGGCAGAAACACTGCTGACCTGCTCACACATACACCTCACCTTCATCATCCTCATCCTCATCACTGGACTCTGACACGTGCACGCTGACTGAAGCGGAGGCTGCATCTGTCCATTCAAAGAAGACCCCAAAGCCGATGTCATAATAGTCCGTGGCAAACTCCCAGAACAGGTAAGATCCTTCCTCGTGGGTGGGTACGCGCACTGTCACCACCTCACCGCGCCCCACTGTGATCACGCTGTCGGCGTCCTGCCGGATTTTCTCTTTGAAGTCCTTGATCTGTGGCCGTGTCCACATGGAGGGAGCAGCTATGACTGGTGGGGAGTCTGCTGTTATCAGGGGACAAGAGACTTGTTCAATGTGTTGCAAAAAAACTGCTAATACATGGGTCTTATTAGGATAGCGATATTAAATATTTATTTCCTAATAATTGATTTCTTTCCAGAATACCCAGATTGAATGCCAAAATAGCTCAACTCACAAGCCATCGGTCGTCTGTTTATGCTGTGAGTGTGTGTGTGTTATTTCAGCTAATTCTAGTTATACTTCCGTAAGCAAAACGTGTGATTGGATGAGACCTAAACCAGGAGAATCATATATCATATCATATCATATCATATCATATCATATCATATCTCAGTTGTTCCAGCTCTCCTCCTCCCTGCCCTTAGGTCACATCAACAAGGACACAGCAGATAAGAATCAGGTTTCAGGTTGGGAATAAGGCTTTGTTAGTATTTCCTTCTTTGCTATGTAGCTAATAACAGGTACTAAAATGTAGATTCATTCTGGGTGAGGGCAACAGTCACTCCATTAACAGTGTTTATATGATTTGTTTTTTTCTATAAGGCAAACGTATAAAAACAGCCCACAAACCTAATAAAGGCCCGTTCTCTGAGACCTCCTCTGCCGGCTCAGGCTCAGGCTCCCGGTCCATGCTCTCCGAGTACGAGTCTGACTGACCTCCATTGACTGTAGGGGCTTCCTCGCCAACAGGTGGTGAAGCAGCACATAACGGTCCAGCTGCTGAGGTGGGGACAGGATCGCCACTGTTGAAGCTACTAGCTTCCAGAGTGGCCTGCATCATGGAGTCAGCCTGCTGCTGCTGCTTCTGTAAGGCCGCCTGGGACGAGAGGAAGACAACGCTAAGTCATCATGACCCAAGCAAGTTGTGTTTCTACACATTAATAACAGTGTTCAATTACCACGATTTGCAATATTACACAATTACATCAGAGAAAAAAAACAAATACACACACAAACAGCATACATGAAAGTCTATCCATAAGTCAGTGAATACTTCTTACCTGTTGCTGGGCCAGCTGGACCTGGTAGAGCTGCTGCATGTACTGCTGGTAGTGTTGCTCCTGGAGCTGACGAATCAGGCCCAGCTGTTGCTCAGGGCTGTTGGGGTATTGCTGGGCTGCATACTGTTGGAACTGCACGGCTGTCTGGGCATTCAATGCCGCCATTATCTGTTGTCTGTTAAACAGAAAAGCAAGGGAGAGTTAGTGAAGATGAACACACAGGAGAGAGAGAGAAGACAATGAAAAGCTGTTTTAACAGAGACAAGTGATGATGTATGAGGATTGTCCAGTGTGCACAATCTGAAAAGACAGCACCCTTGTAGATGTCAATGTTGATGATGATCATGTAGAAGACACATCGATATATTGCAAGCCAAAGCATCTTACTGAAATACACTTTTAGACACACACACTCACAGACACACATACTTCTGCTGTTCAACCCGTAGCCTCTCCTCCTCTGCCTGTCTCCTCTCCTCTTCCTCTCTCCTCAGCCGTTCCTCCTCCTCAAGCCGCCGTCTCTCCTCCTCCTGCCTTTGTCGCTCCCTCTCCTCCTCTTCCAGTCGCTGACGCTCTTCATCCTCTTTCCTGGGTAAGCACAAAAAAAACCACAAAAAACAAATGAAGGATATAAATGATGGAGTACTAGAAGTATTCATACACCATCTGTCATTATAATGTGAAATGTGTTGTATTCCTATCTTTAGTGAGAAAATGATGATATATAGTTCTACAGCTTACAAGAATACATAAGAGACTCTAATAAGGTCAGTTATAACGGGTCCACCTAAACTAAGTGCTTTGTTGGCTGCATATAGAACAAAGCAGCCCAAGTCTGTATTTACACGCTGCAGTTGACAGGTCTCCCTTGGGGGAACTGAATTGAGCACCTTACCGTTTCCTCTCCTGTTCTTCTCTCTCAATCTTGTGTGAGGTGACGTAAGGAGCAAAGAGGTTACAGCACTTGTTAAGCAGCTTGACAAACTCCACCATGGCCTCCTCTTTCTCCATGTTACCCAGGGAGGCCCACTCTTTCCTGGGCACAGAGTGAGAACAGAGGTGAGGTTTTTTTTTTTTTTAAACATGGTATGATATTGCTTTACAATTACAAAACAAGAGATTGTAGCATTTTAACAACCACTTTTAACCAAACAGAAACTCATTTTTTACAGTTTAAAGCATTTTGTGATTTCATTGTAAAAGTGTTAATAAGTGTGTTGTTAAATGGACTGTATCAACAAATAATTTCCCGTTTTTCTGAAACAAAGCGAAAATGCTCTCTATCACTCACACACACACACACACACACACACACACACACACACACGTCTGCCGGGGTTACCTGCGGTCGTTGCCTAGGACATCAAAAAAGCCGACCTCCGGTGAAGCATCAGGATTATAGGGGCCCAGTAACACCTGTTTGTGCAGAGCCACCAGCCGAAGCTTCTCCTCATAGGTCGGGTGGAAGGCCTTACCATCTTTATCTGATAACAGCAATATGGAAATAATTTGCATTCATTTGTTTTTATGTCTTGTAGTTAAAGATGCTGGTGAATACTACACTAAACCTTTATGTTTTTGTATGTACAATGTGGTAGTAGCAAGTAGGGTATCCTATTCTTGTCTATAAAGTTAGGTGTATAACAAGCACAATGATGACTGTGCCCTTTGTCCTTTTAAAAAGATATGATATATAATAAAAATAAAATAAAAAACTCATGAAAAGATCACTTGAATCATACTGAACTTTAAGCTGAGGTGAGTCAAGAAGCAATCTATGTATACAAGCAAACAATTTCACTTAACATCACTAAACCCAAAACCTGTCTGCACAGTCATCACAAGTGACCAGTGTTCAAAATGGCTTACATGTGTTCAGGAAGTGACCACTGACACAACCATTTAAATATTAGTAGCATGTCTTGTAAGGTTAACGACTGCTACCGTTAGTCTTGTTGCATATCATTTAGCAATACTGACAACTGAGCTGTAAACAGGCTAATGGTCATAGGTGAGCGCTAAAAGTGGCTTTAAGAAGCGCTGTTTTAAAGACATGGAGCTGAAAATATGAAGCGGTTTTAACCTCTGAGGTAATTAGTTACTCTCGCACAGCAGGAACCCTGTCAGCGGCTAGTCGGTTGGTTTAGAGAAACAAATCCGAGGCTCTCTTTAACCGCTGCAGTGACTGGACAGGGTGTGTTTCCTTTGCAAACAAATAATTATGAGCATGATCAGGGTGTGTAACCCTCTTTCCATTACTGGAAGATGGAGCAGGCGCATGACTCCCAGGCTCATGACATGTCAAGTTACTCTTCTCAAGCCCAAAGCAGGCGACCCGAATGGGTGAATGTGTTCCGACCATAGGCGTGCAAACGGACTACAGGTTCTTGTTTTACCTTCTAACAGCAGCTTGTTAGCGGTGTGTTGGCTACTCGTGAGCTAGCTGGGGAGCTAATAGAATGTTGCGGCTGACAGCTAGCAGCTAGCGTTAGCGTTAGCATACGGCTAACGTCGGCCAGCGATGTCTCACAGTTCAACGGTCGGTTCGAATGTGAGCAGTTATTCTGCACTAACGATGTAAAATTACAACAAATATGAAATACCTTTGAAGAATTTAAGGGCCATCCCGTACAGATCCTGCAGAGAAAAGCCCCATTTCCTCTCTATCGCTGATTTGGCAGACTCTCCATCTTCGCCTTCGTCTGCACCCGGCGAATCGGTCCCGGGTACCGCGGGCTCGGGGTCCGGCTCTTCAGCCTGGCTCTGCTCACCCTCCGGGTCCGGACTGAGGGTGAGGCCGTCGATGGAAACTTCGAGCCGGCTGGAAGAAGTAGCACTGTCGAGGTCGCCGCTCTGAACCTCTGTCGCCATCATGTAGACTGTCAGCTGAAGCGGCCACGTACCTACTTCCGTTCAGATTTGGCGGAAGTTCCGGGAGATTTTTTTTTTCCCGATGTAAATAATGACGAAGCTAAGAGAAAGGGACATAGTCATGTTTACTATAAATCCCACCAATAAAAATGTTTTATTTGTTTCTTCCTCTTCATTTTCTTTTTCATTTTCTTTTTTCTTTAAAAAGTGAATAAATAAAATAAGAAAAACACAACTAAACGTCTATTTTATGAATTTCAGTATACATCAGGATTTCGAAAATAAATGACACTCAAACCAACCATTTAGTTATGCAAGGAGCTAAGTGTGTAATACTATACTATGCAACTGGCTGTCAATTTATTGATTTTACTGGGAAATCTATACATCTATAAATCCAAACTCTTGAGGTCTCGCCCAACTTTTCATGACAGATTTTAGAAAATATAATAACCAGTATTTCTTCTATCTGTTTATTTATTATTATTAATAAATAAACAGTTTATTAATGTGTCTGTGAGTGTGTGTGTGTATTAATTACTAATTTCCCAGTTTTTGGGATTAATAAAGTATATCTATCTATCTATCTATGATTATTACTTTGACCCTGTGCACTTCCATGTTGACTGTATCAACAAATTGAAAGTGAAGGCTTTATGTCATCTATATTTTATTATGATGCCTAATTGTTTTCTGTTATTGTCTTAATGTCACACATGTTGTAAATGATGCTTTCTATAAATAAAGTTATGGAGGGGGATAAAAAACACCTATTTACTGAGGTTAAGTGAATAAGAATTAAGGCAAGGAATACATAACTACTCCTATTATGCTGTTTATTTCTTTTAGCAAGACTGACTCTTTTTTTTTTGTATGTTGTGTGCATAATAACAACAACCATCTCCATCATTACACTCAAGCACTACTTTTGCTAATATTTCTGCAGCTTTACACACTGAGCACATTTTATTTTATCTTTCTTTCTATTAAACAAATCAAATACACAAAGACTAAACTAATAACAAAGGCTCATAAAAACAGCCAAGATTTTCACATACCCCTGCAAACTTGTGGGGATAATTTACCTGTCTGTCTGTGAAATGTATAGTGGTCAAGTTAAACTGTAGGTTAAATAGTGGTCACCCTTTAAAGGTGTCAATATGCTTATGTGTCTACAGACACTGGAGATGGCCAGTACAAATCTTTACTGCTTGATGTTTGACAGTGCAGCCTGAGGACTGCAATATCTGCATTAATCTACTTAGAACTGTCTTTTGAAATGCCATTAAAATGAGCTGCCAAGAGGAAAACTTAAAACTAATACAAACACTAAATGCAAAGTTGCCAAATACTTTTGAGCACATGCAATGATGAATTCATACTTTTTGTTGGATGATGACTCAAGAGCTTTGTGGCCAGAAGTGAACATATGAAGTGTATCGTGTTAATTTGATGATCAGTGAATAACTCTTAAAAGACCTGTCACTGTCCCATTACAAAGGATCAGGAACTTCAACAGCCTGGTTTTTTTGCATAGCAATCTGGTCTGTGCACACAGGCAATACCCAATTAGAGCCACTAGACAAAGCAACCCGTGAACTGTGAATGACTCTACCAACAAGCACATCCCACCTGAACAATGCTGCATGTGTCAGGGTACAGAGATCAATAAGTGCTGTTGTGGTTGGGAAATGACACCATGGCTAACCTGTAATTTTCCCACAGAGATGAACAAGACATTTACTAGTAATAACCTTTAGGTCTCTTTCAGGAAAACTCAAAAATAGCCAAAAATACATTGTTAAATTACATTATCTATTTCACAACTTCAACCGTGTTACAGCTGTATTCCATAAATCTTATGAAATCTTATTTTTATATTATGTGGATGTGGTTAAAAGTCTTGCAATCATTTTATGTGTTCAGTGTATATTGACGTAATCATGTGAAGCCACACCCATGATGTAATATTATGGATGTGTGAAAATCACTCATCCATATCAACTTGGATATGACCATCACACTTCATTCCTGCAAATCTTGTCCAAATGCGAGGAAACAGATGTGTGCTATCTGTCTGTGGTGCTATCTGACCTTTTGACTTGATCCCCCCCCCCTGAATCAAATGACCCATTCAATAACAAGTGCCCAAGCCTGAGTACTTTTGAACTGAGATTTGTGTATTGAGATAAACTGAAAGGGGGCAGGAATCATTTCCTACACATAGCAGATTTAACATTTTTCAAACATAGTATATATTCTTTGACATTTAATCCCAAATCAGAGATTACTGCATCAAAAAAAGCAAAGATTTAGACCTATATAAAATCATATACAGCCACACACAGAAGAGGTCACCAGGTCTTCAGGTATAGTTGACTTCAACATTTTGATCAAGCAGTTTGAAAACAATTATTTATTTAATCATCCATTATACTTGTTTTGGGTATATATATATATATATATATATATATATATATATATATATATATATATATATATATATACTAAGCAAATATGTTCATTATCAAATACAGTATTTCATCAGATATGCATAAAGCATATCCCTGTACACACATAATATATATAAGTGGCATTATGCTGTAATTACAAGCATATGCTGTATAATAAGTTTTTTTTAAAAGATTTTTCCCTCGGTATTTTGTAATTATTATTTTTATTATATAACTAAATGGATCACTGGAAAAGTGAATAAACTTCTATTATTTATACATTCACATTATTATCAAGTGATAGACTGCAGCTCTTGAGAACCTCTGACCCGTTGAGGAAATGGCAGTTTCCGACGGTTTCTCTTTGAAGGCTACAGGTCCATTACTGCTTCATCCATTCCAAAGCAGATAAATGTTTTCTCTGTCGATGTGTATTGAGCATGCAGATTCCATTAAAACCCCTTTAAAGAGACCTGCGGCCGCTCCACCATTCAAGGTGTACGGCTTTACACCTCTGCCGGCCTGCAGACGTCTGAAGTTGCTGCGCGGCTGCTGCAGCGCCAGCCGGCACTGATGGCTGCGACATTCACACATCCACACAGCACTACCTTTGATCACAGGGGGATTTAAGTCCAGCAAGCGCACAGGACACAAACTCAGTCTGTCGCTGGAAATAAGACGTTGAGGATCATGTCTGCTGTTCATGAGAATCTGCGCGTCGGGGATCTGAATCACTTCCAGATGTATCATGAAGGGGCTCTGCAGAAGGGCAGCATGGTGAACTCAGGTTGGTGGTTCTCACTTCATCGCAAATACTCTCACTGGCTCAACATGCTGTGGAAATGATTTCAGAAGTGTAGCACAGAGAGGCAATAGTCTATCGCTGATTCTGTGCGTAATTTACGCACAAATCCAGGTTCATTTCTCCGTGACTACGTCTAGGTTGTCAACTAAATACTTTTCGTTTTGTTTCCAGATTACGGACCCTCAGATGTTACAAACTACTTCAATTCTGCATCCTCTGTACCGAGGGCAGATAAATGTGTGGCAATACTGACCCACAGGAGAAAGAGAACCAACTTCACCCAGCAGCAAATCGAGGTGCTGGAGAAGGTTTACTCAGACACTAAATATCCTGACATCTACCTCCGAGAGAGACTGGAGGCTCTGACCGGGCTGCCGGAGTCCAGAATTCAGGTAATGTCTTCCTTAAACGCCACATAACATATTCAGTCTGTAGCTTTCAATCCAAAATTATGGTATGAGTATTTGAAAAGGCCATTTGATTAAAAAAACATGTAGCCGGATAGAAAACAAGGTCAACATCGCTTATATAACATTGTCGTTTACGCATTTCTTGTTTCCCAAATTTCAGGTGTGGTTTCAGAACAGAAGAGCAAAGTCTCGTCGCCAAGTTGGCTCATCGTCAGTGTCCATGAAGGTTGCCAACCCGACCTCAGCCTTTAGTCAACTCCAGAGCAGGATGGGCCCCGAAAAAGGTGATTATCATCTATAAATCCAATTTTTTTTCTGGCATCATGTGGACCTGCCCCTCAATGAAAATGTAGCCCTTTCATTTAAGTCACATTTGCATTCTTTTACTTTCAGTTTATGACAACCACCATGGTGCTGAGGTACACAGGGCTGGAGGATTTGGGCTAGAAGACAGTTTCAGACCAACTATGCACCAAAATACAGAGGACACACACAGGACCAGCCTACCAACCAAACCCAGCAGCTATGAACACGCGCCTGCCTCCTGCATATATGACAAGGAGGGAACGAGAGTAAAGCCAGAGCAGATGCAGTGTCATGAACTGAGCGTTAACGTCCCCTGCTGTAATGTCCATCTTTATCCCAAGGAGAATGAGCATCAAACCAAAATCCAAGCCACCATCACTGGCAATCAGAGTTCAAAGGTTCTTGTGGAATATGACAACTTCCCACCTAACAAGACCATTGGACCAGAGATGAAAGTCGTGATCCCTCCGATTCCAACACAGAATAACTTCAGCAGGTCGTCACCAAAGGACACTGGGTGTCAAATCCAGTACCCACAAGTGAGGACCACAGGGGACAGGTTCGGTCACTTCTCCCCAATCCATGCTACTGAGGCACAGGACTTCTCTGATTCAGACTCTGACTGGGAAAACAAGGCAATGGCTGGCTTTGGTGGTTTTATGTGATTTATCATAAAAGCTGATATAAAGAAAGCAACATGTATCAGAAGAGTTGCAATCCAGTTGTTTGTGCATAAAATATTTTTTTAATTTATTGTTTAAAAAAAAAAAAAGATAATAAACTGTCAGTTGATTTCATGTAAACCTTTTTTTTGTAAATAAAGACTAAAAAGTAGAAAACCAAATACTGCTTTGCAATATTATGTTTAATATAAAAAGACAAGAACATTTATATACAATTGCCCTAAGGCATTCTCATATACAACTTTACAAAACTGAAAAAGGAGATTCTCTAGGAAAAAACTTTTTAGGGTTACACCAGTGACACAGGCTGAGTGTGTGTGTGTGGGAGGTGGGTGGGGGGCAGCAACAGACATGCCAAATGTGGAAATGCTAAGATCTTAGGGAGTAAAAGGCATCAAAACCCCAGAGTTCTCCTTTTTTATAAAAATAGCAAAATCTCTTTTCAGTGCACACAAAATTACAAAAGCCATTTCTGAATACAGCAGAAATGTTGACGATAGTCCTAATAATCAGAGATATTGTACAATTATCTACAATAAACAATTTTATAAAACATTCTTTAGCCTCCCCTGTGCTTACCATCAGTGGAGCAACAAAACAACACTTTGGAGATAGCAAAATATTGTTTCATAACCATACACACCTACTCAAAAAATAAATAAATATGGACTATAAAAACTGTAAGAATCAATGTTTGGCACATGAAACCAATAAATAATCATTGAGAGGTTGGAGATGTGGATTTGTTACAATAGCGAAGGACTTTCAGGTTTGTGTTCGATTGGGTGCGCAAACATTTTCATACAATAAAATGGGTGGGTAAAATACTTATGACATCCTCCCTCCCATCAGCACTACGCTTCAGGAACGTCTTTTCACTGGGACATCTGAATTCAGATCTTATAGCGGTGGTCCACAACGTCCACATGGGCTTTTGTTTACAGTCTTTTGACAGCTCGGGTGAAAGCACCATCCCAAGAGTGTGTGCACCTGTGTGTGGTGAGGATGACGATGCAGGCGCTCACTCAGACTGCATTGGTGTTGTTGGCAGCGAATGCATGCAGATTGCCTAGCTGACTAAGGCCACTCTGGATGTGTGCCACGTGGATCTCAACATTGTTCTGGAAGCAACTGTAAAATAAAGAATATAAAAAAATAAGTGATGATTAATAATGCAGCCAACTAGGATAATAAGGAGGAAAAAAAAATACAATTCATTAATCAGGCTTGTCAATAAAACACATACAAAGAATGAACAAGTCGCCCTGTGTTGGTTTGAATCAGCTCGAGCATGACTGCAGGAGTGTAGATAGAAATATTGCAGGATTGTTTACCTGAGGTTGGAGGGATCAATTGATGCCTTGATGTCATTAAGGGAGTCTGTTAGAGATTTGAATTCAAACGAATTCAAATCTCCCCCATCTGCCAAACACTGGAACAACAGGTTATCAAAGCATTAGTAGGTTATTAAAATGTTGTGTACATACAAAAGCTGACAGCAGCCCACTGTTTATATATCCTTTACCTTGATCTGTAGCAGCAGAGCAGTGAGGCGGGAGATGAGGTGTGTGAGGCTGGGGTTTGTTACACTCTGCTGTCCATCTTTCAGGGAGTTGTTCAGCTGCACCATCTGCTGGGCCTCATCTTCACAACGGCGCCGCAGCTCTGTGGGATGATCAGCAGGAACCATGCCCTGATCTGGAGCCAGCTGAACAGACACATATCAGTGAGTCATATCTCAAACAAGAATTCAGTGCTCAATTTTTTCATAATAGACAAGAAAGTGAGATGCTAAAAAAAATCAGGAGAGGACATTTTGCAAGAACTTAATCGTAACGTAATCGTAGTGGTGTGACTTACCTCACAGCAGAACTGCTGAACTTCATGAAGCACCTTGTTGAGATCTTTATTGAGCTGTTCGAGCTCAAGCACTGTGGTAGCGTACCGCTTCTGGAAGTCTAGGTCAATAGGCATGGAGTATGACTTCTGCACACAAAAATACACATAGTTCCAGTTGAGCTCGATGTATGCATCTCATATGTTCACATCCATTATTTTTAAAGAGCTGTGTTGATTGTACCAGTTTCTCTGCCTCTGTGTTCATTTCTTTTAAGTGCTTGATGTGCTCTTTCTTGATCATGAGGATCTTGGACAACCTTGTCTAGGGAAAACAAATAAGAAAGATATTATTAGAGACAACTGATTCAACTTTTAGGATGTCAGCTTTTAGTATTCAGTTTGACAGGAAATATTTACCACTTGGACCAGGAACTTGACAGGAAATCCTCCCAGAGTATCTCCGTCAGCACCGGTCAGTTTGCTCCTCCATGGTGACTGGTTGATAAGAGGGTCATTGTCCTGTCATTAAAAATGGACAATGAAGTCATTTAACTAACTATTTATACTAAATTTGCAAGTTTTCTAATAGTTCTGTAGTTGCAGTAGAACTCCCACTTCCTAAACAATGATGTCCTGTCATTTGCTCAATACCTTTTTATGCATTTCCTTAGGAACTGAGGCTCAAACTGAATCAACAAGTATAGCAGATAACTCAAGAATCAATGTGTGAAAGATTAGTGTTGTAAAAAGCTTTCAGGCGTTTCAATCCAAACTCTTTCTATGATGTCATGATTGCACTGCTTGGCCCATTACAGTAAATCCCACCATTGACTAGCACATCTAAACATTCTTTTGCATGTCTATATTTATGGTCTAAATGTACAAGATATTTGGAACTAAACCTATTTAAAATGACTGGCTGCCTCCACAAGACACTATAGAAACCTACTCACAACTAGGTGTGATGACACAGCGCGTATACATTTATCATTAAATGTAGGGTCATTACCATGAGGACCGGAGTGGTAGCGGACGGGTAGGGCCCTCGAGGCGGAGTCATTAAGTTCTGCATGAAGCGAGTTGTCCGGTGCTTCTGAGCAAAGGCTGAAATGGGCATGGTCTCATTGGGCTCATTGCTCTGGAAAAACACAATCATCACCAGATGCTTAAAAATGTGTCATTAAAATGCTTACCGCTATTGTACATCTTTGTGTTTTGACAATTTAATCATTTTGCATTACATTATAGGTTTGTATGTGGTACAAATGTTCTAAAAGACTGAAGTTGTTATTACCTCAAACAGCATGATATGAACAAAGTAACATCTTACCAGGACTTCATAGTCAGGCACAGTGTGTGTTCCCAGGCCACTGCGGTCAAAGGTGACACGATAGGTGGCAGCACTGGTGTCAACTGCATCGATCTGCCCTGTGAACAAACCGTCATGCACGCCTCGGAGTCGGGCTGTTAAGAGAGGCACAGAAAAGCCATTTAAAACCACTAAATGACAGTAAAACAAGCTTATGAGTCTACGATGATCCTGATGTTTCACCTGGTAGGAAGACTTTGCAGGTACTGACAAGAATAATAATTCCCAGCTGCTGACAGTAGTGGATGTTCATATCAGTCATCTTACCAGTGACTTTGGTTCCTATGATGAGCGGTAGAGGGATTTCATCAGGGAGGTCTTTGCAGGTTGACACATCAGACAGTTTTCTTTGCTGCAGCAGACGCATCTTCTGCCTCTTCTGTCTCAGTGCTGTCCGCTCTTCAGCAAAGAATGCTGATGAACACCTGGATGATACAACAGAGCATAGTGCCACAAGAGCATTGGCCTTCATCTCTACACAGCAATTATTTGTGAGACAGAAAGTAGTTTCACATACTACACATTATCTGAGAACAATGAAGATAAACATAAAAATGTTGTGTACTGATATAAAGCATAAATATCACAGCGTACCGTCTGGGTTTCCCCATCAGTCTCCTGATTGTTCCCCACTCAACTCTTGTCAGCTTTCTTGTTTTTAGGTTGGGGAAAGACTCTTTGAGACACAGGCAGAACTCATTGTCTCCCTCAAAGAGAGGTCTGGAAGAGAGAGAGAGAAAAAAAAAAGTCTTTTGGGAAATAGATGACAAAACATTGTATGTCAAAACAATGTAATTACAGATGATGATCAAAAAGCTTGAACATTATTGGAGCTTTATAGAGTTTCCAATGATATAATTAGGCTAATTTCAAAGTGAGGGCTTTTCTTCAGTTCTTGTATAAACAAAAGATAAATTACAAGCTGGTATGTAGTGTATTAGCTTTGATTAGCTCCTGGAATTGCAGACCTCTTGTGTGTAGGAAACCTAATTACTAAGTACTTATGTGCATCTATTCAAAATGTATTATTGCCCGCAAAGGTGAAAGTGATGACTTTACCTGTCAATATTAGAATAGAACCATTCATAGATGCACCATTTGTGAGCTTTGGGTAGCTTTAGGAGGTTTCTTAACCTCAGCCCTATTTTCTGGGATGCCTTCTTATCAGGTGTCACCACATTAGAAAACTTCTGCAAATAAAAACATTAAAACAACATTCATTCCATATGTATTCTGAACAACACAAAAATAACAACAGACGGCTAAAGTAAGGTAACATTTATCCTTTAGTTGTATAATAACGTCATGGTATGTTATTTCCTGCAATTGGTTCACTCTTAGGTTTGTCAGTTAGTAGCTGTAAAATCAAAACCACAATCTACATGGTTCAACATGTGTGTTTAAGCAGGACTCTAATGACAAAGCACCATTTTTAAAAGGCTTACAGTGTGCACCTCAATGACTTTGTAGATTCTGTTTCACATAAGTAAAGAAGTGGTATGGAGTTGAATTATACTTCATGTTACAGTCTCACACAATCATCTAACAAATCAGCAGCCTTGTTGTTTTCTAATATAGTTTGTTTTGCCACTACATTGAAGCAGCTATGGCTGTAAAAGTTAGACTCTTCAACTCTGTGCTGTGAGTTTCACATGAAGATAACAATGGTGGAATTGGTTAAGCCAAGCCCTAAACTAGCTGTGGCAAATCTGCCACACAGGTAGACTCAGTGGCAAGTTCACTTCCACTACTGAATACTTCCTGATGAGCACCCACAACCTCAGAAATGTTAAATATTGCCAATTATTATCTCTCCACTTTTAACACCACCCTCAAAAACAATGGGATAATGGGGGAATACATATTATTCAATAGTTATACTATGTAATAATCCCATGGTGTGCAGTTTCTACCTGTGGTGTGGTGGTGACCCTCTGGCTTCTCCGAGGGGATCTAGAGGGAAGACGCTGCTGTGGCTGCTCATCTTCCTCTCGAAACAAGCGGCTCCTCTTTGAGCTTCGTGTAGGCTGGAAAAGAAAATTGTAGACTGGAGTTGATAAGTGTACCAACAACGCTTTAATAAAATCTGTGTGTGAAGAATTAATGTATTACTTTAAAGAAGTTGATTTAAAGACGTATAAAGAAAACTTGAATACTAGTGGAAACCATCCACATAGTAGAAAAAAGTATCAGTAGAACCACATTAGTTGCACCAGTCTGTATGCAGACATGTAGGTTTAAATCAATACAATGCTGCATATTAGAATTAGTGTCAACATAAGGTTAAACATGTTTAGGAGAGCACAAATGTGAAAACTATGCACATTTTTCAAAACATCTGCATTTCCCCACCATGTCAACTATTCATGAAAAAGACAATTACAAGGAAACCACTAAACATGTGTAGTGACCATATACTCTACACTGGATCAATCTGCATAATAATACTTCCATATTCAAAAAGTAATTACTTAATAACAGACAATCCAATTCAAATCATGTTTCTACAGTGATTTGAAGATTAAACATTGCAAATATGTCAAATTATATACTTGAAAACATTCATTTTCATTCTGTGCTTCTAATCAGTGCTTGCAAAAGCAGTTTTCTTCTTCCAAAAACCAACTAAATGCTCTGATTAAACGTCTCAGTGATAAAACACAAGGGTGGACAAAAATCAATATAACTTATACTTAACCTAATTCAATACAACACCCATACAACAAATCCTATCTTGACCATAATCAACTGCATTTATTTTGTTTAGACTTTGTTTATGAGTTGTATTATTATTGTATTATATATGTAGTATATTTTTTGAAGCTTTGTGTTGTTGTTGTAGTACTGGACTGTACTGTATAACCAAAGACTTTGAATGACTGTCTCAACATAAGCATTGCATTTATAATATTGTGTGACTGAAGCCACTGTATTGCTTCAACTTTTCAAGTTTTAATCCTGACACTGAACTGTCAGTATGACTCTTACCGTGTCCATTGTGAGGGAGGAATGCCGTCCCCTGGTATTGTGAGCCCTTGGGAAGCTGTTCTTTTCATTTAGAGTGTTCGACAAACTGCCTTCTGTAGGAAAACCAATGCATGTATTCAATATGTCGTGAGGACAACAACAAATACAAGACCCCAGTGAAAAATACTCGCAGTCAAACATCAGAATTTACACTAATCACAAATCAAAGATTCAGGATATTATTTCTACATTATCCCTGATGTTGTCAGTCACAAATGTAAGGACGTGTGGGTTGTCAGTGTAAGCCTGTCATTATATAGGGTCATAGAGGGGGATGTATGTTGTCCAGTGGAGGACTTAATAGTCAACATTTAAGCAGACCAAATCAAAATCATCTTCTAAGTTGAAGAATGTTTAGACATACAAGAAATTTTGACAGGTTACAATAACTCTTAATGTACTTACACATTATCAAGAACATCAATACAGGAAAATGAATAAAACTGCCCACAAACCTTTCAGACTGACAAGTGCCTCTGCTGAAGAGCCTGAGGAAGATGATACATTGGATTACATTAGGGGCATTAGATACACACACACACACACACACATACATACATACATACACACATACACACATACATATATATACACACACATATGAAAAGAACAATAAAAATACTGCTCGGTATATATAGAAGATAATTAACTGTCAGGTATAAAGTCAATGTAATACGTTTATTTGAGCAACCCCGATAAAACGTTGGCAAATTGATAATGTCTATGAGAGTGTCCTTTAAACATTAGCCTGCCAGGTAACTTGAGTAACATGTATACAGTAGCTAGCATATTGAGTTAGGCCTATACCCGCAGTTTGAGCTGTCAAACACGGGTATAACATCAGCTGGACAGATCATATGCAAGAAATGGGCTAAACAAGCTAACGTTACACTATATTTGGTCACATTAACTACGTTCACATTCACATTCATGTTTTATTCAAGCTGTTACTAGCCAGTTAACTTAGCCGGTTTCTCTTTAGCACCATGTCAAAATGATACACAACGCGTTAATGTTACCGTGTAACGTTAACAAGTGCTAACTAACGACATATATAATAATATAGAAGGTTTCACTGAAGACTGAAAAAAACTATGCGAAGCAAAACAGACAGCTAATAGCTATCGTGTGTATTTTTGACAGTAGAGGCGCTGAGGCAGCCCTTTTGTTGTTACTGAAATAACCTAAGGTTAGCAGACGTTAGCTCGTTGCTAAGCTAACGTTATTTGTTTACCCAGTTGAGCTGAAGTAACTTGCTCAACTCCAACATTAGCCGCCGTTAGCCGCTAACAAGCGTTAGCTGACTTGGACAGACCGGTCACATCTCTGCGCCTAAAATGACTTTATGAACTCTGCTCAAAACTTACGATATTCATTACACAAACAACTGTGCTAACGTATAACCAAATATGTATTTCATCACTACAGGACGGTTGCGTGTTTACAATGCAAAACTCCTTGAATTTGTGTTGTTACTCACTCTCGTCTAACAGCTGGTCCATCTCCGCCATCTTGAACTAGCCGCGCCGCTTTTTCAAAGACCTTGTCAAACTGCATTCTGGGTCGGGACGTTAACTGGAGGGCAATTTGAGAATTAAAAATCCTTTAATTTGCCCAAACGATGCTTAAGAATCACAAATTACCGTTTATTTATATTAACAATTAAATTAACTTAATATATGGACAACTTTTCCATACGAAACGTTGAGGGTAAACCTTGAAAAACCGTTTCATGTTGAACACAGCAGCCCTCCATTGTTTCATACTGCTGTTGCAGGTTTCTTTTTTCCTACATTTCATTACAGTAAGACATGTAACAATACTTTGCTTGGAACAATAACGTGTGTCTAATATGACTTTTCCACAAATAAAAGTACAATTACCACTTTAATTACCATTTACTCCTTCTCTCTCATTACAAAATGCACAATATTTGAATATGCAAATAATGTTCATTTCAGAAGTGTAACATAAGATGTTTTCTACTTCTATGTAAAGTCCATTCTCAGTGTTTCAGGTTTCCACATCACACTTGTGTAAATTCAATATTGGACCAGGATTGGCTAAAGATTAGTCATGCTCATAGGCCCTCACCTTATAATCAGATAAATGTGAAAACATATTTTTGAATGAAGGGGGAATTGAATATATAAATAAACTAAATAAGTAGCTAAGAAGTAGTAGCTAATATAGAACACCACATTACCAATAATCCAATCCAATGAGTTTATAGATTTCATTAAATAAATTGCATTTATGGTAATTACAAATCCCATGTTTATAGACGATGGATGTATTATTGTAGTCAGCGAGATGTCTAGTAGTCCTTATGGGAGTTATTATCCAAATTGAGAAATTTGAAGATGTCCTATGCTTAAAGATTGTTAAATCCCTTTAACCCTGTGATGTCTGACCCCAGAAATAATGGACAAAAAATTTAGATTTCTTGAATTTGGAACCTTTATTTGGCCCTTTCACAAAATTTGAAATTACAAACAAATATTTGCGTATCGTTTTTTTCCCCATTTGTATTGTACTGTGTTGTAGTGATACAGGTATAAACCAGGGGAGGTGGAGGACAAGTATCAGATTGGTTTAGAGTGAAGTTTTGACCATAGGTTTCAGAAATGCTTCTATCAAATTTGACACATTTGGTATTATAGGGTTAATGACATTATAGATTTCTGACTTTGAGATTCATACATAAAATTGACTTGACAAATCGTTAACCACCCAGCCACGTGTCGGCAAGCTCCTGTCTTGCAAAAGTCAGTTCAGTAAGCCCCAATTACTTTTATAAACTTTGCATGCAGATTAACATTAATTTCTAAATAGAAACCAGATCCGCCAATGTTCAAACATACAGCGCAACAACACACAATAATGAACATAATATTTTTCAGAATCTTTCATGTTTTAATTTGTTTGAGTTAAGCAAGAAAAAAAAAATACTATGAAAAATGTACCATATTACATGGCAGTGATTTCTTTTACAGAGCACTTGGCATTGACACTGACAACATCTTTTTTTCTGGCAAAGAAGACGGCTTGAAAGACAAACAAACAAAACAAATATATACATGTCAAACCGTTTTTACAGTATCTTTGAAACCAAAAGTCTAGAAAATGTCCATTTATTTGCTGTTCTAGGGAAACCCAAGCAAAATATAAACATTGGTGTGTGGATGTCAGGAATAAACTTGCAGTACTATGCCTTATTTACTACTGGTTTTATTAAAGAATGAAGAAATAACAGTCTTCTCAAATTCAAGATTACCACATGTGAGGCAGAAAACTACTAACATTTCCTGAAGTTTTTTTTTAACCAAAATCTTTCTATGTAGAAAGTATGCATGCTTCAATCACTGTATTGAGCTGTGATTTAGGTATGCTAGTACCTAATGCAATATCAAGGAAGGCTATCAGCTAGTAAACCTGATGAAAAAGCAATAAAGTGACTAGAGATTTCCAATGACCATTGTAAAGCACGGTATAGCATCACTCCTTAGCCAAACATCTTCTGTTGCAGAGAATGAAGCCCAGGCATGTGGAGGCGCCAGTGGTCTTTGTTTTCACTGAAGAGGGTTCGGACACATCCTCTCTCACCACAGGGACGTCTGGTAGTTAAACTTGGTCTTCAAGAGATATTTCAAGTGGACCTGCGCTACATCATACACAATGTATCTGGAGGAACAGTTGTTAAGGACAACAGAGAATATACAGATAATATGACCAACAGGGAGCATTTCACACATCATCATGAGAGGTAAATAAAAATTTTTGATTTAAGGTTAGAGATCATGAATGTGATAAAACTGATGATCCTGCTGCATTAATCTTACATCTTATGAAGGAGTCTAGTTAGGACAATCTAGAAACTTCATTTTATTATTATTATTATTTCTCATTTGTTGATGCAGGGTATTGTTGTGTATTGTTTTTAAATGACATTTGCACCTATATTGATTGTCTGAAGGTCAATGGTCAATCTATTTTTTTTACATTTTCTACTAACTAACTTTTGAACTCTGCACATCTCTATGGCCACTATTAAAGAATAAATTATATGGCAAAGTAGAAAAACTATGAGGCCATTTGGCAAAATGATAATGAATTTCATGGACCAGAAGGTGGTAATGGAAGGATACTCGTTGTACAGTAGACTTGTGTCATCAATGTTAGTATGGGTTCCTTTTCCCAGAGGCACTTGCACCCCGTCTAAAGTGACAGATGCACCTGAATCAGGGGCAGTTCGACCCAAACCTGCAAAGAAATAAAAAATGAAAACAATGAATGAAGCAGAGAGCAAACCAATACTTCAAATTATCAAGAAGCACTTAAGTTGTCACAAGTACTACCATAATAATGACAACATTAAATAATCAGCTCAATAACATTCATTTACATCATGTTGATCTTCTCATAGCATGTTTTTCTAAATCATAGTTCTTGAATTACTGTGCTGACAAGCTTGTGTTTTAACAGAGACATGAACAAAACCTTTGAAAGCAAATTTATTTTCACAAAATTTGAAGTGAGTCATAGTTTTTCTCACCTTTAACACTGTGCTTGCCCTTAGGTAATTTCGTAATGTGGGAGGCCTTCTTCAATTCATGCCTGCATGAAAAATAAAAACCAACAAGACACATTAATTTACACCATTACCACAATAAGAAAAGATTGAAGAACTGAAACTGTCACTTACATGTTACCGAGGGCAACTTCAGCTAGCAGTAGGAGACCTACAGGGTCTGACTGAGATGTGTGACAGTAGTTCGCACTCTTGGACACCATGTCGGCAAAGTACACACCTTTACCAAACATGTAACCAGTCTAGAGAAAGGGAAGCAAAATGTAATACAGAACTGAACAGGAGCAAATGAAAATTATTTAAGGTACAGGTATTCATTTGTTGTTGTTATTATTAACAACAAATCTCAACTGGTTGCCAACAAAAACTCACCACCGGGGCCTCTGGCGGGGCAATGCGAAGACCCTGAGACAAGATACCAGCGTAGTTGGTGGCGCGCGAGCCGTGCCACAGTAGCTGGCGATTGTGCAGCTCCTCGAAGGGGCGGTATCGTTGGTGCTCCCCCTCTCGAACTATTTTGAAGATCTAAAAGGAGAAAAAAAAGAGAAGAATTGATAATTCATGCCCAACAACAAAGTTATCCAGGAGAACTGACATAACATTTGTGATAGAATTAGTAATTGTAAGCATTTGCAACATATATTTAAATGAAAGTGTTGTCATGGTTATAGTTTTTCCTAATAATGACTTACTTCTTGCACTTCCAGTGTGTAGGTGTTGTGTGTAGCAGCGTGGGTGTTCTTAACATATTGCATAATGATGTCAGCCTCCTCTGTGCCCTTGTCAACAACCTGAGAAATAAACATATCGCATAATCTGAGAATTATTTCAGAGAAAAATAAGCATGATCTTGCACATTTTCCATCTCCTGACCTCAATCTTGGTTTTGAGTTTCTCATAGTTGATGTCGATGGGATCGCTCTCATTGTCCTGGGCCCCTCCTCTCAGCAGGCTGTATGCCACTTCAATATCTAACAGGTTGTCCAACATCTGAACTTTGGCCTGGACAGTGACGTATGCAGATGTTATAAATCCATTTGTATGTGCATGTAATTCTGCATTTGGTTCATTGGTAAGATGACAAAACAAGAGAAAAACTGTACAGTATGTGTGTCCTTACTTGAATGTAGTCCAGGGTGTTGAGCAGTGGAGGTTTCTTCATGCCAAAGTCGTGAGGTATCAGGGTGTAGAATCGATTGGAGAGATCCAGTATCTGAGCTTCAGGCACGCTATTTGATACTGCCTAAAATAAGAGTATCAGGAGCAGGAGTCCACTTTAATCAAAGGGATGGCAGAAAAGGAGATAAATGTGTTGAAGTAGGTGGAACGGCCCTGCAGGAGGTGCTGATTGTTTACTGACCTGCTGTACGTCGGTGAGGAGAGCGTATGCACTCTGAATCTGCCTCTTACTCAGCTTTCCAAGTGGCATCTTTTGGAGGTCAATCTGTAGACAGGAAAAGACAGATTGGTTGAACTAAATTAACACTTCCACAATTTGTAGAAAAATCATCACCTTCAACTCATGCTGCTTATATAAAAAAAAATGTTTGTTTAATGTCGATGTTCTACTGAGACAGTGATGACAGGTTTACAGTGTTGTTACATTAATAATGGTAATGGAAGCAAGGAAAAAAATAGAATAATGCGGTAAGTTAAAACATGCTGAAGGAATTCAACTTGATCTGATGACACATTAAATCTGCAACAATCTGAAAAAAGCTGCACCTCAAACTCCACCATGGCCTTCTTCATGCTCTCCACATCAAAGATCATCTTGATCAGTTCCTGGACAGGTCTGGCCAGCTTAGACTTGGTGCCAGCGCTAGCTGTCAGCCTCTTCACAGCTTCTTCATCCTGCCCGGTGACATGAACGTTGCACAGAAAAATATAATCCAGTCAGATATAGAAAACAAACTGTGGAATATCTCCTTTCTTACTTTTGCATGTGTTTGTGTGTACCTGTCCATAGTCAATCTCCAGTGGGTAGAACTTATTGGGATATTTGGTGAAGTTGGAGGAGCCCCATTCGTTGCCCGTCTTCTCCTTGTACACACCCAGGAAGTTGTCCAGGGCTGAATTCTTGTCATGAAGTTTGTCCAGCTTGTTGCCTCCAATGGTGGTGCCTACTCTGCCCCATGACCTGAACACCCAATACCTAAACACAGACATCGGGAGTAAATCAAGTGTCTGAACTCTAACTGAGCTGAATGTGCATTTTAATGACCGCCACACAACAACAAAAGAGAAGTGAAACAACCTTTTATGTATATCATCCTCCAGCAACTGTAGTTTATAGTAGGAGTTCGTTCCTCTGACGATGTCCACAAGCCCCAGTGTAGCGCTGTACATTTTCCCATTCTGCTCCAAGACATGAGCGCTGTTCTCCAGACCTGAGAAATCAAAATCATCAAGTTCAGATGAAAAAAAACAAAGTGGGGGACATAAAGATGATTTTTCTAATGTAAGGCACTCATTACTACCTGAATCTGGATCCACAGCAGCTCCTCCTTTGACTGTGAGTTTCATCTTCTTGGCTTTGCTACCACCTGTAATAGAGTAGATGCAATAATTTATAAAGTAATATTTTATGAACTTGATGTTTTGACTATTTCTATACCAAATCTAACCCTTACCTTCCTCCTCCTTCACTTTGCCTGTGCTCTTGGTAACCAGCGCTCCAGACTTGGAGGCGGCAGACGGAGCCTGAGCCTCGACTTTGACCTCTGCCCCCCAGGGTGAGATGACATGCAGGGAGACCAGCTCCTGGAGCACCTTGCCCGACGACTTGATGTCTGTGAGGAAATCTTCAGAGAGCACACGCACGCTAGCGTCCCGCACTTCCTCCATTTTCTTACTCATCTTCTCCACCTCCTCTGTGAAATGGAAATGTTGTATTACACATCATTGTTATTATTATTTTCATGATTATTATTATTACTGTTGTTATAATAGTCCCAAATTTGATTTAATAAGCTTTTGAATGGAACTAACGGCACCTACTGACACTCATATCAATCATCAATTATTGACTGGTTACTCACTTTTGGTACTGATACAGAGAGACGCCTTATTGGCCGTGCTGGTAATCTTTCCACCCAGCTCCTCCACAGCAGCCTTTAGGTCATCTTTATTCTTGGTGAGTTTGCCCACAGTCAACAGTTTCATACCTGTAAGAGGCTTGTCTGTGGCACACAAACACATACAGTACATATTAAAGTCCTTATTCAATGTCAATGGATGTTTTACAACTATTTAGACCATGGCAGCTTTCATTCATTTTCATTTATTTAACATTTTCTTATGAATTCAAGATATATTTCAGAATAATTTACTATAAAGTCGAGATATTTGAGATGATTTGAATCACAAGCTCGGCATATGTGATGATATAAAATGTGAATGAATTGCATTATGTCAATATTTGTGGGACGGTAACATACTCCGTCAGGTTTCCTCACTTACCAGAAGGTGCTCCCTCTGGCAGTAGCTTAGTTGGGGCACTGGATGCACTCGCCAGGGGTTCAGCTTTGGCAGCGGTCAGGGTTTGGACGGGAGCCTCCTTGGGGTACATCCTGTCCTGTCGCTTGAACTTGAATTTTTTCAGGAAGGGAACCTCGTGGAATTCCTGAAAACGAGAAACATGGAGATTTCACTGGAAGTTGCTGATTATAATTGGAATACTCTGCATTTTCTTAATCCTGTCAGGGTGAGTAGCTTAAAGCCAAAAAACTTGAAATGAGGTGGCCTACCTTGGGGATGACCCAGTCTGTGCGCAAAGGTATTGCAGTCTTGAACACACACTTTGTCCAGGCTGAGATGTCTCCTGTACAGTAATAAGCATCACCCTTAAACACCAGCTGACCCATGCACTCCTTACAGGCCTGAAGAGCACCAAAGGCCATGCCGTCGGCCAAGCAGTCGAGTACCTGTCAGTTAAACAACACTTGACATGAAACTGATCTAACAGGAGTTACAGGTTTAAAAGTAATTACATTTGATCATCATTTACTTTTCACTGCACATATATATTTTAACAATTAGAGGCCTGCTCACATTGGACTCTCCAGAAGGAACCTCCTGGCTGTTTGCAATCAGCAGTTCCTTCATATCGTTGGTTGAACAGTACTTCTTCAGTTTGTCTTTGATTCCCCAAATCAGCTGACTTTGAGTCTGTAGATTTTACAATGCATGATTTTGTCAGTTTATTTTTTTTAATGTGATGTTCACTCAAAAATTATGAAATAAATAATAAAAAAAGGTACCTTTAACTGCTCTTCCAGCTTTTTCTTCTCATCCTCTTCCTCCTTCTTCTGTTTCTTTGATGCTCCATCCACCGCATCAGTTTTACGCTTTCTGTAAGAGCAAATAAAAGTTCCTTACAAATGTTTTTTTATGATTCTGCATGAACAAAAAATGAAGAAGCAGTGAAGTGCTCTGAGGGGAAAAAAAACACATTCAAATTAACTTCCTAATGAAACCAAAAGGGACACCGGATGATAGCCAAGTATTGGAACAAACAAGCCTGAATCTGACACCTTTATTCATTAGGCAAATTCATTAGGGCCCCATTGGTAATGGACATGGACACACACACACACACACACAAGCTGGTACATGTCTCCACAATCCCAAGTGTCATTACCGATATCATCCATCCTGCCCACCCCCATGAGGACAGACACACACAGCACGCACATTTCATTTAATTCCAGTTACAGTCAGTTTTTGATCCTTTGGAGTGTAAAAAAAAAAACATGACAAACATCCCTTATCAGACAACAACTGACATCAAGAGGGAGGATGGGAATTCAATAAAGGTGTCCTCCAGTCTTGCCCAAACAGAGGTGTTGTAATGTGTGTCAGGACGGCTGCTATCAGAATCACACAACATTTTCATTGCATTTCATTTTCAACAGATTCATACTTCTGTAGACGGGTAAGTTATTTTATGGTTTTCATGCATCTTATTGTCTGTAAAATTTAAATGTCTACACAATGAAGTTTGAGACATTTAACTTTGATCATATCTGTTTTTAGGAAAGCTATGGAGGACACTAGTGCTCTGCCGACTTTCCACCCATCCCATTCGCCTACTCCTTTCCTACAACCGGTCTGGAACTCCTCAACTACCTCCCCCTCTGCACCTCACCATTCGTCCGTTTTCCCTAATGTGGCGTATACGGCAGCTGAACTCGTTATCGCCTTTCTCTCCACAACTGGTAATTTACTGGTCTGCATGGCTGTGGGCCTCAACCGCAAGTTACGCACCATCTCCAACTACTTCCTGGTCTCACTTGCGGTGGCTGACATCTGCGTGGGTGTAATCGCCATTCCTTGTGCCATCCTGACTGATATTGGTTTACCACATCATAATCTCTACCTGTGTCTGTTTATGTTAAGTTGCATATTAACATTCACCCAGAGCTCCATCTTCAGCCTGCTGGCTGTGGCTGTGGAGCGCTACCTAGCCATCTTCATGCCCCTCCGCTACCCGATCCTGATGACGCCTCGCAATGCTGTGTTGGTGATCATCGTCATATGGGTGATGGCCTTTTTCATCGGACTTGTGCCTCTGATGGGCTGGCACCAGAAGAATCCTGATGCAAGCTACTGCTTCTTTGTCATGGTGATGGACATGACCTTCATGATCTACTTCCACTTCTTCACTTGTCTGCTGCTACCCGTGTCCATCATGTTTGTCATCTACGGCAAAATTTTTCTCACTGTCAAGAAACAGGTGCGACGCATCGCTTCTGAGCAAAGTGGCAGAGGGGAAGAACAAGCGAGGGCGGCGGCAAGCTTGCGCCACGAGATGAAGATGGCTACTTCACTCTTTCTGATAGTTTTCCTATTCGCCATCTGCTGGATCCCGCTTGACATTATGAACTGCTTCCTGCTGTTCTGCCCTCACTGCCCCATGCCACTCGAGCTGGTGCTCACCGTCATCATCCTGTCACATGCAAACTCAGCCGTCAACCCCTTCCTGTACGCATACACAATGACAGCTTTCAGGAACACTTTTAAAGACATATTCTTGTGCTACAGGAGGACAGGAGACAGAAAAGTTTCAAATATGGCCGGTGGTGGTGGTGGTAGAGGGGGTCAAGCTGCTTGAAACACACACCAGACCTGACACAGCCTCAAACCGAACCATGAATAGTGTCAATACTAAATATTAAAGTACTTCACAATATTAAAATATAAATGTACTGTACAGAACAACAATTCAAATTTGCATATAAGATTGGCAGCCCTTCTTCCTCGTCTCACCCTTCTGATTTGACAGCAGGGAGCCTCTTCTTCAGCTCCTCCTTGTCTTCTGTCCGTAGCGCGTTGAAACCCTTCAGCTGAGCACCGCTGTATTCAGGCTTGAAGGCCAGCTCCTCCCTGCGGCTCACAAAACACGCTGTGTGATACCAGCGGTCGATCAGGCCCAACTGGGGCTTTTCTGGGTCCACAGTTTTCTTAGATACACGAATCTGATCCTGAAAGAGAGGCCAGAGGGTCAGACAGACTTCAGTTACACACCGGAACAATCCAATATGATCAAACTTACACAATATGTAGTATCGATATCATAAATAAATAGCATTTAAACACATAAGATTTCTCATATAATTTACTTGCAGATTTCAGAGAGAACGCTATTAACTGTACTTAAAAAGGATGACAGTAGAAGCATTTTAACATCAGCTTTGGTTTGTGGCTACCAACCTTTTCTATTTTCTGCTCACAGCCTTTGCACGTGCTGCGGTTCGACTTGGCGTATTCCACCGCAAAGTCATTCAGTGTCTTCTCTCCTTTAGCTCCACCCTTCTGGTCACCTTTCTCTACAAGAAGCAAGTTTTCATTTTCATAATATCAACCATTAATTATCCAGGAAGCGCAAGATTTGCATATATAGCACATACATGCATACATATAATAACATAACAGCCTAGCCGAGTCTAAGCTAAACGCAGTCTACTGACCTCCAGCAGCTCCACCGCTTTCAATGGCCTTTTTGACCTTTTCCTGGTCCTCCCAGCGCAGGTCAGAATATCCAGCAATATCAGTAGTGCACTGAGCCGCGGCTCGCTGCCAGAAGCAGGAGAAGTGATGCCAGTGGGGAACCTTCCCATCAAACATAGGTGACTGCAACACAAAATCCAAACAGAAGTTTAATGTTCACATTTATGTTTAGAGTTTACAGCTCACTAGAAACATCTCCAACTGGGACATTTTCCATAGATATTGCTGGATTAGTGAGGGGAAATCTGTATTGTAAATTAATCATTTATTTTTTTTAAAAACAGTAATATTTTGATGACGGTCCTTCATTAACACCATATTGTCTCATCATTGCTATAACTATAGCATACAACCTTGTGTGTGTACAACAATGCTCAGGTAAGTATTAACAGGAAGGTTAATGGTCTCCCTGCAGACCAAAGTGTGATTTTTATTTCATGTTTAATTTCTCATTATGTGATCATTTTATGGCTATATATAATAAATGTCGTCATCTCTTAATGATGATTGTAGAAAACATGAATCGTGTTTTAGGATTGTATACATTTGGAGAGATGTTTTACTACTGCAATAGTATTTTTGGTGTCCATGTGAATGTGTATGACACAATAATGAACTACTAATATGACAAGTTTCATATTTATCTATACTACTAAGTACTGGCAGTCGATACATTTCATTAAAATGTGGTCATTCATTTAAATGCTCCAAGCAATAAACAATCCTTTGCAATGAACGCTGAATCATTTTAGTAAGTTTGCATCAGCTTAAAGAGTAAAGTGATTGAAAATCTGGAGCTGCTCCACAGACCATGAATCAGGAGGCTGTTTTTGTGCAGCCTCATTAAGAGATTTAACTTCTTATACTAAGTAAATTACTTCTGCGTGGAGGGCAGCAGCAGCAGATCTCACATTTGTTTGAGTGATGCTGCTGAGATTTTGGCTTCTGACTGTAGATGTTTACTCAGATACAATAAGTCTCAAGATGCATCAAAAACATCGTCACGTCAGTAAATCCTAACTTTTTTTATGGATACCAGGATGCGTAAAGACAAGAGTCCGACATCAAGAAAGCCTCAATGGCTCTCTGAGATTCAATAGACAATGTCAGCCATTTAGATGCTACCGAGGGGCCTATCCTAACACAACTGAAACCACACTATAGAGTAAATACACGCAATGCAAGAGGGTGGATTAATACGCATTATAACGTCAAAAATACATCTATTTCTTTAAAAGATGTCCCTCTGGTAGTTATCCAGATAACTGAGCAGGTTTCTTCAGACGAAGACGCCGTTACCTGCACCATGATGGCCATCCTCAGCGAGTCTTTAGCGATGTTTTCTTTGCATTTCTTGCACGATGCGCGGCCGCTTTTAGCATATTCTGCTTTGTACAGCTTGTCTTCTTGAGACTCTGCCATAGTTGTTCAGTATTTAAGCAAAAAAAAAAATTTAAACCAACTGACCGCGAGGCTAACTTTTTTTTTTTCCGGATGACGAGGAGCCACAACAATCAACGCACGCACACGCGACACGCAGAGGAGGAGAGAAGCCCGCGTCCCTGCGCGACACCGAAGAGAGGAGACGTCAAGTGAAGAAGTCTCACTCTGCATCTGTTTCCAGACACCAAAAACGTGAAGAAAATACAGCACTTCAACAAAATCAATACACATATATATATTTTAGACCTTTTAGAAACGTGATCATAAACCTTACAAACTCTACTTGTAATTATTTTACATAACTATATTTTATTTTACTGTCACTGTCCTGGGAAACAACAACAACAAATAAAGGAAATGTAGCACTAAAAAAAGTTTAGGTTAGAAAAATATCTAATTCATTTGGCAAATGTGGGCAGCCGACGCCTCCTATTAGCTTTAAATAAACATTTAAATATATTTTTGGACAGTGGATTTTATTCTTCCATCAATCATTGATTTGAACGGGATGTATGAACAGGAGGATTGATTGAATACAGCGAGCAAAACATGTCTCAATGCTCATTTGGGTATATGATCATTGTCTTAAGACAGACTTAAGACAAAATATACTCGATTTACATGAGTCGAACAAAAACATTCAAGAACATTGAAGAACAATGAAGAATACATTAAAACAGCAAAAAGGTGGTCTTTGGATAGACACACACTTTCATTTAAAAAGAATATTATACAAAATATTATTTTGGATAAAACATTGCCTCATATATATATATATATACTGTACTCTACTGTATATATTGTTCTTTGCATTTGGCTTGTGTCAGTGCCTGTAGCAGCCAGATCGGTTGATAATAAATAGGACTACTAGTAGTGTTGTTTTTCTGTATGTAAAAATCAAAGGTAAGAACACAGAGGTTAACGGCCCTCTTTTACACCACCGAGTGATTCATCTTTGTTATATTAACGATCAGTAGAATACCCGCGCTAGTCGCAGCCAGGACTAATCGAGTCAGAGAAGTCGTTCAGACCCCGTGAAGAAGCAAAGTCAGAGGCAGAAACAGCCACTTGTATCCATGCTTGGTTGGTGCCTTTGTTGCTTGCTTGAGTTGTGTGAAGAGGATCACAAAGATCATGAGGGCAGTGCCTGATAAAGATGATCTGCTTGGGTGGAGCAGAAAGGCTGTCCCTGGTTCTTGGAAAACCTCTTGATGGTGTTGAAATATTGTGAATCTATCCTTTAATTGCTTAGTTTACAAAACATGCTCTTTAGGAAACCCAGTTACATGTAGGTTGGTTACTGGTATCATCATTATTCATGCAAGTTCTTCTTTCCACACAACACATGATAAATGTGGGTTGAGAAGTGTCTCACATCACGTCTCCTGTTGCTCTCCTTGCAAGTCAAACTTAACTCTGTTGTCTTCTCTCCTCTTTGTGTCTGTGTGTTTGTTATTTTAGGTTGTTTAAACCTGACAACTAATATGAGGTTATATGTTAATTAGTGTCTTGTCTCTGATAAATAAGTAAAGAAAAATGAAATTCCACCACTCAGTTTAATTGTCATTGCTGATTTTATTAGCAGAAAATGCAAACTATCAAGTGTTTTTGTAAAAAATATGAAAAAAAAAGAAGCATAATGTTCCTGGGAAAAAATGAATAAGACATTATTACAAATTTGCTGTTACACATTACATTTTCAGAAAGCCAAACATTTTAGAAACCACAACTAGTTTAATTAAGTATTTCACACACATTAATAAGAAGTCTCAGTTACTTGAAGTTAAAACATAAAGAAAAACAATTTGAACTCACATATGAAACTGTCAAAATACATCAGACCTAAAATATAAAGTATCAATCGATAATGGAAAAAAATCATTTCTGCGTCATTTGGTTTTACAGGATTATATAATACCAGGAATCATATGTAAGGAGAGATCAGAGCCACAGAATATAACTGCGCCTTTGGCAAAGTGGGTTCAACAGTTAACCTCTTTAAAAGAAGACAGGTTCACTGCTGACAGCTGGAAAGATTACTGTATCGAGGAACTAAAGAGATGGTCAACTGAAAGCACTGCTGTGAGATTCGTCACATTTAGACGTTTGACAAAAATCCACAGCAAAACACTGTAACATAACAAGAAATACAACTTTAATTTGAGGTGTAATCTAGTAAAACGCATTTACACCAAAGTGTAAGCACAATAGGATATCCGACATCAATCAACCTATGAATAATGTGAGTGAAATATAGTTGAAATATAGTTACTAAAGTATCTGTTCTGAATATACTTTTTTTTTTTTTTTTTTTAATCTTGGACATTTTAGCAGAAATTATGTATTAATCTCATAATACAAAATGTGCTGAAAAATGATAAGACAGATAACAGTAAAAAAAAAAAATAACTAGCGAGTATTGTATAAGCCATTGCAAATCTATAAGAGGTTGAGCTGGTTGTATTGAGGTATTCTATGTTTTGGCTTGGAGGTCTGAGTAATTATCCAGCAAAAAGAACATGTTGGCCTTTGTTAGTATTGTCCAAAATGAACTTTAAAAACTGGAGCCAGTGTGTATAATGTGGATATATGGCAATAAAAACAGAAAGCAGTGCTCTCAAGATACTTATTTAAACTTAAAAAGAGGCCAGTGGGGCAGTTGGGTCCTTCCTAAGCAGAGTTCAGAACACACCACTCTATTGTGCATTCAAACGATGAGTTCCAACGATGTTAAAGCACAACACAGTCCAAAAACCTTATGATTTCTTTGTGGGGTTTTTTTTTTTAGATGACAGGAAAGGCGAGGAACACACAGTCATGGAGGACAACATGAACAAAGGCTCTATTAGGATTGGATCCTTCGTGCACCTAATTTTGTTATGGCAAAATGGTAAATCAATATGGCTGGACTGTGTCAGCACTGAAGGGTACAGGGCTTCAAACTGAACCCCCCGTTGGTCTCTCTCAGCTTCTCCTTGTGTCTGGCTTGGACAAGACCGTACACCACTCCTGCCAGCGTCATGCGTCCTCCTGTCCGCACCCCCAGGTGGCCATCTGTTGCGATGCTGGCCCTCTTACTGCGCATGGTACTGATGAAATAGGTGCGGACTTTCCCCTTATGCTCACTCACCTACAGGCAGAGGAAGCAGTCAGACAGTCTTTTCCAGATGGACTTTAAGCATCTACAGATCCATGTACACTAACATTTCATGCAGTAATGTCCCTGCACTCTTAAGACTCTCAATACAACCCGAGGAACTGTGACTACACCTGTCCCTAGTTCTTTTCACCACTAGATGGGCCCCTTTTCTTTTCCTCAGTTTATTTCTACACTTGTGATTGAGCAACTGTATTACAGGTGTCTCCATAGTTACTCTGACTCTGAGCTCTTCTCAAATGATTCAGCTACCAGGCCTTTCTCATGGCAGAAAATTTGACATGTCATAAAAGAAAAAACACACATATAACTAATTACACTTGTGCTGTAACAAGTCACCAACCAAAATTTTATGTTTTTCACAGCAGACATTTTGTCTTATGTTCCAATGTTGGATACTTTGTGTAGGGTATAATAAAAAATAACTATACGCAATGACAAGATTATCATTATTGTACTTGTTCTGATAAACATTGCATCTCTCTAAGCTTATTTTTGTTTGTTGTCCGCAAACAAGTGAGCATCTGCCAGCGACTCACCCCCTTGACAAAAATTTCGCCGCGCAGCTCCAAGACAAAGCCCCACTCTGCCAGGATCCTCCGCGTGGCCTCGGGTACCTGGATGCGTCCGCTCACACCTGTGCTGTCCATGCGGCTGGCCAAGTTCACTGTTAAACCCCAAATGTCATACTGCGGCTTGGTGGCACCGATAACACCTGCAACCACTGGTCCATGGGCAATGCCTGTTTGAGTCAAACACAAACAACTATTTACTTTAGAGTGGGTAAGAAATCCTTGGAGAAAGTGTGTGTGTGTGTGTGTGTGTGTGTGTGTGTGTAGGAGGTCAGCCACTTACCCACACGTAGTTGAAAATTTTTGGCTGAGTGCCTGTTAATCTCTTTCAAGGTCTCTTGCATTGCCAGTGCAAACAAAACCAGCTCGCTCAGGTGGTTCCATTCATTCATAGATGTCTGATAGAGAGAGATGGATAGTTTAACACAGAGAGAGGATGAAGATACTAAAGCAGCTACCAAACATGGGAGTGCAAATGCAGTCATGTGTCAAAGGAAAGAAATAACGTGAATAAGATCTCCAACCTCTCTGTCTGGTGCTAAACCAGAGGCTGCCATATAGCAGCTCCCAATGGTCTTGATCTTCTCCACGTAGTGGAAGTACGACTCCTCCAGCAACTTGACAGCAGAGACATTTAGAGATAGAGAGATACAATTATACATTAAAGCCAAATTGTATAATGGATAGCAATCCCATTTGTCAACCACAACAACAAGTCCTGTGTTGAACTGTAGCTCGGTGAAAACAGAATTTAATTCAATTCTCATACTCACCTCATCAAAGCCAGCAATGATCTCATTCAGTAGTCGGAGGCAGTCCACTCCTTCATGTTTGATCTCTTTCTGCTCAAAGTACTCATTGAACCCGGCGATGGAGGCAAACATAACACCCACTTCATCATAGGACTGGGAGTAAAGCTCCTAAAATCAAAGTTGTGTTATAAATATTAATCTTATTTTCTTAAAACACATTTGTTTGACTGATTGATGAACTCAGTATGACATTTAGTTATTTAAGTGACCCCTAACCCAGATAAAGGCAATACTATGAGAACAAATAAAGCATAGGAGGAGTTGTGCAACCTCACTGCCACCGTCAGCAGTGAAGTCAAAGGTATCAAGGTGTTTGCACCTCATCATTCTTGCTCCGGTCCAAGAAGTGTCGTGCCACATGTACAGGCAGGATGTTATGCAACAGACACTCATTGTGTTCCCGCAATTCTCTCATGTCCTCCACTTCCTGCTGGGCCTGCAGACGCCACAGGAAGTCCAGTCTGGCAGTGGCCTCCCACTAGAGAGCAAAGGACATACACAACACCGTCTTAAGCCTATGTAATTCACTCACCTCTACCCATACTGTATGACACAACTAATATCACAACTTCAACTGTGGCTAACAGTACCTGTCGCCCATTGTAGAAGACGGCAACAATAAACATGGCCATGACAAGTATGGAGATTCCTTTTCTCCTGATATAGTGAGATCTGTGCAGAGGTAAATCAGGAAATGTTGAATATAGAGATTTTAGAGAATGGTGGTTAAAAGAGATGTTGAAATACTGTTAAACTGAGTAGAAAAAAGGTCAAGAAACTTGCTGTATGTGTATGTAATGTTGCCCCACAGCTTGTATTCTGCATACTGTACACTGACGCACTGACCTGTGCAGCATATCATGGCGTGTGAGATTAAGGAAAGCCATGTGGATGAGGTAGGAGTAGACAACCACCGCCAGCAGCAACACCGCCAGCTTCAGCAGGGAGTTTAGACGCAAGAACACGGCACAAGTCACCATGGCGATCACGCTACTCAACACAAAGACCTGGAGGGTCAAAGAAGTGAAGGAAGGAGAATGTGTTTTCATGACAAGAAATGCAAATATGGTAAGAAAAGAATAATAGCACAAGATTTTGTTACTTATCAGAAAGGTGAACAAGACTTAGAGAAAAATATAATTATTTTTCTGTTGGCAAGATATTTTTTCATTTGTTTGAAGAAAAAAAGTACTATTTAATGCTGGATTAAATGTTTGTGATCACATTTTGTTTGAATGCATGGGTGTGAGATCAATGATGGACCCATAAGATACTATAAGATATAAAATTTCTCAGTGTAAAATGTACAAACTTTTGTCCTTACCTCGGGGTAAGTACAGACAGTGAGTGGACGTGATGCTGTGCTGGTCCTGTGCATTACATCAGCCTCCTCTGTGTCTGTGAGAATGCACCATACCTGCAGACAACCAGCACAAAACACACAAATCACATAAAAAAGTATGTAAAGGCAGAGCGAGGGATAACAACACAGATTTAAATAATTGATTCAAAATGTATTTGTATATTTTATATTATTAATAAACTAGGTTCGGTCCTGCTTAGGTTGCTCTATTCTGTCAATTCACATTTCTGGATCATCGTTAGAAAGTAAGGATATTTCAAATAAAAATAAAACAGATAGTCAGATAATCAGCATTTTCATGTATATAGTATATGTCCCAGTGTCATTTAAGCTCTTACCATGTCAGTAGAGGCTAGGCCAAAGTTGATAACAATAGCAGTAAGGGTGAGGAGGTTGCGAGCACTGTTGTTTTCATGGATCCAGCAGCAGAATTGCTGCAGTGCCGCAGGAGGCCACCTGAACTCTTCTGCTAGGGCCAACAGCAGCAGCAGCATGTAGGCCAGCAGAAAGACTGAAAACTGGAGGACAGCAGGGAACATCCTGCAGACAAAGAACAAGGAGGTTATGACATGACATGAAAATGTTAATCAATGTGTCAGATTTTATGAGAATATTGCTCTGAATGATTGTTGGTTTAAAGGGATATAACATGGATAATTTAAACCTTAAATAATGACCTAAATGCAGACAAATAGTGGAAAAACTTAGTTAGTTTTAAACTTAAAATTATGACAATATTTTGAGCAACACATTTTATATTTGATTTTCATGAATTTCTAATGAAGAATTTACTGTATTATACAGTATATTAAAGCTATAATCCACAACCATGTTCACCCTATAAACTATAAAAACTATAGGAAGTACAAAGGGTGTGAGCTGTGATTCAACAATGTCGGTTGCTTCCTACCTGGGCGCAGGGATGAGCGCCTGAGCAGCCATGAGAAAGAGGAGCATGATGAAGGAGCAGACCAGGTTGGAGTTGAACATTTCATCTCTCATCTGGGAAAACTGGGAGCGTTCAGAAGAAATGATCATACAAAGTATTTTACTCTGTGCCATTTCAGGTACATAAACATCTATCATTTATCTCTCACTCAATCACGGCTGCTTTATCTGGAGCGTGTTGTCCTTCTATCAAACACACTTGAACCTGCCTTTATACCTCCATACCTTGTCCTCAATGTGTGTGTCCTTGAACACCAGGGTTAGTGGAGTGATGTGCTCCCTGTGCATACGCTCGCTGCTTCGAACCTCAATGGCATGTTTGATGCGTTTGTTAATCTCCTTGGAGGTGGAATGCCATATGTTGGGCAGTGAGCCGTTTGTAAAGGAGGCCAAAATCTATGAGGAAAGAATATGAATGGTGTGACATCGATTATCTTCTTTTAGTCTTTTATGGTTAAATAATCACAGATAATATACCTAGTTTCATTTATATTGGGATCAAAACCTTTTACTACTTGACACACAAGACTATAAACACAAAGCCCTGCACCTACACTATTCATATCAATGACATTCCCAAAAGGTATGTCCAGGTTCCAGGTTCGGGTTGTTTTCAGGACTTTGGGGGGCTCTGGGTGGTTAACTTTGTTATTTTCCTCCTGAGGGCAGATGAGGAAAGTGTCGATGTTGTGTTTCCGTAGAAACTCGCTCCTGTCACGGCCATGACCATCCTCTGTCTTGTAGGTACCTTTGAGAGAGTCCAGAGTCGCTCTTGAGATGTGGATGCGTCTGGTTGAAGGAGAAAATTATTGGTGATGTACAAAGACAGCAAATAAGGAGAGATTAATAATTTGGACATTTTTATTTAGAATGGGGGAGACAAACATATATCTGATAGCAAGGCACACATTTTGGCAAAGTTAAAGTATTTGTCTTATTGAAGGTCTGGGTACTGGGCTTAAGTTTATACATAAAAAAGAGACCGCTCACCCTGGTATTCCCCCTGCCTCCAGCATGTTGGCGATGCCTACATCCCAGGACCAGACATCAAACTGCCATTTCTGCAGGCCCAACACTCCACATAGGACAGAGCCCGAATGGATCCCAATCCTCATGTCCATGTCAAACTTGAGCTGTTTTCGTACATGCCTGGTGTTGGTGAGAAGAGAGTGTTGAGTTTAAGATGTGAACCTAACTAAAGCATGATTGGTTGATTTGTTACATCACAGCTAGTCGGGAAGTTAATCCTGGTCCAATAGGTAATTTAAAGCCTCCAGTGTACATACCCTACACTGACTTTATAGTGAAGAAGGAGACATCTTGCATCCAGCAGTTAAAACTTTGAAATGTTTTTCAACTGTACTGTTTTTGTATAAAACCATATCAGACTTACCTTAATATTACATTACATTTAAGTTTTTGTTTCCTTAGCAAAGAAGAATTTTACAAAATACAGACTTAGTGAATATATTAAAATTAAATTGATGCTTGTTTTAGCAGGAGGACAGTATTATAACCCCTCATAGACTCCAACCAGTTAAGCTTTGTTAGACTAACCGTATGGTGCTGATCATAGCCAGACCCATCTCAACACAATGACGGGCGTGGGCAAGCTGTGGCTCAGGGACTCCTGACACACAGTAGTAACAGTCTCCTAGTATCTTTATTCGTAGGCAGTGGTGCTCCTGTGATATTAAAAAAGATGAGACACCAGATAAAATAGAAAACGAATGGTTATCAGAATGGACATGTCAAAAATGTTATTTCCAAAAAAAACACGAAGCTTCTCACCTCTGCCAGATGATCAAAGCGTCCAAAGAGCTCGTTGAGGGTTCGAACCAGAACCTGGGCAGACATGTTCATAGACAACTGTGTGAAGCCCTTGATGTCTGCGAAAAGGATGCTATAGAGAGATGACAGAAAAGTAGTGACACACATTTAAATTGTATTTGAAATTTCTGTTGGACCATTTTGTTTCAGTGAAGACTAGTGTAGTCAACATTAAAAAATACAAAAAACGCGTGTGTGCGTGTGTGTGTCCTGAAATCCTGACCTGACATCTTTGTACTGGTGAATGGAGATTTTGTGAAACTCCTGAGGATTGAGTTCATCCTCCAAAGAGCTCATGTCAGCGATCATCTCCAAGGCAACAAAGCGGGGTAGGATCGATAGCACCAGACGCTCCTATTTGGTGAGATAATGTTGTAAAGCTTCAGCGTATGTGACAAAGAAACAGTGTGTGGTTTTAACAGCATGATGCTTATTTACACACAAATCACAGGAGGATTTTGGATGTTCGAATAAAAGATATAGTAGGAGCTTCAAATTCAACACTTTAAATAATAAAACTAGTGAGAATTGCTTAAATGAGGATGAGCACATGTCCCCAATGTGCTCACATAACATCAGCCTTCACTTTACCTGTCTCTGGTTCTCTTGCTCTAGTTTCAGGCGACCTTCAATGCAGCGGCGCGTCTCCAGGAACACCTGTCTCTGTGCGTGATCTGTCAGGTAGTGAATGAACAAGCCAGCTGTGTTCATACCCAGGTACAGCAGGCCTTTGGCAAACACCTGCATCCAAGAGGGATTATGCATTTATTCACTTTATCTAACCAGGAATACCCGATGCAAGTGGGCTGAAAAAAGAGGATTATAAATAAGAAGCAGTGTAGCCACTTATTCATAATATTCATAATATCTTTTACTTTTACTTTCAACGCACTACACATACGCTCAGTGTGCAATAACTTGAGCATAAGCCCAGTACCTTTATATACTTTTTAATGCGTTACATGCCCCCTGTGTATGAAATAACTGGAGCACAAGCCTGGTACTTTGATACACTTTGCACTTTCTGTTTTTTAATGTTTATCTGCCCTTTAATTACTTCAATTATATATTTATTCTAAAATCTGACAGTATCGAGGCTGGATCATCCCATGTAAGCATAACATTGACTCTGTTACCCCGGTCAAACCTAAAAAATATAAATAAGCCTTTGGCCTTTGACCAGAGGTGGAAGCAGGATAATTTACAGATCTCATTACCTATCCAAGAGATAGGTACCAGCTGGCTCTCAAAAATGTTAAACTCTGTCATCTCCTCTACTCTTAATGTGAGGATTTCCTAAACTTCTTTTGATAAAAGTACTTGGCATCAGAGACAGTATTAGTCCACCTGTAAATAGCTCTGAATCATCTCGGATCAATTCTCTGTATCTCTTTTTCGATCAACTGTGTTGAGTTTAAAGTATTATATAAATAAATTTAAGAGTTGAGTTATATTGTGTTACATATGCTCTGCTGTAATTTCATTGTCTTGAACAATGACAAATAAAGCTCTAGCTATCTATGTGTGACATATCCAATATATGTTTGTATTATTTGGTTTGTTGGGTATCAAATCAAATTTTATTTGTATAGCCCAAAGTCACAAAATACATTTGTCTCGGAGGGCTTTACAATCTGTACAGGGTAGTCAAATGGTTTTGTCATGTGACAGGAAAGGTTTTTAAATGTAATGTAATGAATTTGGCCAAATGTAACATAGTTATATAGTTTTATGGTAGAGAAATAACAAAAGAAATGTTATCAAATAAAGGGACATTTTTGTGCTGATAGTGAATTAATAGAAATAACACTTGGCAATGCTTTTCACGTTTCACGCTGATTTCCTCACCTTTCTCAAAAGCACAGCGTCATTGTAGTAGCGCACTATCTCCACCAGGAGGTGCAGTGCTGAGGTGAGTGAGCCGGCGCACATGGCCCATAGCAGGGGTAATGGCAGCAGTGTGTATGTGGCGAACAATGTGAACAAAACATACCACGATGGGTCCTTTTCCAGTCCATACACCAGTCCTCCCAGCACCTGTATGGTCTGTGACAGCCAGCTTGCAAGGCCGGCATAGCGAAGCCACTTTGGGGACATTGAGTTTTTACAGGTTAACACAATGATGCACAGTGCTATAGCTAACACCATAAAAATGCCCGTGAGGCAGCCACGTATAGTGTCCATGACAGCCTCGGGGGCCAAAGCCAGGTACAGAACCAATAGATGTAGCTTAGCCACAGCATCGATTATGTTGGTGATGGCTAACGAGTTGCGTCTTTGGTGAGAAGAGTGTTGCTGGTAGAGTTTTTCCAGGTCACGGGACTTAAAGGTGTGCCTCAGGGTGGGTATGTAGATGCCACGAATAGAGCGGCCCCAGTACACGAAGAAGTCGGCATCGCTGGCATATTCATTAAAAGAACCCCTGATACTGTTGTATGTGCTGCAGGTGGAACCACGCGGGTGGGCAGGGTGGACTCTGAATGTGGACGAGCGCCGTTTTGTGACCCCGCGTGAGGCCTTGTTGCGGATCTGTCTGTTGATCTCATCCATGTAGGTGTCTGTCACAAAGATTTTGCGTGCTGGCTCCACACCCACCTGTTAAATCACAGAAAACGGATGTTCACTGCAACATCAGGCACTGTTCACATTACATATAATTCCCCTAATACACAACCAGTAGTCTAAATGTGGTCTATGTGGTTTGTACTTCACTTTTATGATCTATGAGCAGTGCTCACAAAGACCACTTTAAAGGATTGGAGTCGACAAATGTACTGATGACCAATCAATCACCTGCTCGCTGAGCTCCTGCTGGTTAATGATGTGTTTCACTGCATTTTGCCACAGCATCTTTTTCCGCCGTAGCCCAGGTGACAGCGTTGCGGTCATGCAGGTCGGCTCACGCAGCTCCATAGGGGAGACCCGTGTTGTGTCAGCAAAGGTCACCATGGTGATGACCTTAGCTGACCGCAGCTGTTGGTCTCAGATCAGGAGAGGATGGCAGTCTGGAACGGGACAAATGATATTCAAGATTCAACATTTTTATTTGTCATATGCCCAGTAAGACAAACAGTCACACTGAACAATGAAATTCTTACTTTGCAGGAGATGAGGGAAAAACTGTGCACCACAAAATGCTTTTCCGAAAATATCAACATACATAATATGTACACAGGGTTCATTCTTAAAGGGGCACTCCACTAATTTTACATCAATCAAGGACATGAAGGACAATTATGGTTAGTACTGTTCAGCAGCTTATGTCTTGTGTGGCTCTGGAGGAGCTTTGTCAAGATAACCCTAACGACGCCGTAGTGATGTCATCAGGGTTATCTCAGGTTGGAGAATACAAATGAACCAAAATTTTGACCAGTCTGCGCTAAAAACTGGAGGTGCAGAATTTGAAAGATGTGGGTGTTTACTAATTGGAAGGATACTTTTGAGTTGCATTATAGAAAATGAAAGGAAAAAAAGACCCGGGGTGTGTTCTGGTACCTATACTACGAAACTATTTAGCATGCCAGAAAAAGCTTTAGTATCTCCCAATACATTGTAGGTCACATGTAGTATGCCAAAAGTACCATGATGTCCTACATTATCTGGTTGCATTTTGCAGTACACAAACAAACATGCTTTTCAGACGAACAATCCTCTGTGCAGCGGATGAATGTCAACAACAGAAGCTGCAATGACAGATGAAGTAGTATATCCCAATTGTATGCATACTGCATGCAATAGTACATCCTTTTTAAAGGCAGATGCAGTAAGTACTAAAAGTAAAAAAGTAGAAATATGTGATTTGGAACTCAGCAATATGTTGCATGTGATTGATTTTATACTCACTGTAGCTCCTGTTAATAAGAACTAGGCCACACAGGACGTGTCCAAATACAGTTTCTAAGTTTCTAAAATAACTGCTTCTCTTATGTTTCAGCCCTTCTGAGATTCATGTGGACAGAGCTGACTATGCTGCAAACATTCAGCACATTGCAAAGAGCCACCTGCTATGCTCCACGTGTTGATGCAGTGTGTGCCAGGAGAAAGGCAGCTTTCCAGCAGATTATCTGGTGGACAGATTTAGACCTGAGCTGGTTAAGGCCCAGAGTTTAACTCCTCCTGGTCCTTCTGGCGCTTGATGCTGCTGTCCCACCCACTCACCCACAGTCCACTGTCTGACTCTCAACAAGATCATGAACCCACACTGCACAGCCTGAACATGTTAAAACACTTTGTATTAGATGACGCATATTTTTAAGCAAGTCATTACGACACCTGGAAAATAGTGTATATTAAACCTGTAGGTAAATGCTATAATATGGCAGCATCTTTACTGATTTGATCACAGAGCAACCACTGTAGTTTCTGTGCTGTGGATGGATCTGCTATGCCAGGCACACAACCAGTTATGACACTTATGAGTAAACAATATTAAAATGAAATACAGGCTTATTTCCTACATTTTGTGTATTTGTAAATTTAGGCTCCCCATATGCCATATTCTACAACTGGAAAATAAGAAATTGTGTACAATTGCTGACCTGTATTGTCGTGCATATTGTGTATCCACTTGTGTCCATCTTTTGCCATGTACATATATTCGGTCAGCCTGTCACAATCCACCACTCCTGATTCCATTGTACAGCAATCGTAGACAGATCTGAAAGATAATGTGTAATCCATAAAAGGGAAAATTAAAGACGAAGTAGTCCTCCCTCTGTTATGCTGTATCCAAAATTTATGAAGAGACAGCCAAGATGTGTAGTTAGCAGTTAATCATAGTTGTTCTGGCAGGATTGTAGGCCACCACCTGGACTGTTTTGAAATGAAGTCAATAACTGCCACAAAGCAGAGCTGCAACAGTCAGTATAAAGAGGATTAGTTAGTCAGCAGCCACTCTTACTGGCCTGTAAAGCTGAGTTCACTGGCACCAAGACAACATCAAGATAAACGCAATGCTGTCACTCTTTAGCCAAGTCAACCAAGTCTTTTAAAAGCAGGGCTGACACTTTTTAATCAAACAGCATTACGATGAGTGCTCCTTCATTTACTCTACTCCTACTCTGATGTCATCATAAAAAGAAAGTAGAGGTGCTCCCTCTTCATTGTCTCACTACTCTGAGTTATATCAGTTTATGTCTGTGCAATTAGAGACTCGTGGTTGAAGAGGTCCTTTCAGGCTGTGTACAGTTAAACACATTGCCTCGAAGGCCAACAAAAACAGACTGACTGCGAAAACAAAGAAGCTGAATCACCCCCCCCACCCGGTAACAATATCCTGAGGTGAATCAACATGGAGCAAGCAAATGAAACAACACCAGTGAAACAAGCCTTTGCTCATCTATGTGACTCACACTTTTAAGTGATAATTGTACACAATGGAATATGATTAAAAAAAACACATGTTGAATTGTGCATCTGTTTAAGACTACGGTTGTTCATTTAGACTTGAAGGAAAGGTTCATTTTTTCAGTGTGATGCACAATGTTGTTTCCTGTCAATTATAACTATAGCTTGAGAACAATCTAACTGAAAACAGAAAGTGTAACCAGTATAGTCAGATATGTCTCTATCTTCCAGTGACAGTCACAAATTATGCTTTCTGGCATGTTGGTGTTATTTCTCTTAGCTCTATCCATACAGGAAAAACATATTTACACACCCAAATGACTAAAATTGGACTTAAAATGAATTGCTTCATTTTTTTTTAAGATTAACCGGACATAGTTGAGAAATGTACCTGTTGATTTATTGGCTTCAAACATGACATAATCACAAAATAAAGATAAACATCATCAACATTGGTCAGAGCAGACACAGATCTAGAGTGTCTATCTAGAAAGCATCAGTAAGGACAACAGGTGTGGTGAGGCAGCTCTCAGTATTGATGATAATAGCTTCTTATTGGGCTGATAGTATCAGCAGGGTCGTGGTCCCTATAGTAGTAAGCTGGTTAAAGTTTTTGAGACATGCGTTTCTAATTGTGTCCAGGCAACGCACAAAGCCCCTAAGGCTGATCTAATGAGTTCTCATCTGTCCCACTGAGACTGCGTAGCTCAGACCTTTCCTGCTGATTACTGTACATCTAAAATAGCCTCTAGGTTTAAGGCAATAAGCGCTACAATACCTGCTACTACATCAGGATAGCTCTCTGACACTTGCCAAGCATGTGCAAAAGCAATACGTTTCACGAGATGTTACTGTTGCTTGAAACAATGAGGTAGAATGAGCCTAGTGTTTATTATAAGCACATTCAAGTGATTGTGAGTTTCTTCTGAGTTACTATTTCGGTCTGTAATTTTATTTAGTGACTATTTGGAGTGCCTGGGAACTTCCACCTGAAGGATGAGTTAGGATGGAAATTAAAACCCCAGTAGCTAATTAGTATTAAGTTTAACTGCTTTGGCTGTCCACTGATCAGCTGACTCTTCTTACACACTCAAGCAAAAGCAGCAACAGAAGTGACCCTATGGCCTACGTGCTTGCCAAGCATTTCACTTATGCCGGACGCCGAGCTCTATTTGTGTCTGTTGGTGTAGCTGGCTGGAGGTCTTACACATCACCTTTGATGACGTTCATAATTAGTAATTTTCATATGAATTTTTGACACTTGCACTACTAGCAGTTATTTACTGTATTCTGACATGACAGTAATCTGTCATGTCAACACCCTTTGTTTGGGACTTAAGCTTGTGTTGGTGGTGTTATCCCATTCAAAGTGGTCACACATCAACAGGCTGAACAGATAAAGCAATGCCAACAGCACAAGGCATAGGAAGACAAATATACTGCCCAATGAAAGACTCAAAGATCTGATGGCTTAGTAGTCTTTGAAAAACGGTGGGGAGTAAATGCTTTGGCGTGCTAAGTGGTTCGCTGAGAGGCACCAAGTTTAGACCTCGAGTAAGGTGGCAGTTGATGAGACACATAATGCATACCAATTATGATGTATTGTCCTGCAAAAATGCTCAGGTTTGAGTTATGTTAGCCTTACACTGAAATGGTTTATAAGGAATATAAACCATTCTCAGAAATTTGCAGATTTCCAATCATCTGCTCTCACCAACCGATAGAAAAGAAGGCAAAATCAGGATGTCTATTCAGTCTTTAAAATAAACGCTATTATAGCCTTTTACTTATTATTAAATTTATTTCACTCTTTAATTACTAAACAAATTCAAAAAGTGGGAGCAGGAATATTTTCAGCTATGCTTTGACATGCTCTGTATATTCATATTGTTCATATCAGCCTGTTTTGTACAGTTTTGTAAATATTTTTTTTAAATGTATCTATGTATCTATACTGTACCTATTATAAATACTTTACCTAGAAGGCACATCCAGTCATCATCTAACCAGCAACGTTTTGCACTAATAGCATCATCCCTTTTATCCCTATTAGTCATTGGTACTTGTTTTTGTTTTCTAAGATTTAGTTTTCTCTTCCCCTTCCTTTATTACATGTTATCTATTAATAAAATCACAATGTAATCACAACCATAAACAGACATGTACAACATGCAATAGCATAATTATAAATGTTGCATTAGCACATAAGTAATAATCACAGTAATTCAGCTTTAATGATGTGAGTAACCTACCCATATGGTGTTATGCATTTCTTCCAATTCAGTAGTACAATACTAAGGCATTTATTTGGATATTTGCATTTGACCTATCAATTATATATAATGATGTTTTATTTATCCTTCCGATATGTATTGAGTGAAGGAAATGCAGGGACCTGCATGTGTTCAAACATGACTAACTGTCCAGTGGTTGGTGGGCTGAACGTTTAGCCAGTTACAGCTTGTAGCTGGTGAAACACTGATGCTGCTTTAACTTTGGTGTCCTGGTAACGCCGAACTTTAGCCAAAGTGGATAATAATCACTGCCTGCATACAACACGTCTGGAGGATTTAAATTGTGTTCACTTCATGGTAAGTAATAAGAGTTGATAAGCCAGGGGCTTCTTGATAAGTGACTCAAACCATTAGCGTCTTTAGCTAAAGTAGCATATGCTAGCTAAACTCAATGCAGTGGCAATATTTTAACAACATGTGTTTCAGATGTAGTGACGTAAAGTTATGTGTACATCCTATAGAAACTGTGGAAAAGTCAAGGAAACACGCATTATTATAAAACACGAAGCGGTGATATCAGCTAGCATCGCTAGCCTTGACGCTAAATTAATTTACTGGAAAACACTGTCATAATTCTGAATTTCTGTGTGTAAAAACGTTAACATTGCATGTTAGTATGTCCTTGTCACAGACCAGTTAAGCTAAACGTTAACAACTGTTGTCTCGTGTATTTCGTTCACACATGTTCTAATGTCAACAATATTTACTACTAACTTCCACAGGCCAAAGACAATCCAGCGGTTTTCCTGATTTACCAAGCGGCGGTTGAGACTCAGCTCGGGGCGGAGGTGCCTCTGTGAACGTGGAAGAGCAACGCCGCCTTGTGACTAGCATCCAACATGACAGGTGGGCAACACCAAACTACTATACACCTGCTCCGTCACTGTCTGTAGCAATAAATCAAGTCATTCAGGAGAATGTAGCGCAATGCAGTAGAAGTTTAATAAAACTAACTACATGAGCTGCCTACTCAAAATCCACAGTACATCATTGCTGATAAGATGTTTTGTGAAAGACTTTCTCTCAGTATACCAGGTGTGTGTATCTATATGTGAGTGCTGCCTATGTTACTGTTGTGATAACTTGCTAGAAATCACACACCAGACATTTTGCGTGTGTTGGCATCTGCTGATTGCCACATTCTTTGAACCTCAAGCCCACTGACTGAATGGCTGTCCCATGGGTCCCCTCTCTCCTTGTTTCTTCCCACCCTCTTCTCTCTGTGTGTCTCTGTCTCTCTTGCCCAGTGAGAGACTTTCGGGTGGATAGTGAGGTCCATTGTGTTGAGTGAGATGTTTATTAATGAGAGAGACAAACACGGAGAGCAGAGCTGCTATTGAAGGACTAATCGCTAATCTCTACGTTAATACGACCAATCTGCCTATGTATTACTAACGTAAATTACTAAGAAGCCTCAAGACGGGGACATTGGAGTTGTTGCTTTGCAGGGACCTGCTGTGAATTTGTGAGTTTGCTCTGTTGCAAACTCTACTCAGAAGTTGGAGTTTTTTGTCCAGGCTTGACGGAGTACAAGTGTATGTGTGCATGTGTGTGAGTAAAGGTTTTTAGTTTATATGTCAGAAAATTTCTGAAATTGAAACGGGAGGTTAAGGCATCTATTTTAATAGTTTATTTTATATTTCACGACTGCTTGGCTTGCTGGGGTGATTTGTGAGACAAGAATTGCACACTTTTAGTCTGCTGCTTGTAGTGTGTGTGTTTGCCTGCCATGCCCTTGCCTGCGCCTGATGTCCCGGCCTCTCAGAGGCTGGCACTGGACTGTCGTACCCTTCTGGACCATCGCGTTGGCAAGGGTAAGTGACAACACCACCTCCTCTGTTCTCTGTTTAGCTCCTTCTCTTTTTCTAAGTTGTTCGGACAGAACAGTAATTCACTAAAGTTACTTTCTTCTATATGATTCCATGATTCCTTAAAAAAAAAAATGTCATGACCCAAATGGAAACTGCTGTTTGGGGTTTGACCTGCTCTCAGTTGCTCTGATTCCACTTATTTTATAGCTCATTGAGAATACATGAGCAATTTAGTGGGCCAAAGTTGAAAGAAACACTGACTGCGATTGGTACCTAACACAGATTGCTGTTGAACTGTGTCGAGTCAATTAAAGGGTAATTTAATTACTGGAATGCGAAAAACTAAGCTTTATAATTATGAAATTATCCTAGTGATAGGATGCAAGTGACCCTTGTTATCCAACCACAGTGGGAAGAAAGTAAAAGTGTTGTTCTGTATAAGGCTGCAGCCTGGAGCCCAACTGTAACTGTAACTTCAGCTAAAAACAGTTGTCCACAATCTTTAAATCATTAAACGTGGCCTGATGTAGCCCAGTTTCTTCTCCTTGCTTTAGCAATGACAGCTTATGGCTTACCTTAGCTTGCTCACTCCATATATATATATAAGCTAGAAGTATCTTGTATGTTTCCAAATAGCGGACTGATTTTAGTGCTGATAGTCAGCATTCATGTTGCAAATTTTCAACTAAAATGTTTTTTCTGGTTTTACTGTGCATTCATTCATTCGAGGCAGTTATGTGAGCATCATATCTGTTTATCATTCATGTTTGTCACAGTTGTGACTATGTGTTAATACAGCTAAAAGCATGAATTGATTTGAAAGTTTTGTTCATTCATGTGCAAGCTCTCCCATCCGATTACTGCATGCCAGCTGCTGTGCACTGTAGTTTTAGATAATTGGACTTGAAAGGAATGAGTAGACACTGCCACCTTGAATAGGATTGTATTTCACATGTTTTGCTGTTCCACTGCAAATACTGTTCATCATTTTATAATCGCACATTTTCTGCAGTTTATTTGCTTTCAGAAAAGCCATACCGGTGTTACAGCTGATAGAGTAAAAAATGTTTATTTCCAACCATGACAAAAGGAAAATGTAAAAGACAGACATTTTGATGGTAGGTTATAAAATGGAAGGGAATGTGGTAAAAAGTTGCATAAGCATAGAAAGGAAAAAGTCAAAGTAAGTAAAGGAGGCAAAGATTACCGTAATGATGGAGAGGAGAGAGAGTGATGCTGGCAGGGGGCGGAGAGCGGGAGAAAAGATTGCGTGGGTGGGAGGTCTTCTCCCTTTCTATCCCTGTAGTGCACATTTCTCTCTTATTCTCTCTCTCTTCCCTCTTTTCTGTTTCTTTCTCTGTAACTGAGAGAAATGATTAGAAGTGTTTATGAATGTGTGTGTAAGTGGCTGCATGTCAATTTTGCACTGCCCCTTTGAGTATGAGCAGGAAAATCCAAGGTCATCACGGCACGCTTCTCTCTGACGTTGCCTCTCTCAGCCCCCTTTTGCGTGTGTGTATGTATGCCTCTCTGTGTGTGTGTGTGTGTGTCTGAGAGAGAGAGTGTGTGTAATTCATTGCATGGAACCAAGACCAGGCTCTGCACCAATCACGGTGCGCATTTATATGCCTTTTTTTCTCCAAGCACACGTGCAAGCATTTATTCCAGAGTGAGCGGCGTCAGTGTTTGTGTGCATTTTCAGTTCCTCTTGGCACAGCAGTGTGTCTGTATGAGTGACTGAAGCTGCATTAAGGAAACATAAGCATCTGTTGTGAGGGACTCTAACATCACGACCGATGTATGGTAAGACTAACAATCATTCTTCTATTGTGTGTGTGTGTGTTTATGGCTTTGTAAGCATGTGAGTAATGTCAGGCATCCAGCGTTCAGCCAGTTTTTCTACATACTTCAAACACATTTCCTCTTAGCTTTCTTGCAGCTCTCACTACAGAGTAACGTCTCTTAAAAACATATTATGGGAACTTGGACTCTTATGAGGATACCCTATTAAATTACAGCATTACCTTGTGGAGACACCGCTTTGGAGATGTTTTTTTTTGGTAAAAGATACATGTTTGATCTGACACTTTTTACTCAAATTGTTATTTCTGTTGTATCTGATGTGGTGACATTGTGTCTGAACTTGTAGCCTATTCAGCTAACTGTTGTAGCTTGAGATGTAGGCAAGCATACTGTATAGATGTTTGATTTTCTGGTATCTTTTAGTTTTTCATGATTCTTTAATATTTTAAGTCGTACATCTCCCTAATGGTATGTTCAAGCTTCCTTGAAAATTGGAAAAAAATAGTGTATCTGTTTCTAAAAGTTTTTTCCTCTCAGTACTTGTCAGATAGCGATGCAGATGTCCTTGGTAAAATGTTATCATTTACTGTAACTGGGATATGTTGATATATGGCTTATTGATTAGCGCTAATTAAAAATGTAGTTGGCTTTGCTTTGAGTTTGCAGACTATTGATGAGAAAAGGTTCTGGTTAGTTTGCTAATGAATTATAAACAACATAAACTGGTGAGCCACTGTATGTAAATGTTGCTATTAGCTTGAGTCCCTCATATCCCAGTTTCAGCGCCTGTTTGACTGTGATTCATAGTGTGTCAGATTGGTCTTGTGTAATGAGGATTTGTTGGCAGCTGGGGTCTGTACATCAGTGTGCTGGTCACATTATACCAGCCATGTTATCTGCCACACTGGATCGAGTGTGTGCTTTGAATCTGATTTGTGTATGGATTAAAAATACTATATATATATATATATATATATATATATATATATATATATATAGATGCCTCTGTAAGCAGCATCAAGGTGCATCCTCAGTAGAGAGATAATGGTGGTAGATTGCCACTGTATTTATATATTCACTGATTTTGAAAGCATGTCACTCTTTGCTCTCTGCATGCCTAAGTGACAAGAATTCACATTTCTTCCTTTCCTAAACTCATCAAGCGACGGTTTATGTGCATATTGGTAGACCGTTGAATCAGCCGTGTTCGTTATTCATTATTTGCTTACACCCTCATTGCCTATTGTACTTTGTGTGTGTGTTTTGTGGATTCTGGTGTGTGCATTCATTTAACCGTGTGAATTGTCTGTTTAAAGATGTTTTGTCCCTCTCTTTGTTTGTTCATGTAAAAATAGGAGACTTGGCTTGCCCCCCCCCCTCCCCTCAATATTATGTAATAACACCCCTGAAGGGCAACTTGCTTTGTAACCATCTTGAGAAGTGTCATGTATTCTGCACAGGTAGATGTGTGTGTGTGTGTGTGTGTGTGTATATAGCATGTATGTGGCAAAAGTATGTATGTGCTGCTTGTGCAGTTTTGTCTATGTTTTGTCTATGTACATATAAAAGTGCTTTGCATGACTCCAGGTAAAGGCGGTGTCTGAATGTGTAATGATGGGTATCTGATGCTCTCTTACAAACACACCTACAGGAATATGCACACACAGATCCAAAATGTGTTTAATATTCTCCTTGCAGGCAGTTAGGACTATATTTACTCTCCCTTGTCAGCCACGTGACTTTGGGTACAACAGAGCAGCGTTGGGACAGCAGGTGCAGATATCACACTGCAAGATGTGCTGGGCTACTTGTCAAACGCCTACCTTGGGTTTCTTTATATATGTGTGTGTTTTGTAATATATTTGACTATTTTATTTCTTTAGATAAATTCCTATTGATCCACCTTCTTCTTCTGTTGACGTGGAACTTGTTTTGTGGTGTGCTGATAAGTGAGCGATAGCCCTGTTAACACTTGGCCATGATCTTGCACTATCAGGTACAAACATGTATTTCAGAGCCATGAACTTTTTGTTTGCTCCTATTTTTCTCACTTCAACATTAGTTCCCCCCCCCCCCTTTTCTCTGTTTCTGTCACAGTCTAATGTGGAAATGTTAAGCTGACATCCTGGGGGAAATGGAGAGTGTAATCTGTTAATGTACCAGCCCGTTGTTACGAGGATAAAAATAGCATTGTGATTGGCTGGCCCCTTGCTGTGGTGATTTGAGGGTTGGAGAACCGACTCACATATGTACACATATGCACACACAAATGTGTTTTGCAGAGTGTGTAGTTTAGCATCCAATCAGTGTATAAAGATATCTCAAAGGTCAGAGTTCCTTAACTCAAGCTGCAGAGATGTCTGCCTTCTCTTTATTCTCCTGCTCCACTTACCAACAACCATTAATTTATTGTTCCTCTGTGTCATGCTCCTCAATGTGTGTGCGACCATGTTTGTGTGTGGGTTTATGTGTGAATGTTTATGGAAGTGCGGAGGAGCTCGGTATCCAGCCCCTAAATGTGTTGTCAGCTTGCCATACAGAGTAGGTGGATGTCGTGAGACCCCCTGTTATGTGTGCTTTTCACCGCTGTCATCCATATTCCTGTCCACCCACCTTGTTGCTCTCTCTCTCCTAGCTCCTCGCTCTCCTAGCCACCTTTACCAGCACCAGAAACACAAAACAACTCCCCATGTTTTTTTCCCCACAAACTTATTGAAACTCTCAAAAGGCAGCTAATCATGACCTGCAGAAATATCTTTTGCATTGCAGTTTGAAGTGATAATTATCGTGTTAAAAGCAGAATATATGAATGTTGTAAATTGTGCAGTTGCATTCAGTGTTATATAATATCCAGTAGGTGTGATCTGTGTTATTGTTCTGATTTTATTTTATTTTTTCTGAACTAAAAGCAATTCTCCACTCCACTCTTTTCTCTTTTTAACTCTACTCAAGGTTCTTGAAATAAGGAAACAACCTTTTCACTACTTTTGACTTTGCTGTTTTTATCTGAATTCACTTAAAAAATAAGGTTTGGACAAAATACAAGATAATATCAATAAAAAAAAATACAGATCTTAACTTACTGTAATGGAAAATGCCAGTACATGCAGTGCATCACTAGAATGTAACATAACATGTAGTATATTGCTACATCCACTGAGCTGAAAGATTGAAGATTTTTTGAAACAATAGCACTGCTGAAGTTTCCTCCCATGTTATCTCTCCTCTCCCACTATTTCCTCTAGTGCTGACAGAGAGGACAGGACAGATTTGTGCTGGACAGAGAAGATGCAATAAGTAGCACTAATCTGTGACTCATTCAGTGCATCACAATCCACCTCCCCCGTCACATTCCCATCTCTGTCTTTTTCTCCTACTGTGTCTGTGTCTCTGTCACTCTGTCTTTGTCCTCCACCCTTTTCGCACTACACTTGGGACGGGCTGGATTTTCATTAATTCATCGGCGATTCCTACACTCAGGCCCGGGGCCAGTACAGCGAGGATGAGAAAAGGAGGTAGAGAGAGGTTTGGTGGGTGCGGAGGGAGGAACGGAGGAAAGAGCGCAGAGGCTTCATTAGTGTTTGAAGTGATAGGGGGAACAGGAGCTGTGCTATGAATAGACACACAGCTCACGAAGATAAGTCTGAGCACTAGCAGAGCTCCTGCTGCGGAGTTTAGCCGAACTTTTAGAGGCCTTGAAACACAGTGGCCTTTAAGTGGTTAAGACTGTAAATATGCTTTTTACTCGATTAAAAGGCTTTTCAAGGACATCCTGCCTGTGCTGACTCCCCTCATACCAGGTGTAGGTCACTGATAACATGTCTGGTTGTAGCCTAGAAGAGGGGAAATGGTCTCCATTCACACACCTAAACAATAGGTCATGCATTTCTATTGCTGACATAATTACTTATGGCATTTTCTTCAATTATCAAAATAGTTGCAGGGAAATAAACAATATTCAAGCAGAGTTCAGATTGTTTATGTGCATTGGACATGTGGCAGCTGATCCATCCATCATCTGTGTGAAATGTGCACAATTGGTCCATTTTATATTGAGAATTTGAATGATATTTGGGACATTGACTATAGCACTAGTTGAGGCAGAAGAGGTGAGTTAATTACACTAAACGAGGCTTGTCGGTTGATCAAAGAGTTCTTGTGTTTTCCTGTTGGTCCATTGAAAAAATGAAATGCGTTGTCTCAGTGTCACGAGGCAAAAGCAGCTTTATATACATTATTCTGATTGGATAATGTTGACACTGGGAGGTAAGGGGGTAGCATTTGGGCAGCTGGTAATCTTGTTAATGTATGGTCAATATACTCTCAAAATGGGGTTTTAGTGCTGCATCAGCAAAAAAAAAGGTCTCACTATGTGTAACAGCAAAATGTAATAATGAATAATGTAACAGAAGGAAGGAAAATAACGTTGGAATGGAGGAAGGAAGGAAGAAAAGCTGTTTCTATGCAGGATGTTTTGCTTTTAACTGAAGTCTGTTCAGTTTCTGCATGTAATGACCTACTTTCTTTCATTAGCTTTTGTGACTCTTAAACTCGTATATCTCTGTGTGACCTGGGCAGAGGATGATTGAACTGTTATCCAGAGCTTTATGAAGGGTTACATGATTTGGGTTTTTTATTTATTTTTTATTTTATTTTGGAGGTTATCCCTTTTTTCTGTTACTTTATTACTCTCTCCCAGGGTCCCCTTATGACTCACCACTGCTGAATCCCCTCGACCAATCAGCATCCAGCTATCACTGACTGCCTGGCTTGTCAGAAAAATCAGTGCTCAGTGTGTTGCCCTGCTCTCTTCAAGGCTGTCGTGATTGCATTGAAAGGAAGAGACAGTGTGTGTGTGTGTGTGTATATGTCCGTGTGTGTGGCTGTAATTGTTTTGTGACCACATTCTTTCCATATCTTGCCTCCCTCAAATGTCTGCACACAATTACCTTCACTTAGTTTCGGTTTTGTGTTGGGAAATAAAAGCTGTTATTGTACAACAGTGCAGAGACACACTGAGGAGGTGCTGACCAAGCTTCTGTTCTGTCCCAGATGCTCCATAAAGATGAACAACTTTTTATGTTTCTAACCTAAGTTTGAATAAATGAGTGATGACTGTTCTGACTTACAGGGTATTTAAATATCCAATTTTGTAGATGTTTTTTGTCCTGACATGATGAAAGTTATGGATGTAGCTCTGTCTGTCTGACTTCTATTTCAACTTAAGCAATTCCATAAAATGTCCATCTTTGCTCACTCCTACGCTTACGGTTCTTTACACTTCAGCCGACCGTTGTTATGTCACAGTAGTCTAGACACAGCTGCACCTAATGAAATTAACGACGCACAAGTTTGTATTCAAGTGTGCCGCTTGTGTGAGCGTGAATAATGACAAAACTATTGTTGACGTGATGTCATTATCAGTCGCTTCCTTTGAATTATATCAGAAGTCATCGGCTCATTTCTGTGCCAGTGTTCACTGAACCAGTAATCAGTGTCCAAACTTTACTAACTATATGGCAATTTTATGGCAATTCTACCTATAATATGTTTTAGACATATCCTTGGCAGATGAGAAAAAAAGTCATGTTTCCTCTGTTATTTTTCTTCCTGTTTATTTTTTATTACATTTCTGTCAGTCATCCTGTACAAGTCTAATTGACCATCTTTCTCTCTCTCTCTGTCTGTCTCTCTCTCTCTCTCTCTCTCTCTCTCTCTGTTTTTCTCCCTCCTCCCTCTCCATCTCTTGTCTTCCTCAGGGGTTTGTGGTTGCTGTGGGGCACTCAGGCCTCGGTACAAGAGACTGGTAGACAACATCTTCCCAGAAGACCCAGAGGTGAGAAGCTCTGACACTCTGTTTCTATAGAAATGTCATTTTCTAAGCCAAACAACAGCTCAGAAGTTAAGAACTATCCCCCAGCTGTCTGCATGATTAGAAAGATGGAGAAAGAGTTAAAAATTGGGGAAAGAAATTATCTAAACATGGTAGTGTGTCTTAAAGAGTGGTTTAGTTTACTAACTTATTCTGTTAAGAACAACACGCATTTCCTAAATGTGAGTAAAAAATAACGAGCAGTAATGTGCTGTACAAGATTTAGCGTATAGCTTTTCCATTTGTAGTTGCTATGCAGATAAATATAAACACAGCTTTATGTTAACGTCTTGGATTTAGGAAGAGAGATGCAGAGGTGAGAAGAAAACTATGCACCACCTCAGCATGAAATTGTCAGCTTCAAAGCTGTTGGTGTCAAACTACAGTCCTAATCTATGATTTGATTTTCTGTAATTAACAGAGAATTGATAGAGATGACCCACAAAATGAATTAATTTGGGTGATAAAGACAGAACAGATTTGTTGCGGAGGAAACTTTACATTAATGCCTCTGTGCTACTGCAGTACCTTCCTTTACCTGTCAGATCACTGGCCAGAACTGCATTACATAGGATGTGCTAATATCCACAGAGCTCGTGTCCTTGTTTTGTGTGTGCATATGTACCTAGAAATGGATTCTAAGTTTGGGTCTAAGCTATGTCACAGAGACTGTAACTAACAGTATTCAAGCAGCTTGGGAATAACAAAGCTGTCTGATGACATTTACTCAAAATTGTGTCATACTGTGTGAGCTTGTGGGTGTATGTCTGTGTACACAGATCTCTAAAATAATTCTCTGATGAGAGAAATAGATGTTTTTCATAGCAAAATTTTGATTTGTCATAGCAGGAAAAGCAACTAAACGTGCAACTGATGACATTAATATGGACCTCTTTCATTTAGGTGTGGCAGAAAGCCAGCATGCAAAATGTTCTGGATGTGGAAAATCCTAAATTAAATGCACTCATTATTGTTTTTCCTGCTTTGAAATGTTAAAATATCTGCTTTTAAAATGGGTTTTTGATGACACAGAGCCAAAAACATTACAGCTCCAGCTGATTATCAAACATCAAACTAACATCAACAAGGTGCTTGAGTAGTGCTACAAATCCTCTACTGCACCTAATGATGGTTATTACTCACACATTCCTAGCGGATTGTGACGGTTTGAACTGATATTTTATGAAAGGAAAAAATATGACTCATTTTTTGGCTTTTCTCTGACTACATTTTGCCGTTTTATATAAAGGATGAAGGAATACTTAACAGCAATGTTACCACTTCTCATGCCTTCTGTGCAACATTAATTTACAACACCGTTATCTTATCAAAACATACTCATTTAGAGAAGGTTAACAGTGTGTACAGTATCTACGTATATGTCCAGTAACAGTTTTCCTGACTATTAGTTTCTTTTTTTCTTTTATTGACTGTGTGTTACAGCGCTTGTCAGAATGTAAATGGGATCTCATTGGACTATAGATGTTTTTAGCTCTGTCCTCCTCCTGACCAGACTGAAGAGCAGTGAAGTAGGTCAAGGGGGAAAAAGGAGGAGGTGAAACTCAATGATCTAGTTATGCTCTCACATTTTGGGTATAATGCAGTACACACACTACTGCATTAGCTCTGAATTGTTTATGGATGTAGTAAATGTATTCCTTTTTTTGTTAGTCTTAAACAGCTCCCACCTTTGTTTTGTGAACAGTGTTGCTGACAGCGACAATCATTTACTTTGAATTTGCTTCTTTAGAAATAAACCGTACATGTGAATGAGACCCTAAAGCTTTCTTATTTTCTATGTCTTGTTTTCCTGTCTCTCTGTTTTGCTCTCCATCCGTCACCCTCCTAGGATGGGCTGGTGAAGGCCAACATGGAGAAGCTGACATTCTACGCCCTGTCAGCTCCGGAGAAGCTGGACCGTATCGGGGCGTACCTATCTGAGAGGTTGTCAAGAGATGTGGCCCGACACAGATATGGGTGAGCATCACCAGTCAGTTGCCACACAAAATGGCCTCCATGAAATACTTTACCTTTGATCTCAGAGATTTAACCCTGATAGCCTATCAGAGATGAAGATTAAGGTTTATAGATGCATTTTCACAAGTCTCTTTAGTAGGATACATGTATTTCACATGCTATGTGGACAGTGAACTGTTAAAATAACCCCCTGCATTTAAACCTAGTATGTATGTATGCTTGATCTGATTTATATCTAATAATTATTTATTGTGCATTTTGTGCAACATATTTAAGTAGATGGAGAGAGATGTTTGTCTCTTCTTTCAACAAAAACTACATGGCTAATGTCAGGTCATTGATGGTGATTTACAGTCTATACTTTATTTTATATGGCACAGAAGTTGTTGTCTTTTATGACTCATGATTAGGAGGCACTGTGATATTCTCACCAATGCAAACACCCTGTACAGATTACATTTACACTTGGCAGAGTTTGACAAAAATCTGTTCAGTATATGAGTCTCCAGAGATTGTCTGGCAGAGCTTATAACGTTTTTTTATTTATATTGCTGGGTGAATTTACTCATATCGAGTGTATTCATTTATTTCAGTGTTCATGTAATATATCCAGGCATTATATCTGCCTGTACGGTTAATTGTGTCATCCAGATGTCCCTGTGTCTCTCTTCTCCTGTTAAGGTATGTGTGCATAGCGATGGAAGCCCTGGACCAGCTGCTGATGGCCTGTCACTGCCAGAGCATCAACCTGTTTGTGGAGAGTTTCCTCAAGATGGTGCGCAAGCTGCTGGAGTCCGACAAACCCAGTCTGCAAATCCTGGGAACCAACTCGGTGAGTTATTATCACATCACTTATTTTTTACGGTTTTGCTATATTGCTTTATAGGAGTAACATTTAATTATTCTCAGTTGGAAATATGGTATACTTAGTTTTATGAAACTGCAGTGTAAAACAATCTACAAAATTACAAATAAAAATTAATAACTACATAACAAAATATGGCAACGTTGAAAGAATTAAATCCAGCGATGAGAGAGAGCAAATGCACTATCCAAATTTAATGTGTTTTTGGCTTTAAAGTACTTTTTCTAAGGATTTACTGTCACAATTTACTGCAAAAGCCAAACACAGATAACTTTGTACTCTAAATGTAAGTTGATAAGAAAAAAAAAACCCCAAACATCCATCCTAACCATCATTTAGGGTCATAAAAGAATCATCAAAAAACTATGATAGCTTGTTTTGCTGTTTTACATTTAGATAAAGTCCTACAAACTTGAGTTGTTGGTCACTAATGTGTCTAATGTGCTTTTGTTTCTAAACTTTTCTGTCATATCAAATTCTACCCATTTAGGGGTATAATCTAATCAAAAGTTGACCGAGCATCTTTACTTTACTGAAATGATGGCACAAAGTAATAGATGTTAACCTTGAGAAAAAAACTGCTTTAGTATTTGAGGAAGATCAGAGCTCAGCGAAAGAGTGGTGGGGCAGTGGGAGTGATGAGTATCCTCTGATGTGGGAAGCAGCTATCAGTGCTGTCGGCTGGGTCAGTAGAGGACGTATAAAGGAAATCAGATTAGCTGCAGACCACATTGGCAAAGCTCCGCAGTTATCTCTACACAGATTGACGAGACACGCCATCATCTCGCTCATAATCTTTCTGCTACCAATCTCTCTTGCACACACTCACGGTTGTGTATTTAGGCCATATGCTGAATATATACATGCACTCGCACACACGCATGTAATTAATTGTGCATCACAGTGCTATTTATCACAACTGGTGATAAAGAATTTTTACTTCATCTGCTAATATTTGCATTCTGAATGGCTTTTGTTGAACATTTTTCTGAATTTTTCTGTAATTGCTCAGTCGTAACATACATTCAGGGGACAGACAAACAGCTGTTAATGAGACTGTTATGTCTTATCCGAAGTAGACCACAGTCAGAGAGAGGTGATAGGATATGTATCACCACAGGACTCAAGCCCGGCCAGGTTTCCTTACACTCCCTTTCTCTGTCAAACACGAACAAGCTCTTTAACACATCACTACAGGAGTTAGTGCTTCTGTCAGCTCACTGTTGCTTTTATGAATGGGTTTGTGATAGAAAACACTTTAGGCAGGGTTCAGTTTCTTCTGGTGTCAACTTTAGTTGCGACAAAGCCGTTTATAATCTTTGCCCTCCATCACCTTAGGTTTCAATCAGATAGAAAGTCTGTTTCAGTTGACACACATTTGATACATTAATACCTGGAAGCTGCCCAGTATTTCTCTTTCAGGTATCCAATGCTGCAATAATTTTTTGCAGCATCTGAGTAGCTTCAGAGGAGCAGTTCTCGGCATTTAATTTGCTCTAGGCCCTAGAGTCTAGGGTACTTCATTTAATTTCAAATCCACTCCAAAAACTAATTTTGTACACAGGAAATAGATTCACCAGGGGACTCAACAGAAGTTCTGTTTCTACATAAACCCTACCCACCTGTATTTTTGAATTGGGAATTCACTATGTATTTTGATAATTATCTGCTCAGGGTTCGTACAAAGTCTTGAACTTTGGGAAAATGCTTCATTTTAACTGTTATGTTTTCAAGGTTTATATGTTTTAATTAGACTATATTTGAATATTGATCTTTATTTCCTGGCCCACCATAGCGAGTGAGGGTGAATCTGCCTGTAGAGTTGGTGAAACAGGCAGACTCACAGACAGCTGGGACCTGATCATTCAATGTACATACGGTTACATACATATGCCACAGAAATAGACTCTGAGCAGAAAAACACAGGGTTCCTGGTTACGATGGAGAGGACTAAAACCTTTAGCCAACGCATAAATTGAAAATGTTGCACGACTCTAATTTCTTTCAAGAAAATGCCTATTATAATCAGTTTTAACCCTAAATGAGAAAGAACTGAATAAGTAGCCATGAGCACTAAACTTTTCTAATGTAAATATGTAAATATTTTCTAATGTAAAATAGGATTCTGGGATAAACTGATAATTTTGTTCATTTGATAATTTTTGCTAAATGCAGATATTGCTGTACTTGCTGTTCACAAGCTAAATGCTTTTAAATGATTTTAAAGGCCATCTGTTCTTCGTTACTATTAAAGATATACTAAATATTTATCATATAATTCTTGCTTTATCCCCTCTGTCTCATCTGTAAAGAAATCCAGTTAATTTATTAATTGGTAAGTGGTGTGAAGCTAAATGTCAGCGTGTTTAAATGGTGACATTTTGTGGCCCAGTGGGAGAATCCTCCTCTGCCCTTTCCTTTTCACTCTTAATGAGATGTTTTGGCTCTACAGTTTGAAGTTAATTCAGGAGATATTCACCATGGGGATTAAGGGTTATTTCATTAAGGAGTGCTGATCAAATCCAAATAAACTCGGGCTTTTGAGTAACAGACTCATTACTGTAAATCTCTGGAGTTGTAGAATAGTTTCTGGTTGATCTGAAAATGTATTTTTCTTTCTTTTTTTTTCTTTTTTTACACTTCTCAGTTTGTGAAGTTTGCCAACATAGAGGAGGATACGCCATCATACCACCGCAGTTATGACTTCTTTGTGTCACGCTTTAGCGAGATGTGCCACTCCAGCTACGAGGACCCTGACATCCGCACCAAGTGAGTGGACAGATGCTTAATTAGACTGGATTTCTCTGTGCAAACAAAATGCAGTATGTTCATGTGGCAACTACAACACAGCAGCCTGCCTTCATTCCTCGCTCTTAGTGTGGACTATGTTATGTTTCATCTGAAGCAAACCAGAGTTAGGGAGAGGTGAAAGGAGAGGATTAGAGCGTTAATCATCAAGTGAGTGGACAGATGCTTGATTGAGCAGGAAGCAGAATTTATTAAGTAACTGCTGTTTTTAGATGACTTCAGGAAGTCTTATTTTTAGACTAATTCTGCCTCTGGACATTTATTTCACTTCTAGTTGAACAAAGTGACATATTTTGTAAGAAATCTTGTGATGAAAATAGAGAAAGTCTTTGAACAGTTAAATATAGCCTTTCAGAAATAACTACAATTCTGAGCAATGAAGACAAACAACTAGGAAAAAAAATTGATTTCCTAAATATAATCATCCATTTATAGATTCAGTTACCAGATACATGATTCCTGCTGTTTTTGTCTGTGATTGTTGCCTCCAGGATCCGGATGGCAGGTATCAGAGGTCTGCAGGGCGTGGTGAGGAAGACTGTGAATGATGAGCTTCAGGCCAATATATGGGACCCTCAGCACATGGACAAGATCGTCCCCTCTCTGCTTTTCAACCTGCAGAGTGGAGAGCGCACAGAGAGGTGAGAGCTGGTTGAGTTGTTTCACATGTTCAGATCAGATGCAAATATTTAATTGTAATTCCTGGTGTTTGTTTTTAAACTACTTTGATAACCAGATCATTTAAATATACTGAAATGTGGCATAGTTAACTTGTGGAGAGCTCTTCATGTTGGCAAATACTTACCGTCAGCCTAACTTGGTTTTATCCATATCTAACTCCCCAAAGTTTTCTGTCATTTTTTTCATCTTTCTGGCTGTAATCTCTGCTGTGTAAAGACCTGTAGATCGTTCCCTCCTCTCTGTTCTGCTGATATTACAGACATGTCTAACTGAACTAATCGTGACCCCTCTGCTCACTCATGGACTTGTCTCCTCTGTAGAGCCGATACGTTTAGGACTTATTATATGAATTGTTAAAGCTAAAAGGCATAAATATTCTGATGATTTTTTTCAGAAAACTATCACCCTTATCTGAACATGAAGCAAGCCATACTATATATTGTTGAGAAAGGTTCTGTTACAAAGCTGGATTTTTAGCTACAAATGTCAATGGGATTTTTAATGATGATTTCCTACTTGTGGAGCTGAATCCTGAAGTTTCAGTTTGACAGGCTTTCCATTATTATTAGGTTATATTTTATTCTGATATTTATATACTGTATAGTGGCATTGTATGGTGTGTATTCCAAGATTTGTAGTTTGTAAAGGCCAAGGGACTTGAAAAAACTACAAATTCTGACTTCATTTGAAGTCAGGTAAATATGTTCCAGGCTGTGCTATTTAACATGTGGTGAGAAAGTTGATGACCCAAAATGGGTCAGTGTTGACCCGCCATGCCTCTGTCACACAAGCCAGAGCCATTGTGTTGTAGCCTATTGATGCTGTTTGTCTTATGTTAGGCCATATTTGTCCTGGCAGTCTAGCCAGCCATCGCCCACGTCATTCATCATCATTGTCATCACTGAGTGACAGCTCTGCTCCCCATATGGGCGTCTGTTTTCCCACCTGCAGCATCTCGGGGCAAAAACACCATGAGATAGAGATAAAAAAAAATTGAGTTGGAGAGCATTAAAAGTGGGAAAATATAAACAGAAATAGTGTAAGAGGTGAAGATAAAAGCACAACAAGCATCTAGAGGATGCCAGAGGAAAAAAGAGAGAGAGAGAGAGAGAAAGAGAGAGAGAAAGAGAGAGAGAGAAAGAGAGAGACAGAGAGAGAGAGAGAGATGCAGAGTCTGGAGCCTCCCAGTCTTGGCAATATTCCACATGCTGAAATTCACTTTGACGTCAATGCTGAGATTTGAAGGTTAAGAGAGCAAAAGGGGAGGGCAGCAAGAGGAACATTGGTACTGGGTGGAGGGCAGATAATAGGAAATAGAGTGATGGAAATGGGAAGGTTATTGAAAGAGAGACAGATGGACAGAGAGTGACAGAGACGGACACAATCCAACAGAGAAACACATTTCCCTCTCAGCTTCCCTCTGCTCTGTGTGTATTAGGAGGCCTACGCCTGCTGTGCATCCTCCATTCCTCCTTATATTGACTTTAGCCAGTCATTACTAGCCGTAAAATCCACAGCAGTCAGTGCAGAGTCTTAATTAACCTCACAGATGGTGCATTTTCTCTACATTAATCCCCATGCACATGTATAAGTTCATTTAAAAATCAACTTCAGAATTTGGATCAGAAAACAGAATTTGTACAGCTTTGTACAGTGATTTGTTTGATGAGATTAGATTGCAGGAGGCTTTCATATACTGATAATGCTGATTTCTTAGGAAAAGAGGTTGTCTGCACATTGCAAATTGCAAGCTCCCAACAAATGTGTTTTATCTGCAGACTGCAAGGGGTTTGGCAGGCGATGTGAACAAAACGATGGCTATATACAGACAAAAAATGAGCTTCTACTGCAGGTATATCATGTGATACGATACACATTATCCACAAACAATTAGCTGATTGCAGATCTCTTCTAATGCCAACCACTTCCTTGTGAGTTTCCATTTCATTAGCTAAAGCTGTGCACAGAGAGAATAACTATGTAACCTCAGAATGAAGAAGGTGTTAAAGCTGCTCATTCAGCTAGACACAGGTCCATGAGAGTGACTGCAAGCATTATTTGTCTCTGCTGAACAAATATACGGGACTTGGCTGGAGTTTGTGGCACTAAGGAGAAACGTCTCATGAAAATATTTAACTTACAGTATTGAAAATTCTGTACTTGGCTTAGTTTTGCTGTTAACAATGCCGCTAACATTTCAGGGTCTTCTTTGGATTTGAGTTTAGTTAGAAGACTGACCAAGAGGCAGGAAGTCACATTCCCTCCACAGCAGCAGGCGAGATGAAAGAGTTAGGCTGTTAATAAATAATGTCATCACCAGAGGTTAGTCATGACCAAGATAAAGTTATGGCGGATGTTTTAAATATGCATGAGAACAAAGAAAGGCTGAACACAGTATGAGCATCCCCAAACACACACACACACACACAGACACACACCCATGGTGATAATAAATGTGCAGTACACATGCCTACAAACAGGATACACAACAGTCAGTTAATTTTTACTGCAGACAAACTGCAGAGGGAAAAGTCACCTCAGGAGTGAACGCTGCAGTGACGCAGCAGTTCAGTGTGTTTCTGTGTAAGACAGAAGCCTCTATGGAAATGTTCGTGTTATTGTATCAAATTGATTTCAAACTCCTTTTTGCCTCATTTTCTCTCACACTGTCTGTACCCCTCTTCTCACTCCCTATTTCCTCCCTCTCTTTACCTCCTCCCTGCTCTTTCCTCCCCTCTACTTCTTCTGCTGTCTCACCTGCATTGGTCTCTACCAGCCGCTCCCCCTCTCCGCTGCAAGCGTCGGAGAAGGAGAAGGAAAGTCCGGTGGATCTGACAGAGCGCTGCTTCAGGGAGCTGCTGGGACGAGCCGCCTATGGCAACATCAAGAATGCCGTCACACCCGTCCTAATGTGAGACAGCCCCACAAACTCTTTTATTTACAAGATCTGTCCTCTCTTTGTGTTTTTTTTCCTTGATGCATTTGTTGTTTTTTAACGTATTGACTAAACCTGAAGGGAAGGATGTATGTCAGGGCTCTCTAGCAGCATTTTTTGCTTCACACCGATTTGTCCCGGGGGGGCACGACAAGGTCAATGCAAGGTTGCTTGTTTGTTCCCGACTAGATGTGAGTGCATGATTTGCATGTGGGACATTTTAACTGCATTATTAGTGTTTTTATGATGAAATCTGCCTTTCAAGGTTGTGCTTTATTATAATTGTGGTACTTTTCTGGCAAGATATTGCAGATTTCATACTTTCTCTATCTATCTATTTCAGGCTTCTCATGTCATCTTTTAATCTCTGATTTTTTATTTAAGTTGTCTGTCCCTCCATCAATCTCATGCTTTCTCTTTGTCTTTTATTTGACTCAATTCAGCTCAACAGTTTCTCATAAAATGTAGTGTTTCGTCTGTCTCAGCTGTCCCTTGAGTTCACTGTTCATTTTAAATTGTGTCTGTTTTATATCCACCTCTCAATTTCCCCTCTTAACTTCATTCTCGGCTAGTGTTTATAATCATACTTGCTCTATACTGTATTTTTTGAAGGTGTTAATATGGTTGGAACAGACAGCTGTCTATGATTCTAATTGAAGTTAAAATTGATGAACATGAGTTCTGCTGAGGAATACAGTAGATGAAACCATGTGCGTGCAGGGAACCGAACAGAGCTAGACCTGCTAACCTGCTGAAAATATATTCATTCCTACACACAGTTTTCCTCAAAAACATTTAAAAAATGTACCTGGGAGCTGGAAATATGTAATATATGCAATGTCATGGCCTTTTAAAGTTAGTAATTCTTATGATTTCAGTCCTGGTTGATTTGGTGACATTCATGGCTACAGGAGGTACAGCAAACACTCATGGAGCAGCTACTTTGTACAAATACAACAGAAGAGCAACTGGTGTATCTGATAACTGTGCAGGCAAAAACCAAAAAGTTGTTTTAATCAAGAAACCTGAATCTGATATCATGCTGCACACAGCACATGTAGCTTTCTTCAACAAGACATAGTATAGTTGGTTACCAGTAAATTGTGTGTGTGAAGGTAATTAACTTTTTTTTATTAAAGTTATAACAAAATAATTACATTGAATGGCTATTGATTACTAAAAATATTGACCATGAATAGTTCCAAAAAACAGGGTTTGATTTCATGAAAATCTTAAGGATCTCAACTTGAAGCCTTTTATTGATTTAGTTGAACTCTAGTTACATTTTCCTGTTCAGTATTAAATTTCAGTATTAAATTTCCATGTCCTTTGAACACTTCAGGTTTTTTTTCTGTTTTCCCTTTAATTCATCTTGGTTGTCATGTGCTGTGTGAGTCCAGCTCTTGTCCATCCATCACTGTCCATGTTTCTGTCTGGTTCATGCTCTAGTAATCTGTCTCACTCTATCCCCCGCTTCTCCGTCTCTATGTACATAATGAATGCAGGTTTCCTCTGTTCAGCAGTAATGACCTTGATCATGTTTGATGGATTTTGATATCCTGCACATTAGCGTAAATACTCAATGATAAAAGATAGGAGTTAGGTGCTGAGTTGTCTCTAAATTCTACATTCAACATTACAATTAATCATGATTGTGTCTCATTATTTTTTTATCACATAAGCAACTCTCCTGTATGTCTACTTTTCTGTTACAGTTAGGGCAAATTTGCCTCCATATCCTCCTTTTCTGCTTTCCATCACTACTGATGCTGTATAATTGCATCTTCTGTGTCGTCCCTGTCCCTCTCCTTGTGTCTGTGTTCCCTCAGGCACTTAGATAACCATTCTCTATGGGAGGGGAAGACTTTTGCAGTGCGTTGCTTCAAAATCATCATGTACTCCATCCAGGTGAGTGATATAGTCCCTATTCCTTGCCCTTTCCCACCTCTCTTTCACTCTGTTGACCTCACATCCAGGAATTAATTCCTGAAACATTTTCTGTGATTTACACACCATAGTGTTTAAGTACAGTAGTTTTTAAGTGGTTATGACATGCCCTAGGAGTGTGCGGTAGAAACATGCTCTAATATTCAAGGTGTTTTCACTTTTCACAGCTTTTAGTTTGCTACCTGGTTCAATGATTTAGTGTTATGTGCCATTATTCTTCTACCTCTCTTTATTTCTACCTCTTTTAGTCCCAGCACTCTCACTTAGTAATCCAGCAGCTTCTCGGTCATCTGGACGCTAACAGCAAAAATTCGGCCACAGTGCGAGCTGGAATAGTGGAAGTTTTGCTGGAGGCAGCCGCCATCGCAGCCAGCGGCTCTGTAGGTGAGAGGACTTACACACTACACGCTCTACTGGCTGGCATGTTAAATGTGATCAGACATATTGGATGTTAACATTATTCTTGGGGTGACTCGTCTTTTTATTATTCACTGTTTGTTTGTGTGTGTGTACAGGTCCGACAGTGTTGGAGGTGTTCAACACACTGCTGCGTCAGCTCCGCTTGAGTGTGGACTATGAGTTGACCGGCTCCTATGATGGCAGCACCAACATCGGCACTAAGATCATCAAAGCACATGAGGAGAGGCAGCTGCAGGAGGCAGTCATCAGGACCATTGGTGAGTCTGTGGGCAGCGTGTGTGCATATAGGATTTTCTGGACTGAATACGTTTGTCTGTTTATGTTCACTGTCTGTGTCTGTTTATACTTTAAAGCTCTTTCCTTGTCCCCTCTTTCTGTCTCTCTCAGGTTCATTTGCAAACACTTTACCAACCTACCAGAGGTCTGAGGTCATGCTCTTCATCATGGGCAAGATCCCTGTTCCTGGAATTCACCTCACTCTGCCCTCCACAGGCTCTGGGTAGGTCACTCACAAATATCACACAGCGTTTTTCACTTTGTATGTAACAATGACTTTATCCCTTACATCCCTCAACCAATTGTGCTTTGTTAATAAGTGTTGACTTAAATTAATCTTAATTTTTTCATCTTCAGGCCTGAGGGTACCAGGATGATTCAGGTTATGTTACTTAAGTCCTTGGTCCAGGTAGGTCTGCATCCTTGCATTATTATTGTTGTTGTTGTTGTTGTTGTTGTTGTTGTTGTTGTTGTTTTTTATTATTTTTATTATTGTTATTAAGTTAGATTATTTCAAGAATGTGGCTCTTTTTAAGGAGATGGTGATGATCAACCTTTGAATCAGGGATAGATGACAAAAATAGCAGGGAAGCACATTGGAGGTGACATTTCAGTCAGTCAGGGTGACACTGTTAGCAGTACACTCAGTAGTATTGTACTTCATCATATTTGATCACAGTATACAACTCTTGATAATTTTCTTACAAAAAAAAAAAACATTAATTGTTTTTGCAGCTCTCTGATGTTTAAAAATAATTCTTTCTTCTACTGGACAGAAATAATTCTGATATTATTCGCAAAATATAATAATAACTTTATTTCCTGTGCTTCTCAATGTCTCAGGTGACGGCAGGTTTCCAGACCACCAACATGCTGACAGCACTGCCCAGCTCTTTCTTGGAGCCGCTGCTGTCTTTCTCTCTAACAGAGGACCCAGAGATTCGGCTGCTGGTGCTCCAAATCCTCCTCAGTGTTATTGACAGACACGACAACAGGCCTAAGTTCTCCAACATAAGGTTTGTGGCTGTGTGTTTGTGTGCATCTGAAGGAACATGTTTGTAGTGTGTTGTAGCTCAGGTTTGTTAGACTTACAAATCTGTGCTTCACTTTTCTCTGCAGCATTATCTCAGACATCTCAGTGCTGAAGCTCAAAGTTGACAAGTGCTCCAGACAGGACAACTTATTCATGAAAAAGGTACATGTTACCTCCTGCACCTTTGACTGGAAGTCAATACAAAGTAATCCAGATGAACCTGATGTCTCAGCAGTCTACTGTCATTTTACTTTCTCTAATATAGGTCAAATTTGAAATAAGAAAATTATCACAAGTCAATTCATTCACACACCAAATATGTTTCTTAACTTGACTTTTTATTGATTATATAAATATTCACACTTTCTTAAGCATCCCATAACAACTAGAGTACTTAAACTCTGGAGTACCCTCTATGACTGTCTGCCTCTCTTGACTCATCCGTCTCCTTGTGCTTTCTCCATTCACAGCACGGCCAACAGCTGTACCGTCACATCTACTTGGGCTGTAAGGAGCAGAGCAGCGGTCAGCAGCACTATGAGACCCTGTTTGCCTTGTTGGGTCTACTCAGCGTGGAGCTGGCCAACGAAGAAGTGGTGGTGGACCTCATTCGCCTGGCACTCGCCTTGCAGGTATCGACACACATGCATTCAATCATGTGATATTTTATTATAACTACTTCCAAATATGTAGTGAAAAATTTCTCTCTTTGCTTCTATGGCCACTGTTATCTGCCAGCCGAGAGGCATTTTACTTCAAATACACCAAAAATAAATTGACATTTTTGAAGATGAGAGCTTAAATAATAAAACAGGTCATGAATAAGTGCACACAGTTCAGAAAGGACATGATGGTGTATTTGTGTGGCTGACTTCCTCAGACAAGATGTTTTTTAGTCCAAGGATCCTTGCTGATGTCTTCTTGTTTTCCTGTGCAGGACCTGGCTCTGTCCACTGATGAGGGTCTTCCTGTTTTTAACCGTTGTGCTGTTCATGCGCTCGCAGCCGCCTACCTCAACCTCATCTGCCAACTCACCACTGTTCCAGCCTTCTGTCAGCACATACATGAGGTCTGCCTCTGGGCTTCTTTGAATATATATGTGTGTATGAATAGCAAGAACCTTTGTTAATACGCTGCTCTTCTCCTCTGGCCCTCAGGTAATTGAGGTGAGACAGAAAGAAAATCCTTATCTTTTGCCTGAGGATATCTTTGTTGACAACCCCAAGTATGTACAAGCCACACCAATATTACATTTGATATAAGCATCCTGTTCTATATATAAAAAAATATTTATTAAAAAAATACCACTCCCTTCTTCTTTCCAGGCTCCCATCCTCGCTTGAGAAGGTAGAAGGTGACGTGTTGTTCCTCCAGTCGAAGATCACTGAGGTTCTTGGAGGTAGCGGTTACAACACAGATAGACTGGCTACGCCTTACGTTCCCCAATATACTGGTAAGGAACCACAAACAACATATCCTTCGTGTTATAGTGCAACATTGTGTTCAAAAGCCAACGTGGCGAATTAATTCTCAGTGATGTTCCTCTCTCGGAGTAAAAAATAACAAATCATTGTAATATTTATCGACTTGCCAGCTTGTTTGAACTTGCCGGAGTGTTTCACTTCATCATAGTACCTGTCCAGCTCTTGGGCTTGAACTAGGATCATTGAATAGACTCAAATATCACTAACTATCAGTGCAAATTAACTTTTCTATTAATTTGTCAGACCATCAAAATCTTGGTTTCTCTATTTTTAATGAGACAGTTTGTGTATGGTGCGTGTGAAGCCTCATGTTGATTGAGTTTGACTCTGTTTTATGTATTCAAAAATACATCAATTTGACATATATTTTACACTTTAACAATTCTCTAACATAATAAAAATAATCAAATATTTGCACTCTGTCTTTTCAGATGAAGACCGTTTGTCCAAGAGAAAGAGCATCGGGGAAACCATCTCACTGCAGGTTGAAGTGGAGTCCCGAAACAGTCCAGAGAAAGAGGAGGTGAAGGGATTTATAACTATTTCACGGTGTAGGACTCAAATAAGAAACACCAAAATGCTTTTATGGAAAAAGCTTTGCATCCCTCAGTCGTTCACTTTATTGTTGCATCAAACTACTTTTTTAATTCAATGTGTTGCTCTCTCTGTTCTGCAGAGGACACCAGCAGAGGAGATCACGTTTGAGACCCTGAAGAATGCCATCGGTATGTCCACTCATTATCAACATTTGTTTTTTTTAAGTATTTAGTATTAGTAGTAGTAGAAACAATAGAAAATAACATTTAGTTTAGGTAACTGTTACATATGTATGAGCTGTAATTAATGGCAGAAAAAAATCTGACTTTCATGAGTTTCAAGCACTGATTGTCACTTACATTATTTTTTTATTATGCTGTGTAATAAATAGTATATTATGTCTCCCTCTAGTGGACAGTGTGGGTATGGAGGAGCAGGAGCGGGAGCGGAGGAGGCAGGTTGTGGAGAAGTTCCAGAAAGCCCCCTTCGAGGAGATAGCTGCCCACTGTGGTGCCAGGGTACAACACAAACATTTTCACTCTATCTTTATTGTTTGTGTGTTTGTTGTTTTATCTTTTAGCTTTTTGTTATTGTCTTACATGATTCTTATGGTCTTGTCTAGGCCACACTGCTGCAGAGCAAACTAAATCAGATCTTTGAGATTACAATCAGGTAAGAGACGGTACTTTGAGATATTTAAATGAAACAGTATTTCAATCAATAATTTTCTAAATAAGCCATAATGACTTTAATATCAGTGATACTGACTAAGTGGCTGATGAAGATAATGACTCTGTTTGTTTCCTTTTCCAGACCGCCGCCCAGCCCATCTGGAACCATCTCTTCAGGTTACGGCCAAAGTCAGAGTCGATCTGTACCCATCTATGAGATGAAGTTTCCTGACCTCTGCGTGTACTAGACAGCGAGGTTACAGAACTATTTTAACAGTTTGAAGTCACGTGAGACAGTTGAAGCTGCAAATTGATCCTCACTATAAAGGCATCTTGACCATAAAATCAAACAGCTACAGGGGATGGGAGGGAGGACAAACCACAGTTGTTTGAAGCCAAACTAGAGAACAAGCCACTTTTTGATTAACTTAACTTTTTGCCCTGCGATTGCAGCCAAAAGAAGCTGGCTAATGTCAAACCTAAACTTTTATTTGCTTGGTTATCTTAGATGCCTGTAGGAACTCCACTGGTTGGACTGAGAAGTATTTTGCTTGCTTTAGTATGATTTCCTATCTGGATTGACCTGCTGTATGCCCTCTAACTGGAAAATTTTAAAAGCACTGCAATTCAATGGAATTTCTTGTACAGGGTGCCAAATTACCCCTGATCACGGATCTTGCAACATTTTATTTGTTTCAATTGTTGTAATGTTTATTGATTTTTATAGTCGGCTTATGTGTACTGGTTTGACATGTCATATGACATACGAATAGATAAATACAAATATGATGATGATATCTATTCCTTGTTCTCCAGTAACACTCAGCTCTGAAACATCTGTCTTCAGTGTTTAAAGCTTTACCAGAGTGTTTCGGTTTGCTTTTTTTTAATGTTAGCCAAAAGTGCTTTTTCTTTCACGACGGGAATTTATTTCCTGAATCTAATTTAACTCTAATATTTATTTAGTTTTTTTTAGTTGTGGTTTAAAAGAATAACTGTTGATCTGCGTGCTGTCCTCCCTAAAGTGAGTGTGCCTTATAGGTGACTCAAGTTAAAAAGACACGGTGTCAATCGGTCTGAAACACACACTGTGCCACACTAAACTTCTGAAGATCTAAAGCACCGTGATGTTTACCAGATCAAACACTGGAAAAACAGTAAAGCATCCTATATTTTTCTCCTTCCCATATAAATGTGTATATACAGAGAAATATATAAATCTTTCAGCTGATGTACAGAGTAGGGATGTTTTTGTGTGTGAGTGTATATTAATTGTATATTAATTCAAATTTTAGACTGCCACTGTACGGACTGTGTCCATAGATAAGAAAAAAAGCTACTTAGTTAATATTCAGATGCTATTTGTTCCTCTAATAAGCAACCAGCAGCACATGAAATCAAAATGTGTATTGACAAAGGTCTAAACAGCCCCCCAGTAGAAATCTGTAGTATTAATGAGCCCATCTGATGAAATTTTCTATCCTTTCTTCGTTTCTAACCACAATTTTCTGTGTCGTGCTGGAATGAGTTTGCACTCTTTTCTTTTACGCCACACAGCCTCCAGACACTGCGTCTGTCTCGTTCGGCAAGGTTTGAATATGTCTAAAAGCCATTTTGTGTGTGCACAAACGCACACTCCCACGCTCACAGGTATCAAAACAAAGTATAATGGCAATAATTTGGCACTAGCCTGGCCAACACGGCTCAACTGTAGGTAGCAGATTCTTTTAGCGTGTTTTGAATTGTACCCTCTGTTGTGGTGCTGTGATGGTTCAGTTTTGTGACGTTGTGAGAGACCGCCCCTCCCGCTCATGCGCTTCTGTGAATTAACTGCATTGGGCACATGTTGCAGCCATCGATGGTGTCTGGTTTGTCCCTGATAGTTATGTTTTACAGTCCAGTTGGCTCCATTTGTTTTATTCTATTTTTTTACAATGTAGTGTCCTCTGTATGTATGTATTTATGTCCGCACATGCCAGTGTATCAGAGTGTGTGTATTTATGCACCATTCATGTTTACTCATTTTGTCAGTGCACGTTTGCGTGTGTGTGAGTGAAGACGTGTATCTTTATTCGTGTGTCGATATGAGAATTCATGCAGATGTGCGTCTTTGTCATTTATCAAGACCAAACTCTTCAGACGCAGTTTACAGTTTCGTCTAGTGACTCCTCCTCCTTCCACGTTAATAATGAACAAGCTATCTAGAAGAGCAATGTGCAGCTGTCTAAACCTTCCATTGACACCCAAAGTATGTGATGCCACACTTGCATAATTGTCTTTCAGCATCTTGCAACTTTTGCAGTGAAAATAACTCTGTAAATCTATCAGTCTGCTTGTTGTCAATGCATAGTGTAATGTTAATATTAACTGACGGTAATCCGATCTTACTTTTGTCATTACATGTCTGGTTAATAGATCTGTTTACAAATGTAGTGCTGTAGGTTAAATCTATTCATTCTGTGAACTTTGCACTTTAAAACTGGATTACCTAGTGACGAAAGGCAGCTTTTACTTGGAGAAAATGCCTTATTAGTGTCATACATGACTTTGCATGCTAGTGATGTTGCCGTGTTGTACAATAAATTTGTCTGTAACCATAAAAGTTCTGATCTTTGTCTTTGTGTTTTCTGACCAATACTGATTGAGATGCAGATTGCAATAGCTGATTGATAGCTGATTGATATGAAAATAAATTTTGACTCTAGAGATTTGACTGTGAACACAGATGAGGGCTCGGGTCAGCTGCAGTGTTTCCAACAGTTTTTCAGCAGTTTTTATTGTCCTAAGCAGCGCACATAATGTCTCTACATTTTCTCCCCTGATAAACCTCTTGTATCAATGACTGTATTGTGTATTTGCCATGGGCATGCATGTCATAGGATACAATCCTAATAATATGCATCTTACCAATGTCTTTTATTCTGCTATTACAGCCGTCAACAAAATATATGGTAGGATAAGTCATTATCATAACTAAGTACACTTACTCAAGTACTGTACTTAAGTACAATTTCCTCTAAATGGTTTAATTACAATAAATGATCAAATATATCACCAAAAATCAAAGATTAGAGAAAAATATGAAGTTTGATAACAGATTTGTGAATCAGAACATTGTTTTTTCTTCTTTCCTCTCCCTTTAATCTGCCAGGTGGCTTCCTGTCTATGTGCTGTACAACTAGTCCTGAAGTGAGGTGTTTCGCTTTCCCAATCAGAAAGTCCTAATTTACAGGTGGAAAAATCGGTCTGTTGATTTGGAGCTCCCTGCATTAACCACCCTGATCGCCCCCAGTCTGATGGAAAGATTAAACAGTTTAACAGAATATTGTTGTCCATGTTATCTCTCCTTGTAGATACGAATCTGTCTATATATATATCAGCCTTATATGATACCTACAGGTGTGGTATTTACTCAAGTGCCTGATGAGGACTGGGGGACGGACTAGGAGGTGTTGAAAGTGTTGAACGCGGGCACTGGTGTCTTCCTAGTGACAGCCAAGCCTAGCAGAGCACTCGTTGCTGTGGGTGGGTGCTAGTGGTGCTGCATGTGAAGGCCTCCCAGCACTTCTGATTCTGACAAGGACTAGTGGTAAAGCTCAGACCCCGGGGGAGGGTCTTGAACTTCGGGAAATGTAAGTTTCTTAAATGACTATTTTCCTTTGTTTTGTTTGTGTTAGTGTTAATTATTCTGCATGTGTTTACATTTATTCTAGGCTACAATTACATAAAGTTCAAGTTTATGTACTTTTATTGAAGTAATGGATAAGTACTTCTGCTAAAAAAAAAAAAAACTTTAGTTTAGTCAAATTACACAGTATAAAATAAGGGAAAAACTATTTTGTGATATATGACAGCAGATACATTATATGCCATTAAGATTATATATATATATATATAGATTTTGAAGATTAGCTGGTGAATATAATATTTGGGATATTTCTGTCAGGAGTTGTTGAGACTAAACATGGAGCTGAAAGAAGAGTAAATATTGGACTTACATATATCAGGTGGACAGAAACATGACTCCAAATGAAAGATAATGTTCTTCTATAACTAATGGATGTGTAAGTAAGCATCATATCAACATATCATGTCAATGTTGTGTTACAGTTCAGTGGGGTTAGGTCTGTCTTCTAGTCTGACATTGTTCACTTATGACTTTAGTTTTATAATCAACCAGTTGACACACACAAACTCATTTTTGAAGTCTTTACAATGCTGACCATTTTTCTGACTCCTCCTCTCTCAGCATCTACATGTGGAGTCAGTGAGATTTTGTCCATTTGTCTCCCAGTGAAGAGATGTGTATGTTTACTTCTTTATTGAAAACATGTGGAGTCAGTAATAGATAGATAGATAGATAGATAGATAGATAGATAGATAGTAGTAATATTCCTGAGAAAGCTTTTAAGTCAAGGCCAAAAAGGTCAAGTCAGTCAATGGGTGCATCAGCTGTTTTATTCAACATAAAACTGCCTCGTTTCTTATTTGCTTACCTTACGTTAAAGTAAGATAAACCTTTGGTCCAGAAAACACATTCAACAACATGCTAATGATAGTGAAACTGAAGTTTTTGTAATTTATAATTAAGCTGCGAGTACTAACATGCAATGGTTATTAGACTCTTTCAGCTAACCCCTCCCCCTCCCCCCACCTTCTCTGTCCTCCAATCAGTCCATTATCCTCTGCACATCCTTGACTATAATGTTCCTGAAGAGCTTGGCCAGCTGCCCCTGACGTTTTTCCTCCCAGGACTTCATAAAACTGCCATTACGTTTAGAGACAGGTGGGCTCCCCCATCTAAAGTGATTCATCCGATAGGTCCCATCCTTTCTTTCCTGCGGGCTCACCTGGGCATGTGACTTTAAGATGACCTCCGCCCTGGGCAATCCCTGGATTTGAGTTGTGTCCTCCTTTTCTTCATCCTCACTCCTCAGCTGCCTGCGAGCCTGAACGGGGAAACTGCCCTCAGAAGAGCCCCCGCCCTCCAGCTGGGAGGCAAAGATTTTGACTGGCAGGCGTTTGCGGCCAGAAGGTTTCCCCCAGCGGAAATGCTCCATTGTATAGGAGCGTCTCTTGTCACTGTGGGCCTTCAGCTTTTGCTCCGATAGCTTGCCTCCAAAGGGTTTCCCCCAGCGAAAATGCTCCATCGAATAAGAGCGTCGCTGGTCGCGGTGGTCTCTCAGGTCAGACTCTGACATCTTGTCCTCAGAGACCAGGTTGGTCAAGAGGATGCTGAGTAAGAAGTCATCATCATTAACCTTCAGGGCCAATGTACTGAGCTCTGGGAATTCACTCTGGATCACAGACATGCAGAGGTGAATGCAGTCCTGTGAGGAAGAAATCACACAGACACAGCAGTATTTTAAAACTAAATGTACTAAAGTGCCTGAGTCCTTTGCAGTAAGAATTAGAGTTAATTGTGATTAATTAATGAGCGAGTTAACTGTATTAAACAGAGTAATTGTGCTGGGAAGATCAATGATTGGATGCGTCAGACTTTCCTAGAACTAAAACAGGATGTATATAAATTTTAAAAAAATTAAAAAGATAGATAGCGGAGATAAAAAAAAAAAAAAATGTTACTCTCTGTCATTAAAAAACCCAACTCAGGAATTTAGGAATCGTACATTTCAGCAGCCACATGGAGACAACAAGGTCAACTTACTACTACCTTAAAAACACCCTGTATATAAAGTAGAATATATCCAAGCTATTTGGACATGGATGTAATGTTTTTGAGAACAAACCTCCTGAAGATCTAAAAACATATCTATCGCTTTCATAAGGAAAGTAGATTGTGATACAATTAAAAAAACTCCAAAACAGTTGAGGTGAGGATGTTTTGTCGACTGCTGTTTTACCAACATCAATAATAAACTTTGAAGCTCAAATTTATTTCATCATCATATCTCTGTCTCTTAGAGGAAAAAGAGGAAATAAAAAGAAAGTTACACCAACCAGTGTCTTTCCCTTGTTGCTCAGGTCATTGCAGATGGAGCTGTCCAAGCACACAGACCTGAACCCTGGGACGCACACATATGCCATCACCACCACTAATAACCAACATAGAGACACCATCGTCAGCCTGGCGCAGAAGAAAACAAACACATGTGAGTATACAAGCTGAAAACAAAGCAGGGGGGAAAAAGGGCTTTAATAACAAGACAGTGTAACTGTCAGATGGCCCAGACATTCACCTATCCCGGTCCTAAAAAGGAAGAACCAACTGCTGCTTTTTGTGAAGATGTACCAGGTGTTTCTGCTTAGCCATTGCAATATTGTGTTGTAACACTGCCTTGTATAACTTGGCACGTTTCAACGCTATCTTTGAAATAAGTGGTAGGTTTGTGGCTGTGTGTGTCGAGCTCAAACACCAGTAATCAACATTCCTCTTTTTTTTAGCCAACCTCACACATATAGTAACAGATGGACTTGTTTATCAGAGACACATTCGTCTTGTTTAAAATGAGTGTTCCCACAGGAGGCAATCGATTAGGGTTTGCACAAAAATGATTGTGTGGTGGGAGGCAGGTGGAGTCAGAAATGAGGGAGGGTTATATATATTTTTTTTTTTTCTTTTTTGCTGAGGGGGGAAGATTATCTGATTGTTTTGGGAAAGCAGGAGAGTATTTTCTTCCTGCTACATATTTGCAGAGGACAATCTGTCTCTGTATTGGGCCTTTATTTTACACTTTACAAGTAACATATAGCTAATAGAACCATGATGTTGGTTTTGAAAAACACTAGATTTCCAATATATTCATGTGGCCCAGAATTTAAAGGTGCAGTGTGTAGAATTTACTGGCTTCTAGTGGATGCCTGAAACTGATAATCATTGTGTTTTGTTACCTTAGAATGAGACCGTAAATAATATAGAAACTAGAATGAGCCCTTTACATCAACACAAGCCATGTTACACACACACACACACACACACTTCTACAGTAGACCAGAACAGACAGAAAAACCAGAGAGGTACTTTTTTTGTGTTTTTCGTGAGTTTGATGCCTGAATATGAGGCCTCTATAGGTTCTACTACATGCTTGCAAGGGGAGGATGAGGGAGAGGGAGTATTCAGTTGGTTGCAATCTACAATCTCACCGCTAGATGCCACTTAATCCCACACACTGGTCCTTTAATGCAGTAACCTTACTGGAAAAAATTAACCATAAACAAACATACAAACAAATACAAATGAATGCATCCTTCCTTCTTTCCTTCCTTCATAGTTGAGCAAGGGAGAACATCAATGATGGTGGTAATAATTCAGTTCAATACATCAGTGAATAGGTATTGAATTTCCTTCATCTGCATGCTGCCTTAATAGAGCGGCAGATCCCAAGAACTGAAGTGTCCGCAAGGTGAATCGACCATTAAAGGATTTGTGATATAAGTGGCCAGCAAAGGTTACCTTTTGTGCTACTTTAAGGACAGCAATCAATGCGCATGTTGGAGGGTGTATTCATGACGGCCCCGCACATTTCAGAAGTATTGTAAATGATAAAATACAGAGAATAATATAGAAACTAATTCTTTCACTAGATGACAGCATTCAATCACTTCCCTCCAGATGCATCTCTACCAGGCGGATTCCTCCCCTCGTCTCTTTGCTGCAGTGTTTATTATTACATCTTCTCTATGCCTGCGTGTTTAATCACAGACAAAATCTATTTTATTACAGAGAATCCCACAAAATGGAGAGAGCCTAACTCAACTTTATGACCAATTGGTTTTTTGGTTACATTTGCCATCCTGCTGGTCATCTGAATCCAATAATTTCACAGATATTAATATTTTAAAGCTATTTTTTTTAAATGTCCCATCCTTGTTCTATACGGGGAATTGGTTAATTTTCTTTCCTTTGGTTGTGCTCCTTCACTTCTCTATTATTCTGAGGAGTGACTCCTTGGTGGGCCATCGTCTTTGTACCTCTGGCATAGACTCGTCGACACTCTTCCTACAGTATGACTCACTCAGCTGAGCTCTGCTCTCTACAGACATCATACAAACCTGTGTGAAACCTGTGAGCTGCTAAATAGATGGAAACCTTATGTGTTAATGATGTATGGAGCTATTTATGGAGTCTAGCAAGTAGATTATTATTGTTATATTTTTATGCAAAACAATTCAAATGTCACCTTAGGTAACTATATACTCCAAAAAAAAAAAAAAAAAAACCCCCGATAATGTTAATATAGGATAAAAATCCACTTGAATGATAATTTACAGAGCTGGACATCATTTAGAAAAACCCATAAATCTTTAATCAGTTAGTCAGTGATCAATCTGTGCTCATTCAGAAAAAACAAGAAGCTACCAACAATCAGACACTATTTTGATCTATGCCAAAACAACAGGAATCCACAAACAAGTTCAGGATTAATTATTTTTTTACCTTTTCCAGTTCCTTTGTTATCCTCTTTTCTTGTTTTTCCTCCCTCCGTTTGTCCACAGATCTTTCCAGAGTGGTGACTCTTAACTGTGATCCCTCTCTTTCTCTCCTGCTTCCTCCCTGCTCTGTGATGAAATGCTCAGTAGGAGAGGGTCTGCTGTTGCTTCCTCAAGGAGGAAAGCTCTTTTTATAGACGTACGGATCTTGGAGTTTAAAAGCCTTGGGGTGTGATTAAGGTAAAAGGGTCTTTTGCTCCATTTAGGCAGGGTGTGTGTGTATGTTATGTAAAAGGCCACCCACACACTTTTAATCAATGAAGCAGTCTTCAGACAACAGGTGAAGCATTAGAGAACTATTGTTAACTTGCTGCCCTTCTCCTCCAATCCTTGCTCTAAACCCATCAACGGTCAACCCTAATCACTGACATCTTAACACTAAGAGCAACATCTTTTCAAAAAGGATAGAGAGAGGAGGTGAAGTGTGCAATCAATTTGTCTGATTGGATCGGTTTTTTTTTCTGCACTTCTGGTTTAAAATGTGCATGCATCCCTGTGTGGAAACTTCATTTGGAGGACCTGACTCACTGGTTGGGCGTCATGACTACACTCATGTGAGGTGTAAGGTTATATATATACACACACACACACACACACACACACACGCTTTGTGAAAGAAAAGGTTGTTGAAAGGAAACTCACTTTCCTTTCACATATTGAATATACACATTCAATTTTCTGTTTGCTATAGATGTATAGATCCCCCCCCCCCCCCCCCCCCCCCAAGGAATATTATACAAGGACGAACCACATAGCATAAGTGATTCACTGAAGGACGAGAGCTTGCTGCCTGCTGTAAGAGAACGATTTATCCATTTCCTTTGATGATACAGTCCATTTTGTTCATTTTTACCTTATTTGTAAATTGAAAAAAAAAAAAAAAGACAAAACCTTATCATTACCTAAATAATGAATAGATAAAAATGAATAAACTTGTTCAACACAGTTACCATATACAGTAAACAATCATGTATTTTTAGAAAAAATAAGAAATGCTTTGTTGATCAAAGGCCTCAGACTTTTGGTTATTTGGACTGATATGGTTCTTAAATTTGTCTTTTCTGGTCAAATCATAAAACAACAGGAAGAGCATATATACAACATTTTGAAAAATGATAACAAGGTTACATAAGAAAATAACTGCCTGACTGTGTATTGCTCTTTTATCAGGATGCCAAAATCAATTCAAAGTCTTTAATTAAGGCAGATAATCCATATTTTACTATAAAACTCTAATTTGATATATATATATATATATATATATATGTATTTGTCTGCAGCAAAAAACAAAGCAGACACAACAAATATTACAAGTATTACAGGTACAAGTAGATAAAATGAAGGGGCGCCTTGTTCACGTCATTATGTATCATTACTCACAGCAGTTTAGCACCTGAAAAGATTACACAGAGAGGTTGAATCTGACGTCTTTCATCTCGCTCAAATAAGACAGACTATTCAGACACTTCAGCACACTGTAGTTTAAACCTTGAAAAAATATATTGCTTTATATCGGAGCTAAGATAAACTCATAAGGACTGCTTTCTCAATCGTTCCTTTATCACAGCTCATATCATGTTGCACGACTGGATATAAATCAAAACTCCAATGACCTAACACACATTTTCCACCCCTCCTATAAATATTATAAACTGCCTTTCCATCCCCCATCTCATATCCCACTGATTTACTCTTTACAAGAAAAAAGTCCCACCCTGTGTTATTTCTTAGCCCACTTATCTCAAGATAACACATATTATAACATATAACACTCATTTAATGGGCGGTTTGCACGATTACTCATGTTTAATCCAACATTATTTACCCACATTTTGCAGTGCGTTACAGTGGGGAACTACAGTCTTTCCAAGTATCATTTGCACTTTAACATTCAACACAGATGAAATTTACTTGAGGATACAGAATACAATCCATTTTTTGAAAGGCTACTACTTATTTTAATAACCTCAAAATCCTGTAATTGCATTTTGATGTCGTGTTTAAATGTTACATCACAAATAACCAGGCATCATATGCTCAGTAGGAGGAGTGTGAATCTCCACACAATCAAGGCTGTTTGAAAATATAGCTGTGGATATATAAGTATGATAAGGTAAAGGGTTAAAACAATGTTGGATGTGGACAGTCTCACATGGGAGAAATTATTTTTTCTCTCTCAGCATTAAGTGCCAAAGCCTCCATAGATTTAACCCACTTAACCTCCATGTGCCCCTGCTCTGTTTGCACTGGGCAGCTCCAGCTTGTGAATCTGAGTCATTACTGTATCTGAATGTTTAAAAACAAGAGTGGGCTTGCTAAGCCACCTCTTCGACAGACACAGGGAGGTTAAATAACAAATGGAGATGATGCATTCCAACAACTCTTTGGAGTGTAATTCATCTCCCTGTTGATGTTGCTTTTTTCCACCGCTTAATAATGATGCAACCCCCAGACGAGGCTGTGCAGGGCGTGAATCACTGCCTAATAAAGACTTGCCATTTAACCAACATCATTCATCAGTCATTTATAGAAGTGTTATTACATCACATCAATCTGCAGAGGTTTTAGAGACCATGAAGGCAAACGAAAGATACTTTCTCAACTGCTCGTTTTCCAGCATCACCTGGAGAAGACATGAGGCTTGTTTTCTGTCCATCTAATGCTAAAACAAGTATTTGTCTTATACTGATGAATGTAGATTTGCACACACATTATTCAAAATGTTTAAATATGACTATGTGTCGCATGTAATTTGACAAGGAAATGCAGTGATTGTCAATCCTTGGGCAGAACATTTGATTTCATCATAGCCGAGTTAAGTATGAACAATTTAAAGGATAAGTTCACCATTTTCTGTCTTGAAACAATAGTCAGATGCCCAAATGCACATTTTAACAGATTTTTTTTGCTTTCTGTCATCATTCCTCCTGTTCTTCTAATAATAAGTGACGGGGGACAAAATCCACAGCCCTCATTCTGTGAGAAGAGCAAACAAATCCTGTTTCAACATACATAAGGACATGTGAGTATCATGTGAACCTTTTATTCTTTGATCTGCCCAGAAGGAAACTGAGGTACTGGCACTATAATAAGAAACAGGAAAGTATGTTGGTATTGCTTCAACAGTTATGTGAGTTAAATGAAATAGATGAATGCATATTATTTTTTATATAATCCTACATATCATGATTGTAGTAAGAGGTTGGAAGATGCTGAAATAACATAAACAACTCTATGAAACTTTTGCATTGAGTATCTGGGCACTTGGTGTTCGGTTTACAGAAATGACTTGTTTTTTTGACATGAATATCGACTACATGTGGGATGGGACATATTTTATTGGTTTGACACAAAAATATAAAACAATCATTCATTTGTAACACTGAAGGTGTGAAGGGCACTATTTCACACATGACAACATTGTTTTGCTCTCTGGTTATCACACCAATCAAATTCCTTGAAGTGTGATGTAAGAGTAACACCCTTGTTCTAAGGACTGACACTCATATGACCGGTGCTCGGCACAAAGACCGCTCACAGCACCAACCGTCCACAAACAAGTGAGAAGAACATGTGTGCCATGACTGGACTTACTGACTAAACCAAACTCTGCATATTGTAATGTGAACAACCTCTATCATGTCCCACTGAACCAGCTAAGCATTTTGGTTATCCGGGTCAGAATTTCCCTCAACTATAAGATGGATAGATATACTTTATTAATCCCAAACTAGGAAATTACAGAACAAAGGAGTGTGTAGGCGTCCTATATAATAGGGTGTAACACAATCATGAACTAATACAGATTGACATATTCATTGTAGGAAATAACATAATTATGATTAATTAATAATTGCATAATATAATATGTGACCACCCAGACATCAGCAGTATTGTTTAGCGTCTCACTTCTTGACCTCCTCTGATGTTTTTTATTAGATTGCATTTTACTTTGATGATGTGCACAGTTTTGTCTGCCCTCCAAACAAATGTACAAATCATCTATTGGATAAAATCTTTATGTGGTTGCCATATTTTTGAAGACTCTAAATATGGAAGTTAGCGATTTCATTTAACCAATGTGATGCTGTAGGAGAGTAATCAGATTTCAAATGGATCGTAATACACGTTCTTGTAGAAATCAAAGCAAGGTCTTTATATTTTTTATGAAATTCATTCCAAGGATCAATATTGCTTGTGCTCAAAAGACACAACTGAGGTGATTTCGTGATATGAATATTTAAACGTAGTGCTATAATATTTAATTACAAAATTCCAAAATGTTGACAGCATATTACAGGACCAAAACATATGATAAAAGGATCTTTTGTGTTGTTGTTTTTTTTTTTTGCAACACTGGAACTGAAAGGACATTAAATATATTCTATGCAAAATTTTGAAATGGAAAAACTTTGTGTCTCAAAAGAAAAGCCAGTAACCTCTGTGCTTGTAGGCAGGAAGAGTGCCTTAATTTGTCTGTAAGTATAGGGGGTTTCATAAGTAAAGTAAAATATCATCTACATACAGTGAAATAATAATGGTTTTCACTTCCAAATTTCATCCCTTGTAAATGGTCATGTGATCGTATTATTAGCAAGAGCAAATAATAATGAAGACAATGAACAGCTTTGTCTTGTCCCTCGTGTTAGCTTGAAGGTAGATGAGCGCTCAATATAAATGATGTGGCTCCAGGAAATTAAGATGAAGCTAAATTAAGTAGTATTTTATACAAATTAGTAATAAGATCTCAAGTATTTTATATACATCTTAAAACGTGTCTGTAGAGGATCTCTAAGGTTTAGGATAGACGTTTGTGATGTCTGTTTCTTACCAAGTGCATATGAGCACAGTCATGAGCGAGAGAGAGAGAGAGAGAGAGAGGGAGTCCAATTATTTCCCCCCCAGAGCTGCAGAGTAGGCCATTATATTGACGCTTAAGGCTGTTAGTCATATAATAGGCCACCTATGATTGAGAAGGATAGACACACTTTACCTGTAACGTTTTTACAAACCAATTGCAGACCTTATGTAGAATACTCACAGCTTTTGTCATTAATCAAAGCAATCTATTACGTGATCAGTGTCAGGTTATGCAACTGTGCGTCATCAACAGGCTTGACGTCACTTCAAAGTATCGAGTGCGACCGATGTCTCGTTTTGCAAATGTGTGTTGCCTTGATTCCCCCCATTCGTCATAGGAAAGAAGGAGTTGAGGTTCAAATAGGAGATGCAGGTGAAAAGGAACTGAGGATTAAACGTTTCAAAAAGGTTGTTACAAGTCAGGTTTTATGAAAAGCTCTATTTTCTCCAACCACTCTATATCTTAATGCAAGTGTTTTTCACCTGCATTAAGCAGGTTGTTATTGCCTTGGAAGGTTAGTTTTTGTAGGTGGGAGACTGTGGCTCAGCATGGATAAAATAACAAAACAAAGACACATACATGTGTCTGAGAGACAAAAATTCACCACAGGTTCTTTCATTCAGCTTAGCAAAGGTTCAACGTGTGACTAATGCAAGTTTTTTGTGTCCCAGGTTGAATGTTTTTCATGCTGCCAAATCCCAAAACAGAGAAGATCTGTCTTGAAGTCAGACGTAAAGCTGCCTGAGGTAAACGAACAGGCCATGATTCATCACACACCAAGAAGAGACAGGTAACATGCATTCATGCATTGTTGGTATTGTTGTTATTGGTGTTTGGTATTTTAAGTATGTTCTTCTATTCTGAATATTTCACTACTTTTACTTAAGTACAATTTTAAATGCAGGATCTTTTTTCATTGTAGTTTTTTACTTGTATTACTTGTTTTACTATGATTTATAAAATCAAACATGCTTCCAGTGTGACGTCATTATTTTTGTGAGAGGTTTCATCACCATCACTCCCCATTTGACCTCCATTCTTTGGACAAAAAAACCCAAAAACTGAAAGGGATAAAAAGATAAAAATCTGTTCAAGTCAGATGTCGAGGGTTTTATGTTGCTGGTGTTTCTTTTTTTAATAACTTCATGTTCTGAAGAATAAAGACTCCCTGTTCCTTTGAACCATCGCACAAACAACAACTTCTTTTACAACTTTCAGACCCAAATATTACACAATGTTCCACATCCAACTGGAATTTATGAGAAAGATAAATGCTGTGAATGCAACGAACTGAATCCGCTCTACAGTATCAGTTAGTAATAAAAACAGTGTGCTGTGATATGATGGTATTATCTGTGGTTTTACTTGTGATTTATTTTGCTGCACTTTTCTTGAGCTGGCCTGAGCTTCTTTATACCACTTTAATTTACATGTTTTTGGATGTTGTTATTTACAATTATGGTTTGGTCAGGTTTAATTATACAGCTTTTCATCACAAGTCTCATGAAAACTGAAGACAAAGCCTGTAGATTTATCTATCTTGAACCTTCTACAGTTAAACATTTAACAAGTCTAACAAGTGTAGTGTTGGCAAATTACTAAGAAAATGTTACTGGAGAAAAGGACATAACCTTAAGGAAACAGGATAGACTCTGAGACTTCCTACAAAGCGTGCAAAACAAAGAGAGAGCACAAAGTCATCCTAACCTTTTCCAAATTACAATTATCATCTATAGTCCTCCTTCAAGAAGCCCACTTGCATGCCTGGAGTTTGTTTTTTTTACATTTTTACTGTGATACACTCAGCGTCAAACATTAATCATAGTTTAACGTTAACAGGCAGAAATGAATTTAGCTTGACTTTATTTTGAAACCATACATTTCTCCAAACATGAGGAGGAACCACTTGTGTTCTACTGGGAGAGGGAACAGCACCTTAATATCAGTGAAGCAGAACGCAGCTCTCACACTGCCGAAGCTCAGTGCCAGTATTTTAAAAACTCCCACAGCATCTCCCACAGGACTTCTCAGGAAGCACAGTCCTCAGCCTTTTTTTTTTTCCAAAACCCTGAAATAGAAAATCAAAAACATGTTGTTTCTCTTGGATCTCAGACTCAGCTAATGGTCAGGGTTGATAGCTGAGACACGCCCTTCAGTAAACTTGTAGGATATACAAGTTTACTAAAGGGCGTCTACAATGTAGATTACTTATGTCCTTTGCAGGGCTTGTTTGTTGCATCCATTTCTCTAACTTATCCTAGATTTTTTTAGCTGGGCATTTTAGAAAGTGAGCAGCAGAATCGAATCCCTGTCTGAAAAATCAACATGTCTTTTGGGTTATTTGCATTGCATTCTGAGGCCTCTGTTGGTGCAGAAATTATGATCCTCTCTGATTAATTTCTGCATGTGTTACTGGTGAAAGTCTTAAAGACTGACATAAAAAAAACCCTTATGTAGCTTCACCTTGTGCATAGCAACCATTTCAAAGGTTTTCTACCAGCTGGCTATTGTTTTTACATTATATATAGGGTAGCATCAACCTGGTGTGATGGTTACATTGAGTTTACAGTGCCTTCTATCTGTATTAAAATGTTTCCTTCTAACTATCCCAACTCATTAAAGTCAATTTGCACATGCTGTCCAACTAACTGTCCTCAGGAATTTCCTGTTACTGGGACATATATAAAAAAAAAAAGTAGATTAAAACTTAATGTGACAATCAGCATACCCTGCAGACTATTTTAAAGACAACAACAACAAAAAACAAACAAACAACAAAACATAAAATAAAAGCCAAATTAATGTGTGTTGTTTTCATTATAATGATAATCAGTTTTAGTCAGGGCTGTTCTGGCTGTTCTGAGGTTGGAGTTTAAGGTCCTGTTGGTTGACATGCTGGTTTTCTCATGCTCATTATTGCTGCTGCTGTGAGCTGCTGGCCACAAGAGGCTGCAATTTGGTCACAAATAAGGCCTGGTTGTCTTTATTCTGCTGAGTGTTGAACTGTTATTCACTACAAGCTTGGTCCTCATCATTAAAGTCCACCACAAATTAATCACATAGCAGAAATTTAGCTTTGGTTTATTTAAGAAATGTCCACTTTGTGTGTAAACATAAGTTTGGAATCAGTAAAGATAAATAAGAACGTAGGAGAAACACAATAATCTTTATAGTTATATAAAAATAGTTTTACACCACAGAAGATCACTTCTAATATCCCTTTAATAAACTTGTAGGGGCTCTTAATGGTAATTCTTTAAAAAAAAAAAAATTTTTTTTTACTCTCCTGTGGTGTCATTAAATGTTCTTAGGATATCTTCATACTTTATTAATTAATAACCTCCTGTAATACTTGTAAATGTATAATAAGACACCATGAATTCTGACAGGGACACATAACAGCAGGTGGGTGACAGTATATTGCAGAAAATTAAATATATAATCGTGGTTGAAGAAGGGAACATAAAAAATAAAAACAGAAACATATGATCATTAGTAGACTGTGTTAGGCCATACAAATAATAAAATGCATTATGATAATGTACAGCTATTACTTTCAGGTCTGTAGGACACTGCTGCCATGTCCTTTGTATTGTTTCTGGATGTTTTAAGAAACTGAACCCCCCCCCCCCCATTATAATTAACTGATAAACAGTCTTGGGATAATCTTATTAAGTTCTAATATTAAAATATGCTACGAAATGTGTAAAAGAATATTCACAGTTGCTTACAGCCTACATGTTGTAAAAATGTAGGTTATGCAAATAAATTGCCCCACAGAGGTTACAGCTCATGCACGGCCAAAAGGCAAAAAGGGAGACATAAATATGTGAGGGGACCTCCTTTGTTCGACGTTTAGTCACCTCTGTGGCCCCTGGAAAACCATTAAACGAGAAGGACTTCTCCCAGGAGCCCGGCATTCCTCAGATTCCTCCGGTCTGATGTCAGAGCAGAGGGGACGGCGCACCGGAGGCATCTGGACCCGCTGCTGCCTTCACGGTCACCGCCGGGGCTGCGAAGTCTGAGCTCTGCAGGCGTTTTCGGACGTCATCCACGCATTTTAATCATTTCTGTTGGGTACTAATCGACAAACGCCCGCACGCACACATATAAATATAAATATATATCATAATTAGGCTACTGTACACCTATCCATAGACTGCTGGGCAGGGCAAATAACAAAAACTCATCATATCGTATTTTAGCTGTTGATTATACATTTTTTACATAATATCTAATACTAAAGTCCCTCCTAAATTCAATACTTGAGCTCTTGCACTTATTTTCCATCAGCGTTGAGCAATTCAATAATAGAGATTGAGATGATTTTTTCCCCCATGTTTTATTTGAATAATTTATAGAAGTAAATTAAGTAAATTAGAAGTCATTTATAAAGGGGCAGAAAATTCAAAGATTAGATAAAAGTATGAAAAACAAACACCATATATCTGTGTTACTGTCCTTTTAATCACTCGTGACCACTCGGATTTGGAAATCAATGCGCCTCCTTGTACTTTCGTGATTCTGATTTTCTCTGCAGATTTTGAATGCAGCATTTGCTCCTCCGTCTCTCTCTCTCTCTGTCTCTGTCTCCCTCTCTCTCTCCTGTCCTGTCCTGTCCGCCTCCATTGGACTAGGGGGGACCACTACTATAAACATACCAAACGTCCCAGCGAGAGAAGAAGACCACGTCGTTGTTAGAAAACTATTACGACTGTTTTTTTTTCAACTTTTTGCGCTCGTGAAAAACTCCCCCCAAAAAACATAGAAAACTTAAAACAGCAACAGGACTGAGTTTGCGACTTCCTCTGCGACTTTTCTTTTTTTTTGTTTGTTCTAAAAAAAAAGAAAAAAAAAAGTGTTGCGTTCATATGATTCAAGAGTCTGTAAAGATTTTGTTTTGCGTGTCGGGGGATTATACTTAGGAAAACAGACGTAATGGGGATTATCTGTTTGCTGTGAGGTTCAACGCCGTCGAGTGAAGAGGAGTTTCTCCAACGAGGATCAGAAATCGGCATGTAGCGCAACATCAAGGGTGAGTTCTTCTAGCAAATGGTCCTCAAACTCAGCTTTGTTCTCCCAGCGTCTGGACGCTCTTGAAGTAGGGGAACTTTAAAAGTCCCAATCAGACGTGCTAAAAAATGTAGGCCAAATGGCAGGGCCACGTAGGGCAGACAGGGGATCCCATATATGTTCATGGCAAGCCCCCCCCCTCCCCACTACATTAAAATACAGAGCCCCAAGTCACCTTCTCCATTTGATAAGACGTGGTTTTAGGTTTTTAGGCTACTAATTAACCTGTAGGTGACGCCTGGATAACAGTTTCCTGTAATCAGATCAGTCTTTTAACATTCTCCAGAGTTAATGAGGTAATAGTGAAATTATAGTTCTGGTCTTGTCTTAATGGACCTCATGAGTTGGTAGACCCTCAAGGATCCAGCTTTTTAGGCATTTTCCAGGGGCCAAATGGGCCTGGCAGAGCCTGCAACACCTGAAGTATCTCATCTCTGCTCTACTTGACTTATAGATGACATTTTTTTTTTTACATTTTAGTGGTCATTCAGGTGTAAAAAGAGACCTGGGGTGAGAGCTGCACTTGTGTTCATCTCAGAAACAGCATTACATAACCTGGTGATGACATTATCACCAGGTTTTGTTGCTGAGCTGTTTTGTCCTTATGCTCACACCCTTGCCTGCATGTGCGTAGGCCTACATATTTGTGTGAATATGTATGTTACAGATGTGTTTGGACATGCAACAAAAAAAAAAGGGGATAGTTTTGTAAAGGCAAATAAAATATAGCATAGCTGCAGGAGGCGTAGGCCGTACACACACACACACACACACACACACACACACACATCTGGCTGTCTTTATAAGCTCAAAGGCATGCTGTGTAAATTATACGGTGCCAGAGCAAGTGGCTTGGGAGTACACGGCAGCTTTTAAAACACTGGTGGAGAATTTAAAGGACCAAAAGTCAGAGTAGCTGTCTCTGTCGTAGCCTTCATCCATGCTCCCCATCACCTCCTGGTCCAAGCCAGAGTAATTCAATGAATATCTGTGTCTGATCACAGCGTGTATGAATAAGTATGTCGTGTTTAACGTCAGCAATGCTAAGATTATAATAGGTGTTTACAACGTAATGTGAGACTGTATGTAAAAGTGTTTGTGTCTCCAGTGGTCATTCAAATGGTCTAAGGGGCCAATTTGATGACTATGTGAGGCCAACATACCTGTAATCTTGGTCGAGAGTTTTTCATGCTTTAGCACAGCAAGGGGCAGAGGAAAAATAAGCTGCGGTGGTTATTGTTGTTTTTGCTGTAAACGTTTAACTGAAGGCCAAGAAATGTAAATAATTCCCTCAAAGTCAACTTGAGATTCACTTGTTCTGCAGCGAAGCAGCAGCTGCTGCTGCAAACGTTAAAAAGTGGAACAGGCTCTTTTTCTTTCTTACAAATTGAATGATAACATGATGAATTTGTGATACTGAGTTGTTTGCGATGCACAATTCAGTTGTCAAAATTGTTGATAAAATTTTTTTGACTTATCTTTATAACTTATCGTTAAAAAGATGATAGGACAAATTACATATATATATACGGTAGCAATATCAATATTGGCATTTGGTAAAAAATATAGTGATATTGTGATGTCCATATCGCCCAGCCCTCACTGACACTATTTATAAGTTGACAGTAAATTAATTGACAACACTTCTGTTGATCGATTTAATCGTTTATCTTGCAGAAACATTTACTGATTTTAACTTCTCTGATTTAACGATTTACTGATCATTTGAGTTTAAATATCTAAATTAAATATCTTTTGGATTTTGGACCAAAAGCAATTTCAAAATGACTTCAGGAGAGCGGCAACTTCTAAAAAAAATATAATGTTAAGCAAAAATAATATATAATGCTCAAGCTGGGTGAAGGTACGTGTGATGACAGACAGATTATACCATCAAGTTAAAAGCAGGCTGGGGGCCTGACAGTCTACGGTTCCTCAGGCCTGTAGCTGCCCTGTGTTGTTCTTTCTTTGATTTATCCGTTTCATTTAGCATTTTTAACACTTTCCTGACATTCCCAACAGTTTCAATCATCTTGTCAGGCCTCCAGGAATTCTCCCGGGGCTCCGATCCCAAGCAAAGCGATATATGGTGTCCGATTGTATAATATTTACAATGCAGAGCATCGACATTAGTCTAGTAACATGAGTCATTTAGTACTGCTAAACATTAGTCTAGTAACATGAGTCATTTAGTACTGCTAAACCTAACATTGGTAGGATGTGTGAGTTTGAATCTGATTCAGATCTTACCCTATCATTATCCTAGTGATTATTTCATAGATAAACCGAGTAACCTAAGTCATGCGATCTGGCTCATAACTGCCATCACTAGTGTGTGGTGAGTGTATTCAGTCCTGCAGAGATGCTTTTGTTAAAGGACCTCTGAGTTGTGTAAGTTAGCGCTTTGCTCTCTAGCAGCCCGGCAGACAACAACAGAGCAGAGAGCATGCCGCAACCTGCCCAACTCTCCCACACTCCACCTTCCAGGTGTTATACGGGCGATCTGTCAATCACTGCTGACACCCCCCCCCCCCCCCTCTTTCTCTCTCCGCTCAGGCCAAAATTTAGAAACATGTGACTTGCTTTCACGATGTGGCTCACATATGTTCAGGCACCACATTTTTAAGGGTATTTTTTTTTCTCCCTGAAAGAGCATCAAGTAGAGAAATTTTCCATTTGATGTCAAGTTTAAAATGTGTGAATTTTCCTTTCCTTGCAGCCATTACGTGCGTCAGCCGGATGTAAACAGTAGCAAAACCAAATGTGTTGCTGTTTTCATAGGCCTGTAAACCCAGTGCTATTGAAGGCCTTGTGTGTTTATGTGTGTGTGTGTGTTAGAGCCTGATTGAGCATGTGTGTGTAGCATTGTATATGTGCGTATGTGGTTCCCAGTAGGAGGAGGAGGGGGGGGGGGGGGGGCATCGGAAAATGTGAACAGTGCTGTGGTTTGGCTGGGACAGACATGGTGGCTGATGGTTGTTGGTCCCATGTTTCTGTTGTTGAAGTGAAGAGCCACCGCTATCAGCCTCACTGCTCCTTCTCCCCTTCCAACCCCCCTCGTCTCCTGACCAACTGTACCAACATGATAGGAGCCTGATAAAGCCAGATGTCACATCTCGTCCTCCATATCCTTGCTTATCTAAAGCCTTTATTTTCTCATTCAGATGCAGGAAGTCACCAGCACTTTGTGTCCATTTAGAATACACACAATGCTGTTTCCCCCTGCTATTACTCTCCATCATATATCCAGACTCACTCTCTCCCTCCATGACATCAATCCCCAGATTTCAATGCTGCAGGACAAGTCGGCAGTGCTGCGTCATTCTTGGTGTGGAAAACCAATCTCTGGCCAGTGTTAAGCTTATACCGCTTTGATCCTCCCCCTTCTTCATGTTCTCTTGACAGTGTTTAGATGAAGGCTATGCCAGGCTGAAATGCTCTATCTATTACTGTCAACTAAGGCACATTGCTACAGCTCCTGAGCACACATTTATGTTGTTTCCTTGCAGTTTCTTTGGTTATATTTAAGTGAATGTATTCTGTATTCTAATAGCAGCATTTAGATCTTGTTGATTTTCTCTGTGGTGTCTTTTTACACTCCTGTGTCTTTTACTTCTGTCTGAAGTCATAACTCAGTCTAAAGGGTGACTACACAGCAGTAGAAGTTGAGAAATTAGCATTTGCAGGAGAGTATGTTTACCTGCTGCTACAAATCATCTGGATGCATTATAAGATAAAACAGAGAGAGAATTATTGGCCCAGATGTTTTTGAATTTTATCTACCCCAACGTGCAATTAAAAATGTGCAGATAGGCTGCATCTCATTGCTTGGGATGACAAGAAATTTGCAGTACATGCTGCATGCCTGCACAAAGCCAAGATTAGTTTAAGTTATCGTCTGCAAGTGGAAGATTTATAGTAGCAGGGTATTCACAGAAGCATGAAATATAATATATATTTACATATATAAACATGCTGTTTTTCTTGAGTAGAACCTACACATAAAAATTCTGCTCTCATTTTTCATATTTTAATGTACAATCTCTGAAATATGCTTGGTTTCTGTGTGCAGATGTATTACTTTTTAATATACTTTCCATCCCCATTTAAACCACTGGATCTGTGCAAAAATGTGTGTGTGTGTGTGTGTGTGTGTGTCTGTCTGACAGAGATAAAGGGGGAGGCAGGGAAGGAGAATATGTGTGTGTGTGTGTGTGTGTGTGTGTGTGTGTGTGTGTGTGTGTAAAGCTACAGACAAGGCTCCTTTGCTGTCTGGATGTCACCTCTGTGCGAACACTCTCCGCTCAATGTGTTTGTCACCGTCTCTGTGTTCTCATGTAGTAGAGAGAATATATGTATGCTTGAGTGTGTGTGTGAGTGTGTGTATGTGTGTGTGTCTTTGTCTCAGATATGGACCTAGCTAGAGAGGAAAAAAAAAGAAAAAAGAGCGAGCTGGAAAGTGAAACAGCAGATGCGCTTGTCGCAAACACACAGCCTGGTCGCCCGGCTCCACCATCTGTTTGCAGCTGCTAATGTTTGTGTGTGAGTGTCTGTGTCTGGGATCATACAGTATCATGTACAGTATATTGTATGAGTGTTCATTCCTTTGTGGTGGGGGGGGGGTGTTAAGTCTACTGTATTTTTCTTTATACACACACACACACATACACACACACACACACACGCACACACACACACACACATATAGTCGTCTGGGTCTGACAGAAACCGACATGGCCAGAGTGTTGGATAACAAATAGGACTGTAGTAGTGTGTCCTGCTGTGCTTTAGGCATGCTGAGACAATTTCTGTGTGTGCAGGTTCGTGTGTATGAAATTTTTTTTTAAGTTACAAAAACTACAGCAAAGTTTGTGTTTTACAATCCGGCGAATTGTGAAGCGAGGCTCCATCAGGTTACTGTTGTGTCTTTCTACGGCAGGAGAATAAAGTCTGATCCAGGGTCTGCTCCCAGGAGCTGCTGTTATTCCAGCACACTTCAGCTGCATATGTCCAGGAATGTGTGTGTGTGCCCCACGGCCGTGTTTACCTAAAACATAGACTGAGCTGCACAGTAAACCAACCGGCCAAAAAGAGGATCAAAATCCCAAAAAGCTTTTTGAAGGGAAATATCAGACCAAATCTGACTATTCTGTGAGCACTGTGAGTGTAATAATTAATTTGGACCTTTTGTGAAATACATTTTAAAGTTTGTTTTCCATTGTCAGAACAAACAATCTGAGTCTACAGCGTGTAAACGATACTGGATTTACACCCTCACCCATTTGATCCGAGCCTGGTTTGGACTAGTAGAAACAAACGCTTGGAGTAAGAGTAGTTACAGGCTGTGAAGTACTTAACCCGTTTGTTTTCCTACAGCGCTCATGTGTAACAGGAGGGGTGGTGGTGGTGGTATTTGAGACAGAGACAAGCAACGCAGATCAGATTGATTGAGTTACACACGCTACACTTGCGTCCTCAGTTCTCGGCGGCCTGTGTCTAATGGTCTTAGCAGTAGGCGACAAAGTGCTGTTTTGTTCCTGCTATTGTGTGGATGTGAATGGAGCAAATTGACAGACTCACTGCCCTGAGAGTGAGAGAGAGAGAGACAGAGAGAGAGAGAGTATATACACAGATCTGCAGCTGTACAGACAACTCTGTGTTTGCATGGTGAAATGCTTATGCACAACTAAGTAGCTTTTTGATTTTTAAAAAGCTACAGATGTTCATCCGTGTTCATTTATTGTGATTTTCAGCGGTGTTTAGAGTCAATGAGCAACTAAATGCAACAGGGCCGGCTGTGTTTTCGTTGTGTAATGCTGCCTGCCCGTCTGGCTGTGGTGTTTGTCACAGCATGTTTTGATTAATTCTCAGGTGGCCTCCGTGTGCTGAATCCACACCTGAGTGGGTAGAGAGGTGACTGGCTGCAAAACATCACAGCCTGAGGGGGGGAAACCTGTGTCAACATTGTTTTTTAAGCTCATTTTTTTTATTCTTTTGCCAGCTGTTAACACATAGCATCAGTTGACCTTTCGCCTGTTGCTGGGCCTGTCGAGCGTTAGTTACCGCTCGACATTTGTGGTCATTTTTTGAAACAACGAGTCGGCGGTAGACAAAAGTAGGCTTCTCATTTCTAGTTGGTGACCATACGTTTTACCAACAGAGATGTCAGTGTCACAGCCGGATGTTTCAGGAAAATAACATCCTCACCAGATTATGATTTTGAGAATGACAACCGTAGAAACCCAAGAAAAGCACAACTTTATACCAAACACAGGCATTTAAGATTTACCAACTACACAAATTACAACATGCTCGGTATAATCAGTCAGCCGCCTTCGTTTAAATTTGTCATGTTGGCATTTTTTTTGTGACGCACAAGCACAAAAATGCTTGATAAAATGAATCTGCAACATGACGACAGAGCACTCGGCACTGTTTGTCCAGATACACATGGTGGCACACGGGTTTATTAATCTAGTGTTCACTCGAAAGTATGCAGGTCTGTCACACTAATCTCCTGTAATTTAGTTTTATGAATGAACTTTGTGGCTCTTGCATGATCTTTAATCTTGATTGATTTGTAAAAAAAAAAAACAAAAAAAAACATTACACAATGCATCTGTAAACAGTAATGAAAAACGATATACTTGTGGTAAACACACAGAAACACACAATGACAAGGAAAAAAAAGTTAAAAGCCCCTCTCTCTCTCTCGTTTTTTCCCCACCTTTTTGCCCCTCGCCGCACCATTCTTGGGGGGACGAAAAAAAAAAAACACACAACAAAAGATTGAGAATGGTTTCATATATATTTAGTCAATGCTTGCTACCCTGAAAAAGAAAAACAACTCTCTTTCCCTCAGTTTTCCCTCTCGCTCTCTCCCCGTGCCACAAAATTACTACGTGCGAATTCATAAACGTATATGCTGTTTTTGCATGCTGGAAATAAACACGACGGTCAGGAGAGAATGTTGCTGCTGCTGTGCTGTAGTGGCGTTGAAGCAGTGTTTTGTTTTTTTTTGCATCGAGGAGTGGGTTCGGTCCCAAACTATTGTCTGTCCGTCTGTCTGTCTGTCTGTCTGTCTGGCTTTAGTCAACCACACACTTCTAACCATGCCACTGATTACTAGTTTAGAGTTGCTCTAACTGCTGTCTGGTCCCTTGGCTAACCTCTGAAGAACCTGGTGGGTGTGTTGTGATCTTGTGTGTGTGTGTGTGTGTGTGTGTGTGTTTGCGGTGTGTGCCCTGTTCATGCATGTCTATGTTTGTACACTACACAGTGAAAGTATGCGTCTTTATTTGTGTTTTTTGTGTGTTTATCTGTATACTTGTTGTTGACAGTAATCTGTGTGTGCTTGGGAACATTTTTGCTTTTGGCCTTTCGGGGTTTTTTTTTTTTTTTTTACCGTCAGCTCGTGATGCCACTTCCCTTAAATCAGTGCAAGAGGGGAGGGGTCAGAGAGGTTGTGGTTCAGGTCAGGTGACGGCTGGGGTTATGGCGGGCCTCATATCCTAAAGCAGAGCTGGTTTACTCACCCATAGTAGCCTAATTATTCACTTGCTGTGGTTTGATCGCTCTGTATTTTTGTGTTTGGCATGAATGCCCTATAAAAAAAAACAACAACAACAACAACACATGAATTAGATGATGGCACATTACAGTGTGCTGTCTCACATGGATTCAGCAGTAAGGAATGCAAAGTGACTTTTAAAGGGGCACGGCTGTTACAAAAGCCAAATATGAAGCAGCAAATGTGATTCAAGTTGGACCAAAACAACACGGCTGTAAGACAGCGGTTTGCAGCTTCTTGCCCTCTTTCATTCAAGACTTAGTCCTGTGCCCTTTTCTCCCGCTCACTCGGCCTTATTACACACACACACACACACACACACACACACATTTTACTCCCTTGTGGTGCATACTTGTGTCAGGTGTGCTCTGTTTTTCCAGTCAGGGTAGAGAGGAATCTGGGCCAGGGTCCAAGCTGACTATCAACAGCATATTGCCAGAGCCCAGGACAAGAAGCAACACATCCACTACATCTTTACTCCTCCTCCTTCTCCCTTCTCCTTTTTTTTTCTCCCTCCTGCTCTGATCACTGGAGCGTTGTTGTGCTGTGGTTTTGCTTTTGGTCTTTTCACTCTCCTGTTTGTGTCTTTCTCTTCTACTAAACATTAATTTTCTGGATGATGATGATAATGAATGATTATGAAAATGTGTTTGTAATGGTTTGCCACTTTAGACATTGTTTCTGTATGGAAGAGGTTATTCTTTCCCTGCTAAGGAGGTATGGGGCCTTTTCTTTTCTTTTTTTTTTTTTGGTTTTGTGGTCTAGTTCCTGTTTAACAAAGTCACCACCACCCTTAAAATGACACTGCTTTTAGTTATTTGAATAAAAAACAGCATTATTTTGTACTCGAGATCCTTTGGTGACTTTGACCTTTACTTAATCACTCAGGTTAAAGCTCATTGTTTTTAGATTAGGTGTGTATACCATATACAACAGGTGGGGGATATAGTGTATATACCCGTTTTAATTATTCAAAGCTCTTTCCTCATCACATCACACAGACGTGAAAGCTAGGAACTGATGACTAACCTAGAGATGTATTCAAAGTGTTCCCCAAAGACCTGTCTCAACATTAAAACCACAGTGCATGTGTGAGTGTGTGTGTGTGTTGGATTTTCTTCTTCGTGATGTTGCAATTAACCATTTTTGTTGTTTTGTTTACAGCTTGTATTCTTTTTCTGTATCGTGGCAATAGCTGATTAAAAAGTATGTGTGTGTGTGTGTGTGTGTGTGTGTCTGTAGAAGCATATGCACCACCACTGCGTCTGTGTGATTTTTACACACTACTATACTGTATGCTACAATGCGTAGATAGAGAGAGGGAGAGGAGAGATAAAAAGGAAAGGAAAGGCCTCCCACACAGGCAGATATGAGACTTAGAAGCTCCATTAGTTCCTCAAAGCCAGCTGCCGGGTTCAGATGGATGTCTGCGCTCTGCTGTTTGATGTCCATTCATCCATAGCTTTACATCTTTGCCTCTGTCTCCCAGCTTTGCCCGACTGCTGGGCCTCATGCGGCTGCAAAGAGCACAGCTGTCGTATCTATAGGATAAAGCTGTCTGCTACTGTGCCATTCTTGCCTCTGCTAATGCTGTGGCACTGCTGGTGCTGCTGCTGCTGAAATCGCTGGTGATCCTGCCAGCCTTGTCTGCCTTTTGTTTCTGCGTGTTTATGGGAGGTAGGCAGAATGATAATACGGGGGGGGAATATGGTGCAGGAGGGTTTGAAAGGAGCACCATGTAGCTTCTGCATTCCTGTGGGCTCGAATGTGAAAAGAAGCAGTGAATTAACAGTTTGGTGTTATTGACAAAACTTTCTCTTTTTTTTTTCATCGCTCCCTACAGCACCCCCGTTCATCCGCCTCCTCCTCATCGTCCTCCTCCTCCTCTCCGGACATCTTTGGGAATGGGCCAGCGCCTTGCCAGGGTGCATCTCTCCACCCGGTGGTGTGGCTGGCGTCGTGCGAGAGTGAGGAGGGCAGTAGTCAGGTCATAGAGACTGCCCCCTCTCTCTCTCTCTCTGTCTCTCTCTCTGTCTCTCTGTGCTTGCTCACTCCTAAGTGACTTTTGACCTTCGACTCAGCCGCGACCCCGCTCTGACCTCCTGTCAGCCATGCCCTTCCGGCTGAAGCTACGGCGCACGCGGCGCTACAACGTCCTGAGCAAGAACTACTTTGTGACACGGATTCGTCTGCTGGACAACAATGTGATTGAATGCACTCTGTCAGTGGAGAGTACGGGACAGGAATGTCTGGAGGCGGTGGCCCAAAGGCTGGAGCTACGGGAGGTGAGGAGAAGTTTCATTATATGTATATTGCAGAGAAAAATATGTCGATATTGTTTTGATTTTTTTTTTAATGAGCCTAGAAATAAAGAGCTGCTAACTATGGGCTTTTGAAAAAAACAATTTTAAAGGCGGGTTCTTGGAAGTGGTCATAAAATAATTTTCTCTGGCAGTTAGCATTGTGTTTGTGTTTTTCATCTCCTCATCATCTGTGGCGGCGGTGTTTGGCAGCTCAACAAATGATTCAGCCCACAGTCTGCTTCTGCATTAGCGACATCAGAAGTCGCTTTGAACTTATTCCACTTGTTATGAATTTATTTAAATAGCATTATACAAGAGTGAAACAAACTGAGTCTATCACGCTCACTATACTCACTACTTGCTAGCCTAGCAACATTAAGGCTACAAACAACCCATAATGCAACACTATGTGTAGGAGTCAGTTTTACACTGCTACTATTTAAAAAGAATATCTGACTGTTATTTGTCTAGTCCTTGAAATATAAGACAAAAAAATAAAACTTTTTCAACCATAATTTCCAGAATAAAATATTGCTTTATTTTTTTTATAAAAATTGCAATGTGGACTATTGCAATTTTCAAATCGCAGGATGCGCAGTATTTGTTAAAGTCGAAAATATAAGTGTCAAAATATCATTTTAAATTAAAAATGATTGTACTGCAGAGATGTCCTGCTCATATAAATATTGATATCATTACTAAAAAAACTCATATCAGACACAAAGAGAAAAACAGAGAAGGACATAAGGACAGAAGGCTTTCACTCATTAATAGATGCAATGTCATATTGTGTGTGGGTGTGTGTGTGTGCCACGCGTCTCTCCCCACACTCTGTGTGTGTCTCCGTGCCCTCTGCTGTCTCTCTCCTGCAGTGTCCTTGTCTGTCTTTAATGAAGCGTGGCTACCTCTGTTCGAGGCCGCTAACAAAGTGAGAGAGAGAGGGGCGGTGTAGTTGTGCGTACTCGCATAGTGTTGTGGTATTTGCCAGGTGTCGGTGATGTTAAACATGAGGTGGTGTGACGCCTCCGTTTCAGCGGCTGTCTACCCCGTGCATGCACGCTATCTCAGCAACCTGTGTGTGTGTGTGTGTGTGTGTGTGTGTGTGTGTGTGTGTGTGTGTGTTTGCGTCCATCTGAATGTGCTATTTTCATCTTAACGCCTATTTACCTGAGGCTCTAAATGTGTGTTTGTGTGTGTTTGCATGTGAGGAAGAAGATGAGATTTATGTGTGTGTGTGTGTGTGTGTGTGTGTGCGCTTGCCTTTGCCCTTGCAGCTGCAGCTCGCAGCTTTACGACTTTCATTACAGTAGAAGCAAACCACACGGATGAAACAGGTGTGCACTTTGTGAAACCAGAGACACACGCAAATTACAGATAGATTTGCGAGTCCTACGGGGGGCTTTTGCGTGCTCCTCATTCATTAGTTTGTTTTGATTGATAAAATGGGTCTCAATCAAAGTGACAAAAAATGATCATGTTGCGAATCACAGCTTGCATTTTGTGAATCCTGCCCCATATTAGTATGAACAGGCCTTTATTGGGAATTATTGCTTGCATTTAAATAATTGGAAACGTCAAGAATCTATCTGAAGCAAGCCAGCATTCTTGTTAATTCTTTGTCTAAACTAGTTACAGCACTTCCAGGCTGTTGAACCCCTAACTGAACTGGTACTGTAATCAATACAACATGTTTTAGATGAACTGTTTTCTGAGAAGCTCACAAATTCGATTTAGTTGATCATATCACTGGGAAAAGACCTGTATAGTCCTTTGTGGAACGTTGTGTTGTTTTTTGCAGTTTAGTCAGCTGAATTATGTTTCTTCAATTAGCATATCAATCTTGAGATGAAATATTTAGGCCAGAGACTTGGTTTTCATTTTTGATTTAGTGCGATAGGATCATAGCCTGTTTCTTTTCTCCCAGGGTTATCTTAATGGTGGTAGGTCTGGCCTAATATTATGTTTAACAGAGTTATGCTGCTGACGTCAAAGTTTGATCAGATTTGAAGCAGAAATATGCGCCTGTTGTATTTCAGCCACTGCTTATTAATCTCCTCTCCGTTCTCCTGGCTTGTCCCGAATGTACTTCTCAACTCATTTCCTATTTTCCTCCTCAGTCCATTTTCTCCATCCCTCCCAACACTTTGCCATGTACATCTACCCGCCATTTCCTCTGCATCAACTCATCTTTTATTTGCTCCACCCTTGTACCACCTCTACTTCCACTCTTCTCTATTTTCCTTTCATTCCTCTCCTTTTCTCTTTTTTCCTTCAGTCGAACCCTTTTACTCTGTGTGCCATACTGACCTCCCTCTATGTATCCCCTCACTTTAGACCCATTACTTCGGTCTGTGGTTCCAAGGAAAGACCCAGACCCCAGCCCAGCGCTGGGTGGAGCTGGAGAAACCCCTCAAGAAGCAGTTGGACAAGTTTGGCAATGAGCCGCTGCTCTTCTTTGGAGTTATGTTCTATGTACCCAGTGTCTCTCGGTTGGAGCAAGAAGCCACCAGGTAAAGAATCTCCAAACACCACCTATAAATCCAAAAAACAAGGGTGTAGTGCTCAATGCTTTCACTACACCACATTGTCAATTTAGTTGTATTCTGTCAACTGGCTTCATATGACAAAACTTCTTCTTTCAAGTGACTCACATCAAAAATCGTCCATGTCGTGTGTGCTTCTCTGTAAACTTTTAACTGTTGACGTGTATGAATATCATGAGCATGAGGTATACAGTAGGGCTAGGATCAAAGTTGAAATTGAGGAGTCCGATGAGTAATTTAAATAAAATGAGAAGTAAATATATTTTTAATGTTTATTTATGATGTCTGCAACTTGTTAGCTTGCAAATATATTTGATATAGCTTTTGTCTTCTTATAGCCATTTTCTTCCCACAGTGTGTGTTGTGTGTGTATGTGTGTGCGTACATATTTGTATGTAAGTGAGCACGTTACCCTAAAAGGGCATCCGGGGGTCAGCGTGTAGTGGACATTCATCTCAGATCGTTTCTCATAGTCGCACACATACTGACACACACACACACACAGACATGCACGTTAGACACGTCTGCCTAACACTGAGCTGCTGAATTTGCGGCTCTGCTGGATGTGAGAAAGGTCGATTGCAGGTCACAGTTTGACATTAAGGTGTGTGTGTGGCGTGTGTGCGGCGTGCGTGCGTTTGTGTGAGTGTGTTAACTAGTTATGCTGTTGAATTTCCTCTGTATTTTTGAGCAGCAGGACTAGACACGCTGTTTATGTTCTTAGGTGAAAATGTATTAAATCATTCTGTATCAGTGGCCAGCGTCATACACTCACTGTGGGTGTGTGTGTGTGTGATAGAGAGTGTATCTGCTCGTTTATTATACAGAAGCCAGGGTCTGCTCTGGTAAGGGGATGGTATTCCAGGAATCCCCTGCGGGCTTTTATGGTGTGTGTGTGTGTGTATATATGTGTGTGTGTGTGTGTGTGTGTATGGGGGTTATGGGGTTGAAGGGGTTATGATGGGGCCTTAGGGGCAATTTAGGGAACAATGGTCCCCTCTTTTTCTCAAGCCCCCTTTTTTTTTCTCTTACAATCCCCGTACATAGTGTCACCCCTACTCCTTCTTCACATCACTCCGGCCTCACATTTTAACTCTCTTTCTCCGCGTCCCTTCCTCCTTCTGTCTTTCTTTCTTTCTTTCTTTCTTTCAGTCTCCCTCTTTCTCTTTTTCTGTTATTCAGGAATGTTGGCACAACCGTCCAGCGTAGGAGGCGGTCCACACATTCCTCCCAGCAGAAGTGCTTGGGGTAAAGGGGGTGGGGGAATGTCTGGTTTACAAAACACACACACACACACACACACGGGCACACACACACTCACCTCACACACCTCGCAACTTTCTCAAGAATCACCTCAGAAGCCAGCTGCAGCCCTGTCAGAAGAGTTAGTCACAATACACCACATTGTAAGAACATACACGCTTCCCGAGGCAAACTTCTCTAGAAGACCTGTCTCTCTTTTTTTTCTTCACATCAAGTTCTACTTTTTTTTTTTTTTTTTATAGTTCAAACCACTTTTTTTTATAGTTAACCAGGTCTAATTAAAGGGTTTCACCAAAATCAAGAGCATTTCTTTGCTCTTACACTGTAGGTACTATCCTTTAAAACCTCCCATCAATCAGTGTGAACACAGTTATGACTGACTACTCTCTTTGTAGATAATTTATTAGCTGCAGGTAGATTTGGTTCAGATCCAGTGTGTGTGTGTTGTCTTATTGCATACACACCTGGTTTGATAATGAGAGGGAGAAAGGGAGGGATTTGGAGACTAAAGTGACAGAGGCAAAGAGGAGGACAAGTGGGGACAGAGAAAGTAAAAGTTTGGCAGCAACACTCTGCTTTGGGTTCATACCTTGTTATTTATGTGGTTTTACTTTGCTGCCCGCATGTGTTTTAGCTGGAACTCATAAATATTTATGTGTCCAGAAAATATAGAAAAGTATGTTGATACTTGTATGAGTGTGAGAGAGTAGATTTTGGTTGTTGGGACATTGTTTCCTTGATATAATGTTTCACAAAAAGGAAAAAAAAAAGCCCTGTTGCAAGAGCTATACTGTTTTTGATTTAAGATGAACTAAGATATTCTATGAAGTATTAACAGATTAGGAGGTTTTAGAGACAAATCCATTGTAAGTTGTTGCCAGACACCAGAAAGACAGAGCATTGTCTCCGTGTCCCCCGAGTGAAGGAAACTGACTGAGAACGTAATGTGAGTTTTATAATGTGGTCAGGTCTTTGAAGCTCAGTGTTTGACTGATGTGTAACCTGATACTAGATCTCCTTCTCTTCTTGTCCATCCATTCATCTGTTTCTCCTTCCCTCTCCTTCTTCTCTCCATGCAGCTGTGAAAATTACCCAGAGCAGGGGGTTAAAGTCTGAGTATGTGTGTTTTGTGTGTATGTGTGTGTGTGTGTGTACTGTCTACATATTCACACTGATAATCCAATTATCATGCAATGAGGGCAGTAATGGAGGAACGTCGGTGCCAGTTATATTAATGCAATTATGCTTAGCTCAGTAATCATATTACTGAGCTAAGCATAATTGCATTATGCTACATGTACAGTTATCCACATTTGGTCACACTGTAAACACCTTAATTAGAGTTTTTACTTTATGTTTTGCTCTGTTTCTTTCATTTTTTTTCATATTTGCCTTCACATTCCCAAGGATTCAAACAAACAAACAAATAAAAAAAAGTGCTTTTTATCTATGAAAACATCTTAATGCAGGCTCTGCAGTGTTGAGACAACTAAAAAAACAATGCCCTAAAGTGCAAGTTTGTTATAGTATTCACACCAAGACAACCAGAATGGATAAACCAATGGTAACATAACATTAGGTTTGAAACTAAAAACTAATAGGAAGCTCCTGATGTTGTAACATTTAGTGAATTTTGTGTTATTATTATTATTATCATGCTTTGTGCTGTAGAAACTGGTATATTGATGGAATCAGGGTAAAGCCTCACTCAGATTATCAGCAATAATCAAACTATTTGGTGGATTTAAATGTAACTACTTCTGTGTTTGCAGTGATTTTATTATTAATGTGAGTTTTTTTTTTTTCATTAGTGTGTGTGAGGTGGGAGGAGATCAGAATCACTTTTTAGTATGCCATTCAGTCCCCCAGTGCTTGATCCCTAACCTTCCATATACTGACTTGTAACCCGATATATTTCACTATGGCTCTGTCTTTTTCTTTCTTTCTGAAAAGTGCCTTTTCTCATTTTAACAGAACACACACTCATGTTGCAGAAGATGAGGTGTAGAGTGAGTAGATGAAACCCTCTGTTCCTCCTGTCTCACTGATATGAAGGAGGGGCAAAGTGGCCCAGAGAGAGAAAGTGAGGAACCTAAACAGAGAGCTGTTGACGGGGAGCGAGGCCAGCTGGCCTCTGCAGCCCCCAAGGCTGCAGTACCAACAGCCTTGAAATCCTAGCTTTGTTCAGCTAGTTATCACTAACACACACACACACATACATGCACAAATACACAGCTGTACTCTGTTCGGCCCCTTGCTGATTCAACACATTTCAAAGTGAAATCCTCCTGCCTCCCACACAAGCCGTCTGGACTCATCCTGGGGCTGAGGGGGTGGTCAGGGTCATACCACTGCAGAGGTGGCGGGGGTGGTGGAAGGGGGGTTGAGGCATATGTGCACACACATACACACATTCATGCATGCATGCACATATGCTTCCAGGCTTGTCGTCCGGGCCACATGGACATCTGGCAGCATGTCTTGAGCAGAGCTTGAACATGAGTGGGCATATAAAGGGCTCTTTGTGCCTGTGCGGCTGCCTGGGGTGCCAGCAGAGCGTTCTGCCATGGTGGAAGTCCCATGTAACTCCTAGTTAGGAAAGCTTTACCTCATGTCTGTCCATGTATATTAACCTGCTGCTACACCACAGTGATGTCATTCCGACATATGTGCATATGCCAGGTGTGTGCTCCTATAAGGGTGTCTTTGTGGACATGTATGTGCAGGCTTGCAAATAGTATTCTAAATGGCAGGAGCATGATACTATATAACTTAAAGAACATACATAATTTCCTTTATTTTATATACATTTTCTTCAAAATGCAGCATGTGGATTTCCTATGTGGGCAGGATACTTTCATGCACAAATGTTTTCCAGACACCTGTCAATGTTTCTGAAGCGTCACACATTGTTCAAGCCTTTTTTACGGTTTTACATGGAGTTTAGTTTAACTTTAAATATGTGCCTGTTTGGGGTTTATATTAGTGTTGGACAATAAACCAAATGTATTTTTGCAATTGCAATTTTCAGTAAATGTCATTGAACTAACAATAGCCACAGCAACCACTGACATCTGACCAGAAAAACAATCCAGCCTGCCAACACCATGTTTAACTAGTTATACTGTAACTAAACAAGATGATGTTTGAGAAGTAGTATGTTTGTAGTAAATAATATTCATTGTGTAAGTCAGCTAATTTATCTTGATATATATATATATATATCATATTGTCCAGTCCTACATGTGCTTCATTAAGATTAAATGGGTGGCTATGGATGTCCTCCTCGGTGTTAACATGAGTGGAAAACAGGAAAACATATTTCTAACGCTCAAACCAGTTTTATTGCTTCAGACCTTTTTTTAATCTTTAGGTTATCTTTTGTGGCTCTAAAAAATAGTCAAATAAAACAAACTGAGAGGCAAAAAAAATCACCCTTTGTTTTAACTAGTCACAACCTGCAGACATATGCAACTTGTGTAGAGTTGTAGACAGGAGTTTGTTTTAAGGTCCAAAAGTCAAAGAGGTTGGGAACCGCTGTTCTATAAGATGTTTCATGGCTGTTTTTGTGTAGTTTAGGCTGTCCCATGAGCACGCCCTAAAACCTCTCTTTACTGCCTTTCACTGTCACGCTTTTACTTGTTCATAGTCATTTCAACAGTTTACTGTCCGCCTCTTCACCGCTGGCCTCATGCTGTTACAATCGAACCTCAGAATGAGAACCAACCACTGTCAACCTCAACATTTCCCCAGACCCCATACGGAGAACGCTGGGAAAACATGGAGCATTTGTAAAAACAAAGTCCACAATCATTTGAAGGGTTTGTGTCCCGCGAAGCTCCTCCCCTCCCAACCGCATCAAGCCCCGCCCCTTGCTGCAGCCGTGGTGGTTGGGGTTGGCTAATTAGAGGGTTGCCACGGGAACGGAATGGCTTTGCCAACGGGTGTAATGACAGGGTGAGGGAGGAGGGCGGGGTCAGATTATAGACCCGGGAGTACACTGACAGGAGCTCAAAAAAGAGCAAGAACAAGTGGGGGAGAGAATGTGAAACAGAATATGAAAATAAAAGATACCAGAAGGTAAAGGAGGGCCAAAAAACTCTGAGGCTGAATTAAAAGTACAAATGGAGCTAAACAGTAGAGTACATGTCAGAAAAGGTGTCTCACAGCCCACATTGGAAAGACTCAGTCTGTGGTCACCATGGCAACAAACAGGAAACAACGTGCAAGTTTAATGCAGCTGAGCCCGGTCACCCTGACAGTTTTCTCTCTTTCCTCCTGTGTGGCCACTCCACTCTTCGAAAGACAAACATCCAGTTGGACCCGAGCTAAAAGTGGACAAAAGGAGCTCAGAAACCTATGGAGCGCTGTGTATTTCAGTCTCTTGGTTTTGGGACTTTTACCACATTGTGTGAAGGCTGCAGTGGCCTCAACAATCTGAACAGTGTCATCATATCAGCTTATACTTGGCAAAACCACTGTTGGCCAAAACCACAGTGCACTGAGCCCTGGTTTGCCTCACAATTAAAATGCTTTTGTTGTGTCAGCTTGTGTTGGTCCTACCTAAAATTAAACCCCCGTCCTTATTAGAATTCGGCTCAACAATGTGATGTGCTCGCTGTTGACTAAAAACTGGTATACTTTTTTGGCATTCCTCTCAAGTCAAAAATGAGTCACTGGTATTTCAAATGGAGGTGATTCACTCATTCCTCGCTTGGATTCTGCAGAAGGCTTCTCTGGCATGGTCTTAACCGGCTAATGCAGTTGCCAATACTGTCTTGACGCATACTTTCTGTTGCACAAAACAGAAGCAGAGGAATATGTCTCTCTGTGGTGTCTCGGTGGATCTTTGCAAGCCTTTTGTTGCTAATGTGCAACGCCTTGAGCACAGCTCCTCTTCCTTTCTATGGATAAAAGTGTTGAACTCAAACCCCGTCATGTTTTTTCCAACTCAGTTTTATATAACTGGTGTTTAGAGACCTTGTGGCTATTTGGAAAAATAACATTTAGCACTGACTGAATTCTAGTGACTTTCTGGAAGCTAATAAGAGTGTTATGCTACCACCCACTCAGTGTTTTCTTTGTACAGTTAAGCTGGTAGAAATGCTGTGGTATGCAGGCTGATATGTAAAAACATGACTAAGAGTCAAAAGAACACTTAAGCTCTGATACTTAGAGCTCAATGCTAACACTCTCCCATTTAGCAGGTATAATGTTTCCCATGTTTACTATCTTAGGTTAGCATTTAGCATGCTGACATTTGCTAATTAACTGTAAATACAAAGTACACCTAGTGAGCTGATGGGAATGTCATCATGGTAAAAACATTTCCGACACCAGTGTCATACCTGTGTAACTATTTTTTTTAATTTTAATTTCCTTGTGATTCTTTCCAGGTATCAGTATTACCTGCAGGTGAAGAAGGAGTTGCTCGATGGGCGTCTCCACTGCACAGTAGAGCAGGGGATCAGACTAGCTGGCCTAGCGGTACAAGGTAAGACACAAACACACACACACACACAAACACCTAATGCGAACAATCTACTAGAGGGAGACAGACAGCACAAAAGCGAAAGAGAGAGCATAAACTCACACTTTCTCAGATCATCTTGACTTCACTACCTAATATGGCTGCATACCACAGGGAGAGCCCAGTCCACTTAAGTTCCTATTGTATCAGTCCTACACACACACACACACACACACACACACACACACACACACACACACACACACACAACCTCGCTCCATCTCCTCGATCTTGCTCCTGGGTGCTGTCTGTGTCTCAGGGGGAATGTAAACAGACAGTTAGCTTATCGCTAGCTCCAAGGTTAGCCTAAGCAGCATCAGGAAAACCCTTATCTGTCAGGAAGTGAGGATCCTCGGCTACACTTCTTTTTGTTCAACAGACAGCAGAACAATACTTAGGATGCACTTACAGGCCTTATCTGGAGGCCTGAGTATATTATGGGGGACATTTATTTTAGTCATACTTAACAGTGAAGTAGGCCAACTCCTGATCAGTTACAATGGGGGAAAAAAGATCCCTTATGTATCCCTGATGTATAACTGTGCACATATCTTCCCTAGAAATGTCATATAACTCAAAGTAAATACAAATGTTTTCATATAATGTAGCAAGCCTTAAGTTGCTGTACGTTTTTGTAGTTTTAGCCACTTAACAATTTAATGTTCATCAACAGTCATTCATATAAAATATATTACAAATATGTTCTTTTTATAGTTTATTGTTGGAATGGATTGGCATATTATAACTTTGTGGAGAAAAGAAAAATATGAATTTTTAACTGGAACAATCCTGACAGGTTATGTGATGAAGTATGGAGATAAAACTGATAAAAATGTGTGTTTTCTAGCTGACTTTGGAGACTTCACTCAGTTCATGTCTCAGGACTTCCTCAGGGAGTATGTGCTCTTTCCAGTGGTGAGTCCTCAAACTTTCAATGCTCAAATATGTGTGCGCGTGTGTGTGTGCGCATGTGTGTGCGTGTGTGTTGTTGCCTAAAGGAACAAATTCTTGTGTTACCTGTGTACCTCCTCCTTCTGCCTTCCTAACTGACAAGCAGAAAACACTGGAGACTGGGTCAGAGTGACAGTGTATAATACCAAATACTATTATAGTAACGTAACATGGTTTTACAATATGTTTGTGTTCTTGCTGTCATAGAAACTTTTTCTTCACCATTATTTTTTACTTCTTCTCTAATTATTTATTTCTCATGTTTTGCTCTCTTCTTCTGCCCTTTTGGTTTTTACCTCTCAGAACTGGCCTAATGGAGACGAGGTGCTGGAGGAGTGGACTCAGAAAGTCGCTGAGGAGCACAAGAGTCACTGGTACTGCTGTATATATTTTTTAATATATATATGTGTGTGTGTGTGTGCCGATCTAGAAACAACAAGATTCTTAGTGCCTGGTACTGTGTCTGTCTGTACTTTCCAGTCGAATGCAGACCGCTGAAGCAGAGCTGCTGTACATAAAGGAGGTAGAGAAACTGGATGGTTTTGGCCAGGAGAGCTTTCCTGCTAAGGTACATAAATTAGCTCCACCCTCCTACACACACACACACACACCTCTACAGAGTATGTGGTCTCATTGATTGTGAGATGATATTTAAGTATCCATGCAATATTTGCCCTTCCTCTACAGGACAACTACACCAACGATATTTTCATCGGTGTGTCCTTCATTGGAGTGTTTGTCAAACACCGAAATGGCAGATCCATCATGCTCCACAGGCAAGTCTACGTCTGTATTTATCTTTTTTCTTTTGCATGTATAACCTTTGACCTCATCAGTGATCAAGGACTTTTGATATGATCAAATGAAAATGGTGTAGAATTTAGTTTATGTGGGAAAACTCAATTTGTGTATTTTTTCCGTGCGTTTCTGTGTGACAGATGGAACGACATTGGTACCATAGCACACAACAAGTCAGCCATCACAGTGGAGATAACAAGCAGAGACGACACCATTATTTTTCACACGGTGAGTGTTGTGTCTGCAGGTGGTCACGGCGCATACACATACGCTTCATGCAAGGTTTCTAGTGGGAAGTTCAACAAAAAAAACACAAAACAAACACATTCCTTGATATGTCTCGATTTTCTATAAATACAACTGCTGTGTTAATTTAAAATATCAATGTTTCCTTTTTTTTGCGTCTGTATGTGCAGGAGGATATGGAAATGGCCAAGTACATCGCTCGTCTTTTCACGGCCAGACACAAGTTCTACAAACAGAACAAGATCTGTGCAGAGTGAGTCTCGAGGCCAGCCAGGGAGGACAGCTGAAGGCCATTAGCACATTTATATTCACTATTATCTGTGCATTAGCGACGTTTCATTTGTAAAACAGAGTTCAGCCACTGTGTGAAGGTTATGAAAAACAAAAGAAATAGTATATTTGCTAGATTTAATGTTCCTTCCTTGAGTTCTAGTAGCTTTATTCTTTCATTCTGAATTAAAACTAAATAATAAATTAATCTGCTAATGCATCTGTTTCTCTTTTAGGCCGACTCGCTCACCTGCACCTATTAGGAGGCGATCCACCTGGACCCACCGCCCCTCTCTGGTACTGTCAGCCCCTTTTCACAGTCTTTTCTCTCTTGGATATGATTTAATATCACTGCTTATTGAGCCCTTTTTGTTATTATCTCGGGTCTGTAAAAGGAAACCATAAGCTAGAAGACAGAGAGAGAGAGTTTAGGAGGGAAGTCAAAAAAAAGGATCTGACCCCATTCTTCCACTCAGGGCAGCGCTTAATTGTGCCATGGAGTCTTGGTTTTAACGTGCGTTGGTGGTGTGGTGTTGTTGGAAAGTTTGCAAGGGTGTTGCTTGGTCTCATTTCCGGTGCGACAATGAAGGCAGTGATTTGTGCGTCTCCCTCCCTGCTGGCCAGACAATGGCTAGGCTAAATGTGGCACAATAGCTTTTCAGTCAGTCCATTTGAGTGCTCAGATGTCTGTCTGGAGAACCACAGGCCCTGGCGGTTGAACACTGCACAACCTGAGAATAAATCGGAGTCGGCCACAGTCACCTGTTGCGTAGATCTGAACAGAATAACGAAAGTAAAGAAAATTAAACCTCTGTAGAAAACGATTGTTAATGGGTAAAAGTCACATTTTAAAGGCTGTTGCTGATATACATAAATGAATGAAGTATAACAACGTCTTGTGTGTCTTCATTTAGCCACGGCCCCAGTCCTGTAACTTCCAGACAATGCATTCCCAGTATGGAGAGCATTATCAGGACACACAGAGCTCTCAAGGTAAGTCAGTCACTGCTTTAACCTCTGTGATTTACGATGTCCGCTCCCCTGATAATAAGTGAAGCATCTGAATGCAGCTAATTGTGTCTTTCCCATCAGGCGTGTGACTCAGAGAGGTTATTTGTATTTTTAACAATCTCCCAGCCAATTAGAGCCCAATGTTTGGGACGCTTAGCAGTGACCTCATCTGTGCTTTGCTCTTTCATTGACTTGTTCACACACTCACTCCGCCTTATAATCCAAAGGGCTCTACTCATGTCGGCTTGACAGTAAAACGGAGCAAATGGAAAAACATTCTGGGTGTGCTACTCTCCGTGGGTGTGTGATCATTCTGTAGTGAGACCTCAGGCATCACACTCTGTTTGTGTGGACTGAGATTATCTTTGTCTGCCTGCTTGTGGACTTGGGATAGTTTCACACGAGAGAGAACGCTCTGTTTGTTGAATGAACATGCGCATCACTTTGATATAGTGGGAAGAAAATATTTCAAATCTGTAAAAAAAGGAAAACCTTCCTTCACAGCTCACGCATTTTTTGTTTCATTAAAAGTCCCACTCCACTCAAAAATGGACATACACGGAGGATGGATTTGTAGTGAAATAAGAGACATATTGCATTCACACATATACCGTATACAATATAGATTTTTCGGTGAGGAAGAAGGATTTGTGCTTTTAGGAGTTTTTTTTACTTGTTCTGAAAAAAAAACAACATCATATGACATGTTAAAAGCAGAGTATGCTTATATGTTCTAAAACATACCTGAAGAGGATCTTTAAATGTAAGTCCTTTGCCATTTATGATGCTTCTCTTTGATTCTTTCTTCTTCCCTCTTGTGCTCTTTAGATAGTATCTTCCATGATGACGCCTACTACAAGTCAGAGACCAGTCTGGACCACTGTCCCATTCGTAACGGCACTGTGCCCAATGGAAGCATGTACAGCAGCCCCAGCCTGAGCTCCCTCAATCATTCCCAGACTTTCGTTCCACCCTCGCCCATGTCCTCCAACCTCAGCATGAGCAGTGAGCTCATGCGCCCGGACTACATCCCCAGCCACCGCCACAGTGCCATCATTGCTCCGTCCTACCGACCCACACCCGAGTATGACACTGTAATGCGGCATAAGCGGCGCATGCTCCCAGCACACCATGACCTCCATAGCCAATCACTGCGTAGTCTGAACATCAGTAATGCCTGTGCTTACCGCCAGCCTGAGGCTCTGGTGTACAGCCAGCCAGAGATGAGGGAGAGGGCTCCTTATCATGGCCTTGGGCCCAGCCCAGGACCTTATGCCCCACAGGTACAGGTGGATGCTCTGAATATATTTTACTACTTTGTTTCTTGCTCATTACTGCAATTAACACTGTTTTTTTTGTGACGTCCGCATTGCAGATCAGCTACAGTAAACCAGTGTCCCATGGCCCCCATCAGGGAGGACCAGCCAGCAGTCAGGGTGTCAGCTGTCATTCACCCTGCATTAACGGCGGTGGAGGCAGTGGTGGCAGTGGAGGCGTAGGAAGCTCAATCTCTCACACCGTCAGCACACCTGAGCTGGCAAATACCAAACAACAGGGAGCAAACACAGGAAGCTATGCAGCTACAGCCAACATGCTGAGAAACCACATGTCACGGCCTCCTCCACCCTACCCTTCAAGCTCCTTCCGCCCGGCCACCAGCACGCCGGACCTGGCCAGCCATCGTCACCGCTGCATTGGTGGCAGCAGTCCAGAGCTGGTTACCCGCATGGTTCAGTTGTCAGTTAAGACCTTCCAGCCGGACAGCTCAGCCGTAGTGCACCAGTCCCTGCAGGAGGTTAGTGAACCATTAACTGCTGCTGCTAAACACCGCTCCACCCTGGGTAAGAGACACAGCATGGAAGTGATCAGCAGCATGCGAGGAGGAGGAGGAGGTGGGATGGAGGGCATGGTAATGAAGGGCATGAATGCGCCGCTTCTACGGAGGAATACTCTCAGAGAACAATTGATGCCCCCTCAACCTCAGTCCATGTCTCAGCCTCAGCCCCAAACCCCTCAGCCACAACCCCAGCCTCCACCTCAGCAGCCAAAAGAGTTGCCTAAGCAGATGCCTGCCCAGAAAGCACAAGAAACATCTGTAACAGCACCAGGCCCTGTGGCCTACCAGCATCAGAAGACTCTCTCAAACGCTACAATGCTGATCCACAGCAGTGAGAGTGAAGAAGAGGAGGAGGAAGAGGAGAGCCCTGAGTTGGATGTTCAAATCCCAGGTCTAAACGAGGACATCAGCATCAGTGCTCAGCTCCAGGCTGCTCTGGCTAAGCTGCCTAACAAACCTCCTCCAGAGTACCCTGGTCCTCCCAGACCTCCTAGTAATGTTCAGATTCGCACTCACACCCACAATCACAACCACACTCACCACCGCAACCACAATCAAGGGCCACAGAGCAACCAGGGACCAATGGACCCAAGCCAAGCACAGGGCCGGGCGCTCAAACCGGAGCACAGCCAGGGTGGTGGTGGGCCTGGAGCTGGTGGTAGTAGTGGTGGTGGTGGTGCAAGTGCCGGTGGAACACTAACTAGAGGGGACCAGGGTGGGGTGAATGGAGCAGTTTTAGGCCCGTCTATTTCAGAACCGGACCTGACCAGTGTGAAGGAGAGGGTGAGGAAGGAGCCAGTCAAAGAGAGGCCGGTGTCAGAGATGTTCTCTTTGGAGGACAGCATAGTGGAGCGGGAGATTGCTCAGAGGGTAATACATTCTTATATTTGTGGTTTGATTTTTTTACATACTATTACCGTAATTACATTTAGAAATTATATCATTTAATAGGTAATATCTATATAATCCATAATTGATTATTATGAAGTCTTTGACTGCTGGTCAGACAAAACAAGCTATTTGCAATAAAGTCTGATGGATATTTCTCACTATTTTATTATATAGACTAAACAATTGCACTTATATATATAAACAATATCTATACTTTGAAATTTGCACATTCCCAGGTTATTATTAATGCTTTATAATGTTTCAACCTGTAAGGTCAAGGTTGTCACGCTTGCAAATATCAGTGTGCAGACTGCATCTTTTTCTCCTTTGTAGCTGCGTATGAGTGAGTGAGTATATAAGCATTAATTGTATTTTCTCTAATCTCTAAACATACACATGTGTTGGTGTTAATAACAGGTTTGGTCATGTCATGCTGTATAACTCTTAACTATGTACCCAAACTCTAAACAAGAAATCAAATCACGATCACATCATGAGATATAACTAAAATAATCCAACAAGATGTAAAGGAAGAACATCATTCTGTACTGGACACGCCCCCACCATACTGGTGGTTAAAATTGCACCCTGTTGTTTGCTAGGTAGTTTCATAGGTCCTCATTAGCAGTAATCTGGAGTTCAGCACCTGATAGAGTAGCACCAAGCAGCTAAAACCCAGATAAATCCTCCAGATTATGCTTTGGGTTGGGTGTTCTTGTGTAGGTCAGCTCTCTGTTAAGGCATAAACATTTGATATAGCACAGAGTCCAGGTACAAGTTAAATCATATAATCACTTCGTATCCATAAAATGTAGCTGTTCAAGATTGACCTGATGTAGTTGTGTGTTTATGATACGTTGATGTTCCATCCAAAACTCTGATGCTAATATCCCTCATTCATACCAGCTGGTTTATTTCATACCTAGAGGCTACCCCTGGTGACCCCCAAACTGTTGTTTTGACTGTCCCACTGAAGGAGGTGGAAAGGGGAAGGGTGGAGCTGTCCTGGAGGTTTAATAGCATCAGAGATTAGGAGAGGTAATCCTTGGAGGAAGGAGGGACTGTGCAATGTGGGTCAGAGTTTGGTTAGCGTGGTAAAAAGGAAAAGAGACGGGGTGAGGGAGTGTGTGTTCTGTAAAGAAAAGAAGACTGAAGAGGTAGGTGGGAATAAACAAAGGGATGAAAGATATAAGGAAAGACAAAACAAGGATGAAAGGATCAAAACTGGTAGAAGCTGCAAGTCTACTCTTAAAAGGCTTTGTGTATGGGTCTTGTTAGTTCACAGTTTTGGACAGAATACAAGTGGACGACCAGGTTAGCCCTACAAACAAGACATGCACACATATACACGTGCACATGCACGTCAAATTCTCTCCACCCACTTCAAATGCACAATACACACATACACATGCTGCAGGTCAGCTCGTCTTGCAATGCTGCCGGTACCTGTAACCATGACACCGGGATTTTCCTCTCTCTTGAAGACGCTGGAAAGGCAGAAGATGTCTGTGGACTCCATGAAGAGACCACTGATGATGGCTGCCCTCAACGGCCTCTATGTAGCCCGAATGCCTGTCCCAGAGTGTCCTGGGGAGGAAGGTGCCAAGGCTGCTACAGACGAACGGGTATGAATTATTCATAAATGGCTTTAAAAATGATCACATTATGGTTAAAATAATGTACAGCCTCTGTTTTGCTGCTGCTACTTTACTCTTTTTCTGCCCACATTTTCTGTGATGCATTGTGCTGCATAACTTTAGATTTATTCACACAAACCCTCATTTTATGATACACGTTAGAGTTTTTTATTACACTTACAGAAAAATGTAAACAAACAATTTCAGACTGCAAATATAATCACATCACAATTATTCAACTTAATAATAGCCGATGAAGAAGAATAATTAAACATAAGTTCAATTAAATAATTTTAAAATGTCTTCAAACTCATATTGTACTTTTTTATGATTGGAGCTTTTCTAAGGTAGCTGCTTTTAACACTGACATGGAAAGCTTGTTTGATGGTTGTCACCACTAAAACTCAAACACATTCTCACATGATCACATTAATTTAATGCATTCCGTCTCCCAAATACGGTCTGTTTGTTCGCTAATGAGTACGGAGGTGTGAAACACAGCCTTTGTCCCAACTGTTGCTAAGCTAACCGGGGCAAGCCCTAAGTGGGCTGTGGAACGTGTGGCATGGTGGTGCTTATCGCCTCTGGGCCCGCTAGTATGTTAAGAATGTGACCAGTGAGAAAGGGCAAGTGAACGAGTGAGCCACAGAGAGTGATAGAAAGAGAGAGAAAGAGAGAGAGATGCTGCCCTCTCAAACATGACCAGACTAATAAACATGTACCCTCTCCAGGATGAATACCACAGAGAACTACAGCTGCATATCCTACTCTTTCACAGCTGTGTTGGTGCATTATACATGCTTTGAGTCCTTTGATATTGAAGTCTGTATTCAGCTGTGAGTGATGATGAGAGTTTAGAAATGTGTACATATATATTATAATGAGATTTCTGGAATCCACTGGTCTGAATAGTCTTATGTGTGACGGAATGTAAACGAACACAAGTCCCTTTAGGGGACTGAAAGAGAAACCTCTGAATGATGTGTTGCTTGGAATTCAATGACTGACACCCTCCCTCCTCCTCTCTCTTTCTCTTCCTCTCTGTCTCAGTGTAAGACCTTGGAGTTGAAGCTGGAAGAGGAGCGGGTCTTCACTGAGTATGAGCAGGTGCTCAAGAAGAGAGCAGACTGTGTTCTCACCACGGCAACCCTGCCCGAAAACACAGAGCGCAACCGTTTCCGTGACGTTGTTCCGTACGAACACAATCGGGTTGAACTTGTACCCAACAAGGAGAACAACACAGGCTACATCAATGCCTCGCATATCAAGGTACACTCATGGGGCTATGGGTAAAAAGTCAAGAAGGGTATAATTTGGGGGTATTTATATATATATAATATATATTTATATATATAATACATCATATATTTAATCGAAGAGCAAAAATGTGATACATTCAACTTTCCGCTAGTCTTTGTTTTGGTCATTTCTAAGCAGGGAACAGCTCAGAGGAAAGGATGAAAGGCAGCTATTGAAGGCTGTTTGGGCCTTTAAGCTCACAGAGCTTGTGGAATTCCCAAGGAATGCGGTCCAAACTCCAAACCCTCTTAAGTCAACCTGAGCTGCTCTCACTAGCCCTCTATTCATTCACAGTTGCAAGCAGGCTTGTGTGGGTCCGCATGAGTTTGCATTTTGTGCGTGTGTGTGCACCTAATTGCAGTCCGGAGCGTGAGTGCAATCACCGCACTGAATCGCTGCCTATCACGGTGTAACCCTCTTACTCCCCCCCGTCATTTAAGGTAGCTTGCCGCAGAACAAAAGGCCTTGTTTATTCCCCATCCGTCTCTTAATACAGTGTTTACAGTCACGAGGTGGTCTGAGGAATCAGCTGGGACATGCTTGTTATGTAATGGCACTCCAAAGACTGTGTGGGTGTTGAAGATGAGAAGTGTTTCAGGGCTGTGTGTGGCCTTATGATTGTTAATGAGGGAAAGCAGAAGAAAGCTAGGCTTGAGAGGAGCTGTTGAGTTTTTCAATGAGAGAAAAAAAGTGTAAGAGTGTGAAGAGAAGAGGTGTTTATACTGCCACCTTGTGGTGGAAGTAATTAGTGAGCTTTTGACATTGAATATATTTTATTCATTTCTGGTTTACATTTAAGTTTTCATTTATAGTTGTTTTAAATTTAGCTTGTTAAGTAAATTTGTATGTTAACACATGTTTAACCTGCAATCACTATAATCTCCACTAATCGATTCTTTACGCGTGTGTTTCCCAGGTGATGATCAGAGGGGAGGAGTGGCACTACATTGCCACGCAGGGCCCGCTTGCCAGCACCTGTGCCGACTTCTGGCAGATGGTCTGGGAGCAAGGGGTCAACGTTATCGCCATGGTTACGGCCGAGGAGGTATACACACATGCACACAGATGCATGCACATGCACACATATGGACATACGGCACTCATAGATGTGGATATTTATCTGCAACTGACAGCTGGCGTCCGTCATTGTGTAATAGGATGAGAGTGAGAGTGTGCGTTTGTCTCTCTTTGCATTTGTGTTTATGTATAAGGTTATCTCGTATATGTTTTTTTTTTCCTCATGCCTTGCCCGTTTTTTTCCTTTTACCGACTGACCAATTGATCCTCGTCCTCTCTTCGTTCCAGGAGGGTGGCAGGTCCAAGAGTCACCGATACTGGCCCAAACTAGGCTCTAAACACAACTCGGCCACTCACGGAAAATTCAAGGTGACGACCAAGTTTCGAACCGACTCAGGCTGCTACGCCACCACGGGACTGAAGGTCAAACACCTGCTGTCTGGCCAGGAGAGGACAGTCTGGCACCTGCAGTACACTGACTGGCCTGAGCAGGGCTGTCCTGAATATGTCCAGGGATTCCTCTGTAAGTATTATCGCCTTTACTTCTTTTTGGATATGTACATAAGTAATTTCAAAACATAAAAACAAACTGATGAAACAATTAATGTATCTTCATTCTTTCATATCCAATTAAAGAAGATGCTAAACAACAAAAGCAGAAAAGAACATCGCTTTCATCCAGGCAGATCTTAACTGCATCTTCTCTTCTCCTCTCTGTCCACTCATTCTCTCCTGCAGCCTACCTTGAGGAGATCCAGTCTGTGAGGAGGCACACCAACTCTATGCTAGACACCTCCAAGAGTCTCAATCCTCCTGTGGTGGTGCACTGTAGTGCTGGGGTGGGTCGCACCGGAGTGGTCATCCTTACTGAGCTCATGATCAGCTGCCTGGAGCACAATGAGGTGGGTGGACGGTGGGGCTTACAGGGCATTTAGACTGGAAACAGCACTGGTGGGAGTGTGCTGCTTCAGGTGCCCGGTGGGATGATCCTGAAAGTCAGTTATTGCAACATCATTTGATGCCAAAACACTAGACAGTAGTTTAATCATTTAATAATCATTTAATCTTCTCTCGAGGTGATGACAGATGATGGTAAACAGTATAGATTCAGTGTTCATGTCACAAAGCTTTCACTGTGCACTTACACATATTGGATTGGCCAGATGATGCGGCTGTAACCAGGTTCAACCTTTTAGCTGGCCAATTTGTCTTGCTAATATTAGAAAGCACATGATATGTTCATGAAGAAGTTGTGACTTTAGAAGAGATTGAATTATATGAATTAGGAAATTGTGACCTTCATAGACTGACTGTGTAAATCTGGTTATGAACCAAATAGATTGAATCTTCTGAAGTGAGAACAAAATGATAATGTTTGAAGTTAATGTAGGAACAGACTGCATTTTATAGTTCATACCCCTGCTGGTGAATTATTTCTCACTTTGCTCCTTTTCCCCACTTCTTCTTCTTCAGCCAATGGAGGTTCCCGCTATGTTGTCAGAGCTGAGGCAGCAGAGGATGCTGATGGTGCAGACCATCTTGCAGTACAAGTTTGTCTACCAGGTCCTCATTCAGTTCCTAAAAAACTCCCGCCTCATCTGAGCCCAGGTTCCTGACCTTTGACCTTACACGATGCAGTAAATAGCGACAATGGTACTTAAAAACAAAAGTGAGGACTGTACAACAGATCCAGTATATAAGTAATAGCTGGTTGGAAGCAGATGCAGAGTCAACTCAATTTGAACCTTGAGTTTTCTATGTGGCTCAGTTTATGGTTATGAATTCCAGTGGATTTGTATACACACTCACTTCAAGGGAGGAAAGGATTTGTTTAGGCCTGTATAGAAATCAAGTTATTCAGTCCCCCCCCCGGGTTTTTTTTTCTTCTTGAACCAGGCCCCTCTATGTGAAGCGTGCACTTTTGTGCCATAAAACGTTTTCATGCAGGTCAGGTGAATAAGCAGCTTGTCTTGCCCCACAGGCATGAATGTGTTTTGTCTGTCTGTGTGGCCTGTGTGCTCTTGAGATTTCATCAGAAATGTCTTCAGCAATCAGAATCTCATTTTTCACTTTGGACAATTTTCCTGCCTGCTACATTTCTTATTCATTATTTAGCCATTATTAAAAAAATGGCACAATACTGTATGAACAGTAGTATTATTACTATATACTCTGAAAGAGTTTGCCAAACAAAAGTATTCTTGAAATCACTGTTCTAAAATAATCATTTTATTTTTAACAGAGTATTGATTAATACAGCAATTTACTTCAACATTGTTACAAGTTTTTATTTTTTATTTATTTCTCTCAAGATTGTGGTCGTCTTTGCTATTGAATGGAGTATTGACAAGCATGTAATTCCCCCTTTCACTTTTTGAACTTGTCTTAATTTTTTTTTTTCTTCAGTATAACCTTCCTTGTGATTGCTCCCATATTCCTACTGAAATTGCCTTATTCCGTACATTTCTAGTAAGATCCCTCTTACACACGCACACATTCATAAAGTACATTTCTTCAACAATTACTTACTACAATTTCAATCTTAAATCACAGTTTCTTGTGATCAAAATGTGTCCACCACATCTCTTACCTAAAAAACTATAAACAACATTTAGTCCAATGAATTACAATCAGAGAATAGATAACTTTGTCCTTATACAACAAACGCTGTATATACTGTATCATTGTGCCTTATTTCCATATGTAACAAGGAGAAATTTCCTGGCTGATATATCTATCCTTGTTTTAGTATTCTGGATGGGTTTAGTAAAATAATTTTTTTTAAAAATGGCCTCCTATTAAATACTGATTCAAAGATGATAAAATCTTTGAATCAGTATTTAATAGTCTGTTTTGACATTTCATCTTATTTACATAACGCTCAGGTAAGAGAATGCTGATGTCTTGGTTTTGGTTTTTTTTATTTTCTTTCTGTCCATTTTTAATAATCTGATCCAAACCCAAACGATTACTGCATACTCACACTACACACTACCATGATGTTAAATTTTGTTTATAAAATGACACTCTGAAGAATCTCCTTTTGTTACGGTAAACATACCGTTGTTATTTTTCTGAACCATGATGCAAAGCCTGTCATGTCCAAATTAACTTTTGTACATACAGTAATGGGCATGTGAGAAAGGATTTCTACAAATGTTTTATAATTTTTTTTTTTTTTTTTTTGACTTGGTACCCGAAAAATACCGCAACATAATTAACTATGCATGCATTTTTATATTTCAATGTATATATTCTCAGATAAGTATAAGCTTTTTATGCTCTCTTGACCACTCCTGTTCTCTTTGTGACAGTATTTTCTCACACAGCATTCCACTGTTTGTTTATATTTAATTTTTCCCCCTACATTTGTTTTTGACAAAACTCCCAAATCCCTTTTCAAAATACGTGTACATATGTTTTGTATATGCGTTTTTAGTGCATCAAGTCTTTTGTTTTTCCTTTCCCCAGACCTGTATGAAACTGTCGTACTTGCTTATTATGCAATAAAGCCTTATTTTCTTTAAGACTGTGGCAACATCATACTGTGTGTGTGTGTGTCAGAGAGGTTTTCTCTCACCTCGCAGTGCTGAACACACCAATTAGCACAGAGCAGTCACAAAAGGTGTTAATGCAAACACAACGCTCTACCCCAGCCCTCTGTTTTGAAATGGCACAATCTGCTGCTTTAATAGACCCCTTGTGGCGAAGCCGCTGTCCTGAGCGGTTGACACAGATTTTCTTGCATTGACCCCTCGCACACATATGTAAACAACTCGATACTAATGGATGGCAGGTCCAGCTGACATGTCAATCACCAGCCAAAACAAACGAATGAAATAAAAGGGAACTTCTCAAAAAGCACCTTTCACTATTTCCACACACAATTGAATATTAAATTCATGCTTGTTACAAACATTATCATGCATACAACAAACTAAAACTGATGCGTACATATCAGGAAAAAGTTAATATTTGCATAAAAACATGAATATTCTCTTTATCTTTGTTTCAATACCGAAAATAGTAGAAAGTGCCTATAGTTCTGTAAAGCTCCTAATCAAAGGAGTGTATGCAGTCCATAGGGATCAGCCATGTTACATTATTTCTTGGTTCTCTTCTCATTTTTGTGCCATCTCTTTGCGCAACTCTGTCAGATAGAAGTGATCCTTCCCGTGAGCCACTTCCATTATAGCCATTGCCTGTAAACACACACAAATATCATTTTACAACATGTAAATATGCATGCATGATATCTAAGATTTCTTTCTGGTTAATGTTCCTACATATTAATATATGTTCATACATACAAAATTTAACATTTGAAAAAAAAACCCCAAAAAAACCTACTCCTTTTTAAATAAAAAAAACAACAACACTAGGTATCTGTAAGCTGTAGCTGCAATGATTTCTGCAGGATATGTTACCTTCTTGAGAGTGCTGAGGCCCATTGAGCGCTTATCCAGTCCCATATAAAGTCTGCCCAGCTTCAGGTACATGGAGGACACATTCAGAGAGTAGGCAGGATACAGCTGGCTGCATTGGGCATAGGTTTTACATCTGTTATTTTATATTTCTCCCACAATGCTGTGCAAAATCAGCTACTAACTTATATATAGTCACAGTGAAAGGTGCACTCTGGTCTTCTGATGTTACATTTTTTAATATTTATACTGGTATGATCTAATATCTGACTTGCAGTCTCACATGATTAGAGAGTGTGCAGAGAGATGTGTATTTTTTTGAGAGTTCACTGTTCATGGCACCTGTAAGGTTTGAGGATCTTTTCGCCGTAACTGACAGCTCCTTCTATATCTTGCATGTAGAGACAAACACCCATGGCCTGGTACATCATGTGGAGCATGTAGACATTGGAATCATGAAAAACGGCTCCCATCTCCTCCAGGCTCTGTTCACACATCTCCAGCAACTCACTAGGGGGTGCCACAGAGTCAAGGCTGCATCAACATGAGCTGATGTTAAACACAAATGTAAAATGTCCTCTGATCATGTAACCAGTGATCACAGTCTGGGAAGCCGCTTTGCTGAATAATCAAGTTTACAATGAGGAAGTTAGTTTTTCTTTCTGTAATCATCAGTTACAACTTTATTGCACCTAATGAGTAAATGTATACCAATCACCAACATCATCATTATTTACCAAATCCTGAGTGTAACACAGCAGTTTTTGAGCAGATAGTAGGTTATACATATTTTTCTACTTGATTTTGAATGTTACTTTATTAAAGGATATTTTTGATTTCTTTGAGGGCCCGAAACTCTTTAATGGTTCTCCTGGCATAACGAACCATGTTGTTGATAACCTCTGGCTCAATGGCATCACTCCGCTTGCGCACTTTCAACTTTGCCTTGTCCTGTAGGCAAAGACAGTAGACTGAGCATCAAGTGCTGGTTTTAAATTTGGGTATTACAACGACAGTTTTTTATTGGTTCTTACTTTGGACTTGCTTTTACATTCCCGGCAGTCACAGCTGAAGTAATAAGACTCTCTCAGCCTATTGTTGCGGTCATCTGTTGGATAGAGGAGGTCTATGTAGCTGATGAGCACCTAGAGGTGCAAATGACACACACAAACACACTTACTAATTAACGCACACTCTCCGTTCATGGATATCTCACCAATTCTTTGCCAGACAGCTCTTAAACCACAGGTTTGAACATAACCCCAGTAGCATCTTTGATCAGCTCCTGCATCCCCCTTCAAACACACACACACACTGCTCGTCTTCAACAGTGATATCTTGACACACTGACGAGTAAACTGTCACTGTACATCAGCAGTGATGGCATGCCCTGCTCCTATCAAAGCCTTCACAATTCCTGTCTTTGCCTTTCTATCACACAATCCTAATGTCAACTTTCTAACCCATTTTTTTTTTTTTAAGCTACTGTCTCATCCGTATTATCTGCAGAGGTTGAAACCAAAAAGCATCTGTGAGAAAGAGTGAAGAAGTGCAACCAGTCAAGTCTGTTTCAAGCCTTGAATTAGAACATTTCCATTAGAAAGCTCTGACATTTGTTGTACAGTATGGCTTACTTTTTTTTAAACTGACAGAAAAACATTCAAGTTGATAAATTGCTATATATCAAAAAAAGATTAAAAAGAGGTATTACACATTTAAGCACAGAAAGCTTTACTGTTCTTTAGGGTTTCTTCAGTGGATCCTCACTTTATTTGGTTGTAGGCTGGTTGCCAAACTAAATGGGGGGCATGCAAACAGACACACTTTTACACTCTCTGCCCACTCGTAAAACACAGTATGGTGGCCTCCTCTACACACACACACACATCAGAAAAAAGACCCAACCCCCTCTAACGGCAGCTGTCCCCTTTCCTCACTTCGTCTCCAGGTTTCATGTCCGTCACTGCCCGAACCTCGGCCGTCGTCCCGTTATATGTGACAATGACGCTGGGAACACAGCTGTGGTTTATCAGTGCCACACTGCGGGAAGAGACAGAGAAGGAGATTAGAATAAAAATACTGCATTCTGCTTTCTTTCTTACAATGGATAAAGTAAGAGCGATGAGAAAAGTGCTGACTTACAATTGCTCATAGGAATGGCACAACAGTTGCATAACCGCTACAGTATATTTTTAGGCGGTATTTTCACTATGCTACAACTGGCATGCTGGAAATAGCTGGAAAAGGGGCTGATGAGGCAAATTCACCTTCACACAGCCAATTTTAAAACTTAACAGCCTCAGCAGGGAGTTGATTTTACCACCAAATGACCAACTGGAGAGGAAAAGTTGTCTTGTTGGGAGTTGACTATCCAGCTTCTTTGGAGATGCTGCGCCCCAATACTGACTTTTAAAACCTAAAGAAATACAGCAGCAATATGACTTGTCTATGCAGCTATCCTTGAAAATAATGGTTACTTCTTCATAAAAAGAATATCTATTTATTCTAATGACTGTAATCCAAAAGAGCAGCTACAAAACAGAGAAAAATAATCATTGATATTATGACAACTGAGAACCACAACAGAAGCTGTTTAAGGATGGGAGATATTACTGCGTTGTTGAAAACTTACTTTCCTACTTACTCTGGGTAGACTGCAGCACCCATGTGGGTCAGTTCATCATCCTCTATAGTGAAACCATTACAAGCAACCTGTTGGATAAAGAACAGAGGAGAAAAAGAAAACAATAGTAACATTAAATCTATTTGTTTTATTGTGAGTGTTATCACCAGTTGTTTGTATGTGTGTGTGTGTGTGTGTGTGTGTGTGTGTGTGTTTGATACCTGTGAGAAGAGTGTGAGCAGGTCTCTGTGACTGGGAATCTCCAAATGTTTGGAGTAAAAACGATGCAGTCCGGCTATGTCTGACTCGTTCATCTCTCTTTTGTCATTATCTACGTCCTCCACGTCTGTTACAGGACAAGGACAGACATTTTGATCTGATTAATCATGGACAGATTGCCCAGATTAAACGTGTTTTGGGTTGCCTATAAGGGAAACTGCTATATATATATATATATATACAATATTTTTTTAACTCAGGAAATAATATGAAATATTAGTTGGTTACTATTTTAAAAGGTTGAACCGCAACTGATTGTCAATGCAAAATCATTTGACTTACAGACACATATGCAATGTGTGTCAGTCTAAAGTGCTCCTGCATCCTATTCAAGTTGTTACACTTGTCATGTTGTCTAATGCCCCGTATCTATAGGATATATATAGATGGTGCTATGGTGCTTTCTCTCAGTCTAATCTGAATGGGTTGTGCTTTTTAAAGAGAGACATATAGGGACACTTAAGACTGAAGTACAGAGACTTAGAGTCTATGAACACTAGAGCTGCAACAATTATTAATTGATTAGTTAACAGAAAATTAATTGGCAGTCGTTTTAATAATGGATTCATTACTTTGAGTCATTTTAATAATTATCCCCTTTTTTCTATACTGACGGACTTCATGCTGCAGGCTTGTGCCTGAGTGTTGATGCAACAATTACTCACGTGACTGTATCTCTTCTATCAGCAAGATCTGCTCAGATGCACATCGTTCTTTCTGTGTTTTCTGTGGAAAACCAGAAATGACCTCAATGAAGTACATGTATGCACCAGGCAACACACTAACAGGACATTGTGTAGTACCTTAACTGTCTAACCTTCTTGGCAAGGATTCGGGCCACGAGGCGGGTTATCTCTGACGGGCACCAGTTCTCTTTGAATGCAATCATTGCCGAACACTCCAGCTTGTGCATGGCCCAATCTCCTTTCTATGCACGCATACACATGCACACACACATATTAGATAGTATAATTGGATCTGATGAATCTGCTTTCCTATTCTTATAGTGAGGCAAAAATGTAAAGGTCCCCTTCGGGGGGGGGACACATGCAATACAAGGGTCTGAAACATTTCCAGTTAAGTCCAGTCCAGTTAAGAAGTGTTGCTTCATGCCTATGGCCACTGAAACAAAACAAAGATTTAGACTGTACAGCGATGGACGTAACTCAGACTCCGTGAGCAAAGGATGATCTGGGCAAGAGAAGTCACAGTCTCTCTAAGAACATGTAAAAGGAAGAACCTATTAACTGTATCACCAGAGTACGTTGGGTTCAACCTCTAACGACTATGAATGTTGGTTCAAAATTTCATGTCAATCTATCCATCATCCTGATATTTAACTGTGGACTGAAGTGTTAGACCGACAAAACAGCTAACTGTTTCATACCTGGCATTTCACATTGCAGTAAAAAGCTTTTTTGCACTTCCCACATCTTGCCAGGCCTTCTTTCCTAAAAATGACAAAAAAAAGTGTATATTAGGTTATGGATGACATACACCATATCACATATAAGTTACTGAAAAATCCTCACTGCAGTTTGCTTTTACAGACACAAACAAACAGTACTGAAATTGTTGGGATCAAAGTCCATTGGAAGTCAGTCTGCATGCCAAAGATAACTCTAAACATGTCAGAAAATCTTGTGAATGTATTTACATGTGTCCATCTGTAATGTTGTATGTAAATATCTAGTGGCTTGAGTGTGACGTATATGTGCCGTTTGAACATTTTACCATCCTGACAAGAAGCAGCAGTTGCTCGTAGCCGTCGTAACTGATAGCAATGAGGAGCTTTAAAACATGCTGTTGTATTAATAGAGCTGACCTTATGATAGACCAGCTGTCTCTCTACTACACTGAAACAGTACAGCAGTCCAATTTATAGGTAGTCATGCCAAAAAAATCCTTAGTGCTGTGTTTAACTGATTGTAAAACATGACAGACTATAAGCTGGGAATACACAACCTGATGTAAAGGTTAATTCTAACACTGTTTAGTTTGAAACCATTACTTGCCGATGCAAAATAGGGCAGGTCATCAAGGACTTGTGAGCCCAGGTTATTTTAGGATGTAGATTTCTAGCAATCTGATCCAGCACTGGGTAAAAGCAAGCTTTTGTCATTAATCTCAACAAATTAGATTTTTTCTAGTTATCTGAAATGATTTTATAGTGATATATGGTTACTTCATAATCACTGGGGAGGCTGCAGAACTTCCTCAACTTTTCACATTAATTCAATCATCATTAAATCATTGATGATTTCACACCAATAGGACCTTATATGGACCAACAAACACCTCAATGTTAATTATGAATTGCTGCTGCAATACTGCACTGGCACATTTATCATTACAGTAGTGTCGATGCAGAGAGATGCAAATGTAGCAGATGCATCCATGTCAACTTGTATGGTACGTTTTATTATCAATAGGAATGCCTTGTTATTAATGACACTAGAAAATGTACTGATAGAGAAGTTGTTATATAAGGGATGCTAAAAAACTGGATTATTGATTAGTGCTGTGTGTAAATATGGAATTATTTCAGGAAAAACACAAGTAGGTTTCATTATTCACAACAGCATGTAGAGTTCAAATACTGTGTTAAGTGCTAATCATAGTGCCAGTCCTTTTCCTGTTCTACATATAGGGATAGGACATATAGGGCAGACATGTGGAGGAGGATGTGTACACATGCCACATAACAAAATAGAGTTTATGGAGAGACATTTTTTTAAATAAATAGTATTGTGTTTTGCAGTTAATACAGCTCCGTCCATAACGAACTGGTTTGGTAAAAAATAGAGCCCAGCATGACTCTCTGTGAATTACCTGGTGAAGCAGAACTCACAATAGCAGCCTCTCTCCTTTAGAGACAGCACATAAGCATACGCCGGGCTGGAAAAGAGGAGCTCTCCAACTTTAAAGGCTGTGGTAACGCGGAGACCTCGTCCTTTCCCCGGACTGTCAAACCTCTCAAGTCCCTTGATGCTGCCCGTCATTGTGCCCTCTCCTCCGGGTTGTCTTCCTATAAAATGAGGAGCTACTCTGGGACAGGAGGGTTGGGGTGCGCCACCCAAACCCCTTTTGGGCGTCGCCCTCCCCCAAAATCATAGTGGGATCCAAAGAATAATGCGCACAGTTGCAGTTTGATACAAACCACAAACAAACTTTTTCTTTTTTATAGATTTTTATAGATTGCACAAAAACTAACAGCTTTAGGGAGCCTTATAAAGTAATTTTTACAAGTAATATATAATATTGGGTGGAGACTTCAAGCCTCGACCCCTATTTTTTTTTTTTTTATCTCTTTGGCGGCACAATATGGCGATAAGCGGTAATTACAGGTGTATTTTGGACCTCACTCGACCACACCCCCCGAGCGACGTCATGCTTGCGGACACGTCTCTGCACGACACTCCCACTACACGACAACACCCACTTTACGACACGGCACGCCGACCCTTCTCGGAAAAAGAACAGTACGTTGCTTCATAGGCGGACCAATCAGACTGCAGGACAGACCCTTCTCGCCTAACCATTGGATGATAAACAAACGCGTCATCATTTCCCCGTAATTTGAATGCATGGCGGGAAAGTCGCCACCTTCACCCGGTTTATATTAATCATAATACTGACAAAATAATACACCAATCATCAGAGTTAGTTAGCTTGTTTTCTAGTGTTGTAGCGATCTTGTTTCAGTGAGCTAGTAGCAGCAATGGAAAAGAAGAAGAAGAAGAAGTGGGAGTTTTGTTTTTATAAACAAACAAACAAACAAACAAAATGACCATCTCTGCAACAAGTCAGCTGGGATATCATATGACATGGATACATATGGAGGAAGGTAAGATGGACTCAGATACACCATACATTTGCTTTCTGGCTGGTTAAATGTCTCTCTGGCTGTGTCTGTAATACCCTGCTGTGTAGTTAATGTTTATGTTATGGAGGTTATATTATATACCCACTGCGGATTGTTTATATCATGCTCAAGTTGTTGCATGCTTTTAGATAATTTTCCATTTTTTTCCAACGTTGCATTGACTGGTCATTGCAGTCACTTGTTGACTATGTGTGATTTATGAATGGGTCTGTGCAGAAAGTCTGCTAGTTGGGTGATTTATGCCTTTTATATTGGCAATATTGATAGCATATGCTGAATACTGATGAAATCAAGTATAGCTTAAGAAATGTATAATTGCTCTGTTTAGAATAAAACATTTCTTTTTTTAAATGTAATGGTGTTTATTGGCATTGGTTGATGTATGTAGTTATGGCAGGCATAAAGAGTAAATGACATTATCTAAAAACATGCTATTTGTGGTTACAGCTTTTCTGCTGTTCATACTATTAGTAAAAAAGGACACAAATTGACCATATCTTCATTATTGGGTAGATAAGAAACTGATCTCTGAGGGCCTCTGATCAGTATTCTCACTCATTTCAACAAGGCTGTGTTTATGTTTCCTTTGTGTTGCCACACGACTGCGGTGAATGTCTGCTATCTGTCAACAATGTGAATGTGTATCGGGTCATACAGACGGTATGATGTTCATGTCCTGCATCTGTCTGAGATGTTCTTGAGCGGTGGCTGTTCCAGGACTGCTTTTCTTCACCTGAAGCAGACAATAAGCTTTTATGAAGGTGTTGCGTGACATTCTCCATCCACCGTGGTTACAGTTTACATTCATTAGACTGCATAACCTTAGAGTTATAAGAATTATAATTAGCAGTTGTGGCTGGCCATTTTAAAGTATTAGTTATACTTTGAATGTAATTTATTATATGTTGTGCTGATGACCCTGTGTCTTGTCTCCATGTTGTGCTGAAAACAAGCTGCGTGGCAGTTAAAGTGAAGTGAGTTAATATTCAATGTAGGTCAATGAGGCCACCTGGTGGTCAGGGGCAAGAAGGTTTTGGCAGTTCTTTCATACTCTGACTACATTTTAATTCTTTGTATTGTGACAGATGATAGTTTATAGATTAGTTCCCTAAATTAATTCATCAAGTTAAATATTAAACAAGAGCAGCACTGGTCTTGACTACATGATGACACTGTGTATAATACTTTATTCATCACAGAGATACAGTAAGATTAAAGGATAGGTTCACAATTTTTCTGTCTTAAAACAATAGTCAAGTAACTATGTACACAGTGAAAGCGGTTGTCCTTGCTGTAATTATTCCTCCTGTTTACTCTGGCTGTTAAAAGATCTCATTCACATTAACTTTTAATTTGCCAGTTGTTTTTAGGATAAAATTCCCTTTTTTATGTTTCCTTGAACCGAGGATTCATTTGGGCCCTTGACTGTCGTTTAATACAAAGAGAGTTCCTCGCTGGTGTCCACTTCTGTCACATTGTGCCATCATGTGGGAGTTTATCGTAAGTGCACCTTCAATGATTAAGAACCCCGGCCACGGTGCTTCATAGTACACTTGTCACCTTAGATATAAACAGATTATCTGACAAGATTGAGATCAACCAGCACTCCTGATTTTTTTTTACACAGGAAAAGCTCAGGTCAGGGACTTGATCTTGAGTAAATTGAAATATTTCATAAGCAACCATGCAAACACATTACACACACGCGCACCTGCTCTGTCTCCCTCTCTCTCTCTCTCTCTTTCACACACACACACACACACACACACACACACACACACACACACACACACACAAGATTTGTCCCTCATCTGTATCTGAAGGCTTTATCCAACCTTGCCCCAGTTTTCCCCCTGATTTATTATAATTCCATTTTTCCAGTCTTTCAATCTAAAGATTTGTTCCTCCTCATTTTTTAATAATGTGCAAGCAAGAGAGACATGTCCCCGGTAGATTATGTCCTCGTCTTTGGCGTCTCGTCTTGATTACATCAGAGGAACCTGATTTGATTTGGAAGAAACCTCCTGTTCCAGTACTCGATCTCTTTAGACATATCCACTGTGCTGATTTCTTGCTTTGTCAGAGAGGATGATCTTGATGAATATGATCTGAAAGAGAGGGAGGGAGAGGGGGGATTAGGTGAAAGGATTATAATTTCCAATGACGAGAAATAATAAGAAACAATAAATCCTAAGTAGATTTAGTTCTCAAGGAAACCCTGTTAGGGTAAATCAACAGTGTAAGAGACAGGACCGAGGTATTAAATAGATACAGTAGACCTGAGAGAGAGTTGACTTCTTCTATGTGACTTCAATATATCACACCATAAGATTTGTATTATAATTTATGTACCATTTATTATAGGTGTCATCTAAAATTAATTTGACACTAAAGTTTTGATATATCTGTTACATGTTTTTGTCTTATTAACAGACAGAAGCAAACATTTACTGGCTTTTAAACAGTTGTATTCATGTTTTCTCTCAGGGTTACAGGAACCTCCCAGACTTAGGTGCAGGTCCGGTGGACTGAAGACTAAATCGCTCTATTGAGTGCAAATATTGGCACAGATTTGTTTGTTTGTCCAACAATTTCCTTATCACACTCAGTAACAAATGACTATCTTCAGCTTAATGCAAGAAACAAGGCCTCTAACATATACTGTAAATGTACTCTTCTATATTGACCATATTATTTATAAGTAACAAAGTGAGTCATTTTATTATAATACAGTATTTATTCCAGCGTTCTTTGCACTGCCAAGCAGACAAACGTCTGTTGCGGTTAAAGCGGCATGCACTGTAACCATTTGGCTACCACGGCACTCCGTCTATCTGCATTCGTATCCTCCTGTAAATTTGTTCTCTCCACTGTGAGCCGGAGTCAAATTGTGCAACATACTTGGCAAATAACCCGTGCAACACACTTGGCAAATAACGTGCGCAAGATACTCGGCAAATAAAGTTGTGGCTGATTCTGATTCTGAAATGACTGGAAGAATGGATGATTGACTCGCGCTCTTGTTCACACTTGATGGAAACTTGTAAAAAGCATTTTGCAGATTAAGTTTTATGTGTTGAAAGTTAGTGATGTAGTAACCTGATCGAGGTGTATTCCCTGCCTACCATTCAGTGCATGAAGGGATAGGCTCTCGGGCTCTGTGAGCCTGAGTGAAAATAAATGGCAATATGAAAAATAAATGTTCTTTTTAGTATTAAAAGCTTAATAATATGCAGAGGGGGGGTTTGTCAACAAAACTATACGTGAGACCATAGAACCTCAACAGGGGGCACCATACAGTACCGATTAGGCCCTTAAATCATATTGAGGAATACAGTGTGGTGTCTCTAAGCTTTGTACAGGTCAAGGAAGGTGGACTGATGTATTGTTAATGGAATAAAACAATGAAATTGTAATGGTTGTGATTTGCACTACCAGTATTATTCTCTGTCCATTTTTTATCACTAATCTGTCAAAGGCAAGACAACACAACAATATTTAGTGTCTCATTATTTATCACGTTTTAGCACATTGTCAGTGCTGTCTTCGCGCCTGCGCCTCTTCAAGGATCAGACTACATAAGCACGCAGTTTGTTTTTACACCCTTCAGAGACACTAATGTATAGCCATACTGTCGATGGATATAATATGGGCATTGTCACATTGAGGACCTTGTAAAAATGGCAGCTGATAATTCCTCTCTGCTGTGAAGTCGCGGACGAGGGTCGTGTGTGTGAAATCCAGTGCGGCTAAAGACATTTGCTTCTTTCAGTCTTCTACTGGTGGTGAACTGGGCCATAGTCAACTCATATTCATGACCTTGTCATCGCAGGGCATTCCCAGGCTGCTGGTGCTAACGAGGGGTCATCAGGAGGGCATGAGAGATGGACGTGTGCTGATGTGCTTGTGTGCTTGCGTCTAGTGCAGAGAGAGGCCTGTGTTTTAAAAGGGTATGCATGCCAAGACCCTATGTAATTGTCCCTATATTCCCCTGAGCTGAGCCCAGCCAGTATACAGTAAATCTACATTCTTTCTGATGAACTCACTGACTTGACTGAGACAATGTCTATCATCCTGCCTGTCCCTTATCAGCCAGTTAGAGAGCCAAGCCTTAAGCCTGTGCTCCTAACCCCTGTGTCTCCACTCCTGGTTGGGGGGGGTGACGCCTGCCTGCCTGCCTGTTCGGCCGTCTTAGCCCTGTGGGCTTTGCAGGCGTGGAGCCTCATCTCCCACTGTTTATCCATGTGTCTTTGCTTTGGCTCATGCCTTACGCTATAGGCCACTGTGGGCTGAGTGGGGTCTACTGCCCTGTGTCACCCACCTAAGCTCTGCTTTCACTGGAGGGCTTAGCGCCTCACCCCTTGGCCGCTTTATGAGCAGACAGCTGGGCTAATCTGTCTCCCTCTTTCTTTCTCCTTGGGTCTTGCCTCATCGCTTCTTTTGGCTCCTTTGGTACTCTGTTATTTAGTTTGCCCTCGTCTCTTTCCAATGCTGACACTGACACTGCGTCTCTTTATATATTTCTTTAACTGTGCCTGCTCCAGAGTCCTGAGTCTCGGCCTCATCAGGATACATTAATGTTGGCTACTCTTACTCAAGTTGCACTTGAGGTGCAACTAAACCAACTTTACACATGACTCACAATTCATCTTTATGGACTTTTAGTGGCTTCAGAGTTGGCTCTGACTTGTATAAAATGTAATATACCCTTTCCTAATTGATTGTAATGGGATATAATTAACCTGCCATATTTTTCTCAAGTTGTAACATTATGATGACATTAAGTCTCTAACTCAAAGACTTGATTTTGACTTGTCACTCAGATTTGAGTTTCTAAATCACTTGAGACTTGGACTTTTTGTGCATTTTGAGTTGTATCTCATCCCTTCCTTTCTTCATTCTTCTACTTCCTCATACCATCTCTCTCCGTACTCTGTATTCCATCTGTGCTCCTCTCCACCGCCTCTTACGCCTGCCTTCCCTCCTCCTTTGTCTCTGCGCTGTCCTCTTCAGCCGTCCGGCTAAACTTAGAAGTGACAACAGTTGCAGGGTGACACCAAAGGCTAAATAAGACCAGAACAATAGCCCCCCCCAATCGTCTCCTCCTTTCACCCCTCCTCCTCCCCCATTAATAGACTGCCATTGTTCTCTCCGTCCACTGTTGCTCTTTCAGGGAGTTTGTTAGCTATGCTAATGAAGGTTGGGCTTGTGTGGGTTTAGCGAGTGGGGATTTGATGCTCTTTAACTGGGCACTTTTAGAAAGGAGAGGCCATCATAAGTGGCCGGGCGGCTATTTACCACCAAGTCAAATGTCACAGACGTGTGGATGTGATACAGCAGTGGAAGAGATCTGTTACATTTCCCAAACAAATGCTTATATTTGATATCTGTGCACTGAAACTGTCCTAACCAGAACAGTCAGCAAAATGTATAGAATATGGTATTATGCAAGAATATGTACCACTGCCTTACTAATGCACAATGTACTGTATGTGTCAGCATGTCAGAGTCCTTGCAGAAAAAGAGTCGAGTAAGACAAGATGCAGAGACTACAGTAAGTATAGTGCATTCAGTCATCCAATCAGTCAGTAAGTCTGGAAATAGCCTGGCCGATGGCTCCTTTGAGCTTTCCTCTAAGAGGAATTCTCTTTCTCCTTGGTGTATTAATAGTGCCTGTGCATTGTTTCCTACACTAGCACTCCTGCAATCAAAGGAAGTTGGCCTGCCAAGTATACAAATATTTTCCTTTGTCCCTATGTTTAGCAGGCATGTAAGTCAGTTATTTGTGTGTGTGTGTGTGACTGTGCATGTGGGTGCATGCTCATGGATATTATGTCAGATTGTATGTTTATTTATGCGTGTAATCATATATGTACATGTGATACATCCTTTTAATTGTTTGTGTGTGTGTCTGTGTGAGTGTATCTTTACTCCCGGACAATGTGACCTTTTTATTTGAGGGTTCATGTGCATAGACAGTTGTTTGTGCATCGGTATGCTATTTGGTATAACACATGTTAATCTGTTGTACAACCTGCTACTGTTGTGCTCAAAATAAGTTTCTTTTTTTTATATCTTCAGGTTTGTCTACAGAAGCAAATCAGTTATATTGTTATTATTCAGTGTGTTTATTGTCCAAAAAGTAACATCCTATCATTTAATCATTTTGTCCACATTTTTATCTCTTCCACTTATCGAACGAGGACATTATAATCACATTTGTCTGATTGCTTTATAAATGCTTTTGGTGAGAGTGAGATATTGGAGTCCACCTTTTAATAAAGCAATTAGCTATATTTGAATGGAAATCATTACGTGTTAATGCTCTCTATTGTCCAATATTTTCATTGTAATGGACGGCGTCAGCCAAAATATGATTGCCTGACATTTTAAATGTCACAAGGACAGATTTAGTAGTTCTAAAACATGTCAAAGCCTTGACCTGTTCTTCTCTGTCATTGCTGCTGTGCCTTAAATTCCTCCTAAATTAGGAATCAGAGAACTCGACAGTTTATCAAATGCTCTCTCTCTCTCTCTCTCTCACACACTCACTAGAGTAAAGCAGGTTCATTGTCGGAGTCACTCACTTACTCCTACAGACATTAAAATACACAGGTTTAACACATGCATATATATATATATATATATATATACATATATGATATATACACATAGACAGTTACACCCTGAGTGAAGCAGTGTGAAGTTGGTCGTCCGGTGGCCAAGCGGTGGCGTTGAGGCATCGTTGGTCACTTGGAGTCTGCCAGTGACTCACCAAGGGCACAATGGAATTAGTGAGATTCTCCGCAATGTGACAGCTTGCTTTGGCTAAATGGTGTAATAATCTACCCCTCCTCTCACAAACCTCTAACAGCACATGCACACACACACACACACACAAACGCACACACTGATTCACTCCCCTCCCTTTTGCCCTCCCCATACCAACTGGCACAGATAACATTGTCTTAAGCTATAAAAAAAGATTTTTTCCCCTCCCTCCATTGCGGTAATTATTGAATTAATGCAGATGGAGAGAGACATCTGCATGTTAAAGTGTTGGCCTCTCTCTTATGCACAGCAGATGTTCCCCTGTCATTTACTCAAATTACGCTGCTTAGATACACGGAGAGGGAGAGAGAGAGAGAGAGGGAGGAAGCGAGAGAGAGAAAGTTACTCGCCAAGGCGACATTGTCTTACAGCCGCCACAGTGTCAGCTACCAAATTCATGTTGTATCCGTCCTTCAAATAAACCCCTACCATCCCTTATCTATTTTTTAATTATAAAGGCAAAGCATGTTTATTTGTATAGCACCTTAACAAGCCAGAGGCAAAGATATCCACTAGAAAAGCATCGGAAAAATATAAAATGAAGAAGACCAAAATGATTTCAAATAGAATAAAATATAAATTCACAAAAATGATACAGAATTAGTTTCAGTGCAGTTTTGATGCAGAAATGAGGAATAAAAGTGCAGGAGAGTATCCATTTAGAGTAGTTACAGCTACAGCTAAAGGGCCATGTTTAAAATGTGATGTTGAATTCATCTGTGTGCAGCTAAATGCAGTATCACCATGTTTGGTTTGACGTACTACTAGCTTCCTGAAAATCTAGAAGAACCTCTAAGTTATTCTTAAATGGCAAAGAAAAGGCACCAAGTGATTGATTTAACATTCAGCCTGTATCAAATAGAAGCCGACAAATAGCCTTCCCGCTGTCCAAACAGTTGTGCAGTATCATTAAAGATGTCATATTCATGTAAATATTAACAAGCTGACCTCTCATTGAAAGTTTAACCCAACAGTTTAACCCCTTTGACCCTTATTGCTGGTGGAGATGTCACAGTAACGATAAGACTGAAGGGACAACATCCTCTTGAAGATTATCTGTTGATTATTTGAAGTGAGGTTGAGACATGGAGAGAGACTGTGTATGAGTGTGTCCCTGATGATCACTAACCAGGGGACCTTCTCCTTGGGATTATATTCCAGGTTGGTTTGGCTTCATCTCTCCGGATTACGTTGATAAAAACATTCTTGTATTATATTTTCTGTGCTTATTATATTAATACTCTCAGGCAGTTCCCAGAAAAAGCTTCGTCCCACGCTTGCTTTAAGGTAATCTTCTTCCACTTGAGCTTTTAAAATGTTTTAGGGGGTTGGCTGTCTTTGTAATACCTATTCTCTTCTACTCTTAAGGTAATATTTAACCTCTTGTCTTTGACTGAATTGCTCCATCATTCTGCACTGTAAATTATATAGTATATCTGATAAATGCGTGGCTTCATGTTCAACCTGACTGGACTTGCCTAGTCAAGTATAAAGGCAAAAGTTTTGAAGGCACATGGCTGCCCTGGAGGTATGATTTACGCCACTGTCAGATGAAAACAGTGTTGTTTCAGATCCAAATGTACTGCATCTCCAGTATGTGTTATCAATCTTCTGTAATAATAGGGTTTAACTGTACCTGCATATGTACAGTGATAATATACTAGTGATATAATACAGTATTCTCATAAATCTAAGCGTATTTTACCTTTCACATTGACCAAATAAAGCATATTAGCAGTGTAATCAGTTTATGAAAGCTTGAGTCTGTTATGTGCACATAAACCAATGAGTTTTAAATGATACAGAAAGTAAAATACTGCTTTCCATACTCAAAAACATGGAGTATTAATTCTCTTATATGTGCTGTGGACTTTTTTTTTTTGTTTTTTTGTTTTTTTTTGTCAGACCAACAGTCCAAAACCTAAAAGTGTTCACCTTACTGTCATAGAAGACTAAACAACTATTCACATTCGAGATGCCTGAACAGCAATTATCAGAACGGTTGCAGATTCTGTTCAACGGCTAATTGATTAATCAACTAATCGTTTCACCTCTAAACCTGCAAGGCAGTTAATCAATGCTACACGAACATGGCAACATGCAGCGAAATGGAAACGGTTTGAGTCAGATTACTGAATGGCACGGTACTTTTAACTTCTAAACATAAGCCATTTTCTTTGTTTATGCAGTACATCATCTTGCTTTCAGCTTCTTGCCAGTGGAAATATCAAGTAAGAAGTCTCCACAACTTTGTAACATGTCTGAGAATTAACAACTACACATCATCAGTTGTTAACTTATTGCTAACTTAGAAATTGTTGATTACTACTTAAAAGTAGCTGAAGTTTAAGTTCAAGATCTATCAGTCCTGTTAATTTTATTTTAATATTATTATTATTATATTTTTTAATTTTGGCTGAACATAGACAGTTGGACTCTGCTCACACTCACATATTCTGACACACTTTGAAGCTTTGAAGCACGCTATGACATCAGCCCATCCACATTTACTCGCACACAGAAACACACTCGGCTTCCCCTATCTCTCTACAAATACCCAACAATCCAGTGGAATCCACAAACTTCCTTCTGTTCTCAAACCAAAAGCCTTAAAGCCAACAGATGCTTTCTCGCTGTCACTGCCAGTTATCACTCTTAGCTCCCTCTGATAAGACTTTACTTTCTGACCCAGATGTTAAGGAGTTCAATTTATTAGATGCACCAGAAGAGCAGACAGGGAGGTGGGGGGGGATGAGTGAGCATCAAAAATACCCACGGGCTTGAGAGATGAGACGTAATATCCCTTTTTTTTGTTGGCCTGGTGTTGTTTCTGAAACGGCATTGGTGCATTAAGGAGCTCAGCATCTAAAGAGGCTTTGGTAGAGGGGGAAAGATGGGCCATATTACAGCAGGGCCAGAAGCCTGCTTGATTAATGGGCCAGGATAATCACCTCATCAAATCACTCTCACTTATTAAATCTTGTTTAATATCGTAATGAGGGCCCTCCTGAGCTGCTTTGGTAAATTCCCCCTCTCTTCCCAGCTCTCCATTGCTCTCGCTTTCCCTCTTCTGCCTGTCTGCTTGAACAGGAAGACTGATGATGCCAAGTTCCTCTCTGTCCTCATCTCTTCGTTTTGATGTCCCTTTCTCTTCACGGCTTCTCGGTGGCTTGTCTGTGCTCTTTAACCTTCAGGAAATAAGTGAGCGTTGTACAGTGTGTCTCCTCGTTCCTAACCAATCCTGGACTTTAGTTTAATTTCTGGGGGTGGAATTTCTATATCCACAGCCTCAATTTATTAATTTAATCTCTCGTATTTATGATGGATGATGTGCAAGATTGTATCATCATAAATCATAGTGTGTGTGTGTGTGTGTGTGTGTGTGTGTGTGTGTGTGTGTGGCTTTGGTATACTGGACTTTATGGAAACACTTCAGGTGAGGTAATATCTCACCTGAATCCTCTCCTGAATCTCTATCTGTAGTATCACAACATACTCACTGTTACTTCTCTCTGTGTGTGTGTGTGTGTGTGTGTGTGTGTGTGTGTGTGTGGTGGGCTCGCATCTCCTTCACTTGTCCTTCAGCACGCATTGTGGTACTAGACTAGATCTTCAGCTGAAGAAAACAACATGCCATCGTCTTATTTATGGTCTTCCATGTGTCACGCTGAAACATCTTTGCAGCACATCAGTGGCTGCGCGCTTCTTCCAAGGAAGGGAAAAATATTTCTCCGTCCCTTTATTGCCCCACGCCTTTACTCTCGTTTCTATTGTGAATTAGTCTTTCAATAGCCAACCCCTTCCACCGCCCTCACCACAAAGTTGGACCCAGTCCTTTGTCGTATCTGAAGGCAGGCAGGCAGGCAACAACTGGCTCAAGGTGACCAGTTCAGGCTTGAGAGGGAGGTTAGAGCTGCATCTTCCCCCTGAGTGCCTCCCATTTTTTGCCTTTATTGTTGGGGAGCAGCTGTTGTGTACCTGGACCCCATGAGTGGCGCCTATGCTGGGTATCTTGGCAGCCAGGCTCCCTAGGCTTTGGATACCAGAGTGAATCAATTCTTAAAGATGACTGTCTCTGTCACATGGACAGGCCCAGAGTGAAGGGCTTAGGGGGCTCTGGAGCTGGAATGCTCTTTGATGGCGGGGCTGGAGAATGAGGAGGGAGGGGAGGAAAGGAAAATACAGGGGGAGTAGATGGTCCTATTGTTGTGCCAAGGAATGCCCTTGATGGAGATAGAAGGGTATTGTTTTTATGCCCATGAACTCTTTTGGACTTGGGGACTTACAGATGATGGGAGTCGTGAGGGTGACGAGCATCTTAACATCTTGACCATCTTAACAAATGCCACGAGAATCACCACACCGTGTTGTCAGTTCCTCCTTTCGGGCTGTTAACTACATGTTGAAAGTTCCTCTAAGATGCGGCATGTGTGAGCAGCTTAGCGTCGAGCAGCCTTGTGAATGTGTAAAGGTTGGCCAATTATTGGGTGGCTGATATAGATGCTCGCTCATAATACCCACAGAACCAAACTCATTCTCGATAAAGATTGACAACAGCTGAGCAGGACGTTGATGACCTACCTGGCTCACAGGCCTAACCTGCCTAATGTCCACTGAGAAACCTGAGAAAGTGAAGATCATAAAGGATGACAAAAACAGATTGGCATGTAAGCTACCCCCCCACCCACTCCCATTCCCTCCCACATTCGCTTTTTCTTTCTTCTTACACCCCTTCAGAAGAATACCCTTTGGACCACCCCCTCCCTACCTCTCTACCTTGGAAAAAGCAGGTTTATTAATAGTTCAGAGCATGGTGCTTGGGGCAAGCTGCATGAGAAGGTTAAGGATGATGGGAGTTAGCAATCTGGGCTCAACCAGCAGCAGCAGCCAGTAGCAGTAGCAGCGTCTTTTTTTTCTTTCCTTTTTTTTTTAAGAATGAGCCTCATGGCCGTCCCGTGTCCGTATCCATTTCATGACAAATGAAATACCACAGGCCCTGGCCAGAAACAATGGCTTGTTTAGCTGGCTGGAGGCAGTATGGGAGGTGGTGGTGGTGGAGGAAGGGGGTGTAAGACTGGCTTCCAGCCCCTGCAGCTGTCCCGGTTGTCACTCCTTGTCTTAAGGCTCACTCCTGGCTCAACGCTCCAGCCCATGGATCAAGGGGATGTGTGTCGGCACATGTGTGTGTGTGTGTGTGTGCCTATGTGTGCATCCCGAGCCCCGAGAGATACAGTGAGGCGATTCTCGGTACTCAGCAGAGTCTGAAAAACGGTCCCAGACACAAAAGGCAAGTTGAACAGTGTTAAGACCCCTTCGGTATGGAGCAGACCCCAGGCATGAGGTCATCAGCCTTGGTTTAGCAGCCTTTGTCCTACACAGTGATTGACAAGAGGGGTGGCTATCAAAGACAATTGTGGGATTGGTAACAGCCATGGATGTCACTCAAGATACAGCAGGTCTCCAATAAAAAAAACAAAAAACACTCATGATAACTCGCCGAATTTAGTCTAGAAACACACTAGATTTAAAATCCAAGACATATGGTGTGCATATGGTGTAAATGTAAATTGCATACCAACACACTGTAAGCTTGGTAATGGTTTCACTCTTCTACTCTGTGGGCCTCACTTTAATATGAATTATAAAGTCTGTGAATCTTTTAATCTGTGTTGATAACAGGTGATAAACTTTAATACTCTGCTAATATTCCAGGAATAAGCTTGTGCGTGTGTTTGTGTTGCAAAGGAGAAAGACAAATCTCTTCCTGCCTCTCTCTTTCTGTCTGTCTGTCTCTCTCTCTCTCTCTCTCCCCCTTATGTCTCAGAGATTAGCCTTTGCTCAAACACCTCCTGTTCATCTAAGTAATTAAAACATTAGAATTACGGGATTATAAACTGCTTTCGATTTAATCCAGCACTCGATGCTCCCGCCATCTTGCCAAATGGGTCAATAGGAAATATAATGGGCCTCTGTGATTTCTGATTCAGGGATCTGGAAGAGGCAAAGGATGCCAATAATGGCTATTAAAAGGGATGTGTGTTTGTGTGTGTGTTTAACAGAGAGAGAGAGCCCAGACCGGCTTTGCCCTGAGTGCCATCTGTCTTGGACCCACTAGACCCAGTTTAGACTGGAAGCAGCCAAAACCAGTTCTGTCTCTATCTCTATCTCAAGCGCACGTGCACACACACACACACACACACACACACACACACACACACGCACGTCATGACCTTTTCTTTTCTTGAAGTAAATGTAACAATGTGAAAACCATATAAGAGGCACCTCCAGCTCTTTGATCTTTCTTTTAGAGATTTTGTGGACAGGCCTCACTGAGTGTGTGAGTGTGTGAGTGTGTGAGTGTGTGAGTGTGTGTGTGCGTGCGCTTCATAAAACCCTATAACAGGTGTTTGCCCCTGGGGCCTTGAGTACACCTTGAAGGCCTTGCATTAATACATGTCCTAATGTCATTTGTATTTTTTGTATTTGTAATTATCCTACTATTATCCACCTCTAATGCTTGATCTCACGTGTGCACACACTCTAAGAACCCTTACATACCTACACCCACTTTTTACTTCCCTCACTCTTCACTAAAGCCCCCTCTCACCTCTCTAGGCAGTCAAAATGAAGGTGTGCTGCGGGGATTTACAGCTACAGCACCACTTCTCACTTATACTGTCCGAACTAATTTAGATTAGTGACTGTGTGGCATGATTTGTGTGTCAACATATGTGCATTTACATGCTGTGTATCTGTTCATGCAGCCTTTTTTGTGAGTGTGTGTGAACAGCGTGTATGCAAGCATGCGGCATGTTCTCCGTCTGTGTGTGTGTGTGTGTGTGTGTGTGTTCATTACAGTTTGTGAGTTTGTGTTCCTCACAACAAGGGGTCCAAGTTGACACAGTGACAGTTCCTCACAGAGCGACAGAGGGGCCCTGCCATCCAACAACAGAGGCTTTGTCGCTCTTCCCCCTATTGGCTTGTTATGGACTTCCTTCTCTCTCTCTCTCTCTTTTTCGCTCCCTTTTTTAGTGAGCCCATTTTCTTGTCTGAAGTCTTAATTTGGGGTGCTGGCCAGTGGGGAGAGGGAAGAGAGGCGAGGGGACCAAGGGAGGAAAGAAGGGGGGGGTTGCAGAGAGGAGGTGCAGTGTGGTGATGGCTGTGGACGGACGGCCCTTTGTTCCTCCTTTCCCAGGCTCCTCTCTTGAGCCTCCGAGGCTCCAGTTGCGTTGGAGCCTTCCAGAGAAAGAGAGAGAAGAGAGGAAAGAGAAAGAGAGGCTGGGAGGAAAAAAGGGGGCACAATGATCTGTCCAACTGGAATCTTTTAATTCCACCAAACAAATGCGCACGCATGCAAAAGATGTGGGGATGAAAAACAGAGGAATAAAGAGAGAATAAAGAACAAATTGAATTGAACAAAACCAGCACGAATAGGATGGAATCACAGATATTTGAGTGTGAACTGTGTATATTGACCACTAGGTGTCCACATCACTGATGCCAAATGTGGGCAACCTAGAGTTACTCACACTGTGCCAGTGGCATAGCATAAGACCAGTGTGTTGCTGCATCCACAATAGATGAAAATATCTTGATTTGAAACAGTGAAAAATTTAATTCTAGGGGCTATAATAAACTAAATGCACTGTTAAACAAACAAAAGGAGATATATATATATATATATATATATATATATATATATATTATCATTCTCTGTAAATCAAAGTCCTCTGACTAAGAAAATCTTCAATAATATTGCGCTGTTTTAGTTTCAAGCCCACAGTCATTTTGCAGGAGTAGGTGTCAAAATGGTTCAAACGGTGGACAGCTCATTGTGGTCGTTGGTAGGAGGATTGCAAAAAAAAAAAAAAAAAAATCGAAATGAAGTCCTGAGTCGTTGTGTTGTCTTCGTCACAAAGGTTCCCTTGCACGGGGAGTTACATCAGTGCTTGTGTGTGGTAAAATTATCAAAATAAATTTTTCGTTTGTTATTGGGTTGGAGTATTAGGAGGAAAAAAAAGCTGAAAAACATGCTAACTGTGTGATGGAAGCTTAAAGAAACCTTTCCAGCTGGAAAAACCCCCCCACACACTCTTAACAGGAAAATGTTCTTGAACCTGAGCATGTGATAACAACCGACCACGAAGGGAGGAGGGACTTGGAGAGGGACCTTGGGGACCGTGTCAACGTTTTCTGTGCCGGAGCAGGGACAAACGTTGGGCAAACATTGGGAAAGGGTAGCAGCCTCTGAGATAGTGGGCCGTTGATCTAAGACTGAGGAGCTAAAGTCCACTATCTCCTGTCTGATACAGCAGCCAAGGTCTTGCTGACACACAGAACCACAGAACAAACATGGATACCTGAAGACAATGACCTTTGAACCACCAGCGGGAGAGGTGGAAAAAAAAACAGGAAGTGGTGAAAGTGACTCCAGTGACTTCCTCCCTGCAGGCCAAGAATGAATCAGGTGGAATGATTGTAAGTACACAGGTCATTGTACATAAAAAGCACACAAACACATTGTTCAAGAGTGGGAAGCACAGATGTGGTGTGTGTGCTTATACATGTGTGTCTACATGCGTGTGTGTGTGTGGTGGAGGAAGAGAGAGAGTGAGTCTTCAGATGTAGCGACAGATGGTATTTGATTACAGAGCAGACGGTCGGTGTTGTACAAAGATGCTGTCTCAGCCCAACGTAAGGAGCTGTAGCCTCCGGTTAAGGCAAGCGGAGGGAAGCAGGCGGAGGACAAGTGGGAAAAGGAACACGGGAGAGAAAAAAAAAAAAGAATAAAAGCAAGCAAGCAAGAAAGACACAAAAGAAGCAACTCCAAAAATGAGCATCAAAGCAAAAAGAGTGAAAAGCACTCAGGCAAGAACAAAAGAAGAAAAGGAACAGAAAAAAACGTTCAGGGATGGTGGAAAGTACAACAGAGGTCATGATGTGGAAAAAAAAAAAAAAAAAGGAAAATGACGCAAAGAAAACACACCAGCCCTTTTTAAAAGATATTTTTTTCAGAACAGAGTAGCAAACTCACTAGCAACACAAAGTGTAAAATATAAGTCTTTTCTAAAAGATGTATCTTATCAAAATCTTTTCTCCCAATTGTGGACGGTTATTAGTTAGTTATTAGTTATCATTTGAATCTGCATATTAAAAAACATTTCACTAGTTTAAACAACACCAACACACATATACAACTAATTAGTTCAAACAAACCCAATTCTAAGTCTAAGAGGAAGAATATTTCCAAGGTGAACTTTTATCTAAGCATTTATTTAATGTCTTTATCAAGGAAATTTAAATTTTACAAGATGTTGAAAACATGATTTCATCGTGTAGCGTGTGTGCGTGTGTGTGTGTGTGTGTGTGTGTGTCCCTGGGCATGGAGATTGTTGCATTTAGCCTGATGAGGCGGCATCTGCAGTCCTCTGTGGAGCCTGTGGAGAAAACTAGAATAGGAGGTTGGCACTCTGTAGCCAAACCCCTCATTAGTGTTGTGTTGGATCACTCAGAGAACAGAGCAGCTCTGATTCATTCACGCCGGACAAAGTATGTATACGGTAAATACACATACTGTGATCAGTGATGCAGCAGTAACTAAAAAAAGTTGATACATAAGAGATATCGAGGCAAACCGGCATCACTGTAAAGATTTTTTTTTTAAAATCTGTATCTTTATTTAACTTAAACATTCTTATCAGTAATATTCCCTTTACACACACACACATACACAACCTCCATTATAATATACAAATATATATTATTTGAAGGTGATATAAATAAACCACAAACATCAGACATTTTCTACTCTTTTTCATTTTTATTTCCATTTTTTTTTTTTTTTAAATTCATTTTGCACAAGCTTGCATATATACTGCACATACATTCAGTTCATAGAGGGTGAAGGCACGAAAGGCAATTTGACTACTGGTTGTTTTTTGGGCTGGGCCAAAGCAATACAGGGGAAAAAATCTCAAGAGAAAATACAAAACTGCTTCAAACTAGTTTCAGCTTTCTAGCCCACCCTCGGCCCTGTCCAGGAACAAAAACATAACAACCTTCTTTAAAAAAATTTTAACTGTCCAGTTCCATTTAGCTGCCAAGATCTCCGCATTTATTATTGAATGAGCACACTAGAATACTATTTTTTTTTTAAAATTCACTTTTAGGTAGGATTAAAATCTTTTAAAGTTGTTTTTTTTTTACTTAATGAAATGCAGTACAGCCTTCCCTGTTTGAAAAAAACAAAAGAAAACAACATCAAATAAATTAGGATAAATTAAACCAATAAATTACACAAAATCTGCAAGACAAATAGACACCAATAACAGAAAAAAAAAAAAAAGCAGCCATGTCGTGAGTTTTATTTTACAATCTGTGTGTAACTATTCAGACTGTATTTGAAACATGGCTGTTCCAGTTGGAATTACTGCACTAGAATCGAATAATAATGTCATACAAAAAGCATCAACAAAACACTATTTACATAACATATTGCTAAGTTATACAAAGGCAGTATTTATCACTGTAAGTCCACATCATTGATATTTACAAAAAAAAGAGAGGAGAATGTAATAATAATGATAATAATAATATAATAATAAAAAAAAAAAAGAAATATTACTGAAAGCACGAAGAAACAAAAACCCCTTTCAAACAGGTCAGAAAACGGATCAGAGGAAATTATCGCAACACACACACACACACACACACACCAAACCCACATTGCCAACGCTTAATGAGAATCATTTACATGTCAGGATGGCAATCCCAGGGGTGGGGGAGGGGCCACAGTGTTGAGAATTGTGTCACTCACTGGTTCACAGGTTCTCATAATCGGTCTTTTCTCTCACACAGACACACACTCATATACATCAACACACACACACACACACACACACATATGATGCAAATTGTACAGAAATTCCACAAAAGTCCAAACTTTTCCCAACTGTTTGAACCCGGTATAAAAGGGTATAAATCGCTTTTTCTGTCTGCAGTCTTTTTTTTTTTTTTTTTTCTTTCTTTCTTTTTTTAACTGTTACTGTACAACATGTGCCCCCTCCACGACACTAGTCTTCTGATGACAATGACTTCCTGTCTCTCTCTCTCTCCTGGGTCAAATCTAGAGCTACGTTGGCGGTGTCTGCCCTTGTTTTTTTGGATGAGACCGGGTCCACAGACTGCCAACAGGCCACTCCGTGACATCATCATTACCTGACCGCTAGCCTATAAAGCATCGTTCTGTCAGCCAAAATTAAAGAAACGGATGCTGGTGCAACTTCAAGGGCACTGCCGACGGGAAATAGACCCCCGTTAAAGGCATGGCAGGGGAAAAAAAACAAAAACTCTCCTCTGTGGGTTTTTTTGGAAGAGCGGTTATGAGTTCATATGGAGAGAGAGTGGGTCATATCTCTCTCTCTCTTTTTTTCACCCTTCTTTTCATCCCTTTTTTTTTTCAAACCACTCTCATCCCAATAGCACTCTGAGTGATAATAGAAAAAAAACTGTACAGCTATTCTTTGTTTCATCCTGACAGTATTTACAGTAGCAACAACAATAGTTCATACTCTGAAAACAGATTCCAAGTTTATTTTTCTGATCTCAAGGAGAAGACAGCCATTCAGCACAATATACAAAAAAGGTAAAGAAACCAAAGGAAAAACTGGTCACAAAACCTGCAAAAAACCTGCAACTATTGCTTCTAATCTACCAACAACTCACTTATTCAGAATACATATTTTAAACAAAGCCATCGCTAAAAATACCCTTGAGATTTATTTTATGAAACAATTTCTAACAGTGCCTTCCAAAGAACCTCCACTACAGTATATATATATATATTTTTTCCCATAGATTTATATTTTACAATTCTTAAAAAGATTATATATGTATTTTAATAATGTTATGCTAAAAATCAAACAACCCCAAAAAGGGAAAACTTGACAAAAAATATTTTCAATGTGGTATTAAGGTCTTTCTTATCCTTTTTTTTGCACATAAGTCTTCATTATCCTGAATTAATCTTTTTTTTAGGTGCAGGAACTCTTTAACTTCAGGGCGTGGTTGCAGGAAGGGGTAGGGTGGGGAGCGATAATGATCTACATCAGATAAAAGTGTCCTTTCCTTTCTCCTTTGTTTGTGGCGCTTTAGAGCCCTTGGCTGGTGCTTTGAGACTCTGAGACATGCAGGGCCTAGCCCATCCTTCAGTGAGAAAGGTGTCCGGCTCACTCTCTCAGGACTCGGGATCTTAAGAAGAACACTGTCCGTGGGAGGAGGAGGAGGAGGTGGAGGTGGAGAAGGGGTAGATAATGAAGGGAGTAGTTCTCTGTCTTTCTCTGTCTCCTTTTGTCAGGCGCTTTGTCTCGCTTAGGTTAAGCAACCTGCCACTTTTGATCTTTTGTGACACACACACACACACACTATAAGCTAATGTCGCCAAGGTGAGATCAACAGCCAGCTTGCCCGCACTCCAGAAAGTATTCTGGTCCTCTCATTGCGTCAAACTTACCTGATCAAAAGGGCAGCTAAGACTAATTGCTTATAAAAAAAATCTTGAAAGCCTGAGAGGGTGGATGAAAGTAATAAAATTATAGCTATACAGTACAACTCAAGTGGAAAATCTGGGATTAGAATCTCAGGTGGAAGTGAAAGGAATGGCGTTTTTGACATTGCACAGTGGCTTAAAACACAATCACACTTTGGGTCTTTAAAAAAGCTGCCAGTGTGGGACGGAGGGACAGAGCGGAGGGTTTCAGGTGCGTGTTGCTCCTCGCGCTGTGCCTTTGTCCCCGCTCTTTGTAGCGCTGAGAGCTTCTCCATCTACCCCTGGGGTGAGTGCTCACCTTCGACCTTGTATTGTTGCATTGAGAAAGGAGCTAGATCACTCAAAGGCAGGTGAACATGGATGGAAGGAGCAGTGTGTGTGTGTGTGTGTGTGTGTTTGTGCGTGTGTTTGTGGGAGAAATTCCACTTGAAGCAAAATTAATGAAAGCCTGTGTTTTAGCTTTTATTCAATGCTTGAATTATCTTCCTCTTCATGATGCTTCTGTTCATATGTATTCAATTGTCTATTGTTTCAGCGACACTGTACTTTGGATTGCCACAGTATTGTGATATATTCAAGTATCAATTGCTATCGAAATAACTTCATAATGTAATTTACACCTTGTATAGGTTAACGAAAGCCTGCTATATCAACAGGCTGACTGCATCTCACACATGAGCTTTTTTAGTCAAAATAGTGCTATTATATAAAAGAGAAGAAACTATGCAGTTATTATCATATATGTTCACCAATCCTGAACAGATAAGTAGATTCAATTTTGTTGAAATGACACTTTCAATGGCAGCAGTTTATTTGCCGCCAAGCTGGCGTGTCTACGAAAATGTAGCCATTAAAAAGAGACACACTAAAAGGCCACACTTCTGCGTATTTCTATTCACCTGCACCATTTACTTTACATGTGTTTCTGCGTCCTAACTCCTTTTTAGCATTGTCAGACTGGTCCTATGCAGAGTAGGCTTGTCACTGCAAGCAAATGGTGAAGTCCACTTTAAAGCTCCCAAATCAAAACACGCTGCCACAGACCCCAACTACCAAAAAAAAAAAAAAAAATCCAAAGTTCACTTCAGTGACAGATAAACAGAGTGTGGAGGAGAGGAGGAAATGTGGGCAAAATATTTCAGAATCTAAACTCTTTCGGAATAATATTAATAGCAATAATTTATTTTTTTCTGCAATGGCATCAAGGGACAAACAAATCTTGAAGTGCCAATCTTCAGCAAGCAGTGATGACAAATAATAATAATAATCATAAACAACAATAATAATGATCATCAAAATAATAATGTACACCCAATAAACACAATGCCCTACTTGCAGGGAAAACACACTTCAAAACATGGTAGAGCTCAGTAGCTATTTGAAACAAGTTCAGGTCCCACAGACCAGTAGAGACCAGTACCACGAGCCCAGTCTTAGTCCAGTCAATAACCTCACTAGGTCTGGTTTTTTTTGAGTGCGTGTGTGTGTGAGTCCTGTTTGGGACATCTTCAGTAGCACAGTCTATTGGGCACCCACTTTGCACTTTGCAGGGACAGTTCATTGGGTGGGAGACCCACTGGATTGCAGGGACACCTCTGGGTGTCATGAAGTCTATAAGGAACCCAACCCCATGTTCTTAGTAGTGTAACTCAGAAACTCCTTCCACACATTGTGAGGATCTAGTTAGTGTTGATCATACAACAGGCCAAACATATGAGGGTTCACACGGTCCAAAAAAAACACCCAATAAGATTAGAGTCTCTTCAGTTCAGTGTAATTATAGAAAAACAAAACAAATAATAACCATCATGATAATTATCATTATAAGAACAACAACACAATAGCTAGGTCATTTAGGAACTGCCACAGAGGCTTCAGATTGGGAATGCTACTTCATAACTTTCATACATTCAAAAAAAAAAAAAGAGTAGGGAAAAGGAAAAAATAAAACAAAAGAGAATATCATTCTGAAATCAGAGGAAAAAAAGCGCAAAGCATTGAGCGAGGAGGAGGAGGAGGAGAAATCAATTTACTCGTGTAGAAGCTCTTGGAGACAGTTGGGTGACTTGAAGATCTCGGGGACCTCACTGTCCAGTTTGCAGATGACTTTGTAGATGGCCTTTTTCCAGGACGGGTCGACATCTTTGCCGGCCACAATGGCATTGAAAAACTCTCTCAGTGTGATCTCTGCCACCTCCAGGAAGCGATTAGGGACCTTAGAAGACAAAAAAAAGGAAAGAAATTGTTATTCATCTGAGTAAAATGCTGTACTATAGGTTTTGTTTTATGGCTACCCGTTTTGATTATTCTAACTTTATTTAAAACTTGAATCTGTTTTATTTATTCTAACTTTTATCACCGAAACACTCCTTGGACGTTTAAGTTTTTAAGTTTTTATGAACACAGGCTTGTACCTCGTAGAACCATTTTCTACAACACTTTCTCATCATTTGTCCTTATTTACGTTCTATGCAAACAACGGACAGTACTTAAATAACCGCTCCCACGTCATTTCATTTTGCAGTCAGAAGTGTCTTTTGTATTATCCTCATGCTGATATTTTCACAGTGGATGTAAAACCATAAATCTCATGTCTCTTGATTATCTACTTCCTTAAAAACCAGTTGAGGCTGAGAAAAGTCACTTCTTGTGAATTCTCAGGTGTCTCATACCTCCCACTTCCCCTCCCTGCAACGCAGCAAGTGTGACATCTTTATGAGTCCTACTGTAAATCTGTGATCAAACAAGACAGAAGAGCGGCAGAAAGGTGCTGGCGAAAGAGGAAGTACTAAATGCTTTGGGAACGGGGAGACACGCTGCCTCTTTAGTGTCCCTGACAGCAGTGCTCACCGACACCATGGAGATGATTAGTCTGGCAAAGATCTGTGACACCTTCCCCCAAGCCAACACTCTGTCACACACGCACACGCTCATGCAGGCGTGAGCACACACACTAGCGCACACACCTCCTTGTGCCAAGGAGATGACACATCCTGTACTGTGACAGAGCTCTACATAATGCTTGCTACACACACACACGCACACAAGCTACCCTGGTGTATTTGGCTGAGTCTCTTTCCTCGACTCAAAGCTCCAGGGCGACGCAGCCTTCAGGGGTCACCTGCTTGGATAATGCTGACTGTCTCCCCGCCTGCCTCCCTTGATGCTTGCACACACACACACACACACAAACACACACTGTCGCACACATACAGAAGCAGCAGCTTGCCCAAATGCCTGACGGTGCCACTCCGCTCCTCTCCTCCAGTGTCCTGCAGATACTCATCAGGAGTGTCAGGACACAGCAAGGTTAGTGGCCACTGGAACACACACACACAGATATGTACACACACAGGCATGCCTGTTCGTACACACATATACACACATATACACACGGGACAGCCACCCGCCCCCCTCAGGGTGATGAATGGAGGCTAAGATGCCCGTGTGTCTGGTGTGTGTGTGTGTGTGTGTGTGCGTGCATATCTCTGTCCACTGCTCGAGTGAAAAGGTGAGTCGTGAATAAGGAGCTTGTGCGCTCTACGTGTGTGTGCATGTGTGTGTTTGACAGCAAGAGAGAGAAAACAAGCTAACCCAGTTCCCCAAATATTGAATTCCCCTCTGGTGGGATGGAAGTGCAGATAATTCATTGTTTGGGCTGCCGTCGTCTCTGAAATACTGGCACAATGACCCTCGTGCGAGGGCAACTTTGTGTGTGTGTGTTAGTGGTATGTGTGTGTACGGGCATGCATGCAGTTTTCCCAAAAGTCGGTGCAGCGTAGCGCTGTAGCCGTTAGACGCAGGGAGTGCCGCATTACTAAGAATATTCCTGCATGGAATTTCTCCTGACGTTTTGACTATAAAAGGACAGCAAAACGCTGACTGCAAGGAGAACACAATGTCAAGGAGAAAAGGGTATTGGTATTTCAGATCCTCTTGACTGAGAGAGCGAGAAAGGCAGGGAGGGAGAGAGCGAGATGGCGAGAGAAGGAGGGGCTGAGAAGAGTCTAAGGAGTGAGTGCAGTGACAGAACAGAGGGAGTTATTCCTGTCCCGTAAGCCTTTGTTTTGTGAGTACGTGTGAGCTGTGTATGTGAGCGAGCAGCCGCCTGACCAACAGTGAGCCTTAACTGTTTGCAACCCCTCCCTTGTCCCCACTGTACCCCCCCCTCACTTCCTTCTCATCATCTCTCTGGGGTCAGCTGTTGGGCCTTTGTTCCAGAGGCATTGTGGGGGATTATCCAGTGTGGCCGTTCATTCGCTCTGCTGTCCGGTAAATGGGGCCAATCGCGTGGCTCACAATCCTTCATACATATTTCATAGGGCTTTTTAACAACTTCTCAGCAGAGCCCAAAATTAAAGGACAGATGTACAAAGAGGGGGAGGATTGTAGAGAGGGAGGGGACGGAGAGTTGTGACCCCTGGAAAAGGCAAACGAGGTGACTGAGTCCACGCCTGTGTTGTTCTCACCTGAAAACATTTTTCGAAATTAGTATAGTGGATACATCTGGGATTCAGGGATATATATATATATATTTTTTTTTTTTCAAGGGAATTTTAATGTGTGCAAAAAAATAATCGAAGATGACTTAAGCCTGCTCATTGTCAGTGGCTGCATGGCGGGACGTTTAAGAAAACTGATGATTCATAATTGGGGTTGACCTATTCATGTGTCACACACATGAATATTCTGCTGATGAAGTCGTACGACACTTCGGAAAATAAGTGATTTTGTTCTGCCAGAGAGAAGGTGTGCGGCTACGAGAAAGACATAAAGGATGGAAGGTGTGTGTGTGTGTGTCTGTGGCGGTGGGGTCCAAAAAAACAAAAGCTTTCATGAAAAGAGATATTGTTGTAGCTCAACCCCTGTGTAACACAATATGAAGAGAGCAAGACAGAAGGAGAGATAGAGGAAGGGAGAAAAGAAGCAAATGGGATTGGTCAAAATAAATTAAAGCTGGTCTCTACACATATATGTCCCAAACATATATGTGTAGAGACCAGCATCATGCATCATGTTTGTTGGGAAAATATAAAGAAAGAAATAAAGAAAGGGGGACTTCTCTGACAAGAGCGATGAGGCAGTTAATCACTCTCATTCACTGACTCCCCCCCTCTCCCTCACAACTCTCTCCCCCATTCTCTCCACCTCTCTCCATCTCCCTCTCTTGTGACAGGTTGCTTTGAGACAGAAGGATAAGCTCTTTTTCAGAGAGAGGGAATCGGATTTCCTGCTTTTTGATGAGATAATAAAATATGACGGAGGACAATAGGAGCCTGTGGACGGCTTGCTGGGAGCTATTCACTCCAGCAGTGGCCCCTGTCTTAAGACTGCTCAGACAAACGTTTAAAAAGGTAGCCAGGGGCCCGAGCTTTCAAATAAAGGCTACTGTTACACACACACTGTGTGCGCGTGTGTGTCTTTGCGTGTGTTTTGGCAAAGCCTGAGAAATCTCTTCTCTCTAGGTGACTCAGGGTTGGCTGTTTGTTTGACCAACGTGTTTTCTCCCCCTTGCTTTTGGGAACTGTCAGGAGATGTATTTCACCTTCTATTTGCACAGTGTTGACCAAACAAGACAAGACCCTGGAAGATAAGGCTGTGCGTGTATGTGTGTGTAATTGAGTGTGTGTGCTAGTGAGCTGTAGCCTTGAAGGATGAAATGCAGGGACACAACATGAGCCCCGACTGCCAGCCAGGTTAATTCCTAACCCCAACTCAGCCTGGGAACATCAACACTTCCCATGGTTTTTAGTCACTGTAAACATGTGTGTGTGTCTGTGACAGGGAATTTATAGATTTTGTAGAGCGCCGGATCTGCGTGGGGTCATCTGGCATTGATGTGTACTATGTATCTTTTAAAGTGAAGGTATCTTAAGATTTGTCTCACTTCTGCAAACATGCGTTTAAGAACAGGAGTTGAAACTGAAGTTGAGCAGGCATTTTTCAGTGAGTCAAGCCAGAGCTTTCCAAACCTCGAACACACTCTCACAAACACACATATGCCCCGGTGCCTCACGTATCTGCTCAGATCAATAATCTACAAAGGCCTTGATAAGCCCTTGGCCCACACTGTCACTTTAGGCAAACACAACCCATGTCCCCCTTCTTCCTGCCCCAACCCCCTCTCCTGCTGATAAGACTGCCACGACTGAAGAGTCCAACCAACTAGTGAGGAAAAGAAAGGGCAGAGTTGTAGTGGATCCTTTTTTAAAACCTTACACTTCTCCTAGATTCTCCTGAATACTTCAAATCTCTCATTCATGAAGTTTGTAATGGTACATAGGAGACTGCTGAGATGGGAAACAGGCCTCAAAGCTGAGCAAACACTAGCCACCCTCACTCTACTGATAGCCTTGAGAACATGGAGCCTTGAGGGGCTGCTGTGTGTACATGTACGTGTGTGCATCTTGCTGTTTGGTGTGTGTGTATGTAAGCACTAGCGTCACATGGGCTCTTCTCAAGGTGCACCTCCTCCGGGGAGTCAAGGACAGGACAGGGTCAAAAACGCTCTCCTATCCCTTCTTCCTCGCTCCTCCCTCCACTCTTCCTTGCCTCAACCCCCACTCAGACACACATGTATATGTATATGTATGTATGTATATGTATGTATATATATATATATATCACATCAGGGCCTCTCCTTCCTGCCATTTGGTTTAGAGAAATAGGGGGTTGTGGCTTGGGTCCATGAAGCTGAGCCAGAACCATAGACAACAGACATAAAATTAATCTCTACACCGAAGAATTGCAAACAGCAGGGGAACCCAGAAATCACAGTTCACGCTCTTGTTCAGAGACTTAAAAATTCATGTTGTATAGAGGGACACAAGCTGAGAGAAAGCGATGTAAACGAGGGGGGGTCATGGAGTAGTGCAATGGGGCCTCTGGAGGTCAGGAAGTCAGCCTGGCTCAGGGAGTCCGAGAGAGCAGGAGGCAGAAGGGAAAGAAAGGAGCGAGGGAGTCTGGAAGATAGGGAAAAGGACATCTGGAGAGGAGGAGAACAGAGGGAGGGAGGGAGAGGAAGAATAGAAGGGTAGGAGGAAGGAGGGTGTGGGTGGGCGTGCAAACAATAAAGGATGGAGAGCAAGTAGCTGTCGCGAAGGAGGGAGGATGGATGGATAGAAGGAGATAGGAAGGAAGGGCAAGTGAGAAAACAAGATGGCAAGAGAAGAAAGAAAAATACTAAACTGCAGATTGGATTGAAGGAGGGAGACTTTGGCATCGGCAGGGGAAAGGGGAAGTGTATATATATGTGTGTGTGTGTGAATGGGGGGTTACTTTGACACATCTGCAGCTCTGAAGCACGCCCTGGTCATTTTGGCATGAGTCCCTTTGCCATGCTTCATTAGTCTCTCTCTCACACACACACACGGAGGCAGACCAAAATGGTCCAGAAATAATGACATAATCAGCAGCTGTGCCACAGAGCAGGCTGCCCCTCACAAGGTGACCAGGGACAGAAGGAGGAGGGGAAGAAGGAGGAGGGAGAGGGGAGAAGGAGGGAGGAGGAGGGGGGAGGAGGAGGGGGGAGTACTGATGGAAAAGCAGGGAGGAGGAGGAGGGAGAATCAAGTGTTGGGTGAGAGACAGACAGAGAGAGAGAGAGAGAGAGAGAGAGGGAGTGTGTGAGCAGGTGAGGAAAGGAAAGAGGAGATGATGTAGTTCTTTATGTTTAAGTGATTCCTTGCTACCCCTGGTGCCCTAGGCTCTACACACAGATCTGGTCATTTAATCAGTGCGCAGAATAAAGTGGCTTATTCACACACGCGCACACACACACACACACACCACATGGTGAAGAAAAGACCGTCAGGCTACGTCAAGCGGGGGCCCTCAATAGCCCCCAGCTATTCACTGAGAAGCAGATGATCCTGCTCTCTATTTTTCCCCCCAACTCTTCTCACTAAGATAATTAATAAGCCATAAGACAACTCATAAATGGCACTCATGGTAGAGTGAAGGTCTGAGGTAACATCTGAAGATTTGTTGATTTTTTTTTGAAAGATTGACTGGGCACAGTGAACTCATTAGTGTTGTTGTAGTGTTGTTTCTACTCTGTCTTTAAGGAGCCAGTTGATTCTAGTGATATCTTCTATTAGCCCAGTTTTGCTCATTCAAGAAACATGAATGACAAGAATATCTCAAAACCTGTACAAATAAAATTGAAACTGTTTTTTTGCCATTATTGTGAACTGACCTTTAAAGCCAATCAGCATTCCCTCGTCATATTTTCTTGAACTCTACATCCATCAAATCTGAGTTGCAGTTTACATTTAAAATGATGGATATGAGGCTCCCTCCCCTCAGGTCATTGTTACTGTTTTCACGGAGAAGCTTTTCTATACTGTGTCATCATCTCTGTAGACGTTGCTCTATTGGGATAAACATGTACATGGACAGCAAATACTTGTACTTATTGTTTGTTGCTGTACAGCTGCAATATATCTAAATGGGTGAGAGAGACCAGGGGAATGATGGGAGATACTATAGGTTTGAGGGGGAGAAAGTGGGTAAGGGGAGGACGTGTGTGTGTGCATGTGTGTGTGTGCGTGCATGTGTGTGTGTTGTTGACATAAACCCACTGGCAAATTGTATTGGTAGTATTTTTGGCAGCTCTGAACCTAAATCTATACCGCCCGCTTTTCATCTCTCTCCCTCTATTTTCTATCTTTTTTTTGTCTTCAGTCGCTCTTCAAAGAAAACCCTAGAGCCTTTCACTGAGAGCACACCTGTGTGTTTATAATCTTATGTATTGTATATGCATGTTTACGTCTACATCTGTATTTCTATCTTTCCCTTTGCATCCAGTGCAACGGCTGTGACCTTTTCACCTCAAATTCCCTGAGGTCGAACCCCGGTCAAAGACACACACACACCCCCGGCCCCGCCTACCACTGCTAACACACACACACACACACACACACACACACACACACACACACACACACGCGCGCGCGCACCATGCCCTACGTGGTGAGAAACCCAAAAAAAGAGCAGGAATGAAGGAGTCCAAGACAGGGAGGGGGAAAAACAGGAGGAGAAAACAGACATTAGGCTCTCTGGGTGGAGAACAAATGGAGCCCCGAGAGGGAAGTGAAGAGGAGGAACGAGGGAGAGAGGGGGGAAGGAGAGGTGAAGCACACAATGCTATGGGGCACGGCAGTTGGACAGACAGCATCTGCTCTCAGCTCTCTGTGGCTCTTGTAATGGATGGAGAGTAGGAGAGACACACACAGAGAGCGAGAGAGAGAGATAGCAGGAAGGATGGAGATGGAGAGACAGCAGCATAAAAGGACAGAGGACACATTAAAGGGAAAAGGGGGGATGTGGGTGAGGAATCTCAGAGTGGAAAAGTCAAACTTTATAAAACTTATCTGTCATTGTTTCAGTGAAGTACTAAATAAAAACACAGTTGATAATTGCGTATCCATGTAAGGTTGTTATCAATTCAAATACAATGATGACAGATGGATGGACAGACAAAAGAGGAAGAGGGACAAAAGAAGTGAGACAGTTTTCCAATAGGAGAAAGAGCAGCTGATAAGGGAGGACACACGATATCTACGTGTGTGTGTGCGGGTGAAGGCTAGAGATCATAGGGACTTCCTCTTTTAAATGCCGAGGTGTGTGTGTGTGTGTGTCCTCTGTGGGAGGAGTGATTACTGACAGAGGAAACTTGGCCTAGTCTGTCTTATGGAAATCTGAGAGTTTCCCAGAGCCATCATAAAACTCTCTCTCTCTCTCTCTCTCTCTCTCTCTCTCTCTCTCTCTCTCTCTCTCTCTCTCTCTCTCTCTCTCTCTCTCTCTCTCTCTCTCTCTCTCTCTCTCTCTCTCTCTCTCTCTCTCTCTCTCTCTCTCTCTCTCTCTCTCTCTGTCTATATTCAAATTGCTTCATTTGCATGCATGTCACAACAACAATATTGCCAAAGCATCAATAATGATTGAAACTTAACAAAATAAATACAATTCATAGATTAAAATATATATACATGGTAATTGAAATGAAACATAAAGTTCTCCCTCTCTCTCGCTCTCTCGTCTCTCTCTCTGTCCCTCCCTCTAACCCTTTACCAGGTCACACACACATTCCTGTCCTATGAAAGATGATGTGTTTTGTCATTGGGGGTTCAAAAACAGACAGGGGGAGGGAGGACTGCAGAGTAAAAGAAAAAAGGATACTAAGTTTTCACTTGAGTCCTCACATGAAAGCACTGTCTGCTCAAAGTCAAGGCTTTGGGAGGCCTGGTGTGTTTCGGATGACTTTGATGATGATGGACAGAGCGAATGAGAAGCGGAGAAGAAAGAGAAGAAGAGAGGGGATCAGGAGGGGGGCTGAGAAAAGAGAAAAGTAGAGCCGGGGTCTAGGTAATTAACGGCAAGCTCTTTAATTACTGCTGGTGTTCATTGTGCCAGAAGGAATGTGACAATTATGCCATTAAAACTTCCTAATGGGGGGAAAAGCGAGAGAGAGAGGAGGAGGAGGATTGGGGGGGTAACGGAAGACGTGCAAAAGAGGAGGATGAAAGAATGAAAGGAGAGAGGCAACAGAAGGAAAAGAGAAAATGACGAGAGGGAGTAAGGGAGGAGGGATATGAAAGGAAAAGGGGGAAACAATCGCGACAAAAGAGGACCTGGGAGGGAGATTGGGAGCGTATTAGGCCAGCACAGTGACAGAGCAGATTAGCATCAAACAAGAAAGGCCACAGACGTGTGTGTGTGTGTGTGTGTGTGTGTGTGTGTGTGAGTGAGAGAGAGAGAGAGAGAGAGAGAGAGAGTGACAGTGTGTGTGAGTGAGTGTGTGTGTGAGAGAGAGAGAAAGATCACTGAAACAGAGGACATATTCATTCCAAAGACGCCACCAAGGTGGATGGAACTTTGATGATGCAGAATCTGGCAAGTGTGTGTGTGTGTGTGTGTGTGTGTGTGTGTGTTTGCTGAATCTGCGTAGGCTCCTGTTTCAAGTGGTGGTGCAGGCAGGTAGGGAGGAAGAGGAGGAGGAGGAGGAGGTGGTGGAGGAGAAGGGGAGAGATCCACAGAAAAGGGCCTTAGGGGCATCCTGATACACATCCAGTACATTTCCATCTCCACATTATCTCTATGACTCACACACACACACACAGACACACACTAGTATTAGACAGAAAAACATAACAAATGTGTCCATGCACATATGAAATGCACACAAACAGATAAGTCCCACACAAACATCAAACAGCGAAAAACACATAACCCACGCACCCGCACTCACAAACACATATGGTCACACACACACACACAAATAACACCCACACACCCACACACATATCAAAAGCCACACACCAACACTTACACGCAGTCTTCGTGCTCACCAAGGCGGTTGGTTTGTCAGGGGGGGTTAGAATTTGCATGGCTGGGCAAATTTTCCTTGTACTAAACTCTAATCAGCTCCTGTATCTCTCAGACACCTGCCCAGCAAAAAAAACCCTTAATATGCAAAACACCTCCACCCTCGTTCCCCCACTGCAGCTCCTCGGCCAACAGAAGACTTATTCACCTGTCCTCTCTCACTCTTTTCCTCTCTGTCTTCTTGCAAATTTCCACATTTATGTATGCAAATAGGCTATTCCCCTTAAGCCTGTTTCAACAGTAGCTTCCTGGTGCCAGGAGAAGAATGACAGTCTTGTCTGAGGTATGATGGGAAATTTATGCTTCAGAAAAAAGCAAGAGGAAAAAGATGAGCTGCGGAGGTCAGTTAGGGCACTTATGGAGTTTCTCCCTTGCGAGGTCAGAGGTCACCCTGTCTGTGACTGGCCTCAAATACAAAAGTGCATAATTATAACATTTAAGTTTGTGAAAATGTGTGTTTTTAGGAGATTATTTCCCAAAAGACACTTTCTGATTTACCATAAGCAGAGTTGATATGAAAATGTAGAACAAGAGCGGATTCCAGGATCAGGAAAAAACAAACCTAAATGAGTAGAAACAAAAATGGCTTATTATTCTTTAATAATACCCTGTTTACTGTGGTACACTTTAACTGTTGGTGGTGTGAAAATCCAAACTTTTCTGTGCCCCGTTTAAGATCACTCTAAATGAGTTGCTAAATGTAAAATGTCAATGCTGGGTTGTAGGTGAAGTGTCACTCTATTCTTGAATTAAAGAAATAATTCCTGCACCAGTCACGAGCCACTGAACAGAAGCAATCGTGCCATTTTTCTTTGTGCTTTGCTCTGATGGACTTTGGGCTTATGGGGACCTCATATACAAAGTGCTTCTGCCTGCCAGAGTCTTTCAAAGGCTCCCTTAAGAGGGTTGAAGATGGATGTGGAGAAGTGTGTGTGCATGTGTGTGAGTGTGTTTGGGTGCATGCAGAAGAGCCCCAGTGGACAAATAACAGACAGAGAGAGAGAGAGAGATAGACGGAAACCGAGAGAAAGACAGTGAAGTACTTTAAATGTGAGTGCTGCAAAACTCCCACTGCTCGCAAGGGCACTTCTCTCCTGCACATCACCCACCCTCCCTCTCTCTCTCTCTCCTTCGACCCTTCTTTCTCCCCTTTCCATTCTCCCTCAATTCCCTTTTTTGCCCTCCCTCCCTTCATCGTTTTCTCCTTTGTCTCCGAGCTCTCACACTCTATCCCCTATCTATCCATCTCCCTCTTCCCCCTCTCCCCCTCTTTCTCTCCCCTTCCTCTCACTAAAACAGTAGGACGCTTAACCTTGATAACAGTGAGATTTTTTCCCCCCTCAAAGTGACACACACACACACACACACACACACACACACACACACACACACACACACTGGAGAAGTGCTTTGCCAGCATGCCAGGCCGGTCCAAGGGACGGCTGTACCCTTCGAGGTGAACAGGACACTGGGAAATGCAGCAACAACAAAACACACACACGCCCTCTCACATAGACTCGATCTCTCTAACAAATACACACACACACACACACACAGATCACTCTAGGTCCTTCTTAACACAAGCCTTTTAAAGGTCTATTGTCAGCTGACATTGAGAGAGCACAGGTGATCCTGAAACATTTCACAAACACACACACACACACACACACACACACACATTTCGGTAACAAATGGAGAAGTATGAAAAATGAAACATATTAAAGGTGAAGTTGCCTGCTGAGAATTATAACTATAATAGGAAGACAGTCCCACACAAGCACACACACACACACACGCATACACACAGGGAAGTACAATGTGGTTTAACTTTCTCACCCCCCTCCCCCCCCCCCTCCCCCACCGTACACAGAGACTAAGAACCACTGAGGGGAAATTGACAGTGAGGAAGAGACAAAAAGGGCAAGGTGTCACTAAGGTTTCTTCCTCATTTGATCCAAGTTCCTGACATATTTTAATGGTCAGACCTTAGAGACGTCAAATTCCACCATATACATTATAGTACAGTGTACTGAGCGTAGAGGGTGTATGAGTCACAGCGAGGAGGAGTCAGAGAACACAGTGAGACGGTGTCACACTACCTATCTGTATCACAAGGTATCGGGTGAAATTCAGTTGTTTTTTTTGTTTGTTTTTTTATATGGACTGCATTTGCTCTTAGTTCCTCCTTTTTGCACATACAGCTTTTATGGTTTCATTCAATTGCTGAAATGTTGGTGGTTGGTTGGTGTTTACCTCAAAGTCGTTGGCCTTGTTGTAGTGCATGTTGAGGGCTCGGAAGAGCTCGGAGTCACGGCTGACGCTCAGCTCCTCGACTCCGGTGGTGCCGTCGTTGATGGACTGGCGGGCAAACTTCTCCATCTGGATGTAGTAGAACTCCCTGAAGTTGCTGAACCATTTGATCAGCTGGGAGGTTATGCAGCGGTTAAACTGGAATGAGAGATGAGGAGGAGTTAGCGCTATTTAGGGTGCTATGGTTAAAAATATGGTATATTATACGAGTTATGGAAGCAAGTGGTATGCGTAGAGTACGAGGAAACTGAGAGAAAAAGAGAGAAAGAGAAAACGCAGGTCGTGGATTGAGTGAAGATAATAGAGACGTTAAGTAAGACAGCGAGTAAGGAGGGGTGGTGGTGTGTGTGTGAGGGTGTGTGTGTGGTTCATCTTCCCCACTGGGAGCAGACCTCCCCCGTATCATAACCCTGACAATGGACAGAGAGGTGGAGGGGAAGGGGCTGAGACCGCAAACACATAATTGACCAGAAAAACGATTAAGTCATCATGTGAAGCGCCCCGGCCCGCAGGGGGCTCAAACATGTACTTAACCCCGTTCACCAATTACACCCTGATTCTCCTCCCCTCTCTGCAACCTCCCAGGCAGGAAAAAAGGAGAAGGAAAAAAAAAAGAAAAAAAGAGAGAGAGTTAAAGACAGAGATGATAAGCTCTGTAGAGAAGGCTGTGGCTATCTGATCTGTGCCGCTCAGCTAGATTCAATAGGGCGAAGTGTACCTATTAAGAGGTCCCAGCTCTTTTTCCGCCTGGTCTCAGCAATGAAAACACACTGTTTAAACATCCAAACGCTAGATAAGAACCTCAGAGGCTCAGGGGAGCCGCCGAGTCAAGTTACCCTAAAACACTTTCACTTCTTTCCTCGATGACCCCTCTAAATTACATCTCACTTACTTACAAAATTTTGGCCTCTGAAAACTTGGTATCCTACAACCATCATCCACACCCTTCGCCCACACACACACACACACACACACACACAGGCCTTCACTCCCCCCTCCCCTCTGCTCTTTTTGTGGTGCTGGAAGAATGGGGGGACAAAACCCTACTAAACGCTGAGCGGACTGCTCGCTGGGGAGGCAGAGCGGTTTTGACATGGAGATTAGGCTCTGGCTATTGTTCGACAAAACACAGACACACACAAACATGCACACGCATTCTTCACGATCTGGGATGGCAGTCAAACACACACCACGTGTAAGCAAGCACATGAAGATGGGAAGGAAAGGCAACGGAAGCTGAGAGACGGGGCGGAAAAGTTGACGAATCAGAGGAGGGCGAATAGTTGGACCAAGGTGGTACAGGGCTAAAGGAGAAGGCCGTGCCTTTCTGGAATGGTCAGCAGATGACATAATGGTGGAGTGGAAAAGAATAAGTCCGCCTGACATTGTTTGGCAGAGGTTTGGGAGGGTGTGTGTGCAGGGGGAGAGGAGGGGCAGCATGGTGGCTGTCCTAAAGTGCATGGTGAGCATAAATGGGGAAATGAGGGAAGGGGGGGGTGGGAGGAGAGGAGGACGGGTGCAGGTCAGCGCCGTCGGACAATGGAGTTTTGCCGTGGGTGGGGGCAGAGGGTCGGAACGTGAGCAGTCAGCAAGCTTGGGTCGTGACATCGGAGTGTCAAACAAACAAACTACTGACACTTACAAATACATCAGCTGCACGGGGGCTATTCTTAAACACACACAATGAAGCAGACAGTCGGAGTGTGACAGAGCGCAAAACCATTATTTCACTCAAGTTGTGCCTCTCCGTTATGGCCATATAAACCTTTGCTCAGATGTAAGATCAGAACAAGTCTTAAAGGGTGTGAATCTGACACATTAGTGAATTGCTGTCCATCTATCTCGAGTATGTGTGTGTGTGTGCGCACGCACCTGCACGTGTGTGAGGTTGAGCGCTACATACTGAGATTAAAGTCGGCGAAAGAGTTCCCATCGCTCATGCCGGAGACCTTTGGTGTCACTGCAGCCGAGTGACGGATAGATTTGTCACTTTGGACAAGGATTACTTTATTATACCGTCAGCTCAGGAGAAGATGTATTATGGTGTGTGTGGCTGATCTGAACTGTGGCTCAGTCACAGCACAGAGCACACAAATGGTCCAATATTTACCATATGTATAGATACAGGTACAAATTCTGTTATATCCATATCAGTTTCATGCCACAAACTCAGGGACTCAGTTTTGGCAAATCCCACCTCGCAGCTTCCAGCAGTCTTGGTTCATTAAGTTGCTGGTGGGGGATAAAGACCCCCTGATAGCGGCTAAGGACAAGAGTGTTCAGTGTAAAAGGAGGGAATCGGTTCAAAGGAGCACATCACTGCAGCTCCTTAATCAGAGTTGGCAGGGGTCAGCCAGCACAGACATGAGATGCAGTGATAAAAGTGTGTGTGTGTGTGCTCCCTTGGTGGACACACTGCGTTTGAGCATGTAAGTGTGTATATGTGTGTGTGCCTGGCTGAGAGGCAGATGAGGGAGAGACAGCGAGAGCGTGTTTCTCACACTCACACTCAAGAGCCTGTGAAAGGTCAGCGCTTAGTGCTAACAGCACAAGATAGAAAGTGACATACACACACTCACACATGTTCTGCTCATGCACAGACGCATACTTAAGTCCAGAATAGGAAAACACTCAAGTATTCTTGGTCTAAACTATATTAGTCGCTTGCCAAACGTATTCAGTAGCTTTGACTGCACAGCTAATCAGCTAATCTATTAATATGTTGAATTAATTGTTTGTTTGTTTTTTGGTTTGTTAGGATAAAAATGTTTAACTGAAAAGCATATGAATGCAACAGCAAAGTATGTCACTGGCTCACACTTTCTCTGACATAGCGGTCCACAATGGAGCAGAAAGCACACAGATGACCTCAGAGTACTAAGCTACATCCAGAACAACCAGAGACAGAGAAGAAAGACAGAGAAGCCTGTACAGGCCTCTCTGTCTTTCTCTCTCTCTCTCTCTCTCTCTCTCTCTCTCTCTCTCTCTCTCTCTCTCTCTCTCTCTCTCTCTCTCTCTCTCGTTCGTAAGCCCCTTCACAGTCATCAGGGCTTTCCAACATTTCCTGTTTTCGCAGGGGTGAATTGTGGGAGATAATCTCCAGCTGCCTATTGGCTGACTGCACACAAAAAGCGGGCCCTGGAAAGCAGGCTTTTGTTACTGCGGCGACTCAAATCCAGCGGCTGGCTTTTCTTTCTCCCCGGCCCCGCCGAGGCACACATACGATGCCACACCATCAGCGAAAAAAAGAAAAGAGAAGGAATGACATATAGAAAAGGGAAAACCCTCCTGACCTCCGTTACTCTACAGCACATGACTGGCCCAAATACTGAGGCTCGTAGCTAAAAGTGCGACCGAGTGATAGACAAAGAAAGCTGGGGATGTTTCAGTCAGGCTGTTTGCTTGAAATGAGAGGAAAATACATATCTACAGTAATAAATTACCAAACTGGCTATATTTACATACAGTATATCAACACTGCATCTGTTTACAAAGGCAACAACTTTAATTGACTGAGTATCTTTATCTAATCTGTCCTAATTATTCACCACGTATGAACACGTTTGAATTTGCAACAATAATGAGATTTCTGAGAAGTTACTGGGCTGATACTATAGGCAGTTATTAGCAGTCCCAACAATGATATTATGACACTTCTGTCAAAACATTTCAAAAACACCAAAAGTCAAAAAAAGTCACAATCATCTTAAAAGGAGCAGTTGTTAGAGCAACCCACTTCCCACGTTCATTAGGTTCTTGACATTCAAGACCTGATTAGTCAAGACCTGATTAGCCTTCAAGACTTTTGTCTGAGGACGGCCTCAGTTCAGGTCAGGCCGCACTGGCTGAATCTAATTAGATAATCAGTCTCATTCCCATACATGTCTACTAACTTACAGCTTGAGTCCATTGTCCTCTACTGAAAACGAAAACAAACCAATGTGGCTCATAATCCCCTTAACTATCTTGACCTTGTTTAAGTGTCTGATGAGACCATTCATTAGGAATAATTAGTTAGTGAAACAAAGTGGTTCAAACTTTTATAGTAGTAATTATTGCTACAATTACTCAACATCAAAAAAAAAACAACAAAACAAAATAATGATAAATCTGTGGGTTAACCACATTTACAGGTGCCTCCCCACTTTGCCAACATGTGCCCCTTTTCATTCTAACCAATGATTTGCTAAGAGAACGTTACATGACCCGCGAGTCATGGTTGGTAGCGACGGCATCCAAGAGCGGGCAGCTGGGAGAAAAAGGGAACCTTTATCTTCTGATTTGAATAAGATGGCCTGGATCTGTCACAGTGTTTACCCCTCCGTATGGTCCGAGAGGGGCACGCACGCAAAACAACAACACCAACAAACTCAGTTATGCACACTACAACGGCCTTTGTGTTGTTGTTCTTGTTCTTGTTTTTTTTTTTTTTTTTGTGCAGCTTACATATTGTGCTTTGTTTTCCAAATTTCCTTCATTAAACTCCCAGCGGAGCAAACGCTCATCCTTGCCATGTTCCCCTAAACCGACTCTTTTTCCTCTCCCCTCCCTCTATCAGACCATTTTCCCTACACCTGCTCAGATAACCACTCCTCTGTCTCTAGGCTCCATCCTCCTCTCTGCCCTCTCCACCCCTCCATTACTCATCCCGCTCTTTATCTTTAGAATACTCATAGGCTCTCCATGTAAACCCATTCAACTTCCTCTTCTTTCATCTTTTACATAAAACCACAACTTAGTGAGGGAAAGAGTCCTTATTTCAAGACAGACAAGCATACACTGTTCATGGTAACTGAAGCTGGCACATCACAATTAATAAATCAACTTCCCCTTTTAAAGCAGGTGCATTGTCAAAAGCACAAGGATGAAATGCAGCAAAAGACAGAAAATCAAAAAAAAAAAACAACAACTAGTAAAAGAGTACTATCTATCCTTACACTTGTTACATATAGCAAAAACAGTCACCATCTACAGAATATGTTGGTAAAACATGAGTTTAAATAAAATAGCAAAGCAGCAGAAATGTGTACCAAAAGGAAATATTGGAGAATATTCTGCAACATTTTTTGTCAAATATTGTTAAGGAAAAGAAGTGTTGTCTCACCTTGACATCGGAGAAGAACATCTTTAGCATATTGGAGCTTGGATAGCGAGTGTAGAAAAACATGAGCTTAGCCTTCTTCAGATGATTTGGGGAGAGACCCTCCTGGATCTGAATAGAGCTACCATTAAGGATATTAACATATGTTTGGAAAGAAACAATGATGGATCAAGCAAATGTAGTAACAGATATGATCACAAGTACAATATGTACCTGCTGATAATTGGCAGTAGGTTTGGCAAGAAATGATCATTTGGATGATGAATAACCAAATTTGCTTTCAGGCATTAATGCAGGCGTGCTGGAAGTGAAGGGGAGGCTGAAGACGGTGCACTGAACCAAAGCCATTTGCTTGCAAACAGCATCGTCCATATCAGGTGTGAGAGCGTCACGGTAAATAAAACGCTGGCCAGCACTACAGCCGATGCTTTTACATAAGGAGGCTCATTTCACAGTCAAAGTAAGCAAACTCCTTTGCCTACACCCTATGCTAACCTCCACCCTAAAAAAAGGAAGAAGAAAAAAGAAGACATTTGCATATCACAGACAAAGACAGCAGTTAACGCCAGTGACGGGCAAGAAGGCCTAATGGCTTGGCTACAACACATGCCAAGACTGAATATGACTGTCTGATGTTGGCTTCATATCAGTGACAAAACAAGGTCCCAAACACCGGCCCAAGTGACACACAAAAAAAAACCCTTCTCACGCTTACATAGGCCATATTCAAATATATATATCAGAGGCCTTGTCTTCCTAATGGATCGCCTGGAATGAATGGCAGAGGGGACGGAGATGGGCTGGTGGGGGCACCTTGAGGGATAGCATGGTTCCAACCTTCAATTACATCCCCCTCCTCCTCCCTCTGCTCCACCCCTACCCCCCAGCCTCTCTGCTGCTGCCAAACCCTTGGAGGAGCAAAAGAAAGAGGAGGAGAAGGAGAAGAGGGGCTCTGAGGCTTTGGACTCAGTCAGTGATGGGGGGGACTGAAACACATCTGCGCCACCGAACGGCCCAAGCCATTTCCATGGTGAATTAACGGCCGTATAATGCATCTGATAATATCAATCTGGAGGATAAGACATTGAAAAGGGAATGGGGATGGGGGTGGGAGGGGTGGTGCTGCATGTTAAAACCTCAGCCTGTTTCAAGAAGGGTTTTTTCATCACACTGAAGCAAGACAGCTCTTTAAATTACACAAAAGATACACAAGTTTTTCATGAAGACTATTTACACTTGAGTGGACAAAATACATTGCTTGGCATTATTTATGATCTACTAAGGGTGGCTATGATCATTAAAATCAGTCAAGTGTCCAGATGTAGCTGTAACTATAGAGTGGGAAGAAGGCATCAGCTGCTAGATTGGATTGCCCTTGGCCTCAGGGTTACACAGCAAATGCTGAACCATGCTGGGTTGGCTCCTTAAAGACCCTGTCTACTTTGTCTGATTCGGTGAGAGAGAGGGAGAGTTAGTTGTATACGCAGCAAGGGTCTTGTGGGGGAAACCCTGGCAGACTGGTGTTACTCTGTCAGGCCTGGCCAAAAGAGCAGCACTTCACTCTCCACACCACACCATCTGTTCCAAGTGGAGGGGATACAATGGCTCCTCAGACGGAGAGAGTGAGACAGAGAAAGAGAGCTATTTTTTCGTTCAGGCAAGGTGGGATTTGTTTGCTGTGAAAGCTCTGCACTTACACTTAGATTAATTTGTTTTTGCTTTTTCAATTAGCATTACTTTCCCCCGATCATTGAAATTAAAAATTATTTTAAAACAAAGACGTCAAGGTTTTACCGCTGCAGCCATAAACACAATATCACCTCCCTTTAGCTGACAATTAAGAAGCTTCATATCTCCTGATGAGACATTTTCATCTCCAATTCACTCACAGCTTGCAAATGTAATTGTGATTGGACTTAGGGGTGGCGTGCAGGGCTATTATTTTGTCATGATGGTGCACTCATACCAGCTGGCCCACTGTTCGCCTGCCACATCTGACAAGACATCATCATTCTCACAACACTTCCCCAAAGCCCAAAGTCATGAGAGGAAAATAGCTGCTCCACTTCCTAATTCCAGGTGTAAGGACAAGAATATTTGGAGTCGGACTGAGAACAAATGAGGAAATTGATAGCAGCCATCTGCTTCACAATGGTGCCGAGAGCTGGTGAACTTGAACACACCTCACGAAATGTCTGACAAGCTGTATCTGACTTCTGAGGCTTAGGGGAAAAAAAAAAGAAATCAAAAATTCTACTTCATTGGATCTCAAGTACAAATGTAAAGAACTGATTTGTAAATGTCATACAAATTACAAAAAAAATTTTAAACCTGTGGAATAAACTCTGAAAAACCAACTACAACAACACACAAGGACATGTTCTTCTGCCTATTCGTTCCATTTGAAGTAGTATATCTGTTAATGCCCTGAATTTATAAATGCTGCAGCGAAAGCCACAGCATCTGGCATATGTGGTTACTGTTTGATTGTTTTCTACTTTCTCTCAGTCTCTGTATGTCTCTCTCACTTTTCTCTTTTCATCCCTCCATCGGGAGCCTGTAGAAGCAAAGGATTATGGATCTCTGGAAAGCGTTCACCCTTGGGTCAGAAGACAAGACAAGGCGAGGTAATGAAAGATAAACAGCTCGCTGCAAACACCTGTTAACGTCCGCTTCAAAGAAAAGACAGGGAGGAGGGGGGTTTACAGGGAGGGAAAACAAAAAAAGAAGTATTTGGCTGCCAAGCAACAGCCGAAGGGCCCCCCGGGCTGTTGACAGATCTTTATGAAATGAAAAAAAAGAGAAAAGAAACGACAATGATTGTGGGCTTTTTACAACAGCGATGGATGATAAGAGGAACACAAAATACAAGCAATCATAAATATACATCTTTACTGAGTCCTCAGGCGAACCTTTTGTGACATGCACATGCACACAAAAAAAGGTTCAGAACTCAGGTACGCACAACAGCGAAAACAAGGCATCATACTGTAAGTGTTAAACGCATTCTCTTAACTAATATACAACAGGTAAAGCTTAGCATGTAATGAATGTTAATGACTTGAAGACAAAGCTTTCTAAGGACAACCAATGTGACATGAATCAAACTTTCATAAGGGTTAAGGGGTGTTGAATACTTGAGGGACTAAGGAGGTATATGGGAAACAGAGAAGGGACTGAATGTATCAGTTTAAGCTATTAGTCCTGAGTCCCCGGGGGATTCAATTTGAGCCTCCCATAGGGGATAGTCTCTTTATCCACAGGGCATGATTGGGGCATGCTGGGGTTAAACTATAAGGGAGGCTATATAACACTATTGTGTGCCAAGTTTCAGGATTCTATCTCCCTCCTTGTTGTTTCAGGCCATTTTTTATAAAAAGGAATTGGGGCAGTAAATGTCGTGGGGACCTAGTCTTCCTGAGTAAGTGATATGTGACAAGAGAGCTTTTAAAGTACTTAGGATTGAAGATGGAAAAAAGACTGTGAGAAGGAAGGAGGTACGAGTATAAAAATAAATACAGCAATGCAGTACAATGGAGAAGAGAACAGCAGTGGGAGGAAAAGTGATTCATCAACAATTTCTCAGTTTCTTAGGCTAGTCTCACAAAGATTTGATTTTTAACTCTTTGAGGTCCAGATTCACACCTGTCCATACAAGAAGTTACCATCCGAAATCAGATTTTTCCTGGCATATACATGCATGAACATGTCTGAACAATACCACTTAGAGTTAAAATATCAGAGCTGCAGTAAACCTTAACTTGTTACTGCCCTTCAGCTCACTCAAAACACACACACACACACACCAGACTTTTTTAAAGGATACATTGCTGCCTGAGTACGGCGAGATGTCACCCATATCCTGGAGATCACTGCACTCAGACTTGATGAGGGACAGCGAGAGTCCTTCAGCTGTGCTGCCAGGGTGTGCTGGTGAACACGAGCGATGGTGGTGCCCCAGGTGGTGACCTGATGCCATCTTGGTCCTCAGACTGGTGGTCTCCCGGGACAGGTCCATGGAGTCTGGTGAGGAACGCTCCTTGCCTGGGTAGCCACCTGTGGGTCCACCCAGGGGACTCTGGAAAGGGTAACCCATGAGAGGCAGGGGGAAGGGGTGTCTGAAGGATGGGGGGCTGAAACCCATAGAGGCAGAGAGCGAGGAGGGATGAAGGGAGGGATGATGGTGGCCACCATGGGCACCCACAGCTGAGGACTGGTGGTGGTGCTCACTTGGCGTCTTTCTCACGACTAAGGGCAGCGCCTCGGTTTGGTCATTGGCGGCACCCGGCATCCCGGGCATGCCAGCAAAGGAGTCTAGTGGATTGGGAATGATGACATCACCGAAGCACTGCAGCCTCTGGTTGGCAGTGTGGAAGTTGGGGTTGTCTCCATTGACAGCGGTGGGAAACCTTTCAGGAGGTATGGAAAGTGGAGGGAAGGCTTGTTGGGGTGTGGGGCGCGGAGGCTTGGCAAACACCTTAACCACTGTGTCCACCACCTGGGTCATGGCTGAATTGAGTTCCTGCTTCAGTGTTTCTGCCAGCTGTTTACCTTCAGCATGCATGGAGGAGCCTGGACCTCCCTGTCCTTTACTACGGCCGAGCCCCTCTCTTCTTGGCTTCTCTCCGTCCGCTAGCAGAGCCTGCTCCTGAAGCAATGCCCGTGCCCTGTCTAGGAAATGACCCGGGTCCAAGTCAGACATCTCATTGTCAGAGCGCAAGTCATCGCCACCCCGGTCATCGCCGCCAGTGTCGGACCTGGCAGGGCTGTCCTCGGACATGTTTCCTATGTCATTATGGAGGTCATTGTGTATGTCGTTGTGTTCTGAGTCATCAGTTGAATCATAGATCTGAAAGAACTTCTCCTGCAGCTGGCGTAACTGCTTCTGCATGTCCTCCAGCTGCAGCTTCAGTTGCCGTCGCTCCTCCTGCTTCTGTTCCTTTCTCTGGCATACGAGCTGGGTGAAGCTCTGCTGTTGCTGCTGAGGCAGACGCTGCTTACGCTTGTTCTCTCGGCTGCTACTGCTGCACACCTCACCACCCCGTGGGCTGCTGGGGGCCTGCTGCTGAGACTGAGGAGGTGGGCAATCTAGCTCCATTTCCCGGTCCCCATCCATCTCATGTTCACGCTCATGCCGGGAAGCAGGTACCACAACACTGGGTGAGTGGCTCATACCACGAATAATGTTCTCTACACGGGCCCGCTTGGCACGCAGGTGTTCATCATTGAGACGTTCGATGTCAAAGGTGCCCAGGCCAGGAGGACGGCCAAATGGTGACAAGCATTCCTGAGGGGTGCTGTCTTGGGAGGAGTTACTGCAGGCATCTTCCTGGGGAGCATCTGAACTTGCATTGGAGAGCCCTGAGCCAGGGAACCCGACATCCACTCTTTCACCTCTGTCCCCTCTTTCTCCCCTTTCGGGTCCTCCTCCATTTTTAGCCATATTATTCTTGAGAAGCTGGGAGATAATGGTGGTGCCAGGGAAGGGCATCATGGTGTCCTCGTATGAGTTGGCTCGCTTCAGTAGCTTTCGGAGTACATTGGATTTGGACTCACTGTCGCTAGCTGATACAACGCCAGGCCCCCCATGTGGCTGCACTACAGAGCACTCCATGGAGTCGGTGTCTGATCCGTGGTGAGAGTGGGAGCTCAGAGAGTTCATGGCACTGAAAATGGCTGCTTTGGCGCGGGCAATGTTATCAGTAGTTGTTGTTGCTGTGGAGGAGGCTGTGTTGCCCACGGTCCTCTTAACACCGATGTCCACACGTCTTCGCTTGGTCTGTCTGTTCAGGAGGGAGTCGCTGTCATGGTCCGGCATCACGGGTTGCTGCTATTGGGCCATATCCCACAAAGCCAGTCCTCTAGGATCAAAGCTTCTGAGTACCTGTGGGCAAAAAGTTACAGATGCATGACTCACCAAAAGGAAACATATTTTCAGAATCTAAGTCACTCACTCAATCAAGCCATGGTCTAAACTGCTTCATTTTAAAAACTATGTATAAATTAAACAGAAAACGTGAAAGTTACTCCAGAGAGATGCATGAACACAAACTGTAGCGTTTTGTCTTAAACCACGCAGGCAATTTCTTCTAATGTGTTTGTACAAGAAAAGGGACATCCATGATTACATTTAGGCAGTAATGACCAATGACAGTGGGGTAAAGGGAACAGGCAAGATGGGGTCAGAATTAGGCCTTCGCTTGACATTCCAGGGCAAAGTCCTACATTTTATCCTGTCCCCTGTTACATGCTGCGCGACACTGAACCAGTTCCCACGGAACACAAAGCTGCATAAAATTATGATAATTACTTAAGTACTTGTCCTCATTTCCATGTTTGTGTGGTGTGAGCCAGCATAGGAGCTATTAACTCAAAATAAAATAAAATAAAATAAAAAAGGTTAAGATGATCTTAAAAAAATAAAATAAAAATAAAGAACTTTTGTACAAAGGGAGGCAAAGCACATTGTACATGTCATTATAGTGAGCTTACGTTTGCTCAGTTAGACAAAATATTCTTGTTTTAAATCATGTTTATACATTGCATACATTGTAAATTCAAAATGTAAGTCCTGTGTTCACATTAATCAATATGGCCGTCATATCTTAAGCAACAGACGGAGTGACACATAAAAGAAACACAAAACAGGCCTATTGATTTTGGTGCCAGCGTGAGTTCACTTCTGTGTTTTTTGTTTGTCTTTTCATCTGGCAAGGGCAGTTAATTCTGCTCAAATGAATAGGTCAGAAGGGTCAACTCTGGCAAGGAGCAACTTAAAGCATTCTTACAAAAACCCTAATGCCCCTCTGAAAGCAAAACGTTTTGTTAGTACAGGCCTGCATCAATACGCTATGTAAGCAGCGGTGGCAGTGTCTTAGTCGGAGCCATGTCGGATGCGCCCCAATCTCAAATGTAGAGATATTATCAAAGACAATTCAATATGCTTCTCCTTAAAATATTAAAATATTTCTGAAGATGGTAAAGATAGTACATTTAGAAATTCAACTTTTTCATATCACCATAAAAGGCAATGGTGGTGTAACAAATTGCATTTTTCTTCATACACAAATGTAAGTCCCTATTAAAACTAACAGTGGTTCAAACAAAAATAATAAAATATGTCAAAAACACAATATTATTTCCTTGGTGTAAATTTTACAGGTGCCTGCAAATATATTCTAATATTACCTTATTTAAAAGGTGACTGAAAATCTTACTTGCACTTTACGAAAATATACAGTTTTTAATTAAAAATGTTAAATGGCTGACTCAGATCCATGTCTAATTTTGTTATTAAATTTTACATATATATCTATAAATGTCTAATTTAAAGGCTCAGGTTCAATGGAGACTGAGGGCATACAGCATGGAAAACTGAACCCAAGTGTGATTTTTAAAAAACAACAACATTTCTTTGGGCTGATTATTTCCTTGTTCTAACGTATAGAAAATGTGTAATCTTTACATCATAATTACCTGTGAAAAATTATTTTAAAAACTTCAACGCTTCTTGTCACTAAGCTTCATAGACACGTACACAATCTACACACACACGCGCGCACACACACACACACACACACACACACACACAACTTTGCTGTTGGCTTTGTTAGAAGCGGTGTGGTGATGCAGCACACAAGTGACAAGTGATGTATTGGCTCTCTGAACAAAAAAAAGAAAAAAGTAAATTGTAATTTTATAAATTGACAAGATTTAACAGTTAAAGTTAAAGGACAGGTTGGTTTAAATGTTTTCCCCTGAAGGAACACACGTCTTCTAAAATAAAACCCTTTGATTAATTACTTTGGCCCAAGTCTCGACAGCCACGTCCAACAGTTCAGATAGGAGGTGACACGTCTCCAAGAAAAAAGAACCTGACCTGAACGCCTCATGATCTTAACAATGAGTTTGAAATAGTCACCAGCACCTGTCTTTTCCGACGGCGCACCTGTCTCCTATTGCCCATGCGCACTCCCTCTCTCTCTCTCTGTCTCTCTCTCTCTCTCGCTCTCTCTCTCTCCCGTACAAAAAAAAAACCGTTCAACAATTTCAATCAACTATACATATAAACAATGAGCTATAGATGTTCATTTCAACTTTTACAGCATATCTTTTATCCCCTTTCTTCACTGGATCTCTGTAACTCGGCCGTTGTTTAAACCTCTTGGTTTATATGAATCATAAGATAAAACAACATAAGTGAAGTTCAGGCTTAAAACTTTCTATACTTTTGCAGTAACCTCTAAGAATTAAATGAAAGTCCACAACGTTTCCTTTTAGAAATAAAAAGTGAGACCCGGCTGAGCATTTTGTTGCAAAACGAAATCAAAACATGTGACAGACAGAGCTGCGTACACTCTGTCAATAATACAGACAGCGTTTTATCATAAATATCCACAAGTGTTGCTACTGAGAAAAGAAAATATATTCACAAAACAGGAGAAATTACAAACTCATAACTGCCTGGACGTGTGTTTAGTGTGAATAGTCACATAAAAGGTGTCAAAAGGACAAAGACATTATGAGTCAATAGCAAATCGAGGGTTTTCAAGACGCACAGGAGACGAAAACTGACTTTCCATCTAAAACCAGTTCTTGTTTTAAAATCATGTTTCACAAAAAAACAAAAAACAAAAAAAACAACCCACAAACCTTCCCAAACTTACTTCGCAAAGTTGCGAATCAACTTGATCTCCGCTTTGATGAGGAAGGTTGGGCTACTGTCCGCACATCATCCTCGCAAAAAAAATACGGGCAGCTCACGCAACTCTTACCACATATCAAGATGAGGGGAGCGACACGGAGCAAATATTGCCCTATAGATATGATTAGCTGTTGATCACAAGAATATATTTACCCGTTTATGATGTTTGATTTGTTTTTTTTTCCGCCCACAGTGCGCAGGCGAGGCAAGAACAAGAACAAGAGAGGGAGGTATCCGAGGACAAGGTTACTTACCCTTTAGATGAAGAGGGGGACAACCTAAACTCCTACGGCAGAAAAGAGAATATACGCGGAGCTCGGTAGGTTGATGAATGCTGGGATAACAGTTTCTCAATGAAGGAAGAGCTGGAATAAAGTCAGCGACGCGAGCGAAAGGAACAAAATGGGAAAAATATAGAAGATGAAAAGAGCTCTTGAGCGCCGGTCTCTCCCTCTATCCTCTGTTGTTACTAAAAGAGTGAGAGACATAGAGAGAGTGCAAGAGAGAGAGCGAGAGAGAGACAGACAGAGAGAGAGAGAGAGAAACGGTGTGTGTGCGTCTCCGAGGCGCACTGGATGCTGGAGCGCTCCTCCGCCACTAAGATTCCCACTTTAAGACGCGGCTGAAGGAAACAGGAAGACGTACGCGTCACGAGCGGAGTGATGTAACTGTCGCAACCTACCAATAAGAAGCGTCCGTCCGGTCCGGAGGACAACGCGCTGAAGTTGGCCAGAGAATGGGACTTGAGCATGCAACTAAAGAGAGAGAGAGAGAGAAAGGGAGAAAGAGAGAGAGAGAGGAAAAAAAAGGAAATACCATTCTTGCTAATCATTTTCTTCTAAGTTCACCGGCTGCGCGAGTAAGAATCGTTACGCACTTACATTACACCATGCTGCAATAAAAACACATAGGACCTGTTCTTATGTTATGCATTCATTCTTATATTTAGTCTTAAATGTGAAAGTTTTTAACAATAAATAGAAAAGGCTCAGTACTGCTCGATTACAATATGTTTTGAATTAAAGTGTCAATACTTTTGAATGGGAATAATTTTTTTTTACAATAATAACTTTTTAAAAACAATCACAAAATAAGTCAGTTTGAATTTGCAGCCAGTGACATTATCAAGCAGTGCTGTAGATTTATTCATTACATCTAAGAAAAACAAAACCGCAGTTTCACGTGAATGTAATCTGAAATAAATTGTCACGATAGAACTTTTTTCTTTACCGTTTTAATGCAAATATTTTTCATCTTCTATCTTCTATCCCTCCGTGTTACAGTAAAATTACAACTTAACGGTGTATTTTACAACAGAAACGACCGGCAGAGGATGCGTTAATGCATGTTTCGATCACGTTGAGGAGAGTCTGTTAAAACGGATTCATGTTATTTTAAGCCTTTTTATTTTTAACAATGACAATTTAGTTTCTGTGTCTTTAAATAATTATGCAAAGCGTATTTATATTTTCAAACATCAACATGTAAAACATACTGCAAAGACAGCTGATGTATATTTAGACAGACCTTATGAAAGGGACTTGCAGTGGTGGGTCACTTGGGTATTGGAGGTTCAGAGTGGCATGTAGAAATATTTTACGCGCAGTGACTTTCTCATTGGTTACAGCAAAAGTCTGATTTATGAACAAGCGAAGCAGCACAGAGGCTCGCAGCTTTGCTTTGGAATATAGATTATCCAGGAGGGACATCCAATATCTGAGGGAGAGAGAGCTAAACGTCTCTGTGAAAAGCTCCGTTAAGAGGCGAACATCATCATAATAAAGGTCTGTTTAATCCAGGCTCCACAGCCTGACGCGAAAATGATGGTACGGTTTTTCAAAAATATATATTTTTTTTAGATATAAAACTCTTTTAAAATGGAGAAAACAATATATATATATATACATACACCTGTATTTGCAGATCTAAGGAGTTTCGATGAATTATTTGATAATTCTCCCTTTGAAACTTCCACCTGTAACACTCAACCCTGCGGACACTGACATCTGATCCTTTGCACAGAAAAAAACCTGTTTGACGCTTCTGATTTATGAAACGATGACGGCTCGCCCACATTTTCTCGCATTCTTATTCTTACATATCGGATACTTTTTATAATTATAATCCAGTTTTGCGCACCTTTACAACAGGTGATATATACAACAATTTGTTTACTAATATTCTTTAGAAATGTGTCGCTGCTTTGTGCCACTGTAAATTAATCTTTATGCAGGGGAATTATTATTATTATTTTTATTTCATCGACTTCAACGATATTTTGTCCAAATACATTGTTGTATTTGGACATTCCTGCAATTAGAGAAAGCATAAACCTCGTATTAAGAACATGCAAGAAATTACCTTTAAATGTATTAAATAAGCAACGTTGAAATATTATTATTACTATTGTTATTAATGTTATTAATAGTATTATAATAATTAATAGTATATTACATTTATTCGTATGATTCAACTGGGTAGTAGCCAGTTAAGAAAAAAAAAAGATTTTCATGGTTTTGGTTATCAAATGAGTGTGCATTCGCCCTTTTTTTTTTCTCCCCCCTCCAGATTTTCACATAGCATCCATGTGTTGCATGTATAATCTTCTTTTTTTATCCCCTGCACAAACAGGATCCTAAAGCACTTAACGAGGAATCTTATTTTCCATATGCCCCTCTGTCAGGTGCCAAAAAGGAAAAGGCGAGTCTCTTTTCCATGTCGCAAGCAAGTGTTTTTTAGGACCAACGAATTGCAACGAAGTCAGCAAAGTTTAGTGTCTGGAGTGTCTTTTCCAAAGCAGGTGTCCCGGCCCCATGCTCCCTAACTGGCCTGTGTGGCTGATTTGGCCTCGGCTCCCCTGGGTGCCGTCGGTGAGCACACACAGGCTGGAAAAACAGGCCGGGACATTAAAGAAACCCGTGTTTGGAAAAGGAAGACTCGGATGAGGTGTAGAGGAAACGTGCTGGTTAACACCGGCTGCTCTTATCGCGGCACATCCCAGGTGGATCAACCCATGTATTTATTTCAAACTCACTTTCCCCCCTCTTTAGGACCGAGTGTAACAGACCTCGATGCCCAAGACTGATAATGTGCTCTGCTATTGCGCACTGATGGCTGAAGTTATTGACATATTTATTAGACTTGGGCCCAAAAAAGCAAAAGCAGGGAGGTATAGTGAAAACAGTATTTCTCCCAAAGGTGTTATAAAGGTACGTTTTTTGTTTTTTTTTATCATCACGTTTATCACTGTCTGACTACAGTTAAGTGGTAATAAGTGCGGTGATGGTATGCCGGATTGGACAGAAGCCAGTGGCCTATTTTTCCTCAGTATTAATTTGCAGTAACGACAGGCCAACGGTCTTATTATTATTATTATTATTATTATTGGTTTTAAGGCACTGTCTTTCGGCTCATTTTAAGGGAGAATTGAATGCAGAAATTCAACAAACATAAACAAATTGAGGTTTCTTTTCTGAAGTTACATGATGATAATTAAAGAATTAATTTTATTCGGGGGAAGAACCAATCTCCTGGCAGCAGTTTTTAACTGTTTTTTTAGAGAGATAGAGAGAGCTATTTGGAAAAAAAAAACACAAGCAGGGAGAGATGGTAACGCTAAAAGCTGTTTTGTTCCGGAGAGGTCTCCGGGTCCCTGAATAAAAAGGTTTAGGAGACGTGAGGACAGGAGAGGAGAGGAGGATGCAGGATTTGTCCGAGTGTAATAAGTGAGTAGGCGTCTGACTCGCATCGCCTCTAAGTCCTTTTCTGGCCTCATGTCCAGCACTTAATGTATTCAGCTTTCCCCTTGACAAAAGACGCTGGAGGATGCTGGAGGTAAATATATATACCCTACTTGTTTTTGTTGTCAAGGCAGAAACCCATTTCGACAAAGGAATTTCTATGACATATAAGAAATGGATGAGTTATTGGTATCTGCGCTGTAGTACAATGACAGCGATTTACATAGGCTATATGTTATTATTAATGATATTACTTCTTGGCTGTGATAGCTGGCACAGTGTGGACCCCCGATGACCCACATCCCTCTTTCTAGGCTACAAGTAGAGGCGTGTGTGTCTGTGTGTGTGTTTCTGTGTGTGTGTGTGTGTGTCTGTGTTTGTGTGTGAGAGAGAAGTTGGTCATCCTCTGTGGCCTGTTTTATTCTATACAGACACGCTCTCTCTCTCTCTCTCTCTCTCTCTCTCTCGCTCTCTCTCTCTCTCTCTCTCTAATTCAAATATGATTAATTTGCATGAATGGGGGGAGCATTGTTGCAGAAACAAATATAGGAATCAATGTTAAGACAACGTGGCAATGAAAGATGAGAACATGTACAAACCAAACATAACATAATTAACTTAATGACAAATGTTCAATAACAATAAAATAAGAAAAGGAAGATGACTATGTAGTATAAGGCCTACATTAAACACTCCTGTAGAAAAATATAAAGTCTGTTGAGACCATCTATATGTGTCTCTCACGGTGTGAGTGGTTAAATACTGCAACACCTATCTAGGTATTAAATTGTTTTCAACATTTAGATAAAGACCTGTTTGTTTTAACATTAGATACACCTCCACGTCTGCCCCGCGTGGAAATAATAGGCAATTAAAAGAATGCTGCTCAGTGAGTCTGATGGGAATATGGCTGCAGTCATTAAAACTACAGATATATATTACACATCATTAGTCTTTTCTCCAAATCACCTCATTTCCTTGGTAGAAAACAACGGATTTATTTTTTTCCTCCTATTACAACCTGAAAGAATATACACACGTGTATAATCATTGCCAATGACAGGAGTAAGGCTAAAGTCAACAGGAATGAAGGGCGCGCGCACAATGCACTCGCGCACGCACGTGAGCGCGCGTACAAACACACGCACACACACACACGGAGCGCCTTGGAGGTGCTTGAGCGGACAGACATGCTGGGAAACCGCCTGGAACTGTATTAAGCCTGACGTCCTTAAAACAAACAATGGCACCATGAAATAAGGGCTTATACGCTCAAAGTCAAAGACCCCCCTCAGCGACTCTCCCTGTTTATCTCTCCCTCTGTCTGACACACACACACACACACACACGCACTATTTCTTGGGGGTTACACACTCAGGCTTGCAGCTCCGTTGAAAAGGGGACCAACTTTGCTCCTATGAACTCTCACCTGTCAACATGGAGCAGAGGACTTTACTTGGTAAACACGAAAGGACTTTAGTTGTTTACTTCTGGCGGTGACTTAGTCTATTTCACTCACTGCAAGGCCGCGGTCACAGCTGGTACAGCGTGTGATCACAGTGCGTGATCACAGTGCGTGATCAAGGCGACGTTGCGTTGAATATTTTCTTAAACACTACGTGAGTTGTTTTTGTGCCCGTCTCTCGGCTTCTGTCCAAGTTGGCTTGATTGGATGAAGCTGACTTGTGGATCAACTTTGGCCGTAATCGCTCGCTACCGCCCCACGCTGTAGGCACGTTAACAGTTAGCGAAATAAATGTAATTAAAATTAGGTTTAATTAGTTTATTGAACGAATGCCGAGTGATATATTTATCTCTTTTTCTGCGAGGTATAACTTTTGTGTCCATAAACAAAAGCAAGCAAGAATGTCCACAATATTCAATGGAGAGTGGCAGAAAGCCCACTGCCACGCACAGCGCGTCTGTCTCTGCGTTTCTCCTTTATATAAATCCCACAGCTAATAGTTCTCCAGTACTGATATACTGCTTTAAACGAAAAGAAAAAAAAAAAACACGACAAAACACGTGCTGTGGCAGATAAGCGGCGGTCTGTTTTCGCTCCTCTGATCAGCGGTAATTATATTTGTTGGCGTGGAGGTAAGTGGTGCTCCCCGGGGGGCGTATTGTACTCGACTCTCTCCATGTCATAAAATAAAATTACAAGGAAAGGAGAAGATATCCTACAATAACAGAGGCGAGTCGTAAAATCAAAGAGTAGCTAAATTAAATCTGAAGGCAAAAACGGAAAATACATTAGGGGCATGATGGACGGGGGCAGGGGGCTTCAAATAAAACGTAGGTTAATGAGTTTTTAATAGCTTCTATGACTATATGGTTGGTTAACAGGCACACACACACACTCCCCCCTCTCTCTCTCACACACACACACATACATATATATATGTATATATTCTATAGCTGACTGAGGCAATTAAGAGTAATTAGTGATCAGTTACCTGTGCTTCAGCCTTTCTGCACTCCCCCAAATAGTATAAAGAGAGGCGGCTATAGGATATGAAGTGACACAGTACAAGGCTTAAGTAGCTTTAAAGTGCCTCTCTCACCGCACACATTAGTCTCCTGTTATAAGTTTAGCTCTGTGCAACAGTCTGCTCTCCTGTTACAGCAGTGGACATTCACACGTCTCGTACCTGTTGGCACCCTCTTGTCTAGTTTATGTATCTGTGTAACCTTTGACCCCCGGTGTGGATGTTTGGCCTGGCACCCAGCAGGCCCTCCACACCAAAGCAGCCTTTCACTGGTGACCTCTTGACCTTTGTCTGACCTTTCACACTAGAGGTGATTGGGCTGCCTTAGGGGAGGTCAGGAGGAGGGTAATTCTCTTACAATTGGGCCTGTAAGCAAACAGACTAGACGCAGACAAACCCGCACGTAGATTGAGGAGAGTGTTGTTTTCCTGTTACCTATTGATTGAAAATGAGCTCTGTTAAACTGAATCTGTGTTTTAGATTAATTTCTCAACTAATCAATCAATTGTTTTATCTATAAAATGTCAGAAATATAGTGGACATGCTTGCTATAATTTCATGTATGACAAAGAAAAGCATTAAATCATTACATTTGAGAAGCTAAAAGCAACATTCTTTTGGCTTTAAAATACTAAAATGATTATTTGATTATTAAAATAGTTGTTGATCAACTAAATGTTGCAGCATTAAATACCACTGACCACAATGTGCATTTTTATATAGTGCAATGTATGTGTGTAGCTTGTGATTAATCAGAGCAGCTTGACCATCTATCCTCTGTTGGGCCATGCATGAGCATGCTCCAACCACAGGTTAGAAACCGGCAGCCTATAATAGCACTTCCGTTAAACATATGGACACACACACATACACACACACACGTATACAGGTAAAGCAAGTGATACAAAGAAGTATACATGCACAAGAGCCATGCATACTCTAATTCATACTGTGCATGTACACAGATTTACACACATGCACAAACTCCCGGCATTTTCAAAGACTTCCCAGTGGACAGAGGCGTCTGCCAACGCTGCTATAAATCACACTGTGGCTGGTGCTGAGGGCAAGGCGCACCTTGTCCACGTCGCCCCCACTCCTGGGCTGAATAAACCATAACATCCTGCCTCTCGTGCTGCCCGACGCCCTCTGAGCACGACCCTAGAGAAGACCCCCCCCATCCATCCATCCACCTCCCCCCTCCCTCCTCCTCCCTTCCTCCATCTCATCTCTAACTCCATCCCTGCTATTGTTCCGCCTCATCTGTCTAACTGATCTATCTTTAGGATTTGGAGCTGTTGTAGTGGTGGATGTTCGGGCAGGGCTCTGCTTGTTCGGAACAACAACACACAAACCCACCCTACCACCCTCCCTGTCTTCATTTAATTCATTTTTTCCATTCCAATAACTTCCTGCTTGAAGAGTGGGATGAGAAATTAAAAGAGGAGAGAAAGAACAGCAAAACAGCAGGAAGCAAGCGCTTAACAGGAGGATGCCGACACCCTCATCCTGTCGTGTGCCTGCTTGGTTCAGGTGCTCTGGGCCAGTCAGTACCCTCCGATCCCCTTACCTCAGGGTGTGCCGAATTTGGCTTAGAAGGTGCACATTCCTTCATGAACCCCTCTGGAGGAAGTGTAATGTTTCTGGAAAGAAAGGGAAAGGATTTTACTGCACACCCATAGGAGCCAAGTGTATATTCTCATAATAGAGCACTAAACTGCCTCACCAGCCCATGGAGGCACAAAGGTGAACAAAGAATAAAGAATGTGTGAAGTGTTGGGTTATCTGCTGATGATTTCCCTTGATTTTTACTGCTGCAGTGGGAGAAGCTAAGCAAACAATCCAGCCCAGCGGTTGGTTCTTGGCATTCCACTTGAAAGTCTTAATATAGACCAAGCCCACTTTGGAAAAGAAACCACCCACGTGTGTGTTGCTTGGCGTGCAACCACACAACTGATTACTTCCTGTAAAATTTCATTTCTAAGTAGAATGCTCAGAATTGCCAATAATTCCAGTGATATGCAACAGGGTGTTTTAATATGAAAAGCCATTGTTTCTTAGAGAAAGTAGACATGTTTTAGATGTTGGAATACTGTTTTTGGAACAAAATGCACATTTAGTCACCTACAAAACACACGCATACACATGCATCAGCACATACACATATGCATTTGGATACACACACATATCCTAACCACTTGTATGTCTCGATTCATCCACCAGAACACCAGAGGAGACTTGAGAGGACAAGAATAGCGAGGCATGTGCCTATTTGTGGCATCATTGTCACAGAGATAATAGATTTCACTGTTACACATTAGCCAATAAAGACACATTGGGTTCCTAGTTCCTAGAAGAGACAGTAATATCTTCTTTATATAACTATATATAACTATAAGCAGCTCTTTCTCTCAGTTGCACATTGTGTGTGTTTGTGTGTGTGTGTGTGTGTGTGTGCACACGCATAAATGCAACACCACAGCTCCATGGTTTAACCATGGGCTAACCGGACTATAAATGTGCTGCAGTGTCACCTGTGCTGGTGCAGATGCCATAATAGAACGCTGTCTGTTTTGTTCTGTTGGTATGAATAACTGCTCTAAGAATAATGTCCCTTCCTGTGTCCTGTAGATGTTCTGAGATTGATTGTTTCTGTCTCTGTCTTGTGTTTTACACAGCAGTGAATGTACCTGTGAGGGAAAACAATCCCCTTAGTAGAAAATTCACAGGAGTTATATCCCAAGATACTGTAAATGTATTTGGAAAACATATTACCTGAAGCTTATTACAGGTGTTAGTATTTGGTTGTCTGCAGCCATTTGAAAAAATAAATGCTATCATTTATCTGTTTCAGGAATCAAATTTGCATAAAGTAAAGTCACATTTGGAAGAAATGTAAATTTATATTTGCATTATATTTCTTTCTATAGTCTTTCGATAGTTCTATTCTTTAATATGATCAAACTGTATTTTTCAGGAAATGCCAGAATCTATTGAATCCTCACTCAACATTGACAAACTGTGTTATTGAAGGGACAAAGCCTTATTTTGTGTAAACCACTGAAGACAAGGAAGGCAAGAGACCCCAAATTTTGTCTGTGTTTCTGTAAATTTGGTTCAGTATCACACTAATTTAGACTTTGATAGTAAACTCAAAAGTTACCATTCAGAAGAAAACAGGATTACATTTATTATCACAAGTATTAACATTTCATTGAGGGTATGTAATTTTAAAGATTTACTTATTTAGGTATTAAACAGACAAATAACCTTAATTGTTTTTAAAAACAAACTGTTCTTCCATCCAACAGATATTTAGTCAATAATTGATTCAATTCATCATTAATGCAGAAAGAGTCACTGCATGGTATCACTGTTTACTACTTAAACTCTTAGATAAACTAGTCTAAATAAAACTATAATCAAACTGGTTTTGAAATCTGACTTTACTCATATTTAGACAGTTGATTAGACTCATTAAGTTATATTACAACACTTTACTTCAGTGTCCAGTTCAGTTATTCTGTTTTAGACACACAGTGATGGTTGTATTACTCACCCCCAATCCTAACCTCTCTCTCTCTCTCTCACACACACACACACACACACACACTAACACACACACACTAATACACACACACTAATACACACACTCTGCTGTTTTCAGTGTCTTTAGCTAAGCTAGGGGACAAGTAATGCCTGCGGCCGTTCCTGATCCTCTTGGCCTTTTCCTTGCAGGAATCTCCTCTTCCTGTACGGAAGTTTATCGTGGTCAGCCTGCTTGTCACTGACGACTCCCAAAGGAAAGTGACAGCGGCTTTATTCACCCGCTGACCCGTAAAGAGCACAGAGGAAGAAAAAAACAAAACAACAGACAAGTACGTGTGTGCCTGTGTATGTGTGTGTGTGTGTAACCTGACTCAGGGCTTCTTTTCTTTCCAGTAAGGAGGGACGATGAATCTTGTACATTCAGCACAACCTCTGCGCGTGTGTGACGTGTGTATGCATCTAGTGTCATGTCCTTTATCTGACCCCGCCAACATCAATGCATCTTCCCTCCCTCTTTTCAGCCTCTTTTGTTTGTCCAAATAGAAAAGAAACAACAAATCCTTGTATAAGCCATGTGATGTCCTTTTACCTGAGTTCGAAACAAACTGATCCGTTCTTATGTTTTTGTCTTTTCATCTCAAAGTCGAGGTCATGCAGCCTTGAAGAGAGGAAGCAAGATAGATAGATAGATAGATGGATAGATGGATACACAGACAGATGATATCCATCTGCTCTGGTGATCTCTCTCCAACTTTATCTGGCATCAGCCTTTTCTCCATGCCACTATGGTCCCATCAGCCCCACAGGGCCCAGGCACTGGCCTTGTCTTGACCCAGTTCAGGACATCCATTCTGGGCTTGCCGACTCATTTGCTCTCCCCCGTCTGTGTGGGGGTTCAACAGAGAATCCTGAGATTATCGGATGGTCACTTAAGAGGGAACGAGAGAGAGTGAAGTGCTGTCCACTTAGCTGAAGATTATCCTTTAAAAGGAAGGGATGGCGCTGGAGATGGAGGAGAGGAGAAAAAAGGATGTGCTTAAGAGATGGATGGAAGGGGGCGGATGGAGGGAGAGATTGCGAGAACAGTCAGAGATAGATAGAGAGAGGGCAAATGAATCATATGGAGATAAAGTGTGTGTGGGAGAGGGTTAACAAAAAGTGAGGAGAGAAATATGGCACCAAGGGAAATGTCTAAATGAAAAGCTGAGATGGAGATGAGGCGACAGAGCGAGAGAGAGAGGCAGAGATGGAGAGATAAAGAGAGGAGGAAGCAGGAAGGATGAGTACAAGAGCTGGATTAAGCAGTAAAAACAGTGATTATGAAGTGTTCGCTGCCCAAACTGAGGACCTTTTGCTGTCCTTGTATTGGCGACGGGGTGTATATGCCAACTTATATTTGTCAAACATTAACAGTATAAGTGGTAATCTAGAGTAGGATAAATGCTAGTGAAATAGTTATGTGTTGTCTGTCTTCTGTCTAATTTCATGTCCCATAGAGTTGGTTGAGCATCATGTCTACTTGAAGAATATTTCAGTTTAGCTGTGGGTCCTTTGGCAGTCATTTCTATTGGTTATGATATTTACTTTTACTTTTATTTTTATTGATATTTACAACAACAACACAACATCACCTATAAAATTTAATGGGGCACAAGTGCTTGCTTACATTGGCCTACTTAAACATCCATCAGGCACAGAGTGTTTGTTTCCGCCTGTGTCCACTTACAAAAATATTATATCAATATTCACACTCTTTTTTAGCTCACTCTTTTAGGGAAATATCCGGCCCTTCAGCTGCTAAATGCTCACCTCTGCCTGTCTGTGGTTTGGTACTATGCAGGTAGTATACACTCGGTCTTGTTTTTCGCTGCCTGCCTGCTGTGGCGAGAGCGAAGTTGTGGGCTTTGAAACCAAAACATTGAGCTGAAAGAGAGCAAGACACTCAGAGCTGAGGGGAACTGCAGAGTTGGCTGATGGTTATCTATGGGTTCATCGCTATGAGTGACCCCTTTCACATACACATGGGCCATTAATCCACGGTTAATGTTAGAATATTGATTAGAGCAATTTTAAAGGTCTAAACCAAAAGTGAGCACGCACAAAATGTTGATAATATTACACAAGAATAAGTCTAATATAATAAGAATAATGTAATAGAGCTCAAAGAAGCCAGATTTCACTGCCTTCAATGTTGCCATCTGGTGTGTTGCTGTGCATGCAATTCAGCCATCATTAGTTTTATTATTTACACATGCTTTACCTACTGTGACATGTCAAAAGTTTTTACAGAGGTTTTTATCATCCGTTATTTGACTTAGCTGTTTTCTTCTGTTTCTCTTACATAACACTTTCCCCTTTATAGCAGTTTCTCATGTCAATTTCTGTTGTGTCATGTGAGAACTTATATTTATGCAGGATTGGGAGGGATGCCTTGTGTCACCTTTTGTCTTTTTCTTCATAGAGTGATGGGGCAGAAGTGTGGGTTCAATGTCAATGCAAAATGCTTTAAAATCCCAACACATTCAAACTCCACCTATTGATGATTTCGCGTGTTACTGAGTGAACTAGGAGTGTGTTTTTGAGTTTTTTTCTGTGGGTGGAGGGGGCAACTGAGAGAAAGAGAGATCATTTCCCATTTGATTAGATCAGTGGCCCTGCCAATGTCCAATTATTGTATTCCCCTGATAGCCTGAAGCATGTGCATGTAAACACACACACACATATTCCAGTGCACACTGTCTAAATACCCCCCCCCCCCCCCCCTCAAAAAAAAAATTGAGTCTAAAAGCTCATCGCCCACAGTCTCTATATCTCTCTCACTCACCCAGTTCATGATGGGAAAGACAACAATCTCAATGGAGGGAGCAAAAGGGGTTCAAGGATGAGCAGGAAAGAGACAAGGGGGATGAGCCCCGCCCCCCCCTGCACACACATTCTTGTTAATCTCCTCATTTTCATTTCTCTTACCACGTGGGATTAGAATGATTTTATTTAAAGTGTCAGCTTGAGCTACCGGATTGAGAAATCTGGATTTCATAGGGATTATTATTACAGCAAAAAAGCACACGTACACACACGCAGATTTTTTTTCTTCTCTGTCACTCACTAATGACCTGCTTGACCAACAAATGGTATTTATCCTCAAATTCAGAACAGGGGAGATGAACGGACATTGTGATACACTGAAAAGTGTGTGGCAGAGAATGTACCTATGTATGTATGTATGTGTGCGTGTGTGTGTGTGTGTGTAAGAATTTTCAAAACCCAAATTCTTATTTTGAGCCACTTTCAAGGCACGTTTTTGGAAGCCCGTGCCGGGACATGACTTCATCTGAGTGTATTATCATATGGTGCTTGTCTCTTTTTCTTTCTGTCTTTATCCACACATCATACAAATCTCTTTTCACTCTGAGCCAGGCCAAGTGAAATGAGGTGAACATACTCTAACCAAAGCTTCACCCTTCTGTGTCAGATTTAACATCTAATCTACATTAGGATAAGGCTTTCACCGCTCAGGAAAAAAAAAAAAGAAGAATAAAAAAACGCCCTCACCTTTTCATCCTAGGGCCAAGCCTTTTATTCCGCCTCTTCTCATTACATTAAAGGATGAGGGAGGCAGTACAGTGGCTGAGCGGTATTTAAAGACAGCATCCTCTTCATTTGTTTAATTTCTCTTTATTTAAGAGACTCCCTCCGCCCTTCGCTGCTCCCTCTCCTCTGTTTAATTTCTCTTTATCTAAAGACTCCCTCCCTTCATCTGACTGATTGATCTTTGTCTCACTGCAAATGACATGGAAGAGTTAGTTACTGCAAGGTCCCTAATCCAACCTTAGTGATGGGGACGCTATGTGCAGACGGGGGGGTTTACAGATTTAAGCTGTTAAAACAAACAAACAAAACCAAAATTGGAGTTTAATAGTTTTAATTTCCTTGAACTAATGAAGAACCAACAACATAACCGACAGTAATTCTTAAGTAGCAAGAAATACTAGCAGTGATTTTCTCTGCCTTTTTTGCCGCACAACACTTATATCTGCTTGTATCCTGAGCTGCAAATTTCCCTTCTTAAGTAGTTCAATTTGATTGTTTATCAGAAGAAGTCTGGACCATTCACAATCTGAAAAATCTGCAACACATCTGAAATCTGTGAGATATGATCACTGCAAGTTATTTCTATTAGACATCATGTTACGTTATGCTGAGATGACTGGCAGAGTGAAAGATCTCATGATGTCAAAGTGCAGGAGTGGCATTTGCATGCACAAATACAAGCGCCCAGATGAGTATTGAGTTTATCCTGATACATGAATACAAATAAACACACACACACACACACACATATGCGCATGCAAACACATACACACCCATTTTAAAAGCAAGGTCTTGGGAAATAGGTTAAGCAGGCCCGGGATCACTCTCTCACTGCTCTCTCCCAGCTTAGAAGCACTGACAGAGTTGGGTGGGAGGGATGGGTGACGGAGGTGGAGAAATCTTCGAGAGGACATCTGTCACAGTGAGCAACTTCTGAGCTGCTTTTTTTTCAGCCCGCTCTGTGACCCACAGATTCTCTTGCATGACTGATCAAGAACTATGAGAGTTTTAGAGGTGGCCTTAGCCCCTGCACAAGGCACAGGGAGACCCCATACAGGCCTGGTTAAGTAAAATCTCTATCTTACAGGAGAACACAAGGGGGATATAATATATATATAATAAATCTGCTCTGTGTTTGGACATTTATTTTTGTTATGTCACTGTGCTAGTAGGAATGTCCAAGTCATGTGAATATTACTCACTGACAATGTTCAAAACAGAAAGCTCTCTTGTGTCACAGATCATTTTTATTAAAATGCCATATGACACTTCTGTTGCGGTTTTGTGACCATGTGTCCATGGTGTGACCATGTACATCTGAGGATGCAGTTGATATTGAATAGAGGGCTGCACGTCGCAAAGTGCATGAGAACATTTCTCCCCCTCCCGCAGGTGTTTAAACTGTACAGTAAACAATAATGCTTTGACACACACACACACACACACACACATATACACACGCAAACACAAAAGGCTCATTGTGAGTCTATGTGTCTGCTAACCCATCCTTTTTAATCTGGGATTATGGTATTCCCATTGTGATCGAAACAGAGGAAACAATGCTTTATTTCATGGGAGGAAATGTGCAATAATGATGTTAACACCTCAATCTGCCTTATTTAACCATAACATAGGTCTCTCTTGCCCTCTCGCAAAAAAACACACACACATACATGCAAAGGCAGACACACCGTTTTGCTATTTATCCCTTTATTTCTGATGAGCAAACCTTTTCATACACAAATCTAAATCTCTTTAGAAATTCAACCCAATCCACACTGTATGAATTATATTCAATTTCTTTGGCAACAAAAAAAATATGTATGTGTGTGAGGGGAGAGAGAGAGAAATAGAGGAAGAGAGACTTTGAGCTTTATTGTGAGCATACACTATATAGTATAGCTGCTCCCATGGGGTGTAATCCGACACTAAAATCATCCATTAACACACTATCAAATCTATTCTTCTCTGTTGTGTCACACATCCATGAGCCATTTGTGGCTTTAGTGCTTTGGCTATGCAGAGTCTTTAACGTAGTTCACAGTGTGTGCAGTAATAGGATGCTGTCTTTATGGATCAAGATTTTTTTCATATCCTTAGCCCCAAAGTCAATTTTTTTTAGGATTTATATTTTGTGACATAATAGATCGTCAAGTCCTCTTATACAGTATATCCGTAAAGCACAGATCAAATGCTGTCTTAATTCAGGCCAGTGGATCATATCACGCCACTTGTGTGTTTGAGACCTCTCAAACGGTGTGCTGGTGTGTGAATAAGACCTTCGATGATGGCTGTATTTTTATTGTGAAGCCCCAGGTGTTGCCGGCGTCACACATGGACACTCATGGCACCGGAGTACTCCTGGCACACACTGGCCAGACAGAGAAGGGCCAAGACGTGTGTGTGTGTGTGTGTGTGTGTGTCTGCATGCATGCATGCGTGCTACAAGTTCTGGTGTGTGTGTGTGTGTGTGTGTGTGTGTGTCTGTGACTCCAGTGCCTGAACGATGGCCAGTGTTGGTCCAGAATGCAGATGAGTGCGATTCATCCTGATATCAAACCACTGTGCTAATGCTTATCCACCTCTTTATATTACATTCACCTACAGGGCTTTTCCTATAGGGCTCATTTAGGTCATACACTGCATTTAATGCTTGTTAAAAAGAAGTAAAGATTACTACACACAAATCTATTCTACCAGCATTACTATGTAAAGAAATAACACCGGAGCTTCTTAAAGCCTCGTACAATTACTTTTCATTGATTGTGTCTGACCATTTACATTAGTGTGTTTTAATTTCAGGTGCATTATTAGCATAGTTGTGAGTGCATGTGTATGTACATGTACAGTATGTCTGTGTGTTTGTGTATGTGCGCCGGCATGTCTGTGCGTGTGTGTGTGTGTGTGTGTGCACCAGCTGTCTGATCAGTAATCAGTTAGCAGTGGGCTAATGCAGCCTCCTTAACCCAGGGGCCTCATAAGACCGCCTCTGGCCCAGCCCCTCTCTCTGCCAGGGACAAATCCATTACCCAAAACAAGGACATCAAATGTCAACAAACACACACACACACAGATTGTATATAGTTATTCTAAGGCATATTTGACTGATGTTATGAAAGGAAAGGGTCTTTATGAGATGCAACAATTACTATATGGAAAGAAAACACAGTGGCAATTATTATTGTTTCAGAGAGTCACGCCTTTGTGATTAGTTGTCAGTTTAAATCCAGTTATTAGAGAAAAGCTGAGGTTTTACGATGTGGATTGTGATTGGTCAGTTGTGTTTAATCAGCAACGTCTTCAGGCTTGTCACAGTTTCGTTCTGAAATGATTTCCTAATTTAAAGTCAAACAAGAGAAACACGCTTTAAAGGAAAAGGAAGATCTCTCCAAAGGGATTGTGGGCATTTTGTCAAGGGCTCTGCGACCAAAAATGCCATTCTACAAAGGCCAACATAAATAGCACATAAACTGCACTGAAAACAGCCTCTCAGAAGTGGCTCAAAGACTGAGGCGGCTCCCCAAGGGTCTGATGGTAAGCAGCAACGTTTACACATCAGTGGCCCTTGTAGCATGTACAGTGATCTGGCAGGTTGGAGAGCTTTGATGCTCTGCACCCAGCAGGTCGAGTGTATCGATCCCCAGGGCGGTGCTGCTTTCTGGGCTGGCCTGCCTGGGTGACAGGGCCCCATCCCTGAAACCTCCCTGGTGCCCGTACCCACCAGATGGCCTCAAAGAGGGACCAGAGACACAGGGCCAACATCCAGCTCTCAAACAGAGGAGCAGAGGAGCAAATGGCCTGTTAATATTTCATACAAACACTCTCACTCATCTCTAACCGAGGAAAGGACGCAACTGAGAGCGCAGCGGGAAGTGTGTGAAGGGGCAAGTGTGGGTGTGTGTGTCTCAGAGAAATCAAAGACATTTTGATGAAATATGAATAGTTTTCCCACTCAGAGGTGTTGTGCATAATAATCTGTAACCACACACTTGTTAGTTAAAGGTTAAACTGTGGCCACAGATCTAGTAAGAGATGCAAAAAAGATGGACACTATCACTAACTTACTGCTTTTAAATAAGAATAATAAAGCCTTCCCTCTACTAATACATGAAACTCCCTCCTCACCAACTCACATACACACACCTCCCCAATTACTCTCAGCACCAGATCCTTAAGCCTCTGCTGTGTCTTGTGAGCGTAACCTGCTTGCTAATAGCCCATAACCCCTGTACAGATCAGTGGAGGTTATGCTATTTGCTGGTCGGTAATTGCCCTCTTCATCAGTACTCTGTCTGCGCAGGCAGCAACGCGGCCAGCCCCGGGGTCCTCCTGATGTCATTAATGTGTGATTAGGGCCAGTGGGAAGCAGCAGTTAGGAGGTTAAAAAGCCTCTGACAGCCCTCATCATCGGCGAGGAAACCCTGAGACTGATGCAGGGGCCGCGCAGATGGGCGAGAGCATGCGACTGCCAAAGCTCTAACTTGTTATTCCTCCTCACCTCCAAAAATCAAGCCACGCTAATAAATGCCACTGACGTGGGCATGCACGTATACACCCACACTGATGCGGCTACACATTCACCCACAAACACACAGTATGAAACATCAGCTCTGACATTAGGAAGAAATAATATTGCATTGAATGAAGACAGCTATTAGGAGAGACATTGGGAAGGCTGCCAAAATGTTCATCGGAGTTTAATACACATGAAGCCACAAAGTTTTGCCATTCTTTTAAACTTGATGACACTGATTGGACTTAAAATGATGAGTTAGTCATGGGAATAGAGAGCTGACAAGTTAAACTTGACACAAGCAATCTAAACTACAACCAAAGGCGTCTGCCTAAGTGCTCAATCATGTCAGAGTTTTAGGATTCCTTTAAGTTGTCATCTTTAATACATGAGACAATTTTCAGCCCCGACTGCGCAACAAAGTCATTAGACTAGGAGGAAAGATGAAATATAAATCAAGCGTCCCTCTCTGCCCCCTCCCTAGTGAACAGGTGGCTGAGTTGAATGAGAGGGTGCGCTAACTTGGCTGTCACCGTGTTTTCCAACAGAACCGCTGCCTTCTAAAGCCAAACCACCGTGAATTATACATCTATGGCAGTAATTCTCTCAGAAGAGGGAGCGAGAGAGAGCGAGAGGAGGGGGGGAGGCTAAGAGAGTTAGATAGATTAATGGCTGAAGCGGTTGTTTTTGACGCAGCGATCCTTGGCTCCGCTTCACGCCCGCCACTTATTGGCTTTTCAGAGCACATTTATTTATTTCGTTAACAAGAGAGAGCAGCCACGTTGCTGTCACTTTTTTGGCTCGCTCAGTGCCACAGCAGACTTGTCATCTCCTACACCGTGGCGTGCGCCTTTGAACCCTGCCACGGACTACAGAGTGGGAATATTAATAGTGCAACAAACAAAGACTTTAAAAATAGCAGGGTTCTGTCAGAGGCCAAGTGTCACTGACACTTTTTGTCCAACAGACTGACCTGTAGGAGAGGTGTTATCACATGTTTCATGACAGGTTTTCAAGGGCTTCAGAAGTAAGCATTCATATTATTTATATTCACTGCATATTTTAACAATTTTTTTTTAGCTCTCACCATATTTGACTTTAGATTTACTTTTTTTTTATATTAAACACAAATATGGATGAAAGACAAAAAGACAGCTGTGTGGATGAAAACCCTGCTGCAGAATGGGAGGGTGTGAGTGTTTGAGGGGTTTTTTATTGAGTTTCCATCAGGTGCCAGCAATCAACTGTTAACTTCACCATAGCTGCTACAGTACAGGAAACAATGCAAATGGCTTTGATATGCATGAATATGAATTACAACTTACTGACTTACTGATTTTACCCAGGATAGTGTTTCACTCAGTACTGATAAAACCCTGGTGAATCAATGCTCCTTTAAATCCCACTTAAAAACAGAAAAAGTGTGCCAAATTGCAGGAAATGGGATTTTTGTCATCATTTGATTTCAGCTCAAGAATTCCTCAAGTTAAAGTAAAGACAATGAGTAGCATAATGAGATGAAACTCCGGCTGAGTACAATCTGATATGAATAGTCAATCCATGGACTGATCTGTATTCAGCCTCCCAAGGGAGTTGGCACAAAGAGCCGTCACTGGCTTAGCCAATAAACTTATTCAAGTCAGTTTCAACACAGCACGGCATGTTCCAACATAATCTGTCCTGGAGGTCGTGACCTCCACATCCCCTGCCTGTGGAATAAAGAGGACCTCAGGCCGGGATGACAGGAGAAGTCTTCCAAGGAGTTCATGTTACCACATGTCATAATAACAAGAAGCTACTGTTCCCCCGCCAGGCTCCTTCCCCCTTTGTCTTGGAGGGGCTCTGGATAGGGGCAGACAGGACACGCTGGCAGAGCTGAAACTGAATATTATCATTGGGGGGAATCTTGTTTCATGTTACTGAGCAGCTAGCTGCACTGAGCCCTTGGTTGGGTGCACCGTCACTTCACCTGACAGGAACAGTTTACTTTCAAAACCTCAGAGACAAGATTTTATGTACAAACACCTATTCAAGCAAACTTCCACATTCTGGTTTCCTTCCTTGACCGACAATCTTTCCTATAGGCTCTGCACACCTTTCAAACACACATGCTGTACATTCACACACAAGTAGCCGCTTTATCCCCCCCCCCCACCCTCCATGGCGATTGAGAGGTCAATATCTCACTTTACCGCCAGCTACACTTTCCTCTGTCACTCACGGCTCCCACTCCATTCAAGCAGCAGGTTAGCCCAACAAAGGAGACCGCAGGGGAGCTGCCTGAGCCTTCCGCTTACACACACACACACACGCACACACCACATGCACACAAACACACACATAACACAAACAGTGCGAGCTGCAGCACTGCTCAGAGCTTGATGGGTGCTTTGTGCTCATCCGTCAGCCAGCCCCTGGGTCCTGAAGATACCTTCAGTCAGCAAGGCCGGCTACCTGAAAGGAGGGATTCACACAGCTCTGAAATATTGATGCCAGGAGGGCACCTGGAGCACGCCGACCTTTTGACCTCGCCTTAACATTCTTAGAGGAGGAGAGGAGGTAACAGAGATGGAGGGAGGCGGAGGAGGCCATAAATGACAGGTGTGGCCAGGTGGAAAAGAACAACGGATGAGTTTTAAGGAGAATTTGTTTTGTTGATGACATCAAAATGTACAAATACACCAAAAAGTTTCCATGCATATCACAACTACTATGCAGAAATATAGTTGAACTAAAAGGTTTATACAAAAAGTTACGAAATAATTACTTTCATTTAAAAAGAAAAATCTCAAAAACAGTCTCTTGAGGACAGACAGCACAGTGTAAGCCTTTGACTCTAGGACAGAGAAAGGGAGTGATGAGAGAGAAAGATGGTGAGGGGGTGAGAGGGGGAGAGAGAGAGACAACGGGTCGGAAGTTTGACATTCCTGTGGGCGATGTGTGTCTCGTCAGTGAACGCGTTTGGATTCTTTTAACGGGAGTCGATACCCCCTTCCGCTTCCCAAGCACTCACTGTGAGCTGAGCCGGGGTAATGCCATTGAACAGGGACAATGGGGCCTCTTAAAAGGCAGCTTTTAACTGGGCATGTGCACGTGGATATCAATACAGCCGATAGTTTTCCATGTAAGAAGATCAAACACAGAGACACTGGGTGATTCTCAGTTAAGAAGCAGACAAATAAATGAAATGACTGGGGGGAGTTTATTTTAAAGAGAGAAAAGTGTTTCTGTTTGCCGTTGTACAACATACAACGTTCACTTTGCGCCCCCCCTTTTTCCTTTTTTCCTCTCTGTTACCCCTCTTTTTTTCCACTCAGACACACATGCTCTAGCGTAAGCTCTTCAAGTTTAAAGCATGAATTTCAAAGGCGCTTGGGTGCCTGTATCACTGCTTTAGACAAAAGGGCCGGCTCTTAGGAGATAGAGGGGACATCTGAGGCAGACAGAGAGCGGGGGAGAGGAGCACAGAAAATGAAAGAGAAAGAATGAGGAGGGAGAGCAGGGTTAGAAAGACAGAGAAGGAGAGAATGAGGGAGAAAAGGGAAAGAAGAGAAGGAGGGGGCACGATTGCACGCTTTCAACTGCCTTTTGTGGGTCTCTCTGCAGATGTCACCAGCTGTTCCCCTGCACGGAGGGTTCCAGAGCGTGGAACATCGCCTCCGGCCCCGTCCTCGGCCACCTTTCAAGTGTCAATCAGACAGGAGGGGTTGGGGGTGGTGGTGACTGAGGGGTGGAGGACTGGTTGAGGGAGGCAGGAGAAAAGGGGAGTTCAGTGGAAAGGAGGCAAAGGGGGCCGACAGACTGGGCTTTGGCCACTGTCCTGAGAACAGCGCCAGTGATTCACCATCGATTTAACCCGCCCCCCCACCCTCAACCCGCTCAATAACAGAGAGAGAGGATGGAGCGTGCAGACAAAAGAGGCCCGTGGGCAAGGTTAGCTGGAGATCACACGGCTGCTAGGCTACTACTTCCACAGTGTACTACCCTTAGCCATAGTGTTAGTGATTAGCAATAGCCGATGCCCCCAACCCAACCCAGCCCCTCCCCTACACCAGTGCTCCTTGATTCAACACTATCAGAACCATGAGGGTGACCTACGATTATATTGGGGAGGTGGGGGCATGGCAGTGGGAGCAAGAAAAGTTGTCATTGCGAGTGAACAAGCAAACATAAAAGAGGCTGACATATGGCGTGATTGACACTGAGACAAACAGTGTCTAACGAGGAGGAGAAGGTATGCTTAACACCGCTTAACCTTGGAGCGTCTAGTCGGCCGACATAACTACAAGACACTTTTATTGACTACATCAATATCTACTGTACGCTGCTGTGTCTATAACCTTCTGATCCAGCCGCGGATGATGGCGCTTAAAACCTGCAGCACGGAGCCGTTTAATCACCCAGACAGGGTCAGTGGTAGAAACCCACAGACAGGAACCCAAACAATACTTCCACAGTTTATATTGGCAAGTTTGTGTTGAAGAATGGCGATGCTGTCACATTGATGTGATATAATTCAAAGCCTGGAAAAACACTCCGATTCCCTCATTTTACTGACAGCCTAAAGTGAGAGTCACTGACTCTCAATGCATCTTATCAGGCAGTGTAAGTAGGTCTATTATACACACTATTGCCGCTGCCCTGCTGATAACCTCTGTGTCGAGGCTGTAAAACAAAGGCCTTTGAAGACGAGAGGAACCGGTGGATTTCATGTGATTTATGTCTTCTGAAAACAAGAGGACTGTGCAGAGGTCCCAGACCATGGCTGACCTTAGTGTTTCCTGTCAACTTCTCGTGTGTCTGTATGTATTTGCGTGTTGCTCTGCAGGGGGCGGATACACAAAAACAAGCTCATTTATGAAAAGTTTCCGTCTAAAAAAAAATATACACTTGACCTGATGTAAGTGTCAAAGAGGGACCAGAATAAATCTGAAGTAGTCAAATAAAGTGGGGAAAAACCCACCTTTACTTAAGCTGTGCCAGCATAGATATCAGAATAAGACAAGAAATCATCAAGATCAGTTGCATTGTTTGTATTTACAGGCTGTCGACTGGCTGTCTAGCCCAGACAGCTGCATTGTGAATGAGAGGAAACTGTTTATATATAGAAAACAGTTTATGTTTAGCTGTGTGCATTTAATGTAATTTCAATGACTTGTGTTAATCTTTAAGAACAGCCTTTCAGTAACAGATATGATTTTATTGTGTGACATTTTTCGAGTTTGCCTCAGTAACTGGTCTCATGAAAACAAGATGACTATTTTTTTTTTTTTTTTTTTTTACAACTGGCGATAGTAAAATAGTAAAGAGTTAATGAAATGTATTTTTGTGGCGACTCTTTATGGTTTATACTATATAATAATAATAATAAGAATTGTTCATAAAAGATATTTTCCGACTCAGTGAACAAGAGATGACCCCTTTTCATGTTGGCGTTACAAAACAAAAGGAGGCCAAATCACTCCTGCCTGTCAGACATGTAGCAAAACACAACTTGAGTCTAGGGGCCAGCAATTTTCCAAGGGGTAATATCCTTAGGCATTAATCACCCTAGTCATAAATCAAAAGAGCGTGACCATCTCTCCACTTCAACGTCCCACTGCATCCCTCCTTCACTTCCCATCCCCTCTCCCCCTTCCCTTCCCCTCCCCTGCCGTGCATACGCTCTACAGTCTCCACAGTTAGAAAAAGTTGAAAATTCATAAATCAAAAGAACGACCTCAGCTATCCTGCCACACGCCATCGCCCGCTAACCCCCCCTCCTCTCCCCCATGCCGCCACACCATCACCCTCTCATCCTCCTCGACCTTCTATCCATCAGAGTTCATCAAACGCGTCAGAAATCAAGAGTGGCTTCCTCAATATTTCCTCATCATCCACCCCACCACCCCTCCCGCCACCTCCCGGATTTGTAACAACGACTGACTGAACCCAACACACACCTTCAGTCTGAGGTCATCGGGTCACCGCAAGGTCTCATGGCTGACCTGCTGAATGTGTCTTTGTCTCACTGGGTCTGAAGCTCTGCTAACTTTGGGAGCCTGCTTGCTTTGCGGAGGTGGCCCCGTGGTCACCGAGTCCCGTGTTTTTCTGATCCCCTCCTGCAGAAGTGAAAAATAGCAGGAAACGTATATCTGTCATTGTCCATTCAGGAGATCACCTGTAAGGAAACGAAGCGGCCAGCAAGTGCTGACACAATCATCCCTGCGCCTAGCAACACATCCTGGTTCCGGCCCAGACGCGAGGGACTGTACAGTACGTCTGAGTTGCCCTGCTTCCTGCCTCATAAGGCAGAGGGAGGGGGGTGGGGATAGACAGCAGGTTATCACAGGCTGGACGGGGAATTCTGAAGAGAAAAAAATGACTTTTGTGTTCTGGGGTTAGAAGAATAATTGGAAGGTCAGGCACACTGAAACAGATAATATCCAAATGTTTTTCCGTCCTATAGTTGTTAAAAAAACACACACACACACAAAAAAAGAATTGCTGTATTGTGGAAATAAAAAGTGAAAAGGAAATATTGCAGACGCTTACATCTTTCATGGCCAAGATATAAAAAAGTTGTACCAAAGAGAGCATGACTGCAGGAGACACTCGTGACACCTGCTGTGTGCGTGATTCGCTACCGTCTTATAAGTTGATTTTGCCGTCTCCCAGTGCCATTGATTTACCTCGGGCAGTCACGCATGTTTTTGAGTCGACTGGTGGTTTTTCTTAACCCTGACTCAGCAAACGACCACTGTTTGATCTTCTCTGCTGTTGTGATGTCGTGTTCCTCCCATTACAAAGAGTACCAGGAAATGGTAGCCCCTGGAGGGATGAGAAAGAGACCCTGTTTATCCTGAGCTGAACCCATACTCGTGATTACAGCCCAGCCCTGCACCTGGCCTCAGTGACATGCCAAGTACACACACTTTGGTACCCTCCCCAACCACACACACACACACACACACACACACACACGAAATTGCTCCGCTGACACAAGATGACACACATACATACAATAAACAATGTATGCCACCAAACACATATAAGACCTACTACAACTGGATTATGAGTAAGTTGTTAGAAGTCACTTACAGCCTCATATAATAATTGCACACAACATTGCTGCTGAAGCTGGAGTGCAGGTGATTAAAGGCACATTTTACATATTTTTATTGTCCTTAATTTCAGAATAACCTTTTAATAATTTCCAAGTTTCTGTAAAGAACAAAGCAATTGGCTCACCCTGGTAACCTACTGGTTAAAATGCTTGACACATGATCATAATGTCTGCAGTGCAAAGCCAGCAATGGACATTTGTTGCATGTTGCCTTCATTTCTCTCCCCCCTTCATTTCCTGTCATCTCTCCACCATCTCCATCTATAACAAAAAATGAATATAATGTCCCCCAATATATGTATGTAAAAGAACAAAGTCATTGTGTACCAATTATAGGGGAAATAGAGTTCAGTTGGCACATTAATGTATTAATACCAATTAACTTATAGTAAAATATTAACGTACATTTTCCAGTGACACATTAATAAAGAAGACATATGTCTTCCTGTAGAAAACAAACAAACAAATAATCATAAGTTAGACAGCACACCTGGTTAAATTTGTTTGTTTTGTGACTTCCAAAAAAGTACCAATGTGTTTCTGTATAAATGAAAAAAAGGTAAAAACTACCTTTGATACATGTTTTCTTTGAGTTCCTTCCCGTTCACATTTACCTGATACCTGATAATCTGTCCCATAAAGGCCACAGTATGCTTGAAATGAAGTATCTGAAAAGGAGATGACAGTGAACACTTCAGGACAGTCTCTCCTTAAATGAAGTCATAGTGTTGAACTCACTGTTACACACACAAAAGACCAGACCACATGGTGAAGTGGAGTGGGCGTTGTTGATTGTCAGTTTTAGAAAGTTACGGGAGGTTTGACGGGAGGACGTTTCAGACACTATCTGACAATCCAACAATCACTTTGTTTTGAATCACACTGCCCCTTAAGACTGCTTCCGTCTCTACAGCACCTTTATTATATGTTCCTAAGACTAAAACCAGCAAAAAACAACAAGCATTTATGTTTGCATTTCTTAATGAATAAAATTATTAAACGTTCCAGTAAATTAACCAACATATCATATCATGTCTTTTGATTTGTGTTTTTATAGCTAACTTTGTCATTTGACTTTGGACAGAAATAAAACTCAACAGCTGGTGGGGAATAAATAATAAGAGGAGGCAAGTAGTGTCAGCAACCAAAAGTCATTATAAATCATATATTAAAATACTAAATATGGTGAAAAGCATTATTTTTTTTTTCAAACACATGTATAAACCTTGCAATATGTTAAACAGCTTGCTAACCCCTGTGGGAATCAAAAGCTGGCACACAAACACACAATGAGTGCACACAGTGCATGGGCAATGCTTTCTAAGAATTTTGAGGGCGGCATTTATATTGTTGTGTGTGCTGGCCAGAGGTGATCTTTATTTGTACATGCTCTCACCCAGGAAACATACTGTATATTACACTCTTACTAAAAATATACCTTAAGAAACCACCAAACATGTTGAATTGGGGCCATAGAATCCAATTTGGCAGCCCGGGGTCTGTATTGTGTGGCCGCTGCAAAAAACAAAAGTGCTCATCTCATCTTTGTGCTTGTGAGGAGTCACATTGCACTTCATTTCAACACTCTTTTTAGTTGCATTTTGAGCTGAAAGAGCTATGAGCAGGGTGTAGCTCCACATCTTTCAAGCTCCTTTTTTTTATTTACCTCTCCTTTCCTCAAGTTCACTTACTCTGTCTCCATGTCTCGCTTCTACTGTTTCTCAAGCTCCTTTCTTGCTTTTTTTCAAAACCTCTTATACATTTGAATTTGGGCAAAACATACAACAAGAACATACTTTTAAATTCTCACACACACAATAAAAAATGCCTCTTCTTTCTTTTTTTTCGCTCTCTCTCTCTCTCTCTCTCTCTCTGGTGTGCTGGCTGGGAGCTATGGAGGAGCTCTATTGTCTCTTGGTCCAGCACCTGTCACCACAGTCTTAAAATGCAGAGGAGAGGGCCGAATGGAGTAGGACGCCCTCAGCAGGCCACTGGATATGTGTGTAAATACTTCAATTTGTATGCACACACATACTCACAAGTTATTCCTTGTTAAATTTGGGAGGGGTGTATCAGAGGTGTCGTGGAGGTCATTGCAGCTTTGCATGTGTGTATTATGTGTGTGTGTGTGTGTGTGTGTGTAAGATTAATCCACTGAGCAAGACAGTTTGAGCTGTTAAACAGCTGAGTGTCAAAGGGCTTTTATCAGGGCTAGTGGCGCCTGGACTGACACACACACACACACACACACACACACAATTTGTAATGCTATTCATACATTCATATACCATAGTAATACATCAAACTAGATTGGGTCTGTATGTACACACGTGTACATGAGCACCATGTAGCCATGCAAGTAGATGGAAAGGTTTCATTATTATGAAAAACACACACACACACACACACACACAGACACACACTTCCAGGTCCATCTTGTCCGTCCAGACGCGGTGGTAAACCCAGCTGTTGCTACTTCTCACTTTTGGAGTACATGACAAGAGCATGTGATGAGGACATGCAGCAGCGGTGCGTGTGTGTGTGTGTGTGTGTGTATGTAAGTGTGTTCACTTCATTACTTTCTCTTGGTGTACAACATCCACTGACTATTTTTCTCTGCATTTATTTGTTATTTTTAAAATACAATTTAGTTGAATTAACTGAAACATAGTAACATATTCCATTATTGTTATTATATTATCTACATTTCTCAAACTGCTGCCTGTGGACCATTGACTGGGGGATTTTATTGTATTGTAAACCCACTTTCAAATGCATTTTCATCATGTTGTATAGTACACATAGTTTGATATGTTAAACAGTAGGTTATAAACTTATGATTATCAAAAAAAAGACTATGTGACATTTACTAAAGAGTGGCCACTGTGTATTTACAAGATGGCAACACATTGAATTTCCCTTCAGCTGTCTATAGACCAAAATCAATGGCTGACCTGCCTGTGACATAGAGTCATAAAGTTGTCTTACATTCATAATATCAACATTAGCCATTCAGTCAAGCTACTAGCCGTACCACACTAAGTAAGGCTGTAGCGACTAAAGTCCTGAGTATATTGAATTGAGAGAGCACACACACACACACACACACACACACACATATACACACACATGCAGACATGCAGATGCACACAAAATCACACAGACACTTACACAACATGCACTCCTCCCCCAGTATAACCTACATCTTTATCCAAATAAAAGCATGTTTCAGATTATCATGCTAATGCAGAGGCATTGTTTACCAAACCACTTTCCTTTGGCCTCCTAGACCCTCCTCCTCCCTCCTTCTTCCCCATGTCCCTCCCTACCCCCATCTCCGTGCGGACCCTCCTGATTGTGCATTTGCAGCTCCCCAGGTCCTCCATCCAGCCATTATCTCCTCTTATCTATTTCTAAGTCCCCGTCGCCCCTGCCCAGAAAACAGCCTCATATTGTTGCTCAGGAGGAGTTAAGACACTCTTGGCTGCATTGAAATGCTCCCAGCAGATGTTTTCAACGCTTTTTATTGCTTGGGCTTTCTTCCTTTGAGGAGTGGAGGGAGGGAGGGAGAAAGAATGGGATAGATGTAGGGGAGGTTTTAAACATTATAATGCCAACGGTTGCTTCTCCCTCCCTGGGTGCATTAACCTCTTTGGCCCTCTTGCAGCAGTGCCAGTAGAAGGAGCCTCTCAGCATCTGGAGCTTAAGTAGGGCGAAAATATCACTGTCACCATGGTGAGGTGACAGCAAATCCTGGAAACGGATGGTAGATGGAAGAGCAGGTCATGCCATCACAAATGATGAAGACATATTAGGTTGATGAGTGCGTCATGCAGTACGATTAAGAAGCAAAAAAAAAAAACAACCCTAAAAACTAGTATTTATTATTTTGTGAATAAATATCTACCCACAGTAGTACAAACTCATGGATGTCATGTTTCTCTGCATGCAATAGTAATTTCATGACTACTGAAAAACAGTAGGTTTCATTAAAAAGGGTGGAAATATTTCACCTGCTTATCTTGTTTTTTCGCTTAATTTAATGTCACAGAGCATTATTGTAGTCATATAATATGCATACAAGCCTTTATATTTGATAAGAAACAGAGAGGTGAAGTCAAATCAAGCAAGAAGCTGAAGCACTAATTGTAGACTGTGTTAGATTGACCTAAAGGCGCTCTTTCACACACACACACATACACATCAGTCACCATTCAGCAGCCATCACTTTGAACATCCAGTGTACCTTTCTTGAGTAAACATGCTGATTGTCTGTGCTTCTCTCAACCCCTCAGCAGCTGCTTCTCCTTAAGCCATTGCTATGGCCGTCATCATCACCACCATCATCATCATTATAACCATGCTTAAACACAACACAACAAAGGTAGAGACACACAATGGGCCTCAGTAGCTTTGAGGAACATATCAAGGATTAGTGAGAGAAAAGACTTTACAGGGTGTACATCTTTATTTGAATAGGCAGCCTTTGCCTCATGCAGGGCTTGGCCCTTTCTTCATCTTTACTCAGTATTGGGTGTTGTGTGCTCAAGGGAAAGGTGTGTGAGTGTGGGTGGGTGAGCGCGTGACAATAGAGGCAGGTGCTCCCGAGTTTACCTTCGTGTAGCTTGTTAGCTCAGGGAACAGACACACAAGCACACAATGCTGAAGGAGACTCTCTCTCTGTCTCTGTCACCTGCACACTCGTCTATCATCAGTATCATCATGGGCTCTTCCTTTTGAAATGGATGTGTATCATATCACTCGTGCCTGAAAGTCACAGTGCTTTTATAGCTTTGCCAGTGCCACAAGTAGATGACAAGTATCCACCTACTGTGTTGAAAACATATATAACACACTGCACTCCCTGTTTAAATCCAGTTATTTAATTTATTTAAAGGGCCACTCCACTGATTTCTCTCTCAATTTACTAGTGACGGGGAGTACTACACAGCCTTAAAATAGTTAATGTCCTTTGTACTACATGTCTAAAAATGACCCATTATTTGTTCAATACTACTTGAAAAATTATGACATTATTGATTTGCATTATGGGAAATGTAGGTTCTAGGGTTTTGGACTAATGCAAACGACAAAAATTCAGGCTGTATCATCCTTGGCTGCACCGATTTTCACAATGCTTTCTTTAATCCGTCTGTCAAGGTGTCACGTTTGAAACCATCAATTCAACAAGCACCTTCTTCATGCAGAGATTTGTAGGATTGAACTTCTCCTTCAAGCTGCATTCAAGCTACATTTGTCACGTTTGGTTTTTACAGCGCAACACCATTAGAAGAAAGAGTGTCCAAAAGTGAGCACTGTTATCACCATTTGAATAACTGTTGTGTCTCGCTCCTCTTTATATGAGTGTGGCCATTTTCAAGAACAATAATCATATTTGCCTTTGTCCCAACTGCATGGAACTGCAATATTAAATCATTAGAGAAATTATAGTCAAAGATGCTGGGAAAATTTCTAAACAAGTGATTTGGATTATAGTTACAAAAGATGAACTCACTAAATGTCACACACTGAGCACCTTTACAAACTATTACATCTAGTTATTGTATACAGTATATCTCTGCCTTCCTTTTCTTGCCTTGTTTATTTCTCCTTCTTGAAAAGCAAGGAGCGTTGAGTCATTTTCTGGCAGCCACAGGAGATGAGGTCTGAAATTGCAGGAGCAGACACTTCTAGTGCCAAGTCTCATACGGCAGCACAGCTAGAAATTAATTAAAACAGTGAGAGAGTGCAAAAGAGGGGGGCAAGAGAGATAGAGAGAGAGAAAGAGAGAGATAGAGAAAGAGAGAGAGAAAGACAGAAAGAAAGGGATCACAAGGAAAATATAGACACGCAGAGTAAAAGGATGTTGTGCAAAAGCATTGTTACGTCTGTGTGTGTGTGTGTGTGTGTGTGTGTGTGGTTTGCATGTGAACACCAGTTGTCCTCTCTCAACTCTGCCACAGACAGACAAGGGGAACAGTACGATCCTGACACAAATCCTTGGTAAGGGTCCTTTTTCTGCCCTCCCTCCTCTGCCCTTTTCTCTTTGCCATCAGTAAATCCGGGTTTCACTACAATTTAAGCACTTAGCTGTAATCCCCATGAAGAGGCGATAGCCCTGCACAAGTCACTTTTCGACCATTAAAGGCATACAATAGGGGCGTGTTAGGGACTCACTTAAATGGATTGAGCACAAAGCCTGCGCTTGATAAGTTTTTAGCCGGGAAGAATCCGCCGTTTACACCCCTCCTTTTGTGCATTCTCTTAGATGTACTTGTCTCAACAGTCTAAGCCGATTTTATCCCTTTTTTTTTTGCATTTGTTTAATTCCTACAACACAGAAAAGCTTTAGAATATGTCCTATTTCTTTCTCTTTCTCCCTTTCCCTTTTTTTTTTCCAAACAATTGTCACACTGAAGGTTGACAATGAAGGATATCTATATCCACTTCCTATAAACTAAACACAGGGGATGATAGCCTCTTCTTGATATTTCTAAAGCTCTCCCTTCAAATTAAGCCACTGTTTCTAATCTTTTAACATGGCGCTTCAGCCGGACTGAGGGGAAGTGTTTTGATAAGCTTGTATCCCTTGGACGAAGGCTGTAGAGGAAGTGGACTCAGGACTCTTCAGAAAACACTAATACCCATCCTCCTCTGGGGGGCAAGGAAGAATGCGTTACGATACTGCTTATCAAAGCAAGAACACTGAAACATAAGCAGCCAAGAAAAGAGACCAGGGACAAAACAGGCATTGTTACGACTTGTCATTTGCACACTGGCCATAGAGGAACATTTCGGAAAGACAATCCACAGTTGTCGCATGTGAAATCAATTAAGGGTAGAGCCCATGGAAGACTAGGATAAAAGATCACTCTGTGGGGGACTCAGTGTACCGCGGCTGTATACATGTTCCAAATTTTTTGGGGGAGTGGGAGTTTTGTACATTCAAGGACACGGGGAGTCGTTTTTATGATACATGGAGGTCATTACTTAACACAAGTTGTCCAATGCATGTCCTGAAATACCTGTAAATCCATACTACATACCCTGTAGGAAGACTCAAGTCTAGTTTTCTGGTGAAGACCAAATAAGGGTTGATCTCTGAAGTGGTTAAAAAGTTTATGTACATATCAGAAAAATGATAAAAGTGCTTGTCCTTGTAATTAATAATCCCTTCCTGACCTGTGAGAAAGTTCAACGATGTACGTCTGTGTTTGTACTTTGCAGTTGCTTGTCTGCATTTACCCTAAGACTCTTTAAAAGGCCTTTAAAGAAAGTGCTTTTAGTCTGACAGACAGATAAAAGCCTGACAGAGAGGAAAGAGGAGAGAAAGCGAGAGGGACACTGCTAAGTCGTTGAGAGCCGATCTAATCCAGAGGTTTGAGTGTTCACGGCTCTGCCACCATGTCTTAAAGCAGATCTCAGTAGGAGGTGGTGAGATGCTCCTCAGGGCTCAGGACTCTAATGGTTTGATTAAGCTCATCCAGCCAGGCCTGTGCAGCAGAGACTAAACCTCCATTTAAGGACCAGACAAAGACTGGACCGCAGGGACGGATAAGAGTATTAAATCTGACTGCCAGGCTTGCAAACACAGACGTAGATCATACACATGCACAATATACATACACATAGAGCCAGAGATGGCGTAGTCAGTGTATATGTTCATGACACACACACACACACACACACACACACACAGTGTATATGATGTAGTGTGTATAGTGGTTGCTTTGCATTAATGTTAGCATAATAATTTATAATGAAGTCACATTAAAACAAAACACAGATAAAGAAATAACTAATGATCAATTAGAAGAATACTACACTTCTCACCTCCACAGATCATACATACACTTTACACACAATTCACTTACATATACCGTATGTACACCCTTAAAACAACAAAAACATGTATTTGCATAAACTGAATATACATTATATATCACTGCAGAAGTATAAGTAATTCTGACAAAACACCAGCATGCACGATAATGATACACCCATCAGCACACACACATCAGTGTGTTGTCCACGTTGCATATTGTTTTGGAGAATAAAGGGTTAAGTCCGCCAGCTTTCTCTCCCTGACTTTGCTGGCTGGGCTGTAAGGCTACTAAGTAGCAGCTGTCCACCTGGCGAAGGAAGACCCCTCTGCTTACACACACACACACACACACACACACACACACACACACACACACACACACTTATACACACACAAACATAGACATACACATACATGCCCTCTTGAGGAGAAACTGCTCTCAAACTCTCACTCACACTTGTGTACAAGCCTGTCTGCATGTGTACGCATGCACAAACACACACACACACACACACACTTTTGTGGAGGAGAGGCCCAGATGGTCAGGGAGGGGAGCGGTGCCCAGTGTCAGGGAAAGAGAACGAGAGAAATCTAAAGAGAAAGGGAGAAAAAGAGAGAAAGCGAGATAGGGAAAGAGTGAGATAGCTGGAAAGAGAGAGACGAGGGACAGCAGCCAGACCCGAGTGGAGGAGAAACAGGAAGACAACATCACACCATTTCAGCCAGCCAGAGCTGCAGACAGACAGGAGAGAGGGGCCATCCCTGTTACTAAACACACACACAATCTGTAATCACATGCCTCCACTAAGCCGAAGCCTCCACCTGCACATCAAGCCAGCGACAATAAATGATTTAAAAGAAAACTTCTGTTTTTGTTGATAGAGATAAGATAGAGGTCAGTAGCACTTATTATGGAGCTGAGGTCTGGTAACCTCAGCCTGACAGTAAGACTCTGGGAGGTCACTGCACTCAACTGTTGTTATAGTTACAACATATATCTCCCTGTAAAAACTCACTAATTAACATGTTGTGTCTTGTTTGTTTAACCTGATAATTAGCAGAATCAGAAAAAAACTTGATTTGTTTGTACTAGTCAAAGACAGTGTAGTTCTTCAAGAAATAGCTCCAACACAATACTCTTTTTAAAACAAAACAGGCAGTAGAACAATTTCAAAAATGGGACAAATAAATACAAATAACTGTTAAATATAGTTCAGCTGACATAGTGTTGAAATATTCTTCTGACGAACAAGAAGAAAAAAAAAAAACAAAGGGATGCATTTGAGCAGTGAATTGTTTCTGGGATGTGAAACCTTCGTCCAGATGGCAATATTTTTTTTCCAGCTTTAATTCATTTATTTCATGTCACAGTTGTGCTTTGATCGCTCCTCTCTAATAATTAATGTGGTTTTTCTGCGCGCTGCTCTTGAAGTCATTGTTCCAGTCTCCACTGTACCAAACGCGAGCTGGCTTTGACTGCTACACCTGATGGGAAAAGCACAGCAGCCCTCTTCAGCTCACCCTTCCCTCCTTCCCTCCTTCCCTCTGTCTATCTGTTACTTTTTCTATCTTTCTCTCAGCTTTGAATTGTCTCAGAGGGGTCTCACTGTTGTGTTCGCACATTTGTACTTTCACACACATACACACACACACACACACACACACGTTGGTCTGTCTGGTGTCTCTCCAGAGTGGTTGCGATACAGTGGTTGGCATGTGTCACTCATCCATTATTGATCAGATCCAGCTGCCATCATCTACTACAGATCACTTAGAGATACACCATGGTCGCTCTCTCTCTCAAACACACACACACACACACACACACACACACCCACACACACACACACACACACACACAGACACACTTGCTTGTTCAAATACTAAATCTATATTCTAACTCTTTATTTTTGTTTCATATATTTAAAACTCATCATCATCAGCATCAGCATCATCATCTCATAATTCATAGTTATTGTTTCTATTAAATAAAAAAAACTGATATTACTTATAAGTGTAATGCTGGAGGATGTGCACCAATCTGAGATTTTTCACAATCTGGTGACCCAAATGTTATTTTTTATGTTTATGTTAGAGATTTATAACGCATTAGTAAACATGCCATTAAATCCTTAATCATTGTTCTCTTTGTTTCTAGAGGAAACTGAGAGAGAAAAAAAAAATGCATTACTGCCTGTTATAATGTTATACATTTCTTTAGATTTTGTTTGCTTTTTGTGTGAGCTACTCTGTACACGTGGCCCCGGGAGACAGAAAGACAGACAGAGAGATATTGAGACAGAGACAGCGAGACAGAGAGATGCACTTGTTGGTTGAAGGTTTAGGGGGTAGGAAAGAGGGGGGTGTCTGAGAGACGGGGAGGAGGGAGATTTTGCCCTGCAACTTATCCACTCAACCATGTCTGTTCACAACACCCAGCCGCCCCTCATCCTCACCCACCCCTCACTCCTCTCTGTCTCTCTTTCTTTTTTTCCTTTTTTTTTCCAAATGCAAGTCACCGTGAAAAATGTGCTGGTCCAATATTTGCACAGAAGTGGTGCTGGGACAGGCAGATAACCTATCAGTATTTGAGTTTGGCTTCCCATGCTCCAAATAGCCATCCTCCGCCTGTTTAGCTTATTGATTGGCTTGGCAAGAAACTAGGTCCCCTCAGCAGTGACCAAGGTCATACAACACATGGACTCTGTGCCACCCACCCACCCCTACACTACCACAATCTCTTTCTCCTCCTCATTTGTCTCTCCCACACACACACATGAAATATACACATGTATGTATGCACAGACTTGTGTGGATGCATTCGCTCTATCAGACATACTCTCACAAAGGCAAAGGCTTTAATAGTGTAATAAAGTCCTAAGTGTGGGAGCTATAGAAATGAGTCGGGTTAGCACTCAGCATGAAAACATGATATCATAATTAATAAAATAAATATACAACCAGATAAGTCTGGAGTGATTTGATGAATGCAGAATAAAATAAATAATAAATGATGAAGTATATTTTTCTTTCATGAAATGTTTGTAGTCAGTTGGGTTTAAAATAATCAGTTTATTCTGAGTGATAGTTATGTGTATAAATATACCTTTTCATGCTGAATTCCCTACCTTGTGAATTTAAGTAACGTCCTCCATCAATGTATACAAGTGTGTGCATCTGTGTGTGTGTGTGTGTGTGTGTGTGTGTGTGTGTGTGCGTGTGTGTGTGTGTGTAATGACTCAGGATATAGACCAGAGGCAGCGTCCTCCACTCTTCTGTGGGAATCAATGAGATTGAATTCTGAAGGTTTTCTCAGGGGCATCAGCCCTGCTTGTCAATAATGCTCTGTGTCACAAGTGCATTTTCTACACACACACACACGCACACACACACACATACACACACTTCCAGTTCACTGTCCCAAGCCAGGACCTCTCCCTTGCCCCTCCTCTTCTCAGTATACCCCTCGACTACATCTCCCGCTCTTCCAGTCCTCAATTAAACTGGCCACGTTTTCACCCCCTCCTCCTACTGGTTTTCTTTATTCTTTAACTCAGTGAAACCTTTCTACCTCCTACCACGTGTCCTCCTGTAGGAAGGTTAAGATCAAACATCAACACCGTTTTCTGACTTCATCAACACACTAGTCACTAAAGCGTTTCTTGATTGACTTAAAATTCACTTATTTGCAAAACTCAAAAATCTCTTCAGTGGTAGTTTGGAATATGATACATGAATGAAATGAAAAAATTAAACCTGTATCAGTTGCTGCATTAAAAAGCATGACGATCTGGAAGTGTAAATGTTTATTCATGCAGAAGAAGGCTATGATGATACAAAGAATCACTTTTCTCTTCTGAGACTAAAAGAAAACACAGAAATGAACTTTCTGCATTACAGTAAATGCTGCAAAGGGATTTTCTTCACAGGCAATTTGTCACTAAGCAAACCAACATACTGTAATTTCCTTTAAAAGTGTCTCATTTGGCATGTAGGTCAGATGTTATATGACATCTCTGAAAGTGATTGGAACTCAGGGCCTTGCTCATAAATAGTTGAGCAGCTATTTTCAACTTAAAACACATTGCGTTGATACTCTGTTCTTGATTTGTAGTTGAACTCAGACATTGTAACCAGTGTCCAGTGGATGATGAGCAGAACAAGCTGTGTGATTTATGACTGCCGCTCTGATGTTCTGCTGGGCTCCACCGTGACAGATATTCCTGATATTCCCAGAGTCCTTGCTCAGAAACCCACCAGGCTCCGAGGGAAATCGGCTAATCCCCCCCCGTTTCTAATTTGAAAGGGCCCTTGGATACCTGCTGGCTGTGGGCTAAATGTCACACACACACAAACACAGAGATACAAGAGATACACACACATAATCACTTACTGTTGCTCTTAAATCTGGCTATGGGGAGTTTGAGTGTCATTCTCCGGGAGGAGTGAAAGCCCCTGGGCCACAGCTGTGTGTGTCTGAGTCCGATCTGGTATCCCGCCACACGGAGGGAGGCCTTGGAGCCCGAGGCTTGCCTGGAGGCTACAGCCAGGCCTTGAAGGACATGAGATATAAAGAGAGGAGATGCTGCCTCTTTCTCTTTCCTGCACCAAGTTGACAGATTGTGACAGAAAATGCAAACTATGTTCAGTTGAACGATAAGGAAGTTTCTCTTTCACGTCCTTCATGTCCACATGCAGGTTTTTCATCTATACTGCAGAACCACAGTGCAGCTTTCTTCACATATGTCCTCTGTCCCCTACACCCTCCACACACACACACTTACACTTAGAGTGTTAGCCCCCGTCGCTAAACAGCTGTCTGAGATGCGGCGGTGTGACGCACCCATGCTTCATCATTGTCATCTCCCTATCACCTGCATTCCTTCTCCTCCTTCGCTTTCTCCTCTCTATCCCTCCATCCATCAGCATTTTCAGACACAGGGCTCTGACAAGGGCACATCCGTCCCCTGGCCATACATCACCTTTATAGGGGGTTGGTGGAGGGGATGTAGAGGGGGGACGCGGTGCTGTCCCAAACTCCTTCACGAGCTGGGACAGAGCCAAGTTTCTGTTTGTCCCTTTCTCATTTTCCTTTGTGTCTGAGGAGTGGGCTTCTTTGTTTAGTGACACTATGATTTGAGTTTTTTAAAATTTTCTTTTTTTTGTCACAGCCAATGTTGCAGTGGCTCTTTGTTTAAATTTAAAAATACAAATAAAATCCCATCTTAATCTGACTTTTCTCCATGATGTAGGAACTTAGCTTCTTATTATAACTTCTATAATTTCATGTTCTCTGACAGCTAATCCCCCCCTTGCTCTTCCTTCAGGGTCCTCCTCTATGCCGTCCTCTCTATCCCTGTCTCCCTCACCTGTTTCTTCACTCTTCACACCTGGACTCTATTCTTGGCTTTTTGTTTACTGCTTCTGCTTTCCAAAGTCCTGTCCTTTCTCTCTTCCTCTATTCCCCCCTCTCCCGCTGCACTATCTATCACTCACTCCCTCCTTCTCACCTCTCCCTCTCCCTGCTACCTTCTCTCTGTCTGTCCTTGCTCCGTTTCTCCTCTGGCTCACCTCTCATTAAGCCCCCGTGCCTATTGCCACCATGCCCAGTGTCCACCCACGCGTCTCACACCTCTCTCTTCTCGCTTTTTGTCTCTTATCTTTGTCCTTCTTTCTCTTTGCCATATTTCTATCACACCCTCATGCACCCTTCCTCATAGTCATCCTTGATCTCCTTCTATTTTGCATGGTTTCTTTATACCTTCGCATTATGCATCTCGTATCTGGACCGACTGAACAAGACACCATTAAAAAAGACATAATATCATAAATAGAATTAAAATGTATATAAAAATGCAACAACTATGAAATCAGATTTCTTGTTCCGTCGACTAAACTCAGTTTTGCATGTTGCATTAAAGATGTTTACATCCCATCGTGTGCATGATGTGTGCATGTGCAGGATACTCTGGGCTCAACTGTCACATCAGATACAATTATTCTGATAATATAAACTAGCTGCGTTACACATTGCTTTGTTTGTGCTGACAGTTGTGTTTGGTTTTAACAGCAAGCACCTAGACATTGTCCAATGTGCTCCAGGCACTGTGGATTTTTTAAAATTTTTCTCTCCCTGATCAGAACAGCACTCTCCTGGAGAAACTTCTGTTTCGGGTTAGACATAATAAAAACAGACTGGAAAAAAAGCGAAAGGTAACGAAAAATGTTTTACTTCTCTATATAGATATTTTCCATAATGTCAATCATTGTCAATTAGCAGCGCTACTTCTTCTTCCTCTCATGTTGACTGAGTACAGACGGGACGCTACAGTTATTCACTATCTCCTCTCGAGGTACAAGAGGTATTACAAGACAGGAGAAACCGGGGCTAGCTGGTTAGCATGCTCACTTCATTAGATATCTCTGCATAATGCATAATGTCAAAACTGGTGTTTCGTCACGTTCTTTTGATCACTTCACTTCATGTTTTGAAGGTTTCAAACTAAAACTCATCTTAAGCCAGTTAGGGACGTTTTAGTTGTGTGCATTAACTGGCGATTTAGCACAAAGTACTGTTTCTATGGTTACCTGGAGCTTAATGTGGTGGTGAAAACCATGTTTGAACTGTGCTGTTGTAAGATTTCAAACCAATCAGGAACAGGGATGGCCATTTTATAATCAGCCTTCATGCATACAATACATCATACATCAATTTCTTACTTATAGCATCTCCATCCCCCTCCCTCCCACGCATGTACTTTATGTGTTTAGATCATCTAGCAGCCTTACCTTGACCGCACGGCTCCTCCATTGATTACTGCCCATACTTCTTCGCTCAAAAACACAATGCATCACAAAGACCAAACTGTCCGTGAAGGGCTAAAATAATTGTTTATAATAGACCCTCCACTTGCTATGACAAGAGTGCTATGATGTGTTTTAGGGTGTAGACAAGAGCTCCCGCTTTGTGTTCAGGTAATTTTCTTTCCAGGCATAAGTGGTCAAGGTCTGGCGTTTTTAAACGCATGCGAGTGATTGTGGTGTGGGGGAACCGTATTGTTTCAGGAGATGCGCCAATGTCCATTTGGAGAGCAGCAACACTCGTCTCCCCACTTGAGGAACAATGGAATACACTTCAGAGATGCTGTGTATGAAGTATGTTTATGAGTGCGCTTAGACAATGGGGGACGATGTTACACAACACAAGAAATGGGTTTGGCTCTGAGAGAAATGAGGTGGACCCAGCAGACATCCTTGACATTCACCGATAATTAAAACCCATTGACATAGTGAGAAAAAAAGACTGATTCACTGGCAGTGTTTACAGTAGCATATGATTGCAGAAAGAGCTGCGACCACTTTGAGTGCGGGAGAAAGTGGGCTGGAGTCATTTGGGGGTGGGGAATTGTTGAGGTACAGTGAATGAGAACACATTGTGTTGGTGTTTTGTTTGACATAAAAGCCTGCTAACAGCTACTGTAAACCAGGAACTCTGCCAAGACTCACAGGTGTCATCGGGGATCTGGATACGTGCCACAGAGAGAGGACCCAAAGGCCCTGAGGCTCACCTGGAGGTGTCACCCTACTGCAAGAAGCACCGAAACATCAAGGGGGAAAAATCAGTGGCCAAGTTATTGAGCAGGAAAAAAAGGAAGAATACTAGATTGCGTACATGTAGATTTAAAGTTATTTGTAAGGTAATTGTATAAAGCTGTGACACAGACTTCATCTAATGCTAAGAGAGGTGAAAAGAATATAGAAAGGAATTTTTCATACTAATTTGTTGGGTGATATAATGACATGTTAATGATCCCATCATCATCTGGCCATTTCATCAAAGGTGTATATTTATACTGAGTAAAAGAGGGTAAAAAAATACAGCACGCAGAACAAATGCCTTTGGTTAGGTCAGAGTGTCTTCTAATGACCTCAATTACTAACAACAAACTCTGCAACCAGGCAGGCAAACACACAGCACAGCAAGACCTCTCCTTTATCCCTGTGTGGCAGTGAACGGAGGAAAAGAAGGACGGAGGGAGAGAAAGGAAGAGGAGGCCAAGACGGAATAAGGAAAAAGATGGAGACAAGAGAAAAAGAGAAGGGGACAAGATAGACGTGGTGATTGAGAGAGAAAAAAGAGACAGCGGGAAGGTAAAAGAGGAGAAAGGATAGATGGTAGCAGCAAGGTAAGAGAGCCTGAAGGAGCGACGCAACCAAACAACACAAACACAGTCTCCGTGTGACTGCTCAACCTTGCCAAAGAAAATAGGTTACCTCTGTTTCTCCGGGTGCCCAGGGGAGGCACAAACTGGCAAGAGTTGTGCCCCTGTGTCATCCTGTAAACATTTAACCACAAAAAAACTGCCATGCAAGACCGTTGACAACCCCTCAACGCTGCCCTTGTCACACCGGACAGTGTGTGTGTGACATGTAATGTGTTTTATCTGCACACGCTGACATGACATTTCTAGTTAAAGGTTTGAAATGTGATTGAAAGTAATTACATCACATAATGGCGAATACGGTGTGAATTGTGTCAATAACGATAACTGAAAACTATAATTTGATTTGTTGACAATCTTTTTCAGAAGAGACGATTGGAAGAACAAATAAATGTATTACTGCTATTAGGTAAAATCTTTTTCAGTGACCTTCCTGATAAGTAATAACATCCTCGCTACCGAAAATATACAACAAGTCTTCCAAATAAAACGACCGTGTAGGTTATTTGTAGGGTAAACTGCCAGGAAAAGCACAGAAAAGGTCTTTAATATACATGCTAAGCCGCAGTAAGACAGAAAATGCACACAAATTTGACTGAAATTTCACTCTCGATTACACTCAAATTGTTAAATGTGACTAAGACAAATATAAATTTTGTCAAAAGACTAAAACTGAATGAAAATCAGACATCAAAGTGAACAACGGACTGGATCGAGTTCCGCTGTGCACCAACGAAAAAAGAGCAGCAGATTCAATTGCAAAGGTTCACTTCTTTCTTGACAGCAAGCATAAGTGCATCCAGGCATCCCTCCACCTCTCTCTCTCCTTCCATCCATCTGAGCATCGCTAAAGCCCCATCTTAATCTCCCACTTCCACAATCACGGAACAAAGAGCAGAGTGCTGGCAGATCCTTGTTTTTCTAACTAATGTCGATTACATATTTGATAAACATGCATTTGCATTAGCATTAGCCGAGGTCAGGATTAGCAGCGTTCATCCTCAAACTGTTCTGTCTCTATGCTTCGACTGTTTGTTGATCTTTTTTTTTTTTTTCCCTCCTGTTGTTTGTGGCCATCTCAAATCCTAAAGGACACGACTCCACACAAGCGACGGCACAAATATTTGAAAGGGTGATTAAAAATCGTTTGGGAAAACAGATTATTGACTGTTTCTTTCTTTTTTTTTTTTTTTTTAAATCAATCTGTAAACACAAACAGGCTGCTTTAAGGAGTCAAAAGGGGTCAGAACTTCACATTTTATCCGTTAATTTAGCTTTTACGTCACTTTAGAAGTCATGAATAAACTTTAGACATCTGTTTGTTTTATATCTCAGATTTGTCTGGTCCCTCGGTTTCATGGACCCTCGATATGTAACATTTTTGCTACAAAATATTTCAACAAGTCAAAAAAAAAAAAAGAAGCTTTGTAAGTATTTCATAAATGCTCTTCTTCGGTCTTTGCCTCATCTCTGTACAAAGGAAATAAAAAGGAAGAATTAGCTCCAGACAGCTGGGGTCCATGAAAAGTTTCAAGTGCCTCTGTTGACCACACACAAAGACACTGATCTGCTTAGCAGGCTTAAAACTCTCTTCCCCCTCTGTCCTTTCCTTCTTTCTTATGTCAGGCTCTTCCTAAAACCCTTCTCATACCCCCTGTACACACAGACACACATACTCTGAAATGCCTCAAACAGAGCGGCCCAGATCGCTAGTCCTGAATGACGATCTTAAAGACCTCTCCCGACCACCTATTAAACAGCTTAGAAGCATATAATTGTCAACCAGAAATGGGTTTTTAAAAGCCACATTGTTCCTCTCACCAAAAGGTTGAGTAATCCTCAGGCTTAAGCAACCGAGAAACGGTCCGTCTCATTCTCGTTTTTCTCCAGCTAATACGATCCTTTCATTTATGAATACCCCGTCTTTAATTATTTGACATTAATGCTAATCAAGCCTTTGTCTTTCCTTGTAACTTGTCTGCAAGATTTGTTTCACATTTTTACTTTTTCGAAAATTTTTAAAAGTAGGACAATGATTGGCTACAGGAGGTAATTATAGAACATTTAGTAAGGAATATGAAGAGAGCAAACCGATGCCACGGTGATGAAATGAGGAGCTACATTAGTATCCGTAACCGAACCTAATTACATTTGTGGAAAAACAATATCAGACAAGAATCAGTCAAGGAGTCCCGTGGTCATTGCTAATCAGATTTTATTAGTGTCCTTATTGCTCGTTCATGGATCACAAATGTTCTGTTATTGTAAGGGGGAAAAAAAAGAAATTAGCCAGCGACTTTCTCCAGCTGTCCGCTTGTTTAATTGGAAACATGACAAAACAACTGCTCTGGATGTCTTGCTATGTGGAAGATAATTTAAGGGAATGGAGTACAGGGGAAGTGAGGAGAGGGGGGGAAAAGCCACTTGCTCCTTAATTAAATTTTTTTGGTCTCCTTCCCCCCTGACTAGAGAATTACCATATTAGAGACCTATTAACCTTATCAATGCAGGCAGAAAGACCCAGAAGATTCTGCCTCTAATAATGCAGCCAAACGAAGACATTTGGTTGATTAAACTACATTGATGCAAAAATGATTTCTCTGTTTCAGTGTCTTAGTTAGTGCACTCATTAATCTCTCTGTGTGTGCAGAATGCATTTGCAACAATACCGAGTTTTTTGAAGTTGTATTATAAATGAATGCATGCGTATATTAATATGAGAATACTTTTGTGTCACATGGAGTTAAAATAAATTGTCAGCTTTTGTTCCTCTGGTTTTCCTAAGACTCAAAGCGATCCATTTCTCTTGGCTGATTCACCAATGATCTCCACAGAAAGAGATTTTTTTTTGTCTTATATTTCCATATATACACGAGTGCACCTCCAACTCACAGAGAACTTAAACCAAATAAAACGTTGTGAGAGATTCGAATTGTTCAATTAGTTTTCATTGAAGCCAAGTGATTGGTGGAAATGAAATCCTGGCTCTCCTGCTGGATCTCCGGGGTCTTGGGGTCGAGGATTTGTAGAGAATGTGATTGGTTGCTCGTCCCTCCGAGAGTCGTCCAATTGCTGGTCCACATGGACCTCTCTGACCCCTCCAGCCTCCTCATCCTCCCAACTCCATGGCTCCATTTAGCAAACAGAAGCTGCTAAAGGACTGCTAAGTTGTACTTCAGCGGTCCTCCAGTCCAATCACTCATTTACCTGAAGTGATTTTATCACTCTCCAGAGATAATCATGGAGAGTCTGACACAAAGTGTTGGGTTATTGAACTGACAACGAACAATTAACAAAGTTTCAAACCTTGTCCGTGTACTGGCTGTTTGGTAGAAACATCTTAATAAGGTATTACTGGGGTGAGTTTGGGGCATAAAATGTGCTTTATTTAGATGCTATGATGTAAATAAATACTGCCGAGTTAAAACGAGACATTAGTCTCTAAGTAATGGACAGTGGATATCCTCTCCAGATGGATTTCTCGCTGTCAAGTAGCTCTAAAAGGTTTTGGGATTTGTGGAGTGGGCATGGCCACTGGTTTTTGCATTTTGGGTCCTGCACTCGCAGTGGTTGGTCTAAGGGGACATTTTAAGAGGGGAATTATCTGGAATGGAGAGGGTGGAATGAAGGCGATTTGTGTGTATCTTTGTGTGTGAGTGTGTATGAGAGAGAGAGAGAGAGAGAGAGAGAGAGAGAGAGAGAGAGAAACCATGCTTCAGTGGTCCCTTTGGTCAGTGTGCAAAAACCCACAGAGGGGCCTGAATGCATGGGCCGTTTTTGAGAAGGCTGCCTGCATCAGCTTTGCTCAGATCTCCCCTAATCCCTCCCACTTGAACCTTAGTCCACCACAATCTGCATGCCAACAGATTAACACAATACGCAAAGATAATTCAGCCGGCCCAGTACTGACAGTGATCTCACAAATCTCTGAACAGCCAAGGGAAGATACCTCCCCAAACCCCAGATTAAGTCCACAGATCTGAAGCCTTAGACCCTCTTAAGGCATATATTAGCATTACTACTGCATGCTTTATTTATATATTTATCTGAAAACAGATAATGCTGCCTGGTCAGCTTGAGTGTCACAAAATCTGCCTTGGGCAGGATGGAGGGATGAGACTATATCCTAGATTGAGGGAGCAAGAGTGGGAGGTGGAGAGAGAAAGGGAGGGAGGGCGCTCTGTAATCCATATTATATGGGGAATTATTTAAGAAGCTCTTTGTTGTACTCCTTTTGGAAGTGTCATTTGGGGATGGGCAGATTATGTGATTTCAATTAAGAGGCTAAAGATTGAAGATTGGAGAGTTATCATTTCCATTTTCTAAGAATATATGACTGAGAGGGCTCCAGATAGGAAGGAAAGAGAGGCAGAGTGTTGAAAAAATAGATTCTCTTTTTTTCTATCTGTCAACTAATAAAATACTTAGACGTTATCTGTATGCTGAGAGTTATTGGTTGCTGTAATCATTCCTGTCGATACTGGCCATGAAGCATCCCCTTTCTAATAGAAGTACACTGTACACAGCAAGTGATTTTTTTTTTGTGCAAAATTGCCTCTTATGAGAGTGTTTTCTTGCTGAGATGTGGCATAAAGATGTGCCCTGGTGGTTGCACGTAGATATATTGTTGGGACAACACCAGTAATATACCTACACTACAGGCATCTCACAGGATAAGCCCTCCGAGACAAATGTAGTTTGTGACTTTGGGCTATACAAATAAAATTGATGATGATGATGATGATGATGATGATGAGGATAAGACCCAACGTCTCCTGCATGAAAGTCTGATGCAGTAGTCGCCCACACCGAACAAATAGACAACATTGCAGGGATGCTGGGCTGGAGTATTTGGTTAAAATAGATGTGAAAAAAAATCCCAACTGATCTTTTAAAGAAATTTACAAGCAAGCCTGTCCATTCACACACACACACACACGCACGCACACACACACACACACACGCACGCACACGCACGCACGCACACGCACGCACAACACAAATGCACATTAGCTAAATAGACAACATCCAATTTGAACAGCCACCAATTTGCATCTCTGCTCCCTCAACTCATAACTTTTTTTTTCTTTTTTGGGATAGGGTGGGGGGGGGGGAGTTGCCAAACTCCTTCCCCATTGTGTTTTTCCCAGTGTGGTGCTGGGATAGTTTGGAGAGCTTGCTGTGTTCCCGCGGCGACAGACTGCGGCCCCTCTCTGCCGCGCTCAAGGGCCCTTGAGGCGGCCATTATCTGGACGCCCGCCTCGCTGAGGCATATGGGTAATTACTGAGCTAATAGAGTGATGGAGGGAGAGGCAGAGGCAGGAGCCTAGGCCAATTAGATGATGCATTAGTGCTCTGTCTTTTGTAAGCACCTAATGTGTGGGGAAAGGATGGGGTAGATAGAGAAAACGTGTCATTTCTGAAGGGTCAGGATCCTTGAGCAAATGCAAACAGTCTCTCTCCCTCTCTCTCACACATACACACAGACACTTATGGGACTCACTTGTGCACAGTAGCTGCACACACATTCACACAAGCATGTGCGTGCAAACACATGTAGACACTGAGACCACATTTGCACAATTGCACTTAGACTGTACCAAACCACACACGCACACATACACACACACGTACACACACTGATTACTGTGCTTTGTTTTGCTCTTTTCTCTAAGTGTCTGAAGAGTGTGAAGTCATAATTATTGCACACTCTGGCTCTACCTCATGCCTGCATGCACACATAAACACATAAACACACACACACACACACACACACACACACACAGACCAAATGCAGATGAGTCCAAATAAACGAGGAGACCCTGCCCAGTCTATTGAGGTCTGCTATGAGAATCCACTCCATCAATTACATTAAAGAGGCTGCCTAATGATGGCCACAGCTGTAATCATGCTCAGCTGAAGCATTTTACACCCCTATTCTTTGTTTTCACCTATTATCATCCATCCCACAAAGGAGAGAAATTCTATCTCAAGCATCGGCACAGTGTTGTGAGTTAAGAATGTGCTTTTTTGTCATCATCCAGTTTTGTCAGAATTTGAATCAGTGTTGTTGGCAGTTGCAGCTGGAGTCATTAAAACTGGCAGGCAGCGGGAGCAGAAAAAAGTTGACAATTTGTTGCACAGTTTTCTATCACAGTTTCACTTTTTAACTCTCACAGGTGGCAGCGTGCAGCGATAGCGGGTCGACTCTTATGAGGAATTCAGATGAACTTTGAGATTCTCTGAATGTCCCTGTTGCAAGGTTTATACTGTAATTGTCGCAGTGAAGTATGATCTCGACCCCTCCAACTTTTGTAAACAGCAAGGACTGAGTCACTCATTACGAGTGCCAATTTTTCCCCAGCACCGCAAACATGTTCTCTTAAATCGCAGGCAAAGAGCTGCATGTCATTAACTTAATTATTATTCCACTGTACAATTAGCATCAAAACAGTCTCATCAAAGGGTGAACACAGCCAGGACTTTATTGCTGGGTGAAAGTGTATGATTAACACTCCAAATCGACTTCATTGTTACACCCATAACAATAACTCCAAAGACCTTTGCTTTCCTCTCCATGTTGCCTGACCAAGGTGGCCAAGGCCACTTCAGCATCATCCCCCACAATTACAGATATACAGGATGTGTGTTTTAGTGTGACGCTGAATATTGCACAAAGCATTGTTATTTATTCAATCCCTACAGATGAAACTGTAATAGCCACGTATTGTTATTCCCGATCAGAAATAGCAGCTCTCATTATCAAACAAAAGACTCTATTACTGATATGATTATCAAAAGGGGAAACAGAGGAGGGGGGGTCTATAGCTTTACAGAATTTAAATGACTTTGTTTAAGAACCCCCTTATGGGGATTTTTTACTGTTGTCGTGATTGGCATGTACATTTTTATTTTTTATTATCTTTGACCTTGTTTGCCGCTGAGTGACAATGTATGAATTAGTGGTTTATTATTTGTACTCTCCTATCATGTGTTTTTTATGGTGGCTGCGGAAATACCTTAATTGCACCTAATTCAAGCCCTTCTTTGATGAAGAGAAGGGGGAGGTGTAAAGTCAACTACGCTTGCGTTTTTTTTTCGCAGACGCATTGATCTTTTTGTGCATGCAGCTTCAGGGAGGTTCAAAGACATTCCCAGACTGAATCACCTTGAGGAGCTCGCTTCAGGCAGTCTTAACACGGCAGGCTCGCAAATGAAAGCAATTCGTGGATGAGAGCTGGCGTAAAAATATGTTTTAAAGACCCTTAAAAGGGTATCGTGACCACTAAGCACAACCTCAACTCGTCTCATTCATCTGCATCTATAATGAAGTTAAAGTAATAGCATTCTTTTAAAATATATATATATAACTATATATATATATAATTTGACCATCTTGTTAAGTGAAATGTTTTTTTTCCATTTTATTTGTTGTCATGTAACTTTTTTTTAAATCAAATAAACCAGAGTTTAACTTAATTATATTTAATACTGTGGTGATCCAGGTTTCTCAGTTACAGACACTTGACACACTACACTACATATTTGGGGTAGCAATAATTTAATCAGTCCCATGATTTTGAAAGTACTGTATGGTATGTCTGAGTCTGAAAGATTTACATTGTCTTCATAAGCCTGAATCGCTGTGTACATACTGCTAAGCAAACAAGAAGTTAGGTTTACGCTCCTCTACATCCCCCCCCGGTTATTGGTGAGTAACTGAGTAACGGACTCTGGGACAGCCGAGCCGAAAACAAAACACATGCTAATGTGACCCGGCTCTCCAGTCTCACCTCCTGCGATAGAGAACCATAGTCCTCAAGTACAGCCAACCTGGTCCTTAATCTATCAATGGGAGGCCCTCCTCTCCCAACATTCAGACACATAACCATCCTTACATGCTCCAGGCAGAGAGCTCTCTCCTCTCCTCCTGTGCCACCCCACACACACAGTGGCCCCTGCCCTGGGTAGGACTAGTCTCCATCTCCTCTGGGCTGAAGGGCCCTTCAGACGTCTACTGAGAAAGAGCAGAGGGGTGGGAAAGCGAAGGAGAGGAAACAAGCGTAGGACAGAAAAGACTAGTGAGATGTGTAAAAAGAAGAAGAAGAAAAAAAGAAATGACAGAGATGTGAAAAGAGAAAGACTGAAGGAGGAGGTAAAGGAGATGCATATTGCATCGGGCCCCTGAGGGTTATGGCTATAGTTCATGTTGTGTATTAATGTGTGAAGCGCTAGTATTCTCTGTCATGCTAATCTCACTGTGTTTCTTTGTTGTGTTGGCTGGTGTCTGCTAGTGTCACATACTCTCATCTCTCCTCTCTTCCTTTGCTTTCTTCTCTTTATGTGCTCCGCTTTTGGAGTGGGCGATCAGAGAGAGTAATAGGGGGTAAACAGTGCTGTTGTCTAAAAGGATCACATTTAAATAACTAATACATTGTTAGCATTAGCATACATTAATTATTCAGTCCTGCAAAGGTGCTAGCCATTTTCCAAATAAGCCTCAGTTGTTGTTGTCAGTCACTGTTTACAGAAGGAATGCTTCCAGGAATCATGACAGATGAAAGAAAAGAGAAAAAGGGAAACTGTTAAAAGCACCTCAGCTTGCTATCATCAGCTCTGTAGACCCTGGGGCTTACGTCCGTCCTCGTTTCACATTGTCTATGCAACAATCAAAGAAGAGAATTTCAGAGGTGTGGACAGTGCTGAATACTTAGCAAGCTGTTTTTCCAGTTTCCTCCTGATCACTTTATCAGTTTGAAATCTTGGACGGGGAGAGAAATTGCGAGAGCGAGCAAAGCCAGAATTTCCTGGAGGTAGCATATCTCTCAAGTCTCAGTTGGTGTGGATGGAGGAGAGGAGGGTATCTCCTCCTACGTGTTTATCCACAGTAATCAGGAGTCTGTGGAGCAGGAGCGGAGGCTTGGCAGTGGGGGGACCCTGCCACATTAGAGAGGAATGAATAGCAATGTGCCAAAGCCTGGCACAACACTTTAGACACAGCATCCTTTCTGATTTGCTCAAAACTTTAGGAGGGAGAGAGAGAGAGAGCGAGACAGACGTTGAGACTGTTGATCTGGAGCAAACTGGACCAATGTTTCAGTTTTGTTGTGTTGTTTTTTTTTTTTCTTCTCTCCGCACATGAACTTTTGCAGCAAAGCAATGGGGAGGAACAAAAGAAGCCATTCTGGGTTGACAAAGAGGAGAATAGATGGTATGCGAACGACAAGCCGCCATCTGCTCTGGAGGATGACCAAAATCTTGACACACTTCAGCAATCCCACAATCCCCTGCTCCAAGAGCGTTCCAGGCGCCCCATTCATACTCTCTCCTCCACTCCCAGAGTCTGTGTGATTTCCCCCTTTTCTCTCCTCCTCAATTAAGTCATTAATTCCTTTCTTTGCCCCCCTCTTAATGACCGCAGAGGCACAAACAAGCCCTGGTTGCTTCCTATTGAGGCCCTGTGATTGGGCATAATTGCTGCGAGGGCCTAAGTATGGGGAAGCAGGAACAAGGGAGGAGGGATGCATTGTTTTTGGCGGCAGCAAAGAGAAGAGCACAGAAGAAGATGCACATTAGACGGGACCCTTCCTCTCTTGACCTACGCCACATTAGTGTCAGTGCACATTTGCCGATCCTTGATAGAGGGGCGATGAAAATGAATTGAATAAATTCAGACTTGAAAGACAAAAAAAGAAATAAATAAGGAAAATGCTAGAATTTAGCTTTACAGAAAAAGAAGGGGGCTGCATACATTTCCATGCTAAATAGGCAGTCTTTTGGCCACCTATTAATTATTATCATACATCATGTCCTTATCATGCAAGTTTCAAGACTCATGTGTTGAGTGCTTCGGGAGGGAAAGGTGCTTTTGTTGGCACTAAAGGGAAACATCTTTCATGAGGCATGAAAACCAGTTAAATAGCTACAATGCTCCTTACAAGACCACCAATTTGCACAAGACCTGAGCAAAGAATTTTTTTAGAGCTTTATTTGTTGCAAGGTGTGGTAATCATCTAATATATTCAAGGCACTGAGCATCTGTGATCCCACTGCATTGTTTCAGGCAGACAAACTCTTCCTCCCCTTGTTTTTGGACTGGTGCTTGGTCGAGTTAAGGAAAGATTCAGGATTGGTTTTGACTGTTGCTGGCTCACTGCAGCCAGCTAACATCTAATGGCTTCTAGCAAGCGATGTCCACCAAGGATGCCCTCCAAGGGAAATGGAGTCCAACATTCCACCCTAAAATCAGCCGTCTTGTTTGGCTGATTGTGCATTATGTGACCATCTGCAAAAAATTGGGAGTGTGTGTTGTTGGGGCTTGGTTAGGGGGGGGGTTGGGCCTGGAGTAGCTGAGGGGTGTGCAGGGAATTAGACAGTCTTTAATAACACATTTTGGGGATAAATGCATTTTTGAAATACTCACAGATTGCTCCATTTATAGATGTGGAGAAGTAGAAACAGAGAGAGAAACAGAGGGAGAGGGGAACAGATCGAGTAAATCTCCAGATTAGAGATTAGCCATAGTAGCAGATTTAAAGGGGTGTCTGGTCTTCCGCCAGCCTGCTCAGGCATCTATCTGGCTTCTGCTGGCCAGGCCTGCCATCGCCGTTCTAAGTAGATCACTCAACCCTTACTGACGACGCCATGCTACCAATGTTATCTCCTATGGTCTCTCTTTCTTCCTCTCTCTCTCTCTCCCTGTTGTCACCTCTCGGATAGAGACAAAGGTTCTGCCTCAATCCGTCCTAGACAGAAGACAGGCTTGGTGTGAAGCATTTTATCCAACTGTCCTGGCTAGAACTACAGGCTTTTTGGGCCTTACACATGATTCCCCCCTTAAAATAAAACTCCAAAGCCCCCTTGCTAATGTCCAGATCAGAGGAGCAGTTAAGCACCGCTGCTGACAGCTCAGTTTGCTTTTTTCGGGAGGGGTGGAGAAAGCCGGGGTATGGGTATTTACTCCTTTTTAACGTGTAATAGTGAGAGAGGGTGTTTGCGTGATACAACGAGTGATTTTCCCCTTGGCCTAATGATTATCTTTGACATTTTTAGGCCCTTTAAGCAGTTCTTATTGGGAACTAATTCCTGTTTTTACATGGGTGTAAGTAATCTGCTATAATCGGCAAACACACTTGCATATGTATGCACAGGAAACCAGTAGCTCAAATAACTATTATACACACTTGTGGTGTAAATCCCATTGAGGCTAAGCTGTGTGGTTAGGGCACATGGGGATGGCTCCGTAGGTAAGAGGTTAGATATGATCTGTGTGAACTTCTATTGCCTCAGTCATTTAACCCCTTTATATCTTTTTAATCGGGTTTGGAATATGTTTAAACAGACATTTGGGGCATCTGTTTACTTCCCAAATCTCTTGAGCATACAAGCTCATTGTCAACAGCTGGACACAACTGTGAGCGCACTGATCCAGTGACTTCACATACATAACAAAACTATAATTTAAGAATTAACTGCTGTGCATCATTTTTTAAAGAAAATCACGTGTTTATTTATCAATTTCACTGAAAGCTTTTGTGGGTGAAACATCAGGAATATTCAATTACTTTCTTGAAACAATGTGAAAAAAGTCAGTGTATTGCACAGTTGTGACAGAGCCTTAAACAAAGACTGAGCAGCTCTATCTTGCCCTGCATTATTCTTCTGTAAGCTGCTTACAACCCAGTTGTGGTCTGATACAGAGATGAAATCTTGGAGAGGCGTGTCTCTGGACCCAGGAAGCGGTGGCCACTGATTGGAGAATAGAGCTCTTGGATGGAGGATGTGCTCTGGGGGCATCACACACACCCCAAAAGACGGCGGGACACAATGAGAAATCACAGCTCTTTCACTTTCCGTCCATCTGCCCGCCATGGAGCGTGCTCAGTGTGTGCCACTTGGCTTAATTCTGTCCCATCAGCCACCACAAAAGCCCCCCGATCCAATCACAGGGATCAGACCTGGGCCAAGACCATGAGACGGGGAGCCAAGGAACAGACCAGAATCAACAGCCCATTCTCTCAAGATCTCTCTTTCTCCCTCTCTCTCTCTCTCACACACACACACACACACACACACAAAATAAGGCAGCATCAAGAGACAAGAATATGAGAGAATGATCTGGAAAGTGTGGATGGGAAGTGAGAAATATTTCCACAGTTTTATTTCTTTCTACTAAGTTCAACAAGCTCTGACTCTGCCCTCAGGGATGGATGAAGAGATGATGAAAGGCAAACAAAAATAATGTTACCATATGTTAGACTGTTACAGCTGGTACACCATTTATTTTAAAAGGCCAGAAGATCAGTTTAGGAAAATGAGGGCAGAAAATGCTTTTCTCAAATACCACACATTCTCTCTCTCTCTCTCTCTCTCTCTCTCTTTCTCTCTCTCTCTCTCTCTCTCTCTCTCTCTCTCTCTCTCTCTCTCTCTCTCTCTCTCTAGCTCACTCACTCACTGACTGTTAATTGTGTGAGAGCAGGTCATCAGTAGCAGTGCATTAGAATAATGGAAATAGATGGCAGAGACCTACGGATGGCAACACAAGCCATCTTCCCTATTTGCATGGCTGTGTGATCCGGGACAATTATGTCATTATCACAGACCTCTGTGTGAATGTGTATGTGTGCAGGTGGGCAAATGAAGTTATTAAGTGACAAGGAAATCTAAACTCACTCTTTTTCATTTTCTCTCTTGCTTTTTAAAATCTCTTTTAAAAACATGTTCTTTGCCCATCCCAGCTGCATTTTAAAAAAAAAGTTCTATCTATACTATCGCTGCAAGCTTAAAGGAGCACTCGGATATTTTTTTTGGTTTCTTGCTGATAGTTAGATGAGAAGATTGATGCACAAACTCAATCACTACTTATCATATTTTATTTATTATGGGTTTATTTTGGTTTAATATAAAACAAACAAGATGTAACATGTTAATTACTGAGTTTTAGAGGTGTATTTAGGCATATTATATTTCATTTAGGCAGAGCTGTTTACCACTGTTTCCAGTCTTTATACTATACCAGCTCCTGGCTGTAGCTAAATATTAAGCAAACAAGTATGACAGTAGTACCGATCTTCATATAGTTCTCAGTAAGTAAGCAAAAAAAGTGTATTTCCCAAAAAGTTGAACTATTCCTTTTCTGTTTTCCCAACAGACCATGAACTACACCATGCAAGGGAATTCCCATCTTAGCTTAAAGTCTCTTCCACCCATCACCTCGTGACCCTGCCAGGCTATTTAGGGATCCAGACATGCTCTTCCTCCAGCTTCCAGGCTGTTGGTTAAAAAAAAACAACAAAAAAAAACAAAACAGAAAGACAAAGAAAAATAGTTAAAACTCATTAATGACAGCATCTTCCCTCCTTCCTATGGTTCCTCCTCCACCCCTGACATGAGTGAGAGCTTTTAAAAGTGGCGAGACCTCATCAGGAAACGGAGACTTAAGAAAACAGTGCAAAGAGTAGAAAGGGGTGACCCTCGACCCAAACAAGTGTCCGCTGCCTCCGCTGTACACGGCAGACACTTCCTGTACTCATCAGGACAGGGAAGAGGAGGCCACTTGCTTAACATGCACCGTCACCTCTTTCATGGTGGATACAGTGTGTGTGTGTGTGTGTGTGTGTGTGTGTGTGTGTGTGTCTCTGCTCTGTCCCTACTTAGATTTGATCCCACTAAAATAAGTAGTAAGCTATTGAAATCCTCACAAGCCAGGCTCTTTTCACTCTACTTTCAAAACACCTGGAAAACATACAGCTCATGTTTTGATGGTGGCAGCCGGATTACCGCATCATCCGAATTAAAAAGAATTAGTATTGACACGACAAATCTGAGCAGGTATGAACACGGACAACAAGAGGCCATTAAATCCATCAGTAGAGTCTTCAGGCTGTTTCGGTAGTGTCAGAGATGTTGGACAACATGCATTTATCTCACTAGCAGCGCGTATTGTGGAGAAAAGGTGCAAGGTCTTTTTTTTTTCTCCTCTCTTAGCGTCCCATAATCAGGAGTGATAATGTGTCTCATTCTATGCTAATGTGTGTGTTTTACAGCAATCAGGCGACAGGTGATGATAGCACGCGCTGAGAGATGTTCTGCCATGTGCGTGTGTGCAGCGGGGTGTGTGCGAGTGCGCAAGTGTGGACGCAAGGCACCATTAGTGACTTCCCAGGTCCTCTTCAGGAATACAATGGGCGGCGAAATTGCTTTAATGGAAAAAGGCTAATATGAGACGCACACATACACACACACACACGTACACATACACACATATGAACACACCACCTTAGCAAATCACTCAAGCTGGTGAGAGGTAGAAAAAGGGAGGATATTATCACTTACACTTGAAAAAATAGAGATGGAGGAGAGAGAATAGACAGCGAGGAGCGAGTTGGCGCTACTCTTCTTCCACTTACTTCATGCTTCCACCCACTAGAGTCAGTAGTTTTCCAAAACACAGGCATATTTCTTTTTTTTTCTTACCTGTCTACCTTCCTCGGAGAGTGTTAGATCGATGTGATCGCTCTTATTTCTTTATATCTTTTCGTATTTTCATGTTTGTTAAAGGAATACTCTTAAAATTTAGGATCTCACAAGAGAAATGTTCAAATAAAATAAAAAATGGTCAAAATTGGTACAGTCTACAGTTTAAGAATGAGGATGTCATCTTCTTGCTTGCTAGTTACATCCATGTAATGACAATAACACTGCTAATAATAACTTAAAATGGCTCGTAAACTACTAAAGTGATACAAAAACTGATGTATAAAACAGGCGGATAGCCCCTTCAAGTTATACAAGCTTGTTTCTGCCGTTTCTTCCATAAACAGACAAAATGAGTCAAGATGAATGTGGGTTCAATCATTAAGGCAAATGTGAGCAATCAACTGAAGACAACTGATGTGCATTAGCATAACATAAACAAACAACTCACGTTCTCTTTTCTTTGAGAGACAGGTCGACACACACACACACACACACACACATGCTCCTGCACTGCTCGGTAAGACAAGGCACGTCCCTCCTTTGCTTCTAAATGGTCTCATCTGTGCTCTGCTCAAGGCTGGCAAGGCCTGCAGCATCTGTTTGACTGCAGGCCATGCCATAAGGTGCCAGGACTCCAAGGATCCTCCGCACTCCCTCAAGAACCCTGCTCTATGCCCCACTAACCCCACCCTCACCCCCTTCACCCTCAGACATTACACTTTCTCCCCCACAACCTTAGAAACCATCACCAACCATGAAGTCCAGCTAACTCTGTGGCCTCTGCTCATATCTACCCAAACTCTCCTCTCCTCTCTCCTCTCCTCTCCTCTCCTCTCCATCAAAGTTTCCCTCCCACCTGGTTCCCTCATTCTCCTCATTCCCTCCCCACCCTTCTCCTCTCCAACTCCCTGACTTCCCTTTGTCCTCCCCTCATTTCACTGTCAGGATGTGTGAGGTGTCCTCTACCTCCCTAATCTGCAGCTACTTTCCCCCAGCCTCCCCCCTACCACCCTCTGAACCTCTCCATCTCCCCTGAGGGTGAGTAAGATGTCGTCTGGCTGGGACTGTAACTTTGTGTGTGTGTGTGGTAACAGAATGCATTTCAGCGCCAAGAAGACTTGCGCCTCAGAGGAACAGAGAGATTAGCAGCTAGATTCTTGTTCCCTGCGCGATGTTCAAGCTGCATTCCCAGGAACGTCTCCTTAATAGGCATCACATTCCCCACCAGGTCGCCCGCGGCAACCCCACAACCCTAAACACAAAGAGAGGAGAAAGTGATTTGGTGGCACGTTCTCTCTTTCTCTGTCTATACCTCTGTTATTTTTCTTGCTCTTTCTTTTCTTAGTGGGATAGTTGTGTGTGTGTGTGTGTGTGTGTGTGTGTGTGTGTAGCTCAGAAGCCCCTGCTGAGGCCTCTAGATAGAGAGACAGAGTGAGAAAGAGGGGAGAAAAAGAGGGAGGGAGAATAAAGACCTACGAGAAATCAGGGGGTAGAGGAGAGGGGCGGTCTTATGACAGAGGGGGTCTGCGGCTAACAAGCGGTGTAGAGCCACAGAAGGTGTGTGTAGCCGAGCGTGAGGAAACAGTTGAGACAGCACAGGCCCACCGAGATGACCGTGGAGCTAATGCTATGTTAGGGAGCTGCTAACGGCATGCCTGGGCCCTGGCGTGCCGCCCTTCCACACAGATCACAGAGGCCCACAGCACAACGAAAGGAGACACCTCAGGTCTGGGGGGAGGTATTACTAGTGACACATCTTTTGGGTACCGGTTGGGACTCCTTTACCATCTGAGCCTCTCATATCATGACTCACGCGCAGGCACGTGGGTTTTAACGAGAGATCCAATGTGGCGGGGAAGGTGAGGTAGAACAACGCTCAGAGCAGGAAAAATAACTGGAACTTCGAGTCGAGGTATATGGAGGACGCTTCATGTGGCAAGACACCTTGGATAATTTGACTCGAAAGGAGTTGAGGCACCTCCCAGGGTTAGCAGGTATTTAGGCTGTACTTACTCTCACTATATCCCCAGAGACTGTTCTCCTGTCTTCAGTTAACTCCCCTTCACAATGCACAAAACTGAAGATATCAAGCACATGGAGTAATAACAAAAAATACACATAAATATAAAACCATCATTAAAAATAATATTTTGCTGATATTGTTTAGTTATGATCCTTTTCTTAAAAATGATACTGGACATTACAAATCCACATTCTAAATAAAGAAGATGCAATGGGTAGAAAGCCTTGGGGCAAAATGAAATAATCTTAAAAAATCTAAGGAAAGTATAATAGCTACAACTGTGTTTATTGTTTTGCAGATTTGGAGGCCCGTGCTTCAATGACAACAAATCGATTAACGGCGTGATTATTTTTCCTAAATCCTTAAAATCAGTCCTAAAGAACAATATATGCTCAGAATATAAAGAAAATGAAACCTGAACTGTAATACAGCATTCATTTTAAAGATTTTTTTAAACCAGCACTGTTCACCTGTACCTCACCATGTACTGCTTTTAACATTGTTGACATGTAGGTTGTGTGTGTGTGTCTGTGTGCAGTGGTAAGAATGTATGTGTGTGTTTGTGTGCATGTGGGGGATAATGAAGAGGCATTGTGTCTCTTCATAATGACATCATGGCTCTGACAGAAGCTCGAGAAGATGCCTGAGGTCTCCAAGCGGAACTCTTCAGCTTGGCACAAGTGTGTGTGTGTGTGTGTGTGTGTGTCCCTCCCTGGGCTATAGGAATCCTCCTGGGCTTTGTGAACGAAAGTCAAACCGTCAAAGACAAAAACAAAACCTGACCACCAGCAATATGAAGCAGAGGGCAGGCCATTTGGCTGCTGCCCGCTCGCCGGTGCCTGTGTGTGGAAGTGGTGGGTGTCGAGGGCTGAAGGGAAGAACGTTTGAAGAGAGAGCGAGGTGGGAAAAGACCACAGAGAGAGAGAGAGAAAGATAGACAGAGAGGAAGTCCAGGAAGTTGCAGAGGGGTTCAGGGGTCAATTCAGCCTGCAGGTCTGGGTGATGCTTTCAGGGCTAACGCAGAGAGAGGCCTGAAAATATTGCATCATGGGAGTCCTTTACGTGTCCTCTTAATCTTGCCTCTGACCAGACGGATCCTTCCTGGTGGCTTTCTACACACACAAAGACACACACATGCATATAAAACACATGCACCTTAGTGTTTTGTGTATGACGATCGATGTAAATATACTTCATTACAAGTTACAGTCTCTCATTTAAAATTATATTAATTTTCAGCAAGATTATTATTAGATGGTTAATACTTATGCATCAATACATAAGCAGCATTTTACTGTTTTAGCTGGTCACGATGGAGCTAGATTAGACTGGTCCAGTGGGTCCAAACCTGGGGGTTGGACCTCCTCAAGTGATTCCTGTAGCCCGCTAATTTTACCGCATCGAACCTTGTTATTTAAATGAAACACATGCAAAGAATTAAGTTACTCTGGGTTTATATTAAAAGCTCTCTAAGTCCGTATCAAACAGGAAGACATTCTTCCCGTACAGCATGAAATAAGCTTGAGGTGATTCTGCGGCTATTGTGAACACACTGAAGGCACATCTCACATCCACGCTAAGTAAGATTGACAGGTTTCTTCTCTGAGCTGAAGTGAACCTCTTGCCCTGAGTGTGTGTAATGAGAGACAGGTCTTATGACAAGCACTAATCAGCCCAGACTCTTGACCCTGTGGCAATGAGGCTGACACAAGGGAATACACCCCGGCACTGCTAACAACTCCCCTGACCTGTGTGTGTGTGTGTGTGTGTGTGTAGATGAGCATGTGTCATTTCAGGTAACAGTAACAGCAGGAAAGAGTTCACATTCAGTTCATTTGACCCGGATTGGAAGATATTCTGTAATAAAAAAAATATATATTTTGGATATTACGACTGCAACTAACAATTATTTTCATTATCAATTTAATTTGCATTATCAGTTCTTTATTATCAATAAAATTATGATACTATTATACTATTTTTGCAATGCTTTGCCTGGTCATTATGTACACTGCTGCTCCACATTGTGAAATGGAAAATTTAAGAGTAGATGTAATTTTCATTTAGTTGGAAGGTGGAGCTGACATGCTACTGAGTTCTTGAATGCATCTTCAAATTATCAAGATGTTTTGGAAGCTGAACTGAATCCCAGAGGCCCCATTTGTATCAATGGGTGCTGAGGATTTACTGTGCTATGTGTATGCATTTGCGTGCCTTTGCGCCAGCTCATGTTACAGTCAGGGTGACACTCAGCAGGAGTGACGGCGGCTTTCTAGGAGTATCATCAGTCCTGCTGAAAACTGAGGGGGTGTAGCCTTAGAACAAATATAACAATCAACAAAAGGAAACATCAATGCTGTACATGTATTCATCCAGGTGTGTTTAATATTTTCCAGAGTGCACTGGCATACAGAGAAGAGTGAACTTTCATAGAAACCAGGAGAAAAACTTATGTCATTGTGTCTGATAAGTTTAATCATGGACCTTGTAATTTACAGTATCTGTCAGTCAACATGTAGCACAGTGTTGTGGAGTACAACGGTACAATGATTATTTTATGTATTGTTAGAGAAATGTATTAAGATGCATTTGATATATAAATAAAGGTGATAAATGTAATGCAAACAATGAAAAATGTTTACCATACAATTCAGTCATTATAGATATTATAAAATCAGCATATGTTCTGTGTGGCAAGTTAGCAGATGTAAATAACATAGAAAATCAAATGAAAAGGATTTGATTGATGAGGCAGTAAGTGATTGACAAGTTGGACGTAACGAAGGCTTTGACATCAAGGTGTATCTCTCACTCAGCACAACATCCTTAAAAGGGATATTTACAAGACAAGACGTTATTTATTATTCAATAAGATTTTTTTCATCATATTAAATATATTACATAAATCATGTTCTTGCATGCACAAAATGCAGTGTTGTCTCTGACATTCATAAAAAAATTCAAACTACAACTCAAAGAAAAAAAAGGCCTGGTTTCATATGAGAAATGAGAAATCATATCCGTGTTTAGATCAGAGCAATACAATCCTAGCATCAAATAAAAAGCTCAACCCGTCTTCACTTCCATTAATCTCAATGGGCACTGTTGGTGGAGTCATCGGCCAACCAGTGGGGAATGATAGTGTTTTAGGTGGCAACAAAATGAGTCACATGGGTCTTAAGCAAAATGTGACTTAAGTCTGTATAATACAGTACCTAACAAATGCGGAGAAAACACACAAAAATGTTTAAGTCATTTTGGCTTATAGCTACTGTATGAGGAGTGGAAGCAACAATGTTCTAGTGCATCATCACTCATACAAGCATTTACTGTACACATTATTGCACCACACATGTTAAGCGTTCCCTGCACCAAGAAATTGACACAGTAAACCCTTTATGAGATAAAGAATGGAGCAATTTATAAATAATACTGCTGTTTGGCAAACTGAAAATAAAAATCCAATGGCGAGTTGGCCACACAGAATATGGGAGAAATGTGCAGATATGCATAAATCTGGGCACAGATGTGGATTTACTTTAGATTTGTTTGTGTTCTGTCTGACAGAAGTTCACAGCCAGTTTCCCAGCATGTAGCTCAGGTTTCCACAGTCCCACACTGCACAGCATCTACTTGGGCCAGTCCACTCTGGCAAAGAAGGGATGAGATTTGATCTCATCTGCGCCTGCTACTCCTGTCCCCAGTCTCTCCATTGGGTTGTACTGGAGCAACTGCACAAAATGATACAAGAAAAGGAATTTTAATTAAACAGGTTGACAAAAATATAAATAATAAATCTCATCAATATATAAGCTCTTCTCAGCCAGTGGAACAAAGTTTACGCATTTCAACTAAGAAACTTTACAGCATGACAAGACTTCTTATATGTTTACAACTTTTTCCACTGACTGGATAAAAAGGCAGCATAATATAGCATTACCATTAGCTTTGTCATCAAGTGGTTCAAATAATATTTTACTATTTGAGTTATTAGGGATATTATAGTATCTATATGGCCAGTCTGTCACAACACAATCATATTTAAATAATGGCAGATTTGTGCTACATTAGAAGGAGAAACATCCAGGCTAATCACATTAATACACATCTAAAGATTACCATTTCTGAGATATTAGCCTGGTGCAAGCTCTGTCATTAAGGATGTCCACCATGTGTTGTGTATAATACACGTTCTCATGTACTCTGTTTATGCTACCAATCAATATCTTTTCACATTTGGACATTTGGAATTTAATCAGAAATACAAAAAATTGATATTTGGGTGGGTCACTAAATTAAATTTATTACATGCAAAGGCAGTAATACACTAGATTTTCACCTGCTCCAGCAGTGATCTGGCCTCCTCTGAAACAGACTCTGGGATGTTGAGAGCCGTGTGGCGTCCGATTCCTGCTGGATGGCACTGGAGCAGAGACTGTGGAGAGAGAAGGAGGGGTGGAAAGAAGAGATAACCATCAATCCAAACAGAAAACCTGACAGTCTGAGAGCTGAGGGGACAGATATACTGACACCCGCAGAGCCTAGGTCAGTGTGAGAACACCAGGACTGGACAAATAGGAGGAGACCAAAGAGTCCGAGCAACTGAAACAACACTGATCACAGCAACTATAACAAGGACATGATTTCACTAGTGTTGCTCTTTCTTGGAACTGCTGTTTGTGTCAGAGTGTCACAGAATGAATGACATGGAAAACACATTGTTTTTTGTTCAAAATACAGAACAAGTTTACTGGAAGGGTCAACAGTTCAGCAGCAGTAAACATGAAATCATTTTTACTTGTTTTTCAAAATCTGACCGGATCAAACCGCTAACTTGCACTCACAAAAAAATAAAGTTAAAAAAAAAATAAATCTCAGAAGTCAAAGAAAGGGAGCACAAGACCTGTGAGTGCTTTTCTAACCACAGAATATAGCTCTTTTGTTAAAATAATTGACAATAATGACTGTAATCACTGCATCTACACAGACAACCTGAAAATGCTGGAACAGAACGTGTGTGGCAAGTGAAAGGTGTCAACTGTGTTTGTGTAGAGGGACCCGGTGTGTTTTTTCCATCACTTAGGTCAGTTGCCTCTCACTCACTCACTCTCTCTCTCTCTCCTGATACGTGCTGAGGGAGTTATGGCTGGGTTCCGAGCTGTAGTCAAGACCGCTCCAGGCAAGATCTTATCCTGCAAGGATCAAGAGACACTATATGTGCCTGTGTGTATCCTTGCCAGGGCTGTACCCAGACATAATCATCAAAGGAGACATCTGTGTGACTGAGTTTTCCCAAGGTAAGTGGGCGTGTATTGTTCAACATAATAACACCATCCTAACACCCGGACTCTGATGCATCTGATACATACACTGATGGGTACTACTGATGGTTGATAAAAAATATGCCCACTGGCAATCAGTTAGAATTTATTCAAATTTAATAGACAATGAAATATTGAAGAGATGCTCTGCACCTGTCTGTGTGTGCTACTGTGTGTGTATTTTGTTCTTCAAGACAGGGGGAAGTTGTAATTATTATGTACAGTGCCAGTCAAAAGTAGTAGTACACTTCTGACTGGTATTGTACATGTATTTGTGTAAATGTATATCAGCGAATGTATCTGTTGTCTTCAAAATAAACGGTTCCCCCTCCTCCCAAGCCAAGTCTTGAAAGATGGTCCCTTAGACAGCCCTTTATCTTGGACCAGCCGAGTTGCAGCACCTCGAGAGCTGCCCTGGTCTTCACCTTCCACGCCGATCGGAGGTTGGCGTGCTCCAAGCCCAGCGCTGCTCCAGGAGCCAGCAAAGACGCCCGGAGAGAGGTGACCCCCTAGCCCAGCAGATGGAGCTCAGGCTGGGGGAGGAAGTCATACCGACACCCCTGGCACTCCCCGAGAACCAGAGTAAGAGACGGCAGCCAAGGCGCACCTCACACACATACACATGTTGTACACAACACGCCAAAACAACAAACTCTGTCAACTCGTACAAATACAGATGCACACAGAATCACACACAATTTGGCAAGACCATAAAGAGTGTGAGAGAGTTAAAGCCAAGACACCTACAGACATCCCACAACACCTTTACAAAAAAAAGAAACTTTTTTTTTTTTAGACTTTTTAACTCACCATGCCTGTCAGGAGTTCAAACAGGATGGCGCCCAAACTCCACCAATCACATGCAGCCGTCTCCTCACTGATGCCTCCCACCTCTGAAACAAGAGCAAAATGAGAGGAAGGCATCGATGTTACCACATGCACAGAAATAGCTTGCGTTGCGGGAGAACATAGGCAACAACAATTTAATTGTGATCGATGTAAAATAAGAAAATAATCAAATGTGTATATTTAAAAATATATACTGCCTTTGACTGTACTTGCTAGATGTGTCAAACCCCTCACATGATTACATACTTTAAGGAATCTCACTTTTAAATGTCTAACATTGTTTCATTGTTTTAGATTACTTCATATTTCATTGAACTGATTTGAAACTGAGCACAAAAACACGGACACAGCCACAAGCACACAAAGTGTGTCTCGTAAAAGGGTGATTTGCATAATAAAAAAGCAGTTAAACTGAGGAAACCGTCTGTGCTGCAACTTCACACCATCTGCATGACCCGACCCTAAACACACACACACACACGCACACACACCACAAGAAAAAATATAAAGCAGAAACACGAGAGCAAATTGTTTAACATTTTTGTTCAGTTTCACTTGTTTCTCTGTCTTTAAAGCCATTTCTTAACAGCCTACAATATTTAAAGGCTCTGAATAATTACACAGATGTCATTTACAGTTTCTTCCTCTTCTAAAATTATCTCTTGTTGGACTTCTGCTTAGTCTTTAATGGAGCATGAACACAAATGCTTGCTTATACACACGTATATAATACACAAGCCTCTTAAAGTGAACTTTTCCACCCACAACTCGCCAGTTTAAGTTTACATGGCAGCAATGAGACACACAAGCAGTGGGACAGATAGGTTGGACTGTTGGGACTCTACTGTGTGTGTGTGTTTGTGTGTGCAAGACACAGAAACCAAGAGAGATACTCATCTGCTAAAGTCAAAAGTGTGTGTGTGTGTGTGTGTGTGCGCGCACTAGCTCCACTGGGTACCAGATGGCCTCTTGTGCCACAGCTTCCCTCTGCTCTGCTCTCTCCAGAGGGCGGGGGGCCCGGACACCCAGAGGGCCGGGACCCAGGGTCACGGCTGTGTGTGCATAAGAGACAAAGACCTCTCATCTCCTGGAGGCTGCCAGGAACTCCAGAGGCCTGTGTGGCTCTCTTGCAGCCAAGGTTAGAATAGGCTATGATACTACTTGCATGTTTTGTATATACATACATATATAGACCCACAAACACACACACACACAGCCAACTGAGCAACCAGTCTTCAGGGCTCCCCAGGACTACTGTTTTGACAGCCAAGGAGAGAAGATCGTCATTGAACGGACTAGTGATACCTGCGTGGTTATGAGCCAGAGGGGAGATACTGGCCACACACACACACACACGTCTCAGAGCAAGGTCGATGTCATCACAATGGATTAATGTCTAAGGAGCTGCAGGGAGAGTACAGTGGAGCTGGCTACACTTACTGCTCTGTCAGAGTGAGACAGGGAGAAAGGGAGATAGTGAGAAAGAGGATGGGACGGGGAATTAACTGCATCCACAGGCCATGGGTCATTCAAACCCCACTATTACAGTACAATGTATAATCTTTGAGAACACACAATTACTATAACATTTCAACCTGGGTATTACAGCTCTTGAACACTTTCAAGTGAATCATGAGAACTGTAAGAAAACAAAGAATACTGAAGAGGTACAACAATACAGTGTGTTCACCTCATGGCCTCTTCTTCTTCCCTTTCCCCTAAACAATGTAGTTCCCTCCTGCTTTGTATCTTAATCACACTTCATCTCCTCTCTCCTGGGGGCCATAAGGAACTTTCTCTCTTCTCCTCTTAGACCGACTTCCCTAAAAACTTAACCGACAGTCATTGTTGAAAGAGGAAGTAAACCATACGCAGGTAGGAAGTAAGGAGGGATCGGAATACAATATGATGTTCCAAGACTGTGAGTGTGTGTCTTATGAGCTGGGGTAGCTCAGTTTAAGTGTTGAAAATTGTCGACAAAACTAGATAAACAAATAAGTAAAACATTCAAATAATAAAGCAGAAGTGCTGTCATGGTACAATGTATTTCATTAAAAGCTTTTCAAATTACTGAGATGACAGTTTGGGGAAAAAAAAGGGGAAGTAAAGTTTATCTTCCAGTTAATCACGCTGTAGCTGAGCAGATACAAGGAAAAAAAATCAAAACAAAAGTGCCTATGATAGTCCTCAGTAACTGACTTGTTACCTCAGGAAAGGGGAAGAATACTGAATTTCCCTTTTCTTAGACACTGAAGACAATTGGCTTTGGCCTTGCTTCCCTCTCAACAGAACAATAAACAATTCTCATTTGGCTCAAATTAGGTTTCGCCACCCTGTCACTCAGCAGCTTGTTTTTTTTTTTCTTACTAGGAAACAAAACATTTGCCATCTGATGTTTATCAGTGATGACGAAATGGTGAGAAAGTAAATAAGCAGAAGTGCAGAATAAATAGATTAATACCCTGCCACTGTATTTTCCGAGTCCACTCCCGTGTTTTTTGGGTGTGAATGTGTGTGCTTTAAAACCATATTTTCCTCCTTCTTTTACACACACACACACACACGCACACACACACACACGCGCACACACACACATACGGTCACAGCAGGCCCCCTACTAGCTTTCTGGCAAACAGTCATAAATCTGTCATCAGGAATGAAGCCATCGCTAGAGCTGACCCTGTCTGGATAAACAGCAATACATAACAAGGGCAGGAGAGACACACACACTCACTAACCTCTGCGTTTCTGTGTGTGTGTTAACAAGCACATTCATCAGATATATGCATGTACCAACTGTTGGGGTTTTCACATATGGAATAAATACAAGAAAAACAAATAACAGCTGTCCCTTTTGTAATACGTTTATACCTGAATTTAAGAATAACAACGAGAAAGTGGACTGAAAAAAAGAGATAAGAAAAAGAGAGAAAGTTGCCAGTGTTTGAGAATGACAGTCAATAGATGTGGAAGTGGTCTTTTTGCCCAACAGCAGCATAACACACCCCCTGCTGGCTGGTAATGTGTATTTCAGTCATTGATCCACATGAGATCAGCACTCGTTTAACTAACAAGACCTTTCACACCTGGGCTGAGGTTAGTTTTATTCCACTTCACTTGAATGAAGAGCTGAATCTCATTTTTTTTTTTTTTTAAATGGCATCTTAGTACCACTCTAATAATGTTGTTTTTTTTCAACCACCCAACAGACAGACAGACACTGTATCCGTTGTCCAATTTTAATTTTTCCCATGTTAAGCATTAGACTAATATTTACAGTAATTAACAGTAAATTAACCAATGTTAATTAATTAATTGCTTAAAGACAATTTTGACGTTGGATTAAAAACTGAAGTCTAGTATCACGTGAAAACATCAAATGTTGAAAAAATGATTTGATTTTTGATTTGACCAATTGTTTTTTTCCCTACTTCATTTCACAGTAAATCGAATGCCTTTGGTAAAAATAAAAATGAAATCTTAAGACGTACATTTACAAAATAAATAGTTACATTATCGGATGATGAAAATAGTCAGTATTTGAAATAATAAATTCAGCTGACTTAAACACTACTAAACTAATAATAACTAAAAGTTAATTGCATATTTTATCAAAATCCAGCTATTCTTCAACATATTTCACCTATTCCAATATTTATTCCATAGTATTTGTCAAACATACCATCCCCACATTGTCACTTGTGTAAAAATCCCTCACTGCTTACAATAACAGGAACATTAATTACAGAATTAGTGGAAATATGTCTCAGCAAGCACTTACCGGTAGATTATAAATTTCATTATGCAAACAGGTCATCTTTAGATCTTTACTCTGATGTCTTTAGTTCATCTACTGCTGACCACTGGAACATATGTTTCGATGTGATTTTTAAAAATGCACACTTTGGATATTAGAGAGAGCATTTTTTGCTTTCAGATTTATTACAACAGTGGCATACTGTACAGTACTGTACATTCTAGACACAATGAGGATTTAAAGCTGACATGACCTTCCTGGCTTGAGTGAGAGAGAGAGATAGAGAGAGGATAAATATGAGAGAATAGCTCAATATAAGTGTGTAGGAGGCTGAATGGCTGTGAGGGTCATTGTGTATTTTATGTTTTTTTCAGCTAACGTTTTCATTTTAAGAAAGATGTAATTAAACAAATCACATATTAGCTTTTCAAAAGCCCAGGTGTGAAGCAGGGCATACTGGAAAAGCTATCAGCTATCAGATGCATATGCATACACACACATATGCACGCACGCACGCACACACATACACAAAACACACACAGAAGTGCTAAGTAGGGACATGGCGTTGTAGTCTAGCAGCAGTTTGTTTTAGGCAGCTTTTAAACAGCATGCCAGAGCTGCCACAAGCCTGCTGGGGGCAACACACAGGGTTACCATACCACTGGCTCACTGCTGCACAGCAGCACACTCTACAGGACAACTACAGAACTACAACAAGATCCAGCTTCTCAACACTGTTTGCAAGGCATTGAAAAAACAGATGCTTCCAGTTTATCCTGCAGATTTTAACCAACTCATGTGTTAATCAAAATGTAAAATAACACTGACATGGGATATACTGTGTGTGTCATTAATATATGGTAGAAAGAACAGACTGTTGATTTCTGTCATTCTATGAGTAAAAAATAATCACAATGTTCATTTTTTTCTACTCTCAAGAGTAGTTCATGTTCACTTGTATAGTTTATACATGTCTGGCTCTCAATGAGGGGGTTGTGACCATGGGAAAGTGGCCTACTTATGGCTCTACATGCCTGCATAGAATTATCCCCACAATTTACCTACTAACTGACACACACTCAAAACGAGGAAGTGTAGAATGAGTACATAGAGGAAAAGGAATAAGAAATAAAGAGTATTAGATGTCTCACCTGGTGCACAGTACATATTGGCAGAAGCCTCTTTGTCATAGGACTCCTCCACATCACTCCAGCTACAGAAGTAAGTAAGCTGAACATGACCTGAGGAGAAACAAATAGAAAGTCTTCAGTTTGAGACACTCTTTTGACGTTCAGCACCTCATCAGTCTCTTACTTTATACTTTTCAAACAGTTTGCTCACCTTTAGAGCACTTCCTTCCTCTGTTCCTTTCTGCCTCTCTACATCCTAAAGCCTCAGTGATTACTCCTGTTTAGCGGCTACCCGTTAACGCTATCATTAGAACTAATGGTGTCATTAGGTAGCCGTGGCCATTAGCCTGGGCTAGCCAGACTGATGCACCACACTACTCCGTTGATGGGCCCTTTAGAACAATAATTACCACCAGGGAGATGAAAACAGCCACTCAGCTAATTAGACGCTTGTTGATAACGAGGTAGAGAGAGATGATTGTAGGACGACAAAAGAAGTTGAGGGGGAATCTGTGACCTCCTGGTAAAACAACACTTTCCCTTCTAGAAGAGCCTTCATTTTGGGAAATAGATTAGATCATGGTTTGACAGAGACAGTCTGGCTCTAAGACCAGAACTGGCTCTAAGACTGGAATAAGTAAAGATGTTGACTTATGTATGTATATGGTCAACAAATATGACATGATACATCAGGTTTAAAGGAATGTGTTTTTATGCTTACTGTTAAGTGAAATAAGCTAAGGATTTTCGTTAGATCCGTATTTAACTATTTACATCCGAAATACCTCTGGTTAAAATCTTAAATTTAATTTTTTAATACTAATCATGACTAGATTAACCTCAAGTCTCACGTGCAACTGCATGCACTAACATTTAGAACTCTAGCAAATAATCATTGTTGTTCATCTTGAAAAGTAGCTGAGTAGCCATTAACTGTTCTCAGTCCATTCAACTTTTATAGAAAATCTATAACACCAAATCCTAAAAAAAAAAGATGCTTTGGTAAAAATGTATGCCTAACCTTGCTGGTCAAGCAGGATGTTGTTGGGGTTTAGGTCTCTACAGATGATACCCTCTTGGTGCAGAGAATCCAGGGCTGTCACTATCTCTACGGCCCAGCATCGTACAAACGCCTCTGGGATATGAGCTTGGGATGCAGCCAACGACAGCTCGTCTAGCTCTGCAAACAGCCGCGATACTTCTTTATCAAATGCGCTGCCACCTGTGTTACTAATAATTCTTGATGATTCACCATCAAGATCTAACAAACTCTGAACCATTGCACAGGCCTCAGTGCCGTTTGGGGCTGGGATTGAGCCTTCACTGTCCCCACTGGGTTTTGGAACCACGTCTGTGTTTACATCTGTGCTGGGCTCTAGTTTCTCACTAAGGGAGTCGGTAACTAGAATGCTTGCATCAAGCAAGAGGTTGTTATTTTGGCATGAAGGATCAACTCCCTTTTGTCCATAAGCCAAGCTGTAGTCATCAAACAGTGAGGTCAGGGGAGTTGAAGATGCAACACTAGTGTCATAGGTTGCAGAGGCTGTACAGAAAGATGAAAGCTCCTGCTTCTCTTCTTCCTCAGGCTTGCTGTGAAGCTGTAAAACATCAGGCTTGATGAACTTTTGAGGAGAGGCTGTGGCCTCGAGACCCACACTCAATCCTGAAGTCTCTAATTCCTCCTCTAAATAGTCTACATTTTCGCTCATTGCAGGAAGGTTGACCAAAAGGTCTGGTGGGTGACCCTCATCCTGGACTACTGCTTCTTTAAATGAGATAACTGGCACTGACTCATTGGAACCATTGTCACTAGAGTCTAACCCCCAGAGCTCTGAGCTGTGGCTTTTGACTTCCTGAGCCAGCTCTGGAAGATCCTCAGTGACATCTGAGCCCAGATCAGACGTAGAAAAGATGGAGACCTGTTTATTTGAAGTGTGCTGCTCTCCCAAATCGAGGCAGGTCACCTCACTTGCACTGTCTTTGCTGTCAATACGAAAAAACTCCATTGGCGTGTGCTTGGACTGATCCAAAGACAGAGGCACAGCAGGCGAGGACAAAGGACTAAAGACTTCACTGTGGTCCTGTCCCACATCACTGTATTGCTCACTGTCATGGTTGGGCCCACTTTTGTCTGACGATTCGATAAAAAAGCCAAGTTCCTGAGAGCTGATAGGTGAAGAGAGGCTGTCGTTGCTGAGTAGTGAGCGGCTATGTGAGGAAGTAATGGGCACTTCCAGTGACAACATTTCCTGTTCACTCTTCGCTTCCTCCTCCTCTAGTGTATCTGGTTCTACTTTCTCTTGTTCGTACTCATTGCACAGATTTAAATAACTGTTGGTGCACTCTTCCTCAGAGGTGGCACCAGAGTCTGATTGGGCTCCAATTTGTTTGATAATCCTGGGCGGGAGAACGTTTTTATGAGGGGACGTCATGAGGTTCTTTCCTTCTGTCTGCAGCTCTGAGACAGGATCAGAATCAGTAACAGGCCCTGAGCCAGAACTGGCTGAATCTACACCCAGCTGTGGTACGGCATGTGGAGAGTGTACAGCTGCTGTGTGGCTCTTTTGGATGAAAGGTATGTCAAAGCTCTCGCCTGGGCTGGAACTGCGCAGGTACTTTCCAATGTGAGACCACAGCTTTCCACCTGAAGATGAAGGAACAAGACATGAGAAGTAACAAGTAATGAGAAAGAAAACCAAGCGGTGTCTGGGTAATTACAATTACAATTACACATAGCAGCTTCACCCGTGTTTTAACTGAACCATGGGGTGTATTTAGTTCCTGGGTCCTAGATTGCTGCCCTGAGGGTAGAAGCACTAATTAAATAAAAATGAACTAATACACACAGTAGGCAATCACTGGGTACCAGTAGCAACATTTCAATGCATTTGAAAGCTACAGTAGAAACAGGGCCAAATTAACCTGCTATATGACATCTGTGGCAAGAATGAGCTGTGGGGACCCACAGCTCATTAGCCCTCCACACACACACGTTCACGCAACCCATTTTGTACCATAAACTAACCAGTATTTCTAGGTATTCCAGCCTAGAAATACTGGTTTATATAGTTAAATAAAATAAAAAACTAACTGACATATACTATACTTTAAAATTTTAATTTAGTTAGTGCAGTGCCGATTGCTTGGCCTCCAGTATTTTAGTACACTGCACTTCATTGGGTCTTCAGCAATATACTCACAAAGTGTAAAGTCAATCAGATGAGGGATTGTTGGAAAAAGTGTTAGTCGCTCTCGCTATCAGTCAGAAGAAAGCACAAGATAGAAATACAAAAAGAAATGAGCAATATAGTCTTTTAATCCCTGACTTTGGTTTTAGAGGTTTCACAGGGACTATTTTGGGGGAAATGCTCATTTGTTTCCATTTACAAATCAGTAACCAAGGTAAACAAAAACAATTGCAACTGAAACCAATTTGGGTTTACAGTGTTGGGTGTGTGTGCTTGTGTTTTTTCCAGTGTAACGGTTCCCAGTGTAATGGTGAAATTTTAACTTGTCTTTACATGTGCCTGCACATAGACACACACAGAGACACACACAGAGACACACAGAGCAACACAGAGTATTGTGAGCAATTGGAAGCCAGCATCTGTTGTGTGTGATGAGAATGGATAGGGAGTTCACAGTGATGATAATGATAGCGGGGCAGCTCGATGGTTTAGAAAGTAAAACCATCCATGTTGTTTTGTACAATGTCACTCAGGTCACTGCCTCCCTGCATCTGCCTGTCTATTCTTATACAACCCATCAGCTATTATGTTTAAGAACAGTATCCTATAGGTGCATAAGGATCAACCCTTGGTTTTCTGAATTTACAGAGCTGTGATGCCACTGCAGTGAATCGGTGTCTTTTCTTGCATTTGATTAGCTTTATTAGATCATGTTGTACAGCCCCATATGATACTCAATACTGTCCACTAATATTAGCGCATGGTGGTAATGGAGTACACCAGATTGAATAGGTTACAGGGCATCAAAAAATATGGCTGCATTTTATTGTACGCACTCACCCTCACACACAAGCTACACATACAACCTAGAGTGAGTGGGATGTACGGAGGCCCAGGTGTTGGCATAGCTAATGAAGCATAGCGCCACCTGGTATTCAGAATAATGACCTGCGACACACACCCATCTCTATCAAACATCTGTCTGGAACAAGGGCAGAGAAAGAGATAGAAGTAATGAGAAAGAGGGATCAGTTGAAGGAGGGGAAAAGACAGTTTGCCGTAAAAAAAAAAAAAAGACAAAAGAGGGAAGTATGAGCTGTACCTTACCTTCAGCATATTGCAGCAAAAGGAACACAGTGTCTTCAGAGACAATGAACTTTTTCAGCTGCACCATGTGGGGCACAGAGTGAGGCATGATGGTCTTCTTAGTCCTCCCACAGTCACTGCTCTTCCTCAGACCCTGCAGGGAATAAGAGAAGAGGAGAGGCGGTCAGTAATTAAAGTGAGAAGTAAGCACAGAAACCAGACAGTGCTTTTAAGGACAAGAGGAGAAAAGAAAAATTAAACCAAATGAGGAGGGCAGCAATGGGAGGAGGAAGAGGAAGGTGAGCATTTAGGTTGTGCGGAGAATAAGAAAAAAAGAGGAAGGGAGTGTGGCAAAGGAGAAACCTCCCATTAACGAGTTGCCAGCTATGCCCCATGGCAACCCAAAGTCACTGGATTCATCAAGCCACATACAGCGCGTGACTTTAAAAGAGCCACACAAATCTATCAGTGCTACACGTAAAGTTCACATTGGCAATGTGTGTGTAGATATGCTTGTATGTGTGTGTATGTGCGTGTGTAGTCATCTGTGCCTGCGCTGTGCGTTGGCATCTGGCACAAGTCTCACACCTGAGAGCAGAGGAGCTGACAGGGACAGGCCCATTAGAATCAATTACACCGGTCACACACAGGGGCTTCTGGCACACTTCACACTAACACTTACAGTCAGGACGAAGAGGATGCAAGATTCTCTCTCACACACACACATACACACACATTAGACTTACTTTCAGGATGAACGTCTCTTGTGTTCTCTTGTCCATGACCAAAAGAACCTATGATGGAAGAGTGCCATTAATTGCCAGGTATGAACAGACATACACAGTCTAAGATGATATAGTGGTTATGTCCTCCAGAGCAGTGTTTTTCAATGACTGGGTCAGGGTCCACACAAGGGTCACTGCAAGATAAATGTAGGTCTCTAAATTACTGGGAAAAACTGCCATTAACATGAGACCCTGCTGTGTTAACCAAACTGAAGTCCCAGCCACAAAACACTGACTAAATGGAATTTATAGATGTCTGTATGCTATCTTAGCCAAAAGTAGAGCTGAAATGATTAGTTTAGTAATATATCAGTTGATGGATGGAAACTTAAAGATCATTTATTAAGCAAAGACATCAAACTTTTTAAAAAGATAATGCATTCATTTTTTTTCACGAACTGCCACACTGAGATACACGTAGTTGGTCAGGTTCCATTTGATTAATAAATCATTTTATCACAATAACTGACAATTCACCAATGATGAAAATAATTAGTTGCCACCCCAGCCAAATAGCCTATGATATCAAAAGTGGCAAAAAAGAAACATAGCCCAAAAAAAAAAATTAAAAATAAAATAAATGAATAAATGAATAAAACAAATAAACTGTGGCACGCTGGCTCAGTGACTAGCACTGTTGCCTCACAGAAAGGAGGTTCTGGGTTTGAACTCCATGTCCTTTCTGTGTGGAGTTTGCATGATTTCTCCATGTATGTAGGTATATAGGGTTAATGCCTGACCGAAGTACTATAAAAAGAACTGGAGTTGGTCCCTGGGTGCTGCACTGTGGCTGTCTACTGCTTCTCATGTGTGTATTGGATGGGTCAAATGCAGATTCCCCATGGGAATAAATAAATTACATCTCCTAAAAAACATATACACATCTTTAGAAACGCATTAAAAAGGACATATAAGCAATCTGCAAGATAAATGACTGGTCATTCATATATATGTTCATATTTTCACAAGCACAGGTTTATTTGCTGCACAGCAATGTTTTTTAATTTGGGAGCAGATGTTTCACTTGAAAAATATGTTACAAGAATGGCTACCATTGGTATCTAAATCCCAACTGTCTTTCTATCTGTACCAATATTCCAACAAAAAAGGATCTTCATCTCTCACATCACTTCCCTCTACTTTATCCTTCTCTCTCTCCTCTTCCTAGCCCTCCTTTTCTCTCTGACATCTCCATTGCTCTTGTGCTCCCTCGCCATCTCAAGGGAGAGCTTGAGCATATGTGTATGACCTAGTGTGTGTGTGTGTGTGTGCGTGTGTGTAATGTGGTGCATGCGTATGTTTTGTGGGTGCGTTCTCTCCATGTGACCCTGGCTGGGACCAAACAGGTGCAGGCTAAATGGATATGAATGGAGCTGTGAGTAAACAGAGTGGCTGTGCTAGCCAGGGCGCTAATATAATTAAGACACAAACATCAGGGAAGGGGGGAGGCAGAGAGGAGGGGCAAGGGGGGCAGTAGGGTGAGGAGCTCTCTCCATCTGTCCCCTCTGTCCCCATTAAAAGTGAAAGGAGGAAGGAGGAGGAGGTGGAGGAGAAAGAGGAGAGCAAAGCTGGGCCAATTCTGGATACCTTCGTTGCAGCTTATGGCATTTTTTTTTTGGGGGGGGGGGGGGGGGGGTGCTGTCTGTCCGCTTTGTTTCTGACATATTGTGGATTTTCTATGTAGAGCAACACATGTTGGTATTGTGTCAACATTTTCCTTAGGGTTTTGTGTGTATGTGTGTGTAGGATGAGCATCATTGATTCAATGTTGTGTGTCGTTCTCTGAGCTGCTTGCCAAGTCATTTCATGGCTGAGTGGTAAAGTTGCTTCGCCGGCAGCTGGTTGAGAGGACCAGAAACCTAAACTGACCTTGTGGTAGTCATAACAGGCACTAAATATACACACACTCAGCCTTTACCATACCATCCAGTAAATTAATTACATTTTATCGCTTCAGATAAAAGAGATGGTCAAAGAAGGAAAGGACACAAGGAGGAGAAATTTGAAGATTGGCACCATCCATGTACTTGTGAGAAAGAATGAATAAATAAATTAATGTTGGCATTCACAGGAGCCAAGTGTAATTATTATGTTAGGCCACAATTATTGTTTTGTTTTCACTGTAAGAATTAACTCCTTCCATTTTAACAATAACATGAAAGAAGACAATTCTGATGTAAAATAAATAAAAAATTATTCTCAATAAATATAGTATTGTATTATTATGGTAGTATAGCACACTGAGCAACAACAATGTTATTACAAAGCCATATGCAATACTGATTACTGATCTTAACATTGTGATCCATTTATTTGTCTTTTCTTGCCCTTACCTGCTGTCTCAGGGGACAAATCGTTGACTGTGATAATGACTGAAACAAGTCAAATCAAAAACTTTGGCTGAAAGACTTATGACCAGCAAACTGACCTTATCTATGACCCCCAACACCCTGTAAGTTCTCAGCTCTGCAGATGGACTCTGCTGGCCTCCTCTGCTGGTGGAAGGGCAGCACTGTGCCCCCATCGCCTTGGAAAAAAAAAGAGAGAGCTAATTTTTTAAGAGCAAGGAGTCAATTTAATCAAACCTGTTAGACAACAAATGTTAGATTGTAGGTCATCTAACAAAGTTGTGCAAAGGAACAAAAGGCAAAGATATTCTCTCTATCTTCAATAGAGTGTAATAAACCCAACCACTAAGATGTCTTGAGGACACTAGTGGATGCATACATATAAGTACATTGGCATAATCTAACACAGATGCATATAGGCTAATGATATTTCCCTCCCATTTACCACTGTCTGGGTTGACCCTTGACCCATGTTGCTTCTCAGATGCTGACTGGATATCTGCTCTGCACGCATCAGATACTCTGCAGTCTTCTTCTTCACTGCCTCTCGCCGCGTGGGACTGGGCTCACCTGAAAAAAGAGTGAGTGAGATCAATAGTGTTTGTTTACTAAGCAGATTTTATAGTGCAGGGTTGAAATTTCTGTACTAAAATTATATTAACTGACAAAATGGGAGGTTATTTTTCAAATAAGATAATGATCACCCAAAGACAAGGTTTTCCTCTCCATACTTTGCAAGGTATACAACAGTTATATGTCATCATTGGTTCTTGTTGGAGCTTCATCATGTTTAAATCTGGACTTTTTAATAGAAACCCTGCATTACAAAATGGAGACATGAAGTTTGAAAGAAGTGGGTGTTCAGGCAGGTCCAGTATATTAGTTTAGTCAGAAACATCCGTATTAAAGTAATTAAAATTCAGTATGAAGATATAGATAAAGAATTTAAAAAAACTCCTGTATTGTTTTTAACAATAATGCATCTGCACTTGAATAACTGTCACTTTTTTCTTTGAACTTTGGGTAACCAACCTAGTAAAGGCTTTACGAAATATGGGTCCGCTAAAGAAGAAAAACATTTGATGACATGTTCTTTTTAATTCTTGGTCTTAAATGGCACTCAAACTTAAGTTTGCACAGGTCTCAACCAAACTGACCTTGCACTCCTTGCAGCAGCAGGTCCACTCCACTGCGGTAGCAGGAAAAAGCTGCCTGGTAGTCCTGCACCTTCTCTTTCTCTACAGCCAAACAGATGAGCTCACTGGCTTTGTCTAGATAATCTGACTTCACTTCCTTAGCTTTTCTCAGACTTCCAGAGAAGAGTGGCGTTCGGCCAGGCCAGCTGACCTCTGGGTTAGGGGCTGAGGAGGCAGGTGCTGGGGCAGGAGACGGGGTGCGGCGATCGTGCAGGGAGGGCAAGCGAGGGCTGCAGCTGCTGCTAATGTTGGTGGCTCCCCCCTGTGGCTGGTTTGGGGAGGTGCGCCCTGAGGCCATGCCATCATCCAGCTCAGCCAATGACTCTGTGTCCACAGCCAGGGAGGTCAGATCACTGTCACTAGACGGGCCTGGAAAGGAAGATGATGTTAGAGTTAATGCAGACAGATATTTACATGCACACTTCACAGCAGCTCTATATATGAATAACAATTTGGGAAATCTAATTGCTTCAAACTCCATTACCTCCATACTCTGATGTGATGGTCAAATCATCTGCACTGCTGATGTCTCTTTGAACTGAAAAACATATCCACACACTGTGAGCATATCTGAATCAACAGCAATAGTAAATTAAGAGGAATATGACTCTTAGGAGATGTTATGGTATGTAATCCTACCATCAGAGCTGCAGTCTGACAAACTGTCTGCCAGGAAGTCAGAAAAGGGCTCTGCAGGTCCAATGAGCTCTGAGCTGTCGTGGACCTCGCCTCCCTGGGAAAGAATTAAAAAAAAACCTTTCCAGTCATAGTCTGTCTACAGATTATGTTTGTATTTATGCGTTTGTATGTTCAGCTACCTTAAAGAAATCTTGGATGTGCTGACTACTGTAGAGAGTGGGGATATTAGCAGAGAACTGTAGCAGATCCTCAGAGCATTGTCGCCTTTCCTCAATCACTGAGTCATCAAAACGACCTACATATTCATACATGGATACAAAGACACACATGAGTGCACATGCACAGTGATATTGCCCTTAAACAAGTGATCATAGTAGTGAGTAATAGAGTAGTGCACACTGAATGGGTACTAACACTAAGCTGCCTCAAGGAGGCAGAGTAATCACTACTTTTCTAGGATTTATTGTCCTAAAGCAAAGTGTGTCACTATTACAGTTTTATTTTCACCCCTTCAGAGAAAGTCACTATAGTCATGACCAAATGCGTAGGTAACAGATTCATACATACAGTAAAAACATTTTTGGTCTTTAAACCAGAAGAAATGTTTAAGACAAGTCACACCATAATCATAAAATGACAACATACAGAACACTATCATGTTATAAATGTACAGAGCATGCACTTACACACAGTAAGACTTGATCAAATGTAATTCCTTACCGAAAACTTTGGCCTTGGCAAAGGGAGGAAACAGCTCTGACTGGCTACATACATTCCTGTGCAGCTGCCAGAGGTTTTGATGAAGTTTCCGGAAATCACTGTATCTTTTCCAAACTGTTATCTACAGAAAGAGGAAGAGACAAGATAAAAACGATTAAAAACATTAAAAAACGTTATGTTGTAAAAAAAAAATGTAATAAATATGATCCTGTACATAACAATTAAACAATTCCACATGAAAAAAAGCCTGTAGGATGAAGCAAAGGTTAAATACCTAAAGTTAAAATGCAAGTCTAGTGCGGTAAATTCTCGGTTCGATGGCTGGTGTGGTGCAAACTAGGCTGAGCACCACTCCCAAACACCAGTGAGTGAAACAAGTATGTTTCACTCTTGTCTTTGTCTGACTCACATGCAGTAATTGACATCATGCCTGCTGCATTAGCACTGGTTTCGTGTGTGTGTGTGTGTGTGTGTGTGTGTGTGTGTGTCAAATGTAAGACAGCATGTATATGCATTTTTTTTCTGTGTATTCTTAATATATAGACATATAACAGAGCTTGATCTTGGAATGTGAAAAAAAACACTTCTTGCATTTAATTATGAACACATCATATATATATATATATATATATATAATCTGAGAGGAGCTGAACCACATACATTGTATAGTTATAGTGTTATAGTTCAATGTGACATTATACTGGTCTTGGAAAGTCTCATATATAAAAATAATGGCTATGTGTCTTACCTCTTGGACATCCTCTGGATTCTTCCTGGAGATTATCTGTGTGGAAGGGGGAGAAAAGAGCTTTACAAACTTCCATGTGAGCGGCTCCTATATAAAAGTAAAGTACCAAGCTGTGAGTGCTGGTTTTGCTGCAAAGACTTTCTTGTGGGGCTGTCAAAAAGCATGAGCAGGGACACAGCTACTGAGTGTTGACAATGAGTGCATTATAAAGAGTGTGACTGTAGTCTTGAGTGTAAGAAGGAGACATCACCAACATTCATAACAAGTAGAGTGGCAGGCAGGCAGAGACACAAAGAAACTTAGCCTGTCCTCATCTTAAATTATTAAACAGGGACTGTGCCCATATATCTGTAAAATCACAGCACACACAGTCAAAGGCAATGTTGACAGAGTAGATGAATTGAGGGACATGTTTCTCCATTGCATTATCAGGGGACAACGTCTCCAATAAACAACACGTGATCTGTGAGTTGCTGCGCTGCCCAGATACCCAAAACTGTAGTTTTCTAGGTTTCTCCTCCTATCTTATATCCTATCTTATCTTAGATGGATATATTAGGAGTTTCAGCCACGGACATGGAGGTTTGATATCTCTCCTGCTTAAATAGTGAGACTGACTTTATATTAAGGATACTCAGTCACTCATTCAATGCATTCAACCTTACCTCAATAAAATAATAACAACATGAACCAACTATCTTTTTACTCTGGATGAAAATCCCCATGCTTGTCTCATTAATGCTCGTATATCGTAAACTAGTTAGCTACGTTATCCAGCAGTTGACACCGTTTAATTGGAACTAAATCATTCTGGTTAATATTGCTAATGTAACGTTAGCAGCTAAATTAATGTTATAACGTTAGACAACCCACACGGACTAAAACACAATATTTTTTAAAAACACAAGAAAGTCTGAATGTACCCGTTAGCTGCATCTACGGTGTTCATAAAAGCTATTGCCATTGTCAGCTAATCACCAAGATGTTACTACCATTAGCTTAGCTCAAGCTAGACAGCTACCTTACATCACCTAGCATTAGCCTAGCAGTCAGAGTCCCCCGTCCTCTCTCTCTCTCTCTTACCCTTGCAGTGACTTTGTACACAGTATAGCCTTTCTGGTGCTTCTTGGGGTCTGTGACAGTATAAAACCGAGCAAGTTCTCCGCTGTCCCGCTGTGATATCATTCTGATAGTAACAACATTGCCAAAGCTACCAGCCGGCTAGCTGTACACATTCAATCCCTGACAGCAAAAATGACAAGAAGGCAAATAAGTGAGAGCTCCACCCTGAGGAAAACCTGTGTAACTACACGAATAACTGCACAATATACATTTTAATGGATAGTAAAAAGATAATAAAGTTTTATATATAATGTGGGAGATTTCCTTTATTGAATGACTGATTTGTACATGAAATCATGTAGGTGTGCATATAGTGAACACAATTATAGTGCAAGCACACAGACATGTAGATAAATTATTATTCTTTCTTATACATATATTTGGTAAAAGCATTACTCATAGCCTAAATGAGAAATATAAGAATTCCCTTATAATTTACATTGTGCATGGTGAACTACTTTTTAGACTGAATTGTCTCCAGGTATACATGGCCAATAATTTAGTAAACAAGAGGTTAAAATAAGTCGGAAAAGCAAATCAATCAAATCAGATTAATATGATAATTAATAATAAAACTGGTGAATCAACAAGTGTATATGATATCTGATCGGTGACTAATAATTAGTGCCAAAAGACACTATCTTATAAAAATGATAATTCATAATAGAAATGGGGGTGTTTCAAAAGATATAAAGGATTGTAATGGATCGGTCTGTTGCTTCTACAACCACTTCACATTATTGCAATCCAGAGAAGTAAAAGAATGATTCCTGCTGCTGGGTTCAAACTCCAGAAAGTGGCCAGTCTGCTTGACGCGTTGGTATTCTTACAAGTGACAGTTGGTGTTTTCATCATCTCCCTCACCATGCCATTTGAGTTATTTGCAATGTTGTTCTGCAACAAAGAAAAGTTGAAAAATATTCTGAAATATCTGATACTGCAGAAAACAAATATCAAATACAAAATGCTTTGTTGTCAGTGACAACACATAGAGGAAGATAATAACTTTTTTTTACTTTGCATCCACAATCATTAGATAAATATATAACACTCTATACACTCTATATGGGACAGAAAATTAAATGTAATGGACAGCTAAAACACTACTTATATGTATACATGATTGATGATGAAGACATCGATGTCTTATCAAAATTATAGGCTATATAAATATTTTTTTTTAAATGCTTTGAATAACCACAGAGGGAACCGAATGAAAGAAATGGGATTAGAATTATTGAATATCAAATGAGACTGTTTAGGAGAAATTATATATTTCTTTATCAGAGTGGATTCAGCAAATAAACGACACTATGATACAACTCAAACTGATACTTACAACATTATCTAAGATCTGCTGTAACTGTGGCCGGGTCTTCAGCAAATTCTCATATTCAGCAATTCTTAAAAAAAAAAAGAGCATATCAAGAAATAATTCATGTATGTAACAAGTGTTTGTAAACCAGCACTGGAACCAGATTAAGACTCAGCAGTAATGACAGTAAAAGTGTGAAGGCCTGCATCAGGTCTTACTCGTTGCTCGTGACTATTGGTAGACTTGTCTCATGACTTGTCAGATTTGGGATGCTAACACATGTTGTGATGTTGATTGCAGGGTAGACGAGCAGGAAGGCCAGGCACATCTCATCAGTAGTGGCTAAACCCATCTGAAGGAAGAAGGAATAAAATAGGGCGGTCATGACATACTTGAGATGATTTATGTGTATTCTTTTTATACTTTGATGATGCAGGTGTTCAATTTTAATATGTGCAATTCCCAGACTATAAAAGTAATTTCAATAACCACAATTTGACTTGTGCATATTTCATCATAAAATATTTCACTGGTAATTTGTTACCTCAAAAATCTGCTATCTATTATAAAGCACGCAGCGTATTTGATGACATTAGGCCGTACAGTGTTTATTCTACTCACCTTTGTGAATCCTGTACGATTGCTAGTGTTGTAAGTGCACTCCACGACGAGATCATCCCCCTGTAGTGTACGAGAAGCATTGTGTAGCATCATACATTATAAAACACTGTTAATACTGTTAAAACTTACTAAAAAAACTTTTTAACATACATATCAATATATGGGCACAATAGCAATAGACCTTTTTCAAGACATTTTTCATGATGGCTATATTTCATTTAGGTACTGCTCATTGGAATGAATTAACATAGTAACCCACTCAAGACAGTATATCATCAGATTTGATTTTGTCAATGTCCCATCTGTAATAGCTATTCATGTCCAACAGAGGGTGGCGGTGGCACTGTAGAGAGAAAAAGAACTTGAGTTGAATAAACTCACGCTACATTAGAAAGAATTAAGGAAAATGCTGGTACTGGTTTCATTTTTGAGTGATATTAGTTCCAGATTTGGTAATGTTTTTTAATAAAGAAAATCAAAAGTTGCCCTGATTATGCAGGGAGTTTCTTTTCTTTTTTTTTTTTTATGCACCTGATGAGGACGTATGACACAGGGTGTACAGAGAAGCGTCTCACCAGACAAGAGGACTGATTAACTCCACATCTCTTCATCACTTCCTACAGATCTCACCACACTCCATTTAAAGGGAAAACACACTACCCTGGAACTGGTTAACCAATTGCACTAAAACAAAAACTAGAAAATAAATAAATGTTGGCTGTCTATTCTGAGCACAGAGTACATGCATGTTTGAATTCATTTGGTCAGGTTAAAAAAAAAAAAGAAAAATGACAATTAAAATGACAATGAGAGAGAGTAGAAACATTTGAGAGAACATCTGGAAGTTGTGAGCTCAGAGCTTTCAAAAAAATTTCCACTTTTAAAAGTCATGAATACCACAAGTTCATATGGACTCTTCTCATGAACACAGTAAACACAACAGTAAGTAAGAGGCTCACCGGCTTGATGGTCTTGATGTTTCCCAAACTGACTGTCTCTTGCATCTCAAAGTTGTAGTTCTCGTCCAAGCCAATGAAGCCTATCTGCTTTCCATTTCTACATAGCCCAAAAAGGAATTACCAACAATTTGAGTTTTTACAGAAAAATAGACTGTTTTGTTTCAAATATACATCTCACTTTGGTATTTATTTTTTTTTATTTTAGATATTCACTGACTTAAAGCAAAAACATGAACTCTTTTTCTTACCTGAAGTGGCCAACTCTGACTTTCCTCCCAACCATGTGAGTGTGCATCATCACAGAAAACACATGGAGGTCAGGCACAGGATTCATTATCTAGGTTTGGAAAGTAGTGACTATCAGGACTCTTCACTTTTCTCAAAAAAAAACAAAAACACTCCTGCCTTTTGAAATCCATATTGAACCACTACATACCTGATAGAAGAGAGTGGTATTACACACACCATAGGTGTGGAATTCATTTGCTCTTGGAGGGATTTTGTAATTATATCCATCAAATGGCTTAAACCCTGTGGTAAGGGTGCCTACATCATATTGCCGGAGTTGGTCTGTATAGTACAGTCTCAGTCCTGAGCTGTCTGTCCTGCCTGTACCAAGAGAAAGTGAAAGAGTAAAAATGTTGTACCATCGTCATGTAGTGAAGAGTCTACAGAATAAAGAAATGAAGATACACCAGCACTCTGTATATACTGTATGTAGCACTGTGTGTTTTAGTATATGTTGTGCATACTGCATAATGTATGTTTTTATAAAAGTATAAAACGTAAACATAAAATGTACCTTTTTCTTTGGTTGGGTTATTGTAATGGATTTCCAGCCTATAGTACACATCGTCCTCACCTCCAATAGGAACACCAACCTCTTCTGGAAACTCATATACCTGAGGTTTCATGGATAAAATAGTAATGCACAAACACAACACTGACATGAATATACACTGAAGACAGACAACAAAAAAAATAAGAATTCAGAGATGGACCAGAACTAGAGAATTTTATTCTCACTCACTCCTCCTCCCACTCCCCAGGTAGCTATCACCCCGAAGCAGAAATCACTCATGTCACCCAGGAAGCATTCATCGTCGTAGGGTTGTGTCACATAGGTTGGGCAACTGTAGAGCAGCATGTGATGAACAAGATCGGGGTGGTCAATCACTGGTTCAATCTGAGGTGAAGTACAGTTGGGAATGATGAATAAAGGTAGAAATAGAAAAACATGGAAAAATCATGCTTCCAGTTCAGTTATATATTCACTTTATCATTTTAAGAGCCAGTTTATATTAGATCATTTATCTTATACCTTGTGCACTTAATATTCTTAATATTAAAGTTATTTCTAGTTTTTTCTCTTTCTAGACTGGTATCTGAGATGTCAAATCACTCAAAAAACACTTAAGTGAGGTCAGAAAATCTCATGTATGGAATCACATTACCTGATATATATGATGTTTTTTGCTCAAGTTTGGAAACTTCATGACCTTACAGTGATAGTAGGTATGAATGGAAGGGATCGTGACCTGCAAAAAATAAAGATAAATGTGAATGAAACACATTTTGTCTATGTCTTAGTTTGAATAACTACTCGTATCAGAATAGTTTTTCTACACATTCATTGTTTAAATGTTAGATGTTTAGGGAATTAGGTAATTATGTGTCAATAAAGAAAAAAAAAAATCTTACATTTTCCACTTTTGCACTGATATATTTGAGGTTGGGTAAGATCGTCCTGGGCATGTAATTCAGTAGGTTGACCTCCTTGGTGCCTCTGCGGGCCCTGTGGTATTTGATTTCATCTGTTGTTCCATAAGCATATATCAGCTTAATGGGTTTAGCCTATCAAAGATGGGAATAATAGTCAATACAGGGGGGAAGGGGAGATATGGCATATTCCTCCCACAATGAGCTTTTATTTACCTTACCTTTACCTTATGAAATTACTTATTATGTATTTCAAGAAACAGACAGTGATAGTTTAATGCTCTGACATTGCAGTTCATAATAGGCAACTGCAAGTGTTAACATTTTATTATCGTTGTGTTATCAAAACTGTATAGTATTTCATGTGTTCAGTGGGTAAGAAAATTGAGGAAGCCTTTCTGTTGTTGCCATTGTGTCCGTAACTGAAAGCACTGTAAAAGAACCTTTAGGTGAGCGTAACAAAATAACTCCCATAGCAGAGTTTACATGGTACAAAGATGAAATATGAGCTTCACATAAAGAATTAGTTCAACAATACAAAAGGCTATAGTATTGTGAATAATGAGCACCAACAGTAGAGAAAAACGCACAAAGAGAATGGATTTGTGATTCAAGCCATAATCCATAATCTAAGTGACAGAAACGTTTAAATGAGGGTGAAGGACTTGACGAATGGTATTAGCATGTCTTTATTACCATGGAAACATTGAATGGGCAACCCCTCCTCAGAAAACACAGTCCCTCACTTTGTTTGTTTTATAATATTGCCATTGTACTGTCTAAAACCAGCCTGACACCCCCACATCGGCCATTTTTCTCATGTTGTATACTGTAAAAAAATTCCACTTTTTTACATCAAGCATCAATAATTTGGTGTAATAATTTTGCAACAAAATATTACCTGAGAAAACTCTTAAAACCAAATAAATCACTGTATTCAGAACACGGAGCAACGGTAACTCCTGCTGCTTTTTGACAATATTTTTTATTTAAAATAATGCTGGTGTGGTAACTATGCAGTATGGTTCTCATCCTTGCATCTAATTCCACACAAGGATAATAGGTAGGGAGGAGTAAAAAAAATGAATGTCTTACAGTGATGTGGAAATCTTGTTCATCACATGTCTGAAGGGACCTCCGAAAGGTCATGATGGTTTGTCCGTCACTCTCAGTTAGAGACTGGAGAGTGTAGCTCTGCTGCTTGTCTACTACAGGCATGGAGTTCCCTGTGGCATGACTGTCCTAATGGACAAAAGATAACACAAGAAAGATCAATACTGGCCAAACATTATGTGCCCATAATACCTGGGGGAATATGAAGTATGGAAAAAAACAAAAGAAAGCACATTTCTCCACTTGTAGTTAACATCTGGTAATGGCTTACTGTGAAGTATTGTCCATTGGGTCCAAGTCCCCCGATGACGATATCCGACCCTGCCATGCCTCCGTTCGGACTCAAGCCAAAGCCCACCCAGCCAGTTGTGTTGACTTCCAGTTTGAATGTAATGCTTCCTTCCAGATTATCGAAACCCCACTTCAGGCAGACCATATGGTTGTTGTCCAGGTACACCATAAAGGGCATAACAGGATCTGATGCCCCTTCTCCTTTTGTCCAAACCAGGGACAGGTAGAGGAAAGGAAGCAGAGAGAGCATGATGTCTTTGTGAAGTTGGAGTTCTTCTAACTGAGCTGACTGTGTGTGTGGAGCTGCCCCTCCCCTCCCACCCTCCAACACACCTGCACTTCTAGATGAACTCATGTGATATAGGCAAGAAGTGCTCAGTCATTTAAAAAGGATAAGGGACAAATGCCAGTATGGAAAGTAACTATGTACGTTTACACAAGTAGTGTACTTGAGTACAATTTTGAAGTACTTTACTTGAGTATTTCCATTTTATGTTACTTTATACTTCCACTCCACTACATTTAAGAGACAACAGATATTGTACTTTCTACACTACTACGTTTATTTGACAGCTTTAATTAACTTTCAGATGAAGATTTGACACAATAGATAATATAAGAAGCTTTTAAAATACAACACATGTAAGATGAAACCAGTGGTTTCCAACCCTTTTATCCTTTTGACATCTCACAAAAAGTGATGTATAGTTGGTGTCACATTTCAGATGTCTGTAGGTTGTTAACAGCTCCAACAAACAGTGTTTTTTTCCCCTCTAAACGTCTTATATGGTTTCATTTCAATAAATGTTCAAGTGAGCTAGTATTTAATCCATAAACTGAAAACAGATTTGTATTTCAGAACTTTGTTTTTTTTCATCTTTCCTTTCCCATTAATCATCTCACAACACATCAGATTTATCTAGTGACCTTTTTCAGGGGCCTGACCCCTAGGTTGGGAACCAATGGACTAAACTAGCTGACTGTATATAAAATAGTTCCATCTCCAGCAGCTACAACAGTAACATGCTGCTTAGACACTGATGCTCTATAGTATTTATGATGATGATGATGATATCTGATAATATCATATACAATAATATATCAGTCAGAGGAACTAAACCACCATGTTTATTTCAATAATTTAAGCACATTTAAACATTGCTGCTAATATTAATGCACTATTACTTAAACAGGATTTTTTGTAAAGGACAGTCACACTCTGGCGTTTGTAATGAATTTAATTTTCTCAAAAATCACTTTCTTTGATGATCACCTAGATTCAGTAAACTGTACCCCCCCCCCCCCCCCCCCCCCCCCTCTGCTCCCTCCTCACTGATATCAACTTGTTCCACTGGTTCTGTTTTCCACTGACAGACAAACGAAACGACTCAGGTGTTTGATATATGAGCAGGTGACGAGGAGGGAGCAGGAATGAAAGGTGCACTGTACCTCTCATTTTGGCCAAAGTTTCTCCCCTTGTCCTCTTCTCATTTATCAACCACTTGATTCGAGCCAACATTTTTCATTTTAAAGGAATGTGAATAGTGTGAGTGTTGTATTCAGATCCTCAGCACTGCAAATCACAGTTGGATTTCTGTACATACTTTACATGTCTGTTTTTAGTATTCCATATCAAGACTAAGATTTTTGAACTGTAACAGAGATTTTTATATACATCATTTTTCTACACTTTTAACTGACATTTCACCTGCTTTCATCCCTTACTCTTTTAGATGACCGTTTAGCTTTCAGTGCTTACATAGACACTGAATTGTGAACATTAGCTGCTTTCAGCTATTACACTTTAAAAGACACCCAGACAAACCCTTTTAGTGCATTAACTTCTATTGACACTTTGATTAGATGAATTGCTTTATCTTAAATTGCACCCCCGTTCAACATATCAGATACAAGTGATTTACATTTTAACCTGTTCATTTTCAGCATAAGGGGTGCACAGTTAAATTTTCTTCTGAAAATATTGCTTTCTAGTGTGTAGTATGCAGAGTTAGTTGGAAAGAACAGTAAGGCTGTAATCCTGACCACAAAATCTTCAAAGATGGACTTGTTTGATTGCTTGTTATGTAATGTAATAGCACATTTGGTCCAGCAGAGGTCGATTTAAGCATAATAAATTAGTTCATAGTTCAGGGTCACTCCCTTTGAGTCGTTGAGCCAGCTGTGAGTTGTCGACAACACTGACTCTGTGAACACACTATAGTAGCTTTAGTTTTAAACTATAGTTTAAAAAAAATCTTATTAAAAATCTAAAGTAATATAGTCTGGATTTCTAAGAATATATAGGACTATATATATACTATACTATACTATACTATACTATGCTATATATATTGAGTCTACTAACTAGTATGTTCAAATGAATTACAAAGAAAATATGTATAAAAATGTGACATTTGGATGGCTCTTATATTGTTTTATTATGTATATCTCGCCAATTTAGCTAATACATTCCCCCCCCCCCTATATTTCTATTATTATATTAGCCTATTATTGTTTCACTTATTTTATATTTGGCATTTGGTGCAGTTATATCGTTTTTATTATGTATTTTCATGTCCCATACATTTGTCTGTAAGTTAAGAGATTTCTAATATATATATATATATACATATACATATATATATACACACACACACACACACAATTTTTGTATATATATATATATATATATATATATATATATATATATATATATATATATATATTGTTGTTGTTGAACTGCTTGTCTCGGAGAGGGATATCGTACCGAGGCTACCTTTCCGGTTTCTCTCCGCTCTGCAGGTCACTCCCTCCGCACTGTCAGCAGCTCTCTGTGCGTTTCAAACTTTCAGTCGCACTCTGAACAACTCTCTGTGTTTGTGTCGTCTCTGTTTTCCAGTATTTTTGAGTTTCTAAAGGGCAAACTGACCTTAGTAATGTGTTAAAGTCTGTGGTGCGGCTTCTCTCGTCTCCACCGGGATAAATTACCGTGTTTCCTTCGCTTTTAGTTGGAAAGCAGCGGGAGGAAATGTCCAGCTGAGGACTGGAAATCCTGAAAACACAGGGCCTGTTTTTGTAATGATTGATCAATGCTTCGACAATGGCATTAAAGGTAGGTTTGACAACTTTTCCAGGGTACATTAACGTGGACCTGAGTGTAATGTCTGTCTCCAGTTTTCCCTCTCGGTTCTTTTTGTGCGACTTTTGCGTGTCTCAGAGCGGCGCAGTCAGTTGTAGTTTCCCGCATTAGGTTTACGGTGAGATCTGTACTCAACAAGTTGCACATTAGCGGTCAGAAACATGTTAATACTCCGTGTTGGAAGCGTGTGATGGACGTGTACAACACATGCGTATGCTGTAAATGTGAAACTATTGTTTATGCTGTACATGGAAAATGTGTCTCATTAAGAAAGTGTCTTGTGACATTTTACTACCTTTCTGTGCGGGTCACTTGTTCCCCTATGAATGCTGGGAAATGTAGTCTTTGGTATGTGTGTCGCTTTGTTCATCCAGTAAAGTATGTATGAGTTTTTATAGACTACATTATATGGTGACCATAACTATCTGGGAATAGTTAGATGGATATGAGCCTTTTTTTTTAAAAATATATATAATATTGTATTTGTATGTATGTATTTTAAAGTTAAATATCCCTGTTAAAACAGTTACAGATATATAGAAATACATTTCTATATATCTATATATTGTTTTGTCACAAACAATTTGATTTGAGGCTGTGACCAGAAACATTCATGAGTGTATTTCTTATGTACTTCCTCTTTATAAACATCATCCAGCTTCCTTGACTCCTGGGAGGTTTAACACTAAAATAGACCTCTGCACAGGGAAGAGCAAATAGCCTTGCATTCCATCTCAGTGGTTAATGAACAAGTACGCTAGATAGTCGAGCACTGTGAATTTGACACTGTTCTGATAATGAGTGGCACTCTTGACTTTTTAGTTTGGATAAGACATGGCTATCCAAGTAAATATGAATAATCAAATTCATGCAAAAAATATGAATGCGTAGGCCTAAAATTAAACTAAAATGTACTGAACCACAACAGGTGCACTAATTTGGAAAAGTTTTCAGTTTATTTAGTGGGTGGGTGGGGGTCCAGTGAGCAGGACAGATTAGTAGATGTGGGTCAGTGTGAGAAGTACTGCAGGCTCTTGTATTAACATGAAGTTTCTGACTTTGTTTTTAGTTGATACTTGTTCCTAAATAAGAGCCAGCATAACAAGCCCAGAAAACTAGTTTGGGCTGTTTCACTCTTATTATTTGACTCCGCAACAGTCAGACTACTAAAGGTGTTATTGAGTGTTATATATATATGTGTGTGTTTATATGACATATATGTTGACGTACTGCCTTTAAAAAAAATGAAAAATTTTCTGTGATTGTTTTTCAGGCACAAGTTTTATACGACTTCTCTGCTGAGCCTGGAAACAACGAGTTGACGGTGAAAGAAGGCGAGACAATCACTATTACCAATCAGGTGATACTTTCATACTAATGATCCTCCATTAGTTGTTATGATTTTCAAATTTGACTTGGTTTATTATGGATTTTTATTCAGCTTGCTTAGATGGAATTGTTATATATAATTTTGTTATATGTATGTTTGTCTGTTTATCTTGAAAAATGTGTATTTTGGTGGATGTTATCTGCTTTATGTGACAATTCAGTATTAACTAGGGCCTAATACTTTATCAGTGATGCTGGTATGGGTATTTTTACAGTTTCATTATTTTTTTTTTTACAGTAAGTTACTTATGAGGTACCTCAAGTTGTAGAGTTAGTTAACTATTTTAACTATAGTTTCATCTGCTGTTATAACCTCTAATTTAAATGTACTGTTGTAATGTGGCTCTTCTGTAATATTGTTATTGAAAACCAACAGTCCTACAAAGGTCCTTTGAAAATATCCTTAGGCTGTAAACCAAGTGTCACAAACACATACAGAGGAAGGAAAGAAAGAAAAACACAGAGGCCGCAAACATGATCTCATCACAGCCAGTCGGCAACAGTTCAAAGGTCACTTACTGTGTGCTGACCTACATAGTTTTCTAATCAAAATCTGTCTCAAGCCAGTCAGGACCCACTGTATCAAAATCTATTTTCCCATTAAATAAACTTACTGTGCAGGAATTTGTCCTGGGAACATTCAGTTAGTTTACAGATACTTAGGTAACCTGGTTATTGTCAGCTTTCTGCTCCTAAACAACAATGTAAGTGGGAAACCTGGTTTTCTTATTTGGAATGAGGCATTAAGAGAAACGTTGGTTAACACAGCTAGATTAAGGCAGGAACAACTGATTTAATGAACAAATATACACCAAATAGCTCAGGTTATTGCAGTAATGTTGAATGTAAACAATCCCTGTTCCTCCTTTAACCTTGTATATTCATACTGACACATTGTCTTTTTTTTTAATTTCAGCATATTGGAGGCGGCTGGATTGAAGCACAGAACTCCAAAGGGGAGGTTGGATTGGTGCCAGAAGACTACATAGAGGTAAGCAACGCAATCACTTGGTTTAACGGTGATGATTTGGCCATGCACATTTCACACCCCTTACTGTATATTGAAATAGAAGAGAATACAGAAAATTAGGCAACAAAGCCATCTGCTATCAAGCTTTGAGGTCAATATGCACAATGCACCATCGATATCAGAGTTTAAGCTAATATTTAACATTTCAGGCTCTCAGTGCCTGAATCAGTTAGATATTCGTCACACATCTCTTCATTTATTGCGTACTGTGGTGCTTTTTCTTGCCTGAATCTAAAATCTCAAACAGGATGTGCCTCCTTCAGAGTTTTGCTGATTAGACTCTCTCTCTCTCTGTGTGTGTGTGCATGCGTGTGTGTGTGTGTGTGTGTCTCCATTTTGATCCAGTAACTCTGACTTCATGATCGGGATATGATTCACTCTGAAGACACTTAGGAAGAGTAGTCAGAGAGGGAAGTGAGGGGAGTCCATTTAACGGTTTAGCCTCACTCTAAACAACACTGATTACAACATCTAACAATCTTGTGTGTGTGTGAATTGCCTCTGTTGTTTATACCCTACATGCCAGTAGGCATAAAGAGCAGTAAGTAGGTCTGTGTGAACAAGAGAGAGTTTGATATTATCCGTCTTCTTAAATCCACAAACAGCCTCATGTGGATATGTGTGTTTGTCTGACCCTTAGTTATGTCTCCAGCTGCCTCCAGACTGTGTTTATTCTGTGTCCAAATCATAAAAAAACTTTTGTGATGAGGATCAATTGCACATGTAGCGTATGTAATGTGTTTTTTTTATGCAATGAAAAACAACACAGCTTCTCAACCAACCACTTTTGTGACTTTAGTGCACTCTGTTGATACAAAAGAAGAGCTGCAAAAACAATAGGATGTTGAATTACAAAAACAGCCAGCAGGGTTGGGGCGTGGTACTACCGTATTGACAAGTGGTAAAATGTATTTAAATGTATACATTTATGTATAACCAGTCAGTGCTATATAACATGTTGGATAAAATGAGAAAGTGAAAAACCCAGTTTGCAAAGCCAGGGAATGCCAAGGAGACACGATCACATTACCATAGAAGAATGTACCTTTAAAAGACATTAGATCACACTGCAATATCTGGAGTTTTTCTTCTAATAGGATTGTTTTCTGTGTCTCCATCTGTTCCTTGCCCCTCTGTTTATAGTTTGGTAACTCATTCGCCAGCGCAGCAAGCACCACAGCACCTACTACAAGATTAGGAAATGTTGCACCCGCGGACCTGACCTTCTTTGATGCCTACGCTCCCACATCAGCTCCTGCACAAACCCAGGTAATGCATCCACCTTTTAAAGGTTTTTTTCTTGTCCTATTGACAGATTATTAAATAAAAATAAAGCCTTGATTTCTCTAAACCAGCCCTGTGGATGTAGTAATAAATATACACAACAAGTATACATGTAAAGTGCTACCTGCACTCATGCTCAAAATATATGTGATGTTCAAGAAAAGACAAAAAGCAGAAGTGAGTGAAGACTTTTACTGACATTCGTACAGTCTGTGTGAATCTCAGAGATGCAGAAGTGAGAGCAGCTGCTGCGAAAGATAATTCACAGTTGTCTTGTCTTTTTATAAATGGCGCAGGTTCCCTGAGTAAAATAGAACGGGGAGGAAACAAACTCTCTAAAATCTCTTGTCGTTAGCAGGCAGGAAGTTCCACAAAAATGAGCGTACTGCTGGATCAGTGAAAATTTGGGCACAGTAAGAGGTTGAGTAAAGGCAGGAAATGTGTCAGCCATTATTCCTCCTGCTCTTTCACACTTACCAACGCACTCACACACAGACACACACATGCAAGCACATCTGTTTCCAGCATCACTTGAACCCATCCTCTGGTGAGTGTAAACCTTCACTGCTAGTGATTTGTGATAATGTCACCTTCTCTTCCTCTCAAGGTGGATGCTGGGGGCTTGAGTCCCCAGCCGGACACCCCTGACACCCCAGTTTCCCCCTACCTTTCATCCCCTGATGAGGTAACAGCCACTTGGGGGTAGTGGGCTGGGGTTGCGAAACTGAGACCCTCCCACGCCCGCCACCAGCCGTTTATTACCCCAAGTCCCCTCTTCTCTGATTGGTCTGCTTTTGGAAAATTCCCCCTCCTACACCTGATGCCTGCAAAAAAGCATGATCTCACCCTCTCCTTTCACCTTGCACTACAGTGCACATGCACACATACACACCATCATGACAACAATCGCCTCCCACACCTGTAATCTCAGTTGTACAAATCAGAACCACTGTGAAACTTTAAAAACTAAAGATCAGAGTAAGGTTGTCAAAAGCATCGATATTTTGATGCTTTTTCGATACCACACGTTTAAAACAATACAATCTCTGTTAATTTATACGTTCAATAATATCGAAAGTACCAAAGCTATAATTTCAACGCAAAGGCTGCACAGATGAATGCTTACTATTAACATTATTGCAAATGTGTTGATGTATTCAGTGGCTTTTTTTAAATTTCTGGTATTGTGACAACCTTAGATCAGAGTCAATGATCCTTGTATCTCACGTATATTATAATCACACTGGTAAATCATTAGACTTCATCACATGCATTTACTCAAAATGATTATGATTAAAATTATTATCTAATGAATGTAAATAATCCTAAAAAATGCTACCGTGACTGTTTACAGTAAAAGAGCTGCAACATCTAGAAAATCGGTTGCTCCTCATTCAGCTGCTGTGTTCATTTGTTAATGTCGCTGCTGCAATTTTCTTTGAAACTCTGGTCCATTTATTCTTCCGTATGTGTATATTTAATATGCCGTGTGTTTACTGACCCTGCACTAGTTATGTGTTCAGAATGTTCAGTAATAACAATAATAATAATAACAACAACCTACAAAAGTCACATCTATACGCTGTTGCATGCCAAATTTTTATAGTGGCCTATGAATGCACCACAAGTTTAGGTTGACTTGCAAGCACTGTAAGTAAATGTTGGCATGCACTGGGAATTGGTTGTTTGTGAGTATGTATTATTATAAGCATGTGCTCTTGTGCAGCATTATGAGTTATTTTGTAGTCACAGCATGTGTTCAGCAGCTTTTATCTCACAGCACAGGGCATTCACTACCAAGCTGATTTACCTGATTTAACTGTTTGAGGTCAGATCTGCATCATGTTTTTTCAGACTACTCCAGACTGTAAGATTCTCTTTTAACAGACTCCAAACTCCACACTGCTCTCTCAGTCTTTCCCAACGCCATCCTTGACATCTTGACACTTCTCTCCGTATTTATTTTCAGGCTAGTAACGGTAATGATCCCTGGTCGGCGTGGAACACAGACCCCTCAGGGGGCTCCTCCAACAATTGGGCGTCCAATCCAGAGGGCACCCAGACTGGGAAAAGTGCTGCACCTGACCCCTGGGGGTCCGCATCACAGGGCCACCCTCAGGCATATCAGGGCCCAGGTAAAAACAGATGTTGTGTTTTACATAATATGTAAAACATTAAAATTACTGCCTATGATCATGTGTCATTATAAATTTTACTCAATTTTTGACTTCCCCTGGTATTACCAGTGTATGCCAACACCTTGGGGAACTTGCTGTTGACTTTCAGTTTGCTGATATGATATAATGTGGTTCTGGGATCCCGAGACTTACAGCCAAATTCAACAAATAATCAAATAAACAAAGCCATCTGCTCGATATGCGACATAGTTATATGTGATCAGTGAATGTTGTATGTTATGACAGCGTATCCTGATGTCATTTTCATGATCAACAATTGTGGGTTAGTACATAATTTCTTTAACATCTGACTTAGCTTCCTGTTGGGATGCCTGTTTTGGATTATCGTAGGAGAGGTTGCTACATCCCACAACATCCTGTCTTTTAATACACATCTAGTTTAAATGTTTTAGTACTTTTTTCAACAATCCATTTTCAGGCATTTGATGAAAGGGCTCTGTTTAGTGAAAAGGGAAACAAGTTATGTTGATCTTTTTTTTTTATGATATAATCTTGATAATTTGTGATTGTTTGTTCACCAGCAAGAATATAACAAGAGTATAAAACATGGGTCAATGATAAGAACCAGCAACTTCCTTGAAGTACCAGATTGCATTTGCATATAATATAATATTATGATGAGAAATATTCTTTATACTTGGAAAAGAAACGTGTTTCCTGACCTTCAACTTCATACTTACTGAAATGTTTTCATAAAAACATAATATCCCATCTGGTCCAAATAGTTTGATTCAACGTTATTATTGCTATTTCATGCTTGTGTTCAGAGATTTGGTAATTTTAACTGCCAGATGTGATTCTGCTCAGTCGTCTCTGGCAGCTCTTCCTGCTGAGATTCGCCAGTATGTGGACAGCACAATCAAGTCATGATTCTGTTTTTGCCAGACTGGAAAAGTTAGCCTCACTCATGACTCAGAAGGACAAATTATTTGACTTGCTTTTAAAAAATTCTCCAGTTGTTATTGTAAAAAGAGAACAGAGGGAATACTAAATAGTGAGGAGAGGAATTAACAGACTTTTCCTTTGTTTTTCTCTTCCCAAAGACATCTTCCCATACCCTTACCTTATTGACACAGGTATCCCTTGCATCGCTTGGTGGAAAATATTTTAGGATGTGATTTACATTCTTAATCCAGCATGTTTGTGAGAAGTTTTTACCTTTATATTAACACTATATTAACTATATTGTGTGATGTGAGAAAGTGCCCTCTGGATTTTAAGAGATATAAATGTGATTATGTTTGTGAAAATGTTGACATTTCTCAGACTTAGTTGGATGTGTTTGTCTCACAGCATGTCTGCCCTACAAACACAAAGAAGTTTGTGTTGTTTTGTAGTAAAAGAGACACAGCAATGTAATCATGATTTTCTATCTTGCCTCCTGTGTTAGTGGGGAAATATTTGCTCTGATTGCCTGGAGCTAAATTCAGACCTTAAGATCTGCTTCATACCACAGTCTGAATTATGCTCTTAGTCTGTTTACAGACTGCATACTGTATCTGTGTGCTTTTTCTTTATTAATCAAACCTCATGTGGAAACTGCACCGCTCCAGGGATAATCATGCTTTTTTAGTAGCATTTAAGGATGTAAATTTTAGGATCGGTTCCTAGAACCGGTTTAAGATTGTAGACTATTTAATTTAGCTGTTCCTGCATATTTTAAACAATGCCTTTATTCCAAAAACATGTATTCTATTTTCACATAAAACTTGAGCTGTGGCAGAAAAGAAAGTTTGAACCGGTGCACACAATGAACCAAATGTGACAACAAGGGCAAAGTGTACCATTTCCTGAACATCTGTCTTAAATGCATGGCAAGAATTTATAGAAATGCAGTGTTGTTGTTGTTGTTTTTTTAATATATATATTTTATCAGTGAGTGCTGCATGCCCTTAAATTGGTGCAAGTGTATTCATTGCTTCAGGAAAAATCTCCAATCCAACCGAAAGATAACTATAGAGGCAATCAATGAGACATCTTGGAATCACGTTCAAATATTCTTGCATTTTTATCTTTAGATAATATAATGCAGCAGTCAATTAAAGCTAATGATAGAGTAGAAGCTGCTGTTGTATATTGTGTATCTGTTAATTTTCACATAGCAGCAGTGAATGTTTTCAACTTTTGTTCGCTTCCTGTGGTAGAAAAAACTTTGACACGTTGTAAATTTAGAGCACAGACGATGTACTTTCTGTTTCTGTGATTTAAAAACATAACCACGCATGCTTCTGTCTGACCTCAGGAGCAGAGGATGATGAGTGGGATGACGAGTGGGATGACAAGTCCACCGGTGCTTACGCCGAGTCAGAATCTGGAGAAGGTGGTGCCATGCAGAGAGGCGGAGCTCATGCAACTTCAATGAAAATCTCCCTCAACAAGTAAGGATTATTAGGCAATAATGCATTAATTTTGAATTATAGATTAAAGTGTATTTCTGAAATATTCTGCAACAGAGGTGAATTATTTTGAATTCAGTTTGTACTAAGCCATCCTTTTACAAGCATTTCAGCTAGACTCAAGCCTGCCCAAGAAAAGCTGCCTCTAGCAATGTCAAAAATAGTATTTGACTGTAGGTGGATGAATTAAAGGGTCTGATTAGGAGTTAAGAACTTCTAAACATCACGTATCCAACTTCTTTTTTGCTTTGAGCAGGTTTCCAGGGTTCTCCAAGTCTGGACCAGAGCTCTACCTTCTATGCAAGCAGATTGCTAAGGGCAAAGACAAGCTAGCAATTTATGTAAGTTACCTCTAAATATACATGTAAACAATATGCATACAGTGTATCATGAGATGTCATTTCATGGGTGAGAGATTTTATACGTGCAGCCTATATTTAAAAGTTTTACAGCATTGACATGGCTTCCTCTTTTTTTGCCACCTTTAGTTTATGTTTGTATGTCATAGAAGTCACAGTAAGTGGTTTCTAAACCTTTTATTTTATTCTCAGATCGGAGAAGTTGGTCCGGTGTGGGCATACCCAGACACTCAGCTGGACTGTGTGGTGGCTGATCCCAAGAAAGGCTCAAAGATGTACGGTCTCAAGAGCTACATCGAGTACCAAATCACTGCCAGTGTAAGTATCCACATAGTAGGGGTTGGCGTATGTGGTATTTTGGTTTTAAACCAATACCGATAAGTAATACAGGGCCAGAATAGCAGATACTAATACAAATACCGATACCTTTTCTTATTAAAAGTTTTACTTTCAATTTAAATGTATGAAAATGGTCTATATTATTATATCTGCTAAAGTAACAGCTAATGATGACCAATTACAGTTTGAAAATTAAAAACATGAAGATCCAGTTTGACAAAAATATTCATTTCAAGACTATAAATATCTGGATATTTAATGGTTCTCTGAAAAGACTCCTGCCAGTAAACTCTGTGTTTTTCCCTCCTCCTCTTTTCTGTTGCAACTTTCTTGTGGTTTTTCATGTTTAAACAAATTGGTGGCGTTGTGGGCGTTTACTGTGATGCACTGTGCACACAACACACATGTTGAGTGCACACAACATGGAACAGCAGTGAAGAAGCAAAGAATACATGCTCTAGATGTGTTTATTCTTTGCACAGCTCTACTCTTTGATGAAATAGGCAACATAGACGAGAAAAACTAATAATGAAACATGTTATACCCCATCAAAACAAGCATCACATGGGGTAAAACAATGTTACAAAGAAATCACAACATAAATCATTGTTATTGGTTTGCAGACCACAAACCGACCAGTCAATCACAGATACAAACACTTTGATTGGCTGTATGAGAGGCTCCTGGACAAGTTTGGGTCAGCCATCCCCATCCCCTCTTTACCAGACAAGCAGGTAACAGGTAAGTAAATGCCTGACTCTCTAACCACTAACTAATGTGATGCTACTTACAGTTTAAAAAATATGAAAATGTGAACAACATATTGTCTTTGTATCCCTCTTATTCTAGGACGGTTTGAGGAAGAGTTTATTAAGATGCGTATGGAGCGGCTGCAGGGCTGGATGAGCAGGATGTGCAGGCACCCGGTCATTTCCGGCAGTGAGGTATTCCAGCTTTTCCTCACCTACAAGGATGAGAAGGTATGTTATGCATCCTCCACTTGTTCTCCCTCAAGGTCTTGAATTATGTGTACTTGGAGATTATATTATTTAAGGATTGAAAGTCTCTGTCTTGAATATTTAAACCAACTAATGGAAAATCTTTATAAAGAGATTTTAATTCATTGGATTTCAAGCAGATATACTGTATTATAGGCCGATTATTCGAGATTGCCGAACTAAGATGTTGATAATTGACTGGTGCAGGACTGGAAGACAGGGAAGAGAAAAGCAGAAAAAGACGAGACAGTGGGCGTGATGATCTTCACCACGATAGAGCCTGAAGCTCCAGACCTGGATCCTGTAGAAGTGTGAGTTTAATCGAAAATTTGCTTTAAAACTCTGTGCATTACTGTATGTTTACCTATGGATCATTGGTTGTACAATTTGTCCACAGTGAACAGAAATGCGAGCAGTTCAGCAGGTTTACCAAAGCCATGGATGATGGGGTGAAGGAAATCCTCACAGTGGGCAATGAGCACTGGAAGAGATGTACAGGCCGTACGTACACAATACACTGAAGTTAAATAAATATCACTGAAGCTAAATAAATTACTGTTCATGTTTAAGAGTTAATTATTATGTTAAATATTTTGCCGGCTTAATAGAATGTATTTGTGTTTTGATGACTTGTCTCTTTCTCTCACCAGCTCTGCCAAAAGAGTACCAGAGAATTGGCAAAGCTTTCCAAAACCTCTCCTCTGTGTTCACCAGCAGCGGATACCAAGGTACAACAACGAATACAAATATGAGATCAGATGCTTTTTGAGTGCCTTAGACAATTTCCCAGATAAAGGCTTATTATGTACAAGTTCTTTCACCAATATTACCGTCTGTTTTCACACTTACAAAAGATTGCCGAAATCAGTAGATGTAATCAGCGTTACGGTGACCGCAGAAGTGCTGTTGATGTAATTTGCTATGCAGTCATTATGTGGAAATCTGTTTTGAAACAAATTGACACATAGATGCTCTTGGTGTTAAAACATGGTAATGAATATTTTTTAATCATATTTCTGCTGTAGGTGAGTCAACCCTGACTGATGCTATGACAGCAGCAGGAAAGACGTATGAGGAGATTGCTCAGATGGTGGCAGAGCAGGTATGTACATAGTGTAATATTAAAGTTATTCCAATTGACCCTAAGGAATCTTACTTATTTTTACCCAAACAGTCTTCACTGTTCATTCATGCCTTGAATTTAAACACAGATCCTGTCAGGGATGCTCTTATTTTTAAAGCCTTGGATCAGTACTTCAAGGTCACTGGTTTTTCAAAGGTCTTTATTTAGTTTTTTAGTTTAAGCTCCTACAACATCAGATTGTGTTCACTCTCAATTCACGATATCTCATGTGATTTCCGACTTGCAGTGTTTACATCCTTTTTTTAATGACACCTTTAACACAGTATCCTGCTTGTGAAGTCTGTATCTGGAAAGGAAGCGACCAAGGCCAAACTTGGTTTCTAGTATTTCATAAATCCTGTTTTGTCCTATAACTTGAATGTGTCTTTTCTGACCGTTCTGTGTAGTCTGATCAATGTGGTGGTGTGTAATAAAATGAAATTCGGGCCTTTTTTTTTTTTTTAATGTCTCAGCTGCATCCAAAGGGAGGAATCATCTGGTAAGCCCGTGCTGCTCCAGACACTTTTTGTAGAATTGTTGGCTTTAGTTTAGCGTTGCCTGTGATTAAAATTTAGTGCTGGAGAAAGTAATTGTCTTGACATGGATACATTAAAAAACCAAAAGTCTGAAACAAGGCAGTCTATCTGTTGCATTGAACCATTGAGACTACATACAGCTTTCTGTTCAGGTGCACAGTAGGTGAATTTTGTATATAAATAACCAGATGTATTGTAGGGTAAATTAATAAGTCAGATGAATGTCTGGTCTACCAAGGTCTCATTCTACAGGATGTTCATCTGAATCCATGGTCTCTTACTGAGAATCTCCAATATTTTTAACTCAGTCTTCCTATTTTAGTGTTTCAGTGACTCCTATGACAGATTTGTTTCCTGTGGTCTTCCTTATCAGTTTTAGATTTATGTGTTGCTTCCTGTTTTAGATTCAGTATTTCACTAATTTTAACATCATTATTGTCCCAATTTTAGGTTGCAGGAGAGTCTCACTTTTTTTCCTCTTACATTTATTGTCCTATGTGTGTTGCTCTCTTTTCAGCCCAGGAAAGACCTCCACTTCCTCATGGAGACCAACAATGAATATAAGGGTTTGCTTGGATGCTTCCCAGACACCATTGGAGTCCATAAGGTACAGCAGCTCCCAGTCTAAGACAAATTGTGGAAAGTGCTATTAATACAAAGGTTTATTACTAGTCAGGAGAGTTTTCGAAAAAATGCAAAATGTAGTGAAAATGTAGTTATCATAGTACTACTAAGGTTGTCATTTTTCTCCTATTTAAATTCAATCTTTACAGAATATAACTAAATATTCCTGTGTTGTTGTTTATTTACAAATTCTTGCAGGCAGCCATAGACAAGGTGAAGGAAGCGGACAAGTTGGTGGCCACCAGTAAAATTACACCTCAGGACAAAGTCACCATGGCTAAACGAGTCAGCACTATGTCTTACACATTGCAAGGTACTACATCGACTCACCCAGGTACATTAAAGCGGTGCAGTTTATCACGAGCATGTTGTCTGACCCTAGTGTTTTATTTCTGCCTCAGCTGAGATGAACCACTTCCATAGCAACCGTATCTATGACTACAACAGGGTCATGCAGTTGTACCTGGAGGAGCAAGTCAAGTTTTACGAGACGGTAAAGGCATTTTTATCGACCATCTATCAGAGTAAATTGGAGTCTGTAGCACTCTGTCCTTTTTGTTGCCTTGTAATACCACACTAAACCATCACATGATACCCTCTGCTCTTGCATTTATGTTAGTTTTTCTTTTTCTGGACAGATTGCTGCAAAGCTGAAACAAGCACACAGTCAGTTCACTACAATGTGAAAGCAATGACCGGCTGTCTCGCACTACAAGACAAGAAGAGTTAAACCAGCTCAACATCCAAAATATTCTTGCTTATACTGCATTCTTTTCCCTCCCATTAATTTAAATTTCACTTCTCTCTTTCTCCTGCTCTTAGCTCATCTCTTCCTTTCTGCTCATGCCAACAGTCCCAGCTTGTAGGGTTACTTTTATCCGTCGCTCTCAGAGGTTTATGGACAGTTAATAAACATATGCAACAGCTAAAAAAGGCTTTGGAAAGGCAGTGATAGCAGAATGAAATGCACTATTTACACACATCCCTGTCTCTGACTAAGGTGCTTGTGTCACAGGAAAGAAAGAGTTTGTGTTCGTAAAATTGCCTCATTGCACGTGTCAAAGCTCAGAGTTTCCAGCAGTTTTGTACAGTTATGAGCACAAACATGCCTGTAGACACATTATATCTACCTGTTTTAAAACAATACTCCGTCAAACATTATTCCATGTTAAAACCAGTAAAGGAAAGGATCTACACAAAACCATTTGCCCCTCTGTCAACAGAGACAGATGGGTTTGATTTCTGAAAGCGGCATGGACGATGAAACAAAGCTTTGCTGTCCTTGTCTTGATTATTGAGTGCATTTTAATTTTGCTATTATCAAGAGAGTAACATTGTCAGTAATGGCAGCATCTTTTTTTTTAAGAATGAATGTCTATAGAGAAGTTGGCAAAGGCAACTCTGTATGCTCATTGCTGGCTGTGGCTAGCCTTTCATCCTGCACTTCCTCAAAAGCTAACAGGAAGCCCCACCCCCTTCCTATCTTTCTCTCGTGCCTTACCCCCTTTGAGGAAAATTTAAAAAAGCTGAAGATTTAGTTTCCCCCCTAGGCCTGCGTACCATGACATTTCAGTTTACATTTCAGGAGAGAAGGGCTCATTATTTTAAACATTGTATGTTAAAGCCAAAAGTCAGCGACTTAATACCAAGTTTAGCCTCTGGCAAACGTAATTTCTCTCTGTGCTCCTGAAGAATCTTTGTCCCTTTCTTGACCAGATTATGATGTTTTTATATGAAGGTGTAAACTGTAAGAATCTGTACTATGTAATAAGAGTTTGGGGACAGAGTCTTAGTTATGTCATGTGTGCAGTTTTTGCTTTTGCTTTTCACCGCTCACTTTTCAATCAGTCTCTAATCTTGTTCACAGTTTCATCTATCTTGTCACTTGATATATGAAAAATATACATATATATAGTATATATTCTATTGAACCTATCAGGTGCTTCTTGACATTGAGATACTATTTTATGTATAGAAGTATTTGCAATACCGTGTAACCCAGAATAAGGAGAAACAATTCTGTTTGATTTATTAAACAATGATTTGTACTCATCGAGAGTTTATTTCTATGTGTGTGCGTTTTGAAAGAAACCTTGTCTTGTTCTCTGTATGCTTCAGATTGTACAGCACACTACGCACTCTCTGATTCACTCACAGTAAAGCCATTATTTGCTCGAGCACGGATTTTTTGCATAGAGATGGATAGGAATGAGAATGAGTCGGCAGCCTGTGCGAAGGGTCAAAGACTGTGTTTGTGCTGTCTCGCAGTGAAGGAAGTGAAAGAGCCCTTTTACACCACATTCAGATCTCGCTGCAATCAGGTGCAGCTGGATGTGTTGCCCACGTAAAGTAGCTGGGGGAGGAGAACACAAATACTAGACTGACCACACACTATAATGTTGTTCAAAAATTTTTACTGTTGTGTTCAGGGTTAGTTGAACTACTTTCAGTCAATTCATGACATGGATTGCAATCACTCTTTAAATTTTCTTTAGCAATAAAAACCTCTTAAACAATCTATAAAAATCCTGTAAAGCAATGGTTAACAATTTTATAAAAGTAAAATGATTGCAACCCTGTGTAATTTGGCCTATGACTTAACGTCTGTGTGGAAAATGTAAACACTATCTTTGTAACAAAACAAAACGCATTCTCTCAATATGAAATAGTGTCCTCTGTAACATATGGTGTAGTGTTTATTGTACAGCACATATGTATGTAAACAAAGTCCTCGAACAACACTTGGGTCAATATACCAATTACATTTCAGTGTTCTTATATCATGACTTACTTTAGTAATATTATTATACACTTTATATTTTCATATGAATTTACACAAGGAATTCAATTTAGGGTGGGCTGAAATTAAAATGATGGAAATAGGGTAGAGCAATATTAAATAATACATGCAACAAACAAGTACACACCATATATGTAGTGGTGTCACATCTTTGTAGAAACCACAAGTCCTTCACTGTCAATATGTCACACAAATGTGACTTTTTATTTTGGCTACTAGTTTCTAATAGTGTGTCAAATGTCAAATGAGTATCAAACTACAAGTACAAAATAGAAGTACAAAATAAGGAAGAACTCGCTTCCCATGACACAGACATGAGAAATGTCCAGAACTAACTTCTCACAAATGAGTGAAAAATGTCCATGTCCCAACTGGAACTCTGCAGATCTGCATTCAGTTTGTGTTTCCAAAAAATATGGAGCAGAAAATATTGAGCCACTTTTGCACACACACACAGTTCAAAAATAGCACAGGTTTGAAAATGAGGTGTACTCTACACTACAAAAACGTGTTGACATTAATGACATTCACTTCCTCGTCGATGGGCGCTGACAACAAAGAGACCTCACTGCCATTGTGGTGTTCCAATAAGCTGCTCATGTCATCCCATTCCTGTCTCCTAACCGTTGTCACGGTGACAATGGTTCAAGGGGACAAACGGGATCGGAAGGTGCGTGGGCGGATCATCATGGCGACTTTGCGTAAGGAGTAATAGTCAGAATCTCTCCAGGAGTACCAAACAATCCCGTCAGGACCCAGAGGTCCACGGCCTTTAGGGGTGTAATGGCCTCCCTGCAGGAGAAAGAAGTAGTAAACACTTACGTCTTGAATATTATAAAGTGACACGTAATATGTGTACCCTTACCCTATAATAGACACCATTAAGGTTGGCATAGAAGCATTGGTTGTACCACCACCCGCCGTGCGAGATCTCAGCACAGATGTTGCCACTGTCGGGTGTACTGAAGCCCTGCTTGTCATGGTACCAGCTGAAAGAGTCCTGCACCGTCCCACTGAAGCCTGACACATGGAGACGGTACTGATGCTCCTCATCTTCCAAACTGCACATATGAGAAGAGGAATAACGAGAAATGATGTGATACGGAAGCTTATATATGTTTTGCAATAATAATACAAGTTGGTGTCACTTAATGTGCATGACACTGACCTGAAGCTTTCGTAGAGCGCATGTTTGTGCTTATTGCTCCAGTCCTCTAGGTCAATGCGGAGGCTGTAGTCTCCCTGGGTGCTCAGCTCATGTATGTGGTTATTACCCAGCCAGAACTCTGAGTGCAAGTCACCAAAGCCGTCTCTGTAGTCCCTCCACGTGCGGTCAAAGCTCACTGAGCCGTCAACTCGCCGCTGGATCACAGTCCAGCCACCACCTAAGGCAAAAAGAAGGCATCAGAAAAGCATATGCTGATGTATTTGTTTCCCTCTCCTCAGGTCAGCTACAGAGCAGGTGCTTGAAACTTGAGCAATGTGTCAAGTTCATATACATGTGTAGTATGCGTGACTCACCATCAGTGTCCATATCACAGTAGACCTCTACAGGCATGCCTGCAAGTGAAGGCACCACTGTGTAGAGGCCTGATCTCCTCACTCCATTGTGGTAGATGGACGCACAGTCTATGGGACAGTTCCTCACATGTTGAATCTCTGAGGGAGGAAAAAGTGAGACAAGACTGGGTGGGAGGAAATCAACAAGGGGTTTTGGCACCCTCTGCTGGAAGATCATGATACTTGTGATTGCATTTTTGAGAGTGTATACCTGGGTGGAGAGCTTCTTGAGCACTCATAAGAGGGTTGGGGCGGACAATGTTGATCAGGCACCCAGGACTTGTTTTTACTTTCTCCACCAAAAGTGTCAGATTATAAACTTGGTTCTAAAGATCAAGTCAAGGAGTCAACACGTCAAAAACCACCCAATTTTGTTTAAAAGCATGTCCCCGAAACAGTAAAAGTGAAACACGTTCAGTTGTAATGAGACAATGTAGCATACCTGGAGGTCTAGGATCAGAGTGCCCTGTAGGTGCAGCAGGGTGGTGGCTTCAGCATAGTGCACCTCCAACTCATGAAAACGCTGTTCCAAGGAAGTGTTCGAATGGGCCCTCCCCTCACTCTGATACCATGCACGTTAAAACACAAACACATGAACAACCCAGATTTATAATAATATAATCTCAACTTTTTTAGCGTCAATCTATGCACGCACTAAAGCTCAAACATGCATGTGTCTGCGTGTGCTGTCACGACAAAAAAGGCCGAGCCCTCTGTTAAAACTTAAAGCCAAACACTTTCAGTATGTGGTCTATTTCTAGCCTGGACAGGGAGGATAACACTAACTCCCATTACCACGAACCCTGAAGCCCTCTCCTCTGCCCTGCTCTCATGTACATCAGACCCACAACACATTAGCCCTGGCCACCATCCATCCACCTATGGCCACTGACAGCTGAGACTTGCTGTATGCATAGGCTCATTGGCTGAGACACATAATGCAACACGTGGAAGAGTAGAAGGCTAATCCTGTTAGTGACTAAGGTCAAGGACATGCTGAGGGGAAAGCCGGGTTAGATGACCAGGCACCGCATTACAGTGCAGGACACCATAAATATACTGTGTTTCCTGTACTAAAATACTCTATAGGAGAGGATTTTTTTCCCAACAAAGTGCACACTCTACCTTTAAGAGCTAAACTAGGCATACATAACTCATTTCTTTCAGGCAAATATTGAAAGTATATATCAAATCACATTCAGACGTATTTTTTATAAAATATGTATGTCCAGTCTAAACTGTGGCAGAGGCCTGAGCAGCCCTGAGCAATGGAAATATTAAGCACATATTTCACAAAGTGTCTCCTTTTTAAAATGCATATTCAATACCACATACAATATACACAGAGAAACAGAATAACTTTTTAAATGAGCAAAAAAAGGTTATTTTGCATGTCCTAAGAAAAGGGATCTTTTCATATCCATTCAGTATCCAAGTGGACTAAACTAAAGGCTCAAAGCAGTTGAAAGGATTGTTGCTGATAGTTGACCCAGGTCTGCTAAGTCAATACTGAAACGTCACCTGCAGCTCGAGGACTTTGATGCGATGCCGGTGGTTCCTCAGCTCCTCTTGCAACTCAGAGATGGTCTCCTTCAAAGCCACAATCTGCTGCTTTCTCTCCTCGTTCTCATGCAGCCAGTAGGACACCTCATCCGTGCAGCGAAACATATCTGGGCATCTCTGCTCATCCATCTGAGGAAGCGTTGCCACCAGCCGACACATCCCATCCTCCATCACCTGTTTGTTGAATGAGATTTTGGTCAAGAGCAGCAGACTGACTACAGCTTTCAAATAGTCCAGCGGGGATTCTTTTCTCTGGCAAATCAATAAATTCAACTTTCCGGCTATATTCTTCACTGCAGCATCAAGTTTTTGCCCATAAATGGATACAGTACACCCCATCCTTACAGCAGCAGGAACAGAAAGTGCTGATATGATCTGCAGTACTGTAGCTTCATCATCATCATTTGAGCTGAAAGTAAAAATACCGAACCTTTTTTATCTGCTTATTATATGCAAATAGTTGCTTGATTTTCTTCCTTTACAGTTAGGGTTGAGTGATCAACTAAAAAGCACTTAAGAATGAAACATTAGTATGATGCTCTTTCATAGATCTGACACATCTCTGGAGTAAAACGGCAGTAACTGAAAGGCAGTTGGCAGAGACCATCACGTTGTTGCATAGCAGGAATGTTTACAGTAATTACCTGGTTAGTGTACTCCCCACACTGGGAACCCCCGCCAATGCGCTGAGTGGTAGTGTTCAGGTTGTCTGCTTTGGCCTCTGGGAGCAACACAATGAGGATACAGAGAGCAGAGCACACGCACCAGCCGGGAGGGTTGCTTAACGACAGGAGAGACATTGCTGCCACTGTGTTAGTGTGTCCCTGCCTTGTCAGTGAGAGCTGGGGTGGGACTCAGGTGCTTCACCATGTGAGGCTCTGCCGGCCCTCCCTACAAGTAGGAAAGCAAAGAAAATGTCTCTATGTTCATAAAATAGAATGTTTTCTGATAATAAAGTCCTGTTTCGTTCTGTCTCTGTCACATAGACACACATCTATTTGCCTTTGTCTCACAACTAATAGGACATGGACATGACATGAACTTAGGAAAGTGAGATTAATTAAGAGGAAGGTGATCCCTCAGTCTATCACATTACTGTAGTTTGTCCTCAGGTAACTGAATAAACACACACACACACACACACACACACACACACACACACACACACACACACACACACACAAACAAGCTCAGACACGTCACCTGCTCATGCAGCCAAACTGAAGTTCAGACTTCAACTAAGCTTAATTAGGAGGTACAGTAGGTGATATTCTCCAAGTTTATTTATCTTACTTAATAACATGCATGCACAGATAATTATAACTAAATGGTGGTTTTTGCTCTTTGCAGCGAATGTATTATCAAGTTCTAGCAAAGAGACAAAACTTTACCATTGCACCTGTAGCACAAGTGGAAAATGTAGTGAACCTACCCGAGTCATGGACAATCTTTGACCCCATTCCTGGCCCATTTCGGGCCGAGGGGTTCTCTCCATTTTCTTCTTTCTCCTTCTCTGTAGCTCTACCTGTATCGCTTCCTTTCTCACTCTGTGTACCTCATGCTTATCCTCTCTCTCTCTTCTTCTTTCACACTCTCTCTCTCTCTCTTTCTCTCTCAGTGACATCTTAGTCCCATAATCCACCTCTAAGAGGATTCACGACTGAGGAATGGAGGGAGACAAAAAGGGAAGTGATAATGAATTTATGAGGAAAAGTGAGACATAAATGAGGAGGAGTAAATGCAAACAATATTTCTTATTCATTAGAAATATTTCTTTCTTTCTTTCATGTTATTGGGCTAAAATTAAATTATGCCACTAACGTTTCTGCTTTTATTAGTCAAATGACAACATATACAAACTGTACTCAATGGTTATAAAGAATTTTACTTAATGATGATGTTAAAAAATTAAGAGGTCACAGTTTAATTTAAAAGAATCATAAATTATTATAAAAAAAAAAACAGAAAAAGAGGTTGAATGTAGCCAACGCATTGCTGGAGAACGTACTGCACGTACATTACATGTGTCAGCAAAACACCTACATACATCAGCACATACTGTAAATAAGCAGGCACAATAATCCTGTTCCAAGCTAGTGGTAATGAAGGCTGAAGTGAGTGGGAGTATGAGGGGTGCTGATCCTATTACAGTGGCCAAGCCGCTCTTTCCATCTATACGCCCTCCAGTTTGACTCTTATACGACATACAAAGTTTCTTTGTTGTGAAAGAAAATAACTTGGCAACAACAGCCCTATACTATCCAATACACTGTTCTAAAAGTTCACAAACATGTTAAATGTGATGTTTGTAATATGACTGTATACTTACTCTCTCACACTGTACAGTATATTGTACACTTAAAGAGGTCAAAAAGAAAAGAACTGTCAGGTAGATTTAGGGTTCAGTGCACCACACAGAAACGGTCCATAAGCTTTGCAAATGTATTTTTATGTTAGTACATATGAACTAAGATTCTTGTATAGTCTCTCTGAATATAAAACAACATTTTAAATGGTCCCTCTTGTTGTGCCGGCCAGTGTTTCTGCTGTATGCAGACAAGAGACCACATGGTGGCACCATGTAATAACTTAATTACATTCCTGGCCTTGACTTCAGTGCTTTAGTGATGATGTGCTTCTCTGAAATGTCCCACAGAGAAACTACGCAATTATACAAATAAGGGAGCAGAATTATAAGAGAAGGAGGAGAAAAAAATAGATGAAACAATGAAACACTGTTTACTTTGATTCTTTGTATTTTAAATGAGCTGAATTATTCCTGATGCAAAAAAAAAAGTCAGGCAAACATTTGTCATAATATTAAGTGCTTTTCTCTCAGTATGTTGACATAGAGCTTAAAGAGCTGAGGCTGAGTGACAGTTTGACATGATGGAGGACAGGTAGTGATGGTTTAAGAAGGAGCTGACAGGAGAGGGGATGAGGGTGGGAGGTATTTTACCAACATGACGTGTATGTAAAGCACAGTGTAGTATGAGTCCTCATTCAAAAGAATAGTTTGAAATGATTTATCCTGCTCTCTTCCTGTTAACAATATAACACCTTTTGTTGAAAGGTTAACTGGCACCCACATTGTGCGCAGAGACCAATTATGTGTTAACAAATGTCCATCACACAGGGGGGAAAAAACTGTTACTAAGGGTAAAGCAGCTGTTGCTTTACACTCACATGGAGGAAGGATTTTCTTTTCGTTAGTGAGACTCAGGATTTGATGTGAATAGGCTCTGAGAAATATGCCTGGTCCCTCGATAAGAAGCCAGTGTCAGTGTATGTGTGTAAGAGAAAATAATCATACACACTCTGAACTGTCTCACACACAGCATGTTAGTCCTTTGATCCAACAAAGCTTGCTTTGTACATTATCTCTGAATGACATGAGAAGTTACATAAGGCCTACTCCCCATGCAAAACATGGAGAGCTTCAATACTTGCAGTGAATACAAGATCAATGGATGGAAATAATGTGAATCATATCCTACGGCTCTTGCAGTCAAAACCTAAGCTAAACATATATGGTAGATGAATGAATGAATCTGATGTACAGGTATATGAATAAACACTTATGTCTAAATAACTTATTTCTCAGGCTGGATATCGGCGGCTTATAGTCCGGTGCGGCTTATATATGACTAAATATATATTTCATTCAAATTTTAGTGGGCGCGGCTTATATTTAGGTGCGCTCTGTAGTCCGGAAAATACGGTAAATTCATCTTACACATGGATGAATCCACCAGCGCTGTGACCTGCACACTTGACCTACTGATTTCCAATAAGACATTTTTGCCACAGCTTCCCTTTAACACAAATCACTAATCATGTCGATTTGTGGAGCTCTGAATGCAGTGAGAGTCTCTGAATATCAATCAGTCGGTCAATCAATATCACCCAGTATGCATCGCCTACACACACATTTGTTGATGAATTTTCAAGATTCGTGAAGACGCCTTAAGACCTGGCTTCATTCTTCAATTTCACAAAACTGATGCAATTTTTTGAGCTGATACGAGTTTTTGTGCAACCATTCAATACCTGTGAATGTCTGCAAGTTCACCTTCGATGCTAGTTTATAACTAGGAGTTAGCATGTACAGTATGTACATGATGTGTGTGCATGATTTGACTAATTTGGACACCTGGACATACCGTACAATCGGTTGTGGTGAGGTCGAGAACAGTGTATGTAAGTACTCTGTTGGTTTCACTAAAAGAGTACTAGTATTGGTACTGGTATCGTAATTATTTAAACAATACCCAACCCTAGCAGTTATATCTTTGTGTTTGTCACAATGTGTGTGTGTGTGTGTGTGTGTGCAGGACAGCGTTATGCATATATGATCCAATATATGATATGTTGTGATACAATACGATATAAAGACCTTACTAACACCATTCATTTAGGAATATTCAACTTTGAAAAAGGCATTCACAATGTTTCAAGTCTGTCTCAAAACAACACACAGTGCAAAAATATATTTCAATGTTTCCGTAGCTGCTCACTCACTCACTCACACACACACACACGCACGCACACGCACACACACTCACACACACACACACGCACGCACGCACACACACGCGCACTCACATTTCAAGGTCTATCTTAAAGCTTTCCAGCTGTAAGACTGACCTAATCTGTTCTGTTTATCGCTGTGCAGCCCTTGGTATCATGTATCATGTCAACCTTATTACCTGAATGCTTTACAGGGATGTGCAAGACTTACAGATCACTAAAGTAAAAGGCAGAAATAGCCAGAAGAGGTGGTTCAGGATAACACAGCCGCTTACTGTTTTTGATGATAGCAACTTCAGAGATTATCTTTTTAAACTGATGTAGGTCACAAACAGCAACAGCTATAAATCCTAAATCCTAATCGTAATCTACCTTTACCTCAGTAAATGTATAGATGTAATTTCAATTTTACAGATGAAAGAGGTAAATTAAATGTATCAATGAATTCTTTTCATCATTATATTCTCCTCCACTGCCTTTTTGAATGATTCATGAAATAAGCCTCAGGGCTTTTCCACTGATTACAGTCCGCTTCAAACTTCACTTGATCTCATTTGCGATGTCACTGCCTTGCTGATAGAGTTGTCAAACATACCGCCACCGCTATCAGTTTACCTTGCCTGAGGGTGGACTTAACATATACCTCTTCCTTTCACTCATTCATTCACTCATGTCTTCTAATGAGTGTGTCAAACAGGTAGCTTAAAACAGGTGTAAACTGTTACAGGAAATGACACCGATGAGACGAGCGAGAGCAAATCAAAAAAGTTAGGTTGCAGGCCTCAAAAGCGAAACAATTAGCTACAATCCATTTAGCTGAAGGGAACTATAGATGCAGTTTGTAATTCTTTGTGGAGCTTTACAGCTCTAAGAGTCATTATGAACTCTGAAGATAGATAATGATTAAGAATACGGAGTAGTGTGGTCTTTTTGAACAACTTTAAATCCATTTTTGCTCATGAAAGCTAATTGTTTTTGGTAAACATTTTCACTAATTAACCCTTTAATCCTAACGCGTTCAGAGAATTAGAAAGTGAGCCTTTGTGAGATAGGAGCACTATTTGTTTTTTCACTCATTTTCCAGATGTTCACGATGTCGTGTCTGTGCAGCCTTTCGTTTTGTTCTCTCATGCACCAAAGCATTAGAGAAATAAAGAACACGACTTCTGAGGCTGACATATCTTGTTTTGTTCCCGCAGAAATCTCTGCTGGAAAAAATAGACTTGTTTTGTTTTTTCTCAGGAGTCATTTTTTGATAAAGGTGCAAATCAAAAGCAACGGGGAAAGAGGCATAATAAAACACAAAATGATCAGGCAGCTCAAAGAAGCAAATGGAAAAACGATACAGCAACAATATTAGTACAACCACACTGCGTTCTCTAATTCTTAGAAATGGATGATTTACAACTCTGGCTATTTTTAAAGCCCAAAATGTGATAAAGGCAACTAACTGAATGCAATGACTGCTGTTTTTGTCCCCAGTTGATGCCTTTGTGTCTATGCCCTCTGGCCTCAAAGATTTAACCACAAGAAAAGAGTAACACACACAAAAACCCCACAACATCCACTGCAAGTGACTTTATGTAAGACCTCAGGCTCCTCAGGTTGTACCTGCTGACTCAAAGCACATTAGTGACCTGTTGCTATGAAAAATTTTTACTTTTCAGTGTCATCCACATTCCACACTCAAATGAACAGGAAATGTGTGACAGTGGAGTGCTGCAAATTGAGACTGTAATGGACAATGAATGATTTTTGTTCTTCAGGCTATGGAGGGATATATAGATATATACAGGCCTTTCAACACATAGTGTCCAATGTCAAGGGGTTCAAAAGTGGACAGATACACGATACACATCATATTTAATATTTTGTGGATCCTTTGCAGTCAGTGACTGCCTGAAGTCTCCAACCCGTAGACATCAGCAGATGCTGTGTATCTTCCCTGCTGTTTTGACTGTATGTGGTCTTAATATGATGATTAAAAAATATGTTGACAAACGTGTCAATTTTACTGTACTACACAAAAATAGTAAGCAATGATAAGACTCATGAAGAAATGAGAGATTTTGTAGCAACTTCTCACTATCTCTAGTTACGCACCATTATCTTCTATATGATGCTCAATTCAGGGCTAACGACATATTACCAATTAATTAATTATCAGATTGTTACTGATTTATTCCTCACTAATTACTTGGTAACGATTTTGTGCGCTGTATTGTAAAGTGTTGTGGTAGCATATAGTGTAACATCCACATTCACAGTATGCGGCTATTCATTATTAGCTGAATGAAGTGCTAAATGAATGTTTTATGAATGTGGAGTCGCTCTTTGTCTCTCCTCTCTCCCTGCTGATGACATGAAATGGGATGGTGGTTTTCCATCGGTTGCATTATCCGTACTGATTGTTTTGCCTAGTGCATGTGCTTCTCGTTATTATAGAGAGAAGATAAGGTCGCCTCCATCACATCAAAGTACATAAAGAGTTGATGAAGTTACAGCAGGTGAAGTGAGAGGAAGGGTGTATATGTTCACACACAGCTACGATGGTAAACCCTGAGAATAGATGTAAGTCTGTAATGTCCAACCACATCTTCTATCTTGTACGTTTAAAAAAAAAAAAATCTGAAATGAAGTCATTTATTGTATTTAAAGGTTTTAATTGAAGTCATAAAACCTGGCCTGTCACTACCCCCTCTCCTGACTTGCACCCGGTGTGCTTAGTCCACTTTTTATTAAGACTAAGCATGGTTCTTAAATATCAGTAGCCCAACTGTGCTGTGTGTTGATAAATCCATGGCACTGTCTGTGGGGCTGAGGTAGCAGATGGATTTGTAATTGTCTCTCAGTCCTGACCTTCTGTCAGTTATGTTTATGTCATGGATCTATAATATTTTCTAATCTACACGCTATAAATAGTTGATTCTATACTATACTGTAGCCTATATACTAGTAGTGTCACCTTCATGGTCAAAGTGAAACGTAGCAATGTACAATCACGTGCAATCAATCAATCATGAGACACACTGATGCCTGCAGTATTTCTCTAATATTTCTATGATCAAGACGAAACCATCTCTGTTAAAAGAATTGGGGGAGACATGACTACAGATTTTTCCACAGATGTTTGGTGTAACCTGGGAGCAGAGCAGGTAATGTGACTGAGGAAATGAACATGCACTGACCGCACCATGCTCAGCTGCCACACTTACATAAATTTGTTATACCGTCAAAACTATGTGTTTAACGTAATAATTGCAATAATGAGGCTAGGCCTACATTATCTTTATTAAATCTAAAAATGCAAAAGGCAGCACAACACAAGAAAACTGTAAAGTAAAGTAAGTTTTGTATGCAATTATAGTAAACTTGCTTACTGCAGAAACCATAACACAACACTTTATTATTTATGCTCTTTTGCTCCTTCATTCATCTTTCTGTATTTACATATCTGACAAGAAAAGGGACATTTTCTGTAAAGCTATGCATAGCTTTTCAAATTAATGTATACATAATTTCTAAGAGATGAAATAAGTGAGTAATAACATGCACCAGTGCACCAGCTAGACTAATGTTGAGTTTTTTGCTCTAAATCCTGCAATAAAATGATCTGACTCATTGAGCAGTCCCCACATCATAGAAATTAACACATTTTTGAAGGGCATAAAGAGAGACTGACATTAGGTTAAAAAGTAAAGGTGTTACATTTCTGTATATACATGTCCTAAATAAAAAGCTATGGCCTGTAATAAGATATAGCACAAACACACACACACACAACAACTACCATCAAACAGCAAGGAAGTGATTCATTGCTGCACAGGCCAACAATTAACTAACAGAGACGACGACAAATATTTCAGTGAGGAACACATGATATGAGTTTGTAAATGCAATATTAAGCCACAAATTACAGTTTGCCTGACATGACCCGGTAACCATGGCAACAACACTGCATTGTCATTTATGGAGGGGGGGAAAGACTCTCCTTCCTGTTCAGATGAAGGTGACAAATAAAGACCAGGAATGACGTAGATGATGTGCGGCAGGGTACAGACGAAGCATGGAAACTTGGAAGCTTTTGCTGCCTTCTGCTTGTATGACTGACAGTGAATGATGAATTTCCATAATCCCTCAGACTGTACAAAAAAAACAGGACTCTATCCTCCCACTCCCACCTTTTAACTCTCTCTCTGCCCACGTTGTTTGCTAATCATAGTGCTTCCTTTTTTCATTTGCATTTGCTTAATGATAGTCATGTGTTTGGCCATTGCAGCCTGGCAATGTGTGATTAGAGTATACTGCTGCCCCCAACTATTAGGACCATTAAACAGTTTTCACTGGGTATCTCCATTTCAAGCAATCAGAAACGAATTACCCCACTTAAAAGCTGGGAATCCTCTATGACTCATCGCTCATGCATAAACTAATGTGAAACACATTCTTTTAAAACTCAATATAAAACATGACGTCATCCTCGCTGTGGTCGTCTGATAAAAGCTCTATATCCTGTACAACAAAGATCAGGCAATTCATGAATAATATTAATATTAATGAAAACATTTACAGGTGTATAAAATTAAATAGAGTGAGAATACTTTAAAGACTGTGTGGTGTAGTGGTTCAGGTTATTTACATAGTACTTTTCAGTAAAATTGAGATTAAAACTTGCACGAAGACATTTTTTAGCTATTAGGGGGCCGTAGAGCCAGCTGTAAACACAAGCTGTAAACATTAACATAGCGTTACCATAAAAAAGTTTTGTTTTTTTTAATATAGTGAACGGTTGCACATCCAGCACACATGAAGCAGCAACATTTGGAGATGTGTTTGAGTCCGTGTGACAAATGTGAGTCCAATATTTGCTCTTCTTTTGGTTTCCATCAACATCTGGGAGAAAGATCTCAACTGTGGTTTGTTTACCATCTAGTTGCATTCATTTCTGTCTGCTGTTTGGTGCTGGTCAGGTAGGGTATAGTAATCTTAGCCACTGCTAAAATAAAAACATGGATTAGACCAGCTTTACTTAGGGAAAAAAAACATTGTCAGTGACTAGTAATTTTAACAGATCTTGTTCTCTGTTTTGGTTGTGGTCACAGACGCTCAGCTGCACATTCACTGACAAAATTCAAAATTATTGAATCCATTGGGTTTAAAATCTGATATTAATTCTGTCTTCCTCAAAGATATTAGCTAAAGATATTCATTGCTTTAAATTGCTCCTAAAGTCAGAGCTCAGTCTGTATAGAGAACAGTTACATCTAGTCACACATGCGTAATCTACCCAGTGGTGATTATTTTCATTTTCATCAAATTTAATATCCTATGCTGTGAAGTGTATGCAATTTAACCTTCAATTTAAACACCATGAAGAAAGAAAAACAAGTGAAATCCTACAACTACTGCTGCAGCATCTGAAGCCAGTGAGGAAGTTGACCAATCAGAACAGAGGCAGCTCATCAGGAGCTGAAACGGCCTGTTTCAGAAAGAAGCTGAAGGAGGAGATGATCTAAGTCAATCATGGATGTTGACGGGTCTGCCATCTTATACAGCAACACCACTTAGACAAACCACATACATGACTTCTATATGAAAGTGTGATAACTTCTGTTTTGTTGTGATTTGGTGCTATATACATATGGTACATTTTGGAGAAAAAAAAGGTTGCATTTGAAGGAATCTCTGAAATGGGAACAGAAGCTGTAGCTTTCAGCTGCTAAAAGAATGAACGCTCTAGCTATTATTAATATTATGCAAACAACGACCTCCTAACCTGCCAGTTCAGGTCTGCTAATGTGAGGTGCAATTCAGATAATTTGTTTTGTCAGTTTCAGTTTCAGTTCCTGCTCATTTCATTTTCCCCACGACTGTGAGTCTCCCTCCTCGTCTGAGAGCACAAGACCTGTGCCACCGCTTACAGGCATGAGACAAAAATAAAGAAAGCCGCATGCTTGAATTAAATCAAGGATTATATTTCAGCCAGATAAGAAGGGTAATTTGATTTCTCCAAATTTCAGGGCCCATTCATGGTTAACAAATACAGAAACCTTTTCCCCATCAGGACAGGTCACTCATCTCTCTGCAGACTCAAATCTTCTGTCTTTTGTTTGCAGGCAGGATGGACGGCCACATAACAGATACAAGAGTTACAAGTTGCCTCAATCTGATTTTGAATGTGATAAAACATATCATTGTTTTCATCATCAGTGTGAAAGGCTTCCTCTCTTTTACAATGTGTGTACAGGGAAAAGATTCTGTTACATGTTGTATGTTTTAGTGCTGCCTCAGCATGTTGTTTCATATGAAGTGTGTGTGCGTACAGGATGTGTGTTCAATCGCAGATTCCTACACCCTCTTTTCAAGTTATACATTTCATAGTTAACAAAGAATTATAAAATAATATATAAACTTTTGAACACCATCTATAATTCTATAATTTATAAGGTCTAGCTCACCAGACCCTATATTATAAATTCTTCATGAGATGGTGTGTGTGTGTAGAAAGAGACTGAAGGTGAAGACAACCTAAGGTGTAGCAAAATCACATGTAACAGTGATCAAAAATGAATTGGAAAAAAATGACAAACTCATAAAAGCACAATGATTTTGAAATACATTTCTGATTTGTATTTAATGAGTGCTGATATTATCCTCGCTTCATGCAGTGCTTGTCAGAGAAATATATATTTTTTAACTGTAGGTGGAAGATGTTTTCAGTACAGACTGTATTATTCCGCTTGACACAGAAAAAGCAAAAATGCTTTATGTTGAGTAAAGTTTGGATTTCAGCGCCTTGAACACATCATACTGACCATCTTCACTGAAACGATTATACTCATCTTCATTCTGTTCACATGGAATCTCAAAATGCTGTGCACCACTAGCTCCTCATTCTCAAATACTTTATTAAAATGCGAAAGGCCTACTGTGTTCTCACCATATGACGCTGAAAAAAGGCCCCGGGGTCAGCCATTCTCTTAAGTAGATAGATATTACCATGAGTCAAAAAAAGGAGGAAATAGCTTTTATAAAGTGCATACCAGGTGCATTGTGGAGCATCCGTCTACAGTAAGTAGCGATTACGGGTGTGTGTGTTGTATGGAAGCAGGAGGGGGGGTGTTCAATGCAGTTGCTCGGCAACACTTAAACTGCTGATATTGCTTTCATTATGCTATCATGACTGTCACAAGCATCAAGGATCAAATACAAGTCACTCAGTCAGAGTTCATTCAAAAGCATATGAGAAAATCATAAACTATAAGTCAAGTGTGTTCTTTCTTCAGCTTCTTTCTGAAAATGTTAAAATCCCATTTGTGCATACGGGAACAACTCAGATTTTTCTGCAAACTGCAGCATCACTATTCAGTATTCTGAAACACTATTTGCACTCCACACCACCAATTAATGTCCGAAACATCGTCCAATTTAAGTAAGTTTAGCGGAAGATCTCTTTTTTCTCGTCTGAATGAGCTGAATAAACTCTTCAGTGACTTTAGTGTCACAGTAAAAAGCAACTCTGTGCTCTGCAGACTATCTGAACGCAACATTTGAGGTTCAGTGACAAACAAAAGATTACTGTGAGACAATGCGAGCAGTGAGATGCCACAGGAGCACTGAGAACAGTACAGTGTTTAATGATGAGCTTTGAGGAGGAAAAAACAGAGACAGGGATATTTATAATACTGTGAATGGAGGTTAACATATGCACCGTCTTAGAGAAAGGTCTAATGAGAGGTATGCCAATATCTAGAAAGGCTATTAATAAAGGCTTCATGCTGTTTTTAATGTGGGCAGTCATATGGGAATATATATATATATATACTATAGTGCCCAGGTTTATTGTAATGACATGTAAATCAGTGTAATGGTGTATGCATTTTAATAATTTTTAATAGTTTTTGGATAACAGTGGAGAATTTATTGTCGCGATTTGTTAACATAAGAAAATAGAATATTGCTTTTTTACTTTTCAGCCAGTTTCACTGTAGCAGCCGCGTAAAAGAAAATGTAACTGGTGACTTATATACGAACTGCAAGTACACGGAAGGCCATCGATTAACATCTGGCTAGACACAATCTGTTTCCAACCAGCGTAATATTTCCACCCAGATGGTAGCTGTACAGAGTACACAACAAAAATCCCCGGAAGATGAACTGCAAGCACTGCTGAGCCATCTCCTTATTCAATGTGCCTGTGAGCAACAGAGTAAAGTATATCTGCTGTGACATACAGGTCAGCACGCTCTAAACACCCACATGATTCATCAAACCGGTGAAGCACAATGAGTGTTTAAAAAGTAGCAATGATGATGTCTGGTCTATGCTGCAGTGCAAGTCAGGTAAGGAACACTCTTCATTTTTAAATGAGAGGTACTATAAGCACCAGAATAAATGTTGTATGGTCATCCATGTCAACAGTTTGGGTATTTTATTATTAAAAATAGTTTTTAGTGTAATTTTATGGTTTCTCCCGAAGAACAAAAACCTAATCACAGACTTGTATGATCCGGATGAGGCAAAGGCACATACATGCATACAAACTCCAAGTATAGTACACGAGGACAAGTGCGTTACTCAACAGATAATAAGCTGTTGGGCTGCTGTGAGTTGACAGCTCCAAAGGGAAACGGGTAACCACAAAGTAGGAGGAGAGGGAGGACTTCTGTGGGTGCTTTCCTATCGAAGCGCTCCACATAATAATATAAAGGCTTGTTATGCAAGGTGCAAAAGCTCGAGCTGACTTGCACTCAAAGGTTTCCCTGACACCTAAAAAGAAGTATTTTTTTTTTCAATGAACATTTGTCTCTGCAGCAACATCCTCTTCGTCAAAGAGATATTTTGTGGTTTGGTGATGTTGCTGCTGTTGTTGTTCAGTGGTCGTGTCTGCAGGGAAGGACGTGGTGGGAGTAGAATATGTGAACCTAATTCACTCGTATGGATTCCCCCATTCAGCTCTCAGCTGTGTATTGATTAGTCCGTCATTGTCTCTGATCTGTATGTGTCTCACCACAAACAGACAGTGGGTTAGAAGGAACACAATCCGTAGAAAATAAAACAATTGTTACCCATCACTTCTCCGCAAGCGAAGACACCACCTTAATTAATGAATCAATTTCAGTGGCTAGACGTCAGTTTTATAAATAGTGTCTATAATTTTGCCACACAGGGTGCAGTTATTTAAAAAGCTCACCTCTTGTGTTGTTTTTTTTTTGTTTTTTTTGCTGTTGCTGTTGTCACTGTGTGTCTGCATGTGCATGCATAGGCTAACACACTCTGCAAACCTGCAAACACACAACAATTCCCAAAAAAAAAAAAAGTTCCTTATTTTCTTTTAGCAGGAAGTGACACTTATCCTATAATAATCTTGGATCCTGCAGGAGGAAGACTAGGCTGCAAAGAGCAGTGTCATTGGTGAAAAAAGGAAGAGCCTTTAGTGACTATTATCACCATGAATACAGCAGTACATTAAAAACAAATGTTATTATTATTATTATTGTTATTATAGAGGTAGTGTTCATGACATATTGTGAGGAAAAAAGTTAATTCTGTGACTTATATGTTACTATAGACTACTGATAGAGATTTAATCTAGTCACATTTAGTTTATCCTTTTAATTATTATAATTGTTGTTACAGTTTTTCAAGGTTTCAATCTCAATTGATTGGGTGCAAAATGTCAAGAACACCAGAACATCTTCTACAGTACTGTATAATGCTGTCGGAGAGAGTTGCTGAGAGAGGAGGGCAACGAAAAAACAGCAAGACAAGAAAGTTGACGTGCTGCTGAGTCAGGAGAAATTCCTTTTGTCAAGACTGCGATGGATCTAAATGAACTGAATGACCTAACAAGCTTTTTTGCTTTTTTTTTCACAAAGCAGATTGCTGATATTCGGATGGTCCATTGGTACATTGACTCCTCAGTCTTCCTCTGCAACCTACAGTTAACTGTAACATTAAATTCTTCACTCAATTCTTCACACATCTGCAGAAATGTCTATTCTTGCTCAAGTGCAATTTCTCTATAGCCACAGCTTCATTTTTTTTTTTTTAAAAAAAAAGGCTAACTCTGTGTTAGACCGATCTGTTTTTAAAAATGTGAACCTATCCTTTATGTTTCTAAAGTTGCTTTCAGTCAAACCCATCACACCACTAAAGAAAAGTGCTGAAAGGCATTTCTATGTTGAAATGAATAACGACGATCCACACACTTTTTGCACAGACACAATAAGTGGATTCTTTATTCCATTACATGCCTTTTCTTGTGAGGAACACTTATCTTTTTCTGCAGATAAAATGGAAGTCTTTTATCTGTTTCACTGGAGAGGCCCCATTTTAGCTTTACTGCTATATGATACTTATCACTGCATTTACAATCCAGCGCGTATCTCTTCTCTTGTGTGTGTGTGTGTGTGTGTGTGTGTGTCCACTCAGTCAGCAGTAACCTTGTCAGCCACCATATTAATCTTCATTAACCCCCATTGCCAAAGTGTAGCAGTGTGAGCTTTTTGGATAGACGACACTGGCATCTCAGTGGGTGGTGAACAGCACGGGGACAGAAAATGTGTTTTTCTTCACTGTAAATCAAAGTCTGAATTCTGCTGAAACAAATTGGATGGAGAGCGTCACTGCCAAGGAAAACCTTTAGGTATGTCCCAGACAATAGAAATCCACTCTAAGAAGTAACTATAAGAACCTTACTGATGTTTTTCCAGACAGAATCTCCTGCTGTGTCTAAATTTCTCAATTTTAGTGATTCAAGAAAAAGAAAAAAAAAGAAAAACACAAAATGTGTCCTTGGCGGACATAAAACATGAATGTAAGGTAAGTAGTTTCATTGAGTACTTGCCTCGCTCTCTTGCCTGAAGTTTAGTTTTACCTTTTCACTGCCATTCAAAAGGAGCAATGCTGACAGACGTGACAATAAAGTGACTATTTTCACCAGGTATGCAGAAGTCCTGTGTGTGGGAGTTTATATGAAATATTATACTGAAGTGAAAATACAGTGTTACACTTTACATTGAAAAACCTTTATAGGGTTCATGCATCTTTATTATTCTAACAATAACTTCTGCAGAATTATGTTATTGAATCAAAAACTATCACTATATCCAGTAGCATAACCTGTTGTCACAGAGATGTAGCTGAACAAAAGCATTGAACCTTAAACTATTTCAGCGCTGCAGTTCTGAACAAGTGTGTTTGTCGGGAGTTAACCTAACCCTAACCCTCTTTTTCCACTGCTGTCCAGGCTTTTTGTACTTCAAAGCCCTGCACACTTTGTTTTTCATTTTAATAGGCACGCTAGTGTGTGCATTTGCAGCTGTTTTCATGTATACAAACAAATTGCTTACTGAGTTGACATTTATTTCGCTCAGTCATTCATGATGATTGATTTTTGCAGTTGACTGAGCAGAAGATGAAAGACTCCCGTTGACTGTGAAACCAGAATAATTTATAGATTTTTTACAGAATCATCAGAAACTAGTGAGTGAAACAACCAAACCCTGACACCGAAGCTTGAGACTTATTAAAGTGTTGCCTAGTAAAAGTTATATTATAATTCTGTTTCTTATTAGCTCTTTTGGATTGACTTTCTGATATTTATGGTCTCACTCACTCACCTTAAATTGTCTCCATGACAATATTTTTTATCATATTCGGAGTCTATATCTGTACGGACCTGAACAACACTGTTTTACACTATGTGTCAATTAAATGACAGAAAATCATCTAAAAGCAACCATTACGGTATATATATTCAGTAAAGAGGTTTGCTGCTGACAGTATGGAGGAAAACAGTATAAATATATATGTTTATTATATGTATAATATATCTTTAATATAACTTGTATTAATCCTCAGCATTTTTAATTGCTGATCTTACTGATTCCCTTACCTTTCCATTACATTGTTGTCAGACTTAATAAATGTTTCATGCATGGCCCTGCATCATCTGTAAACATGAGGGAGACTGGATTGAGAACAACAGCATTCCTGACTCGACCTCCAACTGTCTATTTATAATATACAATATATATATATATATATACGGCATCTTGCACTTTTATATTGCTACCTGTGTGTGTGTCCATAGAAATATGATGCAAAACATTTAGACTGAATGAACTTTGGAATTAATGGATATGTTAGCTAAAACCACAACGCTCTGAATTTAAATAATTTCAGATTAACATCAACTGTGAGAAACCACTTTATCAGCCCTTTGTGTCACAGGTAAACACTGAAATGGCTTGCGATGCCTGTCTGGCATTTTGCTGAGAAATTGGGAGGAATTACTATGGTAATTTGGTTCATTAATGCAACAATGCCACTGCTAATAAGATTACTGTCATGTAACAAAAGCCATATGTTGCCTTTATAGGTGGTGTCCTGTTCAAGGGAAACAGTCAGCAAATTAGGACAAGAGATGCAGAATCATGAGGTTATACATGAGGAGACTGTAAATGAGATTTTAAAAAAGTTGAATGCATTCATCAAATTTTTTTCTGTCCAAAAATTCTGACATGGATTTCCTAAAGGGCCTCAAAAACAAATAGTAAATTTACTTCACATAAACTACACATAGACAGTAACTATTATCATTTTGCATAGCTATATTACATAAACAGATGAGATGCTTTCAAAGTTAATGGAAATTCATGTCATTGAACCTATAAGACAGCTCCTTGGTGCATGATTTAACCACAGAATGCAATAACAGCAAGCAGGCAATTAAGAGATAATGCCTTCTGTGTCATAATGGGATTTTTCTTCTTTTGACCTTGATGTGAAATATAATTGTTTTGTCTGAATGCAAATTCCATCAAGACTTGGACATAATTTTGGATTGTTATCTCCATTTTCAGGTAGTTAAAGGTAGTTCCCCTCCTCACGTTCCTTCCACACCTGCCCTGCATCATCCTCATGAGTCCTGCCCTGCTCCTTGTATTTTCCAACACTGACCAATCAGCTCCCTGCTATTGTTTTATCCACTCCCCTGTGCCCCATTTCATTAGTTCTTTTTGTATTTCATTTTCAGTTGATTCTTGTCAGATCGGTTCTGTTGTAGTCCATTGTGCCTCACTAGTACTCTTTAGTCCTGTTCCTGCTCCTGCAAATAAATATATGTATATCCTGCACCTCGTCCAACATCTGTCTCCTCTGCATTTGGGTCCACTCTCCGCTGACCATGATATTAACAAAACAGATCTAAAGCAAAGCAAATCGGAAAAGAGAAAAAAAATCAGAAAGATTTGCCGACTGTTAGAGTCCAGTTGTGCTGGTAGTGATCAAGCATTGTAGTTCTTCTGGCAAAACATGACAACACAAATGTTAGTTCTGTCCTCTCCGAAGTATATTTCAGCAGCAGAGGCCACATTAAATCCATCTATGATGCTGAAGTGCTAATGAATCCTGCTCTTCCCTGATTTGATCTGATCTCTGACCTGTGGAGGACATACAGAAAGAAAATTAATCCTCAGTGAGCACTTGTTGACAGTGTAAAATGACTGGTACAACCTCAAAGCCTGCGCCTGGCTGAGTATGATTATCTGCTGCTCAGAGGTATTTCCATTTTTCAGTTGCTCTCCATCTGTCCGTTGGCACTGTGGCCCACTGCACCCGTAACACACTGCACTCTATGAGGTTATCTACAACGAGCTAGTTATCTGTGCAAAATAAACTTATACGGGGGGTGAATTAACTGAATTCCCTCCTGCATTACATCTTTTTATTAGATGCTGCTGTGAGAGACATTTAATTAACGAGAAATATTTACTTACATGTTATTATATTCTCACATACAAGTCATATTTTGACAGCTAAAAAGACTTATTAAAAATTATATGTATGTAATATATGTGGCTATAGCACCCATTGCTGCAATTACAGAAAAATCAGTAACCATAGTAACATAAGTCATTCTATTACTTAAACCATTTAGGCTAATGTCTTTAGCTCTCTGGCTGAAATTCAGATTTTGTATTTCATGTTTAAACACTAGGTACTGTAGTGTAAATCTTGAGTGCAAAGTTAGATGTGAAATAGAAGCCAAAATATGAATCAGATATAAAAGATCAACACTGAAGACGCAACAAAAGCCCCTTGTGTTTACAATGAGTCTATAAAAACAATAAACAGAAATTTGAAACACAACATTTTAAACTGACAACAAACGTAATTTTGCATTGTTATGTAACTATTGGATGACATGTCAGGCACCAAAAGCCTGAAACATTATTATATTTTTTTTGAGCTGGAACAGGTCGTCCAGCCATCGAACAAACATAACCTACTGTACTGCACACATCCACTGAGGAGGATGGAGAATAAAAATCATGTCTTCCTCAAATGATCTGAGCATGTGAGTGCACATCAGGTGCTTCACTGATTTTAAAGTAATTTCAAGTAGGAGAAATGAAGAGAAGGACAGAAAAAGAAGAGAATTAGGAGGACAAAGACGGAGCAAATGCTTAATGAAATCTGGGCACAATCTGCCGAAAGCTTTTTCAGCGCATGTGTGAAATCTATTTATGGTGTCTGTCATACTGCAGAATACTATTATTTTTTCCCCCAATTTTTCCTTCTTTCTTTTGCAGAGGAGATATTCCTTCCTCTGCAAACTCAGCTGCTGTGAGTGTGTGTGTGTGTGTGTGTGTGTGCGTGTGTGTGTGTTTGTGTGTGTGTCAGAGCACAGCTTCTGAAGTCACTTAATTCAATTAGGAATTGTGGCTCATGCAAATGTAATCAATATTGACACATCTGCACACACACACACACACACACACTCAGAACAGAAAAAGGAGCTGAACTGTGACTGTCAATCAAATTACAGAAACAACTCCTGTCAATCCTGTTTTCTTCATTCATGTCATGGTCACACCTGCATGTCAATGTGAATAATTAGCCACCGCGGGGACATAAACCAACCACACTGATTCACTGATTCATATGGATTTGATTAATGCACCTGTGACAACTGTCCCTGAGGTCAAACAGAGCCTGAATTCTGCTTGTACTTATTGATGGCATGACTGTTGCTTGGAAGTTTATTTAAATGGGAAACCATTATACATACTTACATATGGCAAATATAGTTTACCATCTGTCTGTGTGCTCTTCAACAAGAGACTTCTCCCTCTACATGGCAGCTCAGAGGTTGACAGATTGCAGGTTCCTGCTGTGATGATTCTGCAGTCATCATCATGCATGATGTACAAATTAAAATTGTACATCAATTTTTTTTTTTTTTTTTTGCAGAACCCATATCTCAACTGTGAGTCAGCTTGACAGTACCTTACATATTGTGGCCATCCATTCTTATTCGCAGGGAGCGCAGCGCATCCAGCGTGTCAGGCTGATGAAGCGCCTCCCAACAACACAAACCTCTGCGTGCCTCCATAAAGACACTGCGCAGAGCACAATGTCTCCAAACACCTGGATGGAGGATTTCATAGAAGCGATGTGTTCCCCTTGTTCCTTTTACGCTTGATCTTAGCTCATATGTTGGAGGGAACTCGATGTCCTGGATGGATTTTCTCCGAAGATTGTAAACCGGAGGGTTTACAAGCGTAACGCGCTGAAACCATGTGGAGAGCGGCTACATCCTTCTGCTGGAGCACCGGAGACAAAAATCGACTCTTATGAAAAAATTTTAAAAAACACCTTATTTTGCACTTTTCTTGGAGAAGAGATCCATCGATGAAGACACAAAGAGAGAAGAGATGGTAGAGAAGTAAGTGCATGAACAACTAGTTGAAATTCAATACTACACATATTATAATGACCTGCTGCTAATGTGTTCCTATATGAATGATGCTGTAAGGAAAAATTAACATGAATATTAATTACGTTTCTGCTTATTTAATTATGAGTTTCTAGTGATAGTTTAATAAAATATTATTCATATTTGAACTCATCTATCTATCTATCATACTTTTATGGTAGCATTTCTTAATTTTTTTTATTTTTATTTTTTTTGCATGTGATGCTTTATTTTCATTCAGACAACCGATTTAACTCGATATATACTCACATCACAGTGGTGTGATGAGCTACCACCAGTATTATAATAATAAAACCTATAAGGAATTAATTATCTGTTTTCATGGGGCTATTTTACATGGATGAGGCATGGGCTGCTCCATTACTTGTTTACTGTAAAAGACTGGCTATTAGGACCTCATGTTGTGGTTATGTAATTGTAGCAAACTGGGAATGTTGGATAATTAAATGTTGGCAGTGTGTTGCAGACCAACCATATAAGACAGTGCTGTGTGAATGAAAACTGCAGCAGGTCTTTACAGGTTGTATAGTGGCGCTGTTCTACTGCCAGCATGAGAGAAACGTGTAATGACACAGAACATTGAGTTCCCATGTGTCAAATATTTAAGTAGTAAATGACACATCAAGAATGAAAACCAATTCGTTTGCCTTTTAAAAAGTGATATCGTTAAGAAATCTGTCCTAGAACATTTTGTATCATATGATAAAGATTCCATAATAGCAATTTGAACCCTCAGATCCTCTGAGTTGCATTAATCAGTCCCATCCTCGCAGTGGCCACACCTGACCTTTTGGACCCGAAGTCTGCTTCCCACAACTCCAAACCTCGCCTGTCGTTCTCGGCCAAGCCAGTGGTGCTGAATTCTCCAGAGGATGAGTGTGACACCAGGACTACTGTCATGAGGTGGAAAACAGTGTCAGCCATCTTCTTCTTGGTGGTACTTTACCTCATCATTGGGGCGACTGTGTTCAAAGCGCTGGAGCAGCCTCATGAGAGTTCCCAGAAACTGGCTATCCTTGCAGAAAAACTGGAATTTTTGGCCATGCATGCCTGCGTAAACTCTTCTGAGCTGGAGGATCTGGTCAAGGTGGGTGGAAGCGCCAACACCATACTGATTATTATATTCAAATTCTTTCTCTTCTGCAGGACCTGACAAAGTTTCTATGAATATGATTTAAATATTCCACACAGAGAGGAAAGGGAGCACAATACATACTGAGGCTGATATGTAGATATTGGTATTTGTATTATCTAACACTGGGTCTTGACGATTGTGACTCCCTGTGGACACAATTACTGTGAGTAAACACAGAGGAGCTTTAACCTAAGGGTATTTTTTTTCAGTCTGTTGAGCAACTGAAAACTGTTTATACATATATTTAGTGTGTAGTCCCTGGAGGCTGATACTTTCATATTGGGCACAGAGACACATAGTAGCACCCCACCTCCACTCTGTGGCCTTTCCTCTTTCATTTCACGCTTTTCATAACTGTTTGTTGAAAACTTCGCCTGAAACTCAACCTGAAGTCGCTACCTGTGCCTTGTTTGATGTTTGGTGCGATGAGAACAGTGAGAGTGAACCAAAACAGTAAAGTTGCAGTTGGGGCGGTTCAACAATGAGCTGAAACTTTCTCTAAGGCTGCAAAGCCGAGAGAAGCCGCGCATTGGTAATTCTCTGTAGGTTCATCACTACACCTGCGACACCTTTGAAATTACACATTGTGATTTTTATACATTGTTACAGCTGTTTTAAAGAAGTGCTATTTAGAAGTCAAACATATTTAATATATATTATATATACTGTATATTAAATGCAGGATAGCCACAGTATGAACTGGTGAGTTGTAGTATAAATATATTTAATAAAATCCAGATACCAGGTGTAAATGGGGCCTATGACTCTTCTCTCATGGACTACCACCAACCAAACTTGAGAAGGTTGATGAATAGTATTTCCTCTTGGGAAATCAGGCCGGCATATTGGATTTTGTGGATGGTGATTACTTCTTTAATGTTCCAGAAGTGAAAGGTCTTTTAAATCCCAGCGGAAACAGATTTGTCTGCTAATTTTAGCCCTGGGTTGCAGACATACATCACAGCACTGGACCCTTAAGATGGAAGCTCAAGCATCTTCATCCTAATGAACAAAATGTAAACATTGAGGGTTTAATTGGATATTCCCAACCATGTTTTAATCATACCGACCACGCTGGAGGTGTAAAGCATCTGATATAATTTATAAATACTCTTGACCAACTTGTCAGTCTTTTTGGGGCGGATATTACACTTACAGTGGCTTGAGAAAGCATGGGAGAATAGAAGTGTAATATTTAGTTGTTGGTCAGGCTGAATGTAAAATATTCAAAGGAAGCAGCAAAAAATCAAAACTTTACCTTCAGTGTGTACAGAGGTAACAGCACTGCCAACATTATTTCAAGTAGGAGGTGTATTCAATATGTATTGATGCTGGTCATTATTCTCCTCATTTTTGTTATGATTATCACCCTTTCTCTTGACTCTTGGCAGCACTTAGAGTAATTGGCATGGCGAAGCAGTCGCTGTAATTTCACCAGTTGAACAAACGTTTGACTTGGTAGAGATCAGTTAGGTTGGTAACGTTAGAAATATTGAAAGCAGCAGCTGAGTCTTAAATTTATTCTTTATTTTTTCAAAATTCAAAAAAAACCCAATATACTTCAATAGAAGTCAGATTTTCTATGTTTTCTATTTTTCTATGTTTTCTAGCATAACCAGTCTGTGTGTCCTGTATTGTATGACTCCTATTCTAATATTTTAACCTTTTATCACTTTTTTTTCTTATTAAAGCAAAGAGTTAATTGAGGTAAAATTACCTCTGTGTCCTATAAAATGAACTCGACTCTCCATCACTAAGTCATTCTGTGCTCTTTATGCTTTGAATACAGACATAAACAGTATGTATTCTGTGTGTTTAGTGAGGGAAATCAGAGAAAAAAAGCAATAAAAAGGTGAATTAATTAGTGGCTCATTAATTTATAATTTCACCAACTCTGGAAAGCTGGATAATTTGCCTGTTGTGAGCCAGCTTCTATATACTTAAGTAAAGGTATAGGATTTAGGATTCAACTGTTAATCTTCTATCAGAGATCCCTTTAGGCAATGATGATTTATTGATACACAGGTGTGCCCCCCACTCGCCCCACTCACTTTTATTTAATTATGTATACACACACACACACACACACACACACCTTTGTAGACTCCCACTGATCAAAAGCCAGCCAACAGAGGATTGGGTAGAGTGTGCTCTCAAAGGGAGTAATTAAAAAAGTGAGTGCTGTCAAAAAGCTTAGACGATTCAGTGTCTCTCAGCTGTTTGGCTCAGCCACATTATCCTGTCTTATCATTTCTCATGACTGTGTGGTTAGTTTGCATACAACAGAGTGCCAAAACAGTGAATTAATATAGTCGCTTTGGCTGCAAAACAAAGGGGCTGACTGAACCAAGCCTGCCTGATTGTGTGGCGTGTGCTAAATAATGTTTTTAGAGGCACGGTGGATGTACGGGTTACAAGATTTTAACTTTGAACCCTCTTTTGCTGTAATTTAAAGTACTTGAGAAAACAACAGATTCACGGTTCGTCTCCTGTACATTTGGACTCTTTGTATTTTTGTCACACAAGTCTAATTTAACACAAGATTAATTGATATTTTTTTACCATTTGAGAGCAGTTCAACTGTAAACACAATGCTCAGGTTATACACTATTATCATGGTAAACTTTTTAGTTCCATCTATGAGTCATGTGCCAGGTCACTTTGTGAGTAACTCGAATATTTACTGTCCTTTTAACTCGTTTTGGTCCAAAACAGAAAAAAAAAGAAAAACAAGATCTTCTTCTGCTAAATGCTCCCCTGTGTTCACCAGTTAGTCGATAACTTTGTTTGCTGCTGTTGACGCTGGGCAGTTAATGTTCAGTGAGTATATTATACTCACTGAACATTAACCAGTGAAAACGACCCGACACTTGTTGCTAAAGTTCGGTCTTGTACATGAAAGTTCGGATTTGTGTGTGTGTGTGTGTGTGTGTGTGTGTGTGTGTGTGTGTGGCTCGGGAAAAAGCTGACAGTGCTAGTTCAGGAGGAGTGTGGGTAGTACATCATTACTGTAGCAATACAGCTCTGTTCCTGGAGGTTTATTGATATTTTATAAAATAAAGAAGATCATCAAAAAGAGCTATTTCCTCACTAATACAAGTCATACATTTATTATTAAAGATGCAACAAAGAATACAATCTTTCTTGCTCCCAATTGGAAACAAACGTCCCCACATAGAGGAATAAAAGCTTCAGCCCTGGGCGATCAGGTGAATCCACTATTCAGAGGAAATGACTGTTTGCTAAACCCTGCACTGCACGCCATAGTTTTGGTTGCTATGCCGGTCAAGCTTTCCATTACAGCACAGCACATATACAGTGATAACAGAGACAGGTTTAATGAAAACAGTAGGATTTCAGACAGAGGTCTGAGGTCCGTTTCAAGTAACATAGGACCTCTGCTCTCTGAAAGCATTAATGATTACCCGTTTATTATTGAGCAATTATATGAATAAAAAAGAGGTTTAGAGATTTGGTATGGAGGGAATACTGTGATATATAGACAGTCTATAAAGGTTCAGTATTGCTTCTGCAAGAGCTCCATGTCTATTAGACAGAATGAAATTAGTATGCAGGCATTTATTAGATGTTAAAGTATATGTACATTATATCAAAGCAAAGATGTGTGTGTGATGTTGATGTGTGGCTCTGAGCTTCACAGCTCTTTCTATGTTAAGGTGTGTGTGTGTGTGTGTGTGTGTGTGTGAAGTACTGTGATTTGTTCTTCCTCCAGCTGCTGGCTTCATTCCCCCTTTTTGTCTCCTGTCCTCCCTGAGTAACAAGACATGTCGCAGTTCTGTTTCCTGTGCAGCCAGCTGATTTTTAAAGGGCTTGTCACACTCTGCTGACACACTCTGCTGACACACACACACACACACACACACTTACTGTACAGTCAACTGATCACCTGGGCATGAGTAATCATCAGCACAGACGCTGCCTCAGGGAAACGTGTGCAGAAAACACTAGTCAGGTTGTACAGGTAGGTTAACTGTTCATGTTACTCGTTTACAGTTTTTTCTAATAATACCAAAGGCCAAAGCTCGACATTAATGTCTGACTTCACAACAAAGCAGTTGTAAACACGGATGATGAAGTGAAATTGTACTGGAAGTCATTTTCGCTAAATTAGGTTGATCATTTAGCCCATTTACAACATGTTACAGTAATGTGATGTGATAATGTGTAAACGATTACAACATTATATTCACTAATTGTATTACAGTTATTGATATAAGGTTCATTTTATATTCTGTCTTAGTAAGACTTTGATGGAAGGTTGCTATCAGTTTGGTCTCTGTGTGCTCAGTGGGGAGCTGCAGGTGAATGAAGACTCCTGATAACAACAAATGTGGATTCCTCACTTCAAAGTTTTCTAATTACATGGCCTGTCGTTTTTCACTGCCATGCTAAAGTTAGCCACTTAAGGCTGTATGTTAAACTGCAACTATATTATCTTGTTTTATATTTCTACATACTCGGTACACAGTATTTTAGGTTCGGTTGTGGAAGCTTTGAAATGTTTTAAATGCAGAAACTATGAAAGTAATATAAAAGTAATGGGACTTCTGTTTTGCCGCTGTGTATTTCTCATTTCACGGAGGGGACAGATGTGCATTGTTTTTTTTTCCACAGCTCTTAATTTGCTTTGGTTGGATGTTTACCTCAGCTGTAATCTATTCCCTTAGAAAGTTGATGCGCACCGCTAAGGTTCCTCAGACTCCCCAGTTGAGAGTGCAGTACTAACTTTTTTTTTTTTTTTTTTGTTTCTCCGTTCTAGCAAGTGGTTTCAGCGGTCCGAGCAGGTGTGAACCCATCAGGAAATTCATTCAATCAGACAAGCCTCTGGGACTTCAGTTCCTCCTTTTTCTTTGCTGGAACCGTCATCACCACCATTGGTAAGAACAGTAGTTTCTTATTCTTCATCTGTTCTCTTCGTAGAGCTCTCTGAAAATTCCCTTGCTCAAATGCTAAAAAAGTGCTTTATAAGCAGTCCATTTAAAGCCAGCAGAGACAGACTGCAATTTTGATGACTATATAATGGCATGAAATTGTACTGGCATGGTGAAATTACACTTGCTACACAACCACAATCTTCATCACCACCTTTTCCAGATTACGCTTTATTGCACCAGGATTGCACTTAGACTTACTGGTTATGTTAAGTTTTTTTTTACAATTTGTTAACAAATTTCTAAATGTCTAAATGTGTCTCCCAGGCAACACACTTTGCCTCATTTTAATTCACAACAACAGAAATTACTGACAAAATAATAACAGCATGTTGTTGATATATCAGTTGGTGTGTGTGTGTGTGTCGGAGATAATGAGGACTATCTACAATGAGTACATGTGTATAATAGAGTCGATGTTGCTGCACTGTTTGGAATAATTTTATTTTCTGCGGTGTTTTTGTGCTTCAGAGATGTTGCAGCACTATAGTGCGTTTTCTCTAAAACTGATTGAATGAACAAGACCTGCAAAAGGGCTTGAGCTCGTTTGCTCTTGTCTGTCTCTTGTCTCACTTAGTTACTGCCGTATAATCAACGAGCTGTCATCTGTCTCAGGCTGTAGCACATTCACACAGCCTGAGACTCCAACATGCTTTCTTTTCCATCATATTTTTACACCATCACTCTCTCTCTATGTCACCTCCAGCTGTTAGTAATCAGAAAATAGGGGGGCATCTCTCTCTCTCTCTCTCACACACACACACACACACACATGCACAGCTAGTCTTTTAGCTCATCTGGTGGACCTCGACAGATCGGTGCATCTATTCTGTGAGCTGCTGGACTCCATTTCGTATCTCTAACATACTCGTCAGCTCATTCTCCACCAGAAAATGTAATAAGAATTTAAGTTTTAATAACTTGATTTTGTTTTCAGCCTAACCATGCTCCAACCCGTTTTCTAAACTATTCTGGACTGCACCAGGCTTGTGACTGTAGGTCTTATCACCAAAAAATTGCAAAACTAAGTGGCCACAGTACGCAGCACACATACACACATTACTCTTATCTGGCTTGTCCAAGCAGACATTGTTAGATGGGCTGTTGAGCTCCATTTCACATCTATAGGATCATGTTAGAGCTCATTACTCCATCAGAAAATAATGTTATAAAATCTGTACTGTTTTCCCTTTGCTCATCCGAGATATAAGTAGTACATTTAAACTTTGTTTTTCACTCCAGTAGTGCAGTAAAGTCGAGATTACTTTTTACAATATGGGGGTTTACTGTAGATATATAGGCTGTTTTACTTTGATTGCTGAAGCAGAGGAAAAGAAAAGCTCTATGGATTTCATTTTGCATTGAGTACATAGATTTGCCTTTTTTTGCTTTTTGGAAAACTCAAACATCGAGGGAAAAAGGTTGCAAGGTGCCGATACACAGAAATGATAAAAAGGGGTATTTTTAAGTACATAGAAATGTGATTGTTTTGATTGTTCTTTATGAATTCTCTCCCAGATGGTGGTTTGTGTGTATTAGATTAGCTTCTGAGCATGTTAGTGTAAACAGCACATAATTGCTGTACTGTCTGTTGGCAATCATTATAATTTTTTGCCTGATTGGTACAATATGTTCTGTGGCCACGCTGAGAAACTCAGATTCACAGATTGATTTGTCATCTCTGATTGGATGTGCAGTATTGAGGCAAAACATCTTTCCAATCCTTGTTTTCATCTACTGTATGTAATATATATCTAGAAATGTACTGAAACAGCTTGTATCTTTGTTGCCTCTCCTCCCTCTTTCCTTTCCTCTCATGGGAGTAGAAGAGGCATAACACTTCCCTCTCTGGGATTCCTCGGTTAAGTCTCTCTGACAGTTATAATCCTGCTGAAAATCACATTTCATACCACGTATAGATCAAAGCGAACCTCCAATGAATAATGTTAGTGTCCTAAAGAAAATTATTATTCTTCTTTTTGACAATGTGGGTCATTTTGGGTCATTGGACTTGAAAATGTATGTTTGGTTTGACTCATACTGTATTTCTACATGTGAATTTAATAGCAATAAAAACATGATGTTTCATGATGGTTCTATAATTAAATGATTCAAGAAATGCGTGTTTAGAAGGTCAATTAAACATCAATTGTCAGCTCCAATTACTTTCATTCCTTCAAGAGAGATAGTACAAACCCTAACATGTTACTTCGTGTGATCATCACGTCAGTTATTTAGCGTGGTACCATTCAGTAACGTCATGAAAGATGTCATTGAAGTGATTTGGGACACATGCAGACAAAGGTTTTGTTTACTCACTTCTACTGTACAAGCCCCACGTGCTTTTGTTAATAACTGTACGTGATAATGAGTTTGAAGAGACGATGAAAGTCTCACATTTGTGTGTGTTTCTGTGTGTGCGGGCACATATATGAAGGCTCATGTACAGCACACTGTAACTGTGTCTTTTTTACCGTTCGTTTCATTTTTCATTTATGAGTTGTTTGAGGATAGAGGGCGTGAATTATTAACTCTACTTGCGAGTCAGTGTCTTTTCATGAGTTCTGTTTCTCACGGCTGCAATTTTTTCAAATTCTCAAAGCGTCATCTGTCTGCACTGATAGCTTATAGCACAAAGTCTTCTTGTCTATCAAGTTCAGTTTAAACTCATTTTGCTTCTTCTTCCAGCTTCAATGTAGCACAGTATGTACAAGAGGTAAAAGAAATGAGAGTAACTTCCTTATTATGCAACTAATTTATGGCATTTTAAACTAAATCCTGCTTCCTATAGACTAATTCATATTGTCTGTGTCTCTTCTCTGTCAGGATTTGGGAACATCTCTCCTCACACAGAAGGTGGGCGGATCTTCTGCATAATATACGCTCTGCTTGGGATTCCTCTGTTTGGATTCTTATTGGCCGGTGTAGGGGACCAGCTGGGGACCATTTTTGGAAAGGGCATCGCCAAAGTAGAGAAGATGATTGTGGTGAGTTTGTAGTATTCACATGAGGATGTTTCTGTTCGTAAATCATTTGCGCAGCTATAAAATGATACTCCAGAGCTGTTCTTCTAAATCACTCCAATATCTAAATGTTAATGTAAACAACCATTCACAAGCACAAGATTTGCTTTCGCCTCCTCTCCAGCTTGTGTGGAAGGAGCAGATGCAGTTTTGGGTTGCCATGTCAACAGACTCCTGGACACCAATGTATATAGTTTCATTATTGAACATTCAAATCAGAAAATTGCAGTATTTGTGTGTTTTGTGTTCTTTATTACGTTTTGTGCTAAACTCAGCAGACTGTTGCTATCGTGTGTGGTTGTTTGTTTGTTTGTTTGTTTATTTATTTATGGTAGTAATTTAAGCTAGCAACACGCATAGATCAAAACTTCACTGTGAAATAATGATGGTAGGCCTGTAGTTCAGTCTATAAACACACATGCTCACAAACACAACTGTGACAGTTCTGCAAGAACAGTTAGAAGGAACATTACTCATGTTAGACATAGAGAATATAAATGAGTCTGACTGATGGTTAGTCATTAAGTTTCTCCTGAAAACTCAAATGACTGCTTTGAAAAACCAAAGTCAATGAGAATAAAATATATAATCCTTGCTAAAGACAAATAATTTAAGAGGAATGCATATTCAGTAGGCTGTAGTCCTGAGGTGAGGAGCAGGTAATGTAGAAATCTGTTGAAAAGTGTTATTGGTGTAATTGCATGCAATTGTGTTCAATTTGCACAGCTGTGAATGTAGTTGGGGGTAAAAAAAAAAAAACCCTGCTGTTACACTCCAGTAAGTCTGATAAGATGCAGATAATAATCCATTAAAATGTGCAGCACTAGTGCTTCCAATTACAGTGTAAAGGCACTAAAAATAGCAATGTTTCAGAAAACAGATTCCCATTAAAAAAAAAACAGATACTTGGCGGCAACAAGTAAATTATAGTTTTGATTCATTGCCAGCTCTGTGGCTTCCCTCCCTGTGGAGAAGGAGAGAGGTTGGCAGCTCGTTTAAACAATGGGCTGTAACAGCTGCTGAGGTGGCTGCTATACATTGGAGATGCTGGCCTGAGAAGCCACCTCAGATTCATTGGTCTCTTTGGAATATATTAAGGTTTTAATTCCTGTAAGGCTCGCTGCTTCAGAGTGTATGCTACTGCACAGTACTCCACTGCATCGCTTGGAGTGAGGTAAAGATGTTAGACATCACAGACACAGTGATCTGAGGTCCACCTGTTCTTCATGCTTCGCTTTGGACTTACATAACTGGAAGAGAAAAGGGCACAGTATACAGGGAACCAGCTGAAAGCAGTCACCTCAAGTGGAAAGTGCAGCCCAGGAAGCAGCAGCGTACAAAATATACACTAATGTACTGTAACTGTGATGCAAAAGAGTGGCTGCAAGGCTAACTTTTAAAAAAAATACCTTCAGGTTACAGTTGAGAGCACGGCCTGTAACTGTAATGAATAAATTATGATGTCTGCTACTATGAATGCGTGTGAAATATTAAATCATTGATGTCACAGCACACGTGAGGCATGCTAAGTCATGTGACACCTCACCCCCAGCCTTGAGTGGGCAATGCCATCTGATGTCTGATGTTTGAGATGTCAGAACAGCAAAATGTATTCCTGGAGAGAGGTCGAAGGAAGTGAATCATCAAAATGTGAAGAGCGAACGTTAAATAAAGGCCTGTGGGGGGAAGTGCTTTCAAGTGTTCATTTCCTTCACAATGATAATGTTACATAAGGTTTTGTGCTATAAGAAATCACTTATGCCTGTGGACTAATTTGGAAAAAATTCTCATGTTGGCTAATAAATACTTATAATATATATATATAAAAGATGAGAGAAAAGATGGATGAAAGCTTTCGGTGTCACTAATTGCTAACACAAAGACCATCATCCTCATTCAAATTCAGGTCAATTGCATTCATAGTCTCTGCACTCCTCAAATCGTTCCCGTTCAGAGTGTTTCCCCTCTCACTACTGCTAATTTAAAAGCTTTTTTTTTTCTGTTGCTATAATTCATCCCTTCTTTCTATCAATACTTATTTATTTTCCCTTCAGAAGTGGAAAGTCAGCCAGACGAAGATCCGTGTCATCTCCACACTAGTCTTCATCCTATTCGGGTGTCTTATCTTTGTGGCCCTGCCAGCCATCATCTTCAAGCACATCGAGGGCTGGAGCACGTTGGAGTCCATCTACTTTGTCGTCATCACCCTCTCCACAATTGGGTTTGGAGACTTTGTCGCCGGTGAAAAAGGTCACTTGGTTTTCTTTTTTGTATTTATAGGATGTCTTTCATTTTTCACGAGTGACAGCTCGTTTAGAGTCAGTGCATTTTGATACATGTATTATTTTTCAAATGCATTTAAATCCCTGCAACATGTTTAGCGTTCACATCTGTTAAACAAAAAAAATTCTACATATTCAAAACTGGACAAAAAAAAAAAAAATCAAACAAGATTGTGAATTATTTACTCAAAAATCCTAATAACCCATTATATAACACATTTCTGTGTATATATTGTATATATATGAGTGTGTCCTATATCTGTGTTTGTGCACTTGTGTGAGTGTAAGCAGGTGGTATTAGTTTGGTTTGACCTGCTTGACACACAACAGGAGAGAGAGGCAGATGGGAAAAATCACAAACACTTAGCTGCTAGATTAAATTTCCCCGAGCAGGCCTAATGATTATAGATTAGATTATGCCACCTGTGTCAACTCCAGTGGTTAAAGTAAACTAATCAGCCTGGACCACTGTAACGTTAAACTGACGCTCTAATGGGTGGTTACCTAACTGCACAGACGGGCTGTACTGCTTCATCCCAGCTGATTTGTTAAGGTACAGACCACGGTGACCAGGTGTTCAGACGCTATTTAAATGTACTGAAGATTATGTTTGCACATGGATAGGATTTATATCATTGAGATAAGGCAGAACCAGATTATGTCCTGTGTCACCACTGTTGATAACATGCTCATTTGGGCTAGAGATGCTGTATCAGACAGGTTATAGATGTATATTTATATGTCTAAATCTATACGGCCTTTATATTTAATATTTAAATTTTGTGTTGTGTTGCCTGCTAATATACACGCGCACACACACACACACACACACATTCTTCTTTCAAATGGTCTCAAGTCCAGAAGCACTGAAGCACAAGCCATGGGGCAATTAGGCTATGCCAGAAAGACAGCACAACCCTCTCGACTGGAGACGAGAGCTCATTAAGTTGTACACATCTGAAGGTTAAAGGCCTATTTAACTTATCACAGTCCAAATCAGACCTTTTTTTAAACTAAATTTAAATCACTGCTTGTTTTTGTTCTTCCTCTCAGAATGATACAGTTTGATAAGTAACACAAGTAACCCGTGATGATGTAACAGGGTTGTATAACCCACTTGGTGCTGCTTTTCTTTTTGTCAGGTGGGTCAGAGAGAGATCCAGAGTATCTGAATTACTACAAGCCGGTGGTGTGGTTCTGGATCCTGGTGGGTCTGGCGTACTTTGCTGCCGTTCTCAGCATGATCGGAGACTGGTTCCGGGTCATCTCCAAGAAAACTAAGGAGGAGGTACATGGAGCTGTGCGGTGATCACAGATACAGTAGTAGTACATATCTGCGCTCACAGTGACGCCGTAATACCTCACAGTGTTTTCTAATTCACTTCGTGGCATAAATCTGGAGTGATGAATCTCTATTTTGGTTTCACCCTATGAAGTAAATACCACCCCGTGCAAGAGTTGAATAAAATATTGTGTGCTTCTAGTGGCAGCTGCTGAGTAATAAAATACCTTTTGGCAGGTTCATAATTTACATGTAAAATGGATGGCGAGAACCACATATCAACACACACACAGACATACACACACATAATCAAATGCAGACACTCTCATGCATAAACCAGCCACATGTTCATCTTATTTCTATATTCCACATAAGTCAAAAGAGGCGGGAACTGTACGGTAGTCTGCAGTGGGAATCCTTCCAGAGGCATAATTAGGAGTACGGCTGTGGAGGCTGTGAGATCTACAGAGAATTACATTACTGAAAAAAAAAAAAAAAAAGGTTCGATGAGAGGTTGGCTTATGGGGGGTGGGTGGTTGAGGACGAGCAGGCAGAGAAAGTGAGAAGAAGGAAGAGGAAGCACGCATTCAACTGTGTGTATGTGCTCCAGTGTGTGTGTGTGTGTGTGTGCGAAACATGCACAACTTAAGTGCTCTGAAGTCCATTTAATCAAGCACACCGCGTAAGCTTGATAAATAAATAAGTAGGAGAGGCATAAAGTAATGCATTATGAAGGTGAGCTCAATTATGTGTTTGCTCCTGTACCATGGACCATAAACTAACACACTGTACAGATATAGTATATACATGCCAGAGAACTGGGCCATTCGATCATGCACTGCCCACACGCAAGGGCCTTTTCTTGTTTATTGCTTAAAAGGTAACACAGTCACATTTTTTTAGAAAATATCTCAAGGGAGAGGTGATGGTAAACATGTCTGCACTTTGTCACATCTGTATTCCTCCCTGAGAACAGAAGAGCTGAGAGCAGATAAATAATTATGACATTTATGTTCACGAGAATGAACTCAATTAGTTATCGGTCAGATGTTCATATTGAAATGGTCATTACTATTAACCTACACTGTCGGAGACCAATCAATCACCTAGTTATTGTACATGCTCATTATTTTATAAAGTATATTTAAAATTTAAAAAGGCACAGAAAAAAAATAGAAATAAAAAATAAAGTTATCATGCCATTTTGTAAAATATTCTTTTTCCAATGCAAGCATCCATTCATAATAATTTGTTGAAACCTACAGGTGCAAATGTATCAACATGGAGATTATAATGTTTGATCACCTGCAGGCATCAATCTTCGGCCTCTCTCTCTCTCTGTACAGGTTGGGGAGTTTCGGGCTCACGCAGCCGAGTGGACGGCAAACGTGTCAGCAGAGTTCAAAGAGACCCGTCGGCGGCTCAGCGTTGACATCTATGACAAGTTCCAGCGAGCTGCATCCATCAAGCGCAAGCTGTCATCTGAGCTGGGCATTAACACATCGATCAACCAGGAAATGACCCCTGGCAAGAGAACGCTCTCGGTCAACCTGTGCGAGGACAGAGAGGCTTACCCCAACTTCACTCTCTCCCTCAGTCCTGTCCCAGGGACCCTGAGCAGGAACGGCAGCTTCTACCTGAACGGTCTCAGCCCAGACTACGCCGACCGACGGGAGATTGCCGTCATCGAAAATGTCAAATGAGGAAACGGAGTGGAACACGTGGCGGAGGACAGAGCTTACAAACACATGCATGCTTATTGTCAAAGCATCTGTGATGACCGTACACATTCAGTACACAGACTGTGCTCTAATCATCAATTGGGAACCTTGAGAGAGCGTTAGAGACAAATCACTCACCAAGCTTCATACTTTCTTGGCGTGTTTAACACACACACACACACACACACACATACATAGTGTGCTAGCTCGCAAGTTTCTCTCATTCAACTTCCTTTCATCAAGTCTGTGCCAACATGATCGACAGCTGTGCTAAGTTGAGCCAAATGAGAAGTACGCCCCTGACTGGAACAAATGATTGTATCAGAGGCAATGAGTTTGACAAACTTCTCTCATGAGCATGAGGAAGAAAATGAAAGCCCACATTGAGGTAGCAACATACTGAGGAGCTTCTTTACTCCCTATACCCACATACGAACCTATGAACACAGAAATAAATACATTCATCAAACTTGAAAAAAGCAATAGATGTATCTGTGCTTATCTCCTGTTGATTTTCCAAGAGGCCCTGAAATCTGCATCAGATGGGGGAGGGTCCTCTCTGCTAAAAACAGTCCGACGTCAACAATGAACACCGGTTCTCAACGAGACAGCGCTTCTGTGTTTAAACTATTTCAAAAAGGAATGTGGCTTTTTCTGTTAAGTTTACACTTCTTACGGTACGAATTGAAAATTGCCTTCGCTTTCGCTGGTCAGTCTGCCCTCACTAAAGAGATGAATGTTGACATTTTTGCGTTCCTTCATGACTGACATTCAGCTTTTTCATCCTAAAGAAGAATTCACTTGTGCCTTACTGAAACCCACATGTGAGACGGTGATGCATGAAAGACTGAGCAACGCTTTGTCTGTCCACTCATATACATGTTATAGATGAGCACAGTAGTAACGACATACAGTATATTTGGGGGAGGTATTTTGGAAATCACAGTATAAAAAGGAGATATAAATGGAAGAAGATGACAATGACATTTTATTGAAATAATTTTAATGGGAGTTCACATGTAGAGCGAAAGATAAACAATATTAACAAAATATTTACTACTCGTCTCAATGTGTTGAGACACCAACATTAACCGAACAGTGCCAGGCTCAGTGCTCAAACCTCACTCTCCCCTATACCAAAGTAATGACCCTGCTTTTCTGACAGAGGTCTTCAGCCTGACACAGGATTGGATCAAAGGATCAGGGTTGCTTTCTGTTATTTCAAAAGCCCACGTGTGTTTCTGAAAATCCAACCCGCTCTCATGTTTTTTTCCATGAAGCTGTAATATAGATACAGAGCTTGGTACATCAACCATGTCTTTTTTTTCCTAATTGGAAATAACCCTTTGCATGTATGGTACTGTAGTAATGAAAGCTCTGAGACTGTGAGGAGTATTTTTACCTTACCACTTTGTATGATTAAGGGTGCCGGGGAACATTTCCTCAGCTGAGCTAAGATGAGATCTGTTATGTCAATTGCCAATACTTGAATGTAATCAGAAACCTCTATTTGTATATCACTGCAGCAGCGTAATTATCACAACTTTAGAGGCGCTGAAACCTGAAACGTTCCATCACATAGAAAATTGATAAACTGATTCAGATAAATGATTCTCCGAAACTGATTCGGTGTTGATTAAAAGGTGAATGTCGCCCTGGCACAGTTCATAGCTCATTCTGATTCTTGATGCAGAATATAGATTTTGATTTCACATTATAAGAGGGTGTTTTTTTTTTGTTTTTTTTTTCATTTAGGCTGTTTCTGCAAGAATTGATTGTTTTTGATGCCATTATGCAAGGATGTTTTAGGTTCTGGTGTCTCCCAGCTGGACAGTTTGGATTGTGTATCTAATGGTTTTATAGTGCTATTAATAGTTTGTAGCATAAAACAACACATTTGAAATTCAGTGTGTCTTACAAGACAGTATGTCATGTGGTAAACAAGTCTACTACTTACTTGTCTTCTATACCAAACGTCTGTAATTTATGAGTTAGCCGGTGGAAAAGAACATGTTTTGTGTCAAAAACTGACTTCATTTGGATTGTTTGTTTTGTTTTGTTTTTTGTTTTTTTCTTACAGTACATTTCAACACACCTCATCATTCTGTATGATTTCATTCCTTAACTCAACAGCAGGAGCTGTTTGCACCAGCTATTTGCAAATTCAAATTGATTTATTTATATCACTGTAATTAAGTGTGTACCGAGCGGAGATTTGCACATCGACTAAATTAAAATTGATTGCACCACACAAACCAGGGCTTACATAGAGATTAGTTGTTAACTGACAAAACTTGTGCTAATATTACTATTAGTAGTGAAGACTTAAAAAAAAAGAAAAAAAGGTAACATGATATGATCGACAGACTTGACTGTCTTTTAATGACGTCTACTGGAAAGCTTTTAAATGACTGGACTGTATGAACTGAATTAGAGTAAAATAACAAATGTGTGGCTGTGTATTCATATATAAATAAAACGTATAAAAAGTAAAAAAAAATAAAAATAAATCATTTAGCCTCCGACAACAAATGTTTGGAAGTTATGCTACAGTTCATGATGCTACAGTGACTTCCTGTTTACATAGTTTGTTGCTTTTGATTGGGCAGCGCTTCGGCAGGTATTTCTTAATTAATTAGCATTAGTATTTCTTGTTTAATTTCATATTACTAAAGTCTTTAGCAGCCAAAACATAACATACGTTTTAAATGAGCAATCTTAGTAAGTCACTGGAGCAAAATTAGCTGGTAGTTATTCACACGCAGACTTCGTAATGGATTTACAAATATCTGGTGCAACCCAATCCAGGATTGTAGGTTACAGGTTTGTTCTCTTTTTCTGGTCTGAATCTCCTTGGCTTTCTTGAAAGGCTGTAACTTCTGGTCTATTGCCTTAAGCATGAGCACAGATTTGTGCAAAGCCTGACCAACTCTCCTGTAAGGTCATCAGCTGTCATGTGTAATCAAATCAAAGAGGAGTCACAAGATAACTGAAGAAAATATATTAAAAAAAAAATAATAATGAAATAAGAACATGAGATGCTTTCAAATAAGGTTAGGTTCCTAAAAATGTCACTATGTTCTTCTTCTTTTTGTGTTTATAAAAAGCAATCAATAGAAACAAAACACTGTGTTTTTCATACTTGCAATACCCTAAAAGATGGACTGCTAGTACACTAATGCTGAGTTGCCAATGGGGAGAGCAATTTCACTTTATTAGTGCAGTTGCTCAAAGCGAAGCCCCCAAAAGTCGTCCTAGTACTTTTTCCCAGTGGGCCGTGTGATTGACAGCCACTGAGAGGCGAGCTGTCAGTGCTGAAGAAAGTCGAGGAATGCTGTCGATGAGCGTTACATAATACGTCAGGCCGAGTAAAGCCACATGTGAGGAGATGTGTGCACAACTGTGTTTACAGTACGTGTGTGCGTGTATGAATGAATGTGTGAATGCCCATATGCACATGGGGTTTGAGAGAACTTATTTCATTTCCACCCACACAAGCATTTTTCACCTCACATCCTCTTCTTTCCCCAGGGTGACAGTTTTTAATTAAGCGTGCGGTTGACTTTAAAATCCCGGCTCAAGCGTGTTGAATGTATCTATCTATCTATTCATGATGCCGGAGAGGAGCCTCATTATGAATGTAAGCACATTCAATGATTTTACATTGTGATTCATGTATGAAAAAGAAGCTCAATTCATAGACGAGGGTATGCAGTTAAAACAGTTAGAATCATTTTAAAGCCGCTGAAATCATGCCATAAAAATAAAAAAGTTATTTATCAATCATCGTCATAATGATCAGTGAAAGATAACCATGTGGTTTCAGAAAGAAAGAAATAAAAATGTGCAGCGGTGGAATCAAGATTGTAAACCACACCTTGGTTTGGATTTGGCCAGAAAATGGCCTAAAATTTGTGCATGAGAACATTTTTTTTTAACTGAGACACATTATGTCAAGACAAACAAAACTAACTGTTTATTCTGTAATTTCAAAAATTTGTAATCTGTGATGTAAAATGCCAGCATATGTGAGGGGTCATGTACACACGTGCACATTTTTAATAAATCAACATGCTTTCAAGTGTTGCATGCTACTTTGAGCGTCACCATGTGTTTGTATGTTAATGCGTAAATGTAGATATTACTCCTCAAATCACTACAAACTTTTCAGAAGGTTTAGAATAAAAACATTTTATATGGAAAAAAAACGTCAATGGGTCAATGTTTTCTTCCAATTCAGTTTATTTTTATTAGTCAAGAATGAAAAGACTAAAACCAATAAAGGGTTAGTTCGTCTCAGTACTTTCACTTCCCTGTCGTGGTGGGAATGAAGATGAATGAATAATAGACAAATAGTCTCTCTGCCTGAACTTGCACTAAGCTTCATTTGTTAATGCTGCATTGTTGTATTGGTCTTTTTTTTTTAGTATAAAGAATTGTACAGCACTTGTTCCAGACAAACAACCTGCAGCTGACTGCACAGCTCGATAATGAAGGACACAATGATTTCATAATTGAATGAACACAGTGACAGACACTGACTGCCTGATAATGGATCAAGACTGAGTCACAAATACAACATGTTCTTCATGGTTCAAAAGCACAGCATGGACCGAGAGAGCTGCCACTCAAGAGTCGCTGCGGTCGACACCTGTATCTTTACCTGATATTGTACTGTTTATGTAAATAGGACAACTTTCCGACAGTCTATGTCTTCACAATACACAAATGCATCGTGCAATATAAAGACAAAAACCCACTCTAATCGGGGCCTGTGACAATTTTCCTTAAGCTGATCTGACAAGTTATCTAATGACCCTAAAGACAGAGAGTGCATATATTGTGTGAAGCACTATACAGTAAGGAGTAGACTGTGAAGCCATGCAGGCACAAACTGCTGCTTGAGATGTACTTAGATGCAAAGGTGGAGTGTTTTGTATCCTGCAGACAGACGACCACCGAGCCAGGTTGGAGATTGGTTGGTTCATCAGGGATTCTGTCTGCAGTGACATCAGAGACAAAACGGTGACTCAGCCACCAACCACCACCGTCTCTGTCTGGAGAGGTACATGTTGAGTGTAGCAGTTACCACACATTCGAGAGAGAGCTGGAGCTGTGTGTGGGTGGGTAGTGTGTGTGTGTGTGTGTGTGTGTGTGCACACAGAATGACTTGATGTGACAGGTCCTTTGCAGACTCTAATTTGACTGTATTATTCAGCTTATAATTGGCCTCATTATGTCTCTTACTTTTTCCTTTCTTTTTTTATGTTTTGTACTTGGATTCAGTTTCTATTAACAAGCCTCGCTGCTGTGAGCACAAAAACACACTGTTGGGTAGATCAGAGAAGACCAGCTTTGGAAATACAGTTCAATTGACTCTATTGTGAGGCACTATGTGTTGTCATCATGTGGCACCAAGCTACTGTATTGACATCCTAAGCTGAATAGGACTAGTGTTGCTGCCAATTCATGAAAAGGGAGGACATTTGAGAATCTATGAATGTCAATATGTGCTCTGTATTCTGAAAAAGAAAATTGTTTAAAAGCTAACTTGACAACAAAGATCCCCCTCAGGATTTAACCCCGAGGGGGGATGATTGAAACTTTGACCTTTCCCTGATTCTAACAGCATTTTCCTGTCATTCCAGGTGTTGCAGAAAGGATGTCATTTATCCTCTCATGCTGAGAGGATAAATGACATCCTGACCTTTACTGCTTCAATACTCCCTGGGTAGCATGAATAGATATAGTTAGAAAAAGTGTCCTTGATAAATAGTAATGACAGCAACCCAATGGTAGGATATATTTAATAAGAAGCATCTTTAAGAGGCCGTGCAGAAAGAAGTTTTTGCCCAGGGCATTAAGCTCAGGTATGAACACATTTCTAGTCCATCAGACACATTCATCAAGTGTTTCTGTGTCCTTGAAGTGTTTGGGAAACATAAATAGTAAGTCACTATTTCTCAAGGCACTCGTCAATGCATTTTTTCATCAGATAGCAAAAAAGCTCTGAGAAGCCTACTGTTTAATTTTTCTTAAAGTCAGACAAATTTAAACTTGTAGCTTTTAGCACCAGAGCTGTCACAGCTGATGTGTAGGTGCGTCACTGGACCTACACAGTTGTCACTGTTCACATTTATTTATTTTATTTTAAATCCATTTCACCCTCCACATTAGCCAGCTTCTGCAAGTCGAACAGATGCCCCTTGTCTGTAAGGTGTTGTATTAATGCCTGAGTGCACCTGTGGATTCTGTCTGAGAATAGCCCTTTAATCTCTTTGGAGCATTTATTTCTGCCACTGGTCTGCATATTTTCTGCAAGCCCCCTTCTCCCTCGATTCCTTAATATAGGCAATGAGGAGAAAAAATTAAATGAAATTCATCACATTTGAAAGGGAAGACATAATCGTAGATTGTGCATCTGGAATAGACCCATCTCCATCTGGTTTCTTCCTGCTTCCAGTCTTAATACTAAGATAACCATGTTCTGTCTTCAACCCTGCACAGATGCACTGATATGAGATTTATATCAATATTCTCATTTCACGCTCGGAAAGAAAGTAAAATGTTAAGATATTCCTTTAAAATGCAAGAATGTAATGCCTTTATGTGCACTTTTTTTCATGTCACACTACAGAAAAATGTGACTTGTGAAGTCAAACAGCTCTTAACCGGTTGGATTCAAAGACGGTTCAACTTGCCACCATAGCCCACTGCATGACCATGACAACCACAGAAACCACAGCCAGGGAAAGAATAGAGGAGATGATTTTAATAACTGAGTTTCCTTAATTATACACCTCCTCGCTGGTTCCTGTGATTGCCATGGTCACACAGTGAGATGTGGCAGCAAAAGTGGAACCATCATGAACTCAAAACTCAGTGATGAAGAGACGTGCACGTTCACAAAAAAAAAAAAAAAAAAGCACCCCTGCCGTTCCATCTTCCTCTCCCTCGGCTGCCATCGTGTTTACATTGAAAACAATGGAGGCGTTGACACCAACTAACCAACCAACACGCTTGTTGTCTGAAAGCAACTGTTACATAAAGACTTCTGTTTTTAAAGCAGCAAACAAAAGAGAACATTTGTCATATTGACTCAATTTTAAAACAGGCTTTTTGACATTTAGATTTTTTAATAGCAGGAAAAAAAAACTATAATGATATGTTAAAAAAAAGCAAATATCCATTATGTAAAATCTTCTTCTGAAAAGTAACTAAAGTTGTCAAATAAATGTAGTGGAGTAGAAAGTATCATTCAATGTAAATACAAGTATCTCAATTCACCACTGATCATGCCATCAAAATACCTGGGCCCTGAACATATACATGTAATGCATAATGGTATATTGAAAGAGATATTGTGTCTTTTAACTTTTTTTCTTTCAAGGTACAGTTAGGTACTTCATGCATATTGTAGAAATCAAAGAGTCTTTCGGGGGCAGAGAGAGGACACTTGGTGCCTACAGTATATATATCATGAGCCTAATAGTATTTCTGCCTAACTCATTTTTTGCCAAATTGAGATATTGGCCTAACTCTACTCTCCTATCACTGCTGCACCACCCTATATAATTGCCTGTGTCCTCAGCCAATCAGAAGTCTTGTAACATTCAAAAAAACCCTATCTGCCTTAGTCATCTAAGTAAGTCATGTTTTTTCTTCTTTTCCAAAAAAACCTGAAAAAATGAGTTCAGCAAATATGCTATTCGGCTGATGGTGCTGCTGTTTCAGTGGGATTTAAATGCATTCATGCACAAAAGAAACCAATCACTGAGGCCAAATAAGGAAGGAGCCTTACATTTCGAATCCATTTAAGTACATAGAGTTCTTGTGAGAATAAATCCCTCTAACTTTGGTGTGCAGATAGCCTTGGCCTGCTGGAAATTTAAATAAATGTTTCCCCTCTTGTGAAATCAAAGAAAGATGAGTACTGCGCATACAACAGAATACCCAAACTTTTATATTTATTCCAGCCAGCAAAGCGTGCTGCATTTTCATTAAAATCCATAGAAATCGTGATGTAATCTGTTACAGTTGAATTACACCACAATTAAGTTTTTTATAACATCTATTTTTAATTTTCTATTTAGTTTTTCATCAGAGATAAGCACCTGAAAAAAAACCACACTGAATCAGCAAACATACACTGAGGAGCAACTCAATTATCATGACTAGTGTTAGAAGAGCTTTAATCAGCCATTTGTTCAAAAGACGCAAAGTCATTGAGTTTTATTCAAGATTGTAATTAATTCAATTAGACCTGACTTAAAATGTTTTATAACCACAGTTACATAATTATTGCTGGCAAGAAATCAAGGCACACTAATTAAGATCCTGAATACAAATATTCATGCTCCTGCAGGTACAGTTGTCATGTGCACTACAGGCACTGCTGTGAATTGTAGGCAGCATTGATATAGCCAGTGAACTAAGTTTATTTAAAAACTGATACTCTTTTGGGAGAACGTTGTAAATATGGAGACTGTTACAACGAACGGTTCAGCAAGACGCAAGAAATCTGACACCAAAAAAGCTGCAAAAGCTCAGACCTAACAAGTTATTTGCAAATTCTAACAGCACAAACACCCAGGAGAGAGAGGCCTGCGACGAGTCAGGGAAAAACAGAGGAAAGGAAATCTCAAAAGGAAACCTCACACATGAATTGAGACAAGACGAGAGTCCCAACTCTGTCAACAAGAATAATTTTGTCGCTGTGCAACACAGGCGGGAACAAGCGATCTTTAAGGAAGAGCTTCCACAGACAAGATCTCACCCAATTTTAGCTTTAAAGTTCTGCTTGTCCTACACACACCTTTTTTTTCAAACATTAAATGTGAGCTTCGCAAGAGAAGTGGCATTTCTGTTGAGTGAGCACACTGGTCCCTTTCTAGGACCAGTCTGTATGTGCTGATACAGTAACATGGATGTTTAGGACACATAATCTTATATTAAAAAGGTTCCTATTGGCTACCAAGCAGATTATATAATGCTAATCCACACTGGGGGAACGAAGTCATGTGACTGTGAGTGGAGTATTTAGTAGTTTAAACACATATTTAGATGAGTACAAAGAGAAACGATATGAATCAGACGTATATCCTCAACTTCCAGGTCAAGCTAGCGATGATCAAAGGAACTGGGATGTACTCATAGAGAAAGAGAAATGAAGCGGACTCATTTAGAGGTTTGTTCAACGTGGTAGTCTCTCACAAAACTCATGCAACAGAGAGCAGGCAACAAAGAAACATAAACCCATTCAGACCATTTAAACACAAGGGACCGAGCAAAGCCGTGAGCAAACAGAGGAGCTTAAGCAGACTGATCACAGGTGCAACCAATGATTAATCAACACAGGTGTAAATAGTCTAATTAACTCAAGATTGTCCAGTAGAGGAAAAAACCAACCAGGAAGAAAGAAAGATCAAAGCCCTGCTGTGGAACAAATTATCTGCTTTTCTTGGTGGTCTAAACCTCAGACTGCAGGAGCTAATTCTCTCATGCTGAGTTCAACAGAAATTTCCCCCACAAAGAAAGAGCCAAAGATAGAGAGAAATTCACAGAAACAAGTCAGGATCAGACACCATCAAACCTTCGATTGAGCTGTTATTCTGTGTGACTGTTTGTTTGACCCTGTCAAGTTAACGCCCATATTCAGTCTGGAAATACACTGACAGTAATGACGTATGATACTCTATGATGTAACATGTGAGACATATAATGCAACACAGTTCTGTGAGATATCTCCAATGGTGCAGGTTTGATTATTTGTTTCAGTACCCATTCATACTTTGTTTCATTGACAGATAATGTTACTATCCTTGATTGTTAACCACAAACCAAAATATTAATTATCATTACTATTAGTATTTGTTTTGGCAACCTCTCCCTGTCATTTGGGACTGTTGTCATTTGCATGATAGCTAGGTTAGGCTAGAAATATTCAATGATTCCTTATTGTCAACAAATTCCATGAAAAAGACTAAAACCCACAATGAAATAGTTTTTTTTGTTGTCTCATGGACTGCTTGTAAGAAAATCTTCATGCTACATGCGAGAAAGTTGGAAACTACAGTTCACACTGCAGTACAGTATGTGCCATCCTCTGCACCACTGCTGTCATTGCTGTATATGATAAGACTTAACTGTGCATTAAATTATAGACTTGAAAGTCTCTTGTATTTTTCTGCAGTGGAAGCTTTCATTTGTGTTTTCTGATCTCGGCAGGCAACTCACAGGCATTAACAGGCATTAATCATTCAACCAATGTCAAATTCATCAGATTAAACCCCTAACACTGTCCCCAGCCATTTTTCTCTGATAACATCTTTATGAGCACAATATTCCCCCCCTTATATATTGTTCCATATCTCACATCTAAACTCCAAATACTTTCACTGCTTACTGCAGGACAAATGTGTGTGTGTGTGCGATTTGAACACAACAGCAAAAAGCAATTCTGCACAAGCTTTAAAACCTCTTTCACACTTGGGATTTGATTGTATTACAAGTGATTAAGTACATAAAACTGCAAACTCAAGCATACTGTAGGAGAGCATTTTTTATTTACTATACATATAGTCATCAGGATGTTCCTTTATGATTTGTCAATAACAATCAAGGTGCATGAAAATAAATCTGCACATAAAAAGTAGATATTGAAAAACAGGGGGAAAAACTGCTCAAGAGGCTGTTTGTGATAGTTTATAATAAAAAAAACCAACATAACATAACAATATTCAAGCATTTAACAGTACTAAGCAGGTTTTATCTTTATAATAGAGTGAAACAAAAAAATAAACTTGTCCAATACAGATATGAGTATTGACTCTTATCTTAATTCAGGCCTGTATAAATTGTAGCCTATGACTCCTTTATCCTTTAGCCTTTATTCTCAGCTAGCAGTGCAGAGTGTTTAGCGCCATCATCAGGTCAAAATTTGAATCTGTCCAATATTTCAGTTCATGCAAAACTAATGAATTTTGCATCAGGCTCTGCTGTGTTTAGTGCTAATTAGCAAATGTTAGCATGCTAACACCCTAAACATCATACCAGCCTACACATCTACATGCTAACATTATCAATGTGATCATGGTAACATGACAACAATGAAAAGATCAAACAAATTGGACATTTTAAGATATATTTTCACTAATTTATTGCCTAGATGCAGCAAACCAAAGGTGCCCAATGGCTGTAACCATGTTTTGGCTCAAAGTGAGGTTAAGGAAAGTCTTGAGAAAGTTCTAGCTAGCTAGCTAGAATTATTCTGATTTGGATCCATATTCGGGTGATGTTGGCGACTCCTGTGACCTTTTGGTCCTTTAATTCTCGGGAGTTAGAATTCACGGTCCCAACCAGAGAATTCCTCCTCTGCCTTAGTCTGGTCCTGCGCAAAACGATCAAAGTTGACGTAGCAGGGGCCCTGAAGGAGGAAAGATAACTTTTTGTTGAATAAAGAATTATGGAATAAGTTGATACGTGCAATCCTGTTAAACCTGGACTAATAGACAATAGTGAACATGCAGTGATCTCTGGTTCAGATTTCCTTAAACCACATAAGAACAAAACATTCAGCTGCCGGTTTGACTTGCCTTGCGTATGAGCCGAACTGTGGGAGCGTCGAGTTGACTCATACGCAGCTTGTGCCAGTTCATACTGCTGAACCACCTGAAGACAAAAGAGATTACGGGTCAGAGATAGTGCGACATTACTGAAATTATTCATCCTAATGTGAAAGGCTCCTTAGATTTTGCCTTCTCACCCAGACCTTGGGTGAGAAGATCACTTCTTCAAGAAATGTCGGTCTGGTTACCTGTGATGCCGGACATCTTTGATTCCATTCTTGGTGTTACCTAACCTCTGACCTGGCCGAGGTCTGCAAACAGAAACATGCAGGGAACATTTCCATTTTGTTTTATCCATTTGCATCAAGACATTTGTATTCAGACAAAATACCAGTGTCTTACAATGCAGTGTAATGATTAGCAGATATGTTCTATAATTCATGTTCTACACTGAGATAAAGTAACTGAAATACCCAAACTTCTGTGTACGTTTTACATGCATATTACATGATCCAGCCAACCCGCTGAGTTATGAATGCTACCACATTATCAACAAATAAGATTTTTATTATAATGCAACAGTAAATATATATTCTTCTTACCTGCACAGCTTACTAATGATGGACCTGGCTGCTTCACTCAAGTAAGGAGGATACTTGAACACCCCGTCCAAAATCTTTGCATAAATCTTCTGAGGCTCTGAGCTTGAAAAGGGAGGGCTAACAAAATCAAAAGAGAGAGTTTCAATCTTTTAAAATGGCTCACAAATCAACCAATCAATCAGTTGCTGTTTCATAATCTAAACCTGAGTGAGTGCTGAAACTAAATTATGAAAAAAGGCAAAGCTGTGTTTCACTGCTGCAGATGTCATGTCATATTTCCTTGCTGCCACCTACTGGTTGACTTAAAGGCTTGATTCATTCGTGTATGAGTTCACTTCACCATATTTTTCTGTTATCACCAAATATCCTAATTTTGCTTAAGGATTTAACGGTTTTGAACATATATTAATACTAGCTCATGAAAATATGAACCCTATAAGAGAGAAGCGTGTGTATTTTCTTCCAAACATACAGGCAAAGTAAAAGGTTAGGTCTTTTATTTAACGACATATTCTATTACTATGAGTATATATGTAGTATTAATAATAATACCTTCCTGCCAGTAGCTCAAAGATCAGGATGCCAAGAGACCAAAAGTCGACTGCAAAGTCATGTCCCTGGTTCTTGATGATCTCGGGGGCCATGTATTCAGGAGTACCGACAAACGAATACGTTTTCTCACCACGCAGCATCTCTTTAGCAAAGCCAAAGTCCACCTGCATGGAGACACACACACACACACACACACACGGAGGAATATTCAAACATTATACATTATTATTTGCATAGAAGCAGCCCCTTGATATGGGCATATCAATAGTGAAAAGCCAAAAAGAAACAGAAAGACTCACCATTTTGACGTAGCCCCTCATATCCAGCATCAGGTTCTCAGGCTTCAGGTCTCTGTACATGATGCTCTTCTTATGCAGGTAGGCATAGGCCTCCACCACACAGGCAGCACAGAACATAGCAACAGGCTCATCAAAACGCCCTCTGACAACCAAGCACAAGAGAGACATAAATTAAAATCACTGCTCTCAAACATCTTCTGCTTGCTTTAAAAAAAAAAAAAATTCTGTTTTCGGTAAAACACATTTTTATCACTCCTGATCCTGTGGAGCAGGGTTAGGGTTTTAATACTTTGTTTAAACAAGACAAATATCTAAATCATGGAATAAGAAACTCTTTTTTTAAGAAAACTTTTTTTTTGGCTATGTTTTCTCACACTTCTTTGAGTTTGGTCCAGATCTCTCCACCGCCACAGAACTCCATGACCATGTAGATGTATCGTGTGTCTTTGAAGGCTCCGTGAAGCCTGGTGAAAGAGAATAAAGAAAAAAAAAATGTTGTCAAGGTCTCAATGTTCCTTACACAATAATTAAGCAATTACAGTCAGCGTCTTTGATGACAGATACCTGACTATGAAGTCACACTGGATGGCTTTAAGGATCTTCTTCTCAAACAGCATGTGTTCTTCCTGTCTCTTCGCTACAATGTGCTTCTTGCCGACTCGCTTCATGGCATAATATTTCCCGTGGTTCAATGTGGTCATCTTAGAATGACAAAAAAAAGACATATTGATCGCTACTAAGTTATTAGAGCTAAATGTTCTGGCTTTCTATTATCCAAAGACTATTTCAAAGATCACACACAAATACAGCATTTTGTGAAAGATTTGAATTGCTAAAACAAACACACTCACCAGCTCAACACGACCAAACCCTCCGACTCCAAGGGTGACGGGATCTCCTTGGTAGCGACCCTCCTGGTACAGCACAGGGACCAGGTCCTTAAACTTCAGAGTGGAGCTGGGACTAAGACTGAGAGACAGAGAAATGATGAAATAATGAGGCCCTTAAACAAATTTGTGTGGTTTTATATAACAGTGTTTCATCTTTAACAGCCGCTCACCTTAACTTTTCTGGAGCCTCTGGATCCTGTGCTGCCTGCAGCACTTTGGAGCTGGTTGTAAAAAAACAAAATGAGAGTCAAAAAAATGACCAAGAGAGTCCATTACACTTAGACTACACTCTACTCTCAAAAGATGAGAGAGAAGAGTGATGATTATAAGGGTTTTACAGTACGTACTCGTCAAACAGCTCCAGGTGCTCTATGGGAATTGTCTCTTCAAATACCCTGAAGGAAAAAGACATTTATTCAATCTATCTGCCAATAAGCAAAAGCAAACAGAAGGTGACACCCCAACGCAGAACAGATACACTGAAAGAATTCAATCATCTTTCTCTGCATGACTAGTGGCTGTCACTGCAGAGTCTGACAAAACAGAAATATCACATTTGTTTACATTCAATTCAATGTCGAGTTAAACTTACTCCTTGTCAATGGAGAAGCAGGTAACAGGGCCGTCAGCAGTGCAGGTGGCAGTTCTCAACATCTCGCTGCAAAACATTGCATATGTCAGCTCTGGAAAACAGGATGTCATTACTGCGGATATATATATAGAGAGTACCTTTGTCAATACCTCAGTGTGGAAAAGTGTTTAAAAAGTGGATGAAATATGATTTGTAATAAAAAGCCATAAAACAAACCAGTGTTTCTATATGATTAGCACTTTTTTCTACCCATAATAACCAGCTATAAGTTTACTAAACAGAGGAAGAATTTCTAAGAGTAGAAAAAAACATAAGAAAGCAAGTTCTGCATTTTTTTTTACCCAAAATTGGCTGCATATCTACAGCAGTTTTGACAGATAATTTATGCTAATAAGAGGTTTATATGTCTGTGTAACTTTTTGATCTTGATCTTGCTCAGTGCGACAGCAGAATGATTTGATTATCTTATCTAGTGGCTGCAAACAACTGCACATTTAAACATAATCAGCCGGTTGTACAAGTGGAACATCAAAGATGACAGCAGCCAAGGAAAGTGCACAGAGCAGTGGATGTTGCACAAGGCTCTCGCGCATGTCCTCGGGCATGTGTTTCGTTGCCATGGTTACCGAATGAGGGCCTGTTCCCCGAAATGTTCCCCTTTTCCCATCCTACGAATCTGCTTCTGATGTCCATTCACGTTCTTAGTCACCAGGACCTGAGGGGTTTGGGGGGGCACACATGAGAGAGACAGAGAAAGAGAATGAATGCATATAAATATACTGTATATATGCTCATACACAGGCTGGTATTAAAATACGAGTTTGTGCTCACAGTTGGTACCATATTACCTCTCCTTTGAGGATGATATAGAACGTGTTTCCTTCTGATCCTTCTCGAACTATAACATCTTTGTCCTGGTATTTTACCTGCACAATACAAAAAAATGTAAAGATCATTTATCATTTCTTTGTACTGAAAACTCAATATCCTGTTCCATGATAGTTAGGTTTGAAGTATCAACATTTTAGGAAAAACATGAGTTGAGTTTATTTAATGTGTATTGATTTTATTAATGATTTGTATCATATGACTGCAATTTGAACCACTCAACATCCACAGTTGGACATCTAAGTACTCACCTCCTCCATGGAGTCAATGATTTTGGACAACTGGAGATCATTTAGGTCCTTCAGTGTACGAGACCTGCAACGGCATGAAAATATAACATCAGAGTTTGAAATAAGAGGTATATGTCAACTACATATAAGTGTCAACACTGCTATAGCAGGGTGACATGATAGGAAACAAGCAAACCAAGACTTGATTAAACTCAACTAGCTGAGATCTGTACTGTCATTCAGGCAATAAACTTACGTCTTCAAGAAGCCCATGAGCTGCTCTCGTTTCTTCTTGGACTTGTTAGTTATGATGGTCCTGTAAGTCTGTCGCTCCATGCACCACAGACGTACCTGTGTCTTTGCTGCAACATGAGTAATAGTGATAAAAGCTTAAAGTGAGCAGTCCTTTCATTAGTAAAGAGTATTTACATCCAGTCATCCCAGACCTACTGGGTTGCAATTCTATTTATTGTTTTCTTTGCCATGAGCCTGCAGGCAAATCCTTCCCTTAACTTTATTGTTGCTGCCTCACTACAACACTTGCCTACTCAGACACCTGCATTCACACTGTCCTGACCTTGTTTTAGGCTTAGTTTAAATATATTGATTCACTTTGCTCTGATGAGCTGTGTGTCTAAAACTGCTGCTCTTTCTTGTGGTGTGCCCCAGGGTTCTGTCCTGGGTCCTATATTATTTGCTCTCTGTATTCATATTTTTAGCCAATTTAAAGTTATCTAATATCATTGTTACACTGATGATATTCAGCTGTATGTCTCATTTAAGCCTGACGAATCTGATTAAACAACATTGCCAAACTCAAGCTGTTGTATCACAGCCTGAGCTAAAGATGATTATTCACACTTGTCATCATCCCAACTAGACTACTGCAATTTTATTTTCACCTGCCTCAGTTGTTCCTGGACAGTTTAGGTTTAGGGTTAGATTGTAAGGTTCATGTTTTTACATATAGAGCCCTATTATGGTCAGATATCTCTCTACATCTATGCCCATCCTCATATCACTAGTAGTTCACTTAGGTCTCCTGACCAGGGATTACTGGTGGTCCCTAGCTCTCAACTAAAAACAAAAGGTGATCGTGCCTTTAAAGTTGTAACTCCAACACTGTGTCCCACTGTCTGTTGATGCCTTTAAAAAGCAGCTGAAGACTCCTTCAAACTGGCCTTTGTCCCACCTTGTGCTGTCAAGTGTTCAAAATGTCTGTGTTTTCTAATGATATACAAAATAAACTTTACTTACTTACTTTAAACCAGCATTAATAACTACACGCTGGGCTGAGGTCCCCATGGCACCTCATTAATCACACATTAACATGGTGTTAAGGCAAACAATCCAATCATTATAACTGCATATAGCAACAGAAGTCAGGTGCTGACCTTTGACTGTTGCTGTCCGTTTGCAGTTGTACAGGATGGCCAACTCCCCAAACACATCACCACAGGTTAGGGTTCGGAGGTCCCGGCTTGCCTGGGTGACACAGAGCTCACCAGCTAAAAGAAAAACAGAAAAAATAAAGATTTTTATTACATATTTCTATTCCAATTTGTTTTTCATATCAAAATAGAAAGCCGCAGAATATCTCTCAGTTTTAAATGCAAAAACCTGAAGTACCTGCAGACAGAAAGACACACATCAGAATACACACAGGTATGTCCTCACCTGCCACTATGTACATGCTGTCTCCTTCAGAGCCCTCTTTAATGACTTTATCCCCAGGGCTGAAGTCAGACGCCACTAAGAGATCCACCATCATGGCTATTTGCTCATCGTCGAGGCGGCTTAGGAAGTCATTCTTCTGGATGGCTTTGACGATCAGACTCGTATCACTGGTGACAGAAGGTAAAAGAAAGCATTTTGATTCTTCAGGGGCTCCCATGCAACATGCAAACTGTTCAAACACTATATATAGGTATTTGACATGTTATTAAGAGGCAAACAGACCAAAAAAAATAAGGAAGCAAACAATTCTGTTTTATCTTTTTTTAATATTATAAAATGTAGTGAAATAGGAATAGAAATATCGATGCGATGCTGATTACTAACGTGGCAGTTTTCTTGGTGCATGTAATGTCCAGAGTCCCATGGATTGGTTCGGAAGCGATGACAGCTGCGCGGCTCTTTCTGACCTCTGGGTCAATCTCATTACTGCTCTGGGAGGGAGAATCTGAAACAGACAAAAAAGGGGGAACACAAATGATGTGTTAGCTAAACGGCTGCCATGTCCCCAATATCTCCAATATCAAGTGTGTGGGTGTGTGTGTGTGTGCCCCCAGTGCCTATGATGGCCTCTTACCAAGCTCATGATATTGACCCTGCAGCTCCTGCAAAAGTTTTTCTTTCTCCTGGAGTCGTTGCTCTGTGAAGATAAATGTATATTGTACAAAACATCACAAAGAACATCGTAATATTGTGTTGCACTTCCTCTAATTTCATTTCTTCATGGCAGACATAACTATTGTTGTACACACCCAAGTCTTTGTTTTGCCTCAGCAGCTCCTGGTTGATTAGATGTTGTTTATCTAGCTGCTGCCTCAGGTCCTCTAGTTGCTTCTCCATGCCTGTGATAGAAAAACTACATGAAAATAAAGATCTCTGAGAGGAATGAAGAAGAAGAGACACAGATAAACTGTAGCACAATCAATAGTAGGCAGGTAAGAATAAGCTTAAACTATGATATCTGCATACCACGCCCCAGATATCATATTTAAACTGTAACTATGCAGACTGTTTCTTTAATGTCACAGTATCTCATCTCAGGCTTTTTCATAAGGCACTGAACTCTGCTCCACTGCCTGCACACAGCAAGAGCCCCGCTGAATAATGCAGACTAATGATGGACAGTCAACAGGGTGCTTTCTGAATGCTGTCACACCCTGCCAGCTTTTGCTAAAGATTTATTACTGTTCCTAAGACTGATAATGGCACAAAAGCTGTCAAAAATCATATAGAAAAAACATTAATCCTCATTAATGGTTGCCTTTTTTGCAGACTGGGGGCTCACGTGTGTGGTTTTGTTATCTCTGCTTGTATGATAAAGTGCACCATCAACAATTGCTGTTCTATAATTTTAGTGTTTAAGTGTTGAGAACGGAGCAAAATCCAATAAAAGTTAATACCTCTTTATCCAGGTGATCTGTTGACAAAAGCCCTGATAACAATTTTCATTTTGCTGTTAATGGAAAGATGTTTATAACTCTGTTGACAGGCCAAACATTACAGTACAGTACAAATACAAATCCACTGGTTTCCCCACCAATTCAATTAACACACTCCATTTTACTGCAATCACAGGTGGACAAAATGTTTGCCTATGATCGCTCTGTGTTCGTCACATGACCTCAGTCACCACTCCCTCACCCTGAACATTGGACAGCTCTGAGATTAGACATGATGTTAAAGTGAATCATAAAGTCATACACAATAAGCCATCAAACGGAAACAGGGCAAATATAAAATGGTTCCTTTTCCACACCACTGGTTTTCGATGCAGGTGTGGACAGAAGGTGACAAGGAGTGGGATAAGAAGCTTCAAGAACACCTTTAAAGCATTTCCTGTCATCTAAATCGGATGTGATTGGATATTATCCATCCCACCAATGATTTACAATCAGGAGTGAGATGATACACTTCAGTGCATAATTACAAAGCTGCAGGGCCATGTGTTAAAAGGCCTGTGAAAGACAAAGCTTTGATGGTTATTAAAATTTCACAGGGAGCATAATGGCAAAAAAAAAAAAAAAAAATGTTACTACATGTTGCACTCTACTTGCCACGGGGAGTGTTTTATTAACCTTTCAAACCTAGAGAGCAGTGCACAAACACAATCTGTAGGCTTTCTTGGAACTTGCAGCAATAAAGGGAGACAACAGGCATGATAACCTTTAGCGGCTGCTAGTCAACATTTAATGAAAGGAACATGACTTTGTTTAACTCCACAGTTTCAGCCTGGGGCGTCTGGGATTGAAACAGGGTTCTCATATGTAGTAGCACGCTGCTGCTGGCTGTGTATTGGCTATATGGTTTGTTTATTTTTTGAAAATTTTCAGTTTTCATATCATCAGATATATGATAACCTTCTCTGTAATGAGCCTTTTTAAAGACTATTACGTTGGACTGATATTACCTGCAGCTGATTTTTTGCTCATAATCTTTACACGATGAGACAAATAAAACAAGATATTTGTGTGTGTCTTTCTGCTGCACATGGGGAACATGATGCCAAACTGATCACCACTATACTGAGACAGCTATCATACTGTACACTCCATGCTGCCTCATAACTAATTCATGGCCAAGTGTAACTACAGCTGAATTCTCACAAGACACACTGTGATACAAGCGTGGAGAGAACATGTGTCTTTCACTGCATAATAAAATTGTTTTTACTTGTAATGAAACCATCAGATCATGACACAAAAGTTGTGTTTCACGGTTGACAGAAGCTTTTAAAAGGCAAATAAACTCTTTACTTTAAACACACTGAGCCACATGATAAAAATGGAGATCTGGAGCACAGACTAATAAGAAGAAATAAAGCTGTCATGACACACAACTTTCACGTACGACTCACACTTACCTGCAGACTCTGTGTGGATGAGGAGAGAAGAAGAGTGTCTGTCCAACCTATAAAGATCGCATGGATCATAGGAGACAAATAATCACCCTGAACTGCTTACAATATCCACTTTCAGCTGTCGAGAAGTATACGCTGTGTGTGTACAATTTCTGCGACCTGCTTGACCCCAGACTGTCTACAGACTGGACACACCTGAGCAGACACAAACATGCAGTCTGCAATCTCTCTAGCATTACTTCTTCTTCTTCTTCTTCTTCTTCTTCTGCACTCGCTGCACACTTTCTCAGCTCACATTGCCATGTCTGCTCTTCAGCTTTTTACTATTTTTACCTCTCTCTCTCTCTCTATCTCTATCTCAATGCTTCCTCCTCTTTCTCTATCTGTCAATCTCAGCAGCTCTGGTGTTGAATCATTAACCATAACCCGAGGCTCCTCCTATCCCACCAGGTAGAGGAATACAGAAGAGGAGGAGGAGGAAGAGGAGGATGATGAACTGGAGAGAAAGCTAAAGTTGAGGTGCAAAAATCATTATGCACTGCTCTAGTGTATTTTAATAACATTTTGTTTAGGATTACGTAGAGTACTTATGATTTGAGAATGAGATTTATGTGACATTTAGAAATGATATACAATATCCTGTTGACATAGAAGACAGATACCTCAGGTAATAAAAAAGATAGCACAAGTAAACAGTCAAAAAAAAGTCATCGTAAAAGATGACAAAAAGGAGGGAAGTGGTATGAAAAGAAAATAAAAGCAACAAAGAAATTATTTCAATATTTTCTCAAATGTGTTTTTCCACCTTCTTCTACAAAGATGTTTTGTAAACTATATTTAAAAAAAAAAGATCATGTTGACAGCTGAGAGTCACATTCACACACCTGACAGCTGGAGTTCAGGTGAATTATCAAAGCTGAGGGCAATCAGGACAACTCACAGATCATACCTAGTAGAGCTGGAAAGTGCCTACTTCATTAGGTCTCCATTTTTCCACAGGGTGAATGCCACTCACTGTTTTCCAGGCCACAGCGTCATTAAATGAATCTAAATGAGGCTGAGGGGTTAGCATTGTAACAAAGGGCGTGGGCCTTTATTGTTCACAGTTAATTATTGATACTCTGTCTAGTTAATCAACGACATTAATGACCTACCACTCTCTCTGTGGTGACAGGCAGTGCATGTGTTAAGAGATTTTTCCATTAGGACTGAATGTATAAATCAAAACAACAGTTAAGTGTTGCTATTGATTGCAGATACACCTGACAAACATAAGTTTATCATTAAGAGATTCCATGAATTTACAATCCCTGCAAGTAAATTCAAGAGACACAAAATTAGCCATGATTCTTTAATTCAAATGTAACTCAACAAAATACTCTCAAATACAGTCCGTAATGCCCAAAAGGCTCTAGGAAAAGTGAGAAGCCATAACTGAAGAGAAAATAAAAAAAAATGCACAGCAATTAAAAGGCATGTATGAGTTGATGAGCAATGAAAAGGTGATTTGGCACATTTTTTATTATTATTAATAATAATAATTTTTGTATCACTGCTTAAAGCACTTCCTGTTAAGAGTCAAGTTTAAACAACTGCAGCTATTGCTAAAAATGTTTGTGTTGGAAATAAAAGTGGTGCATGATGTATATCACCAGTATTGGTGATGCACACATAATAAAACCTGCATATTCTCGGCTGGTTTGAAAAGACATTCAGTACACATGACAGATATACATGCTGCTGGTCTTTGTACAAACACTTCAGTGATTCAATTCTGGACAAATGTCCTCCAATAACTACTAAACTACTAGAGAATTATCAACACTTTCTCTCAATCAGTTGTTGCCTCAAAAACAATGTTTATCAATGACAAACAAAAGAGAAACGTAACAACACACAGAAATTCAGAACTACCAGATATGCAAAATTTCGACACAGTTGGTGAAGATTCCTCAAGTACTCCACATGAACATGACTGGATTTTTTGCATAGTAGCTTATTTACTTCCCAGCACCCATATTTTGCATTACAATCAAGTATAGTGCCATAAACATAATATATTTTTTAACAGTTAACTGGATTCCCTTTTTTGCTTTGAAAAAAAAAAAAAAAAAAAAAAATCAGGTAGTAACTTTAAAAGTCTTTTTCGGCCCTTCAGAGTATAATATAGTATATATTCTAGTATATATTCTGCAGTGTGGGTGGTTGAGACTGACATCTCAACCACTTGAACAGATTACTTCAGTACATGGTAGGCATTGAGACATTGTGTGTGAAGCACACATGCAGTGCTAAAGCATAATCATTTATGCTTTCATCATCAAACAACTCTTGCAAAACCCAAGTAGCACAAGGCTAAAGAAAGAATATGATAGCATCAATCATACAATATTACCATTAGACTATTATCTACTTTAAATACCATTTACCCTACAGGGAATGACTTAGCTTCTTTTGTTTTCAACACATAGGAGGGGACGTTCAGTTGGGACGGCACTAATTGGAGAACGGTGTAGAAAAAGAACAATATGATTAAAAGCAATTCAAACTATTTACAAATAATTTAAAAACTATATATTTTCTTATTATTTTATGCAGATACAATATTTTAAAATACTCCACAAATGGCTTCCACAGCTTGATTTCGGAGTTGTCAACTTTTTTGAACCTTCTGCGATTGATCATTGAAACAGAACCTAAAACGAGATGACGAGGTAGATTAACAGAGATGAGGTGAGGTCATGTGATTGTACAATACAGATGGTCATTCTGATGAATTAGGATAACAGCATGCCGTTGCAAAGCTAAGCGATTGTGATTTGTTGTTGTACTGTTGTAATATGAATTCCTATTCCTCTCAACTAGCAGTCATTCTGTTATTCAGGTTCAGAGTAAGGTGCAATAAGATCAGCTCATCTGCTCTTCCTTGATGCCACAAGCTTTCTTGATGTCCGTGGGGTGTTCAAAGACTGCTTGGATAAATTGGCTGAACAGGCGCTCCTTGTAGCTCTCGCCGCGTGGAAACAAACCCTGCAGGAAGGCTATGTGTCCACCGTGGGCCGTCAACAACAGAGCGACATTAGGCAGGCTCTGGACTACAGTCAAGGGAAAAGCTGTTGCCACAACATAGAAGAAAACAATACACATTAGTAACACAACTAAAATTGGGAATATCATAATGAGACTACCACATAACCAAAGACTAAGGCCATGGTTACACTTGTCTTTTGAATGCAACCGGATCAAATGTCAGGTCAACACCCTTAAGGGTTGGATTTCAGTCATCTTAGCAGTGTCATCTTCTCCTGTCGCCCACTCACCGTGCTGTGGGGAGAAGGGGTCGTCAGCAGCGTTGAGACACAAGATGGGTACCACTGTGTCGGGGAGTTTTTTGTCTGGACTGGCATCGCGATAGTAGTCGTTACAAGATCTATAACCAAACAGCAAAGAGGTGAAGCGTTCATCAAACTCCCGGATGGTACGCGCCTGGAAGAGAGGGATGAGATGAGATGAGAGGGAAGACAATCACACATACAGGGAGATTAGAAATTACGAGGTGTAAAAGTAATGAATGGGCCATACCTTCAGGACGTGATCAACATCCACTACTTTCTCCAGAATCTTCCTATGCCTGTGAGAAACGGATGAAACTGATTTTTAAAAACTGGAATCAACGATGGCAATTTGCAAAGCTTAATTCAGAACCACTTATCTGACCTGTTGACAGCACGACACAGGCCGCTTGTAAGGTGTTTGTTGAAGAGCAGCCGGTTGAGCGGCTCCTCCATGGAGACAGAGGACTTCTGGGCGTCCCAGGGGACAGAGATGGTAAAACCCGCCACCAGCCCAGACTCTGTACGCTTACGGGCCAAGTAGTTTAATAATAACATGCTGCATATGGTGCACGAAAAGGACAAAACAGGAAAAGATGACAAGGATGTTTTTAAGGAAACACGTCTAAGATACATTTGACCCATTTCTCAGAGAAATGGAAGAAAACTGTTAGACTAACTCACCCTCCCAAAGACACGCCGACACCGAGCACGGGGGCATGTGGGTAGAGACCTTTGACATGATGCACCACACGCTCGAGATCTGCGGTACTGGCTGCGCAGCAGGTGACGGGAGTCTGCAGCAAACAGGAGGGGAGAGGAGGAGCGTTTCAAGCGTGTTGGAGCGTTTGTATTTTAACATTTAAAAACAAGAAGGTATTATATAGTTATATTTTTTTAACTCAGTAATATCCTAAAGTAATTTCCGGAGCACTGTAGTGTTTACATTACTTGCTCTAGTGAGTATTTACAGCGGCAGGAAGGTGTATGTGGGATTGACTCAAAATAAACTAAAGTGCCCATTTTAATTCTAATAAAGAAACAATGCGTTTCCGGACATCAACTGAAGTCTATCATGCAGAGGAACAACGACAGTGTATTAAGCATTTGTTAGGATTCGTTCTTGTCAGTTTTGGTCTTTGCAGCAGTGGCAGCCTTTCTAAACTGGTTGAATTGCTTTTTGCACCGTTATAAAACTGTGATTTTATCATTTTTTAATTGCACACGGCAAAACGCAGACTTTACATATAAATCAACCGTGTAAAAATGAGAGACTTCTTCCTACACAGACTACACACTGACAGAAATGGGTCAATCTGATCAACTCCTTCATCTCTCCTGAGTGTAAGTCCCACACATTCATAGCAGCATTAACCAATTCTCACTCTGCAGCACGCAAACAAGCTCAAGATGTGAAGCTACTTCAGTTTGTTGAAATGAACAAAGAAAAAAAAAGGACATGACGGGACCATAATTCATTAGGTAATCATTGCACTTACAAGCAACTCTTCACCTCCAAACCCTCTGTTGTTGAAGACCACACATCTAGGAGAGAACAAGTACACACAAACAGCCTCAGCAACAACTCAACTACCTTTCTTCTCAAGTATAAAATCAAAGTAACATGGATTGACTTGGAAATTTTAAATGAATTCAATTTGTCGCATCCATCAGGATGGAGAGTATAAAGTGAATTAAGTAAAAATAAAATTCAATATATGTATATAAATGTTTCCTGTTGGAAATGTTTTTTGAGCATGAGCCTGGTGTGAGGAGACAGGCGAGGAACATGAACTGACCTGTAGCCGTGGCCGCTGGCCTGCCTAATAGCGTGGAGCACGTAGGACTGCTGGCTGTTCCCCGTCAGGCCGGCACGTAGGACTGCTGGCTGTTCCCCGTCAGGCCGGGGAGGATCAGCACTGTGGGGCGAGTAGAGGATTCTGGGTAGGCCACACTGGCCTGATTGTCCACCCAGTCCAGAGAAATCTGACCACCATCAGACGTACGGATGAGCTCACTGTGAGATGAAGCGAGGAAAATTGAAAACAGAGATAAACAGGTGACTCCGTCAGCCAGCAAGAGGGAGATAATAGAAGGTTGTACCTACTTGCGATAAGTGACGGGTGGTCTGGACTTGATGAGGGCGCAGACCAGGGTTTGAAGCCGGCCTCCCCAGCACCACGGAGTAGGAGTGAAGCACTCAGTCACCACAGGACAGTACTTACGGAGGAACACACTGAAAGCCTCGCTACAAACCAGGGCTGGTGCCTGAGAGGAAGAGAGGTTTGGAAACACAGACAGACAAGAAAGCAAAACAAGATGTGTGAAAGGTGTGTTCAAAAGCAGGGTGTGTGGTGTTGTAAACAGTAGGTCTGCAAAACAACAACTGACATGTAGAATATAATATACATACATACATACAACAGACTGAATGTGATGAAGTGCTGAAAGGATTAGCTGATTAAGTGATTAACTAACAAACATAATGCTGGAAGTTTAAAGTACACTGACATATAAATCATACATACTTGCTGGGATTTGTTTTTGTTGTATTAAAAACCTCTGTTAGTTTGCTGTTAGCATGGCTAGCTTTAGCCAGTTGACCAGATGCTGTCTGACTCCTAGCCTTAAGAAACAAAAAAAAAACAACACAGAAACACAAAGCTAACATTTAAACACAAACACTGCTTATTTTTTAACTTTAATTAGTTCAGAAACAGGTCTTGGTGGGTTGCTGAGGTGAAATAAATGAATGTAAATGACAGCAGTTCTCTGGTGCTCCAGCAGGGGGATATTTTCATTTTTTTTTTCTAAACATATAACTTTTTACATGTATTTCTTTCTCAAACGTGAGACTAATAGAGCTAACATATTGAGCTCAACCCTCTATAGTGCTGTGCCATGTCTAACCCAGCAGACACTGACCTGGCTCCTGCGGCCCCACTGATAGCACAGTGCGGCCGTGAGGCAGCAGATGAGCACCGCATGAGGTCTGGAAACACAGTCCCAGTATGTTCTCCATAGCTCCAAATGTGACAACAGCATGGTAATGATGTACCTAGTTACGGTGAAGAGTTACCCTGGTAACGTGACGTGATGAAAATGACTCGTTAACGGACACAACGGAACAGACAACTGATAGAGAGAGAGAGACTTGTACTTAATGTCCGGTAACCTGCCTTCATCACCACCGTCTAAGTTACAGGTGTGATCTAGAGCCGCTCCTCTACTCCCGGTCGTCCCATCGGCTCGGATGATGGTGGTAAACAGCAGGTATCCACCTCCTAGCTCTTATTTCACAGGTGCAGTATCTTCCTGGTTGTGAGATCATCTGTTTGAAGAGGAGCTGCAATGTCAAAGTCCGCCGGTCCGCCCTCACCATGATGACTACAAGTATGCAGGTTATTCTGTGCACCACTGCCACCTTGTGTTTAGGAGTGTAAACCACAGACTGAAACAGGCTGGACTTCAATTCTGACTCATAAAAGCATGATATTCCTCTGCAGATTAAAGCAGGGTCAGCAATTAAATTCAGGACTTTTTTGGGGGTGCTGATAGGTGCAGGTACGGTGATAAAAACATGTTTTTGTCTGTATAAAATCTGTATCTGAGGGCGGATGTCATACTTCCTATTAGTAATCAACTCGCAGTAAACAGTGGCCTGCTTAATTTATGGTTGAAGCTGAAGTACTTTTATTGACACAAGAGTTACAAACTCACATTTATTGGGATTTATGAAGATGAGTGTTTATATTTGTTATCTGTAGATCTGTGACTCGTGTGTATTTGCCTTGTGAATAGTTTTAAACATGAACTGGAGTAAATACTCAGTTCACTCTGCAGTGGTTAAAAATTAAGTAGATAGTGTGTAGATAATTTAAAGCATGAAAACCTCTCTCACTCTCTCGCTCTCTCTTTCAGATGAACATGTTTATTGTTGATAACTGTAGCAGGAAAAAAAACAACAAAACAAAACCTGGAGATGAACATATTAATTTATTTTAAACAATAATGAAGCAAACACACACATTTGTTTCACCATGTGCAAATGCAGATTTTGACAACTGTCTGCAGCCAGGACTCATTTTATCTACTCAAGTGGGATTCCTGCAACAATTTCTGCCTCAATACCACATTCATCGTTTCCCCGCTTGATCTTGAAGTAACCTTAAATGGTAAAACACAGACACAGGAGAACATGATTTGAGAACTTTTCTTCAACATATCATTCTCGTTTTAGCTCAAGAAACATGTTGTTGTCCAGTGTTAATCCCTGTCAACGTGGTACCTTTGTCTCCCCAGTCACTGTTCCAGGAGTTCGCAGCCAGCCAGTAAGGTGTCCCGTTCTCCTCGCCCCAGCCCAGGATTTTGACAGCATGACCGCCCACCTCCTCCCCCGTCACATGCTGATACACACCTGTAGCAAGATAAAAATACACAGCTCGACATTTAACCTGTTTACTGGAAATTTTTCAAAAGCTTAAACAACTGTTAAACATCACGTTTATTTAGCGTTTATATATGTTGTAGGACGGTGATTTCCCAACCCAGAGGTTGACCTATGTTCAACCCTTCTTTTGTCAGTTCAAACCAAGTCAGTCAACACCGGTTAATCCCAGGTCATGGTAATTCAGACAGGACCTGGGTCAACTCAGGCTGACCCTTTCAACCACAAAATCAACCTGATTATAACCCTGGTTGGACTTTGGTCATTTACCTTTCTTACTGTTCTTTTATTTTTATTTTTATTGTTAAACACTGAATGCTTGTGTCTCTTCAGGACTGTACAAACCCTTTAAAACAAAATGCTCTTTGGTTGAACTGCTCACACCTCATATCCACACTTATTTTTTAAAGTGTCACAAACAAGAAAACACTAGGGGACCACTATTGTAAGAGAATCAGAAACATGACCTAAAACTAAACATTTAAACAAAATATTCAGATATATATATATATATATCAATTTTAAACAAGTTTCAAGCATTTCTAGAAATTAAGTCATTTTTTTTTAGCATATGAGCCTCACCAGTCTTGTACAAAGGAAAATCTGCATAGACAAGGAAAGCTGCCTCCACAGGCCCATTCTTGTATATCTCTGCCATGATACGTTCCACCTTGGATGAGAGGACATACATGCTTTGACCTAAAGAGGGAGACACAGAAAAAAATCATAGAAACTAGACGAAGACATGATACAAAACGTGCTGTGGGGAAGAACGCAAAGTACCGAAGTGTTTGTCCTTTTTATAGGATGGTGAGTATCCGTCAATACACTGCTCCACACACTTAGGAGTATCCTGTATGCTTTGACATGGAGGACGAGTCCCGTTCACATGATGCTCACAGGGAGCGATGGTGTAGGGCCTGCAACCTGCACACACAGTCGCCGTCAATGCAAGTCAAAAGTTTACTCCTGAAAAACATGCATAAACTGAATCCAACTCGCACTCGTGATGAACTTACCTACTTTGGAGTCATACAGGCCTCCTGTCACGAGTCCGTTATTGACCCAGAATTGCCAAGCAGCAGAGGGATAACCGCCAAAACAGCTGCAACAACATGCACATATATAGAATTTACACCACAAGCGTTATTTACAGCATTACCCTCTCTGCCTCATAAATGCCCACTTCCTTCTCAGCACATGTTCATGTGTCATATTCATGAAGTACCCGATCTTTACCAGCTAAATAGAGCATTAATACACACACACACACACACATAAACACTGACTTAGTTTACACTTAGACTCACCCCATGCCACATCCATGACAACAGGACAGCAGATCCTCGGCTGAGATCTCCAAAGAGATCTTGCCACCAGTGTGAATACATAATCTGTCAGATATTGCCTCAGCTGCCCCGAAGGCCTGTGGCAAGTCAAAGAAGAAGCTATGGTTTAGAGAACATGGTTCTTCCTAAAATTCAGGTTTATTTTTGTCTCCACTTTAATGTGTATTGTGTGTCTTTTACCCAGCAGGATCCACAGGAGCCCTGGTCTCTGATATGCTGGATTGTGGGGCAGTTGGGCCACTGCAGGCGTGAGTCGAAGCTGTCTGGAAGCTTTATGCCTTCAACATCGTGATGCCTGAATAAGAGAGGAAAGTCACTGGCCAAGAACAATGAGCAACATGAGCAATAAGAAGAATCTGCTGATTGTCACCTGATTGAGCATATAAAAAACCACATAAATCCATGCCTACACACCCTCATACATGGTTTTAAGTGCACTGTGGTAAAAACTTACACCTCTGGCAGCTTGGGTCCATTCAGTTTTGTGCCACACAGTCCCTTCACATAGGTAATATCCATATTATGAAAGTTTTGCCCAGCCTGGAGCAAAAGTAGGGAGAGTTAGAATCAGAGACTGGAAAGGTGTCTTTTGCTGCAGAGATAGAAAAAAAATAGATCTTAAACACCATGAAAACAACATGGGGTGATTAAGATGGTCTCACCGTCCAGGTGGTGTTGGCTTTGTTTATAAAGTTGATCATCTCTGAGGATAGAGGAGTCAGGTGAGGCTGAGCCCAGGTGACGGAGACCGTCACACTCACACAGAGGAGGGCGAGTGGATGCATCCTGCAAAACAGACTTCAGCTACTTAACATTCACTGAGACTGCAGCATGTAACAGCATCACGATGAGACATTTTCACCTGAACATTGTTGCTGTCTGAAACATCTTGATACTTCTCAGAAAGTTGAAGTACTTTTAGCCTACTTTTCCTCATTTTTGTAACATCTGAATAAAACAAATATAGTTTAACTAAAATAAGCACAGCTGACATACAAAAACATTTATTCAAGTTGCATCTGCTTGATGCACATTTACAGTTTGAGATATATTCAACAGATGATGTATTTATGTTACGTCAGTGCCACATCTGAAGTATTATATAGCCTACTGTTATTTGTGATAATAATTAAAGTAGTCTGACTCCTATTACGGTATTTATAAAACCATCAAGAATAAAAAAAATCAAAAAACTTCAGCTGAAGTTTGTGTCTTTAATTATAGTCACGTCCATCAAGACTGCTTGAAAATATAACTGTTCACCTTATTAATGAAAAAACTAAACAGAAGGATCTTATTGAAACATAGTTCCTGTAAAGGAATAAAATTGAAGGCAACTGAATAAAAGGGTAAAACAAAGTAGCAAATTCTGGCTTACCTGTGTTGTTGTCGCAACGTTGACGTTTCTACTGTATCTCACCCTCAACAAAAGTGCCAGATGTGTCACTTCGTTCTTACTTCATTCTTTTTATAAGCCTCAAATGATGGAATCACATGTCAGTATTTAACTCGTGACGAACAAAATGTCTTTCAAAGGTTGACAGGTGTACAGCACAGATGCATTTTTACTTCATGAGTCATTCCTTTTTATAATGTCGTTTATGTATAAACTTTGTTCGTGTGCACAAATATAACCAATTAAAATGAACAAAGCACAGCATATGAACACTGAAGCGGTGCTGGGGAATAAAAGAAATATAAAATATCCATAAAAATCCTCCACTTATGTTCCAAGTTTTAACCCTGTGTAAAGGAACAGGCTGTAAAACAAAACACACAATCTGCACAATCAACTTTCAGATAGTTTATTTCTTTAGTCCAAATATGTACAAATCAAAATTTCACATTACATAGCAATGTTTGTAGCTCTCCTTTGGTTCTGTTCAAGGTTACTCTGTGCTAGCCTTTCTACTCACCAAAGCTGTGTTAAGGACACTTCGCTAGCAGTCTCGATATGCAATTCTCTGACATCAGACGGGTCAGAAACAATATTGTTCAATATATCGGCTCTCCCTTATTTATTTATTTAAAAAGTCCATGTTAAATAAAACTACCCTGGAATTGCACCGTTTTACTACTTTTTTTTCAAAGTACTTAGAGTTGAAACAGAAGCAACAAAGAAAAAAAAAAAAATGAGTTGACACAAAGCGCAACAGTGAGTGGATGCCATCCACATCATCTATGCTAATATACAGCGCGAATGCTGTAAAGTGCACTGTTGTAACAGTTCTTTCATTTAAGTATCTAATCTGGCTTTGACTTGACTTGAAATTATATGAAAACTAAGATTCAACACAAAATGAAAAACAAAAGTTGAACATTAAGTCCGGCGTCTGTGTTCCCCGAATATCCTAAAATTTAGTGATTTTTGCACTTCAACATGTTAGCCCACTCAACCAAGACAACTAAACCAATCATTTCTGAGCTGAAATATTCAAATATACTGAATAATTTCACTCGATTCAAACAAAAGGGATAAACGTTTACAACAAATCAATCTTTATCAAGATAAACATCAAACGACAAAACACCCTGAATTGTTTCAATGTGTCATTTATGCTGGTGAATATAACCACAGAAAACTGTGTGTAAATAATTAATCCAGTTGCAGGATGGACTATGACAAATTACTGTCACGCAAACTATAATGTGACCAGCCTGCTACCAGCAACCCTCCATAATCTAGAGTTAATATGTCCATGGTCCTGTGACGGCCATAATAAGGAGGCGATGGGGAGGGGTGCTTCAGATTCCTTCAGTCAGGGGCCCACCTGACATCCAGAATAGCCATGGGGCTTTATTAGTCTGTCGGCCCCGGGAAAGGTGGAAGTGAAGGGGTTCATTGTCCCTGCATGTCGCTGGTGCCCTGCGCCTGTGCAGCAGTGGTGCTGAGGTACTGCCAACTGAGAGCAGCCAGCAGCATGGCAGCAGACAGGTACATGGGCGACAGGTGGTGGGTCCTGGAGGGGAGGCTGGACTGTGACAGTGTGGACTTCTCTCGGATTAGTGTCAGGATGTGCAGGGTCTTGTCCCGTGATGGGTCAGTGACGGAGACCTTCTGTAGGATCTGCAGGGAGAGGAAAACAAGGTTAATTGTGTTAAAGCGCACCAATATGGTGGCAGTGAGATAGCAAACACAAACAACCTCTTACCTCCTGGCTGTACTGGGTGATGATGGTCTGCACAGCTCTCATGTTGGTGGCTTCCATCATGAGTGTGACAGCCTGTCCCTTTCTGATTTTTACAACTCCCTGGAACACCATCGGGTTGTTGTAGCATGTCGATAGTGTCGCTATCGCCATCACCTGGTCAACAGAGAAATAACATGGTTAAGTGGCAGAAATTAGAGTTTTTATTTAAACTCAAAAACAGTCCTCCTTAAAGATTAACCTAAAAAAGGTAACGGAGCATAAAACAGCACGGTAAAATCTGTGTCTCTACCTGTGGAATTGCACAGAAATTGAAGACGCTCTGGTTGCGCAGACGGGACAGGTAGGCGATGACATCTGGGACGTGGTGCAGAGCATCAGTGACCAACAGGTTGAGACAAGACAGAGCCGACTCCAACTTCTCTGGCTGTGCCAACTCCTCCAGACGACTTGCAAACTGGCTCCACGCCTGCACAGGGAACAAGAAGACGCATTTACACACACACACACACACACACAACATCACATGTGGGCAAAATGTGGATAAATTCATATTACAGCAAACTATGACAATTACAAGCAAAAATCAGTTTACTTTTTTTCTTTAGAGACAATCTATGCAAGACTGACATGTTTGACACAGCTGTACATACCAGAGTTTATTACATATATATAAAAAGGCGTTTATCCTTTTGATAAATGTTATAATGTGCAACGGGAGTAAACACACACAGTATTCAGGAGTTTTTTCTTTAACCATCATACTGCATACCTGTGGGTTCAAGTCAGACAAACAGACAAAACAAACTCACTTATACCAGAACACATTCCTACCTCTTGTGGCCAGAAGGCACGGCCCTCTTGTGTGTCCTCTAGATAGTCTCGGATGATGTTGGTCTTCTGCAGGAACAGTCCCATGGAGTTGGCCAGCTCGGTGTCACTGCCCACCTCAGGGTCCTCGAGCTGGGACGCAGAGAAGAGCCGAGACAGTCCGATGCCGACCAGCCCTGCCACATAGTGGCAATACTGCACCAAGGAAAATTAAAGACAACATGCCATGAGCCATAGCGGTAGAATAGCTCACTTTGTACAGTTTTACAGTATTAAATGTTTATGTAATGTTATCAGGGACCTGGTTTATCTGTGTGTTGGGCTTAAATGAAGCTTAACATTGCGCTGTGCTAAGACAAATGAAAGTTGAGCTACCTTTATGATTAAAATTTTATTATATTAACAGAATGAAGCTGAAATGATCATCTGTTGACAAGACTGTTGATTAGTGAAGATCAGCAAATGGTTGCTTGCTAATTGCCGTTATATCCAGCTTTCAAACTCATTTTACATCCCTACTCTCTTTGGTTTTCAGCAAATTTGCAGGAGAAAATAGCAATATTTTTACCACTTAACTAATTTACAGTTGGATCTCTGCTCTAATTGGTCAGTTTACTTACTTATGTCTGAAGTTACAGCCAGTGTTTGCTGCATGAACTTTGTTTGTTTGTGTTACAGATTTAAGTCATTTATCAATCATTTGTTCACATTCACCTGGTCCCACTCCTTCATGGATCCCACTTTCTTTTCCAGGAATTCGGCCATTCCTACTCCCATACGGTGGCAGATATCCGAGATGACTTCTCTGTACTCGTTAGCAAGGTTTCTGAATTCCAGTGATATCTGAAGTACAAGGATTACAGAATATAGTTACAAACTCATCACAGCCTTTTACCTGACTGACAAAGGTTTGATTCTGCTTTGTGAATCATTTTCATTAAGATTTTCGTCTACCAACCGTGGGGAAATCCTCCAGAACCTGCCGGTCTTTCTCCTGGCTCTCACTGAAGCGCCACTCTTCCTGGTAAAGGTAGGTGTGGAAATTATTCAGCATGGGCACCTTCTTGTCCAGAGGGATGCTCATGTCATCCTCCACTGTGTCCAGCGCCCGCAACACCAGGTAGAAAATACAAACTGCATGTCTGGATCATGGAGACAGGAGAGAGGAGACGACAGTATTAAAACATGGCTCGACAGAGATTAGACTCTTTTAATAAAATAAGTAAACTAATACGGTGAATATGTACAACTCATGTGCCTTTGAATTGTTTTCACCCAGCGGGTCAGACATGAACTGCAGTGCATTTTGGTGTATTGAGGAAGTTGTCTGTAGTTGAATTAATAAGGTATCGATTCCTTGTGTGTTTTGGTGCAAAACAAGCCAACACATTTATCCATAAAAAATATGCATATGTATATACTGCAACTCCACAGGAAATATCTGACATTATCAAAAGTTTATTTTTCCTATTGAGACTAGTGCATGCTCGTCTAGTCAATGCTGGTGACTGTAGTTTAATAAGGTGTGTATGTATGTTTTACTTACCACACTAAATAGCTCTCTTCTTCTGCAGACACACCCCTCACCTGGAGTGAGGAAAAACTAACTGGCCTGACTAGAGTTTTACCCACCGTAACTCTCCATCCAGCGCTTGAATCACAGCTGCAAAACTCCGGCTGGTTTGGTTCAGGTACAGATAGCAGGTCCGCAGGCTGTCGGTCATGGACTCCTGGCAGGAAAGACAGAGAAAGGTCGTGTGTCGGTGGAAGCCTGCGGGTCTGAAGGAGCTGGAGGGTCGGGCGGCCTCCTGCAGGCCCCGCTCCCCGAGCCTCCAGCCCGGCATGAGGGACCGAGCAGCAACCCGGGGGTCGCCCCGCGGCGCCACCGAGAGAGATCGCTTGAACACGGACAGAGACACTGGACACTTGCAGCAAGCTCCGGCCATGCGAAAAACGCCCCACTGCACGAGCAGCTATAATAAAACCACGCGGCCCATTTCAACGTAGAGACGCTGGAAACACACTGTGCACACATGTATGTAGAGGACGAAGCGAGCAGCTGAGGGGTCGAGCGAGGTGAAACAAACTTTTGGGGAGGACGTCGAGGAGAGCTCGAGCTCAATGAAGTGCGCCACTGATCTGAAAAGAGCTCGCGCAGGCTGTGTAAGGTGAGCGCGCGCGGTGCAGAGTGTTTGTAGATCTGCTATTATGACACGACAACGTGCACGGATTAGTTGAGCGGACTCCGCCCACCTCCACCAAAACAACACTGCTGCTGTACCAACAACTGCGTTTCACAATCTGACAGTTGCGCTGCATTTTAGCTAAACGTGCTCACATAAAACTTTCATTTATGGACCAAAGCGAAGCCTGTGTCTGCAAATGCTGTTCGCTAAATGTTACCTCATGACGATTACATGTGCACATACACATCAGTGAAAAAAATTTTACAAAAGATAATCTGGCCTCATCATGACAGGGGACTGATGTGATTTGGGTTTCCAACTGATTGCATTTAAAAACTACTAACATCTTTTTTTTATTCTTGAAACTAGAACAACAAATCACAGGAACCATCTGTCAAACAAGAGGTGGATCTAGCTGTTTAGGGAAGTGTGTATTCTGCTGACACCTGGTGGGAGACAGTGGGAATGACAGCTGGATGTATATGGATGTATAGGTGGATATTGACCTGACATAAGCTGTGGCGCTAGAGGGTCAATGAAGGAAAAATACTGATGAGTTGTTGACCAAATATTAGCAGGTATGTGGCTCTACTACAGCAAAATCTAGTAAATATTAAAAGGGGTTTCTACTAGATAGAAATATGCCTGATAATCTGACAGGTGGAACAGCTACGGCTAATAAATACATCCATGATGAGCAGCATGTACCATAACATTTGAGCTACAGATGTGTGACAACAAGACACATACTCGGGGAGAACTGTGCAATCTTACAGCCATGCCTGCAGCGTTTTAAGCCTATTCAACACTATCCTTGTGTTACATGTGAGATGCATGGATTGTATAATTATTGGCAACTGCTGCCAGTCAAAATAAAAGTCCTATGGAGGACTCGCTGCCTAAACTCTGCTGCAGGCTGTGTGTCTCTCTCTCTCCGGGTGACATTGGTGTTAAAACATGGGATAAGCCGTCAAACATGCGCACAGCATCTCTCCCTGCTGCTGAACCCTGCAAGCTCATTATGCAACCTAAATCCCATGTCAACGGTCATCTCTCCGGCTTTGCATCTGAGCCAACGACTGCACGAGTGACAGCACAGATCTCATTTGAAAGTCCAATTAGCTGACTCTGTTTCCATCGGCTCATTAAGGAGCTGAACGGACCATAGGTCAATCCATCACGGCGCAGGCTGTGTACACTAAGCACATGCAGGACATACTTGTTAATAGGCCTAAGTGGGGTTTCCGTGTTGCTACTGATGCTGTGAAATGCTACTAGATCCATCAGGCACATTTTAACCATGTCATCAAGGTCTATGTGGCAAGTTTATTTCTCGGTATATGTTCTCGAAAAGTAAAATGTTTACTCACATAATCCAATTTAGGCATGACGGTTCTACATCCCCCCATTTTAAATTTAAACAGGTTGAATATCTCCTCCGGGTGGCTCAGTGACTTCAGGATGTCCATGTTGCTTCAGGTGCTCAGCTGTTATTCTGTAAACCTACCAAGATGTTCCCCATCAAAGCAATGCGTCGCCGAGATGCAGCAGCAGCAGCAGCAGCATAAAGAGAATATTGCTTTCAAGGCTCGTCAGATCGACTGACGCCTCTGATTGGCTGGCGAGTCATGGGCTTAGTGGTGACTGTCCAATGAGCTGTCAGAGCGTCTGGTGTGATGCCCCGCCTCAGCGCGCTGTCAGCGCAGAGCGGCTTCTGATTGGTTCTTCATTTATCCGAGAGGGAACACATACCTGCTGAATGAAATTATGTAATCCTATACCACTGATACCTGTTGGCTGTCTCCACTGGTCAAAATGTGTTATATACCATTAAGACAAATATGTGTCTTGTATGTTGTTGTTTTTTGTTGTTGTTGTTTTGTAACCAAACTATATGGGGTTGAGTTAACAAATTGATAAAATTGGAAACCTGGATGTTTTTTCTAGAAACTCATATACTAGTTTCATAACAAACTAGGAATGAAAAAAACTCATACATACGTATAGTATAAAAACTCCTTCTGATAGATATTTTTCACTTTTTTCAAGATATTTTGATTCGTATAAGCTCACATGTTACTAAGAATATTAAAGGACAGGTACACAATTTTTTTCAAGTCCCATTCATTTAGTGCCCAAATGAACATTAAAACGTGTTTTTCTTGCTGTAATATGTAAGAACTGTTGAATTCATACTCCACACTCCAAACCAATTGGGGACAGTATATCAGTGTCACGTCATGCTACAATAGTACCAAATTAGAGAGAGAGAGAGATAGAATAAGGCTTGTGCATTTAGCCTACATTAGTTATTTTTATTTATAATATTATTATTAGTAGTAGTTTATTTAAAAGAGGTCAGTGCAATAAAAAAAACCCACATGATTACACTTTGTTAAAAAGCCAGAATAAGCCAGAAGGCTGTTGTCATCTGTAATCCTCTGGCCATGATGTAAAGAGGCAAAAAAGCACACATAAATATATAATACAAAGTATATACGATATTTTAACACTTACCATACAATTAAGGGGAAAAGACGACATCACTACATATCATATTTAATCACAACATCAACAGGTTTATCTTTTAGTGTTGACAGCTGTAGGTGTTGATAAGACACATTTTTAATTTGAAGGCCTTGTATGTTGTAAGCAGTTTAATCTCAGGTACTAAATGCCCATAAGATCAGTGTCAGGATCAGGAAAAGCTCAGGTGTGAATGATAACATGTATTTATCAATGGCTGCATTCCATTTAGGTGTTGCAGCTTCAAGGCCCTGGTGTGGCACATCTGTGCTTTAATATAAAAGAGCCATCTTTAAATATAACTTGTTGCACATAAGAAAATTTCTATAAAAGGTGTAAAGGTCTATTCTAAAGCCTATTAATCATCAACAGGGGACAGGATATGTAATCAGTGTGAAAACTGTGAGAAATTTAAAGAGATAAAATATAAATATTTTCACAAGGTTAAAGTGTATTATAATTGGCCACGATAACAGGTGATGATAAAGTGTCATTTCCTTTTAGGACAACAGAGAAAGCTGTAGTTTGGCAGCTCTGCTCTGTGTGTGTGTGAGACAGCCTGCAACAATCCTATAATCCAAGTTTAAACACCAGACCACAACATAGGCTTTCCTCTCTCTGTCTGTCTTTCTCCTTCTCTCTTTCACACTCATGCACACAGACAAAATGTATTATAATTAAATTATTGAAAATGTGTTTCCTGCTGATGTTGATTGTGAAGCATTACTATTTCAGACTCTAAACAGCCATGACCTGTTGCACAGATAAGCTATTCTTCGAGGGAGAACACCCAGATCCTGTCTAACGTGTTACTTTACATGCCTTTGTTCAAAAGCAACACTGTTTGTATGTTTACCTCCAGCCACCTCCCACAAGAAAACACAAAAGACATTAATGTCATCACCACCAGAGCGGTTGTTCTGATGTGTACAGTTGTTGTTGTTTTTTTAATGTTTCACTAAGTATACGAGATCAAGATCATTAAGAAGTCCTTTGAGTGCACATTTTAAAGATATCATGGTAGACAAAATAAAACTAAGATCTTCGGAGCTGGCTACCATGTATAAAATATATATCCGACATCATAACAGTGTATAAATAACAAAAAAATTACAAAAAGCATAATATGTTCCCTTTAAGAAAGAACATTTCACTAATTTGAGGTGGTATGAATGACAACAATCCACAAACCATTTCGTCATACATATTTGCATTATGTCATAATGCTTCATCTTTATTGGTTTGCTCAGTAGAGCTACAGGTGCACACAGAGGACCGGCTTCACCGAGAAAGTCCACATATCCGTACATCCGCCTCTCACTGTGTCCTCTGTGTTTACTTACAATATATCACAAAAGGTGTATTACACAATTATACTGGAGTGGAGTTTTTTTTTTTTTTTTACATATATGTTCATATATTTATTATGTTGATAATTACATGTGAAGGTATCCCAATTTTACACATGTTGCCCCCATGCTTGTCACAAGCAAATTAAAGCATTGCTTTAAGTATTGCTAAAATACTGTTCAGTCATTATACAGAACTCCTTCATACAGTTTATCAGCTAATAGATGATATTCAGATGATAATGTTTTTTTGGGGGTTGTACCTGTAATAATAAATACTTGCAGGATTTTTGAAGATGCCAGAGAAACTCAACCCCTTCATGTGGACGCAGGTCTACACTTGTGTCAGCAGAGGGCGCTGTGTGCCAGTTCATCCATGTCACAGTCATCATGTGAAACTTGTGCTGCACAGGTAGTTGTGGTTTTTTTTTTCTGGCAAATATATGTCAATATATAACATTTGTTTATTATGATTTAAATCAAAGAAAGACACACAGTGAAACTGAAACAACGGACCATCAAGCAGTTGGTTGCTATTGCACTGAGGTGGTTTTTTTTTTACTGGAGTTGAGGAGTGATGATGTATGTCTGAGTTAGTCTTTGTAGAATTATATGTACTTGTACTTCACACTCACGGGTATCAAGTCAGTTTGTGGGAACTGACCTTTTAAGTAGACTTTCTCCAACACTTCCATGGTGCTAGTTTTCCTGTTATGATTTTTTTTTTTTACATATACATCTTATGCCTGTGCTTTTTTTTCATTGGAAACGTGTCCATTATGATATGCAAATCATTCAAATGAAGAAAAGACAAATAGATTGAAATAGAAATAAACTCAGAGAAATAAAGTCTGTCCGGTACTGTTATCAACCTTCAGCACTGACACCAAGTAGAACAGTTGAGAGTGACAAAAAAAGTTTTTTATATACCTGTTCTTCATATCGACAGTTTCTGAATGGACGGACAGTTGTTATCACAGTGCTGCTCTTTAATGATTCTCCATTCAGCCCTCTATTGCTCTGATTCTACACGTAGTATCTCAGTACTGTTAAAGATCTCCATTTTTGTTGTGCATACACATTTTCTGTCCCAGAACGTTGCACTGAAGGCACTGTAGGAGTCTCTCAGCAGAGTTTGTATAATATACTTCAGATAGGTAGATTTTGAGATGCTTGGTCAGCAGGTTTTTCTAAGCCAGGATTAGGTTGTTCCAGGGTTCAGCTTTGGAGCCAGAAGACCCGCTGTGACCTCCAGGGGACATCTTGAGAGGAATGGCCCCTCCTTGAACTGTCATGTAGGCCGGCAGGGCTGAGATCTACACAGACACAGAAGGAGATAAAGGTGAGAAAGCTGCTACAGGATTTTTCTCATATTGACATCTGAGAGATGTTATCCTTTAAAGGTGAACTGCAATGAATTAACTTCAAGGCAAGACACAATACAAATTCATCTATCAAAGTGTCTTACCTGTGTGTGTGAACTGTGGTGTGTGTACAAGCTGTGAGTATCCGGCTCTGTCTTTATCTGGCGAGGCTCGTCTGTGGTGGAGGTGGGGGTGCGAGGAGTGCTGCTTGGTCTTACTGGGGTCCCCTCACTGCCTGGAGTCCCTGTGATGAACAGAGCTGACAATATCACACTGCTCCTACAGCCATAGCCCTGCCCCTGCTTATGTACTGTAATATATATATATATATATATATACATATATACAAAAAAACGTGAGCAAATGTGGTTTGGAAAGCTGACCAGTTAGGGACTTGTTGGGGTTCTTGGGTTTGCGTTTGCGGGTCTGGATCCCGTCTTTCTTCATAGCCAAGGGTCGTGGGACCTGTCAGGACATCAAGACAAAGGAATTGGTCAGATTCAAGTTGGATATGTGTAATATTCATAAAGTTTCCTGCCCCAAGGCCTTCTCTACAGTTTTTCACCTATTTCTAAATTGTTATTTAAAGAAAAACACATCCATTTAATTTCCCTTAAGCTTTAAATTATTTCTACCAGTATGAGAAAAAGTAAAAGTATAATTTCTTTATCTGTATGATGAGCTTTAAACCATATACAAGCCTTTTTAAGGATCAAAGATGTACTTTTTCTCTCCTCCTCTTTGTCTCTCTCTTACCCCGTGGAGTTTCATGTAAAGGCCACAGGCGTTGCAGACCGGCTCTCCCTCTGCGTTTCGTCGCCACAGGGTGGTGGTGGTGGTGTGACAGTTGGTGCAGGACAAGCCAACCCTCCTTGAGGCAGACTGCAGCGTATAAAACATGTCATATTAATCAGTGAAGGTAAAAAAAAAAAAAAAAAAGTGAAAGATGATGGAAGTACAGTAAAAAGTGCCCGAGTGTCACCCACCAGTCGTCTTTGTGGTTTGATAAGAGGTCTGTTGATGCCATTCATTTTGTGGTACAGTCCGCAGGCATTACACAGGTAGTGACCCGTACCATCCCGCCTCCAAAGAGGGGTCGACATCGCCCCACAGTTCACACACTCTCGCCCCTCAGCAAAGTCATCGAACAGATCTGATGAAGAACAACGATCATCAATCAATCATCATTGCTCCTGTTATGTAAAAAACATAACTCCACTTGAGTGTGTTTTATACTAGGCCCACTCCATATTCATACAAGCCCAAACCAGGAACATTTCTACTTCCAGCTGGACGTATGCCAAATATGGAAAAATTCTTTCCATCCTCTCTAATAAACAGTTTTGTTTGGTTTTTTTGCACTGTCAAACCCTGACTAAGTGATTATCAAACGCAGTGGCATTTCCACACCAGCAGGAGGAGCAGGATGCAGTGAGTATAACAGGCCCACACAACAGCAGCCTGGAATCTCTGCTTATCTCACAGCTCCTCCGTGAGATAAAGGGTCGGCTGGAAATAGAGACGAAATAAAGCTCCATCATTTTTTAAATAGAGACATGGCGTAGATCACATCTCCCTCTCATTTTCATTCTGTGTGTCTTTTCTCTTTCAGATTGCATAACATCTGATGAATGAATGAATGAATGAATGTTAAGCTCTCATCTGGTACATAAGTAGCACATAATAGTATTTCCCAAAAAACCACTTAGCTGCTCAGAGGATAAAAAGACATCCATCAGTGTTGTATTTTATTGTTATTCTTCATTTAGCTGCGACACCAACGGCACAAGGTACACACTTTCATATATTCAGGGTATGCTGAGTTATAAGGCACGTCATATTCTGTTTGTAACTTTACTGCCAATAATGACTCTTCTTCAGATATAAATCTGGCCTCCATCTGCCTCTCTCTCCCCCCCACCTCACTGCAGAGTGTAGCTGCAATATATGCAGGGCTGGGCCTCCACCAAGGCTGAGAGCAAAACAGACACAGCAGGGTCTAGCCTTGAGCCAGGCAGCAATTGTAGCCAACACAAGGCATCAACACAAGACAATAAACAAAAAGAAATGCTGCCGTATCTGCATCTATCTAAATGAAGGATTTATTTTTTTCCGTTGTGTAAATGTCAGTGTGCGTCTTTATCTGGGTATTTTTTTAAAACACCCGCACCGCCATCGCTTTAGGAGGGCAAAGGTGAAAATGGAATAAAATCGACTGTGCATGTATATTTCCTCATTATGTTGACAGAAACCATACTACATTTCTTTTCAAAACATATTTGACGCTGATAAGTAACATATAAACATACATTTATATGACACGGGGTTTCAACTTTTATATTTCATAAAAGAAAGTTAATGATAAATAATTAATTAGAAAAAAAACTGTTTAACATTAATTTCTTACAGGAGAATATTAATAATGTTATTTATATATTTGAGTTAATTATGTAATTATAAAAAAATAAAAATAAACTTGTTGAAGGAATGGTTTTGACATTTTTCCAAATTGGGTTTGATAACATTTAAGGAATTATTATTTGATCATGGTTGATCAGATAAACTAAAGAAAAGTTAAGTGATACATGTTTTGTTTTTGTTTTTTTTTTGTTTTTTTAAACTAAGTATTTGTTTGTTTAATAATACAAATGATTTTTAAATAAATTTTTATAACAACTTCCTCAGTAAAATTAAAGTAATATCACCGAGCACAGTTAATCATTACAGGACTTCTTTACTTAACAGGGGATAAAGTTTCCCAACAGAAGAATAGAGCCTGAGATTTAATTTCATTTCATTTGATGTGATTCTAAAACAATGAGGTGAGGCCTGTTGCTGAAACATAAAAGCATTTTCTTAAATCTATAAACAAAAGCACTGAGTGAATAGGCTCATAGATTTAGTGAGTTTATTGTAGTCAGATGAATAGTGAAGGGGGGGGGGGGTGAAGGGTTTTATATAGACGGCTGTTTAGAGAATCACCACACAAACTACTCTAAAGTCACATGCTTAAGTACCATTAAAGTAAATCATTCATTTGATCAAAAACATATTAATAATAAGTCATGTGAATCTATATTACGTTGTAAACCACATGATACTGAGTCATGAATATAATCAGATGTATTTGACTATGAAGATGAAGGTGTAGCTGCCAGTGATACAGAATAGATGCATCATGGAGAAACGCAGTTAAAACAAACACGAGCTTACAGGCTGCATGTAGCAGCCATTGGAAAAACTGACAACCTAAGCAAAATCAATGTGTTGTGAAATCTTTGTGTGATCCATGTATATCGTCCAGAGTACAGCTGCAACCTGCAGCTATAGGCCAAAATTCACATCCAGCACAGCAACCTGTCAGATTTTAGCTTCAACTGCGGGTCACAGCTGAGGTCACAGCTTCTCCTAAATTACATGTATATTGTATATTTATGAATTGAAAATTAAAATTCGAAAATATTTCAACACACACACATATATATATATATATGTATATATATATATTTTCTGACTTGATGTGGTGGTGTCTTTAGTCTGAGCTATATATTCATTTTAAAAGCCTCCTGAAGTAGAAATGTGTGACGTGTATATTTTTTTTCATGTGAAGCCCAACTTTATTTATGAATTTCAAAATAATAGAACTTTATGTGTAAAATGTCACTTTAGAGCGACATGTAATAATAATAGCAAATGATATACCTAAAACATGCGATAATTGTAATTATAATGCAGCCAACGTGTGTGTGAAGAGTTGTGCATTCTATATCGTAACTTTAGGGAAAATACATTGGCGAGATAGACGTAAACACATCGAAATAAACAGTCAAACTAAATCAAATGTGATCCGTTTCTCAGTGACTGTGGAGAATTTACGCAAACGTGGCAGAAAGTTCATTAGTGTTGATGAGGCTCTGCTTTTGGTCGGCGTGTTGTTAAATTCAAATCGAACAAATAAAAAAATTGAAAAAAAGAAAAGAAAGGAAAAAATCCTCGCATGTCCTGTTTCATTTCAATTTTGACGTTAATTTTCGTTCAGCAGAAACGTGATAAGCAGCAGCTCCCTCACTCACACGGTCACATCTGCTCCTCACATACATTAATAAACCCAAACTTTTGATTTTCCTCATCATTCTTCTGCGCTTTTTGATCTGTTTTATTACGGAATTTTTTTATATTCCTTATTGAGGATGTATCAGTGTGAAATATAAATCTCTTACTGTATTTATTTATTTCTTCTTTTATTTTTAAATATGTGTGTCATACTTTTTTTTCCTGATTAGTAGCAATTATCTTCTGTTGATAAACACTGTTTACACTGCGAGTTCATTTCTGTAATATCCAGCCAGGCCAGTATTTTATCTTTATTTATCTGTATTTATAAACAGCATTTCAGTAGTGGGAGATTAAGATTTGCATGTTAACAGCTGCTCAGCAGGACTTAAAACTGTTCAGCGCTCATTTGTTTTCAAGACATAGCTTGTTCAGCAAATAGTTTAATTGTTCGTTAAGATCCTGTAACCTGTAGCTGTGTTTATGTGTGTATTTTATGGCCATTAACTCGATTATATCCTCATGAATCCTTGTCAAAAACCAATACACATTAAGTTCTCTTATTTATAAAGCATATATATATATATTTACTTTTAGAGCAGGCATACAAAATAAATAAAAAATATATCGCAGTGTTAAGATAGATATATTTTATTTTTCTCTTGCTCACCGATGTTTGGGTGCCGTGTTGTACCCGGGGGAGCGCCGGTTTGGAGACCATGCAGGACCGGGCTGTCGAAGGGGGACGCCGACCACGTTCCGCCCACGTTCGGGCTCATGTAGGCCGGATAGGGGCTGTGGTAAGACCCGCTGAGGCCCCGGGCGCCGTAGTGCTCCCTCCCGTTTGCAGATATGTTTAGCGGGCTGGTGTAAGAGGCTGCCGTCTCCCTGGCCACCGCTACCCCGGAGGATAGAGGCGGGCTGGTGGAGAAGGTGAAGCGCGGAGACACCGGGGGGTGGTTGTACGAGGGCACCGACTCGGCGCCCGGCTGTGCCCATGCAGAGTGGCTCGATACCGGGCTGCTCTGTTGCGACGCACCGGGCGTCTGGAGGTAAGGCAGCGCCGGGATCATGGGGGTGACCACCCGGGTAGTGGGCACATAAACCGGTGAGGTGCCTGCCGAAGCGTTGTGGAGAAATCCAGCCTCATAGGAGGGGGGTCCGTGGTTGGTTGTCATTATACCCTGATACATATCCTCTCCTTGAAGCTGCACATCCGTGTTGATAGAAGGAATAATGATAGTATGGATGCACTTACGCACAGAATAGTTGAGTATTAATGCCCAAAATGTGTGGTTTAATACATCCGTCCTGTCCTCACAGATATCAGACCTGCTCTTCAGTCAACCAAAGCAGCTGCAACATTCATACAATCAAGAAAAAACCGAGAGGAGACGTGAGAGAGAAGAGGAGGAGTGAGAGACTATACGTTGTATCAAGATCCTAGCTGTTATCATCTCTCTCTCTCTCTCTCTCTCTCTCTCTCTCTCTCTCTCTCTCTCTCTCTCTCTCCTCAAGCCAAAAATATAACAAAAACTTATCAATCTGTTTTGTTTCTGTAAGTAATTCCAATAGTCATTTTCTTATTTTCTTCAAACATATCTATTAATCTCTAGGCTACTTCAATAAAAACATTATTTATATATATATAACATTATATATATATATATATATATTAGACAGACACTGAATTTAATAAATTAGGCTAATTTTGACAACACATGGGCCTATAAATGAGAACAAAACGTAATGCATGTGATGTAAATGTAATAATATTAAAACATCAAACTAACAGAAGTTTGTTTAGGTTTTAGCTTCCTCTATAATCCACTGTAAGCCTATAAAATACTGATTAGTAGAAGCTGAATTATATAATTCACAAGATGGCGAGATCAAAATCTATCTGGGTTTTGTTGTAACTTTTATTTATTTCTAGTGTGTTTATATTTAAAAAATATAAAAAAACATTTTCGTATTCTATGTTTATATTTTCTTACAAGGTTTATTTGATGCTAATGTGTGGTATTAATGTTTGATATGTTGTGTTGTGACTGAAAACACTTAAACACGTAACAGCGGTATTTGATGTGAATATGGATCTTCTCAGGCCTGAAAAAAATAAAAATGGTTATGAAACAAATTTCGATAATGCTGATAAGAAATCAAGATATATCTGGTAAACGTCTTGTAAGAGAAAAGGCATTTAACCAATAAAGAATATAGAAATATGTCATTTTAGAGCATTACTGTCTATCAAACATAAAACAAATACCGATCACTTTCTCAGCCTACCTACGTGTTGCATTCAAGGTCTACCAGGTCATCGATTTGTCTCCGTTTCCTACAACGTGACGTCTGGACCTCCATATTAAGTTCAAACGGTAGTTTCGATTCTTCTAAGCGACATTAAGCTTGTTTTTTTTCCCTTCTTATGACAAATATTATTATTATGACAATCGGAAGTCTCCGGCAGTTGTTGTCCTCGTGAGGACAGATTTATACCTGTCATCAACACCACTTAACGTAAACACACGAGGCCATTTCATTGTGCAGCCACTTCCCACTGACAGCCTCTCACTGAATTATGTGACTCTGTGCAGGCTGCCAATAAAGGCCTCTGTGTGTGTGTGTGTGTGTGTGTGTGTGTGTGTGTGTGTGTGTGTGTGTGTGCGTGCGTGCGTGCGTTTGTTTGTATTAATGTTCATAAAAATACTTTTTGAATGTGACAAACTTCAATGTTTAAACTGATCATATAAGATAATGCAGATCCGTGCAATCAAGACATAAAACTAATACAGTTTGCATGTAATATTACAGAGCACGAATCTGACTGGTGACATCTTGACTTGTCATAATAATAAGAAAACCACAGGTTTTATTAATTTCATTAACAATGGCTTTGGTGTTTATAAGTTTATAAATGTGTCAGTACAGTAAGTCGTGACAGTGAGCCAGCATGCACATTACCACGACCTTGAAACTGAAGCAGCTAAATGCAATTCAGCCTTTAATAGTTTAATTATTTACACCTGTGAGTTTCCTGTTGTTACATGAATTATAAATTCTAAATTAATATATTTTATACTTTGATATAACACACACACACACACACACATATATATATATATGTATTGCAGGTGAATCTATCTATCTATCTATCTATCTATCTATCTATCTATCTATCTATCTATCTATCTATCTATCTATCTATCTATCTATCTATCTATCTATCTATCTATCTATCTCTGCAGCTGAGTCTTTATTAGGCTTTATTTCTTTATTTAGGCTATACCGTATTGATTCTCTGCTCCCGCCCCCTCTCCTGTAAAAGTCAAGGCAAATAGAGCAATATTGCCTCAATGGAAATGGGGAACTGTCATCAATGTGTAACTGCAGACTGATAATACAACCACCAATTGCTGGCTAATAACATTAAGGCGTGGGTCTGTTAGCCTGTGAGAACATGATGAGGTAGCAAGGTCAGAGATGACTTTTAGTGCTTTTATTGTTTCTCGAAACATGTAGACGTTCATCTTGTTTGCATGGAGACATTTTCTGTTCCTTTTGTTGTTTGTTGTACAAGAATAAGACAATGGGCAAGACAATCAGTCACGTTTTCAGCATTCAGCATAAAAACAAAAATCTTTAGATAGTTAATTCCACTGTCTAATCTGATCAAATATAGGGTGAAAAGTGTACAAAAATACCCAAAAATCTCAAGTTCTTCTTCTCTTCTGTACAGTACAGTGTGTGTTTTGATTTGGATGTTTGTACATGTCAGGCTGTATCACTGACAGTGACAGAGGCCAGAGCCTAAGTGTGTGTGTGTGTGTGTGTATGTATACACATATAAAAGCCATTATTCTTTGCAACCGTGTGTGCTCTGTGTGTGTTTGCTGTCAGTGTGTATGAATGAGAAGGTGTTGGGTGAGGGACAAGATAGAGATGCTGGTGGTATGTGGCAGACAGCAGCAGCCTGTGTGTGTGTGTGTGTGTGTGTGTGTGTGTGTGTGTGTGTGTGTGTGTGTGTGTGTGTGTGTGTGTGTGTGTGTTCGTGTGTGTTTGTGTGTCTGTCCAAACCAGGCACCAGGAAAACTGTCCCCGTCTTGGCTGGGGGCAAAGACTCAATCATTTGGGGGTCGGTGACTTACTCTGGACCTTCTTCCTTCCACACACGCACGCACGCACACAGACACACACACACACACACACACACACACACTGAGACTCATGGCTCCAGGAAGAAGACTTCAAATGGTGAGGCAGGAAAAGCCAGGAGGCAGAACACCCTGTCGATAACACACACACACACGTCACATACTCCTTGGTATTCTTCATCGTCATGCTGTTTCTGCAAAGTCTTTTTTTATTTAAGGCCTTTCATCCTCTCTGTTCCTGCTGAGCTCACCTGTTTTTCTTGTTTTATCCGATCAGATTGATCATTATTGATCCACTCATGTGATAATGATAATGATGAAACAGTGCTAATCAATATTAACTCATCATGTGTCGAATAGGTTCATAATGACCTCTCTTGACTTTTTTGTCCTTGTTGTTATTTTATTCAGTTTTTTATGTTGGATAATTAATAATAATTAATTTTTAACTCTCTAACTTTATTGAACGTTTTTCAAGTAAAACTTCGTACACGTGTCACATGATTTTATTAGTTAAACCTCTACCAAAGTGTTTATGTAGCTCTCACTGTCACACTTTCTTCATCAAATACAGTAATTTGATGGTCTATATATGCTAGATTTCATATATTCAGCATTTATTTTCTGTGTGTGTGTGTGTGTGTGTGTGTGTTATTCCAAGGTATCGTTATGTTATGCTTGCGGATTAAGTGTGTTTGACCAGGTAAGGTCACAGAGTCACACCGGGGGAGACGCAAGATCTCCCAACAAGACACCTCGGCATCAGAAGCACACATCACCATCTCTCTGTCTTTTCTGTCACACACACACACACACACACACTCATACGCACACACTAACATCATTAACCAGGAGTGTGTTTTTTGAATAAATTATTAACTCCTCCGTTGCAGTTTCTCATATGTGACGGGCTCAAGTGCTGAACTGGACTCTCGGTTCTCACTGTTTGAAGAGCAGTGCAAACACACCGCACAACACTCAATTACAGATGATAAGAATCAAATTATCAAAACCTCTTTTGTTGCGAAGGTATCCGCTGTTTGTAAAGCTACTTAAACGACTCATTTGCACAAACGTTTGAATATTTCTTTGACACTTGTATGCAAATATTTGAAATTCCACTACTGGGTGGATTGCTTGCTCAAATGTCAGCTATAAAATTAGGAATAATCCTAATGCAGTTCTGTGAGTGACTTGATTGACTTCATGCATGTGCAGAATCCACAACTGAACATTCATAACCTATTGGCCTGGTATCTGACTCATAGAGTCACAGCGAGGTGCCCCATGATACCGAAAATGTGTGTGCATGTTTGTGTGTGTATTTGAGCTATAGCGGGTGTATTTTTAGCAGTGAAGACTCAGGGATCCCAGGACCTCTCCCTGTGATAAGCTGTGGCCAAAGTCCACTTGCTAACGAAGGCCTGGAGAGCAAATAGGTAACACACACACACACACACACACACACACACACACGCAAAGCCAGTGTTTAATAGACTAATACGTGGGGCTTAGTTGCTGTGTGATGCGGCAGGCCAAGGGAAAGCTGTTTGTTTGCATGTGGAGGGGCAAGTTAAGGGTAAGATTCAGGTTAGGCAAAGGTGAGGTGACATCATCAAAACAATGGATTCTGGTGTCTGGGAGGAGGTCATGCAGAGTTTATGCAGAGACAGTTAAAGAAGATGAGATGGAGAGAGAAAGACAGTGGCTGAACTTTTCTTCAATGTCAAAAACCCCGCTCGTGCTGTCAGTCAAAGGCTGTCTCCTCCCTTTTTCTATGCACTGTAAAAGGAAAACAAAAACACAATGAGGAAGCAAGAGGAGAAAAGGTGCCTCAATCCAGGGGATGTTATAGCACACATGCCCGATAACAGCAAGAATATTGTTTGGACTGTTTGGACAAAGAGACGAGGGGTGTTAGAAAACGGTCAGAGAACAAGAACGGGAATGTCAGAGAGGAGGAGAAAGGAGATGCCACCAGACAGGAGGAGCAGTGGAAAACAAAATAGGCTCCACACTCTGCTCCGTCTTATCTGTCTGAGGGTCTTATCCACCGCTGGCTCTGTTAGTGTAACCCCATTCCCTCCCTCCCTGCCGGCCGCTCTCCTTCCACCTCATCCCTCCATCTGCAGCACCCCCCCATGCCCCTCATCCCCCCCTCCTCTACAGCCAGCGGTGGACCCGTTATCAGGACAGGCCTGACGTCAGGGGGCCCGCTGGTGCTGGGGGGCCGGAGACGGAGGCTGATAGTGTAGCAAAGACTGCCTCCGCACAGGCTGTGGGAACCATGGACCCAGCCCACCTCGACCCGGTGGCCCTGCACGTCCACCACAAGCACACGCACACACACACACAAATACACAGAGGTGTGGATGTACAGTTTATTTCATAATTGTATCACACTGATCTATATATACACGTCTCCACTGCACGAGTAAAAAAACTTTGGGGGTAAATGTTGTTCATATACATCCAGATCTCTAAAGATGCAGATTTTATACTCATTTTTCACTTTTAAAGACTCCGTTGTCTCTACAAGCCTTTTGTGAGATAAACTCAAGGATCTCATCCACAGCAGATATAAATTCTGCAGCTAATGAGCTGTTTCTTATCAAAATTCCCAATTCCCAATAGGAGGATTATCTCATCTGCTTGTATAAAAATTGCCTCACATGTCCCAAGGTAGTAACATTACTGTAATTCCCATCATGACTGTCACAGTATATCACCAGTGAGTGACTTCCACTCAACAAACATAAAGTGCACAAGTTCAGGGAATCATTTAACATGTTTTCAATCTCACTTTCAGAGAAACAATTCACCGAGACGCCTGATAAATATATCAGATATTGTTCTGATAAGGGAACTGTCATTTAGGTTGATGATAAATCTGAGGTTACGTTTTGTGACACGCAACCCATGTATCTCCATAAAAGATTATGACGTCAGAGTTGGTGTTCGTCCACAAGACATAAATTCAATGGAGGAAAAGTCAGGGAATTAATTGCCTGGGACTAGGTTAAGGAGGCACTTAGCCTCAAGAGGTGGAATGGCAATTGTCAGTGTAATGCCAGAAAATGTGTAAAAGGTGTGTGAGTGTGTGTGTGTGTGTCTGTTGGGACGGGTCACCAGGTGCAAGTTTGATCTGTGGGGAGTGAGTGTGGCGTGGAGGGCAGCACCAGATGAAGTTGGCGAGTTTCACATCATTAGTTGCAGGTGCAGCACTCCCAAAAAAACGTACACAAACACAAACTCACTGATACACACAACTCGTGTCATCTAAAACCTTGTTAATTATCATCCCCCAACATCAGTAAATGCACGCAGCTAAACTCTGTAAAGCTATTTAAGTCTGGTTTGACTTATTTACAGTAATGGGAGTGAAGTAAATCATCAATCTGCCAGCAACACATGCGTATATTTCCACATCTTCCTACGTGTCTCTGATGTTTTCGGAGATGGATCTGTCGGATGGGGAGTGGAGACACACTTATCAGTGTGTTGTCCTCGATAAGGCGAAGAAGATTTGTAACGGTTGTCTCAGATTTTTTGTATGCGTGTGTGTGTGTGTGTCTTTGTCTATTGCACTTTCTCACTCTGACCTCTTCTCCACCGAGCAAGTAGGAGGAAGAAAAGAGTGGCCTTGACAGGGTGAGAGGAGGGGTGAGATGTAGAGTGAAAGAATCAGCGAAAGAAGGAGGCCGTTGTTCCTGAGTTCTTCTTCTTCTTCAACTCTCACTGTCATTTTCTCGCACTCTCTTTGTCTGACACACACTCCCTAAATTTCACCAGTGGCCACAGTGTCATTGGTCATAAGTGAGCGAGTGAGAGTGGAGGTAAGTGGGTGAGAACGAGGAGGAAAGAAAAACAAAAAACAAAAGGTGAACTTGAAGTGCACTCTTAAAATATTTTTATTTATAAGATGCAACTTCATACTGAAACAGTAAGTCTTTGGCAGCAGTTTACAGATTGGATTGTGATTGTCAATTAAAAACAAAGAGCAATGTTGTTTTTTTGCTATATAATTATGGAGTCATCATCCTCCACAGCCAATAGTAATTTTTGTTCACACCACCACCTTGCGGGTCCATGAACACCAACATCCACCAGCATATCCTCTCCTGGTAGTCTGCCATGTTGTCTGTCTCTGTGCCCCCCTCTCTGCCCTCTGAGTGACATGATAAGAGCGAGCCTCATTAGTCTTTTTAATTGGCCCAGAACAGTTGTGGTGGGCCAGTCGGTGGTCTGGACAAACGCCAGGTTAAGAGTAAATCGACCCAGTGGAAACACTGACCAGGCCAACCAATGCAAATAATCAAGGCAAGACAAAGACAGCTTTTGATTCAGTCCAAACCAACGCAGGAATGCGCAGTGGCTTTTAACACTAGTGAAGTGAAGCCATTTTCAACTGTTTCAATCTTTAGATCGGAAACACTGGACTTGTTACTGTAAGATGGACCTACTGCTACTGTCTGTACTAATTAGACTAGCTTGCTGGTCTTCTCTCATGCCCGCAAAATCTTGCCCAGTCTTCTAAATATACCACAGATGAGTGCAAGACAGAGCAACTTCTAAATTAAACTTTTAGCCTCGTGGAAAATTTGCTTTGTTTATTCACATGTTTTGCTGATATTTTGAATTTCCATTGGGTGCTTTGTCAAACATTGCATTACTCTACATACGTTTAACTACTTTTTACAAATTTATGCTTCTCTAGTACTCGTGCGTGTGTGTGTGTGTGTGTTAGTGTGTGCACACGCTTGCAAATGTGAACTTGTGTGTGTGTGTGTGTGTGTGTGTGTGTGTGTGCTGTGCCGTCTATAGCTTACGGGGAATCCATCAAAGCTTATCATTATAAGTAAACATGACAGAGTGGACAAAATGTCTTGTGCACCGCCAGACCTGCTATCTAACCACAAGCCATATCTGTGGTGATGGACTGATGTGGCGCTGGCTTGGACTAACCAGAGTCTGAGAGTGGGAGTGTATGAGAGCACACAGACACATACACACAAAAACACACACACATCAAAAGGCAGACACATGTAGACACTCCAGACACAGTAAGCACACACACACTCGTTACCTTTAACACGGCCCTTATATCTTTTTTCCTCTCAAAGGAATACTACAGGTAGTTTTACGGTACGAGAAAAGTTGACTTATCGCACAATCATAAATTGGAAGGCATAGTCATAATTCATATAGGAATTTATAGCTGTTATTTATTGTTTGCTAGGGTTCATAGTTGTACCTATGGTTTGTGCAGAGACTGGACTTTTTTTCTTCTTAAACATGATCGTTACTGTACCGACAAGCCTCTTTTTATGGCAGGTGAGATCAGAGGAGAGTTAAGGAGTGTTCTGGGAGATTATTAGTACTGTTAGCTAATAGTTCATGATCTGTGCTCATTATCATGGTCTCCCTAAGTGTTAAGACTATATACCTCTGCTAGCATGAAGGGCATTATGTCATGTGAGGTTATCAGAAGTAAGAAGATGGTTTGGAAAATGAACACATGTCTCTACCTTTAGATTTTAAGAGCCTTTTCACATTTGCCCCAGGTGAGGTTTCATAGCATATGTGTGTGCATGTGTGTGTGTGTGCGTGTGTGTGTTGAGGTCAGCCTGTTGTTCCTCTACTTGTTACAACACCACTGATAAGCAGGGTAAACAACCATGCACTGTTTGCTCCCCTACCACGGTCATGTGATCAAAAACACTGATGAGATGAGAGAGGGAGTGTCTGTGCTTGAGAGGGTGATATTCTGCTTATATCCATCTTTCCTTCAAGTTTCCAACACTGTCTGCTCCTTTTGCGAGGTGTGGCTCCTGCACTGTCCTGACTGATAACCTTTTGCCCACTGTTCAGTTCCTGGGTCAAAGGTCATGTGCTGCAGTGCCTCTGCTGGCTTGGCAGATTGACAGAGGGTGTAGTGGCATGGGATGGTATACAGTATAGAGCTGTTTCAAGCCACGTCTCCATCATTTTCATTCCCCTGTCTATCTCTATAACTGGCCCATATGTGTGTATGTATGTGTGTGTTTAGGGGGTCATAACCTCGTGGTAACCTAGAGGGTGGTCTTTCAGTCAGTCTGGACTCTCCTAGACCACCAAGGGAGTGGCTCAAATCTCCATCATACAAGCTCACAGCATTACCTCCCTTGCAGCATGTAACTAAACTCAAACTATACAGCATGTGATTCATTACAATATATATAAATATATATATATAAATCCCACCTTGTTCAGCCAACCACAGACCACTCATATATACATTTTTAAGTTTGTTTATGAGGTCCTTCCCACTAGCTCTATTTGCTAATTCTCTACAGTAACAGATCTTTATAGATTACATCTACCAGGTGGACAGAAACACGACTCCAAATAAATGATATTGGATGTGTAAAATAAGCCATAAACTATGTTACTAAATATGAAGTCACTCGAGTTGTAAAGTCCATAATAACAGCTTTGAGATGACATATTAAATTAACAATACACTAAATCTAGCTGCCTTTGTGAATGTAGACATGGCTGTATTGTATTTATATTTATTTATGTGTGCGTACACAGAATATGTGTTTCAGTGTTAGAAACCTAGTACTGATGCAGTTTGGAGTGATAAAATGATTACGCTAACCTAACTTTAGCAAAGACATACTTGGTCGTGTAACTTTTTTTTAAATTTGATATATTTTGTATTGTTTTGGTGAAATGTAATTTTTATGTTACCGTTCATGTTGTTATCAAACAGGATTTTGTCAGGTCAACTATTACCCTTTTGACTTAATGGAAAATATAGCTAACAAGCTAACGTTAGCTCAGTTAGCTACATAAAGTACACCTGGCAGTTGGTAGCTGTAAATATTTAGTAACAAACTAATCTCTTCATAATTAATAGTTTGTGTGGGTGTCACTCATATTTTATCTAATGAAATGTGAATCTCCACGTAGCACTGGGTTTGTATGTAGGCTATGTGTCAAGTATAAGTATGTTGAGGTCAGTGCGCCCTGCCAGGCGTTCACAAAATGACACCAAACCGCAACAATAAAAACAAACAAACTATTCAAAATCATCCAATATCAATGAAAGGTGCAACAAGCCAAACATAAAGATCAAAAAATAAGTGAAATAATTTCACATATGGAAATGATAACAAAACCTTTATGAGAGATTCATCATTTTTTTGTGACTTTTTGTAAGAAAATTTAACCTTAAATATTTTGTGCCTTTCCTTTGATGCAAAAGCTTGTAAATCTGTCAGAGCTGGTAGCTCTTCTCGTGATGTCCTGATATGAATTTATTGAAGCAGTTGTTGTCATTGGATCTATTAATATCAACACTCACTCTTTCAAAGATTTCTTGTCCTAATTGGCTTGTTGCGCAACATCCGTCAGCGTTCGTATGTCTCCTTGTAAACGAAGACATAAAATAATTGTTTTGTGGAAGATTCTTCTCAAATATAGCCACGTTTCTTTTACAGGTTTTGCTCATGAAAAATGAATTATGAGCCTCATATTTCCAATTATTATTTGTGTGACATATCCATTTTCAGTGTTTAGGTTTTGCAGCTTCTTTGCTGCCACAGTGTACTTGTCGTTATCAGCGGTTGTAGTCTAAGCCAGAAGTGTATGACGTCTGAGTGAAATGATTTTAAATCTTTTCAAGGCCTGTCCTGGGTCAGACCTTTGTGACTACAACAGTTTAAAAAGATATAAGCAAGATATCAGCTTTATTTGTACTGACTTAGCAAAACAAGGCAATGGACAAAATTAAAAAAAGGATTTGAGCTGCTGTTATTGATGCTCTCTCTTTGTATAATCTCTCATTTAAACCTCAACGTTGAAATGTAATCATAAAAAAGCTACTTAATATTAATTATATAACGTATATGGTCCTAGTAGTTTCTCAGTGGTGCACACAAAAAACATAAAGACACACAAAGTCATAAAAACATTCCTCATCTTTTCTTTTGTTCCTCTCCTCTTTCTGCCTTTCTGCTCAGCGCCTCCAACGTAAATTCCTGTGTGTATTACTGTGTGTGTATAACTTTGAACTCAAACTAAATACCCCTGTAGCAAGTAATTTCAACACAAGAAAAAGACAATTTAATACCACCAGCTGTTTGTGGGCCCTGATGGGACAGTACCATAAAAATTCTAATATCAGAGTCTAAAATGAGAGATCTTATATGACAGGGAGACCAGGGACACCGTGGGTTTGATGGACTATTATTATTGCGCTGTCTGAGAGCCACATCTTGAAAACATTACATAGTAAAGAGTCAAAAGGTTAGTAGAGCTCATCCTTGGCTTTTTTGAGTTAAACTGTGCTTTTTACAGGCGGCCTCAACGTGATTTTCTTTTCTCTGAAAGGAAAACTTTCATTCCAAACTGGTAGAAAAAAAATATTAGAAATCAGGAAAAGGAAGAGTGGACAATGACATTTGGGAGGCAGTTATGGCTGGCTGGATGGTCACGTGGATATTTTGATGGTCATGAAGGGGAACGATGATACCCAGAGCCACCGGTCCCTGCCAACACAAACCCCACTCCCAACCAAACAGTCCCCCACAATCCTTTGCTCCAAACAGGGCAGGGAGAGGAGGGGGTGGAGCGGTTGATGAGAGCATGAACAGGCCGGAGGAGGGACTCACCGGCGCCATGGCGATCCCTAAGACAACTTATCTCCTCTCTCACAATGATAGCGCCTGTCAAAATAAATGCCAAGATACATAGCCAGGCAGGAACTGGTTAACTCCTGTGCTGTCCAATCAGAGGGCCTGCTGCTGGTATCTCTGTCTTTCCCCAATCTGGAGGGGCTCTCCAAGAGACCCAACTTCCACAAACACACTATCTCTGTCTCAAGCCACTTCAGTTCAAATAGGGCTAAAAAACAGTTACTGGATTACATTCAATTACATTCAAGTCAATGTTACAAATATGCAGTGCATAGCAGACTTGAAGTATAAATATAAATATTAAAGACACTTAACTTCGCTCATCACAGAGACAGTTTTAACTGTAGTTTGTCTGTGCTTTCTTTAACTTGTGAAGGAAATAAAATTAAAAAAATAACTTAAATATATTATATCATTTTTATGATAGACACTGTTGTAATGTTCCTTTATGTATGAACTGATCTGTATGTCTAATACATAGAACAAAGTTTTTTCCATTTGTTGTAAAATGTCGCCACCTAGCGATACAGTTGATATGGAGATCCTGTGGGGTTCAAGAGGTGGCAAAGTCAAGGAAACAGTGATTTCTTAAACAGTACCACTAAATTGAAGAGATTGGAAATGCCTTTCTAAACCTTTGACTGTATTCTGTCTTTGCACTATTAACAGTGACAGGACTATAGCTGACAAAAACCGTAGGAAAACTTTCTTAGTGTAGCAAACAAAGCTACAAATCAATGAGATAGAGAGCTTCTCTTCTTTCCTGAAAGGTGGATTTATACTGACTAAGGAGAACAATGCTGCTACAAGTCAGCATCATTTTCGTGAGGGAACTTCTTATCCATTTTGGGATGATAAGATCAAGCAAAAATTATGATTTTGCAATGGACTATAACCCCAATTAAACATGTGATGTGTACATCCAAATTCAGTCTGTGCAGCACAACAGCTGCAGAACTATATCACAAAACTATAATCCCAAAACGGACATAATACCACATTTATTCATTTATAAATATAATAATCCTTTAGGCCGCAACTATATTATTACAACGATTTTGAACATGGAACATGATGAATTGATTTAACACTGTAGAAACGCAAAACTTTTATACTTTTATTGTAATCTACCTGTGAGGTACCACGTGGTCGTTTGTGGCGCGACGGTCACTTGAGGCCGCTGTTGGCGTATTAATATTTAATCTATATTGTTAGGTCAGGTTACGGCGCTCGATTTTACGAGACGGTGGTTAGGTTACAGTGAGAGCGAAAAAGTAGTTCCCTGACCGGGAATCGAACCCGGGCCGCGGCGGTGAGAGCGCCGAATCCTAACCACTAGACCACCAGGGAAAGTTACAGACGAAACAAAATCAACGTTTCTTGTACGTAACTCAACAGTCGTTGATGTATTTTTTTTCTAATTATATTGTTAGTTTCTACACTATGTGGCACCATGTTGACCAACAATCAAATCTTAAATAAACGTAGGCTTACGTAGTGTAGCTACACGTTCAGGTAAGCGGGAGGTAAGCGTCTTTGTTTTTTTGCAGTGCACATAACACCAGAGGGCGTCGTGAAGGGAGGTTTCATTTTCATGTTAACTCCAGCGGGTTGAGGATGCACGCAAGGTATGTAGGCAAATTTAGCTAAGCTACCTGTTTTTATGTCAAATATAGCCTTTAAATGCATCGTTACACTCATCGTTAGGCCCTACTGTAGTAAGCTGAAAATAGGTTATTTTAAGATAAGGAGCTAGTGGAAGCGGTTAGATTTCCCCACGAGCTCCACCAGGTTGCTATTGTCTTGTAAACAAAGTGGCTAGCTAGCATCGTTAGCGTCAGCTGGGAGACTGGACCTTGGTCGTTGTATTTGCTTCAACCTGACGGCAGCTCAGGCGGTTTTAACATTATATCCGTCAGCTCGACCACGGCCCTTCAGCAAGAGGCAAAAAGCTGCGTTGTGCTCAGGTTCATGGAGGAGTCTCCACAGAGGAAGCTGTTGGAGAGCGTAGCTAGGTGGGGATAACGTTATTTTAGCATTTCCTTCGTGGTGAGCCGTTTTACGTGTTATGTAACACCGTCACTCTTCGACAGTTTCCTAATATCTGTTTTGCATGTTGTTGTGCGACATGCGTGTACTTGATTGTTTCGTTTCCCTCAATCCTGAGACGCTACAGCTATTTCAGTGTGGCGTTGATGGTCTGAGTGTTTACATCAGATGTTTTCCCCAAATTAGACTGCACTGTTTTGATTGATCATCATTACATAATAAAACATATGTTTAGGGAAGCAGCATTAACTGTGAGGACATATGTCTTCTTTCCTCTGTAACAGAATGGTGCATTTTCCATCCTGCTGGTCAGCCATTGTCCGCTGAGTGGCCTCACATGCTTATTAAAAGGAGGCTTTCATCGCCCTCCACTTATGTTGATGAGGCCTCACCATCCGTTATTGTGCTTTTACAGTCTAGTGTTATTGAGTGAGACACCCACAGTGAATCAACTAATCCCTTCCCTCTTTCCCCTGCAGGACAAAAAAGAAGTGTGAGAGCACAGCGTGAGACTTTATCTTCACAGGTTGTGTCTGCTGGTTTGGACACACAGAGTGTGTGTGTGTGTGTAGATGTTTGTATGGGTGTGCTTGACTGCATGCAGATCTAGGACCCTGGCCTGATGGAAAAGAGAGAGAGGAAGCCGGGATATTTTGCCAGGTAAGGGACTAAGCTCTTTAAATTAGTGTAATGTAATTTAGGTATTTTTCATTCTTATACCTGATATTCAAATTGATTTGTTTTTATCAGTATTTTGTGAGCTTATGACCATGCTTTATATGCTAACACAGACCAAGTAGAGCTTGTCAAATCGATTTTATTATTAAATCTGCAAATCACAAATGACATATTTGCCTCGAAAAAAAATTACAATCAATAGAACATACAACGCCCTCTGTTATAGACACTGATTTCAGATAGATCTAATAAAAGTCCTCAAATGAACTTTGACTATTCAGTAAATTAGGTAAAAACACACTTAAAAAATATGAATCTGTAGACGTCATGTGACTTCCAGCTTCTGGGTATTATACTGACAAAGATATGATTTATCAGCTGCACTCCAGTCCTGTCATAGGATTTGTTTTATTTAATACTGCGAACCATGATACCACATTTTTGGTCTGAATCGATATTACAGAGCAATTACAGTGTCAGGTTTCTCTTTAATGATTTTTGAACATATAAGTTGGCAGCTTCATTTAGCAAAGTGATCATTACCATGCAGCTCGATGCATGACAAGCATCAGCTAATCAGTTTAACTGGCGATTTTCCATAAACCAAAAAGTTGATGAAAGAAGTGTTTTGGAAGTTTAATAGGCATTTGTTTTCAGCTTGAGGATCACATGTTGTAGTGTAAAGTCAAAAAAAAAAATTTTATGATAAAGGTCTACAAAGTGCATTGCTTCTTAGAAGTGACATTGCAATTTTTCCATTATGGTGCATTCTCATTTTGTGCCTTGACAAAATAACTAATTATTATCTACAGCCCTCTGATACAGGCTCATATAGTTTGGCTCATGTATCACGTGCCTTGAAAACATTGGTTGACTGGGATCATGTTGACTTTAAAATTGGATTTTTGCAGCATTGTGAAACGTGATAGTATTAAATGTGCAGAAAGGATAACAATATATGACAGGCATGACAAGCTTATTTTTATTGCACATTTCCTACACACAGGCAAATCCAAGTGCTTTACATAGTGCTTTAAAAACAAACAAAAATTAAATGGCATAAAATATTAATGCAAATAAAAAGAATACAATTAAAAAGTTACAAACAGAAACAAAAGCCTGTTACAGTAATCAAACTTGTTGAAAATTAAATTATTGGTTAGTTCCTCTAAATCTTGCTCTGTTTTTAGGATGCTATAATGATAGTTGATATTGTTTTGTGTAATTTTGCCAAATGGAATCATGTGAATGTTAAATAAATACATTAGCTTTAATGGTATGCAGGCTTTGAGCTGAGTTAGGGACTATGCAAACCTGTGGGAATGAGCAGAAAAACAACAAACAGTAGAAAGGTGGGAGGGGAAAAAAACAACAGTGGAAAGTGGAAAGAAAGCACATGCAGACCTCTTCCAAAGTCCAACAGCCACAGTACGCCTGTATAGACAGAGTGAACATGTAGAAAGGAAAACTAGCCTTATCTCCTAACACAGCAACACTAACACTCCTACTACTTGCACCATATCCTGCCTCGCTTCCTGACAAATACAGCAAAGGTTACTGTGAAGCTCACACAGATAGTGCCAATAAAAACTCTGCCATTGAAGATTTCTTTATTTTCTTTCATCTATTTATTTATTTATTTATTTATTTAACAACAATTAATCATAGTAAATGTTAAGTAGAACATTTTTGACACTGATCAACAGAAACTACTTTTCAAAGTCACTGATGCATCAGTTGTTTGTAGAAGTTGTATAATACATTTGTGAAAACTTGATTTACTTAAAAGTCCCAAGACATAGAAATGACAGTAAATATGATGAGGTCATGCATAGAAATATCAAAGAATATGGTACATGGTGGAGATGAATAAAAACTGCACATGAAGCTACTTTTGCCTTGGTGATTCACCATTCACAGATATATGGCTGTTAAAAAACTCACAACATAACACATCATAACCAGTGTTTACTAGAAATTGCTAGATATGAATATTATCTTTGGTTTTTCTAGTGTTTTTCAGCCAAAACAAGACATCTGACTCATCTTTTTTGACAATCTTTTTCACTATTGTCTGATAATTTATAGACAAATCGATTAATTGAGAAAATATTCTGCAGAGTCATCGCTAATGAAAATAATTGTTAGTTGCAGCCCCAGTTGACAGAAATGAATACCACACTGTTGTCAGCACTGTTTCGGTGAAAGGACAATAAAGCCAAGACTTTTTGGGGAAAGAGCAGTTTGCATTTTTATTCTCCATGTTTCTTTTGCTCACTTTGTAATTCTGTCAGAAAAGGATACACCGATTAATCAGTGGTTACCGGTCAAGGTTAGTCTCAGACTGAAACAAACAGTGTTGACATCTGCAGATTCCTGAGTTCACTAACAGATGCACGGTGCACTGCATCAGTTGAAGTGTTAGAGTGACCTGAGGCTGTGGGAGAGGTCTGGGCTCTGTCTGTCTGCAGCATTATCGACCCTCTCGTGACTTTTTCCATTAAGGCACTTGATCACTTAAGACTCTTCTCTTGTAGTTTTTCTATATTCCGGCCTTTGCCCAGGCCTGTGCAGGGCAACACTTCCACTATCACTCAAAACATTTGATAAATCACTTTGGCCTTATCTTTTGTTAACATACTCACATCTACACTTAATCTGTCAGTGTTTCCCATAGCGCGTGCATTTTTGCTTAAGTGCACCACTAACCTGTGAGTGTCCACTGCACTGTGCCACCTTTAGCTCAACGCTCTCATTTAATGAACCCCAACAGAGTCTGGAGACACCCATTACATCATTCTCTTACTGATCACTTATTAAACAAGGACAGAGGGGAGTCGAACCTACTGCTGACACAGCAAAGCATAGGGAGAAAAACCTTAAAGCTTAGTGCGCTAACTTGGAGCAGCTGGACATGTGTGTTCATTGATCTATTGTTGAGAGAGTTGTCATGGGATAACTCAATACAAAATAGATCAAATAGAAATCTACAGGGCTGTGCTTACTTTACCCTTTACTTAACAAATCTTTCTCCTCTGGCATCTCATCAGACTGAAGAGGCGGAGACAGCTCAAGCAGAGCCAGTCAGAGAAGAATGTGAGTGAGCAGAGCTCAGCGATCATCTCCTGTCCAGACGTCCCAAATGACAACAACCCCAACAAGAAGACGGCCCTCCAGAGAATAACAGCTAAGACACCTGCAGGCTCAGGTAAGCCCTGCATCAAAAGATACTGCAATTTCTTTTCTTGCATTAACAAGACATTTGAATAAATACTGTAAATGTTGGAACTCTACCCTGAAACTTCTAATTAGCTTCAGATACCCTTTATACATTGCACACTAAACATATTACTGCTACTAACAACCTTATTTTCTTGATTCATATTTAAAAAAAAAATTACATCATAATGTCCTGAAGTGATGTCTTAAAATAACATTAACAGTAATAACAAATAACAATAATGTAATACTGAGTAAACTGTAGCAAATCTTCACATTTTAAAAGTAACAACAAATATTTTGTTCTAAAGTGACTAATGCATCATCTTCTTTGAATGACCAGGAAGTTGCATAACCTTTATCCTGCACTGTTTTACAGCTGCTGAAAATCCTACGGCGCTTTCAATTTCAGCTTTAATATAATATATCAAAATTTAGTCAGGATAACAACATCTTTGGCATTAATATGTAGTTTTCTCTTAAACACACAGAAATGTGCCAATAATAATATAATAATATTGACTGAATTGTATCATTAGCCAATTGATTTATGCGTCTACATTGTGAATAACAAGAGATTATTAGTGACTGAGAAATGTGAAGCGAATCGGGGCACAAGACATTAATTTTTATTAAATTACAAGTCTCTGAGATAATCGTATTTATGGCCCTAGTCCATCTAACAAATATGGTTACTCTTACTGGTGTAATATGTCATAATATAAGGAACTGGGTGATTTTCAGTTTTTTATTTTTTTATTTTATGTTGTGCATGTCATCTTTGGTGTACGCTCCAGTATGAGTTTTGTTTATTGTATCTTCGTGCTACCATGTGTCACTGAACGCAGCACAGTGACAGTGATAATTACCTCCTGTCACACAGTGCGTGCAGTGGCTCGGCCAGCTGTGTAAACTCTGTTTTAATGAGACCAAACTATTGTAGCCGGTAGCTCATCATATAAAATATGATGATTCATGATGATTCAAACAAAGACATTGCTGTCTTTTATGATTATGCTGATTTGTACTGAGAGAAAACAAGACATAGCTCTCTACTTGGTGTGTACTTTCAGATAAAGGATTGCATAGCCTGCAGTGCCTCAAAGTAAAGTAGAAGAGTGCAGATCTCCGCCGGGTGTGGCTGGGGGCATGTGGGGGGTGAAGCACAGACTGCGATGCCACCATAACTAGATATTTGCAAAGGGTTCATATGTATATATTTTTTGAAAAAGTAGTGTTTATGTTTTCTTGTATAGGATGTATGCAAATAAAGTGTTTTAGTGTAGTATAATCTGTACATGCATACATACATACACACACACACACACACACACACACACACAGAGAGATAATTACCAGTCACAGTCTAGTACAAGTTCACTGAATCTGCTCAAGTGTTCATGAAAGTGACAGTGTCCCTGTCTTTGATGCAGCGTACAGTAAAGAGCAGACAGAGCTGGAGTCTGGATGTCTAATGCTTAGTCATGCCCTCTGTTTCCATGGAGGAGGCTGTGGTCTAATGAAGCAGTTAGGGAGTGGTGCACTAATAGCTTCTTTGTTCTTGGCAAGAAGAAAATGCTGAGTATGGACATTATCTTCTATAAGGGTCAGTGTGCGTTTTATGGTAACTGCTTCAATATGTGTGGGACAGTGGTTTAGATAATACCAGTGGGCCAAATAACCACTGGTGCTGAATCACAAGGCAATTAACTGCAGGATTTTTCGAAGATCCTCTCTTTTACTTGACAAGATGTACACGTTTGATGCCTGAATCACTGTATTAATAAAACCTAACTGTGTAAAAGAGTATTTCCATTTACCACGCTGATGAGATGGTGTCTTTATAGTATGTATTCATTATTTCTAGGAATAATTGTTTTGTTTTGGGGTTTTTTTTGAGATCGTCAAATTTCTCTGCAAAATAGTTTTCTCTTTTACTGATCCTCTCTTAGATGGTGGCTGTAAAGAGGCAAAGAGGGAGAAGAGAAGGCCACCGGGGACAGTGGAGTTCATTGTGAGTAACACTACAGTGATAACGTTTCTCAATAGCTCGCTGTCTAATTAGCAGAGAGGCTGTGGTTGCATCATTTAGTATTTTGACACATCTGTGTTAAAAGACACACGTGTTAAAAGACACATTGAACACACAGGAGACACAGCTGATCTTTTTTTGCTACAGGTGGGACCTAATGATTCCCTCAACAGCATTGCACTCAAGTTCAACATCACCCCAAACAAACTGGTCCAGCTGAACAAGCTCTTCTCCCGCAGCGTCTACCCTGGTCAGGTGAGAGAGCGCTGTCAGAGCCGCATCATGCTGCTTCACTCATCATTATTCCTCTGACCGTTCGCTGTTCATCACTATTACAGAAGCTGTTTGTGCCTGATGTGAACCAGTCAGAAACGGACTTAAAGTCTCCCAGTTCCTCTGATCTAACCTTCACAAATGGTTTATCTGAGGAGACATCACATGTAAGTAAAAATAGATTATTTTGCAGTGGAAAGTATTTTAGTTCATCAGTCACTTCACAGAATTGGAATTAGTAAAGGTCAAACACTCATAAGAACTAAATCAATTACACTTACATTATACATTTATAACACACCAACAAGCTATACTAAAGAAAAACACAATAGATTTTCTGATGTGTCTTTGTGCCATCTTTCAGGATGGTATTCCAAACTGCAGGTCAGCGAGGTCAATCCGGCGTGAGCTCTCCCCAAATTCAGAGGACGAGAGCCCAGCAACGGTTAAATTCATCAAGATGAGCTGCAAATACTTCACCGATGGGATGGTGAGAAGCCTTGAAAATGTACTTTACTATATATATGAAACAGCTGAAGTAAAATAAATACTCAAATTATTAATGAATTGACACAAGTGAATCAAAATAAAATGAAAATAATGATTGATTTTTTTTAATCAATCATTATTTCAGTTATTTTAGTGGTGTGTAAGTGGAATACATTTTGTTTCTACTGTTTGATCTGAGATAGGAAAATTATTTATGTTATGTACCTGAATAAATAAATTATTAATATTAACAATTAGTAAATGATTCCGTAATAGAAATAATGACCTGTTTGTATCTAACAAGTACCACTCTTGTATGGTTTTTATTTTGACCTACATGCCGTGTCCGTTTCCCCTCTCATCTCTTTCTTCTTCTCTGTGTGTCGTTTTAATCTTGCAGGGAGTGGTGGGAGGCGTGCTGATCGTGACCCCCAACAACATCATGTTTGACCCCCACAAGTCAGACCCCCTGGTCATCGAGCACGGTTGCGAGGAGTACGGCCTCATTTGCCCCATGGAGGAGGTCGTGTCTGTAGCGCTGTATGACGACGTGTCACGCATGAAACTCAAAGACGCCCTGCCATCGTAAGGGCACCTAACCTTCTGACGTTTGTCGTTTTTCTTTCTTTCTTTCTTTCTTTCTTTCTTTCTTTCTTTCTTTCTTTCTTTCTTTCTTTCTCTCTTTCTCTCTTTCTTTCTTTCTTTCGTAACCGCTCTTCCACTACTGTTGTTCCTCCATTCTTGTTCCTCCTTCCAACTTCCAGTTATCATGTTTATGTCTAATAAAGAAGCATTAACGAGTACTTTCGATTTTAGGAACTTTTCACATTTGTCTCACTTCCCATAACTTTATGAAGCACATATTTATTTATCATTTAAAGCTTTTTGATGTGTTCCTCATTGTTCTTTCTATTTTAGATTATTTCGTTGTTTGGCATCACATTTGTTATTGTGTTTTTTATGTTGTGTATCATTCTGTACATCATTTCTTTTGGACCTTTTTTTTCTTTTTTTTTATTTATTTGTTTTTTCCCTCTTTTCATTTTCATCCTCATTTGCGGTGCGATATGTGTGGTGCCTCGTGACCCCACAGAGACCTACCCCAGGATCTGTGTCCTGTATACAGGCCTGGCGAGTGGGAGCAGCTGCCGTCAGAACGAGACCTAAACCGTTTCAGCCGCTATGAAGCTCTGGATCCGAAGCGAACCATCATCTTGGACGAGATTGAATCAACTCTTTCTGAAACCGGTAAGATGTCAAATGGTGGCGTGTGTAGTGACACATACTGTACTTCAAAATGATTCATGTCTTAACCTAAATAGTAATTCTGTGTTATGTCTTTTAACATTTCTCTATCCACAACCAGCTGAAACAACCAACTATTTTTGGATAATTTTTATGTACTACTACTATCATAGTAGAGTAACTTTGGGTTTTGGACTGTTGGTCTGATGGTGTCAGCTGGGATTTTGGGAAATTGTGCATTTTTCGATATTGTACAAACCAAATAACTAGTTGATTAAAAAAATAAAATCCTCCATGTTAAAACCTGTTTTATCTTCCTAATCTCAGAGGGCGAGCAGACAGAGAAGTCTCCGTCAGATGAAGGATTCACAGAGTTGGAGCCTACAGTTAATGGGAGCACTGAAGAGACAGAGGGAACATCCTCAAAAACACCCAGCATCATCAGCAGGGACCAACAGGACCTCCTCGGACCAAACTCAGACCGCGGAGACTTCCAGGAAAAGACTGTGCTTTGTCAAACTAAAGGGAAGCTGGATGATGAAGAGGATGAAGGCGTAGCTCAGAACAGCTCCATAGAAGACGGAGAGTCAATCCAATCATCCTCGGAGACTGAAAAACAGGGTGATTTGCATGATAAATCTACAAGCCAAGAGGAAACTGAAACCAAAGATATCAAATCTAAAGGGACCCAAGAGCTGCTAAAAGGTGTAGATGATAAAATAATCTGTACATCGGTGGACCAAAACAATAAGATGGGTCTGAAGGAGGTTTCAGAGGTTTGTGGGAACTCCAGTCCTAAGAGGCAAAGCCTAGACAGACCAGCGGAGGAGGGCGAACTCAGTGAGGAGGAGAGACGGAAGAAAAGCTACGAGGCAGAGGTGAAGTCATGGCTGCTGGAGAGGATACAGGCTCCAATCGAAGGTAGGAAAACTTCTTTTTACATGTTGAATTTTTCCTTGATTTCCCAAAAGTGTCTCTATGTCCTAACATTACTCTCAGACCGCTGGTGACGATTTAAAGTTACTGACAGCAATAAAGGAATTCAGCATTAAACAAACCAAAGTCTCTCTCATTCTGTTTTTCTCCACTCCGTATAGACATGCTTTTCTCATCCGAGGAGAAGAGTAAAAACCCGCCAATGTTCCTTTGCTTCAAAGTGGGAAAGCCAATGAGGAAGTCCTTTGCCACCGGGCTGACCTCTAGTCCCGCCCACTCATTTGGTGGTCGAGGAAAGCAGCCGGAGTACTGGTTCGCAGTGCCACAGGAGCGGTGAGATGACGGCTAGCTCATACATAATTAAATACACATACATCATCAGGCTGAAATCCAGCAACAACAAATGCAAACTGGATGACACACGCACAGCATCTCTTTATGATGGTTACAAAAATGCACAAAATAACCACTTATAAGATGCTTCAAAAAAAGGAAATCCATGGGTCTAACGTGCGTGTGTGTGTGTGTGTTTCAGGGTGGACAATCTATATGCATTTTTTGTCCAGTGGTCTCCTGATGTGTATGGGAAGGAGGCCAGAGAGCAGGGCTTCGTTGTGGTGGAGAAAGATGAGCTGGACATGATCGACAACTTCTTCAGTGACCCGGCATCTTGCAGCTGGGAGGTGAGTCCAGTAAAAGGAAACACTGTAAGGTTTGTTGTGCTTCCCGTTTTAATGCAGTCTTAAACAGTAAGAGACCTTCAACATTTTCCATTGAGCTTAAAGATAACCGATGACATGTTTTGCACACATAAATAGGTCTCTGATGTGTCTATTATCTTAATTTTCTTATATACCTGTGTGGCTTCTAGATCATCACCATCGATGAAGCGAAGCGCAGGCAGAGTTTTGGCAGCTGTGATGGAGACTTGTCTGTGGATGCGCTTCCTGTACTCAGTGACGCCAGTGATCTGATGCAGGACACGCACATTGAGAAGGTGAATTTAAAACATGCTTACGAGCAGTTACAGTATATTCCTAATCACATAAAACAACTGACATAAGTAATCCTTATGCTAAATGCTTAATCTGATGAGCTGTGTGTTTCCCCAGCTCGCCTGTCGCCTGCCGGCCCGCGTGCAGGGTTACTCGTGGAGACTGGCCTACAGCAGTGTGAAACATGGCACTAGCCTCAAGACGCTTTACAGGAACCTGTCAGATGTGGACAGCCCTGTGCTGCTGGTCGTCAAAGACATGGATAACCAGGTAGATGAAAACCAAAAATGTTCTTGAATATGAGCTAAAACTTAGAGTTTTATAATTTTCATAACATTCCCTGCATCCTGAAAGGTAATAGATGTAACTGAGCAATATGGTTCTTATGTTATCTAGTTGTGGTGTTTCTCGTATGCAGGATGATTTAAATTAAATTTAAATCTCCCAAAAAACAGGAAGTGAACAATATAGTAAAATATGTCTGCCACTGTGGGTTCTGGGTTCTTGATTTATTAGCTATATATTAATTTTAAACACTGTCAAGGTTTTAATAATAGCGTGTTTTAATCATGAGCAGCATTACTCATGCACATCCTTCACTCCTTTCTGACTGACCGAGTCACAAAACAAGATGTGGTAAGAAACAAAAACTCCTGTTATCAGAATAATTTGAACGCTCGTATAATCGTTGTTTCAGCTACTTGTTGAAACAATCATACAGGACACATCCAAACTTGTTCATGATTATTTATCTCGAGGGAATTTCATCCTAAAATTGAATCTTGACTTTTCTCAGATTTTTGGGGCATTCTCGACTCATCCCTTCAGAGTGAGCGAACACTGCTACGGCACAGGAGAGACGTTCCTCTATAGCTTCTGTCCTGAGATCAAGGTGTGTGCTACGTTGGTTTTAATGCTCAGTAGACATAGTCAGAATGTAACATACATGTCGGATTTTAAATCAATTTATTTACATAATAAACATCTAGCTCTTTGTACTCGGATGTCAAGCGTAGTTTAAAAAGTCTGCTGAGTGAGTCTGGAAAATGTGTAGGAACCCTGTACTGAGACGTGCTAATGTTCAACTTCATTCCCAACTGACAAATTCAGACATCATTTGTCGTCTGTTTTCAGGTGTACCGCTGGACAGGGGAGAACTCTTACTTTGTGAAAGGCAATACTGACTCTCTGCAGATGGGGGGAGGAGGGTGAGTAGATTTATCAGCTCAAAACTTCAGCTTTTTTTTTTCTTTGTGCCCATTTTCCCCTCTGACACTCTGCCCTCTCCTCTGCAGTGGTCAGCTGGGTCTGTGGTTGGATGCTGAGCTGTACCGAGGCACCACCACCAAATGCGCCACCTTCAACAACCAGCCTCTCTCCGCACAGCAGGACTTCAACATCCACAGTCTGGAAGTCTGGACCTTTGAGTAGCTCCGCCAGCTTTAGTCTCTATATTCACGCTCCGCTCCACAATCCCAAACCTTCAAAACACCCACCTGAGTCTATTACGCACCATGTGGAGGCAACGCTAACGGTTCTGTGAGAGAAGACAGAAAGCAGCCTGTTGAGTAACACAGAGGTTTTATTTACATCTGGTGATTGTTGGTTGCTGTGATAGTCTGAGTCACAATACAGGTTGGCCAGTTTATATCTGGTTCATCATCCCTTTCAAAAGGTGGAAGTATGAGAAAATGTCTTGTTCCTGTCAGTTCATTGGCTGCCTTAGACACCCGACAACACCTCCAGCTTTCCCAGCATGCAGAACTGCCTTACCACTATATAAGCTTATGAGGAGAGGGGGATTAAGGGGAAGGCTGCTTTTTGACCTTGTGGCCGCGAGGGCTAAAGAAGTCAGTCTGCTGGTGTTACTGTTGAGTAAATCCCCTAAAAGAGCTGGTTTTTAAGTGTGTATGAAAGAATAAGGTGTCCCACAATGCTGTAGGTTTATTTGTGCGGAGGTAATGGTTGATGTAATTTGTATGTTTGGGAATGTACAGGATCACGTACTGATAACTGTACAGAAGTTTGGAATATCTTTTTTTTATTTTTATTTTTTATGACGCATTGACCTTGAAACTTGAAGTCGAATGAAATTGCCAGATAGGATTTAAAGTAGTAAGTTTGAGAACTTTCAAACTTAATCCTCCACCATTAAATTCAAGTTCAAATCGTTTACAAGTGTTGCACTTCCTCTGAAGGCCATCTTGTTCTCTTATGTTTAGTTGTAGACTAAATGAATGATCAGAATCGACTGAATTTCCTCACAACTTTTCATTCCACATCCCTGTACAATCCAAAACGAGCGGTGCATCCAGGAAACACACATGCAGAAAGTTTGCAATGACCAAATATGTTCTTTTGATTTTTATATTTGTTGTTGTGATCCTATTTTTATATAATTTTTTTTTTTTTATTCGATTTTTTTTTAAATCTTTAAATTTTATTTTTACATTCTGTTTTTACAAAGAATGTTCAGTTGTTTTTAATGGTCGTACTTTTATAGAAATGTTGTGCGTCAAGAGGCTGACGCGTCCCAACAAGCACTAGAAGTGATTGAAGAAACTGTTGTCGGTATTGAATTTATTTCTTATGCTGACTCCTTTTTTTTTAATCTTGTTTGTTTTTTTTTTTCATTTGTCGTCATTGTTGTTCAGAGACTTACAGCCAGTAGAAATACAACCAGATGTCACTTTGCACTACAAGATTAACAGATAGTCCATGATGTATTGTGGCCCAACTAAGCATTTTTAAAATGTTAAAATGTTACTAAATATTGTTTAATCACCAATAACAAGAGGGAAGCTGCCTGTCCAACCACAGGTCAGCCTGTGCTTCACTTAAAATGGGTGGAAAAAGGGATAATCTGTTGGTCTTATTGCACTCTGGTATGCCACTAATTAAAACTTCAGATCTACTAACACGGAAAAAGAAATGTTCATATATATATCCTGTGTATCCGATATGCGGGCTTGTAGCGCATGCATATGAAATGCTGCAAACGTTTGACACCATTGTTATGATACCTGCCATACTATTACACACTAATGCCAGTTTATCGCTTCATGTGAAAATGAGCTTTGTTGTCTTTAGCTATTCAGTGTTGTAACTGTGAATGCTCCCTAAGTATTATTTCTTGTGAATTCAAAACTGCTGTGTTCTATGATATCACTAAGGATCTATTTATTGTGTTGTTATTGCAACCACATTTAAACCTAAATAAATGTTAAATACATATATTAAAATGGGCAGTGTTTTGTGTGTGTGTGTGTGTGTGTGTGTGTGTGTGTGTGTGTGTGTGTGTGTGTCCAGTCATCATTTTCCAATTGTTTATCTATTTTCTTCCCCCCTTCAGTAGGATTTAATGTGTTCAATATTACCACTGAAACTAGAGGCAGAAGTGATCGCTCCTCAAAGATCTGTTGTTGCGAAGATGGAACACTCTTACTGTAGTTTAAAACACACTTTAGTTATACAGCACTTTGAAAAAAGTACACAGCCGCTGAAAGTGACTCACTTTAAGTTTCTGTTGATTAATTTGAAATAAATAAAACAGACTAGATGCAATGGAAAATAGCGAAGAGGTGTTGCCCTCTCTAATCTCTGTTTTCAGGCATCACGCAAGCATTGTAGTGCCAATAAATTACTCCAAATGTATTCAATATTTTAAAAAAAAAGAACACAGGATTTTATTTTTATGTCAGATTTCTGTCAGTCTCAATGCAAACACTGTGTCACAAACACGTAACATGCATAATAATCAGTTACAATAAAAGGAAACTAAACAAGTTACATTTGATTGTTAGCCTTCACTTCCTTCCAGTGTTTGTTTGCTGAGGGTGATTTAGGAAAATAGAAAAAGCTTTTAGAAAAAGCAACGAGTAACCAGTCTTCGCATATACATACATAGACGATCTGTGGCAGCATTGACGCAAGAGAGTTGAGGAAGAGAAACTCCTGAGACTACCGGTAAATATCACAAACATGGAGAGGAACAAAACAACTACAGAAACTGTTGAAACGTGTATTTTCTGTTTAATTGCGAACGGCCAAGACAAACAAACGAAAGTCATAAAAAAGGTAAGATGATGTCCTTTATTATTAATGTTATTTTAAGGTAAAAGTAAATCTCATTGGATATTTATGTTCTCTCGAGTCTTAGTTTGACTGAAAGAATTGTATCTTAAAACCAGTCAGTACAGTTGTTTGTGTGTGTGTGTGTGTGTGTGTGTGTGTGTGTGTGTATTTCTGTCCTCTCCAACAGAATAATGAGCTGGTGTGTTTCCGGGACATTTGCCCCGCTGCTCCTCATCACTACCTGGTTATTCCCAGACAGCACATCCACAGCTGCTTGTCACTGCACAGAGGACACATCAGCCTCGGTCAGTGAGAGAAGAGATTAAGTACCAGCTACTACAACTACTGCAAATATTACCACTACTTCTGTTAAGTATTAATATTACTTCTTGTTTTAACACTCCTAATACTACAACTATCACTACTACCTTTTTTTTTTTTTTACTACTACTAATATTATTACAACTATTTTTATCTCAGTGGGAGACTACTAGTACTACTACTACAACACTTCTGCTATAACTACATTTTCTCATACTTAAGTACTGCTAAAAGGCCACTGCTACCTACGACTATTATATAGCGCTGCTAGAACTTGTATTACTCTTTCAGCGTGCTGTGTAAATGCACAGATTCACTTATTTTTATATAATAAAGTATTTACTGAGAAATAACTAAGTCGTATTCCACAGTTGAAAAGATGGTTGAAATGGGAAAAGCTGTGCTGCTCGAACAAGGGATCACTGATATGAAGGACATAAGGTATTTAAAAAAACCTTAATAAGGCTAATTAAGACTATTATTCAAAGCAGTTTTTTTATGTCTTAAAAACAATTTAAGTGTTTCCTTTCTCCTCACATTTCTAAAACTGCTCTTTGTCTCGGTTGACATGTGTTTTCCTCTGCAGGCTGGGGTTCCACCAACCTCCCTACATTTCAGTAGATCACCTCCACCTCCACGTGCTCGCCCCCACCAGCCAGATCTCATTATCCATGGAGTATAAATTCACTCCAGGGGCTGACATTTTTGTCAGTGTGAGTGCTTTGCCATTTTACTTACTGCTTGTTTCATTGATTCTTTCCTTATCAGTTCAGTAATGCAAATAATATTAAAGGCACTGCAGTATTATCCATGCAAAAACAATGGCGTTATACATAGTGATCTAGAAAACCAAGTTGTTCATATATGCTTTCATAAATTCCTGTGTATAAAACCATCAGCTAAACATCATGTAAATATGTAGCTCAAGTGACTTCAATATTTTATATTGCATATTCCTTTGATCTTGAGTTTCTCTCTGTAATGCACATCCCATGCTGTTTTAAATCTAAATAATTTATTTTTGCCTTTGTAGGAAGATTATCTACGGAAACGGCTAAAAGATATTCCTCAAAGTCCCTTTCGGAAAGCTGTACGTGGTTTCCGTGAACCAGCAGCTCACAACCTGGACGAGCAAAGCAGCAACAAATGTCTTTGAACCAGAGACAAGACAGCAATGACAATATTCTAAACAGACATCTGGAAAGAGGAGAAACAAATGTATATAATATTATAGGTGCATTTGTGTGTATGTATATGGACAAAGTGTGAAATGAATTATATGAATTATATTTAATATTTAATATATATTGAATTATATATCATTTGGCCACCTGACTGTTGAAATATTGACTCGAAAATATTGAAACAGGACTTAAAATATTGTGAACCTAGTCACTAGATGTCACTAGTGTGACACAGCAGCACAGGAGTTCCTCTGCTATGTGTGTTTTGTGTGTGTCATCATTTATATATGCCTTTCTGTCACATGTCTGCTTTGAGGTCTGTTGTTTTTTAAGAACACAAAGTTGCAGGAAGCAAAAGTGAGCATTTTCCTGTTGGGCCTATTTTTAAGTAATTTTTAGTTTGTTGACACAGTAACATGAGGTGCAGCACTGGTTTGAGATTAGTTTGATATTAGAGGGTTTTGATGGCCAAAACCGAAGATGTTGAAATGGCAAATCACACTGCAGCAACATCGACAGATACATTAGAACATGTTTATTTCTAAATTGAAACTGCTTTGTGTGCGTCTGCTTTTCCTTCAACCTGTGTTATACTCTTCTTGTTGGGAATGTAACATTTACTAAGCAACTTTTCTAACATGTTTGTCTTGACTGCCTTTTTCTGCCTTGGATGAACAAGGCGATCGATGTAATACCTTATTTGTCCTGATGACTCTATAGATTAGGAATTTCCTGTAACAAGAATGTTTCTCAAGTGGAAAAAGAATAATAGGTCACATGGTTGAAACGCAAACTGCTGCACTCATGTTACTTTATCTTTGTAAACAGATTTGTTCTCGTATTGGTGATTAAGTTGTGGTGCTTTTGGCAACAAGAGCTTACATGTAATTAACTCAGGTCAGGTTGATTTGGTGTTCCTGTCTCAAAGAGAATAACAGTAGCAAAAGAAGCAAAAAAAAAAAAAAACAGGAAAAAAGAACTAAAAAAAGCCTTAATGCAACTACTAGTCCTTAATGTATTAATGTAAGTATTCATAAAATTAAAACATGCCTTCTGTTGTCTCACAACATAAAGATTCACTCCTGAAAGATGGTTTAGTGAAGTTTTAATTTGTGGATTTGTAGTTAAAAATCTGGACGGAAACATGTACAAATAAGAACAAGACAATACACATCCATGGACAGTATGTCACACTAAGAAAAACATCTTTAAAAGAGTTAATTATGCTGGATTGTTATAGATTTCCAATATAGTCAGTGTTTAATAAATGCCTAAAGCACCACTTATTCAAATGATGAGAAATGAATATTATGCAACGTATGCATATTTGTGATTTTCAGGCACATTGTGTCTATTCTCTTATCACATTTAAGTTTTAAAAAAGATAATAAATGATACACACTGTCATATATATATATAAAAATATAGAATATATGCTCTATTCACTAAGTAGCACCGCAGAAAGCAGCATTGCAAGGATCATTTGAAATGTGGCTACAACGCAGAGAGTCCTGGAAAGAGGTAGAAGCGTTTCTGGAGGGTGCATCTGTCTTTGGTTGGCATCTGCCTCTTGTTGTGAGCTGGAAAATCTTCGAAGCGTTGCATAACCTGCGAGATTGAAACAAACACAATAAAACTACAACATCGTCATTACTGCTTGATAGATCGTATCCTATTATCTGTGCATATTTCACACCCAGAAGAGAGTTTACAATTGCAAAACTTACTTTTCTGAAAAGTTCCTCAACGTCATCCTTTTGTGCGAAGGTGTTCATCACCTCAACGATATACTTGATGAAAATAGACCCATACCTTTTGTCTCTATATGCGACAGTCTCTGCAGGAAAAAAAAAAAATGCATAGCTTTTATTATGTAAGGTAACTACTCTTTGAAGCTGTTAATAATTGATGTTTATGTTCCTGAGTCTTAAAATAAGTGATGATCTGATCATATTTCAGAAAGACTCACCGGGGGTGCAAGAAAGAAGAGAAACAAAGTTTTTTTCTTTGTGTTCATATCGCAAAACGTCATCCTCGATGTCTTCTTCTTCTCCAGCAGACAGGAACGGCTGTTTTGTGCCATCGCTAACAAGCACAGAGCCTGCCTTTTCTGCAACACATGTGACATTCTTTTAATATAGTGCATATGAGCCTCATCACTTAAAGACAACAGACAACAGACGTTAGAGGAGAATCGTCCTTTCAGAGAGTCAGAGAGTTTTCTCTTTCAGCATCTTTTTCACATTCTTTCATATTCATCCATGTTTTGGTGTATTTGTGAGAATAGATGAGAATCACCTCCTCTGCAGGCCTGGATGATGATGATCTTGGGTTTTTTCAGCAGCGCTGGACAATTCCTCGTGTCCAAGTGCGTGTAAATGTTATCAGTGAGGAACTCGTCCGGTTCCTCGTCTTTATGGTTGACGCCGATGATAGCTCCCAGTTTCCCGTGAGACATGATAACGACAAACACGCTGTCTGTTTCGCCGAGTTTTGGATGTTTGGAGAAATTAATTAGAGCGTTGTCGATCTCCTGTGAGAACACAAAAAAAGCCAGATGTCAGTTACTGTATCGCATCAATCGACCAGACATAATAACACTTTTGATTTACATAATAACACTGTTTTTCTTTTTCTTTTTTTTAAATCTACCTTTCCGGTGAGGTTTGTGTATTTCACCACCTCATATCCCATCGCTGTAAGCATTTTCTCCATGTTCTGCTCGTCTTTCTCAGCTCCACGTCTGTCCAGTTTCTCATCAGTAAACTTTATATTAGTGATTAACAGGGCCACACGACTCCAAAAGGAAGCTTTGGTCACAGGGTAAATCTGAAAAATGGAAATTTAAAGGAAAGTTAAACAAAAATGTATTATGATGGTCTACAGGATACATACAGTAATGTAATTGCATCGAAAACCTGAAATTTTACTCTAAAGTTTCCACTTTTGGCAAATAGCTGAAGGTAAATATATCAATTAAGACCATGTGACATATTTAATATTGCTTTTATGAATGACTAACATTTGTATCATTCTGTTTCTCCCTCCAGAATGCTTCAGTGGTTGGGATGAGTGTATCGGACCACTTCTCCTCCATCTGGGTCTCTGTGGCTGTGAATGCATTAAAAACACAACATCACTGTTCAGACGTGAAGCTCTTACTTATGTTACTACACCTGTGAAATATGTCAGCTCACCTGGCTGAGCGGGTGGACCAGAGGACAGACCCAGGGTCGTGTAAAGCGTTGGATCTCTGTGTTGAAGGTGAGCAATCATCTTCCTGCTGGCTTCGTCTCCTTTTCTCCTCACCGTGTCAATGAGGCAGCGTGCCTTGTCTGCTCTGCTGTTGTTCTCCTGAAGTATGGAGTCTTTCTCTCCGTCATTTACGATGTGATCCTCTAAAATGTCATCCAGCAGCTGATTAATCACTTCTTTGGTCACCTTATCCACAAACTTAGTCCTCACCCTTTGAAGCTCCTTGTCTAGAAGACAAAAAAAAAAAAAAAAACACAACACAACACAATTTTTAGTCTCTTGAGTTGATTTCAAAGACATAACATTAGAAATATTTATAAAAACATCAGATTTTGTGTCTATATCTGTTTTTCTAGTAAACTTCCCTTTTAGTCTGTTGCCTTCCTGCTCACACGGTGTAGAAAAGAAGCCTACCCACTAACAATTTAACATCATAAATCATAAACATGAATCATTAGACCATAACTAATATCTTTTTTTTTTAACTGAATGTAGCCTACGCGTTTAAGTCAAAAGTAATCTGCTTGTTGTTCTCATCACATATCGCATCTTTAAATACAGCTGTTACTCGATGTCTTTAAAATCAACGGCATCATATAATTCAAACCGAGCAAAAACGGGGCGAGTATACATGATCAGCAAAGTTAAAGTTAATAGCTTGCGTGGCATATACGAGAACCTTTTAAAGTAATGTTACATGCAAAGTACATTTAGACACTTACCTGCCATTGCTCAGGTCTCGGATCACTGGCTTGTTTTAACTGTAGTCAGCAAATTGCGTCAGTATTTAATTTGTCGAGCTGCAATGAGAACTTGTTGAAACTACTTCAGCTTCAAGTGACCGGATGGGCGCGTAATGTCTGCTGGGTATGTTAGGATGTTTCCTGCTTTACGTCAATAACGCAGCATAAATGATCAGCACACACGAGTAAGTTACTATTAAATATGAAATATGTGTGGAAAGAAAAGAGGAGAGACCAATTAGTCCAAATTGAGTAATGTCCGTATACTGGACGTTGTGGTGTTTGCTGATCCTAAACATGCTTTCAAATAATAAAACTCTGACATGAACCCTTGATTGATCATTAAACCAGAGAGTGTTGGATAAGTAAAAGGCGACATGTCCTTGAAAAATAACTTTTACGCAGCACAAACCAGAGTTTCACAGTGATACTGTATATGACAATAAGTACAGTCCAGGGAACATGCTGTGACTTAATCTTTCTTCCTCCCGTGTGAGAATGTGAAGAGCATTCTGTACTTTCTGCCAACATCTGGGGATCAAGAACCCCTTCAGAGTTACAGTACATATGGTATGAACCATGTTTGTAGTAGCACTACAAAAGCAGCTGATGGAGACAGTTAGTGATATTGAAATATTGCTCTGTTAATATATATATATATATATATGTGTGTGTGTGTGTGTGTGTGTGTTTAAGGATTTTCACTGCCCATGGTAACCTCCTGCCATACTGTTTAAGTTCGACAATAAAGCAATGAAAGCAGGGTTTGGATTACATAGGTAATATTGCTGGCCATCCCACTGAACACAAAATATACAAAATCCTGAATGAGGCTTCTTTCACTTTATTATCAATGCAGTATTTATTTTGTACACAACGAGTCTTTTTTTTTCCCCACTGTAAATCATCCATGCTAGTAGAGCAAAAATAATTAGCTGCAGGAGGAGTTGTAACACAGTTCAAAGCTGTGACTGCATGGTTTAATTATGAATATCAATACCTTCAATAAAATGGGTCTGAAGCTAATGTAAATTTCTGTGAGATAGGTGTACGTTGACTGGTGTCATAACAAAGTATACATAATATAACATAACATATATAACATAACATAACATATCTATCTATCATACATACATACAGCATAACGTAGTAACGCTGGATTCTTGACGTTCTACGTTGACGTGACTTTCGCCGCGGTGTAGCCCCGCCCCTCCCGCAGTCAACAACTGGATTCCAGATATTTGTATTTTCTAGCCTGGCTTGCTAGCTTCACTGTGTTCGTAAAAAACGGATTTGCCAATCTGGGTGGATACTTATTTACTGTCGTTACCGTGAGACACACTCCATCGACAGCTTGTGCTCATGTGCAATCAATACAAACTTAAAAAAGGACCGAAAAGAGCGGAGAGATCGCCCTGAATACTCCTTTAGCCGTCTCTGAAAGCAGCTAACACGGCTAACACCTTACCGAGAGGACGCTAGCTAGCTGGATGACAGTTGCTTCGTTCAGTTGCGTACCTTTAACAGTAACGGAGCTGAGATTTAATCCATGAAACAATGAATTGCCTCTGACATTGGTGAGTATAATTAATATGCCGTTGCTGAATAATAAGAAGCCATTGCATTTCATTTGTTTTGAGTCGTTTCAGCGTTGCTTTGCGAGCACTGGCTGGTTAATCATCGGCTTGTTTATAGCAGCAGCAGCAGCTGCCTAGAGCCACGCCTGGACCATTTAAATTTACATTTATTTGTGGCTAATAACATTACATGTTATTTTGGCGACCCATCGTCAGCTACCTCATAGTGTTCAAATTTACAGCAGTGTTTTTTATTTTTATTTCTCTGTTTGTGGTTCACAGAGAGGACTGAGGCCCAGTTGGTTGTCACATTAGAGTAACCAGAGCCCATCACTAGCAAGGTGGGTCTCTGTTGACTCGGCCATCGAAGATTAGCAGGAGAGGGGGTGAACCAGCTTGCAGATGCACCCCTAGTTTTGACCTGTCAGGGCTGCCAATATGATGCCGGTAAGTACACACTTACTCCAATCTTAAACAGATTTCATCACTTGGTTTATGTAGGTGATAAATTCACCCTCCAGTCCCTGAATAGTGATGTACACAATCAAACTTACAGGTTTAATTTTTTCCTGTTTTTAAAAAGTAAACTACACCTCCCTTTTAATCCACACTTGTTGGGATAGTCCAGGTAGGACTGATGAAATTCATTTGCCTTGACCGCTTTTTGCGCATCTAATCTATATATGAGATCTATACAGCTCCAGTTTGTTGTCCTCAAGTAAGGAAAAGCTTAACTTTATCTGTACAGTATCATTGCGACTTGAGTCCATAGCTGCCGGACATACATTTTTTCATATTGATGTTTGCAATGACAAAAATGTTAGGATAGCGAAACATCAACAATGCCTGCCACAGCTTGATGAGGGGAGATCTGAAGTCTAAATATGTTTTTCTGACAAGTTTAAGAAGTAGTTCATGTTGCAGTAGAAAATATGCAGCATTGAATGAGTAAAATATGACTTTCTGCCCTCTCTGTAGACATTGTAATAAAAATATTGAATTTGTGTTTTTAAAGAAATTTAAAGAAGGTTGTAAGGATTTTCATTCTGTTGTTTTCCCTGGTGTTATTGTTCAAGACGTACAGTATTGCAACGAATTGAACACCTGAATGGCAACCCTATTCCTGCAGCGCTTTGTTGGGACCTCTTTTGTTATCTTTAGTGCTGAGAATGCAGCGATGAATTGTGGGGGAAGTGACAACAGCCCCTTTTGGCCTTCGGGGAGGGGAAAATGTGACTTGGATGCGGGATAAGTTTACAGTAGGTTCAGTTAAGGTGTCATCATAAATGGAGGGGATTCACTTTTGGACAGTTATATCTCCAGGTGATTCTGCATGGTTTAAAAATACAGTATCACATTAACTTGTACCTTTCAGTCATGAAAAGCACATCTTCAGAGTGGCTTGTATGTTTCCAGGAGCACAAAGTAACTCCATATTTGTTGTGGCTGGCTGTGGAGTTTACAGGATTGACTGCAACGGTGGCCTTGGTAGACGTTTGCACCCCGTGGCACCAACAGGCTCTCAGAGTCAAAGATCCAGTCGAGCAGAGAGCAGCCCTGCACTCGGTTCTCGCGTGACTTCAGCAGCCAATGAGACCATGGCAGATCTAGGTCTGTGTGGCTGCGTCGACTAATGCTCTGTTGTTAAGGGGAACTTTTGAGCTGAGTAGATTGTCAAGTGGCATTAATCTCACACAGTGGACCTGGGCAGAACGTGACTTACAGGAAAAGTAAACATTGCATCTTGTTGCGTGTGCTGGTTCAAAATGGCACACAGTTACAGCACTGAGCACAAATTTAATGGGCGTGACTCTTACTGTTGAGCCCTTTTCTAAAACTTACTATGAACAGATGAAAATAGTCAGCTTAAATGTGAATATTGGTTTGCTTTGCTTTTGTTAAGATCTTTGGATTTTGTACAAAAACAATCAATTTAAATATGACAAGTTTGGGACATATTTACATCAGCTTTAGGAAGTTGGTTAGAGACACTTTTCTCTTCTTGTAGTGAGACTTTGTGCACTTGAGAAGCAATATTCTCCTAGATCTTTTTTCTTCATCGTGGATGCCTCTTTGTGAGTAAATGAGTGACAGGACTAGTGAGAAGAACTGACTGTTTGGGTCACCCTGCGAGGGATTACGCCAGCCAAGCATCCCTCTTCCTCTTAGAAGTTAAATGATGAATGCCCAATCTCCAGACGTTTTTGTAGCATTATGCATCAGGCAAGAGAAACACTATGCCTCTAGCCATGTACACTTTTCCACATCTATTTTCTTGACTCTACATAATAGCGGCCTGACCAGCCTGCCAGTCACAGCTGTGCAAACTACACCCATTAGCAGGGAATCGTTGGTGTTTCAGCCACTGGCACAATCCAGGGACACTTTACCAATAGAAAGACTTGCAGCACCCTCCTCTCCCACCCACCACCCTGTGACTCCCGCTCTCTCCCTCTCTCTTTCTGTTTGTTTCTCTGTAGCTCTCTCTACCCCCTCCCTTCCCGAATTACACACACAGCAAGTCTTTTTTTTTTTTTTTTCCTCCCAAGTCTCCTCTGCAGCACTTTTCTAAGGCACGCACCGCTGTCGCTTTCAGAGGTCTGCTTGGGATGGCTTAAAGATTCAGTCTCATGCCTGCAAAAGCAGGAGTGCTATGATGAAGAGGTTTGTGACTATAGTGTTACGTGGCCTTATTAGCCTGTCCAAGGAGAACCCCATTTGGGCGAAGGAGCACCACCGGCCACCAAAGAGGGAGATCAGGAGGAAACGGAGGGCAGTCAAAAGAGCCAAGAACATGGGCAGACGCAACTTAGTGAGGGCGGTTGGTATTTCTCCAGTGGTCAGTCAGTCGGACCGCTGGAGTTTATGTTTGCTTTGCCGTTTCGTAGTTTGTTTTGATGTCAAGGTATATTTGACAATATTCTGTGTTGGCCTTCTGTGGTCAGTCTAACCAATTTGATTGTTTGAGCCTTGCACTTTAATAATTTCAGTGTACGGATTGTTCAAGAAAAGCTTGTGAAGTTTTGTTTTGACATGCCCTGAAGGACATTTAGTATACTGTGAGCAACAACAGATTACTAAATTGTAAAATTACATCTTGTGATGGGCCAAATATTCAAACATGGATGTCCCTGCTGTATCTTGATAGAGTGATTTCCACTGGAGCAAATTCAAATAATGGTACCAGTCTTAAAAATGTTCAAACTGATGTTGTTACTGAGCATACTGGACTGTTTTGTGTACTATGTTGTATCTTATTATGCAGCTTGTTGCACTCCAGTATCCCCTTGGGGGATTAGCAAAGTAATTATCTGTCAGTAAAATGTAGACATAACAAGTCTCTAGTATACTTCTTCCCCCTTTCAGCATTTTTTTGCGTTATTGCTATTGCACATTGAGGCACAAAGATGACATTCATTACTAGTGCATCTCTGCATTGGACCAGAAAAACAGCAGCATGAATTTATAGATGGATAATGGATTCTGTGAGTGTCTGAATTGTCCAAAATATGGGTAGTTGGGTGCATAATCAACTGAATAAAGTCTCAGAGACTCCTGAGCATAAATAATCATATCGTTTCATTTGACGCTGCTGCAGAAAATGAAAAATGTCAATGCATGGCACAGTTGCATCGACTCATTAAAACGATGAGTCACTTTGTCTCCAGGAAAATCCTGGAGTAATGGTTAATAGGTAGTTCAGAGATTAAACCTTGATTTTTATATGATTGTTGGCGTACACTGACAGTTATTGAGGCACAACAAATGCACCCTGTGGCCGCAAGTTCAGTTATGCAGTGGTGGGACTCCAGTGCATTTTGCATCTAAGTGCCTACAAACTGTATGGTGGGGTTGGTTTGGTTCAGTTTCCAGGTGTTGCTTCCATTGTTGCTATTTTTCAACTTTGCAACTACTGATTATTTTCATTATCAGTTATTCTTCCAAATATTTTCTCGATTAATTGTAACCAAAGTTGATTACTTAAAATGAACATTTTTACCACATTTTGAACATCCCTCAGATGCTTTTGGCTTTTGTTAATGTCATTCTTCTACTTTATTCTGTGACCTCTTCACAGTCCTCACAAAAAAGTGAGGCCTGTCGCATGTAACAGGAAGGCACACCTCAGCCCCCTAGAGCGCTTTGTGCCATAAACAACATTAAAAAAAAATCTGCGGGCTGTCACTGCAGAGGGAAAAAAAGATATTTCCTGTAGAGGTGCTGTGACATTTCAATCCAGTTGGCATGTTCTCACTTCTCCAAAAAATAATGACGTAAGCATAGAAGTAAAAGCTTAATTAACAGCTATATAGAAAACATAATCACATTTGTTAAATTGAATATACTAGTTTAACATAATGATGAGAACTTAAATTTCTTTCTTTTTTTTTTGTCAAAAGGAAAAAAAATTAGTGTGGAGAGCATTCAATAGGACGTTATCCGCTGCACCTCTGATCCTGCATTTTGAGCTTTATTCAACCAAAATGTTGATTAATCTCCTCATACGATCCAACAAGTTATTTGGCCAGAATCGAGTCATCTAATTTTGAAAATGCTTTTCTATGGTAGGTAGAAGTATTGAACCCAGTGAGTGAGTGAGTGAGTGAGTGAGTGAGTGAGTGAGTGAGTGAGTGAGTGAGTGAGTGAGTGTGTGTGTGTGTGTGTCTGTCCTCCATACTTAAGTGATAAAAACAGAAACATAGAAAATAATAATAGATAATGTCTAAAATTAATGTATATACAATACAATTCAGTCAATGACATTGTTCTCATAATCAGATCTGGAGGGGGTCTTTAATGACAAATGTCCATCGCAAGTTCTCTGGGCCCAAAATTAAGTGTTAAAAATACTAATTTTGACTAAACGACAGCAGAAAACCCAAAGTAGTTAGTTAAGGCTTTTTGGCCAACTATTTCATCCCAGTTTTCGAGCTCAAAACATGCTGCCTTTACCATATAGATTAGACCTTTAATGCAGTCTGATAGTTTGTGGATATAAAGTAGGACTTGATACCCTTTAAACTTTAACTTGCTGTTGATGCATGCATGCCTTTTTTTCTTCATAGCGCACATTTAGAACGGTTGATATTTTGGATAGATCTTTAGACACCCATAGATTTAACATGTCTTGAATGTTGGTTATTAAAAACAGAGCGGCGCGTGTGATCTCTGCTTTTACTGGTTCTGAGTACAGACAGAAGCATGTAGGGGCAAGTATTGCCATGTCTTTACCTCCCAGTCCAAGTTATGTTTGTTTAATGCAATAGTAGACCCTAATCATAGTGAACAGCACTGTGGCAGGCATAGACATGAGTCCACCGGCAGCTCGAACTAACAGTCGAGGCTGGTGGACAGCGAAATGTGGTGTCAGCACACTGGGCTTTGTACAACACCAGAGTGGGTTAAGCTTCACTCTCCAATTACACTGTCAGACAAATCACACTTTCTCATTTCTTGTAATACTATCTGCAAGTCATATTAAGTTCTGTCAGTGTGATTTACCACTTGTTTTCCTGTTTCCTTGTGTCCTTTTTTTAATATGCTGTAGTGTATATATGCTGTCACAACAACTCATTTTTCTAACAGAATTATTAAATCTACCCTCTCGTGCCCCCCCCCGGCTGTTATTATTCCTCTACATTTCAGATGATACTGACGGTGTACCTCAGCGATGGGGAACAGGCTGTGACCGAGGTGCCCATCACTCCCGAGACAACATGCCGCGACGTTGTCGAGTTCTGCAAAGAGCCCGGCGAGAGCGGCTGCCACCTGGCTGAGGTCTGGAGAGGCAACGGTAAGACGTGGTTGAAGTTGAGCTGCCTGTTATAAGAGTGTAAGAGACTGTTTATTTATTGTGGTGCCCCAAATTTCCGAATTGTAAATGCTGGTTTTCTGGCAGGGAACATGCCATGTTATAGAGGAAAGAAGCAGCTAAAGTATTAATCCGTGAAGGTGAAATAAGAAAATTTTCATTTTAAGAAGCGGTAGCCTTCAGCTGCCCTATCCAATCTAAAAACAATCACGCTATCAAAATACGTTCAGGTGCTGAACAGAGCCGTGCATGACAACCTGACTGGAGAGAAATCAGTTGTGGATTAGATTAATTTGCTTATAGTACAAATTTGTATGACAGAAAAGAGTTACGTGTTGGTACAATCCATAGCACTGTGACAGCAAGGTCGAAATGATTTGCTCCCATTGCCATCCACGTGCTGACACACCCAGTGTTATCAGCATTTTTGCTGAGGGGCCACTCCCCTGTTGAAAACAACATCCCAGCCCAGGGCTTTATTAACCCGTGTTATGCAATCGTGTTCAGCTAGCGCCTGACAATGCAGCCGTCTGCCCCCGAACCTCGTAAAACCTCTCTGTCTTTGTCTCAGTCTCTTTGTCGGCAAAAAGAGAACAAGAGACAGAGTGCCGTCCTCTTGAAATGCCAAAACTATTCAGCCCATAGTCATCACAGTTTTCCTTAAGATCTAATGTTTTAATTTTCGAAACCTAATCTAAAAACAATTAAACAGAAAGAAAGAAGTAGTTTTTTCTTTAATATTATCCCAACAAAATTTTACATTTAACATATTGACAAATAAGTCTAACGTGAATCTCCTTCTTTTCATGACTCGATGGTCTCTGCAGAACGAGCAATCCCCTTTGAGCACATGATGTATGAACATCTGCAGAAATGGGGGCCACGGAAACAAGAAGTCAAGTTCTTCCTCCGGCACGAAGATTCGCCAACTGAGAGCAGCGATCAAGGTGAGCATCGTCAGAGTGTCTCCGATCAGTGTAGTCTCTCCCCTGCAGGAGGATGGAGTCAAGGGGTGTCAGGGAATTCCTGACATCTTATACTAGCTGGCTGCTCGCCTACAAGTGCAGGTGTCTGTCAGTGTTCCTCTGTTTAACTCCCTTTCTTCCTCTACTCTCACCTGACACATCACTGATGCTGCTGATGGCCAAAACTTTGTTTAAACTTGGGTATCAGCTGACTAGATAAACCTGTTTAGATAAACCACACAACTATGTGTGGTCTTGTTTTTTTCTTGTACCTGGATATAACAGTACAAATAGTATTGCAGGCTCTGTAGGATGAACTTTAATTAATGCATGTCGAAGGAATTGTTTGATTGATATAACAGAAGTGTAAAGTTTTAAATCATTTATAATTTTCCATCAAGCCTTTCTTATAAAAAAAATCTCTGAGTAAGGTGGCTTTAGTTAGCAGTGCTTGTCCCAGTTCTTAAATCCCTTCTGTCATGTGCAGTCATGTCAGTGAATTTTCAAACTGTTCCTGACAACGGTCGCTGCCTCTGAATCTGCACTACGCTCATCTGTCCACACTTCGCAGTGCATCTCTCTGCCCTGGAGTTTGTGATGGTGATTGTCCCTTTTTATTTCGCAGGGAGTCAGCAGTCTCAGGATCAGACAAGTCGTAGAAGTGGAAACACTGGAGAGAAGCACAACGAGAACGGGGTGAGATTTAATTACTGTTAACTAAGTGATAATAAAATAGAAATGCACTTGCAAAATAACCTGTTGTAATTCAGTGGATCAATTAGGGTTAGAATGAAAGCTAGTTTAAAGTTAATACAAACAGGGAAGTCATTGTTCCTGTGAGTCTGTGTATCCACAATGCATAAGACAAGCTCAGAATACACTAATATATCGATATGAGGTATAAGTTGGTTATCTGTGGTTACATACAGATGTAGATTAAGCCGGTGCTTGAGAGTAGCATCACAGACACTGGTGTTACAGGACTCGCACTGCCAGTATTTCCCCGTCAGGTGGACCCGTTGTTGTGTATGTTCAGCTCTTGCTTAAGGATGTGTGTGTGTGTGTGCTTGGGGATGTGAATGAGTCTGATAAGAGCAGCCTCTGGCGTGGCATCTTCTGTCTCTCTCTGACCATATGTCCCAGATTTCACAATAGAAAAGTGTTGGAATCGAGGAATCGAAACTAATTCGACCTTAAGGGCGGAGGGAAGCGTCCGGCGCAGCAGGAAATGGAGGGATTGTGGTTTTTCTTAAAAGAAGAAAAAGATTATAGTAGTTGCACAAGAGCACCCAGAAGCCATTGCTTTTATCCTGAAAACCCACAACTGTTTTTTACTCTGTTTGTATTGAGGGGATATATATTTTTATGGATCTAGAAATTCAGTCATTGTTTGGCTCTTTTTTTTGTTTAAGCCACATCATGCCATGATAAGCAACAAAGACTATTTTATCATCACAATTTCTTCATGTAAAGAGGAAAACATGATGGCTCTGCTTAAGTGCAGACGCTCATTTGTGTCCAAGTTTCTTCTTAACGTCTGATTTTAGAGGATTATATCAGTTGGACCGCTGATGATATAACGGGCCCCTAAGAGGATCATTGCTTTGGCTTTTCAACGGACTGCTGCCCAAACCCCAGGGGCTTTCTCTCCACCAAGCAGAGCTGATCGTCCTCTGAGAGGGAGCCTGCTTCGTAAAGAGCAGAGGTGCCCCAGGGGAACATGACGATTATCGCTACACATTTTCATCTTATTTTTATTGCATAGTCTTAGCTTCTGTAATTATAGATAACAGCATATTGACAGTGTTGAAACATTTAATTTAAACTGCCAGTTAGAACTCAAAATGCTTAATGTGTCCATAATATGCTCTAGCATGAATAATCATTATAAATAAGCAGGTTAAACATTATCCCGATGATCATTTTATCCATAATCATGCATCACTATCAGCCTCACTGATTAGATATGTACAAATCTATACATAATGTAGCGGGTGATGTATTATAATAAGAATATATCCCTCATGAGCGAGGCTGTGGCTGCTGCCTTCATGGTCTGCTGCTCAGTTTCTTCAACTCCTCTTCATCACTGTCTAAGTGTGTGTGTGTGTGTGTGCATGTACGTGTGTGTGTGTGTGCGTGTGTGTGTGTGTTTCTCTCTCCCTTGGGTGAATTGTCATTGATGCAGCATTGCCTGAATGCATTTGTGCGTGGGTGTGTGTGCCAGTGGCCTCTCCCGCTTTCCTCATCTCTGCCTCAATTGAGTCACGTCGTCTCCCCACCCCCCTCTCAAGTCTTCCTAGAGATCCTTATATCTGAATGCCTTAACAAATGCCTGAGTAAGATGGGCAGGATCCCTGCTTGAGATGAGATGATGTATGTATGAGACGTTTGATTCAGATAAGTCGCAAAAATGTCCTTGACTTGAGGATGAGCAGTGCATACAGTATTCTTGTCTTTTGGATGTGTTTGTTTATTTAAATGTATATCCCTCTTTGGTATTCTCTTTGCATTTAAAGAGTGCTCTATCCACACAGATATACTATACTATAACACAATGACATTTCCTGTTATCGTCTCCTCTCTCCGTTCCTCTTTGAAAACATTTCCTAAAGGCAAAGCAGTACTTCAGCATTTCAATGCCGCTTGTAGTTTGGAGGACTGTATTCACCGCTCACTCAGTATGCTGTTTTATTGAAGAGTAGTCAGTCTGTTGACTGTAGAAACTGCTTTTAGGAAATTCAGTACAAAAACAGTTTTTGTTGGGGGGTGAAACTGAATGTGATAACCAGACTTCTTTATTCTGTGAACTCTTACATGTTTTTCTGAACTGTCTCAAGAAGGGAAATTCAGTAAAATGGTTCAACTTTAAAGTTTTTGGTTGTGTGGAGTTTTAATAAGAGAATAATTTGAATCTGTTTTGTGAGATAAAAATGCCAAACATTCTTGTTGTGAGGATTTGCTGATTTTCTTTCTTCGTTATTTTATTCCTTTTGGATAAAAAGGATAGCAGGGAGGAATTTAGATGGATTTTAATCTTAGATGTAGATTCATATAATTTAATTTCTTTTAAACATGTCATTAAAACAAAATTCAGATGTATAAGTAACATCCATGACATACACAGATACATGACGATACAAGGGCGCCCATGGCAGGCTTCTCGAGGCATTAGGCACCACATATATATAAAATAATGTTCTGTTCACCCTTTTAGGTTTTACTGAGAGCAACTAAATGTTGTTGCCTACAGGCCTACATGTTTTGGACTATTTCAAAACATAAAGTTGCAGCTGTAACAAAGACATCTGGTGTCAATATCCAGGCCACCCTGCTCAGATTTTTGTGTTCTGTTTTCCTTTGTTTGTGTGTGTTTGTGTATATCTGCTTGTGTGTGTGTGTGTGTGTGTGTGTGTGTGTGTAGGTCGGGAATCAGCGTGTGGAGCTCACGCTTTCAGAGCTGCAGGAGATGGCCACACGACAGCAGCAGCAAATTGAGGCCCAGCAGCAGATGCTTGTTGCAAAGGTAGCAGCCTGTCTCCATTTTACAATACTTTTCTCTATTAAAGTTCCATTTGATAAAGCCTTATGTAATATTTCTCATAATCCAATGTATTTCCATGACCTGTGTGAACTTGATCTGACATTACAGGTCAAGTATGTTCTTGAGGATTTCTTTCTTAGAGAGAATAGACTACTGTTGATCCAAAGAGTCCCACCATGACCTGAAACAGGGGCAAACAGTTGTGTAACAAATGAGATGGGGGCAGCGTGAGTCACAGTGCCTGTCAGATTTCATACTTCAGTCACTCACAGGTTTACTCAAGCCTGTGAGAGGTCCTTCTTCATCATTAAAGAATGTTGGTTTTTTTGTCCATCAACACTTTGAGAATTTGTAATGTCAATATTTCCTCTTGTAATGAACATGAGCACTTGGCAACAAATCTCTACATAACCAATGTATTGTGTCACTCTCTGTGACTCTTCAGTACACTAACACAGTTTGAGCGCCGTGCTGATCAGTCATGCAAGAAGAAGCCCAGTGTTGACCCGCAGATAGAAAGACTACTTATTGCCTTTGTTGTGGTGTGGTGGAAAAGTAGGCCCACTTGAAGCCCCGCAGTCATTTGGAAACCTGGGCTTGTCACTTCCTATTTTAGGATCTAAACTGGAGCAATTCTCAGTTGGGTAGAGATATGAAGTCATCTGACCCTTTCTTCAGCTTTCAGACAGTCTTGAGACAGTGTAGCATTTCATTTAGTGCGTACAGTAGAAAGATTTAGCCTACTTTTAGTTATGTCTGCCACATAGATATCTGTAGCCGTGAAAGCTGTGGTGTGGTGTCTTGGTGTTTTAGTATTGTGTGGTTTTGACTAAAGAAGAAGCAACAGACTAAAGCAGCTGATGGTCTACTTAATGATCATTAAATAATGAATTACCAGTTTTTTGTTCTTTCTTTTAAACAAGCAAACACAGCATTGTTGAGATTTCCATTTGACTTTGCACTGTGACTAAAGTTAGAAGAAGTCATAGTTCACTTGTTTACCTGTGAAATTTAAATCTCTGTCTCACTCTCCGTGAAGGAACAACGTTTGCGTTACCTGAAGCAGCAGGAGCGGCGTCAGCAGCAAACCGTTTCAGAGAGCGAGAAGCTGCAGAGGCTGAAGGACCGTGTGGAAAACCAGGAGGCAAAACTCAAGAAGATCCGAGCAATGAGAGGCCAGGTGGATTACAGCAAGGTCATCAATGGCAACCTGTGTATGTAGACAAAATTCTATTATAGTGACACCATTTGTCTTTCATATGAGAATAAGATTCATATTTTTTGTGAACAATGCATATAGCTTTTGAGAAGCAAAAAAGAACCAGCTAATCTGCTAGTTATCAAGCTTTTACCAAACAGTGACATTATGAATGACCTGATTGTTTTTCACACGCAGCGGCGGAGATTGAGCAGGTCAGCGGCCTTTTCCAAGAGAAGCAGGCAGAGTTACAGACGGCTGTGCTGAGGGTGGAGCAGCTCAGCCTGCAACTGGAGGACCTGCGGAGGGGAAAGCTCAACGGCATACAGACAACCCTGGGTGGCCAAGTAACCGGTGCTGCAGCCTTAGAACTCCGCAAACTCTACCAGGAGCTTCAGGTACAGCATAGTACAAATATAAGCGATGCCTGGCAGATGCTTTTGTAGTTTTCACTGTGTTTACATCACTCATGAGCACAAGTGAAATTGCATTCACGTTTATCATCCTTAGATCCGGAACAAGTTGAACCACGAGCAAAACAGCAAGCTGCAGCAACAGAAGGAGCTTCTGAACAAGCGTAACATGGAAGTGACGCTCATGGACAAGCGCATCAGCGACCTGCGGGATCGCCTTTACAAGAAAAAAGCTGAGGCACGTCAAAAAGAGAATCTTCCTGTAAGACTAGGAGCACTCAACACATCTCCTTATTAAGATTCTTTGTCGAAATGGTTCTGATAGGCTGCTGTGAACCACTTTGTAATATAATTTCATATACATATATATATATAATTTATTTCCCTTTCAACACTTTTTAACATTACTTTCTCCTCTTGTAGCTAAACAGAGCCAATGGGCCTCCATCTCCACAGCCAGCTCCTGGGACTCTGGGCCGTGTTGCCGCTGTCGGGCCATACATCCAAGTCCCTGTGCCGGGCCGACAGGAAGGAGGCTACAATATACCACCCGAACCCCTGAAGCCTCAGACTCTCAGCGTCAATAACCAAGCCAACCACGGCCGCGCCAAATCAGGTTGGTCAAAAAGAAAACCAAACAAAAAAAAACAAACATTTATACTGTGTTCTCAAAGTGAAACATTGGTGTGGTGGTGGATATTATTACCTTTAATTTAAAAGAAATGTAGTCTTTTGCAAGTTTCCTTTCCTTGTGTTTTTATTCTCTTATTAAGACAATAAGAATATGAACACCTGGTGAAAGTAAATGTGGAGGTTGTTGCTTGATTCATTCACAGAGTAGTTTGAAGACATGGAGTCTTACACTGCTACACATTTAACACATCTCGCATGAACAGCTTGTGACTGGAATCCCCTCGCGGGCCCTACTGTTACGCTGTTTTCTTCCTACCTGACTTCTCAGTTAATTCTTCGTCTGAACTTGATTTCTGTGATTTCATTTTTCCTTCCTCTCTAACTTCACTCTCTTCCTGTGTTGTTTATACTGTGATTCCCTCCTTTTTTCTCTCCTCTCCTCTCACGTGTCTCTTTAATGTCTCTGTTTCACTGGGTGTGGGGTGGGGTCAACGCTTCCTGGGGCAGACGGTGTGCGAAAGCCTCCTGGCCCTTGGAAGGTGTCTGATTTAGACATCGTTGTGGACCCGGTACCACCGTCACTTCCAGAATCACATCCGGGCCCTGGAGCCTCCTCTGGCTCTGACAGCACGTCCCGTGAGTGCACAGTGCTGCATATAAGCAGAGGGATGGCACCTTCTGAACCTTCTCTCTCAGTTGAAGCACAGGGTCGTCTACATGCTCTGGAGATTTTACTCCAGCCTTATCTTATCAAGAGTCAGTCCTATAACCTTACTTAAATCTTTCAAATTTATTTTATTGGCTTTCAGATTCAAAAGAATCGTTCTATTTAATTCCAGCATGAAACTGCTTCATACTCCTCAAAACTGATAATCTTTAGTAAGCGGACTGATTTTCTCCACTAGCGTCTGACAAAATGAAGCTTACATGCACAGCTGTGGAATCTGAGGAGGAGATGAGCATCTGTGCCTTCTTAACTTCAACAATCACTGACTGGTCGAGGCGTCCTTGTTTGGCATTATTAAGCTTTCCTGCCAGTACAGTACTGAACCAGTTTTTTTCGTCATCTGGCAAGAGTACATGTTTCATTTGAAGTGTTTCCTCTATGGATTGGCTAATGACGTCAAAGTTAGTGTGTTGCCATCTTGAAACACTTTGCTGCCATCTGCAGAAATTCTACGCTCTTAATCACAATTGACATGGTGCCTCGTATAATGAAAGTGTCACTAACGAAGCACTGCTGATGCTGTGTGCGTTTGTGGAATTATGAGAAGGTTCAACGAGTCAAGTGCCTCATAAATTTCCTCATGCAAAACAGTCCAAAATATACATCCCCCGTCCGCCTAACTTTAACCTTCACACCATTTTCTCACATGGACCAAGCACTTTACATGACAAGGAATTGAACTTGTTCATGTCAAAGTATTTTTGAATTCACTTATGAAGACCCAGATTCCTTTTAGACTGTGGTTAACATTTGTAGAACTGTCTTAGTATTTCTGTAAGTTAAATTTAAAGCTAGAAACGATATTAGAGAGCATGTTGGAAATTTTATCACAGAGACTTTTGGGTTTATAACGCGTCATATCATTCACATAACAACCTATTGTTGTTTTTTTCTTTTTCCATCCTCTTTCTTTTCAACCTATCTTTACTGTCTGATCATAATCGAGCACATATTCTCCTTAGTTTTTTTGTAAGAAATGATTTAAGTCTTGAAAATAAACAGCGCTGACATTGCATTACAGTTCCCTGAATTGTATTTTAGTTACCAAGAGTAACTAAATTAAAACACACATGACTAAATACAAGCACAGTAGTAAAATACTAATGAAGCTACATTCATTCCCATCATTGCTGTAAATCAAAGGTTCAGGATTTTTATCCTATTGATCAATAGCCCGTCTTGGAACATTTATGTTTTTGATAAATTGACAACCTGCATAATCCTGTCTTTGTTCAAGAGCAATGAAATACACACATTGCTCTTTGAATGTATAAATAGTAACTGCCTTGATTCCTCTATTTGCTGACAAATGTAAAAAATGAACAATGAGTGTGTTTGAATGTCTCATAGTGGTTTCTGGTTAATAGGATACGCTTCTCAAAATCCTGAACCCTCCGTTTAATACCAATTTTAGGTCAAAATGGTACAAATGAATGTGTATATAAAATGTTATGCATACCCCAGTTAGAATTGTATCACTTGATGCAGTGAATCAGTAACACTTCAAATATTAAAAATATAAGAATAAATACCATTTAGACCTACATCTGGTAGACATGCTTTGTCACTACCCTAAGAGTTGTAAATGATACTTACTCTGTTAATACCACTTTTTTTTCTCTGCAGCACACTTACTATGTCTTGTTTGTGCCGTAGCTAATGATACCGGTTGGCCTGCTGCAGGCAAAACCAGCGCATCTCTAAAGCCTCCTGAGAGAAGAGACTCAGGGACTGACACCCAAGGCAAGAGCCCTCCGTCAGGCTCCCCTGCTGCTCCAAATGCAGAAAAGGTCACTGCTCTTTCTTATAATCCCCATTAATGTATACAAGGATTTTCATAGCTGTCTATGCCTCCACACAGTTTCTTGAAGCTGATTTTTTTTCTGGTTGCTTGAGATGAATTGTTCACTTTTCCATGTATAACAACCTGTTTCAACCTTTGTGTGTGTTTTCATGCTTTTTCATAGGTGCTAGACTCCAAAATGGCCTCCCCTGCCATACCTAAGCCACAGCCGCCTCCCTACGGCTCTCACCTCTCCTCCGTAAATTCAGCCAGCTCCTTGGACCGCCGCAAGGACGCACCACCTCCTCGCCCGCTTCCAAACCCACCAGCTCCCGCTTGGCCTCGTGTCCCGCCCACCACAGGCTCATCCTCTCAGCAGATCCAGCAGCGTATCTCAGTGCCACCGAGTCCCACCTTCCAGCCAAATACACCGCTCTTCCCTCCTGGACTGAGCGAGCGACTGGATCCGCCACCAGCTGTGGCAGTACGCCCCTTCATTCCAGACAGAGGATCACGGCCTCAGTCGCCCCGCAAGGGCCCAGCTACCATGAACTCCAGCTCCATCTATCACATGTACCTCCAGCAGGCGGCACCAAAGAGCCAGCCACTCAAGCCTGCCCTCAAAGCAGGTAAGAGCTGAGCAGAAAGAGACTGCTTTCATGATGTGATAGTTATTGTAAATCGATTACCTTTGGGTTTACAAAACAAAAATTATGAAGATGTCATATTGAGGTATGGAAAATTCTGATAAGCAGTTTTCACTAAATATCCAACTGACTGCTTAATTATTTTTTCTTAAAATTGTTTGTAGAATAAACGGTGAAGAACATAATGATTGGTTACATTCCTAATCTCACTGTGGAAGTTTGTTTTTCTATGTCGTCACGTTTAACCACCCATGTTTTGTTTGTCTCTAGTATATGGGAAGCCTGTTCTCCCACCCAGCTCGACACCTCCCTCGCCCTTGCCTTTCATCCAGGCTGGAGGAGCCTTTCCGTTGCTCCAAGGTCCGCCTGCTGGCGAGGATATGTTTGACAATGAATTGGATGATCATGAGGGCTTCCAGCACTTGGAGCCCTTAGCGCCTCCTCCCAGTGTGGAGAACATTCCTCGACCGCTCAGCCCTACTAAGCTAACACCTATGGTACACTCCCCGCTGCGCTACCAAAGTGATGCCGACCTTGAGGTGCTCCGTAAAAAGCTGGCCAACGCTCCGAGACCCCTAAAGAAGCGCAGCTCCATCACAGAGCCAGAGGGCCCCAGCGGGCCCAACATCCAGAAACTTCTCTACCAGAGATTCAACACTCTAGCGGGAGGAATAGAGGGAAACGGAGTCAATGGATCAGGAGGCAGTAATGGTGCAGGGAATGGAACACCATTTTATCAGCCAGCCAATCCTCCCGGCTATCCGGGAGGTGACTCCATGGCTGATACAGATAATGGCAACCTTCCATCTGATACACTGCTACCACCACCACCCAGGGCAGACGAGCCAGGCTCTGAGGATCCACCTCCATCTACTGACGCTAATGACAACCAGCCGCTGCCCTCGCCACCAGAAGGACTCATGGAACCGGCCGAAGCAGAAGGACCAGAGGATGACGATGACGACGACGACAACAATAACAATGTGGGAAGCTGTGAGGCTTCGCTGCCCAGCTCTGTGCCAGAGGTCAGCACTCCAGAAGAGAGCGACACAGTGCTGTCACAACCGCTGGTGAGAGACACATACACACAGACCTACTGCATTTGTAGATTTAGATCTGAAGTATTTTCAATGAATGAAGTTGTAACTGTAGTTTCTTCTCTCCATCATCAAAGGAGAAGCGAACAAACCTGAAAAAGCCCGATTCTGAGCGCACCGGCCACGGTTACAGAGTAAAGTTCAACCCTCTGGCTCTCCTGCTGGATGCCTCATTGGAGGGAGAGTTTGACCTCGTCCAGAGGATCATCTATGAGGTACGCTTTTCCTGTCTATGTAGAATTTAATTTAGTTCATATTTTCATTTTGGGTAAACACTTGTCTCAAATGGATCCTTCTTTTTTCCAGGTGGAGAATCCCAGCACTCCCAATGATGAGGGCATAACACCCCTGCACAACGCCGTGTGTGCGGGACATCACCACATAGTCAAGTTCCTGCTGGATTTTGGTGTGAATGTCAATGCTGCAGACAGTGACGGATGGTGAGTCCAAGCTTTCCAACACAAAGAGTGTTTATTTTTTAAGATTATTTTGAAAAAGTGTAACTCAGCTTACCTCTGTGTTCATGTCTCTGTGTTTTCTTGCTTGTCTTTGCTTGAGTAGGACTCCGCTTCACTGCGCTGCGTCCTGCAACAGTGTTCATCTCTGCAAGTTATTGGTTGAGTCAGGGGCAGCCATCTTTGCCAGCACCATTAGTGACGTGGAGACAGCTGCAGATAAGTGTGAGGAAATGGAAGAGGGCTACATCCAGTGCTCCCAGTTCCTATACGGTAACTGTCAACACTATCATGACTCTATTCTGTTACAAAGACTAGATCACTTTAAAAAGCAAAATTAAATAACAATCCAACCCTGAGTTGTTATTGCGAAAATGCACTTTTGATGGTCTGTTTTGTACTTTTTTGTGCAGGTGTTCAGGAGAAGTTGGGTGTAATGAACAAGGGGACAGTGTACGTTCTGTGGGATTATGAAGCTCAGAACGCAGACGAGCTGTCCTTCAGTGAGGGGGACGCCATCACCATCCTGCGACGACAGGACGACAGTGAAACAGAGTGGTGGTGGGCGCGGCTTGAGGACAACGAGGGCTATGTACCCCGCAACCTGCTGGGGGTAACAACAAAATTTGAAATTTGTCCAGTTTCCATTAGTTTACCTGTAGGGGAAATAACAAAACTTAAGAAGTTGTCATGTGAAGGATACGAAAGTCACATTTACGACTATAAATGTAACATGGATTCTGTTTTAATCCATCAGTGCATGATATTTCTTGTTCTATGTTCTGGCTTGTTTAGCCCGATGTATGACAGTAGATCAGAAAATTTATTGCGAACTATTTATGATTATCGGTTAAGGTTTTGGTTTTTTTTTAGCAAAAATGCAACACATTTGCTTTGCATTTCCTGTCTCTGTCCTCGGACTGTCGGTTATAGACAAAACAATTAATTGAGGCATGAATTGGCAAAATAACTTGTAGGTAGGTGGACAGGATCACAGGTGTGAATGAGGCATAATTAAACAATATACAAAAAAGAAAAAAAAATGAAAGGTATCAGGTAAATACTACCAGATCATTCATATTAAAAGTTTCTTCTCTGTCTGTTTGAATTCTTTGCAGCTCTATCCTAGGATCAAGCCTCGTCAGCGCTCCCTGGCGTAGTGTCTCACTCCGCTGACCTGTGGCTAACAGCTGGACTAGTGACAAACCCAAAAGAGCTGAGAACAACAGAGCCTGGTGCTCCATCTTCTCCCCATGGCCATAATCTCACCGGCCTTGTGCTTCTCACAAAATCAATTTTTTCTTTTCTTTCTTTTTCTTCTTCTCTGAAGCAGTAGGCACTGAACTCTGACACAATTATTTACACACATACATAGACGCACACAAGCACTCCAACTGTGAAAATCTCTAAGCCACCCCAACCTGACCCCACACATTTCAACCTGTTGCTGTCATTGCCCCAACTTGATTTTACCCCAGTTCAGTGTCAGCTTTGTAACAGACATCAGCTTGAAGAATAAAACACTAACCTTGTCTCAGTATTTCTTGCACACCTCTTTAGCCATTTCCATCCCTTAATGGTGGCATTGGTTCACATGACACTAAAGTAACTGAAAAATATCAATAAATGTATTTCCTTTTGATGAATTAATTGACAATTTGAACCCCTTGCACACAAAAAAACATGCAGAAAAACATGCTCTAGTGAGATTTCTGTATTTGATTTCACTGTACTCTAACCACCAAAGATGAATATAGATTCAACTATTTAAATGCTATTACTCTGTAAGACTTTGCAGAATTGTTGAGTGAGATAATCATTTGATTTGCTGCAGGCAAATGATTTTAAAGTCCTCCAAGATCCTATTGTGGAGCTGTTGTAAATCAGTGTTCACTACACAACCCAGTCAGAACAAAGCAAATGTATTAAAGAAAAGATTAATATTGATTGACTCAAAAATCCACAAAATATTGTAAATTGTATTTCATGAACACTATTGAAAGACTTTGTTTATTCAGTGTCTTCTCTTCAAAAATGCTAAATCTGGATGCGGGAGTGTTGTTGGTGTGTGTTACAAGACTAATAAACTTAAAGCACCTACAAGGACAATAATAAATTTTTTTCCTGTAACATGAGATTAAAAGATCTGTCAAGCTGTTTGAAACACTGTTGTTTGGGCAATTCCAATTACATTGAGCTTATATTTTTGTGAACTGATTATGCTTGAAATGAACAGCTCACATGCTGCAGTTTCCAAACGTTGTGAAGGAACTGACTAACGATATTTTGTTTTCCCATAAATGTTGCCAAATTGAAAAGCTGTCTGTACAACGTCTGTAAAGGCCATACAAAGATGCAAACATGTAAGATCTTACTTTAAGTATTTTAAGAATAAAAAATGAGACGGTGTCAGTTCCACAGTGCTGAGGATTAGTCCTACAAAGATTGAGATGTGTTGTTGATGGTGTCACATTGAGCTATTTTCATTACATCTGCTCAATATTTGCATTCACAGGATGCATTGTGTTTTAAATTAGTCCAGGCTTTAAACGAATGTTGGCTCTTATGTCTATATTGCGTTTGTATTTATGTTTTTAAGAAGGTCCTGCAAGCAGGAACTCTCCATGTCAAAAACCTGCAAATATTTAATGGAATCCAGGCGCTGGAAATCATCAGTCAAACCATCTTACAAACATTGTTCACTCCTGTCATTTATTAACTTGCATATTTACAGATTCACAAATATTATTATAAATATTTTTTTTTCTTCTCTTAGCTCTCAAATTACCAAACATGGCAGTTATTTTGCTGTGGCTGTGACACAAACCCCATTTGAAACACTTTATCTCAGGACCAATATGGTGCCGCTGGCACTGTTCCACCACTAAACTAGTGATCATATTTCTATTTTTACAATAAACAAAAAATCATCTTCATTTTGAACAACAAACCAAGCAAAGGTGCAGTCCAAATTTAAAGCGATCAAAATCAAAATTTATCAAATTATTGATAAATGAGGAGACGGTTGTGTCTGAAAATTAAAAAGGGTCAGATTCAAACTTCAGATTTGCTTTAGACAATCTTGAATCTGCCCAGTTGTCCCCCTTTAGCTGCCCTCTCTGTGGTATACATCCCAGTAACAGTAATACATGCATGTACAGCACTGTACATATGTTATCTATGACATTATTGAACATCTGGAGTCCATCAGCTCATTCTGAACCCTGAGTGACTGAGTATTATGCCAAGTGTGCAAGTGGCCCAGCCTTTAACCTCATGGTTTAAACCTGTACATAGTGTGTGGAGATGTGTTATATGTCTGTTTGCTGTATGGACAAGTGGGTTGTCTGTATAAATGCTGTACTCACACATTCAATTATGTAAATGTGAACAATAAAACAGAAGCTCTGGCATGACCAATGTTTTTAAGTGTCGTAACAGCAAGAAGAGGCGTAAACCTGCTGATGTGATTGAAATAAAAAATAAAAACGGAGCCAGCCACTTTTAAATCTATGAAGACCTGTGGTTGCATTGGAGAATGAGAAAGGAAGTGTTGTGATAGCAACAGATGATTGATAGAGAGACTATTTTAATTTAGCCAATAGGAAAAGAGCTACTGTGACTGCCAACCAATCAGATTGATAGGTGCTTTTTCCAGAGGGATTCTGGAACCATGACGCTGCCTGATGTAAAATGTTATTAAAGCTAACCAACACGCAATTTTATATTTGCAGAGTGTTTGGCACATGGGAACCAGCCTGATGGGCACATGCCCAATAATAAAACCACTGGAGGAGGAGATGAGTCCTTCAAGATCTCCTTCAGTGAGTCCTGAGCTGGAAATCATGTCAGAGCTGTTTTTATGGACCTGGAGCCTGTCACACTTTTAAATCTAGGAAGACCTCTGGCTGGATTAAACTGTGAGAAGTGTTGTGATTATCAACAGACAGCAATTAGGATTAATAGAGAGAGTTTTCATTTAGCCAATAGGAAGAGAGTACCGCCAGCCAATCAGATTATTCTGAGCCTTTCCTTGCAAACCAGGTATAAAAAGCCACACCTGGTTCAAATTAGTCAAGGCTGACAGAAGATAACAGTAATTGTATTTCTCCAAGTAGCAACGCCTTCATTATCTTCCTACCTCCCATCCTAAAGAAACATGGTAGCTAAGTATGAATGTGTATTGATTGTTCACTTGAACTTGCTGTTCAATGTGTTGAATTGGCGGGAGTTTTAATTGTCACAATTTGGCTTCAAGGTCAAAGCACATAACGTTACTGCTTAAGTTATCAAAGACAAACATAGAGCAGAAAATTAATCTGGTAAATTAAGCTAACTGAATGGTGTTTTTGTTGTTGATTAATTAAGAGAAAAACGGCCTTAATTTAGTGTTATGGGTGCCAACCATGCCTGTTACATCTTAGCACAAACACATTAGTTAATTATACACACTTGTACTGTTTTAATGACCATACAAGTAAATTAAGTCTTTTGGGATGACCCAGTTAGTTACTTGTATTGTTAATCTCTATATATGTGGGAACAGCAAAGTAACCTGTTCACCAGGTTAGAATATAGCACATACAAGCACACTGACTCTGTCACTTTGTTGGATATTATAAATGATGATGTATATTTCAGGATAAACACAGCATTGTGAATGCAAAGTTACTTATTATTGTGGCGTGGTTTATCTCAGATAAAACTGTGTGAATATTTAATTTGTTATTTTATAAAATGCTTCACTCTGTCAGAAATGAGATTATTCTATGTAGAGTGTCCTGATCTGGAGGGTCTGAATATTGTGTACTAACTGAAAGTTAGCAATGGCTTTTCTTTCCCTCAGCGTGAGTGTATCTCAGTGCATGTGGGTCAGGCTGGTGTCCAGATTGGCAACGCCTGCTGGGAGCTTTACTGCTTAGAACATGGGATCCAGCCTGACGGGCACATGCCCGGTAACAAAACCAGTGGAGGAGGAGACGATTCCTTTAACACCTTCTTCAGTGAGACTGGAGCTGGGAAGCATGTCCCCAGAGCTGTTTTTGTGGACCTGGAGCCCACTGTCATTGGTAACCTCTTTTAAATATAGATACCATAATTGCTACTTGATTTTTGGTGAGTCAAACCCTTGAGTAATGTCAGATTTAACCTTTCTTCAGATGAGGTGCGCTCTGGGACCTACCGCCAGCTGTTCCACCCTGAGCAGTTGATCACTGGCAAGGAGGATGCGGCTAACAACTATGCCCGTGGGCACTACACCATTGGCAAAGAGGTCATTGACCTGGTGCTGGACAGGATCCGCAAACTGGTGTGTAAATTCTCAGCCTTTCTCTGACAACAGTACATGCTGTGTATCAATTCAGATTCATATTGTGCAGTTTACCTTTGTGGCGCCAGAGGGCACAAAATCACTATTTCAACTTTTTTAAATATGATGTTTTAAAAGATGTGAGCCTAATCTATAAAGTTGGTTGGTAGTGTTGATTACTGTTTCTCAAAACCTAAGGTGGTGTCCTCCAAATGTTTTGTCCAAATTAATAGTCCACAACCCAAAAATACTCAGCTTACTGTAATAGAGGACTTAACCATATCAGATTTGAGAAGGGAATTGGGGAATGTGGACATTTTATCTTTTAAAAAAAAAGACTCCAAACAATTGTCAAAAGTTTGCAGTTAACTTAATAGTTGGTATCTAACAGATAATTATTGCAGCTCTACAGGTTTCAATCAATTACATTATTTCATTTCTTATATCTGGTCATGTTCTGTTCCTCTGTCCTCAGTCTGACCAGTGCACTGGCCTTCAGGGCTTCCTGGTCTTCCACAGCTTCGGAGGTGGTACCGGCTCTGGTTTTACCTCCCTGCTGATGGAGCGTCTGTCCGTAGACTACGGCAAGAAGTCCAAGCTGGAGTTCTCCATCTACCCAGCTCCTCAGGTGTCCACTGCTGTAGTGGAGCCCTACAATTCCATCCTGACCACCCACATCACTTTGGAGCACTCTGACTGTGCCTTCATGGTGGACAACGAGGCCATCTACGATATCTGCCGTAGGAACCTGGATATCGAGCGTCCTTCCTACACCAACCTGAACAGGCTGATGAGTCAGATTGTGTCCTCCATCACTGCTTCTCTTCGTTTCGATGGCGCCCTTAACGTTGATCTTACTGAGTTCCAGACCAACCTGGTGCCGTATCCACGTATCCACTTCCCTCTGGCCACCTATGCTCCTGTCATCTCCGCTGAGAAGGCTTACCACGAGCAATTAACAGTGGCAGAAATTACCAATGCCTGCTTTGAGCCAGCCAATCAGATGGTAAAATGTGATCCTCGCCACGGCAAGTACATGGCTTGCTGCCTTTTGTTCCGCGGTGATGTGGTACCAAAAGATGTCAATGCTGCCATTGCCACCATAAAGAGCAAGCGTTCCATCCAGTTTGTAGACTGGTGCCCTACTGGTTTCAAGGTTGGTATCAACTACCAGCCACCCACTGTAGTTCCTGGTGGAGACCTGGCCAAGGTCCAGAGGGCTGTTTGCATGTTGAGCAACACCACTGCTATTGCAGAGGCCTGGGCTCGGCTGGACCACAAGTTTGATCTGATGTACGCCAAGCGTGCCTTTGTTCACTGGTATGTAGGTGAGGGTATGGAGGAGGGAGAGTTCTCTGAGGCCAGAGAGGACATGGCAGCTCTGGAGAAGGATTATGAGGAGGTTGGACTTGATACTGCTGATGATGAGGGAGAAGAGGAGGGTGAAGAGTAATAAAAGGCAATAACGGCACTGCTTAAGCAGAAGTCAGTTGATTTCAGTGTTCCTAAATGCATTCTAAATGGAAATGTTGTATTAAAATACCATTTTGGCTATATTCTGAATAAAAACCTATGTTGTAAAGTTCCTGTGACACGTGAAGCTTTCTGTTAATTTTTCTGTTGGTTTAGAAGTGGTGTAGTGTATGTTTTATATATGATGATGCACTTCATGTTTACATACATGAATTGAAACATCTCAATATAATTATGCCTATAATGTGTGTATTTCATAGTTCTATACTCTGATTACAGTACCTGTTAATTGGATTTTTATTTATTTTTGCCTTGTTTTAATGTTATCTGACAACATGGCAAGAAGACTATGAAATGTTTTTTTTATTTTTTTTTGTAACTTCTCTTAGTTGCTAAATTGGTCTCAATTTACCAAAATTAGAGTTTATTTTTTTTCTGTGGCTGTCACCAACTTGACTTGAAACTCATATCAAGCATACCCAACATGGTGCTGTTGACACTGTTCCACCACTAAACCTGTTGTATTTTTTTTATTATTTATGCCCAACTTCTCATGCATTTGAACAACAAACCAAAGAGACAAAATTATCAAATTATTTGTAAATGATACATAAAGTAGTTAAATAGATGCCATGGTGCACCATATTTTATGACAAACTGAATGCTTATACCTGTATTGCCACTAGATGGAGATATTGTATCTTATACACAGATTTACATTTGTTGAAAATATCTCCCATATTAATTTATAACAGGGAAAAAAAAAATGAATCCTGGGACTAAAATGCTCATCACAGACTCAACTGGCTGTAAACAAACCTTTGCTTCTGTAAAATATATTTTTGGGGTTTATGGCATACTAGTAGGTAGCCCATGACACTGTTTTGGTTGCTTGTAATTTTTATGCAGATATTAATAATAGGGTATATAGATAATATTTTAATTTAACTATTCTTTGTTTACAAATTGCACCTATGTTACTAAAATCTTTCAAAGCTGTACCACACTCCATGTTACCAGCTTATTATATTCCTGTTTTTTTATTTAAAAAAGGAGAGGACGGTCCTGTATGTGTACTTTTAATATGACGTTTTCATGATATACTCAGTGATTACAATATAATGCATTTTACAACATTACAAAAACATAAAGATAATCAATATATAAAAAAAATTCCAATTTAAATAATTACAATTTAAAATTATGTAAAGTCAGTTTTAGTCACATGAACTTTAAACATGACGCTGCTATTTCAAAGTTTCCTGTGAGGAGCATTAATTTACATCCAGCACCCTTATGGTGTTGGATTGGCGCATGCGCATCAAGTGTTCGAGTAAATCGATGACATCACGGGCAGCCCGGACCAACCAGTCGGTTGGATCATCTCTCTGCCGTCTGGACTGTGTTTCTTTTGGAGGCTTTAGTCTTTACTGCCTACCTGGTGAACCTGTGGACACCGTTAACAAGAACATGTTCAACGTGACGAGGTAAGAGCGGCGTTGTTTTCACTAAACTGTAGCCATAACGGTTGAAACAATACCCGCGTGATTAGCCACACCGGGCCGTTTGGTTGCGGTGTTTGGTGGTGACCTCCGCACCGGTGTGGCCAGTCAATACAACAGCGTTCATTTACTGTCTGGCGAGTTTACCGAAGCTGTGTTTCGACTACTTTTGTTGAATTCATAGTTTTAGCCTCAGTGACCGTAGCACGGTGCCGACAGGAGTCGGGTGACATTTGTATTTGTTTTGCAAAGTGTTGTCTGGGGGAAGCTGACCTGTCCACACACGCAGCCTCCGTAACTAGCTGAAACCATACTGATGCAAACCAGAAACTAGACGCCCCCCCAGCCCACTGAGATGACGTCCATTAATCTACATCTGAAAGGCGTATAAACTCTTTGGAAGCACCTGGTCACACCTGGTATAATGTTGGAGTGGGAGGCAGAGGAAGCTCATAAGACTCTGAATGCTCACTTTGGCTCATAATGAATTACTGGTCCTAGAAACAAGTCAGTATAATCTGACAGAAAGCTTGATAGCTTTTATCTTGCACTTGCAGATATTTGTGTTAGATTGAGTTTTAGCTATGAAATATGCAAGGATAATGCATATGCACTTCAAATCTTTCACTTAAAATAGTTGTATTTATGGATATTGATGCAAATATCTCCTTTCGTAGTCCATATAACATGATAAAAGGACCTCAGGTGTTTTCTGACATACGATACGTCACCTGTTCTGAGTTAATATTCACTTGTTTCTCTTTGCTGAGAAGTTCAATGACTCACTTCAGCTCATGAAGTTACAGGTCAGTCAGAGAGCACAACACAGATTATCACAGTATAATCATTCTGGTGGTAAGCTTACACTCAGTCAGGCTTGCATTCCCGAGAATTAAAATGCTCTAAATCATTGTGAGGGGCCTGTATGTGCTTGTAATGGGCCGCTGCCTTGTGAGAGGGCTTTCTGTGGTGCGTTCTGCAGACGTGTTTTCACTGTAAACATGGCAGAAGCTTTACACGATGTGCTATGCTGTTATTTTGTCCACGGTGTTAATGCTCAGACAGGGAGTTGGCTGCTTACAAAACAGCATTGACAGGCTCTGACACATGAATTACATGTCCTGTTTTTCTGAATAGGTGCACATTGCAGATGATGAATCTGTTGTAACTGCACAACAAGAGGTTTGTGCTGTAAGCCTTTCCATTAGCACCTAGCCGACACATATGCAGGCTGGCGTATGTTATGATCTATATAGAGTGCTTTGAACTGTAACTCATTTTAACACCATTTATACTGACAGAGTCCTGCCGTCTTCTGTTTCGACTGGCTGTCTCACAGTGCCTGCATGTAAACACTGTGCACCTTCAGAACAGCCCACCTTTAGTGACTGCGTTTGCCTGGCTGTTAGCCATAACATCCTAATCATGTATTCCTGCCTGACGGATATGCAAACACTATAGACATTTCATGTAGCTCGACAATTCACAATTTAATGAACAATGGCCTGTTGCTAATCACCTTTAGCAACTACAAGCACAGCAAACGACACACTCTGGCTTTGCATCCTCTTCACAAGTGCAGCCGTTGGCTACAGCAACTACCGTCATGTTTTTGTTGGCACCGATCGATTGTTGATATTTCACGTCATACCTAGCAACACAAAAACTGTCCCTAGTGAAACAGGCTGCAGGATAGTGACTCAGTTTCAGTTTGCACTGTTGGGGGAACTGCAGCACGCAAGTGTCACTTGTACCTGTTGGGATATAAAATGCTTTGCCCTTGCTTTTGGCAGCCATTCTCAACTCTCTTTTTTTTATGATATTTTGGGCATTTAGTAGAGAGGAAGTAAAAATGGCGAGAGATGATGACATGCAACAAAAGTAGCCGGCTGGCTTCAACCTGGGGATGTTGCGACCACATGGTGCATCTCAACACCTCAGCCATTCTCGTTTCTTGCAGAATTAGCTGTCGTGATTTCCCCCTAAAAGCAGATACAAATAAAATGTAACTAATTACATGGTAAAAGACCAGTGGGCTTCTACAGCTGGCACTGTGTGTCGTCAACATCAAAGGTAGCAGTCCATAAACAGTGGCAGTGTACCTGCCCCTCTGTCCGTCAGCACACATAAGCACTTGTGAAGCTCTCCTGGGTAACTGGGTTAATGAACTGAGTGTTGAGTTTCACAGGACTGGCAATCCGTGGTTGGCTCACGTTAAGGACTGCACAGTGAAAGAGTAAACAGCGGCACTAACGGCAGTGGGGGAGGTACAGTCTAATTATTTTTTCAATGCCGGATGTCATTTAGGATCGGTTGCAACACAGCTGAGCCCCTGAGACCACCATCTGTCAGTCGGCAGGGTCTGTAGATGTTGTTGTGGTGGCATTAATGTACAGAGGCAGGTGTTGGACCACAGTCCTGTGATGACTGACGTCCTCATATAAGATCTCAAGTGTTATATTGCAGCATCTCACTCCACAGTAGGGTTATATGATGACTGTATACAGATAGATCTATGGTTGTCTGTTATTTTAGCCGTAAACACTGTCTCAATAAATTTTGCTGCGTTACTATATCGGTATCATAACACAATTACTCATATCATGATGGAGGATTTCATCACCATCCCTGCTTCACACAAGGGCTCCAACTAACTGTTCTTTTTTTTCCATTTTCAGTTAATTACTCTCTTGATAAATCATTTAGTGTACAACATGTCAGAAAACAATGACAAAGCCTCAAATAAGTCCAGATAATGTTTAGCGTTGTTGCTTGAAAAGATGACTATGAATTGATTCTCAAACTAGTTGCTGATGTTGTTTCTGTGGATTAACACATTGTTTTCAACATCTCCCTCACACACAGTAGTAAATACGAGAGTAGAGAGAATAAAATGTGTTTTAATTATTTTCTTTCATTCAGTATCAAAATGTAAAGCCCTTGATCGCGTCACTTCCAGCATGAATCGCAGCTACAGCCACCATTTTCAGTGGTACTGAAAACAACGTCCTGTGATGTTTCCATTGATGGAGTGAGCTGTAAAGTCTGTGGATTGTTCTGGAGAAAGGTTCCTCCATGTCTGTATCACATCCTTCATGTTCTCAGATGAAGCTCTCTGTATGATGTGCGGTGGACCCTGTGGGATAAGTGTGGACCGCTCTGCTGGCCCGCCACAACAATAGGCCTGTATGACTGTTTGAATGTGCCATTCTCTGTGCGGTGTGCTTCACTTAGGCCAGACAATGGCTTCATTTAGCATCCCTTCTCTGCCGAGGCCTGGGCTGTCACCATGGCACCCCTGCCATGCCACACCCTGCCCCCAGTCTGGCTTTGCTCTTGTGTTAGGCAGCCATTATTGGCCACACCCAAGACCCAAACTCACATTTTGAGGATTATTTCTTTTTGGATAAGCTTAGAAAACCTTGTGTTTCTAATACTTGAGTAAATTAATCAAAGTCGCTCGTCTATCTTTTAATCTTGAGCTTGATGTAGTTCTCCTAAAGATAATATACTGGAAGTAAAAACAAAAACAGAAAAGGGCCTTTATGATCAAATGGTTTCCTGCAGTGTTTTATAGCAGAGGTGGGCCACCTTACCTGAAAAAAAAGATAATCTCCACTTATCATAAAAACGAATATATAATAAAAAAAGTCTTGATTGTGAGATAAGACAGTTTACTGAGGGTAAACTCTAGTTCGAGATGAAGTAATCTTTCTTTTTCAACTGAGAACAGATGTCAAGTTGGACCAAAACACATGCAGTATATTGAAATGAATAGTTGATTACCAGAAAATGAATCACCTACTACTTTGATAATTGATTATATCTTAGTCATTTTTTTGTTAAGAATAGAAAAGTCAAATTATCTGTTTTGTTAGCCTCTTAAATGAATATAATATAATAGAAATTAATGTTTTTTTTCACCGATAAAAATATCTTGATATAAAAAAAAGATGATCAACAGATTAATCAGTAATGAAAATAACAGTCCTAGTATATTGCCATTTTGTATTTGTATGTCATAGTTACAGGTCTTGTTTCCCTACAAGCAACTTTTCAGTTAAAACACAAAACGTATACTAAGTCCTCGATGTTGGTGGATGAGTTTAGATACCCACCCAGTGGTTGAACGCTGCCCGTCGCCTCCACTGACTCTTGACCTTTCTGATTGTTCAGAGATGAAAGGGCAGTGCACCCTGTTTCCAGCTCAGCCACTCAGCGGTAGCAGATGTTTAATTAATGGGCTTTAAGCTGACAACTCTCAGACCTTCTGGTGAGTAATGGATACTTCATGGCAAGCCATTCACCCTTTCCCCAATTTTAATTAGAAATTAAAACATTGCAACCACTAGAGGATGTGAATTCAGTCTTAAACAAAAATTTCATTTTACACCCAAATGAATGAGACTATTATATGTTACAGTAGACCCTAATGTCACTGTCTAAATACTCAGAAACAGAGTTTAACATAAACCCTGTAAATCCTCACATGCTTGCAAAAAATTGGCACATCCACTGAAACTAGTGTAATCATTAGATGAGTTGAGCATTTTTTCAAAGTCCAGCCGAGTCACTGATTTTGCAGTACAGATTTATCTCCACAGAGCAGCCTCCCTCCAGAGAAACAAGCCTTGATCTGCCGTCTTATGGTTCTATAACTAGAACTGGGTGACCTATGAAATTATATTTTTGGGCCAATCTGAACTTGTTGAAGTTACGGTCGAGAGCACAGTACAAGCTGTGCTACTTCCAGTGCCTGCAGTGATTTAGAGGTAAAAACTTTACAATCTGAATAATTATATCCACAAAGTATTAAAATAGACAAGACAACACTTCATACGCCACAATTAACAAAATATTACTTTCAAATGTGAGGTTATGATTATTACATTTGTATGTTGCCGTTAGTCGGATATCAATGTCATTTATAGATTCAGGTTCTCCTGGAGCTGAGATGCAAACATGAAATAAGCCAGGTTTTCTAAATAATACCATTATATTCAGTAGGAAGTAGAATAGTAAATGTATAAGAAGAAATATATAAGACCACGTTACAGAAATAGGGACACAGGTATTGAATACAGATTAACAGAGAACAGAGCAGTGAGCTGTAAACTAAAGATAATGTTTATCCAAAGCTTAAAATATTAAGTTCAGGACAGGTTTTAATGCACTATGATAATTAATATTAATAAACAGTTTTGGGAAATAACTGTTCCCGGTTGAGCGCCCGTTATTTCCAGCACCATAATTGTCACAGGCTGTTACAGTATGTCACATGACAGAGGCTATATTTATACTTGCATGGGTTTCTGATCAAAGTATTTTAATTGCTGTTAATCAGTATGTAAAACCTTTAATTAATAGCCTTGATTTCTTTTCTTTTTTTTTTCTGCTCAATAGTGACGTTCAGTTGTAGTTAACTAAGTTATTGTAATGAGGTAAACCTCAGATTATCATGACAATGAGCATCAAAATTAAGCCCTGATGTGCCTCACCCGCAAGATGTGGAAAGAGTGTAGCTGTGCTGCGGTTCGAACAAAGGGAGCATGTGGGTCATGTCCTGTGTGTGTGTGTGTGTGTGTGTGTGTGCGTGTGCGTGTGTGTGTGGGGGAGTCCCATAACCGAGATGCTGTTTTAGGAGGGTAGGAGGGGGGCTTTATAGGCCAAGTGGGATTCATGTTTCAATCCTTGCACGCCTCCATCCCCTTTGTCTAGGTCACATTATTAATGTTAATTCCCAAAGCGGAGATGCTGGAAATTAGAATTTTGTATGAGTTTGCAGTTTTTTTGTGGGTCTGTGAGTCCTCCATCTTGTTTTGTATTTATTTATTTATTGCTGCAGGAGAAGTTCCAGCTGGTTGGATGCTAGTGTTTTGTTTGATGACAATTTTTGTGCACTCATCAGTTCAGGCTGTTACTTGTAGTCACGGTAATTACAGCACAATCACTGAAAGCTGATGCGTGTTCAACATATCAAAGTAAACCATTATCATGCTCCGCCAGTCCAACTTTGTTACTTATCCTGTTTTTAAAAGCATTTCAGATACTAGAGATTAGAACATTTCCTCTCTGCCTTGTCCTATCAGGAAACATTTACAAGGACGATTCATCTGAAAGGATTGAATAGTCATCCTAGGTGAAGACTTCGTCATCTGATTTGAGCACCGAAAAGCTTGTTTTGACGTCAGTGTAAGACAAGTTCCTGCAAATCCAACTTAATGGCTTTGCTTATCATAGTTTTCTAAAAATTCAAGCCTTTAGGGCACATAATAAAGCTTTAAAATTGCTCCGTGCCATTTTTAGTTGATGCGGAGAATGCGCCGTGCATCCTGTTTGATTAATTTCTTCGAAGAAACAAGTCAGATGCCAACATGTTTCTTTCTTGGTCCCAAACCAAAGCATGTGTAACGGACCTCGACACGGCAGACAGATATCAGATTCAGCGGCAGACTGCCAGAGCACGGCATGCTTTATCGTGCTCTTAAAATGCTGCCCCACCCTCCAGAAAGCGTGGCTCAAGTTCTGACAAGTTGTCGAGCAAAAGTGCAAAGACAGAAAAATATGTTTAGGCTATATTGGCTTTATCTATATTGTCTTTTTTTTTAAATTCATGAATTGATGCGACCCCGTCAATTAAAAACTAAAAGAAATGATGCAGTAATTCTCTCTGCTCCCGAGTTCACAGTAGCACTGAGGTAAAGATTAAGAGTTGGTAAAGTTTAATTCTTTGGGTGTGATCATGGATGACGTTAACTTGCTTTGCAAAGCTCGATCTGAGATAATCCTTTCTATAATATGTAGACATAAATGCCTGCTTTGGTTTTTCTGTCATATGTATACCTTGTATTGTACCTTTGGTATTTTTACCCCATGGTAATGTCATTTCCCTTAACTTAGTTGGGGCATCATTAGAGCTGGTAATGTCAGTCATGCACATTCTTATTACGCCGTGTGTGTGTGTGTGTGTCAACAGTTAATCTAGCATAATACCGGACCTATCAGCCTAATTCTTTAGTGCACATTTTTAAAACCATATTTTATAACACGATTCCTTGTGACCCTATAGTAAAGCTTAGACTTCTGTCTTTTCATCCTCAGTCCTTTTACTATATGCGTCACAATACAGCAAAAGATGTTTCTAACAATCAGCTAGGCTAGAAACAAGCCTTATTGTTGCCTTATTCAAAAAGGCCACATTGTGGCCATTCGCAAGGCTCAAAAACTGACATCCATAGCAAAGTTTGGCTTCATCTAGAACTGGAGAAGATGCAGATTGATACCTTAACCAGTATATTATAATCTGCTAAAGTTATACACGATATGAGATATGAATGAAAACCCTGTTTTGTTAGCTTCGTCGCCATCTTGGGGCAACTCTTCTTTGTTTGGGAGGTGAAAGGGGGAGGTTTTATTTTGTGTGTTGTGTAACAACAAAATGTTTCTATATAAATTGTTTAAATTGAGAAGTTTGGATTTATCGTCCTGTTTATAGTTTCCTTTGAAAAAAAATGTATAAAAGTCAGCAGTAATGAATCGCAGTGTGGTTGCTGTCTTCATTCTTTTCTCATATTGAAAGGTTGAAAATGTTCTTTGTTTATCTGAAGTGCTGCACAGTAGCCAGTTCTGGGAGCAGAAGATGTCCTGGTTTCCTCAGGCAGGGTTTTAGCAGGTTCTCACAGTATAACATATCTGTATGATAACATTTCTTTACAGACGCCGTCAAAACACTCTCGCAGTCACACGAAACCAGCTGCGTCAACAGCTGAATGTTTCTCAGGCGTAATTGCGTTACAGGTTTTAGTGACGACCATGACCCTCCATCTTTCTTTCTTGTCTCACTGTTATGTAACTTGTTACACTTTTACCCGTGTTATGATTTCGAGGTGATTTAATAGAACAACTCGTTCATATTTCAGTGCTCGAACTCCTCAACTTACTAACACAACCACATGCACCACTGAACAGCGTTGTTTGTGTCGCAGCAGTTGCCTTGTGCAGTTGCTATCTGAAACACCACAGGACAGAGGCCGTCATGTCGATCCTGTTAAACAGCTGCTGTCCTTGTTAACATCCCCAAACATCCTTTTCTGCCATTTGTGTTTTGGTTTGATTCTCATTATTGTAAGAGTTGGATTTTGATTGTTTTCTGTGGTCTGCTCTCAGATTGTTTCTCTCCACTGAGACTATGACACACTTTGAGATAAGCAGCTTGTAACTCAGACACCCAGCCATGCAAGATGGCTCCTTTCTGTATGCCAGCTTGGCTCCACCTTAAACTTTGCCTCTGTGTCAGTCAGTCATGTGTCCAGCCGGCCGTAAACCGGTCTCATATCTGTGTTGGCGGTCAAACATGAGGGCAGGACCGCGGACCTTTTCACATTTAGTCTGGTGAACTAATTCTCAGAGCATCCGCGTGTGACGTTAGCTAACAGGCACACTGTACTTTGTAACTGTCTTCACCCTCAGAGCAGACTGGATACTGATTGGATTATGTTGGATTAATGTTACTCTGTTTGATATGTTTGTTTGTTTATGTGCTACCTCTGCTGTAATACTGAGTGCATTATGCCGTCTCTCTTCTTCCTTATCTCTCTCTGCTGGAAACGCGTAACTTCTGATTTGTCAGTGCAGTAAGCTTGGCCTACATCTGGAGGGATCAACAAGTTAAGCCACAGCCTTTTTAAACCCTCAAATTCTGTCAATCCGTTACAAGCACGTTCACTGCAGCTGCCGTCGCTCACTTCATTGTAATTTTGCAGCAGTGCCTTCCACCTCTTCCAGGTTGATCTTTAATTTTGCAGCTCTAAATTTTCACGAGAATGAAGTTAGAAAAAGGAATAACAGTCTTGTTTTAGGTTAGATAACTTCATTTTGACTTAAGATAACTGTGGAAAGAACCCCTGGTAAGTAACAAATCACAAATTAAAGTTCAGACATCAAATATCAAACTTGGATACAAGCTAAGATTTCCTTATTGTGTTATGTTGGCTACATGAACATACCACATAAGTTACATTACCTTTTAAAAAAGTCGTCACTACACAATGATGAAAACCATAGATATTTTGAGAGTTTGTGATAGTGCTTTCCTATGAAGAAATATCACTTCCTGCCCTCCACCTGCAATCATTTCCTGCCCTCTATCTTGCGTTTTTAGAGAGATTATGGGATTTGGAAAGTCGCGTGCCTCATCTGGGATGGACCTTTCTATTCCAGGGGCTAATTACAAGCTTTCCAGAGGGTGCGTAGAGACCAGCAGGACCCTTTTTATCCTGGTATTTAATTTGTGATGGTTGGGGTCTCCTACAAGGGAAGGGCAGCACAAGTGGAATTTATGGATACGGCCGCACCCTGAATGAAACATATGTACGGTGTGGCCCTGTAGCCTTCCACCACATGATACAAGCCATAATATAACGTTCCCCCCTTCACACATTCCTTTGCAGCAGTCTGAGCCACTATTTTTTTAATTTATTTTTAGGATGTCAGTCATGATTTAGCCGAGAATATGGTTGTTTTTAGCGTGCAGCACAACTTTGTCTGTGTCATTTTACAATGAGATGCTTTTCTTAACTATCAGGCTGCTCTGGATCAATTTATTTTCCACCCATTTGTATCAGTTTCAGTGTATCTGGCTTTTGACCTTGTGTGTCACACTGTAAGCAAAACAATAAACACATCACCCAAGTTCTTTTATTGACTGTATAACCAGAGAAACTCGGTCAATGAGTTTGTAATCACAGCTGAACTTTTCAGGGTCATCTACTATCTGCATCCAGTCAGATTTTCATGCTTCCTAGTTTCACTGTTGATATACCGCAAACTCCTTTTTTTTTTTTCAAGCTTCAGTAGATTTTAAATTTAAATACTGTTTTGCCTTACATGCACCACTAGGCAGCTTGTTTTATCAACACATGACAAAAAATCATCAATCAATCAAGTCAATACCAACAGAAAAAATATATTATTGTCTCTTAAAAACCAGAAAGAAATGGTCAAAGTTGAGTTTTGGCTGCACTTAATAATTAACAGAAAAGGTCAGGAATGAGAGAAAAGGTTCACACAAACAGTTTTCTTTAGGTTTCAGCTTCTGTTAGTGGTGTTGTACGTTAGGTTTCGCAGCTCATGTACTTCTCAAATTTGAAGATACAAAAGCCTGAAACCTCAGTGCCTGGAATAAAAAAAATAAAAAGTTAGTATGTGTTACAGTATTTACAGTCATTAAAACTTGCAGCTGTTGGTGAGTGTGACACGTAAACACAGCCCTGACGATGTTGGTGATCTGTATTGTATCCAGAGTGTGATCTATGATAGTTTAAGTCCAGTTTCATAAATAAGGTTCCATCATCCATAACTTATAAACTGGGTCTGTAATTGGTGCCATAAACAGTAGACACATAAAAGGGACACAGACCTTTTAAAAGAGACTTTGATCGGCAGAACTTTTGTCCTAATGATTCAGAAGAAGTACAAAATATCAAGACTGTCCATGAAAAAAGGTGTTTTCTGTCATATGTACCTGGTAACTCTAAAACATTGGTACAGGCTTTTATTGACATGGATGATCCAAGCAGAACAGAAGCCCTCCATGGGAACAGGACCTGTCTGTTGTTCCAGCTGCAGGACATTCTTTTCACAGGCCGCTACCAGGACTGTACAGCTTCCAGTTGTTATCCATTCATGACCGCACCGGCGCGGCTCGTCACTGATGTCTGTAACACTAGTTCTGTAAAGATAAACTGTTTCACATGAGCCCAGTTTACTCCTGAATCAGCGGTGCAGCCTCGAATATGGAAATGGAGAATCTGAGCAGAAACTTGCAATCAGAAGATGGAAGAGGTATATCAGCTAACCATAATATGTGACTTGGAATCAGTTCAGAAATCTTAATACAGAGGCATCACTGAATGGCTGAAAGAAGCAGCTGTTGACTTGACTTTCAATTTTAATAACCCAAAAAATAATTTTGTGACGTGATGTTACTGACCTCCAAGCAGCACACTGATGTTAAGGAAACTGGGTGGTTTGTGGCGTTCTGAGTGCTCGCTCACAGCTGTTAAGGAAAAGGTTTGTATTTTAGGTTTGATTTGTGACTTCCTTTTTGCCAGATAAATGTCCGAGTTCAGAATTTTCCTGGGCGAGTAGAGTAAATCCACCGTCTCAATTACAGCCCCAGTTAGAGACCATATGATACTCTTCAGTGTTGCCGTCACACGTTGTGATGAAGCAGATTGCACAAAACAGTCGCGTAACAACAACATTAGCGACAAAAGCTGTATGATGCCTTTTAGCTAGAAACCCATCATTAATGCTTGACTCACTGTTGAAGAACACCGAAGGGAATGAATGACACATAGATGGTAATCGATCCATTTTTGTCAACACCTGTATAGAAACCTGTTGGGCCTGAATCATGTAGACATCTGTTCTTGTTTGAAAACATGTCTGATTCACTCACCTCTTATATGAGCAGGGATGATGAGATTCAACTCAACATCCCTCAGAAACGCTCATAACAATTATAAATGTATATGTACAGCAGTATATGATCATATGCTCACGGTTGAAATCTACTTTTTTTTTTGAAATGCAGGAATGTTTATGGATGCTGGATACAGTGAATCAGTAATTAACTGAGACGTAGGAGTGATGTAAATCATGTGGGATGTTTTGTAAGTTGTTTGGATGGATCCTGTGCAGTTGGTTGTGTTAAATGTGTTTTTATTGCTCTCTGGAAGAGATTAAGATGATAGGATGTAGTAATGTATTCTTTCTGAATTTATGTTTCACATATTACTGCAGTACCTCTGTCGAACTTTCACTGCCTCACATCTCTCTGTCTACGCTCCACGCCCACAGTGACACCACACACGTTTGACGCTGTAGCTTTGTTTTCCTCCTGCAGCTCTCCAAACAAACCCTCTCCAAACAAACCTTAAACAAGTTGTCCAAAGCCATGGGAGGAGGGGAGAGCTGGGGGAGATGGGCGGTGGCCACGGCTCGGCTGCATCCTATTAGGACTGGGAGTGTTGAAAAGGGGTGTGGCCTGGAGCCAGTAACATCTGTGCCTGTCCCCTCTGCCCCCACGGCATTCTGCAAAGAAAGGCAGAGAGACGGGAGGCTAGGCAGGGAGTGGATACGCCGAGCAAAAGTTCCCCGCCGGCCAGCTGGCTGGTTGCAAGATCTCAAAACAGCAGCTCATGTTGTATGGCGAGTTTATGCCTTGTTTGTCCCCCCCTGCCATCACAGAAAAACAGTCTCCATCTAACTGCTGCCTCTGCTGGGATTTTCCTCTCGGCTGATTTTGACAGCGTCTGGGATTCAAGGTGCTTATTAGCCACTGCAACTCCAAATCAGTCGACTTTTAAAACCTGCGTGGATTACACACCTTGCGCAGGAAATGCGTTTATAGAAGCATGTTGGTTTTTTTTCTGTCGACAGTGCAGAAAGCTGGATACTGCATTGAGTTGAGGATATAAAGGGAATGCTCAGAGCAGAACAGAGGCAAGCTCACTCCTGGACAGGGTAAGAATGAAGCTCACTATTCTACCCTGTAATCAAATGAGTGCAAGGGAAAGGCCGAAGCCGGCTATCTGCTGATTGGAATGTGTGTGTGGACTGCATGTGACCGGCAGATAGTCTGAGGCTATCAGTCTATGTGTGTGTGTGTGTGTATGTGCTCATGAGGGGAGTTTGGGGCTGCTGGTCTGCTTCATCACTCCCCGAGATACAGACTGGATTCCACTCACCACGACGTAGGTGATTGTGTCATGTCTGTCTAATTAGGAGGTGTTGGTGCGGAAAACGGTGTTGCTGTAGTAACCATGGGGGGATGGGAGGATGACAGGGTGCTCCGATCGGGCCCCAGGGCTGATTTCACGGTGAGAGAGTTGTCCTCTGTATGCGGGGAATGCCCCATAATGACAAGGCTGGTCTGTAGATCGTCTGAGGTGGTGGTAGAAATATGTGTTCACACAGGCTGCTACCTCCCACCGCCTCCTCTCTGTGGTTTTGACGAACGTAGCCCGTTATCAGTGGCAAGTGAGTGTGAGAGAGCGAGGATGGCATACTTTTTTCCATGATGGGGCGGAGTGCAGATAATCAGGTCAATGAAAAGGAAAGTCACCTTGAGCAGAGAGGGGTCTCCATGCTCATTTCCTGCCGCTGCCCATCCCTCTCAGGTTCCACTCTTCACTCCCCTCTCATCTTCTCTCCACATCCCATATATATCTCACATCACATGCAAACACTATACAGACTGTAGTACTACATAGTCTTTGTAACTCAGCAGGATTTCACGGCGCCGCTGAGTAACGGCGAGCCAGATTTTTAGCCTGTAATCCTTAATGGTTTTGTTATTTGTTTTTGTCCGCCGAATTAGAGAGAGAGAATCCTATTTTCTCCCCTATAAACATCTAGAGCAGATTAAAAAGGAGGGTAATGTTCAGTGGAAACAGCTTACATTAAATCACCCACCCAGTCTGCACCGGTCACCCACCGCTCTGGTTGCCATAGCAACTGAGGAAGAGGTAGGGATTTTTAAAGGACAGGGCTGCAGCTCTCAGAGAGATTACAAACTCTCCATGTTATTGACGATCTGAGTCTGTTTTACTGCTTAGAAATACATTTGAGACTAATATTGCACTGTGGACAGCTAGAGGAGCACACATGATGATGTTTACTGTTTCTTCTGCTACACAGAGGGAGATCACGACAACTAATATTGGTGCTTTATCACTAATTTATACAGATACTGATCTTCTAATAGTTGAATGTTTAATGTTTAACTGAGCTGGTGATCTCTATCTGTTGATACTAAAGGGATAATTGATCCTCTAGTTCAGCGGTTCCCAACACTTTTTTATTAGATGCACCAAATATTTGTTATTTTAGCGTCTTTTAGAGTTTCAACTTCTCTGCTCGCTTGGTAACTAGTTTTTACACACTCTCGGTTGCAAGATGTGGTGTTCAGGTGTTACAGCTGACTGGTATATGTACATATAGCCCTGGTATATGTACACTGCTCCAGTTGAGTCCTTATTACATATACAAACACTCTCAGTGGCACTATCTCTTCCTGATTACTAAAGTATGCAGTCCTGGTTATAAAGTGATGGATGTAACTGCAGTAGTGTGTCTGGCAATCCAGTTAAGGCCCTTCTCTCATTATAAATTGATGTTTCTTCGTTCTTAATGACGGTACTCATTTTACCACCATCTGCTCACTAAATATGTTTTGGTTCATTAGATCAGGACAGTACAGTACACTTTTTAGGAGTTAAAACACATTAGATACAAATTAGAATTGGAAATATAGCCAAGTATAACAACCTTGGAATTTATAACACAAACTTGAACCTGCACAACTAATACAAACCACTATAGTATTTTCTTATGTCAAAATCTCTGTGTTAAAACACCATCCCCATTTTGCTCAGATTTTTCCCAATTAGGAAGCTTTATGTGCTATTTTAAAACTTTTTTTTATTGCATTTTTTGGAGCATAGCCAATAAGATGAATCCAGATGACTAAACTCAAACCCTGGCGAGGATATTGTCGCGTATTTGAGTAGTTTCCTCCTTTGCCCTGAGTCTAACCTCCACTTCAAGGGTTGACCTGAGGAAGAATGCTAACATGTTGAGAGTGGGGGGTTGGTGAGTCTGTCTGCAGAACAGGTTTGACAGCCTTGCCTGTGGAAAGAGCAACAGCCTTTTAACCTGCTTTTTAATCTGTGTCCTCCCTACATTTCAGCCGCACACTCCTCAACCCTAAATGCACATTTTTGCTTTGTTCCATTTTTCATACACGTAAGAATTAAAGTGAAATTCCCCAGAATGATTTTAAGGCGTGGTTGAAGATAATATTCAGTCTTATCTTCTACTGTCAGATCTGTGAGCATAGACAATTAAAGGATCAAGATATTTGTTCAAAGCTTCCAGAAAATATCCTGTAGATCATCGTCTGTGCAAAACATGCTACTGTAATACATTAAAGTGTCAAAGTTAAAGCAACCGTATGGTAAGTGCCATTAAATGGAGCATATCTAGGCTTTCAGAGCATCTCTTAGGGAAATAAAAATTATAAAAGAATATTGGGTACCACAAAATAAATACACCAGTGATTGAATCTTTCCAAAGCAACAAAACAAACATCTATCAGCGTTGGGTTTGCACAACCCTTTGTCTCTGAAATAATGACATGGCCTTCTCATAGACAAAACATGTCAACAATTCAGATTATCACACAATCTGTTGGTCAATGAACATTCAGTTATAGCGTGAAGAATGAAGACAATAAGCTGGGCAAGTTGCTTTCATCATGAGCCTAATCTTTTTTCATTTCCTTTTTGATGATTCTTTTTGATTGGATTATTAAGTTTGGAAACAGGTGTGGGTAGAGATTCAGAGGCTGATGTCTCCAGATGACAACATGATGAAACATGTCAATACCACAAGACCGTGTAATGAGGAAGGATGCAGGAAACGATTAGATTACTTTCAGTTACAGCAGATACTACAGTATCTTTGTGCTGTGCGTACACAACAGAAGTAGTATTTAATCATATTTAGCATCTGGTGCTATAAAATTGTATGCTGAATATTACATTATTATATTACATTGTGGCTATTTGAGTATTCTTTTATTAATAAATAAATTTAGTTGTCCATAAAATGTCAGAAAATGGTGAGAAATGCCAGTCCATCACTGTCTCTCAACATGTATGAAAAATACATTCAATTTAACATGATACAAAACAGGCAAAAGCAGCAAAGCCTTGCATTTGAGAGGCTGGATCCAGAATGTTTTTCTTTTTGGCTTGATAAATAAATTTTGATGATTATAAAGTAGTTGTTGATTTTAATCTTCTGTCGAATAACTCATTGATTAACCATCTAAAACATGTTGTCGTCTATAAACTGCCTCATTCAGAAGTTGAAGTTGTTGGGCTTTTTTTAAAAGCACTTTTTAAAAAATCTTATTTACTGTTTGTTTCATTGCACATCCATGACATACTTTTTCTAACATTGGTTTAGTCCAACAACAGTCCTGTTGTTCCAAATGTCATATATCATCACGACAAATGGAAAAACTTTCACACAAAAAGCACACACACAGAGTCCAGAGTTACTACAGTAACACTAACACACTGTATCTGCTGGTGGTTGGTTGCTGGTGCTTTCTTTGTCTGTCTCTGTGCTGTTATCTTTTTTTTTTCTGTGCTCTCTCTCTGTCTCTGTATGTTAATCCTGTAATCTGAGAGCCACTTCAGCGCTACTCCCTCAGCCATGTGACATTAATGCTCCAGAGGCAAAGCCTTTGTCATATCTCGATACACAATCCTGTAAGGTAAAGGTACGTGATCACACGCATCCGAGCAGAGCAGACCTACTACTGTCAACAGATTTGACGGTTTTCTGTTGTCTGACTGCTAGTCGTTGATAAATTGATTGATTTTAATCTCCTTTTAACCTGCCAGTCAGCATTTCTATCATGGTCCAGTCATTTTCTGATATGTGTCCAAGTCTGCTTGTGTTTACTCATTGTGTGTGCACAGGGCGCCATTAACTAATTGGCAGACCAAGTGCAATATTTGCTCTCCGGCTGTGCAGTGACAATTTGGTACCTCGGCCAAATTGTTTAGCTGTTGCTAAATCGACAAAACACCACTTTTAACATGAAAATAATAACTATGTTCAGAAAAGACACGGGTTATCAATAAATCAGTACACTGAGTCAGTTTGTGGTAACTGGTCTGGATTTGACCAAAAACATGATTTGGGTTTTTTTTTTCCTTGAGAAAAGTTTAGCAATACTTGTACTATAACTGCCTTGAGAAATGGTCTTTATTTTATTACTTTTTTATATGTTGTTTATTATCGAATGTTTTGTGGTTGAGACCCAATGCTGCCTCTGTTAAGTCAACAGTTTTGAGTTTCACAGGTTAAGAAAGTGCTTGAAGTCCAAACACTGTCCAGGCTCAGGCTGTGTATTTTGATGAAAGGACTACCACCAGCCTTCGCTGTGTGACTCCATAGCCTTTTGTTTGCAGCTGTCCAAATTGATCCAAAATAAATTGCTAAGTGCGGTGCACAACAATCCAGGGGGTTTCCAAAAAAGTCCATAGACCTCTCAAGTTGAAAATGAGTGTGGCTTGTTGCAAATAGTGCAATCCTCAAAGTGTGAACTTTGTCTCAACATACATAGTTAGATGTTTTCAGTTTGTTTTCGTCAGTCTGAGAAACACGGCCATGCTGCATTATAGTAGAACAGCATAGTGACATTTTCGAGTTGCTTTGCTTTGGAAATACTGTGGTGAGTTAATCATTAAATCGCAAAAAATCCCAAATCCATCCCAAATCCCAAATCAGGAAAGAAGATTAAACCTCTGTGTGTCAAATGCCTTTCTGGTCCGCCTATAACACAGCTGCAGCCATATTCTGTATGTCCCAGCACTCATTTAACAGCAAGATATAGTTTTTATTATTTCTTCATCATATGTAAACGCAAAACAACAACTGTTTTCGATTTGATTCAGTATTGATTTGGTAAGGGGTATTTCAGTTACAATACCAATTTTGCTTGGATATGAAAGAGATTCTCAGAGCTAATGTAGTAAATTGTACAAGGAACCCTCTAACCTGGTGGTATTTCCACAATATTTCACTTCCATTTTGCTCATTTTACATACGGCTTTGCTTTTGTCCAGCACTTCTTTGTCTTCATAGTTTTTTAAATCCGAAACCGTTTTTAAATGCAACATCTGCCTTTAGGCTTGGTGGTGCCTTCAGTGGGGCAGCTCCCACCTTGATCTCACGAGATCTGGCCGAGATCTGTGATCTCATTATTAAAAGATCAATCTCAGGATTTTATCAATAACAGATCGTATTAATGAAGATCGATTTGATTCAGAAAATTGTTCTAAAAGCATGTATGAATGTAAATGAATGTAAGTTGGACTATCTTGAGTTTGAGAAATAGTATAATAATAGCACAATTGTACTTTATTGATTACATTTTTTTGTGAGAAATGTCATCTTCATTAGCCTCCTCCACTCAGAGGTCAGAGGTCAGGGCCAGACAGAACAATGTCTCTGGAGCAGGGAGGGAGTCAATGTCTTCCTCAAGGACATGTTAAAAAGATGGATTATTGACAATTATAGTGCTTGAGTCTGCTTGAATTTCTTGAATTAATTGCCACTACTGCCATAATATTCACCTTTCTTGCTTTTGGACGTAGAAAAGTTTTGCACAAGACTGCAGGGAAGCTGCTCAGCTGTATTTGTCCCAAACAACATCAATGCTGCTATGAATTATGCAGCCACAGTAGCTGTAGATATCCAAAATTAAAAGTACGACTTAGAGCTAGAAACTGCTGAGAGATGCCAGCTGGTACAGAAGAAGGTATTTCATGCACGTGTTTTTAATACACTACTGTCCACTGTGTTCTCTCTCCAAGGTTGAATTCTTGCCTCAACAGCTTCCCTTATTAGCTTCAGGTTGACCTGTTAACGTTTACAAATTATGCACAAAACTACCGATTTATGACAATATAATTATTTTATAAGAAACTCCTTAATTGCTATTGGATCTAGATTTTATGTGGATTTGGTCAAAACACCATTTTTGGTTTAAATGAGTACTTTTATTTTCATGTCTGGCAGTGTTTAGTACTTGACTTTGCCCTTATTATCTGTTTGCTTTTGGATGCCAACACTAAGACCAATTATGATTAGTACTGTGGCAAGGAACGGGCACTGTTTGTTTCGCTTTTGTACGAGCATCCCAACTATCACCAGGGAAGTGTAGCACACTTCACAGTTTGCTGTCTAGGGCTGCGACCAATATTTATTTCCATTATCGATTAATCCAGAAAATAATCAGCAGATTAACCATCAAATGTTTGGCACTTGTGTTGCTTTTGCTAATTGCTGATTAATTTTCTTTTGACTGACTAATTGTTGCAGCTCGATTGCTGTCCATGCGCAACAGAGTTTGAAGAGATGAGTGAAATACATCAAAATGAAAGGAAAAGAAAAGAAGGCTTTGGCGAAGCAACAAGGAAGACAGCTGGATGAAAAGTGTCGGGTCAACTTTGAATTCTTGCTCTCTGTTCTCCATTCCCCTTCGCACATGTTTAGTAACGTGAGCATCTCTGCGTGTTTATCTTAAGATGCTCCTCTCAGACTTCTGCCTTTTCTCCAGCGGACCTGACAGTTCAGCAGGTTTAACGGAGAGATCATCAGCAGGCACAGCGTTCGGGTTCAGACTTACTTTACAAACACTGGGATTCTTTTTACAGTTTGGACTCACTCCAGGTCACCCACCAAACCACATGGACAAGAAAACAACAAGGCTATCCAAGGATAGAAATCTCCTGCAGACAAAGAGAGAAGTGTTTCTTTGAACATGAGTGGGCGGGTTTAATTATTGGATATGTATGAATGAAGGAGCACAAGAAGAATCTGCTTACAAGAGGAATGATGTTTCTCCAGTGCAGGCCAAGAGTAGATTTACGTCGGTATAAACACCATTCTTCTTGATTATATGGAAAGTTCAGCTGTTACATGGCATTATCATCATTTTGTAGACTGTTATCATTTCAAGCATGCCTAGAATAAGGATAATTAATTCTTCTAGCTTTCACTCCTCGAACAGCTACGGTTGTACATTGTGATTCCAGCTCTCATTTAGAGCAGGTGACAGTAGTAGGTGTTGTTGCATGGGTGTTGTTCTGGGTCACAAGACTCACCTGGCTATGAGAGGAATGTCCTCTTGTTCAAACAGGCCTCTGTTATGTTGGGAACCTTGACCGTCTGACAGACAACCTCCGGGGGCTAATGCCAGAGCACTCAGGTCTCACAGGTTAACAATTACGACACAAACACAGTCTGCATGTTCAAATTAGAGGTTTGAATTGACATCTGTGTCAATGTGTTCTTCGTCTTTGTACCCTCCCCACATGGCCGAGCTGTGGCACATCTACTGGTTCGTTTAGCTGGATGGGGATCAACGCTGTCCCACTCTGGCTCTAGAGTTTACACAAAGTTTACAGCTTGCTTTAGCTAATGGAAAAGAAGGGCAGTTTTGTGGACTAATATGGTCAAAAGGGGCTTTGAAACGCTTCTTCCCTTCATGTTAGAATAGATGGTGATCGTGAAGCCAAGCAGCTGCTGCCGAGGACTGTGGTAGTCTATTTGGAAAAGTCAAGGATGTGTCAAAATAAATACACTATTCGGTGTGATGGTAAGAGTGAGCTGCTGTGTACTTCATCCCACATGTGGCCATTTGGCCTCAGGCAGCTTGTCTATGTGGTACACTGTAAGCTTTTCTCATTCCCTGCACCTTGTGTATATAAAGGTGCATTGTGTGTTTTTTATTTGGAAAATTGATTGTTCTGGTAATGGACTATATTTGGTCAGTTTTAGTTTTGTTTGACAGTTTGAACAGCTAATGCAACTGTTTTTCGACTCTGGAGAGTGAAGTGTTTATTTGGACTAATGTCAAGTGTGTCTGAGTAAATGGTCAACAATTTATTACACAATTTATTACACAGTTTAACTTAAGACAAAATATTAAATTGTTAAATTGTATATTTGTGCTTTGAAGTGTTTTAGAGTAACTTATTGGGATTTGCTTCTTTCATCTCATCATATTAAAATGATACAAAACAAAGTAATTGATTTTTAGATTTTCTGGTGACTGGGTCCACAGACTGCTCCAAACTTGAAAAGTACAGCTGCTGGACAGAGGAAACAGATTAACCAAAAAAATAGTGACTAAAATGGGACAGTGATGGCATCAGGCTTTATTTAGGTAGACCGCAAAACTGCCTTTTTATAATTTCACTCCACGTAGACAAAATTGCTGTAGGAAACATCCTCTTTTTTCCATTTATGAAGAGACAACTTTAGCTGTCTGTAGCCTCAGCCCACTAAGCGTAGAGACCAACAATCTTTGATTACAGCCAAGAACATGACATGACCTGACCAGGTTAAATTTAGAGATGCATCCTATCACATATGATGGATTCTGTCTGGACGAAGCCTCTGACTTATAGGAAATCACCGAGAAAGGTCAAGTAATCATGGTTACGTTCAGCAGGCCGCTGGTCCAAGAAAAGACGTTCAGAAATTCCTGCAGGTCGGCGCAGCCTCTGTGGTTATGATACTTGGCGTCACACCGCTCGGCGCAGCAGGGACGGAGTCTGTAAAGCTGTTTTTGTGACATCCTGAAGACGGCGTCCTTGTGGATATCTGGACACCATATCTTTATATACAGCAAATAAGGTTATTCGTGGTGGAGTCGAGCCAGTTGGTCTGAGAGCGCGTTCACTGCAGCTGTATTCTCTCTCACAACGTGGTTGTATATGTGAGCTTGCATAAATTAATAGTTTTGTTACTTATCAAACATGTTTCTGATATCTGACACCAGGCCAGACTAGAAGAGAAATGACAATAAACACTAAAGTAAAATAGTACAGTAAAAGCTTTATGTGTAATGTGCTCAACCCTGTTCAGCAATGCTGTTCATTTATGACAGCTGATCTCTATATGTATTTTTATCCACAATATGGAGGCAGGGCAGTTGGGGCAGTAGTCCAACGGAATATGAGTTGGATTACTTACATTCCCACATAGCATAATTGCAGTTGCTAGAGACCAGATCAAATGTATTATCTTGTCTAAGTCAGCTTGGAAGTGAAAGTATGGTGGTGAAAATAATAAGCCTGATTGAGGCCAATTTACTCAATTGTGCAAGATACGGACCGGTTTATACACCTTTCGATGACTATTTTGAGGGTTTACAGGAAGTCCTGTTTTTGTTTTTTAACCATGGTGAGCAAGCCTGTCTCCAAAACAACAAAAAGGCCCTCACACACCTCTCACCACGGCCATTGTAAACACACCCCTCTAATCATTAGTCATTAGGTCTTTAGAGGGAAACTAATGCTGAATAGGAAGGAAGGGGAGATGAAAGGTCTGAATACACTAATCCAGTCAAATTATGGTCTCCATTGCAAACATTGCAGTCTCACAGGGACCTTATTGTGTAAACAGTATTATTAAATATTTCAGTGCTTGCCCTCCGTGATGTGCTTTCCTTACAAAACCGATGAGGTTGCATCATTAACCATTGCCGTAGAGCTGAGGGTGAGGGATGTTCATGTGGAAACCTCGCAGGCTTGATAGATTATGTGTCTCATGGCTGCTGATATGTAACAGTTCTACAAAATTATGACATGACCCAGCCAGTTTGTCCCTGAATGGTTTTATGAACCTATGTATAGAAAACAAAAATGTTTCATGTTTAAAAGCACAGGGTGAGAGGGTGAAAACTAGACTGAAGGCTTACTGTGCCCTTTTCCATCCACAGTACTCTCTGACGGAGGCCAAACTCTGAGGTGGAGGAGGCTGTAAAGAGGCCCTGAAGGAGCCTCCCACCCTCCCTACCCGACCAGCCGGACCCATCGGACAACCATGGCCCCTCGTAAGCGTGGCGGCGGTGGCCGTGGTGGCCTCTCCTTCATCTTCTGCTGTTTTAACAGCAACGATCACCCGGAGATCACCTACAGGCTGCGGGAGGACTTTGCCCTGCAGGCCATGGAGCCAGCACTGCCGATTCCAGGCTATGATGAGCTGGATGGCATGTTCTCTGAGTTGGTGGTAAGAGATTATACTGCTTTTTCTTGTTAATGAATTTCAGACTAGTCTTTTCTTATTGAAATATAAAAATAAATCACACCAAAACGAACAATAAATAGATTTTTAATGACAAGTATTTTCTTCGTAACCAAAGTCTGATGTAGCTAATTCCTCTGTGCTGTAGACCTCCATTGTTGTCCAAAAACAATTAGAAACACATGAATGAACCACACTGTTGCGCTGGGCATGCTCCTGCTTTATGAGGAACTCAACGACTGTAGTTTCTTTTGAGTTAATCCAACCATCCTGCTGCTATATGTATTAATCCACCAAGGAAAATAGTCCCAACAGATGCACTATTTTTTCTTTTCAAAAGCAAAGTTATGCATATAATTACTATTACAACAATTTTATGTAGTTGTAAACAATCAAATAAAAAATGTTCTTTGTTTAAACTTTGTTTAGTTCATATAATTATCCAGAAACACTTTAAAACCCAATGAAATGTAAAATCCATCCTGTCTTAGATCTAAACTTTACATTTTGACACAAAAATACTTGGAACTGGTCATCTTTTTAATACTGAATGTACAAGAGAATTCAAATGTGTTTATACAAAGTATGCTCAATATTTAGACATCTTAACATTTTATTAACACCACACAAGGTATTTTTAGAATATAATCTTATCTTGTTTACAATGTCTGTTACATTTTAAGACAAAAGAACTGTCACTTCCTCCCAGCTAAACTAACTTGTGGGTAACGGGGCCATGCTGCTATTCTTCCTCTGTCTTACTGTCACTTCTAATTTGTCGTGCTCTCCCCTCTTCACTGTCCCATTTTCCTCTCCTGTGGTTGCCACAGTAATCTAAGCATGACATTTTTGCACATCAATAGAGCTCATTCAGGAACTCTTAATGTCTTGGCCTCCTCCATCTGCTAATTGCTTGTTTTTGTCTACCGCCCTTTATGAAGACATAATTGGGATAAGTTGAGTGTGACGACAAGGAGGCTTTCAGTTGCTCTGTTTACCAAAAGTAAACGGCCACGTGCTTTTTCTTTTCACCCGGTATCAGCCTTGTGTGCGTGTATAATCGGGATCTGCTCTGTTACGATGAATTAATTCTGACCTTTTAAACTTTAGATTTACTTGAACATCTCCTCCTAAACATGCAAAAAGTGAAGTTTCTACAGAGAACCGCTGTCAAACAAACAACAAAACATACTGATGCTCTATGAGCTAAAGAATCAATAATACTGATTGACTTAGTTGCCTTTTCCCATTCAGTGCTTATGTATGTGGACCTGTATGTGGAGAATCAATCAATAGTCCACACAACTACTTTTAGGACATTTGATCATTGCACATATTGATTCACGGGCTTGATGGCTTTAGCAAAGAAAATTCCCTGGATAAAAAGTGGCCATATAACTTTTCCAAATCAATCTATTGGGTAATGCTCTTTAACCTAACCTCCTTTTTTCCCCCCCTGAGTAACAGCTAAAACAAAATAAACATGTGTTCTTTCTACTGTATTGTCTGCAAGTTCTCAAGACTCCCACTATCGTGCACATGAAGCTCATTTAGATGTAGTTGTTTTTAAGATAAGACTAAAACAGAAATATGTTAAAGGTCAGAAACTCTTTGATACAATTAATCACAAGATTGACCAGTGACGGCTCAAAAGAAAACTTTCTGATAAGTTTTAATTGAATGTTGATACTCTGTTGAGCAAAATGTCAAAATACTCCTCTACTCTCCTGCAACACCCTTTGCGTGCCTCCTGTGAAATATCTGTTCTAGATTGTGACACATGTTGTTCCCAGATGTTTGTTACCACATGTCGAGCAGACAGACCACGCCTTATCTTTTCTCCATTACTCATACGTCTAAAGCCTGGGAGACTGATATTTTTTTTTGTTTGATTCACAATTCATTGAATTTATGACGAGAGCACCCAATGACGTTCCACTGATCTCCACCACTCGAGAGATTTAGCACAAACTAATCCTGAACTCTGAGCTCTGGTGCATCTACTTCTGGCACATGTTTTTGTTTTGGGGGAAAAAACAAAATTGATTTATGTGGATATTTCTAAATATACATCATAGATCATCCGCATTGAATACTATCTTGTCCATGCAGTCATCAATAAAGCATTGTGAAGACATAATATTTTTGAGTTTGTCCTCTTCCTCTGAGATCCCCCTCATAACATTTCTTAACCCTTTTCTTTCTGCTCTGCAGGACGAGCTTGACCTCACAGAGAAACACAGGGAAGCCATGTTTGCTCTGCCTGCAGAGAAGAAATGGCAGATCTACTGCAGCAAAAAGAAGGTAAAAGACTCTCCTATGTGTTAGCTACACTGTGCACTGTGTTGATCACCATGTCAGTCTCCACATACTTGCTGCCAACTGGCTGCCTTTGTTAAATAGTATCTGCAAATATCCCAGCTGCCAGGTTAGTGTAATCTCTTCTCTCATTGATTTGTTGATATCTTAAACTGTGTGTTTTATACAGCACAGACCCCAATAACGTGCGTCAGTGTCCCTGTGCGTACAACATGTCCTAGTATGACTACGTTGTTTGCATATCTGTGGAATAAACATAATTATTTTTTTTCATCTGTGAAGACAAGTTTATATAAATGAGATGAAAGCACACATTTTATTTAAAGAAATACTATTCAAAGGAACCTGGGTTAGTCTGAATAGTATCGTGCTTTTCATTGTTTGATTGTGTTGAGGCTTCTGCACTGGGCCTCCCTCGCCTGTTATTATTGGTATCATGGTTATTGACAATTTTCTTGTATATTTTTATCTATTATAAAACATAACATATCAGACTTTGTCAGGGATAGAACTAAAACATCCTGGTATTTACACAGTCCATCAACCTGCCCCATCACTACAGTACACACAGTGATACATCTCTCCTGGCTGATCAAAGCTCTACTATGAATAACTAACTCGCTTAACAGGGTGTTACACATGGTGCATTTAAAAATAGTGATGTGTAGAGGGAGTAAGATGAAGGCTAAATAAAGCCTGTTCCATTAGATAATCCACTAACATGTAAATCAGTGTCAGGAATTATAAAGCACACGTATGTGGTTCTTTGTGACTCCAAAGACCTAATTTTCTGTTAGATCGTATGTTTTCTTTTCTCATTGTGTCATCTTCACTGATTAAAAACACAGAAAAGCTTGGCACATTCCCATAAAGTCCCTTTTAGATAATACACCTACATCATCAAAGCATTCGGGTAACCATAATACACTATAGTGCTGTGTTACAGTGTCATGTTACATTAAGTCTTGCCTTCATGATAAAAGGACTGTCAGCTTTTCCTCCTCTCCTTGTGTATTATTCCACCCTCTGCATGCAGGAAAACACAGACGCCTGTTCTAGTTTAGATCAACTGGAGTTGAGCTTCCCAGTTACCTCTGAATGTGCCCTCACATTTTTTACTGCAGTGTTTCTCAAGGCCGTAGGTATGAGTGTGTAGGATATCCTGCCCTGGCTAATATGCAGACAGGGCATACAGATTTATTAATCTTTTCCTACATCCGGCAGCAAAGTCAGGGTGTATTGGGATTTAGTCTGATGGAGGGATAGTTGGCATGTCTGTCTTTATTGCATTAAAGTCATGAACTGATTTGAGCGTGAGTATTATATCCCGACTTTTAGTCCCTCATATGGGGCAGATTGCAAAAACACTCAATCCTGTGTTTCCCATAATGCAGTCATAATGAGTCTTTCATTAAATGCCAATGTCTCTCAAACTTTATATCCCGGTTTGTAACACAGGATTCCTGTTGTAACTGCTGTCTCCAGGCCAAAGCTGACTCTAATGATATCATTATGACGTCATTAGGGTCATTTTCTCACGTTACAAAGCTCCTTCAGGGCCAGAGAAGACGATATACACATGTTTCTCTAGGTGTGGTCACTCATCATGACTAGTAAAGCTTTATGTGGGGCTTACACACACACACACACACACAACCTTAAAGACGTGTGTGTGTGTGTGTGTGTGTGTGTGTGTGTCACCTACAGCTCAGCTCGATTTATGTAGACATTATAAATGTTTTATTTTTAAGTGGTTGAATATGATAAGAGACCACCAGCCATAATATTGGCTTGTGACCTGGCCTTTCAGGGTATCTTATTTCTGAATTTCTCTTTTCAGCCGAAAGCACTCCCTTTAAGTATTGATGCACTTACTGTACAGCTTACTTTGGCTAAACATAGCATCCATCAGCAGCCTCAACAAGGTGAGTGATGGCAAGAAGACGATGGAGGTGGAAACAGCACGGCGTGTGCTTCTGTGTGTGCTGTGTCCCAATTAATGGCCTCATTAGGAATAGTCTCTGGGCTTTAGGTGTCCTCATAAGGTGTTTTGAAAATAAACCTCAAAACGGAGAGATCATACAGGAATGTTTCAGTGTTGGTGGGAAGATGATTTAGATGAACCAAATCGTTATGTGTAGCATCGACCTGCAGAAGGGGGGAATAGAAAGAGAGAAAGACATCAATACTGCTGACTCGGCAGCAAGCTCTGGCCCCGACCCAGCCAGATACAAACTGAACATCTGAGCTCAGAGAGGAAGGCTGGGTGTGTGGAGAAAAGAGGGAAAGGAAGTGCTCCGTTGTCCAAAGCAAACAGGAAGGCTTTACTTCCACAGGTGCAGCTTTTGCATGTCAGTCAGATGATGAGGAGGAAGGTGGGGTTATTATCAGGGCAATATGACTTTCTTTTTTTTTTGCCAATCTTCTTTTGGCAAACGTGTCCTTCAGAAGTTGGTCATTCAAAGCAGCAAAGCTTTAGCTGTTTGCTTTGGCCGGGCACCTGAGCTGATGAAATCATGCTGCAGAGAATCAATCTTCTTTTTGTCAGCTCCCTCCTACATTTGCCAAGAGGCAGATTTACTGATCTGGTTGTTAGCAGAGATTTTGTAGTTAAGTTTCTAACAAAAAAAGCCTTTAACGTCTGAGAGGACAGAACTTGAACTATCCCATTACTCCTGAATATGTAAGATTGATTCATCACCCCTGTGTCTCTTATTTCCTAATGTGTCTTTGATCTCCACTTTCTCAAATGTGGTAAAAAATAAATTCCCTGAAATACACTTCCTACTTTCTTCTCTTACCATGAGCATAAATAAACTGTAGACATGTCAGTGTTTGAATGGCGCTGACTTCCGAGTTGAAAGATGAACTCTTTAAGATGCAAGAGGAAGTAGGCCTCTGCGTCTATTCCACTAATGGATTGAACTTCTTCCAGAACCCGACAGGTCCAGTTGGCAAGATCCGACCTTCCTGTCACTGTATGATCCCTGCAGACCAGCCAAAGCCTGCCGTTTCTGTCAGAGCAGCCAAGTCTCTGCAGGCCGCTTTATTAACCGACGCCCAATTAGTTTCTGATGGTCACAGTTCGCTTGTGCTTAATGGAGCAAGAGTTAAAACGAAAGCCAGGGGGTCTTTTATGTACAAGCCAAGTTCAAGGTCAAGTAATTTTCTCCTCTGCGTTTCCTTCGAGTTAGAAAATTAAATAATTTAAGAAATGTCTTGCACTTATTTTTCTTTACTTGTAATACAAAGGTGTCTGTCAGATTAATCTGACCATAAATCGAGGCATGACCTCAATCCACAGTTTTAACATTCATTTACTAATCTCAAGATTTTCTAAAGAAGCTGTGCTCTCTTCTGCTAAAATGGGCTGGATATCTGTGTCGACCTACTTTATGCTCTTGTTCCATTTTTAGTTTTTTGGCTATTTATGTGCCGGACCTTCTGTTGTTTGTGTGCTTGTTGATATTTGTATATTTCATGTCTTTCAAAGCTAATTAAGTGAAAAATTATGGTATGAAGTTCCCCATCTACTTTGTAATTACACTTAGATGTCTTCAGACATGTGACATGAACACAGTAACAACTGGGCTCATCATGTGACTTCCTGCAATATTTCCTTCAAGCACCAAGTTCTTATGAAACATTTTCCAATCCAAATCAGCTCCTCGTTAATATTCATGAGCCAGTCATTAAGTAAACCAGTCTTTTTTCACACAAACTTATCTTATACTCATTCTTCTCGTATTAGTTGTGTTATGTTCTTTAACAAAAAGAAAGCCTGCCTGTATCTTTGTGTACACCATCATTGACTGTGTCATTCTGTTTTTTTCAGGAACAAGAAGAAAACAAAAGTGCAACTAGCTGGCCAGAGTACTACATTGATCAGCTTAATTCAATGGCAGCTGTAAGTATTAGCATGAAAATAAAAATTATACAATATTCCTGGAGGTGAGATCTCTTCCTGAGGTTTCTTCCATTCTTTTATTTCCTCATTAAAATTGAGGGTTTAAGTTTTTATATTATAAAAAAATGAAACTCACTGGACTTTACTACTACTACTAAATGTAACTAAATATTAAAAATACTTATACTTAGCAATAAGCTTCTAATTTTTGATTCTGAACTGTATGACTCTGACGACATCTTTATGATGTTTATTCTTTTGTTGAACAGAGGAAGACACTTCTTGCTCTGGAGAAGGAAGATGAGGAGGAGAGGAACAAAACCATAGAGAGCTTGAAGACGGCTCTGAGGACGCAGCCTATGAGGTGGACAGAGTTGAAAACATCCTCCTGTCTCCTTTTCATCTCCTCCCTGTCCTTTACATATCAACTATCGTCACATCTCCTCCTTTTTAACCACCTGTCACCTTGTCAATCATCCGTGTCAGGTCCCATACCACATGTAAATGAGTCCTTTAGGAATTGCACACCCATAAAGGTCACAACTGTGTTGCTTAAAGATTTTTCACAATGTGAATTTACATTAAAGGAGACATTTCAAAGCTTTTGACTTTACTTGAAAAGCCTATCCTTCACGTGTGCATTGTAATTATATTTTACATTAAAACTGAGATCAAGTTGTGATTAAACTTTCCTGTGCTCACTCTTCTGTCAGGTTTGTGACTCGCTTCATCGACCTAGACGGCCTGACGTGCATCCTGAACTTCCTGAAGAGCATGGACTACGAGACCACAGAGTCGCAGATCCACACGTCACTGATCGGCTGCATCAAGGCTCTGATGAACAACTCGCAGGGCCGCGCCCATGTCCTCTCTCACTCCGAGAGCATCAATATCATCGCTCAGAGTTTGGCCACAGAAAACATCAAGACTAAAGTGGCAGTGCTGGAAATCATGGGTGCTGTCTGCCTGGTGCCTGGAGGGCATAAAAAAATCCTGGAATCCATGCTGCATTACCAACGCTTCGCCTGTGAAAGGACACGCTTTCAGGTGGGTGGGAGCAAGTCACAGTGATATATAAAGCAATTTAAAAACAAAATTGAAAAGATATTTAACGTCTGTGATGACTTGTTCCCCCCACAGACACTTATAAATGATCTGGACCGAAGTACGGGGCGTTACAGAGACGAGGTCAACCTGAAAACGGCCATCATGTCCTTTATTAATGCAGTCCTGAGTCAAGGCGCTGGAGAGGTGAACTGAAAAAAAAAAATATATATATATATATACACACTATCATACTAGAAGTGGTCATTTCATGGGATGTCATTTTTTAATGTGATTTCTTTAATTTAGACAAGCTTGGAATTCCGTATCCACCTCCGATATGAGTTTCTTATGTTGGGGATCCAACCTGTGATCGATAAACTACGTTCCCATGAAAACTCCACGTTAGACAGGTGAGATGGAACCAAAAAACAGTCTCAAAGTGAAGTTGATGGGTGGTTTGTGTGACTGAGGGTCCAGCTGCTTGCATTTTTGGATTTTCTAAAAATGTCTCCTGTTTTGTAACTTTTGATTTCTCAAGCACAGTTGGAGAAAGTGAAATTTCCTTTTCTGAATATTTTTCCTGCTCCAGAGTGGTGCTAATCAGAGTTTGTTGATCAGAGCCTGAAACATTAACTCAAAGACTTGAAGCAATCTAACAGTCTGGGATTGAGAAAAGAGAAAACATTTTGTCAACTTTCAAATGCATAAAACCTCAAAGTCATGAATGGACACAGCTGATTATCTAGAAAACATACTTGCACCCTTCAAATATATCCACATTTTATCTCCACATATGTAAATGGTTGATATTGGGTGTTTGATATTTACAAATAAATTTGACTTTACTTACCAACAGACTATTGGTTTGTGTATTGCATCATTACTTAAGTTTAAGTGAATAAGTGCAGTGTTTCATATTATCAGGATGCCTCTGTAATGCAGTGTTTTCCTCTCACACCATCAGGCATTTAGACTACTTTGAGATGCTGCGGAACGAGGATGAGCTGGCTTTGTCAAAACGTTTCGAGTCGGTAAGCAATAAATAAATTCCTTTTCATTTGTGTTATTTATGTGTTAATCATTTTTTTAGGAGGATCTGATGTTTTCCTCTTCTGCTGCAGGTACACATAGACACCAAAAGTGCTACCCAAGTTTTTGATCTCATCCGCAAGAAAATGAACCACACTGACGCATACCCGCACTTTATGTCTGTCCTGCATCACTGTCTCCTGATGCCACGTAAGTGTTACTTTGAATCCGCAAACTCTGACACGAGGTACAACGACTGTTCGACATCACACAGAGATGCAGTTCAAAATCTATTATGTTGTAAAATGTGATTGAAAGGTGCTGGGAAATTTAAAAAGAGACTCCAAACAAAGTAGTGGTGTTACTCCCACAAAATAAACACTGTGGTGTCTGGCCAAAACGTTAGGTATATTGACTTTGTCTAGATTAGTCAGTGCAGAATTTGGATAAGCACATTCCCAGCCAAACTGCAGTGTATTTACAGGTTTCTAATATTCAGAGTCAGGGAATGCTGTTGGCGATTTACTCTTGTCACTATTTTTCTGCACAATTTGCATACATCCTGATCACAGCTTTCCCACGTCTACTGACTTCACAAAAGGGGCTTTTTAAGAGACTCTCCCTCAGTTAATATTCTCACTTTTCTTATAACAGTCTTGTACTTGTACATATAAAACAACAAACTTAACAATGTGTTATTGGTAGAAAAGAGAAAATTACAGCACGATATGATTTATTTAACGTTTTCAAATATCCAAATACACCAGTGACAGGATGCCTGCGTGTGTTTTCGAGAGAGACAGCAATGCAATAGTAAACATGTTGTCCCTCATGACAGATGTGCTCTCACTAATCTGTAACAAATGCATGTGTCACCTCGTTGGAGCTCAGCAGTGTAATTTTAGAAAATGCCTTGACACATCATATATTTGTGTTTCATCATAATCAGCCAACCACTGTGGATCCAACTTTTGCCAGGGAGTTTCTGAGATATTAATGGAGATGCTAATTAATATTTCTCTCTCTTTCTTTCCAGACAAGAGAAGTGGTAACACAGTGCAGTACTGGCTGCTGCTGGACCGCATCGTCCAGCAGATGGTCTTGCAGAATGATAAAGGCCACGACCCCGACGTCACACCACTTGAGAATTTTAACGTGAAGAACGTTGTCCGGATGTGAGTGCTCTAACTGACCCAGACAGACTGACACATGAATGAGTGCATGGAAAAGATTAAAAAAACATAGAACAGCAGTGCTGTGTTTCCTGAGAAGTTGAAAGACACACTCAACAATGTTGGCTCAAAAATATTTTCCTTTTTAAAGACCAGAAAAACATCGTTACTCTTGAGTATGGAGCTAATTATGTTTGTCATTTTCTTCTGCAGGCTGGTTAATGAAAATGAGGTCAAACAGTGGAAAGAGCAGGCAGAGAAAATGAGAAAAGGTGTGTATGATTATAAAATGCTTAAAGTCTAATGAAGGAATTGAAAATTACACATGACGAATATACTGCAGCAAAGCTCACTGATTGACTTCCTGCCTCAGAGCACCATGAGTTGCAGCAGAAGTTTGAGAAAAAGGAGCGTGAATGTGACGCCAAGACCCAGGAGAAAGAGGACATGATGCAAACACTCAACAAGATGAAAGAGAAGCTAGAGAAGGAAAGCACCGAACACAAGAATGTCAAACAGCAAGTGGCCGAGCTCACTGTCCGCCTGCACGAACTCAGCACTGTACGTTGTCTTTTATATTTACTGCGTCACCTTAGAAACCACTGTCTTGTGTTATTAAGCCGTGGAAGACCCCACTGACATAACATTTTCTCCCCGCAGAGACAGGCTGCTGTTGTTCCAGGCGGCCCACCCCTCGCCCCCGGTCCCCCTGGCGGCCCTCTGCCTCCTCCGCCCATGCCAGCATTTGCAGGCATGTGCCCGCCTCCCCCGCCACCTCCTGGGGGAATGATGCCTCCACCACCGCCCCCGCCCCCACCTCCCGGTGGGCCTCCGCCTCCTCCTGGACGCATGCCAGTCGGAGGAATCCCTCCACCACCAGGAGCACCCCTGGGACCTTCTCTGAAGAAGAAGACCATTCCCCAGCCAGCCAATCCACTCAAGTCCTTCAACTGGGCCAAGTTAGCTGAGGTGAGAACAGCTGAGACACAAAAACATAAGATAAGAACTATAGAAACTTGAGTTTATATTCTGAGATTTGAGATATAAAATGTCTTATTCTCCTCTGCTCAGAATAAACTGGAGGGCACCGTTTGGATGGAGGTGGACGATGCCAAAGTTTTCAAAGTCCTAGATCTGGAGGACATAGAAAAGACCTTCTCAGCCTATCAGAGACAGCAGGTACTGCAGCTGTTAGTGTTCATCTCTTCATCTCACCAAGTGTCGCCATCTGGTGCTGGGGGGGGGTTGATTTGGTGGATTGGGTGACTGAGGGTTCAGCTGCTTGCATTTTTGTTTTGTTTTGTAACTTTTGATTTCTCAAGCACAGTTGGTGAAAGGAGAACATTGTAAAAGTAATCCTGAAATGGGGGGAAAAAAGCAAGAGGGAGAAATTACCAGATAAATTTGGGGGTTTATTTTATTTGAAGCAAAACATTTGAGAGCTTGATTTTTCTCACGTTTGAATGGAATGCAGTTCTTTTTTTTTTTTTTTCCTTTTTTATTTTGTGGTTTTGCTCATTTTGCCATATGTGATTGAAAATGCATGAGTGAGCTGCTCAGAATCAGCTATTCCTTCTTGTGGCTTCAGTTTGCAATTAATTTAGTTCTAGAAAATCTAAATCGGTAGTATCTTAAGTTTATTAGTCATACACGACAGAAGAAACATATCTTTTCAAGCGTAGACGGAAAAAGTTCAAGGTGTCAACAGGCCAACGTAGGACCCAAACTCTGCCTTTTTTTCTAGTTCAGTCTGAAATCATCAGTACTAAAACACAACATGCTATGCAGATAATAATACTTGAGTGTTTTTTTCTCTCATCATGTCATCCACATTTAAAAAAAAATCAGTGGTAATTATTTGTACTAGTTAAAGTAGACACACCCAACATACTGTTTTCTTAGTACACAGCATGTGATCTTCGAGCACGCACATGACCACGCTGCACCCACTCATGTCTCACTGCTGCTCACTTCTTTACTGATGATGGATCCATTGACATCTGAGTGCCGACTGAGCGTTGATTCATTCACTGTTTGTTTTTTGGGCTGCAATCACGTAACTGCTTTACTTATTCTAATGAATGCTTACATCTTCCCTGCTTCTTGCCTGCATTTTAGGACTTCTTTATGATCAATAACAGCAAACAGGTGAGTGCACTTACAATACAGTAGTTTTACAGTCTGCAAACTTTTTTTTTTTTTTACTCCTTGTGAATCTCCTATTGTACTTTCAGCTATGTGTTCTTAGTTCATTTGTGTCCAACATAATATATTGTACAACAACCTTTTGAGGCTTTTCTACTTGTCTCGTTGGCTTTATGTGGCGTCCCTCCTTTGTGACCATGTTCTGAGATCTTGATCTGTATTTTCAGCTATTATGTGGGATGTTGGGGCATCATGGGGCATGATGTTGTGTTTGTGGGTGACCATCTGCGTTTGAAAGCGGTCACCTGTTGCACTCTAACCTCTTTACTACGCCGCCTCTCACAGAAAGAGGCAGAGGACGACACGCTGAGCTCCAAAAAAGTCAAGGAGCTGTCGGTTATCGACGGTCGCCGAGCACAAAACTGCAACATCCTTCTCTCGCGGTATGTTTGTTAGAGTATAATCAGTGTGAAGATAAAAAAGTATTGATAAAGCACAGGTTATGATAGACGTATCTGTTGTGTGCTGCAGGCTGAAGCTTTCTAATGAGGAAATGAAGAGAGCCATTCTAACCATGGACGAACAAGAGGACCTTCCCAAAGATATGCTTGAGCAGGTACATCGTCAGGTTTCCTACAAGCTCGTAGATCTTTATCACAAAATGTTTTTGCTTAATTGGAAGAAATTTGATTCCTCTTCTAACACACACTGGACACACTGACTGGAAACTGTAAGATGAAAATGATATGAATTTCATTGTTCACTAAAAATAGCTGCAGAGCAAAGTGATGCTTGTCCACAGCACCTTCTTATGTTTTCAGAGTGATCAGATCTAGATTGTGCCAAGAGAAATGCAGCTGAATGACTGAATATTTCTTCTCCATCAGTTGCTGAAGTTTGTCCCAGAAAAGAGTGATGTTGATCTCCTGGAGGAACACAAACATGAGCTCGACCGAATGGCAAAACCTGACCGCTTCCTCTATGAGATGAGCAGGTACTCATTTAGTGTTTCCTTTGTGATTCAATATTAACCGGCTCCTAACCTCAGATATGAGCGCGCAACACTCAGCAGACCAGGCCTGTGACAATAGCCATTGTTGTCAGAGCCGATAAATATATGACACATGGGTTTCTACTTAGCAGGAAACAATGGGTCTCTGTGAATCACTGTCTAATTTGTGTTGGTGAATAAATAGTCAGTAATGTAATAACAGTATTTGCAGTTTTGTAAACAAAGTTGTCACAACTCGGCCTCTAACTGCATCAATGCAGAAACAGAATAAGTCCAACAAAGCAAAGAACAGAAACTTAAGCATAGTGGAAATAGAAATCTAGTAATTTGCCAATTTTTTGTCATTTTCATTAAACTTACTTTACAGAATAGGCTGGATGACAGATGTCACTGTGGTATTCATTAGCCGCAAAGTCAGTGGTTTACAAGCTGAAATAAAAAAAAAACTCTGACAAAAATAGGTTCATTACCACAACTAAAACTGTACTGTACGTGCCGTTTAGTGAACACACAGACGGCTTGATTTATTTTACTCAAGCACAATGCATCCTTACTTGTTGCATTTGTCTATATTTGTGGATTTCCCTATTTATAATATAATATTTTTGTCTATTTTTGTTCTTTTCTTGACATGCATTTTCCATTCTCTGTCCAGAATAAACCACTACCAGCAGAGACTGCAATCTTTATACTTTAAAAAGAAGTTTGCAGAGAGGATAGCTGAGATCAAACCCAAAGTTGAAGGTGGGAAAAGTCTCATACACCGGTGATATAAACTCAAACATGTTGACAAAAAAAACCCATTCATTTGAAGTAAAGAAACTGTGCAGCCATTGATGATGACCTCTAAAATCCTGACGTTTCTGTTTTTATACTTTTGATGTTTGCCAGCTACTGAGGCAGATGTTTTGAAAGTCACTCATGTGCCTTGAACCCATTTAAAATGTGTTTGTTTCCATGCCTCAGCTCTGACCAAGGCATCTAAGGAGGTTTTACACAGCAGAAACCTGAAGCAGCTGTTAGAGGTGGTGCTGGCCTTTGGAAACTACATGAACAAGGGTCAGAGGGGAAATGCTTACGGCTTCAAGGTGTCTTCGCTCAACAAGATCGCTGACACCAAATCCAGTATCGACAAGTAAAAGCACTTTATCATTTCATACATCCAAACTTTGTTATAATGGCGTGAAATTTATTAATCACATCTGGAAGTTTGAATATATTATGGATGAAGCTCCATAAGGTTATTCATGCCTAAACCCCCCGTATAAAATGCACATTTTACACTGCTGTTTGTCTGTGTGTTTGCAGAAACATCACTCTCTTGCACTACCTGATCACCATCTTGGAAAAGAAATATCCCAAAGTCCTGATGTTCCAGGGAGACCTGCAGAGTGTCCCCGAGGCAGCCAAAGTCAAGTAGGTGGAGTCTTTTAGAGCAGAGGATCCCAGAATAAAAATGAAGCGTTGCAATATTGGAAATAAGAAAATAATCATTCTGCTGCACAAATTATCTTTCCTTTCTCAGACCTTTGTCTCATCTTTGCTTCTTAATGAAATAGTGGATATTTCATGCGTCTAAAAACTATCCAAATTACACAATCGGGAAGAAACTCCAGTTAAACTTCTTGCAACTGATAAACTGATGCAATCCTTCCATTCTGTCTTTTATTGCAGCATGACTGAGCTGGAAAAAGATATCGGCAACCTCCGGAGCGGCCTGAAAAGTGTTGAAAGCGTGAGTCACAATGATTTATGCAATAATGTTTTGTATTGGTCATGCAGTTATACAATGTTCAGTGCAGGATTGTGACTCTTCTTTTTATTTCTCTTTCGCTGCCCTTCAATTTCTTTACTCTCAGGAGCTAGAATACCAGAAGAAACGACCGCAAGAGCTGGGTGACAAGTTCGTGTCTGTAGTGAGTCAGTTCATCACTGTGGCCAGCTTCAGCTTCTCCGATGTGGAAGACTCTCTAAATGAGGCCAGAGAACTGGTAAGTCCCGGTGGCTGTACTGTTTGTTTCTGCAAACCTTTAAGAAATGGAGCTTGTCTGTTTGAGCAGACCGGACAGAACCACTGAGAAGTGTAGATATAGATGCGTCTCATTTCCTCTGAGCACAGCTGTTTCTACATGCCTTTTTGACCTCATCAGTCACCTTTCTAGGAAAGCTCACAGCAGGAGTGAAGTGTTTCAGCTTCCTGCTGCAGCGCCACTGACACTTTATTGGTCAGTCTGCTCGTTGCCATGTGTGCAGGTCAAGTGTGAAATCAAGAACAGAGGCAGAGGGTTGGATATTTTACACAATTTTGTCACTACTGCAAAAGAAGAAACGAAGCTGGATTCTGCAGATTGCCTTTTTACAAGTGGGATCAATTAAACCGTTAGACGTAGAAACCTGAGTACGTTCACCTTTTTGGAGAGGGCTCGACACTCTGACATTAGATTTATGTGCATCTGTCCACATTTATTGGTGCAAGACAAGAAGACTTTTTATCTTGAGCATACTATCCACCCTCCAGTTTGTGTGCTACATTGACCAAGTGCTCAGCTGTTCACATGGCAACCATTAGTTTCTGTGAATCATTTACGGTGTCCCACAGTTAAATATTTGAGTGTTTACAGTGGTCCTCTGTACTCTTGATTTGGAAGCAGCTTGCTGACCTTCTGAACAGCTTTTTGCTTCTGGTAAAAAAAAAAAAATCATATTGTTACTTGATTCTTGATGCGAGGAAGGAAAAGACCTCCAATATCAAACGGTTAAATTCACAAGCAGAAAAACATGAATGAATCATTTAACTGTTAAAAATATTTTTCATTAGCTGATAAAGGTTTGCGTGCCACAGACAGAGCCCCTGATAACGTACACATCTTTGAAGCTATATGTTCTCAGCATGATCGCACATCTGGATGCTCTCCTTTTTAACGTGCAGGGAAAAATACCCAACAAACACGTTGCCTTAATTTGGACCCTGGCTCCAGTCTCCGGCCTCAGCTGTAATCAGTAGTCGGTCAAATCTGGGTTAACATTGGCCTCAAAGCTCGACTACTTGTACCCTGCTCTGATTTCAAAGAGCTGAAACCTAATGAGTCCCCCTATAAAACAGTCAAAGACGGAGTAAAACGCGGTTCTACTGTGTCCTGCTGTAAATCTAACCCTATGTGCCCCTTTTCTTTGGTCCCACAGTTCCTGAGGGCAGTAAAGCTCTTCGGTGAGGATGCCAGCAAGATGCAGCCAGATGAGTTCTTTGGCATCTTTGACCAGTTCCTGCAGTCGTTTGCTGAGGCTCAGCAGGAGAACGAGAACATGAGGAAACGCAAGGAAGAGGAGGAACGCAGGGCCAAAATGGAAGCTCAGGTATGATGCCGTTCCTTGATGATCCTTGACAAAAAAAACATTAATCATTATAAAAAACGTATCTTAAATAATGCAGTCAATAAATATTATAATCTGAAATATTGCCCAAATTCTGAATTGAAGTGAGACTACATAACTTTTGAACAAATTAAAAGATAAATTCATACCCAGTAAAACCCACCTTTGATCATTCAATAACCATTTTGCTGTTACAGCCTTATTTGACCTTTGGTCGTCTGATATAACCAGTAGCTTATATTGTGAGTGAGCAAACCTTAGATAGTTATTGCTGTTGTGTAACAGACTTAACTAATTTTATCATCCAATTTACACCTGGCATTAACATGTACTCTCTTTCTGGATATCATAAGGTAAAGTACATGAATGCATTAACATAACAACATGCAGGTTTCAGTGTAATAAAAACGCATTGTGATCAGATCTTACTTACAGATCTAACTGACCACATGGAAATGATCCACCCTGTAAGTTGGTCACCACTTCCTGCTAGCTTTGGCTTTTAGCATGACAAAAAGCTACAAGTAATAGCTGTAGCTAACAAGTCTTCCTTTGACCTGGGAGGCTCCATGTTTGTTGGACTAATTTGCTTATTGAGATCCATTTACAATGTGAGCAGGACAGAGAGAAAAGGAAGGCACATTAGTACCAAGTGTAAATGCAAAGCATGGGCTTCAGATGATTTATTATCCAGATAATAAATCACATGTTGACACCAGGTGTAAATGGCCTTATGGTCGCCTGCTGGGATGCTTCACTGTTGATGTTTTTAAAGCAACTGATTTGTTGAATGTTGAGAAATGAAAGGATTTTTCCATCATCTTGTAATGTCCACTTCTGGCCACAGCGGTCGCTGTTAACGCGAAGTTTAATGAATCCAGAGGTATCTGTTTCTGTTATTACAACAACCTTTATTTCTGTGTCACCAGCTTAAAGAACAGAGGGAGAAAGAGCGTAAGGCTCGCAAAGCCAAGGCAAACGGGGAGGATGACGGCGGCGAGTTTGACGACTTGGTGTCAGCACTGCGATCAGGCGAGGTCTTCGACAAGGACTTGTCCAAGATGAAACGCAATCGCAAGCGCATCAACAGCCAGACTACAGACTCGAGCAGAGAGCGACCGGTCACAAAGCTCAACTTCTAAGCGGTGGTTGAAGTCATCACCGTCTGCCCCTTCGGTTCATTAGTTTTTTTCTGGGTTGAACTGACATGCACATTCCTCAGCACCCTCCTCCCTTCCCACCCAGCTCGGCTTGATAAACCACGGCCTTGCACCATCGCCGCGGAGCCACACACAGCACAACATGTTAAGACTATTCATCCTCTTTAAGTTTTTGATGTTAAACAGAGCAGAAGCCAAAAGCTGTTAACAGCCAAATCAGATAATTCCTGCAGGAGAATAAGTTTGGTCAAAAGAAATGTTTTTAAGCATTAAAGGAGGAGGATGTTTCCCGCTGGAGAGAATTCCCTTCCAGGTGTAAGAGATGCTCACAGTTTGATAGGATCCGCTCTGTGCGGTTTTTGTATGAATCTATGCACAGAGTGAAATGTGCAGCTGAGTAGACTTCTTCCGGGTTTGATCCAAACAGGAAGAGGATTCCATTAAAAACACAAGGGGCCATTTTGTACGGACTGGTTTCATAGATTGAGAGGGGCTGCTTTCACATGCCTGAATTGTTCATGTGATCATTCTTTGAGAAAGACTGAATCTACACTTCCTCTTTGTGTTGCTGTTCTCTTGCAGTCAGAACCATCCAAGGACTGAGATGCTGCACTTGCAGACAAAAGTGGTTTTAACTGCAAGCGACACAACTGAAGCATTTTTTGTTTGTTTTTTCTATTCTACATTATTGTCGTGCAGCATTTCTATATCTGATCACTGTATGTTTATTTTCCCGTTAAGAGCTGGCCTTAACTCTGTTGATTTTAATTGTTGAGTGGGTACTCTCCAGGCTTGGGCCTAATCTGCAATTTCTCAACAAGTGTGGACACTCATGTCATAGATTACATATGTCTATATATATATAAGGTTGCGTGCTTGTTACACATGCACATATAAAGTCAAATTACTATGCTAAATGCCATTAAAACATACCCAATCGATGCAATACACTAGTTTCCCGTCTGATGGGAGTGCCCTGCTTTAAGTTCTTACTGAATAGATGAAATATGTTTCCTGCACGCTGGCTGGATTTACACTGCAAGAAAAGACAAAACAAAAACTTTTTTTTTTTTAACTCTTTGTTATCCACATGTGATCTTTCACTCTTGTAGGAAACATCATATGTGGATGAGACACCCTTGATTTGAATTCTTCCCCTCAGCTATTTAAATCCATTCAGTGTCTGGTACTGTACCTCCATTTGACTTTTATAATTTAAATATTGCCTTCCATTGTATGATGACCTGAGAATAATAAATGGGAGAAAACATTTTATTTTTGTTGTGTTAGAGCCATTTTGTATATGTATATACACTAACATGTTGTATATAGTTAACAAGCAGACCGCCAGGAGTAAAATAAGTACTAAACTTCAAGGACCTTGACAGACAATAGACTCATATCTCCATCTAGTGGTCAGTAAGTGCTGCTGAAGAGGACGCCTCCCCACCTCTGTTCTCTCTGTCATCCATGAACAACTTGCAAAGCAGAACGCTTGAACAGAGCATCAAATGTGAATAACGTGATTTGAAATTCCCAATAAAGGCTAACTTGGTGAATAACTCTTTAGACGGTCATACACTGGTGCATAGGTAACTTATTTATTATCATAATTAAGTAAAATGTCACAATACAGTATACAGAACATTTTATTAGCCTGGACTTATCATTGCTCTGAATTACAGCATTTATGACTTATTAAATCCTACATTAAAAAAAAACATGATCATATCATCATATGTGATGCTCTTCTTGGAGAATCAGAGATTTTTAAAATTACTGGGATAAATTTTGTGCAGCTCGAGATATGGCAACGTCACAGGATGTCCAGTACTTTAGTTTCTGAACAAACTAATGATATTCGCAGTTTAGTGCTAAAAAGCAAAATGTTAACTGACACATTACACTAGAATGATGAACATTATATCTGCTAAATCGGCATATTAACATTAGTCATTATGTCGTTCGCATGACTGAAGCTTGTTAAGCTACAAAAGCATTTCATAACCTTAATGTTTAAAGTACATTTGATCATTTATAACCACGAAACAACAGCTGAAACTGAGGCTCACTTCAGTAGAAACCCGCGTGTCAGCTTATCCTCTGGCTCCTGCACAAAGCGCGAGACTCCAGTGTAAAAAGCTCTGCCAGCGACTTCCACCACCACAGCCTTGAAGTCTCCACACTTGGCCTCCTGAACAAAGATACAAAAACAGTCCTCAGTGAGCAGCAAGTGTCCACATGAATGACGTTTTACTTAAACACACAGATTTCAAAAAAAGAAGAGACAGATTTGGAGAACAGTTGGAGAACTGGAAGTACAACGAGTAGACATGATGGTAAACCCTGAAACCTTTACTGCCATCTTATCAGCACACATCTTCCTTTGTGGTCAAAATCCGGACGTGTAAACATCAAATCTGAGGGGAAAAAATAGTGCCGATACCTCGACAGCTTTCCCCGTGAACTGAGATCCGGTGGCTCCGCTCTGAAATGTCCTGATCTGGTTCAGCTGGATGAGACCTTTGTGATACTGAAGGGCCACTCGTGCTGTAACACCAGAACCAGTGGGGCTTCGGTCCACCTGACAACACAGTGTTTAAACATTATGAACATGTTTTGACACTCCTTTACTAGTCAAAGCTGAGATAAATCAGACAGCATGTGGTGTCTGCTCTGTAGTTTCACCCCTGACGATAGATTTTAGATAGATGTATTTGGTCAGATATATTTATACACTACTGCAAGAACAGAAAATTGTTCCATAGAAATTGAGAAATGCTTCCCTCCTCCTTCGGATAACTCTATACAAGAACGGACCACAGTTAGTAAAATACCTGAGCTTCTGCAAACACACAGATATTGGCGGTGGGTTCAGAGGAATAATCATCTTTGCCGTCTGTGAGGATGGTGCCATAGAGGAAGGCCAGATCATCACTTGTTGGATGGTGCAACTTCACCTGTGTGAGAATGATGCAAATAAAATGTCAAAAGTGTCAAATCTATGTTTTTTTTCAGTGGATCTCACTGTGTTTTAATGAGACAAACTGATAAATCTACAAAGATACACTTCATGATGTAATTAGTGTATCATGTTCAAGCACTTCACCTCCGTCTGTACCTGAGATTTGACAGCTTTAGTCACTGCTGTGGCTGCATCTACCAGATCTCGAGTCCTGGACTTGGTCACATCCAAACCGAACCTCTGTGCGTCTACAAAGGCGTAGAAGGCTCCTCCATAGCTGATGTCAACCGTAATGTCACCAAACCCTTTTACTGTCACCTTCAGATCTAGAACAGATATTGGTCATGCAGTTAGTTACTGCAGAATAAACACCTGAAAGCAAAAACAAGAATCATGATGAGCACCCCACCTGTAGCAAATGCGAACGCTGGCACACTGAGAAACCTCACCCCTCCTGTTTTACCGTTTGAATACTCAACAAAAGCCTTCACCAGACCGCAGGGACAGTGTATGTTCACCTGTGTCTCTGGCGATTGTGGTTCTTTCACCAGTTTGTAGTCCACGGCGAAGCGTCCGAGCGCGATGACGGCGTGTCCACACATGGTGCTGTACCCCTCATTGTGCATGAAGAGCACCCCGAGATCAGCCTCCGGTATCTCACTGTCCACGATGAGGGCGCCGTACATGTCATAGTGTCCCCGTGGCTCGAACATCAACACCCTCCTGAGGTGGTCCAAATGCTCCCGGACATAACGCCGCCTGGATAATACACTGTCACCTTTGACCTCTGGGTATCCGCTGACGATGATCCGTAAAGGCTCTCCACCTGTGTGCATGTCAACTACAGAGAGCTCATCTCCCTCGTGGGGCGGAAGGTGCATTTCCATCTTTGTGCCTATTTTAAAAATAAAAAATATAAAAACACTGCCTTGAGAAATTACAGACATTTTCTACACAGGTCAACAAAGAGAAGATTTTAATTAATGAATATACAATATTATAAGCTGTCAATAAATGTCTGGTCATACTTGTAATCTTATTTACCAGTTCTTTGATCAGATAGCTCCCATTTAACCTTTGAGAAATGTCACTTTTTTCTGTAGAATAACTGGTTATTCTACAGAAATGTTTTAGAGACTTCATGCTGCTTTGGAAAACAGATCTTAAGTGAGGGTTATATGACTGATAATAATACTACTTTGTAAGCTTTCCATTTGCTTCATGCATTCTGAGAAAATGACTTTTATGGCTGTCAGTAAATTAGCTCCCAGCTCACCAAACACTACGTTTCTGCTAACAGTGACTTCAGAGCAGATGAAAATAAAATTAATCATTACTATTAATGACAAACAAAGTAGATATCCCTATCAAATGCTTGTTAAACTCTCCTGCAAAATCAAACACTAAACTAGAGTTAGTAACGTTACAACGCGAGAAAGAGAAAGTGATTAATTACCTGCTAGTTTGTAGTTTCTATGAACTTTGGGCTCTTCTTCTTCTTTGGTGTTTAACGGCACATCATATCATTACTGCCATCTAGTGGAGTTAGTGAACTCCATCAGTCCACTGTACCCTCAACCCTGTCCACTTCCACTATACATATATATTGAGGGTTGAGGGTGTGTGTATATATATATATATATATATATATATATATATATATATATATATATATATATATATATTTTTTTTTTTTTTTTTTTTTTTTGCTATACTCTTTTGTTACCTGATGAGAGCAGGAACCCACATAAATGTGACCTCGGTGCCTTCTAATAAATGTATTTAAATTATTTTGAGTAGTAAATACTGACTTTTCTCTATTGCAATCCAGCCATTTTTTATATAACTAACACTTTTAAAATTGTAAATACTTAAAAGTATGCATTTAATTAAGGGCGTGGTCTTTGTGATTGACAAGTCGCTACCACGGCTACAACGCTGGTTCGTCCGTTATGTATCAAATGGTATAGTAGTTATCTGTTGCTATTTTACACTATTTCAGTGTTTCACTTCATGAAAGTTAATTGTAACATTTTGGTCGCCTAACATCTTGTTCAGTCTTAGGTTGTACTGAAAGACCCAATAAAGGAGTCGGCTGTTCAGCTTTTCCAGTAAGTACATTTTGACTTTTTCAGGATTAGCATTAGCATGTCCACAGCTAACCATAGGCTGTAAATGCACCGCGATAAACAAGCTAGCAGCTAGCCCTACGGGTTAGCTCCACCCTCTTGTCCAAATATGGTCACTTCTGGTTTCAAAAAATCCAAGATGTGTTTTATAGGATGTGGACTCTATCCAAAGATGATTTCTTCTGATTTCCCTGTTTTAAAAATATTTATCTAAACCAAAAGGGGGTAATTTTCTTAATTTATTTAATTATATTTGTAAATATTTGTTTTTGTTTTGTATCCACCTGATAGTTACAGATGGGAAGTGTGAAGAATCTGTGGGGAAAACATTTGATCCTTGTAATATAAATATGGAAACCCCTCCCAGGGGTAGCATGTGGAGATGTCAGCTCTGCTCTAGTGGTCGACCATGTAACTGCAGCATCCCTGGTTTGATTCCCGCTGGGTTTCTTGTCTGTACTCTACCATCAGCTATTGAATAATAATAATCCTTAAAACAAAGTAACATAGGAAGATGAATTTAGAAGCTGAAAACATTGTCTGTTTCAGGAACAACTGCTTCCCTTCATGATAATGAGGCAGCTTAAAAAAATGTACCTGGTTCCATCAACTGCTCCATGTTAATAAATTACTTTGGCTCACCTGGACCAAGAAAGACATACATATGGCAGATCAAACAATGTCTGCATGCTGCAGTTGTCAAGTCTTTTTAGTCTTGACGCCATATAATATTCCTGCTGATTTACATAAAGACGGACTTTTGTGTTGCATAACAGAGGAGACTGAACAACAGATGGTGAGCAGGTATAATTTTTCATTATTTATCTCACTGCTGACATGTTCCCTGGATGCATGCAAGGTCATTTATACGTCTGTATAAAATACATGTATCGAATTAACTAACAGTCACATGCTTACATCCTTACTGTTCATACAGAAAAGATTCACAGCCACACAGAAAAAAACTATATAAATGTTTGCATCAAAGAGTGCAATTGCAATGCAGCAGTTTGTTCAGATTTGCATAGCAATGTGTAGTAATCCATCTTACTTTAAAATATATTGTGATCCTGATATGAACCTGAAATACATTACTATTTAATCTTACAATAGACAGAAGATAGAATCACATGTAATCACAGAAATTGAATATTAGAACAAAATATACCTGAGCAAGAAGCAAAGTTATAAAACCAAAGTCTGCTGCATTGAATTATTGTCAAGTTGTAAAAAGTTGAGGTTGAAATAGTCACATATTTTAAAAAGGAAAATACATTTTCACATGAAAATTGAGTTGCTGATAAATAACATCATAATAAAAATAATTTAATTGTCATTATTGCATTCATATTCCTATTTTACATGCACATGGGAACAAGCACACTTTAAAGAAACAGTTCATAAAGGGAAAGCATAGTGAATTGTAGTGACAGAAATAAACAACAATGTTTTTTTATAATTATGAGCTTCTGTTATTTTCACAGTAAATTAACAGTGGTTTGGAAAGGAGCATAACACCGCTAACAGGTTTAAAATTTACATTATAAAACATCAGTTTAACAGGGATGAAGAGTTGATGCGCCTCATCATCGAAACAAATCTAAATGAGGCTTTCATAATGTAAGGCACACATTTAATTACCTGACAACTGTTTACTTCAGTGAGGCGGACAACAAATAAAAAAGAAAACACACTCTAAAATGATATAGAGAGATAGTTTAAAATACAAAGAGTGCATGTAGAAAGTCCACTGAGCTCAGGGTGAACACAGTCTGAGCTGCTCCTATTTTGTCTAGGACAAAACAAGAGCAAAAGTTGTATAAATGGATGAATATAGTTATTACAGGTGAAGCGCCATGCTTGACCTTTAAAACTGTAAGATTAAGTCCAGAATAAAAGATGATCATTGAAATGGTATACAAAAATGTACCTCAGCTCTTCACTCTTTTTACTGAAACTCCCATCAGGCTAACTTGTTTCAACAAAACCCTTCATCAGAGTATCACACATGCAATACATAGCTCTAGATTGTTTTATGATGCTTGTAAAAAAAAAAAAAAATCCTTATAATTTGTTCAGTAACATTTCCCGTTTCTTTCTGGCAAATGTAGTCTAAAGGTAATAAATCCCTGGGTTTTTGTAGTGCTACCATTAAGGGGATTTATGCATGCAGCCAAGTTTTTAATGCAAGACATTTCTTTGGCAGGAGAGAGTCCAGCAGGACATGCAAACTGTTTGTTTTCCTTAATCAGTGAATTCAAAAGGGCCCATCATCTGTTTTTGGTGTGACAGGCCTCGATGCAGTGACTGAGTCTTGGCTTTTGACTCTTGCCTTTGGGGACGAAATAGGCGGCAGTGAGAGTCTTCTTTTTATTGACAGCAACCTTAGGATCTCGCTAACACGAGACTCGAGGACCGACAGTCGGCTGCTCAGCATCTGAAGGTCCCCCTTCAACTCCAGTTTGGCCTCATGCAGCGTCGCTTGAAGGAGAGCTTGCTCAGACGCTGGCTGTACAAAGGCGTGTTTGAGGGACACCTCGCTGTCAACCCTGAGACTGTGCTCAAATGGATTTCTCTCCATTGGGCTTTTTTCCATTGGGCTTCGTTCAAAGGAGCTTCTTGAATCTCCGGCTCGGTCGATACGCAGATCACTCTTTGTAATTCCACTGTCGCAGGAGTCCGTTTTGTGCAGGGCGCTTGTTTCTTCTGCTGCTTCTGCTTCTCCTGCCCTGCTGCCGCCCTCTGTGCTCCTCATCTGCCCGCTCTCCTCTGAGTCCTGCTTCTTGTTGGCAGCTGCTAATTGTTCTGAGGACTGTGATCCTTTAGGCCAGTCCTCTGTCTTCTGTGGCGGCTTTTCCTGATCGACAGCAGGAGGCGCTGGTGCAGCAGATGTGGCGTTTCTAAACTTTGCCCAGCCTCGAGCGCCTCCTCGGCTGGTAGCACCACCTCCAGCTCCCTCTCCACCTGCACCACTCCTCTGACCAGGGCTGTTGACCTTTTGATACATCTGATTCTCTGCACAAGGTCTTGACCTAGACTCTCCGACCTCTTGTGCACAGCTTTGCTCTGACTTTTCAAGGTGGACAAAAGTTTGTGAGCCCTGCAGGGGGGCGGCCATGATACATCCACTGGCTGCACCTCCCCCCCCTGTGCAGGGTGCATTATTCTGCACTGTGGAGCTGTACTCCTGCTGCTGAGGAGACACAGACTGACATTGTGTGTAAGAGTTTGAGTCCGTGTGTTGGTGATGGTGCTGCGGCTCCACCTGCACACAGTTATGATCAAAGTAAGACTCTTCCGGTGTTTGACTGTCTCTCTGCTGCCTGAACTTCTGGAACAACTTGCGAACCGGGTGGTCTTCAGGAATAGAGAGAGTCACCTCGTTCCTCCGGTGCTCCTGCTCCTTCTTCACATCAGCAATCTTTCTGAAGACTATCTGCAAGAGGAATGATCTGTGCATGAGGACTTTTTGCACATTGTGCTTCTTTGTGAACTTTGAAGAAACAGAATGTAAATATATAATGCAGCTTTAAAGCAAGTATAACCATCTGGAGCAGCATGCTGAAATATTAAAGACTTGAGAGCAGCAATGCGCAAGGAAAACAGTTAATGGAGCAATAATGCAATAATGGAGCAATATCTAAGCCCTGAGCGAGTTTCTGATTCCCGTCAGACAACAAAAAAAAGGAAAAACTTGATATTTGATAGTTCTGAGAATCTCATTTTCATGTTTCACTAACAAACTAATTCTGGTGGGATCTATCAATCCAATAAACTGCAGTGTGAGCAGCAAATTGTCACCAACATTTCACATATTAAAGCATACACAACCCTCATGGTGAACGTTCATAGCAACAATGAGGGTTTTTTTTTTCCCAGAACATCAAAGCATTGCTACAGTTTTCCCAACACGTCTTGTAATGATTAAATCCCACATGTTAAGAAGTCATGAGTCGAGATTTAAGTTCAAGGAAAAGCTTTTCAAGGCTTCACTTATCTCTGACTGAATTACTTGTATTATCTTGTGTTGTTCTCGGACATCACAACCTCTGAAGCACGTTCATGGTCAAAAGGAAATGCATGTAATCACATAAGCTGCACAAAGCAAACGCACACTAAAACCAGGAACAGAATAATTAAAACTCTGCTGTACGAAAACAAAAGATTCTCCTATGAAAATGTATTTATTTGTAGATTTATATGCAAAGCATAAAGGTAAACACAACATCCAATATAACCATCCATATTGCAGCAATTATATTCAGTGTCCATGTGTAATTAAAACCTGCTTGAAAGTGAAAGGGGGGGAGATGCAAGCATGACACGTTTCTAAAGATTCACATATTAATAATAGATAGCTTTATTTTCCTTGAATAAATTTGAAGTAAAAGCCATAAATCTTTCAACACATAGACACAATTTCCTTTGAAATCGTTCTGATTTATTGCTGCTTCACTGATGTTGTGTGAATCCAGTATAAATGATTATATAATGGAGCATTGCCACAACCTAGAAAAGTCAGTGATGTAATAAAACATTATTATAAATCAGCATACTTTGGTAAACACTTAGTAGGATTCTGTGTTTTTATTTAACTTATAAATAATTGATAAAGAAAGTAAATGTACGTCTGTTCACGCTTACTTCATAATGTATTGGTGTATAACAGAATCTCTTGTTTTTTTTAAATAAGAAAAAAGGGAATATCCATTAAGATTTATTAATTTATGTAATGCTGATCCCATATAGGATTACATTACAGAGATATATAAATAAGCAACTTAGTCTGTTTTTAGAAACTATGTGTTTGAACAAAGTCTGACTGCACAGCATGAGTATTATTGCAGCTTTAACAATAAATAACTTCACTGATTAGTTGCCTTGCTTAAACCTGTTTCAGGCTAATGACTAACTGGGATCAGATATGAAAATGAGAGGCAGAAAAAACAAGACAAGACTTTTTTTTTTTTACCCGTTTTCGTAGATTGCAGGTGAGGATGAGGTTGCGTGAAAAAGAGTTAGCGAAGGCCGTGTAAAAGTCCAGCACCCTCATCAGAGCTTCTCTCCTGATGACATGCAGATCGCAGTAAGTCAGGGCTCGGACATTTGCACAAGCACGGGCCAGCGTGGTCTCTTTCCAGAACACATCTCCAAACACATCACCTTTACCTGCATGGTGTAAGACATTAACTTGTCTTTAGAAACATCTCAGATAAAACACACTACTTGATTTGATTAATTTGGATGTCTGATGGCTTCATATTAGCTTCAGATAAACTTTTAAATACATGCACAGATTTTGGGCCCATCAGACACACTGTAAGTGTATCATTAAGGGATCTTCTAATGATCAATATGAACAGGAGGGCAATAAAAAAAGCATTTTCAGTGTTTATTTGGGCACCTGACTGTTGTTTATATGTCAAGACAAATTTGAAAAACTATGAATTCGTCCTGGATCATGAATACAATTCTGCACTAATACAACCATTGCTTCAGGTTTATTGCGTCAGATTACCTAATATTGCAATGACCTCATCATCTTGGATGACTTCCAGTGAACCAGAGACTACAAAACAGAGGGTGTCGACGCTCTCGCCGATATGGAAAATTAAGTCTCCAGGCGCACAGTGTGTGGTCTGAAACTCCACAGCTAGAGAGCGCAAGCAGCCGTCGCTGGCCAGACGAAACGCCGGGTGGTCGTTAAACACCTGTCTGTTCAGGTGGACGCAGATGTCTGCTCGCATGTCTTTGGGACAAATTGAGAGAACCTGAGAGAGATGATAAAATTTTAGAACAAACAGTTTCAGTGTCATAAAGAAACGTGCATAATGTCTTAAAATTACCCTGATGATTGAGACAAACTTGGAGGAGAAGTCTGAAAGACATGTTACAGTTAACAGGGAAGGCTGAGCAAAAGACGTTACTGAGTTGCATTATGGGAATCGGATCCACTATTTGGAGGTTGACTTATTCTAGGGATTAAAGTAAGGATATCTCAACTTCTGCTGCTTCAATTTTATTTTCTACCACTACCACTTAAATAACCTTACAGTACACCTAAAAGTACACAATATTCAACAAAGTCTCAATGATGAGTGTCAACAAGTGTAATCTTCTGTTGTGACCTTTGAGGCTCATTATTGTTCAAATCACCACGTCCCCTGTTAGCCATGTCCATATATTTTTATGATAGTGTTAAAAATGATGACATTTGTACTTTTTGTCAACGACACCACCATCAGTTCAACTTTGGACTTTTAAACATAAAACACATATGTGTATTATGGACCTCTCTGTAACTGTATACATTAAAAGTATATAACAACAATGAACTACATACGATTTTCACCACATGACCAACACAAGACAAATGAAGAAAAAGTTCGAAGAAGAATAATACCTTATCTGTGTCGATGCCTTTAGACATGGCCCATGTGGAGACGATGAAGTCCATGACCCTCTCACTCAGACCTTTGGGAACCTGATAAAGTTTGAGGAAGTCGCGCACATTGTTGAGCATCTCATGGTAGCGGTTTGTGTTGGTGTACATCTGCTGGAAGATGGTGGTGACATTTCCAAAGATGGTTGCATAGAGCAGCGCTAAAACAAAACATGTAGAGCAAAGTGAGAGAAAAAAAATGCTGCCTTACGAACAAACAAACATGCAGGGCTGATTTATTAAAAATCAGATGAAAGAACGTTTTATTTTTTGGAAATCATTTGGGATTATTAGAATTTTAGTTTCCTCATTAAGGGGTAAATGGAAGTATTTACCTTAATGGAGAAAATAAGGCATTTTTTATTTTAATTAAGTATAAATTAATGTATGTATTACAATTATTGCACATGTATTCTACAGTTTGCAGTATAATTCATTGACAGTATGGTTAACATTAAAAAGATAATACATGTATACACACAATGAGTGGTGGATTGAGCCCTATATTATAATTCATAATGCACATTTCCTCAGAGAGTCCTGTGCTGCAGTGCTGCAGTGACCTCAAAGAGTCAGTCAGTATCTCTTATCGTGAGGTTTTACCCACTCAAGGGGAAAGAGTCGTCTCCAGTCGCCACAGCAGGATCACGGAGGTTAGGAGGATACATATCTAACGTGATGGCTCATTGTCCGTTTACTACACTGAAGCCTTCAGGCAAACTCTCCCTTTCTTCTATTCCTCTCTCCTCTCACATAATGAGTGTATCTGTAGCAGGAGATATATTGGTCATAATTGAATCCGACTCTCAGTGTGACTGAGTGATTTTCGTGATTGAAACACCACCAGAGTAATGGGTGTTTACTTTTGGAAGTACAAACCTTGAAGCGCAACTGTCAGTTTATGTTTTCCTCACAGTTTTTATTGCATCACTTTACATGCTGTTTTAGAGGAGTGGGCCAGAGGTCAGTACACAAAGGCGAGTCGTGATGGAGGAACTGTAAGCAAAGGCTGACAGTGGAAGCAGTGACACTAAAGGTGAAGCTATTACTGTAACTTCAGTGGGTGATGGAAATAATACAGACAACAGTATAAAAATAGCAATTTCTATTTCTGTGAAGAGGTTCAAAATGATACAAATGAGGTTGATGCGACTTATCAGTTTAGACACAAAAGAACATTTGCATTAGGTGTGTTGAGGTGAATTTAATGCTCATAACATCCCTAAAAAATCTCATTCACAATGGTGCCCTATAAATACAAAACCAAAACAAGACATATAACAAAACATATACATAACCATATACATAAATGCAAGACAAACATAAGATAAATGACCGACAAAATACAGAAATAACACAAAGACAGTAATATAAGTATGTTACACAGTGACAAAACAGACACATTAAGAAAAAAAAATCATTATATAAAACATTGTTTAACAGAAACTTAAATGTTCTAGGGTTACAAATGTGTCTAACCTGAAGCTTTTTCTACCTATGAGGAGCATAAAATAATAGGTGAATGCAGTTTTCCCTAGTTCTGAATTCATGTATTATATATCCAGCGAGTAAAATATCCTATATTTCTCTCTATATTTCTTAAAAGTGATGATAAATAAAATAGTAGCTCATTTAGAATGACTTTATAAATAAATCCCTTCGAGTTGAAAGAGATGTCCACTCTACTATCTCGTAGAGGATACAATGATGATGGCTCTAAAACTGTCACCTGTAATAAATCTTAGAAAGCTGCATCAAGGGGCTTGAGGGTATGTTTGGCAACATGCATGTAAATTACATATGCATAGTCAAGCAATTTGCAACCTACTACTAAACGAGATTCACTGCTTGTTTCTAAAAAAGAAATGATCATTTTTCATCTAACCAGATACCTAGGTACTTTTAAATTGAACTTTTTAAATTTGAACCCCAGATATTGTACTAATAGTAAGATTAAGAACATTTTTCATGTTGTATCTGGTAAAAAACGTAATTAGTTTTATCTGGATTTAGTAAAAGCTTAAGTTTAATCAGGGCCTTTTGAACAACCAAAAGCTTTATCCATAGAGAACACCAATGAGCAAATTACTGTGTCGTCAGCATAATAATGAATGAGAGTTGTTATTAATCAGTGAGGTCAGGTCATTTATGTATAATGTGAACAGGATAGACCTAGTACTGAGCCCTGTGGCACCCCTTTTGTAACTTCAAGTCAGCCAGATTAATGGCCGTCTGCAACTATTGCAGGAGTTCTGCCAGTAAGATCACTATGAAACCAGGTACATGCATTTGTGTCAAAACCAATTGATCTAAGTCTATCCAAAAGAAGAGTAAAATCCACTTAAATGCTTTTGACACATCAATGAACAGGGCAATAGAGCACCTTCCTATCCAGAAAACAGATTATATCATTTATTACCTTACATGCTGCTTTGATCCTTTAGTTCAAGTATTTAAAGCATACTAAAAAAAGAGAAGGATCTTATGAATGAACACAAAAGCAATGGTCTTTTGTTAGCGGGTAGTGATGACCAACCTCCAGTCAGAGCCTCATAGAGCAGGCTGTGATGGGCGTTGAGGATGTCACTTTTTATTATTGACAAAGTGCAGCCCTAAACTCTCCCCAGTGGTTCAAGCACTGTGACTGCAGCTAAATGTGTATTAGTACGTGACCAGAGTCAAGAGTACAAAAGGTTATCTCTAGGTTACCTAACTGCTACTGTCAAGAGTAAAGAAATATGTATGTACGTATAAACAAATTCTCTGAGATTTAGAAAAAAATTTAAAAAATATACACTAACTTTTTACAAAAGTCCTGGGACTACAGCTAAAAACAAACTATTTGGCTAAATATGGTACATTTGTATACAATTTATGAGCATAGTCCCTGATGAAAAGTTAAATCTACCTCCAGGTTGAAAGACTAGGAGATACAGTACATGGACTCTACCTCAGCCCTGACTCCTTTATAATCTAATCTTGATATCTCTGTACTGATGTAAATCTCAAATGAAGGAGGGATTGTCCCTGCTGCCCTGGCAATTTTCTGCATGTTGTAACAAAGGCCGTGAGAGAAAATGAGAGAAAAGCACAGAAAATATGCTGAGCCTCAAATTTCTCTTGTACCAAATGAAACATATTATTGCTTCATCTTTCATACAAGATCTGCAGCTCAAATTACCACACAGAAGCTCAAAGTACTAAGAGTAATAATGGGTCCTCACTGCTGAATAACGCTGCCTTATTGTGGTTGTGTTTTTGAATTTAACATAATTTGATTTTTAAGCCTACTTTATGAATCCACATCAGCATCAGTGTTGATCTCTGCTACACTGGACACTTTTCTATAAGAACCAACTATTTGTTGATCATACTAAATTTGAATTTGACTTCATATCTATGAAGATCTTCCTGGACGTTTTACAAGAATTACACCATATGCAGCTGTTACAGAGCCAGCAGGGCCATGGAGCACATTAGCATTTCTATCATGCGAGTAAATGCATCCAGATTGTTTCGGCTCATGCAAGGATCCACTGCCATATTATGAATGAATTAATGCGTGAATAAAAGGAAAACATGCTTCATTGCTTCGTGTACAGTAGACTTCTTTTGTAGTGACGACTACCGCTACATAACTGAAATATTTCTCTTCTTAATGTCATGTCATTGCTCACTGACAGATTCCACTGTTCTTTGAAACTGGTGGTTTATCTCGCTTAACTGGCAGATAACCACTCCTGGAAGATATGAAGCTATAGCTCAGACAAAGTTTGAGTGACAAAACCAATAAACAGTTAAGTTCTATTTCATGTGTATACTAAATTATTTTGTATGAAGTTGGTAATTGACTATTTCAGTAGCTACAGTTTTAAATGTGTAGCATGCTACCGGTTTAAAGCATGGATGTATTAAGAGACCTGAAAAACCTCTTTGCTGCCAAGTTTTCCCAGTGGACATTTACGGTATTGCAGCGAATCAAATGCGGAAGCTAGAAATCTTTTTGAGCCTATGCACTAGGTGAGCAATTTTTAATCAAGTGAATGGGCATCAGGTATCAAGTTCCTATAATACACCCATGGTTTAAAATGAATGCACATAGCCACAAAGAATGTGCGGGAAGCAGTATCTGTTAGAGTAACAGGAGTGACATGCTGCTTAAATAGTTAGTGATATATGTCTCTAGAAATTAGTGTCATTCAGAGAAAATGCACAAGATTTTGGAAGCTACATGTAGCTGAAACAGTGGAGCTGATGTGCCTTTGTCCTCTAATCCAATGAGAAAGAAAAACAGCAGTCACTTTGATTTAAGCTGTTTTGAAAAGCTTGCAAATAATTTCACTTGAATTTCACATCACAAACTGTCCTCTGTCAGCTGATAATTTAGGATCTGGGCACTTTATCAGAGGCTCAGAAAAACACAGGAAATATTGCAAGATGTTTGTGTGTGTGTGTGTGTGTGTGTGTGTGTTTATAAAGAGAGGCTGTATGTATCTGTATTGGATTATTATGTCATATCAAGAAAGGTGATTATAATATTTGTTGTGTTATGTCAGACCTATTAGATTTGTTACACTTCAGCTGGAGGAATAAAAAAATATATTTGATGTAAAGATTTCTTTGTAGATCTTAGTAAACCTTTGGAGCAATTAATATAAAATGTTGGAAAATAACTGTGTACTTACAGCCCACCATCATCATAGCAACAGAGAAAATCTTTTCACCATCTGTGGTTGGAGCAATGTTGCCAAATCCAATTGTGGTGAGACTTGTCATTGTGAAGTAAAGAGAGGAAATGTACAGCGTGTCCTTGTTGGGGCCGCCCTCCCACTGTCCGGTACCACTGGTGTTGTAGCGGTAAGGAGTACCAATACTTAGGGCCAGCTGGTAGAGCCAACTGTCTGTCTTGATGGTGTTTGTGGTCTCGTCAATGACCTCGTAGTCCCCGATGCTGTACCAGATGCAGGCCAGCCAGTGGGCCACCAGGCCGAAGACACACACCAGCAGAACCAGGACAGCTGCTCCGTACTCCAGGTAGTGGTCCAACTTCCTGGCCACTCGGCCTAAACGGAGCAGGCGGATTACTTTTAGGGAGCTGAAAAGGCTGCTGAGACCCTACAGAGAAAGACAGGCGGAGGTGGAGAGCAAAACATACTGTTGTAGAGAGGTGAAACAATTAGTCGAAGCTTAATCTGCAATGTTTTTGACAATCGATTAATCATATAAACAAAAATCGCAGACGATTAACTGTTTTTTTCTTCGTTTTTTTTTTATTTATATCTTTGGGTTGTTACATACATTTGGCCTTTTACGATCATATATATACAGAACATATTAACAAGCACTTGATTGTTCAGACATCCAGCAGATATGGACTTTTACTTTTTTGGCTCTAATTTGGTGTCCACCAACATCTGAGATAAATATCTGGCTCTTTCACAGTTAAATGCTATGTTCAGTTGCTAGTCAGTTATTTTGTCTCTCTGCTGTTTGGTGCATGAACTCTCTGTGGGCATGTCACAACCTGCAATATCTTTCACGTGCACAAGAAAAACATGAATTTTCTTACTGGGAGTACAGAGTCTTCCATCCTTGTGCTATTCCTATGGAAATGGGAGGAGTCACGGAGATGACTTGCTGGAGAGGCAGATGTGATGACATCCTTCATAGAAACAGTCAAGCAGAAATGTTTTAGTATTTACATGCAGTGCGAAGCACCAATGATTGAGCCATTTTAGCAATAAATCGATCATAAATGAAAAGAATTGTCAGAAATTGGTTTACCTCATCCACATTTTCAAAGGCATTAATGATGTCGTAGGGCAGACAGGACAGCAGGTCAATGACGAACCACGTTTTCATGTAATTCATTCGTATCAGCTTTGCATCTGAAATGACCTCTCCAGCAGGACCCACGAAGGTAGTGTGGAAGTTGAGCACGATGTCAATCAGAAAGATGACATCCACGATGCTGTCCAACACCAACCACACCAAATTGTTTTGCTTGGTCTTGAATGAGACGTTATAGGGCACCATGATGGCGGTGTAGAAGGTGAGGATGAGGATGACCCAGTCCCAGGTGGTCTTGAAGGTGCAGTAGTGGAGGATGATGTGTGGAGGGGTCTTAGGGGCTTCTTGCTTGTACTGAGGAAGGATATCTGATCCCAGCTGGAGAGCCTTTTCATTGAGAGGGAACATAAATAATAATGAGAACAGATACTATATCATATGTAAAGTATGAGCAGTGTTCATGTAGATGCAGAGCATCCAAAAACCACTTCTCCATTTACACCTGGAAGTTGCTCACCTCGGCCAGTCTGGAGGGCTTATGGGTAACCTCAGTCGTGCTCAGTGGTGCTAACTGCTGCACCACGTTGCGATTGTTGGTCAATGCCCGCGTCAGCCTGGCAAATTTTGTCCATCCTGACCATAGATGAAAAGATGATTTATGTATACATATCATTTTTTATGAAGATATACAGCGCAAAATAATATTTCAAATTTTCCAAGGATATTTCTCTAATATTGTAAAGGTGATATTTAGCTCAAAATTCCTTTTCATCATGAAATAATTGAGCGTCCTATCAGTAAGAATTTAAGAAGCTCCACCACAGGTGGAAGGTCAGGTGCTGACAGCAGTGCATTGACAAATAGGAAAGTTATTTATCCATTTTGATTAAGATTGTACATGAATGCATCATTGTGACAGACTTTCCAATAAATTGTAGATCACCAAAACTAAACTAAACACTGAAGCATGTTCCTCTACAAAATGATTCAGCATCCCAATGATAACATGGCACTTAGATTCTGAACACTGTAAACCAGTCTGTCAACCGGAAAATGCTTGTATACGCAAATCAACAGTATTTTCATACAGCTACAATCCTCATGTGGTCTGAGCGTCCTTTGATTCTGTTTCATATATGTAAATAGTCTTAGTGGCACACTTAATCCCCAGGGAGATGGCACTGTGTAGACCCACAGAGACCAGTGTTTACTGACCCGTACACACAACACCTGGACAGTTGTATGTTACATACAAGGAAACGTGTGTTAAGTCACAGCCGCTCATGTGTGCTTAGGACTCAAAAAAAGACATTCACACAATCAAGAATCATGGATTTGATATAAATGTAGGACCACATACCGTTCAGTAAGTGGAATAAGAAATAAAATCCATCCATGCACATGCATATGCTGTTTTGTACTTTCATTGAGAATCACGATTACTCTGAAATAATGAACATAATCAAGTTGAAACCATTTCTAGAATATGAACTCTCTCACCTCTAGTTGATTCATCTTCAATCGGCTGTTTGAAAAGTGTAATATCTCTGAAGGTACAGAGGAAGAGCACCACCTTATCATTTTCATTCCTGATCGGGGCTACCTGCATGTAAAGCCATATTGGTGTTCCTGCAGGAAACAATCAACATGAAAGTTGTCAGACAGTACAAATGTTCATGACTGTGTCACCGTTAATCATGCATTTGAGTGTTTATTTTGTGAAAACATAGGACTTAATATTAACACTTACTACTCTTTGCATAGAGCAGCACCTCATAGAAATTGGACTCATAGTTGTCAAAGGTTTGTCTGATTTTGTCTATTGTCTTCTTATCGGTCAGATCCCCATACATGAAACTTCAGGAGAAAGAAAGTGAAAGGGAGTTTGTTATTGCTGGATGGTCACAGAGAAACAAAGATAATTAAAGACCGACAGTGAAGTGGACCAAGCAATTCTGCATACTTCTGGGTTGTTTTTTTTTTCTTTAAGTGAATGTTGCAGTTATTGCAAATAAGTGGTCACGTTTTCTAAAAATAACAATAGTCAAGATCAAGCTTGTGTTTTATTTCTGGATCTTCATTTATCAAATCGGATCACTTTAAAATTTCTGAATTAACTCATCCTTCTCATTTCTTACATATAAAGAAAACCAAATAAACATTTATGGGAGGTGGTGTAGCTGAGAGAAAAGCATTTGCACACTCTAAACTGTGCAATATACATTAATGAAGGAAAGCTTTTGGAGAGACCCCCCCGCCCATGAATCAACATTAAAGAAGTTATCAAGAAAGAATAAAGATATATGAGGATACCTGATTCCTGATTCTCATTGGATCAAAAATGTGACCATGCCAAAGCCAACCAATATATATATTTCTTAAAATATAAAGCAGAAACTGTACCTTCACATTAAGGCCATTACACAACAAAAACCATCTTACTTGCACGTACTACTCCTGTGCATGACCTCAGCTCTGTGGTAGCCAGACAGCTTGCAGAATCCATCATTGCTGTATACAACGGGCCACTCCACTATCTGTGCATTTCCCAACAGGAAACTGGTTTCTGTGACAAAACAGTGTGTATGAAAACAAATCTGTCACTACTATCAAGGAGGAGGAGGAATAATGCACCTGTTGATCATCCTTTTGTGTGTGAAAGTATAGCATCCTTATCATCATCGCAGCTGGAGTTATGTAACTGCAGAGGCATTGAAAAGTGGACTGATTTTTTTTGCTGCATCGCCATTGAAGAATTATGCAAATATTCATTAAAATCTGATATTTTCTTGCTCTTTTCATTACGAGCCTCCTATAAATCCCGCTGACTAGTGCCGTAAATTAGCCAAATCTTCAGCATATATGTATCTTTACTTTGCATATTCAATGCAATTATTTAAGCCAGTATAAAACCACTATTTTAATTCCCTATAATAAATATATATTTACTGGAACAAAAAGAAAAAATATTGAAAGTAGCAGTAAACAGGGTTAGACAAGTCACTGGGGCAGAAATAGTTGTTGATAAAATGTTTATGTTCCTCTCATAATGTTAATTAAAAATTGATGAGGAGCTGGTGAGTTCTGCAGCTGTCGGAGGATATCAAAGCTGTTCCCATGTTTATCTTCAACTTAAATGCTTGACTGTTGGATGAGTTTATGCAGCAACTGCAAGTGTTTGTTGTGTACCATTCTGGAAAAAAAAATCAGATAATAATTACTCAGATTGTTATCCCAAATATATATTATTGAGGTGAACTATATATTTAACAGATACTTAAACCATGTTGCGTTGTTTTTGTTTCTACTGTGATTTCTGTCAGACTTTTCAATTTTCTTAAATAACAGTATTGCAACTATTGATTGTTTTGCAGATTACCTCTCTGAAAAGATATTACAGTAAAACGTGTGATATTTTATATTTTTTATAGTATGAGGATCATCACTGCAAACCTAAACTATTAACATTAACACTCCAATGGTTTATGTTAATGTACACATTATGCAAATGTACGTTAATTTATTATTTTATTAATTATTATTAAAATCTCAAACAAACTATAGAAAAATTAACTGTCACTGAAACGGCTCCACACAGCACATTTTAAGCACTTTTGATAAAACATTGTCTAAACAGAATTTGTCCTACATCTGCTATGAAAATATAACTGCAAAAACTATTTATACAGTATAGAATATTACACAAAATTAATTGATTAACCGAGGGGGTTTGGTACCTACCAATTGCATCATTAATGTGCTCTTACATTGCATTGTTGTGGGAATTTAAAATAAATGTGTTAGTTGATGCAGCTTAAGCATCCTCTGTTACACCAAATCAACATTTACTCACTATTGTTTCCCCTTTAAGATCAAACTCACCGCTGGAGCGCCGGACAATATTTTCCAAAAAAGTGTTTTGCGGAGCCACCAGTCCTCTCTTGCCCCCATGCATTATGGATAAAGATGCTGCGCTGCTCGGTGGTCGTGCTGATGCTGTCTACCCCCTTCGACGGTCTGACCGACCGACAGGAGCGTGAAGGGACCACTAGTGTCAAGTTCAGCAGAAAAACGAGGCGTGTATCCGGATACGGTTTCAAAACAAAATAGTTATGGTCGCATGTGGCGTATTCTCCTTTGAGTGCATGAATTGAATATTATGTAATGTGAAATATGGATATGGATGAAAATGGTAAATATTTTAACTAACAGGATGTATAATATAGTGCTTTACTCAGGATAGGCTTAGTCACAATATATGTAACTGACAACTTGAGGTAATTGCTAGCTTAATGAGAGGCTCAGTTGACATCCAATTGGTGTGTTTTATTTTGAAGGAAACCCCTCTAAGTTTCCGGTATTGGTACTGCTTTTTTGGATCTGCGTATATTTGACATGTCTGTCATACAGTAATATACTTTAAATTGTTTTTACGTTTTCATGATAGGATATAAATAGAGAATTGATTTATAAGCCCAAATATTTTCCAGGCCTGTACATTTCCTGTTATTTCACCAAAACTAATAGTTATGTCCAATGAGGCAAAAACATTTAAAGATGTGCTTTAAAAGATGCTGTAATTAGTAAATACACAAAATGTATTAATGTCAAGCACATATCAATGGGAGAATGCGTTTAGTACTTTAGTAATGTAATTCACCATCAGTCCAGCAGGTGGCTGTACTTGTTGTTAACACTGGATATGGAGGGAAGAGTTTAAAGTCACGAGAAACACAGAAGCAGAAGAAGACGAGTGAGAAAAATAACGGCCTGACGCCGCAGCTGACAGTATACATTGGATATACCATGAAGTAATAGTTAACTGTAGTGGACTTTGGATGCTGATGTCCAAATCTTCAAATCTTCCTCGCCGGTGTGCAAGGTCGGTGTTTTGAATCCGGAGACCAGGTCGTTACCTACTGTCAGCTAAATCTGTGTTATTTTGAGGAGAAGCTTCACTACTTCTGCTTAATCCCGTTTGAGGAATATGAACATTTTTTGTAACGGAAGCAGCTTTGTGTGTATTTTAAACTAAACCCGTATTATTTTGAAGTTATGGCGAACGACTTCGTAAAGACGTTTGTACAGATGTGCAGTTATCTGCAGGAGCCCTGCCATGTAGCGAGGTTTCAAAAGATCTGCGGCGTAAAAGGGACATTTCCGGATAAAGCGACCAAGCCGGACAGCGGGCTCCCGGAGCAGGTGGACTGTCCCGGGCTGAGGAAGAGGCTGCAGCAGGGGGGACACGGCGTTGGTGTCGGGAACGGAGCAGCCGTGGATGCGAGCGTCTCGCAGGTTAACGGGATGCAGGGTGACGTTACCGCCGCCGGGCCTGACGGTGGAGACGCAGACGCCTCCAGGGCAAAACCCCTCCGGAGAAACTCCCTGACCGGAGATGTGGGTCAAGAGTTCCTGATTCACAACAAGTTCCTGTTCTACCTGTTCACGTTTGGAACCGAGCTGGGCAACGAGATGTTCTTCATCGTCTTCTTCCCTTTCCTCTACTGGAACATCGACGCCCTGGTCAGCCGGAGGCTCATCGTAGTCTGGGCCTGGAACCTGTTCGTGGGTCAGTCCACGAAGGATATGGTCCGCTGGTCCCGGCCGGCCTCCCCTCCTGTAGTGAAGGTGGAGGTCTTCTACAACTCCGAGTACAGCATGCCCTCCACACACGCCATGACCGGCACCGCCATACCGGGTTGTCTCTTCATGCTTACCTATGGACGGTGGCAGGTGAGCAGCTTTTACACACACACACACACACACACACACACACATAAAGTTTAAAGTTTCAAACAGCTGTGTCTGTGTGAAGAAAAGTACAACTTGAGTGCAGAAGTTGACACGCAGTTTAGTTGGTATAATGGTTTGTTGTAGTCGATTAATCAACAGGAAATTAATTTCCAACTATGAACCAATTTAACAAAGAACTCTTTAAGTAAAATGTCAAACTGACAAGTTCAAGCTTCCACACTTTTTCAGACGATGAAATATCTTTGCAGGGTTGCTTGGTAGTGTTATTACAGAAACACACAGGGCGTCTGACCTAATAAAATATAAAAAGCCAGCATGACATTTTTCTCCAGACCCCCCCCCCCACAGTGCCAAGGAGGGTCACTGGGTAAATCTGGCTAAAGGAATGAAAAGCAGAGACTGCCTTTAAATCCCTGTTAATCCCTGTTACCCGGTCTTTTTCTGAAGCACAACAGCTCAGTCGGAACAATAAGACACGCAGAAGATGTAGGTGATGCTCTCAGCTGCTGTGCTTTATATAAAAGCAGGTAATGTGGATTCACACAATAAAATACACATTTTGGGAAGGTTACTGCAGTGCTGTGTGTAGTAACAACCAGGTCAGACAGTTCAAAACACAGAACATTTTTATAGTGAAACCACTTAATGTCATAACAAGACAAACTATGTCACGGTAACATATTTTGGCATCTTTATTGCAATTTATTCTTTAGTTATCAGCTGACATATGAACTGATACTGATATATCTGCAATAAAATAATACAGATAGTTATATTGGCCTGGCTGATTTATTGATTAAGCTCTAAATCACATTAGTCAAGTGATCGACAGCTGGCATTGAAAAAAAGAAAAAACACCAGAGAGGAAATAAGCACCTCAAATATTTCCACTTAGTTGCACACATGCACAAGAGCTTTGAACTGAACACAGACAGCTGGTTGGTTTGAATTCCCACTCAGTCATCAAGTTCCCTGCAGGGTCTGACTCTGAATGTTGAGAAACTGAAACATTTAAGAGAAGGAAGTTGCAAACGATAATGATTTTTGCCCACATAATTAGATTCCAATGTGTCAGTAGCAGAAATGAACAATCTTTAACTTTTATGTATTCAATATCTATTGGACTGTATCAACATGAATGGTTTAAGTTAATATGAAGGAAAATGAAGTAATCCTTCATTATGATGCAATGTGCATCAACCAGTTAAACCAGGTTCATAGTGAAACTGATGGCAGGGTTTTATTTTTATCTTACCCGTTCTCTTGTCATTTAAAAAAAAAAAGAACATGATCTAATCAGAGCACGGTTAGAATTAATTTATACATTAAATGTAACTAAATACTGTTTCTACAGCAGCAACAGTAACGTTCACAACTGCAAAATCACTGTAAACTAAATAATATCTCACTGGAAAGAAATCTAAAATGTCAGCGACATGACTCATATTCCTGATGTCAAAATACTGAGTTAAATTTAGAAATAATGAGGAACACAGACGTCATCTTGTCCTCTGTCCTCCTCCCGCTGCCTGCAGGTATCGCTGATTAGAGAGAAGGGGCTGGTTTGTCTCAGACTGTAGCTAAGTTTACAAGACTTTGCCAAATTTGAATAAGATTTGTGGCAAACTAAGATAAATAGTTAGACTACATACAGACAGCTTTCGCTTTAGCTTGTTGATAACAATTTGCTATTAGCTTAACCAGTGTGCTGTGGTTGTGTAAAACGAGGCAGGAGACTGCGGACAAATCAGGCTTTTCTACATGCTTGTTGAACAGGTGGTTTGATAAAGTATAGTGTAATCTAAAAGTCTGACACCGCTTTCCCATTCAAATGATTGTACTTACTGGCCTTTTAAAGTTTATTGCACTTACAGTAATGAGCATAGTTGTCGTCAACTCGAGTAATCTTCGAGTTATCTTCACTTCACCTGGTTCAACTGTGTGTGGAGCATGCACTGAGCATGCAGCCCCGCCCCGGGCAGAGAGCAGGGGAGATGACCATAAATAATTAATAAAAGGTTAACAAATAATTCAATGTACGGGGGAAAAAAAAAACAACTGTTGCATATGAAATCATCCATCTGTGTAATTTTTTTTGTGCTTTTTCTTATAGTACCCTTTCCTCTTTGGCTTGTGTGTGGCTCTCAGCTGGAGTATCCTGGTGTGTGTAAGCAGAGTCTACATGGGAATGCATTCGATTCTGGTAAGCATATTTAATAAATATTATCAAAAAAAATATCCCCTCACTGAAATATGCATTAAATATAAGGATATTAAAGGGATGCTGCTCCATTTGGACCCTTTGCCTCCACTGCCACCCATAAGGCTTCTGTCATTTTCAGCTGGATCTCAGCTTGGAAAGTTTGGGAAAACAAAAAAAACTTCTTGTGCCATTGGTTTAGTTATGCAGCATCACACGCACCTCGGATGGTTGTAAATGCGGGCATTACTTCAATACGTCAATATCAATGGAGGACATCTTCTACCAGCAATCTGTCCTTTAAAATCAGCCGTGCATATTTTAAATTACTGGAGTTGTCAGACCAGTTGTTCAAACTAGGATTCTGTTAGAGCACATTAGGGCATAGGTTATACTCTCATGTCCTCCTTGTTTCCTCCATTTTCATATTAACAACATATCTTAGGAACTTTAAATGTCTGTTTAGTGGACAGAACCAATAAACCAAGTAAAAACCCACTAGATACAGTTAATTAGATTACAACAACAAAGGGAAGTGGATGTGGTTTATGCTCAGCATCACCCAACGCTATTTATATCACACCGTTTATCAGTCAACTTGCTTATCAACTCAACTGAGTTTACAGAACAACTTTTATGACTCTGAAGAAAGGGGGGGGGCGTTACATAAATGAAATGTGAAAAAGGTTAATCAGCGTCTCCTACAGAGCAAAAAGCAGCATAAAGTGATTTTAATTTCTGTCATTAAATCTAATGTAATGAATCATCAATGTAGGACTGTAGATATATCAAACATGTTTATACTACTATTTAAATGTTTTTTTATAAGAAATGTCTGGTTGTCATTTGTTTCTGTGTGTTTTAGGAAGTGATCACTGGCTTCCTGTACAGCATCCTCATTTTAGCCTTTTTCTATCAAGTTTTGGACAAGATCGACAGCTTCTACATGATGGACCACTATGCTCCACTTGTGATTATTGTCTCACATGTGAGCCTTGGACTCGTGGCTTTCTCCCTAGATTCTTGGAGCACCTCTCGGGGCGACACGGCTCAGGCCCTGGGCACCGGGGCCGGGGCTGCTCTGGCTACCCATGTGAACTATCAGCTGGGGCTGCTGGTGGATCCACCGCTGTCCTTGCTGCCTCTAACGTTACCACCAATCACCATTAGCGTGGTGGTTTGCTCCCTGCTGCGCTTCCTCATCGGAGTCGCCGTCCTCCTCGTCACGAGAATGATTATGAAAGCACTGACTATTCCATTTTTATGTCGACTGTTTGGGCTGCCAACAGATGATGTTAGACAGGCGAGGCAGCACATGAAAGTAGAGTTGCCATACCGTTACATTGTCTACAGTGTTGTTGGTTTTAGTTGTGTCTGTGTGGTGCCTCTCCTCTTTAGGATCTTAAACCTTGCCTGAGTGCTGTGTGCACACTGCCATGCACTACTGACATCTTCACCTGCAGTACATAGCGACAAAAAAAAATGCTGTTTCTGCATGACAGGAACTGATTTAAAGGATAAATCTGATGGTATTCTATATTTTTCTTATCGTCAACATATGCCATAAAAAGACCAAAACTAACAATGAAATTCAACAGATGCGTGTTGCCTGTGGCGCTTAGGCCTGACATAGTTTCTTGATTGATTGTCTATTTTATCATTTATGGTCGCGCTGCTTCCCTGTCGTCTCCTCTGCTCTCTGCCCGGGGCGGGGCTGCATAATCAGCACATGCTCCACACATGTAGTGAACAGCAGAGCAGAAAGGCTCGTGAACACAGTGAACCAGGTGAAGTGAAGATAGTGCAAAGATTACTCGAGCTGACAATAGCTACGCTCATTACTGTTAGTGCAATAAAAAATTAAAATCAAACCACCTGTTCAACAAGCATGCAGGAAAAGCCATGTATTTGATTGTTTTGTTCACAGTCTCCCGGTATGTTTTACACAACCACAGCGCGCTGGTTAGGTTAATAGTAAATTATTATGTACCAGTTACATGTACAAATGTACAAATCCTAAAATTTGGCAAAATCTTGTAAACTTCGCTACAGACTAAGACAAACCAGCCCCTTCTGTCTATCAGCTGTACCTGCAGGCAGCGGGAGGAGGACAGAGGACAAGATAAATGACTGAATTTTAATCTTGTTCTGAATTTATTCTTTTTTTATTATTATTGTTTTTACATGGCACACAGTTTGCTCAGATTACTCACAGAAATGTGAGAGATTACTTCATTTTCCCCCATATTAAAGTCTATCAACTAATGTGTATCCGTGGTCCCCAACAAGTACCCTGAGTATTTGTGAGCAGTTTTTAGGGACTGGTAGCAACAAATAGGCTTCAGGCCGAGGATCATAAACATGTTGGGGAAGATGGAAAGTATTGAGACAGACTAATGTATTGCTGGTTTTGATCTTTCATGGATTTTACAATAACAAACATCTAAAACATCACCTGCCTTATCCTTTAAGCTACAACTGTGGTCAACACATTTAAGTATTAACTGGAACTTTGTGAAGTACTCTTATGATGCTTGTACTCATTGAGGAATATATTGTAATTTCTTCCTTTTGATCAGAAAATATAAGAAATTTGGGATTTCAATGCTCTAAAAAAAATAAACCAAACAATGAATCTGTGTGTGAAGTCACTTCACTTCTTTTGTTGTTTAAATGCAAATCAGCCCGTAAGCAATAAACTATTGTAAGTATTTACGTTTGCATTTGTCAGGGTAACATGGTCTCTATTTACATCTGTTTTTCTCTTTGTGCAGATCTGTAGTGTCATCTATTTTTCTACTTCACCATACTCAGCATTATCTCAACTTCACTCACTTCCTTTTTGTAATTTTCTTGTTGCTGCAAAAGTGTTTCAAATACCTTTGTTTGTAATTTTTTTGGTCCAAATGTGCTTTCTGAAATAATCACTTGGAAAATAATATTTTTGATAAAGTAGTTTACCGTTTTGACTAACTTGAGCGGATATGAGAAATGTAATGATACTAAATTTTAGTAAATCCAGACATTTTAGCTGTCACTTCCCCAGCAGTTGTCTAAATATTGCAATTGTATATCTGCTGTTTTAATGTTCTAATAATAATTATATCATGAGTACTGATGGAATATTTATAGATTTATTATTGCCATCAATCCTCTATGTTATGCAAGGACTGTGTACAAGGAAAATAAAATATTTAAAAAATATATATTTTTTGATTATTATGCTGATTGTATAGTTCTTGTGAAGATATTGCATATGTTAATTTGCTGGAATACATACTCAGGTTTATAAGCAAGTTATCAGTAATTAGAAAGTAACTAATACATGAAATAAGTCTATAAAGTAAGTCTAATAAATTGAAAAAAAAATGTTTTGGTAACACATTTGATAAGCTTTTGTTCCAGCAAGGTAAATTCATCACAAAGAAAATGACGTTGACTGCTTTAACAAATCCACATTTACACACAGAACTAACGCAATTAGTTTACTGATTGATTGGTGTCCATGAGTGACCTACTGCAAAAGTCCAGGGTAACTGCAGTTTTAACTCCTGTTCTGTATTGAGGGAAGGCATGCAGTGCAGGCGCCGGTCATGTGTTTCAATCCCCAATACCAAATAGCAAACAGGGTTTCTTGTTTAATCTTTGAGCAAGTTAGATAAGGTTTTAGGTTTTAATCTGGTTTTAGTCCATATGAACATCCTTGTCTTGCCTTGTCTTGCCTCACAGGTCTTCTCTGGTCAGTTCCATTGAACTTTGGATGATGGCCGTTGATTTAAAGAATTCACAGGGGTGAGTATGATATACACAACACTGATACCAATATACTGCACATTTATTGGCTAATGAAAGACTTCAACTGTTGATGGCAGCAATTCAAGAAGTAATACTTAACATAAATGTAAACAGTCATGATTAGAACTAATTATCTAATTTCATGAAATGCTCAAACACAAGTTGTAATATTTGGCAAACAGAAAGAAGAAAGGTTTATACATTTCAGAGGCAAATATTGTACTTTCTACTACCCACTACACATGATTTAAAAGAAAAAAACAAAACTCTGTATGCTGTAAAATACAGAGAGATTTATCTGGTGGTGATAGGCTTAATTAGCATTGTGTAAAGTCGTTTTGACAAAGGCTTGAATATAACAGAGTTTTTCACCACTGCGAGCTTGTAATTGTTTATAGTTAAGGGTGTGAGCAGAACATTCTTCCTGATTGAAACCGTAGACTGTATATACATATATTTAACGTTTTTAATCTATTTATATACAGTCTATGATTGAAATTGTGCCGCTATGGTCGAGCAAAGTTTTATGGAAGCTTTATTTTGAAGAAATCGGGGTTTCCTGGTAAACCGGAAGTTCAGACTTTTACTTTGAACTACCAAAACATTAACCTCTACTTTATTGTACAGTGGACTAGCAACTAAATAGGCAAAGATGACGCTAGAGTTAGTACAAATGTACACTCATGTTGTCGTGAAAAGTGCAAAAAGGTAGCGTCTTTGCGACTTTTGTATAAATTAGTCCGTTTGTTGCGTCACTAACGGTTGTAACTGCCGGTTACTGCTGCTAACTCACTGTTCTGTTGCTCTTTGGCTGCTTTAAGTTAAACGGTGGTCTAAAGTTAGCTCGACTAACTGGTAAGAAACTGTAAATGTGAAGTTTACCTGGGAAAGTATTAGTATTAGTCCTCTGTCACCAGCGGAAATGCCTTGTTTGGAAACATCTAATGGCAAAGGAAAACAAAGGTAAGACTGGGATTCAGTTACACCTGACAGAGCATAAAGTCTGCAGAGATGTTGCTAGCTTCATTGATAGCAGCGTTTAAAATAAATTATATGCTAATTTAATAAACCTCGAAATGTTCTTTCAGTTATTTATTATATAGATAATAATCACTGTCATTCCACCGTACACAAGTACACAGTAAACTTTTCTCAAGTGATTGTTTGTTTATTCCGAGTTATAAAGAGACAGAAAACAAAATGGTACACATGCACAGTACGACCCTGTTTTGGCAGGTCAAGCATTGTACTTTACAGAAGTGACTTTTAATGCCTCTATTGCATTATAACGAGAACTTGTGTAAGTGAATGATGCAAAGTAACAGATGAGTTTCAACATGACAAAATCACATTTATGCATGCATGTAGATGAGATGAAAATGTTTTCTAATGCACGTGTCCATTATCTCTGTGTGCATAACTCAGACCAAAGTTAGACTGGAGGTTTGTACAGAGGTTCTGCAGCATCCAGAAGATCCTGTTCCCATCATGGACCAGTCAGAATGTCCTGATGTTTGGGACGCTGCTCTGTGTCACTCTGACAGGTAACTTTCAAAACACTGTCCATCATGCAAGAGGAACAATATACCAGCCACAAGGAGAAATTCATTGTCACAATCATAAAGCTAGCTATAAAATGAAATGTAAGCATTATTTTTTTTAATCACAATAATGAATCCTCATCATGAGACATGTTGGATACATTCCAGATATCAGCTGACTGCTTATTATATTCTTTACTGCTGACCTTTAGCTCAACGTATTGCTTAATTTCTTTGCATCCTTTTATGAGTGTGTGTTTGAACTGTCTCCTAACAATGTGCAAACACATCTTTTTTCCTACCATCAGAGCAGCTGATCATTTACCAAGTGGGCATCCTCCCCAGTCAATTCTACTATGTGCTGGCAGACAGAGATTACTCAGGCTTCAAGAGTCTGGTGGGCAAAGCTATGGTGCTCATTTTACTCAATTCCACAGTAAGTTGATGTAGCAATAGAAGATGGTAGAAGTTGAGCTACCTGCTGATCTTTCATTAAGCACAAACTCAGCTTTAAATCTGTTGTGTAGTTTTCCTTTTGTGTAGCTCTGCCTGATTGCTCTTCATACTTCCAGCCATCAATAAATGGAAAGATTTGATCTTCCTCAAAGTTTTAATATCTTGTAGTTGCTTTGTTGCAGTCTACTTCTTATTGTTTATACTGCATGTTAGGGACAACAATTTATTCATAAAAGTATAAGAATTGGATTTTGATAATATAGCCACTTTAGAGCATCAAAATTCTTATCATCGTGTAAAGCTTTTCCACAGTCACTATCTTCTTGCCATCAAAACTTGTCATCAAATTGTAGGCTACACGAATAAAGTACAACACTAGTTTATGCAGATAATTGTCTTAGTTATAATAAACTACTGTCATAACTGTCATATAATAAAATAGAGGAACCAATTTACTTAACCACTGATGATTTCTCTATGTAGTAATTGTCCTAATTATGATTAGAGACATACAGTATGTAGGTGCATATTGATCAATGATTAAGTAAATGGTTTCCTTTATTTTATTGTATGTCATTATATTAGATTTTTTTATTGCTGTTATAACTGACAGAATGACCTTTACAAGGTCAGGACAGTCTGCCATATTTCGTTTTATTGCCTGCACATGCTTTTAATTTTAAACCTGAACAGTTGTAAACATTCATCATAACAATAAGTTTACTGTAGGAAAACCAATATTTTATATGCAGGTTAGTTTGTCACACTGCCTTTAAATGAACAGTGGTAAAATGCCTCTTCACTAACAATAGCTCTGACTAACTATATGTTGAGTCTCATAAAGGTCATCAAGATAGTTTCCTTTTTTTGTATTATTTTTTTTTAATATACAAATTGTCTTTCTCTCGTTCTCTTTCCCAGTTGAAAAGTCTCGACCAGTACATTTGCAATCAGATGTATGTTAGCTGGAGGAAGACGCTAACTGAGAGCCTCCACACAGCATACTTCCAAGGCAGAGTCTATTACACACTCAATGTACTCAGAAAAGACATAGATAACCCGTAAGGCTTCTTCTTCTTCTTCTTCTATGTTTGTTTAAGATTATAAACACATATACTACTTCAATTCATCAGCAGTTTACATATGTGTAACTATAGTGTCCATGAAAAGTATCTGTATCATATCATGTGGATATTTGAATTTTAAATCTGATCATAAAGTAGAATATAGTTAAATTGGTAACTCTTGTTTCTGTCTTACTTACAGAGACCAGCGAATCAGTCAGGATGCAGAGAGGTTGTGTAAGCAAATGAGCACCATGGCTAGTCGTCTGATTGTCTCACCGTTCACACTGACTTACTACACCTACCACTGCTTTAACAGGTGAGTTGTAGTAGTACAGTGGCAACATGTAATAAATTTCATATATAATTACAAACACACATGGAGGTTGTTGCTGAAGTGTGTGATGTGTCATATTATTTGAGCTCAAGGAAAGCACATAAAGGTAAATTGAAGCGTTTGTCGAAATGATCAGCATCGTCTTTTACATATAATCTTCAGCACTACCCAGAAGAGACACGAAAGTCCACCTGTCTTCAGTGAGTTCGTCGCTATGTTTGAAGTAGTTATGAGGGACAGAAAATTGGAGAGATACACAACCTATTAGTCTACTGAAACTCTAAATGGCTGCTGCAACTCTATGTTCATTTAAGTTGAGATGGAAATAGTTTGCTGTTCTTCATTTCTGCACTGTAATAGCAGTGAAATTACATTTTGTTAACTATTTGCTTTTCTCTGTTTACTTTTATTGAAAACTTTCATTTGAAAGCATATACATACCTTATATAAATCACTTGAATTGTCTTTGTGTGTATATCAATCTATCTATATGGTATATACAATGAATAAAGCTACCTTGTATTGCAGCACTGGCTGGATCGGCCCTGTGAGTATCTTTGGCTACTTTGTCATTGGGACCATTGCCAACAAAATGCTTATGGGGCCGATTGTGTCGACTCTGTTTGAGCAAGAAAAACTGGAAGGAGACTTCAGGTATGTGATATTTGTATGTGCTGTACAAACCTCACTGTGTCTGTGTAAATAGGTTTGTGCTGTCAAACACGAAAAGATGGATTGATTTTAATGGCCAAATAACATGTGTTTTCTCTAAACTTTATTACAGTGGTTAGGTGTTTTGCCAGCTGTGTTTGATATAAGTAACCCCAGTGTTTGTTGTCAAGGAAACCAGTCATTTGTTAAGTGGAAGTATTTGTAGACCTTGGCCCTTTTGCCTATCAGGAAATAACACAGGATATGTGTCATCTGAAAGTCTTTTCCCAGAAGGAAATTGTTATTTAATCTTTCACAAGATGTGATGACTGTGTTTAAGGAGAAACAGTTGAAAGTGAAAACCCCAACAAAAACAACATTTTATAGAAATGTTTTTTGCATCTACAGATTCAAGCACATGCAGATCCGTGTCAACGCAGAGTCTGCAGCTTTTTACAGGTGAAGCACAAGCACATCATTTGCAGAGCTGAGTCAATTCTTTGTTATACATTTTATTTTGTTTTGGTTTCAAGCCTGTGGGGTTTGTTGCAAAAGAAAATACAGACATTGTCAGAAGGTTTAGAGGATCATAGAGCTCTCACAGACACTCTACTTTCCTTCCACAAGTATCTGGAGCTATTTGAAATGTCCTGACACCCCAAATCCCATTGATCTTTTGGTTAAAACAGGTTGTAACAAATTCTGTCATCTGTGTTTGTAGAGCTGGTAAAGTGGAGCACATGAGGACAGACAGAAGACTACAGGCTCTGCTGCAAACTCAAAGGAGTCTAATAAACAAAGAGCTCTGGCTCTATAGTAAGAAGACCCCCCCCCCACACCCACACACACACAGGTCACATTGATTAAACTTGTAGAGTTAACCTCCCTCTGATCTCTTCTCTGTCAGTTGGGGTGAACACCTTTGACTACCTTGGCGGTTTCCTAAGTTACATTATAATTGCCATTCCCATCTTCACTGGTATCTATGATGGTCTTACTCCTGGCGAGCTTAGCGCACTTATCAGCAAGGTAGGCATGTTGCACTGCTTTTTGTTTTGTTTTGTTTTTTCTTCTCCCATTACTCTGAACGTATAATCTATTTTGAATACAATGCTGGAGAGTTAAAAAAGAAAAGAAAAAAAAAGTTTATGTCTGATTTTCATGCAGTCAATAGAAGTATAAATGTTGACTCAGTCCCAGTTATTTGTCTCTAAAGGCCAATCAGTGTATATATGTATAGTGCATATAAATGTATTAACTATTTACAATTTATATGTATAAATTAGACAGAGTATAGTTGAGAGATGGTCAGATGTTTCTGTCACATAAAGTGGCTGAATGTAAATGTGTTACTTTTACCACTAGGTGGCAGCAAAAGTTTGAATAAAACAATTGATGCTGAGTTCAAATGTCTGTTGTTAGACAGAGATCTCGCCTTATGTCTTAAGAAGTATTATAGTAACTTCATAGCTTCATGTAGACAAGCATATTAAAGTATCATCATCACCTGATTTTGAATTCCTCTTGTCTCTCATTCATGTTGTTCTCCATTGTGCTTTGTTGCTGCTGCACTGTTCTCTGTCTTTTAATAACTTTTACTCTCCACTCTGATTCTCCCTCTCCTTCTTCATATTCAGAACGCCTTTGTGTGCATCTATTTGATAAATGGCTTCTCGCAGCTAATAGACCTGTCAACCACTCTGTCAGATGTTGGTGGATACACCCACAGGTATCACACGGCATACTTAAATTCACTTACTTAGGACGGATGATGGCAACAGAGCTTGTGTATGCCATGCACCTTTCTTTTACAAAGTGTGTGTGTGTGTGTGTGTGTGTGTCAGGATCGGAGAGCTAAGGGAGGTGATGGATGACATCCTACACAAGCAGTGTGACTATGACCCAACATCAGGGGAAAGCTACGACTTTGACAGGTTTGTGTGAGCATTTTCACATCTTTGCTGAAAAAAGTATAATGAAGACAATGCAAGCATCAGGCTACATGATAAGAAAGTGCACATGTGGCTGAAATTAGATTAAACTTGTATGGGAATGAGAACACAACTAAAACATTTTATTGTATCTTTCTACACAGTGACTTCAATGTCCACGCAGGCCCTGTGGACACTGCCTTCATCCTGGATCATCTTTCATACAAATCTCCTTACTCAGACGAACTGCTGGTGGAGGATCTGAGTCTGAAAATCAGTCAGGGAACACATTTGTTGGTGGTGGGGAATACGGGGACCGGCAAGACGTCTCTCCTGAGGGTCCTCAATCGACTCTGGGAGGCACATAGTGGTAAGAAGGCAGTAAAAAAAAGAGATGGAGGGCCAAATTTTTCGGCTTGATTGAATGACTAACTTTATTTCACAGATGTTGAGCTTAATAAAGCTGTGGAAAATCGTCACCAGTTTAGTATGCAATTAATATCCATGACTTAAGTATTTGTATGTATTGTATGTATTTGCACATCCTGAATTCTTTTCTAACCCTAACCCTAATCAGTAGACGCATATAAAAATGCCAAATGTGTCTTAACACTGACAGTCTCCCATTCGTTTTGGTAAAATAAAATGTATAGGACATAACAACACATCAGTGGCTTCATAACATCTATCTGCCTCTGTCTATTTTGTATTTCTTTTTCTCAGGTTTTGTCCAGATGACAACATGTTTTGGGCCCAGAGGAACCCTCTTCCTGCCGCAGAAACCATACCTGACAGATGGCACACTACGCGAACAGGTTGCTGTCTTCTTTCATGTTGTTTGTGTGTGTATATATATATATATATATATATATATATATATATATATATATATATATAGTTGTCCAAGTGCTGAAATCTACCAAAATAATAAACACTAAATGATGATTTGACTCTCCTCTCCAACAGGTGATCTACCCGCTGAAGGACATTTACCCCGCATCAGGTATCACGTTTCACTGTCACCAAACAGTTAACTATAATGAATAAAAGTCCTAACAAGCATGTATGTCATGTGAAACACCATCAATTTATTCTACATATTTTTGGAAGAGTGTGAACTTCTTGATTCATTTATTTATTATTTATAGTTTATCTGACAGATACAGTGTACATAGACAAATCAAGAACAGTTATCCAATCCAAGTATCGTAGTGTTTATAGCAGATGCTAGTTTGGAATACCCGTCCCAAGAGGGGATTTTGTGAAAGTAAGAGTTGCAGTAATTCTGCAATAAAGTGAATGAATACAGAGCAACATTTATAATCTACATTTAATTTGAGTTTTGGTTTCACTTGTAGTTTTGTGTTGATCCTGCACCATAAATTCACTGGAGTAATCAATAACGGATTTTCTTTTTTTTCAGGGTCAGTGGATGATGCCAGAATTATACAGTTCTTAGAGTTAGCCGGGGTGGTGAGTGATTTACTCCTATAGTATACTGTATTAAACTAGAATCTTTATTTGTTTTAACACCATGTCTGTTCACCTTTAATGATTCATGAACTGAATTTTACATTTTATCATTTTATGATAATTGTTAATCTTGAATTGAACTCGATATTTTGTGTTCCAGTCCAGTATCCTCAAGCGGACGGGTGGGTTGGATGAAAAAGTGGACTGGAACTGGTAATAGCAAATGCAAGAAGAATACACAACAAATATGTGTATTATGTGTTGCTGTGTAGTGGTCACAGCAACACATCACATCTTTAAACATACCACAAAATAATGCAGAGTCTGATCTAGTTTTTCTCTGCAGGTATGATGTTCTGTCTCCGGGTGAAATGCAGCGTCTCTGCTTTGCACGACTCTTCTATCTGCAGCCCAAATATGCAGGTGTGTTCCTCTCTGCTAGTATTCATGAATTCATAAAAGCCTCCCAGGAATAAAAGACCTTTTTAGAATTCTGATGCTACTTTCAGGGGAGGTGGGGGCTGCCCAGTATCTTTGAATTGATGATTACATTAAAGAATGAATTTAGCTTCGGTGGTAAAACATGCAAGTGTTTTGTCTTCGAGGCGACAACCGCTTTCTTGAACTAATTGCTTTTATTTCTCATTTCTGTGCAGTGTTGGATGAAGCCACCAGTGCTTTGACTGAGGAAGCAGAGGCACAGCTGTACCGAACCTGTAAACAGCTCGGCATGACTTTGGTCAGTCTGGGACACCGTAGCAGCCTGGAGAAGGTAAGATGAATATACGCCATTTGTAATGTAATTTCTGTAACTTGCTTTACATTTATTTTAACACTCGTCCTCCTCTTGCTGTTAATATGTTCTCTAAGATACCTAAATCTGTCAAGGTATTAATTCAAGGTATTATTTTTCTGTTTTTCATAGTACCATGATGTCCAGTTGAAACTATGTGGTGAAGGCCGATGGGAGCTAACTAAGTTAAAAGGAGCAGGCGGGAGCCTCAATCTCAAAGAAGAAGCCATGTGACTGCAGAGTCATCTCTTGGAAATCCTGGACTCGCAGGTAGCATCAGTGTGGGATAAGAGGACAGACAACACTCCTTAACTAACTAAAGCCCAGCTGCCCCAGTTGAGGTGATACACTGCACACATCCAGTCTGTATGTATTTATGTTGTTTATGTCTAGGGGCCTTTTATGAGAGAGATTTTTATTCATCTTACTTAGTTAAATAAGAGTTTAAGAAAATCGGTGGAGCCTCAACATTATTTCCAAAACATTAGTTGATGGAAGCAGAACTCCACCAAAATGTTGTTGACCTGAAGACTTGAAACGAATGGTTTGGACAAATATGTAAATGTGAGTGTAAATTCAACAATCGTGAAACCACACCAGGAAAGGAAAAAGGACACTTTACAGTAATAAAGCTGCACCTTAAGTGAGTGAAAATGTGTTTATTATATTATATTTACAGTCATTATATAATGAATATTAGTTGTAATGTGAAAAATATATAATGTACTTTGTAATTACTATCAAAAGCATAGTACTTCTGTATATTATACATCGTTTTTTTTAAACTTGTTTAGCTGATTTCATATGCCATTAGTACAATAAAAACTAAAAATATTTGGGCTATAAAATCATTTTTGATACAGCTGCACATGGCTGCTTAAATAAAATAATGTTTGTGTTCAATCAAATTGTTTAGGTTTCAGAAAACCGAGATAGATCACGGTGACCTTGGATGATCTCTTGAACTGCCATGGGATCATCCAGTGTGCTGAGGTCACCCAACTCGTTCAAGTCGCGCTCCACCACCTTCCGCAGCACCCGCCGCATTATCTTACCTGAACGCGTCTTTGGCACACGCTGAGTAAACTGTGACAATGACCAAAAATGTGAATGGATTAAACACAAGTTAGTGTTAAATGTCATTTTGCGATTTGAAGTTGGAACTGAATTACCTGGATGTAGTCCGGGCAGGCATACTTGGCGATTTTTTTGGATACCATGTCTTTAAGCTGTAGGGACATGTCTGCCTCTTGAATATCTACATCTGATTTTAGCACAACAAAGGCATACACACCTGACAAAGAAAAGTGAGAGGAAATTATCTTTAATTTGATGGTCGCTCTTAGTGGACCTTTTCAATTTTTTAGTCATCCAGAATGTGTGAAGCACATTTTTTTTGACTGGACTACACTGAGAAAGATTCTTGCTCACCTTGTCCTTTGATGGGATGTGAGTAGCCTATAACGGCAGATTCAGCCACTGCAGAACTTTGATTCTGTTACAGAAATCACAATCGAGTTCATCTGTATGCTTCATGGTTTAAAGGTTAAACAGTTGAGCTTTGGAAAATAGTGGCTAAAAGACATAAATAAATGGCTAAACAATAAATGGGGGAAAGGATCAAAAACCTTGAAATGAAAGTGAAATTATTTCAACTCTGTTCAAAGATGGCCACCTGCCACAGACATTAAAATAACTTCATCTTACCACTACATCTTCTATCTCCGCCGTGCCAATCCTGTGACCGCTTACATTGATGACATCATCAAGGCGACCAGTGATCTGGTAATACCCCTCCTTCGAGCGATGGGCGCCATCTCCAGTAAAGAAGTAACCTATGAGCAGAAAGATAGAGGGATTTAGTCAATGTGACTCAACAATAAGAAGAGAAATGTTGTTCTTGAACACGATGTACCAGAGTACGGCTGGCAGTAGGTCTCAATGAATCTCTGGTGGTTGTTATGAATAGTTCGGGCCATACCAGGCCAAGGCTGAGCTATACACAGAGCTCCAGATGTGTTGTTGGAAGTCACCACTTTGCCCTGAAGAATCAATAAAAGACAAGTTAAAACAAAATAAGAATTTGAAATTAATCTATATCATTACATTATTATCAGTAAGAGGTCACGTGTTATATTTTAAAAATTGTACTAATTTGTATTATTCAATGCAAATTCCCATTATCCTTTTACTTGATAATAAATGAGAAAACTAGAGGACAGTGATACAAAAGGTAAACAGACACAGTTGCAGTGTTGTAATGCCTCATTAAACCCTCTGAATATTGTGGCTCCCACAATGCTGTGTGTGTTTATGTTGAGGGGGAGGAAGAGGGATCAGTTGAAAGACGGCACTCCAACTGTCTACACAATCTGTGCATATCAAGAGGAAAAGCAACTGCAATAGCCACAAAGTAGTATGACAGATTTTTAATAGGGCGTTTGGCACACAGAGAGTGGAACTGATGGGTGGGAGCGGAGTGGGTATCAAAAGTGACACAGCTGGTGACTATTTTATAATCCTAATCTGACCATCCATCCAGGTCGTTCTCATCCATCCATCCATCCATCATTTTAGGGGGTGGCACGCAACACACACACACACACTCGCTGGGATGAGCACCGCACCTCACTGTCCATGAGCACCGGCTTAATTCCAAAAAAGGGTCTCATTGCCATTCCTGGGACAATTTCTGCGTCTGGGTCTGATGGCCTTGGGGCGATGCAGATGCCACCTGTCTCTGCGAACATAGAGCACAGTGAGGCAGATTATCAGGCTTGTGTTTATTTATATTTTCTATACTGTCAACACATTCTATAAAAAGACAAAAGCCAACAATCTGTTAGGCATAATTTTTTTGTAATTTCACTTTTATCACTTTAATTTAACTGTTGGCTTGGGTCTTTTTTATTGGATTTTGATAAGAAAAAAATATTTTATTTGCTGCAGTTTTATATAGTAACAGCCACAAGAAAGACAAAGAACTGCCTTAAGAAAATACAGATTTACCTTAAACAAATTTAAACTGTTAAAACAGCACCGAAGATGCAGTAAGGCAGAGTAGAAAGGGACAGAGGAGAGAGGAGGTAAATGACGGAGGCAACTAACAACTTGTGAATCTGGCATAAACCCTTCTCATTGCTACAGATGAAGATTGTGGTATTACAGACATACTAAGTAAGACCTGTGGGAATGGTTATCTGCCTGGTGGTGTTAGTGGCAACAGTGGAAAGAAGCAGCAGAATGGACCCGTTATTAAGTAGGACACAACAGATGATCCCACAATAGCATTAGCAACTGGCATCTCATTGACATCAACTGTAGTTAACGCTGTCACTTTTTAGCATGTTGCCCAAAAAACTTTACTTATAATTTATACATGTAGATACTAAGATATTATTGATATTTATTTTCCTCCATTCTTGCCGTTAGATGCCACAAAGCTTTTCAACCTCACATCCTCCTGCATAATCTCACCTCTCTAGTCCTGTATGATCCAACACAGAGGCTGTATGCCAACAGTGGATCAAAATCTAATTTCCTCTTTAAACAGGCTACTTGCTCCCAGATCAACCAAATGGCAATTATGAATAATGCCACTTAGTCTTAATTGGAAACAGTGGTCCAGGAAAATACCATAACATAATAACATAATCCTTTTTTACTGAAGTAGTGTATTTGGGTCATATCTGTGTCTGTAATTCTCATGCTCATGAGGCTTTGATGTTTCATTATAATCAATTAATTATAGATATTTGCCATTTGTATGGTAATTAACAAAGCTTTACCCTATTTGGTCATTACTCAATCTAATTTGGGGGGACTGAAGATGAAACACATAGTGTCAGTCGAGACCTGTGTTCATCTGTAAATTTGATTTTATTAGCAAAATCAGCTTATTTCAAACACGTTGTCATTATGTCTGATCGTAAGCTACTTTTGTAGAGGAATAGGATGTTTTTGGTGTGCTGCACCTACTGCAATTACTGTATTATGGTATTTACACAGTAAAATTGACAGTATATAGTTTCTTTTTCTTTTTGCTATTGTGTAACATAATCATAGAGCAGACAGTATTATGCTAACTCTAAAACAGTTTTTACAAATACACTGTTATTTGCTATTTTCTCTGAACTCACTGTGGAAATGAAACATTTCATTTTGCTTTGGTTTAAGCAAGTCTGCCAAGAAGCTCTGCAGAGGCTCATCTGCAGGAGGGAGTCGATAGTCTTTCCAAACATCTGTGATTTTGTTGACGTGGCTCTTTTGGAAGATATGGTCATGATGTACGGTCAAAACCTCAACTTTGCTTATGTGGGCCATTTTGAGAAACAAAAAGAAAAAGTCATTGCTATCTGCAGTTCTCTACATGGTGATGACTGTTATTTAATTTTAAGGACAACAAGGTTGAATTTGAGATTTCCTTTGTGCCTCTGGTTTCCTGTTCCTGAAATCAGCTGTTTAACTCAGTGATGGAAAACGTCTGGTTTGGTTTGATAGTCCGGAGGGGATTGAAGTGTGTGTGTGTGCGTGTACTGTAACATGTACACACACAACCACGTCCATGATGTTATGTAACTGTGTTATTGTTAGAGGAATGGAGCAGACTGATCTCCCCCTCTAAGACTGGCTGACAGGCCATTTTATTTCCAGGAGATGTGGCTGATTCAGGGGAAGAGTTCGTGAACTTAACTGCCTTTTTATAGAAGGACTAGTGGCTCTAGGGCTGATAATGTTGGTCTATTGACTTTGGTGATCCCCTGACTTTTCTTGTAAAGACCACCAGCAGATTTTACATTTTAGATTTTTAGTGAAATGTCTCGACTATTAGATAATTTACCATTTACCAGATTTAGTACAGACATTTACATTCACCTCAGGATTGATAAAATGACCCCTTAATGTTTAATTGAGCACAGTCATTGCATCAGTATGTTAATATATCCAATACTTTGTTTTCTGAACAAATACTTGCAAAACTAATGACATTTACATCAGCCTCAGCTGAACTTAGTGCTCAGTGCTAATTGGCAAATGTTAGCATGATAATACACTAAACTACAATGATGTACATGGTAAACATTATCTCTGCAAGCACCACATTGGCCTCAAGAGAGTCAGCCTTAGTCTCATTTCGATGCAGAGCTAATAAATGTCATACTTCAGTTACCTGTTTGCCACCATGTGTCCACCACAGGACAGCGTCTCTCTCCAACCACTCTGTTATACCACTCCCATGCTTCAGTGTTGATGGGCTCTCCCACTACAGAAGGACAAGGACCATTTCATTTAAGTCATGTACAGTAATTATATATTGTTTTTGTGTTTTTTATTTTAATCAAATACATCATTTATTTTCCATGAAAATCAAGGAGGAGAAAATGTTTCTGTTGAAAGAGAGCTGTGTTGTTGAGATGGAGGTTTTTATATTCTTTATGTTCAGCTTTTTGTATTAAAGGTCCACGTTGTAGTGGAACAGGTGCGAATGTGTGTGATGTCCCTGCAGTGTGCTGGTCTTTGTTGTGGATACTAAGAATTACAGAGGCATGTTGACATACCAGTCTGGCTTAAATTTCAATATATTTTTGTGTGTCCGCTGGTGTGTGTGTGACAATGGGTGACATAATAACATCACAGTCTTACAATTTGATCAACTAATTACCAACACTACACAAATAAAAACTAGGCTATAAAAATGTTTTGATATGTTATGATAGTATTTTTTAGGTCTATTTGTCATACCAGAACCAAGAGTTTTGAGGGTGGAGCGGTCGTATTTGTGCACCCAATGGTCTCCATACTTCAGCAACAGGCGGATGGCTGTGGGAGCCCCATAAAACTGGTTAATCTTAAGTCTCTGAACCGTCTCCCAGTACCTTCCTGTGAATGACAAAACATGTCCATGTTAGCATAGTTCAAATATATATTCTATCATGTACTAGGTAGATACTGAACATCAGAATCAGAAATTGAGGATTAGCATGAAGCAAAAGCCTGAGAACTGAGGGATTACAGGGCTTTTAACCATGATGAGTGCTGATGAGAACAGATTCCTTTTGACAATAACAAGATGATATATGTGATGAGTGTGAGTCTTGACTCCTGTGTATACAGAAGATCATAGAAGTTATGTCCAAGTTCAAGTCCTAGACATAAATAGACACACAAGCATGCAGAGCTGCTGGCAAAGGATGGGAATACTTAGAACATGTGTGCCAACAAAGAATACAAAAAAATACTTAGAAATATTTAAGCAACAAATCTAGACCAATTTGCCCTGATTTGAATATTGGATATAAACATTTCTGCACTGCAATTCAAAAGTTTATTTTTTATTTTTTCGTTAAGTTTGTCAACCAGACCTCTCAGTAACATTTTACGCTTTTGCATTTCCATCGAGACAAATTTTCATCTTTAGACTGAATCAAAGATCAATGTTTTTGCAGATCATGATAAAGACAGTGATGTCATTCATACCTGGGTCAGGGTAAATGGGAGTGCTCTCAAACAGGACGGTGGTTCCCCCATTGGCCAGAGGCCCGTAAACACTGTAACTGTGTCCTGTTATCCAGCCAATATCTGCCATACAGCCGAACACATCTCCATCATTGTAGCTGAAGACGTACTAGAGATAAGAAGGAGGGATGATTGGGTAAAAAAAGAGAAATAATTCACTATATTACATAAATACACTCTGCTAAAATCAGAACACTATTTTTTTGTAATCTGCTATGAACAGCATGAGATTTCCACTACAGATGGTCAGTCACAGGATTAGGGATCACTTTCTGGCCATCCAGGGCCTTAGCTGGCATATATAGCTTTACAGTGCATGAAAAAAAAAAAAAAATATATATATATATATATATATATAAAATGTTCCATTTTGCAGATGTGATAATGCAGGACGTGGTTGATGTTACCTTGTGTGTAAGTGCGGCGTACAGCAGATATCCAGCCTGAGTGTGGACCAGTCCTTTGGGTTTCCCTGTGCTGCCTGATGTATAGAGCAGGAACAAGACATCCTCACTGTCCATGGCAGCTGGCTCACACAGCACTTCCTCCCTCAGCATCTCCTGTACAACACAGTGACGTTTAAAGATAGTTTCTTATTTCAGCAAAGTGATAAGACTTCAATTGAACAAATTCTATTGTAAGTAAAGACAGGAAATGAGATTTTACTTTTATAAGTTAATTAGTTGAAAGGTCCACCAGTAGACATTCTTGAGCTTTCAATTGTATCACATGATCTTCCTCAGCAGTTGTCGTAGAATTGTTGAGGTTAAAATTTCCATTATTTTTTATTGTGTGATATGATTAAAAAATAGCTACTAATGGATCTTATGAAAATAAATCTGTCAACTGTGATTTCCAAGGTCAATTTCGGAGATTAGTTGATCAATCAATTAGTTGATGAACTCAAAATTAATTGCCAACAGGTTTGTCAATTGGTTAATTTATCAAACAAAATGCCAAACATTCTCCCAACATTTTAAAAATCTTTATTTATCCAGAGGAAAGTGACTCTGTGCAGACATAGTCCTCCATGTTGGCATTAATACCTTAATTAAGGTATGTTTGACTTTCTACTCTCTCACCTCCTCCATGATGACGTCTCTGGCTGTCATGATGACTGGATTGTCTGTTCTCATGGCAACAAACACCTGCTGTACCGTTGGACAGCTCTGGACCGCTGCATCCACTGTCTTCTTCAGCTCGATGACCTTCCCCCCTCTGACGCCCTGGTTGACTGTGATGACAGTGCTAGACTGGGCTGCAAATGAAATATAAGAAAATCAGACTGCTGAGGTTGAGCTTTTTCTAATTAAACTGTTATTTTGACATCCCGCCTTTTAATTTAATGTCAAATGTAAATACAGTGTCTAGGAATATTCGGGATCAATTAATATTAGAAATTAACTGTAGTATGGTGCAAAAAATATATATTAATAATTATATTATTAGTATATATTGTTATATATACATCAAACTTGAACACTAATTTGGAGTTGTGTTTCTGTATCACTTTGTGCAGTTTTAAATGTTTTGAATTAATGTTCTGTCAGACAGCTTCAGCAGGTCAGTCTCACTCTCACCGTCTCGGATCCGCTCTGCCAGAGCATCGGCGCTGAATCCTGCAAACACCACGTTGTGCGCTGCACCAATGCGGGCACAGGCCAACATGGACGCCACAGCCAGAGGGCAAGGACTCATGTAGATGGTGACACAGTCTCCCTTCTTCACGCCACGCCGCCTCAACAGGTTGCCCAGGCGACATGTCATCTCCAATAACTGCCTACAGAGGGATATCAATAAACCGATCCACCTGAGGTGATTCAAAGGAGGAAGACACAGACAAATACACTAAATCTAACCAGCTGACCTGTAGGTGACCTTGACCTCTGACCCCGGTTCATCTCTTTCCCAGATCAGGGCCACCCGGTCCGGACAGGTTTGAACATGGCGGTCCAGACAGTTCACTGCATGAGCCCAAAAACACACACACACACACACTCAGAAAAAGAGCAGAAAGGAAAAAGAAACGGCAGTGGAAATGTTGCCTATCTGGGAGGAAATAAAACCTGACCATGCCCTCCAATGATGACTGATTGACTGAAATGGTGGCAATTTCTTAATTCAAATAATCACATTTATTTCCAAACACATATATAGAATCAAACTAAGTTAACCTTACCGGAGACATTGAGCTTTCCTCCCTCAAACCACTTTATTTTGCCTCGGCTCAGATCGCAGTCCTGGACGGTGTGGAAAGCTGTGATCCAGCTCAGTCTCTGACGCGCCACCGCGGCCCAGAAGCTCTCGCTGTTGGAGACGGAGAACTCCTGCAGCCCTGACCGGTCCAACACACCCTCAAACCCCGCAGCCTCCGGCATATACGCCGCTACGTTACACGTCCTTCTACCCAAAACATGGAAACACGATCTCACGATCCGACGACTGAAAAAAGTGCATCCCGAAGGCAGCCACATCATGGCAGAGAAAACACACAATAGAACAATGCTAAACGAAATTATAGTCGTGAGGCATTTACGCCACGATATAAAATTTTAAGTCTTGTGTAATTTTGGAAGTCCCACCCTTACGCAAACAAGTGGAGAACTTAGACTGTCCGCAGAGGAAGAGCTGCAGGAGTGATGCGTTAAAGGGCGGTACACCAATGTCCCGACAAAATACAGCTACAACTGGTGATCAAATGAAAATGAAAGCAAAAAAAAAAAAATGAAAATAAGAACAGGCAGATTCAATCTGTACAAGAATAGTGTTGCTTAAATATCTTTTAATAAGGCTACAGTTACATGTATACAAAGACAAACACAGATAAGTGATGTTAACTATACAATAACAGTACAGTATTGACTACTGGACTTTATTTTACAGTGTGTACATCAGAAATATTTGAACAGCTGAAAGAAAACAAGGTTTTAGGGATATAACCTTTTTCATATAAAGTGTAGAATTTAGTGTTATCTGTGTGGTTTTCAGTTCAACTGAAAGAGGTCATCACAGGTGTGTCAGAGGTCACAGTCCGGTCTGAATCAGATAGCGAGTCAGTGTCCTGCTGAAGAAGCTTGCTGATAGCAAAAAAACGTAACGCTGCATTAGGTAGCTGCCATGTCACACATTTGTAGGGTTAACAATTTATTTAAAAAATAAAATAAATATATGATGAATTCAACTCCATGTCAGAACACCAGCCATACATGTGCCTCATTCAGCCTTCTTTTAAAAAGGGTCATGAAAAGGTATTTTGCTGTTTGCTTTGTTGAGTTTTGGAAAGCCAAACAAATATTTCTAAGAGCAGGGAGGCAGAAATAATATCACCGGTTGACTTAAACCTCACACCTAAGCTTCAACTCAACCGTTACCACAAAGACTTCTGCCTCGATATTGTTTGCAAACTCTTAATATGTAGGTATTTCATCACCAGTCCGTATCCTGCAATACTTTTTCAGTTACACTCCTCCACCCTCGCCGTCTCTTCCTCTGTCGCCTTGTCCTCGGCTTCCTCTTTGTGTGTTACGTGGTCGTTTGATTTGTCTGAAACTGTCCCGAGCATCTTTGCGCTGTGCTCCTGCGCCTTCGCTCGCAGCACAGCGATACTGTTCTCCCTCAGTTCGTCTTTAGAAAACGGGAACATAGGGTCCTTTGTCTGCTTCTCGTTCTCCTCCTCCAGTCCGTTGTCCACTGGTTTCTCCTGTGCTGTTGGCGTTGTGCTGCTGGGTTTTCCAGGTGAGGTGTGCGTGGTTTCAACAGACTTCTTGTGCATACCTTTAAAAGGAAGAGACGTTCATTTCAGTTAGAGTCTGTAGAGAGAGAACTTTTGACCTGAGGTCTCGTAACCTCAGACACAACTTCAGAAATGTGTAGATTGCGATCATTGTGTTGGTAAATTCAGATATCACTACCTTTAAATGGTTCACTTGGCACATATGTGTGGAGGTGCTTGACATTGAAATAAAGTTTAAAAGAGAATGAAGAGGATGATCAGTAGATAAATGGAAATGACCTCTTATTCCATTAGACCTACCTAATTGATTTGCACTAATCAATTGACATGAGAGCAGAGAGGAGATTTGCTCTAATCTGTCCTGATGAAGTAGGATTATCACAGTATTGGCTACCTTTTATTGACAATATGACACTTGTATTGGTTCCTACAGAATGACCTAATACTTACTTAATTATTTATTTCTTACTTAATAATTCATGACTTATGAATTACTTAATCACCACACCAGTTTATTAATCTCTTGTTAAACTATGATATGTCAGTTACAGGCTACCTTATAATTCAAGATTTTTGGTTTAAATCTGTGCTTTTTCTACTGTCACGTCAAAAAGGTCTTTTCTCATCTACTGTTGACATATAACACAAATACTTTTAATTCTGCAGCGACTCACCTAATAACCATGGGGCATAAGATTCTGTAATGCCCTCCTTGGCTGACTTAAGGATGGACTCGGGCAGTGGGATGGAGTGACGGACCATGGCCCCGTACAGGCCGTACTCCGCCATCACGCTGCTGCGGCCCCAACACTTCTCCCTTTTCCTCCACTTGGCCCTGCGGTTCTGAAACCACACCTGGAGAGATGATGGAGAGATGAAAGTCGTATAAGGATGAGATAGAGGTCAGTGAATGCACTCATATCTGCATCCAGTCCTGCCAACATCCTTTATCCTTTACCCTGTGCAGCACTGATCTTATGTTGTACTATGGAACCAATGTTGTGTTGTATCCTCAGACTGATACCAGGACAGTGCAGCTATGTTTCCCTACTTCTAAACTCTAGTGTGGAGTTACTATTCCAACATATGCACAGGTGCAATTCATGCAATGTTCTCTCCTTAAATTGGTATATTCTGACAGAACAAAACATGACTTAAAGTCCTCCCCACTCAAAATGTTTTTAGGCCCAAATTATTATTCAAAGAGTATTTTACATGTCTTAAAACATATATGTCTGTGTATGCTGATTACAGCTTCCTGCTGTCGTGTTAGCTGCTTTTGAACTCGTTATTTTGAGACATATCAGTAGAACGATGACATCTACTGGAGGTTTTCACAACAAACAACAAAATATTATTTATGAAGAAGGCCGATATTGAGAATCCATTTTATAGGAGCACAAGCTGAAATTCAGTGTTTAATATTTCTATATATATATATGTATGTGTGTGTGTGTGTGTGTGTGTGTGTGTGTGCGCGCATGCATGCATGAGGTATGCATTATTCTCTTTCCGGCTCCTCATGTGCCTAAATTGATTTCCACCAAGCCAGACCTTGTAATAGCCTGAGCAGGCTTGTGAATATGGATGAGAAAAACATGAGCATCCTATGGCCAAAGAGGCAGGATGAGATTGTAGGCTGTGTGTGTGTGTGTGTGTGTGTGTGTGTGTGTGTGTGTGTGTGTGTGTGTGTGTGTGTGTGAGTGTGTGAGTGTGTGAGAGTGAAAATTAAAAATGATCAAAGCCGAGAGCCTGGAAAGCTATTCAGGTAGATCTGATGATAACCTCCATCTCATAAAAAGATGGGCCTCAGATGAGCAATCATGCTTTTTGACAGCAACAGTGTGAGTGTGCATGAAGTGTGTGTGTGTGTGAAGAGCTTCCTGCGAGAGGTGACCTCCAGGGCATTGAGGCTGATTGAAAAATAAGTTAATTTCCAGGCCTGATCGATGGGAGACAGGCACTCAAATATCACGGGAAATTAAAATGCTTATAGCAGCCAGGCAGAGCCCTCTGCTGGTCTGCTGACCCGTGCTAATTAATTTCTATGTAGTTATCATTTCATTTCAGAGCTGCGGCCCGACTCTCGCAGGGATAAAAGGTGATAAGTTCCCCACAATTAACTAATTACACTGTGAGGGTGAATTGGCTGCTAATGTGAAAGCAGAAGGTATTGTGAAGATGATGACTGGTGGCTCTACCTGTCTGTCCACCTGATTATTTCCTCTTTTTTTTTATTCTCTATGAAAATTCTGCATGTTAATATTTTATAACCTGAATTTGTGGCAACAATGCAACTGGTTTTTAACTTTGAGTTAATACTATAAAGAAGCTTTCATTGCTGGATCTAAATTATGTGAGTGAATACACACTTTAAAGCAAGAGGATTGAAGCATTCATGCTTTGAATAAAAAATAAATAAAAAAATTAACAAAAAACAAAAAACAAACAGAAGCTGAATTTCTGCATAAGGCTCAGTCATAAATACACACCTGTATCCTGTCCTCTGGTAGCTCGGTTTTCATGGACAGCATTTCTCGGGCGTATACGTCTGGGTAGTGAGCTTCATTAAAAGCTTTCTCCAGCTCCTCCAGCTGATAGGAGGTGAAAATGGTTCTGCAGACAGAACAACAGAAGAAGAACATATGACAGGGAATAATGTGGATTTCTTAAAATACTTGAAATATAGGAAAATAGAGAAATAAAAATGAGAAATACAGTGGGGTTTCTTATGAAATTACATATCAATGACAGACAATAATTATTATTTCCACTGTTCTCACCACAGGTATGATTTTTGTGATCCCCCCCCCCCCGATAGGCTACACATTCGTTATTATTTCTGCCAAAAAAATACAACAATGTATTTTTAATTTTTTTTTAATAAATCACAATAATTCTGCCTCCAACTGAAGGCTAATAACATATTAATTATAATAACATACACACATAAAAGTGTCATTACAGGAATTGAATTGTGATCTTTTGTTTCTTGCCGATGACACCAAACATAATCTAAACATCTTGTATTAAAGGCCCAATATAGAAAATCATAAGTCTATTAACCATACACATTAATGTTTTCTATTTGTATTTTTGTTTTTTACCTGTGTCGTCGTTTCTTTCGTTTCTTACTCTGGCTCATTGATGATTTTGAGAATTTCTTATCACCGGAGAGACTCATGTCATCAGAATCTGCGAATAAACACATCAGTGAACAAATTGCGTAAAAATATGCGGCAATAACCTCATGTTAGCGATAATTTAAAACATTATTAATAGCAATAATACATTGATAGTACATGTGGAAAATAGTTGCATTTTTTAACATAGGGTTTATTTATTTATATATTTTAAAAAAAAACAGCTTTCTTGATGTAAAATGTTAATTTCTGCATATTTATTCTTCGTACAGATTTGGCCAAAAATAAAATAAGAATAACAAATAACGAAAAGAGCTTCTAAAATTGGAAAATCTGAGTTTGAAAAAATGTATAGCAAAACCTCTTTCCTATCTTTGCCCCTAAATTCACACACACACACACACACACACACACACACACACACACACACACACACACACACACACACACATATGTGTATGTATGTCTATATATATATATATATATATATATATATATATATATATATATATATACACACCTTTGCTCTAAGTGAATTTAATTGTTAATGTCTTCTAGCTATCATTATGATTAATTTGAGCACAACATATTTCTTAAACCGTTTTGATTGTGTGTATCACCAGAAATGTGCGTACATATTTTGCTTTAATATTGTTTATCTGAATAACCAAATAGTCTCTCATTTTACGTCATTTATAAAATGTACTTAAGACACTGACCCGAGCTGGCTGAGTGCTGAGCGTCCATCTGTGCGTCCATGTGCGCCGCTCTGTGCAGCGGCTGCAGGTGCACATTTTGCGCCTCTGACAGCACCTCTAGAAACGCGGGCTGGCTGTAAAACGAGTGTATTCCCTCTGGTCCGAGCAGGCCCATACCGACCCCGAGAGCACCGTGACCGAGGGCCGACCTGGCGGCCAGGACGTGCGGCAGAGCCTCCAGCGGCCGCCTCTGTGCCGCAGGCGGCTCCTTGTTGAGGCCGAGCAGCTCCTGGATCCCAAAGCCGGTGCGTCGGTGCGCAGTGGGGGCCATCTTCCAGGCTGGAGGCGGCAGCTGGGATCCCTCGTGATTCACGCTGGTTTGTGAAGCTGATTTTTGCTTATTCTCAGTGTCTGAAAACACAACTCCCTCCTTCCCTGTCATGGCGGTGGGATTCCACTTTTTTCTTTTCTATTCCCTCAAAAAGAAAAGGCTGGAGTCCCTGGTGCAATGAGCAGTGTGATGCTCCTCTTTATCTCTCGGCCCCCTCTCTGCTGAGCGTTTTATTCAACAGGCATCATGCGGCAGCCAATCACAGGAGAGGACAGTCCACACTGAAGTTTCCATCAAGCTTTACTAAAGTGTAGATAATGTCAGAGACCACAAAATAACTGTAATATCCCACTTTATGACAAGAAATCACAGAGAACACGGATGTACTTTCTCTAAGTTTGACAAATAATCAGCTGGTGGTCATAGAAAAGCAAACGACTAAATAATAAGCTATAGGCCTATTATCATTTATATTTATGTCATAGGTCAGTTTAATGGACAGTTTTTCCTGACACGAGATAGAAAATATCACTCGGCAAAACAACAGCTTCAACTTTCACTCTTTATCTGATCGCATCCCGTCAGCGGGATAAATCCCTCAAGTCGAGGAAAATCTGCTTAATTTGCGACCCGCTTGTCCTCATGAAACGACGTCAGTAATGAAATGTACAACTATTCACACCAAAAATACCTAAAAAACGAAAATATAGAACTTAAAACGGATTCTTTGCTTAATAAAACACTTAAATCTTGTAAGGCCTATATATGGTCCAATGTATTATTTATGTCACAATCACGTGGAAGACAAACAAACAAACAAACAAAAACGCTCTTAATGCTCAGTAAAAAATATTAAAATTTACCAAAATGCATCAATAAATCAGTCAGACAAAAACATGACAAAACGAAATTTCAATGCTGCTCATCACCGTAAAATCATTCTCATTATTTATCTTTCTATATCTCAACATTTTTCCTTGAATATACCAATAATAATCATCATTAATAATCCACAAAAAACACACCGTGATCTTTACTGCACACCAGTAAACACACTGGCCATGTCTTCATGTCGTTATATAGCAAGCAAAACAAAACAGAGACGTCATAAGCTCACATCAGTTGATTAATAAATTCATCTTCTCGTTAGAAGAACTGACATCTGATTGGTCAGTTACCCGTATAACCCCGCACTGTGATTTGCATATTCTCATTAGGTTTGCGCACTAAATGTTTTGTCTTTGGTGGTAGTCTGCGCATCTGTTGATGGGTTATTAAGCTTTTTTTTTTTTATTCTTTGACGGGTCACGTGATAAAGAATACAATGTCCCAGTTCAGGGTATTTAGGACACACCAGGGTGGCAATTGGACATGAGACAAACAGTGGAGCAAATGCCAGTGTAACAGATTTATTTACCCCCTGAGGTTGAAGCGTCTTTTTTGTTTAGTTTGAGGTCTGATATCAGCTACAAAAAAAACAAAAAAATCTGTGACACAGACTGAGAGGTTCAACAGTGTTTGAGCGCATAAATCTTCATTGTGAAAGTGAGAGCGAGGACACACATTTGGGATGTCAGGGGAAATCATCCGCAGCTTCTCCTCACACTCATCCATCACAGTGTGAATCTGACTATAAACCTCATAAACTCAAACTCACTGGATTGTGAAATGAAGTGAAGAACATATTTTCCTCTCTGTTTCCACATACCCGGTCTTCTCTTCTCTAATAATCAGCTATTATTCAATTATTGCAGACTTTCAATCGTTCTTCGATAATTCGTGGCACACTTTTAGGACATCTGGAGCAACAATTACGCAGAGATGGAGATGAGTGGACGCGCTGGCTGTGAACATGTGGCGATGAATACATAAATGAAAGGTGTTCCTGCGGGACCGTCAAGGCTGTCACTGACGGCCAAACCCACGACAGATTTAATGCTGGTGTGTAATCTGAGATATGATCAGGAGATGCAGCATTAACCCGGTCACGCTGATTGTCAGGCTTTCTGGCGCATTGTGCAACAACACTGCGCATCATTTCCCTGCAGGGACACAGACTGTGGGCCTGTAGTAGAATCCTGGCAGGAATATAAATAAATAAATAAATAAATAAGATCATCTGTTACTACAGACACTAAATGGTTTAGCATATTTTTAATAAGTTAAAAATTCCATCTTGACTTAATTAAAAATCATAAAAAAATAAATAAACACATAAACTAACAAATAGAGGCCTAATAAATAATAATAATAAAAAAAACTAATTAAATAGCAGTGTTGTAAAAATGTGAGAGGGGAGTAAAGCCACTTAAATTACCTTCAACATCTCTGGAGAAGTTACTGGAGAGACATTTCATTAGAGGTGAATGAAGAGATCAATGCCATAGCAGTAGTTATGGTAACAAGGTTTCTACATCCACAGAAACAAAGGAATAAAATGATATGCAGAATAGCAGAATCAGGAAAAGCTTGAGTACTACTAGTATTGAATAGTTTGGCTAGTTGTTGTTGTTTTTTTGTTTTTTTTTCTTGAAATGATTCCATGTTATGAACATGTTACATGAATTCTTATTGTTCTAGTTTTTTTAATCTCTTTTTTAAAATCTTTGGACTTTATGCAGATACAATAACTGTCAGTGTGCACATTAAGCATAGATTGAATGCTCCTTGAAGGTTAAATCTAGTAATTTGGAAATTTGGCAAAACGTGTTTTTTCTTTTTTTTTCATACATCTGGCATTTTTGAACAGTTTGAAATGTGTTTCAGCTTAAACATAAAGTTGTGATTTCAATATAAATAAATAATGCCAATTAATGAGCCATTGCCATGTGGAACATATGGAAGCCTGTGAGCATCATTTGTTTGATTCTGCGAGGCACCAGTGTCACAAAGCTAAGTTTTTGTAGTTCTGCTTGGTCAGTTTTAGAGACATTGATTTAACCTATAGCGCAGAATCACTTCGGTTATTACAAATATACATATATATGTATATAGATATATACAGTGGACTACTGGACAATAAGATGTTAAAAGTGAATGAAGTTCAGTTCACCTGCAGACTCCAGTCTGTGAATAAAGCAAATCAACATATACAAAGTTTGTGCTGGAACTATAAACTACACACACACAGTGACTTTATAGAAATAAATGATCTAATACACTAATACAGTCCAAATTTATATGTACACCATATGTATAAATAATGCACCGTTGAACATATTGCTAATTAAACTAACTACTAATTCACTCAGTACAGAGCTTAAATACAAACGATTCAGTCTGGGTCAGTGTCGCGCTCGTAGAGTTTCTGAACAACGCTCAGCTCTTTCCGTCTGATCTGGTCTCGGTCTTTGTTCGAGGGTCCAGAAATGGCTCTTCTAATCTAGCTAATTGCCATTTCCCAGAGCTCGGCATTTAAGAAGAAGAGCTAGGTCACCAAACAGCCGTTGATCAAAACATCCTATTAAGGCAAAGAAACAAAAGCCTCTCACAATTCCAACAATGTACCACTGGTGATTCAACAGTTTGCTCTGTGGCCACAAAGCATTAATTAGGGCAATAACTTCATGCTATTGCCGTTCTATAGTCTCCATTTCTGTATGAGTGCATCTATTTATGCTCTGAAGTTTGCTGGAGACTCTGACTTGCCGAGTGTGCCACATTCCCCTGTTGCATGTGCAGATGTGTTATTGGCGTAATGAGGACTTTCGTGGGATAGAGAGGCCCCCCCAAAACCAAAAAAAACCTTCTTGACAAAATAATATTCCTCATTGTGGCTGCTCGTAATAAGAATTGACATAATTACTTGGGCTCATTTCTTGTCTAATTAGCAGACTTCCACAGTGGACAAGGACTAGCAGTTAGGCAGGAGAAGGGAATCGGACAGGCATGGCAGTAGCGACACAAAAAGGGGCCCCTGGTTTCAGCGTAATTAGGTGAGACAATGCCCCTGACTGTTTTGAGCTACGGCAGCGGCACAGAGCCGGGGCTGAGCAGGCGAGCGGACGCCCCGTGAGGTACATCCCTCTGAAACCCTGATAAGCCCCTAATTGTCTTTTTTTTTGATTCACATGGGCAGCACCAGCAGACACGGAGACAGCACACTCTCGGTCTCCTGCAGTGAGCTTCGTCCTCATCCTGCAGAAAGGGAGAAATTTGAGTTGACTCACTCAGGATCTTTACTGTTTGGCCCTCAAACTTCAGACAGACTTGTGTTAACATCCTGCGACAGCGGCCCAAACCTGGGGGCCTGCCAACACGTTGGAAACAGAGACACAGGAGCAACCAGACGTCCATTATGTCACTATTATTTTCTGGTTTCACAGTTGCCAAGAAAACAATCTCCTGTTATCTTTATGTAATCAGTTTTGATACATTTAGTGAATTTAGTACAGCCTCAAAGCACAAAACAAGTGCCAGTGTTTGGTTTGTCCATTTTGGGCTACTGTAGAAACATGGCGGTGCAACATGGTGTATGTGGAAGAGGACCCACACCCTATTTAGATCTATAAAGGGCTCATTCTATGTTAATGAAACCATACTTATGAATAATATATGCCATTTCTGCCAATAGATCCACCTAAGTCTTACACACTGGTCCTTTAGGATTGTTGACTCTGTATTAAGCAGGAACAGGAAGTTGGGTAAAAAACTTTTGGTGAAAATAACGTTGAAACAACGTCTCAAAAATCATCTTCTCTGAATATGAAAAAAGTTAAAGAATACAACTTTATGTTCCTGCTGGCGTAGTGACAGATGAATCAATTTACTTTGTTTTCTCATTCAGAAATTATCTTACTTGTCAGATTCACTTTCTTTTCCCCTTGCAGCTAAAGGAAACCTTGAACCACAAGCCGACGGGCTCTACAGGCTGCATTTCAACACTGCAGGGTGAGCCTGTTTAACCACGCACACACACACACACACACACACTCTCACACACACACCAGTCCAGACATGATGCATATGTTTGAGGCCACTTCTAATGGCAGGTGGTACTCAAAAGACATAACATTTCACAATTTGCTCTCTCCAACATCCCCCGCAGTCAAGGCCTTATGGCTGAGAAGAACGTCAGTTTGATGTGCCCTCACTCCTTTAATTAGCTGTCAATTAGTGCAAATGAATCAACTCTTCGCCTAATTAGGCAATGCCACCAGGCAGCTCCCATATACAGGCCATTGTGTGAGCAGCATGAGAAAACCACAGCTAGCAAACTCGTTTTGGATCAGGAGTGCAACTTAACGATCACACTGACACACTGTGTGTGTGTGTGTGTGTGTGTGTGTGTGTGTGAACAGAGTTTGAGGATGAATTCACACACTTCACGCTACAATCATTAGGTGTAAAATCAGTTTACTGCATGTATCTTTTTTTTTTTCGTTCCATCACAGCTTTCACGTGCAAAACAAGTACAAGCAAAACATTAGTCCACCAACTTCCTTTTCTATTTTTAGTCCCCTTTCACATTCGCAAAGACACTCATACGCATGCACACAAATACAAACACACTCTGACATGAGCACTTATCTCTCCATTTAGGCCTTTAAATGTTTCTAATCTTCTAATCCCCCCTAAAAAAATCTCTTGGTTTTTATTTCTGATTTAAAATGTATCCCGTGGATTTAACACAAGCTGGTCTTTTGCTGAAAAGACTTTTATTTCACCAAGTCAACGTAACATGTCAGTCATGGCAGCTGCCATGCTGGATTATTTTTAAATGAATGTCACTGCACTCTGGGAAGAAAAAGAATTTAGGGAGCATATGATCTCTTTTTCTACTTTCAGGTAACTTTTTATTTCAAGTGTCATTTTCTAGAATTATTTTCCCCCCAAAGTGACATAAGTAATCAAACAGGGGTCACACTTTTCGATTATCTCTGACCTTCGAAAATACTTAACCTCACTAGAGCCTACATTTTAGGCTTACTTTTCACACCTCTTATTCCGTTTTCCTAATTTTTTTTTTATGGTTTCTGTAAGATTAATAGCTCGCATGCTCTCCTCTGTGTTCCTCCCACTCGCCGCCTCTGACTTCAGAAGATTAGTTTGTCATTCAAACCACATACTTCATTTACAGTCTGAGCAAAAAAAATGCAATCTCTGCAAACATCTGTTCGCTCCTGACGTAAAGACAAGAGCCTGTTTTTCACTCTTGACTTTTTATCTGCTCTTCAAGGTAGAATTTTGAATTGGCTGAATAAAATATTGGCGTCAAGTCAAGCCGCCTTCAGCACATTGTTTACCAATGAGTTTAGAGGTCATTGAATTTAGCTTCGGTATATTTTTTACTTTTTGCATTTCAGTGGGTTGCTTCATATTTACCGATGAAGAACTCGTGGCAACAAATTAAAATCTCACTCAAAACATATGGCCATTTCACAGTGGTTGTACCATAAACTACTTTTGCCATTTTAACTTTGTTTAATAATTTTCTTTTGACTTTCACTTCAACTTCTTTCAAAATTTCAACTATTTCAGGTGTTTAAACTAATAAATTGAGCTGTGAAAAAAAATAAAATATAAATATAAAAAACATAATATAACTAAAATTGAACTAAAACATGTTTCAGAATACTAAGAAATTATGTAACCATAACGTAAAGCATTGCTGCTTTATTTCTATGTTTTAAAGACCCTCTGCTAGAATATATATATATATATATATAATATCTCTATATTAATGGCAACAAAACACACACATTCTAACCTGAGAACAGATTACAGAAAATCTATAAATGTGCTTCTTTTTTCCCCTCCTACAGCTTCATTTTGTCTGCGTGTGCGTGCTGATGATCATGTTCAGAGAGGATGCTGTGATGTGAGGATGCTTTTGTCCTGAAGAAGCAAACTCAGTTTGAGGCACGTGAGCAGCCACTCTGAACCATTACAGGGTGTAATTGTTATTTAATGGATTACACATTCATCCTTCCTGTCCAAATCCCCCGAAGGACGGATGACAGCATCACCGTGTTCACACAGCTAAACATCCCCCATCACACACACACACACACGCACACACACACACACACACACACACACACACACACACATTGACGCTCATTTGACGGCAGTGTTTGTGCTTTAAATTCAATTACCCACTTATTGATAGCTCTCTGGGGTGCTAAAGAAGTGGACACGGTGCTGGCGGAGGTGTGGATGATTTCCCAGGAGGCATCAGACTCCTCGGCACATCTCCAGCTGGATCTATTTCATGGCTTTACTCATCAGCAGCAGATGCAGATGGAGCATAAGCAGCCGTCATACACCTGCACACACCAGCGCATGCAGACATAGACAGACAAGGGGTACGTGACACACACACACAAACACACACACGTTGGGTTTCCATCTCTTCAGGGGACATTACATTGACTTGCATTAATACCCTGGAGGTTTATCCTAACCTTAACCACAATCACAACATTTCTAACCCTAACCTTAACATAACCCTTATTATTTACCTTGACTTTAAACCAAGTCTTCACCATAAAAATCAATGATTTACACTTATGAGACTTGCTTTTTGTTCCCATAAGAGGGATGAATCTGACAAAATGTGTAAACAGATTTATGTCCCCACAATGTGAGGATTACCTGGACACCACACACAGACACACACACACAGTTATACACAAGTTATTTATTATTGTACAGTGTAATAGTAACAAGACATTTGGTAGCTCTTTCTGATGGTCAAGAAAATTGCATTTGCAAAAAAAAAAAAAATCAAATCTTTACATTTTATGACAAAAAAGGGTTATAGCTACAGTTTATATAGAACGTCATGGTCTCTACATTTTAGGGGGGTGGATTACTTTCATTAAATAATTTTGTTTCCTCTCAATTACATTTTTTTTATTTTTTTTACAATTGGTTACATTGAGAGTCCACAACTTAAAAACACATATACCGTATATGTATTTCAGTGATTTTAGGATTTGGCAAATTGTTGTCTATATGGCAGCATATGAATACATGTTAATACATACAAATTAAAGCATTTGCAGACTGTGCTGCAGATCCACAGCGTTTTGCTGGTTGTTTGTGTTTGAGTGAAAAGCATTTAGGAAATTTAAAGGCTGCTTCAATGCAAATATCATCACAGTTTGGTCCATAATAGTTGCTGTTATGTTTGAAGAGCTCTGAAGATGCGTTCTCAGTATTGAACAATGCACCTGTGCTTTTCCTGCTGTGACATGTTCAAATGTCTGTTTCCTCCACTGTTTCTGATCATCGGTAATATTTTGGGAGGCTATATGTGTCCTCAAGGGCAAACCGTATTCATCACTGTCAGCCAACAACTAGAAGTATTAAGTCTAACAAATCTCCTTTTTGTTTTGAATGCAGAATTGTTACATGTATTAATATTTTTACTTAAGTAAAGGCTGTGGATATTTCTTGACCACTGTCAGCCCGCTGATATAAACACTTTGAATGTGTGTTCAGAGCCACAGGTAGAGCCCCACAGGTTAGCCACGCGTCTCAGGGTCCCCTGAGGCCTCGCGGGGCCCCTGAGGAAACACTTGGCTTGCCGCTGGCCTCGTTCCCCGCTAATTACAGCCCTCGTCTCTGCTCTCCCATGAGACGCTACCACTCTGATGACAACCCGCCACAGTTTGGAGCTCTGCATCACCAGGCAACAGCTGGGACTGCCGGCTGCACGCCAATACCCAAGGGGGCCCAAAAGGAATAATGATAGTGTGTGTGTGTGTGTGGGGGTGGGTGTTTGGGGGGTGAAAGCATGACGCATTCATTCACACCACGCAGAGATAATTTTGATGCTGTTTTGCAGACTGATCTGTTGAATTAGATTTCTGCTCTGATTGAGAAGAAGACGATGGAACTTAAAACCATATAACGCACGAGTTTTGATTGGAAAATAAAGATGAATCTTGTTGCCCTTTGATGTAACAGGATCTGAATACAGCTCACGTGTCCCTGCAAATGACAGTGGATCGATGAGCTCTATACATACTGTACCCCTCCCCGTGTGATTGCAGTGACTGTTCATTAGCAGGGCGCTGGGCTTTAATGGCCTCCATGCTTCTGTCGGCCATAAATCTCCAGACTCCACCCAGATTTGCTCCTCGGTCTCATCAAAAGGCTCGTGAAGAATGAAGTCGGTGTGATGAAAAAGAGAATTTGATTTATCTGCTCCCTCCTCCTCCTCCCTCCCTCCTCCTCCTCTTCTTCTTCTTCTTCCTCCTCTACGCGAGCTCGGGAGCACAGAACAATGATGAGTGAGACCTCGCCAAGACACGGCTATAAATGTGATGATGCCACTGGATGTGTTTAAGCTGCTGGCAGAAGAAAGTGTCATCAAGGTGTCTTTCTGTCACTGGACTCATAAGCAGAAACACAAAGGCAAAAGCAAGCGAGATAAACGTGAGACGTGCAGTTAGCTGAAGGCAAAAAGGAAGGAGAAGGGAGCTGAATGGTGGAAACTGGCAGGGGATTACTGCTGGAGGGGCAGGGGAGTAACACGGCCTGAAACGACAGCAGGTCAGAACTGGCAGGCATCGGTACTGGTCTGATGTCAGGAAAGATACACAGCTGAATTCAGAGTCACAATGACAACTTTCCTTCTTATGATTTTCTAACGCTTTGGATAACCGCTTCTGACTGCATTGTGTTGCAGTGGAGAGTGAAGACTATGTTGATGAGTCCCACTCACTACTTTTTTTTTTTTTTTTTTTTTTCTGCAGTTCCAGGTCAAGAAATTTAGGTCAGAGAACAATGCACTCTCTCTGTTAGACCGTAGCAGGGTGCCAAAACCTTTCACATGCTTCCCTCTGACCCTCATCCTGAGCCTGAACGTCCGACGCACAACTCAACAACATTCGAAAACCATCAGTGGCTTTGAGTTTTTAGTACGAGAGCTGAGAGAGCTACTTTATACATACTTTTTTTTTTTTTGATAATTTGACTTGACAGTGCGTTTTGTGAGAAATAACATCCGATTAATAATATATGGTCATTTGCTTTAGCATTGGGGTAGTAAGTACCCCATAAAACATAAGAAAAGAGACATTTTGAGTCAATAAATGTACATGACATCTTACCAGAACAGGTGAGATGGGGAATAAAATGAACTAAATGTTCAAGGCACAGTTTACAAAAACAGCAACTTATCATTTCCCTCTATTTTCTTCCAGATGACTAATGTAAAGCTAATCGGCCACATGGAACCGACACAAGTGTAGTTATTGATCTTCTATCAGGACAGACACCTTTGTAGGCACGAGCTTCGTGGTGACGTCACGTCAGTAACAGTCTAAAGCCCTGTGTGTGTGTGTGTGTGTGTGTGTGTGTGTGTGTGTGTGTGTGTGTGTTGCGCGCCTATAATCGAAGCTACCGGGAGGCTGAAGCTGGCGGATCGTTTGAGCTCAGGAGCTCTGAACTGTAGCGGACTGTGTCGATCAGGGTGTCCGCATTAAGTTCGGTATCGATACGGTGCTCCGGGGGGAGCCCGGGACCACCAGGTCGTCTAAGGAGGGGAGCACCGGCCCAGGTCGGAGACGGAGCAGGTCAAAGCCCCGGTGCTGCTCAGTAGTGGGGTCGCGCCTGTGAGTAGACGCTGTAGCGCAGCCTGAGTAATACAGCGGGACCCAGACCTTTTACACGCTGCAATACACTCATGTCACAATACACACACACACACACACACAAGATATCTGCACATCACACAGCAGCTTCTTCGTCTTCTTGTTCCCGTCAAACACCTTCAGAAAGCAGCTGCTCTGCTCGTCCTGCAGCGCCTCCACCTGGAGGAGAGGAGCCTCTACACACCAACCACAGTCGATGCTGCTGCTGCTGCCCTGCAGGTGGAGACAAACTAAAACTACAAAGATTAAAGAGCTTCTTGATGAGTTCTTCATAAAAAAAACAAAACACCACAATTTTCCATTTTCCTTTATCAGTGTTTCTGTGGTGGTAGTTTCGTTCTAGTGAAATGTGAAAGTGAGCAAGTGTTCAACCGAAGGAAACGCAACTCTTTTAACTTTAGAAGAGCTTTCTTAGTGAAGATGCAGGAGATGCAGTGAACAGTCTTTGTGGGGCCAGAACGTGCCATCTACACATCTGATCCTCTTTTCTTTGGGTTTGGAGTTTTCAAAGGGCTCCATGCACCCAATGCAAAAAAAAAAAAGATGTTACAACCATCCATGTATTCATAATTTCCCCAGTCGGTTAATGTAGTTTTTGAGTTGACATAGCAGAAATCAGACCATGCGTGTTGTATATTTTACTTTGGTTTACCTTTGTTGGGAATTATTTGTGTAGTATTCAGAAAATGTGATATATATATGAAGATTTTGTGACTTGTTTTTATTGTGTCTCTGGCTTTTGATCTGTGCTCTGGGTTAATATTCATTCACAGCACCTTGTTGAAGCCAAACAGTGTGAATGTAATCATGTGCAGTTAGTATGATCAGCACAAACAGGCAGCTTTGGTAAACTATTACAGTGCACACACACACACACACACACACACACACACACACACTCACACTCACACTCAAACATGATATCTGCACATCACACAGCAGCTTCTTCGTCTTCTTGTTCCCGTCAAACACCTTCAGAAAGCAGCTGCTCTGCTCGTCCTGCAGCACCTCCACCTGGAGGAGAGGAGCCTCTACACACCAACCACAGTCAATGCATTTCCTGCAATTCGTCACAATCTATACGCCTACAAGTTCACGTGTAAACATACGTCTTCACCTCTCACTGACGGACACAAATAAATAAATTCAATTAAACTGTAAAATAAATAAATACATAAATACTTTCTATAATGCACATATACAATCATAAGTATAACTCTATAAACATGTAAACGTGTTATGACACTAACCATAAGAACCTATTATGATGCATTAATCATATAAATGTTTTATAAACTTATAGCTGAAACCTCTTTCTCCTCTCTCCCTGGATTGGGCTCTGTCGTTCTATCTCTCTCTATCTCTGATGCTTGTGTAAACAATCACTATGTAATACACTCACTGGCAACCATATTCGTTTAGTTGTGGTTTTGCACGTGGGATATATATATACATACATAACAATAGTGGGGACAATATTAGGTAGTCAGAAAAGTTGTAGAGACATATCCCCACTGCACCAGAAAGCAGAATGTTTTTTACGGTCTGCACTTTACACATTTGCTACCACTGACTCATGGTTGACCTTTGTGTATTACTGAATATTTACTGTTGTGTGTGTGTGCGTGTGCACGTGCGTGCGTGTGTGTGTGTGTGTGTGTGGAGTATAATTAAACTCACATATTTTGTTGTTATTTTTACAGAAACCTCCTACAGTCATTTCCAGGGAAAAGAAACTCCAAATGAGGGCATCTCAGTCTTCTGTAGAAATAAACCCTTTAGAGGTTTTAGGCGGGTTTGATAATCCACAGATGGATTAGATTTCACATGCACCTGCTATTCTGACGGCAAAAATATGTCAATTAAAATATTAAACATATGAAAAAAACATTTGCATCTTCATATATTAAAAAAAAAAAAAATTGAACACAGTCCACGCATGCAGTCTTCTACCTTAAGGTCATTTAGGGTTTAAGGAGTCTAAGTCAAATCCCTTGACTTGTGTTGTTGATTTCGAACTCTATATTTGTACTGTATTGTGTCTTTGTCCTAGTTAAGGCAGAATTTGACTAATCAGCTTTCCTCTCTGTTTTCTCTCTCTCCTTTATTTCTTGTTTTTTTTTTTTTTTACAGTCTTAACTCTTTTTTGGACCCTGTTAAATGCCAAGTATTAGAAATGTCTGCCCTTGCCCAAGCTCTTCAAAATTCCTGCAATGGCAGAACATGTTTTTGTGTGGGAGGGCTGTTCTGCCAAGCAAAGCTGTTTTGGTCCTGATTTTTTTTTTTCTCACAAGAAAATCTTGTTCTTGCACCACCAAATGCTACCTCGTGATGGGGGCAAACAAGAAAATAATGCACAGTAAATGGCACAGCAGCTTTAGATTACCACACCGAATGCATGTTCTGAATGTTTTGTGTATGACGACAAACATTCAGCACACACAGTCACTCAACAGACCCCATTTCCAGAATCGTTAAAGAGAAAATGAAAAAATGTTGTATATTACCTGTACGTTCTTCCCCCGTCACCACTCTGTACATTCTGTATATTTTCTAGATGGTTCCCCACACTTTAAAAATATCTTTACATAAGAGTGTTAAAACAATGAGGGAATTCTAGTTGTGTGTTGTTTTTTTTTTGGGGAGCCCCTTCAGTATTTCCCAACACTCAAAGCATTCACATTGCCTCACCGTATTGCAGCTGGTGTGTCACAAAGCAAGAAACTGTGGCACAATACTGGAAATTACCATGAAACATCTGCAAATACTCACAAGTCAGTCATCCATGTGGAGTTTTGGGATGCACTTTCTTGTGACAATTTAACTGAGGCAATCTTGTAAGTGGCAGAGGGCATACCTACGATGTCCATCTAACACACCTGCACAAACACACACACACACACACACATACAGTGAAAAAAAAGTTTGTTGCAATATTCAAATCTTGTCTTTTAGAAGAATGTTTTTTCTATTTTGCTGCTACCAAACGTTCATTTACCTTTCAAATATTTTACATGTGTTCAACTGTTATTTTTAACTGGCAACACCTACCCATATTTATTCAAATTGTGACTAATGCAACTTACGGTACCCTTATTGTTACCAGAAGCCACATCAGATACCCCTAATTAGGCACAGGCACCAGTCTGTGTCGAGAGTGAGAAAGAGAGAGAGAAAGAGAGAGAGCGCGCAACAGAGAGAGAGAGAGAGAGAGAGAAAGAGAGAGAGAGAGAGAGAGAGAGCATGAACGATAGTGAAAGAGAAGGAGGAGTGACAGAAAGGGAAAGAAAAGAGGGAAGAAAGAGACTCATTACTCACTAAGAGGTAAACTAAGTTTTTCTCAGCACTCGTTCTGCTACACAGACTCTCTCTCTCTCTCTGACACACATAGACACACACACACACATATACACACACTCAGAAACACAAAGCAGAAGTGGACAAAGACACACGGTTTCAGTCGGCGCGGTTGGCTATGGCTCAGGGCTCTGACAGCAATGACACAAGTTACAAGTCGCCATCACCTGGAAGCAGGCCGGTAAGTGCTGACTTCTACTTATTTTCTTAATAACAAGCTGAGTGTATGTGATTACAAGCTGTTTTCACTGTAGATCTCTGAATGTACAAGTAAAGCATTATAAACTACAACTGAACTAAAAAAAAAAAATCCTGTAAAGTAAACGCATCTAATCCTTGACACTGGTTGCAGTGTTCGTGCATAGTTTACAGTTTATCAAAGAGACGCTAGCTCTGTCTTTGCTGGCTCTTTTCACACTGTGAGTGTTTCACATGCACACATGGACCGGAGGCATGACTCGCCTCAAGTGTAGGCTTTTTTGCAAATTGCAAAATTAATCACTCGGTCACGTTGTTTTCATCCTTTGTTTTTTTGTTTTTTTTTGTGTTTTTTTTTGCAAGTCCTCAAACTGTGGATGATGTGTAAAATACAGTATGTACATTTCTGTGCATGTGAGACTCTGCCCATGTGCCAGCATCTAGCACATTGTTACTCCTTTTCTTAGTCAAGAGCATTCTAGAGATAAAACATCTTTTTTTTTTTTTATACATGTAACAAGCTCAGAGTCTTGCTTTATGTGGGTGGACCAATTTCCAACAGCATCACTTGTTTTTTTGGTTTTTTTGGGTTTCTTCAGTAATGCATTAACGGACAATTTAAAAGATGTCATATCGTTCATTTGTTATCTCTTTGATGTGCAACTGACTCAGCGATTTTGAAATGGATTAGTTATTATGATACTAAGAAAATCACTAGTTCAGGACATGAAACAGGGTGTGCGTTGCATTGAACCAATCACTCCCTGACCCAGCCCCTCACCAGTATAGTGTGAAGCCCATCTTCTGTCAAACTGTCATTAAACCAGCTAACGCTTCCATGCCACATAAACCCACGAGGAAGAGCCAGTTGACAAAAACTACAACGGTCTACTCCTACTTGCTGTTTCACCTCAATCAACAGGCTTCTAGCAAGCTGACTTTTCTCAGGTTCAGGAGACTCGCCGTGCTATGAATATCATCTTGCCGCTCGATGTTTATACAATTACACACACATAATATGTCAAAAATTGTGTTTCGGCAGAGCTCCTCAGATGATGCAAAGAAAGTGATGCGGCGGGAGAAGAACCGGATTGCTGCTCAGAAGAGCAGGATGAGACAAACTCAGAAAGCGGACAGCCTTCACCTGGTGAGGAGACTCTTCTCTGCACACACAAACAGCAAAACAATTTAACACACACACACACACATTCTGCAGAACAGAGCTGCCTCCAAATGTAAAAGAGGATTAATCAACACGTCAACATGATAACAGATATAGACGAAGTAATGTTTGTGTTACTGCTGATTGAATCTCCAGTCTAACTACACAATATGAATACTTCTAACTGTCAGGTATGGTTTTTTAAGTGCACATGCAGCACTTTTAAAGCCTCTGGGAATGGGCTCGTACTATATTTACAAAATGCTACATGACCATGTGGCGATGTGTCATGGCTTCTGTTGGGCTGCACACTTGGAACGTTGCTCTGTCTGTTTGCAGAAGCTTAAGGAATAAATTATCATGTGTGGGCATGACTCCCTCCGTCCAGCATCAGAGCTCGCAGCGCCGAGCACGATGAGAGAGAAGTGTGTTCGAGCGAGCTGCTGTTCTTAATTTGCCGCCAGTTTCAATGTCTAGATGGTACCCGTGGTCGGTGTAAGAGATTGGGGTTTGACTTCGATAAGATTTCAATTCAAATCTTCAAAAGGGACTGCACGCTTTTCTTCTGTTATCTGGATGTTCCAGTATTTCTTAATGAGAAGCTGCACTGGAAACTCCAGTTAACCTTGTTAAACTCGGTAAACTTGTTCGATGACTTCTCCGACAACTATGTAATAATCTTTATGAATACTTTGCAGCCAACCTACAAACCTACACTGCTACTACTACTACTACACTAATCCACATTTTAACACACTGACCAAACAACCCGCTCTGTGTGACTTCTGTGTTCAGCGAAGATGAAATAATGTAGTATCGTACTGTCGCCAGTATTTCAGAGCAGCTGTTTCTGTGAAAACTATCAGATGAACTTAAGAGATTTTGACCTTCAGAAAAAAAAACCCACGCTGTCGGTAGGTAGTAGTAGATCTAGTCCGACCGATTTCAGTGAAGCACATATATTATCAGTCGCAGACAAAACGAAGGGGGGGGGGGGACCACAGAGAATGTAGTTTTGTGGTTTTGCTAGCTAGATAAACAGGAAGGTGAATTTTCCCACTCTATGTCACTGAACTTACTTCCTGTTTCGTCAGTAGTATTTTTTTTTCTTTTTCTTCTTCTGTGTAAATGAGCTTGAAATTTTAGATCGTGGGCAGGAGGAGAGAAAAAGGCAGTCACTTCTTGTAAAGTGCTGATAGCAGTGGGCTGTATTTGGCTAAGTGACGCAAAGCACAGGGGTTTGCCCAAAGGTTCTGTGACAGTAAGGACCTACATATCGGTATTATAATGGTTTGGCCATGGTGTGATGACCTTTTTTATTAGCTGAGCGGAAAATTTCTCCCCTGCTATTCCCGCACCAGAGAGAGAGAGAGAGAAAAAACAAAAAACACTTCATGAACTGATTTTGTGCTATTTGCTCTACTTATATGATGTCAGTGTTGATCAGTAACAGCTCAGTTAAAAAAATGTGAAGCTTGTGAGCTGCAGCTATTTACCACAAACGTTACATATTTTGTTACTACACCATAAGGAATATATTAGCTTTTTTAAATTTATTTTTTTATTTTATTTTAAATTTGACTTGACCTCCTTTTCTTTTTATGAAGTTAAATAGGAGATGGTTTAATGACAGTTACAATCCCCTACATATGTTATATAAGTTATATAAGTTATGTTTCTGTTTTGTAGTCATGCAACAGCCTTTTTGAACCAAATTCCCAGCAGATGATAATATAAGTTTAACTGTAAGGTGTATACTGGGCTTCCCATACAAGTATTTGTCTCAATTGTAAACTATAATTTATACTCACATTGCTGCCAGCTATTTTCCAAAAAATACAAAGTTAACCTTATATTTCCCAGTCCTGGCGTGACTGATTTTCAGCAGTGTTTGCAGTATAAAAGAACAGAAAGACTGGCTCGATCATAATGAACGTCATGTCTATGTTGCATCGGGATGCAGTTGAAAGCTTAATAATGGACACGATGCCATCACAGATGACCTGTTTCAAGCAAGATTCAAGTCTCCACAAGTTGATGTCCGCGTGTACTTTAATAAAACTTCGTAAATAACCTACAAGAAATGTTGTAAACTTTGATTTGTGGTTAAAGTACTAGAGAGCACGTTGTGTGCAAACAGGATGTAAGGCTGCAGGTTGAGCTCGTAACTAATAAAAGTACGTAAGATTGTATTACTTTTATCTCATCTGACAGCTCTGCTCACGCATCCTGTTTGTCTTTGTCCCCCAGGAGAGTGAGAGCCTGGAGAAGGAGAACGCTGCCCTGAGGAAGGAAGTGAAGCAGCTGACGGAGGAGGCCAAGTATCTGTCGTCTGTGCTGAGTACCCATGAACCTCTGTGCACCGGCCTGGCCCCTCAGACACCAGACCTCCTGTATCCTCCCCATCACAGCAGCTACCACCAGCACATCGCTGTACCACACTACTGATGGACGAAGAAGTGCTGAGAACAGATGACTGACCTCAAAGGAGAGCGAATGACCGGGACGCGTGTCTGTATATCATTCAAAACTGACTGAGGAGCAACAGAAAAGGCCAATATGTCTGCCAAACAATGACAATATGGAATCTAAACTGTAACATGCAGTATTGAAAACTATTTATTTTGCTTCTCATGCTCATCTATTTGCCTGATTAATATCAGTGATATGTGTGTTAACTTAAATGGCCCGATGAGTAGAATTATCAACCAGTCTATGTTTACATTGGGAGAAATAACCTGTATGTTGAAGTAACTCAGATGATATGAATATATATTCTTTTTTTTTTGTTGTAAATTGCTAATTTTTAGTGTCATCCTGTCATTTTTTTTAAGAGTTTCTTGTGTTGTTTAGTGTATTTAGTGTGTAAATGTACCTCGAAAATGCTCAGGAGATTATTTTGACAGAACTGATTGTTGACAAGCAGAATGTAAAAAGTTTTGGAAAAGGTCTTAATGTAGACTACCAAAGTTTGAGGAACAAGAAATATGTTTTGGAATTGAAGCACGGGCATTCGGGCGGGTCTTGACCCAGCAAAGATATTTATTAAATGTGATGCCTTATAGGTAATTGTTTGCAAGAGCTATTCATGCATTCATACAGTGTTTTTTTCTTTGTCTGGACATCAGGGTGTACAAAACCTGCACTGCTACTAATAACAGGAGACATCAGGTCTATAGATGGCACTGTTTACCAGTATGACAGATGAAGTAGTTTATACTATAGGTATTCAATATCATAAAGCACAAAATACACAACTTTTTTCCGCTATTGGCCTCTTCTTTCATTATCAGTTGACTAAAAGAAAAGTTACCTGCTATCTGTGATGTTTAGACGAGGAAGTAAAGTGGAAATAAAACATCAATAAGTGGCATTTTTTACAAATCCACACTGAACACTGACACTTAATGTTTTTATAGAAGAGTGAAGTTTCACAGGTTTTTACTGCATCAGTGAGAGATATCTCTGTTCTTCAAGCTTTTCACTGGACACAAATACTTTTTTAGGATGAGACTCCGCCCTTCAGTGTCTGAGTTGACGGACGGAGGATACCGAAGCGGTTGTAGGTCCGGGTGGAGGGTCACGGGCGCTCCTACACGTGTGGAAACTTTGGGGAAATTTGAACTGAAAGGATCAAAATACATTCATGTAATTATCTGTTATGTTGATTAAAATGCACATGCTGCAGGCTTAAGTTCGACTTACTAAACTAACTTCCACCCGAGGAGGAAATGAATTGAATGGACCCGAGAGTATCGCACAAACTGGAAGCTGTAAAGAGCCTCTGCTGCTGGCTTTTTAACTGATAAAACAGCCTGACGCGTTTATAACTAAACTTTGTGCTAAAAAAACATGAAGTTGTAAGGCCTGTCTGTTGTTGACGTCACTTTCAGGAAGCGATAGTGTTCAGAAAAGAAACTTGTTTTAAAGTTTGAAGTGGTTTAACCCCGCAGTGTAAACTTGATATCCCATGAGTATATTGACACTAGTTTAATATGAGTGAGAAGGAAGCGCTGGAAGACGCGAAACTAAACGAGGAACAAACAAAGGAGAACCATGTCAAGCTGGAGGCGGGTGATGAGGCGAAGCACGCCGAGGATCAGGTTGAGCTGGACGGCCACGAAAGGCTGCGACCCACCCGTCTGTACAAACGACGCTGGATGATTGTCCTCCTGTTCAGCTCGTATTCACTGTGCAACTCCTACCAATGGATACAGTACGGTATCATCAACAACATCTTCATGAGGTTCTACAACGTAGACGCCTTCACCATAGACTGGATGTCTATGATCTACATGTTGACATACATCCCGTTCGTCTTCCCGGTCACCTGGCTGCTGGACAAGAAGGGGCTCCGGGTGGTCGCGATAGTGGCCACGGCGCTTAACTGCGCGGGGACGTGGATCAAAGTGGCGAGCGTCAGACCCAACCTGTTCGCCGTTACCTTTCTAGGGCAGCTCTCCTGCTCCTTCGCCCAGGTGTTCATCCTCGGTATGCCCTCGAAAATCGCGTCTGTGTGGTTCGGGTCAGGTGAGGTGTCCACCGCCTGCTCCATCGGAGTTTTTGGGAATCAGGTATGCTTTTTTTTATTATTATTATTTTTTTGTTTGAAGAAAATGAGTCAAGTTATCGTTTCACTTACTTGTTCACTGATTTAGTCTATATAAATTGCGCCAATAACTATTAATCACTTGGACATCCCCACGTCCATTTGACACGTTTGCGTACTTACGCAAGGTCGCGCGCTCACGGTGCGTTCAAGGCACAACATTGCATACGTAGTGAAGAGATTAATTTACAGCTACAGCCATCACTATGTACGTGCCTTTATGAACCTTTGATACTCTCAATAAATAACTTAATCACTTATTAATAGTGAGAGATAACGACAAAGCAACTTCTTTAGTCATGTTATACTTTCATATTTTCATATATGATCTCTTCACACATGTGGAAGTATGTGAACTCAAAGACATTCAGATACAGTAGTTTAGGCCTGTAATAACTGTTAACATGTGTGTTTAAGGCTAACATGATTAGCTTTTTGTAGCTATGACAGATCAAAGCTGTAAACAAAGTCGTATGTGTCTAAACATACAGCATGACACAGCTTTGAATGTATTACATGTGAAACGTGCCATACTTAACATGACATACGTGTTATACTTTGTGACATTAGCCATGAAAAATGTTTCCTGTAATTATTTTCTCCCATAATATTCTCTTACTGTTGTGTTGGTCACTTTACACAAAACACCAGACAAACCTCTTCATGTTATAATGCTCATTTTACAAAAGTGTATTCACACACACAAATAATAGTGTGCTGCAACATAGTGTTTCAAAGCCAAATAATCAGACAGGAGTGCAAAGATCTGCTAATTCAAGCTCACACGCGTCACAGTTAACACATTTAAGAATCTGAACAAATAACATACGAGTCAACTTCCATCGACTCCAAGTAAATGTCACTGAAAGTCATCACTTTAATGCTGGAAGGGTTGGTGTAAACCCGGTCACTAACTGGATGTCTGGCTGCAGTTTCAATCAATAAGAACAAATAACTGTAGAAACAAATGTGTGTTTTAGCACTTAGATATCCTCCTTTCAGTTTGACTACCTTTTTATATGAGCACATATCTCAAAGAATGCAGGCTGGTGTCGCAATCTTTCCTATCATGCAACGTCCGGGATAGCAGTTGGTTTTCAGCAGAATTGGGGAAAATCAAAATTTTAAACAGAATGTATGAGGGATGAAGTGAATACTCTAGGTATTATCCTTAACGGTGCAGGGATGTGCAGGTGAACGAAGACTTGAAAACATTAACCCGCTGAACACCCCCCCCCAATCCGAAATCCTCCTCACATTTCTCAGTTAAAGTTCAACAAAGAAATATGTGTATGTTTTCATTTTCTGGAGCCATTTAAACAGTAAGCCAAGAGGTAATGTGTAAGGTATGATCTGGAGGTCGGTAGAATTGGAAATATTCCTAAATTAACATCACATGACAAGGCTGCATGTAATGAATGTGGGGACATGTGGTGTAGAGGCTCAGTGCCATCACATGCAGTGAGTTGTGAATGGACTGAGGACGCTGGCCGTAGAAACGCCAGCTCCAGTTGCGCTCGCGCTCTCTGACAAAAGTCTTTGAGCATTTTGCATACCGGACCCGAGCTGTTACGACACAAGCTCCTATATTTTAAGACCTCTCGTCCCTCACCTTTCAGGGGGGCCCCGCTTTAGGACAGCTGAAATGCCACAAAACAAAACTTTGAAAGGCAACTGCGCAAATTCTGAACTCTGCAGTGAAGAATGGCCGCGGGTCAAGGCTGCAACGAACCGTGCTCCAGGTCTCGCCTCACTGCAGTGGAGTCCAGGACCTTTGGGCAGACCCATCTCTATTGGTTCCCGGTTAGATGGTTCACATAGTGACCAGGCAGAGCTGGTTCCAGATGCTGAGACCAAACTTTACCATCGTCGCTGGTTCATGCTGTTTCTCTTCAGCGCAGTCTCAGCCAGCAATGCCTTCATGTGGCTCCAGTATGGTATTATTAGTAACATATTCATGCGTTTCTACAACATTGACTCTCTGGCCATCGACTGGTTGTCCATGATCTACCTGCTCACCTATATTCCACTTATTTTGCCCGTCTTGTGGCTTCTGGACAACAGGGGCATCCGGGATGTTGTCCTCGTCGGTTCAGCCTTTAACTGCATTGGTGCCTGGATAAAAATTGGCAGTGCAGATCCAAATCTGTTCCAAGTCACTTTTTTTGGGCAGTTTGTGTGCTCGGTGGGGACCGTGTTCCTCCTCGGTATTCCCTCCTTTCTTGCCTCAGTGTGGTTTGGAGAGACGGAAGTTTCTACTGCCTGTTCGATCGGAGTTCTTGGAAACCAGGTTTGACTGAATATGTAACCAATCACCATTGAATATCTGCTTGTGTAACAGGGTCCATATAGAGAGATGTAAACTGTCTGAACTCTATAGTGCTGGAGTCACACAGGACGTCTAATGTCTAAGTGTCAGAGTCCTGAGAAAAATGTGTCAACTGTTCGCTGAAATCTTCTTGTCATACGTAGGTTGTTTAGCAGTTTAATATTAAAGCAATCTGTCCAATCTCCTAACACAGATTATATTAAAATATCTATATTTATATCTGATATAGTAATCGGACCTTAATTCATTGACCTGTGCATTCAGATTAGTGATGTTGTAGCTGGACTTATCAGAAACCGGGGACATAATTAAAATGTATTTATATGGTTTTGTACAGTACAAGTTCTATATGAGAGGTTCACATGTTATAGTGTCAAAAACTATTAATACTAGCTGTCTCGATGCACATGATGTGGTGCCTTCCAGTCAGTATGTGCATGCAGCTGAGCTGTTAAGTGCAGCATTAATTTCCGACTTTTAAGCGACTGTGATTCTGTATTACTTGGTGTGTTCACTTCTGAAATGTCTTTGTTTAATTTGTGGTACATGTGTTCATTGTCTCGCAGCTAGGTATTGCCATCGGGTTCCTTGTGCCTCCCATCCTGGTGCCTAATGTGGACGACATGGATGAATTGGCTCATCATATCAGCGTTATGTTCTACATCACAGCAGGAGTGGCCACCTTACTCTTCATCCTCGTTGTATTTGGTAAGATGAGATATGAAGCTTTTACAGTGTCAGTACACACAATTCACAAAAAAAGGTTTCTCGCTTTCTTCTAGCCGAGTAGATGGTAGTTTTTGTTTTACTTTCTCAACGCTTCGAGCAGGTCATTTCATAAGAGTAATTTAATAATAATAATTGTAAAAAAAAAAAACCCAAACTTTCTGCATGGCTAGACAACCTGAGGGGAAATTGAGAAATGTGCTTTTTCCAGTTTCGGCAAACCAAAAATTTACATAAAATGCAAACAAAACGAATTTAACCGAAACTGCGCTGTGTGATTCTAGTCTTTATGAATGGATAAACAAGTGAAATCATCAATGAAATGTTCAAGTGAGTAAAATGAATGGAATCAAACTCATCACCTCAGTTTGCTGCTTCAAACCAGTCCACAGGCTCTATTTTATTTATTATCCTTATTATTATTCTTGATGTGTGTTGTCGGGGGGGCCTATTTCGTTCAGGCCAATTCAGTGAATGTACTTGAGGAAGGTTTTCATTTACAGCAGTGTGACTGTCTTGACAAGAAGCACCATTCAGTGGACAAAAAAAGTGCTGACCTGCACGTTCCTGCAAGCACAAAACCTTCCCTGAAGGGAAACTGACAAAAAAAAAAAGACAAAAAAAGACCCTGTTGTGGTGCAAATAAATCCGCGAGGGATCTCGTGGGAATGGGCACAAAAGTACTTTAGTAATAATGACATCAACAGTATTTTTTATGTGTTAGTTAAAGATATATTATAGTTAGATGGTCACAACATGACTTTTAAGTGAGTCGAAGGAAGTGAGATCGAATGACACAACAGATAGGATATGAATTTGCTGATTAGTAGTCTACTTTTCTATCTGCTACCTCTGCATTTCTTATCGTTCCCTAATATATTATATGAGTTTATATCTTTAACTGCATGGTAGCTGTTTGCCTATTTTTAGCGCTGTTAACATCAAAATGCTGTGTCATGGTGAGAGGAGGTAGATTTCAGTAATAACAGAAGTGTTTAGTGAATACACAGTGGCAAATTACTGTATGTTACGAGTGTGTGGCCCTCCTTATCTAGTGAACATTGGGTTGGGTAACAAGTCACATGAAAAAACTGTTGTCCTGTAGGAGCAGGGGGGGGAGGGAGAGATGCATTTTGCATTCAGAAACACAAAAGGGGGCTTGTGAAGTCATTCCATATTAGTACCACGCACAACATTCAGACTGAATGGTGAGCTGACGTGTGCCATGTGCATTTCTGAATCTTTTTTTTATTTTTTATGAACCTGTTTCTACTTTGCATTAAAAAAAAACTATATTAAGATTCATCAGGATTCATCAGGTGTTTAGAGGACGTACAAACTTTCCTCCGCTTCCATGTAATTGAGCAAGGACTGCTTAACTAACATGACTTGCGCTACTCTTGGTTACTCCTGTGAGATAATTCACGACAGTTGGCCACAGTAGTTTCATGATATGACACATACTCGCGCACACAGCACACCCTCACACATACATGCAAGATGCCATGTGTGAGGGTTGTCCTGCTGCCAGGGCCATCTGTAGCCTTGCAACAGGCCTGTGAGTCAGCAGGGCAGACATAGTCCCAGGAATAAGAGACGACTTGCATTAACTATGTGCAAAGAGAGGTGAGAGAAGTTTGCTGATAAAAGAACCAATAACCAAAGCTGAGTGTATGAGTGGCATATGTGATTTGGTTGAGCGAATGAGGGGGAACCACAAGGGGTATAAAGGGATATGCAAATTGTGTTGTAAAATTTCCAGTGATTACTCCAAAGGCAATTTGAATAACAGTGTACCCTTGAAAAACATGTTATACTATAAACTGCTACTTGGTAGAGCAGCTATATCAAAGAGGGGGTTAATTTTCGTGGAATTAGTGAGAATTGATTACTGTGTACACAAACCCTCAGGTCAGAGTCACTGGGAGGGAGGGGGAGGGGAGGGGGGGCTGGCCCAGCTCCAAGAGCCACATCGAAAGACATCTGTGTTTCTCCATGTGGCCTGAGGGCACGCGCACTCACTCAGAAGAAAAGCCAACTGAAACAGGTCACAGCACAGTTATCTACCCAAAAGGCGACAGTCTTGTGGGTCAGAGACTGGGCTGACTGTCCTTCAGCATGAGGAATGAGGAAGAATAGAAGAATGTGTGCATTGTGCTGACTGTATGTGTCTGGACCTGTCCAACTGTGTCTGAATGTGATTAATGAGACACAGAGCACAGAGCTGAGGCACAGCTCCAGCACGCATGTGGTAGACATTTAGGAGGTTTACAGTGATGTTTGCTCAAGTTGAGAACAACAGAAACTTTCTGTTGGTGATTATGTTTGTTACTTGTACCTTGGATTACAAAGAATTTGCTTGATGACTTTCTTATTGTCAAACAAATCTCATGTGCAGAGCCAAAAACCAACAAGGAGCTCACTCAACTAAAGCCACATTAATTGATATGTATACATGTGTTGTTCAGTTGCTGTCATTTGTGTTGACTGTGTTTGACATGTGTTTGTTGTTGCTCTCTCTTTGTGTCAGTCTTCCAGGAGCGTCCTAAACTTCCTCCGACCCAGGCTCAGGCCACAGCTAATAGCATCCCGCCAGAGCAGTACTCCTACATCTCCTCCATCTGCAGGTTGCTCCGCAACAAGCCCTTCATACTTCTCGTCATCACTTATGGTCGGTCATCATCAGTAATAATTGGTATAAGCTTGTGTTATTAATCTTGTGGACTAACATCAAAACATATTTTAAGAAAGAGCTAGACCCGCTTGCATTTCAGTAGGTTTTTTTTTAAAACTTTTTTTTATTTAGGGATGATCCACAGGCAGGATTCAACAGAAATATATTACCAAATTCAGTCTCCAGCCTGCCTCACATTCATGTGGATAATATTTGCTCTTTCAGTAGGGAATCCATTAACTGATTTCTAAGAAAGTCTATAGCTTTTTAAAGTATAACAGTGTTTGTCTTATTGTTAAATCTCATAAATATGCCTGCAAGTTATTCAAATACACATGGAGATGTGGGTGAGTGTATCTTGCAGCGGTCCAAAGTTTATAGATGGTCATGCCAATGTTTGACAAATGTGTTTGTTTGTGGAAGTGAAAGGACTGTGTGCAGCTAAAGGAAATAATTTACCACTTTCACCTTATTTACAGTCTCATTTCCTTTGTTCCTTTGACACACATACACAGTTAATGTGCTATTAGTAGTGTGTGTGTGTGTGTGTGTGTGTGTATGTGTGCCCCTTTCTGTCCTTCTGTCTTCCTGTCTGTGGTACTTGAGTTATTAGATAGATATGTGGGGTTCAGTTGGTTACACCCGATTATCGCCCTCTGTCCTGCAGCCTGCAGCTCCACCTGTTCCTGTCAGTTTAACTGAGCTATAGCTGGCTCTCTAGTGCCAAGTAAAACACATATATATATATATATGTATATTTATAATGATTAGCCTCAGTGCTTTCCTAACATTGTGAACATTGGCATTCTTGTCCTGTGGTTTGTGGAGTTTGTCAATCGTTCCCAATATTTCCCAGGTTTGAATGTGGGATGTTTCTACGCTGTTGGCACCCTGCTGAACCACATGATCATCGAGCATTACCCTGTAAGTCCTGTCCACCATGTCTGTATATAGAATACATGCATTTACATGACATTTTTTATATTGACCTCCAATAATCGTATTATTATAATTTAACAAATATTATATTACAATTACAATGGTATTATGTAACGTGTGGGTCTGCTTAACATGCGAGAAATGTAAGTGCAAGGCCATAATGTTACTACCTATATGTCCTGTATTCCTTGATCTTTTAGGGAGAAGAGGTGAATGCTGGGAGGATAGGCCTCACCATTGTCATTGCGGGTATGGTTGGCTCCCTGATCTGTGGTATTTGGTTGGACAAAACCAAAACTTACAAGTAAGGCAAATGTAAAAAAAAATAGAAAGCACAATAGAAATCTGTTGATGGGGAAATCAAAGCGAAGCAGAGAGAGAGAGGAAGTTCGACTGACGGACGGAGCCACACGAACTCTGTTGCGTCCTGTTTATTGTCATTTCTCTTCATCTTCATCATTTTGTTGATGTGTTGGCTGTTGGGGCTCTGTGTCTGTTTATTCAGGTGCACTGAGCTATGTGACTTCTTGCCCCTGCCTCTTGGCCGTTTGGCGGCAGCAGCGTCCACCCTGTGGGGTGAATGCGACCGTGTTTGTAGCACAAAAACAGCTGCGTTCAGTCCCACCTGGATTTGTTGTCTAAGATTTGTTGTCACTGTGTGGAATTCTGCAATACTCACAATTGATCTTAATTTTCCATCTTAAACCATTGTGATTGTTATGTTTTTCCAGGCAGACTACCCTTGCAGTCTATTTCATGTCTCTGGTGGGGATGATTGTGTATGCTGCTACACTCAATCTTGGACACCTCTGGGTGGTTTTCATCACTGCTGGAGCTCTTGGGTATTCTTTCATTCTTTATTTTTGCAAGTTGCAAAGTAACATGATCTAAATTAATACTTGAACACTTTATTCTTTCAACAAAAGGACAAAATTTGAGACATCTTCTGTATAGAAATATATTATATATATATATCACATCACCAAAACCTGCACCAGGACCTGCAGAAAACGTTGTGCAACCTGTTGTAGTAAATTCATTTTTCATGCCTGTTATGTTGATTTCTCCAAGTGCAACAATAATTTACAGCTGTGTTGATTTAGTGGCCAACTTTTGGCTCAACAATACACAGTGTCTTTGCAGTGTATATTGTTGACTGCAAAGGTATTTGGAGCAGAGGTAAAGCAGGCTTCCTGTATTTATGGCAAAAAAAACCCAAAACAACATGTGGACGAGGAGGCAGTTCAGTTAATTTTAATTCATTTAATTTACTTAATTCCACCAGGAGAATCCACTCGCTGTCATTGCTGCTTCCCAGGACGTTTGTATTGTATTTTATTTATTCATTTCGCCAGCAGTTTACATTCAGTTTAAACCTTTATGTGGCTGTTGATGTATCATTACACCTCTTCAGTGGCACAGATTGGACTTCCAGATTGGCTTCACTCGTCGTGTGAAGACACACCTACATAGAGTATTATACCGTACATGCCTGCCAGACAGTGTACAACGTTCATGTGACTCAGACTGAATCGCCAAATAACTCACAGAAAGCTTTGTTAATAGAAACAACTGAGCCCCATCTCGCTTCGTGTTCCTGCTGAAATTCCTGGTATTTAGTTCATGACTTTATATATATGCTAACTCACTAACAGGTACTCTCATATTATTAAGATTATTTCTCTTTCTATCTTATTAGCATTTTCTTAACAAAGCTCTTCATGGACTTTCATGTGTAAAAGCAACAACATGCTTCAGGCATCATGTTCACCTTCGTGCTTTTTTTTGTTTTTAAATCAAATGCATACGTGCACATCGTAGAAATGTGCCTGGAAATACAGCATGTAGTGATTCAGGCTGATGTGTTTTGCTGCTTTTGCCATGTAAGGACCTTGTGATTCACTTTCACTTGTTGTGACTTCAGTGGAAGCACAACACGCTGCATCTGAGTGAGATAACTATCCGGATGTTTGACTGCTTTATTAAAAAAAACCTGTTCTTCCTGAATAATATTACCATTGCCATAAAGCCACAGTTAAAGGCATTTGACTTTATATCCTGTGAGGACACTAATATTTAGTCAGTACAATGTTTGCACCAACAATCCAGGTTGTAATATTGAAATTTTATTCGGCTGTCGTCACTCTAGTTAAAAATGCATCCAAAGTACGTTTTCTGTCCAGGTTCTTCATGACAGGCTACTTGCCGCTAGGGTTTGAGTTTGCAGTCGAACTGACATACCCAGAGTCAGAGGGAACCTCTTCCGGACTCCTCAACTGTTCGGCACAGGTAAAGATGAATGACCTGCAGGGTCATGCTTGAACCCAAAATGTGGAGCAAAGCCGAGAACAGCAGTGAAGAAAGATAACATGAGAGCAAATGTTTGTGTTTTTACTGGTTGTACAGGAAAAGTGAGTCATTCACTTTGTTTTACCTGAATAGTTCAATCAGTATCAACACTAAGACTGCAACTATTGATTATTTTCTTGACAAATTGCTTTGTCATTTTGTCTATAAAATGTCATGAAATGGTAAAACACGGTGATAAGATTTTTCTCCAAAGCCCAAGGTGCAAAATCAATTGTCTTCTTTTGTCCACAACCCAAAGATATGCGATTTACTGTCATAGAAGACTAAAGAAAATATCCACATATAAAAAGCTGGAATGAGAGAATTTAAGTATTTTTCTCTAAAATTAATGTTAAAAAATACACAGTGATTAATTTTCCTGTCAAATGACTAATTGGTTAATCATCTAATTGTTGCAGCTGTAATCGGTGCTGGTTTCCAAGGAGACCTGAGCACATACATTAAGACTAAACACAGACTGAACAATAGTGTAATTTAAAGAGTCTGGCCAGTAATGTAGTAAAATCCTGATTTGACTTTGCACTTATTAAAACCTGCAGATTGTTTTGTTCTTTGTAGACCCTGACTGGAGCTCATTTCGCTCCCATTGCAAGACACAGTTTACAGCATGAGATAACTTCCTCTTGCTCAACATGTTTTTCTAATCAAAACAAACACTGTGTGTGTGACCCATGCATGAGTATGCCAGTATAAATGCCCCCTTTTGACCTTCGCTTTTTTTGAAACAGGCCTCATTGTAGCTGATTGCATCATAATACTGAATGCATCCCTTGCATGCAGCACGGATTAGCTTCTTGTCAATCTTAGCTGCGTGATGAAAGTCTCCAAACACCAGCTTTGTTCCTAACTACTGCATGTCCTGCATACACAGGTGTTTGGCATTATATTCACCATCTGCCAAAGGAAGATCATAGAGAACTACAGCACTCTGGCAGGAAACATCTTCCTCTGCGTCTTTCTTCTAATTGGCACGATAATAACAGGTAGGACCTTTCTGACTGAAACATATGCTGTATGGAGTCATAACAAGCTACTGCTTTTATGTCGCATACAGCAATACACAAGAATTGTCTTGTTTCTGTTATGAATGTTCCTGTGGGAAAATGTAAAATTGTATGAATGTACATGGTTACTGTGTTACTTGAAGGGTTGAATGTTAAGCGCGTACATTTAACATAATGACAAATGTGTTTACATTGTATTAAACATACATCACTTCCCAGCAGGAAGGCTAGTTAACCTTAGAAAGAGCTCGGGGTTTACACTTCTGAGAAATCCTTAAATTTCTTCAGAAGGGTTCAATAAAAAAAAACAACAAAGTTTTGCACTATTCACTATTTTGAAATTAATTTTGGGAAAAGACGGCGTGCATTCACAGTCAGCTTGTTCCACCCTACGTCCTCGTCTCTTGAAAGTGAATGTTTTTCATTACGAAGCTTCAAGCAGGTATTTTTAGAAAAACAGACCAGAGGGTGGAGCAGTAAACATTTTGTTGTCCATTAACTGAGTAATGGAACAGTTTGCATCACTCAGAAAGTCAAGACACAGACTTAAGGTGAGACTTCATGCTTCTGTTGACCCCTGACCCCAATACAGTTACTTAGATCCTTTATTTGCATGGCCCATTGAGAGGCTTATGAGCAATATGTAACTATTTTAAAATGAATTAGCCACCCAAACAGTAAATCTTTAACCCGCTCTGACACTAAATTAATGACTGTTCTGCCCACAAAGGTCAGCAGCCTGACTCACTGTCAGTTTTCTAACTTACTTTAGCAGACGTCTTTCTGTGGTCATTGTGCCAATAAAGAACAGCTTTTAGGAAAAACTGCAACTGTGAACTCCCACTTCTTGAATTGAGATATACATTTTCTGTGTGAAACTGCTGAAAATACATGAACAGAATTGGCTCACTGTAATGTTTTCAGTTACAAAGGTTATAATTTCATCTGAAACACGTTTGCCCAAAGTTGAACTCTAGATTAATTATTAATGTGCAGTCAATATGTTTTTATAACTGTGCAAAGCAAAGTTTGAAGATAAGTTAGACTGCGTGACTTAAGTTAGACTTGAGCTACCTTACTTTGATTAAGGTATTTTCTTTCTTTTTTCTTTTTATTTTATCTGTCTTTGTCTTAGCGTTGTTGTTTTGTTTTTTTTGCTGCTGTGAATGGAGGGGAAATTTAAGAGGAAAAAACATTATCTATCTTAATTTATTGTCGTATAATGACGTCATTTATGTACGTCGTAAAAAAGAAACGTTGACATCACTGCACAGGCTATATAACATGGGTAATGTATGAAATGATATGATGACAATAAAAATATATTTAAAAGGAAATTTAGGTTAATTAATAATTTGTTATGAAGTTTAAAGGTGAGTTAGACTGTATTATAAAGTCTCTGTTATGATTGCAGTGTGTCTGTTTTATTGAAGCCATCTAATGGATAGTCGCCTGTATTACATCTTGTCAAGACAGGCCTTACAGCAGGGAAATGGGTGTAAAATATTATTATTATATTATATGTGTTCTTCTGTGTCCTCATAATAGAAGCGTTCATTATCTCATCTAAGCTTCCCCTCTTCTGTCTCCTTTATTTTCTTGCAGGCTTAATCAAGTCTGATCTACGGAGACAAAATGCAAACCTGTTGGCCAAAGCAGCTGTAAGTAACAGGGTGTCATACTTGGTTAGTTTGTTAGGGGTGTACGATAGAGGAACAGCTGTGGTGGCGGTGGTGGTATAATGTGTCATGTTTTATCGATTTGTCACAAGTTTGTACGAAGGATGTGCGGTCAAAGTCACATGTCTTGCAGTGTGCTACTCCAGAAATAACTCTTTCTGTGCCTGACTTTGCATGCATGCCTTTGCCAATTTTCCATAAAAAAAACAAAACCAAGGCAATATATTAACCTGCCCCCATACTGCTACACTGTCTGTACTGCATGTGTTGCATTCTCCTCTTCGTCAGGTGTCTGCATATTTCTGAAGAAAGCATGCATGTGTTGTTTCAAAAATATTTCCATTTATCAAAGTAAGTACATGAATGTTGGCTCTGACATTTTAAAATAATATATAAAACATGCTTGTATATTGAAAACCGTAGAACTAATGAATATCTTAGGAGCTTGTTGAATGTGTTGGGTTAATACCAACAGTTAGTGCTTCATTGCTATGATCTTCATATTCCCTGCTGTCCTAATTCTCATCTGAACACTCTTCTTTCTGTTTCACTACTGCAGCAAGCAATGACTTTTACCACATTTGGCAGTATCAAGCATTGTCAACTATAAAGCATTGTCTTTTAGAGAAAAAGGCAAATAAGGTATAATGAAACAGTTTACCTCAAGCAAAAGCAATATGATGAGGTGTAAAAATTAAGAAACTGTTTGAATTGGACACGCAAGCAACAGAAGCAATGCTCTAAAAGAGGGGATAACACTGTGGGCAAAATCCAAAGAGTCAATATTGATGCCTGGGTGAGTCTCCAAGCTCTGTGGTGAAGGTCCTGATGATTGCTGATATTGATGTAATTCATGTTATATTCAAAGACTTATGCTATTTGAGAAGATTAAGATTTTAGAACATTTTAAGTGATTGTATTTGACTAAAATACACAAACTTCACCATAGACTGGAGACTCATATGTGTATGAATGAATGAGAAGTGATCAGTAGCTGTTGTTTTAGGCGGAAAGGCAGATGTCGGGACAAGACTACGGAGCCACGGCCTTAATCTCTGACCCACAGACTCCTTCTTCTCAAGCCTGATCAATAAACCCTTTCTGCTTCCAAAAAAAAACAAACAACCAAAACTCAAATCTTAGCTCAACACACAGATGCACAAAGGTAGGAGCACCAGCAATCAGCACACACTATCAATAATCACCCACACCTGCTTCACAGCCTTTCACCCTTCACTGTTGAACCTGCCTGTTCTGCCACGCTCTCACTCTCTTAAAGATCACACTCGATATTCACTCTCTTAAAGATCACACTCGATATTCACTCTGTCATGATTTTCAATTACGTCAGATTTTAAATGAATCCAGATGAATAATTAATCCCATCACTGCCTATCTTAACATTTACAAGAGCCATATAATGATAAAATAACAAATATAAATACCAACACATGTCTCATTTACATGGGTGTGTACACGGATGTTCTCTCAGATAATCATTTTACGGTTTGGATGTTAGACTGATATTTGACATTTTTATTGATATACAGCGGCCGTCTTTTAGAAGCATTTGCTAAACCTTAATTGAAAATGCGTTTTTTATGTTTGTGTACTCGGTTATGAGTAATGTGAAGAACTAAAGAAATGTACACGAGCAGTTATATTATCATTCTTATGCATAACTAATATTAGGGAACACTGTATGCTTTACATTGTACAAGTATTTTGTCCATCGTTAACCTGAAGCAACATAATTTAAAAACAGTACTTGTGCTGTGAAGATGCCATGAAAAACTAAGTACAGGTAAGATGATATGAAAACAGATCCATAGGCATATTAGGGCGTATTATTAGTCATGTATGTGTATATGCATGAATGCAGGTATAGACCCCTTCACTTATTGCAGACTTCATTGTGTTGCAGATTTCTAAATGGATAAAAATGTCATTTTTTTTATATTTTTACAAACTTGTTTCTTGGCTTTCTTTGAGTGGCTCAGCTCTAATTGCTGTCACTTATATGAATGAGAGATTTCAATTTTTGATTGATTTGACACACAGGTTATTGAGTCTAGACGGGCAAAAAAAAAAAAAAAAAGGGTCAGTTTTATCAATGTAAAATGAAAATCTACAACATAATAAAGTCTGCAAAAAGTGAACAGATACTTCCTGAATCCAGCGTGTGGCTGACGCTGACAGGAAGTAGTGTAGTGTGATGTTTAGTTTCGGTTTAGCACAGAGCCAGTCAGCTCAGAAGAGATAAAAGACAAACTTCTATGTTGACTCATACGACTGTTGAATTAACGTGCCTGTTTTGATTGATAGGAAACTTCCGACTGCCAGAATGGGAGCCTGTCTGTACCTACTGTCATCCACGAAGCCAGGTTTTAAACACAGACGCACACTACAATAAAAAAAAAACAAAAAAAACAACAACAACTTTGAAAATGACCATGAGCTGCTTCCTGTTACGGTGTAACTTGAACAGAACAACACAGTCAGGACATTTTTAAACTCACCTCCTTTTGGAAGAGTTAGATGTACAATGTTGTATTAATTATTTATAAAGAAAATGATACCGATAATATACTTACAACAAATCATTGTGCCGTCTCAGAGATATTTTTTATATTTAAGTAATGCTTGCACTAAATCTGCAAAAAGACAAATCTGTGAAATGTTTGTTTGTGCCATTCAGTCAGTATTTGTAATGTGAACAGTTGATTATGCAATGTGAACAGTTGATTGTGTGTGTATTCTCATTTACGAGAATGTATTTATACCTACTTTGTTGGCGCATCAACGTGTAAATACAGAATTTATGACTTGATTTGGTAATTTAATTAATTAATTCATACAGCATACTAAGTGGTTTCTAATCCGTGGCATTGGCAGAAAGGGAAGAAAATGATAAATATTGAAGATCTACAGTAGTTGTGTAATATTATTTGTAACACTATATTCATAGTGTTTAACATGAAAATAAAACAGTTTTGTAAACTTTATTTGTTATTTATTTTGAGTCGTGCTTTACAATAAAAGGATTATCTCGAGAACCAGAAAGCATTGAGGAAGCATAAATCTAAACCCAGATGCACCACACCCAGTACAAGTCATGGATCAACTGCACATAATCATTATATGAATTTGACATTGACGTTTACCTTTGCCGTTTGCTACAGATAACGATGATTACAGTGTCGGGTGTGTTTTTTAAGGTAAATGCATCGTTGTGTTTCAGCAGGACAGATCAAGATACACACAGACGTTTTATCTTTCTCCAGCAATCAGAATATTAGGTTATAAGTAGGTAACAGAAATGCTTATAATACCAGCATCTTGACAGCTCAAATATGTGGCAAAGTTGTATATATATATATATATATATATATATATATATATATATATATATTTAAGACTGCAAGTACCCCTTTTGGCCACACGGTGATGACATTGTAACGTACAAACGGCACCGTCCGTCCCCTCTAATGAACAGGAAGGCCCAGAAGGCTTCAAGCATGAGTCACGAAAGAAGAAAGAAATTGTAGTAGAGTAAAGATATAATCCAAGTTCTCAGTGTCTTTAATTGTTATATATTGTCATTCAATAAACGTGAAAATGTGTGCCACAGTGAAACTTGAATAAAGCAGAGACGCGCTGCTCTGAATAAATGACTCCATAAACGTCTCATTGGCATGAAGAGATAAAGTTGCCTATGAGCAGCTCTGTTATGAGATCATCCTGACTTACGGCCAGTGCTCAAAGAGCAGTTCCCATTTGATTAATTCTCTGATGATCTCATTGTTCTCTAGTTAGCTAATGACTGATCCTTGGCATAGATCGCTTGTTAAAAAAGTTTCTAACATATTTTTTTCTGGCACTATAGATTCATCAGCACATAGATTCTGGGAAAATATTTTTTTTTTTTTTCCGTGTCCATCAGGTCAAAAAGTAGCTGAAATGCTTATGAAATACTCCACATTCTTATATAAATATACAACAAATTAATTTTAGAGTAGCCGCCAGTCACCCAAACGGATCAAATGACGCTTATCATTTTAACACTTTTAATTCAGAAAAGAATTAAAGCAGAAAATGCAGAGAAACACAAGTGAGAAATTCTGTTTGGTTTTTATAGAGAAGGCCTGACATCATACCCATGCAATGCTGCCCTTTTTTTGTCATTTATTGTGTCAACACTATTTAAAATGTGTGCCTCACAGCTTCGTTTTAAGACCTTTATTAATGTGGAATATGTGAACGGTAGACAGGAAGGTCACAACAGTATGAGGACGGGCAGGGTGTGACCTCAACTTGCTTGGGAAAACTCCTGACGGCCCGCCCACCTACATGCAGAGATGGATGTTTGAATAAGGCTCCTTGTATGCATGTGACATTTGAGGGCTGCTAGGAAGAACTTACTGTACACGCAAAGGTTCGGTCACTTGGTTATTATTTGCTTTTTATTTTCTGTCGTTGCGTATGTACACGACCTGCTCAGCACCAAACGGCAAACAGACACAGTTAAACCTGATTTACGCTTGATGCATCCACGAGGATCCCTGCGGCGTGAGATTAGTAGCCCTTTCAGCCAACATTTTTTTCGCGGATGTGCAGAAACCAAGCCTGAAACCACGCACGGACGTAAGCTTTCAATACGCTGCCCTCTACAATTTGGTAGAATATCGGTTTGCCCTGAGGAGAAACCGCACACAGAGTATAAAAGCTCCAAATGTTTTCTCCTGTCTCAGCACACGTGCAACCGTCCAAATGGAAAGCATAATCATGACCAGTAACAGAGGTGAGAGAAGAGTGAATATTCAACTTCCATTCGCACAACTCCAAATGAATGATGAAGTTGCTCCAGAACTGCTGGATGTGTAAATAAGCAACTGTTTGTTCAACGCATTAACTCAATGTTGTGTTCACAACTTGTTTCCATGGCCTAGAAGTGGCCGAAAAAAAAAAATCAGGTAATGCAGATTCAATTAGTTTAGCCTTAAAGACTGGAAACGAGAGGAAACAGCTAGCCTGGTTGTGTCTAAAGCTCAACAATACACCAACTAGACTGTCTCTACCATCTCTCAAACTGCTTATCTAACTCTTTGCAAGAAAGCTAATAATAATAGTATCATTTATACTAAAGTCGTCATGTCCCCTACATACTGAATTCTCCTCTGTGAGGAATTGTGGCATGATGATTTATTCTGTAGTGTGGTCGATGGTAAAATGCGTCACTGCCCGAAAAGCGTGGCTGATCCTATCTGCCTGCTGGCGCTTCACAGATATGATCAACTATCCACACCATGATCCATCCTGCACCCACAAAACCTAAAATACACAGCTACAATGATAAACTCTATACTTAGTTTGTTTGTAGGGAAGTGGGAGGGGAAAAACAATCAAAACGTATGCTGTTTTTGTCAAATGAGGTTTCTCAATAACGCCATCAGTTAATGAAGGAGTGCAGAAAGCCATCACACTCATAAAAGCACGAAGTGGTGGGAAGAAAATGTGGACGGAGGAGGCTGAAGCAAACGCAGCTTGACGCAGTGCCTCCTGTTTGTGTTGTCAGTTTGAGCAGCAACAGGGACTGATGGTGCTGGCCACGTAACGACACACACAGTCGTAAAAGCCAGATCAGTTCATAGAGATGAGAAAAACAGAAGAACTGCTTAAAAAAAAACAAGAAATATATAGAAACAAGCGGAGGCATTGTTAGACGACTGCAAAGAAGAGGGGAGATGAAAGTATATCTAGGACGGTGAAATATTAGAAAGTGCAGTGAAGACTTTGTCATACGCAGATACTGCTGCTCAGTGTATTTTGGAGGGGCTGCCGAGCGAGCACCTCATCCATGCACATTCTGGAGAAATATAAGTCACTCACAGATGGATTGCAGAGTGGGGAGGTTCTGCTATGAAGTAAAACTGTAAACTGATTCTTGATATTTAACAGTGGCTCAGCGCCAGAGAAGCTGTGCTTGGTACCGGTGTTTTCTTTTTCTTCACTCCACAGTGAAGATAAAGATTTTTTCTGATTTTTCAGCCACTTTTTTTGTGTGTGTTTGTCTGTTTGTGTGTGTCTGTGTGTGGCCTCCTCCAGTTGCTTGAAATACTAAACACAGTAAATGTATGTGTTTGGTTTGCTACTCTGAACATACAAAAACAGACAGTGTGTGTTTGGTATTCGTTAATGAGTGCCGCTTGTACTCAGAGGATTGTAGGTATGGCAGGAAGTAAAAAAAAAAAAAAAAGCATTTGTAAATGGCAAGAAGACATACATCTACATGTACATGTAAACCTCTTCAGATTGTTATTAAGCCTGGTAACTATGATTTAGAATACATGCAGACGTCAAAACTACTCTGACATTCATTAAAATCTGTTTTTTTTCCCCAGTAAAACTAGAGACATTCAAACTATCATATTAAACCTCCCTCCTCTTTAATTACATAAACACTTCAATAACTTTATCTCACGGTGCGTTTCATGTGGTTCACCATGATTACAGCATGCCACACCAGTATTTGCTTTAAAAATTCTGTCATACAAAAAAAAAAGGCGTTGCAGTGTTTTTTTGTGGCAGTGTTAATTAGCTACTGCAGTTAAGGGACTAATTTCTTGCAGTGTTCCCCTGAGGCGTATGTGTTGTTTTTCATTTTTATTGTTCATGGGTAAAATGGCTCAGCCGTTAAAAATGGAAAAATCACTTTATGTTCTTCCACTGAACTACTGTTTTGGCTTTTAGAGCGCAGCGCCCCGCCTACGCAGCCACTCAGAGACTGGATCTCTATTAAATGGTTTATGTTTTGTGGGTATGTCGAGGTAAAGGTGCTACCAGACCCTGTCAGTGACACGTTATAATGAACAACAGCAGGATGTGGAACGTTTTTTCTGCTGTACACACACACACTTAATGACAAGCAGGGTATTCATGCAATAGTTTGAAGAAAAAAAACAACCTCTGATTTACCTTAAAGAGCATAAGGAGGCCTGGGCTGTCACTTCTGGAGGGGGGTGGGGGGTTCTCTGGTAGCCTCAGGTTTCAAAGCTGGCAGCGTAAAAGATTTGTGAGCCTTGGCACCAACACACAGCACCAGGCTTTGAGGACCCAGATTAACCTGCACAGTAGTTAAATAAATATACATCCATGCATGGTTGCATGAATGGACATTTCATCACCACTTGCTACATTTCCGTGATTGCACTGGACTCACACCCTGCTGCACTCCATGATGCAATTAAAAACACAGAAACATGTGGAATAATGATTTGCAGAGATGTATAGGTATGGATGTGTGTGTGTGCTACAGTGAAAAACCCCCTTAAAGACCTTCATTATTTTAATTTCTCATAACACTCAAAACTCACGTGTTTATTTAAAGCTATGGAGCTTTTTCCATGACTTCTTTCCCTAAAATTTTGTTTAGATGTTTGTCAGTTGTTGTTTATTCACTGATCAAGCCTATCATTCTGCGCTTTGGTCCCAGTGGAATTACCTTAAGGCTCCAGGCAATTGGCATCACCCCAGTGTGTTTGTGTGTGTGTGTGTGTGTGTGTGAGAGAGAGAGGGAGACTGTGGCAGAGTGGGGGCTGACTTTAAGACAACTGCAGCACAGGAGCTTAGTGGGGTGTGAAGTAAACCCCCATGGCGGCGGGTCATGTTAAAACAGCAAAGGCGACAGGGAGACAGCGCTTGTGTTTGTACACAGGGAACCCCAGGCAGTTCAGTAAAAAGAGCTTTATTATTTAGGCCTCTGCCAAGCAGAGATCAGGATGGAAAATACACAGGATCCCTGGCGCCAAGTCCCTTGCTCTCGGAAAATCCGCCCCAGAAGTGTCCAAGCATAGGGCCTGGATTTAATAACCGACTGTAGCATTTGTCCTCAGTCCTAAAGAAACCTAAACTCAACCTACATCAATATGACCCTCAGTCCCTCCGATAGCACTTATAGTAAAAAACATATTGTCTGTAGTGTCCGATTTTAAATTCTGGGCTTCAGAAATGAGAAGTGAAATATTATCAAAATATTTTGATCTGTACCTCTTTTGATTTAACACCAGCTGCTGTTACAGGGACAATATTTCTTCAACCCGATCGAAATCATTCTGATTAGAGATTCCAACTACATGGATGCTAAATAAAGTAAAATATAACAGAAGAAGAAGAAGAAGAAGAAGAAGAAGAAGAAGGCAACAATATTTGTGTTCTTTCTAATTAACTTGTTTTAAGCCTTAAATCACCAACAAAAAGTCACAGACACAGTTTTTTATTTTGCTACTGCTATGTTTTAAGCTTTTTGCTAATCTGTGGTTTGAATCCAGTGAACCAGAAGGAACAGCGATGTTGGAAATGGCCTGCATAGATCTAAGCTCTCTGTCACTGTGGATCTGTCACTGTTGCCATTTGCTTGTAGACAAATCCAATAGCAGAGCACTTACTCCTTGTGCTCTTTGGTGCACGGGGTTTCTGGTTACCTCATATCACCTCATAAAGTTCAATATAACTGGTGATGAACAACAATAAAAGTCAGTAAATGGATGGCAGTAGCCATATCTTTTACAGTTGTTGTGGGTTGCGGAAACTTCAACACCCACGTAAATGGCAGACATTGTCACAAAGACAAAGCCGTCCTCTTAGAGGTGAAATAAGCAACTAGAGTGGTAAACATTCTCAGCTACAGTATTATATAGCCTATATATATATATATATATATAGATCTAACCAAACAGTTGCTAGCTGATATGAATTAAAGTAACTAAACTGCACCCCTAGAAAGTCTTTTCCATTCGGAGCAACCTAATCTAGTAACATTAAACCTACCGAAACATTGCTTGACAGCATCCCGTCAAGGTCTTGTTAGTGTAACTCCTTTAACCACATACACAACTGTGCATCTGGAGAAAAATCACTGTTTATTCTTAAAATAAAAAACTTTGAAAGTCCGACTCAGCGCACGTCCTGGAGCTGGGGAGCTCAATCACAGCTGTCAATCAAATCTTATATGGAGCAATAATTTCCACCAGCGCACTGATTAGAGGGCCTGAATTTAGTCATTTAGACCATGAATGGGAGTCTGTTGGAGACTGTTTAAGGTTTCTTGCACATGTGCATGAATATATATATATATACAGGTATCAGACCTTCTCTGGTATAAAAAATCCATAGAAGAAGTTACATTTGTAACTGTTTTAAACCCTAAAATAATATGAGCAGCATTTGTATGTTTCTGGATTACTTTCCATTTGCTTATTTAAAGAAACAGTCACGTTTCTTCTTCTTCTTGTCCTGCCTTTGACTTGATTTTAGTGATGTCCAAGCAGCTTTGTTCGTGTTCTTCAGGAACACATTATAGAAATCTTTGTTCTCTCTTCCACATTAGCCTCAGAGAACATATCTACAGTAAACCCATTTATCTTATAGTCAGTATAAATACATCATCATGTTCCGAAGCACTGCTGTACACCAACGCCCACCAACATGTGTTCAAAAATAATCTCTTCTAAGACAAATACTCCTGAGATCAATGACCTGCCATAAACAAGGAGAATTTAGGCACCTCCACATCCACTTTGATCCACAAAACAGGATCTGAGATCACACGAAAACTGAATTCTCAAAGTGACAATCATCATCTGGATGAAGATGTTATAAAGCTAAGACAGAAAGAGCGTTATATCCAAAACACACCCTGTTTGTGATTCACCAAACAAACACAGCTGCTGTTGGCAGATAGCGTTCAGGCAGCCATCCAGCCTTGCTGTTGCACAGTACAGTAAGTGCACCAGTGAAAACACACACACAGAAAAAGATTAAGTATTCCGATGTCATTTTAAGGCCCATTATTATATTTCTTATATTAATTACAAATGTATATGGAATTAAAGACTTTGAGTAAGTTTTTTTTTTCTGAGTCCAAGCATATTTTTTCAATTGTTCCCAATAAGTGAGAACGTATGCAGCAACATGCAGATGGCGAGAGAAAAAAAAACGCTGCACGTTTTTTCAGAGCACTCTGACTTTTGTGCGGCCACTCCAAGTGTCTTTAGTTACAGAAAAAGGCGCTGGCGTTGTCACTGTCACTCCTTTTCAGGCAATCAATCATGCACCCACATCCTCCTTGTTCTGCAGCTGTCATCCTATTGGTCACAAACTCATCCATAGAAAAGTATGAGTGGTGATATGTTATCAAGATATTGTTGTCACTGAAGTGCTATAAAATCACTATATGGTCAAACAGCCTAACCAATGACTATCAAGCTCTTTACAGTACGAATTTCTCAATGATGCCACATGTGAAATAAACTGAGCCTGTAAATTCAGGTGTAAATTCAGACGCCATCTAGCGGCTGTAGTAATTATGACCCAGAGAAGTGACACAGTGCTGATGATGTCTACATAAGGTGACAACTTTCCATATTAGGAGGATGCGGGTGGAGGAGAGTGGCACAGTCTAATGCAGTTATATATCACTGTACTATATATATACTGTAATCTATACGGATGTATCTATTTATTTATGCATGGGACTGTCTGGAGCAACTCCCAGTTAGTTTAGTTTTTAAATAACAAGCATTACAAAGATTAGTGAAGATTTATTAGAATAAATGTTTAAGGCACCTGTTCTCGTGAGCTTCGGGTGCACAGTCTTCCTCAGTTGATTTACTCTCAAAAACTTAAACTGTTGAGTCATTCTCTGGCTGCCTCAGGCTTAACTTGATCCAGGATCCTCTGGCCGGCTCTCATTTGGTCATCTCACTGTTGGACAAAACAGGTGTGTGAATCACCGCACAGATCGCTGATTTGCTGCATCAGCTGTCCATCTGTTTGCCTTTTTGCCCTCCTGGCTGAATATCGTGTAAACTCTTCATGTTTGGATTTTAGTGAGGTAAAAAAAAAAAAACGCCATTCCTCTGGAAACAGTCCCTTGGCATGAAATGGTCAACTGTGAATGCGATCGGCGCCAATGAAAAGGGAAGTTACATCAGCCCTCCAATAAGCCAGCTTAGTGAATTATGATCAATCATAGCTCGAGACTTCCACTAAATCCAGTGAATGTGTAGAACAGCGAGAGGCTTTGGCTTGGTAAAGTCAACTACCGAAACCCACCGCATCTAAAGCCCCTGGATTTCATAAAAGACAGTCTTAACACATCCAATGCTTAGCTATCTAGCATACACAGAGGTATCTGTGTCTCGGTGTTATACTTCTATCAAGTGGGGATATTTTCCTGTGTGTGAGTTTACATGCATGTCTGAAAGCAGCTTTGTTAAAGTCAGTTTTGATCTGGCGTTATTCTTGGCCTTGATATAAGGGAAGTTACTAAGTTTATTGTTTTAATCCCACACAGCAAGCAATTAGCTTTTTTTTTTCTTTTGTCTCGGTATTTTTGTATTCCTCTCAAAACATCAGTCAGCACATGAAAATGTGAAATGATGCAACAGATATCCTTCTTAGAGAAATACAGACTGGTGATGCTTCATGTACAGTCGGTTTGGGGTTTTCCCCTTCTCGCTGCTGACCTCGCTGGAAGCACAACTAAACACAATCAAGCTAAAATGAAGCTTTAATGATCCATGTGCGGAGCTGTTGCTCTATCAACACATATACTGTGTGATATAGCAGAGAGAAAAAAAAGCTGTTTGTTGGATCTCCACAATAACAATCACCTCTTATTCACACATTCATGCAGACTGATAGCTGCACAACTGCCTTTTACAGAAACGGCAACAGGAAATCTGGGGTTAAATGTGTTTGACATGACAACCCCGCTCTACATCCTGACCCATAGACAACACTTTTAATATATAAAACAATATGAAACATATTACACTACTACAACTTATAGTATGTAGATTTGGCAAAAAAAAAAAAAAAAGAATCACTCAGATACCACTCTTCTTCTTCTTCTTCTTCTGAGTCTGTAATATGTACAACATAAAATTCATAACGCTCTCTTTTTGGCACATGTGTTAAATCCTTCCTGTGACTGTATTGTACTGTCCTTCCTTTTGGCCACCATTGCTCTCTTGAGATGACGTAAAATGCTTTGCCGGTTTAAAACTAATATTATTGTTTCAGATTTGTAAGGAAATTAGGGGTTTTGCTTGAAGCCTACAGGGTCCTGTGGCAAGCTGTTCCCAGCGAAAAGTGATCTGACAGAGGCTCCAGTCATCTTTATAATCTTTATATCCATAAAGAAGTTGATGAAAAACAATGTGTATAACTTTTAAATAAAATATTAATTGTCGTTGTAATCCAAAGATTTTTGACAGCAAGATCGAGAACAAAACACGACTGGTTATAAAATACAATTTCTATTGACAAAATAGACGTGAAGCTCAAAGGGCAGATGTTGTGTTGTGGTTTCGTGTTGATGCTCGGTGTCAGTGTTCGAAGTCACTAGCGGTTATATTGCTCATTGGCTTCTAAAAACCACGCATTATGGAGTGGCTGCTACTTGCACTATTGTCCTGGTGTCTGTTTTCGCAACAGCACAAGAAAAACACTGTGCTGCTATGATCTCTCACTCGACTCTCCACATCAATCCCGTGTGGACCGCTGATGTCTATTTCTCTCCATATGACTCTTATTAGTTTGATATGAAAACCCGGCCTTCATCTTTATTCTCATGGTCGAGAGCCGTTCAAACTCCTCCATCTGTAGTTGTTGCTGCCTCGAATCAGTCGCCGACCAACAGGCCACAAAAAAAAGACGTATTTGTTTTGGGTGTACAGTAGAGTGGTTTTTGCACAACCCTGCTCAAATAAAACTTAGTTTATAGTTATATTGTGACACCTGGATCTGATTTTGATTTAATTGCAGCAGCAAATGAGATTTTGGAGGTCATTTACATTCAAGCCATTGGCCTTTTTCCTCTAGGTCAGAATTACAATTGCATTAGAGTGTACTATAAATGAAGGAATTACATCATATTCCTTTGTTTTTTTTTCCACAGAGCTGCCATTAAACTGAATGACCTGCAGCTCTTTCGAAGCCGTCGTGTTGGGAGCTGCTCAAGGAGCCAGTGGGAGGGATGTTTCTGGATAAGGTGTCCTTGCACTGTCAACACTTTCAGAAATCAAAGCCTCCTTTTCTCCTTCCTTGCGTGAAACGCCCTCATGTTTTCAATCTCCCGGTGAGTGGTGGACTTCTTACACAGAAATCCCCCGAATGGCGGAGTCTAATGCGGTATGTTAAGGCCTGTGAAACTGGAAACATTATTCTTGTACATACTTGACTACAACGTGGTTTCTTGATGATACTCTGTTGGTTTTTAGTTTGTGAAAATCCAAGATTTCCTCTGGGATGAAGAGTATTTTCATTTTTTTTCTTTTAAAAATATATTCTTTACTTCTGTTTCAGGTTCGGTTTTAAACATTTCTAGAATGACTTTTAACCACTGCTTGAAACACTACCTGAACTGATAGTTTACACTTTAATTCAGAGTTGAACGGGTAGACAACAAAGCCAACCATGCTAGTAGCCAGTTTGAAACGATTGATTTACTAAATAAGTAAGTAGCATGTAGCACCAGTTTCAGATGACCAAGCTATATTAAACTCTTTAAGTACATATCCAACATTTTCTATGAAATCAAATGTTTAATTTTCCCAGTTTACAACAAAAATGTTGATTAGGCTTCATTCAGGTCAGATGATGGCAGCCATATTCTCTGTCACTCTAAATGGGTGATATATTAGCAAGCTAACGTTAGCATTGTCCGTTGGTTCAGTTTGCTGCTAGCTATGCAACGCTAACCCAAAGAAAAAAAAAAAAAACTTGATGTAAGAAGTTGTTTATGTGGTGCAAGACTGATTTATATCTGTAAATACCTGTTTAGTAACTTAATATAATGATTATATTAATACTGTCAAAAAAACATATCCGTGTCTCTGCTTCTTCTGATGTATTTCTTTGTTAACCATCTAATGAAAACTGGTGAGTCTAGAATAAAGCCTTTTTCATTCTTTTCGGATTATTTTTTTGTATGTTTAGTAAAGGCATTTTTTTTTTTCAGCTTTAAACTGAATACTTTGAGAATGTATCTGCTTGACATTAGTTATACACACCAATCAGCCACCACATTAAAACCACCGACAGGGGAAGCGAACAACAGTGATTATTTTGTTACAATGGCACCTGTCAAGGGGTGGGATATGTTAGGCAGCAGGTGAACAGTCAGTTGTTGATGCCAGATACCAGAAGTCACCTTCAGAGATCTTATTGAGTCCATGCTTCGATGGTTCAGAGCTGCTTTGTGAGCACGAGGAGGACGTAGACAGGAAGATGTGTTTAATGTTGTGGCTGCACACCATGTCATGTGTATTCGTTCATTTTTTTTGTGTCGTTTCGTGCATACACATAGGCTACTGTACTTATAGGCCACACACACACACACACACACACACACACACACACACACACACACACACGCACACACACAGTCACACAGCCAATAAAACATCTTCGTCTTGTGGTTTCGCCTCATGCAAAGCCTAAAATTATGAGCTGCAAGCTGCTCACTCCTTAGCAGATTTTGATGTGTTCAATTCAAAATTGGCTCTTTTAAAAAAAAACAAAAAAAAACAACCCACAAACTGTGTGATCGACACACATCTACTACACACTTTAATAATATCTAATCTGCTCAGCCTGTCAGCTTCACAACGACCATGTGGCTTGACGGCTGCAAGTGTGATAAGTGTTAAGGCTAAAGCTGACCATTTGAAGTCTTTTTGTATATATCGTTACCAGATGGGGCCGTGCCAGACGATGCAGACTCCGTGGCTGTCGACTACACTGCAATTTGCAAGTAAGACATTTCAGAATGAGAATGATGGATATGTTTTTTTTCTGCTGATACTCTATGTGACACATCTGTTACAAAAATGAATACAACCCTAAAGTGTGAGGCAGATATCACAGTTCAACAGTGTCGTCAGACTTGAGATGTAAAAGACAGAGTACAGAGAATGCAGCCTTTTCATTCTGCTTTAGGTTGATGTTGTAATCTCTCTCCTTGTTGTTGATTATAACACATGATTGAATTAAAGCCTGGTCTAATTTAGTCAAACAGAGCAAAAGAGGGACATACGGAGCATACAAAAAAAAAGAAGAAGAAGAAAAGTGAGGAGAGAAAGGTGATACTGTAAGGTGACTCCATGTGTGTGGTCTTCCCCTGTCAGATGCTCTATAGGGAGACATGCATGCACCATGTTGATATTCAAAAGACTTGGATGTTTGTTTAAAGTGAGTAATTGATACTTGCCACTGCAAGAATTTCCTCCAATTTGGCACCGAGTGTGAGAACAAGGGGAGTCCAGTTTGCCATGTCTGCCTGCTGTCGGCATGTGTTATGCTACGGGAAATACACTGGCCCTGGTTCTCCTGCTTCTATGGAGTTCACTGTAATGGCAGCACCGGACCACACATACTGCCACTTTTTATGGTGTTCGGACAAGGATTCCTACTGTCTGTGCCAAATTGCCTATTATTGAAACTTTCAATAAACAAGCAAAGAAATGTAATGCCGTTGTTTGGTTTGGAACCACAATTGAAACACTTTAAGTCCAATTTTTTTTTAGGACACCAAAGAATGAACTATTTGAGGAGAGTGCAGACGTCTCGAATTGAAAATATGAGCTCTTACTGGAAGGCCCTGGAAGATTAGTAGCATTCCCATGAAGCACTCCCTAACTGAATTACTTTATGAATTTGTCTTTTGAGACTGCTGCTGCTGCTGCTGCTGCTGCTGCTCAAGAGATAAAGTGTCTTCGCAGCCTGTTGAGAATGTGTTGATCGCTGGTCCATTGAAAGAAAAGTGGCGATGGCTTCTTTGATCTCAACTCTTTTGACACCTTAAAACACGAGATGAAAAAGGCTTAGCCATGGCGGGATTCCACCTCAGTTGTTATCTTTGCCAGCATGGCGTTGCCTCTGAAAAGGGAGGATCTTTGCACTTTGTTTTGATTGCCACTACTTACACCGCTAGCATCTCCCCTCATGCACAAAATGGTGCTTGAATATCATTTTGATCATTTTATTCTTCTCCTTTCAGCTGCCCTCATTCTTGTGTCAGTACAAAGTGTGGGCCCTAATCCTTTAATGAATGTCTTCTTCTGAAGCTTCACATGGCAGCACATTCCAACGGCGGGATAGTGAACAGCTGGACGACCGTGGCGCACGGTGTTTTATTTCATCCCGCATTGTCAGAGGTTTGTGTTTGAAAAAAAAACTGAATTTATCTTTGTACATATCAGTGATGACAGGAGATAGAAAATGAAGATTCACAAAAGAGAGAAAATCAAAGCAGTTACTGGACCGACGTCAGTTTAGCAACTCACTTATTCCTGATCATAAAACTTACACTGGAAACTTCCTTTTAGTGTTTTTTGTGGTTCAGGATGACACGACATGTTTGAGAGCGGACAGGCCTTCATTTGAAGATCTGGTTTGATTAATACAGGCAAAGATGGAAAAAAAAAAAAAGTACCAAGATATTTTACTCAAGAAGAATAATCGCTTCCCCAGTCTCATGGACACAAGTCAGGGTGAAAGTAATTGCCTGGAACAGCACTGCAGTAAATGTAAATCATTTGTGTAAAAGGTTTTTTTTTCTTATTGCGAACCCCATTAGCTGACACTTAAGTGGCCGCAAATCATTTTGGGGGGGTCAACATGTCAATTTCTTGCACACTTCAACATAATTTTTTAAAATTTGGAGCTAAAGGAATGAGGATGTTATATTTATCTCATATCAGAATATATATGCTTTCAGTACAGCAGAATATTCTACTGAAGAAAAAGATAAAGTTACAGTACAGCACACAATAGTTTATTATTATATTATATATATTTTCATATATACATACATGTTTCCTCTTAAAACATGAAGCAGTGACTAACTCTGAATGACAATCCTGATGCGGTCTTCTCTCCACCATGAGAACCAACAAAGATTTTTATATACTTCCCTACAACACAGGTGCAAAAACAAACAATGGTTGCCGTAACCATCAGGGTGGATGCATTGTCCACATTCTTCATGCAACCCTGAAATTAGTGGTCCTCAAGGTCAGCTAATCTGTGATAAACAACTATTACACTGCCATTTTCGCCTCTCTGATTGTTTTCTGCCTTTATCCCTCATCCATATGTGTTCATGAACTCAACATGCTGGTACCGCTGCTGCTGCTGCTGCTGGATGATGCAGATTTCTGTATATACTTTCTGGACACAAGTATATAACAGCAATTAATTACATCATCCTTTAAAAGGGCTAAAGAGGCCAGATAATTGTCCCTTTACTGCAAGATTTCATCCCAATAATAGTTCCCAAGATAACGTTAGTCCTGCCAAATAACACAATCACAGACTCGCGCGGTCCGGAGGGGCACACATTTTGTGTTTGTTCAGTTTCAGTTGCAGATAAGATGATGGGAAATTCAGCGCTTACACGGATGAGGTTAGAAACAGAGAAAATTAAATGTGGCAGTTGTCCCCAGTGTTTAATAATGCCTCATCAGAAAGATGAGAGCCGCGCTACATCACGACACCGAAGGAGTTTCAGAAAATCACTCAACAGACACGTCTGCAACAGATACAGTAATAACTCGTCATACATATGAAAAACATGATGACCAGCCACAATCATTATAATGAGACCTGGTGAGGTAATGCATTTCTGGATAATATATCAATATTTCTTAGCTGATGATGTCATAATTATACTAAATGGCTTAGATTGCTTGAAACAAACAGGGCTGTATGTCCTCCTAAAATAAAGTGTGCATATATGCTCTGAATGTCACAATCCACTCTGGTCCCCTGCCTGCTTTTCCCTCTTACCTGCACCCAGTAACTTTCCACTCACCTGTCAGCCCCGCCTCTTCATCAGTCACCATGGTTTCTCCCGCCTCCCACACCTGCTCCTCATCAGTAATCAACCCTGTATTTAAGCACCAACCTCCAGACACTTTTTGCCAGATTGTTCTTCGTGTCATGCAAGTCTTTCCAGCACTGTTTTCCGGACTGATCTCCCGTTGCCGGCCCTGCCTGCCTTTGACCTGCTCGTCTGTCTCTTCTCCGGTAATCACCTCAGCTTTTTGTCCCTGACCACGAGTTCTGCCTCAGTGTTTCTGGTGTCTGTCTGCCTGTTTCCCTGGCTGTTTGAAGGTTTCCCCGGGCAGTCTGTCCCCCTGCTCCAGTTCGTTGCCACAGACTCTCCGATTGAACTCAGGACTTATTCCCTCTCTCTCACCTGCCATATCGCCTGCTGTGAGTTCCTCAATAAAGACTATTATTAAGTATCCCTTGCTGTTGTGCTGCATTTGGGTCATACACTAGCTTGTTTCACTGAAAGGCCGCACTCATGAAAGCCTACTGCTAGCATTTATAAGCAGTACCTAAATGTAAAATTAATGGTTTGTAACACTACTATATGTAGGTATAAGATGCATTTAAAGTGTTTATAAATGTACGGTATTTATTAACTTCTTTATCCTACATTAACCCCCTGACATCAGGAAGCGCCTGCTGGCTTCCTCCTCTTAATGATGCACTCGGGCGTTAGTTGGCGTTATATTGATCTGCTGTTTCACATGCTGTCACATATGTCATGACATAAATATAACATTATTTGCTATTTCCACAATGCACTATTGGCTCTATAAAGATGTAAATATTGGCCATGGGGAGCTGTGAATAAAGCTTTTAAGTTAAACCATTGATTCTCAGATGCACAATGAATTCAATCCGGCTAGACACCAAACTCCTACAGCTTCTGTAAAAGTCGGTGGTTTCGAAAAATACTGTATGCGTTCAGGCATACCACAGCGTGTATTTGCTGTAAAATGATAATGGGGAGAACAGAAGTACATGCCCCGTCTCTTCCGTTATCAATCTGTCATCCGCCTCTCGTTGTCCTCTAGCCCAACCATGTCTTTACCAGTTAGTCACTTTTTCCGCCTCAAGTGAATTATTGCTTTACATTTACTTTGCGGTATCTCGAAGGTTCTTGAGAGTGAGGAAGGCATTGCAATCTCATGGAAACTCGCCGCCGAAGCCAACATGGGAGAGAGACAGTTAGAGAGAGATAGAAAGACAATTTTATGGCTGGTCAGGGAAGATTGCCTGTAGTAAGACATTTTAAGAACCATGTCCCCTAATCTCATGCCCCAAGTCTACAATAATCAGCTATTCCCAGAGCTCTGTATATCCGCTTTGGATTAGCTCATGAGCTATAAAGATTTTTTTCTAGTCTAAAAGCCGGCTATGTGCAATGCAGACCCTTTAGCTGCAGCACAACTATGAGGCCTCTGTGTTATAATCTATTTCTTGGTCTGTTGCTGATTGTATCAGCACTCGTGGTAAAGGCAAACAACTTTACGGTATGATGCTATGAAATGAAAAAGTTATTTGGGCAGACATCCACGCTAAGATATGATTCAATACACGGGCACGCTGCACTTATTGATGTAATGTTCCTGACAATATATCTTCCCTGCTCATTCAGCCAAATTCTGATCATCACTTGGATAAATGTTTTCTTTGCTTTTCAGGCTTGCAGCCAACATAACTCTGATGCCAGTGGGTTGCTAGGCAAGAATCTTAATGACCTTCTATGATGGTATTCATTTTTGTGAAAAGGCAGATAGCGCATCCAAAGCGAAAGGTCCCTCTCTCTTGTATCTTCTCCATGTGGAATAAAGTTAAACCGGTGTGTTTTTTTTTGGTGTGTTTGTGGTTATGGCCATAACCCTATAGCTTCCTGGACTGAAACCGTATCTTACAGGCTGAGCCACAATAATGGCCTTTCCCTAGGAGCTTTTTTAAAAAGATCTCAATACCCCCGTAGGGACACCAGAATTTAACTGGCAAATTAACAATGGGAAGATCAACTTTCCTTGTAATTAATTTCTGTGGCATTTTCATGGGCACTTACTTCAGGGTATTGGGTCACAGTTAGTAAAACTTAAAGGTAAGGGTAATAGTCTCAGAGGGGTCTTTAGTGAGGGGGAAAAAACTGATATGATCTTTGGAAATGGAAAGTTTTTTTCTTTTGTTTAAAAAAAAAAAAAAAAGGCTGCATAGCTTTTCTGGTTTTGTTAGTTTTTTCATGTAATTTTCTTCAGAGGAGCTTTTCAAAATCCAGACTGCCCGACTGCATTTAGGCATTTATCTTGTGATTCTATCCACCGCAACTCGTGGATCTAGACTAGAGCGTATATGCAATAAACAGCAAGTAGTGTAAAGTCACTGTGGCGATATTAGATGTAAAACATATGACATCATTACTAGAATAAAAGAAGAAAGAAGTGCATAGTGTTTGTTGTAATACTCATTTTGGCCACAATAAGCTAAAGTGCACTACTACCCCATGTTCTAAATAGGACTAAACTTTGCCGTCATTTGAGCATAAACCATAGTTCATTACTTGGTCCATCTTTCAATAGTTTTCACTTTATCGTATGCAATAATGCCTATGGTTTTGAATATATATATATATATATATATGTGTGTGTGTGTGTGCGCGTGCGTGCTTATTTAGAGCATGAGCTAATGGTGTACTTCAGCCTCTTGTGGCTGAAATGAGTATTACAATAACAAACAGTCAAAAAAAATGAACCTGCCAAAATGTTTTGTTTTTTTTTCACCAGTATTCACAGATGAAAAAAATAAAGTAATTTAGAAAAATGATCTTGGCAAAATGTTTTTTCTCCACCTGTTTCACAGATGGAAAAAACTAAGGAAGTTAGAAAGATTATCCTGGCAAAACGTTTTTTTTTCTCCACATGTTCTTAAGTCATAAACACAGGAGAGAAAACAATTAAGATCAGACAGATTTTTTTCTCTCACTTGCCTTTAAGGGCTTCCATACAGATGCTTTCTAGTGGCCGTAGTAATTATGACTCAGAGAAGTGACGCAGTTCACATGATGTCTATATAAGGTGACCATATTCAGAGGCGGAGTGTTGGGTGACTGGTTAGATCCTAACTAGCAAGAAGTGGACATAGTGGACTTTAAAAATCTGTAACTATACGATTGTCATAGCACAGTTTAACTTTAACAGTGGTTTGTAACAATTTTGGAAAGCACAAACAAATTATGTAGTTCTGTCGATTGCTGCTGAAAGAGGCAGCTGATTAGAAAACATTCCCATTGGGTCTTTCTAAAAAAACGCTCTTATGAGTCATTCTTGAGTGCGTTTGGTCGTTTAACTTGTTGGAAATGTCAATGTCCTGCTTTATTTTACCTCCAATGCTTCAGCAGTAAGGCCGTGTCAGTGTTACAGAGCAATAGAAAAAGGTATGACTCAAACTCTGTTCAGGATGGACATACATAATTATCTGACCCATATTCTATTTAAAATATATTCAAAAGGGAGGTCTAATCAATGGATGGTTACAATAAAGAGCTGTTTACATTTGTAATGTTTAGATGCATCAATTTCTGCACGGATGTGCACACAATATGCATATAGTGCCTTACATAACCACCTCGACTCTGTTCCACCATTGTTTTAGACATGGATCCACGAGGTTAATGCCATTTTTTACAATGATATTTTTTAAAAAGCACACTACGGTTTTTTAGGGTAATGGCTATGAGTTTAAGATTAACATCTGATCTGATTTCAGCCAAGGAATCCTAACACAAGTCTGTTATAAATCTGTTCTCCAACCACATCTGTAGATATACTTGATCATAATAGAGCGGCTTCAATGGTTTTACCATATGAAGCTAACCAACAACATACCTGAACGACCTCCAAATTTCCCTGGTGTCTATTTTTAACTCTAGGTCTTGCTGGATGTGCTTTTGCAAGAAAGTAATTTTTTGGGACATATGGTACGATTTAGAGCTGGAATCATAAGACCAGTTTTATAATGAGAGTGCAAACAGGAAATCGTGTCTCTAGTTAGTATAAATTGTTTCTGTTGTGTCAGATTTAAGAAGTTTACTCTCCAAGACGAAGAAAACAATACATTAAAAATTCTGAGTGAGGAACTGAAATCGTAGTGAGAAAAAGGAACAAGGAGAATAACGGGTCATTTCTCACAGGGTTATTCTAAGTTTCTCAAAGCAATGCATTAATCATGTGTCCTGTCACATAATCCAGTACAGTTGAATTTTATATACAGTAATACATCTTTTCTGAAGATGAAAGCTGGACATGAAATTCAATTCCTTCTCCTTTACTTTGTTGTAAATTCTTGGCATTAAGTGGTGATTAAATTGGCAATAGCACAGTTGAGGTCATGTTACCTTCCTTTAACTGAAAGCATCCAAAACGGCTGACAATCCAAGAAAGCTAATTGAGAAGCTGAAATGAGAAGGAATGCCGAAGTGAACGGTTGTTTTTGACCTCCTTGAAAAAGGGGGAAGAAAAAAAAAAAGAAAAAAAAACTCCTTACCACCTTCATTTTTGTAAATCAGAACCACGTGAGGGGCTATGCACCCCTGATCCCCTGAGGTAAGACAATACTGTTCACAGTGAGCATCTACATGCTAATGACACTACTAGACAGCCTCTATTACTGTAGGCAGAGATAAACCTGCGCCGCCACATTCAGTCTCTCAGGCGAGGCAGGGCAAACCAGTTGCCAGATTATGTTTCTTTGCCCAAATTTTCTTCCCAGCAGTTCTGGCACCGTGCTCCGTAATTGTCAGTGTTTCAGTCTGAATTTGCAATCTTTATGTGGGAAGCACTCCCAGTTGCATTCGAAAAGCTGTGATTGATCAGTGCTGAGGGGCTGTGATTATGTAAGACAGTGGGTTTTTTTTAATTTTCTTTGATATTTTCAGCTAGTATTAGCAAGATGACACATTTTTGACTTGAATATATATATATCAGTAAAACCGCAACATGTTTGCATTTGATTGCCTCCAAGCACAACATGCTTTGTGTGAGGCCAAGAATCTGGAAGGAAACAATGCTGAAAAGTTGCACTATGGGATGGATTTATCAAATAAATATGATAAACGTTCTTTAACAGCATTAGTAAGCAAACTTTCAGTGAACTAACCAAAGCCTGACTGTCACAGCCACCCAGCATGAATGGGACACCTACCACTGCTGGGAAAATCATTACAGACACTATTGACTTTCTGACTCATGCTTCACAGTGTGTTGTGTGGGGGTGTGATAAAAAGGCTTGATTTCACAGTACTGTTCGGTTGCCTAAATCTATAGATCAGCTGAAATAAATCTTAACTCCTTTTTATTTTAAATGGATTTATTATTCGTAAAATAACAGAGAGATTTATGACCAACCGGCTCACATGACCAATTTTAAAACGAGGCACCACCAGCGTCTTTCTTTACCGTTCAGTTAAAGTTTGTAATTTTCTTGGCGTCTGATGGTTGACCTGCAGGCTCAATTGTTCATTAAAAAAAAAAATGTTGGTGAGTGAGTGCAGTGTGTTTGGGTTTCACCTGAGTGGGGGTCTGCGTGAAGCCAAACCCAACATTACAACAGTATGTCATTAAAAGTAAAGAATGATAACAGATGTTCCTGCAACCCGCCTGAGCAAGCGGGTGCCGAACACTGTATATTTTACAGTTTAATTCACAAAACAGTTCAAACACAGAACTCAATTTTGGTATAAACTTGCAACACTGATTTAAAATAAAAAAAAGCAGACTTTCAGTGGTAGGCTGTTTTCATGAATAGTGTTTTGCAAAATAATAAGATGTCAACATCTTTCTTGGCCAAATGATTGTATGGTTAGTTAAAGAATAGGGGGACTCTTCTCTGGAAATTCCCTGATACGCTGCACCGTTTTTTTTGAGTGTCTCTGGACTTTAATGACCTGATAATAGTCAGGCCTGCTCTTAGATCTCCATCATTTGTTTAGTAGCCCTGAATTCTTATCAAATTGTAATGGATGGAGTGAAATTATAGCCAGAAATTAAGATTGTGGCCGTCATGGGACTTTAAAATACTCAGCAACGGGGGTTTCTGACTACATTTACAGCGCTGATGAAAGAACTGAGCCTGTATGATCAATCTGATGTAATCAAGGAAGACAGGGTGAAATTGTCAAGGCTGAAAAAAAAACAACCCAAAAAAACAACTAATGTTACTTTAATGAAATGTTGCTGAAGTGAAATGCAGTTCATGGAAAAGTTTCCTGGTGACGGTTATAATTATCCAAAATGTGTCAAAATGCTCCCTTAAAGATGATGCACTGGGCAAAGTTAATTGTAAGTATAGAGTAAACCATGGTGAAAAGTAAATTAACAAAAACAGAGGCCATGTGAAGCTGTGGTGGGTAATGGCAGGTTATGTGTTGTGTTTTTGGAGATTACAGAGGCTTAAGTCTCACCCTGAGCTGTTCTAAACATCCGTCATTACCGACACTGTAAAATGCACAGTTAGATTTGAAAACGTTTTATAGACGGTGCTCCGAAAGGTTATAAAGATAATTCCTGGAATTTGCATCAGCATTTAATGTCTTGCACAAATATTGCCAAGTAGCGCTGAGAAACAAAAACAAAACACAAAAACAAAAAAACCCCCACAACACATACAGTCTCTGCTGCACATGGCTTCTGTATAATGTATATATATGGCAACAAACTGCCAGGGATTACAGTGGAGTGTTTGCAATATGAATTCATACTGTAGACAACCTCACTCTTTACTGTAACAAAGTGTTGCTTTATCTTTAGAAGTGCAGGCGGGGGATATATATATACAGTATATATTCTCTTTGACATCTCACGTACAAACTCAGATTAGTTGTGCTGAGATCATAGATGTATTGCAGAAGAGTAAAGAGAGAGAGCAGAGCGGCTGCAGGTGTATAACATCAATGTATCCTGGAAGCTTGAATTTGACTCCTATGGTGGAAGATACCGCTCTACACGTTTTTTAAATATTGTTTTTTTAATTATCAATTCGAACAAATTTAACAAAATTTCTCATTTCAATATCATCATCATAAAAAATTGAATGTAGATTTTTCTTGATTCACTGCATCTTGTGAACATGACGGCGAGTTTCTCAGTGATTTCATAGCTCTGGCGGGTATAGCTGACATGTACTCTTCCTCCTAAACGTGTGTATATTTTCAGTCACATGTTGAGTGTCATGTTTCCAACTGCCAGGACATTTTTTACTGCATTTTACTACATTCATAACTGTAACGTGGTGTTTACTGTTGCTGCCAGTTGCCACGTTTAACCACATTTCATTCACATCGTTTTAATCCAAACTATTATCTTTTCCCAACCGTATCCAACATGGGTTTTTGTGGCAAAACCTAACCAGATCTTAAACATAGTATTTTCACACCAAAAAACATAATTCACTACACTTACATGTCACAGTTTATAATATAGTGCGTTTATTCTTTTGCTGGGCAGGACAGTTAAAAGCATTGAAGCAACGCCCTATTACTGGACAAATAGCTCTGAGTGCAATGTTACTATCATAGAGCAATTCGTGCACAAGGTTACAGCAAGAACAAATATGATTTCGCAGGTTTGCAGTGTACATTTGGCAAAAATATGTTGCCTTAAGTTTAATGGATGCAGTTTAAATGTACCAAAGAGTAAAATTACGGACTTGAGAAATCTTATTAGTAAAAAAAAAAAAAAAAAGATTGTTTTTTAATGCAGGGTGGGATTCTGTTTCCCATTACACTGATTATGTTTGAATTTAGATCTTAATCCGTGTAATAAAAGGAACATGTTAGACACTGGGCTCGAGAAGTGGACCGCTGGATGGCCCGCAGCTTGACTACAAGGATGTTTGTTATTTGCCTTTTTTTTAGCAAACATAACAAAACACAGCTGATCCACTCCGTTTACAGTCGCAGTGAAACCACTATTTTATTTGGAAGGGAATACAAAGGGAAATCAGATTGGAGTCTGGAGACGGAAAGGGGTGAACAGCAGTAACAAGAGGAAGAAGGCATCTTATTTTGTATGTTTATAGATCCGACTTGGCCATATGGCAAAATTACATTTCAATGACAGTTGAGGACAGAGAAATTGAACCGACAGCAGTTTGTTTAGAGGCATATGATTTCAACGGAAACACCTTCACAAGAGATAACAGAAGTGTTACAGTTACGTTTGTGAGGCTGTTCCCATCAGGCCATCAGCGTCAGTATATAAGAGTGGAGCTTGCCAAGACCAAATTATATCGTGGTGTGTTCGAGCATGTAGTGGGAATGTTAGGGGAGACCGCCCATATCAGTTTTTCGTTTGCAGAGATGACAGGATGTTGCTTGAAAACTATGTGCTGTTTGTTGATATATCATGAAGATGTGCAGATTATTAATCCTACAGAAGTATGTAGTCATCAGTGAATTCTGCAGTCATTTTAATGTATGTCTGGCTGCTGGAGCCTCATATACAGTAGGCTTCAGATAAAATAAAGTGACTTTTTGGCCCTCATCACTTTGGTTGAAAGTGCATTTGAAGGAGAATATGAACAAAGAGAAATGCTTACAGCAAGGAAAATATCTTCCAGTGTTCATATGGGCACATGACTGACTGAAAATAAATGCAAACATATTGTTTAAAACCTCTAAATGTTTCAGATGAACTGTGTTTTCTTAACTACTGTTTATAATGTAGTTATACAAATCTTGCTCCTCCACATGTGTTGTAAGCAATTCGGTTTTTGGAAATATTAAATAGTGTGGTTATTTCAGCAGGGGTGTGGTCTCTATAAATGAAACAAAACCTTTATTTATTAAAGCCCAGTATCATCTATACATATAGGTACAAATCTCCACGGAGGGAGAATTTCAGACCTGCCGTACATTATAACACACAAACACATTGTGTGAAATGTCAAGCAGCCAATTGCCTTATGGAGCGTTGCCAGCTCAAGGAGCCACGAGGTCTCAGATTAATGGGGAGGCACAAACCAAACATGTTTTTCATTGACTTTGTGGACAAACGGCATGTCTTTGCTTCTGCTGGTTATGTGGCAACACAGCAGCTAAAATATCTTGTTTCTAACAGAAGAGTAATTACAGTGCTATTAGGTGGTGTACTAATTTTGTTTTTTTTCCACTTCTGCTAAATATTGTTGGTATTACAGTAAGCTATATAATATATAACTATATGTATAACCCATCAACATAGTTACTGTTAAAACTTCACTTGGGAAACTGCAACGCACACTTAATCTTCATTTGTTAAACTGTACCAGACCACAGACCCGATTCAACTGTGTTTCAGTGGCTCAGCATTAGTGGAGGCCCAATGTCTCAACAACCCACCATTGTGCACTAGTCCTTGTTTAAAGAGCAAATTAAAGACTGGAGGAACAAAGAGGTGTTGCACCCAAACTGTGGCAACATGGCTGCCCTGTGTAGTTGTACCTAGTTTGAAATCAAATGCAGACGGGGATGTTGGAGGGTAAAGGGCATGTTACACCAACCGTAACTGCCGCTGCAGCTGCATGATTTTAAACAAATATAATTATAGAGATAAAGTTTTAAAATTCTGCGTAGACACCTGTTTAAAGCTTTCTGAGGAAATATCTGGTTACCATTTATTCAATTATATTCAACCACACTCTATATGAAACACCTGTTAATGTACCTTTCTGTGGACCAACATTATGTGTTATTGACTTAATGACTTCTGGCTACACACAGTACATCACTATACTATACCTGTGCTTTGGACTGTTTTTGAGTGTGTTTTTTAAGGTAAGGTCTTATGATGAAAGTTACGTGAAGAAAGGCTTTATATCCAGCATTCTGTGCATCTGCAAGTGGTACAAATCCTTTCTTCTTTGTGGAGAGTGCAATGCGTACTATAGCTGTTTTCACCAGCTTGATCCCCTGTAACTGTAAGAACATACAGTATGCCCAGACAGGCAGAAAGATAATAAACTTAGCAAAACCACTCAAGTCCTCATGTTGGAGTTTGTGCAATAGAAAGCACCCCGCTGACTCTGTCTCCATTACCTGTTTGAGTGGAGGCAGCTGTATAAAAGGCTGTTAAGGAGATGACTCCCATCATCAATCTAGTTTACACATTTGGGATGAACATGAGGGAAAAACCCAGCGTTACCGTTATCTGGGGGGCAATCTAACGAGCATTACTGCTCAGGTGTCCACATGATTTAAGATCCTCTTTTTTGTCACAACCCATATATGTACATGCATGAGCATAGACACACAGCAGCACAGCTGAACACACACATTGTACTGTACATACAGGATGCTTTAAATGCCATGTGTTATCCTCATGTTTCTCTGAGAGTTTATATAGTAGTGGGTAAAGCATCAGGGCCTATAACCTGATGTAAATGGAGAAGGTGTTTACAGCTATAGAGAGAGAAAATAAATGAGCTATGGGAAACCTAAACCCCACTGCTGGCAGTGTTACACAGACTCTTCAAACAAAGGAGCCTTTTTATTGTTTTATTGCCAGGACATTGTACAGTATAACTGGGTCTTTCTGTGTGTCACATGATATGACGAGCGACATTCATATTTAGTTAAAAATTAAAGCAGTTAAAGGTGGATATTGTATTTTAGGGTAAGATCATTAAACTTCCAGCAAGACTGCTGTGAATTATTGTTTATTTCTCCTAGAAATTTCATTCATACACTAATTGTTTTTTTACATTGTCTGACACAAGCCATCGTAATTTGCTGGTCGTGCCAGACCAAGTGAGGCTGTAGAAGTAAAAACCCCTGAATGTATTGAATTGAGCTATAGGCTGAATTTCACTGCTTACAAATTAAACTTTTTATAAGAGGAAAAAAGTTACATAATCTCAATTAAAGGCCACGGTTTTGCCATTTATTATCAGCTCTGTATCATCATTGTTTTTTTTTTCTCTACCAGTCATCCAAACTTGAAAAGTTGTCTATTTTTAACCCAGAATTATACATTTTACATGTTGTAACCTGATTTGAAGGCTGTAAAATTTATAATCTCTCACTGTCTGTGTCTATTCCTCTTTCTCACACACAGTCTGTAGAATGAGGGAAACTCTTTCTCTCTTTGTCTTGCACACTCTATTCCTCTATTATTGGAATACTGTCACGGAAACACACACTCTGCTGTAATATAATGCTGTAGTTTGATCCAGACCTCCCATTCATTTGTTTAGCTATAAAGGTCTATGAAGTTGATATGTGTTTACATATTTGTTCACCCCTACACTCTTTTCCAGTAACTATGGCCGCTGGCTTGACTTGTATATATGTATGAGTATGCGTGTGTGTGTGCTCCATTGCTGAATTACACAACTCTTTCCACCCTGGGGCCTGAGAACTGGTCTGATGTGACCTGATGATTTTATTGCAGCAACAGTCCTTTTGAGGACTCTCTCGCTCTCTCTCTCTCTCTCACACACACATACACACACTTACTTTTCCTCTCCGTCTCTGCCTCTCACTTCCCCCTCTCCTTCCACATCTGTTAATCTGCTCAGGGAATAACAGCAGACAGACTTTTCCAAACCTCTGTGCATTTACGTGTCATGCAATTCATCATTGGTAAGTCTTGGAAGAGCACAAGTTCTCAGAAAGTCAGATTCCAATCCAGAAACCCTGGACCCTGATCTCGAATCAGATTATGGTTTGCTCATCCAGTAGCTGGAAATAGGTTTATTGCAGGTTTGGGCTTGAGGTGGTCAGTTCTCTCACAGCAGGGTCTTATCTGCATCTTCAATCCAGCCTTCTGCTTTAAATGAAAGTCCACACTCACCAAAATCAACTCCCTTGTCTTTTTAACATTGTATAATTTTCAAAAGGTATATGCAAGTAAAGAAAAGAGGCAACCTATGAATGGTATGACTACCACCTTTGTTAATCAATTTCCTCGGTGTAATTGTGAAATTCACCTGAAACGCCTTGATTGCACCAGATATCTAAAAGACATGGAGCCTTGCATCACTGAAGCGGAAGTTTTGCTGTACAATATGTCTCTTACTGTCTGTGCTTCACTATCTGTGTGGTGTTTTTGCTGAACAATGTGGCTCACTGATACGCGAGCCAAAATACTACTTGCATGAATAGAAAGACCCAAGCCAAACTACTGCCTCTGTTAGGAGACACCTCACCGTTGCTCAGCCTGTTCCCATCACACCAACATGGGAAAAGATACTCTGGAAGAATCAGCTATATTATCTTACTCTTACTGGGTTGTGACAGCCTGGCTGTGTTGTATTACTAAATACTTCTAGTGCAGACAAATGGACAAATTGAATTCAAATGTAAGTAAGTGACATTACTTTTGCTGAAGGTTAATAATAATAATAATAATTTCATATAGAGCACATCTCAAGCAATAAACAAGTGTTTTACTTTCTTTACTCAGTCATCATCAAAGTTGTTTACGAGTAATGCATTACTTTCCAACACTGATGACCACAGAGATGTAGTCTGTCAGCCGTTAGGAAAAGCCATTCTGTGACCTGATGCTCAGTGGAAGGTTGTTTCAGAGCAGAGGAGCCAACGCTTAATCTGCCTTTGTTTATCACCTGGACTTAGACCCTGACAGGAAGACGTGAGGGCCCTGTTTGGACAGTATGTTGTAAGGAGCTCAGTTATATACACAAATCATTCAGAACCATGTATGTGATTAAAAGCATATTAAAACAAATTCTAAAACAGACTGGAAGCCAGTGCAGTGAGACCACCAGCAGCTACATTGTTCAGGCAGGTAAATAAGCCATTACAGTAGTCGAGATGGGAGGATATAAGAGCATGTATAATTTTCTCTGTGTTGCTGAACTGATCTAATTTTGGAAATATTCCTCAGTCCATAAAAATACAACTGGACTGCTTTCTTTACATCTTGCTCCCATTCATAATAATACCTATATTTTTTTGTAGCTGATTTTATGTTTGGAGTGAGGAGGCCAAAGAGTGGATGTATTTGTTTTGAGATATTTGAGATGTTCAGGGCCAATGATGAAAATTTCTGTCTTGTCAGAGTTACATTTTTAAGTTTTAGGGCATCCAGCTGTTTATAACATATATGCAGCTGTTTAGTGAATGGATTTTGCTGGTGTCAGAAGGTTTAAATGATAGGCACAGCTGTGTATTATCTGTGTAGCTATAGAAGGAGATATTGTGATAATTCTCTGTCCCAAGAATAACATGTACATGGTAAACAGAACAGACCCCACGATTGATCCTTGTGGTATTCCGAGTTTAGTATGAGCAGTTGTTGAGGTAATTTCAACAACAGAAACAAACTACTGTTGGCTAAATACTAGAAAATTCAGTCCTGAGCAGTCCCTGTAATACCTGACTACTGTTTTAGTCTGTCTATAAATATGGTATCAAATGCTGCACTGAGGTCAAGAAATAGTAACAAAAATATGCACCGGAGACTGCAGACATCATTAAACTATTTGTGACTCTAAAAATGACAGTTTCTGTACTTTGTAGCTTGCAGAACCTAGATTGAAGTTCTCTAAAATATTGTTGTTATTAAGTGCCTGAAGTCTAGTCATTTTGATACCAAGGTCAGTTTTAAAAGGTGGCCAACGTGTTTTAAGTCTGTGGCATCTAAACTGGGTTCCTTCATCAGCGGTTTAACACAGGCAATTTAAAAAAAGATCTAGTGCAACCAGAAGTCAGAACAAAAAGAGGCCAATTGACTTTGACTCAGTTTTTGTAAGATACTGCAGTGATATTGGTCTAAAATGATCCAACACATCCAATGTAGGGCAAGAGAGGTCATTGCTGAGATGGGAGGAGTGAAATTTGCCTGATCAATCCTTTCTATGAAGAAGGTTCATTTGATTGATGATGTTAAACAGGATTCTGAGTTTGTGCTGGTTGGCATAGATTAGCTGTGAGAAATACTGGTTAAAAGTCAATCATGCATGGGGCACGGCTGCTTTTTACCAGTAATGTGTGTTTGTTAGTTCAGGGCTGTCTGCAAAGCCATTAAAGCCTCGGCCCCGTGTTTTTAGACCTTGTCTTGCCCTCTAGCCTTTGTGTTTGCATCATGGCTCATATCTGATTGATTGTGACAGGGAACAATAACGGGCACACAGAGAAAGGGAATTCTCGCTGACTACTTGTCAGTCCATATTAGCTCACCCCGATACGAAAAAAACAAAACTGTGTGACTGCCTACGAGCCTAGACAATGACAAACAGATGACATTCAAATGTGAGGTGCCATGTTTTAATCTTTAATAAGACAAAACTGTTTCGTAAGGTGTAACTAATGGCTTTAGCTATAGTCTAATAATTAATTAATTGGATTAATAAAAGTTAAATGAACAATATGTAATTTTCTGCTTTTAGTCAAAACAAAAAGAGTTGGATGACATTGTGAAGTAGTGTGGGATCATGGGAGTTGTTGTCTTGTTGTTAACAACCATCATTGCTGTGTGGTTTCTCTCAGACAGATGGTGCTGTGCAGTCAGGTTCTGCAGCTTCTCTCCCAGTGCCTTGCTGTTTTTAGTTTATTTACAAGCTTAGGTAATGCTAACATCTCCCACATCTACCAGGGACGTGTAAGTCTCAGAACAGATTACACACTCTTCAGTACTATCAATAACAATTTCCCCATTGATATTGTATGCTCAGCGGTGTCAAAGTGGCGTCGCAGCCTCCATCATGAGCAGCAGAAGGGGACGCGGGCTAAGCTACATGCTAAGCTAATCAACGCTCCCTTCAGAGTGCCTTATTATGTATGTATACTATGATCAGTAGATCATCATCGTAGAAAGTAAAGGGGATGACGCCATTGTGGTGGACAACCACAACACCAATGCATGCGCACAAGATGATCATCGTCTTGTGCACGTGAACTCTTTGGTACACGGGATAAAGGGGGAATGACGCCATTGACAGGTGACCAAATGGACCGTTACCTTGATTAATATTACTGGTTTCCCTAAGTAAGCTCACAATTCAACAAAATATACAACATAGGTCTAGTCATCTTTAGTCATTTTAATGTGGAAAAGTTACATATTATACCTTTAATGTATGTTCGATGCATTTACAAAAGTCCAATGTGTATCTGACTTTCAAATATTGTAATTCATTGTAAATGAATAAAGTGTAATGGGTCTACATTTCTCTAAAACTGTCAGGTCACTTAAAATTGTTTTAAGTGTTTTATTTTGTTCAGATGCTCTGCAGCTCTTTTCTAGGGGGTCAAAGGTCAAAGGGTACATGTCTTACAGTTCATGTAAAAAGCTAAGCAGACCGAGTGTAAAAGTGTTGGTGGTGCTGGTGGAAGATAAATACCTAGGAGGTGGAACCAAATGTTTAATCCATTTCTCAGTTTACATGTGATTTATACTAACCATTTTATGACAAATAAAAACATAAAGAGATGTCTGCACATTGATATGTACTCAAAATAAGAGTAATTGCTTTTCGCCAGGGAAAGCAGTTAAGCAATAATCCCAGAGAAAGACAAGTTGGATTTATTACTTTGGTAGAAAAAAAAAGCTTTTTGCATGCACTGGGAGGAAACAGGTGGGAATGGGGAGATTCAAATTATATTCATATGAAACCAAACATTATGAGAAAATAGCGCTTAAATTGCATTTCAGTATGGCAGACAAAAACAGTAGGTAAAATCATCATTTCCTAATTTGGAGTTGAATGTTTTTGCAGATCCATTAAATTTAATTATTTCATACATACAAGGCAATTGTTGTAGTATTGCATTCTTATGATTTAAAAAGGGCTCGTACAGGTTTTGCTTTGTTGTGTTTTTTAATAACAATCATGATCAACAAGTCAGTCAAACATTATCACTGCCAAAAAATGTCACCTAACTCTCTATCTATCTAAAGGCTAGATGACTCTGACTGGGCATATCAAAACAGTACAGGGATTCAGAATTGTTCTCCTGACTCTGAGAAAAATGAGGTCTACTGTACATCCAGCCACTGTCATGTTATGACTCCCCCCCCCCTCCCTCTTCATTTTTTTGTTCCATGAAGGCTTCACACTGTAAAAGAGCACCAAAACAAACAGAGACAGAGCACAGGGAATGAAAGACTGCAGTGTTTTGGGAGCACAAACACCAGAGTCCTGACTACACATGCTATTCGTTGTCAGCTGGCTGGAGTGGAGGGTAACATTTCAGTTGATAGGATAGTAGGATAAAAAAAAGGGAGGTTAACAGCTGCATTCTAAATTACATTACATTTCCTGTTTTGTTACAGTTATTGCTGAAAAAAAAAAGTGCTCTGCTTTTCTAGGGATAATCGCCTCATAATACAATAAGTCAAAGACTTTAGTCAAACATAAAGTGGACCACATACAACAGGTCAAACTAATCTGTCTATGGGCAAAAAAAAAGTTCTGCCTAAACCGCAACGACATGTAACAGTAGCCATAGTAGAATAGAAAAACAGAGATACTCGTCAATTTTCTTCCCAGTTAGTGAAACAATCACTATACGACACGTTACATAACAGACCAAATCTGCTACTAATGTAAAAGAAATCTCATAAAAACCTATTGCGTAACACTTGTTCTTTTCCAGTATATTCTTTGATGTCCCCCAAAATAATTTGAACCTGTTAGGGATCAAAACGTCTAGTGAATGGCAGTATGCTCGTGGCTAGTTTCCATCACAGTTCTTTCCTTCCATATAGGTCCCCTCTTCTTCTTCTACTTCTTCTTCTTCTTCTTCTTCTTCTTCTTCTTCTTCTTCCATCCATTCTAATAGATGCACCGGAAAAAAAAGGCCATTGCTGCTGGCTGGCCAAAAAAAGAAAAGCTTGGCTCAACTTCTTTGTTCATTCACTTTCCATTGCAAATCCTAAAGGCATTCTTAGCTCTCCTTTTCCCTGACCACAGCTATGGCTTTGGATACAGCAGCGAGTCTGTCCTTTCTCCTTTTGTGTTTGAAGATAATGCCCACTGTTTGAAGGGAAGGGAACTTAAGTTAAGTTCAAGGGAAAAAAAAATCCAGCCTGAAAAGACTCTTCCAACCATTCAGGAGAGCATGGTCTATATTTGTGATGATTAACAATATTGCCCCAAGGCTAGAAAACAGGAAAGCAGCTCTACTGATAATGTAGAAACTACAGTATAGCTTTGTAAAATATTTTGCTTGGGCACAAGTCTTTTTGTCACATATTTATTTTTACAGGGATCTCTGCAATCTAACCTTAGGACTGTGTTGTGCATCTTCACAAATCTAGACAGAAATATTTTAAGATCATACCTTGATTGAAAGATGTTTGGTTTTGGTTAGACCTTTTAACATTAACATTAAGTAATTGTCATCCAGAACTGACTGAGTGGGAGGACAAAATACGAAACAAGGAAAAAAAAAAACCAAAGACCTCAAGTTTTTAAAGAAAATCTCCATCCTTAAAATATGTGAACTTCAGAGTGGTGTTCAGATCTAAGGCTTGAGGCCACAGGGTCAGTTTAAGTATTTGTCACAGCTAAGAGTCCAAAAGTCAATGAGCATGGGTTTGGTCAGTGCCGAGAAAATCCTGCCATACTACCTCACCTCTCACGTCTTCTCAGCTACACTTGCAAGACTTGACAATCATGTTGGAGAGCTGCTCCACTTTGGGGGTTCGTCCAGAGTAGTAGAGTATTGTGAGGGGTTCCAGGTCTTGAGGGACACAGCAGGGAGAGGCCGATGCCTCCGGGTTCAGAGTGTTGTACAGGCTTAGCAGCTATTGGAAAGCACACAGATGATATCATCATCATGGATATTTATTAATAAAATAAACAATTTGGTTTAATTCTTGACTTTGTTACCAAGGTCAAGAATAAAACCTCATACTCAACAGTTTGTTTTGTTTGTTTGCAGTTCACTCTGATCCACTTGCATGATCAGGTCTAATCATGTGTGTGTGAAGGACAGTGTGAACTGTGAAGGGGAGTGAAAACTTTACTTGAGCTGCAGCTCTTTAGTTAGTTCTCGCCCTGCTTATTTTAGGTGACTGCATTATGGATTGAGTCAAATAACCCTTACGGCCATTTCCCATTTTTGTAAAAAATAGTAAGTAAATTTCAATTTCAGGTTCAGGTAGGTTTTTGATTGGTCGGTCTTAGAGGTGGAAATTAAAATTATCCGAATGGTTAGAAAAAATAAATGAGTAAAATAAATTGTAGCACTATTGTAGTAGAGTGTCTCACATATGATCCTGTTTCGTTTCCCTGTCTTCTTACCGAGCTGTGTGTTGTATCTGAACTCCTCAGGTAAGGGCAAGGCCCGGAGCAGTAGTTGGCATCGTAACCACTGGGCTCATGGATCCACTTCCAGTCCAAGTCACGCCGGAAATCGATATGGAGCCGACGAACACAGCAGCTCTCCTCTGTGTTTCTGTGATGAGGATGCACAACAGTAGGGCATCCAGTTTATTGTAAAATGTATTTTTGTCATTTAAATGCATATACATTATAATAAAAATTTTTGGTTCCATGCAAGATTTACAAGAAATTATGCATGTAAACACTGACACTAATGAGCTCAAAAAAAGATTAACCTTTTTCCCAGTTTTGCATTTTAATTGAAAACTATGTGATTTGATGAAAAAGTAAATGTACAAGTACTACAAACTATCACTGAAGATAATTTATGTATTCCTCACGAGAAACAGTAGTTTGTGTCCAGCGCTCTCTTGCGTCGGCGTGTGGACTGAGTGTCCAGGCGGTGGGGTGGAATCATCATGAGGATAAGGTGAGGCAGCAGCTGTTCCTTTCGCTTATTTAGGTGACTCAGGTCCAAGCGGCTCTGCTCCTCATCACCATCCATGCCTTAATTATAGACATGATCGAGTTACACCAACTATTTAGTGGCTTTAGTGACTTACAATACGACACACACTCACCAGCACTACTGCCAAATAAACTATATTTTGCCAAACTCCCCAAAGTAAAAACAAAGAAATAAGAATAATAAAATAGATCCTGTAAAGATATGAAACATGCAATGAGATCCACTGAGGATGGTAAGATGGTAATAAAGTTGGCAAGAAGATTAAAAAAGCAACTAACACCTGGGATAAATAACTATATGGCATAAAGTTGGAGCCCACCTTTAAACTTCACCTCCAGCACCTCATTCTCATTGTCGATGATGTCACCATTTGGGTTGAAGGTGTGGCAGGGACAGTGCACACTGATTTCCAAACCCAGATTTGTTCCTGATGGCATGAAAAGAGGTTTGTCAAAATGCTTATTTTCTTCTAAAGAGAAGCACGAGTCAACAGTCTCCCTTCAAACATCAGAGAAAACCTCAGTCTTACCTCTGTTCATCAGCCATTCCCGCACAGTTTCAGTCACATCGAAGGAGACCCATTCTGGAGTACCTCTGGTCAGTACGTTCTTGGCTCCAATGTAACGTTGTTTCCTGATGTGTTCGTTCGGCCTTACAATCTGCAAAGAAATAATAAACAGTCTGTTAGTACTGAAGCAGCTTCAACAAAATAACACGTAATAGTGCGTGCACAGGACAGGGATGTTAGCACAAAAGGACACTTGTCAAATTCACTTTTTCAAATTAGAGTATTAAATCAAATGGCATTTCATTGGACCACAAACAAGCGGGCGGGGCTTACAGAGCACCTGGCCACACCATGACTGACGTACCATGCTGTTGTTAACTTGTTTGAAACTGGTTGGTTCAAGCCTAAGTAAGCACTCCATATTTTGATTTAAATGAAGAAAACATGGAAACAATGGATTTTGATGTAAGTTTACAAAGAAATATCAGCTGGATTTATATCATGGATTGATTAAGGGACCTGAACATCCATGATACACCCTCACACTGTGTGAGTGAGTTTACACAGTGCTTTATTGACATCTCCCTCACTTTATTGTTAGCTTTGTTGATAGGGTGTGACTGACACACCTTTATTGTTTTGATTGGTTACATGGAGGCAGGTGACACCCACCCACAACCTCAGCAGAGATCTAATTGGCCACCTGGGGAGTCTGCAGGGTCTCTAAACCTGCTGTCCTTTTGTATTTAGTGTGGCCACATGGGGGCAGAACTAGCCTATATGTTAACATTTTAGGAGCCATTACTGACAATGTACACATCCAGCAGGCATATAGAAACATTAGCATTCAACTGGAGTTATATTTCTGTCAACCAGAAAAAAGTAAGTTCAATATTCCTTCTTTTCATGTTCATGCTTTGGTCTCCACCAGTTCCTGAGAGAAATGTGTGCCTCTTCAGATTGCAGCTAGCTACTTCCAACACCAGCTAGTTAGCTAGTTGCTAATTGTGTCTGTGTATCATTTCTTGTGCAGGTAAGGCATAGTTAAGCTTAAAAAAAAGAAGCTGTGTAGAGCTGCAGAGTTGGATGTTAGCTGGGTTTGTCATTGCAAACGGTCTCTTTTTAACATTAGCTGTAGCCTACCTGTCATAGTATTCTTTATCTGTATAAAAACAGATGCTGACTTGTTCAGTTCATATTTTCCCTGCTGCTTGCCTCATGGCCACCAGATAGTAGATACAAATACTATCTATCAGCCAACCCTCCGTGGATTCTGGTTTAGTGTCTTTTGGCCCTGATGTTAGTGTTGATTAGATTAAACTACACTTAATTGTTTTCTGGATTTTTTTCTGGAAATCTTCTTGCATCACAATGTGAAACAGTCTGTGATAAACATTATAAATGTTTGCACTGCATTTCATGGAAACACTCATAACTTGGACTTAATGTTGACAGTTGTTTATTTTCCTGTTTGGTAAGGTCCTTTTTGGGTTTGAGATGATGTCACTCCTGACAAAAATATAAGTTTTTTTTCTTTTTAAAGAATACATTTTATTTTATTTTAATAATGATCTTTGTATAGGATCCTTAATGCCAATAATAGAAACCTTTGGACACTTAGTAATGTGTGTGTTTCATATTTTTCATTGCTCAGGAGACTAGAGCCCCTTTTTATCAGCTTAATGAACTTTGCATACTGTATATCAAGACAGTACCAAAATGGGGACCACATTACATCTGGATGTAAATTGGTCTGGCTGTAACCCATGCCTGCAACCACCATCTGGTTGTCATTGGCTCTCTTTATCAATTAAGGCCTGAATCATGTCGAGAGGAACATGTAACCAGGACATGGTCTCGACAAACTAGAATTGCACTGTATCTATAAAGATTTTGAAAGCTCCTTGTTGGCTCAAAAGTGAGCTTTGCCTTTTGATCTTGGTAGAAGGACAAGGAAACGGTACCTTTACGCACCTGGTAGAGCTCAATCCGCTGTTCATTCCTCTTGGCGCTTGAGTTTGGAACCCTCAGAGCTCGAAACTCTGCCCTGAAGAGGTTGGTTGAGTTTCTTTCCATGGCGGAGACATTGAAGCGGAAAACCTTAGAGGTGATGCCTTTTGGGCAGTTGGGCAGATCATCTGGGACAGAGAGGATAAAATAAGTTGAGCGAGAGAACAGGCTTAGAAAATCGTATCGGCATCTGATGCAATACCAGTAGTGTATCCCCAGACACAAACAACAACTGCTACGTCTTTTCTGACAACTTAATCATAGATAGTCACTTTGTTGAAATGAAAACTGACATTATGTAGCTGCAGCCAATCATTGTATAACAAACATCAAAGCTATAGTGAGGACCTTTATCCTCTGTAACTTATAGTTGTCACCTGTAGTAAGAAGCCATACAACAATTATAAGTTGTAGCAAAGAACATGGTGTTGCCACAATTAAAAAAGAAAAAAAAAACAGTTTGAGCCTAAAGCACATCATTTTAAACTCTAAATAATAATGCAATTGTTTCCCTTTTTTAGCATATTTTGCTACAGACATGTTGAAATATAACCATACATTAATGTGAAAATGACGGTGTGGATTTACAATATATATATATTTTTATATTTAAGAAGACTTACAAACACCTAAAACATGATCTTGTTTATTTACTCTTTAGTGGCTGGCACTGCGTTTATCTGCTCAGTGAATTATTAGCGTTGTTTCCTGCCTTATCAAAATTCCTGTGTTTCTCGAACACATTTTGTCTATATTGGTGGAAAAGAAAATGCTGTAATTGAGTATTATTATCATTATTATTATTATTATTGTTATTTTTATTGCGGTTAGTATGACTTCACCTCCTTGGTATCTGTGTATCAAAAACCCTGCTATCCCGGGTCCCACTGACAACTTTTTGGACCCAAACCTCCCCTGACCATGATGACTTCTCCACAACCCAACCTCACTCACTGACATATGCCAGATTGTGTACGCGCACCACGCTATAAAAGGAAATCTTTTCGATGTTTGCCGCCCAGCCTCTCAATGCAGTAATTTGCCAGTCTTCCAGCAGCTTTCTGCTTCATTTACACCTGTCACCGGATTTGTGTTGGTTCACGGAGCCGCCTCAGAACCACCAACGGTCAACAGTTTACCTTCAAAAGCATCAAAAAAGCGAATGTGTGTTTGACCACATTAACCAAAGGAAAAGAGAGTGATGTCAGTGGCTCCGAGGTGCCTCCGTCTCGATTAACTGGCTTCATTCACAATCTACTGTTTCCATCTGATCTTAAAGGAATAGTTTGACATTTCACAAAATACACTTATCCTGTCGCTGAGAGTTAGATAAGAGAATTTATATCACCCTCATGTCTGTACAATTTATGTAAACTATCTATAATATATTCTGAAAGCCAGTAGTAGTTGTCCATGCCAGAGGAGAATGTTAATTGTCCGACTTCTCCAGCATATGAAAAGGACATTAACCAGTCTAAGTGAGCAGGATAAGTGTATGCACATGGATATATAGGCTATTGACAAAATACATATTTCCAAAAATGAGATCATCAAAGAAACATTTAAAAAAAAAAAAACGTCCATGCCAATACCACAATTTAGGAAAGTTAAAAAAAAAAGGAGACTTAAATGAGCTTGTCAAAATTTTAAGTATCATAAGTGGTGCAGATGTGGACCACACAAATAGTTTTATATTGTGTTGTATTGTCTTTTTGCCATTTTCCAGTTTTTGAGTGGATCAGACCAAAAAAAGGCCATGCTAATAAAGAAAGAGAAACAACTGCTAGAAATAAAAATGACATGTATGTAAATCAGTCTTGCATCTTTGTACCAAAGGCCATCTGTGGCTCTGAAGCCAACAAAGAAACTGCTGCACTCGAGGCACCTACTGCCTGTTTTTTTTTGGTCAAAAGTATTTTAAGGAGATTCAAAACAGAACACTGCAGAGGGAAAATGGGTCTTTTTGAGAAACACCTGTTGATTTCAAAGGAACTGTGATGCAATGGTCTTGGCTCAGCTCTAGACCGTGAGGCTTTCTCCTGTTCGTACACACACACACACACATGCTAATATCTTAGTAAATCTGATTCAGTTGGACCACATTCTGTATGAATCAACCTTCAAGTACTGACATGTACGTTTTCCAGTTAGTTTTTAAATCTATAGAAGAAAACAAACAAACAAAATAACGCTCATTATAAACTAGGCAGTGAATGTTCCTTAATGTTACCTTGTGGCAATAAAATGACGGCACAGAGGAATCATTTAGGTTTACAGGGATGGATGCTGTCTCAGCTTCATACGCAGTTTAGTAAAGTTAAACCTGAGCACCGTAATAAGTGATGTCATGCTCACAGGCCACCCAGCTCCATCTCAGTGGGGAGGTGGGTGGTAGTGATGTTTCTGTGTATGTGAGGGCTTCATGTGACCCCACTCCTGTTATACAGAATCCAGGAGAGAGAGAGAGAGAGGGGGGATCCTTCTGTCCAGCCTTACAAGGAGGTCCTTCCATCATCTAACTTTTTCTATCCACCTCTGTTAACTTTTCCTACTCCCTGTCCTAAAGGCACCCACCCCCTCCCACCCCCCCTCCGCCTGGGCAGATGTCCCTCTCATTTGGGCCTGACTGGAAAGGAAATGGGAACATCTGGGGAGAGGGACAGGATCCATGGAGGAAAAAAAACAAGAGGAGGAAGAGTGGAGTCAGGAGTAGGAGGAGAGTGACTTTCCTGGAACACTGCTGGGTTTAAAACAGGTTGGTGAGCACTTCAGCAACAAAGCACATCCTCCCGAGTGCACAGCAAGTTCAACTTTCAGTTTTACAAAAACCCAAAGAAAAAAAAAGAGATAATGTGTTGGTTCATAAACATTTTTAACAAAGATGCTTAAGATTTTTTAAGACTCGGTGATAAACATACAGTTGCTGAACTACACAATGGAAATGGCACTTCTCAGTAACAATCACACTTACTTGGTGCGTAATTACGCAGCGCACCAACGCGTGGCTCGCTGTTATTCTAACGGTAAAGTGATTGAGGGTTATCTGCCAGATGAATTGTAATACTCACTGCTCTCTGTCGGTCCGTAGACCATGTTGAATTTGTATATCTCTTTGGCGTAGTACTCTGTCTCTGTGTTGTCCTGACCGCAACTCTGCTGCCGGTCCCTCCCGAGCTCCTCCAGTAGCTCCTTGGTGCTGTTATACAACGCTTGGATTTGATAAGGGATTTTACTCGGACCCAGGGAGTGCGGGGGACTTGTCAGTCGCAGTTTGCTCAGTATTTGACCTCGTATCGCCTCGACCCTCTTCCTTTTGACGTGGTCAATATCCACGGTGGCACAAGTTGACAGGGATGAGCTCAAAGTTGCGCAATTGAGGAGGAGGACAAACAGCAAAGCCTTACCCAAATGCATCTTTCTCTGTGCATCGGGAGTTGATTGATGCAGATTCACAGGCGACAACCGCGAAGGTCAGAGTCAGTTAGCCTTTAAATCAAAACGGATAAACGCTGCTGCTGTTTCTTTGAACCTCCTCGGAAACTAATTATGAAAAAAAGCTCCTCGCTTAGTTCGTTTTCTCGTAGCAGTCCCTTTTGTTATCAGCAGAAATCCTCGTTTGTGTTCGCCCATTAGACAATACTCAATTCAAAGTCCAGCACGGCAGAAATTCTCCCGCATATGTGATATTTATCCGGCACAAATCTCTTTGTAGAAACACACTTTTCTTTTTTGCATTCTCGTGCTCAACCCGGTGTGTTCAAGTCGCTCCGCAACTTGGCCGTATCTCTCCCCTTTTTTCCCCCCGTCTCATTAAAATCTATTAGCTCTTTATCGTCTCTGAGGAGGCCGTCAGGTTAACGAGGTATACGCGACTGTGAGCCCTCGCTATGGCCTCGCCTGTGTTTTATACCGCTAGTTTCTGACGTTTGATGGAGGAGGAACCGCAGGCACCCGGGAGAGACCAAATCATAACAGGCATGCAGCAGACATCCAGCGTGACACAACAACCATGCAAAAATAACTTAGTTTTATTCTTTTAACACGTTAAAAAATCTGCAACAAGTTGGAAAGTTTGACATTTAATATTCTCACCAGGTACTTTTTGGTATTAACATAAATGTTTTTTTTTTTTTAGAAGTATCTTTGACTGTGATGGTTAATGTTTCTAAGGTGCTGTAGGTGTGCTCATGGCTGGGTAGTGCACCCTCTAGTGGAAAGTTGTGGTAATCGCAGTTACCAGAGTTAAAATGACCTATTTCATTCTATTCAATTCTTCTTAGGTCTTTTTCCAGTATTTTCTTTAAACTGTATTATGCTGTACAGATGTTTATTGACTCAGAAACACTGACTTTTCCTTTTGATTGCCCTTTTAAAGGCAGCTTCAGATACATTATCATTTCATGCATACATTGAATATTGCTCTGTTTCACTTTAATCACGAAATAGTGTCATAAACTTGCTTTTAATAACACAATTTAAAAAACGAGTATTTGTTTTGACGTGCACTTTATGTTACAAACCATAAACGATGATTTTTAGGTATAGGCATTTCAAAGAGATAATTTCTTATGATTCACGGTTAGGTCATTTGTCTGGACCAAAGTTGCAAAGACCCACACAATACGGGACAAATCCTGTTGTCAGATAATGCTCTCTAATTACAGATTACATGATTGCATTACTATTGAAACGCACCAACATTTCTCCTCTGTCAAGGCAGGCTTTTGCATGCCCTCGGCAAACCACCACCCACACAAAATCCAGTTTTCTGAAGAGATGTCTGATGTTTATTTGCAGGCCCTCAAATTATTTTATCTTTTTTGTATTTTTCCCTTCCCTTACATCTGTTTTATCTCTATTCATAGAACATATCTAGATTCCTCAAACCTTTTTTAAGTCAAAGCTCATTTGACCACTACAGGCCCCCGTACCCAAACACAGGATCTGGCATTTTCCTATATTTCTTTTGGTCATCAATGTGCATAACAAGAATTTCCTAGAATGTCCAAACTTAAATATTTGGCTTTGAGTCATACCTTCAGGTGATCGTGTTGTGCTTGATATGATTTATTTTAACATCATCATATCTATGAACATTTCAGTAATATTAAGTTTCTTTTCACTGTTTTATTTCCAATTGCACAAAAATCAGAATCAGTATTTCAAGTAAACACCGGTTGTGGAAAAGCTCCATTAACATTATGATCTATTTTTAAGTAGACCATTTTCTAGTTTGTGTGGCACACATCAGTGAATATACCTTTAACTTTCAAGCGTGGCTTATTTCAGTTTCCTTTTTCATAGACAAATTAAAATGTACACTTTGCTTGTAAACTAAACATTTGGTTATTTAATGAGGTTCCTTCTTACCTTGTTATCTGTGTTGTGGCTGTTTCTGTCTCAGCCGTTGGTAATTACTGTAATGTTGGCAGTTCTCCATTAATCCAGCAGGTGATGCTGCATAACAAACAATGTCTGTGCCTGCGTACAGACACAAGCGCAGAGGGACTCAATATAAGTAAGTGAACTATATTTACGAGTCCAAACCTTCTTCTACAGTATTTGTCGGTAAATAATTCCAAAGGATAAAAAAATAATAAATATACTACATTTTGTAATTTTTTTTTTCTCAACTTAATAAGTCACTTGCTTTTTGTTTTATCATTGATATAACAATCCGCTGACATATTGTAAATCAGAAAAGAAATATCAAATTCTCATCCTTGAATTCTCTCTGGTCCTTTATCAGAAATGAGCAAGTACCAGTAATGGGTTTTCAGGTTTATGTCTTCATTGGAAGGCCATTCTGACACCATCCCAGTGACTCTGTTTGGTGCACAAAAATGATGTCATCTCACACACGTGCACTCACACACACATACATGCATACACACACACATTGTAGTATTGCAAACTGTCTTGGGATTCCTAGACATGATCCCAGACATCACCATCAAAGTTCACTTTTACTCCAAGCGTACTCCAGTGATTACCTCACTGCTCGGGTAGGTTTTAGTGAGTCATTCTCCGGCAATCTCGCTGTCTCGCGCAATACACGGAAAAGGAATGCAGCTACAGACCGAAGGATAAAAACAAAAACACATGCTGATAGCTTTTATAGAGGAATATATCCTCTTTTTTTCCTGTAACGGAGGTTAGATTCTTGCTGACTGTACTTGTCTGAGTAGTTACTACAATCGTAGTGTTTAAACCTGTGTTCATGGTGATTGGCAACAGTTTTGTTTACCAAACGTAAAACAGCTCTTTTTGTTTGTAAGATTTTATCGTGGCTCTGTAGAGGAGACAGACTTTATCATCTAATCACATACAAACACACATACACAGTCAGCCTACTTAAGACTGGCTAGACAGAGTCAGACAAACCCCAAATACTAAGCAGTGTTCTGCCAGATTTCTCTACTACAGCAGACTGACAAGCCAGCACAGTAAAGTCAACTTTGTCTGGGGGTAACAAGCCAATGAGTCATACTTGGGGAGTCGGTTGGGTAGGAATGCTAACAGGAGACCCCTAAAACCCACACCGGCGGAGACAATGATGTGTATATGTCATAGCCACACAACTCAAATGACTCATTTGATTTGTCCACCATCTGTGTTAGTCATCCATTTTCTTTATACATGTACATAGGAAAGGAATACCGCACCGACTAGACGATGACTTAACGTGAGATCACGTGTTGTCAGCAAAAGCTTGTTAGTCTGTTATTGTAGTGTCTGAGTTTTATGTCTTTATCTTCTAGTTAAAAAGCACAATGCTGAATGTGATAACATGACGTCATCTGTAGGGATAGTGGCTTTTCTGGCTTCTAAGATTTTTGAAACATTTGGCTTCTTTGTTGTTGCTCAAGACTGATTCAGACTTGATTTAGACTGTCCAGGCCACACCGCAGCGTGCTCTCAGGTAAAGACCTTGGTGCCATCTTACAGGGCAGTGAAATGAACTACTCCAAGCCATGGTCAAATCTTGCACTCCTCTGGACAATAGAGGGGGCCCTGTCAGTGTATTATCCCATTGGTTGATTGTCTCAGTCAAGGCTCTTCTCTGCTGTGGCCCACAATGGTGGCTTGAGCTTCCCATTGAAGTCAGAATAACGGTCTCTGCACGTCTTCGGATGCCCACCACCGAACGTCAAGTTTTTGCTCTCGTTGGAAGGGATGCGCTTAAAATTTATAACGACATCTAGCTCCTGTTTCTGTGGAGGTTAAATGCACTTAAAGGATTTAATGTACAAATAAATGATATATAGTTTACATGAACTTTAGTTTTTAGTTTTGTTTTAGGGGTATATCATGTTTGGCTGTTAGGTTTTTTTGTGTTTTTCCACAAGGGGGCAGAAGACTTCCAAAACAAGCAGAGAGACACTTAGCCCGGACATGGTTGAAACTTTAACCTTAATAGTTACTCACTTACACATCCAGCAAACATGGAGCATCTTCAGCATCTAATCAGTGTCTTTCTGTCCACCTGGAAATGTAATGTAGTATTCAGTCTTCAAAGGGTCAATAAGAGGAATGAGACTGAACACTGAATAGTAAATGTGTTCACTATAGAAATACACCAAGAGGCTAAAAAGCAATAGGATAATTCTCTTTGCAACAATAGACCATTTTCACATTTATAAATGTTGACATAAAAATATAATATTGTTGATATTTTTTTTTTTAGAAAAGTGTGTCGGCAGCCGTGGTCGTGGCTGTGGTCTTTGTGGAGGCTTGCTCCTATAAGACGGCATATTGTGGTGGTCTGTTGCCACAGAGGTGAAGGCTGTTCACCATACATCTGGGTCTAAAGGGGTGTGGATCTGCTGAGTTAAGGCCTTTTGGAAAGCAGAGGACAACGTGTCATTGCTGCTGGACCCTGCATGAATATGAAATAGCGACGTCCATGATGTTGATTCACACTCCGGACAAATACCATCAAGGCTAAGGCTAAACACACTTAGCATTTTTTGATTAGCACTCAGTGTGAGTAAGACAGCGAAAAAAGTTGCTGCGCTCAGTGATGTTTGTTGTGATTACTAATGGCAGGTTTTGTTCCAGATGATCGATGACAAAAGGCTGTCAGCACTTTCAGCTATGATTCAGCTCAGTTTAATCATGTTACCAAACCATCAGGGAATCTTCAGTGACTTAACTTACTTCATCTTCATTGTTGTTTTTTATTTGGGCTAAAATATACAGCTTTCAGTACACTACTAAATCTAGTTGTCACCTGTACGAGGGCCAGAGAATAAGGAAGGAAAGCAAAAGTCTTTCAAATTTTTTTTGTAGATCATCCCTGCTCTTTGTATGGAATTTCAAGAGAAAACACATCAGTCCTTTTTCCACTTTCTTCCAACTTTAACCCTCCACACCCCCGCCCCTAATTTCCTGTAAGTGCCGCAAGCGGGATAATGAGGAAATTGTTTTTTTGGAATCACGGCAGCATTGGCACGCATGGCAGAGAAAGTGTCAAAATAACAGAAAAAAACAAAAAAGAAGGTTTATTGGAAGCCGTCCAATTAGAAACAGACATTGGACACTAGATATGTAACGCCAGAGGTTAATGTCTAGTTTCTGGTTTAAACAAGAGCAATGATGGTGTTCAAACTTAAAAAAAAAAAAAAAAAAAAGACGTAGGTTTGTGCTCACACATACATTAGTAGTGTACACACAGATATAACAGTAATGTGCACATATACACACGCACACACACACACACACACACACACTTACAGCACTGGCCAGGTTAGTGCTGGCCTCCTCATGCAGAGTCTAGACAGGAAGCTGGTTCATGCCAGATTAGGGATTTTCTCCCTCACACCCTCACATCATGATTACACACACACACACACACACACGTTTGCACTGCTGACAGTCATCTTTTTTTTCAGTATGTCTGTGTGTATTTTATTCTTGGATGTGTTGAGAAAGAAAGGGAGGTACAAACAGACTTAGTGACAGCTCTGTGTGTACGTAGATTTGTGGGCCTGAGTGTTTATTTGCTTGTCTGTCTTTGTATGAACAGCTCTCACACAAAATAAAGGTCAGCCATAACAAAACACAGATTCTACGTCAAAAGCTTTTCTTCTGTCTGTGTTACTAATTTTTCCTCAACTTTCCTCTCACTGAAGTGATGCGTGTGAGGCACAGTGTGAAAAGTTCAACTTGTCCTTCCCAGGTACAGGGGCGCACTGCATCCTGTAGTGCTTAGCTAAATTAAACTGAGCTCCTACTGTTCTCATCTGCTCACCTGTAGCCCCTGCCAGGCCCGGCCATGACCTTTGAACCCACACAGATGGGTCTGCATAATAAGACACAGGCACACACGGCTAAGCGCCATCTTGGACATGTTTGATGGGTAGCTATATAGGACTAGTAAAGTCTGACTACTGTATGTCTCTGGATGCTAATGTGTTGACCTTTCTGAACAGGTGAAGGCGTGTGTGTGTGTGTGTGTATATATGTGCTTCTATATTTCTCTTTGTGGGTTTGACTGAGATTTTAAGTGTAAATACAAATACCAATAGAGGTGTGCTCTTACTGTACGCAATTCTTGTCACTCTGTGCATTGTTGGCCTAAAGCCAATGGCCCCTGTGCCCTGTGTATGGCAAGATGGGCTGTACTTTTCACTCTAACTGTATGAATATGCATGACCTCCTGGCTCGTTAGACGTGGCAGTATAGACATGGATTACAAAGTGCTTTCTTAAAAATTTTGTACACAGCTGAAATTGCTAAAAAACAAAAAAAAAAAAAAAAAAACTGAGGAAACTAGGAAACATTTGTTTTCTTTAGGAAATATTTATTTTGAGGTGAATTAGATAAGGTTTAAAATGCTATTTTTAGATATCAGTCAGCTCCACCCAAGTCACCACTTGAATATATGAGCATATTTACACCTTGTCTTAGAGAATATATGACATATGTGCAGTGGCCACTGCTGCATTAACAGTATATTTCATCCCCTTCTTGGTTCTGTCTGTGAAATGGTTCCCTTCATTTCCCACATGAGTGGTTTTCTTATCATCCAGGACCCTCTCGCCTGCCCCGGCGCTGAGTTAAAGTCGATAAAACACCCAAATATTCTGTTAAACATGGGCGGCCCCTGCCATGTGGCTGCTCCCTGCAATGCCTCCTGGGTAATTATGGTAATAACTCAGCCGTCAGAGGCGAGGCCAGAGAGGCTTTGGGATGACGAGGTCAGACCGGTGAGCCTGAGACGGGAGGAGCAGTGGCATTGGGAGCAGGCCGGTGGGGTCAAGGTGAAGCAGGCAGGGCTCGCACGTTGCTATCCCATAAACCCTTGCTGTCACATCAGAGGAACGCTGGATGTATGTGGACATTCCCTCTGATCTGCCCTCCTCAACGATCAAGATGCTGATGAGCGATGATGACAAGTGTTTGAGTAGCTTGGTTATTTGTGCAGTCTTGACTGACGGCTTGTCGGTAGGAAGGTCAAAATGTTGAGCCACCAGGACGTTGAAACTACAGATTGCTAATTGTTGCAAGCCATTTCATTGCAATGGCAAATATTGATGTGGTTTCAAAAAGCAGACTGAGCTGACCACTGTGTTTATTATTTTTTTTTTTTTCCCTTATCGAGACATTCAGAAAATTGAGATAGGCACAGGACAAAATGTTCTGGCGGAATCTGATCCATTATGGGTACATGTGGCTGCAGAGATGGAGGTGTACACCATTACTTTCAGAAATTAAAATCTACTTCTTTGTATTCTCTGCATTGTCTGACCACTCGCACACTCAACACAATCTGTTGTATGATAAATAACAGAGAGAAAAAAAGAGTATATAAATTACATACAATTAATATACTGCAACGACTTTACATTTTGATAGCATGTTAACTCAGTTTACCTGAAATATCAGAATAATTTTAAGGTTGAGGGATTAATTGAATTTATGCAACAGAAACATCACCATGACAAAGTAAAAACTGTGTGTGTGTGTGTGTGTGTGTGTGTGTGTGTGTGTGTGTGGCCTGAACCGTTCTTATGTAACCTATATTTAGACTCAAAGTTATGCTAGACGAACAATGACAGAAACACAATATTCCCTCATATTCTGTCCAAATTCTGGTCAGGGGGGGGAGACCACAGGAAAATGTTACCATCCAATCACCATTTTGGCTTTTTCAGCATTTCTTCATTTCCTTGAACCCTAAATTTTCCTTTTTGTATTACTCCTTCATCCCACAAGCCAAGGCTTTGTCGATGTCATTCCAGTCTCTTTGCATAGAAATATCCACTCTAAAGTATACATTCGGTAGGAAGAGGAGGGAAGTGACGAGCGTAATAATTTCCAGTGACACACATCTCCAGTCAGACCGAAGTTTAATGTAAAAGTGATCAGAGCCAGAGCTATTATCACAGGCATCCAGATGTCAGGGAAAATAAGTAAGCTGCATTTAGGGAAACTGTGAGTAAAAATCTAACACCATATTGCAATGAATAACCTCATAAGGCAAGGAAAGTTTTCCACTTAAGTTATTTTGAAGCCCAACTAGTAATTTTTATGCATGTATTTTCTTCTGTTTTTAAAGTTTGAGTACCCAAAGAGCCTGCCAGTTTTCACTTGACCTCCTTTATTGAACCCCTTATTCATGCCTACATAGTTACATACTGTAGTTTATTCACTACCGTCCACCCTGCGGTTCATTGAGACCCCTGACCTGCAAACAACTATAAATATTTATTTGCGTCGGCTTGTCTAAAAATAACCATATTACAATAGAGTGTCCTGGAACAGGTCCAGGAGAGTTGTGCAGCGAGCAGGAGTCAGCATTCAGAGACCGGCCTCCGTGTCCAGAGAGAGAGAGAAAGAGAGAGAGAGCAGTGTCAAGAGGCAGACATATTGATAGCTTTGTGGTCAACAGGAAAAAAAAAAGTCACTTAGCAGGGTATCCTTTGGGTCCAAGGATGTATTTCTGGAACATGCAGACGGAAACAAGCCGCAGTTTGGAGTGATGCGCAGTGGTTCTCCGGTGACATCTATAAACACTATCTCTGTCTTTTTACAACGTCACAGAGCAGCTGAATTTTAAATGGCAGCAGTGATTCCAGTGTTGCAAATATTATAAATCATGTGACAAAAAGAATCAGCAATACTGGTTTAACAAGAGGACACCCCACCAATAAGTGAATATACTGTAGAAATCAACAAATGCCAAATATATATTTAAAAAAAAGATGAACATGTGTGCAGTTGATAATGGAGAGCAAATATTTTTGTTTTTTGGCTACTTTGTAGTCCTCTTCTAACTGCCACTGACACAATAATAAATATTATTATATTAAATAACAATCCTCATTCCCCGAGCTTCACAGAGAAGAAACCCTGATCCAGGATCTTTTTTTTTTTTTACCTTTCAGAATAAAACAGTCAAGAAGGCCTAATCAGACATTGAACGTCTCAGCATTGTTTTACATTGATAACACATTTCCTCATCGTGTAGTAGAGAGGTGAGCTTTTGACTCGTAGCATATGCTATGCAGTGACCTGTGGATATGTCAACATGTGTCCATTTGTATGACACCAGAGCAGCAGCTCAGACAGAAGTATAGTCTGCTCAGAAACAACAACACATTCAAACTCGGCTCTGTGGCGGATAATTTTATTGTCTTCGTATTGTCTTCATTCTTTGTGCCAACACTGCGTGCCAGTCGATATCAAAGTGTCTGCCAGTCTGGCTCAGTATGAGACACAAGTCTCACTCTACAACTTGTGCCGCTCCTCCCCAATCCCTCCTTCACCCCCAGAACGCAATAAATGTCCGGCCATCATTTATTTTAATTCACTCCCCTCTTGCACAGATGAAATGGATTCGTAACCTTGTAGGACAAGGACGTGCATGCCGTCTGCCGTCAGTTGCTGAGTTATTCTCTATTCTTCTAGCATAGAGGGAGAGAGAGAGCGGGAGAATGAGAGAGAGCGAGAAAGAGGCCCAATGATGAAGAGAAATAGTCTAGCATGCAAATTGCCGGCTGCCATGTCCAATGAACAAGCCTCGCGGAGACTGTCACCGTAGAAACTCTGGACAGGGTTAACGAGGCTGAGGGAGAGACGGAGCTTAAAAAGACAGCAGCAGCAGCGGAGGAAAGGAGAGAAAAAAGTCTGGAGAAAAAAGAAAAAAAAAAACTCAGTGTGATTTATTTGCCAAATCAAGGCCTGATGAGTGGATTATGGGAAGCCTAATGAGAGAGAGTGTTTAGGGGATAGCTAATTGGACGTGACCAAGGAGGAGAATGCTAAGAGCAGGCAGAGATGGAGATTAGGTGGCGTATGTCATTCAGCTGACGGAAGTAAAACAGTAAAGTGAGCGTTGGGGAAAGAAGAAGGGTACCTGCCACAATTTCCAGACAATGTCCTTCTCTTGAGTGGTTCAGGCGCTGCATCATTATAAACTGTCCTCCTGCACTGTCCTGTGTTTCATGTGTCGTATAGACGTTTTGATAAATAGCAGAATATTTAGCTTCAGTCTTGTTGATCTAAACAAAATCATGAAATCATTAGTTAGGACAGACTGGTGTTTGTGACACATTGCTGCAATCTTTTCCAGCACAGCAGATACTGTATTTTTTTTTGATATTTCACTGATTGATTAGGTTTTTTTTTCTATCTGTGGATTTTTGCATTCATCCCACCCAATTCATTTCACCCATTTGTTTAATCATTCAGTTTGTGCACTCTCCTGGACATAATTGGATTACATATAAGACTTATAAACATTAGCAATTTCTATTTGGGTTCTGAATTATAAGTCAAGGAAACCTTTCAGGTAATAAAATGCAGACTTTGCTTTCTCTAGTTAGATCATGACTAGACATCCAGGAATGGCCCAACGCCCACTAGAGGGTAGTATTTAACTACAGGCAACATTTAATATTTATTCATGCTTTCTGCTATGCATTCATTACCTGAATATATTTACAGCTTTAAGTTTATGTTGTTGTTTTTTTTTTTGTTTCCATGAGTGACCTAAAGCATTCACACTTGGATTTACAATTTCTTTGAATTGTGGTCTTGATTTATTAGACTTTTCAGGAGGAAGGTGTTTATCTTTATAACATTGTGTAGATTATTTGATAAATGGTAAAATAACAGATTTTTTTTTTTCTCCATCTCTAATCTTTTGAACACAGTTTCTCTGAATTGGGTCAAGAGTTTTAGCATTTAAACTCTAAAATGTTTTCCGATTTTGAGAAAAATTGTTTATTCAAGTTATTGTATTAAACCACCAGCTACCGAGAGGTGTGCATTTTCTTATTACGATTGTGATCATTTCATTTCGTATCATGTTGATACATTAAATCACATAAAGTAGCTTTTTTTTTTCTTCTCTCCTACATGAACTTACAAAATTAAAAATGTGGTTACTGCTGTGACCCACCGTTTCCAATTAAATTGCATGGATTTGGAAATCACATCTGAAATTATGATTTACTTTAATTTCTTTAAATTCTTTTTGGAAGCATGACGCAACCGTTTGAGTCACCACCTGCTGCTTTTACTATATTAATGTGAAACATTTTGGATGTCACACACTTATAGTTTTGGAAACATACAATAGCCAATACGCTCCCTGTTTCTTTTTCTAGTAGTATTTTCAAATAATACATAATTCATGATTTAATAGACTTTATTTCTGTCTTCTTGCACTTAAATCACACAAGAGCCTTTTGGTTTTTTTTCAACAGTTGATTTCCACATAAATGGTTTATCAAATCAAGTTCTCATTGCTCGACATTTGAAAACCATCAGTTTCTTTTCTTTTCGCTGAATGCAGATCCTCTTAGTGATGACATTTCCTTTTGTGTGTCCACTAAAGTCCTTGGAAATGTTTGTGTTGCATCCGTTTGATGGCCACAGCGTCTCTCTCATTTCATGAGTGCAGCGGAATGCACATTTGAAATGGGTTAGGACACAAATGGGATTAATGCTTGCAAGACATCTCCTAAAGCGTTTCCACCTGTAATGTTGTTTGCAGATGCACTAAATGAGATGTCTCAGCGGGAGCAAATGTCTCTGTATATGCAGAGCTGACGGAGGGAGGCCTGCACCAGGATGTACTGTGACCCTCCTGATGCAGCTCCTATATTCTGGTTTCCAATTTTGACAGCACGTGGAATATAGGGAAAGAGACAACATGGGAAATGTGATTACATGGTTGCCTAATGTAAGGGAATCTCATTTGTTTTGTTGGCCATTAGATTGTGCCTTTCTGCACTGGCAAATTCAAGAAAACACAATACAGATGTGGACGAGGGTGAGCAGTCACTGTTGCCACCCAATCTGACAAAGTGTGTTTTGACTTTGAAAATCCAAAAACTTATATTATAGTAAGCCATGGATAGAAGATTTTTTATACTAAAAGCTTTTGTAGATTTAAATAGACATGTGAACACTAAGCAAGTCAGGGATTCTTCTTCTTCTTCCTCTTGTGCAGTGTAAAAATAAATCTTCATGCTCTAAACATAACTACAAAAATAAAACCTGAAAACTGCTCCTAGAGCGTGCAGACCGTGGTCACAATGTGGGATTATGACGTAAGATATCTATTAAAGGAAAAGACTTTCCTAACCAAGATGAATGAGTGATATCGAGCTCTGGCATGACAAACGAGGGCTGAAGTGTCGCAAGTGTTTTATGACAGTCCCTAGGGTCCTTATCTCCCATAACCCCTGACCCTTCGACCTTTTAAACCACAAGGGTGATTACAAGTGGCTGGCCAATGGAATAACTGCTATACTATGGCCATTAGAATAGAGTTTCACTCAAGCCCACACTGTGGTGCAGCCAGTAACTACATCATGTAGAATTGCAGCAATTGTTTCATGAACATTGTTTGCATTATATAAACTTGATTAGAAATAATGCTCTTACATTTATTCATTTATTTATTTATTTATATAATTATTTATTTATATTTTTAGGTAGTAAAAATTAGTTTTTTTTATCACTATACTAATTTCAAAAGACATCCCCACATAATACGAGATGATTTCTGTTTTCATTAGATTTGAGGTGTTTATGGGTAAATAAGCGTGCATCGTGTACTGTCATCTAAACCGGTCGTTTCACTCACTGCTCATCCACCATACCTGTCGTGTAACCGACTATGATATCTGTTCCCCATGGGACTCATAACTGTGTGACACTAGTATTTTTCAGCACAGTCTCTGATGGCACGCAGCAGCGCCGGCCGTTTTAAAACCCCAGGGCAGGTACCAGTTTATTGAACACTATCATCGAGGTCAAAGAGCAGTTGAGTAAAGTAGATGTTTCGGCTTTTTGGTATAATTTTAGGTGTGAATTAAATAGCGCTGCACACGAACAGAAAGTGCACATTTGTATGTTTGATCACATTGACACAACAGCTGGAGAGGTAAGTACTGAGTTTATCTGACTTTTGCCCTGCTGTTTGATTAGTTGTTTGTTTACTGACAGGATGAATTTTGGGTGAGGGCATGTAACTGACGTACACATGCGGCTCCTACTGTGTAACTGGCTATACTGGAGATGTATATCATTTTCCGTAACATTGCAGTCTGAGATTAGTGCAAGGTCCCAGGGGTCTCACTCGTCACTCCATTTCCTAAATTGACAGCTGGAGAAACTCTATTCCACCGGACGTGATAAACGACATGGGGCGTTAGAGGAGTGCGTCGGAGAAGAGAGAAAGGAGTGATAAATGGGGGAGGTTGGGAGGAATCAGGGCAGATGAAAGTTGTTGGGCACTGAAAAATGACTGACAGCTCATTATGAAAATCGAAGAAGGGAGCCTAACTTGTTCAGCCACACCTCTTTCTGTATTTTCTTTTCTTTTTCCTGATGTCCGACTCATTGAATATTGCCACAAACGTCCACTAATACTAAGGCCTTTACTTGTCTCTTATTACCAGTTTACTTTTCAGTCCTGCTGTGTATGGCACCCTAAGAATTGTTGAGACAACCTACTGCCCGACAAGATAGGTTGAAGCCGTTTTCTTGGTTTATGTCAAAGTTATATTGCATTACGTACTAAAAATTACTATCTCAATATCTAAGTTTAAATGAGGAAGTAATATTTGTATTTGTTTATGATAAAATTATGAGCATTTTCTTACTTTTGTCCTGATGAACTACAGAATTTACTAAACGTTTATTTCTTATTGTGCAATTGGAGTGAACTGAAAACAATTACTGTATGTGTTTTGTAATTTTTCTGGTATATTAGTAACAGTAGTAGTTTGGTTGTGAATACATTTTTTTCAATGTCAGAAGCAAATTCACCTTGTTAGGGTTGTGGTTTGCGTCCTTTGTTGCTTTTCAGTTATATTTTAATAACAGGTGCTTTTGCACTGGACATAGCTTACTGCTTTGGCATGAGCAATATAATTTCTTATATTCTTTATTCAGTATAATCGGAGCCGTCATGGCCACTGGTTCCCTCTAAACTCGCTGGCAGACCAGGGCTGCTTTAACGGAGCAGAGTGAAGAGAGTGGACGTGTGATATTATCTGATACATGCTGCTGTCAAACAGAAGATCAAGTAGTAAGAAGATAGGTTAGGTATAGATAGCTAGCTGAGATGCAAATGATTCAAGATTTGAAGAAAAAAAATAAAGGAGGGCAAAGATGCAAAAACTGTTTGAGAAGCAGTCTAGGTGATGGAGGGACATGTATCGTCCAAAAACTGTTAAAGTTCTGATCTAAATTCAACTAAGTTCAAAACACAAGAGTAAAACCTGTTTTAAAAGATACATTTTAAATGTTGATCTATAATAAAGATCATGTAGATTGTAATTGATTAGAGAGTTTTTTGAGGTATAGACTGATAGTTTCCTTTGCCGTCATTGCTCTTACATGCAGCGATAGAGTTGAAACAAGGTAGGATTTAACCACCACTAACAGCCCACTTTGTCATTAACATTTATAGCGTATACAAAGCTATAAGTCACCCATCAGGACATTAGAAAGCTCAAAGAAACCCTTGAGATTGCCAGTTGACATTGCTTTATTGGGTATTTTCCCCCAGTACTCTTACTAGCTTCTTGCAACCTCACTCAATTTAGTTGTTTTAGCCCCCTATGGCCGTGTTGCTGATTTTGAATAAGTGCTCAGGGCAAGAGGGGTCAGCTGCAATTTCAGCCGTAGCTAAACTGGTCTATTCTAATGTGAGATCTGAGGTGACTTTGACTTTTGATTAATGACAGTTCTCCAAAGGACGTATCACCGGGAAAACTTTCCGCGGCATGAAAATCACTTCCAGTCAAAGAAGAAAACATCTGTATCTTTATGCATACACAATACAGTTCTGACTGACTGCATTCAATGTGAAATAATACCCAGGTGACGTTACAGAAGGCAAACACCGAAAGTGTTTGTTATTAAAATATTTGTACTTCTTGGGCCCCAAAGGCCCACTATTCCTTTTCTCACTTATGCATATTTTCATTATAGTGACATCAAGCAAACAGAAAAAGGCTGCTGCCGCCCTTCCTGTTCTCTCTCTTCCTCTCTCTCTCGAGTGCTTCTCTCTCAGGCTGTGAAAACGGCAGCTCCAGGGAGTATTCGTATCCCACGAGCCCTTGGGGCAGAAGGCCCGAGGACATGCTATGAGGATGTATTGAGAGTTGTTGTGGGGAAAAGGAGAGCTGCACATCGCTGTATGAATACTATAGATACATGAAAAGCAGACAGTTGTTGAGTAGAATTGGCCCATTTGGGATTTTAGCAGAGATAATGTGATGAAGCGAGAGCGGCTGGTACTGTTTAAATACTGGGTCCACAAACAGATGAGCTACAAGTTGTGCTGTTCGACTAATGCAGACAAAGTTGAAAACACTCACTGGCATTCAATATTTTAACACTTCATATTCACATTTCACATTCATGTGGTTAGCAGTTTTCTATGTATCAGGTTCCCATGACAAACTATCTGAAAACCAAATATCAACTGAAAAGATTTTCCTGCACTAATATTATGTGCACCATATATTTATTATCAATTACTTTCAATATGATTTATACACTCAGAGTTATGTCAGTTGAATATGTACAAATGGTGTAAAATGTCATGAAAAATGAAATGAAGGATGGTATGAACCATAGCTTGATATTTGATATTACAAATAAATATTGTTTTGAAATAGGCCGATTGCTTGGCGTCCGGTCTGGTATCTTCTTGCAGCTTTCTCGAAACGGTTCTCGAAGTTTCATACAAAAAAATCAAGATAAATTCATCCCCAAAAACATTTAATCAAAATTCGGTTGAATTAATTTTCTCTCAGGTGTGTCCACTCTGCTCGCTGTGCGGTGTGATGTAGACCAAGAGCTTTAGCAGAAGTAAGACTGTTGGACAAAGGTCTCTGTATCTGTACTCTCCTGCATGATCTTATTATCTGTCAGCCAATTTAACAGAGAGGCCTTTGGGGAGTGACAATGGGGATGAGGAGGAGGGGACACTCTCATATATATATATATATATACACACACACACATATACATACACCTTTGCTCTAATTCACACTGACCTCTGCGGCCTCTGCACAATGCTTGTTTTCGTATTTGATAGAAAAATCGATGGGCTTGCTGGCAGAGAACAACCTCCACGAAGAATTAAAACGGTGAAAGTGTTGTAAGGAGTCGGTCTTTTTTCTGTCCACCAACACTACACTTACTGAGCGATGAATACATGTCATTTGCCTTTCAGAAACTTACTGTCACCCTGAAATGGGAAAATAGTCTCAACTAAACGGTAAATGCAGAAAATAGTGTTCATTCAAGAGATTCACTGTATAAATCCATTAGTGAATCTTGTTATGCCTGAAATTAGAAGATTTGACACTGATTCAACACTTTCTGAGACATTGTATGATCTAAACTATGTAGTTTAAAATTTCTTACTGGAGACTTATTCTTACAACATACATTTTTTTAACAGCATTTCCCTCTTGTTATGCAGATGACTAACACCTGTATCTGTACCTTGTTTTGCCTTTGACTGAGGATGTTGCTGCGTTTCATGCAGTTAAATTAAAACATTCTTCACACCTGGCTCATCCCAACTCAGAAACAACTTAAATATTTTTTTCCCAAATATGAAACCATACGCTTCTAATTTTCGTACTTTGTAGTTCGTAGATGGGTTTTGATGTGGAGATAAATGTTTTCTTCAACTACAAAATGCATCATAAATTATGGTGATGCTGGAAAATGCCACCTGTGTCTTAATTCTGTCTCATTTCATCAGTAAGTAACTCTCTTACTACACAAAATACAACCACTGGCTTCTAACAAATGCTAAGAGAAGAGACATTACTGGGTTAAGACACTCCCTCTATTCTGGCGTCTGAGTTGAACTTAAGAGATTTTAAGATTGAATTTATCACCAACAAAGCTGTCTGAGGTCTGACCCTTTTTTACATGCTACGGTGCATTCTTAGTTTTTCCAGTAATCTCAGTCCTTAAGACCTGACTACCGCCAAAGAGGAACTGAGACGAGGTAAATCGGTATCTCTCCATAAAACCCAATCAAAACATTAATTTTTAATCATTTGTGGTACAGTAGTATTTCATCAGGCTCTTTTATTTAGTTTTCTCATTTTCATATTTCATCTTGTACAGTTTTGTTATACCTATTTTGCATTGTTTTACTTGTTTTAGAAAAGTGCTCTATGAATTTTTATTTTTTATTTTTTCCCCCAACTCAATCTCGACAGCATATCAAGCCTGTTTTGAGTTTTCCGAAAATAAAAAAATTGTTTGCCATGCTCAAACTTCACACAACATCAGCTATCAGGAACTGTGGTAAGTTATTTCTCCAAATGTGGCTGTTGATCCAAGGTCAAGCAGCGTAGACAGGCCTCTCTCATGCCAGTCTTGAGGCCATTCTGAACAGATGTTGGCACAGCCAGCTGGACATGGCGACCTTGAGTAAATCTCAAAGGGGTCTTCTTTGGCAGCATGGGCACCCAACTCTCCCCCTTGGCAATGGAGACCCAGTGCAGTGGCGTATAAGCAAGCAATATATGTGTGTGTGTGTGTGTGTGTGTGTGTGTGAACCTCTACAAACCAGCATTGTGTGTCATTCAAGCTTCACTGAAAAGGTAGCAGTGAATCAATCACATGCCCTGTGTAACACCGCACTAAATGAAATTCAATGGACTGATTGAGTGAGTGATGGATGATTCACATACATACAGCCAGAATTAAGTGATGGAGAAACACTCAGAAGGAGAGTGGAGGAGGTGAGGGTTGGTTAGACCTCTGAGGAGTGTGTGTGTGTGTGTGTGTGTGTTGCTCTGTAATGGTGCGTGTGGTAAAAAATGTAAATGGTGTGTGTGTGTGTGTATGTGTATAGACTCTGAAGGCTGAGCACCCTGAGGAGTGGCTGTGTTTGTACTCCACATCTGCCCTCCCAGGATACTGCTGTATGTACGTGTGTGTGTGTGTGTGTGTGTGTGTGTGTATTTATTTCTGTGTGTTCAAGAGTGTGTGTGTGTGGTTACCATCTGGGCAGAACATCAGGGGCACGCCTGGACTGCACGGTGAGCCAGTCCACTTTTAATCTGCCCAGCGCCCTCTCCCCACCAAGGAAGGTCAACGCCTCGGCAAGGACAGTACTGTCACCCCCGTAACACCAACAGTGGGGGTCGGCACTGGCTATCCATAATAGATGGCAGCTGGCTTTAGTGTACGTCTTCACTTTGCCTGGGGCAGCGGTGTTAGCCCATCTTTCATTCCCACTACTCCGCCGAGCTAATGTGCTGTGTTAATGCTTGTGTGAATCAGGAGGAGTGCTCAGTCGTGTGTCTCCCCTGTAGCTACCGAGTGCTCATGTCATTGCCAAAATGGGACAGAAGGTGCTTCAACAAAGGAAACATTTATCTGGAGGTATCACAGCATGACAACAAAATCAACCTTCATATATTAAGAGTTTACAACACTGGTTAGCAAGAGAAATGGGATATGATGAACTTTTTTATGGGACAGGATGCCTTTGGGAAACAAAGCCATGAAAGTGTCGGTATGCAGAACTTAAAAGCATCAAGTCCTCTGATCCTCTAATCATCTGAAAGTTCTAGTTTAGTTCTACTTTCACTTTCACTTTAACATTAAATGTGTAATTCTCTCTTTTCTATGTAAGCAGTCATCAAAAAGTACAGTTTTACCATGACATTTTGACAACTTCACATTTATTTAAATGGCTGTACAGTCCATCTCGAGCATGATTTCCAAGAGCAAGCCCTTTTTTTCCCCCCCAACTTGCCAGAGAGTCTAAAACCATTTTAAATGCAAATGACCCAAATAAGATTAGCGAGGTAGGCAGTCCACTCCCTGTTAATTATCACACGCAGTAGTCAATTAACGGCGCTAACGATGGGACACTTGTGAGTGTTAACCCAATTTACCACGGTTAAGAGCTCGGTGGACAGAGTTGCAAGGGGAAACTTAAGGTGGGATCTGGAGGAGGGATTGTCACATCTTTGATTTGCTCCTCCCCATCACAGATGCACAGAGGTTAGTGACATTAACCCAAGCTGAGGTGGAGAGTTTAGCACTGCGGGGCTATGAAATTGACAAGAAATAAAGACTATTCAGCGATGGTGTGTGTGTGGTGCTTTATGCTCTCCTCTCCTCGCCACAATGTGGATTTGTGCACCATGTGGGCAGAAAGAGGAGCGGAACTCATTCGGGGGTAATTAGAGTTACCCAAGATGTGTTTGCCGAGATGCTCCTTTACACTTAACAGCATTAGCCATGGCAGCGATGAAGGTGTGCTCCGATTTAACAGTTGTCACTAGACCTTGGCTGTGAGAGGCATCGGTGACTGACAGGTCGAAACGAGGCCCTCATTTGTGTGTCGCGGGGTGTGCGCACGTGTGTGTGCGCATCTCAGTATGTGCAAAGAAATGTGTATTTGCACGGATTCTAAAACGTATGAGAAGATATAGTGTAAATTTTGTCACTGTAGTGTAACCTTGTAAACTAGGAACAAAAAATGTTCAAATGCTCAAAGAGACATTTGGCAACATCAGTTGCAATTTTGAGTCACACCAGATATCGCTTATAGCTATACATAATTATTTATATAAATAAAAGCACTGCTGCAAAACACATTCTTTGTTTTTAAGTCATACAATGAAATAAAATAGTGAAATAACCTTTTTGTTTTGTGTCATATGTGGCCAATCTAACCCTGGCCCCAATAAGAAGGAACATAATGTTGATTTGGTTACGCAGTGCATTTTAAAACTGTTCTTTAAACAAAATCAGACTCAAAAGGCAGCAATGTTAGTACGTGATAAAATAATTCCACGAGACAAAATGTCTGGTTTTAGTTTTATTTTTAAATTGCTGCGTTTCATCTTAAATCTTGAATAATAAAAAGCCGCTGTGTCACTTCTTCCAAATAAAGCTCTCTACAGTGGAGAAATCCTATAACACAAACTGTGATGAAGATACTACAGTATATTTGTAATCTATAATGATAAAATATCATCCACATTCCTGCAGGGAAATGATCTATTGCCTTGTTCTTGGTTGGCTGGCCAGTTTCACATTGATTTTGATCTTTTTTGCCTTTCAGTTACTGCATTTTTGTCAGAGGACAGTGTCTGTAGTGAGGAGATTTTGGCCTGCAACAGCACTTGAAGTACTTCCTTTAGGTTGTCAAATTAATGAGCTATGTTGGATTTTAGATGGCAGTTTTCTTATAATTCATCTGGATGTCTGCAGAACCTTTACTTTAACATGTATATTGATGGTGCTGGATGTTTCCCCTGGTTTTTACCTGTTAACTACACTAAGACCATCACTCTACAGATGCTAAACTTCATTTTATAATTTCCTAATGAGTTTGCCCCCACATGTTTTGCACCAGTAGGTCAAACCATGACCCACAGAGCAGCACCATATCCACTGTTGGTGTGAACATTTAAATACTCGCTCGTCCATGCGGTGACATTCAGGCATCTCTATCAGACAGTGTCTCTCCAAAATGGCACATCTGGCCTGCTAACATAAATCATCATCACACTCTGGCCCTGCCCACCCATTTTCATCTGTGTAACCAGAGCTCTGAGTGTCAGCAGGAAGTGTATTGGTGTGAGCGGCCTATTGATCATTGATCTGGCGCCATCGATCCAAACCTCGCCTCTTTTCCTCCCACCCTAACTCTCTCTCTCTCTCTCTCTCTCTCTGCCTCACCGGCTGTAGGAGTGCAATCTGTTCAGACTCACAGGGACACTCCTGTTCATCTCTTGACTCTAATCTCCCTCTGGAATATACACATAAGCCCAGATAATGAGAATAAATGTCACTTCTGACTTCTGACACTACTCTTTTTTTTCATGTTCGACTTATCACCTTTGATCAATGTTTTTGACTTCAGGTCCAGGAATCACCTTGTGATGCTACACAAAGTGCACCCCTTTTTGCCTCTGTAAGTGTTATATTTAGACACTGAATATTACAAGACAACCTAAAAAACCAGTTAACACTTACTGTAAAACTTACATTTTTGGTTGTGTGTAAATGTTCTTACTATTATTATAAATTTTCTGTTTTCAGCAAAATTTCAGCCTTTTTAAATGTTTTTAATAGACAGTGTTGATAATAATCCATGCAATAATTTACAATAATGCGATACACATTTTATATAAATATCTTGCATTGTAATCAAAGGCAGAAAAAAGGCATTTATTTAGATTAATATTACAGAGTTCAGTCCCGAATCCCGATCTCTTAACAGTGGCACAAATGGCCGACAGTAAAAGCTACAACTGTATGATGAGCAGATCAATATACACGTAATTTACAAACTACAGGGCAGGTAATCAATGCGTATAAAAGTGTATGAAATATACATTACAGGAATTCTACTATAGTGCTGACCACAGACTTAGATAAATGGTCAGGCCATTTATTTTTGTCATTATTGATTATTCAATCCAGAGAGTTCACCAGAATCGTCTGTCTTCTCTTCTCCTTTTCACTCGATCTTCTTCTGAAAGCTGATTTATGATGTAACAGGTCAGATGAGCATCTGTTGGTTAAAAATGCCTCAGAGATGAATAAAAATGAGCTGGAGTAAAGAGCATTTAATGTGATTTTAAAATGCAACTATATATCTCAGTTTTATTTTTTAATTTCAGCACTCAAACAGACCGGTTTGGTGATTTATAGTTTAGATCGTAGCAAAGCATTTTGTGTGGGGCCTTATGTCATCCTTTCCATTTTCAGTTGAATGTGTTAGTACACACAGAAAAGCAAAGTGAAAATCCCACTCTGACACACCATACGGCCGAGACTAAAATGCACTTCAGTCTCCAATTCATTCCTCTTCACGATTTCTCCTTATAGATTATAGTTTCACTCGTTTCTTTTTAGTTTTTTTTTAGTCCTCTCACAGTCAAGGGTCTCCCAAGTCCATACACCCCGAACATAGTTATTGCTTGTCATTAGAATAACAAATGCACAGGAGCTCCTGATTTAGTATGGCGCTCTGGCCTCTGATGTATATTAATACCACAACACTGCACCTCTTACCCAGGGTTCATCATTCATCTGGGTAAAAGAGGTGGAATTGAAAAGCAGTCCTTGTTTTTGCTGGAACCTGGATCACAGTCATTTATTGTGTCATGCGACAGGGCAGCCCCTCTGCACGTCCTTCACCTGCATGTGCAATGCCAGCTCCTATTAGATGCGCAAGTGTGTTTGTGTGCTATTTTTGTGAAACGTGCAGATGTAACCAAGGGATGAGAACACAATGCAACGAAATATTTGTGGCAAAAGTCGAATGAAAGTAAGGTGTAGTTTATTTTAAATGTCCTTTATTGTTGTGTGTGTGTGTGTGTTTTTTTTTTTATTCATTAGTGATTCCTTTATCGTCAAAATGTGACTGTTGTCTTACAGTCACATTTTTGAGGCCAATACCAAAGTAAAAGGGTGAAGAATTTGCATTTCATTTCACTTCATGCATATTTTTAATCATGTCTCTTTCTGGCTCTGCCCAGCGTTCCCATTTCAGTCTGGTGAGATTCTCATCGAGTGAGTGGTGCAGCTCTGGGCTCAGTTAAATGATGACTGCTGGTGACAGATTGTCCTCCACCACATTGCTAGCACTTCTCCCAGACAGACCGTCCATCCCTTTTTCATCTCTTCCTGAGTGGACGTGAGGGCTCACCCAGCAATACAAGACAAATAACACTTCTGCCAGGCCATTACTCTTTCCAGCAACAAGGCAGCTTACATTTCAGTTGACTGTAGTCCATGTAGTACGAGACTCAGCATCACCGCAGCTTCTTCTATCATTCCCTGACCGTCCCCATTGGACTGCCATGAGTCTGGCTAGAATCTGCAACGCTATGTGATGTGTATGTTTCTGGAAATTTACAGCACAGAAAACCTTAGCAGCTGCTAAAACAAGTTCCCTGTAAAGGAAGTGAGAAGAGAGGTCAGTTTAAGTAAGTTTAGAATAAGTTTATTGTAGGTACTTCAGTAATCTGATTAATGGTTTTATGCAGTGACCTTATTTCACAATATTACTGCATTTATAAAAAGGCAGCAATTCATTTCGATGGGACCTACTGCATTGGCACAGCACGGTGCCACAAAAAAAAAGAGAAACTGTGAGGTGTCTCTCAATCAAAATATAACAACGGGTAAATAACCCCCATGCCGTATGATTTCTCTCACATATGGTGCTCTGTAGTCATCTTTGTCCCAGTCAGCATCGTTCACAAAGCTTTTATCAGGAGCCAAATTATCCACAGAGGTCTCTTCTTTTCTTAAACAAACATACCCAGTGATTAAAACTGGTAAAAACACTGAATAAAGTATTTTCGACCCCAAGCTGCAGCTAATGTTTGCTCAGCTTGTTTTTCTGATAACTTAAAATCCAGACGTCCAAAGAAAAATCCTTTATCCAGTTTAAAGATACTGTTAAATATGACCTAGATTAAAAAAGTGTGTAAAAATAAGAAGAAGTCTTAAGAAGTTAATTTATGATGGAGCGTCTGGTGGACAACCACAACGCAGACAAGATGATCATCTTGTGCTTTGGTATATGGGTTAAAGGGAACCAAATCAAATGGACCATTACCTACGGTAGACTAAAATCAGATTTTTGTATGTTAGTGGATATTTAATAATCTGACTGTGAATAGCATTTGAATATTTACACTCTGTAACTGAGTGTAAAACCTGCACATTTAACTTAACACAGTTAAATGTGCACATTTAAGGTGATAAAGAATTATCCTTGGAGAAAGAAAAAAGGGAAAACGATTTGACAAAAAGGGAAAATTTCTTTTCACCTGAACTGAAACCTGAAGTAAATGGGTCCGCTCAGTAACAGTGTATCACTACTCTACCTGCCTGTTACTCAGGAGGATGTTTGTGTGAATGTGCTTGTATGAAAAAAAGAGCTCCGGTCGAGTCTAGACTCATGATTCGTTAACTTCACAGGCACTCTCTGGGAATCCTGAGGCCACACTCCCCCCTGCCGCTGCCCTGGGCAATTATGCTCCTTTGAAATTCAAATGGTTGACATGTACATGTGTTAGTGTGTGTGTGCATGTGTCGCTGTGTGGGTGGGTATACATGCAGGCTTGTGTGTGTCTGCATGCACGTCCGTGCGTGCGTGTCCTCGTAACTTATCTTAAAAGCACCTAAATCCACTGGCACCACAGTGCAGCAGCAGTCAAATACAATAACATCTGAAAGCTCTTCTACCTTGTGCTCACTCGGCCCATAGAAGGGACCCTCCAAAACTCAGAGCCAAGAAAGAACAAACATACCTTCAATTAGCTAAACGATTAACATTTTAGAGGAAGTCTGTGTTTGGGTCCCTTGGGCTCCCTGCACTCTCCATCAGTCTCCTTTTTATATTTAAATCCACAACATAAAAGTTAGCCACATCTAATCCTAAAAAATGGGTCTTTTACTATTTTGTAAGGAGGATAATGCCTGAAGCAGACGGTATAATTGCCAGGTTATGGAAGAAGGTGTACCATGAGTGTACTATGAGTCAGAGCAGACAAAGCTCTAAGAACCAGCTGCGTGATATTGTCTTTTCTAATTTAGTAGACGATTGGTCAGTCATACAAACCTTCATTAAGTTCCTCTCCGGGGGTAGCCACAACGCTTGAGTGGATTTGTGGTCATTATCATGTTGTGCTGCGGTTTGGTCTTCTCCATAAGAGACGCCACTATTGATTTGTTTCATTTTTGTGTCTGGCTGCTGTCACTTCTCCATGGCATCTTGATGCTGTGTGGGAAGGGGTTGCCCATCTGCCCGCCTCCATAACTGAGTGTGACAGGGTACGAAATGGTATTGTGTGGTCGCTGTAAACTTTGTGTGAACCTGCACCGCACTCCTGTGTCGTTAGGCCTAGATGAAACTCCTCGCAGACACTTCACCCGGGGTCAGGTGAAGTGAATTTCTCCTAAATATGCCACTCACAGGTACACTGAGCTGACTGTGTAACCTTTTTTTTTGAATTTAGAATTACTTTTCAGACTCAAAATTCATGGCAGGATGCTGTCAGTTCTTATAAATGCTAGACCTCACATTCAGTAGATTCAAATTTAAACTGCCTTTACATTTATTCACTTAAAACTAGTCTTATTTAACCCAAAAGAGTTTAAAGAATGATGGGTAAATCATACTTTATTAACGTCTTTACTGTACCATATAAAATACAAAAGGAGATTAATTTAAAAAAAAAAAAAAAAAGTAACTAACTGTGAATGAGACATTGACTGAGTCGAAGGAAACACCTTCTGAAATGTTGAAATTATGTATTGATTTTTCTCCTGTCTTTCGCCTAGATGCCTCTGGGTAATTGCCTCTTTGCTGCTGCTACGGCTGAACTTACCATCAGGGTATCTCGATGTGTCTGGCCTGTTATGTAGACTCTTACTTCAGGAAGACCTCTGGTCAGTGGTAACACTGGAACTGGAGAGCTCGTAGACTACAAGGTTGTAAACTGTATATTATTAATGTTATTTTACAATATTAAAAAAAATCAATTCTAATGTGTCACAATACTTACAGTGTGAACACAATAGAATACAATTTAAAACTTTTTGACTCAGATTGATACAACGCGTAAGATGAAAAAAACATTTACACAAATATTCTGTAATAGCCAAGAATATTTTTCAACTTCACTTGTTTCAGCTTCTTAAATGGGAATATTTTCTCATATTTAGATGGTAAACTGAATATTTTTGATTCGTGGACTGTTGATTGGAAGGAAGGAAGATGGTGATTTAAAAAATTTCGTCATTTATCAGCATTTTATAGACCTAATGACTTATCGATTAATTTAAAAAAAAAAAAAATCAACCTATTAATTGATACCTACCAACGTGTTTTGCTGAACTCCAGCGGTATAAAATCTGACCTTGCTTCAGTGACGTACAGGTGTACTTCAGGACCCTGTAAGCTCATCACTGATGGATGTGCTTTATTGTTCAAACGTTTAGCCAGAGAGGGCAGCAAAACACTGTTTTTTAATATTTAACCAACACAACAATCTATGTCTATATGCTTCTGTTTTGGCATTCACAACACTTAGTTAATAATGCTTTAGTTGCTATGAGTGAATAATGTATTGCAACAGCGACTGTTAGAAAACTGCAAATGAAATGCTTTGTCAGTCAGAGTATTTGGGGTAAACACTTTGCACGTTGGCAAATACGTTCATTAAAATGATTTCCTGATTATGTTGATAATAAATGTAATCCAGGTGGCATTATGTTCCTCCCCATATGTATTTGCAGGTGCAAATAAGTATAATGTTAACATAATTTCTAGTAGACAAGGTGGCCATGAGGGAGGAATACATGTGCATATGGACATGATACAATACAAGTTCTTCCATATTAATACAGTATTATTATTATTTTAATCTATATTTACAGCACAGGTATTAACTGCTATTGCTCGCCCCCATAATTATTGAAATGTCATCATATTAGCAGCGTTTTGAGTTTCTCTCAGGTTTCAGCAAGCATGACCAAAAGTGAAGCCTCGATTGTGCCGTGTCAAAGGAAACTGCTGCACTGCTTCTGTTTGACAGGTGTCAACAGAGGATTTAATAAGCACGGCTTTTGACTGTAAGTTGACACGGTTGGGTCATAAATGTTTCTACCTTTTTGGATGACACAAACCGATGAAAAGCATGTGACAGCTGGAGCGTAATGTTTTAAACTTGGCAGAATAAATTGTTATTTTCATACCGGTGGCAAGATTGAGGTCTCATATCCCTGTACTGCACTTTAATTCTGTCAGGATGCTTGACTGCCTTTCTGAAAATGGAAGACAATGAGCGCTCTGTATGAAATGTCTTTTTTAGGACAATGAGCCTTGTGGGCTTTAGAGAAAGATGAAGACAAACTGTTGATGACAGTCCCTAATTCCCAAGATCTAGAATAAATGTTTTCTTCTTTTTTTGGTCCAGAAAAGAACTCTATCCATCATTAAGTTTTAGGAGCACTCTTACAAAAAGTCTGCTCTTTTTTTATTTTCCAGGTCTAGTTGTGGTTTATTTAGATGAAAGGCACCTAGATTGGACTTTTCTTTTTTTCTTTTTTTTTTTAAAGGTTAAACACTAATTTAATGTGATTTGACGCAACTTCTTTAATGTTCATAACATGTTTTTTTTCTAACCTGACACATCAAATCATAGTGTAGCAAATATTGCAAAAGTGGGTAAAAATTGATTCAGATTCCATTGATGTGGCATTGTCTCACTCACTTGAAAAAGCGAATGAATTAAAGAGCGGTGGTAAATTGCTCTGTGAATGTGGCCACTGAAACCAATACTGTTTTCTTTGCTTTGCTAATTATTAATTATCCATCTCCATGCATATGTGTTTATTCTTAATTGTATTTGATGGATGACTGGCAGCTTTGACACCTCATTAGACCAGATTAATTGAACGACACAATATTTATGTCTCGCCAATGACCAGTTATCCTACCATCTATCATTGAGATGATCTCGCTGATTGAAAACCACTGGTCCGTGTAATCCTAATTATTTGGAATTAGAAAAGAATTTATAGCTTCTTGTGGCGTTTTTCTGTGATGACTGCAAATTGGAAACATTAAATGCATAACGAGGGATAAAATGAGAGGAAGACACAATCACGGAAATTAATGTGGGTGAATGTCGGAGAATGGGGAAGGGCGCATACAACAAACGAGGTGCATGCCTTATAGACCCACAGTTTTTCACTGCACTGCACAGTCGGAGACCGAGAGTCGCGAGCAATGTTTTCTCAAGATGCTGGCATTACATTTGTCTCTTTCTCATAATTCTGAAAGCGAATGCCCACAGGATGCTTATTTAGAAGACGGTTTACTTTTTTTTCAAATTTAACTAAACCTGTATATTCAACTCCCTATCCGCTCACTCCCAAACATGCTTTGGCGGAACATCTCGATCCATATTCTTGTCTTTTATTAAAAAGTTGGCGAGTCGAGTGCTCAAAAAAAAAAAAACATTTCCACTGAACTTCATATAACCCTCCTCTAACTTCTGCAAAGCTTTGCCCCTCATGGGAGGAGCACAAACTAAAATCCAGCATTTGAGCTTACTGAGAAGCAACAAGGCCCAGAAGAGTGGAGCTTTTACTATCATACAGCATAGGAAAGCCCTTAAGGAACAAACTTCTTTCCCAGGTAGTGAGAACTTCCTTAAGCTTATTTTTCCAACTTTTCAAGTTTTTAAACGCCATTAGTTGGCTCCCTTGTGGTCTTGAAAGCAGTAGCACTGATTGAATTAAGCTGTTTGCCTCTTTGAGACATTTTGACAAGCTTTTTTTTACATAAGTCAGTCATTGCCATAGCTAAACACAACCAAACCAATATGCACATACAGCACTCTCTCTCACACACACACATATTTGTATATGTATGCACATATCCAGATGCAGACGGCCACATAAAGTACACATCAAGGCATGCACACACTGCACATGTGTAAAAATGCAAACTGAATCTGACAAACCATCTATAGAAATCTGCTGACCAGAATCGCTCAATGGGATATAGACCAAAGACATTCTTAGTAGCAGCTCTATAATGACATTTACACCATAGTATTTTAATCAATTTAACAGGCCTTTTTTTAGATACACTTGGCTTAAAACACTCTTTCTAGTTTTTAAAAATAGGACAAATGGTCTTTTGGAATCAACTGGGGAGAAGTTTAATCTCATTGAATGGAGCCAAAGCCAGACGTTTAGCTCCACACAGTGTAGAATACAAGATTATACTGGCCTGATATAGCCCTTCCACCACCCGTTTATTTTTATCCTCTATTAAGGCAGCTATATCCTTAAAGGCTGCCAAAATTATCCTGTAAAAATGCTGACTGGGAAATATGAAAGGTTCCAGGCAGTTCTAGTAAGCAATCTGCGCGCATGGTGGAGCAATGTGACTGCTGTGCTTGCTATACCAACAGGGGTGACCCCAGTTGGATGGAGAGGTGAGACTAAATGAAAGTCATCCCTGGATCTTAGGGGAGCCGAGTCTGGAATACCGAGCCTTTATTCAAAATGAGATTTACTGCCAGTGGAGGCTGCTTTACATAACTGTTTGTTTTTAGTGTTATGTTCATCAGCACAGCGTAAATCCACCGGACTTTTTTTTTGCTTCTTTCACTATTCACATAAGGTTTCCAAGCTTTCAGGTGTGTGTGTTCAGTAGCTATTTAAGTCATGCATTGATATATATAGATATATATATTTAATGAATTAATTTTTTTAAGCAGTTAAAATCACATGAGTATTATTTCACAGCACAGTAAGATACGCTGCTAACTCACAGAGCATTTGTACTTTCTTGCCCATGGTGGTAATTTATACAGAAACAGTCTGTTCATCGTGGGTTTGGGACAAGCTAAGAGGATAATTTCCTTATCAAACACACTTTAAGTCATTTGAAATAAAAAAAGTTTTGTACTTAAGTTAACCGTTCCTCGGAGTGAATATGATAATTGAAGAGTTACTAGTTCCCTGTGGGTGTTCTGACACGTTGCTGGCAGCTCCGTGATGTGAATTCAATGAACACACCTTTTTTTTTTTTTTTTTTTTTCTCCCAGTGCTTACTAATGCACAACTTTATCACAAGTATTATGACACAAAGCAGTGTACCTAAACATATAAATAAAAATGCAAGTCTGTGTGTTTTAATATTGAGAAATTCATTTAAATATTTGTTTTTTGTCTTGTCAGTCTGTTTGTCCAGCAACCGTGTAAAGTTACCCATTTTTCTTGGCGCTAGTGGTTTTATCTGCAGGGGTCTAGACACAGCAGGCTCCCTCCGTATGCATAAGCGTCATAAAGCTTTAAAAAGCTGACACCAAGCGGGCCGTTTTTTTGCCTGCTGCCTTATTGGAATGAACTTGAGATGAATGTATTGATCTCGTTTCTGGATGGCAATGACACAACCTGGCTTCGGTTTAGAGGTGACTCCATCCGGACCCTCTTGTGTTATGCAGGTGACGTAGACAAGTTGCAGAGGATTCGACTGGTGTCAAGGAGCTATTTAAAATTAGTGCATGGAGAGGGGGCGTACAATTGATTTTGTTTATATTTGATGTGATTAAACACAGTGCAGGCCTTTTGCTTTTTCCCCGAATCACAATCATGGCTTTCACTGAAGGGTAGTTCCAGCCAGACGCAATGCAGGTTAGAAAAATGTTCTCAAGGTAATATATGCCATTTGGCGATTGCCTTTACCCAAAGTGTCTTATCATGATTGAAAAACATTTTAATAATGAACGGTGCAGTGAGACCAGAGCCCCTAACCCGAATAGTGTTGGTTCATAAAACAGATTTTCTTTTAAAATGATCACAAATGCAAATAAATAAAAAGTGCAATCAAATAGCGGCGGTGAATACTGCTCAGGTAAGAAAATGATCAACTTACATAAAGTGCAAATAAACAAATAGGAGAAGCTACTCTATTGACATTGATGATATAATATTCTCACAAAAGAGCCGGAAAATAATCAGAATTTCACATGATGATTAAGTGTAAACCGACCGCATGGGTATTTCACATGATGAAGCGATGTCACAGCAAAAACAGGTCCTTTCTCTAAAGCATCCCAGCATACATTTCCCTCCCTCATTGTGTGAGCCCAGCTCTCTCAATCAAGATATCCAAGTCCTGCTACGAATCCCTGATTAACACCACTGCTTGTGTAGTTTTGTTTTAACTGTCCTCGGTTAAATGAGAAATTAAGAGGCAAGAGATAGAGGCTAATAGCATTTATTAACCCAGCGTGAACGGGCAGCAGAGCAGCCGCAGTCCTCCACCAGCCCTGTCTAAGTCCTGGTGGCTCAGTCAGCGTGGCCCAAAGAGGGGAGTGGAACATAATAAAACCCAACAAATGCACCCAGCTGATTAATGCAGCCCTGTGGCTATAGTAATTATCCCTCTCCACACTCCTCCAGCAGACGAGCCAAAGAAGAGTGTGGCAGAGAAAGAGAAATGTGCAAATGATGGATCTGTAGGATTCGGGGTCTACAGTGAGCGTTATATGAGTAGTTGAATAACAACACATTTTGCTGTTGAGTCCTTTCAATGTAAAGGACCTCCAGAAATGACACACAGAAACATCATCTTTCTCTTTCATCATCTCAACTCTTTTTGTGTGTAATTTCAGCCAAATAGTTGTTTCTACTGTATGTGATTGACTACCTAGAATATAGAGCTTCGTGCCGCATGTTGCTCAAGTTTCCTCAAAAAAATAGATTTTATTAGTTAAATATCAGCAACTCAACTTACTTTTCTCCTTATTAATTCTTCTGCTGAGGTGAGAAAAATTATTTGAATGGAAGTGCAGTTTGCTCAAGTCATAATTTATATATTTTTCTCTTCATAAGAGAAAGCTGTTACACTGCTACAATTCAAATGTGGACAAACACATTACATTTAGATGAAAACCAACAATTACTAAATACACCAGTGAAGTTTTGATTCATTTCTTCTGTCATAGCTTTTTGATTAAAGGTCATGTGACAAGTTCATTAATGTTGTGGCAGCTATTTCAGTGGTGTTCACTGGTTTATGTGAAATATGGGTCAAATAAAACTTTACAGCCATCAGGTCCATTGCAAACTATACAGCTTCTTAATAATTAATAACTCTAATACTCTTGCACTCTCTCGCTCTCTCTCTGATAGTTACGTCAAATAGAAATAAGGAAGCTATGTCACTTTAATATTATTTTTTTAATAATAAGTAATTTTGTACCTTTTCTTGATTGAAAAAAGCAGTGTGTTAGAGCTATTTATACAGATATAAGAAAGAGTTTCTTTGTTGTCGTGAGCTGGATCTGCAGTTCACTGTTGTTTTATGCTCTGCTTTACTTCACGGAGACGCTCGCTGCACACGATACCCTGTCTCTGTTCAGAGGTCAGAAGGTCAGACATAAAAGGCCAGTTTGCTCATGAATCAGGAATTTAATTACATACACCCAGTGTGACAGGGAGATTGTGTCCCTCAACCCTGCACAATATGTAATTACTACTTATTGACAGGTAACGATTGGTTCTTTTTCACTTTTACAGAAACAAGCATCTGATCACAACGTTAAATCTTAGCGTTTCTGATCTCCTTTTTTGGAAATGTTTCGGGTCAATTACAATTCAGGTTTTTATGTGAGTGTGTATGTGCACATTCAATTGTGCGTGTCTGTGTAACTGCACTGTATAAAACCTATACCTCCAAAAATAAAGCTAATTCCCTTTTCAATTCAGCTGTTCTCTAAATTAAGGCCACGATCCAACATTCAGAGGCACTGGAGACAGGGAATACATCACTGAGAATAAAAAACAGCAAATGAGAGCAATACTATTATAAAATCATACACTCCTGTCTCAAAATGCACAGTAGTTGGATCCAAAACTGTCTGTGATCTCCTTTAAAGGGAGTCTGTTTTGCTTAAATACAGACTTAATGATTGGATTACTGTTTCTTCGTTTGGCGATAGCGTGATAGTGGGATTACAGACTGTGAGCTCAATAGATTTCCTGTCAGATGCCACGAAGCCCGGTGTCCCCTCACTGTGTAAGCCGGCTGGCTGAGAGGGAGGGAGGGAGGCGGATGAGCCTTGTACTGTACACTATGGCCCACCTCAGAAAAGTGGCGACACAAAAACAGCAGTGGAGCTGAAAACGAAATGCAGTGAATGTACTATAAAACATCACCATATTTAAACTTTGCTACAGTACACAGAGTAAAATATTTTTTTTCTAATGTACTTATGCACTCAAATTCCAAATGAAAAATGTTGTTTTTTGTTTTGTTTTTTTTAATTTAATAACTTCTGCTCCAATATTCAACCATAATGTGAAACTACACATGTCATCTGAGCATTAATCTCTCCCCTTTTTTTTCCTCTTGTCTCTGCCTCACTAAAAACATAAACATATCTCTTCTATTGATTATGTCTAGATGTCTTAATCAGATCAGTGCAATATCCCAGTTTTCCTCTGCCGGAAAGTACATTAAATGCTAAAATATTGATCAAAAATTTAATTGAGAATGCACGGCTCCTTTTTTTTTAATAGAGCAATCAGGTTTTTGCTCCTGTGACTTTGATATGGACTGACATGAAAAGAAAACGTTCAAATTTATAATTCCTGTTATTTAAAAGACGGTTGGGGAAACAGAGTCTGTCCCGAGGCTGGCGACACGGCAATGCTGTGATCAATAAGAGTGTGTGATGGGTTTTGTATCGATCAGGAAAATGTGGGTTGATGAAGTGGGTTGGGGGGTTTTTTTTGGGGGGAGGGGGGTGGTTGGTTGCTTCTCTGATGGCTGCCACATTATACAAACGTGGTAAAGATACATTCAAACTTCTGTCATCGCCATTATATTAATATTCCTGTTCGATCATCAACACTCTTGTTTTTTTATTTTATTTTTTTTACACCCCTGCCTCTGTTAGGATTGGTCGACTTCCTCTCCTCCTAACAGTGTGACTGGTGAAATGCTGTGGGAAACAGCTGTTATTACTTTAAAGGAGGACAGGCTGTGGAAAGCCATATCCACGGTGGAGAGGATGAAAGAGCAAAGAGAACAGTTTAGCTCTGTAAGCTGGCACTGAGCCCTTTTTAAAGCACAGTAAACAGACCTGTTTAAATCACCCTCAGTCAACACGCTGATACTTCTGTTGCTTGTCAATTACTACTGTACTGCAGCTGTAAACACCAACTGTGACCCCTCTGAAACTCCTATCTCTATCTGTCTATATAGGGGGGGAGTCTGTGTGTCTCTGTGTTTTTGCAATCACATTGGCTGCTGCCAGGACAGCCCTGACCAGGCTGGCCAATGGCAGCCGCTCCATATGCAGCAAGCCACACCCTCCTGCTCTTAAAGAGCCCCCACGGCTTCAATGGAGACTCAATCCCCTCACTGACTTACTCAGGCTGAGTGTGCTCTCACCACTGCTGCTCTCCATCCATCTATCTTTGATTCTCTCTCTCTGTCTTTATCTGTCACTCCGCTGGTCTTTATTCGTTCTTCTTTCTTTATGCTTGTTTCCTCTCTTCATCTCTACCTCAGGATTCTTTTTCTTCTTTCTATATCACCACTAAATCCACTCTTTGTCTCTCTATCTCTCTGTCGTACGTACTCCTGAGTGTGCAGCACCTGGAGTTTGCCGGGCCGAGGCAGAAGCTTTTTATTTTTTGTGAGTGTGTGTGTGTGTGTGTGTTGAATAAGGGAGGGTGGGGAGACAACACCCAGGAACACCTGACCAACATTTCATCAAGATATGTGGAGACTTAGGAACTGATCTCCTCCTCCAGCCTTTCTCCAGCTGTTTGTTTATCTTTTTTTTTTATTGCAACACCTGGAATGCTTAACGTGGACTGATGGATGTTTCCGAACTGTGCATCCCTGACCCCCTCTGCTACCACAACCAGTAGGTGCATCTCTTTCTGCATCTTTTCTTCATCAGCGTTTATTTTTGTCTTATATTTTAGATTCCACGTGACTTAATTTGCTCATCTGCCTTTATTTTTTATTAAAGACAGAAAGAAATCTCAAATCTCTGTAAGTCATTTGTAAATTATTTTTTATGCATTAAATAAACTAGTTGAAGTTCCTCGCGCTGTCTCAGCCTCTCCACATGTACGGGACAGCAGAGCTCAGCAGCGTTAGTGAGGCTGCAGCAGCATAGCCCGTAGGGAGTCCAGGTCGGACTGTTGCCCTACAGCTGTCTAGCTCTGCATCAGGATCTGGGGTTTAACCTCAGCCACAGGGAAGAGCCATAGGCAGATTAATGCAGACGACTATCCTTTGGCAGCAGCCGGTATCCGGGGGTGTCCTAGGGAAAGAAAACTGTGACTGTACTGTCACCCAGTGTGTGTGTGAGAGTGTGTTTTTTGAGAGACAGATAAACAAGATTATATTTGAGGGAACAGATAACTGCCTGCCTGCATTTTGGTTAAAGCTTTGTTCTCTTTTTATATGGTTTGTGATTCTGCACTTAATTTTGGTGCTTATGATTAAATCATGCTAAAATTGTATTAAGTGGCACTATGTGTAAAGTGAACAGTACAGTGTACAGTGAAATCTCTTTAAATAGGTCTAAAGTGCTACACAGTGTCTATACGCATACTGTCATTGCGCATTAAGTTCATAATTTAGTTCATAAGTAGAGGAAATAAGCAGCTTGTTTTAGACTAACTAAAAGAAACTTAAAGCTCAAATGGAGCACTAGCCATTAGTATTTCATTGCTACTCTCCTTGCATGCCTGGAAAAATTATCTTTTTTTTTTTTTTTTTTCTTTAAGCAAATATGATGAGCAGACTATTCACTATGATTGTCTTTGTTAGTATCAATAGATGCGATTGGACTGTGATCAGCTATATTCCAAACTTTATAAGAATCTCTACAAATAAAAGAATGACCTCTGTAATGTTAAAGAAGTGTGTTTTAATTTTGGACAGTTTATAACTGGGTCTAAGATGCCACTTTAGATGGATACAAGTTTAAAAAGCTCATAAAAGTGAATTAACGTCAGCCTGTGCTGCAAATGTCTTTTGTATCAACGTGTGAAATGATTTAAATGTTTTGCAAGTGAACTGTTTTTATAACAAAGGATAAGTCAATAATTTTACAGTGGTCGTATAGTCTGTAGTATTCTCATATTACCATTTTATGTTGGTATTTTAGATCGCTGTCATACAAGACTGCACTGAAGTAACGAATCAAGTAATTAAATATTCAAACTATTTCTACAGTGCAGTAAAATGTACACATCACATACATAAACTGAATTACTACATTCAAATGAATAACACTTACAGTATTTCTGAGTGAATGAATAGAAATGCTTTTAGAAATGTATTGTTTAAACACATGTCTAAAAATGTTCTTTTGATACCTCACATAAAAGTAATAGATCTGGATTGTATTTATTTTTAATGTCTTTTAACAGATCTGTTTCCTGTATTGTCTTTTAACTCTTTGACATTCAATATTACTCTGCAGATTGCAGTGCAGTTTAAAAAAAATAAAAAAATAAAAAAGGCCACAACCCAGAGCTCTTCTGTTTCCGCACAATCATCAATTTCTAGTATCTGCAAAACAACATTTAATATACACTTAATAAATTAACAGATGGCTTAAGTTATTATATATTATTTTTATTATGTGTTAAAACATTGTAAACTGAATTTAAATGATATATAAAAACAAAGTAGAAAAGGTAAATTCTTAGTGTGTACATTGTGTTTGCTGATGGGTCTGTTTGTATACATCTGCATGTAAACGCTTATATGGATGCATATAAAAATGTGTGTGTGTATGTGTGTGTGTGTGTGGCTGGGGGGGTGAGTAACTGGTCACTGTGTATGTGTATGCATATATGACTGTATACAGTGTGTGAATGTGTGGCCGTGTAAATGTTTTGAAGCTCCCAGATGGGAATTAACTGTTAACTGCAGGACCGTTGGGTCAGATTTGATAGGACAGCAGTTTTTATGACAGAGTAACACTGACATTACAAAAAAAATCCCACAAAGGCAAGTACAAATGCAGATGTTTTACAAAACTCACCATTCAATAATTTAGTTCTTCCACAGTTTCTTGCAGCATTTTATTTATTTAACTTGCGATGATGAATAAATATCACGTAAGGAGCAGTAAAGTTATTAATATAACACCATGTCATGACTATAAACTTAAAGAAACTTGTACACTTTTTATAGCAAAAGTATATTTTCATTAAGGTTATAATATGTGATATATATATAGTAAATATTCCCCATACTACCATTCAGTTTACTACTTGGAAGTAACTGTAGTTGTTCATGCACTTACACACTGTAAATCTCTGCTTTTAGTGTCACATAAAGCTGTGCGTAGTTAGGTTTGGATTCGGGGAATGCTATTAACCCTTTGAGGACTTTTGGTCCGATGACTAACCCCGCTGACCCCAGGTGAGAGGACTGTCGGCTGTAATGTCAACTTCCTCTTGCTACGACTGTGCTGAAGACATGGGGCGACACACACGCACAAATATACATGTATGTAGACAGTTTGTCTTTTGGATGGATAATATGAAAACAGTTGTTAATCCAGTAGAGATGTTTATTACCAGTGTTTCCTCTACAAAATAATAATTCAATTGAAAAATGTTATTGTATATACATGTTAATATGATAACATACTGAACCGTTTAAATGTTACGAACTAATGATTCGACCTTTTATAAAATATCTGTATGCGGAGTGTGTTGTGAAACAAATTTTAATGCAATTTGGAATTTGCGTGTTACCAAAATAAAAGTTAATAAAATAACTTTTATTTTGGTTACACACAAATTCCAAATTCTATTAAAATTTAAAGTTACAAGATAAAATAAGAGTATATATTTTATTTATCTTATTTTATCTTGTAACTTTTATTTTGGTTACATACCAATTCCAAATTGCATTAAAATTAGTGTATATATTATCACATTTTACATCTTCATTATGAAAAATACAAAATACAAAAAGCTTTTACTGTTCTTTAAATATTTAAAAAGCAAGTGTCAACGTGCCAATTTTAAAATGGTCGACTTTAGTATATCTCATTGAGAAGCCATGAGCGTTTGGGGACCAGCATCTGTATTCTGCTGACTTTTCTAACAGTTTAAATGTTGTTTTATGTTCAGTTTGCTCCAATAAATCAGACCAATTTTTCTGTTGTTCCACCTGCTGTTCCCATAGGTGCCCTTCCTTCACAGACAAACAAACAGGAATGCATAAGCACAAGCGGTTAAATGTATACACACACACACACACACACACACATGCACGCACATACGGATGAGACCAAACAATCACACACTGACCTGGGATCTAATTTTAGCAGTGGAAACACCTGACTGTGTCTGTTAAGAGAAATACAAAATCTTATCATGCATTGCATCCGCATTTATCACACTACTTATGCACAATAATCTTGTGAGACATGACTACAGAATACTACTATTTAGTTCATGAATAAGAAGGTTTGGAAATGCTTAGTTTGAAATTGAGATATAGCTATTTTTTGTTTTTATTTGTTTGACTTGTGTGTAATTTATTTATTACCTGTTTTAAACATTAAACATTTAGTGTAAATTGTGCATAATTTCATAAATGTAAAATATAGTAAATTATCACAAATTATTTAAACCCTTGGCATTATGTTGCTTGTTGTTGTGGGGCAGTAGACGGTGGATTCTGACATTATAAAATGTAACTGTAGGTCTCCTCAACCTGAAATGAATCTTACCGACATGCAGGATATTGTTATGTGCCAAAGTTGAGACTTTACATGGAAGCTGCCTAAGTGCGTCTGTCCTCATACAGTATTTTGAAACAATTTATGAGATGATATACTAAACTGAATGTAAACATTTTTGAAAAGCTTTTAATTACTCAAGTCCCCCCGTAACATTTATAGAAATTGTGTTGTGAAGGCAAGCCTACAATAGTGGATGAAGTTTTCTGCTTCCATCACACCTCTCTGCACTGCAAGAAAACAGATATCGCTGCACTTTAAGTAACACAGTGATTGAATTGCTGAAAATGATTGAAACATGTATGTATGATGTATCCCATCTTAAATGTGAATGAGAAGCCAACACAACCTAAGAGTCCACTGATGGATGGATGGAGGGAGCAGGTGGTGGGACAACGCTGTGTTGTGAAAAAAATGCTGCATCCTTCAAACTTTTCTTTAATCATCAGCATTGCAATTTCATGAAAACGATGAGGGGAAAAAAATGACCAGAGACTAAAACAATTCAGATATTCAAGCTCACTGCTGTATTTTTTCATATCACTGTTTTTCCTAGTGTTCAGAATGACATGTTTATTAATGGCGATGGCTGCTACATACGAGGGTGCAGCCCGGCTCTATTGGAGAGTGGTGCTGTGTGGTGGCATCAGACGAGAAATAACTTCATTACATGTCATGACCCCCTCTTGATATAGATATATCCTTTAGGCAGCCTGTCAAGGACTCTGAATTCATCAGGATGTAAATGGTTGCTATAGTTTTTTTTTGGTTTTTTTTGCAGCCACTACTCAATGAAAACATGACTGTTGCTCTTCTGGGCTCAGGCTGAATGCACGCTCCTGAGAGGACTTCTTAGAATGAGTTTGTTTTATTGATCAAATGAAATTAACACACAAAAGAAGCTGCGCGTCTAATCATGGAGTGTGGGTCAGCCAGCATGTTTAATTTAATGGGCCTCATCGTAGCTTCACGAGGTCTCACATTGTGAACTTAATTCCTCTTCACCATGTTAATTTGCATTGTGTCAATTGACCAGAGCTCTTACTGTATCAGCTTGAGTCTCACTTGAAATTCAGCCCATGCTCTAATACCATTAGGCAAATGCAAAGTTGTGTCATTTACACATTTGTTAAAAAGAAAAAGGGGAGGGGGGGATGTGTGTGTGTGTGTGTGTGTGTGTGTGTGAGAGAGAGAGAGAGAGAGAGAGAGAAAAGCCAATTTGCGGCAGACAAGACTCGCTTGTGATTATCAGTGGATGTTATTACTGTGGAGAAGCAGACATTTGAAGGTTATGTTTCTGGGCAGTAATTGAAATGCAAAATAACATTAGGATCGATGGCCATCTCTGTTTATTTATGAAATCAATATCGTAACTGTCCCTCATGAGTCCCCCTCTGATTCCCAATGACGGCTTAAGTCTCTGCTCGTTTATTCTTTCTCCCCCATAACCTCCTTCTTCTGTCTCTTTTTAAAAGGCAGTTAGGGGTGTGTTTGACTTTGCAGGGAGAGCAATTTCCTGGAGGTGGTGGACGTGTATGTAGATGGGGGTTGATACTCCAGGTAAGGAGACATCATCCATGTGGGAAATCTATGCAATCTCTCCTCGTGGCAGTGACATTGAAGAGGCCATATGCTGAAAGTTTGGTGTGTGTCTGCGTGTGTGTGTCTGTGTGAGTGAAGCAGAAACAAAGTGTGTCTGCTATGCAGTACAGATGTAGTACTGGAACCTGACCAGCAGTGGCAACATCTGAGTTAAGATTTAGTTTGAGGTTAAAAACAAAATTTACAGCATTTGGGATTCAGTTCCCAGCTTGAGGACAGAAATCTGTGGTGAATATTGAGTCCTTCCAGGAAGTCATGATCTTGTGATGGCAATAATTAATTCAAATTCAACCATATTAATTAATACAAATCTCCACAATATTTGCAGGGGCATGCATTAAATGTGCTAGTAGAAACATTTTGACATCAATATATGCCTAGCAAAACCCAGCTGGCGTGGGGTTTTTTTTTTGGGTTTGAATGAATTATCAGCAGAACTTAAGAAGCTATATGGATTCAGTTATCTAAGTAGAATTGTATATATTAATTTTAAGTAAAGGAAGTACGTGTGGAGCCAGGTGTGTTTGTGTTCAACTGTTAGACTTGCACAGCTGGGACATTTTAATAACTATATGCCTTTATAAACATATTTTGACTAATGTCTCTTCTCTAAAAAAAAAAACCCGACAACATTATTAGCGGCAGTTAATGAATCATGCATTTAAATTTTTAGAGCACATATATATTTCGATGACCTTCATTTGTGCCGTCGCTGTGTCACGTGCATGTTGTTGTTACTACTTAACACTTCGGCAACACACGCTTACCCCATTTTCTCGCCTGCCATGACCATTCATTTCCCAGACACCCTGGCTGCAGACTAACAGTGTAATCTATGTGTCAGGCAGGAAGGGGCACTCAGTTTAAAGCTGATAGAGTTTGCCCCAAACAAGGACAGCCTATCATAGAAAGATTAATGAACTAATTTCATGCATGGCTCCTTGCCTCTGTCCTTCTGCACTTCCATGTTCGACTGTGTGTTCAGCGCCATGATTTACGTTGCGTTCGTTCCTTGCTACAAGCTTAACCACCAGCTCAACAATAATATTTTCACTCTGGGAAAATACATAGTAAAATATGAAGAACTGGATTTTTAACCCTTTACTCGCCAAGTCAGGGATAGCATGAGGCCATTGTTGAGTTTTGCTTTGAATATGCATTTTGTGTACGCATATATGTAATTTTGCTTCCCTTTTCTTTTTTCTTTTTTTTCTTTTTTCTTTTTTCTTTTTTCTTTTTTCTTTTTTTTGACTTCTGGTAAACATATATTGTGTTGAAATTTTGAGGCTGGAAAACATATTTCATGGTTTATAGGAGAGGTGGATGGATTCAGGATTTATGTAGGGAGGCAGGGGATCTACAGCCCTGCCAGCACGAGGAGGCATGCCAAAATACACACACACACACGTTTGAGATTTTAAGCTGCTCTGGTGGGACATTTTCACACCCATCACACTTCAGCTCAAAAAAAAAAAAAAAAAAAAAGCAGGGGTCACTTATCTGAGCGCTTTGGTTTCGGGTCGTATTGAACATTCTGGACATTTCTCCAGTTTTTACATGGAGCAGTGTCTTTGAGAAACCTGTGTGTCTATTGTTTTGAGGTGTCCATTATGGGACCGTCTAGGCCTCCAAGAACAGCAGAACATAGAGGACAGGTGACCTTCTTGCTTGTCTGTTCGGTTTGTACCATTTTTCTGCGCAGCGGAGCAAACACTGCTCCATTAGATATTATGTGCGTGTGTGTGCGTATGTTGCCAACAGAGTGGCTGCGAGTTGAGGAGAATCAGGCTGCGCTTAGAAATCTCCATGTCTCTTTATTATAAGAGGGGGAACCAAATTATGAAACTATGAAGCTATTTCCGTCTGTGCGAATTGGTGGTTTGTGCCATTATTTCTTTTCGACAGATTTGAAAGGACCCATTAGAAATTTCCATTAAACCTAACAAAAAACATCTCCCCAGCGTTACTGTGTGCTAAGTGTGGAATGAACTACTTTTTACATATGCCACAATGTACTATTCCATAGGGAATCACCCTATCTGGCTGTGATGATGTATTAACTATTACCACGCCGCTCTCTCCAATTCCCTGAAATGGAAGAAAATATACCTTCCAATTGACTATAGGTGCATGCTGATCGCTAACAAGATTTAACTGGAGTCCTGTGTCCTGTGTTATAAACCGCAATAGCCTCAGAATGAAGACTAACATAATGTTGTATCGCTCCATCTCGACTACTATGTTAACAGTCCTGACTGATTAAAAATGCATAAGGAATGTCTGGGACCCGTAAGAGGAGGGTTTATTTTTTCATGCCTCATGTGGAACAGGAAGGAAGCAGAGGATCAATAGATCTGATCTGGGACCCAGGGGTAGAGGCTATCTTCTCCTCCTCCACCCGTTACCCGTTAGCAGTTAAAAGAGAGGTTTCATGTTGTCAGTGCTGATGACTTCATGGCTTTATATAAACACTTATGCAAAGCAGCAGCAGCAGCAGAGTGAAAATACATTCGTAACCACAACACCAAAATTAGAAAACAGGCTCTCAGCAGCAAAGGCAAAGCAGTTTTAGAGGAATCTGGCCAGTGTTGTCTTGCTGTTAGTTTCATACATTCTTAATATGATTTCTCGGTCTCACCCAATATTTACCATTCATGTTACAGTATGTACTGTAAGATCATCCCTAACTGTGACATACAGTGGCAGCAGTTCTAACACTGACCCAGGCCTCATTTCATGCTTTCTTTCAGCGAATAGTATTGAAGATACTTACACTGCCTTGTAGAGAAATAATTGTCCAACAATAATAGATGTAGTTGTTAGAGTGACTTACAATACAATAAAAGACAAATGAACATTTTTTTCAGAAAAGAACATACATTTTTACATATAATATTACATTAAAACAGTTTTTTGTTTTTTTTTATTTCCTTCACGATCGACAGCTAAAGATAAAATAAACCATTAAAAGGTTCCCTTCTAAAATACAACTCAAGGTTTTAGCATCAGGAACATTTTTATAATATGTAATAATAATTATTTTGTAACTTTTGTAAATATTTTTCTTGAACATACCCTGTTCCCAAACTTTATAATGAAATTTGCAATTCAGGAACTTAATCCCAGGTCGCTCCTTCTTCCTCAGCCTCCCAAACCTTTCACTTAAATCCACCGTAACCCGGCACCATCCATTGGCAAACTCACCGGGACTATTGATTGGGTCATGTATTACCCATGATCTTCCATATGCTGAGTGTAACACCTCTCTCTGTCCATTAACAGCCTTCTGAAGTTTCATTCATTCATTTACTTCTGGCAGCCGACCAATTGTGGGCATTGTTTGCAAGATATATGGGGCATCTGTTGACATGGTCGTTAGTTACCATTTTGCCTGAGAGAAATAAGCTGCTGTAGTATATCACTTCGCATTCCAACACATTAATGGTTGTGTCTGTAACACAATCTATCAAACTCGGATGAAGCGGTTACATGCAGGAGCGGAGCGCTCCATCACAGCTGATGAATCTCTCACAGGATGATTGGGCGGTGATGGAGGAAAAGCAACGCTCAGTACATCTTGTCAGACTTGTTAGTGGGGATAATTTTGTTGATGGTGCTTTTTTTTTCTGATGTATATTTCCTTTTATATGAAGTTATTTGGGTCTCTATTCTTTTATACAAGCATCATTTATTTGCATGAATTGCACAATGACTCTTTTACAATGATTCCCTTTTACTCTAGTTTGCACTGCAGTTTGTTTTTTGTATATACTGTGAACTTCAGTACCAAACCTGACTGCAGCTCTGGCCTTGTGTGTGTTTATCCAGGTTGCTAACCAGAATGCCCTCTGAGGACCGACATCTATCCTCAAGCTGTGGTTCTTACGTCAAAACCGAACCTTCCAGTCCTTCCTCCTCGCTAGTAGACACCGGCAGTCACCACAGTCCCAGTGGCAACTCAGACGCCAGTGGGGGCTACATTAACGGCGGCAGTGGACGCTCACACCCCCTGGACTCACCGCCAATGTTCAACCCAGGCATGCTTGGAGGTGCTGGCGCCTGCTTACGGCGCTATGAGGAGTGCTCCGGTGGCGTCGTAGACGACTCGCCAATCAAGTGCGAGTACATGCTCAATGCCATTCCCAAGAGGCTGTGCCTAGTGTGTGGCGACATTGCCTCAGGTTACCACTACGGGGTGGCCTCCTGTGAGGCCTGCAAAGCCTTTTTCAAAAGGACGATACAAGGTATTCCCCACCTCCTCTTTTAGCTTTCACTGGCTCACCTGAGCTGATCTCCAGTGTCTTTACACACTCAGTACAACTGAAAAAAAAAAAAATATATATATATATATATAGGTGTTTGCAAAATAAGCCTTTAATACAGGTGTACTTTCTTCTACTGCATGATTATAAATACTGTTTATTATTAAAGTATATTGACATGATGAGTGATCCACTGTGATGCCATGTGTACCTCAGTGCTGGTGTCCCACCCGCTGCTCTTAAGAGACTAATACGACATAGTGATTATGGCAGGCATTAGACCTGAACTGTAAATCTGTTCTGGGTTGTGATGTTGATGTGTTTGCATGTGAATCGTATATCTAGCATCGACTCTGCCATGTGCAGGAACTGTTCCAGAATAATCACTTAGACGGTGATAATATGGTCAATTTGAGAAAAAAAAGGTTTAAAAAGGAAAGATTGTGTTGGATGGATTAGCAAAGCAATACAGTTAAACATTAAAAAAACTTAAAAACTTACACACATGTACAGTATGTTAAGGAATGGACTGTGGCTCATGTGATTAACTTAGCTGGTTACTTCACTTTGTCTTCAGAGAAAACCTTGTTCTGTTGCCTCCAGCACTCTCTCTAATCACCTTTTGTTTTTCACTAGAGCCCAACACACTTTACAGTCAGGTTTTATCTTCCTCTTTCTGCTGTTAGACAGCACAAGAATCAAAACGAAACATATTTGACTGAGATAATGTTTCCTGTTAACCAAGTGTAAAGTTATTCTGAGATGCTGAAAACACAGAAACTGATGATAAATTCTACGGGGAAATGAACACTACGTCAGTGATAACACAGCGACATGTGATTTGCTTTGTTGACTTACAAAATAAGCAATCAAAATAAAGACTAGTGATTTTGAAACATGGAATAAAAAACGTATTTCAGAGAGCAGAAAAAGATGCATGTTCAAATATATCTGCATTAGAGAGGACACCAGACACCAGTCTTCTTTGTTTTTACAGATAGAAGATTAAAGCTGAAGATACGTGTTTTAGAGATTCATTCAACATAAAAACGTAAATGAATCTGAAAATGATTCAGAAAAAATGAAATGAGTTTGACAGTTTTCTTAAATGACTCATAATCTTTGATTGCTGTGAGTCATTTAATTGGGTGATGTGAGAAATTTGAATTCCCACATTTTAGTCATATCTTGAAAACCAGAAAGCACATGCCTCAATCCGACCAGCTACGCTGTTGGACTGTAAATAGTGCTCATATATGACTCTGTGTTGTCTTCCTCTCTCCTTCGTTGGAGGACAGGCCTGAAATGAACCTAATCTGTCCGTCATTTGTCCTGAGCTGCGGGAGTTTCAGTCAATAACAATCAGTGTTGGGTGACTGTAATTAAGACCTAGGCATTTCATTGGGAGAAAGTCAAGAAAGGAGTGTGGGAGGTGTGGATCTGTTCTTTTGCCCCCGGGCCCATCCAGTACACACCCAAGGGGGAGGAGATGGGGCCCAATTAGAAGCTCAGGCACGTGTTGTCAGGGCAATAACAGAGGAAGGGGAGAGGAAAGAGAGAGATGCTGAGGAGTCCTCTAAATAAAAGGCAGAGGGACAAGGGACAGGGGACGTGGTCATTCACTGAAAGGAGAAGCTGCTTTAATGGAATGGTAATCAGGAAGGGGGGTCCCGGCCTCGGTAAAGGAGGAGGACAAGGAGAGGTCCAGCCTGAGTGGAGATGAGCGTGTGGATAATAGCTTGGCATAATAATATATCAAAATTTAGAGGGAAAATAAGAGAGGTTAAGGAAGGATATTAGAGTGGTTGAAATGTCCTTTGAGAAATAAAGGTGGACACAAGACCTGATTAACTAAGAGGGTATGCCGACAGTGAGCTTTTAGAGGTAGGCAATTTAAGACTATTCTGCACCCCAATGTAACCCTCCCCTCCTCCTCCTATACACACACACACAGGTTATTTTAATACATTCAGGTATAAAATGTTTTCTTTAGTAACCATAAAATTATTGAGTCAATGTGACCTTTTCTAAACCGATGACTTCTTTTGCACAATATGTTCATATATTTCAAAAAATGATTCAGACCTATCTTCTTCATATACATGACATGGTCTATAAGGGAAGAAAACTGAGGGAAACCTATATCATATATGTCCATAATTCCATTCAGCAAAATTACAAGCACATTATGAAGTGTGTTCATACTAGAAAACTGATAAATTGTTGTATGCATGGATACTGAAACAAAACCTTAATTAATGAAGATGAAAGAGCTGATTGAGGCTGCAAAGCAAAAACAAAATTTAAAATAAGTTTTAAATCATCTTAAATTTACTCCGTGTGAAGTTTAATTGAATGTGGCACTTCAAAATTGCAGTTTGATTGACATCTACTCGTGCACACGCATCGTTTCACGTTAGTACAAAAATTCCTATGGATATCAGTGCACACAATCATCCACTACTTTTTCCACAGTAAATATATACATCCTCACATTCTACTTTACACTAAGTAATTAGTATGTTGTATGGAATTGGGAACAAGAGTCTTACACACATAAGCACTGCACTGTATGGTAATTTTCCCTCTGCTAACGTCTCTCAGTTTAAAAGACTTTACCCACCCTGAAACCAGCAGCAGCCTCTGCCAACATCCTGGCGTGGTGCCCCAGGCCCCTCACTGTGCATGTGACCCTGCTGGCACTATCGATGCCAGGGATCCTGACAAATGTTGGCACCTTCTCCTTGACCAACAGGGGGTTATGTGTGTGTGTGTGTGTGTGTGTGTGTGTGTGTGTGTGTGTGTTTGTGTGTGTGTGTGTGTTTGTGAGAGGGGGTTGAGGGGGGGGTTAGCTCTGGCAGATCTGCAACAGACAGCACCTGGCTTGCTGTTTTTAGGTACCATTAATACATCTCTGTACTTACGGGACATTGTTTAAATATTCAATCAAGGGATTTGGATACTTAAGAAAGAAGATTTGTCATTGGATTCTCTGGGTCGAGTCAACTTTTTGAAGTAAGCGTGTAATGATCCAAAAAAAAATAAAAAATGTTAACCGGAACCTGGTGAGAAAGACAGGCAGCGGTTACATGGCAGTGGATTCAATATGTCTGCATTTCTGGCTGTTTTTGGACCCAAGTGATTAGATTGCATAGGAAATATTTCATAGTGAGCAAACAACCGACGAGACAGACTTGAATAATACATTGAGCTTTGCTACATGATATGGGGGCCTTAGATCGGCCAGTCTTGCAGCAGCTCTTGGTCTTTATATGAGAACATTATGCAGCACGCTCGGCTGTGCGTCCATCTCATAGTCCTTGTGTTGTTCAGGCAGGGCAGCTTTCCCATCGTCCTTTAAGTGAAGAAGGATGGGCTGGACGGGGTCGTGGTGGTGAGCCTTACAGAGAGGACGCTCTGCATTAATGAAGCTAATTTATCTGTGAATCAAAATGGGGGTGGGAAGGCGCCTTATACATGTCCCATCAAAATACCACTAAACCCTCCTCTCCTTCAGGAGTGTCAAATGAGGTCACCTTGGGACAGGTGTGTGTGTGTGTGTGTGTGTGTGTGTGTGTATGTACACACGTGTGCTTTCGGTACCTGTTTAAAATTTTCATTTGGTCTCCTATTCTATGCAATCATTTAAAAACAAATGGTTCCTATGTGCTAATGATGTTAATGATGACGTGTTTTTTTCTAATCTTTTGCAGGGAATATTGAGTACAGCTGTCCGGCCACCAATGAATGTGAGATCACCAAAAGGAGACGCAAGTCGTGCCAAGCCTGCCGTTTCATGAAATGTCTTAAAGTTGGCATGTTGAAAGAAGGTGAGAACTGATTTCATTATCAGCATTATCTGATTCCAACTTCTTAAATATAAGAAAGTAGTGTTGTTTCTATTTATATCACTGTAAATTCAATATTTTGGGGTTTTAGAGTGATGATAAGACTATTTGATAGAAATAATATAGCATAATTGGTCTTAACAATTCAAGACAATAGTGATTAATCTCCTTTGTTTTCTGTATTTCTGTGTTCTCTTCTGTGGGACCAAAATGGGTCAGTTTAAAGATTTCACGGTCAGGCCTAAAGACGTTTGTATTTTTGATGGAATCTAAAAGCTTAATTATAAAATGCAGATTTTTAGGAAATACATTTAAATCTCTGTCTTTAGGAGGTTAGGGTCAATATAAAAATGTTGAAGAAAGACAGTTCTTCGTCGGGGCTGTGGTCAGTGGTCAGATATTAAAGTCGGCTGTGGCCTCAGGGAGACACCGGTGACATCACTCACAAGCCTTACTTACCTCTCCTCACACCGCCATGTCTTGCTTCACTCCGACGGGTGGAAAAAGCTGCTGAGTTGGATGTTCCTACCAAGACTGACTGAGAAGTGTAACAGTACTCTTGAAAAGCACAGGCTGTTCCCCCAAGACTTCTCTCTCCCCTGGGCTCTTGGTGTCTCTCTCTCTCCCTCTCGTTCTCCCTCGCTGTCTATCTCCCTTCCCCTCTCTTGCCTGGCATATTGATCCACTAAATGCTTTCCGAACATCCCACCTCACTTCCTGCATGTGTTGTTTCTCCTCCAGTGAGAGACCTTTGGGAGTACAGAAGGAAAATCTAGCCGATAGATTTTCTTTTGTTTTTCCAATGGAGGGAGGAGGTTTTTTTTGCATTTGTGTGTTTTGCTAGAAGAACCATTTAATGCGGCTGCACAAAGAGTAAAGCTCTTTTTATACTGTAACAAGTATTATCATATCTAGTGCTGAATTGGCACTTCACTGCATAGGTAGTGATGCTCGTGCTGGTTCTTCTTTTTTTGAGGTACCTAAACCTAAAAAAAATACCTTATGTTATAAAAGGCTATGGTCAGGTGCGTAAAAACAGTGATCAGTAAAAATATTATACAACAATGGCACATTTCTGATATGCATAAAGATTATTGTTTTGTTTTGTTTTGTCTGACACCACAAGCAGAATAGAAGCAATATGAGGTGTATCTTGAAACTCACAAAAATAGATGCTGTGCTGATGATGTTTTTTGTGCAAATTATTTGATTCGCACTTTATTTTCTTTGCCGTCACATCTCCTGACCACTAGTGGTGAGGCTGAGTGCGTTATGTGTTATTGATTTGTTGAAATATATGATATAAGTTACTTTACTGTAGATCCACCAAACATTACCAATAAGTTTAGACTGTGAGTGATAAATAGTAGCTCAAATAGAATCACCGTCACAAAGTAAAGACCGTGAGCATGAGACTTCAATAAGTACAATGTGGCATCTTAATTTGGAGGCATATCTTACCAGGTCATGTTCTGGAGTCGATCCCACTGCTATATCCTAACATAAAAAGGAGCAGTTAGAAAATGTGTTTATTGGCTCCACTTAGAGCCACAACAGACATATGTTTCCTAAAAATAAAACAATGGTCATACAGTTTTGTTGTGTTCTGCCAGCACCAAACATGTCTCATAATAGACACCATCAGCAGTTAACGGCAATCTGTGCTAGTAACACAAGATTGTATGTCAGGCTCTTGGTACACTTCCACTAATATAACTTTCTGTTCACAGCGTGCTGACATAGCTGCGTTCGTTCATCGCAGAATGAAGGGGTTGTATTCTATTGCCATTACGGCACTATTTATACATGTGCCCACATTTGATGTCTTCATTCTATCCCAAATATCTCACACCGAGCCTTTAACCTGCATCCAGAAAATAAATAAATAACGTAGCTTCAGAAATAAAGCTGAAACTATTGGCGCTTGCTTAAGGGAAAAAAACAGCAGGGTTGTCTGTGGCGGGCCATGCTAAACCGTTCATGTGGACAGTCAGCGTGTGTCGGTGTGAGTCTGCCGCTCCTGAGACGCAGCATCACAGTCACCACGGCATGTGGCACAGTAGGTAATTCTCTGAAAGCGATGGCATTCAATTAAAAGGAAAAAAAAGGACATTTAATCGTGGCATGGTGCTGTGGCGTGGCCTCTTAGAGACCTGGGGGGGCTTTGATCATGGAATCAGTGGGGGGACAGCAGCTTGTCCTACTTCATGTAATGAGATCACATAATATGCGGCCAAGTGCTGGTCATGGAAAAGGAATAATCATAGTGTCATGTATGAAGCAATCTAACAAGATTACAAAATATGGTTTATTGTTTATGATTTATATATATATATATAATCCTCTACTTATTTCCTCGCACAATATTTTTGCCATGACTCAACTCACAGCATCCCAACCTTATAGTATGTTTACACTTGTTACTATACTAGTACTATACTATACTAGTGCAACAATATCGTAATTGTGCGATTAGTAGTTGATCTATAAGCTTCTAGTATTTCCACCAGGAGTCCTCTCCAAGCATGTCATCCTGAATTATAAAGTATCAGCTGCCAGGGTTGGACCAGCACCATTGGTGAGCAAGAGAAACCCCTCCTCCCTGCAACACCTGCCGCTAATCAGCTGACTTCAGTTCTTAAGCCTGGATCTGTGGCTTCATGTGTGTTTGGAGTCAAGTCTAGATCCAAACTAATCAACCTTTCTGAAATGAAGAGAAAAGTGAAAGCCTGATGCACTTAAGCAGGAAGCAAAATGTGTCGGTAAATTAATACACTTTGTGCATTTTATAATAGATTCATTTTACAACCGTCTTATCGTACTATAATGCAGGGGGATTAGTATGTTATGTGTTTGATAATTGAGTGTGTTTTCTGTGTGGGTACACATGTGTTAGAGAGTCTGTCAATTCTTATTGTGACGCTGAATGTATTTAATGTCGAAGAGGATCCGGATCTGGCTTTACTGCTGCACCACAGCAGAGTGTCTGGGTGAGCTGGGTGGAGGTAGTGGCAGGCGGCTGTTTGAAGAACCCGTCTCGCTCAGCGACCCCTTAAATGTCCAGCCGAGGCAGATAAAAGGTCACAGGTCCAATGGAAAAACTCTCACGTAATTACAACTCGCGGAAGGTATGGTGTCAGTCATTACTGCCAGGAGTCAGTGCCCGCAGCTAATAGCAGTGCTAATACCCCCATAGCGTTACTGTATGGTGTTAAATGTTGCAGGAATTTTATGGATTGAATTAGCTTCCTTTTTTTTTCACTTTAATTTGAGTCATACTTGATATTTTTTTAAGTTATTTTTGGTACTTTTTTTTTTTTTTTTTTTTTTTTTTTTTTTAGTTTTAATGCTGCAACAATATCTGGTCTATGATCGAATAATCACATCGTCATGTTAGCAAATTAGCATGTTTAAAAAAATTATGTCCTGTCGAAACAGAAGCTGTAGGCCAGCTGAAAAATGTGTTAACAATTCAACTAAAAAGACATTAAGCCTTTTTTTCTCTTCTGACGTTGAAAGTCGGTTTTAATGTTAGCTCAGTGTTTCTGGTGTATTCGTTGCTTGTGGGGGATTTTCTGACACCGCTGTAATGTGGTGGATGAATACAAGCTGCCAGACTATTTTGGCAACCTACACCGCTGTCTCGCCCTCGCCCGACCACAGATAGGGATCAGCAGTCTTTCCTGAGTGAACGTGGCTACTGGGGTAACGTTACAGCCTTATTTTCCTCCAGCCACATACACAAAAGATTAGTAAAGCCATATCCAATATCACAGACTGTCAGGTCCTTTCCCAATCAATAGACTTAGATCAGAAACCAATCTATACGCTAAGATTACATCATCAAAATCAAGATATAGCAAAAGTCTATACTGTATGGGTGCCGAAGTCCTAGCAGATACATTTGTACAGCATATGTCTACAAAATCATGTTAGCGTCTGCTTGCATTGCTCATCACACATCTGACCCCTTGTCGCTTCATCTTTTCTTGCACCACAAACTTGTCTATCTAACAGCACAAGTATGAGGCCTTGTTTGCTTTTTTTGGGGGTCACAGTAGCTGGCAGAGTGAAATCTGCGCCCACCCAGAGACTCTGCGCTGGCCTGTCCTCACTGTCTGGCAGGTAATAGATCAGACACGGAGGCTAACACGTGTTCCTCTGAAGAAGGGGATTTAGCGAAGTGATGATCTCTTTACAACCCTCTGATACATACACTCGACTCACGGCACACACATTCATGTACACACATGCCAAATGTATATCACCCCTGACAAGTGGCATGGTACTAGACCTTGATGTTTCCTGCAGCCACACGTCTCTTGTCTTTTACTCTTTCACCCACTCTTAACACGCAACGCCTGCAACGGCAATACACCAGGGATCCTGAATCAACCATCTCTAGCCATGCAGATGTTTTTGATTACAGGCGCATTTGTGTCTTTAAAACACAGTAATACTCCTTGTGGACATGCCGACACAGATTTATTAAAGTGTAAAAGATAAAGAGAGTGCTGCCAGGGTGTGCTGTAATGGGAGAACAACCCCAGCTTTGTCTTGTCAGCCCGTTGGGGTTTAGAGCAGGTGGGATGCCATCCTGATAACCCACCCCCATCCACCCACCCAGCCACCTCCTCCTGGGCCGTTACACATGTTCTCCTAGACTCCCTCCCATCCTGCGGCCCACCCAGACTCTGTACAGTCCAACAAAAGCTGCCCGATGCCTTTAGTTTTATTAGTTTTTTGCAGGTTTGATGAATCGGCCCTAAGAAGTAAGTCTGGAAGGGCAAGGTTCCTGCGCCTTGTAAAGGGTGAGCAACCGTGTAGGAGGGGGCGCATACTGCATCCCTCTGATTTTTCCCAGCTAAAATAGGGTGCTTCTAATCTCCCTTTGGCAGCATTAGCCAGCCAGCCAATTCTGACACATTCTCTAGAAAGAAGCGCCTCTGACAGGTGAGGGGCTGAAAATAGCTGTGTGAGATACATACACACGTGCACATGTTCCCGTTGTAACACACAAGCTTGATACACATGAGCCATTTTCACGTTTGAGTGATACAATCTGTTGTTTAAACGGTTTATTCTGCCTGCTATAAAATAATCTTGCATGAATGCCCCCTATGATACTTTTTATAATACTAATTTTGGGGACTTTTTATTATTTTTATATAATATAATACTATAATATAATATAATAATAATAATAATACAATAATTTATAGACTGATTCCAGGAGACTTTTAGACTCAATATTTTTATTGAATTAAATATTTTATTATTTCTACTGCTGAACAACAAAAAAATAACCAATAAAGGATTCATTATTTCCCCACCAGCATTATATTTATTCGGTACAGTGTATATAAAAATCCAGCTACATTGTACTACTAATTGTGTGATTTTTAATTGCTGAAGACTAACATCTAACTTGTTGTAAATGGAGATTCAAATATAGAATAAAAAAAAAAAAAATAAGTACAAAAAAATAATGAAATAAATACACATACACACAGCGGCCGGTGTGAAAACACAGCTGCTTCAATCATGAATGTGCTTTAAGGTTGTGCAAGTCAATAAAGATATTGAATATGAAAGGGAAGCCGGGGGTCAGGTGCCTGTAAAGATTACTCCTATGCAAACACGCGTCATCGTCTTTCCACACACACACACACACAACAAGGATAGACTGTCAGCCAATATCTTTGTGTCTCAGCCTTTCTCTCTTATCATCTGCAATAAGTTATAAGCGTACTGTACTGTAAGTGTATGATCTTACCGAGCACATAACATGAGCGCACAAATGTCTCCCACCTCGCATTCCCCACAATCTTTTACCCCATAACCTCACCCCTGCATCCATATTTTGGCTGCCACATTTTATGAGGGCCCAGCAACCGTAAAAAATGGATCTGGATGCCTTTAAGATGATCTGTGCACCCGCCTGGCCCTTTACTACCAGGACACTATCTCTCTTCTGCACCACATTGTATTGAAGCATGCAGGCCACAGTGGTTTTGGGCCTGCGGTGTGGAATGTGTTGCCAACGATGACACAAACCCCGAAAGTGTTACCCCACCACCAGCACCAGGCCTCTACAAGGGGCCTCATCCAGCTGTCTTGTTGTGGTCAGATTCTCAGTACTGTGCCGTATCACATGGGGAGGAGATAATCCTTGCGCTGCTCAGATCAGGCACTGGCTGGGACAGGCAGGGCTGTCAGGAGGAGACGTACACCCGATGCTGAGAGAGAAAAAAGAGACAGACGGAAGAAAAAGTGAGACAAAGAAAAACAGAGATCTTGCAGAAAACTGATACATATAGCCCAAAAACGGCAGCTTTTCCTGTGATATTCCCCCTACGCTCCTTGTTCTTTGGTATTATCGAAACCCTTTTTTTCCTCCTCTCTGTCATTCTCTCTGCCTTCCTGCTTTGGCTCTCTGTCGATTGCAGCGCTGCTAAGCTGTAAACTGAAACTGGTTAGCACTGAGCTCTTAATTCTTGTCAGCGTCTATTAATTATGGGCCAGTTGGATGTTCCAGTTCAAACAGCCCCCGCGGATCTCGGAATTCAAACTCCGGCTGTTTGGTCACTTGTCGCTTGTCGCAGCCACATGACCCCGCAGCTCGCAGCAGGGAAACCAGTGTGTGTGTGTGTGCGTGTGTGTGTTTATGTGCATACATGTGAGGATAGTGGGAGATTTCGGGGACAAAAACAGCAACAACTCATTGTCAGTCTGACAAGCCTATACATAAATTTAGGGCATACACCTGGTTAATATATTTTTGCATTACACAAGCTTATTGTTGTGAAAGCCTTTAACCGTGTGTGCCTTTATTAGACCTATGTGTGTCATTAAATAGAGAGAAGCGATCGAATTGATTTAGTATGAGGAGTACATGCGCAGAGTTTCCTGAAGCTCAATTTATAATTTTAAATTTACCTTAAACAAGAGTAATGGTAAAAACAACTACTAAAGCTCCAATCTATCGTAAACCTAGTTCCTAGCTGCCTAACTGACTAATTAAAACCACATCCACATGTGTTCAAAGAACAAGAAGTCTATTTGCAAGCCTTATTGATTACTTTAAGGCGTACAAATGGAAAGCTGTGTTAGGAGAGGGACTCTCGATTTAGCTTCAATCTGCCAGGCATAAAATGATCTCACTGTGTTTGCTGGGAAGAATGAGCTCCCTCTGGGCACGGTGGGTAATTAGGTTAGTGGATAGTCGGTGTCAGGAAATTGAAAGACCATCCTAATCGGATTCTTTTGTTTCCAGGGGAATCAAAGGAATTTATATGAGTCACTGGGAAAGCTCGCACGACTCAATTCCACTTGACCATGTAAAATCTGTTTGCTCTCCCTCAATGCACAAACAACTTTTAATACGAGAGTGTAAATCCAGCACATAAGGTGCATCTGAGGTGGCGTTTGAGATAATCCCAGATATGTCACGTTTGTATACTAACTAGATACTTACACTCTTCCATCGGTAACAGGGAGGTATTAAATAGTCACTCTTTCAGTTTAAAAAGTTAAATATAAAGAAAGGAAACAGCAGAGGTCTCAATTAGAGTTTATGCATATAACCAGGAATATTTTTGAAAGGTTTCCTTAATGAGTATACCAGTATTAGTATACCAGTTAATAATATTATTTAATCAGGAAAACATTTTTGGACAATGCTGTATAATATACTGAAGAAATAAGCCTCAGTGTTGGTTGAATATGGTATGCCGTAATAAGTTTTTTTTTTTTTTTTTTTTTTTAAATAAATAAAGCCGTGAAATCCTTGACAGAGATTTATGACTCAGCAAAAATATATATGCAAAGAAGCTTTCATCATTAGCAGGAGCTGTAGCAATAGTAAAATGTTGCATTTTTAACAAAATCTCATGATGAAGATAGACAGAAATAAATAAATAAAAAAACAGTAAGTATAAAATGAAGATGTTGCTCAGATTAATTATATTTTATTCCATTTTGCAAAATAATCAATGAATTTGAATTACAAAAGTGACATTTGATATTTTTTGCAGGTGTACGTCTGGACCGTGTGAGAGGAGGACGACAGAAGTACAAACGAAGGATGGATGCAGAGAATGGCGCCTACCTTGGTCTCACCATCCCCCCTCCAGCCAAAAAGCCATGTGAGTCACATAGTTTGGTTTGGGTTTTTTTTCTATGCCACCCAGTTAAATAACGGAAATTTGAGAGGCGCATTAGCATTACAGAAAGTTGATATTATACATCAAATTTTGGGACTTGTGAGCGGTGAATCCGAATACTGCAATTTATTCATTATATAAAATATCTCAATGTGCATAGACGGATTTTTTTGTCTGTCACGGGAAGAAAAATCTGTGTTGCTGCTGCTGGCAGATTAATCATCAGGCCAAATGGCCACCTGTTTAGACTTTGCACAGTAGATTATGACAGATTTCAAATGTATTATAACAAAAAAGCAAACATATTATAATATATATATATATATATATATATATATATATATATATATATATATATATTTTTAAATGTGTGTATGCTGTTGCCTAAAATTGTCTCACAGCACATTTCTCTTTTTATGTCGTCCTGTCCCTCAGTGACAAAGATCGTTTCTCATCTGTTGGTGGTGGAGCCAGAGAAGATATACGCCATGCCTGACCCCACCATGCCCGATGGAGACATCAAGGCCCTGACCACACTGTGTGACTTGGCCGACCGCGAACTGGTAGTCATCATCGGCTGGGCAAAACATATCCCAGGTAGAGAAACATAATGGCAAATGAACAGCTGTGTATTCTTGGATCTGTTTCTTTTTTTTTTTTTTTTAACACTTCAGCATTGTCAAATATAAAACAAAATCAGTAAGGATTAAAGGATATTCATTTGTGAGCTCTGATAAAGGGGGTATTGTAAGGCAAACTCTTATCATCTTACACTATTGGTATATATATATTGGTATATATATATAAGTGGACTGCTTATTAATTTGCTGATATGACACAGTATGAGAATACTGAAGAAGTTCACTGACTGTTGCACACACACACATATACCCCCCCAAACAGACACACACACAAACACATGCACATTCATGCGCACACAGGATAATTAACATCTGCTACTCATCTGCACCTAAGGGAGAAGCTAGTCCCATATTCTAAAATCTAATCAATAAAGAGCAGCTGAAACCTCTGATTTGACTGGGCAGGGTGGGAGAGTCGGGGGGTGGGATCCGCCCCTATGTCAATGTATTCCATTTCAATCCCAGACTTAAAGAAAGCAATCCTCTTTCTTACTTAAGGAGACTACACAGCGCCTGTGGACAAATTGATTTATTTAGGGAAATACTGACGGACTTCCCCGGTCCTTGTTGACAAATTCTTTAAATAAAACTTGTTATGCAAATGTTCTTAGATCTTCTTTTCTTTTCGTCTCTATCAGTTAAAACAGACAACAGTTTGTCTAAAGGGAAAACAGGTTGGACTCAAAGTAGATGCATCTCATTGATCCAATCAAATATAGTATAGGGGCTACATGTGCAAAACTGCACATGTAGAACAATTCTATTTATTATTATTTATATAATAAAATAAAATACAATGAATGACAATAAAAGCATCAGAAATGGATTTGTGGATTTATTTAATTTGTCAGCTGGCACAACCACCAGCGGCTTAGCTCCCTCTTCAGTCCAGGTTTAACCCTAATCACTGATTCGCCATCAGATTTACATTTGACACTTTAATTAATGTAATTTGGTGTGGGTGAAGGTGTGTTTATCCCAAACCTGCCCTGGCAACCTCAAAGGATTGACTCTGCAAAGACACAGGGGAGCTGTGTAGTCTGATTAGGAGATTAGTCTTTGAAGGGATGCTGTCTCACCACTTTGGAGTTTACACTGAGAAAAAAAACAAAAAAAAAACAAGCTTTTATCAGGGACGAAAGGAGCATCCCTGACCCAAATGCACAGTTTCTTCCATGACCTCTTTTTCATCCAACATATTGAGAACATGGATATGTGTTAACTAACTTTTTTTTTCTAATTCAGGTATATTTTTGAGAGTGAAAAGGATACAGTCAAATTCCTCAATTTAATCATAGCCACAGGGGTGCAGAAAATGAATTCAAGAAATTTACTATCATATTTTTTGGAGCTCAATCTCTGCTACATTTGCTATGTATAACTATTGATCTAGTATGCTATGAACATCTAAATCCAGACCTGACAGAGTTATTAAAGGAGCATGTGACACTCTGGGGACATTTTACCCGGGGCCACCGGGTCAGAGTGTCACCAAGTAACGATTAAGACAAAAGGGGTCCCTACAGTTTAACAGTCCACTCCCACCATTACACTCATAGCCCGCTGCACAAATGGCCTTAACGATGAGGTAATAAGAGTCATTACTGCACATCGCTCCAATAATGTGAAAGTCCTTCAACATCCAGATGTGAAATGTTTCATAGGTTTTCTGTTACATGTTGTCATGGTGAATCGCTGGGCTCAAGCCGGCTTTTACTTTGATGTACAGATATAAAAACACACATTTTGTCTTTAAGAGCAGAACTGGTTTTCCTGTGTATTCAGGCCCAAGTTAAACATGTTTGAGCGGATGGCTGTAACTCATTGCTAGGCAGTCATTGATTGGATGTTACATTTACACACACACCGTCACAAAAATGGAAACAGAATCGTAGCATGGTTGTCGGGAGGTCAGAGGTGGCCACTAATTTGTTAACGCGCAGTCTCAGACGTGTAACTGCACAACGTGTAGATTTATATTCGAGGCAGCATTCAGCACCCTCCGGTATTTAATGTTCTCTCAGTTCAGAGCATCTCTTTCTTCCTCTTTGATTTTATTCCCTCTCTCTCTCTCTCTCTGCCGTCATATCTTTCACACACAGTCTCTCGCTTCCTTGTTCTCTTGTTCCCCTGGCTCTCCCCCCTCCTACTCCTCCTGCTCATATAGGGCCCTCTAGTCTCATTATTACCTCTGTCTTTTTATTAGGCCCATTAGGGCTCTTAGGAGGCCTGTAATGATACTAAATGAATAGAGAGTGAAGTGCTGTCTGTTTTAGACCAAGCTCTCAATGACAGCTTCAAGCTTCACTGCCAAGCACTCAGTCACTTCATTGCACTGAATAGGGATTCAATTACTTATCTGATCTTTACCTGTACTGTTACTGTTGCATAGCCGAAGCACTTTTCTTTTTTTTTTTTTTGTATGTGTGTGGGACTGCAAACAAGTGTTAACATCCCTTGGTTTGTTAAGAATCAGGTACCTTATAGCTTATACCTTAAAAAGACAAGCAGTATACCGTAATATTAAATTGTATGCTTGGGTCAATATAACCTGTATAACCTGGGGTATCACATGTAGGAAAATTCAGTTTTGAGAGAAATTTTGCACTGTGGCTTGACAATCTGTTGTCTTTACCGCAGCAAACTAAACTGATGAAGCAAAAGAGCTGCATCGATTCTGAACCAGTAGTTTGGTAATTCAGTTGGTTATCTAACATAAATGAATAAGGCAGTATCTATGCTGTCATGATGGGGGAAAATAACTGTTATTACCCTAGCATAGCCAGGTAACGGTAACCTAAACCATATGAAATGTTGACTCTGGTGTAATTCATAGTTGCCTTTAAATCACTTCTCTTTATTTAAACATTATCATTAAGTGTTATAGCCATAGCCATAACTTTAAAATGTCAAAATAAAGTACAGTTGTAGATTCTGCATTTCTCCTATGTAGAACATAATATCTGCATTTATTAGGTATCATGATCTCTTTAAACCCCTTTTTTTTTCTCAATTTTGTAGTTACTGCTCTGCCTCGTACGGCAGAATAGTAAATATTAATCTTTTAGTGCGGTGTAACGCTATCCGTTGTCTCCATTCACGTCTTTTTTCATTGTAAGGGGAGCAAACTGCAGAAACATAGACATTCGCCGGTTTGCTCAATATTCTGTCATGTTTGGTCAAATGGCAGTAAATTAGTAGGTTGAAATATTGATATTTCATCAGGGGGAATCACCCTCCACAGCCACACTTAACTCAGTCACCTCCAGGCGACGCACCTGAATCACCTGGGGAGACCCCCAGAGAGCCAGGAAGTCACTCCATCACTTCAGTAAATTGAGTTGAAAGGGGGGAAGAAGAAAAAAAAAACACGGCTGTGGAAAAGGAAAAGAATGATCAAGAAAAGAGGCAGACAAATGACGAGGGTGACGGATATTTGTGAATTCACAAAGCTAACAACACAAAAATATATTACTGATAATAACCGATTTATTAACGCTTTCTGGCCGAAAGATATGTTTTATTTATTTATTTATTTTCTCCTTTACAATTGATCTAGCTTTTTTTCTCACTTTTGCTAGTATAGTATAGTCATTGATCCTGTGTTGTTACGATAAATACACCCTAATCCAATTAATTTCCTCACAAAAGTGTCTTTTGGGGATGGAGAGTAAATGCATGAATTCCTGATGCAGCCTACAGTATCTACATCCTGTGATGCCGTAGTCTTCCCAACCCCCCACTAAACATGTACCGGATGTCCTCCATCAACTGTCTGTTTGTCAGATCTGAGGCTTGGATCGATCCCCTTTCGCATTTGGTGGACTGATTACAATCTACTAATCAATGACACCCCCAGCACTCTTTTCTCTCTGCCTCATTCTCTCTCTCTCCCCGTCGTTTCTCTATTTGCTTGATAAGAACCATCGGGAGGACCTCTTTTAAGTCAACGGGTCCTGCTCCGTTCCCCATCCATACAATCTCAGATTTAAGTAAGCAGAGTGGTGGGTTCAAGGCCCTGGTCAATACCCCCCAATCACCTTCCTATTCACCATAGACTAGTGAAAGCTATTGTGGCGGTTGAAGTTCTTTCAGGTATCCGTCTGTTTGATGTGGTGTGTGTGTGAATGTTAGAGGAGAGAGTTGACGGGTTGACCTCGAGATCTTTGATGATTTGTTATAGTTGAACACAAGAGACAAAAGAATGAAGAATCAGGTTGAATATGCCACAGTTTTTTGTCTTGGGCTTTACCTTAAATAAATTGATAAGATCTTTTCAATTATAGCATAATGTCAAGTAATAATTCATTCATTTACAGGTGGATTCCAGTACTTGTGTTTTTGAGTCACACAACCTCTTGTTATTTCTTATTTTGAGAAGGCACAAGAGTCAATTAAAATTCAACATGTCACAGTACTTCTCCTGTACCGTGCTTTGAGTTTTCAGCCATCAGCTTCAGCTTTTTTATGCACAGTTTATTAATTATTTATTTGATTTATTAAGGATAATATACATTTCCATTGCAAGATATAAAGTATCTTTTTTTTTTAAAATAAGGTTGAAAAAAAAAGGTTGAATATCCATTTTGTCAGTAAAAAAATAGGACTTAACATTTATGGGTGGCTCAAATCTACCATTGACCTCAACATATCTCCTCTTTAAATGTATATTGCTCCAAAAAAAAAAAAATCCTGTTTTTTGAGAACACATCCACTGAACTTTACAAAATTGGCTTCAAATCTAGTCCCTCGTGGTGCCCAATTTAGAAACCCAAATTGCCTCCCTTTTGCCCCCCTCTTGTAAAGTCACATAGCTAATTGACTTTATATAAAGAAACCAGAAACCAACTCTACTGGAGATGAGTTGATTTTGGTTTTAAAGAAACAATGGTAGAGAAGCAGTAGGCAATTTAATTAAATACAATTTTAAATACAGAATAATTTAGTTTTTTTTTATTCTAAAAACAAGAATTTATTCTGTATTTGTTATTATTTTTGTGACAAAAAATGAGAAAAGGTTAAAGCTATAAGTGGATTTGTCCCCACTAAGCCTGTGTGCTTTTGTGCAGTGTGTGTGCAGAAGGACTCACTGTTGACAGTTGATGGTTTAAGTCACCCCGGGTCGTGTTTCAAAGGCCTTTACACTTGACTGATTTATATTCTTCCCTTAAGCCACCACATACAGTCATCGGCCTCTGTTTCAAGTTGGGCCTGTCTGGGGATTGTACAGCATAGTATACACAGCCAATAAAACATGTAGAGGACTTGAGAGGGTCAATTACAGTGTAGCTAATGTTAGGTTAATGCGTTGATCTCCTGCTTTGTCATGCGGTTCAACTGAGTGAGTTCCTTTAAAAAAAAAAAAAACCTCACATTTTCTTCTTGATCTGGCAGGTTTTTCCACTCTCTCACTGGCGGACCAGATGAGTTTACTGCAGAGCGCCTGGATGGAGATTCTGGTGCTGAGCATTGTGTTTCGTTCACTGTCCTGCGAGGACGAGATCATGTACGCAGAGGACTACGTGGTGGACGAGGAGCAGGCGAGGATCTCAGGCCTGCTGGACCTGCATGTTGCCATCCTGCCACTCGTCCGGCGTTACAAGAAGCTGCGTATTGATAAGGAGGAGTTTGTCACGCTTAAAGCCATCGCTCTCGCCAACTCAGGTGAGTTGTCATGTGACAGTCATTATAAACTTTGTTAATAATATCGTTGAAACCCAAAGAGATTATTTATTTACTTTTTTTAAAAATTAAAAAAAATTTGAAACTATAAATCTACTTACATTTGAAATTAAAAGAAACTGGATTTCAGGGGCATACAGTGCAATAAAAACTATTACAAAGCTTACATTATAGAAAGTGTGCACTTTAAATTACTCGAAAAATGTTCCTCCTATATCCTCCTAATATCCTGTGGGCTGTGGGGGTACATCTCCATGTTCAATCTCAAATAAATCTAGATTGTTGGTATTTAATTAAAGTAAACAAAGAAATAAAACAAAAAAATGTCAAGTGATTGTTTATATCTTGCGGGCCGATCACTTCCACAATGAAGGATACCTGATAAGAGAGAGGACAAAAAGGTCAGGAGCAAGGTTGTTTAATTTAACACCCCCTATGTGAATGTGTATGTGCGTTTATATTTGAATTTGTGTGCGTGCGTGTGTGTGTGACTGTCACATTGCGCTCTCATTTTCTCCATCTCCATAACAGTAGCTGCCAGCGCACCACAGCCAAGGGAGATATATTTAGCATTTCATTAGGAAAACAGGGGCTGTCAATAAAATGTGTTAAGTGGAGTGGAATGAGCGTTGGGGAGCGACGGGCCTCGTTTGTTCCAATGTTAAGATGCTGTGCCCGTATCGACAGTTTGCTTTTCATGAGGCCGGGCCTGTCCCCCACTAATCAATGCCTGTTAGGAGTCTTTTCTCCTGCCTGACTGAAAAATGAAAAATGCTGAGCCCAGAGCTTTAGTCTGCTGATGACAAACTCTCCATAGGAGAGTGAGAATCTGCAGGAGGAGAGAGGGGAGGATAAATGGCAGGGGAGGGCTTGAGGGGGGAGATGGGGTTGATGGAAAAACAGGGATGTAAAGGTAAGGGAGAAGTGTGAGAGAGGAAGGCAGGGGTTGAGACGGAGGCTCAGAGAGAGCGAGAGGGCAGCTTCGGCTCGTTTGAACACAGTCTCGGAAAGCTTCGGCTCCAGGGGTCCTGTGGGTGTGACAGCTGTGGAAATTCATGGCCATTGATTTAGTAATTAGCGAAGTATTGACGGGATTGACGCCAGGCTGCTGACGGATTACATGGAAATTGTTTCTTCAAAGTTAGTTTTGCATTCCGCCCCTAACCTCCTTGAACACACACACGCACACACACATACATATATGATAATGCTCTCACACACATTCGAAAAAATATTCACTCTTTCTCTCTCTCCTCCGCTCTCTCTCTCTCTATATCTCACACACACACACGCACACAGACACACACATGCTCGCACTGCAGCCCAACGAGGATCAGATCAGTATTAACATGAAGGTTTCAAATGAAGAGTGCTGGAACACATGTGCGGTCCACATAGCCTAGTTAATTTCCCAAGATAGAAACGCAATTTACACAGAAGGCGACTGGTAAAAGAGACTTAATCAGTCAGTTAGGAACATAATTAGCCTTGTACGTTCCTTTTTTCTGCCTCATTTACATGTTCATACACAGTCTTACTTCACTCCACAACTTTCATGACACATAGCGGAGTTGATCCAATTCACTCACACACTTCAATCAGCAGCCACTGTTCTGTTTGGCTCCAGTAACACAGTTTGTTTAGCAGGAGACTGCTCTTATCCTGTTAGATATACGAAGCTAACACGAAGCTTTCAGTTTAATTATAATACTGAATTGAATTCACATTTTTACTGTGCACAGTTTTATCTATAACTTAATGAATTGTGGATATGAAACTGACTGTTTACCTCACTGTGTGTGTGTGTGCAGTGAAACTGGCTGAAAACAAACCACTACTTGTCCATTAAAACACTCGTGTCAGCTTCTTCTTTGGAGGACAAGCCTGCGTTTTTTGTTTTTTTTTTTACTTGTAGACTTATACTATACATAGAGAGCAGTTTTTAATAAGTCTCAACTGGTTTTATTTTAGAATCTATACATAAGGGGCCCGACTGCTCTTTCTTATGGAAATGAAGGCCATCTGCTGCCATCATTCAGCTGAACGATATCCTAGTAATGCAGCCATCTGAATTCATTAGCAGGGGGGGATGTATGTGGTCCATGATACCAGAAGAGATGAATCTTTTTCCTGTCCCACCGTATATTTATACAGACCTACAGTACCTCTCCCTCTTCCTCTCTCTCCCTAGAGTCCTGGTCATGCTTAGGAATTTATTTAAGGAGCGTCATTAACCACTAACAAGAGAAAACCTCTCTCTAAAATTGCATGTTTGCAAAGACAGGCTGCAGAATTCAAAGCCAGCAGATAATGCTGCTGTGAAACATACGTTGTTGTTGCAGCTTTAGATGGTTTCGTACAGATAACTATGCTTTTAAATTGTACAGTAGACAACAAAACCAAAAGAAATGTGTAACGTGGAGCTATAAAACACGTTCTTCACTTTTTTCCTTCCATCTTTCCTCCACCATTCTTCTTGCTCCAGACTCCATGCACATAGAAAATATCGAGGCAGTCCAAAGGCTCCAGGATTCTCTCCACGAGGCTCTGCAGGACTTTGAGGGCTCCCAGCATCCGGAGGATCCTCGACGGGCAGGCAAGCTGCTAATGACCCTGCCTCTGCTCCGTCAGACCGCCACCAAGGCCGTTCAGCACTTCTACAGCATCAAAATGCAGGGCAAAGTCCCCATGCACAAACTATTCCTCGAGATGTTGGAGGCCAAGGCTTGACACCTGGGCCAGATGTTTGACAGACAGCTGCATCACCCAATGTGAGGCGAGAGACAGCCCATTAAAAAAAAAAAAAAAAGGTGGTGTGCCAATTGACAGTGACATGATGAAGCTTGGACTACTGAGTAATTTTAACAACTTTAAACGGTAATAAACATAAAGAGAAAAAAAGGACTTGAAATGGTTTTAAAGGGGGTGAATATCAACCTGATTGGTGTGGGATCATGATGATGTATATAAAGATGTTATGTACAGAAATCAGGCAACTGAGGTCTTATTATAGCTAGAGACCCATTGCTCTATATCACCTGAAGCTTCTGTGAATTTTTTTTTTTCTTATCTTATTTTCATCTCAAAATGGAAGTGTGTTAATATAAATGTCCTAAAGAACTGTACGGCTACGTAGCCACATATGTGATTTTGTTTCTTTCTTTCTTTCATATTTTCTAATCTCAGTTGTTAAAGCAATAGTCTCTAACTGGTCTACATATAATATGTGTACTGTATATTGTGTGAAATTGCACTAGGCAGGGGGAGAATTGTTAGACATATTCTTATATTCGTCATCAAAGAAAGAGGTACCTATACTCTGGGTACGTAAGATTCTCAATTTCCTCGTGATATATTTACCTCGTGGTAGCTTCATTGACTCTGGTTATAGTCAACTTGGTGCTTACAGAAGGACAGTGGTTGGCTGGTGATCAAAGAGTTTGCACTAAGCATCTATGAATAACGTGGCAATAATGGGTATTGTTCTAGTGAGTCTCAGTCAGTGGTTTTTGCTTATAGGGACTAACCCCCCCCCCCCCCCCAACACACACACACACACACACACACACACACACACACACACACACTTCTCTGAAATACAACTAAACATACTGTGAAACACTCGATAGTGATGAGCGGCTTGTCAAAATATGCATTTGTTTTCTATAGATACAGGTAGTGGACACAATAACAGATTTGTCTATACAATATAATGCAATCCAATACGCCCCTTTAACGCAACCTGATAGCCCTGCAATAAATACAACGTTTGTGTAAAGTTTATAATGTACAGTTTGTGTCAGATACATGCTGACTCCGAGTCTGTAGATGTTGTATCAGATTGCATTATATCGTGTAAGTATTGCTGTTATTATTGTATTCAGCCCAACGTTGTATAGGTTGTATTCTCACTATGTTGGTTAGTTACGCAGTTAAGAACATTTAGTCCTTAGATTGTTTTCTGCTTCCAGCCAGGTTGATACCAAAGTCTTTTGTTCTCATATACAGTGTGCGCTACAGGATGTGTTTCAACAGATCACCAGAGATTTAAGTGTATGTGGGACAATATAAGGCATTTTCTTACATTTTTGCTTTTAATTAAACTATTAGCAACAATCCATGTAGATATTAGTCAATATGTTGACACTTGTGTTTCAGAGAATAACTTGAATTACACTCTTGAATTGAAATCGGCAACAATGACAGAAAATATCAGACCTCAGTCATGTTCTGTATATTTATGTTTTTTAGCTCGTCTTTAATTAAGGTGCTAATCATTCAGACTGGCACTGAATGTGCATTTCTACAAGCGCCGACACTCTGACGCACTGAGGTGCACAAACTAATTTAATAAATGTGCATATTCCACATGTTTTAGAGCGTAATGTCTATCAATTATAAACCAGTTGTCCAATTATTCAAAGATAGCCATCCGAATAATGTGATACAGTTATCAGCAATATTTTTCTGCCTGCCCCGATAACCTGAGCAGGTTAGATGGGACATGTTAAGATCAAAATAATACAATAATAGATTAATCAACTGCTCTTAGAATTATAGTGAGATAGATATTGTCCCTTATCAACACTTTAAAGCAGTCTTTAAAGTGTCAAGTGCCATTAGCTTCTTGCCCAAACAGGTAACTAGAAAGTGAACATAAAGCCAAGTGACCAGTAACTACAGACGCAGGCCAGTTTCTGCACTTGAGATGATCCCCATAGGAGCAGACACTATTGATTCACTGTAATGTAATGAATAGATAATTATAACCCAATACAGTAGAGAATACAGTTCCCATGATGCAATTCCCCAAACGTGTAACCAGCTAATCCACCCTCAGTTGAAATTGAGGCTGTATCAGTACAGTAGCAAACCAAAACATAGCATCTTCAAAATTAAAACGTATAAAACAGCATTTTGAGCCAGCCAGGGAACTTGACTGCTGTTTTCACATAAATGTGTTTTTTTTTTTTTAAACGATTGGTGGTTAGGCCTTCAGTCTGCTGAGTGTCCAGCTGTGCATCCATTAATTTTAAATATACTCAAAACCCACGATGGGGTGATGACGGCAAATCGGAAAAACGTAAAATCCTTTATCCTTTTGTTCAGTCGCTTTATGCATTGATTAAACATCAGTCTCTTTGTCAATATATGAGGTCGCACCGTGTAGCCTATTAGATGAAACTACCATTACATTTTTATTTATTTGTTGTTGTTTTTTTTTAATACCGGAGAGTGTGTTGAGACATTTGAAGGAGAGCGTCTCAATAAGCTAACTCAGTACATGTTGTACTGGCTGAAAAGCGTTGGTGAACACAAAAACTGGTGACCAAAAGATCCAAACCAACCCTCCTTCCTCTCATCAGTTCATTCGTTGCACTTTGAAGACTGATAGCAGATAATTGTTTCCCAACTTTCCCCTTCTATCAAATTAATATAAGAAAATAAAAAAGGGAAAAAATGCTTAATTTATTTTCAGACTTCTAAAACGGTTCTACTGCATCCAATTAATTCTAATTGTCTCCTAAGCTGAAATTCTCAATAGAAATGGAGCAATTAAATTTCTGCTTTGGCTCTACCTTGGGGACAAGAGACGTTTTATTTCGGTTGACAGTGGGGAGGGTTTGTCTAAACCTTTACAAAGGCGATTTCATGGGCGACTGTAATAGTTTCATAACAGAGTGATCACTGGGCTATGCAAAGGCAAATATGGCCACCTATGTTCCTTGTGTCGTGGAGAATCGGACTACTCATTTAGTTGTGCTTTGTTTACAACGTGGACATACTGTACAGTGCTGTACACTGCAAATGTATTGTGCATATTTCACTATAACCATACTTTAGCTGCTATGCATTGATGTAACTACGATTATTTGTTTCATTTCCCCGGGTTTAATGAATTACTCGTGGTGAATTAGCAACTTCATCACAGATTTAGAGCCCAATTGATTATCTGTGTAATGTAAGCTAGTGTATTAAGTCAAAGTGAGAAGCAGTCAGTTATATTTAGTTTAACGTTGGATATTCTCCTTTTTTCTTTTTTTTTTTTTTTTCTGTGTCTCTTATTCCTGAAACACACACACACTCTGTGTTATCATTGATTTTGGTTATCGGCACAGCAGGACATACAAGCAAGCAAAGTACGCTAGACCCTATACCTCAATTCATATTTTGAAAATTACACTGGGTTTGGAAGCGGGCCATGGGTTTCTCTTGGGAATCAGTGGCACAGAAATAAAGTGACATCACTGACTGGGTATTAAAAAAATGTAGATGAACCTACAGCAATTGGGGAACACATTCCTCGGAGGAGAAAGCTGCTTATTCGCTGTTCCATTTGTGGACTTATCTTATCTCCCTGCACTCTGAGATGACAAGATTTACATAAAACATGGAGGAACCTACCTGGCTGTCCCGGTCTGCTGTGTATAAAGGACCCCGCTAGGTGTATGTACTATAGACATGCGATTACCCGAGGGGTTTACTCCCCTCAAAAGCAATGTGTTAGCAATTGTGATATATGAATCAAGTTAAAAGGAAGCTTTGATTCATTTTAATTATAAACTTACCCTATGCTCGGGAAAAAGGACAGGGTAACTATGCACACACGTTCAGAGTCCTGGCGAGACAAAGTGAAAAAAAAGAAAATGTTGGAACTGAGAAGCAAAAAGCCAACCACGACTGGATTTCACTGGACAGTGTTGTGTGGCATTTTCTTGTGTTTTGTTTGTTGTGTTCATGCCTACTGTACCCATGTGTAAATATGTGCTTATTTTTTTTTTTTTTTTTTTTTTTTTTTTTTTGGAGTGAGTCAGATCTAACAGTGCACTGAATGTACAGTGACAATAAAATCACATGGTTTATGTAATCACTGCAATTGATTTTTATTGAAAAATATGTCCATATCAACAAGGAAGAAAGCAACTGATAAAAAAAAATGTAATCTATTATGATAAAGTTTTGATAATATTTACAGGCAAAGTAAACTTAATTTTCTTGCCAGGAGCTGTCATGTTCTAAGGTCCTCTATGAGTATATTAAACACACACTATTATATTGAGTGTACATTCATAAATCTTCTATTCTACATAGACATAAACTTTCAACCACAACGGCCTTCCTCAACTCTAACCATCCTGAGGAAGACCATTAGTGGTAAAAAAAATATTTATGTCTATGTACATGAAAAGAAAAGAAAAGAAAATGTGCATGTGCATGTGCATGTTTTTTTCTTTGCTTTTTTGTGCACACTGTGCTGCACCTATAAAGGCTTTACAGCTGTGTATAGCCATAATGTACTTCTTGTTTTAGCCCTTTTAAATGATCAAACAACTTTTGGTAAACAGTCAGATTGTCATTAAATGGACAAAACAAAATCACATGCTGTCATTAGAGGCATCTATATTGAGAAACAGGCTGATCCTGATCTCACACCAAGGATAAAAAAAAAAAAAAAGTACAGTCAAACGGTGCTAAGCATGACCAATCATGTATGTGTGTTTCTGTATGTGCACTTGTGTATGTTTAGCAAGATGGTGCCTTGGGGTGTAACGGCATCCTCCTGCCCCCGACTGTCAGTTGGTTGGCTGTCTACACAATGTCCCGTTTGACCTTGCGTTGGCTACGACAGTGGCTGAATGCACATCTGACACACTCCCTTTCCTTTGTGGTGCAATCCTGTGGAAGTCATTTCATTTACTGGGCTTTCAACTTCAGCCAATAAGGGGGTTGGGGAGTAAGTCTATGTTTAATCAGCCTGCCACAAACCATTCCTCTAAACAAAATCAACTTTGATGTCCAGCGGAAAAAAAGAGCTCTCGAAAGAAGATTGAATTAAACAAATAAATGAGCTTGTCACGTTTTTCATTTTTTTAATTTATTCTTTTGGCATGGCTACGTCTGCCACTCCACATTATTGCTGGAGTAAACAACTGTGTATTAACTTGTAGATTGTTCTGCACAGTCTTATTACAGATATATTGATAGTCGATGAATAGGTGACACTTTAGGCCTGCTGAGAAATAACTGATGCTATTTTTAAAAAGTCAATGAAACTTAAAAACCGAAGAAAATGAAATCTAATCAAATCCCTCGTGATTTCTGCTTTTTTTTTTCCTCATATGGTTACAAGTATTTTCTTGCTGTTTTCAGTCATGTAAAAGAGAATTAAGGCCTGGCCCACTGTCCTCAGAGTGACTTTCCATCTTCTAAACCATTTTTTTTTTTATTCTCCCTAAATCGTCGCCAGTTGTCAGACTTGTCTGTGCTTAAGAAGGGCCATTGACACTGTCACGCTGCGGTCTGTTAATCGGGTAACCTTGTTGCCCACCTCTTTCACGAAATCTATGATCGCACTGTTAGTGCAACCTTGTATTGTCACCACCGGATTTAGCTCCACTATCATACACTCGCGCTGCTTTCTTTGCCTTCAGTGAGGATTATTCAGCGGCTGAGGTGAGAGTCCACTGAGAATAGGCTGTAAAGTGTCAGTCATGGTTACCCAGAGTGGTGTTGTCTTAGACAATATAACTAGGTGAAAGTGAGTGAAGGAGATAGGAAACCATCAATATGCTCCCTGTGTAAATTGAAGAAGGTCATGATTTATGGCTCCCGGCTACGGCATACATACATGCTGAATCTACTCTTTTTTTTTTTTTTCCTCTCTCGTCTGGCTCAAGGACAGGTAAGGGTGCCTTTCCTAGCAGCTCATCCCCACCGTGCAGTCTGTGGCACTTTGTGATGGACAGCCCTGTTAGAAAGGCCAGTGTTTTTCAAAATGAATTGAGCGCCATCTATGGGTAGCCACGGTGACTGGCGTACAGAGAGTACAGGAAGCAACGGAGGGGAGGAAAGAAACAAACGATCAGATAAGCACTAAAATAGAGCACTTAGTCTACCTGTGATATTCCTCAATCCAACAGCCCCGTTCAGTTTTTCATCACCTCATCAGTCACGTCCGTCTTTCAGTCTCCTTTTACTTGGGGACTCAGACGGCGAGGGGACAGCTGTGGGTTTTCTAAGGCCTCGCAACAGCTGCAAACCCCGCATGGCATTGCATCTGTTCAAGTCTCGCAGCATTATGATCTGTATTCCAAGTAAAGCAAGTTACATTACAGTTCATGGCGGGGTTCTCTCTGGTCTTACCCTATTAACCAGTGAGCAGATGGAAATTATATGCTCGGGTGTTAGGGCCTGGAAATGGACTTGCAAGCATCTTGCTGTTTCTCGCAGGCAGATAAAATGGGACAATTTAAATAAGGCCACATGAGAGAAATCAGTACTTAGCTGTAAATTCATCCTAGGTGGCACAATGACTACCGCAAAGTCTTCTCTGAATCTTAAAGTTTATTATTTATTTGGATGATTTATTATGTCTAGGTGCCTCTGACGTTATTACTTTGCCTTTGTAGAGAGCCAGACGTAACAAATGGAGCGCTCATTAGCATTTGACCTCCACATTATGCTTTGTTTACCTGCCTCTCCTCACCTCTATATCTCCTCAGACAAAATCAGGGCTTTTCGCAAGAAGCCTCTGAGAGTGTGACACAGTTTTTGTTACTGGGCGGTAAAGGTAAGTACCACATTTGCATTAGAAGATTTCTCAAACAGCTTGAGCATGCAGAAATGAGGAGAGGGAAAAACATAAAGAAGAAGATGCTCTACTCCTCGGGGACGTAGGCGCTCCCAGATGCTGTCGTCTAAGCTCTGGAGTCCTGACAGCTACTTAAATCCCAGGAGATGATAAAAAGAAGTATGAACAAAAGTTACAGTAAAGAGTCATGAACACATCCTGTTGTCTTAAGGGTATTAAATTGTTCACCACTAATTGTCACATATAATATATATATATTTTGTAGGTGTGGGGATTGTCAGTACATGTTTGCAAACAGGTTTGCTTTTCTTCAGCTATGACAGTGATTACACAATGTGTAGTGCAGAGCCATTAAAAAAAAAACAAATTTAATATTTCCAGGTTGTCATAAGTGGTTGAACAATAATTAAATACTATGTTAGAAGGATATTCTAGTTTATATAAATGTTTTTGCCTCATGTCATGTCTAACTGTCATTCTTAACCATACAAAAAACATGTGATATAAGCTGCTAGTAATACCAAATCAAATGAAAAAAAACATAGCTTCTTTAAAAAAAAAAAAAAAAAAAACACACATTACAATTGCAATTTTATGCTCTGTGCAATAATAACATTTCCACGTTTCATGGGCAAGTTGGTTATGCATAGAGTATGTGTAAGGAGGTGCATAAGCAACAAGTAATGGCAAATTGGCAAACAACCACAAAAAAATCCATGTGCTACATGCACTCACACACACACACACACACACACACACACACACACATTTTATCACCAGACTGGGGGGTGTGGCAGGTAGCTGTGTGTGGCTGTGGTTAATTGCACAACGAGAAACTGTTCTCTAATTTATTTCTCGCCTGTCCATACAAGGCTGATCATGAAAACCCATTCATTTCACAGAACACAATTTTCATATTTAATGAGCATGACTCCAATACAATTACAGTAATTAGTCAAATCTCACTCACGGCCAATGGAGCTCGCCACCATTATTAGTGGATCTTATTAATGATGTTGCACATGTGGTGCTCATAGGGTAATTGAGGGCATGTGTGGGTGTGGGAACAGGGGTGCTGGGGATTGGAAAGCAGTGCTGGTGTCAGTCTGTTTTCCCGTCTATATTAGGCCTTACTTTAAAACCGCTTGATATTAACTTTGAAACGTTTATACATTTGCTGTTGAGTTTAATGCCAAAAAAAAAAATGGTCAGCTGTGGCGGGTTTTGCTGCCGGAGCCTTAAATGGGATAACTACATAAATTAACTGTGTGAATTTCAATCATATGATGCCAAGAAATGAACTGCAGAAAGAGAAGAGACATCAGCTTGTTGCTTCCTGTTAGTTGACCCCAGAACTTACATTTTACAAGCTGCTTTAAATAATTGCATATCGGTTTCCGAGCATCACCGCTGTGCACCCGGACCCAGGAGGATCACAACGAAAAAAAAGACAAAGTGGAGAAGCCGGAGAAAGAAGCCCTTTTACTGTGAGTGATGATACTGCAGTGTCTGACATTATGGAGGTTTGTAGAGCTTCCAGACTGATCCTTATTGAACTTATAGAGCAGTATGTATAGAGTTAGTATGTACAGATATATATGATATATTTTGTAGACTTCAACTTGTCACATCTCACTCATGTCTTTTTAAAAAAGGCACAGCCCACACAAACTGGAGCACAAAGCAGTTTGTAAAGCTACGTGTGTAGTTTCATCTGCTTTGAACCGGTTGGTGTCAGCGTTGATATTTAAAAAAGAAGCAATAATTCTAATCAAAGAAAAGTGACTTAATGGCCTCTTATCCAATTAAGGGCAGTGTCACCGCTGAGTTAATGAGTGTGACGCTGCAACAGAAAAGCCTCGATTAACACAACATAATTAGCGTAACATTATGGAATTAGACAGCAGCGATGCCAGCACACTTTGGTGTTTTTATAATTAAACACTGGGAAAGACAACAATTAAGCCAGATCTTAAACCCCCCACCCCACCCCCCAGTCTCATTCAAGCCAGAGAGGACATGTATTGTTTTTGAAAAGCTCTCGAGACGAAAAGCTGCTGTCGTGTGAAGTTTGAATTACAGTTCAAAGACGAGAGCTGAAAGTGAGGGAGGTCATGACAGCAATGTCGGGATTTCAGCGAGGCCAGAAGACTCAGAAGAGCTGGGGCAACATATATTGCGAATTACACAACATTTTATTTCTTTTGCTTTAATTATTTTAAGGCATCGATATATTTTTATACAATAGATCACATGACAATTTGTAATTGTATGCCATGTGATTAGTTGACCTGCAACTGTTTCATTTGTTTGTTTCTGCCGCTGTGGCTTTCAGGAGGCCGTCAGCGCCAAACAGTGAAGGGTTGTTGGGATGCATCTCAGTATGAACCAACCAATTATTCTCGCTACAGCATACTGGAGGGCAGGCCTTATTAGTGATGTGCTAATGTGACATTAATTGCTTTTACTTTTTCACTCCATTAAGAGGCTACTATCTGTTTCAGGAGCCTGGCCAGATGGTTTATCGGCTCTGCTCTGGCAGGGGTGTTGCTAATGGACTCAAGTGCGGAGCTGTAAAATAATGACAGCAACAGGCGACTGCGAGAAATGATCATAATTGTACTGCGAGTGTGGAGGTACAGAGCTATACCTGTAAAAAAAAAAAAACAACGCGTTGTTGTTTGACTTCATCAAATATTGAGTTTGCAAAAATCGAGAAGAGGACTTTTGGGCAACCGAATAGCTACAAGAAACTCAAACCTTTGACCCCGGAGTCAGTTTGCTTAGAGTATTTTTAAGCTTTTGTTGAAGAGCGGTGACAAGTCCTCATTCGAAATATTGACAGCCATCGACTATATGCTGGAAATAAGGCTGCCGCATTGAGCAGTAAAGCCAAGACCAGGGTCAAATGCTAAATAAGAAGAAACTGGCAATGGAGACACCCAAGGGAAGCCTTCTCCTCTGTGTCCTTATTCACTTCCTTCCCTGTCCTTACTCTCCCATCCTCCCCCTCCCTCCCCCTCACTCCCCCTCTCCTCTATACCTTGATGCCAAACCTCCGTGACCTAGGCCAAGATCAATAGCACAGTTTAAAGAGGATGGACTGTGTAAATAGAGACGAAAGATCCTGCCGATGAGGAAGCCTTGACCACTGATGGCCTCTGACTGGTGCAGTAACATTTGATCAAGTCTCACATTGATGGCTGTCAATACATTCGGCACACAGAGGTTTGGATCCTGTCAGTTGGATATCACGATCATGTAATGTGTAGGGATTGGGCCCAAAGATGAGTGGTCAGTTCCTCGGTAATTTTCTAGTTCAGGATGAACTGCGGCCACCAGGGACCCGGAGATGTAGTCAGGTATTGGAGAATGGACATCTGAGAACAGCCTACCGAGGGTGTCCAGTGTGAAGCTTCACCTCGTTCCGTTCACAGTGTCTTCTGAACACATTCGTCCTGTTTACATGCGTCTTGATATTTTACTGCATCTTTGATAACCTGCATTACCATATCTCAGGCATCAACTTTTTGTGCAATGTTCCTTTTTTGCGGCAGTTCTAATGGACCATGTATATGATTATTTACAGTTTACAGCTTTGCAGTTAGATGTCATAACTATAATAACTGTGACCCTTTCTGACATTTTGACAAGGTGCAGCGGAGCATTTTACATGATCGACAACCAATCAAATTATAACAAATTAATTAATTGATTGACTCATATATATAAAAAAAAAAAGAAAACAAAGTCAAATACAATATATCATCATAACCTTTAGTTTACATATTAATGCGTTGTAATCACAATCCTAAATCCCTGCACAATTTTATGACAATAAACAAATATTTAGTTTTAGCTTTTTATTTGACTACTATAAGAAGAGTATGTGGTTTAACATGCGGTTTGCTTCACTGGCAAGCATTCCCTGCATATAAAAGGCTAAACTACATGCGTGTGTAAAATATGCTGACCCACAACGTTGATTGAATATGTGTGAATGTGTGAATGTGTAATCCTTTTCCTGCAGCATGTGCAACTATGTGCAAGATTTATATGTTTTTTTGAATGCAGAAACCAACCTATTTTACACTTCTACCACATGAGCAGATAGCATCTTGCCATTTAGGTGAATATTTCTTTGGTGAAAACAAATACATTACTCACCTACATTTACACAGCATGCATATCAAACATCACGCTTTGTAAATGCTGAATGTGTTAGTCATAATTCTGCTTATCTCACATGTATGACAGCTCACATTTTAGTATATATACCGGCCCATACTGCCTCTCTAAGTTATATGCAACAACACAATCTGTTGAACCTGGAGCCAGCCAGCTGCTCATATTAATCAAACAGCCCACTTCCTTTTATGACACAAAGCAAATAGTCATAAATGCTCTTATCAGCCTCTCTAATAGTGTGGATGTTACAATCAGATTCATAGTGGCATAAACTATTACATTTCATCTTTATCATATCGAACAATCACTTCTTTTTCATGAGCATCGTTTATAACCACCGGACAGCTGGTTGCGTAATGAAATTCAAAGCAGTCTTATCGACTCAAGGGATCTCACACTCTGTTACTTATATTTACATATATTTATGTGGATTTTGTTTTTCTACAATAGGCAAAAAAGACATGATGAATGTACGGCTGAGGTCCTGCTGGGGACATGTGTCTCCCCGTTGAACTGATCTGTGGTCAGGCGACTTCCAAGCTTTACTGTAAAGTCTGGAGAAACATATTACTACAGTGGAGCCTCTTCATCATCTCAACAATCATATCAATGTTGCAGTGACAAATAACTCAATCTGCTCTTCAGAGTAACATATATGACCTTATATTTAGAGTGCCTGGATTGCCTTCCTGTTTGTACGTTTGATTATATATAGAGCAACCAGTCATCTGTTTTCCATACGGAAGATTTTATTGCACTATTTTTTTCTTTTTAAATAGTTGTGTTAGATGTTAGATGTTTGAATCAGAATATACTGAAAGATATTTTTTATTTGTATTAGTAGTCACACAAATATTTCAACCAACAAGGTAAAACAAACAACACTTTATGTAGATGCCAGTGAACAGTGTATTGGCATGTTTTCATCTTGTGAAAGTAGTGCATTCTTCACAAACCTGGAGGGAATTTCAGACCTCTGCTTTGTATACCCCCCCCCCCTTTAATTTGGAGCACTTTGATTAATCAATTAATATTCCTTTCTCAAGGTCTTTTTATAAACCTCATCATTAATAAAAGCAGACATTCAATTAGCAGCCAAATCTTGATTGCCAATTTTGTCATAACAGTCTCCCATTCTATGCTTTTTTTCTCCCCCCCTCCCTTTTTTTTTTTGTTTCGTTATAGTTGGAAATATGGCGTGGGTAGGAAGAATTAACTAATTTCATTAATCTAATTGTCATCACTTCCAACCATCCCACTAATAAGTACAAATTAATATGATTAATCAATTTGACGACATAAACTCATTCAATTACAGTTTTTCAAAGGCAAGTGGGTGTGTTGGGGTGATAGGGAGGAGCGGCGAGTGTAGGGAGGTGGGCAGCCGAGCAGCTTGCTCCGTGAGGAACCCCACCCACAAAATTGAAGTTAAGTCAGGCAATTAGTCATTGTGAATGATAAATAAATGGCAATGAAATGTGGAGGGCAGATACCCCTCTAACTACAGTCTTATTTGATTCACTAAAAATTGCTCATTTTTATGTGAAATATAGACTGTAGATCAGACTATTAGCTGTTTTTTTTTTTGTACTTTAAACTCAACTGTGTCCATTTTCTTCAACCACAAAAATAATTTATGTGTGTCTGTACTGTACAGCTGCAGATAACTAATGAGAAAGCACCGGCCCAATTTTTGACATTATTCTAACTTTTACTACTGACTCACTTTTACAACTACGTGAACATTTTGCTAAGAACCACAGGTCGTACAATATACAATCAACGGCACAGATTTACATGTAAACTTAAATTCATATTGTCTCACAGTACTTTGTTGTATTTGAAAGAGGATTGTTTTCCTGCTAACAATGTCACATGTTATAACATAAAAGACTAAATCTGATATTTCCCACGTCTAAATTCTACATTTGATAAATAAACAAGCTCTTTCAAAGGTGATTGATTTGGATGATTTCACCTTTGTGTTCCTCACTGTAATTGTCTTAATTCAAATATGGTCCTCGCTAAGTATGAAATGCTCTAGACTGATGGGTCTGCGTGCTGTTTATATGGAGCAGCTGCTGGGATCTGATTTGTATATTTCAGATCTACTGCGCTGAGAGGAGATGTGCTGGCACAGCGGTTTGGGTGATGCTCTTTAATGCGCTCTATCTTATCAGCGCAGCATCACCCCTATTCAAACCAACGTCTGATTGAACCGTGTGATGGTGTTTGGGTCTTACGCTGGGAATAGTTTATAGAGGCATCGTCTCTAATTTGTGAAGTGAGGTATTATAGAGGAGACAATTAGACCGGGGTTCGATTGGCGTGTGGAGTCTTGGATGCTGACAGTCAAGAGAAGGCTTTCAAATGTCATACCAATTAATCTATCCAGCCATCAAACAATATTCTGGAAACAAAGTCAGGGGGGGCGATCAATCCGCATCACTTTTCTCCTCACCGGGTTATGGGAAAATTGATTTGTCAAACAAAGCATTTTGGAAGCAGTGCATGGACTTGTTCGGGATCCATTAGCCTCCATTGAGCATTTTGTTTAACATAGGATTTTCATCACAGAGAAAATGCAGTGTCCTCAATACTGTGAGCTACAACTTTACGATTTCTGATTTCTTTGTTCTTGCTTAGAAAGCTTGAGAAAGTGCTGATCAAGATTAAAAAAGGGCCAACTTCTAATGCATTAAAAAAATATATATATTTGTTAGTTTCTCTCACACAATAATCAGAAATTGTCAAGAAACACTTACACTTTGTGTAGAAATACACCGCACAGTATGACAATCCGTCTCACCCCTCCCATCCATAAAACACTAAGCATTAATTCCCAGTATCAGTATTATTGTACACTGCGGGGCTATCCTGCCATCCTATACAGCATGGCTGCCCTAAGCTGTATCATGAATTCCCTGTGCAGTGTATTGTTCTAAGACAGAACTGTATCACATTGTGCCCGTCATGCTGTTTTAGAGTAGAGAGAGCTTCCTCTATGGGATTTCTCCCACCCCCATCCCCTGATAATGTGTCTCTCCCTAAAGGCTAGGCCTCTGTGACCTTGTCGTATTCATCGAGGGCGTCTTAAGCGAAAGAACTGAATCCTGAATGGGCCATTTCCCCTCTTTTAACACCCCTTTAATGTCATCAGTGAAATATGAAGTCATTAGGCGATATTAAAACACTGCTGACAAACTAATTAACGGGAGACATTAAACAGGACGGGCTTGATTAATCCGCTTTAACGATTCTTTTTAAGTGGTTCTGGTCAAAATTAATACAGATTTACTGGTGATCTTAAGGAAAAAAATACTCTTATGTGTATCAGACCTCAAGGGCAACCTAAAGTCACTGGTCTTTTACCTCCCACTGCTCTCCCTCCCATCCTACCCTCTGTTTCCAAACACAAAGTCTTCTCGTGCAGTGTGAACTCACACAGTTGGTTTCTGGGTTTTTCTGGGACAACAAATGAGATGGTATAGACACACAGGACTGTAAGCGTCGATGTTTTTTCTATATAAAAAAACCCAAAAAACTCTCTATGATACTATGATTATAAATTGTACATTATATGTTTTTGTAGATGAGAATAAGATGGCATTAATTACTTGAATTCTTATTGTTATTATCACTATTATTATTATTGTTGTTGTTGTTGTTTTTTTCATCCTAAGCTTAGATGTCACTGACTTTTCCCCCGGTCTGTCGTCACTTCTTGAGTAGAAATGTCTTTGTAAATGTCTCCCTCTGGTGGCAAAAGCACAGACCCAGCTGATTAAATACTAATTTTGATGGAATAGGGTAGGAGATACATGTAGGTATTGAAATGTAAGTATGTAAGTATCCTTCAGAAAATTTCTTCCAATTGTAGCATTGACAGAGTATTGACAGAAAGCTTTTCATAGAAATGTCTTCATATCTATATAATATGAAAAAGAAGCACGCCAATGGCTGAGTTGCCCATTTGGTCATTAGTTCCCTAGTAACCATTCTACATGTTGTGTACCTTATTGTAAAGTTTTACCAGATTGACTTAAATATGGCTTTTATTGCAATATGTTTGATAACATTTATACTATTTCAGTACTTTTATGCTTAATTTACTTAATTCTCATTTTTTTATTTTTGACCTCTCGAGAGTTTGGGGTCATATAGACGTTGCTATATTATCACATTGTTTCAGGTATGGACAAATTTATTGGTATTTTACTCCTTGTGTAGTTTTTTTCTGGTTGTCCATATGTACCTGATGAAGGTCAAACTGTGAACTATTGAATATTCCAGCAGTAAATGAGACAGGTGACTAAACACTCTCATTGACTAAAGAAAATATATATACAAGAATTCAACGGATGTTTAAAAACAGTCACAGTGTAGCAGCAAATACAACACAATGAAATAAAAAGAACAACCAACAATTAAGATAATTAAATAAGAATAAGAAATTAAGATAATAATTAAATAAGAATAAGATTAAATAAGAATAAGTAAAATATAATATAATAATATATTATATATATATATATTGTAATGGTTATAAATAAACTGTAGAAACTGCATATTGATGTAGATAGAATAGAATAGAATGGAATAGAATAGAATGTAGCTGTAGTGATGTCATAATCCAGAAGCACCGTCACATTCTAACAGAGAATAACACTAAGCAGTTGGTTTATTTCTACAAGAGAGACAGTTGTGTTTTCACCACTAGCTACAGCCTGTGAACAACTTTTTTTTGTGAGCACAAAATCATTCGAGGAAAACTGAAAAAGTCCACAAAGAACATACAAAGATAGTTTGCTATCTGAACAGTCAGGAGGTAAGTACTCAAATAGCCTTTTGGTTAAGTTTGAATGTGGTGAAAGAGGTAATCCTTTACTTAAACGATAGGTTCAAGGTTTTTTTCAAGTCTGTCTTAAAAGAATCATCCCAAAAAGTTGACCAAATGAACACTGAAACAGGTTTGTCTTCCTGTAATTATTCCCCTGTTCATAGTAGCCATTAAGAGATCCCTTTCTGATGATGTACAATGTAAGTAATGAGGGACAACAAAATCCACAGTCCTTGTTCTGTGCAAAAATGTATTTAAAAATGTCTTATATGAGCTAATATGAGGCAAATTAACAAAATCAGATGGATATCTTTCAAGGTTTCCCTGTTGAGCTGGGGTGAAAGGATAGTCATAAAAAGACACTGAAAACACTTAACTTAACTTAGATATCCATTTCATTGACTAATTTGAATGGCTGGAGCTTCATATAGCTTCAAATAAGTGAGAAATTAAGTTTAAACAACTTTAGATATATACTTCCACAGAGTGAGTGTCGATTTTCATTTGGGCATCTGTCTATTGTTTCATGACAGATTTGAAAAATTGTAAACCTATCCTTTAAGTACAAGTAGCATTGCAACAATGTAAAAAAAAGGAGATTGGCTCATTTTAAATATAATTAATGGATAAAATAAAACTGCTATATTTCAATGTTGTATGGTGTTGAGGTGAAACTTTACTACTACTTTATATGTTGTTCGATAGTTTAATCTTTAATAATGCGTAATAGTCAAATAAATTGTACAGCATTTCCCTCTGGTTGAAAGTGGAAGAAATGGGAATACCTCATAGTTACATATGTCTCAACCATCTTCCTATCAATGTCTGTCACAGAAGCCCAGCAACCTTTGCATAGAATTAATCATTCTTCTGGGCGAGTTCTGGGAAACAGCCTACAAAACCTGCAAACCAGATGGACACTGCAGAGTTTGACCGTGTTTTTGAGGGGATGGAGTGGGAAGAGGTGCGTCATATGCTCCTGGATGTGGTAGCTGATCTGTCTACGGACACAGTCCACACTACACCGATATCTCCACCTACTCCCCCACCTAATCCTACTCCACCTCCTCCTCCACCTCCTCCTCCTGCCCCTGCTGGGCAAGGATTGTATGCCTACTTTCAACCAGTGGAGAGTCATATAGGAGGATATAGTGAGCACGCCCCGGTGGTAGCTCCATTCAGCTTTCAGCAGCCGGGTCCATTGATTTTTGCTCCTGGACTGAATGTTAACCAGCATGCTCCCATCATTTACCAAGGACAACCCTTGTATTATCACAACATCATGCATAGCCAGGGACAGGTAAACTACTAAGCATAGATTAGGGATAGATTAATAGAATCTTATCAGTGGTGGATGCTTGGCAACAGATGCTTATTTTTTCATAAAATTCAAACAATAGATTGTTTTTTTTTTCTATTCATTAATAATTTCAGCAAAGATTTGGTGTTTACATATGTAGAATATGTGTGTTGGTCTTTGAAAATGTATTTTCAGTGTATGTATTGTAGCCAGGTAAATCATGTACTGTCCTCACAGTACCTGCCATATCAGTTTCCTGGACATGACACCCCAGTGGCAGCATGTGTCTGTTGCCCTGAAGCTCCTGTACACCAAGTAAGTAACTAAAAGAGATGGAAAACTCTGACACCTGGTGGAAATGTGACATGATTGCAGCTTGTCTGATCATCTGTCCTGTTTGTGTTTGTAGAATAACAATGTGCCAGTGGTGATGCGCCAGGAGAACCAGAGTCTGCATCCTGTCGACATGATGTAAGTGACACAGACATAAATGCAAACAAACACACACAAGATCACACAGCCAATGAGCTTCTGTTAGTATCTTCAAACACACTCTTTCAATTATCAGTGCATCTTTGTTTCTCTTTATCTGTGTAGGAATAGACAGCCAGTATACCTGGTTGAAGACAGTGGTGTCACTCCACCTGACTTCTCCAAGTAAGTGAGCTCTGACCAGTTTTGGACAAAGCATACTTTTCTTATTTGTGACTGTCTTATGATCTGTGGCAGGGCTCACCAGATGGGAGGTCATAAATAAACCGAATCCCTGACTCCTATTTTCTCCCAGTTCCACTAGGTAAGGTATTTATGACTCATTCAGATTTGTTTTTTGTATTCCTGTAGGAATAGAGAGCGTGAAAACCGGCAGGATGATGACAGGCCATACGTAAAGAAGCCACCAAATGCCTTCATGCTGTACATGAAGGAGCAGAGGCACAATGTTGCTGCTGAGCTGAAGCTTAAAGGCTGCGCAGTAGTGAACACTTTCCTGGGACAGAAGGTAAGTGTGTGTGTGTGTGTTATATATTTCTGGAGTTTGCATTCTGGATCTGTGTCCATATTTATGTATCTGTTAACATGTGTTATCCCTGTGTTTGTGCATGCACACTAGTTGGATTGTAGTTGTGTGATGGTGTGCGTGCTGACAGTGTATTCTCATCTGTCCACAGTGGAAGTCGCTGTCATGGGAGGAGCAGGCCAAGTATTTTGATCAAGCCAATAAAGAGCGGCGTAGACATGAACAGCAACACCCCGGCTGGTCAGCAAATAACAACTATGTATGTACACTTTTCTCAGAGCTGATGAAACACAGTCAAAGATTCTCGTTTTTAGAGGCTGACATCAGTGCAAAATCGAATGTGTTTGTTTTTTATCCAGGGTAAAAAGAGAAAGAGGCAGTATAGCACAGCTCCCATCAAGACTGAAGGTAAGGAAACATTTGTGTGGATCACAACATGTTTTCAGGGTGATTAAACTAGATGACATGTGACCACACTTGGTCATACTTGACCAGGTTAGATCACAGATAGTCAAAATACATACTCAGTCATGAAAACGTTTCATGTCACACACGCAGACTAAAAGCTCCTGTCAGTTGTGGCATGAAAACTGCATGCACCGGTTGAATACTCAAATTACTTATAAGGGAGTAATCCAATTTTTACAAATTACCATCTGGTCAAAAAACAAAACAAAAAAACCCAGACGTTTTTAAAGAAATAAAAGATGACTGAATTTGTTATCTTAGGTTTCGGGAATTTCTAACTGCATTTTTTGCTTTTTTATGACGTGATAATATTAAATTAATCAAGAACATAATCCTCAACTCAAAAATTATTATCCTCAACTGAAGACTGAATTGTGTGTTTTGACAGAGATCAGAACCTGTCAACATTAGTATCAAAAGGAGTGTAGGTCTGAGGGGAATCATATTGTTTGATGAAGTCTTAGTGAATTTATCAGGGTATTTTGGTTGTTTGCATTTCAGCGTTTGCATTTAATCCTGAATACGTCACTCACCAAGCAAAGAAGCCGTGTGTGACTCCAGTGCAGACAGTGCAGATACAGCCCTCTCCATTGCAGACACATTTGATGGAGGATTCTCATACACAGACAGTCCAGGTACAGCTGCCTAACTCCGACTGCTTGACTCCAATCACAGGGTCCACACTGCTAGCATAGAAGTGATGCTACAGAGAATCATCTGCCCTCCTCTTCATAAATAGACATCAGTAGATCAAATACATATGTAAAATAAATAGACGTGTTGAGGGTGCTCGTTCATTTCATCCTAGAATGTTAAAACTTACATGGGTTCATATTTCATAGCAAATCAACTCCTTTCAATCAAAAACCTTCACAACACTTCACACAAGCATGGTGTCGTCAGACCATGTGTGCTATGTATTGTATGAAATATAGTATTAATTTTTTCTTACTGCAATGCTGCAATGAGATTAAAATAATAACCCGAAACCCCTTTGCTCAGAAATTCATTCAGCAGTTGTTGTGCTTCATGGAAGATTCAGACAAACAAATGTCGTACTATAAGCTTGCATTTTCTATCCTTTGTGAAACGGAGCAAACAGCAGGAATTAAAAATCGAATATCACTCCCACTGTCCTCACAGTACCTGCCATATCAGTTTCCTGGACATGACACCCCAGTGGCAGCATGTGTCTGTTGCCCTGAAGCTCCTGCACACCAAGTAAGTAACTAAAAGAGATGGAAAACTCTGACACCTGGTGGAAATGTGACATGATTGCAGCTTGTCTGATCATCTGTCCTGTTTGTGTTTGTAGAATAACAATGTGCCAGTGGTGATGCACCAGGAGAACCAGAGTCTGCATCCTGTCAACATGATGTAAGTGACACAGACATAAATGCAAACAAACACACACAAGATCACACAGCCAATGAGCTTCTGTTAGTATCTTCAAACACACTCTTTCTATTATCAGTGCATCTTTGTTTCTCTTTATCTGTGTAGAAATAGAGAGTGTGAAAACCGGCAGGATGATGACAGGCCATACGTAAAGAAGCCACTAAATGCCTTCATGCTGTACATGAAGGAGCAAAGGCACAATGTTGCTGCTGAGCTGAAGCTTAAAGGCTGCGCAGTAGTGAACACTTTCCTGGGAGAGAAGGTAAGTGTGTGTGTGCTCTGTATGTTTGAGACACTCAACGTTACACAAACTTTTTCTGTGTTCATGCTTGTTCTTTATTAAGCTAAGATATTTCTGGAGTTTGCATTCTGGATCAGTGTGCATATTTATGTATCTGTTAACATGTGTTATCCCTGTGTTTGTGCACGCACACTAGTTGGATTGTAGTTGTGTGAAGGTGTGCATGCTGACAGTGTATTCTCATCTGTCCACAGTGGAAGTCGCTGTCATGGGAGGAGCAGGCCAAGTATTTTGATCAAGCCAATAAAGAGCGGCGGAGACATGAACAGCAACACCCCGACTGGTCACCAATTGACAACTATGTATGTACACTTTTCTCAGAGCTGATGAAACACAATCAAAGATTCTCGTTTTTAGAGGCTGACATCAGTGCAAAATCTAATGTGTTTGTTTTTTATCCAGGGCAAAAAGAGAAAGAGGCAGTATAGCACAGCTCCCATCAAGACTGAAGGTAAGGAAACATTACTCTGTCATGAAAACTTTTCATGTCACTCACACAGGCTCAAAGCTCCTGTCAGTTGTGCCATGAAAACTGCATGCACTGGTTGAATACTCAGATTACTTATAAGGGAATAATCCAATTTTTACAAATTATCACTCTGGTCAAAAAACAAAACAAACAAACAAAAAGTTTTTAAAGAAATAAAAGAAAGACTGAATTTGTGTTTGAATTTGCTTTTTTATGACGTGATAACAGAAAAGATTATTAAATTAATCAAGAACATAATCCTCAACTCAAAAATTATTATCCTCAACTGAAGACTGAATTGTGTGTTTTTACAGAGATCAGAACCTGTCAACATTAGTATCAAAAGGAGTGTACGTCTGAGGGGAATCATATTGTTTGATGAAGTCTTAGTGAATTTATCAGGGTATTTTGGTTGTTTGCATTTCAGCGTCTGCATTTAATCCTGAATACGTCACTCACCAAGCAAAGAAGCCGTGTGTGACTCCAGTGCAGACAGTGGAGATACAGCCCTCTCCATTGCAGACACATTTGATGGAGGATTCTCATACACAGACAGTCCAGGTACAGCTGCCTAACTCCGACTGCTTGACTCCAATCACAGGGTCCACACTGCTAGCAAGTGATGCTACAGAGAATCATCTGCCCTCCTCTTCATAAATGGACATCAGTAGATCAAATAAATATGTAAATTAATTGGCGTGTTGAGGGTGTTTGTTCATTTCATCCTGGAATGTTAAAACTTAAAACCTATTTCATAGTAATCCATCTCCTTTCACACTTATCCTCCTTATTCACCTAGTAGATGTGCTATATTACAATCTGTTCAGCAGCTAAAACAGTTTTCTTTTCTTTGTTACGTTATGTGTTTCTTGGACTATAGCCTAATTGTTTATACCATGATGAATGCCTCTATTTATTATTGGCTACATTTATTTCTAAGATGGCTTTGAGAGCTCAGCTCACTCAGGAAACTTATAAGACACAAAGAATCAGTGTTCTCCAGTAGTGGTATGAGTGAATGGTGAAGGTTAAGAGCATTGGTTTAGTTGCCTGTAACTTTACTGTTTAAGCTCACTCTTACTGCTCTAATAGTGTCCTATCAGTGAGCTACAATGACTTAATATTATAATTAAAAAAATAAATAGTTACATAAATATATTGTATAGTTTACAGTAGACCGCAGAAGGCAGTCAGGTCTGAAAAATGTTTAGTTTTACTTAATATTTTATTGTTTGTGAATATATTTTTTGATATCTTTAATAAAATTTGTTTACCGGAAGCGGTCACCTGCGGACGCGTGACGTATTTCCGTCATCAGTCTCAGTGCGTGGCTGCTGTTAGTAATCACCCAACGTTAACGTTTTTTGTAACATATCTCTAGTGGATAACTGTTAAATTACGACATGTGGTCTTTCTAATCTTTATTTAATGTGGTGCAGCTCAGTCGGAAAATTAAAATGTAACGTTAGCTTCACGCTTTATGATAGCTGTCGACGTTAGCTGTTAGCTTTGCTAGCTTTTGACGGCCCGGCTGAATGTGAGCACAAAGGCCGTGTGTACCCCGACTCGCTTTCTGACAATGTACCCCTCCTGGGGAAACTATGGAGGGTCGGGATCCCGTAAGCAGCCTGCTGGCGGCCACACCGGTCCGCCGGCGGCGGGGTTCGGCGGCTTCGAAGCCTCATCCGGCGGCTCACTGATCTCCTGCCTCCAGGAGCAGCACATCCAGCAGATGCAGCAGCTGCAGATGCTCCACCAGAAACAGCTGCAGTCCGTGTTACATCACGGCAACGTTGCTAGCGGCTACAGTGGAGGACACTCAGGTGGGTATCCAGGGTCAGCGTGGCAGTCAGAGGGATCTGGACATTTAGACAGCGGTGTTGGAGCTCAGTCCTATTACAAACCACCAGACGACCCTGCATCTCAGCCAGTGAGAGGTGCCCCGGCTCCTCAGGATCATCCGCAACCTCCTCCGCCGCCACCACAACCGCACCCCAAGGAGCAACAACCGGGTCCTCCCCCTCCGGATCCCCCGTCATCCAAGCAGCCTGAGATCAACGCTGCTTCCAAAGAGCCCCATAAGAAGGATTCATCCACAGCAGAAGATGACAAAGCCTTAGCTTTACAGGTAATGTCTTGTGAAATTAAATTATGGTGCAAAATAACTCCACTTTAATATTCCAGACCTGTAGCCTGCCAGTCTCATCAGCAATGCCAGAAACTTACTGCTTTGTGTTTTTGTAAAAGTTAGTTATGTGCACTTTGAAGAGTGTTTATTACTGTGTTGTCGTAAAATCTATTGTTCAGTGTTTGAATCTTCATTAGGCAACAGTTTCAAAGTAATGTGCATTTATGATGATTCCTTTGTCTTGTGTATGCTGTAACTGAAATTAGACAGTATAAATCCTTATCCTGTCACATTGAACAAGGAATGGGCAGGTAATGCAGGGAAAGGAAGAAATGTGAAAATAAGAACAGAGAATGGACAAGAATAAGTGGGGTTTTCCATACACATCTTCTTGGTCTGACTTTGTTAGACTTTAGCAGTGATTTGTGTTTCCGTTATAACAGGGCTACCGCTACCTGTTGTAGGTGTGTCTTTGACTGGTGACACGCTTGTCTTGAGTCAGTGATTTTTAGCGCTGTTTGCTCAGTAACCTGTAACTACTGGACAAAGAAATTACATGTTTCACTATCAGAATTTAATCAGTTCGGTTCGACAAGAGCTGAATCATTTTATCCTCCTAAGTTAACGGAGAGCTAAACCGTAAATTACCTGGCTCATCCCTGAATGATGACGAAGCCCATCTAACATCATCGCAACCCACTTGGCACGCTTTGACCTAACTCTGGAGATGCTTCATTTCGGGTGCAATTCAAACTGGTATTCAAATGCAAACTAACACGGTGTGGTTTGACTCGGTGCAGCCAAAAGTACCAGTGGAGAAAAAAAAGCTAAATGTTCACTTTGTGCTTTATTTAACCAGTGTCCTTATAATTGTTTCACCAGGAGCAACAGCAACGTTGGTACAAACAGCATCTTCAGAATCTGCAGAAGTTAAAGCAAGAGAAAGCCAAACAGAATCAAAAAGATGGCGATGGTCCTATGCCACCACAACCCAAGGGCCAAACAGTTCCCCCTCCTCTTCCCGTGGAACCACCAAAAAGCACACCACCTCCACCGCCTCCAAAGGAGGAGCCGCCAGTACCACCTCCACCGCCCACAGAGGTAAGCAAATTGTGTGTGTGTGGAATTCAAACTTGGTTTTTAAACCCAGATCGAGCCATTTAAAGCATGTGTATTTGATGAACTGAAGGATAAAACAGATGAAATGAAAGCATCTAAGCTGAATACATCAGTTTAGCAGTACATGTGTAGTAATAAAGTAGTATCTATAAGGAAAGACAATAACTCCTTCAGGTTTTTTCTTTCAGAGCCATCCATGTCGTAACATTAAAATAAAATAAAGCATGTAAAACTCTTTAATCCTCAGCTGTCAGTATGATACTTGGATAAATTGAATAAAAGGGTGTATAATAAAAGGTTGTATGGCAGGTTTGTGACAAAACAACATCTGGTTAATATGTTGTGATAATATTACTTGGACCTCATAGTTGTGAGTTAGGGGTACTTTTTAACTGGTCCACTTACTAGTCAGCAAGTGGACCTTGAGTTAAGAATATTTTTTCACAGATATGTGTGTTAAAACTTCAAGCTCAAGTTTGCCTGTTATTATTGATGATTGATGATGATGGATAAATTGTGACACCAAGAAGAACCCTGTTGTATTTGCACTCATTGGCATTCCAGAGATACACTATTACCACTCAATCTAAATATTGTTTGTATTGTTTGCATGAATTTACAGAGTGAAAATTTAGGAAAACCATCTGCATTTACAGACACAGTAAGTCCTACCACCTGCTCTCCCATCATCACCATCATGTTTCTAGATATTTAAACCCAGTTAATGTATTTTCCCCTCCTCTTACATCTATTGGACTGGGAATTGCTTGAAATATCATCTACATCAGTCTCAATATGATACCCGAGTTTTGACATCTATACTAAAGTTTTGTTTTTAACAAAATAATATACTGTCTGGATTCTTTGTTCTCCAGAAATAATGTGAGCAGTACTCAGTTTTTATACCCAGGCCTGTTGGACCAAAAGTTGATTGTTTGTGTAACATGTTATCAGGAGTGCCTTCCTCCCATCTCAACAATTTTGTCAACCCTTCCATCATAAACTACCCTCTATCGTGTCAAAAATGTTCTTTAAAAGTTACAAACTAATGTTTTGCTTTAATCTTGCTTTGTTTGTGTTTTAAAGCCTGAGATCCCACAAGACCCAGAGGAGGCTGCCCGCCTCCAGCAGTTACAAGCAGCAGCAGCACAGTGGCAGCAGGTGCAGCAGCAGAGAGTAAGCTTACAATACCAGGCTCTCATGCAACAGCACGAAAAGCTTCAGCAGATCTTGGAAAAGTACCAACAGCTGATTCAGCAACCTGCAAACCTACAGGTAATGTTGTTTAGCTGGTTATTTTTCCATTGTTTTGAGATGACCTCTACAGGAAATTAAAAGAAAAGAAATGCTAGTATTTTTAGTGGTCCCAAAAGACAGTTTAAGAGTATGAAATAACCTGGGATTTGCAACCCAGCAGCGGTTTTGGAAGTCTATATGTTTTCATTTTTATGTAATGGCTCAGTTTCTTTGTTCTTCGGGTGCCCACCTATAATACTTAAACCAAAAATGAACGGCATCCTCTCGTTTGTCCTTTGTTGCAGACAATGTCTACTGAATTGCAGTTGAGGCACTATGAAAGGCAGCTGCAGCAGTTCACTCCTTTATTCCAAGACTGGGAGCGCACCTTCATCCTGTGGTTTGAGCAGTTCCGAACATATCCCCACAAAGACCAACTGCAGGACTATGAGCGCCAGTGGAAGCAATGGCAGGAGCAGATGAATGCCACAAATGCCCACCTTCAAGAACGGCTCGCCACTCTCAATGCCATGGTGCCGTACGCCTCAACCCAGTATAATAGTGGGATGATGGGACAGTATGGCCAGTACCCTGGACAAGATATGCAAATGCAGCAGCATCCAGTAAACACAGGTATGCAGCATTCCCTAGCTGCCGTTGGTCCCCGATCCCAAGGTCCACCACCCACTGGCTTTGGGCCTCATTCAGAATCACCTGCTGGACCCCCAGTAAGAGGGGGTGGCCCTGCTGGCATAGGAGTCAGAACCCCAGGTCCCCCTCCTGTTCAGCCACCAAACTTCAACAGTGTCAGAGGTCCACGGTCAGTAAACATTGTTATGAGCTACCATTATTGGCATTTTACTAATTGTTTTAATTAAAAACTATTTCATTTGAGAATGGCTTTTTAAAAGACAAATGTTTAATGCAATTTGTTGAATTATTTGCATTTAGGTGGGCTATGAGTTTCTATTTATGACCAACATATGTTTATGTTGTTGGGCTTCAATTGAATGTCTCTAAAAGAAAGCATATCTTAATATTTTCCTACAATTTCTGTTGTCTTACTAGTCCTAGAGGAAACAGCCCCAGATTTGACCAGCCACAACAAGGTTTTGATGGTCCACCAAGATTTGACCAGCCACAGCAGCGCTTTGATGGTCCACCAAGATTTGACCAGCCACCGCAGCGCTTTGATGGCCCCCCTCGATTTGACCAACCAAGACACCGCTTTGATGGTCCCCCCAAATTTGACCAACCACGGCAGCGCTTTGATGGTCCCCCCAGGATTGACCCACCACAATTTGATCAACCTCTAAGAGGAAACCAACCTCGTTTTGGGCAGCCTAGGTTTGAACTGGCCCCAAGACACCCTGGTCCACCCCCTCGTTTTGAATGCCCACCTATGCCCCAGCAAAAACAGCAGCAAGGTCCTCAACCTAAGGCACAACCTGCCACAAAACAACCTGTCGGTATGGATTCCAAGGCTCCAGGAAAACCAGCTGGGCAGCCACAGTCTGAAAAAGAAAAAACTGAATCAGATAAGGCCGTTGCTGAAGACATGACAGATGACAATGTTCTCGGAGCTGGTGGCTTTTTTGTTCAAAGTGAACCTATTCCACAAACACTGCAAACAAATCCTGAGGAATCAGATGGTAATAATGCTTCTGACAAAAGTGCTAAACCTAACGACAACAACCTGTCTGCAACTGCGCCTCCTCTTGCATCATCAAAAAATAATGCTGCACAAAATTCTCTCAAACCAGATGGACCATTGACAAATACCAATAAACCCTCAGTCGTTCCTAAGCCCCCTGGAATCCAAAAGGAGCCACAAGTTTCTGGTCAAATGCAATCAAGACCTGAGCCTCCAAGGCCACCTCCTGGTAGTGGAAGAGGCCAACCCCCGGTACCTGTCCAAGTGCATGGACGAGGACGTGGGCAAAGGGGGCGTGGAGAGTTTAGGGGACCGAACACTGTACCGCTAGGGGAGGAGATGGATGAAATGTCTTACAACTACATGCCACCTGATGAGGACTTGAGGATGCCAGAAGAGCAGAAAGAATATCACTGGCAAGATCCTTCATACGAGGAGTTTAGTGCTGAGGATTCTGAGGTGCCACCTGAAGAAATGTGGATGCCAGAGGATCACCACTTCCCAACAGAGGAAGAGTATTATGAAGATCCAGTAGTAGGACTCCCTATGGGCAGAGGAGGTCACCCAATGATGAGAGGAGGGCATCCCAGGGGAAGAGGAGGTCCACCAATGGGTAGAGGGGGGCCACCTTTGGGCAGAGGAGGCCCACCTATGGGTAGAGGGGGACCGCCTTTGGCCAGAGGCGGCCCGCCTTTGGGCAGAGGCGGCCCACCTATGGGAAGAGGCGGCCCACCTATGGGAAGAGGCGGTCCACCTATGGGTAGAGGCGGTCCACCTATGGGAAGAGGAGGACCGCCCATGGGAAGGGGAGGGCTGTCTATTGGAAGAGGAGAACAAATGGACAGGCGTTGGGAAGAACCTGAGTCAACAGAATACTCAGATGAAGGAGACCCTTATTGGGGAGAGAGAAGACCTCCAATGAGAGGCATGAGACCTCCATTTCCGCCTGGACGGGGTCGTCCGCCACGCGGCCATCCTAGTTTCATGCACCCAGGACGAGGACGCCCCCCTCACCCAGTGCATGGACAAATGGATCATGATTCATTAGGTCATGCGGTGGACACTGACAATACTGAAATGGATCCAGGAGGGCACCCCATGTACCATGGGCATGACCCTCATAACCAGCCAATGCATCCTGATGTAGTAAGAGGCAGGCGTCGTGTTCCACCACCTCCTCACAAAATGAGGGATGCTATGGGGGAGACATTGTATGACGAAGGAATGGAGAGAGAGTTAGGGTGGCAGCCACCCCATGGCAGAGGCCCTCCTATGCCTCCACATGAGATAATAGATAGGGGAGGAATGAGGAGGACACCTATGGGTCGCGGAATGACTAGAGGCATGTGGCGGCCAGGTCCAATGCATGAGGGATTCAAAGAGGAATATAATGAGTGTTACGTTGAGGATTATGGTCATGGGGAAGAAGGGCATCGCTGGCGGCCACAGCGGGACTATCCTCCTGATGACTATCGGCATGAGGCCAAGTACTATGAGTCTGAGTGGGATAGAGAGCATGCTCCTCCTGAAAGGGATTATCCCCCCCGAATGCCACCACCGGAGCCCTACAGAGATGGTCGCTGGTTAGATGAAAGAGAAAGAGGTCATCCATATCCATATGATGAGCATGAAAGAGGAAGAGGAGTCAGTGAGTACAGGGATGAGCCACCGTACCGTCAGGAAGAATCGCCATACCCACCACCATCAGCCCCTACGGAATGGGATAGGCCTTCAAGACTTTCGCCACCAACAGAGAGAGGGTATGCCCCTGACTATCAGGACCGCAGACCCCGCTATGAGGACCTTAGGGAAAAGCCTCCTTTGGATATACCTCCACCCCATGCTGCACCTGTTACAAAGTTGCCAGAAAACTCAGTTGAACCAGCAACACAAGACGCGAGTGGATCAAATGTTCTTGCTCTCTCCCAGCGTCAGCATGAAATCATCTTGAAAGCTGCTCAAGAGCTCAAACTGATAAGGTAATTTGTAGATTTTATCACTGATCAACACATTATATCAGCTGCCAGGATGTTACTGTGTTGTTTTTATTTGCTTAGGTTCTGAGATGTCTGCCTAGTCTTAAAACACTGCAGCAGAAGGCATTTAATTTACAGCAACTTAACCTGCAGTCTTTTGGGCCTACAGGGAAATGCAGGAGGGAAAGGCCGCTGGTACTGATCCTCAGCCTGCACCAGCTGACGTCCTGCCTGAGCTTCCTGCTGGTCTTCTTGGTTTGGAGATACCAGCAGATGTCAGAAATGTTCTGAAGGTAAATCATTGCTAACGTGTCACAATTTTATCTTTACTGTAAAGGCTGCACTGCTGTAAGAATGGCAAAATTGTTGCTTATCCAAGTTGGCTGAAAGCATGTTGATCTTATGGCATGTAAGGAAGTATTTTCCATACATTTTCTCAAATTCTATTTTGACATTAAATCTGATTCTTAGGGCATGACTGCTGCTGCACAGGCAGCTCCATCTGAAACACTATCTTGGGATACCAAACCTGCTGCCAGAGATTACCAACCATCTCTGTCTGTGGCACCCGCTCCTTCTCTGATTCCAAAGACTGTGGATTATGGGCATGGACATGGTATGAGCAACAAAGAGCAACACATTTGGTGATTTTAACAGATGAAACGTTTCATCACAAGTTTCAGGGCATTGTTGGTGACAGTAACCCTGTTTTTTTTGTAGAGCCTGGGGCCACTGTTGAGCGGATCTCTTATGGTGAGAGAATTGTGTTGAGGCCTGACCCGCTACCATCAGACAGGGGCTATGAAAAAGGTGAGTTTCATCACTGTGAAGCTTGTATTTCTCTACTCAAACAGAGCTTGCTTTTGCAATGTTTTAACCAATATTTAATGATGACTTATTCTATTCTCATCCTAGAACCTCTTGGTCCCAGAGATCCTTATAGCAGAGACGCATATTATGAAAGACGATCAGATCCTTACATGGACCGCCGGGATTACAGCAGAGACAGGGAGTTGTACAGAGAAAAGCCTCCACCTGAGTATGAAAGAGAGAGATTTGAGAGGGAGCGCTATCCCCCAAGAGACAGAGATGACAGGTAACATGTCCTCAGTGGTTATGACACTTTTCTTTTCAAAACTATTGGGAAGCGCTCTGCTTGTATGTAATATTGTTTTCTGTGTCTGTTTTTGATCCAAGCACACCATCCATGATTGAAGAAAGGTACTATATCACATTGTGTCATACATTGTGATTAGTCAGCAGTGTGTGCCAGAACCATGACATTCTGTTTAATAATTGAAACTTAATCATCCTGTTTCTCTTTGTAGATCCCCACTGGCACCTCATCTACGCTCAGGATATAGGGAAAGAGAACGGGATCTTCGAGAAAAGGAACGCAGTGGCAGTCGTGATCGAGATGACCATTATGGAAGGCCTGTCTACGATAGACCTCCGTACGAGCGCACTGGACTCGACCGTGGTGGGCCTGACCGTTATGGCCATAGCTCCTCACCTTACAGTATGTTCAGTCTTTCATCAGTTAACAGATGCTTATTCACATACCATATCTGGTAGAATTTCCCTGAAAGTTTATTTCTCAATTATTAAAATTAAGTTTGTTGCATGATGAATGATATGAGAGGAAACAATGAATAACAAGTGAGGTAAATCTATAAAGGAAAAATAATGTGATTTAGAGAAATACTTCAGTTGCAAAAAATATATTATACAGTGGACAGAAGAAGTTATCCAGAGGACCGAGGACCACCTGCTGCACCACCTCTTCCGCCTCCACCTCAGCCACCCCCACGAGTCGAGAAGAAGCCAGAAATTAAGAACATTGACGATATCCTCAAACCACCTGGCAGATTAACTCGGCCTGAAAGGGTACTAATTGTTGCTGCAATTCTTCTTGGTGAAACAATATCACACTGTTAGTGTGATAATATTGAGTGCTAATTTGAGTAATATGTTATATCAGATTGTCATCATAATGAGGGGGCTCCCAGGAAGCGGAAAGAGCCATGTTGCAAAGCTCATACGGGTGAGTGGTGTCATTGTGTAATGTGACTAAAAGTACCTGTTTATATGTGTTTAGACATCACAAATATGATTGCCTTTTGAAACAAGGCAAAAAGCAATATGAAAATTGTGCTTTTCAATCTATAAATATTAGGATAAGGAAGTGGACTGTGGCGGTGCCCCACCAAGAGTTCTTGTTTTGGATGATTATTTCATGACAGAGGTTGAGAAAGTTGAGAAAGACCCAGACACAGGGAAGAGGGTCAAAACCAAGGTTAGTCTGACATACAAAAATAGCAGTGTGGCTTAAATGTGCAGTCGAAAGCCAAACATAAGTGAACAGCATTAACAGGCATATGTTAAGTCTAACAAAAGACCCATCTTTCTTGTAGGTCCTTGAGTATGAGTATGAGCCAGAGATGGAGGATACGTACCGGAGCAGCATGCTTAAAACATTTAAGAAAACTCTGGACGACGGCTTTTTCCCCTTCATCATTTTAGACACCATTAATGACAGGGTTAAACATTTTGATCAGTTCTGGAGTGCAGCCAAAACAAAAGGCTTTGAGGTGAGTAGTTTGTTCATATGAGAAACAAATGTTGCTCCAGTCTGCGCTGTGCTAAAGAGTTTGTCTTTGTCTTGTCCTTTTTTTTTTTTTCGTTTCAAGGTGTATCTTGCTGAAATCACTGCGGACACTCAGACTTGTACAAAGCGAAATGTCCACGGGCGCATACTTAAGGATATACTGAAGGTCTGTAAGATGCTGCTATCTCACATGCGTTTGTAGAAAGAGTAATATCACCTGAAGTACATAAATGTCATGTACACCTCTTGATTTGAGCATTCTGTATACAGATGTCCAACAACTGGGAGCCCTCCCCACGTCATATGGTGCGCTTGGATGTCCGGTCCCTGCTACAGGATGCTGCTATAGAGGAGGTGAGAGCATCAACGACTCTAATTGTTATAGTCCCCCATCTTTTCTTTGTTTTGTTTTGGGGTGATATGCCTGAAAGGGACGGCGGCTGGTCTCAAACCCGGGATTCATGAAGTTCATGGTTGGCATCTCAACACCTAAACTGTAGAGTTCATTAATTGACTTAAACTAACTAAGCTTCTGTTATTAGGTTGAAATGGAAGACTTCAATCCTGATGACGAGCCCAAGGAACCCAAGCGAGAGGAGGAAGAAGAGGGTGATCTGGTAGGACATGACAGCTTCTACTTATTGTCATATAGTTGTCAGAATCATTATCCACTTATTTGTATTCCCATCTCCACTAATTTAATTAGTTTCTAGTATTTTAACAATATTAGTATTTTGTTTTATTGATTAAGTAAAGTTTAAAAATAAAAATTATTATTTTCTGTTTTATGTAGCTGTATAATATGTTAAATATCATATTTACGAGGAAGCAATATAGGGAAGCAAAATGTAAATGAAATCAAAATAATTCAGTGAAGTTATCCAAAAATAAAATATCAGCATCATTTCAGATTTCGTTGTAATTATTATTATTTTTTACTTAAACAAATCGCCTACGTGTGAAGAGTTCAAAAAAATTGATAAAATTCAGATGGTTGTGAGCATGCCACCATCACGAAACCATTCTGCTTAATCAAGTTTGAATTTTTTATTGTAAAACACATTTTATTATTCAAAGAAAGACAAAATAAATTAATCCAAAATAAAACTGCGATAATCCAAGCAAGCAACAAAATTAATTCATTTCTATTTAATGTTAATATTAAAATTTCATGTGTGAAAAGTTCCCATGCATAATGTTCCATTCATTAATATTATATAATCAATTAAACATTCATATACTGGAAAGATTTCAAAATTATTGAATGAGTCACATTTGCTTATCTGCCGTACACATGTTACAGAGATGACATAAATATTGCCTTTAATATGAAATCTTTACAAGCAGATACTTGATTTTGACACATTTTGGGGGGAAATAATTGAATATGTTTGAAAGATGTTTTACAATTTTACTGGTGAAAGTTGAACTAACAATAGAAGAGTTTAAAATTTGAATTGCTTTTAATAAAATCAGTTTCTACAATCCCCAACGACTGTTGTTTGGCACATGGAGCACTAACGAGCCAATGACATCACTGGCCATGTGACTGCCTCCACAGAGGTTAAATACCTGCGTATCCACACCAGCTAGTTGGACTAGTCCCAGCCTAGTCAAGCTAGCATGAACTGCTGAAGCCTCTTGGATGAGAGGTGAAACGTCCTCAAAGACAAATAACCAAGTCCAGTTGCTTTCGATTTAATTTCCTTGAGATAATCATGACCTGGATGAATGAGAATATTCACAGGCTTGATTAAAATCAGCGACATGCTTCTTAATATCTGCTCCGTTGTGGTGTTAGATTCTCAGTTGTGCACGCACTTTGGTGAAACCGTCACGCTGTTCTTTGTCTGGCTGGCTTTCATCGTATGGATTATACATCGCTTTTGATCGAGATTTGTTTCCATAAAAATGAAGACAGAAGGAAGAAAATATAAATTGGAGCAAAATCAAAAGGCCCCGAGTCGTGTCTAGTTAGTTAATAATCAAATACCACCAAAAAAAACCGACCCGAAAGACCTTTTACTAAATGAATACTCATAGTTTTTAAAATGTTTTAAACATGCTAGGAGTAACCAGTTCCTTACTTAAAAAAAAAAAAAGTTTCCTTTTTATGCAAAATACTTTTATTGAGGAGGCCTTACTAATTTTCTGTAGGCATCATCAATAAAAATGACTCTTGATACTCTCGTTTCTTGTAAAATAGAAACGCATACAGTGGGAACACTTTCCCTGCATGACATAAAAACTTTCCAGCCCTCACATTAGTGGATAAATTTTTTTTAACATGGCAGCTTTATTTAACTGTTTTCCTTGTGATCAACATCTGATGGCATCTGATAATCTGTCACTCCATCTGGACTTCCTGGATCATTTTACTGGTACCTAACAACACCCTCCCAGTAACGTGTTAATTTGTTGTTGCCAGCTGTGCTCATCACTGCCAGGCATGTATCAAAAATGGCCTCCTTAAAGCCAAACTGATTTTAAAATGTTAAATGTGGTCAGATCATGCTTTCTTCCACCACTGTGTTAACCTGTATTTGAGGAATGTATGTACAAATTCCCAATAGGTCATATAAATTAATATATAAATCATATCAATATAAATTAAATATATCACTTGCCATAGAGTAACTGGCTGCTTTAGATTATATAAAACCGTTGATTTCTCTTTTTTGTTGTAAATCTTTTTATGACACCTCAGAGAAACTGTTGGGCATAAAGTATAGAAACATGTACAATGAAAGGAAGACGCGCATTAATTCCTTTGTTCAGTACGGCCTGACATCAAGATGTCATCATAACTTCAACTAGGAAACAAGTACTTTTAAGGGCACCGGATTAGTATGTGTAGGTGCTGCTGAGGACCTATTCACGTTAGATCATTCAGTTCCAAATGTTGGTACTTTGAAAGCATGGTGTTTGTGAATTTAAATGAATATCGATTTATTATTATTGCAGGTGAGAGAGTATACATTGGTGAGAAAGAGAGAGAGCAAAGCTGGGTTACTCCTGCTCTAAACCTACAGGTTGTTGCAGGTTTAGCAGCAGACAGTTAATCTTCTGCTTCATGAACGGTATTCAACAAATGACTGCAAATGCCGAATAAGCTCCACTTCACAACAGCAGATAACTGATTAAAATATGACGCAACATCATTTTATCAACTGCTCTTATATATTTAATAGTGTTTTATGTCAGTAGCTACTACCAAAAGTAAAAAAATTTATTCATTACTATTGTAAGTTGGACCTAATTTAAAAACCGTTTTGACCCATGATTTTACAACTGAAATTACATTTTTTGTTATTAGGTAGAGAGAAAAGTTACGACAAAAGGTACCGTTGGGTAATATGAACCCAACCCTAGAAAGAAGATAGACACACTTTCAGTGATCTTCATCACAACAAGAAAAAGAAAACTTTATTATATAAATTATACAGATTATAATGAATTAAAACTATCCTATGTATAGTACCTCTGTGGGTTTTATCAGACGTTCCCAAACCAGTGTCCTGTGTTCCTCAGAAGTCTTTTAGAGGGATTCAAGGACTCTGCAATAAAATTACTTTACTGCTATTACTACTATTACACATTTCTACAATTATATTAAAAGAATAAACTCGAAATAAATGTTCCTCCTTTGAAAGGAGCATAAATAGTTGCAACAAAAAAAATAAAGAAAATAAAGTTTCTGATTGACAGCTTCATTTTTGTCTTCAGATCATCCGCACTGAGAGGCAACAAGTACTTATTTAATTAACATATCGTATTGAGAAACACAATATTTATATTTCCACTTGAAAATAAAGTAGTAGTGGTAATGCAGCATCATGCTATTCCTAAATGTGAGTTGAGTCTGTTGATCTTGTGTCCACTCCTACCTGTGATGTAGCATGTTGTAATGTTGTAGGGTCTGTACTGCATGCACAGTGTGTGCACATACAGCAACCACTACATGGCAGCACAAGCTGAATATCCAGCTTGAATGTATTTGATCTTTAAAGTTGAACACTTTGATTGAAACTCTGCAGAGAGGCAGCACGTCTTCTTTATGTTTAATCTATTTATTAATAATCAGAACAGCAGAACACCTTTGAGTCTGTTGTCAGGTAAACCTACATGTTGCTTTACTTTGCAAAATGAAGTTGTGCACTTGTTATTTTCACGTTACTGTATTACTTTGCCAATACTGACTACATGTTTACAAAGTGCTTTAGTCGTCAACTTTTGGTTTGTATTTCTAATCAGAGCAGCTGATTGGATCCTGAGCAGTTGCTGCAGGAAGTTGAATTTCATTTTCAATTTCGTCCTTTTTTTATCGTCGATTTTGTTTCTTGTTTTTTTTTTGTGTACACATGCTCACAACCAACGAAGCATGCTTGGTATATTCAGTATAGTTTTACACACATAACATTTCAGTATGCACCTTAAATATGCCAAATAACAATATTGACTTATTTAAAGCCCCTACACACCCCAAACCACCCACACAGGCGTTTTCACTCATTTTCTCACCTGATTAGACTTCCTGTCTGGACTGTGTGGGCTTGTACAGACTGAGATTGACATCTCTGTGATTTACATAGCTCCGCCCAACCTCAACCTGTGCAGAGGTCTAATCAGCAAGAATAATAGAAAATACCTGTGTGGGAACAAAAATGAAGGGGTACATTTTGAATAGATTTCATCTTAAAAGGTAAAGAAAACCAAAATAAATGTCGATAAATAAATGCTTAGGTACAAATATATTTGACATTCTTTGCACATAAACAAATCAGGTCGCTTGATTTGATTGTTGAGTATTTGACATAAGCCTCAACATTTATCCAGAGCTGTTGTCAAAGCAGCAAGACCTTAAGATCAAATCTAACACAGTGTAAGATCATTTACACCTTCTGATTTTTTTTAGATACCAGTGCTCTTCTTAGAGAGGAATTGGTAGGTCAATGTTATAGTTGGACAGATGTTCAGCCTACTGAGAAATTACTATGATCCTTTGTGGTCTAAAAGATGCATATTTTCAAGGCAAACGGTTAACAAAGATGTCGAGAGGAAAAACAATACAAACCTTGAGCAAAAATAAATCAACTGACTTTGTGTCAGTTGGTTACGGGAGTTAAAAAAGACAACTTTTCAATCCCAAAAGCATTTCTAAGCCGTATTATTGTTTGAGCCGTTTGTTACAAAGACAACTGGATCACTTTCACTTCGTAAATAAGAGAGACGATATAAGCGTGTTCACTGAAGAGGTCGGTGTGGCGATGAATGAACGTCGGCAGAAAACATGTTTATTCATTTAGTTTATAATGAAGACATGCAAGCAGATAAAACATCTTTAGGTTATGTGTTGAGGAAAAGCTGGTTGGTTGTTGTATTGTGCTTTTACAAAATGAAAGAAAATGTGCAACAAAGACAATAACATTTTCTGTCCGTTGATTTTCATATGAACAAGTAGATCATATGATCGATACAATATTGTAGTATAACATGGTTACAAACACTCTCCAGCAGTTAGCATGGAGCAAGCTTGATAAGAGTCTGTTTCTGAATTCAGAAAACTATGTCAAAGGTTTCTGATACCAAATCACAGCATGAGTTTTAATATGGTGTTCCAGGAGTTCTTCGTATCTTAATGTGGAGTTGTGTAGGAATTTTTGACCATTTTTATCAATTCTCAAGTTCAAGAAAAATGATGGTTATATTTTGCACCAAATCTGTGTAACAAATGGATCAACCCAAAAAAAATTGCTGCAACATATATCAACAAAATCTGAATAGGCACCTAAACAAAAAAAAGTTTATTAAAAATGTATGACTAGAACGTAGCTACATCTAAACTTAATCTTCAGGTTCCCCGCTTTCAGATATATACTGTTGACCTGCTATCGCCCCCTTGTTTTAAGGGTCTATGATAGGGCGAGGTGGAGTGGAAGGGGTTAATGTTCATCAAGCTAAAAATAAAACATAACGACATGTGAGTAAAAACAGTGATGTTTGACAATGAAAGAGCAGATCAGTTTGCACCAACATTTTCAACGTTTTTTAAGAGAAACAGCAGCAGGATAAGACGCCATTTCCTTTGTTCAGTATCAGTTTATCGCTATGATTGTAATTTGGAGGATTTGAGGGAAACAAATGTTAAGTGTGTTGATCATATAATCATTAATTCACACATGCAGACTACAACATTTTCTTTATCCTTATGAATTGAGAGCAGATAGATGTCTGCTTGACAGATCATTTTCAGGAGGACCACTCAGTCTGTTCTCCGAAGCAGAGCGTAGCCGTCGTCCATTCTTAATTTTATTTTGCATGCAGCTGAAAACGAAGGCTTAGTCTGAACACATTAGTTTCTCTCAGCTTGCAACAACTCTACATCAAAATGTTTGCATGCGTGTGTTACATTATATTTCTTTGTTAGATAATCCCCCGTGTAGGGATGCACCGATCTGACTTTTCCAGTCGGTATCACCCAATACTGAGTACCAACCCAATACCAATGTTTAAATAACAAACTTTATGCCCTGCTGTGTGGAAGAGACTTAGATGTTGCTTTATTAACTTTGTAAAACAAAATGTAACAACTAAATACATAGATATATATATATATTTACTGAATTATTAAAATAATAGTATACGATTCAGATTCAGCCCATTGTCACCGGTACCCGATCCAGCCATTTGAGTCAGTATCGGGCTGATATCCAATATCAGTATTGGTATCGGTGCATCTTTACTACTGTGCAGTTTCATCCTGTTGTTTTTCTTTTACCCTCTGATGAACCAGTCTCCTCTCTTTTCAGCCAGCCCCCTCTCCCTTTCTCTCTACTCCCGTTATCCCTGTATTATCACCCAGATGTTTAACTACTGCAGTGTTTTTTTTATATAATATAGGGATACATTCCAAAAAGCAAATGGGAGATGGACACGTCTGAGGCAAAACTTGGTAGGTATTCACATTCGATGTCTTATTTTGTGACTCGTTACCCAGTCTTTACTTCTTTTGTGTGTGTTTGTGTGTCTGTGTGTGTGTGTCTGTGTCTGTGTGTGTGTCTGTGTCTGTGTGTGTGTGTGTGTGACACCATGACTGTGAAGAGTGAATCACATGGTCATTTGTCTTTCATTACTCTCTGTGTCTGTGCAGACAGCAGCCTAAACTATTTGTGTTGTAAATTAAAAGATGCTTCAGATTTAACCTGATTAAATAAAGCCCACTTTTGTCAAGTGATAAACAATTTAACTTAATATAGCATGTCTTAAAATCAGGTTCTGCATATCCGTTGCCATATAATTTTTCAGGCCAATATGAATGTAAATGCCATAATTGGTCATAATTTCTACAAATCCAAAGCCAGGCAAATGAATTTACAAAATGATTAAGAAACACGACCCTCTCTATCTATAGTGTTAAGAGAAAGACACCAAACCCAAAGGAAGAAGACTGTGGTTTTACTTTGGCAGATGCCTGATGTGGTTGAATGTGAAGCAGAACATTGCTGAAACTAATGATGTCGATTGACTAGTCGACTGAATAAATGAATGTCAGGATGATGGGAGCACAGAGGTGACCTGAACAGGAATATTCCATTTATACAGACAAGTTGGATGGTCTGGGGTACAGCGGGAAGAGGAAACGTGAAGACATGGCAGGCCTGGAGGACTACCTTCAGCTGCCAGATGACTATGCTACACGCATGTCTGAACCGGGAAAGAAAAGGGTAAATTAACACACTGTGCTACAAAGCTGTTACTGTCATCTTAAAATGTATCTGAGGTACTTTTCAGTTTGTTTCTATAATGCTGAACACAAATAATGTGATCAGTATAGTTAAAATGATATTCATTCATCCGTTTTCTGCTCATTACACAAAAACCTGATTGTTCTCCTTTTTTTTGTAAAGGTTCGATGGGCTGATCTTGAAGAGCAGAAGGAAGCAGATCGAAAACGCGCAATCGGCTTTGTGGTGGGTCAAACAGACTGGGAGAGAATAACGGACGAGAGCGGGCAGCTGGCACAGAAAGCTCTCAATCGTACAAAGTATTTCTAAGAAGATTATCTTAACCTCTTCCTTTTCCTTCCTTGAAAGGTATGTGCATTTCTGTATCATGTTGTTAGGAAAGTAGATACAACGTATGACGATTAAACGGTAGAAGAGTAAACAAAGTAAAAATGGAACAAAATATGAGTTTTTTAAGATCTAGAAGAAAAAACATTTGGCTAATCCAGTTGTGTCTCACTGTTCTTACGTCAGACTTCTTACGTTTCCAAGTTTAAGTGCAGTAAATAATGAATAAAATGCTCTGAATTATTCAAAAGTTAGATTGGCACACATTTTTATTGAGTAAAACCACTTCTTGTTAGTTGATATGCATACAGTTGAAACAATACATTAAAGAAGTAACAGACTGTGTGAATATACATGAATTTATAATAATTTATAATAATACTATAATACTTAAATGTGTTTGGATAACTAATTATCACATTTTATTACTCATGAAAGATTAACTTTAATGACTTCCTTTTTTCCCTGCAGGTGTCCAGAATGTGAAAACACTGAAGCTTACCTGCAGTGAAACATGACTGATCACAGAGATATCACCAGTAGTTATGAAATTCTTAGTTTCATTATTAAGCATACAATATAGTTTTTATTATTATTATTTTTATTTTTAAACAGACACTCACCGTTTTCAGACATTTAAGACAGACATTCACCAAGAAATTTGTAGGTTATGATTTTGTGCTGCTTCTGGTCATGGATTGTGTATTCATGTGTTGCTGTTTTATACCCTTCATGCTTTATGTACTGTATATCTGTAGCACTGTTTCTTGGTTCATGCATACTTGAAAAAACAACAACAATAAAAGTTTCATAAAAAATACCACCTTACTGGAGTTGTCATTTAGGTTTCACTAACATAGTCAGCTGTTTACTTAAATTATTTTGCATCATGTGAGTTAACGTTTTTTGTTTTTTTTAACCCCTGTAATCCAGATGACACGGTAAAGTATTGTTTCTTTCCTAAGAGTCAATACAATGTTCTGACTGTAATAATAATAATAATAATAATAATTGCTGCATATTTTAGAGAATTAAAGAGAGAGAAAATGGTAACATGAGAAATGTTTGTGTTGAAAAGTGCTTTCCAGTACATGCAAAATGTCCTAATGTCTTGTCCTGACGACAGTTTCTTACCTAAAGGTGCAATGTGTAAGCATTATTTATGAATTTTCAGTTCAAAACATTCAAAAAAAATAACTATACTTCAACAGAATGTGGAGAAATAACAGCTTTGATTTTTTTTTATGTCAAATAGGCCCACCGTGTGTCCTAAAAGCACTTCGTACCTCAAGAGTTACTGATACTGAGTCACTGCAGCGTCCAGTCTGCCGTCAGGCCAACATGAGGATTAGCTCAATGTTCCACGATCCACCACAGTGCTTCTAAAAGTTACATGCATTTTATCACTAATAACTGCGTTCATGACGTTCTTTATTAATGACCAAATGTAAAGTTAGTTGAGCATTTATGGTGAATGGAAATGGTGACTAAGACAATGGCATCATCCATATTTACATCCAGTTTTCAGTGTTGCAAAGCAGCTCAATAAGGTTGGTGAAGCAAGTCCACGCCTTTTTCTATCGCCTTAATCCAAACCTCTCAATTTATGACAAAATGTCTCATTTGTAACTATAATATTAGTACAAGTAAATGAGCACAATGCAACTGCTTTTCCTTTTTGTTTATGTATATTGAAAATAATCCTGACTAGCCAGTTTAGTTCTTAGCAAACTAAGAACAACTGGCTGCAATCTGTAAGTCAAAAAAAAGAAGAAAAAAAAAAGGCAAATTGCATCTATATTTGTAGTATTCACATAAACATAATTCAGTCCATCCCACTTGTGGCGTTTAATTCATGGCGAATATGAAGTGAAATTTATAGACGATCAGATGTGTTCACTTTTTAAGAGGAAAAAATGCATTTACTGACGTGAGAACCAAAGGATTCTGAATTTTCCGCACGACAGAAATTTGCATCTTGATTATCATCGATGTGTTACTGAGACATTTGAAGGCAAACTGAGGATCACCAGTCGTGATCAACACTACTGATGAAGACCGTGTTTAATTTGTCCTTATCAAGGTAATGGCGGGACCTTCATGGTGAGTATGGAAGAGAGAAAGAAACACTGTTTGTAAGGGCTGGGTGAGATGGCGCATAATTTACCTATTCATTTATCGTTTTAGAAAACTTTTTTTTTTTGTCATGTATGCATACAGAATGAAAAAAATACACTTTTCTAAGTATTAAAAATACTTTCTAATGTATAGACTGTATTTTGTGCTTATTAAAGAACAATGTGCTCCTCCAGACTCAATGTGTTGTTTTTTTTTGTTGTGTTTTGTGTGTAGAAGACAGACATAATGGTTTTTAATCATACAAATATGTATTAATGCTATATGAAATGGCTGATATAGCAAATACATATTGTATCAAACTGTCTCATAACGCTATCTGTGATCAATACAGGCATAGCTGTTGCAAACAGGATATTTTCTCAGCTGTCACTCTGCCACATGTATGGACATTAGAGTACAGCCTTGTACTACACTTAAGAAGATACACATCTAATTTACAGTCTAGTATGTTATATGATGGCTGCAGTAAGTCCACGTTGTGATAATGACCGCTGTGGCACATGATGTCTTCTGGTTTGTTCTTATCCAGACTGATGACTCTTGAATTCAGCTGGAACATCACTGTCCAGTTTACAGATTACCTTGTAGATTGCTTTCTTCCAGGATGGATCGCGATCTTTACCCATCGAGATGGCAATGTAAAACTCTCTCAGTGTAATCTCAGTGACTTCCAGGAATCGCTCAGGGACCTGTGAATCCACAGGAGATATAATATTAGAACGGGAACTGTTCACAGCGGGGGTGTGTATGTAGATTCATATGTTGTTGATATTCAGAACAGGCCCTGGTGAATGAAGGTAAGTAAGAAGTTGAAACATAACAGAGGGAGAACAATTTCTAATAACGTGCATATACTGTAGTACATACCAGTACTGACACCTTACTGTTATTACTCTTCTCTCTCTCGCTCTTTTGAATTACTCTGACTTCATGTATTGTTGCACTAATCATTCACACATTTTATTTCATGCTGCTGGGATATTGTTGGATCGATGCAGCATTGGATGTATCTTATACAGAGTTGACAAGTAGAAACAGCCTCAAAGTGCTCAAGGATGCTTTGTTTTAGTGTGGTTTAGGTTTCGTCCTTCACCTGCCTGCATCTCAGCTTTGGCAGGATAATAATGTTCAACAGTAAAACACTGGTTCAGTAGTTACAAACAGACTTATTAGGATTTAATGACAAATGCAGATCCTTAAAGTATCCCTTAAAACATGCTGTTTCCCTCATGAATAATATAATATAAATCACAGACAAACTCAAAGTTTTATAATGGTGTGTTTTACACCTCAGTGATTGGCTGCAAGTTACATGAGTTAAGTTTGCTGTAGTCATAGTTTCTACACTTGCAGTGTCATCAGCCCATTAAAAATATGTCAGCCAAGCAAATCTGAAACAATTGAGTAACAGAAAAATAAAATGCAACCATTTTGATCATTTAATTGGTAAGATTTCCAAACAGAAATGCCAAACATTACCCAGTTCCAGCTTTAGTTAAAGGGTTAGGTGCATCTTGTGTGATTGTGAACTAAATATCTTAAGGTTTTGGGCTGTTGATTGCATAAAACAAACAATTTGTAGACATCGCCTAGTACGCTTAACACAAAATCGCATTAATTTTTCACTGTTTTCTGACTTATTATGGACACAATTTGATAAATCGAGAAAATTATTGGCAGCTTAAAGCAGCTCCACAAACAAAATGTCTCCTTATTACACTGCAATGGGATTTAGTGAAGATATTCATGGTCTTCAGAGGATCATTTTGTACAGTTTTTTTTTTTTTTTTGTGACCTCTGTTATGTGCACTTTTTTTTTACAATCGGATCACATTTACTCAAATATTTGAATATAGTAAATAACCATGAAATCTGCAAGCACATTCATGCTCCCCAGAGGATGAACCTTTTCTGTCTCTGGCAAAATGCCATGTATGTGTGTCAAGCATCATAAATGTTTCAACTGCATGAGAGAAACCGGTTCATGACAAAAAATATATATATACCGTGTATCCTCATTCCACAAAACGTGTTTTCTTTCCTTCAGACTTCCTCGCTGCACCCAGCATTACTGCTGGTAGTCAGTTTTATGTGTGATCAAGCAGTGATGCAACATTGCACTGTAGTGCAGTATAACTAGTAGTCATGAAACTTATCTAAACCTGGTACATGGACTGAGGTAAAAAAAATAAATAAATAAATAAAAACAAAACAAAAAATCTGTTTAAGGGTTAACTCAGTGCAGTTACAAAGCTAAGTATATCAGTGGCACTTCATGAGACAAAACCCAGGACTCCATATTCTCCTTTAAGAAATCAATCCCCAGCTCTTTCCCTCCTCTCCTCTCTCTGCCCTTTATCTCTCTGCCTTGTGCTTTTTGCCTCCTGTCTCCTGACTTCATCCAGAAACAGACTCGCAGGTCCAATGTCTCTTCTACTAATCAGGAAACAAAACCATACCAAGCAGACAAATAGGGGTGATATTACTACCAACTTCATGTTTTTCAGCTGTTGCTTTTGAATCTCAGGTTGAGGTTGTTTTGGGGTTTTTTTTTTCTGGAATCCTTCAATCAGGCCGAGCCTGTTCACTTTTTCCCAAAATGACTTGAATTGAATCCCTACTAAATGTGACATGTTTGTCACAAGTATTTTCTTAAAAAAAAAAAAAAAGCATGTAAATAATATTAACATGCTTTTTTTATGAAACTATTTTTATATTTCATTTTCGAGTCATCTTCTGTAATTCTATCACTGCTAATTAAATTGTACCTGGTCTGAAGTATAACCATGGACCTACGCAAATACACAGCTGCACTATGTTTGTTCTCACACTTACTCCATTTACATGCTGTAATTATTATACTGTGTAAACTCAATGAAAAGGTTTGAAAATGACCAATAACACACTGACTTTTTTTTTATATTTTATTATTGCGATTATTATCTCCAAAATGAAAATTGTGGTAATTATTCAAATTATATAGTCGATGAGACACGATAACTCCTCCACTTCCAATGTTTACTTCTCACTGAAAGTCATAGAAACCCTGATTTAACCAATTTTAAATTCTCATTGTGATGTGAATGTCACAATATACAATATGCTTCAATAGGATGGTTTGATAGGTTATAGAATTTATAAATTAATAAGGTCAACATGTAGGCTACACTGATTTAAACGACACTAATAACTCTAATAGATTTTTAAACATAACATTTTTCTTCTTGGTGATAATTTACGCTGTGGAGACATTATAGAATAGTGTTTCTACATATTAATATGAATGTGGGTTCACTACTGTTACTACAGTACACTACTAAATTGTGAATTTGAGAATTTCCAAGCCAAATCTACACTCTAAATAAAAGGAAAATCTTTCATGGCTCCACATTGGAGGAGAAAAATGTATCTTATCATGAAGAATAAGTTTCCCTGAACTCAATATTTTGTTTATGATAGTTATGATGTTGAGAAAAGTGACCTCTATCATATTTTAATGTATTTAAATTCAGATTTTAGAACAAAGAGTTAAATTATTTTTTTGACCTAGCAGCAGCTGATTTTTTTCTTTCTAGTTTTATGCGTCATCCTGTATATATTAACACATCTAATATATTAATAGATATAAATAGAGCAATTCACAATTTACAATATTTATTCTATACTATCAACAAATAACATTTTTAAGCTTTGACAATGATGAGAAATATAAAATCAAAAAACACACACATCCTACAGAAATTACATCATGTGCTCGACCGAACATGAGTTTAACATGAAAATTAAATAAATTCATTTTACTGAAAGCTCCCAAAGCAAATCATACATCACAAATAACAATTCAAGCTTCCTGCTCTTCATCAGACTATTGAAACCCATCATAAGGACTATACTGCCACTGTTAGGTACATTCAGTACAGACCAATAGGAATTACAGAGTAGTTTAATTCCCACCTCACCTGGAAGTCGTTGGCTTTGTTGTAGTGCATGTTGAGTGATCTGAACAGCTCTGATTCTCTCCCCACAGTCAGACCCCTCGCGTCGGACACTCCTTCCATGACGGCGTGGCGGGCAAACTTCTCCATCTGGATGTAGTAAAACTCCCTGAAGTTACTGAACCACTTGATGAGCTGAGAGGTGATGCAGCGCGTGAACTGAGGAAGAAACGGGGAGGAAAGGTAAGTGAGCTGATGAAGCATGCAGGTGAATATACTTTGTCTTAGTGTGAGAGAGAATATGCTAAATGTGTGTTTTACTGTGAACATTTAAAGATGTAAAGCAAATGAATTCTTAATAAACTGTATTTGTTTTACCACATGGCTCTATTGTCATTTTTACATTTTGCAAGAATTGTGCTGCTTCTTTGTGTTTAGCGTTCACTTTCTTACCTGCACATCATGGAAACACATCTTCAGCACCAGTGAGCTCGGGTAGCGGGTGTAGAAGAACATGAGCTTTGCTTTCTTCAGGTGGTTTGTGGTCAGACCCTCCTAAATCCACCGGTGTTAAGGATAACAACACACACACACACACACTTTCTAAACATTTTTTTTGTTAATGAGCCCTGCTTTCACTGGAAACATTTTCTCTCCCACAAATCATTATGACAAATGGAGAGAGACTGCAATTTACTTCAAAGGTCTGAAGATCGAAGGGACACTTATTAGATTCTGTAAGTTGTTGCATGTTTTAAAAAGAAGCAAAATTGTTAGGGTGATGACAAGGTTTGTGACACTACAATGAGTTGTTGTTTGAACCGCAAATAGGCAGAGGTAGAATCATTACTGGTACCTAAAAGGCAGCTGCTTCAGAAGTTTAATTATTATTTTTTTTCATTTCATTTTCTGTCTTGGTGATCACTATGTAGAGGTCCAAATGAGCATCTTCAATATTAGAAAGGATACATTCAACATGTACAGGTTATTCTTTAGCAGGCTGTCAGATTCAATCTTGACATGAGGGAGACAAAGGCTTTCCAAAAGCATCGGATCCACCGTCACAGTGTGAGTCTGTGGGCTCCTGATGGCTCTGGAGTTAACCTTCGATCTTATTTTGACTGAGTTCCAAGATGCATCAAACGTCTCAAACTTTACCTCTGAGCAGCCTCCCGTCAAGCATCTGAGGGCGCTTTGATGGGCGGCATTGTGAATCTGTTCTGGCGCCTGGTCTTCATGCAGAGCGGGGTCATGACTGAGGGTGGTTGTAAGTTTGGGACGAAGGTGAGCTCTTGATCTGGACTGAAGGATAAACTTGTTGGGTCTTTCCAGCTGAGGCTTTTGTACCACAAGGGAGAGTGCTTCAGTTTGAACATCTGGGACTTGCACCTCTGCACTCCCACAGCATAAAAGTCCTAATGTATTATCTTTACTAACGGATGGCTGCTTATGAAGATTTAGAAAAGACAAATCAGTCTGTACACTCCCCTCGTCTTTTTCTGACGCCTGTAAAAGCGGCATGCTTTTGAAAATGGAGTCAACGCTCCTACTGACGGCTCTGGACAGTTCATACTTTAAAACATCCGCCATCAACTTTATCTTTTCAGGTTTGGATTGAAAGTAGTTCATCAGCTTTACCTTTTTCCATCCTTGGTATTTCCTGCCCGAGCCGCTTTCAAACTCACCGTATGAATCTGTACATGTGTCCCTTGGAGTTATGTTCTCTTCTGCACGACTTTCCTTACTAATATCCATCGTGTCACTCACCCCGTCCTGGTGAGGAAACCTTGTTCTGAGCTGTCTGAGGTGCTGACTCAGGCTGTGAGGCTGCTTTCTCGTCTGTCTGTCTCTCATTTCGCTTCGTTGCATGTGGTCCTGATGTAAAGGCAGCTCCTGCATCTTCTCATTTCCCTGCATACTATCTGTCTCCTCATGCTGATTCATCATCACATCTGTGCAATGAGCACCACCAGGAGAGCTGGTCATGCCTTTGATGATGTTTTCTACTCTGGCACGCTTTGCTTGACGGCCGCTGTTAAAGTTCCACTCAAAGTGACCACAAGAATTGGATGCAGGAGATGGGTACCTTCTTGTGCTGTCTCTGGGTGGGTTGAGCTCCGGCTGGCTTGAACCAGCATCACTGCTGCTGTAATAATCATCCTCCTGTGGCGACTTCTTTTCACTGTCTTTGTGTGAGAGCCCAGAAGCACCTGATGCATCTAAATTTGATATCATGGGGTCAGGTTGAAAAGAAGGGAGATGCTCAACAGTGCAGCCGTCAAGGCGGATGTTGCTGGAAGAATACATGTCTTTGCTCATGGTTGTTTGATTGAGACAGCGCTGAAAAAATAAAAAGTAATGTAAGAAATTAAAAATCCAAGAACTTCCAGGTATTCACAGAGATGTCCCAATAACAAATAACAATGAAAAGTTGCAGGTTATTAATGCAAACAATACTCTGATTGGCTATTTATTTTATTTAAATTAATTAAAAAAAAAGTTTGAACTATTAAACCCTAAATAAAGGTACTTTTATATTTGCATTTGGGAGTCATTTTAAATGCATACATACATACATATGACCTGTGCTTAGCAGATTTTTGCTTTTTGCACAACTACCTGAGACTATTCATCAAAATAATTTAAGTTTTCTCCTGGCCCTTCTGTATCTCAGTTGCATCTTTTTTACTTAATTATAACAACGTTTTAGAAAATTTAGATGAATAAAAAACACGTTACAGTCTAGTTTGCTATCACAGAGTAAAACACAAGATGCAGCTTAGATTTCAAAGACATAAAGTATAACTGATGACCCACCTGTTGCCTTTTGCAGAGACCTGAAGAGGCTGCAGGACTGCAGCTTGCTGGAGGAGAAGATGATTTAAATATTTCTACTGCTGGCACATGTGAGAGCCCCTCCAGAAAACGAGGAGGTGTGGTCAAATATACTCATCTATCATCCCAGTCTGCCCAATAACATGAAATCTATTATTTGATGTGATAACCCACATGTTACTTAATGGGATGAATGAGGAATGAATGCTTGATTTTCATTTCTTTTTTTTTTTGCGTTACAGCGTTGTTGCCATGAGATTAAGTTGAAAGTGCCCGTTAGAGAAATGTTATTTGATGTAGGTAATAGTACAGTCCTGTAATATTTAATACACTTCATCACCAGAATCATGCACTTTATTTGCTCCATCCAGGTACAAGTACATGATGTACACATGGATGAACATATGTATCATGTTTATCCAGGCCAAAGATCCCCTGGTCAGCGGCATTTTTTTTCCTAGGATAGTGAAGTCACGACCCACCCTACTCTCTCTAATTGGTTTACCCTAATATTCTTACGTCAACTCTAACCAATCTAGCTCATCATGCCTAAATGTAACCAACCCGATGAAAGAAGGCAACGAGTACTAGCCATTTAGAGGCAGAGTAAGGCGGATCATGAATTCGCTATCCTATGAAAAAAAAAGGCTCTCAGTCGAACACGACACTGAAGTTAGCTTCCCGCCCAGTGTTAAGGGAAAAGTTAAGGGAACATACATATTGATATTTAAAAACGGAATTAAAATTGAACTACAGACTCTCAAATATAAAAGTGGAATTAAACAGAGTCCAATCTCTAACACTGAAATGTAAGTGGTCAGCCGCTAAATATCAGTATTTATGTTTCCCTTTATTTTCCCCTTAACTCTGAACCGGAAGCTAGCTTCGGGCAGCCTCTTTCTCAGACCTCCAACTGCTTCTATCAACGGACACAGCCCGCAGCTAGCTAGCGTCATGCTATCACGTTCCCGGTGTGTTTACCGGCCGCTCGGCCGCTGCCTGTCAGCGGTGAACCAGGTATGTTGAACACAACAGTGGACTGTCGCTGTGCTTTCACTCTAAACATGTTCAGACTGATTAAATTCAGGCACATTAAGGCTTTTAACTAGCGTACATCTGACGCTAGCTTGTGTAGCAGGGCCTCACCTACCAAGGACAGACTAGCAGCTTCAGAGGCAACAGTGAGCTGAAGTTGTTGTCAGTTGTGAAATAACTGAGGAAAATAGTGACAAAGTGTTTATGTTTTTAAGACAGATATCGAATAGCAGTGTTTAGTGTCACTTTGAGCTTGTAAGTCTATTTGGTGTCTGGGCTTGTCAGGCTAATGCTGGCATGTTGTGGAAAGTTAGGGGTTGGTTGTAAAACTGAGGTGTGTGCAGCTGACCTGACAGAAATAGCCCATGACATGCTATATGTTACATGTATGTGCTGTGCGGCTGTTTGCCAGTATATTTTGAGTTGGTGTCATACAAATAAACTTGTTCTTTCTTTTCTTTTCTTTTCTTTTCTTTCCTTTTCTTTTCTTTTCTTTCAGGCCAATAACATGCTGGTTCGCCAAAGTGTATCAGGTAAGTGTGTCTGTATATGTCAGTTCTTGAGCTAGATTTGAGATCCTCAGCACTCATTCAGTATCTCAGATCACTGTCTGTATATTATGTTCACGAATAAACAAGCTCCATGAGTGGATCATCAAAAGCAGAATCTGTAATGCTTGTTGAATGGCTGAGATGAGGAGCTCACAAGTGGTTAACTGCAGCTTTCAGAGAGCTCCACTCATCATGAGTTTCAGGAGAAGCAGCAATTGTTGATTTTTTTTTTTTTTCTTCTCTTCAAGGCCTCTCTGTCTGCAGCCGCCTCGTTTATTCTCAGCCGTAAGTGCTTTCTCCCATTCTGTTATCTGTCTTTGAATGTTCTTCAGCACAATTATGCAATGTCAGCGTAAGATCCGTCTTGTCTGGGGTTTTTTGTATCATAAATTGAGCTGTACACCTGTGCAGCAAGTATTATCTTAAAAGTGGCTTTATGTGGTGTAGAGTAAACCTAAACAAATCTGCATATTGCATATCATATTGTAATGTATGTGTTTGGTAATTTAAAGAAGTTTCTTTTTCTTTCTTGACATTTAGATGTGAATTCCCATCATCTGTAGGTGTCAACGTCAGACACTTCAGGACATCTGCTGTTTACAGTATGTATCTTAATTTAAAAAAGCATTATGTACTAAACTCTGCTCAGTGTTTAACTGTTTTTGGGGTTTTTTTTTTGTTTTTGTACAGGGGATGAATTAGTCACAGTCAAAACTCCTGCCTTTGCAGAATCTGTTACAGAGGGGGATGTGAGGTGGGAGAAAGGTTGGTATTTGGCAACACTTCATTTTCAATTACAAATCTGCCAAACATTGAAAGTAATACTTCTTCTTTGTTTTAGCTGTGGGCGACTCGGTAGCAGAAGATGAGGTGGTTTGTGAAATTGAAACTGACAAGGTACGATAAATCACAAATATGACGTTATTTATTTTATTTTTACCTGAACCGTAAAAGAAAGTTACACAAACCTCCTGTATGCTGTACTTACAGACCTCAGTACAAGTCCCTGCGCCAGCAGCTGGTGTAATTGAGGAACTGCTGGTGCCTGATGGAGGGAAGGTTGAAGGAGGAACACCACTCTTCAAACTCCGTAAAGGAGGCATGTACTTCCTTACTTCAAACATACCTTACCATAGTGTTTTTTTTTTCAAACCTTGAAGTAAGCCAAGCTAATGAGATACATCTTCAATGCCATAATGTACATTACAAAATTAAGATGATTCAAATCAGAAAAAAATCTGATTCATGTTTGATTCAATATTTAGTGTTTCATACACAATTCAGATGGTAAATATTTATTTATTATTACCTTCAGAGACTTCGTAATTACCCTTTAGCTATGTAACAATAATGTTATATTTTCACTACAAGGCTTTGGCATAAATATTGACGTCCTTATTGCAATACAAGTTGAATTTAGTAGTGATATTGTTTTCACTGCTTTGTATATTTTTAAGCACTGCTTTAGTTTGATGTTATATGCTTTAAAGAAAAAAAACTAGTGTATCACAACATTTGAATCCACATTTGAAACATTTGAACAGCACTGAAACATTAAAGGAAAGTGCCAGTTTTGTGAATTGTGACATCTATACAATTTTTGTCTTTTTTTTTGTTTTGTTTCTGTCTACTCAGCTGTTGCTGCCAAAGCTGCTCCCTCCCTGGCTGCAGAAGCACCCAGTGCTGCTGCTGCAGCTCCTCCTCCTCCTCCTCCTCCTCCAGCTTCAGACCCCACTGCCATGCCTCCAGTGCCCCCAGTGCCAACACAGGCCATCCAAACCAAACCTGGTGTGTTTTCTTCTCTGGCATATAGATTAATTTATGATTATTATACGTGTGTGTGTGACTATTTTTGGTTCCTATGACACCTTATTAACTCAAGCTTACAACAGATGTAGTAGATTTTCTGTTAAGGTCACTGTTTCTCATTGTCTTTCTCTTTATGTAGTTTCTGCTGTCAAGCCCACTGCTCCAGCTCCAGCTCCTTCAACAGCAAGCGGCAGAACAGAGAACAGGGTAACACACATGCTGATGAAACACTTGTTACGTTTCATCAATAGGTTGAGTCTCTTCTATTACATTCATGCTAGAAATAATGACGTTTCTTATGATGGCCAGCAAGAAAATGTAAACTTTCAGTCATATCCCTTTATCTCTGCTGTCCAGGTGAAAATGAACCGTATGAGGTTGAGAATCGCCCAGAGGCTGAAGGAGGCTCAGAACACCTGCGCCATGCTGACCACCTTCAACGAGGTGGATATGAGGTGAGCCACAGCAGCTGTCTTCATAGTGTTTACGCTGGCTTAAACCTGTTGGTTTGGCCTCAGTACAAATGAACCTGATTCAATTTTCATGGCAGCAACGTGTGATTTGCTCGCCAAAGATTTATTTTAAACAGAACATTTTCTAATAGTCAGGATTTTCGTCACTTCACAAACTCTCTGGTATGTCCTCATTTTCTGTAGCAACATTCAAGAGATGAGAAAGCTCTATAAGGATGCGTTCTTAAAGAAGCATAACATCAAACTGGGTTTTATGTCAGCGTTTGTAAAGGCCGCAGCGTACGCTCTGACTGATCAGCCTGCTGTGAATGCAGGTAAGACAACTAACTTCCATTTTACTTAAGTTGGATTTCTTAAGCCGCAAATGAGCTTTACTTTTTGCCGTGTCATCATGTTTGTCTCATATTTACTTTGTCAAAGATACTAAGCATGAAAACTTTTCATCTTTTTCACTAAACTTTGTTTTCTAAATGTTTTTCAGTTATTGATGATACAACTAAAGAGATTGTCTACAGGGACTACGTAGACATCAGTGTTGCTGTGGCAACTCCAAAGGTAGGACTTTTTGCGCTATAAAACTTGTTTTGTGTTTTTTTGTGTGTGTTGCTTTTACTGTCAGTGGTGGATGTACAGTCCTAATGCTTTGTAAATAAACACTGAGGGCGTCTGAGTCATGTTTGTTCTTTTGGTTCTGTTTGTTTAGGGACTTGTTGTACCAGTGATCCGTGATGTGGAGACCATGAACTTTACTGATATTGAGAAAGCCATCAATGCGTTGGGAGAAAAGGTAAAAAATAAATAAAAAAAGTGCTGTTCAAATTTTTTTAATTCCAGATATTTGTAATTTTACTACCTTCACTTGAAATAATATCTGGTCTTTCTATTTCACCTTTTTAATTGCAAAAATGAGAAAATTGGTTGTGTTTTGTACCTCAGGCTCGTAAAAATGACCTTGCTGTTGAAGATATGGATGGAGGCACCTTCACTATTAGCAATGGTGGTGTGTTCGGCTCCATGTTTGGCACACCCATCATCAACCCCCCACAGTCTGCCATCCTGGGCATGCATGGCATTTTTGACCGACCTGTGGCCATCAATGGCAAGGTAAGCCATGAATGATATCTGTCCATAGATAACACTGGGGCAAAACAAAGTATTTCAAAAGAAATTACAAGACAAATCTACAGCTATCTATATGGTTAGTAAGTGCGTGTGATGTCTGCGCTAAATTATAATTTTAAAACGGTAAGGAAGGTTTCAAGCAAAAGTGACATCAAGGACTGTTTTCCATATCCGATGCCCTTGAACATGAGTAAAGAATAAACGGCTTTGTGCTTTGGCAGGTTGAGATTCGTCCCATGATGTATGTGGCTCTGACATACGACCACCGACTCGTTGACGGCAGAGAAGCGGTTACTTTCTTACGAAAGATCAAAGCAGTTGTGGAAGATCCACGAGTGCTGCTTCTGGACATGTGATTTTCCATTCACCACTTTATTTAAAGTTGAACTGCATAAAACTGAACTCCACATCACAGAAAACGCACAAAGTCGCCAACAAAACTTATTATGTTATTTTTTTAATTGTTCATTTAGACTATAGTGGGATTTTAAAGTTGTGTTCCTACACTTGAGGAGCATAAATATGTGGTATTATCTGAAAGGAGGTACTTGTATATCTTCAGTCCTAGAGAAATGCTTTATGTGGGCTAAGTTAATGCAACACAAAAATATTGCTTGCTATCCTCTATCAGTTATTGTTTTGATACAAGTCACATGTACAACATGCAATTCACATTTCTGACAAATTAGCATTCACAGGCCTGTATGTAGTTATACCTATGTGGCCTTCAGATGGCCATGTGAAGCAGTAGATAAACACCTCGCTGCATCCTTGTCTCACTTGTAGCACATGAACTAAAATAATTTTTCCACACAACAGTTGGCTGCATTAAAAGTCTCCCCTGCTCATTAGTTGGTGCTCCTGATCCACTTTTTCCACAGCAGGGCCAAGCAGAGTTCAATCAGTTCAAGATGTTTTAATATTAACAGAGGATTGGAAGGATTCATTGGTTTACTGCTTGTAGTCTGGACAAAAGAATCAGTGACCAGGAAACCGCATATATCGCTGCCATGCTTTTAAGATTTGTGTCGACTGTCTGAGGAGCGCGTGTTTGGAGGTCAGTTCAGTTATATGTCTCCTTCGTCCTGTCATCTTTTTGGTTTTGTTTTAAACCTGCTTTGCTCTCAGAAAACCTGCTTTGCTGTTATCTGGCAGATTCAGTGACCATCAAAATCTCAAAATGTTGATGAAACTCTTAGGAGCCTTTAGAGGATCAGACATGAATTTACTGTTCTTTAGTAGAAAACACACGACCAGAAGATATTTGTTATTATCTTTACAGACACGCACACACTTTATGGACAGTGTTGGGAGTAAAGTTCAAAACGCACAAGTTGAGATTTTCATTGTACTATCCTATATATATATATAAAATACATGTATCTATTTAACAAAACAATTTTAAACATTAAATATCAAGAGTTTTATGTACTGAAACCTGTCTTGTGTATTTCCTATAAAAACTACCTATTTACTGTGTTTCCACCAATGACAGTCTAGAGCTTAAACAATAAGTAGAACTGTTTTCTGTTGATTAATCTGGCAAAGATGATCATAAACTGTTAATCATTTAAGTTATATTTCAAGCACATATTTCTTAAACATAACTTGGTTTTGTATGTTAGTAACACTAAAGTATGGTTTATGTAATACCAACCATACACTGCATCGACATCAAAGAAATGATTTTTGTCTTTTTGAGAATGGCTTATAAATGGCAAAGGCGTGATCAGGGAACGTCTTCATGGTGAATCTTGCCCCGAGCATTTTATCTTGTGCCAAATCTATTTTGCTTCCCAGATTCTCCGCTGCAGATGAATTCTGTGCCAAAGGCAGATCTTCAAAGCCTCATTAGTCCGCGTACCGCTCTGCTCTTGAGAAGCTCCAAATAATGGGATCATCTCTGACAAAGTCTTAAGGGTTGCTTGGCCCTTTCTCCCACTTAACAAACACAAGCTCAAGTGTGTGCAGCTGTGTATGATACCCCTTCAGTATTTCTGTTTACTTTAATAATCACAGGGAACAATGGGTCCTAATGTACGTCTTTGTTTCTCTGCCAGCACCTACACAAATGTCTGAACAACACTGTTTGGAGGAAAAACACAGAATTCATTATGAGAGCACAAAAAACCCAAACATTAGATTACCATGAGAATACTGGAGGTCCTAATGGGGCTGAATACAGCAAACAATGATACAAGGGTTCCTTTAATTTAATTATTTACTTTTATTACCGCTCAAGATTCCATTAGCGCTTTCGAGATCATGTTAATTGGCAGTGTGTGCCAGTGGGTGCATAGATATCTGAAGGGTTTGTTGGCAGGTTTTTGTTTCGTCTTCAAAATTTGGCCAAATCTGTGAATTTCCAATTGGACTGCTCAATAAGATGTGGGTTTTAAGTCTTTGTTTTCATTCACATGAAAGATGGCCCATTAGACATTGGCAGCTAGCTGTTTGTTTTCATTAAACCACATCAGAGGGATAATTTACCTAAATTATTCTGTTATCTTTTCTGTATTTTAAAATAAGCTAATTACATCAATGTCATTATATAAAGAATTATATTTTAGTCCGACTGAAAAAGAGTGTTTTGAGTTTAAGGTGATCAACATTGACAGGCTAAACTTGACACTGCTATTTGTTATCTCACCTTTTTATTTTAAAATTGTCAAGTACACCCTAGAAAGTTCGAGAATGAAAAAGTTTTTAAATGGTCTTCACAAAACATCCTAACACATTTGTCAAATTCATAGCACTTGTATGCATGTACAAACTAATCCTAACTTATTATTTTGGAACACAATGGTACACCTCGGAGTAAGAACGTGGTTCATTATTTTAACAAAGCGAGACATGTTTGCATGACTCTTCAAAGTAAACTGAGGAAGCATACAGTGTTTTTTTTATATATATATTTACCAGTGGTAATGGTGACGTAATTGTCAGATGACCTTTGTCAGACTGGACAACATCCCTCTGAGGCAACAAATGGCTTTGACCACCATGAGAACGACAGTAGCAGCGTGACTGAATGACAAAATCAATGGTCATCATGCTGAAGATGCTGCTGCACTCACTGAGGTTAACATGGGAATGAACTGCATGTGGAGGAGGACCTATTACCTCACTGATACACTTAAAATGTCAGAGAGGACGATGGAGGAAAAAAAAGAAGCAAAAAGTAGCACCAAGAGACTGAAAATTAATTTGGAATAGTTTAGAAGTTTGGAAGACTCTTCAGACGGTAATATTGACAGTACTGACTTTTACAGTGCTGACAATAATGAAGATCTATTGCTGACATGGAAGTCAACCACCATGTTGAAGAAGACTACTTCAAGGATGCAAGAAGGGGTAAAGAGTTGAATATGATTTATAGCAGGAAAGAAGCTGTTGGGCTGCTACTGAGGGTGTTTTTTTTTCTGCACATCCTTTAAATGAAATAAATCACTGACTAATAACTTTACTTTATTTTACAGCTAAGCAGCTCTTATTGCTGCATATTGGTCTGTTTTCAGTTGACACAAACCAACAATGGTACCTAATTAGTCTTCTTAAGTCTCTTTACATAGGCACTGGTAATATGAAGCTCCACTGAGGTTAAAATAAAAAGAAATAAATGCGTATACCTGACAAGGGATGAGTTGATTGCATATCCTGTGATATTACCGTGTCAATCCGTTTGCACAAGAAACAAAGAAGAGATGCAGGTGAGATAGTGTGTCGAGTCATTGTCTCTTTTGTGGTCACAACTGGAGCCGGTGGACAGAAAATGATTGCTTTGTTGGATATCACACCTTGAGACAATTCATGAGCACAGCCTTAATAATCCTACTCTGCAGGGCCTGTATAAGTAATGCTCCACATGCATATTCATAAGTGCGCTGTTTTCTCTACAGGCCATTTCATTCAAAGCAAACTAATGTGCTAAAACAACTACCTTGCATCTGGCCCTATTCTTTCTCTCCTCTCTGTCCTTTGATATGGACGCCAGCTCTCTTTTTCTTCCTGCTCTCGTTCTGTTGTCATACCAGAAGATTATTTTTGGATGGAGAGAATGAGGCAGGGGACTCTGTGTCCCAGTCGTGGGCACAGCTGGCAGTGCTGAGGTGCAGCTGGTCGGTGTCAGAGGTTCAAGTATTCACACCGGACAGATTTGGGTTGAGCTAAGAACTACAGTGGTAGGTGAAAGCGAGGGTGGGGGGGGGGTCCACTGACATCACAGGAAGTTGCTATTTGAGTACACCTTTCATTAATGCACAATATCACTGGGTTTGCAAGGTCAATTCCTCCTCCTCATGTGACATTGTGCTGCACATCGACCATCCAATTTGAATAGTTTTATTAGCCTTAACGAGAATTATTAATTAAATATAAAGTTTTGCTTTAAGTACAGCAACATCATATTGGTCATGGTCTGTTTTTGAGTGCCATCATCACCTAGTATGCACAATTCACCAAATTTAAACAAATGCTGTACAACAAAGCTCCAGTGCTGTTGGTCATTTGACCGCAAAAAACAAGACAAGGTATATAACATGTAAAATTGGTACATACTCTATGGAACCAGCAGTGTCCAATTCTGTACGAGCTGCAAAATGATTCAAATTTATTAACTTCTGAAGATCTGTCATCCATAATTCTCAATCTGCAAACTGACTGCAAAAAAAGAGAGACAACTCAAAGAAAAGTGGATAACATCCATCATAAGTTTTGATAACGGCTGACTTGAGTAAAAACAATGAGCAACTAAAGTAACAACCACTTAAAAGAGTCACAGAAACAAAATAAATCAAACTTCATCTACACACCAGGAAGACTTGGATGCAAATGAAAGTTGTAGAAAAAGTTAGTAAATGGACCTTGGTCTACCATAATCCTAATAGCACAGTTCTCAGACTAACCTGTAGATTATGGTGGCTGTGCAGTGATTGTCAAATTTCCTGATCAACCACTCAAGCTGTTGCTGATCCAGTGGTATGTTAGCTGCCTGTAGACATGACAACTTCATGTTCTCTGATGCTTATCCAAGAGTGAATCTCTGAGGTCAGGTAAGTCATTTTCTGTGTATTCATTAATGATGTGTATTAGTACATGATGTTATTAGTGTAGTCTGACCTTTACAGCCTTTCTAAAGGCATAAGTGGAGACCTTCATCATTCCTTCTTTATCCAAAGCCTGAAAGAAATCCAGGATTGTCTCATTTCGGTCTTCAAGGAATTTCTATGGAAGAATCAAGATTTTTTTTTTTTTCATCATTTCATTTTTCAGTAGCACAAATTGGAAAACTATTGCTGTCTAAGGAGAACACAAATGAAGTAATTACCTCTTTCCAACATTTTATGTAAGGTCATGAGTGTAAATATAAATTTAATATTTTGTTATTTGTCTTGATGACTGACCTGAAAGATCTGGAGGGCAGATATGTTCCTGGTGACGGAGCTCATGACGCTGTATCGGACATTCAGAGCAGGTCGCCTCTGACGGGCTTCATCCAGCAGCTCCACAAAGGTCTCACACACAAACACTGTCTGCAGTCACACACACAGACACACAAACACAGGTACATTTGTAGCATAGAAATAGTACTGCATGCATAGTACACATATCCATATACCGGTACACACAAGATTCAGGATTAAACAGAAGTTCATATGTCAAGGTGGCAATTGTTTTGCTGCACTTACAGAAATATCGATCTCCTCCACTGCTGATTTTGTGTTGTTTTTAACTGCCTTGAGCAGTGTCAGAGCCCCAATATTTGTCAGGGGGTTATGGGAGAGCTGAATAAAATATGCACACCCCAAACTTTACATTTAACATTGGTTAAATCAACAGTTCCTCAGAGTGAAAAAAAACAACTTACAAATAACAATAATGATGATCACAGACAACATAAACTACCAGTGCTCCAGGATTCACCCTCACGGCCGCTCACCTTGAGGACTCTGAGGGTGTCATTGGTGGCCAGGCCCTGGCAGAGCAGTGTCACGGCCTGATCGTCTATACGGTTGCTCCTCAGGTCCAGCACTACAAGTGTGCTATTTTCCCTCAGTGCTTGACCCAGTGACTCTGACTCCGCACGACTGAAACCGTTCCATGATAGCTGGAGCTGCTTCAGAGTCGAGTTCACCTGAGGGAAGGAAAATATGAGTGACGAGCAGCTATGACTGTTAAATATACACCAAAGGCTTTTGTGCTTGAGTGTGTTATGCTGGTCACCTTCAGCCCTGCACACAGAGCCACTGCACCGCTCATACGAAGGTGATTCCAGCTCAGATTTAGGACCTCAATACCTACATTTGTGGCTTTGAGGAAGGGAAAACAAATTTAAAAAGTCACAGTAAATTTGAAAGTTTAAACGACACAGTATACATTACGTTTTTAGTCTAATTTACATAAGAATCATATAAAAATCTGTAAATGTTACGGGTGGTTTTTGATGTTTTTTGATCCGTGTGTGGGCTTGTTGAAAAGGGTGAAAAAAAAATCCCTGTATCTACGTTCAGAGACTATATAGTCTGATGTTAGACTGCCGGTAGCACACCACAGAAGTTGACAGCACATCTTAGATGACAGTCACATGCTGCCAACCCAGCTTGAAACTTAGATGCTGTTCCAACAATGACTGTACCTAACATTTGACCCAGCTGTGCTCCTCCTGCATCACAAAACTTGTTGTGACTGAGGTCCAACTCTTTGATTACATAGTCGCCCTGTTAGAGGAAAGAAAATGCTGGATTGCAGCTTTATGTATATTCAGATCATTAGTTAAGATGTAAATGTTATAAATCGATCCTTTGGACTAACCTTTAAAGCATCGGCGAAGTATTTAGCAGCAGAATCATCAAAGTCATTTCCTAAGTGAACAAGGGGAAATGAATTGAATTACAATTGTTAATTGTGATGAATTGTTTCTGTATTACAGTGATGCAGAATGGTTTGTTTTCTTGAGCACCTGAGAGTTTGATGGATTTAATGTAATAATTGTCCAACAGCATTTTGGAGATGATGTCAGCTCCATCAAGGCCCAGCTGATTGTTGGAAAGATTCTGAAGACATAAGGCCATTATCAGGATGAGGAAACATTCATGTGATCTTACTAGATGTAATAATATTAAAAATAGATTGTTTCTGTTGCAGTTTTGCAGATTTTTCAGCACTTATGTATTTAACGTAATAGCTACTAGACTCTGAATGCTGATGTTTGTTTGAAGCATCTCCATCAGATAACGCGTCCCTGATGTCTGAATTGCGTTGTCCTCCAGCTCAAGGTTTGTGACATGGTTATTATTCTAAAACATGAAAAAAAAGTTAAAATTTGAACTTACTTCATAAAAAACAATGCTAATTGAATGTTGGTGATCATTGTACTAACTTTTTCATTGAAGTGAATATCTAGGTGCTTACTTGCAGAACTATGGACAGAGCTTTGGCCCCCAGAGGTCCCACGCCATAGTGGTTCAGATTGAGATCGGCTTCACCCAAGTGACGGAGGACGGAGGAAACAGGAATGGCCCCGATCCGCTGACAGGCTTGCAGGTACAGCTCTGCTTGAGACAATCGCTGTCTCTGATTGGTGTCATCTGAGAGGAAGTGGCACAGAGGAAAAGGACAGAGACAGAACGAGAGGACACTGAGTTGAGGAAAAAATATGTAAGGAAAAGTAACCTGGAAACACAGTTATTTTGACTTCTTAATTATTGTTATCGAACTGCGTGTGTGGTCACTGTTACCTACTGTCTGTTTCCAGATCTGTGTCCCACTCAGCCCCACTGTCCCCCTCTTGACCCTGGGTGGACTTGTCCTCTATCTGATCCTGGCTTCCCATTGGAGGTACTGACTGATCACATGGCTGCTGCTCTTCCTCAATGAGCCGAAGGACCACATTGTCTTCCTCACAGGGATCCATCACAAGCAGAGACCCTCACCTGTACCTGTATGATACACCTGTACAAAGGGCAAGGACAGAGGGGGGTTTAACTACTACTTTTTGTCGCTGTGTGAGGCCAGGTTTTATGTTTGTCAGTTAGTTTGATGTCATTTTAATTAAAAGACTTCCTGACGGTCAAGTTGAAAGGTTCACAGTTTGTCTGTCTTAAAACAATATTCAGGTGCCCAAATTTTAGAAGTTTTATCATTAAATCATTTGTTAGTGTTTTTAGTTTTAATTTAACAGGGAAAAACTGTGAGGAAACACAAAGAGGGAATTTTATGCTAAGACTGTAAAAGATGTTGAAGCCTCATATAATCTTCAGATACACTTTTAAATGCTTTTGTCATTTTATATTTTTGTTTACCCCAAACTGGCTTAAACTAGCCGAGCTAATTTAGTAAGTTTTCGATCTTCAAATATACACACTAACGTCAAGGAAGAAACCTTTATAGTGCTCCAACTATTACTTTTTTTGTTTTTTTGTTATAGCCTAAAAGGCTTTCAGTGTTTTGCACAAATAAAGTGAAAAACGGAAACTCACCTGTCTTAGTTTGTCACTTTCTGAAAACGTAGAAACGTTAAAAATCGTTGAAAGGGGGAAAAAAAAACAAAAAACAACGGCTGGTGCTGAGGCGTTCAGGTACCCGAGAAAAAATCCAGTTGATTTAAGTTGACAAAATAATAAGAAAAATAAATACAAATAACTTTAAATATGACGTTAAAAAATAAATAAATAAACACTGCATTTGTCTTTACGACAACATATCAGGCAGTATCGCAGTACAATGGGTTTTTGTGAAGCTAAATTTGATTTGTCGGTTGAATTCACGACACCTCCACTAGATGAAGCTATTGACTGCAAAGGCTTCTTGGTGTACATCACAGTATAGTAGCTGCAATTCACAGTAATCACCTCCTCAAAATGATTGTAGGTTTTCTTTTTTTCTTAATCACGTCTATCAGAGCTCTGATAGTTCATTCAGCCCTTTTATTTATTTCATCTGCCAGATGATGAGTTTCACTGAGTTCATTTTAACCACAAAAGGTCATTGTTTATTTACCCTTTTATGGCTCTATAATCCAAGTTTCAGAAGAAGTGTTATGATGTATGATCAATGTATTGGTTTTCTTTGCACAAATAAAACAAATATTTACTGAGTATATTAATTAGAAGACTGTCAGTGGAATAGTTTTCTTTTCCACTAAAAGTTAATGTGAGGCAGGGAAAATTATTTTCAAGGACATGACTTGTGTCTATAGTGACCTTTTCTTCTCCAAAATAACACATCAATTATAGCAGTGCAAGTGAGTCTCTGTTGTTCTTCATTCAGCAACATGACAATAATTATTATATAACACTTTAATGTAAGGGTGTAAAAGAAAGTAAAAAACTAATACTTTTAAAACAATTAGAAAAATACATTAGATTTATGGAATTTATGGGAGAACACTCAAAGATGTAGGCTGAGCCCTGGACACAGGGACCTGCAATAATCAAGCCTGGAGAAAATATAGAAAACATGATTGCACAACTTTTGTCATTAGATACCTTCCTCCTGTGGTGTCGTGACTAAGAGGAAAAACTATAAGTTTAGTTTTAATGGTTAAAAACCAGGCAGACGCAATATATTACATGTCTGATGATGAAAAACAAAAAACAAGAATTGTTCTTACCTGTAGTTAGAAAATAAAATTTAATCTATTCAGGGTAACAGAGTCATACATAGCAGATACAGGTCCAGAACAGACATTGAAATACTGCTCAGCTGAACAGAAATCTACTTTTCACAGCTGTTTGACAGCGCAACATGACAAGAGACAGACTGTAAAGATTGAAAAGACGCATCACATCAAGTGATTAACAAGCATTTCATATATGTTTATGTATACAAAGTAGTATAAAACAAAGTACAATAATGGACAGACAACAAGTCCAAAAAACAAGTGTGTAAACATTTTGTGTATATGTGCTTTTCATGACGCCAGCGTCACCACAAATCGGATCAACCGGTAACTGCCATCGTCGAGGCAGGGTATAGAAATCATCATTATTACAAAAAAAACAATAAAAACTCTACTCCGTCTGGTGTACTTGTACTGAGTATTGTATCTTAAAAACCTCTACAACTGTATATTTCAGCTAGCATACAAAGGAAAACTGCAGAACACTAAGTCTCTGTGGGCCTCCGCATTGAAACAATGCCACACAATCTACTCAGGGCTTGTGTAACAGAGCACCATATTGATATTAGTGTGTTTCCTCAAGTGTTGCTTGTTTCCATTGGTCCCTTTAAGTAGAGATGGTTGAAGTAACAACTAGGCACAGAGGGTGTCAATAACAACACTTAATGCAAAGATGAAACTGGGTATTTCCAGTCTTCCAATGGACAGAGCCAGCTCGTGTAGCGGTACTGAGGAAGTCCTACAACCGCAGGTCTTTGAAAGAGTCTCCAAAAGTCTCCGTCTTGGAGCTCAAGTGCTTACTTAGAAATGTATTGCCAGTAAAGTTTTCATTTAAATGGCTGCCACAATGGTGCTAGTATGGGCGTCAGGGACTGCATCTCCTGGTTTCACTTGGTTTCAGCGGACAGTTGCTCCAGCAGGGGGTTGGCCTCACTCTCGGGTGTTTTGACACTGTCGGTCCTCACAATGCAGGTGGGCCGGTGTAGATTGAGCATCACCATTAGCTGCTGCCTTTCCATACGGAGCTCCTCGATCTGCGCCTTCAGCTCCGAGTTCACCATCTCCAGACGCTCCGATTCCTGAACAGATGAGTTGAATTTTAAGATACTGTTGATACTGGGCACTTGTTCAGAGTACACCAAGGTAGAAAATTTAGACCTGCGAGTAAGTTTTTACCACCTCTAAAAAAATTAATCTGAGACCAATAACAGAAACATTAAATAAAAAGAACAGTATCTTGATGTTCTTCTACACACTTCTGATCCACCGTACACTGCTATTCAGTTTGGTAATATTTCTGACAGTGTTCTTCTGTATTCCTTACATTATTTTAATTTTTCATACACTCTGTTAAGAGTGCATTGCAGCTGTGTAAATTGGCATCTCTCATCTGTGTCATAAAGTCATGCAGATATTTTAAAACTGGCTTGAGTTAACCTGATCACGTTAGCTTTGAATTGGATTGAATGGCTTGAATCTGAATTAGCTGTTCAGGTTGACTTAAATCAGGATATTCTTGGCTACTGCCCTTTTCTGCTCTGCTTGTGGTTGTCAGCATGCAGTGCTGTGTCATTAACTCACCCTTTGCAGGAAGTCAGTCCGTTCCTTCTTTTTGTTTCGGCATCGCGCTGCCGCTACCTTGTTTTTCTCTCTTCTTCGTTTCCTCCTTTCTTCATCTTCGTCCATCTGCAAACACAAAATTTTATAGTATTGTTAATGTAAGAAACAGGCATTATATGATTGTATTGTATATAATAGAATCAAATAATTACTTTCTGAATTACAAAAAGCTAGAATAAAAAGCAGTGATCACCTTAAAGGAAAAAAAATGTTGTTTTTTTTTTATGACCTCTATGTACATATGTACTGTATATTTGTACTTATATACATGTAGCTCCTCTCTTCCTCCTCACCTCTGTCTTGATGGCCAGTGGCCTCTTCCCCAGCCTCCCCAGGAAATGCAGCGGGGAGAGCATGGTGCCCAGCTGGTGGAAATCCGCCAGCTTCAACTGATCAGTGAGTGTGGTGGCCGAAATGCCTGCCAGCGGGCCCAGGCTGGGCAGGGAGCCCGCCGCCAGCGAAGGGTCAGGTATCTGTCCCGGCATCATGTCCGACACGGCCACCACCGTCGCTGTGGGGAGAAAGAACAGAGGTTTGTCACAGTTGAATTTAATCATTTTATATATTTTCATTTTATATTTTTATATTTCTCATTTCTCTCAAGTTGTAACATGAGTCATGCAATTGTACCCTTCATCAATTATTATGTTACATATATCAGACACAATCACAAAAGCATCTCTATTATTATCATCTCATAATGTCGTCATTCAAACCACAAAAAAAAGATTCATTTAATGCCCTCTGTCCTTGTCACCAAACATCCTTCTAAATGCAGGTTGCTGTTTCCAAGAATGCATTCAAACGTTGACGGCTTTGACAGTTGTGTTATCTTTTCACTCAGCAGCCAGTGAAAGCACAAATTTCACAATGTCAGCAGCTACACACTCATCTCTGTAGCTTCACATGTAATGGGAAGCGACGATCACATAAAACTGAGAGCTTCTACACTCATGCTTCTGATAATTTAGAGTCTTGAATGTTCATTTGGTTTTTCTTAACGAGGATTTCTTAAAGAGGATATCAAAAGCATTTGTGTCAAAACAGCACGGGTAACACACACACACACACACACACACACAGACACACATTCCGCCGCCACCCTCTTACAACAATTTTGGGTAGTTTAGAGGGTTTGACCGCAACTTTTTTTTAATGTAATCAGGGAGGAATGAGGGACATAGAGGAGAAAAGGGAGAACTTATGCAGGCCTAAAGGAAGTGGCTAGAGAATTAAGACGTCTCTCTAATTACTGTAAAACCAAGAGTTGGAAAACTTCTGATGGCCAAATAAAAAACAAATGTTACAGATGGGAACAGAGAAATATGTGCCGACGCTATCCAGCCCATCCCTGCAATCTCTGAAGAGAGGCACAGGAAGACTTAGAAAAGTCTAACAAGAAATTGTTTCACTGTCAGGTATTTATGTAAAATATTTTTTTTCTAAATGCCAAATCCAGTAAATAATTGGGCACAATTTTCTGCTGATGAAATGTTACAGTGAATAGAAACAGAATAGCTGGATGGATCAAATTAGTTTTTAAACAAACCCCTCTGGTGACTGATACAAGTGAACAACTGATTCTTCAATAACTTCAGCACGCTGACAAGATGCCAGCTCAGATTACAGGCCAAACCCAAAGCTATGAGGAGTAAAAAAAGATTGATGATATATCAGTGTGACTTCTATGAGCTTTCAGCCAGAGCTGAACCTCCACAGGTTGGGCACAAACTGAACAAAGCCCCTCTCATATGGAACCAACAAAGACGTGTATTGTGAGGTGCTGCAAAAAACAGCTGACTTTGCTTGTGGGTAACTAGCTGACAGGCTGACTGTATTGTAAGTTATAGCAAGTTTTTATTTCTTTGCTACTTTTTTGCAGGGCTGAAACACTCGCTCTACTACAAAAGCCTTAGAGGAGGTAATGAAAAAGCAGGGTTATGTAACTCTATTCTAATGTACTCCACCCTGCTTATGGGCTGGTCTCTATAAGTAAGTGTTTTTACAGTTGGACTGGAGTTTACTGTCGAGCATGGCAGAAACCAAATCAGCTCACTTTTAGAAAGAGGAAATCAACTCTGAAGTACAGTGGTGGTGTTTTTCTGATTTATTATCCGATATATATATATGTCCTAAAAATGAGGAAGATACAATACATGGTACTTAAAAACTTCTGTCTTTCATATGACTTTTGACCTGCTCTCCACCACCTTCAGTCTGCATGATTTATTCACTCCAAGGACAATTTGGTGTGTGGAGCCAGTGTCCAATGAGGCATTTTATTATTTAATTCCTCACTGCTGCCCTTTTTTTCTGCTTTCCCCTCCCTCTCCCTGACTGTATGTATACTTCCATTTACACTGCACTTGGCAGCAGCCTGTTGTTTTTGCTGGAGAGGAAAAGACCAAGACAGCCCTGCTAAAAATCTCTCGCAGACAAAATTCCCTCTCTCTGAAACTCCCAGGAGAGGAGTAGGAATGGAAGGTGCCAAGGCCTTCTCATTCTGCACAGACGCTGTGCAAGAACAAGACAAGGCATATGGCAGCTAATCCAGGGGTGAATGAAAAAGAGAGGGCTGTTAAAAAAATACCCAGACAATGGTATGCACCATTGGACTGAAGGAACTGAGTGACTTTTACTATAAAGTGTTTGATAGAGACCTCAGTGAACTCACAAACACTGTCAACACATTTGAGATTTTTCAAAATCTTTAGCAACAAGTTCAGCAAACATAAGTAGATGGCCCTGACATGTGACTGAAGAGTATACAGTGTTTTTTTTTTCTTCTTACATTGCTCGTTGCTGAACGGTAACTGGGCTGGAACTCAGAGGATGCAATCCAAACTAACCCCTGTGCCGAGAGAACAGCCACAGGAACTGAAGAGCCTGTTAGGAATGACTGAGCAAATCGCTATCAGAGCCAAAATGGAGTCCAGCATCCAAGTTGGCCAGACACTCAGGACAGGGGTTTACAGGCTCGGATGGATTAGGCTCCGACCTGGACAAACATGATTTTTCAATGGAAACTGACACTGAAAATATAAGTCAATTCAAAACTAATCTTATTTGATGTTTATTGGACTGGCTCTCACAAAGCACATTGTAAGGCAACCCACTGTACTGTATGTGTACTCAGTCAGATATATTGCAAGGAAAGCCCCCATTCCTTGCTATGGCTTGTTGAAACATGTAGTTGAGGCCACCCCTTGCCACTCTCTCACACACACACACACACACACAAACAGAGACACAGACATGCACTTTCAGTATAAGTGTACATAAATCTCATATTTGCCTGCATCACATCAGATCACTCAAATTTAAAAAAAACCCACAGGGTTTTGCCAGCAGACTCCAAAACAGGTGAAATGATGTGTGAAGCAAGACACCTCTCAATTACGAGACATAAAAGTGAGTTATACACCATTCCAAAAAAATTACAGTACTGTTGTAAACTACAACACATAACAGCCTGGCTTTTTAGTTAATTGTGACTTTTGAGTTGAGTTTTTTTTTTTTAATGTTTAATCTGTTCCGTCTCTTTCAACCTGCCACACAAGTGTCAGTGAAAATCCCCCTCACAAATTCAACACACATTCAAGCCTTGAGACACGAAACCTTAAAGAAGTCTCATCTGTACAACACGGGGAAACTTCGCTGATACATGTCTTGCAATATGAAATTATACCCAAAACATGAGTCAAAATGATTTTACATTTTTCAAAAGAGGGGTATTTTTCTCCTTTTTTTTTCCTGTCAGCAGCAGCCTGCAGCCGAGGATTAGTGGTCAGCGTTTGATGATGCAACGCTGTTACTGTGCTTTTGCAGTCAAGCAGAAAAGCCAGTACAACAGCTTTTAGAACCACACCGGCCTCAAACAAAGACACCTACACAGCCCACAGCCCAGCAGCAGTGTGGGCACCGCTGCCTCTCAGGGCTAACTGAGACAAGCTAAAAACCAAGGGCGGGCAGAGGAAATGTCATTATTTAGTTATGAAATACAAGACTGGATATGGCTTCAACCCAAAACTAATCAGGCTGCATGTGAGCCGTGGATAACTGGAGGTGTGTGTGAAGAGAGTGTGTCAAAGTGTGCATGTGAGGTTCCTATATGTGAAGGCTGCATGCCCTACGTATACACACACACACATATATATATATACACACACACAATTGACTGGTTTCTTTGCTCACATACTCTATCTGTCTTCAGCTCAGCCAAATGTGTCCATTTCCTGAGTCATTCCTGAGAGCAATTAGCAGTACTGAGGAATTCAGCCCTTACCAATAGCAAGCAGCACGACTGGAGGCCCTATTATCCTCATCCCCTATAGAGACGGTGAAGGAGAGAGGTCGGTGAGGGTGGGGGGTGGGGGTGGGGGGTTACAGGGTGTTTTCAAAGGCCATTCATTACCTTCAAATACTGTTGCTTTTTCAAAAACTCTACCAGCACAGTCATTTTGGACTGAAACAGGAGTCAAAAGTATTTTCTGGCTAATTTATCTTTGCCTGAGACAAAGTTGCATTGTTGTGCTGCCAGACTACTGAAGTTTAAATCATCAGATTGCAACATTACGGTCAAGACATGTGTACTTTCCGAGATGCTATTTGACCACTTTTTTGTCAGGGTACTTTATTAAAACTCTAATATTGGACTAATAAGTGGACGTGCAGCCCCCACAGCAGCAACTTACAAAACTCTCGTAAACGGTTTCAATTGCTCTAAGTCTATATGAGCACAGAATGAACAATGAGTACAGAGGCTCCGGCCAAGGCACGCTCTCTCAATCTCTGGCCAAGGTCTCAGCGATCATCATTACCGTCTGCACTCAGTCAGGGTATGCGTTGAGTTACAGCCTTTCGCAATTCTCTGAGGAAACTAGGGAATTTGGCACCGTCTGTCCTCGAGGATAGGACAGTCCAAATATATACAGTATCAACATTCCTCAACCCTTCATTGTATTTTCATTGGAGGGACAAGACAAGACAGCATAATAATAATAATAATAATGGCTGTTGTTCTGAGCATGCAGCAGTCATCTCTGGTCATTAAACTCGGTCGTGTGTGGGTGTAGAAGTGATTATCACAACAGAAAATGGGATCCCTTTTCATTTCATTTCAGCTTTCATTTCTCGTTTGGCTGTTCGTATGCTAAACAGCTGTCACAAATAGAAGGAACCTTAAAAATCCCTGTCATGAAGATGACTAAATCTTCCCAAAGCAATTCAAAGAACTGAAGAATTGAAAAACATTTAACCACGCAAGATTGTCAATGATTGTAAGTCCCTTGGTTGCAGCAGTAATAAGCAATCTTAAGCTTACAGTCATGGTGTCTCGGTGTACAGTACAGTGTATGCAGAGGTTATCTTTTGTTCACAATGAAATTACACAAGAAGGCAGCAGAGGAGAGGTCCAGCTATTGCATTTATTGCAGACTTGAGCTTAAGAATGAACATTTTTTTTAGACAAATCCAAATACAAAGCACCTGCAGATATGCACGAACCATGAGAACTGTGGCTGCCTTCAGCCAAACATTACTATGTGTTCATTGGCTGGATTCCTGCTTCATGCCATTCAAACAGTCACACATCTATATTCTGCATCGGGGTGGTCCTGGTTGAATTATTATAATGTTACTATTTTTCTCCATGTTGTAAATCAGGATTAAACTTTATATGGCACGGCTTTGGCTTGGCTCAGACATGGATTAAATGTATCAAAATACGAAGTGCAGACACAAACCATTTCAAATGTATGTAGTTCACGTCTATGACAATCCAGGTCGAGTTATGTGCAATCCCTCACAATAAGATATTGGCAAACCAAGTCCAGAAAATTTGATTTCATGCAGGCGGTTGAAGCAATCACCATGGTTATGTAACAATACTTAATACTGTTTCATACTTTGTCCTCTGATATTTCCTCAACTCTCCCACGTCAAGCAGATGTTTGCTCTGATTAAACAACCCCCTGTGTCTGCACTGTGCAATGTGTTCAGTCCTTTTGTTGGTCTAAAAAGCTGTGAGCTAAAGGTGATTGTGTAGGTTGACATTTGGTGACAAGGCTGATTTTTCGTGTAAACAGGGCAAAACATCTTTAATTCCTAGAGAAATTCAGGAAATCTGCATATTATAACTATGAAAAGACCTTTAATAAAAAGATTTTGCTGTGCCCTTGAAAAAAACCCCCACTGGCTTTAATGTCTCTTCTCTCAGTTACACCTTTGGACATGTGGGTGTTTTCCTCCACATTGTACGTCTAGGCTGTCTGGACACACTGTTTTTACAAACCATGTGGAAAGGCTTATGGGGACTACAATATGATACTGATAATGTGATATCCACAGCAGTGAATAGCTGCTCCCCCAGCATTAGTATTAGTATCAGTGAGCCTAGCTGTTGCATAGTTGGCTCACTCGCCTGCAATGCGTCTGCTGTCTATTCAGTGCACTGAGGTGCAGCTTGGCAAATCCTGCTCTCCAGAGATGCACTGGAAGGCATTTCTACTTAAAATAAACCCTACGCGCCCACGTCCAGCCGCTCAGCCCTGTCGGCCCTGCGCTGCTTGTCGGCTTGTCAGCCCTTCCCCATTAATCCATTGCAGCGTTCCATTTATGCGGAAACCATCCTACGGATGTGCCCAGGCAGGCGCTGGGGCATTTAAACCCTCTGCACACACACTTGTTCACTTAGACACGCAAAACACAAATACAGACACTAAGGAAACACGAACATCAAGAGCACACAGATATGTTTGCCTTGCATGGCGTGTAGCTATACAAGCAAGCGGCATACTCACAATATAGGAATTGAACCTACAAACTTGCAAGTGTCACACACACAATCTACCCCTATCCATCATATTTCCCATTCCATGATTGGCTTTTAACCTTCAGGCCAACCAGGGCAGATAACTGAAGCTACCTCTGGCCTAGATAGAATTACTGTTATACAGTAAAGACTCCAAGATGAAGATGATATTTACTGGCTCATCAGAACACTACAGGGAAAACAAAGCATTGCCGTGGTGACCAGGAAGCATATGATCTGAAGCCTGTTTGTATTTATCAGTTAGTATGCAAATTCCCTTGTGAGGCCTGCACACACACATAAACAGATCTCTTATCCAGTGCATGTGAACATACAATGCATTATGCACTATGATGGGCCAAAAGCAAAGACTACAAATACAAGCCAATTTGAGTTCTTGGCTGTACTCACCTGCTACTAAATAAACTTCACACTTCATTTGGATCACTTGTGATTTAAGGTGAACTAGTTATGCCAAGACGTTTTGTTTTTTTTAATGCAGACACATTCCTGATTGATTAAATCTATAAACTGTTTTAAATGATACTTACTCAGAGAAAATCTGTCAGTCGTCTTCTGTCAATGATGTAACTGTGTTTGGACGCTGTAGAAAAGTAGAAAGAGATTTATTGGCATTAGTAGTAGAAGTGTTAGTACTGTTGCAAGAGAGGAAATGATTAGTTGATTAATCAGTCAAGAGAAATGTGGTAATCGGGTAATTGCTGAAGCCAGTTATCAAGACAAAATATAAAATAGGCTCCAATTCCAGCTTCTACAGTGAGGGTTGTCTTTTTGTGCGTTTTATACAGGAAACCCCCTTTATCTAATTATGCAAATCTGGTATTGTAAATCCATTATGTAGTGGCATGCAACGTGTTGATTTCCAATGAGGAGTTCGACTAAAGTAATAATAAAGTAGATTAACTGAATAAACTAGCCGATTGTTATGTTACAGCAGTTTAGAGAAATGACATGTACTGTACAACAAAAACCAGAGCTCAGTTCGCGTTTTCTTTTCATCTCAAATCATAAACGGCTGCAGAATCCGTGTAGTCCGGTGCAGCAGACTGTTAGCTGCTTAGCTAGCAGTTACTGTGAAACCCACAGTGAGGCGTGTGTGGCGTTAACAGTTACATAACTGTCTCCACTAGCGGGCTAACCGACACTTCTCCTGTTTAGCAACACTGAAATGAAGACTCCTGTGATGAAAATACCTTCAGTCAGAGAGATAAGCCGGAGTGTAATGTATCTTAACGTGTCTGTAAATAACGAGTTGTATAAAGCGACAGTTGCTATAACAACAACGTACTTAACGGTTGTGGCAGTAGCTAATTGACTTCTGCGGTAAAGAGCAACGGAAAACTTTAAAACTAATAAACCTTTTAACTTTTTACAGCATAAACCCGCATTTATTGGGAAAAAACGAACAGAAATACGGCATAAAAACTCATATAGTAAAGGAAATTTAGCGTATTGTTCGTTTACAGCGTGGTGAGGAAAAAAAAGTGCTAAAATGATGCAAATATGTACAAGCCTGTGCCAAAACAAAGAGAGGAGAAAACAATAGCAGCACGGCTCGCACACTTACCTGTTGTGCGTCCAAAATCCGCAGATGATAATGTGACGGTGAGGATGATCAGGAGTCGGATGTAGGTTTTGGGACTATCTGAAGTCGTTGCATCAGCCCGTTTAAGTACTGATCGGGTCTGTGAGAGCTGAGGAATGCGGAACTGCTGTCCCAGACGTAAGCATGGATGAAAATAATGTAAGAGGAGGGCCGAAGTCAGACACAGAGGTTTGTTTGCTCCACCCATAGCAACCAAAAACACATACACAGAGCAGAGGAAAGTTTCTGTTGAGGAACAGATTGAGATAGACAGTAAACAAACACACACACCTCCTGCCATCGGAGTTTCAATAAATAAAAGTTATTATGGATAATAATTACCGTCTCCGTCTGTATCTGTTTATCCATGAGATAATCGGAAAGACCAGAAAGATATAAACCTATATATGTATAGAGTTGAGTCAATTAGTCAGTTAATAATGAAAATTAATTTTGATAATCAATTAATCAGTTTGAGTCAAAAATTGTCTGATTCCAACTGCTGAAATGTGAATATTTTCTGGTTTCTTTTGACAGTAAACTAAACATCTGAGTTGTGGACTGTTGGTCAGGTCAAAACAAGACATTTTAGGTTGCAGCTTAGAAAATATTTGGATGTTTTAGTGATGACATTATATTTTAATTTATGTTATTACTTCCCATTAAAGAAAAAACTCACCACTTCCTGTTTATCCCTCGCTACTTCAGGTAGACAGAGTAAAACAGAGTGCTGCTTTTGTTATTCTAGCAAAAAAAAAAAGTGAAGAACTGAAAAATAATTTCTTCATTGATTTAGAAATGTATTCCCAGTGCCGGCAAATTATGAGTCTGTATGAGACAAGCAACATTTCTGCTAATCAATTTGCTAATCAATTATTTCAGCTCTTAGAGGATGTGTCATGTGTAAATCTTGCAGGGCATTTACATATGTAGCTTTAGCTGCTGTGAAACCCTGTTTTGATTTTCTTTTAAACTCTCTTTCATTAATATGTAATTTGATTCATAATCCAATATTGTTTAATGAAACATAATAAATAAAGTATTTACTAAGTATTTCTGGTGGATGTTCCAGAAGGTTCCATTGTAAAAAAAAAAACTTAATCTGAATGCCTCTTCCTGCTGCTTCCCTCTAGTGTAGGTAATGGTTACTACATACCACTGAAACTTGAAGGTGTTCGATTTCCTTTTATATATTTATATATTTTAAATATTAAATATACAGTTATAATATTTTAATCAAGAACAACTCATCCTGAGCACCTTTCAATATATTAAATACATCTTTAAATTATTATTTGTCTCTCAGTTGGGTTCCACATGATGCCACCTCAACTGTTCCACCTAGAACAAGCAGCTGAGTTATTAGAGGCTCACCAAAATACCCTACTCTGTTCCTTTTTTTAGATTCTAATTTGGTTCTGCTGTGATTTATGTCTCGCATCTGAGGGGAGGTGGGTGCAGGGAGGAGGGGGGATAATGTGTCATGGTCGCTCTTAACATAGATGACATATTAGTATTTGGGTTAAGTAAAACAAAACTAAACCAACATACAGGTTTCATAAAGCAGGATAATCCTGGATATCCCATAGTAAAGACAAGACAGAGATTCTCCCGTCGCAGAGTGAACTTTTAGCTGAATTCCTCTGCAGGAAAGCAGCCAGAGATGTCACTCAGTACATGAACACACATGGTGCAGGCTCATTTGGCATTTTAAGCCTTTAAGAGGGAATTGTCCGTGCCAAAAATAATAAGCAATGATAGTGGCACTGTGGAGAAATACACTAGTCTGGATATGCAGACCAAGTATGCAGAGCATGTTAACTTGTTCAACAAAGAAGTTAAAAGCCTTTAGAGAAGCAGCTTGTCATGTTTCAGGATGTGACATTGACAAAGTCTTTTACAGCTTGTATAGGTCCTTTTGTTTAGTTTGACATTTCAGAATCATATCTCAACATAGGTACAGAGACCTTTATCTCTTTCTATTCCAATCTTCCAGAAAGTCTTTGCATTAAAAATAATCTTGGGTGCACTTTCCAGCAGCTGCCCCAGTGATGAATGGAGAGCGAATGCAGTTTGTGGTTTAACAGCTTTGCCAAACGTATGCAGAGTTCTTGCTGTGTGGGTGTCTGTAATCAGGGTGGCCCTATGTTTTTCTGTCTCTTTATTCATTTCTTTGTTGTTTTGGTTTTTTTTGGGGAGAAAAGTTTGAATAACATTTAATTCCCAGAACTGAGCTTCTGCATCGGGCATTACTGACATTTGACTAGTTAATATGTAAACAAGCCAGTCATATTTTCTGCATCTCCCTTAAAGGCTAATTTGCATATGATTAAAAGCAGTGAGTTATATTATCAAAAATTCATTATATTATCCGACATAACACTACTGGGAAATACCCTGACGGACTCCAGACACTATCCTGACTCATCATTCAGATTATAGACACATTTTATTTTTACAACCTGTCCATTGAATCTCCTTCCTTCTTCCTTTTTTTCTTCTTTCAAAATAATCTCAGACAGTTGTAGATCACGTCAATATATGTCTAGTAAAAGACGTACATTTTCAGGCTGGTTATTTAAAGCTGTTTGGCAGAAGAGGGTGAGCGCTTTGTGAATTTGGAAATGTTGTATTACCACAGAATGATACTTCCCATTTTCTGACAAGGGTGAGTGGAAACTCATAGTTTATTCAGAAAATGTGAGAAATCTCCAGTTAAGAGATACAGATCAGATCTGTGCAGAAACTGGCATTCATGCATGCATACACGCCAACATATTAAAATAGTAACCATACATGATTACATACATGATATTAGATTGTCCTTTTCCTTTCGTACATAACTATAACGTGACAGCATACTTTTGTGCATACAACGCAGAGATATACAGACATATATAGACATATACATGCCCTTTGTCATGGATTGAATTGTGATGCTGTAGCAGACTCCCATTTAAACCCATTCACAGAAATCATATCAAGCATCAACTGTGTGTTTAAGCGCTCACCCTCTTCATCTCTTTCTCACAACAACGGGGGTATAAGTTGGTCCTATTTCTATTTGAGTAAGTGTTGCTGTATTAGTGCTATAAGATATGACTCACAATTTGATGTTCATACCATCTCCAGTTGGAACCAGACAGTGTTGTCTCAGCTCACGTACACATCGACACCATCTTCGGGACATGGTGCAAAGTTGCTCTCTCATAGCGTCACTCATGACCCAGTCTTCCCAACACTGTATGACATTGATTTATCCATGTAATTATAGTACTTCCCTGGGAATATATCAGCAAGCAGGAAACCAAGTGCTCAGCGGGTATATCAGGATGAGATAACAGAGGTGGGAACAGTGAGTGCATGACAAATAAGAGAAAGATAGAGATCAGTGACCAGGCAACGTGAGACATAATACAAGGGTCTGGTGTTGCTGGAAGTAGTCTTATCCTGAAATATTACTATAGTGAGCAGGGAGGCCATAATTCAACCTCCTGCTTTGTTTTGTTTTACATTAACCAGTTAGGTCCAGTCAATATTTTACAAATCACAATATAGGACAAAACATGAAAATATACATAAATACATATTTACAACTGTATGTCTGTATGTATAGAGGGTAAATACTACCAAAATGGAAACAATTAACAAGCTTACAGTTGTGTTATCAAACCATATAAACTGTAATATGTCTAGATTTTGGAACATCAAACCAATTAAAAACAAGCTCCATGTACCAATATAACTTTTTTTTTTTTCCACAGAAGACATTTTGACATGTCAGAACAGGAAAAGCAAAGGTGTAAATAACAGAAATTCTAACTTCCAACTAAGCTGCTTAGGTTTCAGTGTCCTGCTATTGTGCATGTCGGCTCGGTCACAGTGTCATAATTCTCACACACTCGAATAGTAAGTAGAACACAGCCGTAATGGCGTAATGAACTTTGGCACAGTTGTGATAGGAGGTCACAAAACTGAGGTAAATGTTTTAAACGCAATATAAAAGTGGGCGTAGTATGGGTGTGTAGAGCCTTTAAGAACACATTTGTGGTACTTGTAAAATGAGTAAATTTTTTTTTACTTTTAACACCACTGCAGTACATCTATCTGTCAGTTAAACTTACAATTACTTTACAGTAAAATGTTACATACTTGCTTATGATGAGTTTTAATAATCCCAACATTACACAAATTAATCCATTTCAACCAGCTACAATATTTAAATGAAACTTATGAAACAACAAATAATGCATCCGTAATAATAATAATAATAATAATAATTATAATAATCATCCTGTATAATATACAATTATTACTTTTAAGTACATTTACTATGTATGTATGTACTTTTACTTATTGTAAAACTTTGAATGCATGAAGTAACTTCATTGTTTCATTGCTGCAGCTTCAATCCCAACCTTATAATAAAATCTCTCCCCATCTCATCTCATTCAATAAGGCTGTGGCCTGATAGTTGGTTGTGAGCAACTCCGTGTGAGATTTTACAGCTGTGAGACAGGTTACAGAGGTGAGAAGCCTCACATTGTTAGAGGCACACATAGTTTGATGGAACAAGTGGAGTGGACAGCATGTGAGTCAGACGACATCAGAGTAGCTGACAGGCCCGTCCATCATCAGTCTAAAAATATGAAATAGCCAGCCGCAAAGACATCACAAACTCGCACGTTTGATAAAAAAATGAGGATGTGGTCAGTTTGGTGCTCGTCATTGCTCACGCTGTAGCTCCCCCTACTGATGTTTAATAACACTGCACTGGCCAGACACGTGGAGGCACAAAGGCTAAAAGTAATAACATGTTGAATCAGGTTACATTAAGTGCATCTACTGTGGTTTTAATGCAGCGTTGAACTAGTACTCGAATATGCTGTTGTTCTTGTTTTCAGCAGCAGTACGTTGTAACACTGTTTTGAAAGGTGCTAAGCTATATAAATCAACGTTATATTATTATTATTATCATTATTTTGATTAAATGCACCATTAGCTATTCCGAGAAAGGCTCTGGCTCTGTTAAACTAGACCAATTATCATCACACACTCGATGAAGTTTTGGTCTGTTTACATTCAGCAACACTCTTGTTTCGACTTTTTCCTCCAGGCCCAGCCCCGACATATGACACCCTGTCGCCATGGAAACAAAACAACCGCAATTACCCAATATGGTCAAAAGGAAGTGAAACGATACTCTACGCAAGTTGCGCGCTGACGTCACGCAGAGCGCGCAGTGCGGCGCTGTGGAATCGGGTTCCCTTGACCGTGACAATAGCGGAGGACGAGAGCGAGCTGTGAATAGATAATGAAGCTGCTGTTTTTTTTAACACGTTTCAGCCCCTGATGTTCGTGCTTTATGTAATCCTGGATCCAAAAATAGTCACGCTAACATCTGCATGGATGTTTTATTTTATTTTTTATTTTTTTATTTTTGCGTGAATATTTCTGAGGTTCAAAGTTTTCTTTGACCTTGGAAAAACAAGGTCCATATAGTCGCTGCTTTGGATATCGTGATCTTAATCGGTTTATAGTGTTTGTGCAGATATGGGGGAATTTTACATTTTTACGACTTATTGATTATTTCCATAATATGAAAGCTGAGTTCATTCTTGACCTTCAAAACGAATCTCACTACAAGGTCTATTTAGTAGGCTGTTTCAGATGAAGAGACAAGTTTAACGCTGCTTTTAGTCCCCTAAGTGCATTCCATTACAACTAGACAAACCACATCTACTGAGGAAGATCACGTGACATGCTGGGGAGTTGTTTTCTTCCTAAGTATATTACAGAGTGAATGACAACAACAGCAAAAGGGTTTTAGTGTGTTTAGTCTCTTTTTATTTCCAGCCTTAGCTTATATATGTTTTGGTTTTTTTTTGCATCTGATAATTTTTGATACGTAAAAAAATAAACTATGTCATAAAATACATCTTGATAAAATACATGACACGATCTTTTCATGGAAAAACTCGAAAGAAAATGTCATGTCAGGGGACACCTTACAGTAAGATGTTACACCTATACACTACACATGAGTAACTCTGTTATTTTCACTTGTTACAACACAACTTTATCAACAGTAGTACACACACAGTAGGCTATTGAGCATGATCTAACTTCACATCACATTAGGGATTCTTAAAACACAAGATGCAGTACCACCTTTTCTTGTTATTACGGATGACTTGTATTTGCATGCATTTTTTGATACCAACACAAAATCTCAGTCTCAGAGAATTGCACCAGCAGTACTGAAGAAATCAACCCTGTTACAGCCACAAAAAAACAAAAAAAAAACATTTCATCTACACAACCTTTGATGTTTAGGTTTACACAACATCCAAAAAAAAACTCACACTACAAAAGATTATTTGAGAGAGATCATAGCTTGCTGGGTGGTTAGAATACAATTACAGTATCATTTGCATAACTTCTTTGCATTCACAAGGCCAGAAGTGTTGGAGAGTTGAGACTATCTTTCATGAACTCAGATGCACCGAGGATGCCTTTAAGGCTCTCGCAGCCCTCAGCCAGGGAATCAATCTCGGAGTAATTAAAGGAAAACACTGTGCGGTAATTGCTACAAGTGGGACTGGAAGACATGACTGGTGTGCTCAAAGATTCAAGGTCGTTTGCAACAGACTTGTACAACGTTTCCCAGTCGGAGAGGCCGAAGGGGCCGCTCAGGTCTATGTCAGGGACGGAGGCGGCTGTCTCAGTCGTCACTGCCATCTCCAGGCTGGGCACCAAGTCATCCAGGTCGTCTCCTTTTAGGTCCCCCAGAGCCTCCTCTTCTGCGCTGGAACACAGCAGGATGTTGGAGTTCCCCAAAATGGCCGCAGCAGGGATACAAGGGTCCATGTCTTGACCAATGGTGGCTTCTCCAATTGTTGTGTTGCTCTCTGGGGTTTTTCCATTCTCTAAGATGGACAGCAGCTGTGGGGAAGCTGGTGGGTCCTGCAGCATTGTGTTCACATCATCTTCATTATCCTCCTCCTCATCATCATCATCATCATCATCGCCATCATTCGAAGGGAGTTTGCAGGAAGGTTTGTGGGAGGCTAAGACCTGCTCTAGTCTCTCCTTCTCCTTCAGCAGGTCAGCGATCTCCATCTGGAGACCGGACTTCTCTTCTTCCAGCATGTCCGTCTCCTGAGGTGAGGAAGGACAAAGTCAGAAAGGATGAGAGAAGCATTAAAACACAGTCGGCCTGTGGTGTTCTGCAGTCATCTCTGATGAGCTCCTGTGATCTTTCATGACAGGTTACATCTTATACTTGCTCCTTATATGATTTCACAAAACAGCATACTCACAGCTTGTAGAGTGTCTATCAGCTCCCTCCGCCTGTTACGACACTTTGCTGCAGCAATTTTGTTCCTCTCCCTCCTGATCCTCCTCCTTTCCTCCTCCTCTTTGGAAGGCTAAAATCAATGAGAAACAGCCCATTTAAATGCGCATCCTGACAAGTCTTGCCATATCAGTAGTTGGCCCTTCAACACTATTTCACTTGGCCAAAAAAAAGCATCTTGGTTGTAGTGTATGCTGAGAATACTGATCCGGTCGCTGCAGACTCTCTTTCAGTTCAGGCGTTAAAATGCTGCACCACTGGCTCGGTCTAGCCAGTCACGTGAACGCGCATTTCATGCAATTTCCCATCTCATTCATTCATAAACAGCGCTGTGCTCGTCACTCTAAAGGTACACTGGCTGCGTCAATTAAACATAATCCAATCACAGTATGCACTACTCCCTGCAGAAATGTATTGACACTACTCGATTCGTTAATTATTCTATAACAGCAAGAAAAAAGAAAAAAAAAAAGAGTTGCATCCTTGTGTTCTGTTTCAACTATCGCGATAACTCATTTTTCATATATAAATCTCATCAGTGGAGAGTCGTGGGAAGGTATAGGATGGAAACAATACTGTCTCTTTGATTGCTGTCTTAACTGGTTCACTTATTGATAAATTGATTGATTGATGAGCTCCTTGTAACGTTATTTGAAATTTCATCACCTCCACCCCTCCCCACCTTGTTGCCTTGCGTACCTGCGCTTTCTGCCCTTTCCTGTTGGAGGGCTTCGCCTTGTTTGCACCTGCTGAGGAAGACGACTGGGTCGCACCATGAGTTTTGGGCTTTGCGCGGCTGGACGACGGAGGGACAGATGTGATGACTGTCGGCTGCACCATCCACCTTAGATCCGGCGAGGTTGAGATTGCAGTCACAGTCGGAACAAAGGAGTCTGCTGCACTGGTCTCAGCATCCTGAAAAAAAAACAAGCCACAGCACAGGGACATGCAAATGCATGCAGTCAAACACTAATTTAGCTTATCTGATGAATGAGCAGCCACGTTCATGGCTGACCTTTAGATGTGTATAAATGCTACATCAATCATTTAGCTGAAGAATGCAAAACAAAAAGAAAATCAGTACTGGCTATGAATCCATCAAAAAACAGCCACATGTATCATGACATCCTTATCATTCATTTCCATCATCATCACTAGAAAATCAAAGGTCACGACCAAAACATGCGTATAAAATACATTGAAAAACATTTCCCTAAAATAAGACTGAACATTATAGCCTGACTTTGCATAAGAATCGTTTTAAACGGGCCAGACAGCTTTTTTTTAAAGGCTGCAGTGTCATTTACTTGGACATTTTTATGTGTGAAGAATTTGAACTTGTGCTGCATTCCTGGAAGATTTCGTTTTGAGATTATTATTTTCGTGATAATCAGATCCGTTTTCTACCTTGGTGCTGTCCACTGATGATGAAAGCGAGTCAGGAGGACGCTGGCTGCACCCAGGGGTGTCCCCACCAGGCGATGCTGTGCTACAGCTGGACGATGAGTCGAACTCAGTGCTGGAGTCTGGATGCATGTTCTCATCTAAAAAAAAAAAAATCACTGCATAAAAAAATATAGAGTAGTCTATCTATTCTAAGTATAAAACTGACGCCCACACGCCTACCTATGTTCCATTTGCCGGACTCATAAATGGTAACTGTGCAGATAGTGGAGAGGCCCGCCTTTTATAGTGAGCAGGAATTTTATGAATGAAATCTGTGTGGTGAGACCGAACCATTTCACAAGGGGAAAGATGAGGTGAAAAACGCGAGCAGATGTTCTCCAATAGAACAATTAAATACATGAAATAACCAAATAGCATGATTGAAAAAGCTTTTTTATTTAAACTTATTTGGTTTATTCAAAAAGCCTATTAGAAAATAGAGAGCATGTATAAAGTGACACCCCCGCATGTAAGAGGTACACATCACCATGAATGAACTACGTCATTTCATGTGCAGCATCTGCATTATATATATATATATATATATATATATATATATATATATATATATATATACATTATGTTCCCTTTTATGTCTACATTCACAGGGGCACGTTTCTTAATTGCATTGGCGTATTCTTGGCAACAGAAGTGACCTTAAAGACAGAAAATAATGATGATGATGATGATGGCATAAACAATGAGCCTGACACAATAATGACTCGATGTTCTCTTCAAATATCTCACGTTGGAGCAATGCTTTTTGGCTTTTTGGGAGACTTCAATGAAATATCACATGTTCCCAATTTATCGTTAAGGACAATATTGTGAAAAGCACACATGATTAAAATAAAGCACAAAGCCTCTAACACACACAGGCTGATTATTTATGAGCTGCTAAATTAAGTGCCATCCATATATCACACTGCCTTTCACCTGTCTCTGCATATGAATATAGCTCCAGCAACAGACTTGTCGCTCTCGTAAAGCAGCCAATGGACCGGTCGAGCCATATATAGCGTTTCCGGTGAGCAGGGGGCGCGTTGTGGCGCACAGAGAGAGCGCAGACGGACGTGTGGCTGTGTGTGGCCCACTCACTCACAGTCACAAAGGAAAGTGAAATATGCACTAAAAAGGCTCACCCGTCATGCATTGTACCTGATCACAGCGTCATTAGCAGCGCATTGACAGGCATGAGGCGCTGCTTTTAATGACATAAAGAGGAGGGCAAACTTCTGCATTTAACCCATAAAGAGGAGCGAATTACGCAGATATAGATTAGAGTTTGCATATAATAACGTCATACTGGTGGGTTTTTGCGGAGGTTCAAAATATGTATGCATATGCGTTTCTAAAAATATTGCTGATTGAATGATTTGTTGGCTGATCCCCAGTTGTTGTTTTTTTTACAACTATACAAAGACTAATCCGTTGTGTTGATGCAATTTATAGGCACCAATTGTGTTATTCCCGCATTCATTTTGTATAAGAAAAGGCTTTGATAGGATGTATATGCTATATTTAGGTATGAGATGACCTCACAGATCCACTGAAGTGAAAGGGATGCGCGGTGAATAGAGGGGGCCTCTCCCCGCTCAGAGGGGCTAAGACTCTCTTCCCGGCAGCCCCAGCCCCTCTGAGCTTATTTACCGGCACATCATTAGGAGGCCGGCCTATTCAGTCGCCTGCAGATCAAGACCAGCGGTGGGACGTAACAGCAGACACCCTTCACCACGGCTCAAAAGACATGTTTTCATCAAAGCGACTTGAGCGTGAATGTGGACAGACAGACGGAGTTTATTTTTAGGTTCAGTGACATCAGACTTCAAAGTTCATGTAAATTGGGCGAATAGATGATTTAAGTTGCTCCTGTGGAAAAACACCACTACTTGGGCTAAACATAACTCGCCAGTTACACACCTCTTGAGTCTGTTTGAAGGATTTATTTTAAAATGAAATGGGTCAACTTAGATTGGGGGAAATTCAACTAAAAATAACCTTGCAAAATACTTGTGCAGCATACGTTATTAATTAACTCTCTGCTCTGTTGCCACAAGTTGGTATGATTATTTTTTCCTATTATTATGGCCAATAAGCTACTTATTATGGACATCAAAGAGCCAACATGCATATTTTTTAAACTTATCGTATATCTCTATTATAAGGCTAAAATACTGACCTCCACAGAAATAAAGAACATTGTTCAAAACAAAGAGTCTAGCTCAGCATGGCTGATTTGCAAGCTTCTAGTCTTGCCAACTAGTCAAACAGAATACTTAATGGGTTGTTTGGTGTCCTGTGTCATTCCAGTGCTCCACAGCCACCACCACGGAGAGAGCACAGAGAAGTAGTGACACTCACAGAGGTCTCACTCTGCAACTGTTTCATGACGCGTTGTATGTGGCGCCACCGCAGGCGAAACTAAAAAAAAACAGCTGTTTTTTTTACCTTGTTGAGTGATACTTCAACATAATACAAACGATCTTTGTTGCTATGCGAAAAAAAAAAAAAAAAAGTAGTACGTCACGGACGCGAAGGGGTGGAGTGTTGCTATGACTACCAGGAATGTTCAACAAAACAAGCGCGGGAAACAAAACACAACTCCTTTGACCTAAATTGACGAACTTCAGCATAAAACACTATTGTTCACACTTTACATATAGATTAATCGTCTAGCTATCAGATCGCTATAAGTTTATTTGTTTATTTGGACAATAAATAAGCTTGTTGCCTGCACGAGGATTCCTTCATAAAGAGGGGGATACCTAAAGGACCCCTCAAAGATCCTAGGAACGCCAGGAAAAACAGAAATACTCAAATCTAATTATTATATATTGTAATACAACTATTGCATTTTGCTTTTCTTACCGTTTCCTGCAAATGTATAACTTTTAATAAACAACAAATCAAAAAAAAAAAAACCGTGCAAAATGTTTCTGACACTAGTACTAATAAATACCACTCAATATGGATCCTTGTGCTATGTCTGCTTTTCCATTAAGGCAAATCAACAGAAAGTAACAGCGTCCATGCGAATGAAAACAAATCGTAACGAAATACAGGAACTCCGTTAAACGTTTAAGCAAGCTATATATATATATATAAAGTAGAGAGGCTAGTTCAATGTCAAACCTGTATTTCAGTGGTGTCTCATTATGCAAATCACGAAGGGAGGATTCCCTCAAACACAAGGGGAAGACCTTTATGAACACCTGAGAAAATACACACAAGGAACCAGTTACCAGCTCGCTCTGCAACTAAACACACCCTTGCTTGGATTGCGCACAAAAGGCACAAGCACTCCCAGAGGGCATAAAACACACCTAACACCTTCTGCTCTGACATGAATTGATGGTGTTCAGAGTTTATGTAACCTATAGTCTATATAGTTGTTTTGGGACTGTTGCTCCAGATAAACTAGAGATTCTTTCAGATGATAATTTTAAAAAAGGGGCTGGATTGTTTTAAGCCTACTTGGATCAAATTTATGTATATTTATTTATCTTTAATCTTATGAAAGTGAAAATGTATTTAAAGTATGTATATGTATCAACAGCAGCTACAAAAATGCATTAAAGGCAATCTAAGCAAGATGTTAAAAACAAGACTGCTGTAGTCATGTATGTTCTTATACAATATAAATACAAATAATAATATTTGATTGAACAGGGCAGTGTTAAAAATACACCAGCTGTGTGTCCGTTTATTTTTCATACACTTAGTTCAGAACAGACATATCTGCATGTTCAACAGTATATTTGATGTACTTTGTTTAGAGCAGGATGTACTTTTGTTGACTATTCTTTAGTTTTCACAACAGCGTCTGTTTGTTGTTTTACGTAACGTCACGTCGCTGTCGGCCAATCTCGGATGGTGTGTTTCCCAGCAAGGTCCGCCCTTTTCACAGGATGCACCATATAAGGAAAATTACGTATCGGGGATCCCGTCTGGAATATTCCATTTCTTGAGGGTGAGTTGAAACAAATATTTCTAAATATTACTTTTTTTACTTTTAAACTAATCAAATAAGCATTGTGTAGTAAACATTTGGTGTATTTAAACATTTATGAGCAACAAGTGGCATAATTGCTGCGTTGTTTCGTCAGTTTCCTGGTGTCTGTCTCCTCACGGCGTAGGGAGAGGTGGGCTCCCCTATGCGACGTCATTCGTCCAGTCCGCTTAGCTATAAAAGAGCTCCGAGCTCGCAGAGTTTGCAGTCTAACTTTTCAGCAGCAGGACGACGACTTAAGGAAACACACCAGGAGCAGCACTTTAAAGTTTCTCGCAAACCTGCTAAAAGGGATTTCCTCTTCATCTTTACATCCCACCCACCCAATTTTGTTTGGATTTCCCTACTTGTGTTTTTTTGGAAACGATGATGTTCCCTTCTTTTAACACGGAGTGCGACTCTTCCTCTCGGTGCAGCACCGCTTCCCCGTCCGGGGACAATCTGGGATATTACCCGTCACCAGCGGGATCTTACTCCAGCATGGGATCTCCCCAGTCTCAGGTATGTCCAGTCAAACATGATTAAACTTTTATTACACTGTAGTATTATAGAATTTGTTATTGCTTGGCATGCAAAGAACCATTCTTATTTACTGAACTGTCATTTAAACGCAGTTTGTAAATAGTGAATATAAGTTGACTGACTATATTCATACTTTTTACTGAAATAAGACTATTGACTATTGGCCTAGCACAGCTTCATGCATCCACCTGGGAACTCCATAAAGAAACTGTAACGTCATTGTTGACATCATATGGATATTTTTAAACCATCCAGCTTTTTATAGACACCCCCCTCACACACACACACACACACACACTCCTTAAAGTATACTTAATGTACTGATCCATTCTCTTTTTTCTTTCTAGGATTTCACTGACTTGACAGTATCATCAAGTGCCTCCTTCATCCCCACTGTCACAGCCATCTCGACAAGCCCAGATCTGCAGTGGATGGTCCAGCCTTTGATTTCCTCGGTGGCTCCTTCTCACAGAGCTCACCCCTACACCTCCAGCCCCAGCCCCGCCTACTCCAGACCAGGCATGAGGTCTGCAGCATCCAAGGCTCACAACTCTATGAAGAGGAGCAGAGCAGATCAGGTAATTATTATATGACCATGTATTTTAAAGTGATAGATAACAAGTAGTAATCACTGTGTTAAATGTGTATTGATCATCATAGTGCTGGAGTCTTAACCTTTTCTTGTGTGCAGGTCTCTGCTGAGGAAGACGAGAAGAAAAAAATTCGCAGAGAGAGAAATAAGCAGGCGGCAGCAAAATGCCGCAACAGGAGGCGAGAGCTTACTGACACTCTGCAAGCTGTAAGTATCCCATCCCACAGATTTGCCATCATTCATCAAAACACATTGCTCACTGTAGCTGATAACAGCTATTATAACAGCCAAATTAATGCCGTTTCCTTCCTATATTTTTCTCTTCCTCTCAGGAAACTGATATGCTGGAGGATGAAAAGTCCAGCCTGCAGAACGATATCACTAACCTTTTGAAAGAGAAGGAAAGGCTGGAGTTCATTCTGGCAGCACACCAACCCATCTGCAAAATCCCCTCAGAGCTTGACACAGACTTCCCCATGGTCTCTATTTCTCTTGCCCAGCCACAAACCACCACCCCAATGGTCTCCAGCATCACTTCCAGCCAGCCAACCTTCACCTCCACCTCCACCTCCAACTCTATCTTCTCCAGCAGCAGCTTGGCGCTCTCCACCGCCACTGTCTCCACCAGCTCAGTCAAGATAACAGACCTGGATGCCTCGCTCCTGGAGGAGTCTCTGGAACTGCTGACAAAGACAGAGCTCAAGACTGCGAGGTCAGTGCCAGAGGTCGACCTGTCCAACTCTCTCTACACTCAGGACTGGGAGCCCCTTCACGCCTCAGCCAACAACGCTGACTTTGAACCCCTGTGCACGCCAGTGGTGACCTGCACCCCAGCATGCACCACCTACACCTCGTCATTTGTGTTTACCTTCCCAGAGGCTGAGACCTTCCCCACCTGTGGCATCGCCCACAGGAGAGGAAGCAACAGCAATGACCAGTCCTCTGACTCTCTGAGCTCACCAACCCTGCTGGCCCTTTAAAGACTCTTCCATAAAACAATAATACTTCCTATCAAGCACATTTTCTTGATGTATGAGATACATGTGCAGATCACAGGGCTATGGAATGGACTTTTACCAGAAAGCAAATTATTGGATTTTATTTGCCTTTATATATATATATACTTGCATATTAAACCAATGTAGCAAGTTAAAGCATGTTTCACCTAATAACAAATAGTTGTTTTATGAGTTATATAAGATTTATTATGGTGCTAGATAACAAATAAAAAAAATGGTTGTAGTGTTGATGTGTGTTCAGAGCAATAGTTATTATTGATCCAGTTTGAATCGATAATAATTCTGGTTGATGGAATGTGAGAGTAATTGTGAACTGTTTGTGAAAACTGACGTGCTTTGTCTTAACCATGGTCTGAGTGGTCTATCTTAGTATGGGGGTTTTCTGTGAAAACATTAGTGCTTTTTAATTTATGAAATTTCAATTTATTTTTGTTACAGAGAGAGAGTAAAGACGATGTAAGATATGTAAATAAAAGATAGTGATATTTAAATTCAGTTATTTTGTCTGGTGAGACCTTTTTTTTTTCCTCTCAGTATACATGTGCACACATATACACACACTGTCTCTGTAAACGTATAATCAACACTTATATGGAGTTACAGTGTTATTCAACAGACAATTAAAATAATATCTAAAATTAGCTGCTATAGGGATAGCAGTATTTTTCCTGCACCTCCACTCTATTTATTGTTCCGTCTGTTGCCAGGGTTATACGTCAGGGCTCTGACGTCGGTGCGTTCTTTCCATTTTTTTAACTTAGCCTAGCGCGTTGACGTAGAACTTCCGTGCCCAAATATAGAAGTCTGCGAGGACGCTGCCGTTGTCTTCCCTACAGAAAGCAGACGGGCTACACGGTTAGACACCACTTTATCCGCTAAAACGCTTGCATTTAAATATTTATATAGGTATGGGTTTCCATAGAGAGAAAGTTGATTGGACTCTTTGCATGTTTATTGGAAAGAAGAAAAAACGTGATGCTTGCCTGTCTGACATATGCATGACACACCGCAGTACACATGTGGTTATACAAGGGTACATCGCAAGAGGATCCGAAAGCAACATTATAAACACGATCTACTTTGGCTTCATTTGTTCTGTTCTCTCAGAAGCCCTTTCAAATGCTCAAATGTTTTAAATAAAGCACAATGCGATCAAGATGCCTCAAATAATTCATAAAGCCACAGCAGACAGCAGTTTGGACTCAACTTTCCTTTCTTTGGCTGTTCTTAAAGTACTAATGGACTGGGACATGCAGGCAGTTGGACATGATGTGCAAAGTGGCTGTCTGCAAAAAAGATGGTTTTTCAATGTATTCAGCCTGTTCCAGCTGTTCTTTTCCACCAGACAGACTCTAAATCCACCTCTTCCGGATGGACAGCTGAGCCACATGATTCATATTGTGTGCCAACATCACATCAAAATGCCTTGTTTCATGAAGAGGTCACATGTAAATACCATACATTTAATTCATAAATAGGATATTATATGTTTCAGTAGTTCCTGGAAAACAATACAAATCAAACTGATGGTCTGCAAGCAAACACCTGGTAATACACAGTATATATACTGTAGGTGTTCTTTAAATATACGGTCACATCAGATTGTCTCTTGAAAACTAAAATATTATTTGCATTTTTTTTTAAATAGGCTAGTATAATTCATATGAAGACACAGTTTCAAAGTGCTTATTTTTTTGTTTGAAAAACAAAAAGTAGAGTGAACAGTGAATTATTTTACAGCATTGATCAGCATTACTTTCTTAATTTTTTTGGTTTCCTATGTGGTTTTTAAATTTTTATATATACCATTAAGGACTTGTGCCTTAAAGGACAATGGTCAAAGATTTAATTTAAACTGAAAGTAGGCGAGTGATCACAATTTGACTTATTCTTATTCTATTTTTAGTGCAACAAACATATTATATTTTCCAATTATCATATCAGATGGTCTGTTGATTTCATTATTTTAGTCTTAAGATGTTTTAGAAAACTTGATAGCTTTGTCAAAAAATTAGGCCATTTGTGCAACACATTAATGTTTCACAATTTCTAATCGGACCATCCCCTACTCCTCCCTTCTACTTGTCATTATTTCAGCTCATTTGCTCATTTAATCTTTTATCAATATTTCAACATGCAGAGAACCATCAGCAAGCAGATTGCTTAATGGCTTAACACAGGAAATGTGTTGACGTGTGCACACCAGGGACATGTATAGTGGAAGACTACCAGCAGAACAATAAGTAACTCACTCTGACGTTTGAGCGCTTCCATTGTAGACACACCCTTTTGTACAACACTGCCAAGACATCAGCAGCTGTTATTCTGCTTCCTGTCTGGATACAGGCCAGCTCTTTCAAAGTACAACCTGTGTCAAATTTAAAAGAAGATAAGTAACGCAGTTGAAAGACTTTAAAATTGCAGAAGTACAGTGCTACCTCTGTAGAACTGCATGGATTGAACCTGTGCTTTTACACAGCCTCTTGTTTCGTTAGCACTGTGCTGATTCCGAGTCCATATCTGTTGTCCTTTGCACCTAAGCAGAGCATCCTTTTCCTTAATAAAAGCTCTATGTGCGACCATGCAGCGCTTAATAACTCTGTCTATTAATACCTCTTTGCCAGCCCCAGGGAGATGGGGTAGAGGCAGAAATAGCAGGTGCCTATTGCTTCTTTTAACATCAGCATCAACAGCAGTAAAATTAGACCACTATGACGCCAACCTGCGTCGGTGCTGCAACCCAGGGGAGGAACCAGGCATCGTACGCCTGATAGAAGGAGATGAGGAAAGTAAGAGCGAAGCGAGGCGGAAGAGAGCAGGAGATGATGAGGATATGAGGTAGCGGGGAGGGAGGCAGACACACAGAGAACCCTGCCTCGGTGTAATTGTGAGCACAGTGACGATGAAACAGCCAGGTTTGCCTCGGTGCCACGACGACAAGAGCTCAGTTTGGCTCAGCTCCATATGCACAGAAACTCATCCTCTGATGCCTTTGTGTTCTCCAGAGAGGATATGAAAGCTTTAAAAAAAAAATCTCTCTCCAGCCATGTCTGTCTGAATGATAAAGGGATACACTAGTGTGTTTAGATGATACCAAAATATACATTTAGTGAGGCAAATCAAAAAGAATTTGATATCTGTGATGTATCCCTTTCTTTATCCTCAGTTACTGTGACACATTGCAGATATTCATTGAAGTAAAGTTTCTATGGCATAGCCTGTGTGTGTTCATCTTTGTGTGTGTGACAAATCAAATCTAGGTGGAAGCTGAGTCTAGTCTGTGCTGTTTTCAGCATAAGTTGACTTTTTGTTTGTATTTGCACTAACTTGAAGTGATAACACTTTTGATAATATCAAACTAGCTGGAGAAGGTTCATTAATGATTTATGCTCCCTAAAGATTGAGTCAAGAAGTCAGAAGTGATAACAAGCATGAGTCAAAGAAGTACAGCAATTAGTTGGAGGGTGTGTCAACACTTGCGTCAGCTTGCAGCTCATTTAAGAAAGTTCTCTTTTCTGTAAGGCAGGACTTTCATAATGACAGGCAACGCTGAAACGGCACCCAGAAGTGATACAAGGTTAGTCAAACAGCAAGACTGCTGTGGTACCTTTCCAAGTGTATTAGAGGTATACCACAATCAAGAAATATTTGATTTACAATGAAATGGGGCCCAATGTACTTTTGGTATAGTTACCACATAAAAGATATACGTAAGTCACAGGTATATTAATATAAAATTTTGTTAATTTATTTTCTAGCCTAAAAGCTTCATAGCACTGAGGAGTGTATGTCATGCTATTCTTAGAGATTATTTGACGCACTAAGCTATAATACTGGAGGGATTTTTCTATCCAATAATTACTGTTCACTTAGTGCCAGACTCCCCACTCAGCAGCATGTTCTCATCTTGTGGGATCAGTAACAAGGATGTTTCCCTGGAAACTGGACAGCTCTATCATATGTAATTGGGTAATCCTTGAGCTGCTGAAATAATAGCTTTCTGGATTTTTTTGAAAAATATTCCAACACTGAGCATGATATGTCTGTTTTGTAATCCGGATTTACCAATCACGTACTGGATGGATTATTATGCAACTGGGGTAATATCAAAAACATATTGTTTGAGTGGAAATTTATACATATTAATAAGCTAATTGTGAACCATTCAAAGTCTAGCACTACTAAATGAAAAGAGCTGATTCTTGATCTTAGAATTGCAATCGGTTTAAAATATGTAAAATATGAATAGAAAACAGTCAGCTTCCAAAACAAACCAGATTTAGCTCCCTGACTGGTATCAATGACCTACAAAGGAGAATTCATCCACTATATTCTATTAAAAAAGATTTCAGAGCCACAAATTCCCATCTATGATTATTTTTTATTCTGTGAAACAATGAACTGTGGTTTCCACAACCATGAACTCACATTTTGTCCACTCACATTAGCCTCTGGGACATGGCCATTCTGACCCACTAGGGGGACCAAGCTCAAAAACATTGGGCCCTGCAAAGACTTGGATCAGACTTGTTCTGTGGGCAGCTCAGGAAACATGTCCAGTCTGCTCAAAGCACAAAACACTTTTTTTTTGCACAAAACAGCTGCTTTTTCTGCAGCTCACTGTGTGCCTTTTATAGTCCACCATCTGTTATTTGTTATATACTGTCCCTTTGAATGATCAAAATATGCCACTACATCACCCACAATACACTAAGCTTTCAGGTGTGTGGAATATGCTTGTGCGTTATATGGGGGGAGATGAGGATCGTAACCTCTCTATATGTTAAAAGAGGGTCAGATGTGAATGTCCTCTTGATTGACCCTTGATCAGTGGATGCAGTGACTGGTTTTGGTATGGTGTTCGCCATACACGTAGATGTTGCATGTAATTTCATTTTAAACCACTCAAGATTACTTCTCTGTACAGGCCTCATCTTTAGGGTGTGCAGAGAGGATAATGGTAAAGGGGTAAAGTAAAGCTTAAGTTAAAGTCTGTGTTAAACCTGTATTATTGGGTTTTCATACAACAGATAACGTGTCTGGTTTAACGTGTCATACAGTAAATAGCTCATGTCATTCTCCCTCCAGACCAGCGGAGGCGCTGGAGTGCGCAGCAGGCCGGCTGCCTGAGCTCGGAGCTCGGCGTTAAGCTGGTTCGCTGGCAGGGGCTGGTTGGCTGGTAGGTTGAGGGTAGCCATGGCTCGACTCGCTGTGCTACTGCTGTTACCGGTTCTTATTGAATCGGTATTTTCCATTTCTTTCTTTTTACCGGTCAACTCAAGAAAGTGTTTACGGGAGGAGATCCACAAAGACGTCCTAGTCACGGGAGAGTATGAAATAAGCGAACAGGCGAACACCAAAACGAACCTGAAGGTGAGCGAATCGCAGCCGCGGCTAGTCGCAGTTAGCGCAGCCTGCTTGTAACGTTACCGAGGCCGAAATGCCTCCAGACTACTAACGTTTGTGTCTAAGCAAGTGGCTGGTGAAAATTATATTTCATGTTAAAAACATACTTTTAACTACCGTTTGTATATAGCTGAGATAAGTGACATCCTTTATTATGACTGTTAGCTGTTAGCTAACTCAGGCCCCAAAAACCCGTCTTCCTGGTTTTACTAGCTAAATATCGTTCAGGATAAACTTGTCTGCATCTTGACATATAAATCAAATTACTTCAACATTAATGGACGCCTGTTGTATAACATATTGAGAAGATTTATTAGGCCACCGTATATTTTATTGTGTGAAATAATCTCGTCATCTTCACCGTTTTGCATCTGCTGCTGTTACACGTCAGTCTTACACAGGTTAGCCACATTAGCCATTTAGCTGCATGTCACCGGCCTCTTGTAAGCGAGTTTAATTTAACAGATGTGTAATTTCCTCCCCATATATATCATACAAGGCAATTTGTTGTCACATTATTTATTATTAACCCATTGCATCCTAATTAACAACAACTAATAAGGTTCAGTGTAATAGTGTCTATGCTCTTAACAGCTGACACATTACACACGTTTGCTGGTCATGAAAAAGGAAACTATTATCATCCTGGACTGATGTTTTCAATCCATTTTAATGCATTTAGTTGGGGCTGCAAGTAGCCGATGTATTTTAATATTTAATTTGATGATTATTGCTTTCAATTAATAGTCACAATTATCCAGAACATTACATTGTTAAATTTTATTTTTTTTTATCAACCAACAGTACAAAACAAACAACAACAAAAAAACATTATTTAATTATGTAAAGTAGAGAAAGCAAAACAGAAGGCTTTTAACATTATTGATTTTCAGTATTGTTGACAGTTAATTTTTTTTGTCCATTTAATCGTTTCAGCAAAGCATATTTATTTATTTAATTGTATTTGTTGTTTTTCTTTGTAGATCACAGATTCATCTAGCCACACTCTTTACTCTAAGGAAGATGCAACAAAAGGAAAGTTTGCATTCACCACAGAGGACTATGACATGTTTGAGGTGTGCTTTGAGAGCAAATCACCCATGGGTAAGTGTTTTAACCCCCAAACCACGCTGCTCACAGGCACAAAATTATCTTTTAAAAACAAACTGTCATCATGTAAAAGATCTCCTTTCTCTGCCAATCGTTTATTGAAATATAAATAGAGAAAAAAGTGTCTATGATGAAGATTTTTGCTCTTATGTCCAGAAATAAAATGAGCAATGACATTTTAAACTACATATTTCTAAAATGTTTGTGCATGGACAATATAAATAACCAAATTAGAACGTTCTCATCTTTAATTAAAATGCAAATTGTACCAAAACCCAAACATTTCCATTGTTTTAAAGCAATAATTTATAATTCAAAACTGATACTGATACAGGGATGTTATGATTCGATTGAAATTGGAAAGTGGAAAAAAAAACTTATTTCATTCGTTGTTGTTTTTTTTCCAATTCTCAACATGATGTGAAAATATCAATTGATCATGTTAAATCTGTGCTGTTTTTGATTAGGAACTGGAAGAGTGCCCGACCAGCTGGTCAACCTGGACATGAAGCATGGTGTAGAGGCCAAAAACTATGAAGAGGTAAGAGTCTAAGCTATTGAATATGTTGAATGATGCACTGCATGACCATAAGAAATGTCTATGTGCAGGTTGTAGTCTAGATCAGAGAATGTATGGCCTTGGTATCACAGTAGGGGTTTTAATACGTATATTCTTCTATGAAAAACTAGAAAGTCACAGATTAATTTAATTGCCAGCATTATTGATCTAATTTAGAAGGCAACCAAATGTCCTAAATACAACCCAAACTGTCGGTTGAAGTTGGTCTTGGACTCTGAAAAACGGCAGATTGACCTACTTGGTTAATGCACAAGTATATTATTTATCAACCCATCCTAGAAATGATGCTAGAGTAGACCTGGATAGATGACGCATACAAACTTCTTTCTGGAACTACTGCACAACATGTGAAAACAAGAACATATTCATTCACATTTATGCCAAGGTAAATATTTTTCTGATTGCACCAATGTTGATGCCTTTTACTCTTTATGTGGCAGTGCTAAATGTCCATTTTAGAAACATGATAATGATGCAGAAGGTGATATAATATAATATTTGAAATGGAGGAGGTTCAACATTTATCTAAAAAGGGGCATAGTGTTGTGCATCACTGTTTACACCACTTTATTTGATTTACTGCTCACTTTTCAGGGCTGTTTTTCTGAGAGTAGATTATCACTCTGCACTGTTGCTGCTTCAGGCAACACTCGATATTAAGTACAGAAGGGATAATGCTGAGAATCGCATCTCTTCCCACACATGGCACACCAACATGATGCTCTGTTATACTGAGTGAGTGTGTAGGCGGGTGTTCAGGGAAAGCTCATAGGCATGCCCATGAGCTGGTGGGAAGAGCTGAAATTACACATTACGCTGTGTAGACGGGTGTGTCACTTTGAACAAGTAGTAGTTGAACAAGCAGTTCAGTAATTAGCGTATTAGTGTTTGATTGTATGCAGGCCGGAGTCCCTGTGTGTTACACAATAAGTGTGTGTACTATTCATATAAAAGCAGGAGCATTCAGTGTTTGATTATTCTGCACTTATTTAATGTTACTTGCATGCTGCAATTTCATAATGGGCAAAATGTCCATATCACAGACAGGTTAGAAATTAACCAGAAGTTGCAAACATCAGTGACATGGACTGAAAACACAGCACAGAGAGCAGCATGTCTACTAATCGCAGGGTTGGCGGTTTGACAATTTGTCATGTCCACATGTTGAAATGTCATCAAGACACTGAACCCCGATTGATCCCTATGGGCATCTTCGCCACCATCGCACGAGTGTTGATGTGTAAAAAGGTGAATGAGACAGTAAAGTAAAGGACGTGTCCTGCACTACAACATGAGGGGAAAAGGTTATCATCAGATAATTCATGTAAATGTGGCTGAATTCTAATCGTGTGACTGGTCCGTTCTGTGTGTTCACCACAAACCAACCACACCAGTTTGTTCAAGTTCAAAAGTCACTTTCTCCAGCAGTGCAGCTGTTTGGTTCCCAGCAAAGATTAAACTGCAGCTACATAAATAAGCAGGACTAAACTGCCACACACAAGGTGTGTACACAGCCTAAGAGTGACACCTGCTGGACAAAGTATATGTCTAAAGAGAAGTTTTACATTTTCCATCACTTTTCTGTGGTTTAATATCCTTTGTTTTTCCAGATTGCTAAGGTGGAGAAGCTGAAGCCTCTGGAGGTTGAATTGAGACGCCTGGAGGACCTGTCCGAGTCCATCGTTAATGACTTTGCTTACATGAAGAAGAGAGAGGAGGAGATGCGGGACACCAATGGTGAGAATACACTAAAATGAAGGTAGAAGGAAAAAGAGAAATGTTCTTAGGGGAACGTTTGTTTTTGTTGGCTATAGTTTAGTAAGTGTTTCCGAAAAATAATGTAATCCCCCTTTTTTTCCTCCTCTGAACAGAGTCCACCAACACACGTGTCCTGTACTTCAGCATATTCTCCATGTGCTGTCTCATTGGGCTCGCTACATGGCAGGTCTTCTACTTGCGGCGCTTCTTCAAGGCAAAGAAACTGATCGAGTAAAACGACCCCGAGCTCCATACCTTGGGGCAAGCTGTCAGTCAGCCAACACATCCCAACATCCACCCTCCTTGGACTAGCTTCAGCAAACAACAGCAAGTGGGGTTGAGGGGCTCAAATTCAAATTTTTCATGGCTGTGTAAGAGAGAGAGTACCAAGATTGTCCTCTGAAAAAAATGATTCACCTGCTTATTTAGTGGTTTGAAACATGAAAAGCGCTGTAGGGAGAAATGCACTGTGAGACATGTCACTGCGTAGGTGATATATGTCCAACTCATAGTGCTTCACGTTTCTGTCTGCACTGTTTTGAATGTTGCAGCTTACTGAATAAGAACTTGTTCCTTCAATCAGTTGTACAGTAATGTTTGATTTTGAGCTCGGTTTGAATGGATGTGCCACGAGAGAATGTTTTTTTTTTTTTTTTTTTGGCCCTTCTGTTGATGTACACATTCTTACCATGCCAAGCAAACTAGATCCTTGGTGCCCTTTTTATCAAGTGAAGGCTATTTGAAATGGTGGTTTGCAACCACTGAACCTCTGTGTTAAGTCACTTAATTTGCATACATGTTTGGTAGCTAAATTTAACCGTGTCTTTAGTTTGTTTTCATATTGTAAATGCTACTTAGTTGCTTCTACAAGGTATATTTTTTTTGAGAGGGGGGAGGGTTGTAGGCATAAATTAGGTCATGGTATGAGCTCTTGCACAGTATAGTTTTTGTTTTTTGAAACACCTGAACAGTAATTTATCACCAGTCAAAACGGGCAGAAACCAAAAACCTTGTCCATTTAGGAGGGAATCTTCAGCATCATATTTATATGGCTACAGCATGGAATAATTTAACCACCTGGTTTCTATGATACAATTCATGTGCAGCAGATGGAGGTTTTAAAAAAGGAAATATACAGCAAGTTATCAAACATTTTCTGATATTCCCTTTCAGTTAACCCGCCTTTTTCTTTATACACTGGTAAGTTATATATTCTTTTGAATTTATCAAAATATGACTTCCCAATTACAGTACTTGCAGATCCATCCAGCGTGCTTCTTTTCTTTAGAAATGCAAATATTCAGATTGTTTCTGAGGGGGATTAATTAAGGCATCTGTCATGGGTACATTTTTAACAATGAACGTGCACATTGTGCGCAATCAATGATTTTTATGTTCACTGATAAATTTTGTAAATTTGTGTTGGGCTTTTATTCAATAAAATATTGGATGGATTTACATTAATATTGGTCTAGTCTAATGTAATTTTACCATTTCTAATATATAACTTCTGAAAGACTAACTTTTTTTAAAAGCATTTTAACAACCTTTAGATTTCATATCAAGTATTATAAGTACTAGTACTTAAATTGGTAGCAGTATAACATGATATAATTATTTTCTATCTTCACAATATTAGCTAAAACTATTTTTCAGACTATAAATTACCTTTCTACATGTTATGTTACACATACAATGTCTATGTATAATGGATGGAGCCATTACATTCAATTTGGATGATGCTTTCATCCATAGCAACAAGTACAAGGTGTTATCACAAATGTGGAGTGCATCTCTCCCAAATGAACAAAAATGAAGTGTTTATACAAAGGACTCTTGGCTCTAACAAGTCATCAAAACTCCACAACAGAGGGTGAGTAATCTGTTATTAGTTTGACACGACTAGCAATTTTGGAAAATCACAATTGTTGACCAGTGGGACAATATAGGAGCTCCCTTACCACATAATGTCAAAACAAAATCAGGTCATCAGGTCACACCAGGGCAGAAAATGGAAAATCCAACAAGAACAACGCCCTGCTGATAAGAACCAGAGGGGAAAGCAACGCTACAAAAACTAAGAAGCACAATATAAGCAATATTCAAGTATATCACATAATCTATGAACCAACATTTTCAAGGAGAAAATCTCAAGTCCAATGAAAAAGTACATAGACGAGCAGCTCAGCATGTTTACATTATGTAATTATGTTTACAAAGAGAGACTTTGAAAAGTCACTTTGTTTTAACACAAAGTGAAAAAACATCTTGTGGGATGGAAGGACAACAACATTATAACAAAAAATGTAAAGAAGTATATTGAAGTATTAGTCAACAGGTGGAAAAACATGACAAAACCCCACAACCAAAATATGACTGAGATTTCCACATCTAAAGCCTCCATATTGCAAAACAACCAGACAAGCAGCACTAACCCATATTCAACTGATGTAGCTGGTGCGGCCTGTGATCAATCCACCACCTACAAGTGTGTTAAAATTACTATCGCATATTAACTGTTTACAAGCTACCATGGAGTGTAAATCAGAAAGACGCCTAATGAAGAAGGATTGGAAATCCTCATTTAAATGACTGAGGTCAGGTCTGGGATTTAATCACTGTTACATTTGCATCTGACCCGCGTAGTTATAATTTAATTCTGTATGTATTGTAGATTTTGCAATAAATTGACACTGTTATGAGTTTACATTAGACCTATATCTGGTTGGGTATAAAATGTTTATCTGGTATTTTTTCTGTACTCAATGTACAAAATCTATGTTAAACATAAATGTGGCACTTTGTACTATCACTTATTGATAAAAAAATCCTCCAGGACACTGCTTACTAGTGTAATGTGCACATATCTGGGGGGAAATATACATCTATTCAGGCGAATTTCAGGTTTCATGCGGAAGGGAACCGATTCTGCGAGGTACACATAATTTATCGCTACAGCTGTGCCATATTTTAATTGACCTGTTCGTGCTAAAATGTTTTAGGGAGCCGTGGTTTAAAATGCTTTAACAATTGTATGTATGTCTTTAATAAATATTTAAAAGCTACGGTGGTTTAACACACTCACAACACGCTTCATAACCGCATGGTTGTCTTGTGCTAACTCACCGAAAAAACTTGCAACGGTTCGTGACGCGGTCCTCCAATCAAATGACGCCGCAGTAAAATCACCCGGATGTAGTCCTGAAGTACTTCCACGTCAAAACAATTACACTGTAGATAAACTGAACCCGTTCTTACTCAACGAGTCGTTTTTACAACAACAATGCCGGGCTCAGATAAAGAAACAGACCTGACGGAGAGGATAGAAGCGTTTCTGTCCGACCTGAAGCGAGGAGGGAGCGGGACCGGACCGCTGCGAGGCTCGGCGGAGACAGCCCGAGAAACGACCGCCCTGCTCCGTAGGATTACAGCCCAAGCTCGGTGGAGCAGCGCAGGTGCTTCATCCTGATCATTTCTTTAATTTCCCTTTGAAATTCAGACAGTACAGCAGTGCAGGGGACTATTATGAAAGTGTGTGGTAGATTCTCAAATCTGTTGAAAGACTTAAAACAGCATTTTAGTGGTGACTAGCTGTCAAATGTGTGGGAATAGCTTAATAGTAACTCGTGTTAGAGATAGGGAAGGTTTTGTTTAAAAGACTGAGCTTCAGATAAAGTTAGATAACAGGAAATCCTGAGAAGCTTTAACCATCTCAAATGTAATTTTGTGCTTTGTTTACATAGACACACAATCAAATATAAATGGGGAAAAATATGTAAACATCTAGGATAAATGGAGTATGAAAGTTAAAAAATGTGACTAAGACAGTAGGAAAAGGAGTTAAAAAAAATAGTGTCACCGGCTTTAGTTCTCACAGATATCTTTCTTCCGCTAAAACACTTTCTGTTTCAGGTGATCTGATGGAAATCATCCGGAAAGAGGGGAGGAGGATGGCTGCCGCTCAGCCCTCAGAGACCACTGTTGGTAACATGATCAGACGAGTGCTGAAGATCATCAGAGAGGAGTATGCCAGGTGAGCCAGGTGTTGTCCTCAGTCACAGCAGTAAATAAAATGACACCTAGAAAGTTTCCATTTGTCCTTATTTACTTTTTTTGAACTGCAGATCTCGAGGAAGCAGTGAAGAGACAGACCAGCAGGAATCTCTCCACAAGCTGCTAACCTCCGGAGGACTCAGTGAGGAAAACTTCCGACTGCATTTCGCTCCTCTTAAAGCCAACGTCATCGAGGCCATCAATGAGTTGCTGACAGAGCTAGGTACAGTATTTAATGTTTATAGCTCATTTCTTCTTCTTCTGTTGTTGGAATAAATATGTATTAATTAAGCTCAAGAAAACTTTATTTGGATCCTGCGATGTTGTAACATTTTTGTGTTTATTTTATCCCAGAGGGAACAACTGACAACATTGCAATGCAGGCACTGGAGCACATCCACTCTAATGAGGTCATCATGACGATTGGCCGCTCTCGCACAGTGGAGGCCTTCCTCAAAGATGCTGCACGAAAACGCAAGTTTCATGTTATCGTGGCAGAATGTGCTCCGTTTTGCCAGGTAGGTGGAGTAGCTTCTTCTCAAACACATCAGAGATATCAGATGAAATGGTTTTTTGATGTAGGGAAACGAAAAGGAAAGATGGTTTGCGGTTTGTTTCAACTCTCCTCTTATTACCTCTACCTCACCAGGGGCACGAAATGGCTACCAGTCTCTCAAAAGCTGGCATTGAAACAACTGTGATTGCAGACGCTGCTATATTTGCAGTCATGTCTCGTGTTAATAAGGTATTTTGCATCACAGAAGACTTTGGAACAATCCCATCAGAGCATGTGAGTAAACTTATGTCTTTTCAGGTCATCATTGGTACACAGACGGTCCTAGCGAATGGAGGACTGAGGGCCGTCAACGGAACACATACACTCGCCCTCGCAGCCAAGCACCACTCAACACCTCTCATTGTTTGCGCTCCCATGTTCAAGCTCTCACCTCAGGTAAGAAGACATTCGGGGCAAGTCAGGTTATTATAATTTCTGCTGGCAACAGATGACGGTGTAACTATATTTCTGTCTGTAGTTTCCAAATGAAGAGGATACCTTCCATAAGTTTGTCTCTCCACATGAAGTGCTTCCTTTCACTGAAGGTAACTCAGAACCAAATGCTTGTAAATGACCACTCAACACCAGTTTTTAAAGGCTTTAAAATAAATGATCCTCTTCTGCACGATAATATCCAACACTGACAATTTACCGCTTGTATCTTAGGTGAGATTCTCTCAAAGGTGAATGTGCACTGTCCAGTGTTTGACTATGTCCCACCTGAGCTCATCACACTGTTCATCTCTAACATCGGAGGACATGCACCGTCATACATCTACCGACTGATGAGCGAACTCTATCACCCTGAAGATCATGAACTTTAAGTGTAGTCAACAAATGAATTACATTAAATGATTAAAGCATTTTTGTTTCGGTGTCTTTTTATGATGTGACGTGCTGTCTGCGGTGGCTGGAAACTCCTTAACCTCAGAAACTAGAGATGACTTTAATTTATAAATAATTTTTGTTGGAAAAGGAAAAGGTTTAGACGAACGTGTGGTGTCACATGACACTTTTTTGTGTTTTTATTAATTTTGGGAGAATACCCGAGTTGTGAAAATGCAATTTGGTGGACAGTAATTAATTATACACTATATATACATACAGTGCTGCTTACACACTGACACTTCAGTAATAATAATCTGATAATGTCATATATAATAATGTCAGTCAGAGGGACAAAAACAAAAAGTACTTTTACTTTAATACTTTAAGTACATCAAGCTGATAATACTTATGGACTTTTACTTGTAATGGAGTATTTTTTACTTAGGTAAAGGATCTTAATACTGATTACACGACTGGTTACATTTAAACCCTCCTGTTATGTTCATTTGTCAGTGATGATGTAATTATCAAAAAAATGTCCAAAACCAAAAATAATCCCAGCAAGCATTGTTAATATTTCATTACTTTATATTATATGTTGATTACACCAGTTAAGGCAAACAGAATACTGAAAAAATAGATGTTCAAACTTTAAAACGGGTCAATTTGACATAACAGAAGGGCAGCAGCAGCATCGACTGTGGTTGGTGTAGCGGTTCCTCTCCTCCAGGTGGAGGTGCTGCAGGACGAGCAGAGCAGCTGATTTCTGAAGGTGTTTGACGGGAACAAGAAGATGAAGGCGGGTTGTAACTATGGTTGTATTTTACACCAGTTAATGAATTTGAAACAAGTTGTAAATATTGCTATTTGTAGTAGACAAATAAGGGCACTTTGTGTCACATTTGGTTATAGGTGCTGAGACAAAAAGTGTTACAACCATCCACAGTCTACCCAACATAAAAGGCTGAACACTTCAGCAAATCTGTCACCTCTCAAAAATAATTACCAACATAAATGTGGAAGACTACACTTCCAGATAACATCTGTCTGACGTGACATCACCATGAAGCACGCTGCAGGGCAGGACTAGTTCATAAAATTCTTCCACATTTCATAAATAAAATAACCACAGCTGCTGTGTTAAAAGCTGTATCAGCATCTCATATAGTACATTCATTAAATTTTTTTTATTGTGTGTCAGCATCTCATAGTTTATCAGTAGGGAACACCTGCTTCTTTTTCAAATTCTAACAGTAAATCAAATCTTTGCTTTCAAGAAAATCCACTCAATATATATATTGTTTATATTTTAATTTAACTGCACTTCATTGTTTTCTTTCATGCTCTGCATTTTATCATATACTACACTGTAAAGAACAGGACACAAATGATGAGAGATAAATGTTGAAACCATTGTGGAGTAGTTTAATGTTCTCAGAGCATCAGCAAAAACCTGACAACTTACAGAACACATGTCTTAAAAATTTGTCCAAACAAACCAAAAAACCGAAAAACGAAATAACGTTTAAATCTAAAACTGAAATTCCTTAGAGACGGTAACAGAACACCTTCCATAGTTTCACATCAGACTTCTATCAGACTCCTTGGACTTCATTAGCTGCGAGACAGAGGGACAGAAAACTATTAGAAGTGCAAATATGACAACAATGCATGTCAACCTTGACGTGTCTTATATACTGTACATAATCAAAATCAGATTTTATCCTTCTACTCGCTCAGTACATCTCACATCAGCTCCCAACAGTATGGAAAGTTGGTATTATTGTGATTTCATTTTGTATTACCCCTCATGTGTTCACCTGCTATGTGTTTTTGTCCATTTCAGGGCATGTCTCGGAGGCACAGATGTGTTTGGGTGGTAGAAGGTACATCCAGCTCGTTTACACTGGCCCGCAAAGCGACAAGGCTGTAAAATAAATAAATAAATGGACACACAAAATTAATTTAAAAAAATCAAACTTTGTTTTAAGGCTTGTTTATACTGTCTTCAATGAAAGCATGAACAGAAATAAAATGGTAATTTTAACCTAAACCTGTTTCCAAGTGCCTAAAAGACACTTCCCAAATACTTCTAAATACTTTACCTTGGGGTGATAAAATGGACAATCCATCTTCTTGCAGTCTGGGAAGAAGCGACACACACTAGTGGTTTGCACTGCTTGCACTGCTATAAACACAAAGAGAGTCAAGTTAAGAGACGCAGATTGGAAAGTAAATGCATTTCCATTATGTGTTTGAAATGTTCACACAAAAAGGCCTAAAAGACTTTTCCGTGCAGATTTTAAATCGCAGAGAGTGAGAGCACCTGGCCCGGGCGGAGCAGCAACTGGGCCTCTGCGGCTGACATGAGTGAAGGGACAGTCTGGCTTGCTGCACCTGGCGTCATATTTACAGTTGGGATGGACGAAAAGGCATTTATCTCCAAACTTGCAGCTGGGAAAGGTCCTTCGGAAAAACAAAAACACATTAAATCATGAATATTGACTAAGTCTGCCCCAAGCAATTAAAAACGCTGTCATCATTTTTGCAGATCAACAAAACTACTCACTTGCACTGTGTTGTTGGGTGATGGTACACACATTCATCTCCACTCTTACACACTGGCCAGAACCTACAGCGCTCCATCACTTTCTGTTTCTTCAAAGGGGAGGCATCCTCCTCTGCCATCTCGACTTCCATCACATCCTCTGTTAAAAAATAAAACCTTTACTAGCTCTTTACTAAAGCACTTTGTAACCACATTTAAAAATATGCTATATGAATGAGGTCTATTATTATCATCATCCAATCAGTATTATCCAAAAACACAGTTAGGATTATTCAGACAAGACCCCCATACCTTCTAAAGATGTGACCCTGCCTTGAAGTCTGTGAAGGACGCTAACTTTAGACTGCCTGTTGACATGAACAGTTGCCTCAGTGACCTTTATCGGTGGTCTCACATCATCCAGCTCCATGTCACATTCTGCAAAGTTGCCCAGTGGACTCGGTACCCCATCTAATGTCACGATGAACTTGGGGCTGGCAGAGTCGCCTCTCTCCTTACTAGTGGAGAGAAGATTCATAGTGGGGACAGGACAAAATTAAATATGTGAGGACAGAAAGTAGAAATGACACACACTTAAGTTTAGTGTACATCTGTGCATCACCTGGCCTGGATGGTGCGCGGTAAAGCAGGCAGGACTTCCTCTTTAGCCTGAAGACGTGACTGACGTCTGGTTTGAGGTTCTTCGAGTTGTGGCCGACTCATTATGAAAGAGCGGGTATCAAATGGCTTTGACTCACTGCTCGCAGCCACCTCCATACCTAGAGACACATCACAAAGAAATGTCGTCCCGCTGATATTCTGTTGTCACTTAAGCACTTTCTGAGAAAAACAAAAAAAACTACAAATAGTGCAGCATTTTACTGAAATTGCCCCACAAAAGCAAAAACACTCACCATAGTCGTTCTGCTCTCGTCCATCATTGCTCTCTGCCAAGTTCAACTGAAGGCGTGAAGCTAAAGATTTGGCTGGAGCTGATGGGGAAACATATAAAATAAATAATTATGTCCTGTAGTCTAAATGTCATATTAATTAGCACTTAAACACTACAATTTAACATTTTTGTTTATTGGAAATGATTGCATTAGTCAGCCTTACACATAACATATTGACATTGATTGTGCATGTATATTCAAAATCTGTGAGATTAAGTTTCATACTGAAATTTTACAGGCATTTACTATTAATAAACAGAAAGTGTGTTAACTGTAATCCTGGACTCTGGGTAGGGTGTGTCTGTTCAACATAAAGCTTTCAATATGTTGTATAGTGGTTCAACTTTGTACATACCAAGAGATCTGGGCTGAGGCAGCTCTGCAGAGGTGTAGGTCTGCACCCTGGGGGCCAGGCTATGGAGGTGTTCCTGGACCAGCTGGATGGCTGCAGTCATCTCCTCACTGCTGGCCAAACGAGTGCGAGGCGCAACAGGAACAGTCTGCCTCTGTGGTACTGTGAGGAGAATGGTCAATGTATACAAGTGATGACTACAACCTACAATAAAACTACATAATGTTTCTAGCATGGTGCTGTGCCACATACATGCCGGGTAGGCTGTGGTTTTGGTGATTGAGTCCTGAGCCTCAGAGATGGCCTTCAGTATCAGATTCCTGTTAGCTTGCTTGGCTGGTGGGAGAGAAGGTCTGAAACAAATGAAATTACAATCATGTTAAATCCTAGAACATTTGTGAAGGTCAAACATCGAAGTGAGGCAACACATTTTTTGACTTGAGGGGGACTTTAAGAAACCCAAATAACATGTTAAAAAAAAAAAGACAATTTATCCAGGTAATTAACAGAGAAATACAATGACATCCAGGCTTAGCATCTGATGAACTGTAAGGCAAAACATGATATGAGGCGCTGACACTGACTTGCGTTCAGGTTTGGAGGGTAGTGACACTCTGCTGGACAGGCCTCTTCCTCCATAGCTTGTATCCTCCTCCTCCTCCTCAGCGTCATCACTGTCCTCGTCTGCCGCCCGGTTAACTCTCACCACTGAACTCGCAACTGGTGCCTTACGTTTCCGTGACAACTCCTCCTGCTGAACAACAGACACAGAATATTAATGCTACATTATCATTTGAGCAGAGGGCCCACTGTGCTTTCACTGAGTCACAATACCTTACTGGACCCGCTTCTGGAGGTTCTGCTGCTTCTGCCATCATGTTGCCTGGTGTGAGAAGATCCTTCTGTGGGTCGATGCGTGTCCGCAGAGCTCCCAGATGTAAACCTGCTCTGACCTGGTCTGTAGATTTCAGCTGTTGGTCTACTAGCTGCGCCACGTGATCTTCCTGGGTTGGTACTGATTTCTACAGGGTCCTCAGCGATGAGGTCATCGTCCATCTCTGGTTTGATGTCGATAACAGCCTCTGAGGGGAGCGGCTCCATGAGGGGCTTAACGGTGGAGGTAAGACGAGAGGAAGTCTTCTCTATGGAACCCCTCCTGCTAAGAAGCAGAGGAAAAGTTGTATTTTATATTTGTCTAGTGTAGCATGTGCAACAGATAATGACACGTAAAGCAAGTAGAAACATTCAAAAGAAAGAAGGAAAGACATTTTTGCTTTAGTCACCTGCTTTCATAGGCAGAACTAGACACACGTGCTTCAGTCCTATCATAGCGTGAGCTAGACACTGCCAACGCCTTTGACTCTTCTGTTCTGCTGTCTTCGCTGACAGACGATCGGCTCTTCACCGTCCCAGTACCGCCGTCGGGCTGCAGCTGGTGTTTCAGCGATGCAGGCTCTACAACAACCATGCAGACGAGAGGAGGATGAAAACATGAGCTTATATCGGAAAATAATTATAAAACAATTTTCTCTTCAGCAGGTTAGAAAATTAATGCTTCCAGTAGAGATAGACTTACCAACTGCAACGGATCTTAACTTCTCCAGGACACCCTGTAGCCTGAAATAAATCAACAAACCCACATTGTGGCAAAGAAATATTATTGACATCTCGAGAATAACTGCATTCAAAGTGTTGAGAACAGACAGTACTACAAGAAGACAGCAGAAAATGTGATTTGACACTAAAGATATTTAGTTTTTTGTTATTATACCAAGCTGTGAACTTAATAGTGTTGTTTCCAAGAAAAAGGGAGAGGTCGTCAGCCATCTGTTGAGAGGTCTTCTTGTTTGCCACCATCACCATGATGTAGTCAGGAAGCTCTTCATCTAAAAGGGCAAAAGAGACAAAACATAATGTCCGTTTTGATTATGACACTATAGTTAGCTTCTGATTCAAAGTCAAAGGGAAAGTTAAGGGAAACAATATATATATATTTAGCGGCTGATTCTTCGTCACTTACACTTGTGAAATAGTGCAGTTGTTTAAAACCCTCTTTCTAATGTGTCAAACCTTTACTTTTTTATGAAAACAAAAATAAATGGTGATTTCATTTAACTTACCGATATATGCACCGAGCTCTTGAAGCTTGCCCTTGATAGCAGCCTGCAACAGACCAGGAGCACAGTATGTTTGACGCTATCTACACAGATTACACATTGCACTGCTATAATGTTAATACGGTACCTAGGCTACCTTTAAATCAAACAAAAGAACTGCTAGCGTGTCTGTTAAAATGCCTGCTGGCGTAGTTGTCTAATAATGTGGCTTCGTCGGCCTTGTAAACAGTAAACTAGTTACCATCCTGTTCGTCTGTCGAGAAATCAAGCTAACATGCTAACGTTACCATTAGCCAGCAACGTCTGTTTCAGCAACGTTAACCCGGAAAATCACTTAAACACAGCGCGAAACGTTACTCACCCTTATTTTCTTGCTGATCTCTGTCCCAATCTCCATGCTTGTCGTGTTTTTTAAGTATATACGTTGTAAAAGAAGCAATTGTTTGTTCACTTTCCCCCGCTAACTACCACGAACAAATATGACCACGTGATTAAAGAAGGCAGCCGAAAAGGGACAATCCGTGGACAAAACTCAGGATCACAAAAAATAGCAGCATAATACTTGAGCCGCAACTCAAAAACAACTCCAGACTCAAGTATATAAAGTATGTCATCAATAATTGATTAAACTTACAATAAAATGATACAGTATTTATGAGGACTCATATAAGAATAAAATAATACAAATGGAAATAGTAAATACTGGATAAGTAATGCAAAATAAGTGTTGTTTTTTTTTTTAATCAACATGAGGGATTCAGGTAGGGGAGAGTGTTATGAAGATCTGACCAGATCTTAACTGTTACAAGACAAGTTGCTGCTGTTTTGCTGAATTCATACAACTTGCAGGTCAATAACTTGGTGTCATGCGTGAAAGTGATTTAACTAAATTATGATATTTTAAATCAATTATTATGTGAATGGGCCAACAGTGTAACCGTTTTTAAATATGGGAGTTGTCTCAAGACTCTTTCTGTAATCATTAGGAAACAATCTTTGATTGTTGTGTGCTATGACAATGTTAATCTAAATCTAAATCGGTCTAGGATGTGGAGACACGCTTCATTGTGAACATAGATTAAGTCATTTCTTTCATGGGCAGAAAGAAAAAAAAGGAATGAAGACTAATTCAAATACGAACGCTCTTTCCACAAGATGGCACAAGACACCATTCAATGCACTACTGTGATTTTCCTGCCCAGTGCTGTCAGAGCATTGACACTCGTAGATTGTTTCAGTAACGTAAATAATTACCAAAACTGATTCATAAACCTAAATCTGATATAACTAACAGACATTCAAGACGCACAATTTGGAGCAAAAATCCGTAAGGAAAAGACACACCGACAAAGGATTAAAGTTACTACATCTATTCTTAATTAAAAACTGATCATCAGTTTTTTTTATATCCAAATGAGCCATGCAATTCTTGCAAGGTAATCAGCCTTAATGCCATTGTTAAGATATAAAGAAGAGTGAGAGTATTTTGGGACACTACCTGATTACACAAGTGCAGCCTAAATTCATTTGAAAAGACACAAAAAGTCTTTTTTCACTCAAAGATCATAGCCTTTCCTGTTTTGCTGCATCTCAGTGCTGACCAACAATGACGGGAAGGATCTTGTTGACTGTCTAGACAAGCATCTAATACACTCAGCCAGGGCCGTCTGCTGCATTTCTCTGTCTGCTTTGTTCACACCGCCTGTGTTAATCAAAGCTGATGCATAAATTGCAACACACATTACACTTCATGTTATGCCTTAGCTATCTCACTGACTTTTCTTATCAACCCTTAAACCTTATTCCTAGTATTATTAACTGTAATATTATCATTAAAATCATACAGTTCTTTAAATTCTTCATTTGGTTAAAAGTGTGCCAGATGCAAGTATTGTCGTTCTTGTCCTGTCAGCTTCAGTCAAAAATACGTTTAGCATAAATGTTTAATGCTAAATATTATTTTATTTTTTTTCAGCTGTATATCAAGGTCGAGGTCATCCTTTTCTATTTCCTTTAAAAGGGACTGACAGAAAATCTTGATGGCTCCAGCTGTAACCCTTGTAGCATGCTTTTCTCTCAGAGGCAAAAGGTGCTCTATTTCATTGTTGTTCATTTGCCTACTTGGATAAAGCGAGAGGCAAGACCTGTGCAGTGACCCTGCAACAATAGTGTTGCAATAAACATCCATCAACAGAGTCAGAACAGCCCCTGTACCATCTCACACACAGCCAGTCTGCCCTGCTGCATGTATACTTCCTTATTGTGTGATTTTGGATTTTGAAGTTCTGTTTCTGTCCACCTGTCAAATGTTAGTCCAGTATTTACTCCTGTTTTACTTCTGTACTAGTCTCCACCAACTCTTGAAGGAAATATGTGGCCCTTTAGCTGCAAAACGCTCCACTGCGTTCACTAACTAACTAACTAACTTGCTAATATGTCTGTTTGCCGTTTGTGTAGGTAGCGTGCAGTGGGTTTATCACCTATTTGTTGCTGGAAATAGCGCCTTCGTAGAAACGAGGAGCTTCCTAGAAATGATTTGAATGAAGTTTGCAGACCAGGAAATCAAGATAATGAGGTGAAAGACGCTATAAAGCTCTGTAAATCTGAGGTAAACTGCAAAGCCACATAAACATTTTCAGTGTATTTGTTACTACAAGGTACAGCGTTACATTACATTACATGTAGCCTAGTCATTTATGACATTGTTAAGTACAAATATTTGACTGGTGCAGCTTTAAGAGATAAAATCTTATGAAACGTTAGGTCCAAACAATATTCTTCAAACAATAAAAATACATCACCATATTATTAAAACAAACAACATGGTCATCATTATCGCTGCTACTATATTAGAAAACGTTAGAGGGACTATGTGAAGTTTTTGACCACATATGTTTATATCTCATACTGCATTAATTTTAATTTTTAATGTTCTTTTGCCAGTGAAGTTGATGCAGTGACAAGATGTACTGTACATGTAACAACAAAACAATGGGATGATGGTGCAGATATGTCATAAACCACATAACAATAACAAACGTTCCTGGTACTACATAGCATACTACATGTACATTTTTTACCAACTTACCAGTAGTACAAGATAAGATAACAGTGTAGTATGAAAACACTTCTGGGAATTTTATTGTTAATTCCAACTGCAAGTGCATTTATGTGAACTGTACATGTGTGACCACATATTCCGCACTGGTCTCCCCCTACACCTTCATGTAGGACTGTGGTCATTTTACTTCCCCTTTCCTCAATATGTTGTTACAAACTGAAAGGCTTCAATTGTGAATCAGCTGATAAACTTCCGTGAATTCTTTAACCGCATGCAGTGTGATGACGATAGTTCTGCCACCAAAGCATTTCTCCTCTTCCTGACCCAGACATGCAATGAAGCAATGTGTTGTCTTCTTCCTCTGACACATGTCCACCATCAAGGAAAGTAATACTCTTTCAGTGTCGCGTTACAGTTCGGATAAGTCAAGAGCCTGTCCTAAGGCTGGAAAGAGGGGAAAGAAAGAAGTGAAAGGTAGAAGGTTACAGGGGGGAAAAAGCTTTTTACAAAGAGACGCAAAGAAAGATAATTCATTGCACCTGCTCTGACAATGTTCAGAAACCTAATACAGTCTTTCCTGGACACGATGACACCTGTATGAATGAAAGCTGCAGCTGGGTGTCAAATTCACATTCATAACTGCACACACAAACACACACACACACACACAGAAAGGAAGACTTGCATGCATGCACACAGTGTCACACAGTAGAGCAGCTGCTCAGATGTTGTGCACAAACACTTTGATTATGAGACAAAGGTGATGTCAGAGAAGCTGAAGTGGAATCACTGGTTTGCTGCAAAGACAAAAGCACCATGGATCCAGTTAAAAGAGCAATCAAAACATGTTTTGCAGCAACAATATGATGCATTGTCTTGTTTTGCGCTGTTTCGTTGAGACATCCACAGAGGTTGATTGAGGACTGGATTAAACCACATCCAGATGCTAAAGAGTTAATCCAGTTCTGGTTCACAACTTTGACTGGTGAAGCTTTTACTCATTAGTCTGGCAAGGAAGTGAAGGCCCATTAAGATTTACAGCTGGCCTCATCACTGTTGCCAAACCTGCTGGAGGTTCAGTTTAGGGACTCGGCGGGTGCCTACGAGCGCTTTTGTATCAACTCGGATGAGTCAGCTACACACATTTACACAGCTGGAAACCATTTCAAATATCCATCTTTGTGTCGTGAAGGAGTGCAGGTTAAGGTTTGCTTTTATATCTCACATCATATTCAGAGGATTATACATCCTGGAAACTGTCCTGCATTTTTGTGAACTCTGCACTGCAGTCTGTAATATGTAAACTTCTTCGTTTTCCAGTGGTCTCATCAGCAGCATTGTGGTCATTACAACATTGTGTCTACATCTATTAGTAATTGTCCCTCAGGGGAGCTTGCATTATTTGATCTGTGAGGACTGAATGTTTTATTTCTGTTATCATGATTATCTTTTTTTTTTTTTTTTTTTAGATATGTTTTGGTAGCTTCTTCAAGAGATGTGAGCTGCTTGTTTACAACAAATCCACACTGTCACTGTCCTACAACCTAACAATGCATCTTGAACAACGTCAGCATTTAATGGTGCATCAAGAATCAAAGAAAAAAAAAAAACAGGTGCGTCTACAAAACATGGTGTGAAAAGTCTGGTGACTTTAAGTACACCAGACAGTGAGACCTGACAGGAAATTAGACGCTGACAATACCACATTTTTTACATATTGTCCACATGGTCTTCACTGTCAATTTGTTTTTTCTTCAGTGTGCTGCCAACAGTTGATCCTCAAACAGTGGAGCCTTAACTTAAAACAAATAATTAACATCCTGTCTGACTTGTGTGCACCATTAAGAAGGATTAGTATTTTAGTATTCGTATTTTTCTGTGCTGAACAGTTGTTCAGAGTTTACTATACTGCTGCTGAACTTTTTTGTGACCTAATTTGTCATCTTATATGTGAGGACAGACCCAGATGCTCTGTTCTGATATGTTACTACATTAAAATTGTATTAATCTTCCACATGTTTTTGTCTCTTGCATTGACCCGGGGGGCCTCAAGACTACACGCGTGACTTATGCACATTTGAGTGTGCATTCAGCAGGATAGTGTTGGTCTGAATCGATTGCAGCGACAGATTCAGTTTGCAGCTACTCAAGACACTTTCAGCTGAAAGCCTGTTAAAAACCGTCACATCTTGGCATGCCTTGCAGAGTCGTGTAACAACCTCTGCTGATTGCATTTGCAGCTGGTTGGCTTCAACAAGTGCATTTTCCCATTTGAATAGACAACATATGTGGAGTTTCTTTGTTTTGGACTTTCAACCCCCTTTTTTTTTTCTCCCCATACTGCATTTTTCAACACTTTTTATTCCTCTGAAGGCTCTGACTGCAGTTCCTAATATTTTATACATTTACAGAAAATAAAGAGTTTAGCTGTCAAGTTGACAAAGATTCAGCCAAAGGTTTTCACATTCACATGTTTTTTTTTCGTAAACAAAGCTTTTCTTCCCCGCTCCTAAAGCACACCACGTTCAGGCTATTTTAACTAATAATCTTCTTATGAAGGCAGAATAAGGGAGATAATACGTGCCATTGTGAAAATGAATCTTGGTGAAGGGGTGTCTGATTATTTGGTTGGAGCAAGCTGCGCGCCTGTTTGGCTTTAATTAGAGTATTAGCAGGATACCAAGCCGTGCTTTTCATCAACGGACCAAAGGAGAGGAGAAGTTTCACAATGAGACACCCTGCAGAGCTAGTTTATCACCGATGTTGATAAGACTAATCTCCTCTATGATTGTTGAGATATCATATTCTCTCAATATCTTACAATAATTAACATGCTACTTTTGACTATATTAGGAGACATTATGGAGCTGCATGATAGATAATTATTTTTCAGTCGGCGGTTAAAGATATGTGGCTCATTCTTGGATGTTCAACATGACTGTTTCTTGTTGGGAAAAGGATGTGTTATTATAAATATTATTGCAGTTTTTCTATCAGCACTGTTTAGCAGCTTCTGATTTTTCCTGTAATGTACACACAGGTCTGTATGCAACTGATCTTAATCACCGTGTGTAACACTGCTTCTTGCATATATTTCACTTGGGGATGCACTTAAACTCAAACAAAGGGCTTTCCCCTGCAACAGGAAATATTCATTTAGAGAAATTGTGGGTTTAAAATTTCTCACTGTGGGTGACTTACTCTAAAAACACAAACAATACCTTCATTAACATCCAAACCTACTAGAAACTAGTGGCTGCTACCAGTAAACCGGCTTGCCTGAACAACATGTTTGTAAAAAATAAAATAAAAATCCATGAACAATTATATTGAGATATTCTTCTCTTCACATTGTCATGTCAAGCTGAACATGCCAAAAAATATTACATCTTATCCTGTTAATGTAATTTACCAACATAATTCACTATAGTCTGCTGTAATCAATTTATCCATAAAACCTAATGAATCATTTTGCTTTCCAGAAATACATTTATATTCATGTGTGTGTGTGTGTGTGTGTGTGTGTGTGTGTGACCATTTTAAGGCTGAAGGAGTGAGAGTGATCTGAAAAGCTCTTTCACACAACAAAACTCACATCTGCCTGCTAGGTTTGGGTGGATTGAAACCTTAAAGTGTGAAAGTATTGATTCAACTGCATATTGATACAGTCTTGTTTTTAGGCTTTGATACTAGTGTACAAAAAAAAAAGGTCTAACTCATGTTGGAGGAGTTGAGTAAATAAACATGCAGCTGCTGTTTGGTTAAGCGGAGCAATCACCTTGTCAGTCTTGTATTTTAATATGCCTGTGAATATGTAATTCAGATGCATGCTAGTGATATCTGTGATTCTGGTTCTGGTATTATTTGGTTTTGAATCGGGATCACATTTTGAGATATATAGTTACATTTACTGTGGATGTGCAGCCCAGAATCCACTTTGAGGCACGTAAACCGCAACCACAAGTAGACACATAACACTGGAACATCCACATGATGCAGTTAAACCATTAATTTCACTGGTGCATTTGGGATAAGCATGTGACGAGAGACACAAGTTGAGTATTGAAAACTAACCGAGCTGGAGAAATAGTTTTACAGTGACCACCCTGTGACGTTTTGAAGCTTTTTATTCCAGTTTTTTACTTAAGTCAATCATACAAACATTAGTCCTACTGTTTATCTATTTGGAGATAATGGTTGGAATCCCACAAAGCAAAAGACACTAATTTCAACAAATATATTTGACTACAAAGCACTTACATGAGGTCAAATTTCTAATGCAAAAAAAAAAAAAAAAGATTTCAGCTGCTCCGTAATCCTACAAATGTTGCAGGCTGTCCAAACAATACGCATGTTAAACTGGTCATTTTGTGTTCATGGCCTCCAGGTTTGAACTGTGACCTTTGTCCTCTCAACTCATCTATCCGCACCATCATTAACACAGCTGCACACCTGCAACACCCCAACCCATGCTTTCTGTTAGCAAAGAAGCTGGTAGAAGCTTCAAATGGTCATTTAATGATTAAAAAATATTCACGTTTTTGAAATATACACATTAGGCCAATGGGGAATCATAATACTGTGACCATTGCTCCAAAAGGCAGCTGGTTAAAAGAGCAAATAAAACTCTGGAGGGTAACATGAAAAAAAAAACCTTTAAATATAACTTTTCAGTCCCTCATTTAAGCCTGTCTTTCAGCACTTTCATTGCCCTTGTACCCCCAAAAGCCTGTAGCTATAATTATCTGTCTAGTGCGCCGTGAATGGGGAGCGGCCTTAGGTTCCCAGATTAATTACCTTTGCGCGGACTTCACTGCTGGTGTTACTGCATGAATAAAGCTGTCTGACACACTACACCTGACGGCTGGGAGAAAGGGAGTCTAACACTGAGGAGCTAGACTTATCTCGGAGGGTTAGACAGGCCTTGTGAGATTAAGGGTGCTAAATGATGGGGAACAGAGTAATCTGAAGTTTTTCTTTTTCAACAAGCCACATAGAAATAAAAAAAGAGGTAGATTTAACTTGCTGTGCGTATGGATTTTAATTCAAATTGAAGTTGACATCCTGATGTTAGTATATTTCAGTAAGTAAAGTGATATTTCTTCTCTATGTGGCCAAATCTGTCAAGGCTTTAAATAATGTTGAATCACAATACTTCTTCGCTCTGGTTTTTTTTTTAAATAAAAAGAAGCTTAAATTTCCCTGAGGGAGTCATCCCAGAGGGATCAATAAGGTCAATCAATAATAAGTCTTAAGTTTTAAAAATAATCTTTAAAATAATTCATTAGTGGCAGCATGTTAAACTGAGACTAAACAATGTGCTGTAAAACTACTCTTTAAGTCCTGTTCCTGGTCTATTTTTGGCATACTGTGACATTTCCTCTAATCTTATTACAAAGGTTATAGTAGCTATTTATAAGCAACACCGACAACGGCCGACTTCTGGGACACGCAGTGTGTCTCGAATGCCCCTCTTATTTATGTAGCGTGGTCTTGTGTTTAAAAAAGAAATCCCCTGAAGGATGGTCCTGGCAATCTTCTTACTTTTAATCGATGTTAACGGACCTCACAGGGGAATTCCTTCATTTGCTTGTCACAAGTAATCCGAGCATAAATCATGCCTGAATACCTGCTCCGCTCAACAAGAAGCTGCTTTCATCAATGATGTCAGAAATGTTACTGAAATGATTTCCTTTTCGTACCCTTCACTGTTAATCTTATGTACTTTGTGTTTATGTACTTGTGTCTAGTGTTTACTCTTTGATTATTTAAATAATAAAAGTTTGAAGTTGACTTGGATCATCTTACTGACCACGGCCAGATATATCTCGTGAACGTTAAACTAGCAGTCGGTGATGTTCACATCAAACAGCTGTTTCTGAGACAGATGTTTCTGTGTGCTGCTCTTTTAATATGGGCATAGCTGATGTCTTAATTAGTACCTGCCAACTTCTTGCGGGTTGCTAAATGTTGTACCTGCCACTTCCCTAACTTGCCGGTGTGTTTTAGCGCCTCTTTCCCTGCGGCGGACTGATGCCATTGTATGTCGGTAGAGCACACATTATATCATATTGAAAACAGATGGTGCAACTTCAGGCTTTAGTTTGTTGGTCTGGCGAACCGCTAGTTTGCCCAAGAAACCGGATTTAGGACTATTAAATCCATAATGATATCAATGCATTTGAGACATTTGTGTTAAAAAAAAACAAAAAACATACAAAATCTCCAAATAAAGTGACTTACGTTATTCATTACAGCGTTGTACTTGTCAGTCTGTGTGACCATTATCTCACACGTTTACTGATGTGTTCAGCTTGAACGCAGCAGCGTGAGAATACTGCGGGCTGTTCTCTGGTGATTTTAACAACCATCGGGGGTCACATCTCCATTTCATGCTGTGACACATTAACAGGTAATTACAGACTATGTACCGGTACTTTGCAGCTGTATGAAACATGCCTCTGCAGGTAGATGCAAAACGTACACACTCACAATTACAAGTGCAAGTATCATACTTGTGATGAATAGTGTTGTTGGACTGTAGAAGTACGTTTGCCTGTGTACCAAGTCAGCACACAGTGTATCACAAATATATAAAAGCAAAATATATCAAAAACTCAAACACTAAGTTTAAATAAGATACATTCCTGAATGATGGATATATAATTTTGCTGTTAGATAAGAAAGATAATAGGAGAAGTGTTGTTTGATATTGCCTTCATGTTGCACATTCAGTTCTCATCTCGTTGGTTTTGTCTGCCAAACCAGAATGGGGTTATTACTCATTATGCCATATGACCATATTTTTTGTGCTGTGTGGTTTTAATAGTTTGGTTTTTTTTTTCTTACTCCATCCGCAGTGTTATTTGTTAGAGACACACAGAGTCTGAATCACTGTGGATCAACAATTCAGACAAAAGTGACTCAGAGTCCTCATCACCTCAATCTGGACCCAGTCTGGGAACAGCAGAATCAGAGATCTCATTGTATGTCTCCTTCCTATGGAGGAAACAACTGTCAGTCTTTCACTGTATTTTGACCTCATCTGTCAGCACCGTGCCACAGGGCAATAACAAAATGAGTGTAGGATGACTAATAATGGCACCAAAAGCACATTCACATCTGCACCGTTTCCTACCTGAACTTTAGTGTAGTGGAAGAATAAAAGACTGATGACACAGGACATGCTGGGATTGTCTGCAACAACCCCACGTGACCCCGAAATGGGATACACAAATAAAAAACAGATGGATGGGAACTATACTATAAATTCATATTGGATGCCTATATATATGTGCATTTACCACAATTCCATTTGATTAATCATTTAAGCCATTGCACTAACCACTGTGACATATATGAAAAGTTCAGATGGTTATCATTAATATCTAGAAGGTATAGGCAGCTGGTTTCTGCTGTGTTACTTTCAAACACCAAACAGCAGACCGACAAAGTTAGCGGCTAGTTGGTGAATATAAAGGAGCATTTAGCAGAGGCACATTGTTTTCCTCAGGAGTTGGTGGAGACCTAAGTAGAGCTAAAAGGAGAGTTAATATTAGACTGAAGAAAGTCCTGAAGATGATCCAAATATAAATCAAGGCAACATATGATCCCATTGCTGTACCCAGATCTGCTCGAATGTACACAAACCAGTGTCTGATTCAAAAAGACTGAACAACGAAGAGTTAAAAACCACCACATATTTATATTTTTATTTATAGGCAATTCCATAAGGTGATGTTATGTCACTGCCCTCAAGTGGCGAAAAAAAAAATTATGAATATTGATTTAATTATTGTTTTATGTCAATCAAATGTGCTGTTGTCTGTATTTTTTCTGGATCAATATCTTAACCACACCTATAAAGATCTGATTGGATCTGTCAATGAGCAGACCACAGCTAACCCTAACCCTGGTTATATTGCTGTATTGCTATATCACTATAAGAAGAACAGAAACTCACTGACAGTTTTTCTGTCAACAAATAATCAACAAATAAACAGATGTCCTGTCATTAAGATCAATATTAGCCGTAACACTGTGGCTTCCTGTTCTCCAACGACAAAAATGTGTCACAGTAGTGAAAAAAAAAATCAGCTTTGAGTCTGTGGTGTAAATCCGCCCTGACAGGACTGCTGAGATAGCTCTGCGTCCACGGCAACGCTCAGAGAACTGCCTGCCTTGCCATCCACACGGCAACAAAGCTCACACAGTGGGCCTCGACCAATCAGGAAGCTCTAAAGGTGACAGGCCCGGGCCAGGTCTTCCTTTGCTCTCTGTCGCTATGGCTGCTGCGGTTTTTTGTTTTCCTGAGAGGAAAACGTGGAGATAGAGCGTGAGACAGAGTGACAGAGAGAACTAGAGAGAGAGAGAGAGAGAAAAAAAAAACATTTCTGCCATTCAAGTCCAGTAAAACTCCTAACATTCAATATAATACACTCATATTACACATTGTACACAGTTTGTGTCGCAGCAGTGGTGGCGTGTACGAATGTGAAAGTTATAGGTGACGATGACGTGGATCAACGTGTGGCGTTCTGTGAGTGGTATATTTCTAGTGTTTGGCACCTTCCTTATTTTGTGGTTTGCACATGCATAGACGTTTTCATATTTGCAGAAATGCGTCTGTCTACTTGTCTACATTTGTCTAGACATAACTACCACAAGTAGATATTGTGGCATATGATAATCTCACTCTGTTTAATCATTATCACATCAGACTACTTACACGTTATCTGAGTCAATACTATGTTAAATGTTTGCACACGCTACAGAGTCATTTCACATCTTTCTCTATACCTGCGGCTCTTGAGAAACAATGAACTAATAATATTACACAGTTTACAGTGCAAACAGTCAGATCTGCTCATTAAACATTATACAACAATGCATTTAAACAGAGAATATACTTGAATTCCTTTTTCTACACTTTTAATGCACCATTCAAGGCACCGTAGGAGATCTCAGTACTGCTTACACATAGTAAAACAAGTCAGTAGATTTTCTAAATGCTAAGGTTACTGTGTTTTTGTATAACGTCCCTTAGGGACTACTTGTAAAATGCATTTAGATCATTGCATTAGTGCTGTTTTCGATGGCCTGCTCTTTTAATTGTTTACCAAGTTGTTCTCCTCGGTGTACTGAGGTAGAACAACTACCTCGATGAAGTCTGGGAGGAGTGAAATGTCTTTGAGAGACATCCAGGGCACAATGGATTTATTGTATGTGTATCCTGAGGTGACCTCTATTCTCGCTCGGTGTGTGTGTATTATTGCTGGAGCCTGTTGGAGTCCATCTGGGTGCTTGGATTTGGCCGCTTCGATCCATGCCAAGAACAATACTCCTTCCTCTTGTGGCCTGGCTATTCTGTTGGCACTGTTCACTACTTCACTCTCATATTAAGTCTCGGCGCCGCAACACAAGCAATTTAGAGATACTGTCAAAAAGTCACTTCAGAGTGGTAACCTTTGGATCAGATAATTAAAACTTTATTTATTCCTTTGTTTGGTTGAGCTGGATCCTGGGAATAAGTGGTGTTAATGAAACCATCTAGTTAGTTGTAAAACTTGAGTTTACAAAAATTACTCAAATTCTCACCTTTTTCCTGCCAATAATTGACTTGTTGACTATTTGCGAATAGTACAAAAGAACAGAAAGTGAGAAAAATACATTTCATGGGCACATAAGTATTAGGCTGGGTGTCAGAGCAGCATTCATTGAAGCTATTTTTATTACTACTACCCTTAACAGCGACTGTCCAATCTTAACAACAATAGTTAACACATCAAGCTTTGTGTGCATTGTGTAGTAAGTTTCACGAGTTTAGAAAGTGTCATTTCCAAATTCAACCACACAACAGAAAAAGTTCAACAAACGTGTGTTTTCCGTTGAGGTTAGCGCAGTTAGCATGTCCAGCTAACTAGCCAAGGAGCACATAATTAACTAACTGTATTATTTTGTGAGGTTACATGGAGTTATATTAGCTCAACTAGCGGTTACCAGCTAGAAATGTGAAGGCTGTTTTTGTCTACTCATTGTTTCATTAAGTACAAGAAATTTAAAGTGACACCGTTGTCATCCAGGTAAGAAGGAAAAGGCTTCACAGGTCAGTTCACACTACACTAACTCGGTGCACTATTTTCTGTAATGTAGTTTCTCGCTAACTTCAATATAGATGTTGAAATGAATTCAATGGTCACGAATTAAAACTCCATATTCAATTATGTTCAAATGTATTAATGACAATTTATAAATCCTCATTTCATACAGTATAAAGCTTCATATTCCCTCTGTCACATCTGGCCCTCCAGCTTCAATGTTGTTTCAAGCTTTTGAAGAATGGCCTGTCAGCTGGCTGGAGAATGTGTGTTGTGTGTAGAGGGAAGCACGCAACAGCACGATGTTATCTCTTGTAAGAGTAAGAAACTCAGTGTCAAGCAGCAGCACTTGTGGGCGGGCAGGTAGGCTATGAACTGCTGTCTGCAGTCCAGCAGGAATACAGACCCACTTCAAAAAAATATATAAAAATTGGTTAAATGCCCTAAAAATCTCTCTGGACTCCCTCAAATCATATGACACATCCAAGTTCAGACAGTGTGGTTGATGTTTGAAACACAGGGCGTTAAAACCTTGTCAGCTATCGTGAAATAGAAGTTGCACCATCTGAATATCATAATTTTAAATACTTTACTGTTAGTCTTGAATAATATCATCTTTGATAAATGCTCATAAAAATGTCCCATGCACATTTTTATGAGGCCTCAACAAACCAATGAAAAACTACTTCTATTGTTGAAAGTTTTTACATGCAAAAACACTTGCAATGAAAAAAAAACAAAACAACTCTCTGTACATTAAAATATAATTCTTGATCTTTGTCACGTACAACCAAGGCACATTTGACCGGTCAAGTGGATTGTAAATTTAGATCTTTGTCCCTCAGCTGGCAAATCATCTCTTTACTCAGCTGAGACAGACTAACAAAACATCACAGCGCAGCACGCTCCAATTTTTCCCATGACCGTCTGTCCTCAACAGTTGGCTCCGACAGTTGCACTGCACAGAATGAACTGCATAGTGAGAGATGTGCACAGGTGCAGTTCAGTTCGGGGCTGCTCCAACATTATGACCTTGACGCATAAAGGAACTGGGTGGATTCTTTCTATTGGCATTTAAAGGTGTCAATATTAAAATGCCTGTTGTTTACATTATTAAGAGGAGATGCAGGTCTATTGTCTATTAGAACAGAGTCTACATGTGTAGGTGTTCACTCACTGTCAGCGTGTTTGGATAAATATAATTAAATCATCAAACGTCATTGTCATTGTCTTATTTTTCTCTCTGTGTTGTGTTGCAGCCATAGTTTTTGAAATTCAAGTGATAGTTGAACACTTGGACTTTTCAGCTTGTGGTGTGTTTAGGCCACAAATGTATGCACATAGTGTAAGAGGACACTGACTATACGCTTAGTGGAAACAATCCAATTTTTGGCATTGTGTACTAGACTAGAGGGCAGATAATATAACACCGCAAACAAAAAATATGTATGAGCCAAATGGAGTAAACACCACTATTGTACGACCAGAACAAACTCACACTCACTTTGGCAACAGACATAGTGACGAAACTCCACTGATGGGAAGGAATGAAGCTGCTGCACTATCCCATCCCAGACCTCCTGCCCTGCAACCGAAAGTTTTGACCTTGTTGTTCAAATTGCTGACCTTTTGACCTCTGTCGAAGTTTGCCTTGACCCCTGCACAAGTGCACAATGCCCCTGGCTTGGGTCGCATGCCACAAATACCTGGAGCGTGGGTTTACTTATGGAGTAAGGTGCGCCAGCAGCGTGCACATGAGCAGAGCAGCAGCTGCTGTGTAAAGCTGCTTGTTATGAGCCTGTGATACTTTCACATACCAAACTATCAGTGAGTGGATATGAGAAGTGGCACACTCAGGGGAGTGATACAGATATGGGTGTAACTGATGTGTGAATGTGTCTTGTGTGAGTGCACGTTTGTGTGTTTATGATACACAAACCATTGCTGAGTGTAAGCAATGTGCAGTGCATATAAATGCATGAGATTCTTACTAAGCTATGCCCTGTATGTGCTCAAGAGACATGTTAGTTCATGTACCACTCTGCTTTTTACTTATTGCTTCTGAAACATTGCTGACACAACTTAAATACACTGGTCATCAGGAGTTTAGAGGCTGTGTAACCATAGCAGATATTGTTGTGCGCATGCCACTGTTCCAGTCCACAATATACCCTCATCCAATTTAAGATAGCATTAAGGGGTGGGATCTATGTAACATTAGCTAAAGACTAATAGAGATATGATGTCTTAATGAGGTGGGTAGTGCATGAGGGGAACACTTGAAACGGGGGCCCCTCTCGGCCACTTTGGCCCCTAGTCTGAGAGGAAGCCCGTGAGAAAACAATCAGGGATGTTTCCTTGCCCCGCAGACCATTATAATACGGGCTGTGATAAGAGCGATAACAACCTCCCTGCCATGCTGTGCTATTCTGAGAAGAGTGGGCTCTGGAAAAACAGGATATCCCCCTTTGTTTTGGTGTTAGTTGTTTCATGCATGTGCAACACATTTTAAATCGTTTTAATCTTTCACCAGCAATGTTCTTTTAAAAATGACTGACTTTTATAGTTATAGCGATGGTTATAGCGTCATATAGTCATGCCACCACTTTTTAATTTTTATTTTTTTTATTTTTTTTTTAGCATACATTTTTCACACTCTCCTTTCTGCATGTTGTGATAAGGCTCGGAGGGTCATAGAGGTCAAGTATGTGGTTACAGCTGGTGCTCTCCATGTCTACCCGATGATACTGAAACTTTCAAATGACTGAATGCCTGATGTAAACCGCCCCGCAATCTCATAATAGAAATAGAACCACAATGTAAGTTAATCTTTATTTTTAAAGCACCTTTTAAAAAAAGCTAAAGCGCTGCCTTACAAAGAACGAGCAAAATACAACAATAAAAAAAAATAAGGCTGCTAGACAAACAGAAAGATGAACTTTTAGGCAACATGCACAATGCTGTCTTGGTAAGTTTGTGTCATAAATATGCTGTTGAAACTTAAAAACTAAAGTGTGTGATGCACTGCCATGTGAATGGTTGTCTGTCTCTATACGCCTGGACTGTGATTGACTGGTGACCTGTCCAGGATGTACTCCGCCTCCCCCATGACCCTAGAGGATAAGCGTTAGGATAGAAAACGGATGGATGGACGGATGAAACGTTCATGTTTTACAACCCTCAAGCCGAGGTTTTTATAAACCGGATGACATCTACAGGAGCATGAAAGTGTTTACAGCGAAAAAGTCCATCCATCATCCCGTATTCTACGCGGTGTTATGAAGTATATCCACATGTTGGATGAAAGATTAACAAGAGGGTGAAATTGAGAATACAAATTACAATTTTCTTTTCTTTGTGGTCCCTCCTGTGCTCCTTACTAAAGCTCACTAGTTAAGACAACAACAAACACGCAACAGTGACTTCCTGGAGTCTCACACAGTCACGTGAGATTGGCAACCAGTGGTGACGCAGCACTTGCTGTGAGTAACTGCCATCAACACTATTATGAAAGATATTTCCAAAACTACAAAAGTGTAATAAGTCGTTTAGAGTTGCTGGTAGGTGGATGTTTTTACTTGGCCAGGTTAGCTGCTTCCCCTTGTTTCCACTATGCTTCATTGTTAACACACACAAACATAAAAGTGGTATTGATCTCTGCAAGAAAAAGTAAAAAAAAGTATACTTATTTCATTTGCATACACCTTAAAAATGAAATGTGATTATCAGCTTTTTCCACAACAAAGAGCCCAAACAGTGATGGCGCCATTATCACAGCAGTTATTTTGTTTCAGGTTTCTGTTATGTGTTATTATGTCTTTTTATCTAAATGGCATATTTCTTTCTCTTCTTTTGGCTCTTCTTTCTCCATAAATCACCTCTGCCTTTGTTTCTCTGTACATGCGTGGAACTATCTGTCAAAGATGGGGGAGGGATGCTCCACCTCCTCCACCCTGCACTAATCCATCCCTCTCTTTTTAACACACACACTGGCAACATTGAAAAGATTTGTTTTTCTGCAGTTCCCTTCAGCCTTGTGCCCTCAATGGCTGATCTCAGGTTACAGTTGTCTCTCAATGTTTTACAGGCAGCTTTGTAAAAAAAAAGAGAGAGACCTGGTCCTGGCCAAGAAGACACAGCTGGTGCCCCTAAAGCCTGAAGTGTTTCCCCTTGTTTTCCTCCGCTGACGCCGAAATTATAACCTGCCACTACCTCTTTCTAAACCACTGCAGGCATCAACGTTTAAGTGCTTTTTTAATGTGAATCATTAGCACGTTTTGGTGACAGTTTTGTAAGTTGTTTATATATTTTAGCGCAATAGCTTTGCAGAATTTGACAGCTGCTGCCACCTGATTCCCATATTTTACACTGTACAGATTAAGGTTATCTAAACAAAACCCGGTCCCATACATACTTAATGTCTGTTGTTTTATATGAATATACTGTAAAGTATGTAAGTAATGTACTGTATAAGTATGTCTTTCTTTAAGCAATCAGAGCTAAACGACCAAGCTAAATAAGTCAAATAATAATAAATGATAACTTTAGCCGAGTCACTGACACTTATGGCTGAAATATACCCAAGAAGATGATGTGTCCCGTGATGTCCTAGCTATGTTTGAGAGAGATTTAACAACGATATCCTGAAAACATGTTTTCACGTTACTATATTTTTCACTTTTGTTGTGGAACTTTAACACTTTAACACATCGCAGAGGTCCAGAGGTCTATTGTAAGCAACTTACAGTTCAACTTTATATCTACACAAGGCACAACGTAGACAGCTTCTCCTAACTTTACAGCCCACTGTTCCAGGCTGCAGGAAATGGTATGAAATAATGGGACTCTTTTGTTTCAATAGATAAGAGTAAAGTGACACCACAATGTAGGAATAAAAAAAGGCAAGAAAACTGAAATATAGGAAATGAGCGTTCTCACTTTCATTACGTTATACTCAGGAAAATGGCAAGCTCGTAACACGGACTGAAACCCATAGGATGTGACCACGTCGTGCTATTAGTGTCTATAGACAGTGACATCATTTCTCCAAGTGTTAGATAAGAGCTTGAAAAGTTCCCAGTGTGTCCAGGCTCTATTCAGAAACTGGTTAATCATCTGTTTAATGCAAACAAGTACACACACACACATAATCACACCCCTGCAAGATAAATAAGTGCTGATATTTTCTTATATATTACTTTTGAGTGTCCTACCTCTTTCTAAACCACTCTTGTGTAAACAGAACTGAAACCCGAGTCTCCAAAGCGATTGAATCATGCGTTATCTATGTTTGTTTTCAGTGCAGAGGTGAGTATGATCATTAGCAACCACATATGAGCCAAAGACAACGTTACACGAAAACCTCATACCCACAGCTTTCAACCAGAGGAGGCAGACGGTGGCATTTACGTTTGCAAATATCCTTTTGATGCAGCAAGTCTGTGTGTGAGTGTGGAAATAGAGGTTAAAAAGGATGTGTGTGTGTGTATATAATCGTTTCTTCGTCACACACCATACTACAGAGGCTACAACAAGTCATCAGAAATGTTGCACACAAAGCCATGATAATGTTGTTTCTTGAATATACAGGCTACTGAATCGTGTTGTTTCATTAACTCTGTGTGTGTATGTTTGTGTGTGTGTGTGTGTGTGTGAGTGTGTGCACGCCAGCAGCTGGATGTCATTACTCATGTTTGTGTGTGCTCTGCTCAGCTCCCCTTTTGGCCTTTTGTAAGTGTCTATGGAGCCAAATGCTGTTTGCCTCAACCAGAAGTTTAATGTTCTCCACACGAAATTAAGCCTCTGCCAAAATGGACAAGCTCCCCATCACTCAGTGTCGTAACAGTCAGTGCAGGTTTTTTTGGGTATTTTTTTTTTTTTCTTTAACAAGGCCTACTCACAGTGGGGGGAAGTTGGCGTAATTTAAGTTTGAAATTAAATCCTTCAAATCAGGAGCTCCATGTTAGTTCACTGTCAGAAAAGTCACACAGGGCTTATGTTATGTTATGAGAAAGATGTTCAGTTTCTGATAACTTTGTTTATGACACCGGGGAACTCATAAAGGCTTGTGATCTAATAGAGCCAACTAATGAGTGTTGCTGATAATATTACAAGGCAAGTCTGTGTCCTATAAATCACATTCATGTGCAACTCATTTGCAACAAGAATTTATATTTACTACTACAACTTTTGTGCCAGTGAAGTAATAAGTGTCACATTCATGTAGTGAAGAGAAAAATAAGTGTGATGCTTTTCATCATTTCATGTTAGTCACCCAAACATAACTATAACCTTAAAGGTACCCTGTGGAGTTTCCAAATATATACGTAATACTAATTCTGATGGTTTTATGCTATGCCACAGATCAACAGTTGGTGGCATTGGCATGCAAAGAAATGCAGCATTGTGCTAGCAAAAGGCAAGGCTAAAGAAGACTGCTAAACATAGCCAATGCAAAACAATGCATTTTTTATATATATATTGCAAAAAACTAGCTATGCAAATGTTTGTGGATATATATGAGAAATTTATTTAATATGTTTGTTAGGGTTTCTGGATACACCCCCAAACATTTTCTGTACAAATGAATAGCACAGGGTACTTTTAAGTTGTCATTGTCGTCTGTCATGGTTGTTCATTGTCATGAGTGATTGTAGAAAAAGTATTTTTTCATATAAATCCATTATTAAAAATGCTCCACACTCCAAACCAATAGACCTTTATGTTACACTACACTGTGTTATCACCAAATTGTGTGTTACCAGTCCTCTGTGTTCACAAACTGTGTGAACAAGGTGGTTATCATCCTGTATCAGAAAAAAAGACCAGAACAGCTCACAGCTGAATGTGCATACATATGGGTTTTATTTCAACTCTACGCAACTTTAAATTCTAATATATGAAACCACAAGATTATCAACAGCAATCATTGTCTGACATGAGGTTTCCATGTGTCTGTCAAGCTGTGGGAAACAGCTATTCACACGGTAACTGTGACATATGTCAGCACATCCTCTGCATTAAAGACGCAATATTTCATAGATAATGACACTGACTATGAGAACAACACTGATGAAGAATAAATGATCATGGCAAAGAAATGCTCAATAACACTTAATATGAGTAGGTTAATCTGTATTTTAAAATTAATTCACGATATTTAGCTCTTTGTCGAACTATGCTGTCTCTCACTTTTGTCCAGAGTGAAATATCTCAACAACTGTTTGATGGATTGCCATGAAATTATGTAAAGTAATCATATTGGTTATCCCTCAACTTTTAATCGATCCATCCATCAGGTCAAAATTTCAATATGTATGATACTAATACTTATGACTACTAATGACACTCCTCTCAGCCTCAGCTTTACTTTGTGTTTAGTGCTAATTAGCAAATGTTAGCATAGCATACTAAACTCCTACGGTGACTGTGAAGAGAATTTTTCACATATACACTTTGCATGTTGCTGAAGGATTCCTATAGAGTCCTATATATATAGAGGATATGAATACAACTTCCAAATTTGCATAATGTAAACAACAGTTGCAGATAATTGCAGACTTGATCTACTAACTTCTTGTCTTTTTTTCCTCCATTGTTGTTGCTGCTGAAGTGCCCTCTGACCCTTGACCCTGTCACTTATCCATACTGCCCCTACACTGGCCTACTGTTGAGTGCAACTATTAACACGTCCAGCATGCATGGAACATGCATGTTTCATTATACAGAGCTGAAGACACTTGGTAGTTGTTATGCAGGGCAGGTTCTTTGCACTAAACCATGTTGTTCAAACATCAAACTGCATCACACAGAAATATGTAAATGAATTGCTGTCCAGTGATGAACTGCTGACTTCTTTTACCATAAAGGCAATTTCTCCATTAGCCTATTTGGTGTGACATGGTTGCCACAATGCCTAATATAATGGGTTAGTGCTCAACTTGGCTGTTGACTACAATATGATCCCAGACTAAAACAACAGCAGTGTAAATAATGAGACATGAGTTTCAAATGGTGGACTTTCAACCCTCTGAGAGAAGCACTAAACACTAAACAGCCATCTGGTATGTATAAACTCACCAAGAGTGTTTCAAATGAGTGTTGTTTACAGAATAAGTGATATATTCACATCATAAAACTCAACAGGACAAGCAAATTCATTACCAAAACGTGCTTTTCAAAATGAATGACTACTGCAGTTCCTATCTAAAATCTCAGTAACACTACACTGTCATCATAGATAGTGTCCACTTGACTAAGATTTAGTTTTTTAAGCAGACACAGTCCATCACACTCAGTGCTTTTACCATAGTCAAGGCCATTAAGAGCAGAAATCCAGATGTTGTTGCCTCTGGAGGTGGGCCAAACTACTGTGTCTCCGCTGAAACAAACCAGAGCCCGTGATGTGCTGTAGGACTGTCACCATCAGGGCCAGTGGTTGGACCACTTTGAGTTTGTCTGGTAACTTACAGTAAAGCGCTCTGACTGCCAGGGATCATAACAAGGATATTTTCTCAGTCTATGGATTTTACAGAACAGACTCACATGGACAGATATTGTAGTTATATTGAAACAGAATGAAGCTAAGATAAGATAAGATAAGATACTTTATTAATCCCACAACGGGGAAATTTACTTGCTACAGCAGCAGAAGGAGGGAAAGAAAAAACAGTGTACATATTTACAGAAAAAAAAATTTACAGGAAAAAATTTCAGATTTACAGGCAGTATAAAAAGTATTAAAAAAAAAATGTGCCGTGTTTAAGACTGCATTTGGGCTGTCTAAAGCTCAGACATCTCTCGACTACTATTATTATTAACATACTCATTCACTGGCAACCTGAATCAAGTGAAGATGCTTTTAATTCCATGGTGTTGCCATTCAGAAACAGCTGTCAGAAACATGCAATCCTACATCCCGAAAGTCACATAGAACAAAAAAGCTTGCAAAAAACATACAACTTTGATTAGGAATGAATTCAGGATCTTACACAACATATGTGACACTGGGGGTTTTCCACGACAGACCTGCAATTAAAGCCACAGTAGGTAATTTGTTTTTTTATTTGTTGAAATTGTCTACACAGTTACATCCCAACAGCAATCAATAAATCAAATGTTCTGACAATGAAAAGAAGAAAATACGGCATCTATGACTGTCAGAGGCCTACATGTAATAAGTCATATTTGGTGTCCTTTAGAGCCAACAAACGGCTCACATCCATCCTGCTGTGAGGCACGCCCTGGTCCAAACATGCTTCAACATGTTTTCTTTTTTTTTTTTTTAAGTAGTTTAAAGATGTTAAGCCATAGTTTGCAACATTTATTTAGCTGCTAGCTACATAAAACCACATTCTGACAGCATATGCATGATGTAGGGATTGACAGCTTGCCCACCCTATCAGATTAATGAGAACTCGATCTTACGTGAGTGACTGAGTTTTTAAGAATCTAATGGTGTGGGCACGCTGTCGAACTGTATTCAATCGGACAGCTATTGGCCTCCAATGCCCCCCATGCTGTCTGCTATGGGCCAGGCTAACGCCAGCAGTTGGATACTGACAGATAGGAAGTGATGGGACTGCATAAATTGCAAAAGTGTTGAGTGTGCGTCTAACCTTAGCCTAATTTAACCTTTACCTTAACCTGAGATCAGCCTCTGTCTGCAACAGGCCGTCTTAGCTCCTGTCTCTTTAAGGCCTCCACTCTTTTCTGATTGGTTAGACTCCAGAAGTTGCTCCTCTGAAGTCGCAAACAACTGTAGCAACAACCTTAGCAACTAACAACGGTTACAGCTGTTGCTTGGGTAAACAATCAGATGTCAGTTTGATGGGGAAGTAAGTGTTTGTCTTACGTAGAGCATACATACATACATACATACATACATACATACATACATACATACAGCTCTAATCTTTCAACTTTGACCACGTTTAATATTCAACACACATCAATATGAAAATAACAATAAAAAATATGGTATGTTCCCTTTAAGATTTTTTTTTACTGTTGTCTGTTTTCTCTGCTTAAATGCTTCACACCTCAGCCAGCTTTATCAGAGGAAGCCCAACACATGGCTATTCTGTCTGTTTCCTTCCTCACCTTCACTCAGACGAGGCCTTTTTCCTCAGATAGAGGACCTGTTAGCTGTAGCTCACGTGCCACAACATGATGAAAAGCCTGTGGCAGAAAGGGAAGATGTGAAGGAGTGTGAATAATAAGTCAGCACGGTGGAAATGAGCACTGCATCGTCTCCTCTTTTCCGTCCCTTAGACTTTCTCCCTTTTTTTCCTGATGGTATCACAGGACACAGATGTCGAAAAACACGACATTGTGTTTCGACTCCTGTTCTCAGTTTTATGCTGAATAATTAAAACTACCATGAGGTGAACTTACCTATACAGATCTTGTTTTTTTTAGAGTTGTCGAGACATGACGTGACGTGACAACATCAGTTCAGTCGTCTAATATTGGTGCAAATTGTAAACCTCACATTCTGGTTCAGCTGGTTAGATCTCTTAATGTCAGAAAAAAAACAACCCTATTATCCGTGTTGATGTCACACGTGGTTATATTACGAAAACTGGCTCAACAGGAATGCTTTCAGGTGATTTTTATTGCATCTGTGACATCAAATACTTACATTGTTGATTACAGACTGATTGGATAATTAGTTGGTGACATGTTGTAGTGGCAGATTAGTAATTGAAAAGTGTGGCTAAGGTGTTTATTCTTTGAATAACAAAAACGCCGTGCATGGAAATAAAAGACATTACTTTAGATTACAGAGTCTTTAATGGCTCTAATGAAAGAAACATACAGTCTTGGCAGTGGTGTCAGAGGCATTATAAGCTTGCCAGAATAAAACAGGATCATGTAGCACTCGTGTCTCTTAGCTCGTCGATTTGAACCGCTGCCATGTCAGAGTGCCAGCTCCAGGTCACAGTGTGTTAGTCTGGTTGAGGAGGGGGAGTGAAAACTGATGTGAGGGCCATTGTCTGATGGTCTCTGGAGGTGGTGTAGGTTTCTTCTCTTGCGGATGCTTGCTGATTGAGATGGAAAATCAGCATTGCAGCTCTTAGAGCTGTTGAAGTGTCTCCTGAAAATTCGTGTGAAGAAACGTGACAAACGGGGGGATGAAGTCATAAAAAAAGATGGATCTGGATATCACTTTCTCATATCTACAGAAGGTGCATGTAGAGCAGAAAAAGTTTGTATTTACATTAAAAACTAAATGAAGTTGGTTTCTTAATATAAATCAGGGCTTTTGTATGCTGTGTTAAGGCTAGACGGGGAGATAAGATTCATTTCAGACCTTTCATCCTAAATCATCACTTAAGAATAAACCCTGGTAAAACACAGATAAAAGCTAGTGAGACAGCAATCTGCACTTAGTAATAAAAAATCTGAGAATATATGACTTGACTAAGTTTCAGTTGATAAATGCAAATATTTGTCAGATTGATGGTGTGTTTATTGCTCAGCATTAGTACTGCAGTTTCAGGTATGTGAGATGCAGCAGCTCATCAGTGGCTGAAGCTGCATGCATGAACTTAAATGAAAGAGTCATTCAATGTCATGTGGCAGCTGTCAGGGGGGGGTGGTTTTCTCTTGTTTCATCCGTAATCATGCTCGTCCGTTTAGGACAAAGGTGTGTGAAAGTTATGATATTTCCACATGTAATAAAAATGAGTTACCTGCCAGATCTGAGGTTGGGGAGTCCGACTTGGTTTCATGTTGTTGTTCCATGAAATCTGTAAAGAATGTTTATTTTGAGCAAAAGAGGACAAAAAAAAAGCACTGATCAGACTATCTATGCCTGAAAGTAGTGCTCATTTCCTGTAATCTTCTGTTTCTGTTTTAGCCTCAGTAGTACCAGAAGAGGGGAAAGACCTATCTTCAGCCCTCAAATCAAAGAAAAACTTCCCTGATGGTAGCAGACCGAGTTAGCGAACTCTATGAACTATGCCCACTATCCTCACTTCATCTAAAGAGGGACGTTCTTCATCATCTATAAATCTCAACCTCCCATTGAGTGTCTCGACTTGAGATACAAGCAGGCACTCATGCTCCCCCTCAAGTGTCCTCATAAACCACATTGTTTCCATCTTATTCTTCCCTCTCCCTGGAGTCAGGCAATGCCAAAAGTTCCCCTCACAGGCCTGTCCTACTGGGCTTGTTTGGGGACATCTGCTGCCATGTCCAAATATTGTTTTTGGCAGAGCCATTGCTGGCTCTGCTGAGAGAGAATAGAGCTGTGAACTATTTTTACCTCGGTGGGATAGACTGTGTTAACATGCGAAACAATGCTTCTGTCCCCTGGTCTTCCAGCTGCAGAGCAGGGCAGCAACTGGAAGGGGAGTGTGAATACACGAAACACGAGTCAGTCGCTCGTGTTCAGGAGATGAGCTTGTGGTGATAACAGTGTGTGAAATTTCTTTTTTGATTTTATCTTGTGGTGCAACGTTTTGTTTTGAAACTATCTTATGAGTTTCAGTATATGAGTCTTTCATTTGGACAGGCCGATGTTCATACTGAACTAACTGAAATGTGATAGTTGTTAACCAAACGGTGCTCATAATTGTCTGTGTTGTCTGTAACTGTATGTGAGGGTATCGCATTGCCTTGTAATATATTTTAAAGGGTCATTTCGCCAATATGTACTAATGCAAGACAGTTTACTTGTCATGGTTAATACTACTCAGCCTGTGAAAACAATTATTCTAACAAGCTAATAAAAAAATCTTTATATGAGGCTTGATCTTGAACGAGGCAAGAGATCATCTGGTTTTATAATCTGCAGGCATATACCGAAGTATACTTTCCTCTGACACCCCATTATCAAGGGACCTTTTAATAACACTATCAAACCATTGTACTGTAGCCAACAAGTGACGATGGTCCTACTCAGTGTTAACAACAAATCTGCTGCCTTGTTTTGACCTGTAATCTGAGGACTGTTTCAAAAAATCCTCATCACTCATTTAAAAACAAAATTTGACATACATGCGATGAGACCCAGCATTTAAAAAGACACATGTTCAGACCTGAGAGGTATATGTTTTGTCATATCTCAAAGGTGCCTTTTTTTAATCGTTAAATTTTCCATGACTTTATCAATCAATCAGTTTCCGGTTTAATTAGCACTTTTTAAAAATAGCAATGTATTAGGGTCCTGGGGGACCTATTTATTGAGTTCATGTTAGCCATGGGTCCTAATTTAAAGTATCACACCCTATCAGGGAGTGTAGGAGCAGTCTGTCAGTCATTTTGAAGGAGACAGACACAGATGCAATCTACGCTCATGTGCTCTTCCTAAGGTTCCCTATCATTTTACACAATAAGCAAATTAAGTGTAATTTTTCAAAATAATAATAATCTGTTTTTGAGAATAAGTTTCATTATTCGATGATGGTTGAGTTCCCAGGGATCCCAGTCAGTAGTCCTTGTATGTTAAATATGTTGGTAGGATGAAGGTTAAATTGACTGACTACTGAGTTGTTATTTCTATACTATACAGCTCTTCACCACTGCCGGCTGAAACAGAGGAGGTACATTAACACCGTAATAAGATGTGAAAGGGAAACAACGCAAGCAGTCATTATGCCTTCCCTTAAAACACAGATCCTTTCCCTTCCAGTGTTTTCTTTTCAATTACTCAGCCCATTTATAATTTCCTTTTAGTGCCCTGAAAAATCTAAGGTCCCTGCATTAACTGTGGCCTTAAAAGTCCATTGTAAACTTTAAAAGAAAATGAATTGGACAATCTCCTCGTTCAGCCCAATAAACGGATATGAAATATGACTTCAGGTCTTATGGGAATATGTAAGAAAGAGTCTGGGAGGAGTTACTGGAGAACTCTTCCTAAGCCAAGCTATTGTGTTTTATCAGTGTTTATAAGGCAGGGCAAAGGCGTGTGTTGATGAAAGCGTACTTTAATAGTAACACAAAGTCAATATATCAAACATTTGGGAAACTACAGGGTGACATTTAGAAGGAATAATGGCTATATATGGACTATCCCTATTTTTACACACTCATGTTCATCAAATAATTAGCAATACTAAAAGACGACAGCCATGCTAGCAGCTCTGTGACTGTGTTTACACATAAATTTTAGACATGGTACGATTGCACGAGGCAAAGATTTGCTTCACCATGACACTGTCCTCAGGCACAGTCGGGCTTTAATCATAACGCTAACATGTTTACAGTTAAAATGTAAAATGCTGATGCTCAGCAGGTATAATGTTTACTGTGTTCACCGTCTTAGTTTAGCGCTTGTTAGCATGCTAACATTAGCGTGATTGATTAGCAAACGCGAAGTATAGCCGACGGTAATGTCATTCATTTTGCAGCTATTTGGTCGTGACAAAAAAAAAAAAAAAAACGATTGGAGAAATTAAAAAGTTTGATGTGATGATGGCGCTAGCTGAAAAGTCAGCGGCTAACTGGAGTATTTACAATTTATCCTGAAGGGAACATGGATGTCTGGCACCAAATGCATGCAGTGCATCTGGTAATTCATCCAGTAGATGCTGAGACTTTTCATCAACAACAAAAGTTAATGTCATGGGAAAATAATAAAAAATGGGAATCACCAGAGTGATTTTCTGGGCACCATGGGTATTGGTTCCAGATTTCATGGAAATCCATCCAATAGTTAGAGCAACAAACAGACAGACAGTAGCATGCTTTGTGCTGTTAGCTTTTAATTTACTACCATCCTCTTCATGTAGTGCCGTATTTTGCAGGGGATTTTTGTTTATCTGTGCGCCATCATTGCAATGAGACTAATGCTTTCTATAAATATCTTGTCTGCTGCATGCATGCACTCACTGCCTGCATATAATATATGTCTGTAAACATACATACGCATCATTGTTTTCTTTCATTTATAAAAAAACTAATTAAACATATTGGTGATTCAAAGGATGCCTGCCGGCTGGAATTTACTGCTCTGTTCTTAAGCCAATAGTTGCACATCACACATGTACCTGACATGTAGGGCAACTGTCACCAAGTCATTATGTCACTGTGCAAACTGATACTGCCACCTACTCAGGTTTCTGAAGGTATTAATGCTTGTTTGCAGAGTCAACGAACAGGATCATCAGGAGTTTAAACCCTTATCAAACAGCCAGACATCATAAACAAAACTTTCCAGGAAGTGACGCACCAGAGACGTCAAAGTAAAAAAAAAAAAAAAAAACTCTTCCAGACTGCACATGTTTTTACCTTGTACCAATGTTGCATAGAAAAAAACTACCATGTTTTACAGATTCAAACTCTAATGAACAATACTATATATTTCTGTATAACTTATGCTGTTGTTACATCAGTATCAAATTCAAAAAATTGTAATATAATTCAAACTTCGGCCTCATCTTATGCATGAAACATAAACCAGGATTTTAAATATTAATAGACACATAGTCTGATGGCTTTGTTTAGCACAGAATTTAAAAAAAAAAATACAATAACATTTTATTGCATACATATTTTCCCACAGAGAGGGACAACAGGAGAGAAAATTGTGTCTTTTGAGTCTCCAGAGGTCTGTTGCAGCCACTTACCACTCATCTGTCTTGAATTAGACAGCAGTCACCACCATATAAATACCCACTTATCATCTCAGTAGTTTATCCTCCCCTGATACAGGCCTGAGATGACAGAGACAATAGTGGACGCCCATTGCACCAAGTCCCCCTGGAGGCATGTCTCGACTCATGGGCTGCATTTAACTTTTATTACCCGAGGCCTCGGATTGGCCGTTCCCCACCCTTATTTGGTGGTGTGGTTGTAAAGTGAAGGCAGCGTGGCTCAGTCAGAGCGGAGCCAGGTAACTGCCAATTTGCAGAAGACAACATGACTCATGGCTAATTTTGCTTTTTTTTTTTTTTTTTTTTTTTTGGTAGATAGCTTATTTTTGTCATGATACAGTATAACTTGTGGCCCTGCAGATTTGGTCATAAAAAAAAGGTGATGAGTGCATCTGTAATAACCATCATGCTGTGTGCAAGTGTCCCTTAACAAGAAGATGAATTTTACTAACTTTGGGCTGAAAGAGAATATCCTTAAAAAAACATTTACATTAATTCTAGGATTTTGCATAACCGTCTTTTGATTTCCATTATTTATTCTGCCATACGAGAGCAGTCACTACAAGAGGCAGTGAAGCTGAGAAAGAAAATGGTCTCAGGCTTGCTGCCAATTTATCTTGCTGATATAAGGGTTATAATGCCCTCATTTTATGCCTTTTTACGCTGTTTATTTTAGAAATGCTATATAACTTTCATACTCCATGTTTGCAGTTAGCTACAAACAAAACAGAAGCGCTTTTCCAACTTTCTTTTCCATTTTCCACTGTGTTTTTGCTACTAGCTGTTATCTTTTCTGACTATTCTTGGTGACTACTGCTCAATGATCACGCCTCACCTCCAAAGCACAGGTAAGTAGTTTGGACGCAGTAGTTTTTATAACATGGTTCACGGAGCAGAAACTGCATCTATGAAGGAAGTCATGCTTCCCCTCAGCTGCAGCTGCATCCAACTTGTTTTGACCTGTGCCCTTTCATACGGCCTATTCTCTGCGGACAGGAAGTTTATTCCCTCAGAGGATGGAGACATACCTATTGAACAAAAACTGTTCTTCTGTTCTTTGTTCTTTTCTTTCACTTGCTTTTTTTTTTTTTTTTAACTGAACTTCATAAGCTAACTTTTAGAAGCTAAACTAAGTTATATTTTTAGGTATGTCAACAATAACTGAATAGAGCTTTGCAGGTGATGACAAACATCTGAAATCAATCATTTCTTACAGTAAATGATGATGATCCCTCTCTCGGGCAGTTTTCCCTGACAGCTACTGTAGTAAGACACAGAAAGCTTTTAGAAGGTGATAATTGAAATGTCATCACTCTGTAATCCATCTCATGAGATTGGCAGATATTGCAAGTTCATTGTCCTCGCTTTGTCTCAGCTGCAGAGCATAAAGAGGAACAAAAGTGCAGCGACAATGATGTGCATGGTGTTAAAATCAAACTATATGGCAAGCTGATAAAATCAATATCAATAAAAAGCTTGCATATGGTTATTAGATGTCACATATTGAGAAATATATCATGACAGGAAAGACAAAGAGTTTTGTGTGTGTAGCCACTCAGGCTACACACCAAACACCAAAGGGTTAACCTGCAGAGCAAGGCAGAAGTAAACAAAAAGATCCAGAGACTGGAGCTTCTCCTGCTGCTGAAGTTGAGGCGTGACCCTTGAGATAGGCACCGGGCTATCATGAGGGCGTATCCCAGAGTGATTGGACAGGAGAACAGAGAGGCCTTTGTCAGTGCTGAGTGCGAAAAAGTGCTGAGCCAAGCAGGCCCCCACCTCCCATCCCCACTTTTTTTTCTCTCCCTGAGGACAAACACACAAATGCTCTCACACGCACACACACACACACACACACACACTTGTCTGTATTTATCAGCAGCCCAGGGGACGAGGCTTTCGCTTAAGCTTGTGGGAGTTTTTTTGTTTTGTTTTGTTTTGTTTTTTTTGAAAGGGGGGGTGGGGGGTTGTGGTTAAAACCTTAGCATTGCATTCTGGGATCTGAGCTTCAATATAACCTGCTAAAGAAAAGGAGTTTCTGGGACTGCAGTTAAATCAACACAGAGAGAGATATATATACTGCCTAGCCAGAGGTTCTGCTCTTCATCCCTAAACCATTATGAGGATTAAAATAACTCATGTTTCGTTGTTTCGTGCACAACAAACTCTGTTTACTGGTCTGCTTGTAATTTTCACAGTGAGATTTTTCCAAGAGTGCACAGAAAAAAGAAGCCCTTTTGAATGAGCAATGGTTTATTTACTGCTTGGGCAAAATGAAAATGTCTCACATAAAGCATTGACTTATTCTGTAATGTATAACATACTCTGGGGACACTACGGCATTATACTAACAATCCAAAATGAGTCATTATATTCTATTGACGTCTTGTTACAAATAAAGGGCAGGCAGCCAACTGACTTAAGTTGAATGTGTTTAAACATACAGTGACTCCTACTTACATTAATACATTGTTTGCGAAAGCATACAAAGCATGTGATGGCTACATAAAAAAGATAATTGCCCTAAAGATGACAGTTGCAACTGCTTTTGAAACATTTGTTAATATATTTATCTCTCTGGATGCATGGATTCTCATCTTTCCCGAGGCTATGTGTGTATAAGGACTCTCTGTGCTTTTTTTGTTGCCTCTGTAGGCACAAAGCCGCTGCCTGAGGGAGAATCCTTTAGAAATTCAGTAACAGAAAAGTGAATCACAGTTTATGTAAGGTGGCGTCTTTCTCCCTAGAGGGAAGAGCATGTGAAAAAAGTGCCAAGGCTTGTGAAATGCCTCTATTGTTCATGCTAAATTAACTTTTTAGGGACTTTCAGTAGGGGTTAAATAATTGGTGTTTATTCATGAAAGTAGCTTTCATGGATTTCACTGATTTTGGCTGGTGAAGTCATGTTTTATTGACACACAAATGACTAGAGTTGATTAAAAATTCTAATTATTATTATTAAGGACCCACTGTGAGAATTTGAGATTAGGATTAATAATCTTCTTTAAAAAAAATGTTGCATGGCATACCACATAGCTATAAATGGTCACTTCCCTGAGGCAAGTGTCTCTGGCTGAACTGTAAGATTTCTTCCTGCCGCTGTGAACTGTGCGTGCACTTAAAAACTTATTTCTGGTTGTGCATGTGCATTGGTTTTTTTAAAAGAAGAAACAAAGCACAAATTGTCAATAAAGTTTTAATGAAAAAAAAACAGCAAAGTACCCATTTAACAAGAAATTAAGAGAAACTGTAAGATTTCGAGAGCCAAGCTCTTATGTACAGCGTATTGCACTAGAAAAAGAACAAACATCCCCCGTCCTCTGTTCCCTCCATCCCTCCATGTCCTGCGCTGTGTGAAAGTGTGCAGTAGACACAGAGCAGTCCCAAAGATAACACAGCCAATGCTTGAATGAAAACTGCTACATCTGGACTGGGTCTCACTTCATAGGACACATGAATGTGAAATCCTTGAGACCACTCTGAACGTAAAGAAAGCAATGTGAAGTGACAATACAAACTCCCTGTCACCGCAGCACAGGAGTCTGAAATAAATTCCACTGTTCAGTTCATGTATTACCGGGAGATATCGTGGTTTTCACTCCATTAAATTACATTCAAACCCTTAAGATACAGATTCTTTTCCAGGAATGTTGGACATGCATTTTTACTCCATTTACATATATTGAAAAAAGCCCTTGAACTGAGAGTGACACAGCAGACTCGGCAATATCCGAAAACAATGAAAAATGCCACAACATTGAAAAAAAAAAAAGCAATCATAGAAAAAGCAAAAAATGTATTTTTGTCGTTGTAGTTCTTTCTTCATCTTCTTACAAAAAGGTATGTAAAATTTTTTGTTGATTTTATTTTATAAAGATAGCAATAATAGCTGTCAAATTCATGTCTAATGTATAAAAAAAACACCAAATCACAGCACTTGACAGTAAAGATGCATTCTTTCTTGGATGTTCAAAAAAAAAAAAAACCAATCGAAGAAATTTGATATTAAAGACACTGAAGGTTGAACGTATAACAAATGTTTCACTTGAGTCAGGGTTGCAGCAGTGGTTGGTAACAACGACAGGCTCAGATCAACACCACACCCACTGGATGGCTGTTCAACCCACCTCACATACAAATAATACTGGGCACCATGGTGGCTCATTCCTCCTTCAAATGTAAACCCACAGCCCTACTAGATTGTAGATAATAAAGCACAAAAACCCAGACTAGCCAGGCCGATCCAGCATATTACAGATCTTAAAAAGTTTCAAGAATCTAGAGGGGAAGTTCAGCACAGGAGTAGAAACAGAGAGGCGCAAAATACAGTATACAGGTTAAAAAAAATGTTGTTTTTACAGTGCACATTGATTGCAAACAGTCATTTCTAATTTTGAGAAGTTTTTTGCGTGGTGAAACTCACCATTCTGTGCTGAGAGATGTCAAAGGTTGAGCCTGTGCCTCGTGAGCTGATGCGAGGAATCAAACTGCATTTATTTATTTATTTATTCATTTTTCAAGGCACAACGAACACGTTGTACTGCTTGTGCCGACACTATTGTATCTGTTGATCTCACAGAGCCCAAGTGAAACAAGAGCTGTTACCAGTGACTTTGGGTTATTATGCCAAGTGGTGATGATGATGTGGCAGGTCTGTTACTCACAAGGCACATTTGTACATTTTTTGATTGTCTGTTGTTCACGCGATTCGTAATGACTCACACCGTGCACGTGAGAACGCACGAGGCACATGGCTTTAGTCCAACCTCCCCACACACAGGCATCAAACACGCAACTGAATGCACATCAACAACGAGAAGAAAAAAACGACTGTACACACTGAGATAGCAATCTATACAGTAGCACTGAGCAAATATACACAAAATAAATTAGAATAAATTATCTCAAAAAGAAACCAAACAAAATGAAACTTGTTCTCAATAAGGACAGGGAGTAGTTAAACATGATGTTGGGTGAAAGAGAGTGAGAGGCTTTGGACTGAAGACTAACTAGTGTGTCACAACTATCTGAATTGGCTCAGCGTTCAGTGTTTGCAGGAAACAAACATTTGGTTCAGCGACTCATGTAAAAAAAAAAAAAAAAAAAACTCCTGACAATCTGTAACACACTTCCATGTCGACTAGAGTAAAAATGTTTTGGAAAATGGAAAACAGTCGAAACATCTTTGCTTGTTCAGCATCGTCTACTACATTAATCAAAGTCTGACAGCATGAATGAAGTCCTGCATGGAGTCCTCACTCTGTCAACAAAGGCAGCTTATAAGAAGCATCAGGTAACCAACATGTTTTTATTAACTACTCCCTGAAGAAAAACACAAAGAAGAATAAAAACCCATCAGTGTCTTCAAAAAGTTCATGTCATGAATCTACACCAGACTGAAATAATACATCTACTGAGGAATTTCTTATTTTGAGTACTTTGAGACGTTTTTTCCCGTGTTAAACCTTAAATTGAAGAACAGTGGTTGTGTCGTTGCCGCACAAATGTGGCAGTCGTCACACCAGGGTGTATAAAATATCTCCCCCCGATGCGTCTGTGTTGAGTAAAAATGGTGTTTGAACTGTACAAAAGTTGTTCTTACTAAGTTATCAGTGAAGCACTGGCAGTTTGATGAAAGAAAGCACTTGAATGAGAGGTTCAGCTGAGATATTTCATACATTTAGATACACCTGGAGTGAAATAAAAAAAAAAAAATGCATCTCTGTAACTTTAACCCAAAGTGTTTCTTTAACAAAGTGGTAATGAGATATTTTGACATGACGTGTATTTCATTAAGAACAGTCATGTTTGTGAAATGTCTATAGATGTTTAATTGCAAAATGCAACTGAAGTTTTTGACTCCTTCTACTGGCTTAAATGCTTGCTCACCCCAGTTTCATCTCTCTCACAGGCAACCCACAATGCAGCAAAGGGCAAATTTGTGATTGTCAAACTACTGAAAATGTATCCGAATGTTTTAAGCTGTCTGATTGTTTCCAGTTCCCTGATTTGTAATTCCTTTGTTTGTGCTTATTTGGTTTCAAAACTACAGCAGATCTTGGAAACGGTAAGCACACACACACCAACAAACACATGATCACGAATTGAAAGAGCAATCACAATTACGATGTCGTGTTTTGAAGTCACTTGGCTATAATATCTGCGGTACACCTAAATTCAAGTATGCATGCATTTATCCTTTTGAATCAACAGGATCTGAATCTACACAGTGGGGTCATTCGGCCACTTCTAATGAAATGAGTGGTACTGGAGGTGGAGATGCTGATGGCCGACACCAGTAAAAAGACACAGGTTGATATAATGTCTCAACATCTACAGTGGATGTTGGTAAAAACATGCAGTGCAGCACAAGTGTGCAACACTGCCACAATGTTGTGACAACCATTTTCAAATTAGTCAGTGTGGAACAGTAAAGGATAAGTACAGGGCTTATTGTTTTTCTGAGAATAAATTAGAAACGTGCCTCGAGTCCTCAAGGTTTTAAGTCAGTAACTTCAGCACAGAAATGTCCACATCCACAGTTTGTCGCCGAAAACGTGGCCTTATTTTAAATCGCTTTCTTATGATTTCCTTGACGCAAAAGAGTTGTACTGTGGCAGGAGAGAATAAGGCATTCCCTGGACTGATGGAGGTCCTTCAAGACTTGAAATACCAAAAAAAAAAAAGAGTAGTTTACTGTACAAAATAGGCAATCTTACAAATATTTCGAAAATATCTCTTCAGACACAATGGCTTCTTCTTGGAGAGGTGAAAAAAAAAACCCAAAACAAAATGAAAAAAAAAAAAAAAAAAGTTATCAGTCCCCGTCCAGCGGTGACCAGTGTTTTCTTCATCTCATCTTCAAATTCAATTAGAAAACAAAATCCAAACCCGTGTTCCATCTTACAGTGCCATCTCTTAAAGTCTGGTCCCTTGTCTGTATGAGGGGGGAGGGTACAAGGGCCGAGGCAAGGGCCAGCAGGAAGACCCTTCATCTCTGCTCTCCTCTCAGGCCGGGGATGACCGCCTGTCTCGGAAACAGAAAGCCAAACAGGGCCATCGTAAGGCGCATCCAGACAGGCAGGTTTTGTCTGTGGTGTCTCATGAACTGCAAGGAGACAGAATAAAGACAAGAACTTAATTAACATCGAGGAGGGTGATGATGTATCAACTGTGAAAATCACTTCACTGATCTATCTATATTTGCATTCTCTGATTTCATCATGACAGGTGTTTGAGGTAAAGCCTTGTGAACTGTGGTAAACCCTGCGAGCCAAAACCATATGACCAGGGGGGCTGGATGTTTCCACAACATTAGCTTGTGTCTAGAAAACACGTCTGTCACACACAGATCCTGCCTGATACGTCTGCTGCATATTTCAGGTTCAATGTTATTGTTTAGGGACAGATGATGAAGGATGTGTAAGGAGACACTTCCTTTTATTAGAGTGACTTCTAAACAAGTGAAAACTTTCAGTTTCATTACAGCCAGTCTTGTAATAGTGAAGTCAGCTGAATAATTATCAAAACAAAGCAGAGGGAACTGGAACAGCTTCTCTTTTGGACAAGCCTTCTCCGTCATTTCCTACTGGGGTGTGCAGAACCTGCGGACTACAGACAGATGAGGGGGTTCCTGCTGCATCCTGCAATCTCTTCTCTACCCTCCCTCCTCATCTCTAATCCTCAGATCCCACTGGCTTTCTGAACAGCCGCGCTCAGATGTTGCAGCCTGTTGCATAAGCATTCTTGTTACAATCTCGTTCCCTGCTCTCTCCATCAAGGTCTTTACCAGCCTAGCAATCAGAGGCTGCCACAGGCTATTTGATGCAGAACTAGACTGAACTGAATTGAACCAGCACCACTAAATGTAACCCTAATTGTCCTTAATTGCCTTAATTCTACACTGCTGAGCTTATTTAAACAGTACTCTGGTTGGTTCCACTTGAGGCTCATCTTTCTACTCTCATTTGCGTGGGTAGTGGAGAATGGTGTGTATTTTGTGCCCTTTTTAGGTTAATACACCCTAACAATTTGGGAAACTGACAATGTGCATGTTTAGAGAGGGTTAACATTTTAATGGGCACACTTTGCAGCCAAAAGTAATATAGAAAGATACAAAACAATCTGCTTCACATAAGAAAAAAAAACCCATTAGGCCACAATGGTAACTTCTGCTTGGAGAAGTAAGTGAAAAAAAAAAAGTCCAACAATAACAGCAGAGAAGTGATTGATATCATAAAGGATCACTTGTCATTATTCTCCCTTTGGAATATTCCTACAACAGCAGTATCAGATCCTGCAGGATAAAAAGAAAACGTTCTCTCTTATCTCTCTGTCACATATGCTAAACCAAAACACACACAAAGACACTCACACTGAGACAGTCAGCGGGACAACTGAGTATTGTGGGTAGCCGTCATGTTACTGGCTGCGTCTATAAGTGTGTGAGTCAGAGTCTATTTTTAGACGAGCATATAAACAGCCGGCCGAGTCTACCCAGACACAGACATGCTGCTCACTCCTGTTTGTGACAGTCGCATGGATCAGGCGTGCTCTTTCTTAATCTATGTGAAATCTTTGTAAAGATTATATAATATTCTTTCTCACTCAATCTCTCTTTTTTCTGAGTCAAGTACTTTGCAAAACTTGTCACGTACACCTAGTTGTCCTGATACAACTTGATACCCTCCCAGTATATATGTACTCATTAACAAGGTTTGTGATCAAGTGACTAGTGTGGACTCAGTCAGTCTAGTAACTTGCTTTCCAAACACTGATACATTCACCCCCTGACTTGTTATCAAAAATACTGTGATACCAAACCTTGCCAAAGGAGAACAGAAAAGCCTATTAGGTGGAACATGTTTCATCTATTTAATTTAAAGACATCTGTGAGGTCGTCCTGTCATAGTTCCATGTGAGTTTTATTTCTTACAATGCACAATTAGCTACAGAACATGAACTACACAGGCAATGTATGCTTTACTATTCCCCGGGGAGTTTCGCAACAGTGAGCCTACGCTCTTAATTGCTTCATCATCCCCAAAGCCCCGGCAAGTCCTAGTTTGGGTGCTTCCTGTGGCCTGCTCAGTACACAGAACTTTTGATATGCAAAACTGTCTAGTTTCAGGAAAAGTACACAGGAAACAAACAGAAAGTTGATTTTATCTTTTAAATTACAGTTAAATTATAGAGAAAGATGAGGGCATGGATTGCACTCATTTGTTTTCTTTTCTTCCGTCTTTGTAGAGCAGGAAACTTAACCCTAATATTTCTTTTGTCTGTAATGACAAGGTATCAGTGCTACTGACACAGTATTGGCAGTGTGGTCTATCTGTTTAGTGTGAGGTGCACTAATTCTGTTGTTAATATGTCACAGATGACTTTGACCACAATGCCAAACTAAGAATCATTTATCAATCAAAAATGTCTTTGTAACAGCTAGTTGTGATATTAGGTTCTTAGTTTAAGTATCCTGTATGAAATAACTAAATCCTGCCTTATTAGTGATTTAGGATTTTTTCCTTCAGTTTGGCCAAAAACAAAGTGGTTGAATCACTGCTTAGGCTATTTTTATCCAGTGTGGGATGTGGCCAATCCAGCTGGCAAAATGTTCTGTCCCTGTCTTCCCAAGAGTGAGCCGCAAACTGGCACAAGGTAGCTGTGAACCTCACATCTAATAAAAGTAAAAACTGACAAGGATAAAGAGTTCACACACACACACACACACACACAATATGTGTCCTAACAGCCACTCTTGCAGAACTTTGTAGGAAATGTGCAAAAATCTCTCTTCTTTAACATTTTCACATGTTGTGCCTGACTACAAGCTGTATAGCTGGTTGTTTAAAGGGGAGGTGAAGGTCCATTAAAGGTCCATTTCACTATTTATAACGGAGGCTTACCAGTTCAACGTGATCCTGGTGGAACTTGTCTCCAATCTCCCGAAGTTTTTGGCCAATTTGTGCCTCGACGCTCACCCCTGCCTGCTCCTCAGGCCTCTCTGCCATCCTGTCATCTAAAAGGAAAGCATCAAGCTTCTTAAAACGTTGTCCAAAATGCTGTGAGGCTTTTGTGATTAAGTTATCTTGATTTATTGTTACCTCAAACACAGCTGTGTATGACCAGCTTGGTGAAATTTACAGCATCTACTTATCTTTACACTGATGCGATAATGGTTTCTGAAACCCAAACAGGTTTTTATCATATATTCTCATGGACAAACAAATTACAAGGTGCATACTCTAAGTACAGCTGAAGAGTCCACAAACAAGAAAGAGTGTTGAGAGGTACAAAAAAACTCAAACACAACAGCCTCAGTGAACTGCTACCTTACTGTGGGCTGGGTCACTGAGTTTATTCAATGTCTGAACTTATGCAGTCATGCTACTTGGAGGGAAAACATTTTTTTTTATGTTGTCATGTGCAGAATGCCCTACGCTATTCTGCCTCACCAAGGGCAATAACATTTCTGTGCAGGGAGAAGAAATGGCACTGGACCAAGTGCATGACATCCATTACTGGTTAGATCACAATGAACGACGGGGTAATAACAGTCAGTGGTGATTATGTATTGATGACTTAAAACACAGAACAATATGTACCTCTCACACACTGACACTGAGTCAACAAACAAACAATGTTCATTCAATTCAATTAGGCTAATGTCACACTAATTTGATTAGACATGGGAAAACCATATTGAATTAAAACTGATGGCCATATTAGTGTGGGTATGTACCTTTATGTATGTATACAATTATTGTTGCCCTTTTTTTCTACAAAACGCTACTGCACTATAAATGGAATGTGATTATCATTTATCAGATTTAGGTTAATTACATATTTATTGGGTATTATTCAATAAGGATAAATGCAAATATACACAGTAAACAAACTGTTTCTTAGAATAGTATGTTCCTCATGTTCTCAATATGCATGTTACACCATTAGGGGATCGCCCAGCTACATGTAAAATTAATTTCTTGGCTTGTTTGTTTTGCTTTAATAATCTTACATGTGATCTCACACACCAAGAAATATGAAAACATCGGAGTATAACGCTCATCTTAAACTGTCTGAAATGAGTTCTTATCATTTGGATCTTTGAGAACAGTTCACAAAGATTAACCCACCAGATAAACGGAATGACGAATACTTAATACTTAATCAATTCTGTACACTCAGTTTCTAAAACCATAAGCAGGCTCAAAGTATCTCGCCTCGTCCTTACCGTGAAAGGGTATGTGAGGCTGCCGGTGCATGATGCAGGGCAGCGTGTTGATGCTGATGCTGTTGTTGTTGTGGCTCTGTGACGTGGGCCGAGCGGCAGCGGGGGCCTGTCCGGCTGCGATCTGCGTGGCTCGGTCTTCGTATTTGATGTCCCTAAAGGGCGTTCCCCAGGGCTGCGAGATGGGCCGTGACATGTCCTCCTCCTCATCATCCATCCGACGCCTCAGCGGTAAACTCCCTGGAGGAGATAAGGGGACACGAGATGGAAACTTTAGAATAAGTGTTTTAAAGTGCTTTGGTCGTGTAAATATAAAATGTATTAATGGAAGTGCGTTTGGCTCATGCCTATGTGTTTATATGATCTTTGGCCTGCAGGTAATTTGAGTGTGATTTGTTTAAAGACCAAATAAAAAGTGTCAAGTGTCATCCTGCTATTAATGGAAAATTTTCTCTCTAGCAAAGCTTCTGTTTACATTAAATGGAAATAAATCATTAGTCACCATAATGCCTAGTAATAGGCTTATGTTGTGTGAGGTAATACTGAAAACAAACAAGCAGAGACGGATTGAGTCTGAAGCAGAGCTGGATCTGCCAGTGTGAATTCATATGTTAAGTGAGATAATAAATATACAAGAGGCCAGATTCAGCAAACACGGTTGTCTCTTTTATAATATAGTGATTAGCAGCAACAGAAGCGACATGTATGGAAACACCCTGTGTAGGGGGGACCCAGTGGGTGGCTAAAAATGCTACATGCCAAATCTGTCACCTTGCAGCAGCAGATTTTGCCAAGCTGTTCCTGTTAATGTGCCAAATTTTAATTGAGTGACAAAAGATCCACCCAAGAGGCTTTTTTCCCCCTTTAGAGTTACCTTAAACTGGAACAATGTGGCACAAAGCAGTCAGAGGATTAAGACCTATGCTCCTTGCCCCCAACCCCCCAACCACACAATCACACACACACACACAGCAGTGGGTGGTGTGTGTGTTTGTGAAACCTCAGTGAAACCAAAGTTCTGGCTAGACTGTCATGTGCTGTGTGCAGCAGCCGTTTCATGAGGGAGATAACGAGTTTCACTCCATCCTTAACTGTGTCTGCTGAATGCAAACACTGACAATCTCTTCCTTGTTGGCAACACGCCACAGTCTGAACTACTGTTTCATCTTTTTTGTCGGGGGTGTCTGTCTTTTCTTTTTGTTGTGTAAGTGTTGACAAATGGGCTGGGTTTACTGGCAAATGCATAAGTTGTAACTGGATACACTGGTATTGTGTTCAGCGAGTGTGGCGGCCCCGGTCGTATATCTCTCTGTGAAAGTGTCCCTTTGAATGATGTCATATCATATTGAGTCACAGAAGGAAACCGACATTTTCAACAGTGATGGAAAAATGCTGTCTGGTTAGCTGATAACTGTGTTTTCAGTAAACAAAAATATAATATTGACTTACAAACTCTCTGACCTCTATTGTTCCCAGGACATGTAAAATACATTAGTCCATATCACCAATCCACACTAATTAATTGTGCATTAATAATATCCAACACAGTCCTACTCTGTATTAATTTCTCCTCCGGGTAAATTGCATAGCACATTAAGTAATGCTACTCAAGCAAAAAGGGCACCTCTGCAACTATACAGCAAGTTTCACCGAGATCACATGTGCACTTGTGTGTCAATGGCAATGCGAGCCCTGTTTTGAATTTCCACTGGCAGTCAACAGAGGACTGGCATGATTACCATAGTGTCAGACACATAAAAAAAAAAAATAGACAGGGAGACACACAGAAAGACATTACACACAAACACACACTGCCCGAGGCAGCAGGGAGGCCTGGCAGCCACCACAGTGCTGGTCAGAGGCTCAAAGCAGCAGAAGAGTAGAGAAGAGAGTGGCTCCCTCTGCTGCACCATCTGTGCACCGGGCTCTCCTCCATCCGGCTGAGGCTGCAGAGAGAGAGAGAGCTCTGCTGCTATTTCACCTACTGGCTTCATGTAACCAGGTATACATATCCTATGGACATCAGTATGAAAATGACATGCTCTTATAAAGCCACCTGTCATTGGAAAAAGACAAAAAGCAAGTCCATCTGAATACTTAGTAAATTGTGTTTTGTTGTAAGGCACCAATAGGGGAGCAAAATTGCTGCCATTGCAATCCTGAAATGACTAATTGGGGTTTTAATTAAGTAGGCAAGTTTTAAATGGCTCATATGTTCGCTGCGGAGGAGCAGCGCGAATGTGCTGCATCGTTATCCGCATCAGGAACACAATACCCCGGACTGATCGGCGCGTCAAGTCTGACACAACACGGTAGACACATTCATCCACAAACTGTTAGGCCAAACACCGAAACATGGTGATGCTAACTGAGTTTAACAACAACAACAAAAACAACCACATCTAAAGCGCCATTTCTTTCCTCGTCTAAAAATATGTAGCTATAACTTTATTCTTTGGTTGTGACCTCCCTTTTTTTCCCCCACATGTGACAACGACAACAATCTGATTTGAGAAACATTTACGACAGTGTCAGAACTGTTAACGCCGCTTCGGTCCCATTATCCCCGGCTGACACTTTCTCTTTACTTCGCCTGACAGCTCTTCCCCAAAACAGACACTCAGTAACTTCACTCACTCAAACATAAGTTAAACGTTACTGGTGCGTGAAACAAAACAACATTACGAGTCGTTTTTTTACACCGTGTAACGAGCGGTAATTGAACGCTTATAAGCTAGAACACCGTGTAATGACGCATAACTACAGACCAACGGTTGTCCTCCAAATACCGGGACGTTGAGAACCACGCGCTACACCAGTCACTCCGTCACTTTATTCACGTCTTACGTTGAAACGACTGAAGAAAGCCTCGCTGATATGAAGAACAGGGCAGAAATACATCTCTGCTGTTGTATGCCAACGCTCCGGTAAAAATCCGCTCATCCAGTCTCTGCCCGGACATGTCCGCACATATTGTTTACAAACTCCCACAAACCGTAAAAAAAGCACGCGACGGCGCTGACACGATATCTTCCCTTTTTAAAAAAAAAAAAAAAAAAAACTGAAGAAGCGATGGTTAAACTCACCGCCAGCAAACGTGCTTTCCGTTGTGATCGGTGGTATGTTGACAAACTTGCTGTTACTCCTCGTTTCCAACAGACTCTGACGGTGAGGCTTGTGTCGCTCTTTGCATCGCAGCCGCTCATAGATGTTTGCTGACTTGAGTGAGGTTGTTTTTTTCTGTGTAAAAAACGGTCCGCCCCAACGGCTGGGACCCGCCCCTTAGTTAATAACGTGAAATGAGAGTCAGCTATACGGTCTTAAGCAAATACAAGGCAAGAATAAAATGCAGTGTTTGCCTAAAACATGATCTTATATTTGTATTTTAAGGAAATTTGAAGTAGTGGACCTTTATTAATTTTTGTAAAGTAAACCCTCAATGGCTAAATAGCTGTCAAATAAATGTAGTGAAGAAAAACTACAATTATTTCCATCTGAACTAAGTGGGGTAGAAGTGGTATTAAACGGCTACACCCAAGTAAAATAGTATCTTATATTTGTATTTACATGAGCACGTCTTATTACATTGCACCACTGTGGGTTGACATCGTCTTTCTTAATGTCCGACCATTTGTTGGTGTTTATGCCTGAATCAATTTTTTTTTTAAATACACGCTGTTTCCGATTTAAAATGCATAAGATGTTGAGCTCATACTGTGTTATTATTAGTAGAAAAAAAATATTGCGCCTGGCCCTTTAAGGGAACAGTCTTCCTCGTGAGCATAAGCTGGTGACACACAATGGACCAATCAGATGGTTTGTTTTGGTCCCGCCTTCTGCTTCGTGTATCTTGACACGTGGAGGGGAAAAAACACAAACCCAGATAAGACATGTGACTGCTTTCAGCGGTCAGCTCAGCTGATTGGGAGCTGAGTGATTGCACACACCCAATTGCGGGGGTCGATGTGATGATGAGTTGTGATACTGTCAAGGCAACAAATAGATTCACAAATTTAATTGTGCCATGCATGTCAGTGACCCATTAGACAGCATGGATTTCTGTGTTCTCTATGACAATAATGTGTCTAATACAAATATTACAAAATAGCCATAACAAAACCATGAAGCATAACATAACCGGTGTTGAAATATAACTCAGTGCAGTTATTCAAGAGCAGTACTTGTGTGCAATTTGAGGTACTTACTTTACTTAAGTGCTACTATGTTATGCTACTATACCTCTACTCCACAACATTGCACGGGCAAATATTTTACTTTTTAACTTCACTGCATTTATCTGAAAACTACACTTAGTAGTTACCTTGCAGATGAAGATTTTGCAATCCATAATAAGCTTATAAATGTTGCATGATATCATATCAGTCATATGCATTGGATCAAAGACATACATTACTATTTTATCAGTAATAATACTGTAACTAGATGGGGAATTTCTACATATTGAGTACTTTTGATTTCTAATTGTACTTAAATAAAATTATTTTAACACAAATTCTTCTGACATAACATAACATAACATAACATAGCAGGATCCCTGTGTCCTTAAATGCTTCCTGCCTTGACAACAATGTATAAACATAAAGCCATTTTCAGTTCAGCGCCTGGGGGCAGTCATTGTTGAACATGGTGTCCCCCTCTGATGGATGCACAGTGACAGTGGAATAAACATCAGCCGTGGCTGGTGACCCCCATTGCACGGCTGGGGCACGCCTACGCATGGCATCACTCAATAGGGCAAGAGAAAAAAAACTACAGTGAAATCAAGCCTGATCTGTAAAAAGGGGTTACTGAGTGCAAAACAGCCAGGCAAGAAGAGTGAGACTATTTGATCCATCGTGTGAGTCAGATTTTTTCCCAGGAGACTATTTCTGGATGAAAGCAGATGCTGTTGCTTTTGCATGGAGCACTGGTCAGCCCTTGCAGGATGTTATGTTTTTACACAGTCTCGCTCTTTTGTTGTAAAGCTGCTAACGTGTGTGAAGTGTGATTTTCTCAACTTTTCACAAAATTCCTGCATGTGCACAGTTTATTGGCAGCTTTTGAGAGAGCCAGCAAACAACCCCTGCTTAGCCTAGCTTGTTTAAGCTGCTGCTGCTTGACGGCTCCCAACCCCCTCCACTCCAATCATGCAGCGAAAAGGGACCCCACCCAAAATTTGGAAGAGGAGATGGTGGTTGTTTTTATCTCACTCACTCTCTCTCTTTCTCCCTCTTGTGCGTTTATTTGGGGGGTAGTTGTGCTGTAAATCTCAAAAAGCCCATCAGCTGTCACTCAATGAACATTCAAGTGGAACGCATGCATAGGAATGGACATAAATCAACTGCATTTGAATTATTTTGCTCTAGGAGCCTGCTGCTCTACTGGCCACAGCAATTAAATGTCCACAACCTAACAAGTGTTAGCATTCAATTTGTATTAACAATGTAGAGCAAAATCTTAAATTGCTCTATACTGACCCAGTGCATATTAAAGCTGAGATAGTATTTGTATTTTATAGCTGCAACATAACGAATTGAGGTCAATGTTGTCAACTGCTGTTTAGATATTTGACGGACACATCTGTGTTGTGAGAGTAGTTAATAATAAATACCTTGTCATTAAAGCACATTTTACAGTTTGATGTGGTAATCAGGCATTTTAAAATAATTTTTATAGGTGAAACGCTTCAAAAAAATAATTAGACTGTGTGCCGCTTTTGAAAAACGAAAAAAAAAAGAGAAAGAAATCGAGTCACTGATAAACATTTCATCGCTTTTTTTTCTCCCCAGAGTTCCCTTTATCAATAACTAATTAGTGTTCCCAAACAATAGCTCCAAGAATAATGCATTTCGATAACAGCCAGTTTATCTCATTGCCAGTGGACTCTGGGGTATACAGTAGCTTTTCATCAGTTAAACTGTGGTTTGGAGAAGTCTTGTTGTCTTTTGAATACAGAGATGTTAACCACATTTGTGTTGCAAATCTGATTTTTTTTTTTTTTTTTTTTTTTCGCAGGGAACATAACATGATGTGCTGTCAATGCTCAAAGATTCAGAAAAACAAACGTCATGTGTTGTGCAATCTCTGCTTTAAGTCATTTGCTGTCTTTTGCTTTCAAGTGCACAACTTCGAGCCCTTTGAAGAGGGAAAACAGCCTTTGTGTTGGCGCTGAACTCAGAACTTGTCATCTAAACTGAAACTTCCAGTAGCAGACAATGTGTCCCAGCCCATCTTTATCTGAGCAATTTTTCCCCAGTGAGCCAGTCAAAAATTCTCCACGGTGAGTTATTTCTGACTACATGCTGCCAGCGGAGGTGATAAGGCTTTGGATGTTGAAATTTTTCAAAGTTCACTGCATAATGATGCAATTTGCTTAGTGGCTTTTTCCCTAATGGTGCCTGACGTCCATCTTTGTCTTCAATCTTCAATCCGTTCCACGCCCAAGAACTATATCGCTGTTTGTGCCTCCACCACATCAACATTTTATGGTTTCCATCACCTTCCCATTTAATTAACTACATAAATCCACGTTTTAAAAGTTTTTTTTTTTGTTTTTTTTACATAAATTGATTTCACGACAGAGATGCCAAGTTTTCACAGGTTACTGGAAACCTCTGTCCGCCTGCGCCCCTCCTTCTCCTGTCAACACCTCTTGATTTTAACCACAGGTACAGCAGCGGCTCAGCCAATGAATGCAGCTCTCCCAGAGTTCATCCAAAGGTAACACATTTGAAGCCCAGAACCACCCGAGGGAAACACTTCTTTCTGCATATTGTTACATCACTTTAATGCTATGAAATAAATGTAACCCAATACAGAACTATGAATGAATATGCTTTGGAAATCCAGCTGCGATGGCATAATATTGAAGTAAATAAACACTTAATGACTACCGAGCAGCAGCAGCAGCAGCAGCAGCTCAGAGCTGTAAACAAACCATTTGTCAAGCAGACCGTCAGCATGTTGATACCTGTGCAACATCCAAATCAACTGTTGCAGGCGTCCTTGCACTAATGTCTAACCATAGTCTATTTATATTACGTTGCTGTTATTTAATATTGTTATTTAATATTGTCAGGTCAACCCGATTTATTAAATATTTATAAATCCGGTGTGTTTTCACTCATTATTTCATTTTATTCTGACATAAAATATCATACAAATAACACGTGTCTAATAATTTACATTACAAATTTACATTTACATTCCTCCCTTACGAGATACATGTGTCCCTGGCATGGATAAATTGGTAAACGTTTGACGTTTTCCCCATCATTTGGTTTCCTTTTGCACAGAAAGAAAAATGCCTCACTAAAAGCCACTCCGATTATTGTTTAGATGCGCTTGTGGCAGGAGTGTAAATGTAAACACAGGAAGAAGGTCTTGAAGGAGGACATTATAATATCAAGAAGGCAACGTACTTTGTTGCTAGTCGAACTCTCCAACTAGTTGCTGACAACTGTTGATTTTGTTCATCCACACAGTTTGCAAAGCACACCCTTTTTACGGTAGCTATTTAGCACAAACTTGCAATATACGCATTGTAGTTGGTTCAGATCGAGGCTGGATCACTTTACCACTGCAAACGAACCACTCCAGAGTTTGTTTGTGACCAGACCGGGACGATCCTAAATCAATTTTCTTGTTTATGTTTTGTGAAAGATGTTAATAATACTTTTTTAATTAGCAGTAGTATTTGTGGCTTTGACGGCTAAGTGAACATGCCAGTTTGAAGTTGCTCAACACTTCCTTGTTGTGTTTCAAGAGACCATAAAGTAAACGCACAGTGGTTGTCTGTCTACTCACTTGCTGCTCTCCACTTTAATTCTTGTAATCCAGTGTGCACCCAAGTGGCAATAATTAGATTTTGTGAAGCTCATGTCAGATGTGATGAACTGCTGAAGAGGGGTGGGGGTAGGGAAGATAACATTCTGGCAAAAGATATGTCTGAGTTTGTTTATTAGTGTTGGGGAGTGAGACCAGGCTACGCTGCTAAACACTGACATGGTTAATCTTGTTACTTTGCACTGACAGAGCTCAAAAGTTCAGATGGCTCTGTATAACATGTACCTCAGCATGTGCTTCAGCAGTTCTTCAAGTCTGCTTTTATAGAGTCGCTCTTCAGAGCTGTCACACAAATCTCTAAATACTTCATTGGCTGCTAGTTTTTGGTAGGTAGGTGCTGTGCAGTGGATTAAAAAAAGAAAGCAACGATAAAACGTTGAACGAAGGAGACATGGATAGAAATAGAGTTGGAGTTGCTCTTGTTTCTACGGTAACTGTCGATGGGGAGGTACCAGGGATGAAAGTGGAGGGAAAACAAACCTCCCCACTCCGATGGCAACAGCACAGCAATTGGTTCTCGTTTCCTGCGAGGACAGGAAGAAAAAAAAAACATAACAAGGTCCCCTAGTAGCCCAGGAGACACAGTTCGATGTTGCATCAGAAAGCAAGAGGCAGGGCAAAATGAACACGCGCTCAACAAACATGCACACTCAACTTGCACACGCACAGACACCTACTCGCTTTCACATGTGCGCACACAATCACATGCTCCACTTCACCCTGCAGCCGCCCCTCCCGCTCCTGCTCTCCCACTCTCCCGCCAAAACATCTACAGCACGTGAAACCTGCCTAGAAACCGAGGGGAAACTTCCGCCTTGTTGTGATTGGCTGAGCTCCCTAGCAACCGCGTAGCCCCAACCAGCCAGTCAGGCGCATTGTGAGAGGCACACTGACCCAATGAAACAGATTATTCGGAGGCGCGGGCAGGCACAGTGACCTGGTAACAGTCAGAAGAAGAAGTCAGGGAGACGCTAGAGGGAGAGAAGAAAAGCAGTCTGTGATTGGCTCACAGATTTCCTCTTTATTCTGATTGGCTTGATGCTCTCCTCTTTCGCAGTCATTCATACATTTCTCTGCCTGCCTCAGCACTAGCTCCACTGTTTCCTCTACCCACAGCCAGTTCGTTCAACTTCCAGAGTGGCCACCCTGCCCTTAAGGAAATCCGCTGGCCAAGGTCAAGGCAAAGACTACACTGCTGAAATGGGATTGGTTTAGACAAGCAGGAGCAGAACACAATCCTAGTAACAAGTCTACCTCATTATGTCAGTGCGGGGTTTAAGCCTGTGATCAACAACTTGTTAAACAACACAAGTGCTCTTCCTGCTGTCGCTGCTGATGAGCTTGTTATTGTCTTGCGTGTAATGGACAAGGGCCAGCAAAAAGCATAATTAGCTTTTTTGTTTAATAATGCAGCATATGACAGGGCTTTTCTCCGGGCAAGTTGCAAGACACAAATTAGCAAATGGTTAGTTTGTTTTGAAAAACTTAGCTTTTTGAAGACAGCCGGGGCGAGGTCTTTTTTAAATATTCCAAACGGCTTGCTCCGGTAGTGTGGGGAATTAATGTCAATACCCTGCAGGATCAGGAGTTTACATTGAATAGTTAATGAGCTGGGGGAGAGAAGGACTCAAATAATTCTGTGAATTTAGCATGCCATGCATACTGCCTAATTTAACATAACTACAGGCAAAAAACCCACTCAGGCAGCAGGAATGCTATACAGCTATGATTAGTAAAAACAACATTAACATCCAACACAGATATTGCTCATAGCTCCAAAACAAATTAGTTTACTTGGGTTGGAAGATAAACTGAATCTATATTACAATTTGTTTTTCACTTTTCACAATAAACATTGCATTGTGGCAAGCTAAAAAAAAAAAAGATGAATTATTTATTCTGCACTGTTTCATTTTAGATACTGAATTGGAGGTAATAAGTATTTGCAAGCCTTTTTACCAATGCTACAACGGACTGATTGTACTGTTATTAAATCTGCCAGGAAGTATATTGTTCATGTAATGACATGACGAAAGTATCACTCGCTGGATGAAATCCCATTATCATGAAGGATGACGTTTCGGAGGCTGTGAAGTTTGAATGGATTAAATATTGGACCTCTCAGAAAGTTTAAGTACACAATAAACTGTGTAAAACTGTGAAGTGAGACAACAAAGTGTATCTAGAGATTTGTGAAGTGACTTTAATGAATATCTTTACATTAACGAAGAATCTCATGACCGCTTGAATGTGAAATTGGTCGCTTGTAGAGTCAAAACCGCAGAATAATATCACCCAAATCTGCAGTTTCGCTCAGCTCTTTGGGGCTTTTTAGCTTCTTTCAGTTCATTGTTTTGGTTTTATGGTCTGCAAATTTACTGTTGATTCACTCTCATTATTGTCTTTTTCAACGAAAATGCTTCAATAAAGCTAACCGTACATTACTTTCCCAGCGCCAAACGACAGACAGACAAAGTTAGCAACTAGCTAGTGAACATAGTGGAGCAGTTAGCAGCGCAAGAGCCAAATAATCCTCTCTCGAGGTGGTGAAGACCAAAAACAGAGCTAAAAGAAACATGACTCCCAATAAATGTTAATGTTGCCCCGTATCTGCTGGATGTTTAAATAGGTGACTGTTGCTAACAGGTTTGACAACTTGATAATATGTCAGTTGTTGCCCAAATGGACAAAAAAAAATCAGGTATTCCAGGTTTAACTAAGTCAATGTAGTGTCAACAGTCCATGTTAAAAATTTTGACTTTTAAATCATTTTTTGAAAGCCTTGAACCTTCTTTTGAAGCATTTTGACTTAGATTGCATGTTCTGCTGTATGATAGAAGCTGACTTTGTTTCCCAAATGAATTACTTTTAGGAATCCCCTGGGTCCTCGGTAGCCCGAGGAAGTGAGACAAAGATCACAATGCATTAAGCAGTCATCATAAGAGGATTTCTCATAGGGAAATGTACTTTTGTGAAGTCTTAGATGTGAGTTTGTACCATATACCCGCTGTCAAAATTAATCTGAGCTGGTGGGGGATAAGCAGAGTCTGCATGATGTGTACTAGTGAGCCCTATATCATAAAAACATATCAGACATCACAAGCTATGACATTCAAATGTGAACAGTCACCAACCCAAGAAATTCTGCAGACATTGCTCGAACAGGGTGAGCACTAATTTATTTTATTTAGGTCCTACACAGACCTTTATCTAACTTGTTAAAGGTCAGCGATCATATTTTCCCTCTTTTCAAGGGCCTCATTAATGTCAGAGGGGATGACTTCTAAGACAAAAAACCCTTGGGGGCTTTTCCAAATGTCCTGGAGCAACAGATGACTCACCTAATTTAGAGTTGCTTTTCCCGGGGTTGTAAATCCCCCCTTTCAATACATGGCTCCATCTTTCACCGGTCTCAGTACTTCTCAGAAGCGTCTATGTGTCACGATTCTGGAGATTTTATGTTTTGCATTACCTCATTCCACCAAGCTATGGGGATTTACATATCATATATACTAGAGGGGATAAGTGGTACACTGTGCTCATCCGTGAAACAACCTATTTAACTTTTTTGTTTGGCCTGTAGAGGATCACCTCTGCTGTCTGTGTGAAGCTAATTGGATACAGCAGAGCAGCAAGCCAGGATTCACAGCCAGGCACAATCATTCCAGGAAATAAAACATAAAGGTATTGTCGCCATGGAACCAGTGTGCATTCAGCATTTTCAAGCATATCACCATCACCGGAGAGAACTGGCAGAGAGAGCATAAAAAATGAAAGATGTTGGACTGGTCTCTGAATAGACAGCGAAATCCACACACAGGATGCAGCATTATTATGTAAATAGCAGGAAATGCTGCTAAAGAAGGGATTAACATATGCAATATTCATTCACATTAAATAAAGGTCTATAATGTTGGGCTAAAGGTCTTCCAAATACTGCTCATGCTCTTAGTTGTTACTATGGTATAATTAAATAGTTAATGTACTTCTCATAGAAAGAGAGATTTAAATTATCCAAATGTTAGACATTTACTCACTTTAACTGCCTCTTGTTTTTTCAACTTTGACCTACATAGCAACTTTTTCTAAAGTAATTCATCAGCGTAATCGATTACAGAGTCTTGGATTAGCAAACATAAAAGACCCACTAGAATTTCACAACATCCCCTCTTTGACATATGGTTTAGAGATACAGCAACCAAAATCAATTGAAAAGCCGCTCCTTTTTTTTTTTTTTTTTTGAAAACTTACATTTGCGCTGCATGGGCAGCCCTGGTGCATCTCAGGGGGGTCAGCGGCTCTGAAGGATCTCCTCTGTGCTGCTGGAGATTGCCTGGAGGTGTGACAGACAGACGCCCTCTGATCTATCAGGGCCTCAGAAGATCTGAGGACAGACTTTGCCCACATTGTCAGTCGCAAGCACTCCTCACATTAAAGCAACGGCACTCGAGCGAGCCACGCAGGCTCACAGCATGAGCCCTGACTTCTTCAGTCGTACTTGGAAAATAAAGAGCTGGAAAATATCTAGGAAGGAAATGGCGACAGATATACAGTAACCAAGCTGTGTCGGTCCAGGGCATGTTTTCAGTAATTTTAAGGTTGTCGTAATTAGACAGCCACTATTCAGTAGCTCAGTCAGAGCCCTCTAAAGTCGTGATGAAAAGCAACACCCGCCATGCTTCATGTCAAATTTTGCCGTATAATATAGCATATAAATATGCTGAATGCAATTTTTGTGCCCCTGAGCAGAGGCTTTGCAGAAATTTGTCAATTTCAGTGATCACGTTACCACAGAGGAATTATACGCTTGCGAAATTCTATTTTCTGGTCAATTTAAGGAAGGAGGGGGAGGTTACATGACTGAGCAGCAAATTCATATTATTGTCTCTACTCTGGCTTACTTCCTCTTTTCCCAAAGGGCTTTGCTTTTTTGGGCGTCTGAGCCATGCACAGCTCACTGTCACCGCCGCATGCAGCACATGGGCGGCAGATGTTAGCGAGCAGTCTGTCAACCAGGATGGTGTATTGGTACCATAAAAACCCCCTTTGTACAATTTCGACAGATGTGGCTCTAGTTCCAGGTGGAGAGTTTGACAAACACACATGTGGCCGGGACCACCTGCTTCTGATGACCAGCACATTCCTGCAGCTTCGCAGTCAGTCAAATTAATGGGTTGTTCTGAATTCACTGATGTGGGAGGAAAGGCTATATCTCACTCCAAATATTGCTTTGACAGAGGTTTGAAAAAAAAAAATCCCTAATATATTAAGAATATGTTACTTCACCGCAGGCCGTGTCATATCAGTAGAGGGATACACATTGAACTACACATCAGTGTAGGCAAGTCAGGAGAGGAAGATATGATATAAATATGATGACTTAATGAGCAGGATTAGGATTTTCAAGAAAAGGCATTAAATATTTATGAAGATGTTTCTGCGGCATAGATTTTTAATTGTAAGAGATTCCTCCTCAGGACGGTTAATATTAGAATATACCAGGTAGACACCTGAGTAGCAGTAATGGCTGGAGACATTGTCTTGGGGTTTTTTTTTTTTTCTGATCAAACGATCATGATCCAGGAACGTTAGCACAGCTAGACATCATCATCATGACAGCCATGCCTTAAATTCAGGAGTTCACTAAGGCGAATATGTCCCTGCCTACTTGAGAGAGAATGAGCAGTGTTTTGGCAAAGTGGATGTGAGCTACAGCTGGCTGGTCCTCTATAGCCAGCAGTCACAGTCAGTCTCCTCATCTTCCCCCAGTCACCATCCCAGGGGAAGCAGGAATTGACGCGCCATTAAAGAGGCTTTGAAGAGAGGCAACTGTCAGCATGACTGCCTCCGCTTTTCAGCAATGAGGGAATGGAAGTACAGATCTGGTGCAATAAGGACAGAGTGAGCAGCTTTTCGAAATACATTTCACTGTGTCTCGTGTACTACAAGGAACAGGAGATAGGTAGAGTTGTCTCTGAAGGGAAAACTGTGATGGAGAATTTTTTTTTTTACAGACAAAAGACAAAAATCAGTTTTTAAGGCGCACAAAAATACATCCAACACAAGATTCTTTGCAGACATTTTACTATTGAAAACTGAAATATGGTTGTTAATAAATGGCATCGTTGTATAGTAGTCACAACAGCTTCAGTGAAGGATTTTTTCTAAATTTGGAATCATCATATGATGATTTAGAATACCTTAAAAGTAAAAAACGGTTGTTGTCCGTGATATTAGTGACATCACAAAAACCTGATTATCTTAAAACACACACACACACACACACACACACTAAAGGGGAGCCAAGCGTAACCAAACCCACGATGATGTCATGTGTTTTAGTAGCCGGTACAGTGACCCAACAGAGGAGATGACCTCATTTCCTGTGTAGTTATCACAAAAAATAGGGGGTTTGGGGGACTTTCTTCTTTTGGATATAAAGTCATCGTGAAAATAACCCGATGCATGTTTGCTTTTTAAGAAATTGTGCAAAAGTAAATATAAAGAAAGTATGATTTTTTTTTTTTAATTCTTGTGTATGTGAACTGCAGAGTAATCTTTCTAGCCATGATAAAGACAGATTGTTTGTTTCTGTATATAAAAGTGTCTGGAGAATGGCATATGTGCATATGTCAAAGCTGTAGCTGACAGAGCGTAGCGTCATTAGATTGCATGTCATGAATGCATTTTATGCATGTCACAAAAAATAACGCTGAAGAGCTATCTTGCCTTGCACATATCACGCCAGTTGATGTCACACGTTACGGCGAGCACTGAAATTGGCTCGGTTTTCAGTAGTATACACGGTGCTTTAGTAGCAATGGATGATTGTCTTCATTGTTAGTCTGCTCAATCCTTCTGAATAAGCATGTGCTCCACCCCTCCCTACAAACTCACCCGCCACATCTGGTAGCACAACTGCTACTGCGAGATCAAAAGAAGACGTGTAAACAACCCATGAAAAGGGTTATGTTACGGATGACACCATCACTTAATTACAGTGTCTTTTACACAAAGTGGAGTCTTGCTTGCTGCCACCATGAAGGGAGATACAACTCATGGACCCAGATAATGCCTGCTGCTGTTACTGGACCCTGTAAAATGTTTAATAGAGAATTAAACAAATGTGGTTTACTCATGCAATAAGCAGCTCGGTATGAAAAAATGAAATTTAACTGCTGCAATACAAGATTGAGCCGTCTATTTAGCCTCCTCTGATACAAGTACAAAATTTAAGACACATGCATGGCTTAATTGCTGAAGGAGGATTAGGAGCCCCTAGGTCATATGCATTAGATGACCTTTGACCCTGTTTGTGTGACTGTCCCTCGGGGCCTACTATGAGATCTCACCAACGAGCACAAAAACAACCTGAATAACTTTTCAAAGAGCTGTGTGATATTCTCACTCACTTTAAAGACCAAATGTTAGAAAAAAGTGTAAACTGCCTTTTTGTTTTTCTGTCCATAGTATGACAGCACCAAGCCAACACTTGCATTTCTATAGCATATACGCTTTGAGGAAGTGAGGAAAACATGCTTCTACACTTGCACTTCCTGAGGTTGATGCTGCAAATTCATGCTATAAACAGCACAAGCGGGACAAGCAGAAGTTGACAATGACCAAATTGTGTTTTTTGGCCATCTCATTTGGCCTTTTAATGTCACCATCATCAGGTCATTATGTCATTTGCTAGAATTTCTGTAATGTTCATTAGTAAACTCAAAAAACAGTTTATAATCAAGTCTCATTTTTGTGTCCCTGTGATGTTTTCTTTAGTATAGATTTAGTATTTTTTACTGTCTTACAGGGCAGCTTTATTCCCAGAAGAACTGTCCAGACTGGACATAAAAGGCCACCGCAAATCCGCAAGCTGACTCCTTTTTCCTGAAAAGCCCTACAGGTTGTCAGAATAGGAGTGTTTTTTAGAGTGATGGCTTTGAAGTCTTCACCCTGAATTAGCTGAGGAGGTGAATGTTTTCTCAGCAGAAAGTCAAGGGAGAGGCATGCGGGTGGACAGAAATAGCTGCAAAAACTTTCGCCCTTCTTTCAGGTGGGCGGACAGGATTTTGGGGCAGCAGAGGCAAACAATGACATCAGGATCCCCCTCCCACGCACACGCCTACACGCACACACTTCGCTCCTGTGGTAATTGAGGCGTCAACACATCAGGATTAAGTGATGTCATCGCCTAAACAGTTCTTCTGTGGTCTCCCTCCTGGGACCCCGTGACCCCTCAGGAGCCACCTGCAGTTCATAAACATCATCCGTGTGCACATATCACGGGGGGTTCACAGGAAAGGCCACAGTCCAGATGGCCGTTGGCCATCAATGGGTGTCATGGATGCATAGAGCCCAACCCAGTGCATCACGACATTCCTGATGCGTGTTGTCAACCTGGTCGGGGGAAATCCACCTCAGGAATTTTTGTTACTTTGCAGTCATGGCCTCATAATATGGTGGCTGTGCAACCTAAATTATATAAAGTATAAACTCAAATTTAATTGTATCTACTTAATCCAAATGTTAAATTTTCAGGTTAGCTAGTCTGGATCCGTAAAATGTAAAAAGGTCATCTTACCTGCACCTACCGTAGTAAATCTAAGTAATTAACATGTTATATTGCATTTCTTTAATGCACATACAAAAATAAAAGTATATAAAAAAAAACAATATGTTGTGGTTTATGAGGAGTTATGTGCCAGACTATTCCTGGAGTCTCTGCTGGTTATTGGCAACCTCACAATGACGACAATACTGCAGTAATGAGAGCTTTTTTATTAAACGAAGAAGGATTTTTCTTTCCATGCCCTCTAAAAAAACACATTTAGTCTCACTTTAAGATTATTTTATCAAAGTTGCTAAAATAGTTTATTATGGCTAATTATATGGTAAGAAGCAGTTAATAATCTCACTCATTAAAAAAGGTCACAGTATTCTCAATTCCTGTGAATCAAGGAAAAGAATATAAATTAAAGAGCCAATCAAAAAGAGGAAAATGAGAAGGTAATACACCACCTGAGTGGCTTTCCTCAACCTAACCTATCTATTATGAATGTTAACCCTTTAATGGTGGGAGCAAACCAGGAGCACCCGGTTGAAACCCACGCAAACTCCACACAGAAATGACCTGGGATTCGAACCCTTGACCCTCTTGCTGTGCGGCAACGGTCAACATTGCATCCGAATTGATTAAGTAGACAGTTCTTCCGGTAGCTTAGTACCCTGTGCTGCGACTAATTAATGTGGAGTTAACTGCAGGACCCTGAGAGCATTTAGTATGAGGTACCTCAGGTGCCAGACATATCGCTACATCTTAATTAGTGTTTCTAATATCTATCAAGTGTGGGGAAACTGTGTCACAAACAGCCTAGGGGTGAAAGAAACAAGCCCACTCCTGTACAGACATTGATGCGTGTCTAATGAGTCCATCAGCCTGACAGCACAGTGTCCTGTGGGACCCTCCATTCATGATTCCTGGATTGAGAATCCCATCTGTCATTACGTTTCAGCGTGTGTTTATCAAACAAGGGGTACGGGGTAATTTAAGTGCACCTGTTTGTTGTTTTTGACAAATTAAAACAACTTCCTATCAGATGTCACACCTCGCTCTCTCTCTCTCATTTCCTCCACAGCTTTTACAATTCAAATGTGTGTGTAATCATGTAAGATGAGAGGCCATATAATATGAGTCTATATGTGTCAAAAGCCACTGAGATATGAATGATTTACAGAGAATACCTCAAGAGCACATGCAGTATATTAAAGGCTTCAATAATTGATGCTACGTCCCATTAGTCACCAACACAAATGTCACACATCAGGTGAGGCAATCAAACTGAAAAATGATGTATATCAACTTAACTTTGCATTTCAGACACAGTGAGGTGAAATGGTGAATTGCTCACATCATATAAAAAGGTTGTTGCACGCTGCACACGTTGCCAGCCACTCCTGCGCTCTAATGGCACTTCAAGCCAAATGCTTTAACTCTCAGATTCTGTCAACACTTGGAAAAATGCAATTTCTTTTCATTCAGAGTACAGTAAACACGACTGCTGGCATGTAACATAAATGTCATTATTCAGTCATTTCGTTGTTTCTCACATTACGTACGGATGCAACCCTTATTTTGGCACTCACTGGAAAATCCAGGTCACATGATATGAAAAAAAAAATGTGTGTGTGAGAGGGTGGGTTTGATTTGCCAACCTCTTAGAACATGATCTAAAACAAGCACACTTTAACTCTTTGACTCTCACATAATCTCTGAAATCTCAAACACGCATCCACGAGAAACTCTTTGAAAAGAACACTTTGTTCATCCTGCAGCCTTATTAGTCAACATATATGCTGTCATTGACTAAAATCCAATATCGATGTTATGCAACATTATATTTTTAAGCCTTTTTTTTTAAAAAAAAAAAAGCTTTTCTAAAAATCCACATGCATGCTAATGTTCCCACGCATATTCAGCATGAGCATAAAATGTTTTCTTTATCTGTCATTAAAAATTTGCTGATGTGAAATTTAATATATGCTACAGGAATAATAACTGCAATGACTAAAAAATAAAACACTGCTACATCATGACATTTCTACAGTTCTGCAAAAGTATATGGCAAGGTCTGAATCATGTGTCTTATAATTCAATTCAGTGTTTAGCCGCCATGCTGCCTTGTTATTGCTTGTGTTCATATTCTACATACATTCATGGACAGTTGTTCTTTCTGCAGTTGTAACATGTGGTCTGGTTTCAGGCTGACTTCCTCTAAGTGTGAAGGGAAGCCTTCTGTGCCCCGTGATTCAAGTGTGTGACATATGAAATGCAATCATATGATAAGACAGATGCTTATGGTTTCAGAAAGCTCTTTTTGCCCAGATACAGCCCGAGAGTGTGTGTATGTGTGTGTGTGTGTGTGTGTGTGTGTGTGTGTGTGGCGGTGTGGGTGGGGGGTTGGAACTTGTTTACAGCTCACACACGCTGCTTTGAGTCCTCTCAACAGGGGAAGAAAGACAGCGTACCAGAACTTGGCAGAGTGAAAGTGCAGAGCACTAGCGCTGAGTTTTCAGGGATAAAAATACTGTCGGTGAGCTCAGCGGTGGGACTAAAGGTACAACAGCCTTTGGGCTTTGAAACATCCCTATCAGTGGCAATCAGCCCAGTGTGCTGAAGTAGGTTAAACCAAATCTCCATAATATGCAAATGCCCAGTAACACCTTTGGGTTAAACTTTCTGGAAAGTAAGGTTGCTGTCTTATATCACAGAATGTAGTCATGTGTTATTGTTGATGGTATCAATGCTTTTTGCATTTGTTAATATTTTTTTTTTCTGAATCTTTGAATAAAATGTCTCTATAGCACGCACATTTTGTGCAGCCAGCACAAGGCTTTAGAGCAGATAGAAACACTTAAGCCCTAAGCACACTGACTGTATTTCATAATGTAATATAAAATACTTCTGGAGAGAAATGGGGATTGTGTGAAGTCAGGGAAACCTTAAATGAGCAGATCCTGAGGGTGAGGAGCTCAGCGAGGGACTCAGTGCCAACCAGCCCTGCAGCCTGGCAGCTCTCTGCTTGATTGGTCTCAGTGGGTAACTGTGATGGCAGGCAGAAATCCCATTTACATACACATGTATGCGCACAGGCTGCATGGACATACACATGCTGGCACACGTAGATACTTAAAAGTGATGTACACACATCTTTTCACAAAATAAGTCATGTACATGTTGATATCCTTAAAAAAAATGCTGGTTAAGCAGCAAAAAAAAAAGAGCAGAGCTGTATTCAAATGCACACACACACACACACACACACAGATTAAAACTCATAACACCCACATTCAAACACATGACACCCCCTCACATAAGAGTCTCACACATCACAGCTATGAGCACAGCGTGTATGGTGGGGGGGGCGCTTGGTTCACACCGCCTGCATGCTCGGTGCCTATTGAAAAGCTAATTCTCCTGTGCTGGGATTCAAAGAGCCTGGCCAGCCACCTGCACTGATGATGAGGAGATGATGAAGGGAGGGGGGGGAGGGGAGGACAGGAGAGGAAAGAAAGGGAGGAGGAGGAGGTAGCAGTGGAAGAATGACATCACCTTCCCTGAAATGTCACCATTATCTCAAGCCTCGGCTTAGCTGTCTACAGGGGTGACATCATCCTCTATCTGCCCCTCCCCCCTCTGTTCTTGTGGAAGTGGTGTGTGTGTGGTGGTGAGGGAGGCAGTGTGTTTTGTTTGTGTGCGTGTGCATGCAGGCGTGAGTGAGTGAGTGTGCACAAGAAAGCATTTTTCGAGAGTAGCATGAGTGGATGTTTGTCTGCGCTCCGTCTTTCATGCCTTTATAATGGCAGAAATTAGCCCACTTCAATGGCATTTACCTCATTTAGTAGGTAAAACAAATACAGTATGTTTTATTATTATGCTCAGCTCAGCCTTAAAGGACATGTTGCTTTATTTGTTCAGGTTTTCTGCTTTCACTCCAATACTGTCATTAGAAGAGAGAAATACTGCTCTCATGTTCCAAACAGAAGCTGATTAGCTTAGCATAAAGCAGAGATAAACACAAAACTGTGTCATGACCAGCGGCCAAACTCTCTGTTAAAAGTGCAACTCGCTCTTGATGAAACAAATAAAATATAATTTATGAGAGCCAAGCTAGCTTTTTTGTCCCTGCTACCAATGTTTATGCTGAGCAAAGCTAATTATATTTATAGATATAATTATATATCTAATATATATAATCTTCTCATCTAACTATAATATAGTGGATAAATCCTCAGAAATACAGTTGGACTACTAATGACTTGCTGTGTCCAATGTCTGGCTGTGCAAAGCCACAAACAAACTACCCACCCCCACCCATTAGGCCACTGCTGCTGACCCATCATGTGTTTTCAGTGGACCACTGTGGGGATTGACCTCTGTCATGTTATTACACCATCTGATGCCCACAGCAGCTGTACGCTCATAAAATCCACCGAAGCATGCCAGCCATGCCATCACTGCCCTTTGTACGTGTCCCAACACTCCCTGAATGTACTCACGCCGGGTGATATCCCACGAATGCTTCGTTCACACTGTGTCAGAGGGGGGCAGAGGAGTGACAGGTAAACGAGTCATCTCATCTAAACTCATCTCGTGTCTGGTTTGAAAATAAATAGGTTCTCGAAGGCTGTGAACTGAACTTGCATTCCTTCACTACAAAGCTGAGATAGAAAAACCCAATGACCTTGTGGTGTCACTGGAAAGCAAAATAAAGGTCTGAACAGGGGCGGTGACTTTATGTAACCGCGACGTTTTAAGTTACCGCGCCGAAAATAACTTTAAACATTCTCGTATTTTTTAAGCATAGCAGGTGTTTTGACCTGGAATTTAAACCTCATTTCATTACGAGTCATCCCAACAAAAATGTCACGGGTCAGCTAAATCAACACCCCATTCACCGTTTATGGTTAGTACACAGGTTTTAGCTCAAAGCTGCTCCGATCAAAATGTTTTATATTAAGAATGGCACTTGACTACTGTGAGAGAGGTCGCTCGTAGTGATAAACTCACAACCTTGCCGTTCCCCTCATCTGTACTGAGCACTTCAGCTCATTGTTTTGGGTTTTACATCCCAATAGCTTTTAGTGTTTGGATTCTGCTCCAGGTAGCTGTTTTCAGCAAAAAGCTCAAGAACATGTTTCCGTTCCTAAAAGTTATGACATCCTTATTCCCTGAAGACACCATTAATGTTTTTTATTTTGCTCTTACTGTTACTACAATATCTATGTGAGAAAAGTGATTGTTTTTCAGTGTTTTTCACCTTTTTTGCAAATTAAGTGACTATTATAGTAGTTACTATTAAAGTTGGTGTTTATGTACTTTTTTAATGCTTCATTTCATAAAGTATCGTATACTAGCTTTTTTTTTAAACACATGCATGCTATGTGTCTATTCTGTTGTTTACTTCAATTTCCCTTTGTGGGTTCAATAAAGTTGATCTTATCTTAATCGGCTAAATTACTGTAATAATGCTTTTTTTTTTCTAATGAAAATCATCACCTCTTTCCTGTTTCTGTATGTAATTGTGAAACAATAATAAAAAAAATGACACGTATTATGTTTACATAAAAAAACCAGCAAAGTAAAGTTAAACACCTCAAATAATGCTAATATCATTGATAGGTCAATTTCCACGACATTTAAGAGTCCGTGTGAAAACTTAAATAGCCTTTAGTAATGTTAACAGCGTTATCTAACCTGCGTGGTTTACTAGTCTAACCTGTCTTTAATGAGCATCAGGTTTGTGATGTTTTTACTACGGGACCCATTTAACCACCACTGTGACCTTTACTCTTTCCTCCAGGAGGCTCAGTTGTATATAATTTCAAACAATAGATCCTCTATTCACAAACTCCTCTTTAAGGATACGCATGGGGTATTCTTGTGCATTTTGTCTTATTTGCTAAGGCTGTAATGTGGGGCCCCTGCTGCTTCTCACCTCTATTGTAATGCAGGCCAGGTTTATAATCCACTCCTGGCCCGGGCCACTTCTCACCTCAGTGAACACTGAGGCCTCCCGCTGAGTTTGAATGGGATTCAATGACCACCCCTCTACAGGATACACACACACACACACACACACACACACACACACACACACACAGACACACATTAACACTAGAGACTTACACACCTGCTACCCAAACCAAATAATCCCCCCCCCCTTTTTCTCCTTCTGCACTTCGCTCTCTTGTCTCTTTTGTCTTGCAGGTGTCCATTCCACGAGTCAAAAGGTGAACAAATAGAGAAACACGGACGAGTCATTGCTCACCATTACTCAGAGAAGTGATGTCAACAACATTTGAGCATTCGGAGGTCACTGGTAGAAGAATGTGGACTTAATGACCATCAAGGGGAAGATAAATATTCCTGACATTATTAAAGCGACAAGAAGGTGGCGCAAAGATTTCTACTTAGGAGGAGGTGGGAGTAGACCAATAAGATCAAAGCATTCCACGTCGACCATTTGCACAGAGAGCTTCAGGGTGGGGACCTCGGCCGTTAGGGCGGGATGCTCGGACATCAGAGCCTTTGTAACACTTCATCCCTCATAAAAGAACAAACTCTTAAAATAGGGGTCATGATTATTCAAACTATAACAGCAACAGTTACTCTTTGGGGATTCAATGCCATCAGATCTGTTTTGCTCTGAGCAAAAAAAATGTCACGCTGGTAGAATAAACCTTGAATTTAAAAATAACAGACCGTTTCACGCATATAATTTGTGTTATGAATCCTCTTGTGGACAGAGTCAGAACTGCTACAAAAAAACACAGCAACAAGGCTGGTGAAAGGAAAACATATATAAATGCTAATTTATGTTTTACTCCACTGCATTTATCTTACAACTGGAGTTACTGGACAGTCCAAACTAACAATAAACTAATCCTAATAATACATTTTAGCTATAAAGACAAAACCTGATATATGTTGTTTCTCATTGTTATAGATCTCTGTTCATTACAGTGAACATGGCCTCTGTAGTTTATATTGAGTGGATCCTACATGCACCACAACACATTGCTGGTTTTGGTTATTTCATAGGATTTGTTGACAATTTAAATTATATATAAAGCTATATATTTTTAAAACGAGCAGTGACTTTAATTACATTTTGTTGAGAATACATTTTATTACTTTTACTTTTTAGTTTAAGCTTTGAACGTGAGACATTACATCATGGCATTATTTTAAGTAAAGTAGTGTATCTCAAACTTTACCCCTAATAGAGAATAAACTTGTTAAATTGAATTACAACCAATCAGTAATAATGATACTGATGCATTATGATACACAATCAGAAAAAGGATTCTACTTTTACTTTTCACACTTTTGTTTATAATAATTTGCTTTGAGTTACATTTTGAACACATGACTATTACTTGTAAAAGAGTATTTTCACTATTGCACTTGAGAAATATGGTCAAATTGTTTTGAAGACAGCCTGATATTGCTTGAATGTTTTTCTCTCTATCATCACAACATATACTCATATAACCACAGAATGACTAGAATAACAGTGACTTAGTGACCAGTATTATTAGCTCTTCTCCGGCACACTGCCATAACGTATCTTATACTTTTCCCTCAGCACCTCAGACTCCCTGGAGAGAGACACTGCATGAGCATGTTGGAGGGCCACCTGTGTGCCCTGAGTTTATGTTTCTGAATACCAGCACAGCTCTATACAGGGAGGGGGCACCCATGCAGCAAGGACACAAACTGAGGAGGAAGGAGGAGGTGGTGGTGGTGATGACTTGGGAGTTTTAGGGTCTGAAAAAGTCTGCGTTAATTATCACATTGAGCTCAGTGAACAGTGAAACCACTGTAGCTGCTAACTGTGCCCGCTACTGTCTGAGTGCATACAAATCTGAGCTTGACGGGGGCACCTGTTGTGGATTCTTGCCCTTGACACAGCTCACTGTCCACTGGATGATGGGTGTGGTTTGGTCTCGTTCTGACCCAGACTTGAACTTGCTTACAGCTGTCACTGTTCCACACGGCTATGCCAAACCCTCTGGCATAGAAAGCAGCGCTGGATGCTACAGTGAGGGAAAGCCAGGACGAGTGAATATCAAGATGCTTGTGACAAAAAGCTGCAAAAAGCAACCGATTCCATATCTGTGTTCAGAAATATACGTAAACACATTACAGATATATTTGCTTATGAAGATGTCTATTATTTAAAAACATGTTAGACACCTCTTTTGTTTGTGTGAATTGTTGGTAATAACATACAGGGTGTGCATATATTAAAAATATCATTGTAGGCGAGGTACAAACGACTTTTTGGGTGTGTCTTTTCTTACGCTCTCAGAGATGTGTGTGTGTATCTCAGCTGGTTGTTGATATCATTAAAAAAGGGAGCTTTGCCTATAACTGATTGGAAAAAGAAAAACAGGCACACCAAACAGCTAAGTCACTATGTTGTGATGCTGTAAAAGGTTTGTTTCCATCAGGAATCAGTTGACCTAGATTACTGCTGCTAGAGTCCAAAAAAAGACTAAAAAGAGCAAAAAAAAAGCAGAGCATATTAACGTAATTATATTAACAGTGGATCACATGACAACTGTGAGAGAAGTTGCTCACAGTTGTACCACTTATTATTTAACCGTCCCCCTCACCTGTATGGTTTCAGCTTCTTTCAGCTCATTGTGGTCAGCTGGTTCAGGACAACTTGTGGTTCCTGAAGTTAAACATGGTGACGCTGCTTGTAGCCTCTATGCTGGGTACATCTGGAACAAACTACCTGAAGATTAGAGACAGTGCCGACTACTTTTGAACTTTTGAATTGAAAATTATTGAATTTGTTTGCCATGGATTTGAATTAAAATCTAAAGCTGCATTTCATAACTGTTATCCTCTGTGCTGCTTATTTTAATTTAATGCTTATATTTAACTTTTTATATCTGTTTTTATGTACGTCTACAGTTCTACTATTATTACTTGACACTTTTAGTCTTGGTTGTTATATTATATATGCATTATGTAAAGCACTTTGAATTCCCTCGTGTATGAGTGTGATTTATAAATCAAATTGCTTTGCCTGACGTTTGTGATTATCCTATTATTATATTGTTTCTTTTAAAAACCCTGCCAAGATTTTAATTTGATGTTGTAGCGCCATCTGTTGTCCAGACTCTGTAATTACATCACTATAACGCCAATAGTTTTCAGTGAGGAAAATCTTTAGAACAGTTAAAATCACATGTGTGAACTTTATACCTAATTTCTTGAAGAATCAGTGTGTAAAATGTTTGTAGGTAATTGTCATTTCTGATGAACTCACGTGTATTTCTTTTTTCTTTTCTTTTTTTAATTTGTCGTTTTGCAAGTAGTTGGCTTTGGTTTTGAAACTCGCTGCATGATTTCAGCATGATTTCAGCATACCTTGGTACACAAAAGAGTACCAAACTAAGAAAGACAAAACGAAAGCATTTAATTTTGAAAACTTCGCAGGAAAAAAAAAAAAAGAAAAAAAAAAGGGAAGTCCGTCATAATCAGCCTGGTTTTATGAGTTTCATGAATAAGGAAGTGGGTCCACCTTACAGCAGGGCTGCAGAGGTGAGGGAGTGGCCACCTGCGAACAGCCACACACACACACGAACTGTCAGGCTTGAAGTCTCCGCAGGGAAATAATACTTTCTGTCCAACTCTTAGAAGAATTCACCCAGAATCAGGTAAGATTAAAGACTTGTTATTAATGTTTATTTCTGCTGAGGTGAGTCGGATGAGTTAAACATGTAATGCTGCAACAGGCCTATATTTATTGGGGTTAAGATAAACAGACGGGCCTGCACTTCAGTGGTCACACATAGCTGCTTATACATGAGCTTATACATTGATCTGGTTTTTTGTTTTAGCTGCTTTAAATAGTTCTTTACTATTGGTCAGTGCATTGCAAAACTCGCCTCTGCGTAAATGTGTTTTCAATGTAATGAATTGATTATAATGGCACAATGGTGGAAAAAGTAAGTGCCATTTTTCTCCAGGAGAGAGAGAGGAGTTTGTTCATTATCAAAGCAAGTCTGTGCAGGTGGAGAAGCAGCCAGCCACATTCCAGTGCCTGGGGTCATGGTTGCAATATGCAGACCCCTCAGCAAGAGAGAAAGAGAGAGAGAGATAGAGAGAGCAGACCTGTCTGAATGCCTGCCTGTGTTGACAAGCACCTAACAGAGAAAGAGGCTTTAAAATAAACACCAAAGTAATATCGTGTAGGGCTTTTACCTTAAAAAGAAAACAAGCGACACCTTTCATGTGTCAACGGTGTGTTAAAGATTTTCAGCTGATACAGCAGCTATAAATACAAAAGATAACATGCTGTCTGTCTGATTTAAAAAAGAAAAAGAAAAAAAAAGCCACTTTGTTCGGGCAGGTAGCATTTCACAAAGGTGACGGCTGCAAAGTCTGGCGAAAAAGTTTTCTGCTTTTTGTATATTAAGAATCAGAAACAGGTTTATTGCTATGTAGGTTTTCCCATATAAGGGATTTACTTTGCAATACCTCCTGATGATGCCAATAGTACTGTCATGATTACATGTCATGACAAATTCTGACATAAAAATGCATTGCAACACTGTGAAGTTTACTACCAAAGACAACAGAGAGAGATAAAGAGTCATGCATTGAACCTGTTAATGGACTGAATATAATTTGCTGCATAATGTATCCACATAATAGCCAAACAGCAAGTACATGAGGACCCATGTGTTATTTGGGTCTTATTTGGGCCTATTTTTCATATTAGATAAAATTACAACCAATATGTTTAGCAGTTTGTCATTTTTAAGGCTCATTAAAATATAACACGAGCTAAATGAGGCAAAGAAATAGTATTCAGATTTAAAAAAAAAAAGGAAAATCTCTCATGATCAATGGGTAAAAACACCATCTGATCTTGTGCTTATGCTTAAAACATCTCTGAGATACATTCAAAATGACTCCTCTCCTCTGTTTCGCTGAGGTTTGTTGCAGCAGCTGCTGAGGAATTTCACTCTCATTTGTCACAATCTGTCACCCTGAATCAGTCTCTGTCATTCACGTTTTTTTTACCTCTCTTGACATATAACCAGTACATACTGTACATTTTAAACAAGACCCAACAGTTCAGAGGGCTAAAAATGGCAGCAGTAATCTGCAGAAGAAAACGTCTTATCTGGGTAAATGTTTGGGTTCTGAATATTCAATATATATTTTATTGTCCCGCTGTGGCATCTGTTGTGGCTGGGCGTTGAAAGACTTTGTTCGCTCCACCTTGGGCTCAGTTTGTGATAAAAATCTCCCTTTGGGAACAGTTGTTACCATAACAACTCAAGTGCCAGCATGACAGCGTGTGAGAGAGGCAACAAGCACTGTGTGTGTGGAAAGTGTCGCTTTTGTTCATTAAAAAAAAAAAAACATAAAAAATACTACAAACAAGCAGAAGAAAAGGATTCATGGCTGTCTGTGATTTTAATTAGAGGGTTTTTTTTGTAGTATTTTGTAAGAGGCTAATATTTGTTTGCTTTTAATGAGAGTTCCTCTTGATAAGACTGTCCTGCTCATAAAGTAGATTATTGCCTAAAAAAATTATGAGCATGTCTTAATATACATTAATGAGTTCAGTGTGTTGGAGTTGGAAATGAAACAAACACATTAAAAACAGAAGAGCACCGGACTGGGTGTTGTTTGACGATTTTCAATAATGTTTCAGTACCAATGCAAAACAGAATCAAAATGTAACACAAACAGCTGTATAATAACTTACATAGAAACTATGAATGTTAACCTAAAATATGATTTATATCTGTACATATCTGATGAACGAATAAGTCAATAACACAACAAATCTGACCGGGCATGCAACGTAGAGCTGCAACTAAAGATTATTTTCTTCATCGATTTATCTATTGTTTAATCAATTAATCATTTGGCCTATAAAATAGTGAAAAAAAGCAGCAATTAAGAAGATGGAACAAGGACATGTTTTCATATGTAATTTAATGGCAACTCTCAGTACTTGACAGTTTTTGGCACTCGGTGTTAGCTGAGTTCTGTGTAGAGCAGAGCCAATCATTGTTCTGGGTTTTAGTGTTTGCATGTTAAAAATCAAAACTAGACAAAAAAAAAAAAAAAGTCAAGTCTCACACACTTGCCTGAACAAGACTAGAGGTCACAGAGATTCAACAGTTGAGAAAACATGTCCAAAGCGTCACTGCAACATATCCAGTGTCATTCTTCATTCATACTAGATATTGTATTTCTTTATTGGGTATAGGACTCTTAATATATACTATAATTTACGACATATATTTACTGAGTAGTAAATATCAGAGATGTGGGTTTTGACACAGGGGCTTTTGAGCATTTGAAACGATGTCTAATTTATACAATATATCATGGGATTTATTCACTGTTTTGTCGCCATGATCCAAGGAATGTATTTGTATATCCAAAGCTCTATGTACTGTAATCCATGGATGTTGTTTTTTTTTCTCTCAGAAGAAATCATAAACTTAACCCACTGCCTCCTTAAACTCCTCTCTCCGGCCTCCTACACCCAGGTGATGGTACAACATGCCGGCCATGCTGCATACTTATCTTTTTATCTTTCTCGGTCTTCTTTTCTCTCTTTACACACACACACACACTTACACACGAACACACCCACACGGCCCTGCTGGGGAATTCATGGCCTCAGGCTAACAAAACACAACCCTGTCCAACAGCGGCAAAAAAAAGCTGTGAGAGAAACTAACACAGCTCAGTGGAGCTCCCTCACAGCAGATTAACAGCATGGAGTTTCATTTATGAGAAGACGCGTTATGAAAGCCAAAGGGCAGTTTGCTGACGGACACAATTGTGAGGTGGGTAAAATTTCTACCTCTTAGCAAGGTGAAGGTTGTTTTAAAGTATTTGACTCTCATGTACTCTGCTTGCTGAGTCAACATGCCCATATTATTTTGATTGACATGGCAGAGAGAGACAGAGAGAGAGAGAGAGAGAGACTGGAGTTGGATTTAAAATTGATATATTGTGTGTGCATCTGCAATGTTTTTCAAATGAGGTATTATTTGTTTCCTAAAGGAATATCTTAATGTTTTGGGAAATATGCAAAAAATTATCTTTCTTGCAGTTGGTGAGAAGATTGATTTTACTCTCATATCTTTACGGTAAATATGTATCTGGAGTCGGCGGTCAGCTATCTTATCTTAGCACAATGACTGGAAGTGGTAGCCTGGCTGTGTGTGTGTGTGAAGGTAATGTTATTCCCCCTAGCAGCCAATTTAAATCTCACTAGATATCTTGTTTGTTTAAAAACTAAAGTGTAAAATCGGTCACAAGACTCCAGGAAGTCACTGCACCCCACCCAGACACGGTCCCACACATAATCTCCTGTAAAATATATTGTCAATTTTACACCAAAAAACAGACCAAAAACAATAAGTAGAATCAAGTCCAGTTGAGCTGGTATCATACGGTGGAAAAGCATCATCTTCAGTGTTAGTATAATATAGTATAGTATTAGTATTTCCTAAACTCTTGGATCATTCCTTTTAGAAGGACAGATGAGTTGTTTTCTTGCAACATTTGTTTTTACATTGAGTTTTTTTTTTTTTTGACTCATTCTTGCGTGTAGAACAAATCAACACAGGTTGCATAACGGCCAGACCTGAGAAGCTACTACGTGTCGGTTAGTCAACAGTGGCTTTAGATAGATTTAGGTGTTTGTTGACGTTTTGTTGTCTTCCTCAGGTAGTCGTTCCGCTTTATATTTTGAAATCTCAATCATTATTTAAAAAAAAAGAAAAAAGAAAAACAGGAGTTTTACTTGTGGATTTAGCAAGTCTCTACACTGACACAATTTTGCTTCATGAACCACACAGGCCCTCACTTGAAATTACGGTTAGAAAGGAATTTAATCAGCGGATCTCAGAATGAGACAATGTGAATCATAGTCACCACATGGCACATGATCACAGCATGAATGTGAAGCACAGCATGACAGTAGTACTATGATGAAGCAAGTCATACATAAAGCAAGTCATAGAACAGTTTGTACTCTTCTACAGTCACACGAAACCGTCCCTCAAACTATACGGTTAAACCTAACGACGTAGACACACATCCCACGAATTTAATTTTTCGGTTTTTTTATATCTTAATTTAAAACTTGCTCCTCTTTTCTCTGGGAAGAATGATGTGGATATGATGGTGCCGACCCAACCGTGAGAATGTATGAGGTGATGTCCGGTGACACCTTGTCCTGGAAGGTGGCTAGTCCAAGAAACAGTGGCACCGAGCCTGGCGCTGAATCGCTCTTCACTGGGGACGGAGGACCCACCAAGATTCTCAAAGTGTGCTTCTCTACCAACAACAACTTGGGGAAGAACTTCAAGCTGGTCAAATGCGACAGCTCCTGGCAAATTAGGGTGAGAGAAATCTAAAAGGTGTGGGGACGGGAGTCGACATGTCAGATTTTACTTTATCTTTGATAATTTAGATTACACATCTGTCACGGTTGAGGCATTTGGTATCTTTCTTTGTTTTTTTCAAAGCCAAAGCAGATGTTTTTTTTGGCCTTCTTAAGACAAAAAAGTTAATAAATCCTGAATCAGTGCACAGATAATTTTATTCTCTTTCTGTGTACACAGCAGACCAAACGATTTGTTAGACTGTAGATGAAGAAAGTATCAACCACAACCTAAATATTTAGCAGGAATGACAAAAACCTCAGGATGACTTAAAAAATAAATAAAACAGCTTGTTCTGTCTCTTTCAGGCAATAATTCGTTCAATACTGGTGAGTGGTCGACTGGGGCCAAACATCGAACACGCGGGATGCTACGGTCTGCTGCTGAAGCACCTGAAGTCAGAAGAGCTTCACTGGCTCCATCCAGATCTGACCGTCGGAGAGGTAGAGCAACGCTATGAGAGCCATCACGTGGAAGCTGAGTGGAGGTACAGATGGATTATTGGATCATTGATTTTTTTTTTTTTCATCAATATTATCTGTTAAGAGACATCTGCAGTATTAGATATTAAGAATGGCATTTGATAAACCTGTGTGGTGGATGCAGGTATGACCTTCGTATCAGATACGTTCCTGTCAACTTCTTGGAGAAATTCAAAGATGACAGATCTACGTTGCTGTATTTTTACCAACAGGTAACAAGCTTTGCTATATTTTATCTTTAATATGTTATTATATCTCTTTAGCTGGTATAGAGTTCAACTTCACATCACCTTAAGTGAAAGGACACCTATGTCAGACCCCCTCCAAACAACATCTCCTCTATGTTAACCCTGAGCACAGGAGTCCCTCAGGGATGCATACTGAGCACCCTCCTTTATCCCCTCTTTACCAACCAATGTGTGCCCAGATTTTTTACAATGTATTTGTCCAGTATTATATTGATATATCTGGTTTCTCTGTTACGTTTTATGACAGGTGCGTAGTGATTACATGCAGTATCATGCCAGTAAGGTCAGTGATGGGATGGCTCTGCAGCTTGGTTGTTTGGAGATCAGGTGAGTCACCACATTCCTCTCTGCATTCTTTCTCTCTCGCTGGCTAAACAGTTCATTTTCATTTGTTTAAGAGTGCAGTGATACTGTATAGATAAGGAGACTGGGTTGGTTGAAATTATGAATGTTTGTATTACACAATACTACTAGTACTACAATAATCTTTCAGTTGTAATGCTGTCAGTTTAGACAAATGCATAAAAAATGATTTCCAGATTATCAGTATGTAGTAGTAGCTCAGAAATGTACTTGTTCTGGATTTGGGTTTACAGAATTTATTAGTTGTTCACGTTTTCTTTTTACATTTTACAGGAGGTTTTACAAAGACATGAACGCAAAAGGTCTAGAGAAGAAGTCTAACTTTGAACTACTAGAGTAAGTTTTTAACCTTGTATGAAATGAAATGCTGACGTTTTTTGGATTTTGTTGATTTAACCTGAGGGATAAATGATCTTGTATGGATTTTGATGAACCAAAGCTTATCAAACCCTTTCAAAAACCCTTTTGGATACTGTTTAAATCTGACTTTTTTTTTTTTTGCTGAATTTTGCTGTACAAATGAAGAAAAGAGGTGGGCCTGGACCTTTTCTTTCCTCAGCAGCTGATTAACAGCATGAAGGTAAACTGTCTTAACCTTATAATTCCTCTTATTGGCTTTATATATGTGTGCTTCCAAAATGTATCCCCAAATTGTGTTCACTTAGATGAAATCTTATATCATCATAGTGCGCATATAAAACTATTTCAAATATTCCCGTTGTGATCCAGTCCAGGCAGCTGCGGAAGTTGATCCAACAAACATTTCAACAGTATGCGACGCTCAAGGAGGACGACTGTATGGTCAAGTTCTTTGAGACCCTCAAGGACTTTATCAGTTATGATGAAGAGGTTTTTCCATGTGAACTGGTGGTGAGTAGCAACATTGTGTTCAGCGCGATACTGAAGAAGGACAGATCTCTTCTCCTAACTCTTTATCTGCTCTTGTTCACGTTAATGTTACAAATATTAAACCACTTTCATGTATAAACAGCAAGGTTGGAGTCTGTCGGTGGAGCTGGTCATCGGTGGGAGAGGCATTCGCCAGCGTACACAGAAGAATTCAGCGGTGAGCATGGTGGAGATGTTTTTGATAGAGCTTTAACTTTGTCCTACAGTACATTGTATTATGTATATTGTATATGTATATATATATATATATATATATATATATATATATATATATATATATTTATATATATATAGTGTAGTCCTGTCAAGATTTTTGATAATTTGGGGAAATACACTTTTTATCCTTGCAGAGAGTTAGTATTAGTATGTCTGCACTGTAAACTTGAAGCTACCACCAGCAGCCGGTTAGCTTAGCTTAGCATAGTCAAAGGTAACGAAATCCGCTTACCAGCACCTCAAAGCTTAATAGTCAATAGTGACTTTTGAAGTCTTGCTGGTTGCCTGCAACTCTGTGCACACCAACCACTTCCCTTTAGTGTGGTATATACTGTATGTGAACAGAGTCCAGACAGCTTTTATGTTTTACTCAGTGTAATTGTTTACATAAAACCACAACTTGATGTTCTCACAATTAAGCAAACTTCATTAGTGAGATTAGATTAGCGAGTTTGAGAGATGCTGGTGATGCTGATTCCTGATACCAAAAATGCAAAACATTTCTGTATATTTTATAACTATTAGCTCTATTTTGAAAGTATGGGGAGGATAAATGAATTCTGGCAAAAAAAAAAAAACTGGATCACATTGCTTGACCTTGTTAGCATCCTTTCAGTTAACTCTGCATCATAATGTACCAAAATATAACGTTTGCAAAAATGTTATTAGTCCATCAGTTATTGCATTCTTCTTTCTTGTGCATCAGCCTGTGTTTCTAGCAGACTTCAAGCAGATCAAGAAAATACAATGCTTAACTCAGGGCGACGGCAAAGCTCTAATAAACCTCGAGATAGAGGGGGTCAGACAAGTAAGTATCACAATGGCACTACAGTATCTATTATACAGTAACACTGCACTGAATCAGAATAGCTAAATATAGTGAATACATTTACTATAGAGAACGTTTGCAGAGAATTTGAGCCGGCACTGCAGATTACCGCATCATACCTTTGTGTCCTCTTTCTGACAGCATCTGTCGGTCAATGTGGCCACAGTCCCTATGGCGGATAACATGATGGACCTTATTGATGGGTACTGCCGCTTGGAAAATGACACAGATGATACTGTTATCCATCGAGCAAATAAAGGTGTGTATGAGGTCACGGAGGTCGAGCCAATTTAACCTGTTGCTTTCAAAACTTACAGTCAAGTGTTTAAAGATTGAGGTGCAGCGGATGTCTTTAAATGTATTATTAAAACATAATTAATTGTAATGCTCATTACCTATATCTCCTAGATGCCAATGTACGAAGTTCCCTCCCTGAGATTCCTACAGGGTAAGTGGATTTTTGGCTCTTTTACAACGTTTTTCCACTTATGGTGTAGCTGCTGGATACCAAGCTGTGCTCATTCCCTCTGGTTATAATATGAAATGAAAAGTTAGAGTTATTGATGAGAGAGGCTGTTTTTAATGAATCATTCTGTCAGAGCTCTGAGGAGCTATAACTTGATAATTTATGACCAAGGCTTTCTCTTATTCTGTCTCTTCTCTGGAGCAGCACAGACACCAGTTCTGTCAGAAACAGTATGGGTGAGTGACAGTTTTCATTATTCCCACAACCTCTATTGTACAATGCACTCCATTTCTTCATTTCCAACAGTCAAATCTTTATGATGTTATGTTACCAAAAAAAGCATGATGGGAGGTTATGAACATGAAAACAATAACTCCCTCTTTTGTATTTTTAGGGTCAGATATCTATTGTGAAATTCTCGATGACAGGCCCAAATCAGGTTTGTTGAAAGTTTGTATTTTGCAGAATAAAAACAAAGAGAATTTGCTTTTGATCGTTGACTAATTTTCATTCGTCAAATCTGCAGTTGTGAAGTACGGGATCGACCGAAATGACATTGTTCTCGGCCGGATCCTCGGTGAGGGTTTTTTTGGGGAGGTCTACGATGGAGTTTACAAAAAAACAGTAAGTCTATCTTTCCAGTTGAAGTATATATATCAATAATACCAGTTAAAAAATGATTTACTATAAAGCAATAAAACAAAAGTCACAATTTCTGACTCAAATATGAAAACATAGACTATAAAAATCGACTTGTATTTCACTTTTTAAGTATACAGACAGGCTAGAGTAAGTAAAGAATGTGCTGTTTGGATAGATTTTTCCATTAGCATCGCAGTTTGTTTTTGTCTGTCGATTGAACAGAATGGAAGCAGCGTTAATGTGGCAGTGAAGACGTGCAAAGACTGTTCACCTGATGTGATGGAGAAGTTCATGAGTGAAGCAGGTATTCTTTGGAAAATATGTGTAAATGAAAAATGAATATAAATTACAAATAAAACCAACACTGATCATATTGTGAACTTTGTGTGTCTTTGCTAGTAATAATGAAGAACCTGGACCATCCACACATTGTCAAACTAATTGGAATCATAGAGGAGGATCCTGTGTGGATTGTCATGGAGCTTTATCAGCATGGAGAGGTGTTTGTTGTTTTTTTTTTTAAACTAGTTGAACTGTTGCTGTTGCTTTTAAAGGAAATGACTCTGCTCAACAGGGTTGACATAAAAAGACTCCTGAAATCTTTCACAGTTCTTACATGTCCAAAAGCAACATGAGTTATGTCTGATTTTGTTGTATCTCAGCACAGAGAAGGTGCAGATATAGAACAAAGTCTAATCTTTATCAATTCTGACAATTTTTTTGCAGCTCGGGAACTATCTAACTCAGAACCAGAACATGCTGACAAATATGACTCTGGTGCTGTTCAGCCTTCAAATCTGCAAAGCCCTCGTCTACCTTGAAGGGGTCAACATGGTGCACAGGTGATTATCTCCAGCTGTTTTGTGTTTTTTACAGAGGAAGTATTGTATGATGTTACTATCACAGTGAAAAAAAAGCAGAATTTGAAATATCTTGTTTGAAACATATGGTGGACAAATGGTAGTGATCAACTGATAAATCTAGAAATAAATTTTGCAGGAAACAAGTGACAAATCATATGAGATATGATATACGAGTTTAGTAAACATGTCTATTAGGTTCCTTAAAATGCTTCCCTATGAAATGAGACATCATATATCATAAACGTTCTGTGCTAAGTTGAGTTTATCTGCAGAAATTGTCATATTTTCTTCAGTAAGTAATTTGGTAAATGGTAAGGAGCAATTGGTTTTTCATATGATAAATTAGCTCTTTTGTTGCTGCTGTAAAATGTGTCTGTGGCTCCCAAAGAAGCACGACTTGTCATGAAGTGTCAATGTTCATGACAAGTCAATGATTTATGTAAAGTCAGACATCTTTACATAAATAAACATTTTCTTCCTGTCTTGTTTATGTCTTTATGTCACAGAGACATTGCGGTTCGTAACGTGTTAGTCGCCAGTCCAGAATGTGTGAAGCTTGGAGACTTTGGTCTGTCTCGATACATAGAGGATGAAGAATACTACAAAGGTAACTAAAAACAAAAACGCATATGACTCTTTCACCTCCTTTCACCACCTTGTCATCTAAATGCGTAAAATGTGATAAATCAATGTAAAATGTACCTTTTTGTACTCGTACTAAACAAAAGTTGAGTATCTTGACTGCCAAATACTGACGTCTCCCATTTCATTCCAGCGTCTGTTACCCGACTGCCAATCAAGTGGATGGCTCCAGAGTCCATCAACTTCAGACGTTTCACCACAGCTAGTGATGTCTGGATGTTTGGTGAGCTTGTGAGACATTAGCATGTCAGGGGAAACTCACTTACTCACAGTTAATAACAAGCAGGTGACTAGTTAAGCATTAACAAGCACAGGTTTTCCAATACAGGATTTTATGACATTGCAAACATTATATGAACTAATATCAGAATTACACTGAGGTCCTGATTATCCAAATCTATTGAGGCAAACAGAGGTGATGGTTAGAAACTGGTTTGTTTACATTGTCATACAACAGTTTGTATGAGGTGTCATTGTGTTGTGTTGGCCCGTGGGACGACACAGGCCTCTATGCTTCTGCTTTGTGGTTTCTTCATGATATTTCTTTGTGTTTGCATTGCACCATAGCTGTGTGTGTGTGGGAGATAATGAGTCGTGGGCAGCAGCCGTTTTTCTGGCTGGAGAACAGAGACGTGATCAACCAACTGGAGCAGGGCATCAGGCTTCCCAAACCAGACAACTGCCCCCCTGCCTTCTACTCACTCATGACCCGCTGCTGGTCCTACGACCCCAGAGAGAGACCCACCTTCACTGAGCTGGTGGTCAAGATCAGGTATTTAGGAAACACACACATTTTTTAGGTTAAATGAAAAGTGTGATAGCACTCTCATGTCTGATATAAGTCAGCAGCCGATTAGCTTAGCACAAAGACTGGAAGAAGGGGGAATACCAGCACCTAATTAAAATGTTCAATCTCTTTTGGTTTATCTGCACAAAAACTGAAATGTAAAAATGACAATGGGGTCTTATATTTAATAGACAGATATAAATGAGGTATTAAATCCACCAGAAAATTACAAAAATGTCAAACTATTCCTTTAAATGTAAAAATGAAATCTATTGTTGTCTGAAATCCGTTAGCGATGTCCACAAGATGGAGAAGGAGCAGGAAGTAGAGAGAGAGAGGGACAGAGCGCGGTCTACAAAGTTTTTTGACACAAAGTTCAACCTCAATGAGCCTCCTCCTAAGGTACGAGTCTGTCAAATTCAACAACTGTTACGTGTAACAAAAAAAAAGCACAATAGTCAAATTTGATGCATTTGCATTTTCCACAGCCTTCAAGAATGAAACCAGGGCGGTTTGGGAACACACTCAGTATTGGTCTGCATATTCAGGTATAGTGTGCATGCAATTTCTCAAGATGCTGGTTAGCAGGAGTCTGTTCAGAAATAACTCTTTGTAAATGATGTGCATGTGTATCTGTGTGCAGCTGAACGAGGCCTTGTGTGCCAGCTCGCCTGACCTGGCCAGTCCGTGTGAATATCAGTCTCCTGTCGACTCCATGAGCACTCTCGCATTGCCGGTCAGGTCCCCTCGGCGTCGCAGCATGGGGGTAAGAAACTTAGCATAAAGTGTTAAGCTTCTGTATGTATATAGTTTTAGTTTTCTTACATATGAAGCCACAGGTTCAAAATTGCGTGTTCATCTTCTAGGAGGGCGAATTCTTCCGAGTGGAAGCAAACAGCAAGGAGGACGCCCAGCGGCTCTGGCAGACAGAAAGGCAGAACATGCAGGACACTCTCCGCCGGCAGAAAGAGCAGATGATGGAGGATAAAAAGTGGCTTCAGAAGGAGGAGAAACTCCTGGTGGGACACAGAACATCTTTAACCTTTGTCAACCCACTCTCTCTGTCTCTGGGTCTCCCCGCTTCAAAATTCAATACAGTCGTGGCAGCTTCGCGGAACGAGGCGTCGTTAAACAATGTCGACCCGCTCGTTCACTCTCGACGCCCTCCTAGTCTTGATTTGAATGTCCCCCTGATAACACTTCCAAAGAGGGGACCCGTATCTGTATTCTATAAAATGAACCTACCTGTTCTTTTGCAGGATCCCATGGGACCAGAGGACACCCCCATCCCAATGGTAGGTGTCCACTTACATGTACTGTGATTTCAGACTCAGAGTTGAGGAAGAGTGGACTATAAAATACTCATCAATACTCAATCACTGTTACCAAATAGTTTTAGGAAATGCACCAGCCCACCGCAGAGTGCATATGAGCCTTTGGAATATCTTGAGCGACAGATTTATTTTCCTCATGAGATTTATCTTTGTCTATTCTTTTTAGTCCTCTGAAGCTGGCGCCGAACATGGTAAGTGCTCAGAGAAAAGTCTCATTTTATTCTGAGTGATTCTGAATACTATTATTTCTCTCTCTCTCTCTCAACCCTCCTGTCTTTCTTTTCTCTCTGCTTCTGTGTGTCTCTTATATTGTTCATCTTTCTGCCCCGCAGCACCGCCAGAGAAGCCCCCGCGGCTCACAGCACAGGTAATTATATCAATTTAAAAGACTGTTTAATTTGATTAGATTTGAGTTTTAGATTTTTTAAAAATAAGGACTCAATCATCCCGTAAAAGTGAAGTGACCCCTTAATTAAAAGAGCACTGATGTAGATGAGGATTTTAACATATCCTTCTTTCTCTTGAAGCCTGCGCCCACAGCCGAGCTGGACCGATCTGATGACAAAGTGTATCAGTTTGTTATGGACCTGGTCAAAGTCGTTGTCCAACTCAAGAATGACATTACCGAACTGCATCCAGAACAATATATCACTATTGTCAAGGTACACTGAGAGACAATTTTTCCATTTTTCACTTCAATTTTACAGTTTTTTTTTCTGATTTAATGGCAATTTTTTAAGTGTACGGATTGTAATCGAAGACAAACATACCGAGTTATAAAACTGATTGATTTAAATTGATTTCTGCTCACAGTCTGTGGGGGTGGCCTTAAGAGATCTGATTTGCAGTGTGGATGAAATACTGCCCACTCTACACGAGTCTGTCAGGACTGAGGTACAGTATATTGTCTGCAGCTTGTTTGCTCTATTTTCTCAGCTCCTTTCGTCTTTTATTTATTGATTTTAGCCCCATGCTGGTCCCACTGTTTGTCCCTGAAACTAAGTTACAGAGTTAAAAAGTTACGATAAGATAAGCCTTTATTAGTCCTTAGGGGGGAAACTCTGGTGTTGCGGCAGCACAAGAAGTAAGTATAGATAAACAGAGAAAAAATAAGAATATAAATAAATGAAAAAAAAAAAAAAAAAAAGAAGAATAAAGGATAAAAATATAAACTATATAAGAGTGATACATTCATTTCATATTTGCTTTTTTGGCTGAGGACACCCAAAATTTGCATATTAGGGCTGTTTCTACAAAGCCATCAATTATTTCAACAACAGGGGGTACAAAGACATTTGAAATGTAATGCATTTCCTGCCTTCAGTGTGTAATCAACACCATATAACTGGACATTTATAAGCTTCATAAACATATTTAAATACTTACGTCTATATGATTTGATTGCATTATATTGTTCATATAATGTTACTGTGGTCAACCCGTTTCGCTGCAAAACATTAGTTAGAACATACGTTTCAAAGAGTGACTCATCCCCACAGATCGAGGGCACCCAGAAGCTGCTGAACAACGACATGGCGGAGCTGATCAGCAAAATGCGTCTGGCCCAGCAGAATGCCATCACCTCTCTGAAGGAGGAGTGTAAGAAACAGATGCTGGCAGCTGCTCACAATCTTGCTATGGACAGCAAGAACATGTTGGATGCGGTGGATCAAGCAAGGGTCAGGGCCAATTTAGCCAAGCCTGTCGCCCCTTAATGGACTGTAAACACTCTTGTTCATTTTACACATCAAGATTAAATCAACTGACAGTCATAATTTACATTTGCACATAGTCAAACATTTTTTTGTTGTGGTTGAACAACCTACATGAACCTTGGCGCATGACAGTCGTCATCATACATGTAAATGTGTATTAAGTATAAATATGATGCTACAACAACTTCTCTTCACTAAATAAGATGCATGTATTTGCAAAATAATATATATATATGTTGAAATTAATGATTTATATGATGGTCTATAATTGATAGTCAGTTAGTTGTTACCCCTTGTGATTGATGACTTATTAAATGATCTCAAAAATATGAATGACTTGTAAATACAAAATGTGACCAATTTGTTATACAGCAGAGAAAACCAAAAGTTCGTTTAAAATCGTTTACCAAGTGAACTGTAAAGATGAAAAAAAAAAGCTGTTAAAAAGTGTTTTATACATCTCTACAAGTATCTTGTTTGAACATGACACATTATATTAAAATGGGAGATGAAGACAATAATGGTAAACAATGGTAAATAGATAATAATAAATCATGAGCAGTTTTTAGATACTTTGTTTCAGCTGAAAGGGTCAAAAGTTTTATATCCGTTATCATTTCCATGGAATATGAAATTCTCACACGTAATTCAAGTGATATAAATAAATAATAAATATGATGCACGCTAAAGTACTTTAATTCCTGTTCGTAAAGCGTGTTTATTTAAACATATCTCTTTTGGATTATGAAATTATTTCATCAACTCTCTGTCTACTCTTTTGGACCAATTTGATACATTAAAGATGAAAATCTTCTCAAAATCTAACATTTATTTAAAAAAAATTGTGTATCAATATGTGCGTTTCAACATACAGTATACATATTGACATGGTAGGAATAATCAGTTAGGTCTGTGTAACTACAGAAAGTTCTGATAACCCCAGAAAACTTGGTTGGTCTTTACTTGTCACTTATCAAATGTCAATTTTGAATGTTATAGTGACTTTAATAACTACTGTCAAGGTGAGCTATACAGGATTCTGTGAAAAAAAGAGTGACTGCGAAACAGCGTTTAAAATGAGATTATAGCGGGAATTACACAACCTCGACCCTAAGGTTTTTTTCTCAAACCACTCAATTAATGAGAAACTGACAGACTTTTCAAGGGTTTTTCATCACAGTATTTATTACATAGCATGGTCATTCAAAAATAAGATTAATCGTGGCGAAAATGAAAACCTTGTAAAAAATGTTAATTATTTCCAAACCAGTACAAATGACCCCAATTATGTTTGGTGTTCGACACAGACTCTCAGTACAGCATGTCACTATTGTGAAGTTGAGAAACGTATAAGGTAAAAATGAATCCTATTTTAGATGTAGTTTTTCAATCTGACACAAACCCCAGCATCTCAATGCAGTTTTTTTCATATTAAGAATAGAGCCTGAGTACTGTGAATATGAAAGTATGTCACTGTGACAGTTCAACATCTAAATGACCATGAAAACTTGGATGGATTATTATGAAATTTAGTACATTCGGAGGATTAATCCTAATGAATTCTGGTGATTGCCTGACTGTTCAATTAGCACCACTCACACACTAAAATCACACACATTACAGTTCCTGTGCGGATACTTCTAAAAGTATTGGATTCCTGTCAGCATCAGCTGTATTTGTTTTTAGTTTAATGTTGCTATTACTGATTTATTATTGGTCATTGAAAATATTGAATCATATTTCTTCAGTGTACTGAACGGTAACAGCAATTACACTACCGAGCCTATGTTGTGCCTTACTTTAAAACCACCATTAAGAAAGGGCCAACCTAAGCATTGGAGGGATCCCCAGTGCTCTCTCACATCTTAACGTCTAAACTACGGTGTCCGACACAGCCAAACGCGTTTGCCCTTGTCGGCCACCGTACTCTAACTAGCTTGACAGCTAAGAAGCTCTAGCCATATAAAAAAAAGACAAATTTAGAAATGGGTCCTTGCTCTCCAACCTCTGGTGAAACAGCAACATCACGAACTACCACTTTTAATCTCAACCGTTACTTGTAACGGTCGATTTATGGTTTAAAGTAATGCCATTATTAAGTTTGTACCTCATATTAAGTTACATAATATAACGTTAGCAATCACATTACTGTGACACTGTAGCACGTCCAACTATCTAACATGCTAACGAGATAATATATTAAAACATTCGCATGTTCAACATTCAAAAGTTGGTAATTATGTTAGCATGCTAATCTTAGCCCCAGTTTGTACCGCTCATGTATTGCATTTGAGCCACAGAGCTAACCATCGGTTTCAGTAAAAGATCATTAACTGGTAATGTTTGGCAAACCCAAACGTTTTAAAACACTCACCGATGTCCTGACAGTATTTCCAGATTCCCTGGAGACTCTTCATCATCTGGATAAAACAAATTCTGTCTGCTGCACAATGAAAAAAAAAAAAAAAAAAGTTTCAAGAACCGTGACGGTGTTTGATATCCAGACAGGCTGCCATCTTTGTTTTCATACAGAAAAGAGAGGAACAACTTGGAAAACAAGTTAAAAGTCTTTCTCAGCAAGCCACATATTTTTTCTTCCAGGTGGTAAAATGAGTCTTTGAGGATTCTGGAAATACCTTCTGAACTGCGGTAAGGGTTTTTAAACATTGCAGATGAATGATGTTTTAGAGAAACTTTTTTTGATGGTTAACTCTGTGACCCGAATGTATGCTTATACATGAGAGGCACAAACACACATACACAGATGGAGGTTGAGCCTGACATGCTGAGTCTAAGAGGTCACAAAGTTAACACTGTACAAAGTGCCCCACTGATGATAATAATCTAAAAATAGGAAAGTTTTCTATCCATGATTTTGGTTTGGTGGTGTTTGGAGGTCATTACAGCCCTGAGGCCACTAAGATTCCCTGTTTTTAAGGAGTTCAGCTACACTGTTAATGTCAAACATCACCCAGTGATGATGATTATGATGGATTTTTATTTCCTCTACTCTTCCTCACAAGCGCTAGATCATGCCAGCTAGCCAAGGAGGCAGGAAGAGGCCAATGGTCCCAAGCAGGCACACAATAATGAACATCCACAGAAATATGCGGTCAATCACCATGGCGACATACTTCCAGTCCTCTTTCACCTGTGTGGAATGAGAGAGGGAAAACAAAGAAATTTGTTATATTACAAGCTGTTTAACAAGATGCATTTTAGACAATGTGTCACACAGTACATCACTCACACAAACCCTATAACCTTAAGTTACTATAATTGAGGAAGATGAAGTAAATCATGGACCTTTGCAGGCCAACAGTGATGTATATTAATGTCTTGTATTTTTTTCAAGTGCCCCTCTGATAACAGATGGGTTTTGATGATACTCACACTAAAGTCTGCATCCTCAGCCCTCAGGTGGTCTGCAATGTAGTGCACTCCTTCTAGAGCGCGTATAACACTTGGTGAAAGCAGGAATGCTGAGTCTGCTACTGTATTATCAACTTTAGTCAGCCGCTGAGTGGGATTGACTCTGGACCCCGTTAACTGTCTGTTTGTCCCTCCAGCCCCCTCTTGTCGGTTTTGGCTGTTCTGTGGGTTATTCTGTTGTGGCGGCGGAGTTGACCCTGGAGGTCTTGGTGAAGGTGGACGGAAGGAGAAATATGATGTCAGTGTACCCAACTCCAAATCCTCATAGCAGCTTCTCTCAGGGTCTTCCAACGTATTCCCATCTTTTAACCAGTTGGCCGAGGTGCTGAGGCAGTTGCCAGATTTGTATTCGGCTATCCGGCCCTGCCGCTGCTCCACTGTTGCTTCCCGCTGAAGCAGCAACAGCCTGCGCCGCCGGCCATCTGGCGCAGGCCGACGCATAAACAACCAGCGCGGGATCAGGTCCAGGAACACGGAGTGGACCCAGCAGGGCATCTTGTGAGTGCTGGGAGAGCGATGGTGCACATTGAGCACGAATACAGTTATGACAATGGACAGGGTGACGAAAATCATTGTGAAGAGGAGGTACTCGCCGATGAGTGGGATGACGAGGGATGTGGATGGAATGATCTCGGTGATGAGGAGGAGGAAGACAGTGAGGGACAGCAGCACAGAGATACACAGGGTGATCTTCTCACCACAGTCTGAGGGTAGATAAAAAACCAAGACAGTGAGGCAGGAGATCAGCAAACAGGGGATGATGAGGTTTATGGTGTAAAACAAGGGAAGCCTTCGGATGATGAAGAAGTAGGTGATGTCCGGATAGATCTCATGACAGCAGTCGTACTTCTTCGTATTGTACGTCCCCACAGCGTTGATGATGGCCCATTCGCCGCTCTCCCAGTAGTTGTTCAGGTCCACAGTGTTTTCAATTCGCTCCAGGTCGATCTTTGCCTTGTCATAGGTCCAAGAGCCGAACTTCATTTTGCAGTTCTGCTGATCGAAGGGGAAGAATGTGACATCAATGCTGCAGGAGCTCTTGTAAATGGCAGGCGGGACCCAGCGAATTTTGCCCGTGTGGAATAGATGAGCCTTAGTCATATGAGTCACTGCAAACTCGCCATCGGCGCTGGAAAAGTAGAAATTCACACGAGCGATGATAAGTGAAACCTTAGTTTTAAATATATGAGAACAAAGGTTGATTTAAAAAAAGTTTTACTATCCTCTTGCTGTTTTATTGTTTTAAATTTTAGAAATTACACAGTGAAATTGCCACAAATCGTTCCCCCCATTCGTTGCTTTAACAGTGATAATAGCTTCTGCTGAAGACGTGATGATGAGTCCTTATCATTTCATCAGTATCACACTTATTTAATTTCACTTACAGATTTTAATTACACAGGCTCCATGGAGCAGAACTCTATTATCTACCTTCTTGGTTTAATCTCCACAAAGTAAATGTAGGAGAGAGGAGAGATATCTCAAAAAGATAATACAATATGTTTCAAACTGAGGAAGTGCACATGTAGAAGCTCTCTTCACTTTAAATGAATATGCTGCACCGGTATATATATATATAGATGCACATTACGAAGGAAGGTAATAGAAATGTTTAACATAGTTTACAAATTGAGACAGGAAGAACTGTTTATGCTGTATGAGCTGTTTATCATAGTTTGAACTAGAACTGTCTTAAGCGAAAGCAGAGGGGTATTTGACACGCCCACTAGATGGCATCATCCTCAAACCAATTACTGTCAACAGGTATCTATGTAAACCAATGTTTTCATTACCTGAGTCATTTTAGACTTATCTCTTATGTTTGAGCGCAACTCTGTAGGATGTTAAAATAAAAACAGTAGGAATATTCCCCCCCAAAAAATATACCAGCTTTATATTACAGTAAACAGAAACAGTGGCTTGTTCTTGGTCATGCAAGAGATAAAACGTGCTTATAGTATATTATTGTTTACCTATGTTTACTCACTTATTATAGAGGACGATGTCTGGTACCCATATGAGCTCTGATGGCACTCTTATGGACGTCACATTGTCATAGTCAGACGGTCTCCAGCGAAGCTTGTAGTCGTTCCACTCCTGGAAGATAAACACAATATACAGTTGGTGTGTTTGGTTGCTGTCATTTTTTGTGTCTGATAGAGCAGCTTTTCATATTTTTTTTTTTACATTTTTATATTGCCCAATGCTTTTAGAGGAAAACAAAATTGTCACTGAACATTGTTTAAAATGAAGAAACAGTTTTTTTTTTTCTAACCTGTTTTAGCCACACATTGGTTGTCATCATTTGGTTCTTCTCGTCCTGATGGACACAAAGTGAGAAGGAGAGAGACAGAGTAAAGACTGTCAGCTGTCGGTTCAGGCCAGAAGAATATACAGTATGTGAGAGGTTGTTGGAGAGCCGAGTATAGCTTGCAGGAACTTTTCTTCAATAACGAGGGATGTGATGTTACGTAACGGTTTTTGCTTTGCTGTGACAGGGCAGTTTGCAATAATCTGAAAAGCTTTTTTTCTGTACAAAATGATGCTAAAACAGTGTTGAAAAACCTCATAGTGTAAAACCTGCAGACTTAAAGGTAATCCATAAAGACTCACCACGTCAATGAGCTGCGCTATGGACAGTCCAAACTTGACAATGACCACATCAGATATGTTCGGCACAGGCCTCGACCACTTGTTGTAACCAGCAAACAGCGTCTTGAAAAGCTCATCCTCGGCATGTGAGTGGGTCTTCTCATGGCAGAGAACTGTGGATGCATTATTGTTTTTTAATTTAACTAAGTATCCACTTTGGTCACATTTATTCATTGCTGTACAAATGAAAAATTTGAGATTAGATTTAAATATGCAGATCTAGAAAATATTTCAATCAGCGAAACAAAAGTAACTGATATTAGAACCAATGTCCCCATTCAGCAGTGAATTGATGGTCCATAGAGAATACAGCGATTAAATGGAGAGCGAGTGATGTGGAAGAGGACAGGAGTGTATGTAGGAATCATATCCATGTTCTCCCCTAGTCTCCACTTAACAAACAGTAGTAAATCAGTCTGATGCGATATTGTGGCTTTTGGTGCCGCGAACGTAGAAATGTATCAGCACAGAAGCCAATTCTAAACATCCAAAGACTTTCTCTTTTTAAAGTCTTATTGACTTTTTCCACTTCTAAGCAAATCTTTTGATCTCTTGATCTGAGCTCCCTATGCGGGTTGCCTGCAGAAATCTCTCAAGGTGAGCAGGTGGAGACCGGGAAGTATCTTTTTCCACCCTCGGCAGCAACAAGCATTTCAACTCTCTTTATCTGCGTTTTTGTTATAGGTGGCTTTACTGTCAGAGGGGGGGGGGGGGGGCTTAATCAAATAAATTTTGAATATGCAGTCTAGACAAATGTGCGTACAGCCTTAGACTGAGTCACTGTTATTTTTCTGCCGAATGAATTTCATGGAAATAGACAGGAATCCCATCCTTTGGGGATTATCATTTTCCCTCCTCCGTCAGTGTAGTCAGAGTCAATTACACACATCATTACTTGCTAGTGTTAAGTGGAGGTGAGCTAATTTCTCAGTAGTGACGGGTGTTTATTGTTGAGCTGTCTGTCACTCTGTATTACAACTGATGCATAAAACAATTAACTGACAGTTTTCACTTGAAGCGGAGAGTCACATTAGTGCGCGCTATAGCCTGACTGATCAGTGCTGGATTTTTTGAAGCAGATACTGGAGTTAAAATGATTAGTTGTGGAAATATCAATCGACAAATATTTTGATAACTGACTGAAAAAAACATTCCCTAGTTCCAGCTTCTCAAACATGTAGATGTGCTGCATTTCTTTGTTTTTGAGTGATATTTACCTGAATACCTACACCAAATATTTAGAATAATCAGATATCAGAAAATCATCAGATTAATTGATCATTAAATAGCTAATAGCCTCCTCCTATTTATTGTTCAGGCTCTAGTGTATTCAGTACATGTGGACCGTTGTTAGTCATTCATTCTATACCATGAAGTCATATTTTTATATAAAACTTATAAAACCCATCTATGTTCTTCCTCTATATTTATTCAAGGCAATTTGAAAGCATTACACCAAAGCCAAACCTTAAAAGTCAATATAAACAAATCTATTGACATGTCATTGGGTTAACATGCCATTATCACACGCTTTCTCTGGAGCTCTGGCAGTGTAAAGGTATAATGCAGCCCATTGAAGTGTGCTTCCATCAAGGATCTTAAAAGGAGACCTTGGGCTACTTGCATCTGGCATCAGTCATGGTTGCTTAGCCAAGGCCACATCATTACCTGTCCACATTGACAAGTCTTTATAACCTATAACTGTAGGACAGTCCAATGAAGGGTAACAAGGTGAGTGTGTCTTAGTGCTGCACAGACCTAACCTGAGGCATACATGGAAATCTGTTGATTTGTTGCCCATGTTAATACAGTGCTGCAGGGATGACACATATTTGTAGGCCAACCAAGTAGCTAGCATCGCCCTGGTCCCCTCCGCAAAAGGCCAATGGGGGTTTTTCTAGTCGATTTTGGATTACTGCAGAAAATAAGATCTGTGGCAAAACAAACGTTTACGATACTTTCACGTTTTGCTCAGCAATCTTCACAAATGAACACCATTTTTATGATTTCTGAAGTGTCAATGCAATCACAGTAGGTAAAACGCTAACATTAGACTATAAATGCACTACAGTACACCACAGTCAATGTGATTTCAACGATAAATCAAAAAGTTGGAAAATTTGAGTTAGATTAGTTCGCAACAGCGAGCGAATATAAACACAACTACAAGCTGTAAAGGTGAACTAGTGAGTAGATGAGTTTCTGTTTCATTTCCATGATGTCTCCGACAACCACTGTGGTTTCATTTAGCCACTTGTTAGCAACCACCTTCATAAATGCTTCAAAATTAACAAGTGGGATATTTACCGATGTATTTTATGTCAGAACAAAATGTGAAAATCTTTGTGTTAATTACAGACCTTATTTCTGGCATCTAACCAAAACCTCTCAAACCTATTGACTTCGAGACAAGTGGAACTGCAAAAATGCTAACTCATTTCTGGGTTTTAGGACTCATTCCTGCAGCACTTTATTACTTGGCTTGAGGGTCTTTAACAGAGAAAAGGGAAACAACCAAAATGCAGATGGACTGCCAAACAAACCAAACACCTGACTGTGATCTGTGGACATCATAGGGACTATTTAGATGGGACAAAAATGTTTTAGTAGCCGTAGAAAAGAGGCACTGAACGTGGTTAAGTACATGAATTCCCAGTTAATTTGCCCAAGGTACATTTGTGCTCATCTGCGACCATCATGAACTAATTTTATTCTGGCAAGCAAGCACGCACTGGAGACTTCTTATCTGCTCTCTTGACAGTCAGGGTGGCATGTGTTCATTCGTCAGTGCATCTTGGAAGGACCAGATGTGGGGCTTGAAAAAAAAGGCTCTTGGGTGCCATAGATCAAAGCATCCTGCCAGCGAGGACTTGAAATGAGATGACACCTCCAACATCCAGCACACTGGGCCGTGGATGTTGGACTGTGGCCAAACCCCTTTGGCGAGATGTACGAAACACTGACCAGTTTGGATGATCGAGTCAGCAGCTTCTCAGGCCAAAGGTGCCACAGGCGCCCTCGGCAAAATTGGGCTGTCAAATACTTACAGTAAAAAGTTTGCTTAAAAAAAAAACAACATGCAACAATTTTTTCTGAGTTTGCTAAAATTGCAAGACTCACCGGCTGAACTCACTCAGCTTGATAATGAGAAAATAACTGGAATGTGATGAAGTACCTGCACTGTACCTGTAGAGATGGGGGAGGGGACTTAGAAGCTACATTTAATATCTCAGTGTTGGTATTTTAATACCACGTTTTGCAAAAACACATAGGGGGCATTAATTCATGCTTAATTTATGCTTGCAGTTGAGTGGAAAGAGAAACATGTCTATGTCAAGCTGCTGGATCCAACTCTCTAAAGCTGCACCTAATAACATAAAAATATTGATTATTTTCATTATCAATTAATCTTATTATTTTGACAATTCATTGATTTAATCATTTTGTCTATAAAATGACAAATAGTGAGACACGTCTATTATAATTGCCTGCAGTCAATGGTGAAGTCACAAACAGTCCAAAACCCATAAATAATTAATTTACCGTAATTATTGACAAAGAAAAGCATTAAGCTATTACATTTGAACAGGTGAAAGTGGTATATTTGAATAAAAAATGAAAACCATTATTAGATCATCAAAATAGCTGCCAATTATTATTTCACTGCTTGACTATTTGAAATCAGACAAACAATCTATAACTCATTGATTGCTGGTATATAGAAATTTAATATTAGTGTTTGCTACGAAGGCCTATCATAACAATCAATGTGCATCTTTGTTTTGTTGTTTTTCAGGAACAAATCTGTAATCATTAAGATTCACTACTTTCACTTTAAGTGGTATATTTTTTAAGTTATGTAGTTTCAGTGAAGTGATGTGCACAGCTTCTTATTGGTAGTTGACTTTATACATTAATATGCTGAAGATAAAATGTTTATTCAGAATTAAAATTTTAAAGTTCTGCTTTAAGAGAAAATGAATCCTGGTGGGGCACATTCACGTTACTAAGGTGTATAAAACAAACACACCTTTCCTGTCACAACTGGCGCGAGACGATCATCTAAATGAGAAAAGGATTGTGGGAGTTGTCGCGCGGGTGAAAGGAGTGATAGGTAGCGACTTTTAGCTTTTTCGGGTTTTTGCCGTTTTTAAAGTCAAAGTTTAGTAACCAGACTCAACTCAGACTGTTGTCCGTTACAGAATTAGCATTGTTTACTGGTATAAAACGAGGCACTTACCTGACTTACATAAGAGTAGCGTCCAGAGAAGAGCCGTCCTCACAGGGAACAGGTGGGTGTATCCCATCTTCTGGTTGTAAATAGTCCAACTTCACCGGTGAGCACGCAGTCCACTGTCACAACGTTATCTTGAAAGAGTGATGTGTGAGCAAAATCTGTCATCTTCGCAACTGGGAGGCATATCAGTACAAGTTCATCACTACACTTACTACAGCTGCTTTTATATCAGTGGGCGGGGAGTGAGTATGACCAATAACTTTAATGTATTTTTTTTCTTTTTCTTTTTTTTGCTGAAGCCCAGCATCGATAGCTGTGTCACACTTCTCACTCAGACCGGATGACAGCGAGCACTGTATCTTCAGTTCATAGTACTACATATACAATTGTAATGTTAAGAAAATAAATGGAAAATAGCCCTGTTTATTTCTGCATTATATTGCGCCTTTTTACGCACGGTGCCAAAGAATTTACGCTCCAGTTTTAAATCGAAATTAATTATTTCCCATGATTAGCAGCCATTTTAACCGGCCACTCTGGTCTGCTAGGTTCGCAAAATAGCATCCACCTTAAGAGGACAGGACACATCTGAACACGTCGTGTCTTTCATCTGGTACCTATATGGTAACAGTCCCTCCTCCTCTCTCTCTCTCACTCACACACACTCTACTGCTCTCTCTCTCTCCCCCCCCTCACTCACACACACACACTCTACTGCTCTCTCTCTCCCTCTCTCTCTCTCTCTCTCTCTCTCTCTCTCTCTCTCTCTCTCCCCCCTCTCTCACTGACACACACATACTCTACTGCTCTCTCTCTCTCTCTCTCTCTCTCTCTCTCCCCCCCTCTCTCACTCACACACATACTCTACTGCTCTCTCTCTCTCTCTCTCTCTCTCTCTCTATCTCTCTCTCCCCCCCCCTCTCTCACTCACACACATACTCTACTGCTCTCTCTCTCTCTCTCTCTCTCCCCCCCCTCTCACTCACACACACACTCTACTGCGCTCTCTCTCTCTCTCTCTCTCTCTCTCTCTCTCCCTTTTAATCTCTCTCTCTGTCTCCCCCCCCCTCACTCACACACACACACACCCTACTGCTCTCTCCCTCTCTCTCTCTTTTAATCTCTCTCTCTGTCCCCCCCCCCCCACTCACACACACACACACACCCTACTGCTCTCTCTATCTCTGTCTCTCTCTCTCTCTCTCTCTCTCTCTCTCTCCCTCACTGGGTTCACTATACTCTGTGGGACTCTGCATATATTGGAAATTGTCTGTCAAATGATTTATATTAGATCCTGTTTGCTCCAAAAGTGTTTACAGTATTTATTTTATAAAACACTGAAAGATGAGTGATGAATGACACATGCAGCTCAACAGACGTCCGTTGGGATATTTCTGTGTAAAACAGCTAGAGGGCAGAGTAGTTGAATGAAAACGCTTAGTGAAGTTTTAGTTTCAAAGTATTGACATGAAGCCGTTGAAGCAAGGAAACTATGTTGATTTATGCTGTTTATTAAATGAAACATACAGCATGTCATACAGTACATTGCAATGTCGTAATAATAATAATAATAATAACATAAAAGCCATCTCTCTGAGTCCTGGCAGGGTTAAAGAGATATGGATATTATCAATGCACGATTCACATGTTTGAACAGTTAAATACTGCTGACAGGTTGTTTTTTTTAAGCTTTATGCAGGTTTCGATTCTATTAAGCATCAGGAGGTAAAACTTCATCATGTTTCCTAATGGTGCATTTGTGAGTGTCCCTTCTCGTTTTTTTTCCCCCCCTAATGACGGGAATTGTATTATAGTTTATACAGTATTTTGTCCTTTATCCATAGGTTATTGACTATTTTCTCTCCAAATTACAAATATCTCTTGTCTGTCTCAGTGTCCACCGTGTCCCCTTTTCACAGCAAAAACAAAATCTCCATTGAGACACACCAGTCATCCTGAGCATATCCTGGCCCCCATCCTTACCCTGGAACCAGATGGCCAATCCTTAGCTTCCTCTGGAGAAGACTAACAGAGTCATTATGTTTGCTTTCTAAAGGCCAAACTAGTGTGATCCAGAAACACTCAACTTGGCTCAAACCTGCACCACATACTGTTGCCACGTTTGACTTCACCCTTCCAGGGATAATGCCTGGATGTAAAAAAAAAAAAAAAAAAAAAAAAAAGTTACAGGGTTGTAACTCCAGTATTAATCCCACAATTCCCTTTCTGTGTTATCTCAAAGCTTTTATTTATTTATTTTCTTAATTTCTTAACTGTGTTGACTCGTATGGTTTTCATATAATGGTCAACTTGACACCCAGGTTGTGTCTCTGTGTAGGTGAAATAATTGCTGTAGGTCTTATTTCCCTTAAATGACTAATTAATTTGGATCTCACAACAGTTACAAAACATTTGCAAGTTAGAGAACGATGTGAGTTGCATGTTAACACTATTCAGGACGTCTTCAGTGATGGATTTTGACAATGTCTTTCAGCTGCTTGGTGAACGAGGCATGCAGGGCCTGCGACGAGCTATCCAGCCGGTTGGCGATGTCTGTGGCAGTACGAACCATATCTTCAAAGGCCAAGGACTCTTTTCTGATTCTGCTCCAGAAGACAAACAGACCAGGTCATCATAGGTGGAATGATGGGAGGAAGAAACAGGCAGATGTGGAGAGAGAAAGAGTAAGTGCACTTGAGGATTTTATACTGTAAACAATACATTATAAAAGGGGGTGGGGGTACACATGGTTCCTGTTAAGTGGTTATGTAAATGACATTGACATCAAGAGGGTATTTTGTAAACACATTTATAATTAACAGAATATCTTTGGTTTTGGACTGTTGGTTGGATAAAAACAAGCAACATGAATACAGTGTGTCACAATTACAATGGACATTTTCAATGGCACTTTATAGACAAACGAGAAATCGATTAATCGAGAAAATAATGGTTAGATCGTTACTTGCCACCCTAATAGATGGTATATTCTCTGCCAGTGGTGCTCTGTAGGCTTTCAGACACTGATGATTGCTAAATTTCACATATCTGTATTATCCTATTAAACTCCTTTCATGTAAGTTGGTTGACAAAAATAACTATAAAACAGTAGCCATCAAAGAAATTGCCAACTACCTGATGAATGGTAAATGATTTCCTCGCTTTGAGCAGAGATCTCTGTTCTGTTCTGATCTTTTTTAGCTACGCTCTGTACATTTCAACCTTAAAGTTTCTGAAGCTCAGCACAAACTCACTAACTTGAAAAACTAATTTGCTGTACTCACCTCTGCATCCTAACGAGGGCGTCCAACGTGTCCCCCGCCAGCTGCTTTTCTAGATCTTCTTCAGCTTTCTCGACCACCTCGTGGCAGCTCTTGTTTTCGTCTTGGGTGCCAATGATATTTTCCCTGATCACGTCTTCATAGCTCTGATCTTCCAGCTCTGCCCCCATGTACTGCACCAAGTTCTCCATCACTGCCTGGTTTCCATGCTGGATGGCCTGCAGATAGGCCAACTCCTCTTTCTGGGCCTTCAGCCTTCGAGCTGAAGCTGTGCTGGTGCTGAAGTGGACTGAGCACTTGTCTGGTTGGGGATTGTAGTTCAACATAGGTGAGGGTGATGGCGAGAATGCTGTTGATGTGATCCAGTCATGGTTGTTTTTCATCTTCACAGGCTCATCATCAACTGCCTGGGATGTGTCATTGGTAGCCGTTTTCACAGAGTAAATGTCGAAGCCTGAACCCCAATCACCATCCCCACTTTGGCAGAGTGTTGGGGTTGCCATGAGTGCCCAGGCCAAGATGAACGGCATCCAACAACGCCACATGGTAACCTGGAAAGAGGTGGAGGTTAGTGACTGCATAGCTTTTGCAGATATGATATTAACAGATGAAGAAGCAATTTGACATTTTGGGTAATATTCCATTAAATATAATGTTACATCAAGCGACCGGTTAGCCTAGCATAAAGACTGAACATAGAGAAATAGCTAGCCTGGCTCTGTCCAAAGATAACAAAATACATCTTCAAGCAACTCAAAACCTCTAAGTTCTCATAAGAAAAATAATCTGACACAAAACCACAAAAAACTCAAATATATTATTTGTACTCTTTCATTTCTGTAGAGATTTAAAAAAACAGGATGTAACAGACTAGTTAGTGAGCTTTAGTGTTGCTGCCAAGGGGATTTTGTTACAGTCAGATGGCCATGGACATGAGAATAATTATCACACCCTTCAAAATGAGCTAATTGACCCGATATCCCAACTGGTACTCACCAAATATGTCAAGATACTAAGATTAAATAAATGTAAATTAGTGTATAAAAACATTGTTAAAAGTCTGCAGAACCTTTAAGCACTGAGGGAATATTCAGTATGGGCCCTCATTTATCTACTTTCACCTCTTTAAATCAAAGCTTCTCCACTCTGCTCCTTGAGTTTATTTTACATTTTTTATATGATTCAGCTGTGAATTCAAAGAACTACAAACCACAGTTCTGGTACTTTCTCTTTCTCTGTTTTCTACAGCTTCATTTAAATCACACAGACATTGTTGATAGTTATTATGCCAAAAGAAAGACACTCTGGTGGTTTCAAAGGCTAAATGCACACAAGGAGGGAGCTTAAATGTGTCTCATGACCTTAAGACATTTATTGTATACAGTCCCCCAGTCCTCATACCGTCTGTCACACTGTACCTTACAGTAATATAAAAATGCCTCTATCTAATCCTTAATACTGTCTTGGCTCAAAAATGTGACACTCTGAATGTCACACTGCATATTTTCGCAGTGATCATTCATAACAGTATATAGTTTATCAGCTAACATTACCTTTTTCTGACATACATGTCTAATGAAATTTGTTAAAGAAAAACTGTTGTGTAGGTTACTTTACTAACGGAGTAAGTGATCTTGCCTTCCTCAAGACCCACATTACCAGAGATGGATTATGCATAGTACTGGACCGCTGTTTAAATGTCAAAGAGAAAAAAAAAACCAAAAACTTTTTGTTAGAAGGAAATTCTCATCAACATCGCTTAATTTTGCTTTTCCTGCAAACTTTGCAGGAAAGTTTATGTTTTTTTGACTGCTTTTCAACACCATTGGTGTGAAACATTTTTTACTGGAGAGGGCCTCTGTGGTTGGGTCATGGTGTAGCAGATGCACAAGTTGTGTCACTCTGGAGCTGTAAAAGCTGACATAGGGCCTTGCAGCAGTGTTTGTTTGTGTTGTTTGTGATAACGGGCAGGCTGTCTGGGGATCTTTCAAAACATCTATTTACCTTGTAAATCGTGACGACACATAAGAGGACAGAGAGTGAGTGAGCTGCTTTAGCTAAATCTCTATTTGCTGCCTTTCTGTATATTCAAACATCGACAGTGTCACTTTGTCATTTTGCAGACTGCCATCATCCACATGTCTCCTCTCTGCATCTGGAAATATGTTTAAAATTATGAACCAGGTTTGCGAGCGAGAGGAATTGCAAAGCTCTTTCTGCTGTCAGAGCACATTTGGTTTAAGCTGTAACCCAGTTTACTTGACCAGCAACTTTGAAACTATTTCAGCTTCTCATAGCTGAAGTGAAAATTTGAGTCAGTAGAATTGCACCTTTTTTTTTTGTTGTGAAACACAGAATGAATACCCAGTAACGTCTGCTGCTAGAATGGACACCATCAAATTGTCTATTTATTTTAAAATGAGTTGTGGTGTGTCCCAAAACTCATAAAACAACCAACTATTGGTTGTTCTCTCTCTCTCCCTCTGTTTCTGATTACTTTATATGGTGACCTCAGATATGCATCAAGAGTCGTGACTGCAAGTAGAGACGCAATCCAGGAGCCTTGGATCATGATTTTAGTGTAATAAATTTGCTTTTGATTTACATGTGCAGTGTGGAGGAAACATTCACAGAGAAAAAATATTTTTGAAAAAGTATTTTTTTTTCCAGTGTTGGCACATGCCATGATGAGAGTATGCTGTGTAAAAGGGGTATTTTTGGTTGAATAAAACAAGCAATATCATTTATAGCTGCTTTATTAAAGAACGGCAACAGCATGTCCAAAACCTTTTACTACTCTGAACTTTTACTGCATTCGTTTGGACGTTGATAAATGAAAAACTCACGGCATAGAGTGACATTTCAAACCTAATGACAGAATACAGCCAAATGAAAATGCTATTCATCTTAAAATCTAACTTTATTGTCTCTGTGTTCAATTATCATCTCAGCAGTAAAAGGCACAAGTCAAAGGACATTTAGTGACATTAATTCAGTCTCTAAAAGCCCTGCTAACTAGAGGCAGACATGTATCACGGATTGGCAGGAGCAGTTGCCTTTGTCTTTGGAAAATGTCTGCGTAATTTCCACACAGGCGTCTCATGGTTGAGTTGAAACAGTGTTTGTCTTACACTCTCTGTGGCCTGTAGTGACCTTTGTTGGCTTTGCTCTGGAGGTTCTGTCATTGTGAAGTAGCTTTTATAGGCTGACTTTTCTTTAGGCTTAAAATAGCAGAAGCTTGCCTGCAGAAGAAAAGCAGTTTTCTGCCACAAGCTCAGAACACTAAGATTTCAGTTCTTGTTTGTTCGTAATCACTTAAAAAAGTAAAAACAAGAGGAAAAACAATTAATTAGTTTGTTCAAATATGCACCAATCATATAACTGATGAATCTTAAGTATGGTTTTGGACTATTGGTTAACTTGGACTTTGCAGCCCTAAAAAGGATAGGCTATATTCTTGTTTTGTGATTGTGCCCGAAAAATACTCATTACCCTTTCTGTATCTAATAAAGATAAAATGCCATGACAAAAATCTTTAATCTTTAAATAATTTGGAGTTTGTCATTTAATTATAAATTGTCATTTGCAAGATTTACCAATCAAATCTCTCTATTCCAGCCTTTTAGTTGTAAATCTTGAATTTGCGTCATCCTCTTTAGTCGTGGGTCAGAGGTAATCTGAGTGTTTGTAGTGGGCTGCAGCCTTGTGGCTCCTCTTGTCAAAGTCTGAACAGGTGTGTGTCACAGGTGTCACAACATGCAACCACTTTAATGTCACTATGACAACCAGGTCTTTTGCAGTGAGCCATTACAGCTCAGAGAGGCCTTGCAGGTTCAGTGTTGATATACAGTACTGTTAAATTATAGGGAACCATGTCAAGTGGAAACACATTTTTCAGCATTCATCAAAAATAAAGGTAAAGTTTGAACATGCACATACACACTTTTATATCTAGATACTGTATATACACTTGTGACCAAAATTATTAGCCCCCTCAGTAATTATGGAATATCTTCCTAAAATTATTCCCAATGTTTGCAGCGTTGATAAAATTCAATGTAATTAAACATTCAGCAGTGCTTTTTAGTAGCTTTTATCTGCCATGGTAAGGTGATCAATAATATTTTCCCCATGTGAATTCTTGCCTTCATTAACACACCTAATTAGCCAATTAGTTTTCAAACCACACCTGTGCAGTCAATTGGCTTTCTAGCGCCACCCGAATATTCAAACAGCATAAAAGGACTTCAAGGAACAGGGCACTTGAACACATTGAGCGGGACTACTATTACTACTATTACCAAGTCAAAGAAAAGAAAATCAGTGTTGTTAATGGCCATTTCTATGGTAAAATCAAGAGTTTTGTCTAATTTCATATACGTGGGCTTATAATTATGGTCACAACTGTGCATATTGTTAATAAAAATCATCTAACACAGAAAAAAGTTGCCTCTTTGTTCGCCTCTTTGTTTAAGTAAATCTTTTAAAGCAATTTTAATAGTAGGCTGATTGTAAATTCAAGTTATATTTGTCTATTTTGAATAATGGAGCGCAAGCTGAGAAAGCCCCAGCCTCCCATTATACTCAAACTAAAAGTTTTATAAATTAAAAAAAAAAAAAACTTACCGAACTCCAGTAATTTTTCACTGCTAAATTCTGCTACTTCCACTTTTTCAGTCAAGCAAAATGATTCAGAGGCTTCAGGACTACTATTCACAAGCACAGAGAACAAATACTCACTCCGTGTCCTTCTTCATGTCAGGGAAAAAAATGCAGACACACGCACACACAATTAGGGTTTGGCTGGAGAGTGTGGTTGTCTGTGTGCCCCTGTCTGCTGTTGGAAGGAGATGGAAGGGGAGGGGGATGTGTTTAGAAAAGGCTCAAACTGAATGATTTCTTTCTTTGCAGTGGAAAGAGGGGCTTGCAAAAGGAGGAGTAGAAAGGGGGTGTAATCTACTTCACATCTGTGGGCTCTGGTGGTGAAAACGCGGGAGGAAGTGTCTTTATGACCATGCATGCTGGATATACATTTCCCATTTATTCTAGGAATGGCCTCCATTAAAATATGGACTGTAGATGTTTTTTTTTAAACCCAGACTTTAAAGTATTGTGGTTTAGAGAAGAAAGGGGTGGAGTAACACATTATGAAAAACTAAACTAAATTTAGAAATTGTTTTGTATTTGCAGCAAAATGAACATTTTAGTAGTACTAAAAATGTATTCTGTAAAAGCTCCTTAGTTTTTCATCTATACTAATGGCCATATGTAGTATCCCAGTAGCTTATTTGGATTTACATGTCATCAGTGTCTTATAAGGTTGAATTCAGGCCAAGGATTGTTTATCATTTACACATTTACACAGTAAAATAAGGTCATTTTGAGTGGAAATATGTCAGCTATTTAAAATATTTGTTTTTCAAAATTGCATTAAAGCTTCAGACTGTGGATAATTGGAAAATTGAATACAGCAGGTCTCCTGTCTCCAGGAGTGTTGGTTTTTATTTTTTCTGGTACATTTAGGATTGACTCAGACTGAACTAGAAAGCAGTGCTCACTGAAAACACAGAGGTGCATAAAACCTAGTCAGTAAAATACTATACTTGATTACATTTTAATAAAAATCAATCAGCTTGATGGAATGAAGCTAGGAAAGCAATTATTGAATCAAAATAAATATTTTCATGAATCTTTTCTTATTCTGGTATTTTACTGAATGATCAATAACCAGTATTCTTGTCTGAAGATAGAGGAGTTGTTGTTTTTTGAAGCCTACAGCTACAGCACCACTCTTTGTTGCATCCCGTCATCCATGTTGATGGAGGCCCAGTTCACAGCAGCTGCACACAGCTGGAAAAACATGACGGTGATTTCAGTTGACCTGCAAAAGAGAGATAAAAGACAACCCTTTCCACGGAAAAATGCAACAGTTTCTCTATCTAATGTTTGTTTTGTTGACAGTTTTACCTCCACAGAGTGCATTTTAACTGCAGGTATAAATGGGAACTTTTTCACTTGCATCCCCCATATTTTATTTTATTTATTTATTTATTTTTTACATGTACATATCTCTGGAATAATGCCACGGGCAGGTGGGTTTACTGACAAGAAGAAAAAAAAAAATCCACACTTAATCATGGAGGTTCAAATCCATGACAGCTACTGATGGCACCCAGTAATCCAGATCAGCTCTGCTTTGAATGATTCATGATACCTGCTGCAGAACAATGTTTCACTGGAGGCAGAATTTTAAAGGGCATGGAAAATATCTACGATTTTTATCGACATCTAATCGGCAACCAAGCGATAACAACATTGACAGGTTTCTGGCACAGTTCAGTTTATCTTAAAAGTGGATTATACACATTTTATGTCATGGATAATTAGATGTCTGATGTAGGAATGTGTCATTGCAGTGAAAATACGTATTCAACTTTTAGGGTTTTAGTAACATGAACCACCCTTTAATGCAGCTTTGCATTAAGTGATGATATAAAACATGAATTTGTTTATTTTATCCTCACTTCACCTTGAGGTTAGGTCACTTTTACATTTGTAATTTGGTTCTTTTGGTCTGAGGGAAAAAAAAGACTGTCCTTTGTTCTGTTCTTCTTCTTTAATGATCACACTGACATTTTCAAACGGACCCATGTAGGGAAATCAAAGTCTACTGGCAGCGAGTCTCGTGTATATTTATCTTTTCTGGTGTCACAAAGAGCTCACTAAGAAATTACTGATCAAGAATTATTAGTCGTGACTCACAATAATTTATGATAATGATAATAAAATGAAAAAGAGGTTTCTTGTACCTTTAGTACATTTCACATACCTTTTAATCAGGAAGTGCCAAAATACATGACACACATCTGTTTTAACACTCCTTCACGTTATGATTTATCAAGCAAAAGCCCTGCACTTGTGATGATGCACATATGTGTTACCATGGATTTTAATGAATACATACGTCACTTATCAGATCCCATAGATCGATTCCTTGACATTTCATTGTCAGAGGATGGATTTCATAGTAATTGCACTGTATTATTTTCTATTATAAACTTTAGGTTTGTTCTGCACTTTACTTTCACATCTCAAACGAACCGCACCAGAGTTCTCTGGGAAACAGCTTGAGACCCACATTTTAAATGTTTAAATGTGCATGTAGCATGTAGCATGTAGCATGTCCAAGATGCTCCGTTTTGCCCCGAAAGGAAAGAAAGTCACAATATGGGAGCTGTTTTTCATTCCCAGTCTAAAGCATGGAACATAACTGACTGCAAAATCCTTGACACCTGCAATGAATATTACATGTGGACGATGAAATGCAGTAGTTTCCATTGCATGGGAAGGAAACTGTTTAAATTGAGCAGCAGGTAGCAAATCCAGTAACTGAGTAAGGATTTTTAGCGGACAGGGGGAAATTAAATTTTGAACTAAATGTCCTTTTTGCTGTTAGATGGATACATAACATACAGTAGATTATAATCAATTTAAAGAATTGGTTTGTCATTCTATCAATTATAGCTTCATCATTTAAACTTTTAAAAGCCTTTTAGGTATGGAAGTCATGATAGCAAAATCCTATTTTTATATGAATTTGTAGTAATATTTTCAATATAACTACCTATTGATATTTAGGAAAATAAATGATTTTCTTCTTGCTCAACATATATCAATATAATAAATCCATACTCTAACAGCACATTAAATAGCTGCTCAGATTTTTTATTCATTTGTGTCTTCCTTTCGCCTACTGTTTCACCCATTCCTATATTAATATCATCTAATAAAATTGAATTTCAAATGAAAGCAAAAACATAAAAATTATACACAGTAGCAATCCACTTGAGTCTTTACAAAATGCATAGTAGATTAGCCTGTGACCCTGAATATATTGATCCAGAAACTGTTTCAATGTTTTCTAATTGACCAGCACCTTGTGTACCCCAAGGGCTGTTATTGACTAAGGCCAAGGACTCGGTGCTCTCTGCAGCCACTTCTCCACAGCAGTGCACAACCAATGAGTGCCACAGTGTGCTGGTGCTGATAAACTCTGCTAATCCACTGCGGGAGACCAACACAGCACAGGCTTTCTTTAGTGCTGAGAGTCAGTGTGTGTTGCCACTTTATCCATGTTTCCTTTTACAGCACAGATTTGGGAGCTTGAGAGTAACAGGCAGGGATTTGTGATAATGTTCACTTTAAATCTATAACGGGCCCAACTGTGTGCAACAATTAATAAATCTGTCACTGGAAATGTTCTGTGAAATTTACGGCTATTGCCAGTGGTTATTCTGCAACTGTGACAAATTTCGTTTCTGAGGGCTCTGACACACGAGGCTGACCTTGACCAGTGAAGGCCCACTAACCAAGCACCTCACCTGAGCCTCATGTTTTCTGTTGCAAAACTGTGCAAAGACAGTAAGTCAGCTTACACTGTAGATTGACTCTTTAGGGACATTTGAATAGCCTCAATGAGTGTCACACATTGTTAAAACGAGATTATTCATACCAGTTCCACTGATTTACTTTGATTAAATATTGCACAGCCAGCACCATAATGTTGTAAAATAACTAGTTATGTGCACAAACTTTTGTACATGTGCATTCATCAAACTGGTTGGTTATGACACTATATACTGTATATTTTACACAGCTTCTCAATTTATACAATGCAACTATCGTCTGTGTGGGAGATGTTGACATCCCTGAGACGCTCCGTTATTGTCCTTATAAGTGTGGGCTTGCAAAGAGAATTTGATATATAGAGACAAGCTGCAGTTATTTGATCACATATATGATCTGTATATATTTGAGCTGTTGTGTGATTGCCCTTTTTACTCTGCACATTCTGTATATGAATATTAGTTTGCTATTAGTAGAAGTTGTTCAGGGCTCTCCGCTGACTCTCCAAATTTTCAGATTGTCATGGTTACAAGACCAGTGCTTTCAAAGGAACAAGAAGAGTTGTGATTGAACATGATTGATGTGAGCCCCTAACATATCCACTGGTACAGCATGCTCCTCCTAATTCCATCCTATTTTCAAGAAGGCCACAGGTCACAAAAATACCAAAAGTGCCATCATGCCCTCTGCACACTTCACACATTCTAGGCTGCCTGTCTTGTTTCACAAAAATAGGCCCCTAAACTCTCAGCGCCGTTTAGGTGGAAACTGAAAGGCTATAAGTTGCATCCATGGTGCAGTGAAGGGGCATTTGGCTCTGCACAAGCTGTCTTGGTTATGTTATGTGTTTCACAACAGATGCCATCCTGGAAAAAGAAAACGCAGACCTCCATCCAGACCTCATTATATAAGTCAACCAGCAGGAAATGACACAGCCTAAAGATATTCTGAACACTAATCAATCAGAGTGATACTGATTTGGACCAATGGAAATACAATTGTCTGCACATATCTAAGACAGTGTGCTTTAACATCCCAGTTCTCTTAGCTTATGTTTAATGTAATTAAATGTCCCTGGACAAATATAAGATAAATGGTTAGAAGGAGAGCCAAAATTTAATCAGGCAAACACAATTAGCCAGTTTGTATGCTTCCTGGAGTCCATGAGGACAGAATAGATCACTAGGTTATGCAAGTCATTGCTTGACTCCATCTCATACAGCTATGTCACCACTTACCAGAAAGGTACATGCAAATTATATGATAAATGATAGATACAAATATTGTTTGAAGTAACATACAGTAGCACAGTGTTACTGAAAGATATTAAGCTTGTAAGATCGTATGCATTATAAATCATATCTGGGACTAATATAACACTTAATACAATATAATTACAGTATTCTGCTGTAGAATGTGAAGTTTAGTTTGATACTGCAGCAGTAATATACTGTATTTTTTGTAATCTCATTTAGTTTATCTTTATTTAGTTTATTTAGTTTAATATTAACACAAATTAACCTCTTAAGATCTAGCCTCTGTTTTAGGTTTCTGCTTGAAAATGACCCAAATACCCATTAAAAAAATACCCAAAATGAATAGAGTATATCTCTGCATCTACAAGGCCTATTTGAATAATTCTGGTGTCATATTAAAGGGAACACTTGTGACATTTCTTCAGGTGTGTAAGTATCAGGCTGCTGGATCACTGAGTTTTTGTTGTAGGGAAATAATAGTGGTACTGTTGAACTCGCTAGGGTCTTAGCTTTCATAAGATATGCTGTTTGTTTGTGTACCATGAAGTATCAGAGAGGTAGCAATGGAAATGGGGAGAGCCAGTTGACTTTGTGACGCCATTTGGATTTTGATATTTGAACATTAATATGCTTAGTGTTTGAGTTGTGTTTGAGTTGTGTAAAAATGAAAGTGCTTGTAGTGGAGTTTCTCCTGTTTAAATTTGATGTGCAGTATGATTATATTGCTGCATAATTAGCGCAGCGTTGTCTTTTGCTGCAGTGAGTCTTAGGGTCCAACAGGTTAAACATAAATGCAAATTGGGTAATCAGATGCACAAATGTAATTATCTCTTCTGAGTAAGATGTTATTGATCTTTTGGTTTAACAGTGATTATATGGTGATGGTTGCATGTGGCTTCTGTCCATCCATTACTGTGGCAGAGAAAATGAAAATACTATATTTTATATCAAATCTAACAGTAGCGTACTGTTAATGTCTGTTCTTGGTTTTGACTCCAAAACGCATCAGCATTTACAGCATTTTACTGTATTTAGAGTATTTTCACTTCAATTTATTACAGTGTAGAATAATAATCTTAATCAAGACAACTTTGCACCTTTTTTTTAAAGTGCTGTTGACTATTTAACTGCAATATCATTAAAAGCTTGGATGTCTTCCACAGTGTTGCTTACCTATCATTAAATTCAAGGGAGATAACACACTGTTGACTCCTTGCTCACAATATTCCTGTGGTTCTTTTATTGATTTATATGGTTAAAGAGAGATGTGTTGTTCCAGCAGGAGGGGAATATACTGCTCGAGAGAAAACAGAAGGCGCTTTGATCACCTCCACAAGACGGAGAGGTGTAAAGTAAATGGGATGTCAGATGTTTCTAGATTACAAAGTTCAAAGGGAACTTGTGTTTTATGTCATTGAAACCTAAGTGGGTCCATTAGTTGATGTATGACGTGGGCATACGGTGTAGTTAGCCTGATAGTCCATATTTTTTTGTGGCCTCAGACTGCAACTCAACTTATAAACTATAATACTCTGTCTTAATATTATACTTATGCGGGACCAGCAGGGTAGCTGTATGGGATTTGTCAGTGCAGTATTTATAGAAGCTCTGACCTCATTTTTAAGACATGACCGAGAACTGAAGATTATTTTGGCTCCAAAAAGCATCAGTGTTTACAGTATTTCAATCAAATCAATAATTTGTTACACACTAATATTGTTTTTACATACTAAACCGCTGTGAAGTGAAAAATGCAGCAGTGATTTATTTTCCTTACATATGACAGAAAATGCGGGCTGAAATAGCCTTTTGTGGATACATTGAGATTAAAAAGAACATTTTTTTTTTTTTAAAAGCTTGCATTTTGATGTTCAATAACAGCATTACCACTGCCGTTGCCTGAAGCAAGATGTATCAACCAAGGAAAATGTTATCACACTATGTGCGCAGGGAGTGGACACGATATAATGCAGTCCAATACTCCACAAAGTATGACCTTAGAAAATTACAAGATACTCTGACACAGTTTTAGCACATATTAAACATATGTTTTCTGTATTACATGTAGGTCTATTGTATTAAATCCCACCCACCGGCAGAGGTGTCATTTGTTTGTTTGATGTGATAGCGTCGGTAATACAGGCCCCTGGCCACTTACGGTAGCTTGCCGTAATGCTTGAAGTAAATAGGAGAAATCAAAGCAGGATAGGAAACCGCTCTGAAGAAAACAACATATGTGTAAACCCTTTGTGTTCATTCGACACAGTTAAGCCTACTAAACTCCAACAGCAAGTAAAAGTCTTCAGCGGAAAGCACTACTTACATTTTAAACAAGAAATGGAGTGAAAAAAAAACTTAAAGTGAAAAAACTTTAAGGAGTACTTCCCACTGACAAGTTTTACTTTGCTGTTAGTGTGTAGCAGTCTCCTACACACTAATCCCTATTCTTGGCCTGTTTCTTATCATCCATTTCTTCCCTGGTCTCCCCTTTACTTGCAAATATCCATGAAGTTAAGAATATTGTTAGAAAAGCGATAAGGGACCTTTAGGCAACAATTTGCTCAATATAGCAAGTAAAGAACCAAGTCTGTTATATCATATAAGTCACAGTTAGAGGTTCACTTGCTGAGGTTGTTTGATTAAGGTTGGACACATTGATCTTTTTTTATGATTAGGATTTGTTTGATCTTTTCCATACATACTACTGTACATGTATTGAATTTGGAGACGCATACTGTGCTGGAGAGTAGCACAACATAGATGGGGAAAAAAGTTAATGCAAGTGAAAAATACTTAAATTTTGTAATTGCACATTAAACATTAAAGTGTAGGTCAGTGCATCACACTGTAAGTTATTTGTCAGCAGTTGTTACAGAGTAAGCTCATTTGAGAGGAGATTTCAAATGGTTTCCAATTTTTAAAACCTCAACAAAAAGGATAACAGGAGATGGCGTTAGCAGGTCAGCTGGGGTGCATCTTCTGTCCCTCTGTGCCTCTCTGGTTCGTAATAGAGGAGGTGGAAAGTGAGACCCCAGCTGTGTCCTCATCGAAGCAGGAAGTCTTAATCAATACCAGGCAGCCAAAAGATGCATGTCAAAAATAATAAAGGTCAGGGTCACAAATATCAAACCAGTCTTATGTCAAATTGAACACTGGCAATCCAAAGGGACAGAGGGTCTTTTGGGTGCTGACCTGTGTGAATGAATTTTAGACACATAATGAAAATGCCCACAAAGGTCTGGCAAAAAGAAGTTATCAAAAAAGTTATTCTCTCTTCAAAATTGGAAAGAGCAGACATAAAAGAAATGATCACTTCTGCCTTCATCCTTTTTTTTTTTTATGTTGGTTTTCAAACAGGCTACCTGCCATTGCCATTCAGATCACACCAGCTCCAAATGCACTCAGGATAACTCGGAGGGAATCAGACTGTCCTTCAGGCTCTTGTCAGTCTGCTTTAATAATGGGATTTTCCACATATTACATACAAACTCATATAGGCACTAATGTGGGAAAATATTTCCAGGAAAGGTGCACTTAAGTCTCAAATTGAATTCAGAACATTACATTGACTTTAAAAAGAGGGCCGTGGTACGTGTAATGCCAAAGGAAATAACAGTTTGCTCCACTGAGCAGCCAATCACCCGGCAGAGGATCAAATCATGGTGCTGCTCTGGTTTTGCGACACATTGGGACAGTGTTAGTGTTGTTCGAGCATCAACACTGCATTAAATAGAAATGCTTACTGCTTGTTGAATACTTTGTCTGTGTGTGTGTGTTAAAATCCAGAAGTGCGCTGTGTCTGTAATTTTTCTCGTCTTGACTTCTTGCTGCTCATTTCCTTCATGTTTCCTGTTCACTCACCTTCTCATAGACACACATAAGCACACACGTATATAAATACACTTGCGCAGTCATTACAGACACAATATTTATTAAGTCTGACTACGGCTTGTTCAGTGAACATGGACTACAAAGCTCTGTCTGAAGCATCACATGAATATATTGCATAAAATATATCTGTTGCATTTTAATGAATTTCTCAAGGTAGAAGGAATTTTTTTCCAGGATTGTTGAATGTGAAATAAATCAGCATAGATAACACTTGATTCAAATCACTGATAAAGCATTCCCCTTTTTATCTGACTGAACCAATATCTGCACGAAATTTCTTGCTGCAGCCTTTTAATTCTTGTTTTATTGTTAGATGGTTATGGACAGTATCGCTCATGCATCTTTCATGTCTTGTGGATTACACTGCAGCTCTCCTGCTAGAATTTTAAATGTTGTTGCATATATGAGCAGATGGGCCGACGGTGCTGTGCCCTGACACCTCCACCTGCTCTTTCCCTTTGTTTGGGGAGGAAACCCCACTGAGGTGATTTAGTTGTTTATTTGTTGGTTGAACAAACTCAAAAGGCAAAGGAGGCAGCAGGAGGAAACAGAAGACGAACATCTAGTTTGTCAGCTGAAATGTTTCTTATGGGAAACGCAAGTCAAAAGTATGAGAGAGAGTTTTATATTGATGATGAAATACCTTTCTGTGTACAGTATAGAGGGTGTGTGTATGTGTGTGTGTGTATCCTGAACTGCTGAGTAATCAGTCTGCAGACTATTACTGGATGATGAGACACCGTCACTGCCGGTAATAGTTTTGACTCTGCTGAAAGTAACTGCACACGTTTTTCTGCATCAGTACTTTTTTATATAGTCAGTCTGTGAAGTGACACCTGGACATTCATAACAAATTGCTGCCAACATGACAAAACAATCGGGACCATCGATGCAGATAATAGAGTTCACCATTAAGTAAAATGTAAAGGACCAGAGGAAATTTATCACAACTCTGTTATATCTTGTTGTATTCCCTTCTTGATACATGAGCCGTGGCTCAGCACCACACGGACGGAGCATTTGCTATGAAACAGTCTTGTTGTGTCTTCCTCCCAAGGCCTCCCTTTGGCTTGCTGTACAACCATCTTCAAAGATTGGACACATTTTATGGTGTATTTGATAACTACAGTAAGTTAAAGCTGAGATATACTGTATCAGTGTAAAGCCTTGTGGTCTGTTGTGAGACGTGAACGAAATAGCAGGAACTTTACAGGTCAGCTTTGTCATACTTTATTTCAAAGTACTTCAGTGAATTTCTCATCAAAATTGACAAAGATTCACAGACTAAAAGGGGTGAAGTCTGTGAACCCTTGATTTCACTGCTTAGATATTTGTCTTTTTTTTTAGCTCTTTTTGCACAAAGAAATGTGTCAAAAGATGCTTTTTGCAAATGCAGTTCTCAGATTGAAGGACCTCCCTTCTACTGCATTAGCCACTTCACCTATGAATTGGGTTTCTCCTTTATACCCTGGTCCATTGATGGGAGTTATACAACGCATTTCCTAAACAGTATGATCAACAGCCCGTCTGTCTGTGTATACTGTTCTTGGCCAAGGGCTCAGTTCAGAACAATGCTGTCTTGTTCCTCTCACATTACTGTGCTTAGTTACAAAACAAGCTGATGGCATGGCTTTAGTCAGGGTCAAACACTGTCGTCCATCTCTGTATATCAAATTCCATGTTGAATGCAGAGAACTATAATTTAGCTCTCTTTATGACTCTGGTGGGCAATGCATGTACAGTACAGGGCACTAGTCCAGAAGTGCAAACAGTCAGTGACCATCATTTGATAGCTTTGAATTTGTGCCATGCAGTATTTCAGTAGTTTTTTTCTTGCTTCGACCTGATTCTCATACCAGACAGATGGCTGTTGTGAGACTATTTGTGCTCATATTTCACAGATAATGGAAAATGAGGGTCAAGTACAGTATGTGTCAATATAAGGTGTCAGTATTTATTTTGTGTAGAAATGCAGGCTGGGTATGGTAAGCGTTAGTAAGTAGTCGTTTTAGTCGTCAGGGCTTTCTGTTTATATGTTTTCATGCTGAGTTTTGGACTGATAAGTTACAATACCATTCAAATTATTTTCCATTAAAGAAGTAGTCCGCTCAGGCCTTTTTAGCCATCCTAGTTGTGTAGCACAGTCTGTTACCCGATGTATGTCAGGTACTAGCACCACCATCAGGTCAAATGTTTAATTAGTCCAATACTTTGGTTTATTATCAAATCATCTGTATCTGTGCTAATTAACACATGTCAGCATGTTAACGCACACTTAGATGCTGAACATGTGATTCCTTACAAAGGTATATTTGGCAGGAATCCACAGCTAATTAGTGCTAAAGCTGGCAAGGTTACCCGACTTTGTTCGTCATTTCTGTTTACAAATATTTTTTCAGTACTTTGAGCACTAAGTTGGAGACAGAGAAAACGTCCCAATTATGCAAATGGAACAAAAGCTTATTAGTTTTGAAGTGTATGAAACAGGTTTATTAATAGAATGACAAATACACAGTAAATGTACTGGTAGGAGGACATACACTTTTTGGCAATTATTGTTGAAAACACACACAAAAAAAGACTAATTATTTAGTGTGAAATGTATTTATATGGTTCAGTGACTTTAAGAAAAGAGGGTGCTTCTTTTCTTTTCAAAGGTGGTTGAAGGCTGCATTTACCTTCAGTGTCTTATTGCAGCTTATTGCACTAGTTTATAAATGAAATCAAATGGATCTAAAGACATGATGACAGCATTGACTGGGCTTTTTGGGGGGTTGTGATTGACACTTTTCTCAATTATTTCACATTCTAGACAGATGAAAAGATGCATCGCTTAATCAAGACAATGCGCATATTAAATGTAATACATTGTACATACATACATTATAAATATATAATGTAAGTAATCCAAAATGTGAGCAGCTGTAGAGTATGGGAACAGGTGGTGACTGTTGTTAACTGCAACCACTGGCTGGAAGGTGTGAAAATAAGATTTATCAACCCACAAAATGATGATGCCTGTGAAAGTGGTTGGCAGCAATATAACATGATTCACACTAAATGGGCTCAGATATTAAAGCAACAATATTAATGTACATCCGGTGGCTTTGTAGATTTAACTGGAGCCTTCATTGGAGATCTTGTAGTTCTTATAGCCAGCTCTTCAGCACACACTTCATGGAGGAGTTTCAGGGGAGCAGCCCTGTGTAATCCCCTAATTTATTCTCATCACAGTGAGTGAAAGTCAGAGGACATTTGAGTCCCTTAAAGGGGATGTCAATGAAGGGATATGTGGATGATTTATTGTTTGCTACAAATACATTTTCTACCTCCCATTTGACACAATTTTACAACTTATTTTAATTAAGGCTATAGGCTTTATCATAAGTGCTATTGTCAATGCCAACATCCTTGCTTAAAAGAGCTTATGACACCGTAAAACACAGATTTATGATTCCTTTTAAGTATTTGGATGAAATACAAACCATCAATCTAATTTACCTTGGGCAAAAAGGGAAAAAAAAAATCTCAAAATATGACTAAATCAATTTGACAGATTGGGTATTGGTAAAAAAGGAAATGCTTGTCTAACTTGCACTAAATAATTATCACTCTTGTATGCAGATTAATGCTGCTCTTGAAGCAACGTTTTATTATTTAATTGATATGACTCTTTGTTGATTATGGAGAACTGTATATAAACACATTCATAAATCTGCACAGTACATAACTGCTGCAGTATTTAGACTTATTAAGTCCACGAACAAAAGGTCTGAATGTATGCACAGTCAGTTAAAATGTAAAAACTACAGGGAATATTATCAATGTTGCTGTAATTAAATATCCAACTAATAGTTAGAAAATCCTGGACAGTTCTTAAGTGATGAACGTACCTCAAACAAGCCTGAAGCTGGTTGAGGCTTGTTTGGTGTGTTATGTTCAGCCTGCTGTATATAAGTAAGTGCACACTTTACCTCCTCATGCAGGACTCTGTGTTACCTTAACAACACTGTACCATAGTTCACACTGTACACAGTGTTACAAACTGTTACACAGTGACAAATGACTGACTACATAGATGAAGAAACCAAGGCACACACTGAGCATAATGTTGGTGATCAAATAAATTATCGTTCTGTCAAATATCAGAATAAATGTAGACCACAGAGAACCAACAACTGCTATTTTGAAACAGATTAATCAAGTCTATCAAAGTTCTCCATGCTCCTGTAGTGTGACAAATTGACCTATTAGGTGCTAATTAGGCTTAGATTAAGGTGATGGAAAGCAGTGACAGAGTGAAGGATGTACTTCCACTGTGAGGAGGCATAGGGGGCATGACTAATAATGTTTTTAGCCCTAAAGTCTCACTCATGACTGACAGTTTTGATAGCCTCTAGTCTTCATCATCAATAGCACCCCAGAGAGGTAATTTCTCCTAGCATGGAGAACTGAATTGAACTCAAAGGGCCCTCCATGACATTGTTAGAATACCACAAAAACAGTTTTCTGTCTCTTGGTTGAGTTTAAGTTTCACAAGTTAATTAACTAAGCAGGCTTCTGGAGCCTGAGTCTTATCTGTGTTGAGAGGCCTAAGGCAGCTCTCAGACTGACAAACCAAAGCACTGGTGAACATTTGGTTGCAGTTTTCTGTGGGCTCAGTTTTCTGTAATCAAACTTCTCAGTAGACTGGCAGTGAACGGCATTGTGGACGGCATGTATATTTTAGGTTATACCCTGCGTAACCTCAGCACATCCTAACCTTGATCATTTCATAACTTGCACCAAGGACACCAACTCGGTGTCAAGGCTTGACTATAATAACTACTTATTATTGAAAAGAGGTGTGTGTGTGTGCGTGCGTGTGCGTGTGTGATTTGTTTGGATCTTTTTAAATCATGAAACACGTTTGACCTTTTTAACTTCTAAATTAGTTTTCTTCAGACAAGATGACTCTGAACTCTTTTTGCACGGTGGCAAAATGCTCTTTCCTGTTGCAGGACCTATGCCAAATGAGTCTATTTAGAAATATTTCTACTGCTGAAATGCTGCAGCTGTGCAGTGTGGTGAAGTGGCGCTCCCTTCAATCTGCCTGCAGGAATTCATTATCTTGAAAGCAAGCGTGGCAAAGACCATGTGCAGGTGGTTCAGGTAATTTCACATTTCTCCTGTGCCCTGTGAGTGAAGATGCCACTTTGTATTACCTCTCTGTGGTGGACGAGCACACTGGCGAAGTGTTGATAGCCAGCTGATTAGATGAGGAGCTCTGAAGTCCTCTGCAGTAATCTGCCTTCACTCTTTGACTATAACTCAGATTGGAATTTGGCACCAGGATTTTTTTTTATAATTTGTTTAATAACTGATAGTATCACATGTATTGTCATGTATTTGTAAGGTTGGAACAATAGTCACTAACACATAAAGATTTTTTTGTTGAGCATTTGAAGATCTGCCTGCCCTTCTATTTACCTCAATAAATATTTGCAGTTTCAAATTCAGAGTATAACTTATACGTTTATATACTTATTAAGTATATAAACATAATTTCCACAACACAGGATTGGCTGGAAAATGCACAGTAACACAGATGTAGTGGTGTTACAACATCTGTTTGAAGCAAATACTTCAGATTTACATTCATTTAAGCAGCCTGTCATTATCATCTGAAGCTGTGTTACAAGAGGCAAGCTGCACTTAAAAAGCTCACAAGCACCTTCTGGAAGACGGATATCTTTCAAAATTTCCTTTTTTTGATTGCACTCACATTTTGTGCTCAGCATGGAAGCAGTGCAAGTGTTTTGATGCAGTTTCAGCTCACACACATCTCTTCTGTATTTCGGTTTTCAGAAGGTTTACAGAATATTTTGAGCAAAAAGAAATCCTACATGCTCAAAAGTGAAATGATCTACTTCACCAAGGCCATTGTAAATATGCCCATTTTTTATTTTGAATTGTCTATATTTGGCTCAGCATACAATGGATGTTGCAACACGGATGCTCTCATAGGTTTTTTTCCTATCTTGAAAGCAGTTTCCTGAAACGGCTCGACAACACACATCTTTGTACCTCAGGCACACATGAGAGATGTGTGTACACTGTACACGGTTCATCACAGGTGGATATAGACACGCACAAATGCACACTGTGCCCTCTCTCCTGCTGACACATGGTTGGCACCATTAAAATCCCCTCTGCTGTTCTTTCCATTGTTTATATAAGAGCGGTGTTGTGTTAATCAGGTGGGGGTACACTCTCTCAACGCCAACCTTTTCTTCTGCTGTGGAGTCAACCAAGAGATTAAAGGACAGTATGCCCCTGCTCACATAGCTTTCTATTAATGGGAATCCAATTTCAATTCAGATAAAGTGCATTATTTATATTGTCTCTTTTACACAAACATCAATACAAAGCGCAATAAATGTAAATGTTCTTTTGACTGCTTTTTCATTTGTTTGCTGCTGATGTATCTTGTAGAAATCTGTACTCTAGATGCTAAACAAGGACAATGAAATTAATGCTTGTAAAACACTGAAATGACCAACCTGCAATATGCATAAAGGCAAGTTAATTTATTGGTAGGTGTGTGTGCTATCAGCATTTAAAAGAATTATATTTTTAGTCATATAATATAAGTGATAATGAAGGAATGATGTGAAAGAAATAGAACTGGAAAGAGGAAAAAGAACCGCACAGTATGTATATTTCTAATATTATTCAGCCAATCTAAATCTGGCCTTAAGCAGTGGAGTTGGAGAATGGCGGCACGGTTTCTCATTAGCTAGGTGTCTTTTCCATGGTCAGTGGTTATGTAAATAAGGAACATTGTGGAGGAAAAATAAAAAGACAATCAGAAGCAGAAATTAAAATGTGTTTTCGCAGTATCATATCTCTGTTTGCCAGTGCTCCATGGTGTAATATTGCAGACCATAAATTAAATACGTTTGAGGCTGGATAAGGGTGGAAATCTCATCAACTCTGTCCTAGTAAAAGTTTTCATTACTGTGTTTCAAAACATATTTCAGAAAAAAAAAAAAAAATCCAGGCCAAGGACACAGTGTTTTCAAACCGGATTCCTTGTTTTGCAAAGGAAAATGTGATTTTTATTTATTTATTTATTTATATTTTAATGAACAGGACTACTTCCAATGAAGTGTGTATATATAATCACTTAATTTGATTAAAAAGCATACTGCATATCACAGAAACACTATATTTTCAGTGCTGTTTTTTTTTAGATTTTTATTCACAGCAAACAGTTTCTTATGATTTGTGGCACAAATATAAAAATTTAGCAAAACTCATCTGTTGACAGGTACAAATGACCTACAGCTAATTTGACTTTATACTGAATGAAGCCTTCATGCAGATCCGCTATTAATATTGCAATGTCCATTCTTTCTTCCTTTTAATATGCAGAGCTATTAAAATGGCTATATTTTCAGTCATATGGCCAAATGACATTTCCCAATTGATTTTAATGGCTGCAGTCAACACTGAATAGTTTAGCCATTATTTTGAATGCCATATTTATCAGGCATGAAGGTTAAAATAGCTTTTATCAAATTGACTTCTTGCTTTAAACAGGACACAGAATGCTAGCCTGCATCTATACATCATGCACTGTTAATCAATAACAGATTTATATTGCATTGCAAACAAGGACAGAATGTCAGTGCATATTTACTTGCCAAAAACTGCTCATCAAATTAACATCAGCATATTTTTTATGCTCACATAATGACACACGTCTGAGTATTTCTAGTGACAGAGAGAACAAGAGGTCAAAGGTCACAGGGAGTGTTGGGTAACTTTTGCTGCGATGAAACTCAACGTTTGCCATCAATTTGAGTTTGACATTGGACTCAGTGTGTCCATGACATCCTCTATGTGCAGAGCAATGCCAAATATTCGTAATTCTCACTGGACTGCAAAGCCTTAAGAGAGGCTTATTCGCTGTAAAAAGAATTAAGTCTATGATAGCAGACCTGGAAATGTCTGCAAATCATTGCATAATCAATCTCATAACTTTAGTGGAGAGGAAGATGAGGTGCTATCTCACAAGTGACATATCAATTATTTCTCCCTCCCACCCCCACTGATTTTATATGTGACTACTTTTCATAAACACCACCAACCAACAGCGATTTCAGACATCTTGAATCTAGGCAGAATCTGGGCAGACACATGATTGATGTACAGGCCACTCTTCCTCATCAACAGGATTACTCTTGATCTGAATAATTCATCCAACCTGTTTGTATTCTTCACCACTTTAACTTTGAGGCTCAAGCCGCTATAAATTGGAAAACCTGCAAGTCGCCAGACACTCGTTTCTTCTTCTGCTTCCCTCGGACTTGCAGACGGCTGTGATTACAGTTAGAGGTAATTGCATCTTTTCAAAATGGATGTGGGAGGCTGTTGATATTGACTAGCAGGCATTTCATCAGGGCGACATCACAGTCAGTCAGTGAGGTGACTGATGTCATACTGTAGCAACACACCACATCAAAACTGCTCCTGTCTAAAGGCTGTTTAAAAATGTGCTGCTGTTTGCAGTTTGCTGTAGGTATGTGAGATGCTTAGCTGTCATTTTGTTTGCAATGCTGACAAGGAGAATGACATTCACCAAATGGAAATTTAGTGACTTAATACTTCATCCGCTTAACCTTGCCAAACAAAACTCATGACGTTTATTCGTCCGTGATGCAATTACGACATAAAATTAGGCAGTGCTGTCAAAACTATTGGAGCAGTTGATTTTGGACGTTGGACATTCCTATAATGTGTCACTTCTAATAAAGAAAATTAAATAAGAGTAAAGTCTACAATAATCTTTCTCCAACAGGACTTTTCTTCCCAAATGTGAAAAACTTCTTTCTCTTGTCTTCCTATTTATCACCACAGAAGCAGCTGTTTGCTGTTATTGATTACCAATGTGACATTGTGTAATGTCCTGTGGCTATGATATGACTTACAGCCTGAATAGGAGGTTGATGTCTAGAATGAAGTATAATTAATATGTTAATGATCGCATATTTTATCCTCAGACCCACATTTCTGTTGAGCGAATCGATGGTTTAACCAGAGGAGTCGTATATTACAGGACAACGATTGGGTATGCACCCTGATTCAGTATTGCTATATAGATATTGTGGTGGAATAGATGAATTCACAAATATGCTAACCACTCTGAACATTTTGACATCTACTGTACAGTGGTGCAAGATTTCCATTGTTTTTTTTTATTTGTTTTTCCACCTCTTTCCTTTAGAAACAGGTGTTTTGTTTGTACTACTAACATCCATGTACTCTCAAGGCTGCTGCTATCTGCCAACACTTGACAGCTCCTAATCTGTCTTTCACTTAACAGATGAAACAGTGTGCCAACCAATATCCTCAATACACCGACAGGGCCATATCAGAATTAATCACAGGCTCAGGCTGACAGAAAGAGAAGTCATCTGTATTTCCAACTGCCTTTTCAGGAGCATCATCCCATATGTAATTTAATACACCTATAACCTTGCCAAAGAGATAGAAATATGTCATCAACTTGGACAAGAAGCCTCCTGAAGTCTGTCAAATGCAATCACAGGATATGGGAGAATCCTTATTCCGAGTACAAACAGATAAACAATCCTATTAACTTGAGCACCACTGCGAACGGTTTTTTGTTGTTTTGATGTCATAAAGGCAAACACAACAGATGCCTTTGTGAGATCTAAATCCACCTATATTTGTTTTTTTGTACCGCATCTTCCCATTTTATGTGGATAGCAGTCCAGAAAACAAAAAGCTGGTTTCCGAAAAAATACTGTCTTCCTACATGCAGCATATGGTTAGGGCAGGTCAAAGTATTCTAGGTTGAAAAATAGGTGTCACAACCTGTCTTGAGCACATTACATGCAACACACAAACAACCCATCACATCAGTAATGTCAGGGTGACATGTACAGAGTGCTGCTTAGCCCCAAGGTCAACCTTGAGTCACCTCTGTAGGCCCCCCAAATAACACTTACAATTCCTCTGCCTAGGGCCATGATTTACGACCAATCTGTCACTGCATTTTATTTCAGCTCACAATTCAGAAGAGTGCCAGGAATCATTATGGCCATGGTCAATGCTGACCTAGTATTCATAGTTTCAGGTGCCTCAATAATCGTTGATGTGGGATGTTTTTTGTGTATGAAACAAGAATGAGCTAAAATTTGACAATGCTGCTCTTATTACTGATCTGAGCTGAGATGATGATGATGATGATGTAGATGGCTTTTGTGCGTCTTTCCTTTGTGTGCATGGCTATCTGTTCTTTTAAGAGAACACGGTGCCTGTGGCGGAGTCGTGTGACCCGCATGTCAGAGGATGTCTACGAAGATGAATTAACAACCTTCTAAGGCTGACAGGAGCCAGTTATCATCTGTTAGTGTGAAGCTCATCTCTCTTTACATCTGAGGATCACAGGAAATATTCTGCTGAGAATCCTTCTCACCATCAGCAAGTTGTTCAAATGGTTTTGTCAAAGAAATGTGTCTAGTATAGGCAAGTCCTCCTTCATATCAAAACACAAATGCAAATTTTTTATATGAAAATTATGACAGTCTGTTTGAGAAATGGAAATACAGGACAGATGAGCATGAACATAATGCACATCAGACTATAAAATTGCAATTGCACTGCAATCTGAATAACTAAACTAAATCAAATCCGCCTCATTTCCGACAGCGACCAGGAAACTGGTGTTGCTGGCTCATGTCTCATCTCTCATGACATTTTTATTCTTCAGCCATGAATTTCCTGACCTGAACCAAGCAGTTTTAGTAGCTTTAAACATTACCTGTATTAACTGATTATTTGGTCACACTTGGTCAACAGAAATAATTTGTAAACACAACATTGACATGTTGATATGGTACAAACAGTTTCCTATTTATGCATCTACCAGATATGAAGCAATAGTAGCATTGATTTTTTAAGTTGTGTTTGTGTCCACCTGATGAATGTAGGTTTAATATTCACTCTCCTTTTTACTTGTTTTTGGTCTCCACCGATGGTAACCTCCATTATGTTCACCAGCTAGTAACTAACTGTGTGCTGCTGTTGGAGAAAGGGTTGATGAGATCGACGAGAATAAACCAAAACAAAGTTGTGGGTCATAAATTCGAAACAGTGGGCTTAAAGACACTAAAATGCTCTAGAGCTGAGGGAGTTAGAGCAGAGTCAGATGAGCCAGAGTTAATGTTTTGCTTGATACATTGATGAACAACAATCTGGGCAGCATTATATTTAAGTTGTATATAGTTTGCAGGACTTAATTAAATTATAGATCATCTATTTCTCCCTCACTATAACAAAGTGTGAGGTCTCTCTGCATTAGTCCACATGTATTGACAGGCTCTAATTTGTCACTTAAATGACTGATTACTGAGTGTGATCAATGATTGGCTACAGCAGCTTCTTAACAGACTGGATAAAAATGGAAGGCTTTTGTCAAGACATCGATCGTTGCTATTGATTTAGCATTTTTCCACTGTCTTTATAGCTTCACATTCTCTCCACTCAAATAAGCCTCTCTCTCTCACACACACACACTAAACATATACACTTTCTTCAGAGAAAATTGTTAAAAATAAGTACACAATTCACCCATTACAGTTTGTGCAACTAAAAAGTCAGAGGTAGAAAAGTCTACCCGGTTATATTATTTGTTTCTTGTTTGTTATTCTTGTCTTTCCAGAGCAAATGACTTACTAGAGGCAACTTAGGCACAAGAAAAAATGACAGGAGCCACAGAACACTGAAAAGTGAGAATTTATGAGCACAAATACAAGCACAAAACAAAAAACAAAGTAGCTCAGGCAGGCAGCCAGTCTGGAGTGCAACACATCTCAAGCTTGGTGCTCTCAGGCAGCATCAAGAGATTTATGTGGATGGCGTGGAAATGGGGGAAAAAGCAGGAAATGATAATAAGGCAGATGCTTTTTTTTCCTAGTTTTCAGTAGTCAACAATGCTATTAGCACCTGGGGTAGAATAGCCACTGTAGTATGTGTCATAAATCAAATTCTGTTAAGTCACTTTGTTTTATTTCTATGCTATTTGAGCATCAGCCTCATTTGCCAGTCGCCAATTCAATCCAAGCATAGACGTTGCATTTTGTAAGGGGCAGCAGAAAAAAACACAGCTCATGTAGCCGCCACACACTTTCTCTGGTTCATTCCCGTTCTGTTTCCCAACTTATTTGTGCGGGAGAATCAATTTGAACCAGCTGTCTTTATGTTCCAGCAGACTTCATATATTGAGAATAAATAAACATATTCAAAGTGACAATCTGGTTACCCGTCTCTGAATGCAACGTCTTCGCTTGGATTGAATTGGCGACTGGCAAATGAGGCTGACGCTCAAACAGCAGAGGCCCCTGATTGGATAACAGATGGAACTAAAGCTTTATTTTTCCCCTCTCTTGCTCTGAAGCTGCGTCTTAACTTCCCAACCTGATGCTGCACAGCATCACCACACCTCTCCTCTCTTTGACCAACTATTTTACATCCACACACCACAGTAATATCAAATCCAATGAAAGCTTCAGCAGTGATTATATTTATCATTAGATGAGCCTTGTAACTTTCCTGTATGGAGTCCTTAAATGCACATATAGATAATGTAATATGTCATTCATATTCATTTTGCTTTACTCTGTATGTCTTTTAACAACATACAAGTAAAAATAGCATGACCTTGAAATTTATCACTCAGTTTAGTGTTTCTGAAGGTAACTATCTATTGATCTCTCCGTACTGCTTGATGAATGTTGTAAGCCTATACATGTGTGTTGAAGGTCAATAATGACATTCGACTAAATGACTCTTTAATGGTGCAGACTTTATAGTGTTTCATTTATCTACTGATTTATGTGTTAATACTGGAACAAGATTGATCACAGCTGTTTCTATCAATCACACACATGTATGATGACAGCTGTGAACTGACCTGCGGGCTGCCGGGAACCTTCATAGAGAGGTTGTATGCTCTGTGGCTTATTTCAACAAAGGAAAGATGTTGCAAGGACACTGTATTGTATAATCATTTTTTATCCTTGATCTAATTTCCACAACTGCAATTTATTTTAAACTTTTGTTAGACTTAATGTAGGAAACGCTCTGTAGAGGAGCAGAGGTACAATGTGGAATAACAGAGTTGCTAAAATGACTTTTGACAGACTCCCTGACCATAAAAATTAAATTAAATTTCTGCGAGGCAGCTGAGACAAAGATAATGTTTCCTCAACTGTTAGCTTCTAGTTTTGTCTTCATTATTTGTTGATGGCCTCAGAAGAAAATATTACCATTAACACTTCAAAGGCACTGTCTTGTTAAAGCGAATATAGTGCCAATTTCCCTAACATATTATGAGATATCATCCTTCCCCTGAATTTGGTAATAACACCATTTGAATTAAATGACCTGAATTGAATTAGATTGGTAATGAGAGGATGATATAGCTGTTACTGTTGTTGAATGAAAATTGTTCTGCAAAGCAAAAGCAAAGCCGGCTGAGCTGTAAATTATGCATACTCATAAAATTCACTGATACTCCAGTATTAAAGAAATTAATTTGACCAGGCTGCTCACTGCAGTTTTAAGCTATATTTTACTGAGACAGAAAATGTTAAATATACAATTTACTGTAGTATGTGTACTTATTAAAGCTGATGGGGAGTTATATCATTTTTAGACTTGGTCTCATCGCGTCGTCAACAGTTTTGTTATTGTATTTTAAAATAGTATAAATTGCCACATCAAAAAATGTATTGTATTCTTGAATCTGTTATTATTTGTGTTGCTCACTGTATCCATGGTCTTTCTGTTTAACATGCAGAAACAAATCCCTGAAACTATCAAGGGTGATTCACGTTATCGATTATGGAATTATGATTGGTTTAAATCCTGTAGTGTCACGTCTGGTTTACAAAGCTATTAAGCAGTTGAGTTCATTTCCTGTGTCCTCTATGAATCCAGACCCACAACAATGCCATCCTTTTTAGACTGAAATGTAATCCAGCGTTTTTATTAACTGCAAAAATAATACAATGACTTAAAAAAAACTTGTTAACATTGTTAAACATTACTTACCCTTTCACCCCTCAGTGTGTTTATGAGAGGTGATTGCTTTAGACATTGCTTGAAATAAGTGCAATGAAAAATAGATTAACTAAATTCAGCACTTTCATTGCACAGCTGAGCCACCCGTCCTCCATGGTTATCAAAGTGTGGCAAAAGAATTGGCTACAGTTGGAATTCACTCTTATTCCCATTTTCCAGCTATTTTTAGGAAAATAGGGTCACTGGAGCTGTTGTTTAACTGTGTTTTTGTTTGGTGACAGCTACTCTATTATCAGTGCCTTTTCTGGACTGTATAGTTGTATTTTAAAAGACTTGTGTGCTAGATTAAGACAGCAGGTGATGCCTCAACATATATCTAGCTTCATATTAAGTCACAAACATTAGAATGCCATAATAATCAATGTAAATTCATGCAGCAACAATGAGCAGCTCAATACAGTCATTTTAGTGACACAAACAATACTGTTGACCTGTTGAGTGACGCCTCCGAACTAGTTCTCTCAAAAGTCCAGTTCACACGACAGACTGTAGACAAAATGATTATATGCAAAAACTATTCACAATAAAAAGGTTAAAATCTGACAACAAAAATAAACCATGTAGGTCCATATTGTACATACCGGCTCTAGTGCTGCTAAAACAAAGCAGTTTACATTTGATGTATAATGATAAGAAGACAATGGAATTACTTGAACTAATTTCCTAATTGTAAGTGCGAGAAATGTCTTATCCTCTAGATATTTGAGGTTAGGAGGTGGACAAAACAAAACAAGCAGTTGTCGTCCCTTGATGGTAATCATGTTCCTTGGATGATCAGTCACAGTCAGTTGACAGCCAAACCCTCACAAACCCCGTACAATAATGGAGGTTGATTGAAGGACCTATTTCCTCTAGGATTTAATCATTAATTAGCGTCTGTCTGGGAAACTTGAAAGTGTTCACATTTCATGGATTCCAGTGACCTCATAGGGTTGATTGGCGGCTGCCCGACAGCGGCTGTTGAGGTGTGTTAAGTGTGGCCAGTGTGTTTCCTGCCAGTTGATGTGTTCGGAGTAGAGACTTGTCACAGACACTGACAGAGCTCCTCACCTGTGATGACACACTGAAGCACCATTATTCATAGCTGTCTCTCTCACACAGTATTCAGTGCCACAAGAGTTTAGGTTGTATTGCAGCCATAGTGTGCTATCTCGTATTATTATTGTAGTGTGTGTGTATATAATATAGTAAAATTAGATATTATCTATAAATAATGGTTTCTATGCCAGTGTGATTAGTTACTCTGGAGTTTTTGATCATTAATGGCGCTGTTGACCACTTACAGATCAGGTTATCATAAAGTCTTTATTTTGTCTACTACCAGCGAGGTTACCATATCACTATGAAACCTCTACAGGGTCCTTTTAAGTTTAATTGGCCATGAAACAGATGTGAAATGTTTTGCCCTGATTAACTGCCCTGCATTTGTTTTTACAGCAGTGACTACACCATCTGACATGGTAGACGTGATGGATGACAGGGTCTTTAGAGGTGAAATCAAGATCACACTCATTCTTGTAAAGTGGCTAACTACGAGGATGCTTTGCCTTTGACATGGCCGACATAGACCTTTTTCAGTGAAAACATGACTTGGCATCAGTATTTTTTGGTTATTTCTGTCACTTGTATATACATCATAATGATGAGCCAGATGTTAATTTGAAGGCTCCACTGAGTTGTATCAGAGACAGCAGCTATATTGAAATTACCATCTGTTGAGGATTATGCCAACATGTTCAGTTTTAGTAAAATCCATATGTTGTTGCCATAGCAAACCAGACTGGTCAATATCAAAACTAACAAAATCCACTCCATGGAAATGGAATTACATTAAAAGTAGCTTTGAGCGATTGAGTTCATATGCTCTCTTCAAATTTGACAATGAGAAAATAAAATAAAATGATGCTAAGCAACAAACACACACGAATACTTATTCAAGACCATGTAAATTTGCATTTGTATGACCAATTTTTGCAATTTGTGTGACCTTGCTGAAATCTCACCTGCACACCTGGTTGTGCAGGAAACAAGATAGATAATGTGGCTTCACACTGAATGTCATGTTGTTTTGTTCTTTTCTTTCATTGCCAACACCAGTAGTGAAACAAGGGCACACAACAGCCTGTAATCCACTTTTGCTTATATTTTGTTCTCTTGAGGCTTACATCACGCAACATTGCAGACTTTTTATGAAATTTGCTTCATCCAATAAATATTGTGGACCTGGATTAAGCTGGACAGGTGTTGTCACTGCTGTTACTTTCAGCGTTTATAGTGGTAGCATTCACAAAAACAGGATGCATCGTAACTCTGCTTTGTCTACAGATACAGATCTACCAAAATAATAGTAACAATATTCCAAAGTTTCAAAGTATTGTTAAAAAGAAAAAAACAACTGCCACCTACTTCACTGATGTGAGCGCTTCAACAGGCACCAGCAACATCCTTGTAATAATAATGAATCTCTTTATGCAAAGCCCCATTAGTGCATGTGCTCAAACTAATAATAGGATCTAGTTACTTTCTCTCACAGTGGTTGTCATGTAATGCAGCCCTGTCTTTGATCTCTGTGCAGTGTTTGCACTGGACACCCTAATTGGTCTTTGATAGACTTTGGCTTTGATCATGTCCTGCAGGCACAGCAGCTCAGTGAAAAGAAATAAAATAGCAAACCTCATCACTCCTGCATATTTCATCATGTGTGCATTTAGGTGATCATAATCATTGTCAAAAATAAAAAAAAATAAAAAATAGTTCAACAGAGGTATGACAGACATCACTTCATGTCATAGTGATTCATTATGTGCTCCACACTTGGTCAAAAACAAAGTTTGTAATTTGCTCTGGATTGAGAGAAGTGAAACCTTTTCTATTCGGGGGAATCATTGTTGATTGTGGAGGGTTCAGAGGCTGATATGGCTGCTGCACTATTTTACACTACCCTGCTGCCAACACAGCCACCCGCTTCTGGCTATATGAGAAAACCTTTTTCAGCTTTATTAGATTAGTTAAAACAATGTATTTTCTTGAAGTGACTCATAAACTGTGAAAAAAGTTAAGACAGTCTGTGGAGAACGTGTGTGTCCTTCTGTATTTTTATCCTGTTGCAGTTGATGTGAAGTCGTGAGCATTAACCTAATTAACCACGATGTGCTAAATTTCAGGTTTTTCTTTCTTGCTCCTACTGGTAAGAAGAGAAACATATGGTCTCATGCTAAATTCTGACAAAAATGTTTAGTCATATGTTTAGTGTGTCAAGTAGTCACGTACATACAGTGTGATACAACATTCTTTAATAAGATTCACACCAGGAACTGGCCATAGTGGCCTTTATGTCCTGTCCTGTGATTTGGTTGGCAATAATTACTGTATTTAAGCTGCAGTAGAGGAGTGCAGTACAGAGGTTTCTTTAGTATAGCTGAAATATAATGCAATTCACTTCCTTTCTTGTTGTTGAAAATCAGCCATCTTTTTGATATAAATCACAACGGTGAGTATGGAATTTATCATCTGTAATAAAACGCAAGGCCCTGTGGTAAAATTCATCTATTGGCTTCAAAGCAGAAAAAAATGAATTATTTGTTCGTTTGTTTAGTCATTTATCAAGGAGCTGCATGCCTTTTCTGTACAGATTCAGTGATTGTCAGATGTTTTTGGTGCTAGACATGTATATTTAATCTAGCTACGTTTCTTGATGTTTTTATTATTTATTATACGGATGCTACGATTTTCAGTCTTACTGCATTTTAATAATATTGAAGACAACTAACAGCTTTGCTATTAAAAGTTTTCTCATATTCCAAAAGACATCTGAAAACAGATAAGTCAGTTTAGATTTTTAGGACCTTTCTCAGAAATTAGCACACAACTACACACATTTCTTGCTTGAAATTACTGTACATTATATACCATTTTTAACATTGTTTCTGATATGCAAATAACAAACTGAAAAAGATTATATTTAGTTTTGACATGTATAAAAGTAGTACACATGTGAATACATGTTGTCACAACTACAAGATTTAAAGTGGAAGGTTCAGAAAATGTATGTACAATTACAGCAGTTTTACTTTGTGCAACTTAAAGTGAAACTTATATATTGCAAGAAACATTAAAATTCCTTTGATTTTTGGCAGACTACAACTAAGAGCATAGTTATCATTGAAGTTTGACTACAGTCTCTCAGGATATATTGCACTTTGTAGTAGTAGAATGAGTGGGCATTATGGATCACATTGTAGCACTGTACTTTTTTTACAAAGTTAAATTATTTAATTAGGAAGGGAATCTGTCAGAAATGTTGTTGTTGTTGTTGTGGTGTATATCATAGGACAGTTATGTTAATCTGATTGGAAAGGACTAATTCACCATGAAGAACTCTACATGAGAAATACTATATTGATTCATAGAGACAATATAATGACCCTGTTTGTACAGTTGCTGTATTACACTATGGAAAATGAAAATATGATGTGTAATTATTTATTTGAGACTAATAATTGTGCTAAAATGTGAATTTCTATAGTTTTAAATCAAATTCAAGGAGAAAATAGCTGCTTTTCATCTCCAGCAAAGCATGCTGCATTACCCAGAGGGCAGACCATTTGGTCAGTAAACTCAAACAATGTATAAAATCCCTCATAGAGACCCACTGTGACCAATAGATAGATCAACACCAGAAAATAAGCCTGAGCATGTTTATCAGAGAGGCTCTTCAGATCGGTGCCCTTTCAAAGCAGCTTTAGAAGGTCCCCACTGGGCAATCGACGGGAATTAGATGTCATTCTTTTTCTCAGAAATAAAACCCGCCTGTTTCTAAGAGTTAAAGCTTTGTGGGCAAACAGTAAAATCAGCAGCGGCATTGTATGTTTGAGTTTCCCTCTCCACAATGGGGATTATGGTGTGATAAAGCTGCAATAGCACATGTTGTTTTGAGGTTATGGGGGTGGATGCAATATATAACACTGTAATATCAACATGATGCAGAGTATCTCCTGCTAAAGCTTAATTTAGAAACTTGGAATAATTGCTGAATTAATTTGGCTGACATCAACTATGCTATATTTTCTGGATTCATCTCAGTGACTTTAGAAACAGAACAGAAAGTTATTTTTCCAAAACTGACCCTTGACCAAGTCCTGTTACCCTTAGTGACTATTGCTACCCCCATTAAGCTTTACATCTGTGCACCGTATGTGCAGTCTTTAATCATAACTTGGGCTAATATGCCACTCAAAATGATGTCATTTTTGAAACAACTGATCCTCAATTTCAGACAGAGGTAAATGAAATCAGCTTCTCATTTCTAGTCTGTCTAGTCAGCTGTCTGTCAGCTAGCCAACATTACTAATACATCTATAAAATGCTTGGAAACTCTTAACCCTTGCTGACTCACTTTAAAAGCTGACTCCTGCAAAATGCTTCTTGTATGTGTGTATATGATATCGTGCTAAAAGTCTGAGGCTGTTAATCTTGCATACTTGTTCATATTTTCAGTATTACAGTATATTTTTTGCTTTTAATATTACAAGAGAATAGGTTGATATGATGTGAACTAATGTTCAGTTGAACAAATGTATCTCTATCTCTGTAACATGTTTTGCTGGCGTTGCTACTTCCCCAAATCCCACAAAAAACAGAAGCCGCTAACGTTACCCTGAACTCTATATATAGCAACCAGGACAACACCGACTTCCACAGGTGTGCTAGTTATGAACAGTTATTTATTTAATGCAACCTTCCCAGCATCATCCATGAGACAACCCGTAAAATGTTCTTGAATCTTAAACTAAACTTGACAGATTAGTTAGATACGAGGGTACTAAATGTGCAGGTTTTACTGTAGCACTAAGGTAAACGTGCTAAAACTGGTAAATACTCCACTCAGGCAATAATGTGTTTAAAATCTTGCCAGAAGCTCTGCCCTTGAAGCGTCCACATTCATATCTGTAGTGAAATAGCATTGTCTGCCACATTGTTACAGTCATTCAAATTGTCTGGCAACAAAGGCAAGGGACAGATTCAATTTATGTCCATCCACATACAAAAGCCAATTTTCTTTTCACTTTGTGACCCTGCTTGATTAGAGTTATTCGATTTTCCCCTTTTCTTTCTATTTATTACTGGAACTTTGTATTTTGAAAAGAAAATGTGAACTTGAGATGGGGTCACTTCTGTTAAATTTGCTAAAATACACATCACTGATGATTTTTGACAGGCAAGTCAAATCCGTACTTTTAAATGAAATGAATACCCAAGATATGGATTTGAGCTTCAGGTGCCTATAGCAAAGATAACTAATTAGTATGCAACTTTGATTGCAGAGCAGCTAATAGATTTTTACAGAAGCAAAGGTGGAACTGACTTGACATATCATGATTGATAAAGGCGTATGGAAGCTCCATTACATCAGCTGATCATTTGATTTTGATTTTTTGTCTTTGCAATTTATATTTGACACAGTGTGGAGAACCAAAACCCATGATGGATATGATTGATGTCACCACTCAGTGTAATGATCAAACCATGAAGCTGCCAATTGACATGATCAAAGTTAATTATTCAGCCATTCTGGGGCATTTGTGGCTAAGATAAGACTCAGCTGCAGGACATGGAGATTTTCTACCAAGGCTACGTGCACATGCATGTAGATGAGGACAGTATTAGCTTCTTTTTAAAAGCAAATATTAACCTTTGGAAAAAAAAAACAAAAAAAAAACTTGAAGGTACAGTTGCAAACCCACTTCCGAGCAATTTTAATTTGATAATTGTTAAGATATAATATTCTGTAATTATAAAATGCTCCAGTTCATATTTTCATGTAATAGTTGAATGTGTGATGAGTATACGACGCCGTCTCAACATAATTACCTCAATTTGAGGTGTGAAGCTCCTGTTGGGAGGCTTTAAATTAGTTTTTCCTTCTTCTTTTTTTTGTTATCTTTCAATATGCATGCTTTTAATTATTTATCAGTAATAGATACAACTCTATTTGATGCCTCATGGCAAACATATTGTTTCATTAGAAAATCTAAAGCTACAAGGCTCACAAATTATCAGAAAATGTTGATTGGTTATATAGGTTTGCTCAAAAACAGATCGTTTTGAACATTGACACTCCAACAACTACCAAAGATGCATAGATTATGTTTTAGTAATATTGTATGAAAATTCATCATAATATACCCCTGAAAAGGTGATCTTCACACACAGACCCTGCATAACTTAAATTTTGGGGGTGGACATGATGAGCTTTACTACCCTTGATTTTTCTTCTGATTGCATCACACTGATTGCTCAATAGGGCACCCAGTACTCTGTTGTTGTTATTATAATTTGGCCAAAAGTAATTTTGTAGTCCACCAAAGAGACTTAAACTTTCAAGCAGCCAGATGTTGGTTTGCCACTTGTATTATTGTAAATGTTCATGTCATGAATAGTGTACAGCATATTTTCAGCCTCAACTATAATATCGTAATGCGCTACTTTTGTTTTTTTGCATGATACATTTTGATGAAGTCAAATTACAGCAATTCTAGCAAATAATACGATTTTTATCTTTGATTCAATATAAAAGCTTCTAAACTAATTAATCATTTCTAAAAAAAAAAATACCAGGAGGGACAGTAGAGGAAGTACTTTGTCTCATGTGTGATTTCCAGCTACAAGTTATGTGTCATCCTGCTATCAGCGACTTGAATCTGGATGTGCCTGTTACATTTTGTTGCTCCAAGTAACACTAAGAGGTAACATTATACAGTACTGTCAGACAAGCAGGAACTGAAGCTCTTCACGAGCACCCCTGACAGAGAGACGTTCAGGGATGAAGGTGTCATATACTGGTATTTTCTCCAAGCTTACCAGCGGCTCTAAAGGAAACGGACAGCAATAAACCATAGTAATACTTTCTAAATGACTTTTCATGTGTATTGTTTGTTTTATTCATGTGATGCCATAGTGTTGAGCATTTTTATTGACGTAAGACGAACCTTTCCTGTAGTGTCTTTTAAACTATACGTTTTTAAAGAAGATACCTGGAAATAATCATTTTGGGGTTTGCTGCATCGAAGCATATTAATAGGTGATGTATTCATTATTTAATGGATACTGTGTCAAAGATGATCAGTGCATCCAAGTTAGACATTTTGCTATTTCGACTTGAAATACTGGTTAGAAAATACATTTGAAACACGGGGAGCGAATCCAGGTCACTTATGCACAATAAGTTTTTCTTTTGAAGATAAAAATAGATCTTATTGATTGTATGTAATAGATTACGTGGATGCCAATCCAGCTGCACTAATTCCTATACTGAAGGTCTGGTTAATTGAGCTCCATCTCATCGTGCCCTTTGCACATCTCCCCTGGCCTATTCTCCTCTTTGCGTAGGTTAATTGAACCACACAGAGTGATGGCTCTTCTCAGATCTGCATGTAAACGGGTCGTATTTCACATGGCAACTTTATAAGAGCATCCATGTCACAGGTACATGAACCCTGTTTTATAGAGGCTTGTAAATGTGGGCTAGTTAATCAATGAAGTGCTAATCTTTAGGCTCTCACTCTCATACAGTCATTTGCATTTATTACACTCTCCCACAGGGTTTCAGAAGCAGCTTCAATTAATATTCAGACATATTTTCTGTAAAACACTTCAGTGGAGATGATGCGAACACACAGAGCCTTTTGAAGCTGAGGCAGAGAACAATCTAATAAAATAAATAAAAAAACAAACATTCTCGTCTCTCACACTCTATAAAACTCAACTTTTATACTAAATGTTTCGCAACATTGGGTGCTTTGATATAGATGAGATCATTCGCCTTGTTTAATACAGCTCCATTTTCAAAGTTTAAACTACTATGTCACCAGCTACTCTGATGTAGAAACAGCCCAGGCAATCAAAGCACTTATCTATAATATGGATGAGATGAAAGCATCATTTAAATTCTGCAAAAGGACCTTTTAAACATGTCTGCTTATAGAATACATATAGAATCAGTATGACCCCATAAATTGCTTTCATCAGAAGTGAAAGATCTCATTTAACTGTCACTTTGTGCTCGGATTGCAGTACGGACTGCAGACTGTTTGAGACATTTGACATTTCAAGTGTAAGGTGTATTACCTGGAGTATATTGATTGTGCTTCTGTGGCGAAATGCTTGAAATTGAGACTTGACTTCACTGAGTCATTATAAGTTCAACACCATAAGCCTGTGTACCAAACTTAAAACTTGTAAGCAATAAGTAGCTGTTTCTATCAGGTCCAAAGGTTAAAACCTTCATGCCATGATGATATTTCAGAAAACACACAATGATCAGTGATGAAATAAGGGAAGAGTAATGACATTAAGAGCAGGAGGCTATGCTTAGTATGATTAGAGGCCCTCTGAAGCTGAATAATATATAAGCTATAGAAAACATTATTAGCTTATATTATGTGTATGATCTGTCCCCTTAAAAGTATGTATTTCACTGTGTATGAGTCTCGTGAAGTTTCCATTCCCCCGGCATGTGTGCTTGTCCGCTGTCTTTTTGGCTGCTGAAGAGTCGTTTTCATTTGGTTTTTTTTAAAGGAGACTTGACAGGCTTTAAATAACGAAGTCTATTGATAATATTGGCACATCACATCTCATTAGTACTGAATTGAATCCAGACCATTGAATGAGAGCCAGATGTTTTATGATGTTTTTGTCATGTCCTCAGAAGTATGTCTTTGCTGTCAAAACCAGCAACGTTAAGCATTTTCTCTTTCAACTGCCTCTATGAGCTATTATTAGTCAACTGTCTGAAATGACTCTACGTTTAGTTTAAGTAGTGCCATTAGATGCCAACAAATGCCGACACATCTTGGCACAGTAAGGAGCCGCACCTTTGTTAATTACTGAAAATGTCCGCTCTTGGCTCTTTGTACCACCCCAAGTTGCCAGCCAGACAAGCTGAATTTATTTATGCACACTCAAGTGTTTTTATTCCAGGTTTAAAGAACTGTGTGTCTTGTTCTTTCTTGCCAGTACTTTAGGTATCTATGAGTATACAGTACAGTATAAAGAAGGTGGGAATGATTGCAGATGTCAGCCTTTTTTTTTTAGGTTTAATGATGAGGACATGAATGCAGTAAGTCACACAAAATGACTGCAGTGATGAACACACACAAATATTATTGTGTGTTCATCACTAGTAATTGGGTAATTAGTGGCAACCATTTAGATATATGTAAGACTGTCTTCCCCAAAAAGACTTACCATCTGTTGTTTTAGCAAATTTCCAAAAATATGCCCAAAAAGCCTCTTAGCAGCTACCAAGCTGTAAGAATTATGACTTTTGTCTGCTGAAGGAAAAGGACAAATCTGTGTAGCTCTGAAAACAGGAGGAAACTAGCTCACTAATTATAATAAAGTTATATGTTGTTTTTTAATGTACAAGTGTAAAACTTAAATTCACCATTTTATGAATATTATGTGCCGGACTCTGTAATAGTTTATTTAACCATGAGCACAATCTTTCCCTAAACCTAATCAAGCTTTAACTATAGCAGTGTCAGATCAGAAAATGTGATTTGTAACTGTTTTAGAAGGCACTGACCGATAATGTCATTGTACAGGTAGAGATCAGAAAACGAATGCTAAAACCTACTGGGCAGCTGTATGACCAAAGTTAACCCTAAACCACAGCATGTGTCCTCCTGCTACAGGCCAAACGCACCACAGCCACTGTCGCGTTTAGATTCAACTCACTGGTGATGGAATAACCTCCCATCTGCAGTGACTTATGACACCCTGTTGTAGCATGAAAACGTTTCTCTTCAGTTTACTCATGCGTGAACTTGTGCTTCTTCTTTCATATTGAGAACATATGTATTGTTCATTAAACATACATTAAGTTAAGTATTTGGTATGTAACTAATGTGTTTTAATATGCATTAAATGGGATCTGTCTTGATCATTATTTGATGAGCATTATGATATATCCAGGCAGAGACATTCATTTGTGTAATATGTTGTCAAATTTCACTTCTCTAAGGTTCAGTTTAGGTCACTTTTACAGCACACAGGGTAACTGCAACAAATGTCTTTTGTTCTGAAAGCTGATCTTCTCCGAGGGGGTTTTGCGTTTGGATAGGCAAACATGCAAGTCTACAGACTCCTTATGAGAGCTGCTGTAGCACGAACACAGTGTGTCCTCTGGCCTGTTGTGTTTCGGAAATGATAACCACAAAATGGGAATGGGAACAGAAAACAAATGTTTCTGCTGTCGTCAGTGTTTCTATAAAAAAAAAATAAAAAATCTGGCAGTCTTTTTTTTTTTCTTCATTCAGAAGGAACTGTATTCAAGGAATACAAAGGAAAAGTTTTCATTTAATTATTCATACTGAATGATAATCAAAAAGACTTTTCTCTCTGATGTTTGAAGCGGCCTGTCCTAAAGTTAAATACCCTAATAACCTTTCTACAATCTGAAAGAAAAATTGGACTGCAGTAAAGTCTGTTATCCTTAGAAAAGGTCAATGACGTATCTATGAGGGGAATAGTGTATATGTTCCTCAACATTTGGTTTATCTCAATAAAAGTGGTGCCTCCATTCTTCTGCTGGTTACTGGAATACAGAGGAGTGGAGATAAGGTACAGATTTTGTGCAGATATTGCACCGATAATAACAGTATTATCGGTTATAGATACTCTGACTCTTACCATTTGATCGCTAACTGGCTACAGATGTCTCTCCCATATAGTACTGAACCACAGATGGCAGCATTATTAACTCGCTATTTAAATTGTGAAACTTAGATCAGTTTGAATGAGAAAGATTATGAATTCAGTCCTTTACCTGGATACTAAAGTAGTGAAGTTTTGAGTTGACATGTACAGACGGGAAAAACCTGCATAAACAAGTCAAGAAACATAGCAGTTGCAGGGGATCCAGTGTTTCTGTTTTGTTGTGGGGAGCATTTTGCTGCCATGGTTTGAGTCCACTTCTCCCTTTAGAGAAAAGGCTCACTGCAAATCAATATGAAGTTGTTCTGAGTGATTACCTTTATCCTATGGTGAAACATTTCTATCCTAATGAGAGTGGTCTCCTCTAGGATGACAATGCCCCTATCCACAGGGGCACTCAAAGGGTTGATGAGTTGAAAATGATGTATATCATATGCTGTGGCATTCGCAGTCACCAGATCTCAACCCAGTGGAACACATGCAATATTTTGGCCCAACATGTTTATCAAATTATCAAATCAAATCATCGAATTAACAAATCAGGAAATCTTTTGGAACATCAGTGTTCGTCCCTCCAGCTTAGAGTTAAGAGGCAATGCCAAGGTACACTGAAGGTGACCAAACACCTTAATAAGACACTTTATGTTGGTCTTTCCTTTAATTTGTCAAATGGCATGACTTGGTTATTATAAGCTTGATAAAATAATCCATTACAGTAGTTATGGAAACCTTACTTAAGATGCCACACCGTGTTACTTAGCAGGTGTCTGTGGGATGGAAATATATAATTCAGTGGTTTCAGACATCAGCACAACCTCACACAGTGTCATGGGTAGAAGTGGATAGCTATCTATCTAGCTCTATAGCTTTTTCCTCTATATTTCTATCGCTTTATCTCTATCTCGATCTATATCGCTTTTTCTCTTTATCTCTATCTCATATCTATATCTAAAATCTATCTATCTCTGTGAAAGAGGGAAGGGTTATCTGCACCTTTTTACACTTTGCTTGCAAAGGAAAATGATGAACATGATGAAATTACATGAATTGGTGGGACTGTCCTCCTAAAACTTACAGTTTCACTCGTTTTAGTAAATCAGTTGAAAGACAGGAGACTGCTGTTTGTTTTGTTTTTCCTACCATTGGTTTCTTTTAACCATAACTGTATTTTCTCACTAACCTTGTAACAGTTACAGTGAACCTCAATGAAGTTGTAATTTTAACCCAAACTATAATCTTTCCCTAAACTTTCGTTACCTCTAAGTTGTTTTATTCCTAACCAAACCCAACCATTGTTACATCATTGATCAATTGTAATGGTTTTGAAAGGTGCTGACATATGGTGTTGTCTTGTCAATAGTGGTGTCAGATCAGAAAAAAGCCAATATCTTTCTAAAGGGCATGGGCAAATTACATATTCTAGGGCAGGGGTGGCCAACTAGTCAGAGACCAAGAGCCACTTTTTTTTCTGTGTTACTGCAAAGAGCCACATCATACACATGGGCACACATGAACATCATCCCATTCCTTAATCATGTATGCACGCACACACAGACCTCTGCTCAGCCAGATTTAATGAAAATAACCACACCAACATGATAATATCAGTTATTTTAAACAGTTAACATTGTGTGCACTGTCTTACACACACAAACTCTCAGTTCAAGCAAGTCCACAAAATAGAATAATTTTAAATAAAATTTCTTCTTACTATGCTGCTTAGTGAGACTTCAGTCCCTTTTGGAAATTCCTGTTCGATGTTAGGATGGAGTCTGCTGAAGTGACGCTTTAAAATGCGCTAATGCTGCGTGACATATAAGGCAGATCGGCTTGCCATTACGTTCAACAAAAAAAATATAAATTCTCCCACTCTGTCAAAAACGTCGTGTGTTCTTCTTCATATTGGCTGTGCTTTTTTCCCCTGCCATTTTGAGAGCTAACCTGACGGAAATTGTTTACAACGCAATTGATGTCGCGCCAAAGATTTTATTGTCGCCCGTTTGACATCACTCAAACAGGCTTACCTGGTCAGCGTGCCATCTAGCCGTAGGGGGAATGTATTTGACGCATGTCATGTGAAAGCTCCTGAAGAGCCGCATGAAACTAGTTAAAGAGCCGCATGAGGCTCGGGAGCCGCGGGTTGGCCACCCCTGTTCTAGGGCTTGTTGTAATTGATTGCAATGACTGTTGGTTACAAACTTGCCTGTTGTTTCAGAGAACCAATCACTGGTACATTACATAACTTTCCTCAGTTTATTTTATTTCTGTTGTTAAAGTTCAAACGTTCATTAAGGAGAATGTGTCTTTTTAATTTCTTTTGTCCTAAATCCATCGTACTAGCCGACTTTAAAGTCAAATCTGAGCCATTTGGACTATAAAGCGTACAAGACAGTTGGGGTGAACGTCCTCTCTCTGTCTGTCGTATGACTAACTTGTTTTTTTCGTGCCTATTTATAAGATAATACAATGTGCAGTTTGAAAAGGGCTGAGAAAAAAATGTGGCAGAGAGGAGTGGTTCCATTGAACGAGGTATTTCAATGCTTTAATTCACCTCTTTCTTTTGATGGACTGGGTGAGTAATTATGTCCCTGTAAATTATGTTAATTTGTTATAATTTCAAAAGCTTTGTCCTCAGGAAGGACAGACAGTTATGTCTGTCTATGTTTGGGGATGTACCCTGATACACAGTTCACAGAAAGCGCTGACTGTCAAAAACGACTTTGGTTTAAGAATAAAAAAACAATATTCCTTCAGATTTAATCTTTTCTGTTTGATGTACTTGTAATGCCTGTTGCCATTTTAAGATGAAAGTTTCCACAGTTGCAACATGCTTTGTCTCTTTTTTTTTTCCTCTTATCTAAGTCTAAACCTCTGAGTCACATTTGTAGTACACACAATGCTTTAAATCATCAAATACACCATAATTCAAAGTGACACCTTCTCCAGTAATTGGCATTTGAAGTGAATAATAAAGTTCTTTGTAGGCATATTGAGTCGATATGACATGAATGATTTTAGTCACAGTAGTCGTCATGTTCAGGAGGTAAACACTGCTGCTCAAGTGTGTACTTGTTGTTTCTGTGTATATGAGCAGGATAGTTGTTGTTTTTTTTTGCTATGCTGACATCCATGACAAAGAAAGGGTGCAACAAGTCTACATCATAATCCATCCCCATTAGAGTCAATACTAGTAGATGTTAAAGTTAATTATTTTCACAGTCATCTAAAGCAGCCTCATTAAACCATAAGAGAAATGTGTCTCTGACATCAGACACTATCTGCTGATCTTAAAGGAGTAATAAAACATTTATTACACTGCTTAAAAAATCCTCTCACAATGTCCCAAATCTGCCTGTTTTCTAATTTAGCAACATTTATGCAGTGGTTTATAACTTTGTAATGAGCTGTAAATTGCTCTTTGCCATTATGATGTTTTTGTCAATTGCAGTCTCAAGGCAGTGCAAATTAGGTGGGATGTGTGTGGAAAATCTGAGTCAATTAAATGGTGCAATTTGTATAAGCTTTGCTTGTTGAGTGTGCTGAAAACATATGGATGTGATTAACTCGTATATCACACACAAAGGTGAATGGGAAGGTCTGTCCAAACTTTTGACTGGTACTGTACTTCTGCATTGGCTTCAGCCTCGAGCCGTGGTAGTTGCCACTTGTTTGCAACCCCAGCGTAGGTTACTTGAAAAATCTAAGATTACCGTAATAGGATAGGAAAGACAGAAATCTGCACTGTTAAACTTACTCAAATAATGCAAGAGAAAACACTCTCTATCATGACTCTGCAAAGCCATCCTCATTTGAGTTTGTGTTTCCCCTTTGCCATCCTAGTCAAAGTGATCCGGACACGCATGTTGCCTAATTCAAGCAATATAGCTGACTGAATAAGAGAATCCCCCACTACAGCGGTTGAATAAACAAGATGCATTTCCTTTCACAATTCATATTCCTGAATCTGCTTTGATGAACACCAAGAAACCATCTTCAATAGACAGTCTATAGATATGAGGTGGCTGAGAATCAGCCAAATTACAGCAGCAGATTGCGATAGATCGTGTGTTCTTTAATAAGTTTGATCAATTACCTGATGTCACCCCTCCCCACCCCTGATGTCACCCCTCCCCACCCCCTCCTTTATCACATCCTCTCCCTCTCCTCACTCTAATATGCTCTTGTGCTGAAATTAAAACACAATTGAAAAATAGCTCCATTCAACTATAGGCCACATGGGAGTTTATGGAGTGAATAATATAATAGACTACAGTCTTAATTTAGCTGCACTGATGTTGTCATATACATAGATAATATGATATTGTTAAACAATAGTGTTATTATAGTATTACCGTAGTTTCAAGTAAAGGGAATGCTTAATACCATTCTTATAACTAGTAGTTATATTCCTGCAAATCTCTTGCTAAGAGTCAATTAAAAAGATTTTTCAGATTTTTTTGCAGCCGGATTGTATGAGGTACTTAGCCAGAGTCAGTTTATTACCTGCAGTGGATGACGATCTGCGTGTCTCCAGTGCGGAGAAGCTGAGCAATATGCTGCTGTGGACGAGGACAACAACACAACATATTATATAGCCACCTAAATAAAAGCCCACTAAAAAACTCTATATCAGTACGCTATATAAAGAAATATAAAGAAAATTCCTTTGGCACTACATTCTCAACATGCACCATATGTACAGAAAATGCTCCATATATAGTGTACACTGATATAAAAAGCTGGGCCTTTATTTATGTGGCTAAAATATGTTGTTTTGTTGGTCCTGTCAGTTTCTGTGCCAATATTCCTGTCTGCTTTTCCTGGGGATGTGCAGCCTGCCATCAATCTGCAGGTAATAAAGTGAATATGGATAAGCAATTTATACAACCTCACTTAAAAAAAATCTGAAATATCCCTTTAGGGATGACTTTAGCATGTTTTGGCTTCTCTTGAGGATTTTGACAAAGCAGCATAATTGGAAATACAAATGTCAGATGGCAAGAGATAAAGATCAACAGTATGGAAGTCAAAAAAATGAAGGTGACTAATAAATTGAAAATAACTAGAATAGGTAAAAGAGGACTGAGCTCTATAGACAACAACACTGAACTCAGACCATTTAGGATATCATGTTTCAGAGAGGGGAGAGGGGAAAGTAGTGTACATGCATTCATTAAAATTATTCACATCTTGAAAGTCTGTTGCTCATATTATTAGCTCAATGGTATTCTGTGTAAATTGCAGTGGTTCAGTTAAGGTTCAAGAAAATTGGAATACCATTTTTTGGCATATGATATCACAAAATTCAAAGTTGTCTTCTTTGCCCAAGCAAACATCCCAAACCTCCTGTTTCCTTTTCCATCAGCAATCTTAAACAACAGAGCAGTCTTTCTCACTCATTACCTCAACATAATTATAAAAGGCCAAATCCACTAAATCCAGCATACAAAAATCAATATTATCCTCACTCCAGTGTATAAGCATCCAAGCAAACAAAGTACAGTAATGTAGAACTGGTGCAATTACTAGAGAATGTATTTTTTGTATGCATTGACTAAACTGGTTTCAAAACCACTATGAAAATCAACACAGGAAACCGCACAGGAAAAATGGGAAATATGACAAGTCACCACAAAAACATAATATGTTCTTTCAGTTCAGTTCAGTCCAGTGCATTTCACTTTCAGAAGTTATATAGGCCTCAGTGATGTCAGGTTAAACCGCATGAATTATTTCTTAGTAGTGAAAAACATCCCTTCAGCATATTTCTTATATTTTTATGGCACCATTCTCTTACAATGGCCCTGCTCGCTGCTGTTCGTTAGTGTGAGTCATTTTTTTCAAGTGAAGTGTTGATATTTGTGGTGCTTTGGCTCTAAAATATGAGCCAACATCAATAGAAACTTTAGCTATAATGCGTTTTATTTTTTTTTACAGTAAGTACAGCTGATGTGTCTTATGTGTCTCATTGGGTTGTTTCTAAATAATTCTACTTGTATTAAAGTCATTCTTTAATAGGATGAGACACTGTTGCCACCAAGTGGTCAAGAAAAAGATTTGTGAGAGCTGTTACTACAAAAATATAGAGGAGATAGAGTAGGCTGCCAGCTAAAATCTCTCTATGTATACTATTTTATGTGCTTTTTTCAAGTACATACACACAGAAAGGTGTCAAGTCTGGTGATATAAACAAAATCAGAAAATGTTGTAATGCAAAGCCGCAAAGGTACACAAGGTCAGACTGGTATCCCTGTGAATCCTTGCCTCTGCTGCATATTGCTAGAGCAAAGAGAAGTAACATTATGTTCCAGCAGAACAAGAAACAGAGCACATTCATCAGTGATCAGCAGCTCTCAGCATAGTACAAATGTAAAGCTCTCGCTTGATATACTCTTACCGTCTTCTTGCAACGCTTTCACTTTATAGAACTGATAAATAAAGTAGAAAATTAAATTTCAAGCTTAATAGATTAGATTTTCAAATTGACATACTGCACACAGTTTAACTAAACGTGTATCATTCATATGCAAGAAGTGTATTGAGTGGCATGCAGGTTTCTTTACAGCAGACAACCAGGAGGGAGCCCTGAGCCACCCAATGACCCCTTACTGCAGCGTTTCCATGGTTTTGGAAGTTTGATGGACAGCTGGGTTCAGGGTGAGGTCTGAAGGTCGTCCTCGCTGTTCCCTCCCTCTCGTGTTGCACGCTCACACTAATCACATCCTCAGCCTTGACAGTTCATCCATCTTTCCTATTTCATCCTCTATTTGCCCTTCCTCCTCTTTGCCTTAGTTACCCCTCAGATAAGTCCAAGAGGTCACGACCTCAGCAGAAAAATGGAAAACACATCATGCTTCTGTGGTAATTAGCCAGTGTAGCTCTATTGAGGAAAACATCAGGTTCAGAGATCATTTTGTGCAACGTTGACACAAAACAAAACACTCCTGTCTTATCAGCCAGAAGCATAAAGCAGGACAACAGGTCCATGTAGTCCCTGTAAAATCATATTATTTTCCCATATTATTGTTATTGTTATCAATTTTGCGCTGTATATGGTCATTTGTTGAAACCACACACACACAGGAAACAACAAATTAAAAGTAATGGAGTTAAAAGCCAATGCCCACACAGCTGAACCTGCTAATCAAAAAATATGCTTCCATGCTAAAGAATATCAAACAATGTTTAAAGATCCTAACGAGCTGTGAGTATTATTAAACATGCATATCATAGTGCAATAAGCCTTTCTATTCACAACAGTTTCGTGGGTCAAATTCAACATTCATCTAATATCTCAAATACGGTAGATTGAAAGGTCCATGTCCCACGTGGTGTTCTCAAGTTACTATTGTCATTGCAGCTAATCCGTCCTTGTAGTGTTCCCTCGCTTGTTCTAGATTCTCTTTGTAATATCAAATATGCAATAAACTGTCAAGTCATGTCTAGCCTTGGGGACAGCGTTGTGAAGACAGTGTGAGATATTGTGTTGCTGGCCTAATTGGATGATGGTCTGTGGAGTGACATTCACAACAACACTGCTGCCTTCATTTGCGTCATTGACTCATTTTGTCATTTTGTGGTGAAAAGTTGGTTATTTTCAGATCTGTTGTTCCAGAAATACATCTAATATTTCTTAGAGGAGCCAAATATTTGGCTAGCATTAATTTAGTCTAAAGAAATTTCATTCATGGACATTACTGGGTACAGACAGTTTTCACTTATCACATTAAATATTTCACTGATTGAATTGTTTGGCACAAAAGTTTAACATTCATGTTCCCCAGAGGATGAATCCAACTGACTTTGGTGACCCCCTGACTTTTCTTCTATTTCCAACATATGATTAGCATCTGTGGTTTTGAGTAAAATGTATTAACAACTATTGGATGGATTTCAATGAGATTTGGTACACACATTCACATCTGCGTTATAGATCAATTGTAATAACGTTGGTCACTGGAAGTTAGCCAACTCGGCTCAGGTTAGCCCAACTCTGATTCAGCCCTTTGGTGCTTATGCTCTGTAGGTGCATGGGGCTCATAGAGCGTACGTCTTTTTATGTGGTCTGCTAAAGCAGCATGCATCATGTTAGCAGGCTGCCTTTAGCATTTAGCTCAATGTACTACTGTGCCTAGTATGGCAAAAGCCACTAGCATGGCTGTTTGTTTGTGGTAATTCACATTCAGATTCACTTATAATGTCAGGGTTATTTAACTTTAATTTAATTATCTGTCAATTTAATGTATATAAATTGATGTGAGCTAAATATGTGAGGTGTTATCCCTAGCACAAATTATATGTACACTGAATTACATTTATCGTCTCTTGAGATTAAGATATATTTCAAATAAATTTGAATATTCTCCAACATAATAATAATTTTCATTATGGTACCACTTGGAGTGAAATTCATCATAGCTGTCTAACTATGTGCCAACATCAGGTCAATTATCATCATCACCTGCAATTAAGGATCATCATTAAAATTAAGAGTCAAGGCAGTGGTAGTTGACATTGAGCTGATGTGTGCAACTTGATTTTGTCAGCAGGTGCAAACTGTTCTGCAGAGAGAGACATGAATCAGCAGTAGTGGCTGCCAAAATGACAAAGTCACTCATTAACACAGCGAGCTGCTGAAGCTTGACACTTATGTCATATCATATAAATGTTGGGTGTGGACAGTCATGGAGAGAGTCGGTTTAATCAGAGGAGGACTAACGTCACACTTTGGCACCAGAGCGGTTTTTTAGTTAATTTAGACCAAAGTGGTGCCAGGAATATGCAAGAACCTTGCTTTGTTCTTTGATTCTCAGTCTTTCCATGCTCCTACACAAAAACATACTGTCTTGAACAGATTATAATAAAGTGGTTGACCTTTTAAATAAGCCAATACAGCAATCAATGTATATTGTCACTTTGTTTAATTATTTATTTTTTTACCAGCTGTTCATTTTAATTTGATCATAGCTTTGATCATAATTATTTAATGCTTGTTAATTTCCAGTATGCAGGATTGTTTCATTTTAAATATTGAAGAGTGAAGATATATAGATGAAACAACAGATTAGATTGGAAATCAAGCATTTTTTAAAGGGTATATTCAAATTTAAGCATATTCCTAACCTTGAAAATGTAAGAACTGTGTACGAACCATGTTCATTGTATTTTAAACGGAATACAAATTTTCTACACTCAGCATCACATAGTGTAATGATACTTTTCAATACCATCACTTCAGCAGCTGTGATATACAGTACAGTCAGAGACATAAGAGCAGCGGACCCTTTCGTCTGCCTGCACTTTAAATCATTTCTGACAGTTTCATGATTAGAGGGGACATCATCTCGAGCACATGCTATCCTGACAAACAGGTCTCCAGCTTTACTCCCATTCACTTTACTTCACTTATTTTCCTTTCATTTACATATGTGTTTCATTAAAAATAAATAGCTGTCTGGCATTTGCTCATGTCTTATGACTGTTTTTGTTCCATAAAAACGATGGAGGGAAAATTGTTTGTGCACCAAAGAAGTGCAGATTAGTCCTGTTGGAAATGCATTCAGCCATGAAATACAATAACAAAGGTTTTTGCTGTTAAATCTGTGGAACACCTTAATGATACGAGATGGTTATGATCTTGCTTTATTTTCTGATTTTTTTTTCACTTGTAGTCCTTACCTGTCCTGTCGGTTTGAGGTGTGAGAATCATATATCAGACTGTAAGCTGTAGATGCTCCCTGTTCTCATTACAGTGAATCAGCAGTGTATGAAACAATCCCATCTGCTGCACCGCCTGCTCCTTTTTATTGTTATACACACTTTCTGCCCCTGTAATGTGGATTCATTTTGGTGTGTATTGATTCTGTATAAGAGAGGGAGGTGTTGGTTGGCAGTTGTATCTCAGGAGAAAAAGTACAAAATGGATCTCTAACTCAGAATTCACATTAAAAAAATATATTTTCTGGTAATCAGCAAGTATGGTCAGTGCATGGATTAAAACAATGTCCCAGGATGGCTTGACACTCACAAGTGTTAGTGGATGGCCCCCTGCCGCAGCAACAAATCATCACTATAACCTAGCAACACCACTCTTAAATACTTTAATTACAGTGATGAGATAGTGAACAGCTATGGTAAGTACACTCGTGGTCATGTTGTCGTGGAAATATACTGTATATTTTATCACACACAGAAACATGGAGGTTGGTATTAAAATAAATGATGGCTTTTTGTCAGGTTTTTTTACGTTTTACTAACAAATGCTCTGTTTCACAGGCTCACACGTTTATTTAATACTCTATGTTTCATTGCTGAACAAATTACCTTGTGAAAAATAGTTTAATGGGAAAGAAATTCAACAGCCACTCAACTTGATTTTTTTGTTTTTTTTGTGGGAAGAAAGTCATGTTTTTGAAAGATTATATCTTCAAACAAATACATTCAAATTGAATTCACATACTATTTGAGAATACACACGGCTCATTTTATGTCTTTCTGATAAAAATGACAAAAATAAATCTAAATTAGCTCTTTGATTGATCCTTCTCACTTTATAAATGTCTCCCCTGAGAGCACATTATCATTCCTCAAAGTGTAGAGAGTGACTAATTACCCAAATTATCTCATTGGCTCATTAGGTTGTGATGGCGGTTGACACTGCTGAGACACTTTCCACCCGTGTCAAAATTATACCATCAAAATGTCGCTTGTGCTGTGCAATAGCTGTGCAACTTATCAGACTTAGAAAATTAAAATTAATACAGTGCACACATTATGTGTGTTAATTAGCTTTTGTTTTACATTTTGCCTACATTATTACAATGTCAATTCCACTAAAAGCACTCTAAGATGTGTACTACATGTCTAGCTATGCTAACAACATGGTTCAAGGACAACAAAGATGGTTGGTCTGTTGGTCAGCTTAAAGTGAAATATGGATTTAATGAATGCCAATGAAATCTGTTCCTGATATCTACAGTGCCTAGAAGATTAATCCTTGCTTCAAGCCTTTTTAATACCCTTTAATTCATGCCGTAGTATTGTATAGTAAAGTGGATGAACCGAGAGCGGGTGGTGTTTACTGCAGTGTCACTGTCCATCACAGTTAATGATAATGTCAGTCAAACGGTCCAGACATTCACCTACACATTCATGCCTGTGCATTTTTACAGCTTTAAGTGGAAATATCGTTATATCGAATTCTATTATAATTGGAAGGATGTTTCTCAGTAGGTTTATTAGAATGATATTTAATGAACTACTCTTATTGCTTTGGGTCCTTTATCTTTTCCTCTATTGCAAGGAGGAGATTTTTACTTGTATTTATCGAATGCAGAATGGGGGATAGGTGTGATATTTACTGAGCAATTAAATTTTTCTCAAAGGACCTGCTTCCCTATTAGTTAGTACATGAGCTTTACTGCCACTCTTTGGCAATTCAATTATCAACTGTGTGCAACTATAACTAGAGGCAAGATTTCACAGGATTGGACATTTACAGTCTCCAGACAATCATGTCTATTGATTTTGGTGTTCTGATGGCTTTTTAGACAGATGTTGCACAATAAAACAGGGTGATGCCATGGCATTCTTGAAGCCTATTATTCCTCCCTGGAGGAAGAAGCTCATTAATGTAGACAATCTTTATATTTTAGCTCAGGAATCATCATGTATGTCATTTACGGTGTGCAGCCTCCAACACCACACTAAATCATTATCATGACTGACCCTCTTAGTCCACAGAAAAACAATCCTGAGAAGCTGTCCTCTTATTAAAGACTATTTTAAAACATAACATTTTAAACAGTATTTATAAAAAAAATAATAATAATAAAAAAAAAAAAAAAAGGAAAACATATTCATACCATGTCAAAAACTCAACTCATATTTTGCCAGGCTTCACTGCAAAATCTGCTGAATTTGATTGACCTTTTTATTGTTAGGAGCAGTAAATATGACATCTAATAATACATTTGCTTATTTGTGTGCTTCCTGTATGACTGAGCATGGCAGGAAAATCAGGAGGGCAGCAAAACCTTTTTGAGCTATACAACAGATGACATCGAAATGTGCCATGCAAAATCCCAACATGTTTCAACAATCGCAGCACTTCTGCTTTGTTAGGGCATTGATTTATTATCAGAAGTGAATTTGATCACTTTGATATTTTAAAAATGAATCCTTGTGTAATCTATCAACATTCGGATCAGTGACCCGGGCTTTCCTCTTTCAAAATATGGACTCATTTCCCAAACGTATTGAAGTCATGAATCTGGATATGGGCTGTCAAATCTGGTCCTTAGCTCCTTGAATGACATATAGCATTTCCAGAGGTTATTAAAGCCTTATAATGGAACCAAAACTCATCCAGTTCCACATATCTTTGCTGCTTTGCCGCATAGCTGAAAAAGTTTTGATAGACCTGGCATTTAAAGACTGAATTTTTGAAATATATTAAGAAAGTTACATGACTACTGTTATCACAATTACAATACCTTACACTGGAACATATCCAATGAGTTTTGGTGACACTAATGTCAGATTTCTTTAAGGTCATACAGGGAAATAATAATTTCTGAGAGCCCCTAAATTTCATCACTCTCTAAGTCCACATTTTGGCTTCATCTCCAACACCCGGCATTACTCTTTGTCGTAGTTCATAGTTCAATGTTTATGTGAGCTCCACCAGAGTTTCCCGAGATAATTACCCTAAAACTAAGAGTCAGTCCCAAGAAATTCCATGAATACTAATGCTCGGGCCTCTCGCTTCGTAAGCCCCCCTCTAATGCCCTTTCTGGAATATTTCTTGCCTCTGATAGGATTAGAGTTGTGTGTTTAGCAGGATAAAACGAATGAAGCACATAAAGTGCAAAGGCTGCATTCGAGGGCCAATCCACCAGAATTTAAAAGGCGCAAATATCAATTGAGGCCAGAGGAGTGGACGATCGATTTAGCACTTCCCCCTGATAATATAAATGACAGTAAGAAGGATTACATAAATCAGTCATGGAGAATGACTTTGTTATGGTGGCAATATTAATAACTTAACTGAAGTCAAACACGACTTTTAAAGCTGCACAAGTTTTGACAGACTTGGCTTTCAGAGTCTAAAGATGTGTGCAGATTCCTTATGTAATTAAAATAGATGAGGATGTTTCAAGATATAATAAAATATATTCATTTATATATTCTAAAATGAAGGCTTTTTAGCAGGAAGTAAGATATGTATTTTTAATCATGCTGTGCTATGCAGTTATTTTTTCCAACTTCTATTAGTCCAGAAGACATCCCCCTTCAATTGAAAACTTATAACTGTTAATAATTTCAGTGAATTGCACCATCAAAGCTCTTTTGACACAGCAAATTAAGTCAGCCATCTGCAAAAAAAAAAAAAGAAAAGAAAAGCAAGAAAGTATAAAAACGCAAAGTTTTAACATTCACTGAATGGATGAGCATTTCTGAGGTGATAACATACATACAGTATAACACTCTTCTTGTTCCCCAGTAGCTTAATAAACCTACAAGCAATAAACACATTCACATATCATTACCAATCTTACCTAATAAATATGAATGTGTTAGCCCTGCCTACTTATATTGGGCAGTTGTGCCTCTCCTCTGGAGCACTTTGCACTAATGAAAAGGTGTCATGTTAGCTCACACCATGATGGATTGAGAGAACACAAACTCTGGACACATCTCTGGCATGGTTCCACATGAGAGGGAGAGATTGCCACTGCCAGTCCAAGGAGCAAGGCTCGTCTCTGCCAGAAAAAAGGCCCCAAGATGTGATTGATGCCACTGAACAACAGACCTCCATCTGAATAAAATCTGAATAAACCCCTCGTCCTGCTGGCAGCTCCAATATCAACAATTTGCTGATGAAATCTGGACAAGTGGGTTTGATACCATCTCAATATCACTTACTGTGTGATTGTTGTCAATTTTGTTCATTTAAAAAGTGTAAACTATATAAAAGTGTGACTGCACACATCATACTACTTTACAGTTAAAACTTGATATCAAAAGCGATGGTCCTGTGTGACTCGGAGCAGAATTGTCTGTTTCCCAGCCCTAAGCATCCTAATTAGTTTTCCACTGTTGTAACTCACTGGCCGTCTCACTGAAATCCCAGTGAAAGTTTAGATTTGGCCGCTTTGCCACTGAACATTGGCACATTCACTCCCACTCCTAACATAATTTGCCAGAAAGTAGTTTTTTTTCCCTCCCGGAAAAAACTTTGCAAACCAGCAGTGTGCATATTATCCGCTATCAACTCTGACCAGATGTTAAATATTGAGAAGGGCTTGGGGTGAAGTCTGAGGCAAACTGAAGCACAGGGTTTGATTTAACATACACACACACACAGTATACAAATTTAAGGGAAATATTAAAACAAGTCTCTTAAAGACCAGTATGAAAATGTCTTGCATAGTGAAAGATACAATGAGTATAAGTTGGACCTGTAGATTTGACTTACTTGAGATTTGACTTCCTAAATATTTGTCTCAAATTGAGACTTGACCTGATTAAAATTGTGTAAGACAACGATGACCTCAGCTTCAATATGTTGGGAAAATACACATATTTGCTTGTTTTTCTTTTTGAGCGTCAAATAGGAAGATTGATACCACTCATGTTTGTATGGTAAATATTAAACAGTCTGTTTGGTATAAAGAGCCTGTATAATTGTAACTAATCTGCCTACTAGCACCTCTAAAGCTAAAAATGACAAAATAAAATAATTGTATATCTTTTGTTAAATCCATACCAATCGCTACTATAAAAATAACACATTAGGGTTACTAGATGTCCATGACTTTTACCTGGCTAGGTGCAGTGGCTCTTGAGACTGTGCTTGTTGCCTGGCAACCTCACAGTGACATCAACACTCCAGGAAGCCACAAAATAGTCCATCACAATAATGACACTATAACATGTTAATTAGGCTTCAGTCCTGACTGTAGCTTCATATTGAACTGATATGAAAATGGTATCATCTGACTATCGCTAAGATGATGAACTATTCCTTCAATTATCAGTCTTATGAATTGAAAGGTCTCAGCTGTGTAAAAAACACTTTTAACAAAACTTTAAAAGTAAACGGTTCAAACATTGTGTCACAGAGTAGTCAGTGCTCAGAAACTTGACTTGAGCTTGCACCAAAAAGACAGTTCAGTGCTAAGTGCACCACTGACACATTGAAAAGAAAGTCTCCTGCTTGCACTAAAACTGATGTAAAGGGCATTTTCAATATAATTCCTCAGCATGCATCCTTGTTTGCAGCAGAAACACTGAGAGCTCACTCGTGCTTCGCTCCAGTGTAACGTTTGGCAGTGCGCCACATTAATCGTTGGGGTAATGGGAAGACAGGCCTATTGACCAGAAGTCCAATAGGACAGAGGGGCAGGACATACAAATCAAAGCTGTCCAGCCTCATATTGACCAGACTGTCCACAAGAAGCGAGATTCATTAGCTGGGTGACGAAGGCAAGGATGAAGGCTGAGCACAGGAAGGCATTTGATTCAGCTCCGAATCATATTGATTACTGGCTCTGAGTTTTATTTTGATCATATGTATGATAACATTTTGTCCTTTTTTACAATATTCTGCTGTCTAAATGAATGACTTCAAGCCAATAGTATAGACCAATACAATTAGTTATTGAAACTTTTGTTTTGAACCTTTTGAAGTTTTTCTCACTGTGATGTGACGCATATCAGTCGTAAATGTAACATAAATGTGATTAATGTGATATATGGAAATCCAAAACATATTCTGGGTAATACAAACTTTGCATCAAAGTGTTTTTGATTTTAGGTTTAAAAACAAACACTTGTGTCTGAAGTTTTTGTGCTACGTTTTTTGACATTTTGTCATCTTTTCCACATGAAGAGCCTCTTCTACTTTCTTTGTCAATTTCCATTAATATGACACTGTTTTTGATTTCTTCTGATTTGATTTATATTTTCTGCATCCACAGATCTTTGTGACTTGTTTAAATGTGCAGTAGCTTTCTAAACTTTTTGCTGAGAAGTATAGGGTCTTTTTCAAACAACCATTTACCTTAAAGTCTGTCACTTCCCAGCCCTGTTGATGAAGTAGAGGAACGGGCTATGAGTGTCCCCTTGTGGGCAGAATAGTGAACATCTAATTGCTATGCTCAGGGCGTAGCCAGAAGGTCACAGGTTCCCACAAGACAGTAAACACTTAACTTCCCTCTGAAAGTCACACTAGAAAAGGGTCAAATGCAAAACCTACAAATAAGTTTTTAAAACTAAAAAATAAATAAATCAGTATTCATAATTATGTGACCTACTTATTATTGTCATGTAGTTGTTAATTCATGCTATCGGCCAAAATGCAGTTTGATTAATACAATTCATATGTCACTGCACAAGTACCACAGTCTCTGTCTTTTAAAGTTTACCTGGCAACAGCTGAGCTAATCCATTTGTACTGTAGGCTACTTAATCTACAGACAGATACCTCCTCATCTTCATGCCAAAGTGCTGCATGACTTAACATTTACCTTCACCTTCATGAATCCTGCTTTGCTGCTGCGGTGAGGAGGATGAATGAGGCAGCGGGCGGTGCTGTCAGACGCCCAGCCTGTTACCGACCGGGGGGGAGTGTCATCATCATCATTATTATTGACAACATGTTACAGGTCCAGCATACTGGCAGACGGCACGGAGGAGCACCGACAAAAAGCACACACCGAGTTTCCATCATCAGTAAGACTCTATCATGATCATCTCTGTTACTGTGCGGTGTTTGCTTTCTCTCCATCAGCTGCATTTGCGTGTTTGTCATTAGACCATCGCAGCGTTTTTTTGTTTTTTGTTAAATCTCCGTTTATTTCACGCTGCCGCTGGTGTTTTCTCATGGCCTGTAGTGATGACAGTGTTTTGACATCTACACAGTAAAATCAGCATACTCAAATTAACACTGTAAGAGTTGATCTTAACACTTTTAAAGTGTCTATATGGGTCCACACTTTATAGAGTTAATTTAACACTTTTCCGAGTGTTAGTACTTTTACACCGAGTTAGTGTAAATTTGACTCTTTTTGGTGTAAAAATTCAACACTGCCTAACACCAACCAGTGTGAGGTTTTTTTAACACTCTCATGTAGTGTTAGCAATTTACTCTCTCAGAGTACTATTTATTCACTCTACAAGTGTTACTTCAATAACACCGAAAAGGTGTCAATATATTCCACACTAGTCCAGTTTAGTAGTTATTAGTTTTATTGTCAAAACTGCACCACAATAATTAAAACATTAAACAATAAGGCACAACATATGTCCTCTCACTGTCATTAGAGTATTGCTTATCAAATGGTCTAAAATATGTCAGCTGGTCAATGGCAATCACAGAATGTTCATTTTGCTCTTCTATGCAGTATGCATGAAAATATTCATCGAGGTACAGTGTTTTTACAGTACAGCCTATAATGAAAGCACGTTGTTGGTGTATTATGATGTTACAGATTTTCTTAAATACAGGCAAGTCATGGGATGTTCCAGTACATACCAACAAGTCAATCTGGTACTCTGTCCCATAATTTCTGACCCAACGTGTAGTTGAAACATCTGAACATGGATCTAATTGCAATGTATGACATAGTAATGCTCCACCTTCCAAGCCATCAATGCTTTTGATTTTTAAAGGACCAACCTCAAACCTCTTAAAATAATAATTGTCGTACAAAAAGATGAAGGACATCCTTGCTCTCCACATTTCAAACGCAAGTTTTTAGCTGGATACAGTCCATGCTGAAATTTTAAATGTTGACAAAGAACTGAACAATTTTTGTGGTGCTTTTTACAAATAAAACAGGTGAACATACTCTGACAGTTTTTTCAACTGTGCTCTGACCTTTGTGCACTGGTGACATCTTAATGGTCTTGCAGAAGTTTGGCCCCGAGTTCCTTCACTCGTGGGGTTTCCTTTGTGGTTCCAACATCGATGTTGTATATTGTTGTTTGGATGAAAGTGTAGAATGCAGAAAGTGCATCATCATAGGAGAGGCTGAAGACGTAGTGAGTCTTGAACAACACATCAAAAGCAGCCACAGATGTCAGAGCTTTGCATGGGAGCGCTTTCTGGTCCACAACAATGAAAAACCTGGTGATTTTCTTCCTTTGCTCTCCAATGCCAAGGAGGAAAGGCTGCCTTCCATCGACTTTCTCCAGGAACGTAGAGAGGCTGGCTCCCTCCTGTAGTTTGAACGACACATTATGGATAGACTTAGCATAACATACTAGATATACTGCTACAGTTATTCTTACAGTCCAGTGTGCACCTCACACATCTTACATGTTAGTACAAAAAGCTGATGGGACATACCTTAATGAATCTGACAACATGATTTGTTGCCTGTGCTGAGCTCATCTTGGGAGCTTTTTTCTGGCCTTTCGATGTGGGGGGCAGAAGATGCAGGAGCAACAGGAGAGCAGACATGTCACTATCCCAGCCTTGAAAACAAATATTTGATACAGACAAAAGCAAAACATTATTTCTTGCTTACTACAGATATCATTTACCATTGGACTCAAATGATTGATTTTCTTAGAAAGATTCATTGGATTTATTGAAATTGGGAGCTGATAGTATGTTGGATACAGAAACAAACATATTTACCATAGTCATTCTCAACCTCAAGATCAGAAGCAGCGAGCAGCTCATCAACATAAGGACTTGAGGGAAGACTCTGGCATTCTGTGATGACTCTGTGCTTGAAATCTGAAGACCACCTTGCAAGAAACCTTCCAGACACATGGTCTCCGAACATCATGCAAAAATCCTGTTCAATCTTTAAAAACACAGGCACATCAACATACAGTTTATCAAAATGCACTCTGAATTAGGAGTCAGTTTTCAAATAATTTGTAATAAAAATAATAATAATCTCTATATACACCTACCAGTCCAGGTATATCAAGAAAACGAGGGAAGACATCCAACACTGAAGCTGTTGCATCCTGGTCATGAACCAGCTTCTGTCTGTAGTCAAAGGTGGCTCTCATCTTCTCTCCAACCACAGATATGTCCGTTGAGTGTCTCATTATGGAGAGGGCCTCCCTGCACTCCTCACCAAGAAGCTGATCACCAGTTAACAGACATTCTCGTTGGGTTTTTGGACTGTCCTGGTAATCAGGCCTGGAACACTCACGGAAGCCATCATGGGTGTTGCGCTGTACTGTCTTGAGTCTCCATGCAAGATAGCCAGTATTGGCCTCAGGATCATAGTAGTGTTCCTGTATGCACACACATAAAATACAAAGTAGTAGTTTGAGTCATTTTTGAACTACTTTCAGATCATCTCAAGTCTTTCCTATAGTGAAAATACATTAGGCCAAGTCATGATGTCCTAAAGAAATAAGTTGTACAACAATTTTTTGTACTTGGAAGGCACATAAAAACTTACATATCCATGTTTTGAGTAGGGATCTTGGAGATATGGAAAAAGGGTCACAATTCCAAGGGCATAGCTGGCCCGGACATGCATTGGTGGAACCCTCCTTTATAGAAACAAATTGCTTATTAGATTAATCCAGTTTCCAGTTTCATTTGCCATTATACTAAAGTTATTTCTTACCCATGTGTTTCTACCATTTCTGCAACCAGAATGTTGACCATCTGCTTGCGTGTCACAACTGACAGTGTTTTGGTTTTTTTATACTCTTTGAAGATTTCTTCACCCTTTGGATTCGAGCTCAGAGCAGTTTCAACTCTCTGCAAAGACAAGTTGTTGTTTTTTTAAACCCTTAGCTTCACGCTTCCAATTAATTGAGTATATGCACACATCTACTACTTCCGGAATGTTAGCTGGAATTTAAGATTAATCCAGGTGAATGGATGAATCAGTTTGTCCAATAATGTAAGACAGGAAACCAGGAGCTGGCTAAAATTCCGGAAGTAGTAGTTGTGTGCATATAGTCAATTGACTACATTCATTCAAGTTTCACATGTTTCAAAGTATACCTGTCTTGCTTCATCACGATCCAGGTCTTTCCTGGCCGTCTTCCTGTGCTTTGTGGGTGGGAGAATAATGGTAGAATCTGATGAAATGGAAGAAGCCGGTGATTGTGCTGCGGAGTCTGGCGTCGAGGCTGGTGATGGTGGGGGGTCTGCCAATGATGCTGGAGATGGGACTAGCATTACACATGGATCCGATTCCTCCACAGAAATGTCTAGAAAAAAGTTCAGAGAGGAATTCATTTAAATTACCATAAATAATGTATTGACTGGTGAATGATTGGACAAAAAAAAAAGAAAATCAATACAACATAACCTTACCCGTGACTGGATACTGGCGATATCCAACCTTGAAGTTTTTCACCCCTGACTTGACCAGCTCATCGAATGTGTCGCCATCAACCTCAGTCAAGCTGAGCACACCGTCAGCCACAAGTTGGGCCTGCAGACTAAACTTGTCTAATACTGGGGAGAAAACCCAAAACATTCACATACATAAAAGCATTAAAAACAAGAGACACTACAGTAATGAAAATATTCAATGAAATGGACTAAATGCTTTTTTTTAAAGCTTAAAATGTGTGGAGACAAACCTTCTTGAAGAAACTTCTGGAAGTCAAAGATTTCATCAATATGTGGAATTTTGATGTATTTCTGGACTCCTCCGTATTCCACCTTTGCGAGCATTTTCTATGAGTAGTGGATTAAAAGACAGGATAGTTTTATGAACAATTTATCCACTGTTATGGAAGTTAAAAGTTAATGTGAGCCAATATCATCCATCTTAGCCCATTATAATAAAAGTATTACCCCTTAACCCAATTACCAACCCGCGTCAAACAACTCTGCAAGCAATGCGACCGCGGAAGACAGCGAATCTGCCGCGGCCGTATGATGGACGTCCGCGCCAGACTCGCTGTCTGTCGCGGTCCTGGTTCGACCAGTGTTTATAAAGCCCGCTTGTTTTAATGGCTAATGTTACCACACGACTGGTGTCACTCAGCTAAACTTTCCGTTTACAGCCATTACTCACTTTTTATGTCACAATGAAACAGTAACATTCATGCTAACTGCTAGCTCATTACGCAGGTGTTCGTTCGGGTGGTTCGGACATCAACGGTTCACCATTGCAAAACGACCGGGGTACGGTGGCCTGAAGACTAATCTTAATATACAATACAACATTATCAGAAAATAAGTTACTTCGTGTACTTACCGAACAGTGTGAACATTAGAAGACGCTCATCATCAGCAGTCAGTCAAGTGAGAAAGATGGCTGCCGCAGAGCGGTCTAAGACGATGTAGGGGGGCGGGGCCAGTTCGGAGTTAATATTTAACACTTGAGGTGTGAAATACAGGATCAGTGTTTAGAGTAAAAAGTTCGGAGTTAATATTTAAAGATTTACACTTACAGGTTTGATTTGGTGACACTTACTTTTTACACCTGGTTTTGACAACAACTATTTATTGACCTAGAGTTAATTATGACGCATTTAACTCTATCCAGAGTAAAATTAACTCTACTAGTGTATGTCAAGTTTAACACCAAGAATTCAACTCTTCTCAATTTGCTGTGTACTGCAGAATAAATATCTATGCTTAGGTGTAGTGGTGTCTGGAGAAGTAGGTATATTGGTGCCCCATTTTTTTATCCTTTTTTTTTTTTTTTTTTTTGAAGCTGCCAGTAAATGATAAACGTCCTGTATTATAAACAGTGACATATACATATATGTCGTGTATATATAAGATCACTATTACATATTTTGTTCCCCCATAAATGGGTCAGTAGTATTTCTATTGTCCGGTAACTTCTGCTGCTTGACTACAGGGAGTAATGAATAATGAATTTTGAGTGGACTTTTTCCTTATTAGATAGATAGATAGATAGATAGATATATAGATAGATAGATAGATAGATAACAGTAGTGCAATGTAATGCATTATTCTAGGACACCATATAAGTAACATCTTGCATATCAAAGGCATATACCATAAAAAGAGCTGTCTATCATCACTAAGGAAGAGAAATTAATCTAGTGTCTTTTGTGTATACTAAGCTGAATAAAGTCTTTATCATAGAGGGTCAAGGTCTGTCAAATAAACAAAATGATGCTTTTCCATCACTTTTATAGCCTTACTTCTCTTACTTAAAGCTGTGCCTACCACTAGACTCTCTCTCCTTTTCTTCTTTTCATAGGCGACTCCATGTTTTGGTGATCGACTGGCTCATGTGTCCTACAGTCTCCTTGACCTAATTGACAGAAGATGTTGCCTTCAAACACTGGCGGAGAAATGTAAACATGAGTAAACACAGACCGAACCATTCAACCTACTCTGCAAAGGATAATAGGAGACAAATCTTATGAGGGCGCTTTTTTACCCACAGCTGTGTGCTGTGCTGTAAGTATTGGACATTTCTGGTCAACTGTTAAGATTTAAGCAGTGTACAGTATTTATTTCAGGGCTTCAACTAAAGATTATTTTTTTCATTATTGATTATTCTGATGATTATTTTCTCGATTAATCTATAAAATGCAAGGAAAAGTGAAGAAACCATCACATTTACCATCACATAGGAGAAAGAGGATGAAACTAAATAATATTTTTTGTTTTAAAATGAGTTTTATTATTCTTTTTCTTTCGATCGAATAATCTAAAAAAACCAAAACAATTTCACATGATAGAACACATACAATACATAAAAGCCACATAAGGGAATAAACATAAACATACAGGCCATAACACAGTCCAACCCAAGTCTCTCAACTCAGTGTTTATTATGTAAAGATTAAAAATAACCTAGTTTCTTACATTTTTAGTTTTCTCTTTTTCTCAGTTCTGAGAAACACCCAGCAGGGAAGTGAAGGTGCCCCCAGACAGAGCCATGGGCTGTGGGGGGAGCAGGACTGATGCTCTGGAGCCTCGCTACCTGGAGAGCTGGACCAAAGAGACTGAGTCAACATGGCTGACGAGCACAGACACCGACATCCCCCTGTCGTCCATCCAGAACATCCCCTCTGAGAACTCAGAGGCCAGCTTCACTTCTGAGAAAACAATCAGTCCTGGTGGGAAAAATGTTTTACTGTGTGCTTGAGTGGATGAGTGAAACCTTCATTGATATCCTGACAGAAACAGGCAGGCAGGAACAAATTAATGCAATCTTTGCTTAATTAGGCAGGAAAGACTATATTTGCAATATTGAAATTGCTTGCTTTTTTATCGAGAGTGTATTAAAACAGTCCAGTATTTGGGAGAGTCCAGTTAGAGTCATCATCTATAAGTGATTAGCCAGGAGTGGTCCTTTTTTACTCTTTGCCATCAAAGTGAAGTGTGACAACTATGTGTGTTACTCTATCTGCTCTTCCCTGCAGGAAAAATCCTGTTGCACATTCAGACGTTTTATAACAAAAATCCATTATACAGACAGAAAATTGAACTGAAGATGAAACACTGTTGTGGAGACCCTCATGCTGTAGAAGGATTGTGTGTGTGACATAAGGATCCATCTGCTCTGGAAACCTTTTGTTCGTCTAGTGTGCTCTTAGTTTCTTGTGCTTCTCTCTATGACCAGCTATAATTTTATTGTTGTGCGTTAATTTGTCTTCACCTGGTATTTTCTCCTAAATCGTGGGTGCATTTTCTTTGAAGCCGGGAGAAGGAGAACCACTAAATAAGCATAATAGGCTACATCAAAAGCCAGTGTGCTCAAATAGGACTTGGCTCTCATGGCAACAGATACAGTTGTTAGTCAATGCAGGCAGCAGAGGAGCCTTGATGTAATTGTGAAGACAAATTCAGTTAAGCTCCACTCTGAAGAGATGAAACAGATTCAGAAGTAGCCAAATCAATTAGCAGCTGTAGCAAAATATGTTTTCTTTTTTTTTTCTTTTTTTTGGTTATATGTGGTCATGTTTTTCTTATTATTATTTCCCTACAGTGCAGAATGTCACACTTCTGTAAAGAAAAGAGATTTTTGAGGTCTATATCAGTCATTAAGTTGATTTTGTTAACAAGTGGCTTCAAGGATTGAAACTGAGGTTTTCTTTTTATTACAGTTCCAGATTTCTTTGAGGACGGCCTCCCTCCTCCTGCTCAAGCGTACCTGAAAGTCTGCTCAACCATGTCTGAAGCCAGTCTAAACGATGTGAAACCCAGCAGCCCCCCTGCAATACACACCTCCCCACCCCAGGAGGCGGTGTTAACGTCATCTGGCACCACAGTGCAGCGCAGGAGCGTCCTGCACACTGAAGAGATTGTAAGTTTGGAGACTTAATGAACCATTTTTCAGTTTTCTTTTAGCATACCGAAACACTTTTATTTATAGTCATTTATTGAAAAAAGGTAATGGTTAAAACATTTGGTAGCTCAGTTATCATCAGAGCTGCATCATCCCACAAGTTGCAGTTTAAACAAACTGTAGTAATAGATGATGCATTTTAATAATGTGCCTTCTTCAATTCTTCACCGTTAACAGACAAAATGGCAGGACAATCGGATGTCCACCAAGCAGGTGACCATCACAGTGACACAGAGCATCCATCAGGTGGACAAGAACGGAAAGGTGAAGAAATCCCTCACCACCTATGAGGTTATGAAACCTGTGGAGAACCTCAAACAGGTGGCCGCACCAAACACTTGAGCGCAGAGACGACCGGAAGAAGCCAAAGAAAAATTATGACAACTGTGAAACACACAAAACTGTTTGTGGAGAAAAGTTAAAAAGTCCGAAAGCTGAAAGCACAAAGATGTGCGACTTTGCTTGAGATGGCTTTGAAACGTCAAACTGTACAAGCATAGATAATCATGTTGAAATCATGGCTCATTTGTTCGTGTTCTTTACAAAATGTTCCTTTAAAAAATGACAACGCTGTATTTATGTTAATACTGTAGGATGTATTTTTATGGTGCCTGTCACAATATTTTACTGCATTTTGAAGGTTGGTCAGAGAAATTACAAAACATGACCTTTAACAGTACATGCAAGCCAAAAGAATTAATGAGGAAATCATAGCGTCTGACTTTCTTATCTTGTGTTTTATTATGTGAATGAATTAAACAAAAAACATTTGAGATCCTCATTTTAATTCACTTCATTACATCAAGGGAAATTATTAGTAACAACACAACATGCACATATTTATAATATGTAGCATCAGTTCTGACAGCTTGCATTTTAACATGATCAATGAATAAATTACTGAATATATTATTGAGTCCTTATGCTGCTGTTGATCAGTAAATGTAACAGCAGCTCTGGGGTCAGCTTTCCGCTGAAAGAGTGTGGATCTGTTTTTGATGATCATAATGTATTTGTCCTGATCTGAACGCTGGCTCTTCCTTCTCCATCCACTCCTCCTCACTGAAGTCTGGAAAGAAGAAATGTATCTCTCTTTGGGCCGACTCAACAGAATCTGGATAAGGAGAATTGAAGATTAGAAATGTGACATCTGTTGGACATGTTGTGAACCAGGCTGTGGAGTAATACCCTTTTACGTTTGAAATAATATTATTGTATAATTATCTAACTTCATACCTGAGCCGTGAGTTGTGTTTCGTGTGTCTGTGAGTCCAAACTGTGCCCGGATGGAGGCAGGGGAGGTGTATCTGGCTCTGAACACTTTGGTAGGTCCCATCAGGTCTCTCCAGTGTTGAATAGCATCCTCTCTGGCTAAAACGTATGCACGCATCGGGCCACTGCAGGAGAGAGGTGAACACAAGTCTGAGTAGTGCAGCTATTGAGAGGAAGTTATGTGGCTCTCTTGTCTATTTTACAAACACAACATCTATTGCATGTCTGTCTAGCCTCCAAAGCGTCCTGGGAAGAGAGTTCAGCTATAAATACACACCTGGCATACGCAGCTTTCACTTCATTAGTTTAACAAAACCCCCAAAATTGAGCTGATTCAGGCTTGACTGGCTGACACGCTGAAGACACTTCCTATGTTTCCAATAACTCTAACAGCCCCCCAGAGATACGTTGCCGTAGCAACAACTGATTCACCGCTGTGACGTGATAAAAATGATGACATGATTACAAGTACCTTTTGCAATCTGCACGCAGAGCCAATAAAAACTACTGTGACAGGCTACATAGCGATTTTCAGACAATTGCTCTGGAGATTTTGTTCTAAACATGGCAGTCTGATGATAACTGAAACTCTTGTGATGTTTCAGAAAATTATTTGCCATCAGCTTATCTGTGTCATCCCAGTGGGTTATGTGGTTATTCCACTTCAAATACAGCAGACAGAAAACAACATTTATCCAAATGCACAATAGCAACACGGTCATGGTTTGGGAAGTGTAAATCTCACCTCACAAAGCTCACCTTGACATAAATTCAACAAGTCTTTGATAGAAGAATCGCCCTAAAAAGCAAAAGAAAAGCAGGTTAATCAAACCTAAAATACTTCTTAAAAACTCATCAATCCTTATTTTATATTCTGTTGTTCACTGTTTGACTCAGAAAGAAACATAATTTTCAATCATCCCACATATGACAAGCAAGTGACTCATTTGTTTGCTTTGATAGTCCTTACTGTACTGTGTGTCTGCAGTGTAACAATACAGATGAGTATTTTTCACACCTGAATGTTCAGCATAAAACCTCTCAGAGTCTTGTCTCCTCCACACCAGATCTTTGCATCTAACAATGACAAAGTTGTTGTCCAGGATTCTCTGGTGAAGAGCCTGCAAGCAAAAAGAAAATGTTATATTTACCTTGTTGTGCCATAGTGTACTTAAATGTATTCAGCGAACTATATCCAGATATGTTTGGGTCAAATGTATCTACAGAGTACTGGTTGCAGAAAAGCTAAACAGAAGATATTCTGATACAAGAGGACATTTTTCCCCTCTTTAGGATGGCAGCAGATGTAAACGGGTTATGAGTCTTTGAAATGGGACCTTTCACAAATGGAATATTTTATGACTTTGACGACTTTCATGACTTTGAGACTTCTGGGCTTCTGAATCTATCAAGGCAGCAAATGATGCTTTTTTACAGTTTGAGAAAAAAAAAATTATATTAGAACAGTTTTAGTTGTAATTGTCATTGTAATATTTTATTTTTTTGACAGGGGACCAACATAATAAATTATTAGATAGATACAGCCATTTGGTTTATCAATCAAATGTTTAATATATTCCTTATGGCATAACTTAAATCACAAAGACCCTAAAGTCTGTGAAATTGTCGCTTTAGTGTATTTGCTGGTTCTAATTTCTCAAATGTGAAGATTTTATGTTTTATGTTTCTGTGTCTTCTTTGGTGGTAAACCACTAATTAATCAAAGACATATTTGGCAGATTAATCAATAATGAGAATAATTGTTAGTTGCAGCCCTAGTGAACATAAAGCATATTCCATAACTTATAATCCATATCGTTTCAAAGACAATCGATATTGATTAAATAATTGGTCAATATGTGCAATATTTATATTTAGTTGTTTATGCATGTATATATTTTGTAACTAGTTGTATTGGCAGATATATTACGTATACTGAATAGTATACTCATATGACGTCTATTTTAATTTTAAATGTTTATCAGATTAAAAACAACCCCTATATGAAACCAATCTAAAATAAATAACTGAAAGAAGTTAAAGGACGTATGCGGCAGTTTGAGTTCACCTCTAACATGAGAGGATGAGCGACAGCATCCGGTTTGATGACCGCCAGGGTGAGCTGCAGCACTTTAGACAGACGACCAGCTGTTAGCGACATTGTCTGGAGAAAAGAGCAAATATTATATTATATTATATATAAACAGTTCAAATAAACTAAGCTGCATTAAGCTAAAGAAGCTAACTTCGGTAATTCAGCCTTTAACAGTTATGATAACTGATAATACACTTCGAGGATAAACTAACCAAGTCCTTTATGATCTTGTAACGAGATGTCCTGAACGTAACACTAACTTACACAGGTACCAACCTTTGTTTATAAGTACCAACCTTTGTTTGTGACTCGTCTCCAACACACTGGTCAGTTTACAGAGATGAACTTCGCCGCCATATTGTTATTAATATTAACACGTTACTTCGACACCACGTCTCCTCCTCTACACGTGTGAACAGTGTTAAAATACACTTTGAATGTTGTTTCTGTAGTTACGTGCTAAGTTATAAAAGTGAATTTGACGTTAAAATGTGAATGACTCGCTCGCACCGGTCAGTCCGTTCATAAAAACTGTCCCCGGAAACTGAAGCGATCACGTTGCGTTCCGCCAGCGAGAGTGACACCAAATGAACACCCGCAAGTAATGTTGTATTTGACAGTAACAAATACTTTAATTATCGATTAATTTCACCGTTATTTTCTCGATTAATGAATTCGTTGTTTTACAGTCCATAAAAGTGTTTTTGTTCTGCCACATACACAACCCCTAGATATTTAGTTTCCTATCAAAGTCTTGCCTTTTTTTCTTTAAAAATGGATTCAAAATAATACTTTTCTATTAACTAATCCATAATCCATATGGATAGGGACCTCCACAAGAGGTCATTGGGTTAATCTAAGAGGTTGTGAGATGATCTGACAGAACAGGACCAGAAAAAACAAACAAACCTTTTTTTTCATCGAGCTTTCCTCGAACCTTTACTCGTCAAGCCACTGAAAGTTATTAAAATGTTTAAAAAAATCTCTGACTGGTAGACATCACAATGTGTGGCAAGTTGGTCCCAGGCAAACACTTTGCTTTATTTTAAGGAGACACAAGCCAAAAAGGTTGGGAACCGCTGGACTAGTCTGTTAATCATTGCTGCTCTATTTACCCCACAGTCCACAACAGTGTACAGGTCATTACAGAGCAGCAGGGTGGATGCCTCCCATGTGAAAGCTTCAGACGTTAGCTTCAGAAGTTATTTCACTTGAATCAATCAGATTATCACCACCCCTCTTCCAAAATAATTGTTTCAATCTGTCTGTAATCTGTTTTGCATGTTTTAAATCAATCATGTATAACTCTGCATGCCAAATTCTGCCTTTGTATTCATTTTTTTAGCAAAATAGGTATTTTGATGCATAACAGTCCCACTGGAGGGTAAGACCAAAACATGTAAGTTAATGATTCTTTATTATCATCATCATCAAATATGAGAACTGGAGTAACGCAACATTTACTGAGACTTGTCAATGACTAGTTGCTCTTTCGAGTAGCTGGCAGTCTCTGGGGAGAAACAGCATCATGACAGCTACAAGCAGGAGCTCAAGCGAGAGATTTCTGGTATTTCATCAACGTGGAAGATCAGACGTACAGTATGAGTTACAAACACGGAGCACATTCCAGCGATGCAAAATGGCCACACCCTTGAAAAGAGGAGATTGTGTGTGTGTGTGTGTGTGTGTGTATGTGTGTGGTTTGACATTCAGAAAGAGAGAGAGAGAATAGGAGGGAAAAAAAGGGGGGAAGGATGTCTCACATAGGTTTCTCCCACCTGCCTATATCATGTGACTTGGGGTGACACCACAGCTGTTACCTCCCATGAGGGGGATGGAGAGGACGAGAGGAGGTCTCGGGTGGGTGTGGGGGTTGTTTTTGTAGGGTACAGCTGAAAGGTCTATATTTCTACAGTGCATCATTTATCATTTATTTTACTATACTTATAGCTCTTATATGTATAATTCAGTAGTCAGGATGACCTGTGAGGGGAAAGAAAAAGACAAAAGACGTTTGGTGATACAGTGTTGTAGAATCAAATAAAATCAAAACTAAAATTTGTAGTTCTGTACTGCAATTTTCATTTTATTACAGTTCCAGTTTTATTACTGATGTAACAAACATCTGTACATGATGATGGGGATTAACAAACTACAGTTACTGAATGCTTCAGACAGAGTTGACGACATGCAACAGAGGGATGGAGGACAATAACAAGAGAATAACATGACATCCTGTACATGGTTTAGTCATGTCAATTCAAATTTGACACTTAGAAAGAGGACTGTAGTTCAAGAGATGTATTCAGGTATTTTTGGTCAGTTTTAAAAATACATAGCACTGCTCTGAAGAAAATTCATAATCATCTTTGATGTATTTGTTATGCTCTCTGCAGATGGTATATCCACTTAATCTCTGATGATGACCGGAGGAGTAAATAGTTTGGCTTTCTAGGGAACTCGTCATCATCGTCATCTGTAGCTGTCACCGTCCCTAACCCTTAAAAGACTAAAACTAATATTGTTTAACAGAAGGAACAGGTTTTGTGGGTGGGACAGCAGACATGTTGGACAGAACAGAGACCACCGTTTATCCCTGCTGACTCTCACTTTAAACATCCTCAGCTGGGCAGCTGATTCAGCCGAACCCCCCCCCCTTCTCTCTGCTGGCCATAAACCCCATCTCTGTTTCATCTCGGTGTCACCACTGCTGCTGACTGCTGCTGCTGTTGCTGCTGGCGCTCCTGCAGTTGTCATTCCCTTTTGGTGGGAGCCGGGCAGCTGACTGACGACCCCCACTGGCACTTGGGTGTCTAGAGCCTGTACTCTACATTCATTCATCCATCAGGAGCCACATTAAAGGACCATGTAAAATATGTTCCACAAAGCAACAGGGAGAACATATTCAAGATAAAACCTCGGAGGTTCTGGGTAAAGCTGTAAAGTTTTATGATATAAAATCGTACTGTATGTTGATAATGATTTAAATATAAGTTTTTAAAGTGAGTGAAACATAATTTAAGTCTGATAAAGGTTACTGCGTACAATTCAACTTCTGTGGAGAATAAAGTTCCCAATAGTGAATAAATAAACAATGAACATTTATTTGGGGTTTAAATGAAGCAGTTATTTCAGAGAAAGTCTCAACAATGTGTCTTTTATCCCTGTAATTAGTACCAAATTACTCTTTTAAGCAAATATTTAAGACATTATGTAAAGTAAAGAGTTACTATACATTTATGTCTGATACAGTAAAATATTTAGATAGTATCATACTATAAAACAGCCATCAGCAGTGCATTTGATGGGCACATAACAGCAATGAATGAGAAGTTATTTGAAATACTGCCTACATAATATCATATAATATATAAATATGTGCTGCTCAGAACTCAAAACATAATATAAACTTCTGTTATCTGTTTGAATATTAAATACTATAGTATTACTGTACTTAATGTACAGGTGTATTGTTACAGGTAGTTTTACATGATTTCTGCCTGTATTTGCACAATAGTTATATATACAAGTATTATATCTTCTGACATGTTTGATTATGTCATTTAAATGAAGAGTTCAGTTTTAAATGAGGTCAAATGAAAGCGTGAGAACCTGAAACGGACAACAGCACTTGATGATGACACAAGGTATTTTGTATTTTTGTATTGATCCACCACATTACAGCTCACCTGTCAACCGGTCACTCAGAGGCCACGTAATTACAACGGGGACAGTTAAAGGAGGACACAGGCCCCTGTGTAACACCCACAAACCTTTTATGTTCTAATTGTTTGGTTGGTGAGAAATGTGTTTCCTGTCATGACACCTTTTGGGGCTTTAGTAAGAGATCGGAGCCTACAGTAATTAGGGTCCTACGTAAAGATACCTCCAGTGATGAAACTTGAAGGTAGACAAGAGAGACAGACAGAGAGAGAGAGAGGGCACCTTTTTTTTTTTTAACTACATGTTATTAACACTGTGATGTTACCTGATTGAGAGTTTACACAAAGTCTGTTATGATTTATTTGCAGAAATCAACAAGCTCACAAAAAGCTTTCTTCAGCTTCGTCTAGTTTTCACATAACACAACGTGGGATTGTTTAAGTTGTCACCATTAAAGAAAAATTGATGGAGATATAAAAGATAAAATAAATGTAATCAGAAGTTGTGGCAGTTTCAAACTATAATAACCTCAAAAGCATCTGACTAAAAATCCTTCTGTTCCGTCCGTGAATCACTCGAGTGCCTTCACCTCTTCGTCACCTGTTCTTTCTTTTAGCCTAAATGCAGGCGACCTTTGACCTTTTCTGCTCCGTTGCCTCAACACACGGGACCAGGCTCCCTGCAACAGCTGTGTCAACCTCAGCCCTGGCAACTGGTGTGCCAAGGGAAGGACAGAGAGTGGCATTAATGTCATACCACCTAATGAGTCAGCAACATGGTACAAAGTGCACCATGTGTTTTAATCTTTGTTAGGATCAGTCACTTCACTTTTATTTTTTAGTTTCTTGTTTGGTCATTAGTAACCTTTACTAATTAAAAGTTTTAGCATTTATCCTCCTCATATTGTACATTTCTTTTACTACAAGCTGCTACTTTCTTTGGTTACTAAGATCCTCTGTTCAAGAAATACATGCAATGTTCTATAATTTTGAGTGTGAAAAACTACTTTGCAAAACTGCATTATATTTGTGAACTCTCTAACATCCCAAAACATAAAGTACAGTCATACTACATCAGACTAATGCAGGTAAGAAAGGAGATGTTTTGTGACAGTAGATTTCAAAATGCAGGAAGTGTCCCCTAAAGAACAGGGGTTAATCTGTGAGCTTGTTCCTCCATCCCTGTGCTTTCCGCTGCTCCGTACAGAGTGCAGGACCAGATCTGGTGTCAGCTGCCAGTTTTATTTATACTGTAGAAATCCGTGCTATCCGTTGTTGAAGAAACTGCTCTAGGGGTTAGTCAGTCTAACTCTTACCTGGCATCCTGAGGGAAATTATTTCCTCCTGCCAAGAAAGCATGTTGTGACCTCCCCAGAAGCGATGGTACATTGGCAAGAGGGCAGATGGGTATGACAGAGGGGAACAAAGTGATTAGCAAACGGAGGCCCCGGTATGTGAACATGGGATAAAAATAACCTCGCTGACCCAATTTGTAGATAACATGCAACCCAACTGCTGAACTCCAGAGCTGTCTCATTTTGGCTTAATTGTTCTGTTGTTGACTCAAAAAACTTCACACTCACTCATTGATTTGTGAACGTTTTTTTTCTTCATAGGATTCATTTAGATCCATAAATGAAAACCAGACTGATGATTGGAACTCAAATAAATAAAACAGAAGAGGGGTTGACAGATGAAAAAAACATCATAGGGTAAGATGAGATCTTTTGCATGATGCATGACACATGATGAAAGAGAAACAGATGATTAGATGAGAGTCTTTGGCTGATCTGTGAGCCGGTATGTGACAGTGATCAGCTGTCCCATTAAGAGGAACAGCAGGATTATGATTTGTGTCTTAACCATTGTGTCCGGTGTGAGTGACCAAGAATCCGCTCAACAACAAAAGTCATTTGATATTTCTAGCACCGGGATATATCCGGCGAGGCCTTGGCACATAGCTGACATTAGTGGAAATGTTGCATTTGTGATACACCCTGGCCCCAGGCCATGGGAAATATCAAACAACTGTCGAATTTAGACAACATCCTGCGGCAGAGAGAAAAACAGGAGCTACAAAGATTTGATGGGTGCTATTTGTGGACGGCGGGTGCCTCAAAAATAGCGAGAGCGTTAGGTTTCAATATAAGCTCCCCTCTATGAGCTCGAGCTTTCTGTGAATGAGGCCCGGGTTCCTATCACACCCAACCCCAGGGCTGATTTTAGAACACAGGTGTTGACCTTAGTGAAGTGGCTTGTGCTTGCAGCAGAGGAAAATGAATCCCCGAGCTCGGCCCGTTCGCCTCTACAGTATTGGTAATCACCATATGGTCACACAGATGCTTCAAAACAGTCAAATATGGATCTAGTTTCTATACAGTTAGATGGAAGACATTAAAAGCAAGTATAGTGAAAGAAATCATCAGTGCTTAGTGGCTAAATGGTCGATGGTGGCTGATTAGCTCTTGTTGAAATTGTTGCACACTAGTTGGATTTTTTTTTTGTTTCGCCTTTTTAACATCTTCTCTTGATTGTTCAGTCACCTCAGCAGTAGCTTGTTTTACATTAGTTGCTGTTTTGTGAGTGTCACGGTGGCGAGATGGTCACCTTGTGGCCACTCGAGAATTTATTGCTTGTTTTTTATGGTGCCACAAGAACACCCATATAACTTATTCACACTCCTCGCATATCATTGGCAGCGCTTCATTAATGGCGGTTTACATTGCAGTTTATCAAAGGATTCACCACATTTGATAGACATTTGATAGACTGTGTTTTTGGCTGCCTCACACATGCAGTCATCTCAAATCATCGTGTCATGACTCGAAACTGGCTTGAAAATAGTTCTGTCACAAGCTCATGGGAGACATCGAATGCTTTTGACAACAGTGAACGTCACTTTTTCCAGCTTTACTGTAAACGATCCAATGAAACACGGAGCCCAGAAACCAAAATGGGATGAAACTCAACCTTGGCTTCAGCTGTGACTCATGGACTGCTGTAACTGCTGTTTTTGACTGTACCCCCAAAACCAATAAAACACGCCCATCCAGCAGTTGCTTCCTTGTTCCTCTCTATTCCCTCTTCTTTCACCCTTTTTTTTTCCAAAAAGGAGCCATTGACATACGGTGTAAAATAGAGGCGGGAGGGGTGGGGGCTGAACAGAGGAACGGCAGGGGTGTAGGGTGTCTCGAGCCCAGTGTGAACAGCTGAGAGGTGTGATTTCACAGGCTGGCTCCCCCCTGTCAGGGCCCTGATTGGGCCGGACAGGAGGCGCAGGAGAGGCCCGGGCTTCTAAAGGACACCAACAGGTGGGAGGCCGCTTTGGAGGGGGGTGCTCCTGGCGGGATAGAAAAGGCCGGTCTGCAAGGCCTGTTGTGGGCACAATCCACCGGCGACATACGGAGGAGGATGGTTGACCGCAGAAGGGCTGAGGTGCAGAGTGAGGAGAAGGAGCAGGGTGAAATTGGGGAATGGTTGTCAGGTGGTTGAGGGATATTTAGAGGTGTTTCGGCTTCAGGGAAAAAGAGGAGTATGGTTGGTTTGTGAGTTTTGACTGAGCTGTGGGAGAAGAGAATGATAGTTTTTCAGTGTAATCTCTACTTTCAATACAACCTTGCACACAGGTTTTCTTTTTGCTGGTAAATGTAAAATGTTTTTCTCTGCAAATTTAGGCATAGGCATAACAGTTTTTTCTAGATCCAGTATCTTCTAGATTCAGATGTTTAAAGCTTGACTCCTTCAGTTTCCTTGATTTGCAGCACCGTGTGAGTAAATTCAGGCCAGTTGTTTGATGTTTTCTCTCAGTTTTACAGTTTTACAGAGAGACTGACACATCTGTCAGGTGAGGGGGAAACTGAGGTGTGATACAGGAAAGAATCAGGAAATTTGGTGAGTTGACATGTGTCTCTCAGAAAAGCCGTCACAGTCTAATCAAAGTAGTCTCTCTAATGGCCATTTGGTTTGGAGCTGTACTGTAGCAGTGGTCAGATTTATTAAGGAAGTCGCTGCTTGATAGACAGCGAGAGTGTTGGAGAAGCTGAACCCGCTGTGGCCTCCGTCTCAACCTCAGCTTCTCATCAGAAGGAGGAAACACAGAATTAAAAAAAAAGGTGAGTAAAATATTTCAAATCTGTTCAAGTTTAATTATATTTCAAATTTTGTGTCTTTTTGACATTGATATTTAATCACTGTTAAATTCTTAAAAAACAGCTTTATGTATTTCATTTTTTTATTCTGCTGTTGGGATACTAATGGCATCATGTTTAGGAAACAACACAGACAATGACCTTTGTTTGCAGGTCTTTGCCTCGCCCTTCAGAGTTATTCAAACACATGGCAGTGTAAAGTTACTGTGACAGACAGTTCAGCATCATCACATTGGCATTATCCATCAAAGGCTGGTACACAGCAGCTTGAATTTTCCATGTGCTTATTATCACAAGTGTTACTTGTCTTTTTTTTCTTCTTCTGGAGGGTCACACTTCTTGCTCATCTTAGAAGACAACAGTAAGAAGCCTCTAAGTTTGGTCTAACTGGAAATAAACATTTTACAAATTTTAATTTCATAAGACAAAACTACGAATTTCTAGTAAGTTTGTGGATCGAAGCCGCCATCACGTGTTTCTTTAGCCCCATCCCTCTCCCTCCCTGTCACAGTTAACCATTGTTAAGCTGGTTGTTCCCGCTACTCTGCAACTGTGGCTATGAAAGGGTGCTTTGTGTTCATGGAGCAGTGAATCCAGTTGTTGCCCCTTGTGAGGACATGCTTCCTTATATCCCCATATTAATACACCACTTATGGAATGTAAGGAAGTGTGTGGTTTCAAGGGGACTTTAGCACCGACCGCATTGCAAAGAAGAGAGATTTCTGATTGTGTTTTTATTCTAATGTTCACTTTTAAAAACTGAATGACAGTCGTGATAGATGGATTTACATTCAGCTATATTGTCTGTATTGTGTATATTGTCTAAGTTTTCGTTTGTTTGTTTTATGAAACAGGAGGGGGGGATGTGTGTGTGTGTGTGTGTGTGTGTGTGTGTATGTGTGTGTGTGTGTGGCAAGACAACAGGTGAAAGACCTGCTCCTCTCCTTCAGCTCAGGCACGTGTACAGTTAGCATTACTGCCGGGGCTGCCGATCGGGTCTCAGGGACTTCTTGAAAAATTCCTGCCCTGCCCCAACCCCTGACAGTCAAGGAGGATTGACAGACCACAGCTGTCACCCATTATAGCCACCGCAGGATTCTCAAAAAAGGAAGGGGGAAGGAGGGAGGGCAGAGATGTGGAGCTGTCACTGAGGGCGAAGGTTTCACTCCTGTTGGCTGGATTTGGAGGGAAATATAGGGTGATGTCACTCACTGTCAGGGTTCCCAAGCCTCTAAATAGGAACTATCTGCTTAGTAACAAGGGAGAGAGACACTATGCAGGATATGTCAGATGTTTGGCAGAACTAAGTCATTTATGATTTTTTTTCTTCTCTTTGTGTGTCATCAGGTAAGGCCGAAAAGGATATGACAGCCAGCAGAAGACGTCCTCCTTATATTTCCTCTCTTTCTCCCATTTTTTTGTGTCCTCTACCACTGTAACCTTCCCTCTTCCTCTATGCGCTGCATGCCCCCCGTCCTCCCGTCCTCCCATCCTCCTGCTCTCTCCTGTCTCTGGGTCTGCCTCTTGCAGCTGAAGCAACACACCTTGCTGTGGCTGGTCAAACGGAACCAAGTCAGGTGTTTTCAGTGAGGTTTGGTCCCCTTCAACCAGCTACTGCGTCGTGAATTCAGTCAGCAGACCACCAGCGTGGAATCAAAGACACAGAGGTGTTGTGGTGTAATGCTGTATATTCTGGAGGCGGTAGTTTAGTGACAATAATAGATTTCTTTTGTAACTTGTAAGTAATTGTTTCCTGTATGACAACATATGTTTAAAAAGCAAATAAAGGATTACTGACAATTTACAGTGTTGAAATGATATTCCTCGGATTGTCTTTAATAAGTTAATTTTAAAATGCACGGAAAATGAATGATACAAAATATGTAAATATGTTTCTGTACAATGAGTAAATCGCTGATGAAAATGTATGTCACTACAAAAAATACAAATTTTGTTGTGTTTTTTTTTTTTTTTTTTTTTTTGTCATTACTATACATGAATAAGTACCACCCAAAGACTTAGGTCCATTCATATTCTTTTTTTCTTTCCCAACACAAAGATCAGGACTGTCTGTGGTGAAGTTACACATCCCAAATCTGTACACACTGGCTCCACTCCAGAAAATTCAGTACCATGGATAGCGCTCCAGATACAGTAATGATTTTTGTTCAGTAATGAGGTTTTGTGGAATAAGTTATAACAAGCTATTGATATGGCCAACACGTAGTAAATGAAGCCACCACAGAAAAGATAACAATTAACAGTAGGCTGTACGTTAGAGATAAGAGGTAAGATGAGATAGAATGAGCCGAAATAATGTATAAATCATTATATATAATTTCAATTTTCTATGTAGTAAAAAGTGAAGTTTGATATTTAAAAAAAACATGAATTTAACACATATAGTCTGAACCAAACACAAGAGAGCGTAAAGGACAGGTTCACCTCTTCCTGAGGTTTCTTCCACCCTTTTTCCCTGTTAAAAGTTTTTTTTTTTTTTTTTCCTCACCCCAATCGAGGGTGTAAAGACAGAGGGTGTCACTCACTGTACAGATTGTAAAGCCCCCTGAGACAAATGTATTTTGTGATTTTGGGCTATATAAATAAAATTTGAATTTGAATTTTGACAGTTTCCAAAATTTGCAATGTCATAACTAAAAAAAAACCTATGTACCAATAGGACCCTGACTTTTCCTAAAAGTGTGTGTATTTTATTTTAACATTGTTATATCAATAAAATTTCAAAACACAAAAGAGATATGAGTATTACTCCCTCAAATGACCATAGCAGTCAAATTGACTGCATGCTTTTTATAGGGGGTTGCATATGTCACTATTTGCTATATTTTCCTGCTCTGTTGTCTCTTTGTTTTTGGGGCTGCCATAAATGCTTCGATCCTGTTCAAGAAATGAACCAATAAGATGATGTCATGGAGGAAGTTAATGCGACTCATAAATGAACGTCACTCCTGACACAAGACAGCAAAAGCCAGACAAATGATGGTGTGAGATTCCCTGTTGGAAGGCAGTGCCAAGCAAGAAGAAAATGAAAAAACAAAAAACAAACAAAAGATACTTGTGTCAAATGTCATAAGATCTGCACATAGAAGGTACAGGTTACCTGTGTTGACTGTGAGTGATTGTGAGCCATGAGCAAAACAACTTGGCAATGTAACATCAGTGTCTTCAGCTGGCTGGCAGCCATCACAGCATTTTGGAAAGTTCATAATAGTTAATAATTGTCATTGTTAAGGTCTAATGATAAGGCAATCCTATTTTAAAGCATGATACATTTGTTTTTATTCCACTGAGAAAAATTGTTGCAGTTTGAGTTTGCATTTGTAATTGTAGAGAAGTTATGTTGTGTCAATTAAAGAAATAAAACACTCAATCATTATAGTTTTCATTTAATGTCCTGGTGCGTTTTTTACCTATTCCAGCTATTTATTCTTAGATCTTTTTTAATAATAATCCAAATTATATAAACATAACATCCGAGCAGTCAAAATGACGGTCATTCTCGTGTTAAAGCAGTGAGGATAGCAGCTCCACGATTTAGCCACAAGGGGGCAGTATTCGTTTTTCGGGCTGGTAGTTTCTGTAGTAGCAGAGGAAGTGGAGAAGCATCGTAAACATGGCTGACAGTGGAGTGACAGGTGAGTTTGGAGAGTGTATAACAGCTGGACTTTGTAACCCTTTCCTGATATTTTTTATTACTCTGTGTTGGGTGCAGTGACAGAGTGTCTTATACGTGTAACACGTGTTTTTACCAGCTTTGTGTTTGGCTCGTAAGCAAAGTTAATTTCCAGATGCTAACGCTGCTAACGTTAGCACTACAAGCAAGTCAGCGGTAACGTAGCGCCTTGACTGTGCGGTGTAACGAGATGTTATTGCATCATCCATTCGTGTTGGATTTTTAATGAACAGAATAAGTTAAATAAAAGACTGTGTGTTGTCACTGTGATGTGAAGATGATGGGAGCAAACTAGTTCAGTGATAAGGTTTCGTTAGCATGATGTTGAGAGCCACAGGCAGCTGAGAGCATCATCACAACAGGCTATAGAAAGTGCAACATGAGTGTGTGATAACATGATGTAATCATATAGTCATCGACTGATTAAATTACAGATGGACCTGAAAAAAACGGTGACATTGAACGTGCCAAGGTTAGTATGCGTTTTCTTGACTTATTCCCCACAATCTCATATAAAGGTTAAATATCTGCTGGTTTACATGTTATGTTCTTATGTCTTCCTGACGTTGTTGATCAACAGATTGAAGGCAAAGAGCTGACCAAAGAGGAGAAGCAGCGGCTGAGGAAAGAGAAGAAACATCAGAAGAAAAATAAAGAGAAAAAAGATGACAAGGCTTCGAAGGAGAGCGAGAAAGAAAAGAAGCCTGTCAGTTCGGCTGCTCCAGCCTCCCAACCCTCAACACAGAAAGGTGCTCATGATATGGATGACACCAACGGTTGCTGTTATTGGATGATTGGATGTGATCTGTGATTTCACTCAATAAAATGTAATTTCATAATTAATTCTTACTCTGATTCCTCAGTTCCATCAGCAGTGCCTGCTCCTGCACCAGCCCCCGTGCCTGCCTCAGAAACCCCTGCCCCAGCAGACAAGTCGACTAAGAGTAAAGCAGAGCTAAAAGCTGAGAGGAGAGCTCGGCAAGAGTCTGAGAGGACGTCCAAACAGATCAAGAAGGGAGATGTGGGCCAGCTGTGCACCGCTGTCAAACCCAAAGCACCGCCTAGTGAGCTGCAGCCAGGTACCGAAATAGCCAGACGGTCAGCGTATCTACTCACTACTACACTAAAGAACAGTTTTGTGGTACTTGTGGATTACTTGTGTATTTCCATTTGATGCTACATTAAGTTGTTTATTTAAAAATGTTATGCACTTTGTGTAAAAAAAAAGCTATATATTTATTATTATTCTTATTATTATAAACATATTATACACTTATATATTATGATGCAGCACTATTACTATTATTCTACCCACCGTATCTAAAATTGGCTCCACATTAATGAACTACATTATTAAAATTCCATTCATTGTTAGTAATAAACAATATAATATCCTATAACAATATAAGACTTTAAAAGGAGCTGCATAACAAGTACTTTTGCACCACTTCCACCACCACTGTGTAGTAAAATCACTGTTCAATCAAACTGAAATTATACATTATTTATATCCAGGCTCATATATATTATATCCAGGAAAAGACTCACACTCTTCATGTGTTTCAGTGGTGAAGAGGCTTCCCGAACATGTCCAAGTGGACAACCCAGATGTTTTAAAGAAACTGGCCAAGAAGCTGGAAAGACAACAGGTTGGCTACTATAGTATATACTGTACTGTATGTCATTTCTAAAAACACTTTGTCTTAGTTCAATTTAAAAATACTCATAAGGAATACATACAAAAAAATGAAGTTAATAAAGTCATCATTGCCTAATGTTAGAATATTTACAAAAAAACGTGGCTGAAAATGCGGCCAGCAATTCTAAAAACCCCCAGAGGGGTCAAAGATTTCAGTGCATGTTTTGTTAGTTATTGCCCTCTTGCATAATCATAAGTCATAATTGCATGTGATTTTACCTAACATTTCTTTCAGAAGCCAAATCACAATTCTGCTACAAAGGTATATATAATCCATCGAGGTCAGGTTTATTTGCATGTGTACTGTTGACAGTTTCCTGTTTTGTTTGCTAACCTGTGATCATTATTGTATTCCAACAACACTGCTGCTCAGTCAGTGCAAGATACACTGCAAACTTACTGATCAGTCCTTGAAGATGTCTGGTATCTTGATATGTTTAATTATCTGTACATGTTGTTTTAGAAGTTTTCTTGTTTGCTGTGCAAGTTTTTGGTTTTAAATGTTTCCTGTTGAAACATATAACAAACTCAATTAGTTCATGTTTATTTGCCTCCATTGGCTTCACTGAATTTAACTGAAGTTGTTTTTTTATATACACGTATCAGTTGTGTTTGTGTTGTGCTGTGATTGTGGTGAAACGTTTTTTGCTATCACCTCTGTTCTGTTGGGAAGTGACGGCAGTTGACCCTATTCTGCTTTATTTCAGATCCCGCTCCGGTCAGACTACGGCTACAAAGTCAGCCTGTTTTCTCACCTTCACCAGTACAGTCGCAAAACCCCTCTGACACAGCAACTCAGGTAAACTGACTATACACGCATGGCTTATGGTTCTTGTGCCAGAAATTTGACGTGGGATGTTTTAGATTCAAAATTAGATATGCCTATAGAAAATATTAATCCCAAACTGTGAAATCACAATACAATATGTAATACCTATATAATATGGCTGTATATGTATGTATGTATACAGCTATAAGCAACACTATATTCCTTACTACTTTACTACTTTATTAATAAAAACCTTTGTTTACACTTGTTTAGCTCAGTGAAATAGTGTGTACAAGAACTACTGTGGCCAATGCAAAAATGTGAAAGGCCCTGTCTTGAACCAGTGTTTGGTTTGTCCAGTCTGGGCTACTGTAGATTTGTTATTGTTTGTTATTTGTTATTTTCAATCAATTAATTTCTTTATTTTGCCAACTGCCCTTTTCTTCTATTTTTTCACCTAACCCCTGAACACATTTCAGGCACAGACATTTTCCATTTCATTATCTCAGAACATTTTGACGCGAAGTGCCACTCATCTAAAATCTAATTGACAATTTTGTCTGTGCCAGCATTCCCTCTTCAGTGATTCATCCTGATATTGTTCGACTGGGTCTCCAGTATTCGCAGGGAATTGTTGCAGGATCCAACGCTCGCTCTGTAGCCCTGCTGCATGCCTTCAAACAGGTACAGAACACAGACCGGTCAGTCTGAGTGTTTGATCATCCAGTTGTCCTGTGTTTAGACTGACACGTCATCAGTGAAGCAAGAATTCATTATTTTATACTGTATCATCATGTTTGACTCTGTAGTCAATTACAAGTACATGCTTACAGATTTTAGAGACACTCCTCATCGCCACAAATGTTAAAATATATACAGTATATATATAACATTGGAATTTTAATACTTAGTATAAATAAGTGAGGCCGACATTAATATTTGACCGAGACAGATAAAAGTAGACACACTTAAAGCTCTTTTTCTTCAGGTAATAAGGGACTACACTACACCTCCAAACGAGGAGCTATCTAGAGATTTGGTCAACAAGCTGAAACCTTACATCAGGTACAAATTCAGTTTTATTTAATTCCTGACTAACTGTTGATTTGTCTCCTAATAATTGAGTTTTCTACAAAAGAATATGTTTGTTGTCTTTGCAGCTTTTTGAATCAGTGTCGCCCTCTGTCAGCGAGCATGGGTAATGCAATCAAATACATCAAGAAAGAGATCTCCAATATTCCTAGTCAGTGCAAAGAAGAAGAGGTTATTGTTTTCTTTTTTTTTGGTGTAATTCAGCCACAAGTCCTACATTTAATGTATTGTAACTCATACATTTGATAAACATAATCTCTTTCTGAACCATTAACATTTCTCTCATTGATTCTCTCTGTTTTAGGCAAAAAGCAAACTGCTAAACTGTATCGATTGCTACATTAATGAAAAGATCAATCTTGCTGCTAAAGCCATCGCCAAGTACTCCATAGAAAAGATCAGCGATGGAGATGTCATCCTAATTTACGGATGGTAAGCCAAAATCTAATTATATGTCTTTACTGTTTGTTTAGTTTTGACTCAAACATCTGCAGCCCCTAGTTACCAAGCAGTGACTAAATGTTTCTTTTCATAAAACAAGCAATACTCTCAATTCCAGGCCTAAAATCCTTTTTTAACCTCATTCCCTAACACTTTCTCTTCTCCTTTCTTGTCTCGACCACTTCCTTCCTCCTCCTCTCTCCTACAATTTTTTCCCTCTTGTCAGCTCATCACTGGTGAACCACATCCTGTGGGAGGCCTTTGAGAAGAGCAGGAAGTTCCGCGTGATCGTGGTGGACAGCAGGCCTCGGCTGGAGGGCAGAGAGGCCCTGAGGCGCCTGGTCCAGAAAGGCATCAGCTGCACCTACGTCCTTATCTCAGCTGTGTCCTACATCCTTCCAGAGGTGATTATGGAAACATTCAGTGTCTTAGTAGACTTAGAAAAGTTTCTTTATTCTGTGTTCATATTCTAACAAAAACTTGATCTTGGACCTTGTAGGTATCGAAGGTGTTTCTTGGTGCTCACGCTCTTCTGGCCAACGGTTACGTCATGTCTCGTGTGGGGACATCACAAGTAGCACTGGTGGCCAAAGCCTTTAATGTGCCTGTGCTGGTGTGCTGTGAGACATACAAGTTCTGTGACAGGGTGCAGACAGATTCCTTTGTGTCCAATGAACTTGGTATGGAAACGACACCGATTGGCTTGTTTTGAATTTGTTGAATTGTCACAAACACATTCGGTTAATCGAGTTTACTTTTTGATAACCCTGATATGGTGTCATTTCCAGATGACCCAGACGACCTCATCGTGACCCGTAAAGGAAAGACCCAGCTGGAGCACTGGCAGCAAGTGCCCTCACTCGGCCTGCTTAACCTGGTGTATGACGTAACGCCGCCTGATTTCGTGGACCTAGTGATCACAGATCTGGGAATGATCCCATGCACCTCGGTGCCCGTGGTGCTGCGAGTGAAAAACGTGGACCAGTGAACGACCTCCAGCTCACATCACTCTGAGCCACGAGGCCGTGTCTTTGTGTCTGATGGTGGGAGTTTGTGTACATGAAAGCGTGTATACAACACAGAATATCATGCTTTTAGCATGCAATAAATATATATCTGAAATGGCATATGCTTTATAAACAGAGTTCATGTGTGTTTTATGATTCAGAGGGGATAATTACAGAGATTTGTTCCAAGTCTTTTTAATAGCAGGTATAGGAAACATTTGATTTCAAGGATGTAGAGCAGAACAGTTCCATTGTTCTCAACATGTTCCTGTTGTCAACCATAGTGTACACTTTTAAACTAACCCGAAATGACCCTGTGATTACAGTTAGGTCTTTGCAGATTTTATATTTCAGATAAATTATCCAGACTAGTTTTTAATGATCCATTCAGCTGAACAGAAGAAAGCAGAGTAAGACATTAACCAGGTAATAAAAGCTAATAAAAGCTAATAATAATAATAATAATAAACTTTGGCAAAGGAAGGCACCTCTGAAAGTTTCCAAGTCAACACATGATACTGATGTGTGTCACATCTCATATTAGTCCAAATTTTAGTCTTGAATACAGGGGAATAAAAACAGTTTACCTAAAACAAAGTTACATTTTCTCAAAGCTGCACACTGTTGACAGTTGGCATGTATTAGGTAGATTAACACATTGCTTCTTTGAGATATTTAAGTAATTTTGACTTTATCTGACCATGAATTTATGGAAAACACAGTTAAGCTAAAATAGTCAACCATTAATAATGATGTATTTCTTTTCCAGTTACTGTCTATGAAAACTGCTCTAACATAGAATGTCTTTATATATATGTGTTATGTCAATATGAGGAAAAACAATAGAGAGAGACTTAAAGTTTTTAATAAAACCCTGAATGTTATTGGGAAGAAGCATCAAAACTACCTATCCATCAACATCAAGACACGTTCTAAATTATCACATGACTGAACAATAAGTACAACCAAAAGGAGATTTTTTAGCAGTATTTTATTTTTTAGCTGAAAAGTGCAACATGGTAATACAGCATAAATCATACTAGTTATGTAGTTATGCAGGTTCAGGTTGTGAAGGATCAAAATATGTTTTCACTGCAACATAACTGAAAAAAAAATATGCTGAGACTACGTTTTGATGGTGACAACTAAATGATGTATTGTATGGTAATAGTTAAATGTTCCACTTTTTAAATAAAACACATTTTTCAGGAAAAAATAATAATTCAGTAAACTTGGGATCTTGATTCAGATACTGAAACCAACTTGGATTTTGCTCTCAATAAAGTACATGTTCAACATGCAATAAATTATTGCTCAACATTGATAAAAATAAATCTACAAATACTCTCAAACATGCTTCAAGACATAATTCCATTGTTGTGCAACCTCATTAGGGGTTTGGCACGGTTAACAGCAAGTAACGTTTTAGGATTTTTTTTTAACAGACCTTAATCAAAATCCTGCGTCAGTGAATATTACATTACAACTTCAGTGTTAACAGTGGTCATAATTAAGTAAAAACAAATTACTTTAAATATGTTTTAAAATCCTTTCTTTAAAATTACAGGGATTATGCTGAGAAAAATCAAAATCAAATGTCAGTCTTAAAATGTCCGTAAATCAAATATATAGCTGCCCCACAAAAGTCATAAAATATTAAAATGAAGCCTGGGCTCACCTCAGGCTTTGTGTCAGCATTTTCCCTTTTAGAACATTCAGTTTCAGCTCAGTCGATCATTGCAGATAAATATAAAAGCTTGTCGAATGCAGTTCAGAGTGATTTGGCCTTCCGTCTCTGAGTGACCCACAACAGGGCGGAGATCACGACCATGGATGCTCCAAGAGGCCCAAACACCTGAAGAACTGGGAACTCCCCCTATTGACAATTAATAAATACATCACATAAAAAAAAATATTGTACTAATGTTAGACTTTAGTAATGAAGTGGAATATTTGAAATAGCAACATAAACAACTCAAATAAAGCAGCCTGCAGAACTGACCTCTCGAAGACACTTGTACCCATGATAGTTGGCAACACAGCTACACTCAAAGAAGCCGGGACCGTAGCGGCCGCAGAGGGAGTTCGCCGGACAGTTATAGGCTGGGAATTGTCAATAATTAATAAATACAGAGTAGTAGTAGAGTAGATGTATCACTAGTAGGCTACTGCAGTTTTACATGTTATGTTATACATAATTGACAGTGTGTACACATCTTATTACAACAAAACAAGCATGACATGACAAGTGGACACAATAGATACCATACATATATGGATCCACACATCCAGACTTACACAGCTGTCCAGTCTGGTTGCATATATTTTTCTGGCCTGTACAAAAACGATTTCCCTCTTTGACCTCCACCTTTTCCCAGGATGTGTTGCCTCCTGGACAAAGTATGTCTGCTGGCAAAATCCTAAAAGGCCACAAAGAAATACAGTAACTACTTAATACTCATGAGCAGCTGTCATATTCTTAGTTTAGTTTTTGTAACAGGGTACTTACACATAATTTAACTCAATAAATCCTTGAAATGCTGAGTCACTGACGTTGACAATTGAATTGAGTGAGAGGTCTCTGGAAAGCAAACAACAAATGGTTCCATAAATATATTATTAATAAACGTGAATAAGAGATAGTCATCATACATTCCTTGTACTGGAAGTGCTCTGGGGTCTAATTTGCCGAAAAAAACTCAAAGGTCCTTGGCAGCCGTAGAAATTAATGTTTGTATTTGATGCACTGAAACGTCCCTAAACAGCTGCTGGCTTGCTCTTATATTAATCAGTCATTCTAGATCACTCTGAGGAATCGCCTGCATATATATGATGCATGTTTTCCTGAGTGGAGTTGTGCAGAAGTCTAAACAGTTTATCAAGTGCAACAGGCCAAAATGATCACGCAGAATCAACATGTCACGATGTGTTTTGTTTTGATAAACACAGTCACAGAAGAAAGCTATAGGAAGGGTCTTCTATTATTTTTGTCTACACATGCAGCTTTGATTATGTATGTTGTGTAAAATGGTAATAAATTGGTAATAAAATTGTATTTACATACATCATTAGCACCGCAGATGCTTCCTGAAGATTCTCCACACGAGTTAGTGAACAATTGGACAGATCCAACCTGACACAAAACCAAAAACATGTTAAAACACTAAAAGGACAAAGTCAACATTATACAGAAGTAATCTTCAAATGTTTCACAGGTTTACTCTAGTTAAAAGGTTACATATTTAATAAGGCTACAACATTGGCAGTGGTAGCTAGTATACACAGTGAGAAGGTAGGAACTAATGTATGACAAAGCAGAAAACACATTTGCTCAACTCAACAATGTGTTTTACTTTCAGTGCTCCTCCCAACCTTCTACTAAAAGAAATTTTGCTTAATTTAAATTTAAGCACGGATCAGACACATTTCTACTCTGACATGGTAACTGTAGTATAATAATAGTACTGTTGATTAAGAAAAGAATCCAGCAACCTCCTTTTAGTGACTTTAGTCTGAAATTCATTACTTTAACAAAATATTAAAGCTACATCTTATCATACTGACAAATTCTTTTTTTACTTTAAGATTTACCAGATCAATAGTTTATTGATGTAACAAAATGTAATTCCTAGTTTTCCGATAAACCATGAAGGCAACATTAAAATTCTACCCGATGATGTGTTCAGGGTCGCTTGTGTCATTTCTCAAGCAGCATCGTCCGTCTATCCGACCAGCGGAGGACGAGCAGAAGTCGCCCACCGCGCTGCCGTTCAGGACCGTCCCGCTGCAGAGCTTACATATCTGCGAGATGGGAAATAAACAACAGTATTCCTAATTATACCGTCTTTTTTTTAATAATATGAGAATATAATGTGAAAAGTAAACAACTCTTTAAATCTCTCTGCTGTCTTACCTGCAGCTCAGTGAGCTGATAACTCGCGAAAAAATATGAATTCAAGATCAAAATAAACAGTGCAGGTTTCAGCTGGTTGCACCCAGCGTTCATTTTCGTCGACTGAAGTCATATGATCCTACTGTAGCGGACATGTGACAGGAAGACTTGTCCAGAACCAGAAGTCTAACCTTAGTTTTGCGCTGCAATTACGCATAAACTCAATTTGGCGCATATAATCGGAAATAAACAAACAGCGTGTTATTACACACACAGTAAACAGCTGAACGGTTTATTAGTGGCAAGAAATGCGATAATAATTAATTTTGCAGCTAATTCAAAAGCGTCTGGTTTGATTAGGTTTTTTAGTTTTAAACCCTTTAAAATGTATTATGCAAAACCGTCAGAGCATTCCAGCATATTTACAGATTACACATTTAAAGATATCTTGTACATAGATATCTAACAGTAGGTAGTTAATGTAATGCATATTAACAGGCGTATTTCATTTCATTTAATTTTTTTTTTTAAATTGTTGACAAAAAAATACAAATAAATTCTTATTATTATTTATGACCGTAATAATCTTTCGGCTACACCAAAAAATTCTTAATTTCAAATTAGGTTTTATGTCATGAAAATCCAAATACGAATAAAAACATGGATGTGGTATATGTATAACTTATATTATACTATTTTATTTCAACGAGTAAAGACCTGTGACAGACATTTATAAGAATTTCCCCTTATATATATATAATTTTTTTTTTATCTTTACAGAGTTGAACCACCCCCGGCTAGAAATGAAATGGTTTTGACCACAAGGATTGTTGCATTGCCTCTTGATGGGCCACTAGACACACACTGAACACATCTGGACGGTAGAAGTGCATTTGCTTTTTCTGCGATTTCTATCAGCGTACATCTATGTATACATCCTTAGTCGCCGTGTAGATATCTCGTCAGCAGATGTAGGAGACGCGAAAAACAAGCAAAATCACAACAAGTGCAAGTGCCCCCCCCCTCCTTCCTTCATTTACATTTGGAAAGGTTTTTACCAACGGCTCTGCGACGCTGTGCGGGGTTTGCAGGAACCAACTGCAGCTTTCATCCCGTAACTTCATCTGGTTGCGCTGCTAATGACTAGAGTTACCTGTAAAACGATAAAACTCATTTCCAACTGTTAGCGGCTGTGATTTAGCACAAATTACTTTTAAAGTATATGGAGGGGGAAGGAAGAAAAAAAAGGACATTTTAACGCCAACGGTGAAGGTGTAATTACTCGACACTTGCAACATGGCTGCTGCGGGGTCGGCAGTTAGAAAAGTTTAACACTGACGTGGGAGAAGTTTCATACGAAGGCTAGTTGGTACATGAATTGTTGACCAGATAATAAAGTCGTCAGCAGTTTCTCTAAGGCTGCCACCGCTTTTACCCGGACTTACAAACCAGTGAGTGAACCGTGTGAATGCCTCCTCCTTCTCTGTAGTCACCGCCGACAGTCACTGCAGTGGACTTTGTGGGGGAAACTGTGGTGTCTTCTTCTCCATCGTAAGCTGTTGGTGGTATTGAAGGACTTCTTGGTCGTCTGGCAGCAGGCAGTGTTTCGAGCTAAAAGAAAACAAGTGAAAAATGCATTTTTCCATACCTGAAACGGAGGTTTGTTCGGGAGAAAATGGATCCCCCTATGTGGTAAGTATGAACATATGTGGTTTTTTTTGTATTTTTTTACCTGCTTTTACTTTTAGCTTGTGTTTCAGCTCGCCACAGGTCGGCTAATGTCAATGCAGCATGAGTTTCTGTTTATCAAATAGTCCCGTTTAAACATGACCTGATAGCACAGGCCCGTGGTATGTCGCCATCAGGCAAACAGCTTGAAGCAATAAAAAAATGCTAATGTGTATCATGCATGCAATGACTTGTGTTTCTCAAGGATGCAGCCTAGATGTGTGACGAATCTGCATTTACATGAGGAAGTTGTGTAAACGTGTATTTCATCTCTACTAAAACCTGCACAGACTTCAGTTTAACTATGAAGAAAACATCTGCAGGAAAGCATGATTCAACATCAACTTTATCTTGCAATGTAGCAATGGTAATCTGGCCATTAAATGCTGTACTAACTGCAATGGTTATGGCCTAAATTTAAAGTAATCAACTGTCAAAGCCACCTGAGTGTGGCCCAAGCTCTGGTTCCTCACCTCAGCCTCACAACAAAGTCCCCTTTTTGTTTTAAGTCAGTGCTTCAATCCTTCCAGAGATTTGATGCTTACAACCATGATACTGCATTCTTCCTTTGTTAATCTGGGAAAATATAGCCAAGTCTAACTATATCAGTCTAAACACAGCCATGTCTTGATAGCATCAGTTATATAGCAACCTCCCTGAGACTACACGTTACCTTGACAGACACGTTAATAGAGATTCACTGTAATGTCCAGAGATTATAATTCATGGAGGGTGGTCAAGGACATTTGTAGTGAAGTATCACAGACATAAAACATTTTTTTATTAGCCTTTGTGGATTTTTTTTTCACACTGACACATTTCTTCTATTTGCATGTAGTTTGATGATTTTGACAACAGCATTTGTGTGGACGTGTGCATTAACATGCCACGGCTGTCCATGAACACAAGTCATTATGTTGCTAGGGAACAGCTTGGGTTCAAGTTTAATTCCTGTCAGCTATGTATAATGACTAACACCACCACAACAAACAGTCTTGGATCCATTTGGAACATTATGTTTATAGGTATTGGCAAATACTTCTTTGTATAGATGCTTTATAAACGAACAGAGCTTCTCAGATACTCTCCAGATGCTTTGAAATAACATCTGCAACATCTGATTTCCACGTGACGCCACACTAGCTGCTCTCAGCGTCACACACCTGTGAATAACTATTTGCCATCTTGACTCCATGTGCTCCAAGAAATAATGAAAAAAAAAATCTTGGATTAAGCTCATTAATATTTGAACGTGTCTGTCTTCAGTGCCACTGCTACACAGAACAGTACAGAGATTTTCAATTTGAAATTGATCTACTGTGATTTTGATTTGTTTGTATTGTTCTGCAAACACCTACTCTTGCCGTTTTAAATCTGGTGTAACTGGTATAAACTGGTCTACTACTGGGTGTCATTTCTGTTTTATTCCCCTATACAGCAGTGGGAACTTTAACAGCTTTTCACCTCTCAACTGGCAATCGTGTGACTGTCATTGTGACCTTCCTGTAACCAGCCAACAGGAAGGGACTTTGCTTGATTATAATGCTGAGAGATGGGCTGTGTACCTTGGAACCAGTAGGCCACAGAATCTGCTGAGTCTGCACAGGGATTTTTTAGAATAACAAAGGCTGCAGTTTTTTTTTAGTTTTTTTTTTTTTTTTTAATATCTTTGTTTTTGAGTGAGTGCACAGTTCCTGCTTATTAGACTACTATTTGCTTCTCTTTCATGGCGTGTTTGTGGTTGTGTAAAAAAAAAAGGGAATGACTTTGGTGTTAAAGTAAATGATTGTAACTTGTTTACTTTAGAGGAGGATTGCGTTAGGAGATATGAACAAGTTAATCTGTTTCTGTTTATAGTTTTGCAGTTAGTATAGGGGTCATAGTCATCAGCATGCTTGTTCAGTTTGTGGCTTGGAGTCAGTGTGCAGGCCTACAGTATTAATGTGTTAAGAGCCATAAAGTAGTCTTGGTCAAACTGTCCCTTAGTTGAACTGCTCACAGTTCACCAAAAAAATTGGGGTAGTTTTTTTTTTTTCAGAGCCACACATTCTGCATACTCATTCTTCCTTCCTGTCTGGATACTGCACATTTGTTTGCCTTCCTGCAACGTCTTTAGATTTCATCTTTCCCTCTGAATATTGGCAGGGTTAGCCGGTTTTTGAATAGACTTGTGGCACATTGTACATTCACTGTACATTCGTTTACAGTTCAACGGTGCTTTTCTGTATATGAGGCTGTATGGGCATGCTTAAAATGTTTGTTTTCTTCTTCTGTGGGCATAACTGAAGTATCACTTTGTTTTTCATGTGGTTCAGTATCATTCCCAACACTTAATGAGGCGTCTGACATGGCTCTAAAATTTTGGATCACTGATTCCAAATGGTGGTTTTTAGGGAGGAGTATCCAGCGATAGCTCCTGTCAAAACAAACAAGAATTGAAGATTCCCCCATGTGAGCTTGCCTCTCTATATTCACACAACCTTAGCAGCTGTTTTGATTGGAAAATGTGCAGCAGCTTCTGTTTTCCTCTTTGGAAGTCAGAAGGGTTTGATTCACACTTCATTTGTTTGGTTTTTCCTAATGAGAACGGAGCAAGGAAGCACTTCCTGATGAGATGAGATGAGATGAGATGCATTTGAGGTGTCTGTGAGTGAAATCAGAAGTGAAATGTGTGCTCAAGGTACAGGATGGCAACTGTTTTTTTGTTGCTTCAAGATTACTGTCAGCTCTGGATAGAAAAGTATTTTAGAGAGCTTGTATTTTAAGAAAGATTATTATTATTATTATTTTACATGTAATGTAAATACGTAGTCTCTCTCTCTGCATTTCAACAGATCGATAAAAGCGTTTGATGTTCATTCCCTCTGCACAATGTCAGACCTTTTACAGCTTTCCTCCTCAGATTTAAATTTCTCTCCCACAGGCCTACAACATTCATGTCAATGGTGTGCTGCACTGCCGGGTACGCTACAGTCAACTTCTTGGCCTCCATGAACAGGTAAGTCTTAAACAATCACAATTTACTCATTTGCTGTCAGTATGCGTTGGACCAGAAGTGACAGTTCTGCATGCATGGTGCACCAAACGCTATTTAAATGCCACAACATCCACCGAAAGGTGACCTTTCACTCGTCTTGTGTGTCACATGGTCGATACACCGGCCTTTCATCAGTTTGAATCACAACCACGGTGGCTTGTGCTCTTATTCCTTCCAGAGTTCAAACCATTGCATGTAAATAGGTGGTATTGTAGAGGAGGTTGGACGTGGTGGGTGACATGGAAGGAATGTTCTTGGCCTTTCTTTCACTTCATCTGCTGGGAAAAGGAACTTAATCTGAAAAATAAATGTTGTCAGAAAGTCTTGAGTTTCCTTTTCTTAAGCCTCAGCGAAGCTTTACACAGAACCACGGTTAACTGTGTGAGTTTATTTAGCATCTACTTGTTTTTCTGTAGTGCTGTAGGTGGAAGCGAATTTACTTGTGACGATGCTTAACAACAAATTGCTTAGGTCAAAGAGGGAGATGCATTTTTTAACAGCTGGGTTATTGTTGCTGACTACCTGTGAGCTTTTGTGTCCTACAAAATGTACACCACAGCATAAATGACATCCTTATAAAAGACACCCTAAGTGCCCAGCACAGCACACATTAAGAAATAAGCAAGCAAGGGCCAAACTTTACGATGTCTATCCTTAAGACTTGTCCAGGCTGACAGTTTCTGTTGCTTGGCAACAGGGTGTGGGGAAGGCACACTTAAATATCAACCTCGCAGTGCTTCCTGTGGTGTATGTATGACCCCAAAACGTGCAGTTATTGCAGACAAAATCTGAATCTGACGGTTGTAACGAGGCCACATCTCTGCTAGATCCAGAGCGTGTTTAAAGTAAACAAAAGAGAGAGTTCTGCTGAAACATAAGCTTTATGAGATCACATTTAGATTCAAGGGTCTCTGATGTATCTCTGTACCTGCACATGGAGTCTGGAGGGATATGAGAGCTGAATTGTATGTGTAACCAGTGCTGGCTCTGACATACTGAAAAATACCAAAGGGCAGTACGTTGAGGTGAAAATCACCTCTCTTCCTCCAGCACGCACTGTGGCCGTCCTTCATTGAGTCACATGTGCAGGAGGTTTTTTTGTAATATGAAAAGATGTGTTGGTGAACGATGGGTGTGATGTGTAGTTTTTGCCTTCAGCAGCAAGCAGGTTAAAAAAAGACTTCAACGCACTGTTCAAAGCTACCAGCCCTCAGATGATAGAAAATGGGAAGAAATGAGTCAAAAATCTGGAAGACAAAGTAAACTTGGAATGACTAGACATTCACAGTTCCAGATGTGTCTGTGTGTGTCTGTGTGTGCGTGTGTATATGTGTGTGTGTGTGTGTGTGTGTGTGTGTGTGTTATGCACGGAAACTCCAGCAGCTAGTCGTTGAAATAGAGGCTTAAAATAAACCTGTGATTCATCTCACACTGCATGAATGTACCTCTAACAAATATGAATGCACAATTCTTTAATTCAAGAGGCTGCTACTCTGTACTGAAGTTAATAGGTTTAATCATATGAAACCCATATATGTGGTTTTACAGAGAGAAAATAGAATCTAGCCTTCTGACTTTCCTCAGATTTCTTTTATTCTCAAGAGCAGAGAAATACAGGTTGTATAGCCTGCTGCACTGCAACCTCTCTGTTTAGCTTGACATCTTTTGTTTTGCACCAACAGATAAAGAAAGAATATGGCAGCAATGTGGTGCCTGCCTTCCCTCCAAAGAAGATCTTCACACTGACTCCTGCTGAGGTCGAACAGAGACGAGAACAGCTGGAGAAATACATGCAGGCTGGTAAGTTATTCATGCTGAATGGGTTTTTTTTTTTTTGCTTTTTACAGATGGCTCGTATTGTATTTCACATTTCATTTCTGGTTGAGAAATTCTAGCTACAGTTTGGTTGTTTTGTTTTGTCAGTGTTTAAATTGGATACTATTCTTCTCTGAATTGCAGCGCACATATTCCTGACAAATTATTTTAAAGTATGAGGGGGATTTAGTTTTTCATTTTGCAAAAGGTTAAAAAAAAGAGCTAGCTTGGTGTCTGCAGGGAGTCCAGACATACACTGATCTCTTCATGCGAGTTTCACAAATGAACTGATGATCCGGGCACAGAGTGGGCTTGGACACTAGACAATACAGTTATACTATCACACCTGATGAAAAGAAAAAATCTATACTCAAAATATCAGATTGCATTCATGGTAGGTATATGTAAAAGTTTTATGGGTTTGTAGCATGTTGCCAAAATTATGTAAACAGGTTATGGGTGAACTTTCTGCATACACAAATGAGTAAGTGAAACTGGCAGCAATGCTGAGGGTTTGTTTTAATCCTCTCAAGCATTGGCAGTTACAGCAGAACAAGGAAGCGTTGTTCAAGTGTGTATTTGCTCATAGTCTGGGAGTATACACAGTACACACACACACAGGGTGTTCTTGGCTAGAAGTTAACTTGGTTACATCATGGCTTTTATATAGTTATGGAAAATGAACTGCTGCCACAAACACAATCTGCTCTGACGCAGATAGCTCACAGAACTTTGACATTTTGTCAAAGGGTTTGAATAATTATAATAATAATACTAATATAATATAAAAGAAGGACAATATATCCTACACACACTTTGTATAACAATATGACTAAGTTATAAGTTATTATCGCTAGCACTGCAATTAAAAACTGCCTCAACAGAAAACAGAAGTAGAAAGTCTTTCCTTAAGTCTGAGGCCTACATTATGTTGAAACTGTAGTCTCTAATAATTTAGTCACTTAAAACTCAAATTAACAAATTAATGTATTTATTAACTTTAGTTCGTGTAGTACAAGTACAATTTTTATATGGGAAGACTTTATAAATATTTTGAAAGTTCAATTCCATTTCTATAGCAACAAAACCAAATTGCGTAAGAAGAAAATTAAGAATAAGGAAGTAGCTCAGTTTAAGGATGCTTGCATAACATCCACTAAGTAAATGAACTTTATGAACTCCTAAACTAAACACATCCCTCCTTGACCTCTGCTGCTCTTTGTTTTCCATCGAATAATGCCACATGACTAATTCTGGTATGTTGCTGTTTTTTCTTTACAGTGCGTCAGGATCCCTTGCTTGGAGCCAGTGAGATGTTCAACAGCTTCTTAAGGAAAGCACAGCAGGTGGGTAGTGTTTTTATATACATCTGTCACATTAACATGGGCAACAGGCCTGTGAGGGGGGGCAGGGTGTGCCTCTTGAACCAAAAGGCTGATGCAATAATTACCTTTGGCAATGTGGTAGAGTCACGTGACTGTGTTTTCAGTGTTGTAGCTTGTGGCAGCACACATTCTTATCTACAGCTGTGTCATTTAGTTGCAAGGTTGATTTTAAGATCATTCAAACTTTTACCTTTGTTGCCAGGAAGGCTGTAAATCCTTCATAGACAGTTTCATCTGTCTGCAGCCACGTCGCACCCATGCTGCTTCTCCTCTTCTGTCTCCCTCTCTCATTAGAGTGTGTGTTTGTCTCTCTCCCCTCCCCGCAGTGTTTTATGTACAGTGAAGACAGCAGGTGCAGAATAGGAAATGAGTTACCGCCTGGTGTTGTCATTTCATCTTCACCTTAGGGGCGGGGATGTACCCCCCGCTGAAGGAACAGGGAAGATAAGAGATGATTTAGCAGAGATGGTGAGAGAATGCCTGAAGACAGGAGAAACTGGGGTTATCCAATTTAAGATTTCATATTTGATAATATCGGCTCAATAGCTGTTATTTACAGTCATGAAATATTCATAGGTTTTGGTAGTTCAGCTTCCTTCGTTGTTTTGTGTTCAGTTAAGACATGAACAAAAGCACAAACACAGTAGCACTAATAAAAGAGTATAATAATAGTAAATTCAAAATTCTCATATTTTTTTCCTTTTATTTTAGTTTCCTCTTTAATCAATAACTAATGTTTAATAATCACCACGAGGTTTGCCTATTTAGTTTGTGTTTTTTTCCCATCAGTTTCACATTAAAGCATGCATTAATAGTCACTGAAATAAACAAGTCTATGTTTTTCACTTGGTGAATGAACTTGAATTCCAATCTCAGCAAACACTGCAGCTGCTCTTGATATCAGTGTTGATAGTACATCAGATTCGTTAGTTGGCTTTGAAAGAAGTCTAACTAACTTGTATGTTTTGTTTCTATCCTATTGGAAATGTATCTCTGCTCTGACCACCCCATATTATTTCTACTCTTTTTCGTGACTTTTGTTGTTGAGTAACAAGAATGAAAACATGTAGCCTAATCGTGTAAGTGATCCCCTTGTGTTTGGTGTCATTCCCACAGGACACACAGCAGATTCCCACAGAAGACGTCGCTCTAGACATCTGCCTCTCCAACGGTCAGAAGGTTACAGTCGACATACTGACCTCAGATCAGACGGAGGATGTCCTTGATGTAAGTGCTGGAGTGTGCGTGGTTAAGGACCTAGTATAGAATTGATTTATTTTGATATTCAACAGCTATATAAATCAAACATTTGTATAAAAAGAAGAGTGATTAAGGTGCTATCAAGAAAACGTGGCTAATGTTTCAATCAACTGCTCTGCTGTCCTTGGAAACACAGTTCACCCATATAGTAAATGATCCTATTTAGTGTATAGCAATATACTATAATTATTTTTTTTTACAGCTGGTACTAATGCTGATTGATGAAACGATGCAAGTGGCCAGAAGTCTTTATAGGTTAACATCATCTGAGGCTTTTACTATGTGAGATCGAGATGTGCAGTGTCTGTTTACCTACTAACTCTGCTGTTCATAACAGTGCTGACAGACACCTGGGGCTGCCTTCAGGCAAGCAATATTGTTGTAGACTTCTCTGGAAGCTCTGATGCTTTACAGACAGTACATTGTAAATCAAATTAAGTTGCATTTATATTGACTCTCTTCACTAAAGCAAAGCTCAAAGGACTTTTAGGAAGCCCGGGCTTTTTGGATCTAACAAATTAAAAATCAGGAAGTGGGAAAAACAAAGTACAACACACTACACAGCATTTAGAAAAGGCTTGGAAGTTGTACCAAACATAAAAATGAACAGTGGTCCAGATAGCTCGCAACCACACACATTCACAGCAAACATCCCCATGTTCATCATGATGTGCTTTGTTGCTCTTTGTTGTAAACCAAGCTGATTAAAAGTAAGCACAGTAGGTCAACACAGTTTGTCTTGGAGAAGATATATCTCAGTCACATCATGGAGTCTGTTTACTTGATTATTTGTGTGACTAGAAATGCCAGATTTTTGAGGTTTTGCTGTGTTGTCTCAACAGTTCAACAAATGTTTACAGCATCTGTGTCTGTTTTCATTTCATTGCACTGAATGGTTAAAAAATGGTCAGTCAGCCTTCTGTATTCTGTATTAAAAGTATATTGCAGGAACTATTGGATACTATTAATTTTGTGCTTATGTTTTTTTTTTTTTAATTCTGCTTTAAATCCTGTTTAATATCTTATAACATTTGCAAAAGCCTTCTTCATCAAATCTGCCCTTGTACAGTTTGTTGTATAATAGGAGAATAAGGTACACTTTGTGGTAATGAAAGGGATTATTGGCCAACCAAAGTATTAATTTGTCATATTAATGTGTAAGATTGATTTTCTAAATGGCCTAAAACATGTCACATAATATACAGAGATGGAGAGGAGGGCAAATGAGGTACGCCACTGTTGCATTTTTTTTTAAAGTATGTTTGTGGTTATATTCCAGTTTTTGATCTACTAAATGTTCCAGTCTTCATTCAAGATTTTCCTTTTTTCATTTCAAACTTCAAACACTTTTTTTCTGCTGTCTGTCCACAATCAGTCTTATCCACATTTCTCACATCTCACTGAAAAATATAAATCATATGAAGGAATTACTTTGATTGTGAAAATGACCTCTGACTTCTTGTATATGTCCACAGGCTGTTGCCACCAAGCTTGATCTCCCAGATGACCTTGTGGGTTACTTCAGTCTCTTTCTTGTCCGTGAAGGTGTGGATGGAGGTTTAACATGTAAGTTAAATAACAAGTAACCTTCATAGAACAAGAAAAATACAGCAAATATTTCTAGACTATTTTTTTTTATTAGATCATAACTTAGATCAGTACTCACTTACACTGGAATGTATTTTCAGAAATTTCTGATAAGAGGCCAGGGATGGAAATCAGCACAGGCCAAATGTCTGTGAATTTGCTCAACCTACCAACTACTGTGACTAGTGGAGGCACCTTGGGTTCCAGTTTTGTTTTTCCTCAAATGTTAAACTTTTAAACCATCAGATAATTAATGTTGTTTATGTATGTTATGTTATGTCGGCCAAGTTCATTCTTAGAAGACACACAAATCATGCAGATATTTCTATTTCAAAGAGGGAAAGTATTTAAGAATTAAAAGATAAAAGTTTCTCAAGCTACTAAAGAATAACTAACTAAAGATAATTGTTTTCTATAATGCTTTTGAATTTAGTATTTACTTACTCTTTACTCTGAAATCCCCACAATGAATCTTAAAGTCAGCTCTGGCAACAATCCAATAGTTTATCAGTCTCACTGTTTGGAGATTTAATTAAAAAAAGAAGAAGTACTGAGGCGCCTCATGAGAGCTATATCTTGTTTCTAAGTTCTCACTGTATCTCTGGCTAAAATTAATTTATTAGATACTTTGAAACTCAGCGAGAGCCAGACTCTGTGTGTTGTTCAGCTCTACTTACTACTGTAAGTAGAGCTGCCTTGCCTAAAGTGGCCTTTTATTTTATTCACAAACTAACTCCTGATCAGGCCATTATTTGGCCGTTATCTTACTTCCAACATCATGCACTACCATGGCCATGCACTGTTTATAAAGTGAAGCTTTAGAAGTCAACAGGCAGAAGACAACATAAAACAATCACTTAAATGTGTTTTTGTAAATCATTGTAGAATACAGTATTATCATCTAAATTTGTTTTTGCATCTAATACCACAGGGGCAGACATGAAGCTTTCCGCATTGAGATATTATAGCTTACCAATCCCTTTTTTCCATTCCATCACCTCCTCAGTCCCAGAGGTTCTATTTTCTCATCTTCCACCAAAAGTCTCCCTCCCCTCCCTCTCGTCACCCCAAATCTGTTCCAGGTTGAAAAAGGTGCCAGGTGAACTTGGAGGAATCTGTAAATATTAATATTAATATTAATAATAGTTTGTCGTAGTTTAATTCTGAGCAGTATGAAAGAGAGGATCCATGTGTTTAATATGACCTTAATAATATTAATATATAATAAATCTGGCACAGCAAATCTGGCACAGCAGGCCTTGGATAAAACACAACTGGTAGTGGGAGTATTGACATAACTGAATAGTTAGAAGAATCTAAATCACTTTACACTGTAGAATATGCGAAGACACGTCAAGATAAACAGTTTGAAGGAACAGTGCTGGTCTTCTTATTTGCATTTTAATGTCGTGTTTTGCAGTTTCAAACGGCAGAGAAATGTTCCACAAACATTTTAAGCATTCAGTTTGTATCTGTGTTTTTTGTTCCTACATCAAAATACAGAGCATGTTTTTTTTCTGCCTCCTGTACACTACATCTCTGGCCATGAAGGAGTAAACAATCGTACAAACCTAATAGCAAGCTGAAGCACTGTTTAGTGTGCAGTTACTGATGCCTTAAAGCCCACCAGTAGCACCTGAGATCTCCTTTACTCTCCTCAGGAGATGGGCTACAATGAAACAGCTGCAGATTGTGGACACACAGAAACTAAGACCATTATTGGACCATTACCTCTTTTCATATATGAATACTTGCACATGTTTTACGCTCTCTGCCTGTCCAGATGGAGTTCTCCCATCTCTCGTTTGTTGTTACCATCATCGTCCAAATGTCCTTGGGACTTCACTGTACTGCTGCATTTATTCCTTACTCTCTCTCCTTCTGTTGTTCTGTGCGTGTGTCTCTCAGTCGTGCGGAAGCTGCAGGAGTTTGAGCTGCCTTATGTATCCATTACCAGCCTACGGACCTCTGAATTCCATATACTTCTACGGAAAAGGTACAAACCACCTGCTCACATCATAATGTGATGATCATAACTTTTGTCATTTCCCTCCCGAGGTGCTCTCTTCCCATTATACCTCTGATTTATTGTATTATTAGTATTTTTGTATCATTTACTTAATTTGAAGTAGCATGTCAGATATTTCTGTTTTTAGTCAGATATACGTCTGCTGTGCTTGGTATAATTTAATTCACTTGACCAGCAAGGCATTTTTTTTTTCAGGGTGTTATGTTTTAAATTCTTATCTGCAGTCGTGCACTTGTACTTAATTTGTCAAAACAGTGTCAAGCCTGACCACAAGTTGCTTATCTGACTTCATCATCTTCTCTGAAGTGGCAGTATATTTAAAAAAAGAGACCTGAGTCACTTATTTTGCCGTTGGCAATACTTATCATGACAGGACAGTTGGTGGCTTAGACTGAAAAACAAATGTTAATCTGACATTGCTGCAGCAAAAGGATGGACCAGTTTATGAATTCATCAGTTTTTATTATTATCCTCTACCTACCTAAATTTCCTCATATAGTTTACGTTAAAGTTTAAGTTTCTTTCACTGGTCAAACGGTAATTAAACAGGATAAACAGGATAAAGTACATTCTCAAATAAAGCTGTATAAATGAAAATGGAAATACAACCATGTTTTGTTCTAACATTAGAAAAACATACTTGAGAAAACTGGACACCCAGAAAACAGACAGGTCAACATTTACAATCCCTTAGCTGGAAAGCTTTATTTTCAGATGTTATGTCAGACATGACATCTAGCAGGTGTGATATAGATCATTTTGGGTGCATGGAGTGTAGACAGGAAAAAACAGTATCTATCTTCATAACTTGAATACAGCCTTTAAAAAGTCCCACAAAGTTGAACCACCACAAGCCTTAATCACATTTCACAAAGGCACTTTTCTTAAGGATTGAAGGACAGTTTTATTGGATTGTGTGGATGCTGTCATTTCTACAGGTTGAGAATTTATTAGAAGGTGGTTTACACTTGATGTCTACCAAAAATCATCTGTCATAATGAGCTTGCATGTCAAATCTGTTTGGATGGTTCACCCAAATAGATTCTACACATACAAAATACTGATGCTGCTTCAGTACTACTGATACTTCCTCATGTCTGCTCTTTTGTCACACTGCCTCCTGCTGACTGAGGTACACAGGATGTTTACTTTCTTTCTGCCTCAAGGAAAGTCTTAGTCATTTTGACCTAGTTTCACTGTGGATTGTGGAGCTCTGAGGGAAGAATGAATGTAGAACTAACAAGTGGAAGTGGAAAAAAAACAGACCCCCAGTGTATGAGATCCAGGAGAGGATCAGGTCAAATGAATGAAAAAGCTCTTTTTGGCTCAAACTCTCACATGTTTTTGTAGGTCAGCTGTAATATGTAAGCATATGTTTACATTGCAACATTGTGGCTACTTTATTTGTATATATTCATCAAGAGAATTCAAAATAAAAGACCATGTGTGTCATTAATTGAAACAAATGCAGCAAAATGAAAGCAGTCGCAGATACACACATCTCGATTCTACTACGACTATTCTCTCCTCTCTCTCTCTTTCTTCTTCTGCCTCGTTGCCTGCTTTGAATTACTGATGTGGTCAGGCAGATTGGTTCACATCTGCTTGAACAACTTCTTCATCCACAAACACCCCTTTTTTGTCATGCAAGTACCACATGTTAAATGTCATGCCTGTAGTAAAGTGTTGAGACATGAATACAATGAGATAAGAAAAGCTGAAGTGACAAAAAAAAAATCTGTGTTCTACATATACTTTTTTTTAATAACACAGACAACAGTGTTCAGAGTAAAATAAATACACAATGAGTCGTTAATCACACACTGAGTAACAAATAAAATGTTTTGTTTTTTTTCAGTAAAGGCATTTTTTTTTCTATTCTTTTATTTCTGTTCCTTAATATATTTCATATGTTGTCCTAGATCCGATGTTTTTTTCAATCCCTGGCCATGAGACAGCAATGTAAACTGTCAGATAGGGAATTCATGAATTTTTTACATCACGCTCTACTGCACCCACACATCTCTATGCACAGCAGCACGAGCAATGGCTTCTAATACAGCCTTTGGGCCGTCTCATTCACATCCTCTTCAGCAGACCAACTGTCCTTCAACCTTGACAGCAAGTGTTCCTCACAGTCTTTCACAGTCATCCAGCTCCATAAAATTGGGTAGAGAAATTTAATTTATAAGTATTTCTGTATATTTAACATAATCGTATCAAAGGTGATTGCAGATTTGACAGTTTCCTTAACTTGCAGTGCAGTGATCACCGAGATCAGTGACAAATACCCAAATATTATTGTACGAGTGTGTTTCTGCAAGACATTCAGATAAAGTTATTCACAGCAGCTGTTATGTTTTGATATAGATTTGTAGAGACTGACTGTTTGTTTGTGTCCTTTTCTTTCTGCAGCTACTGGGACATGGCGTATGATGGTGATGTAATGGACAACAGAGTTGGCCTGAATTTGTTATACACCCAGGTAAGGCGTTGCTTTATTTAGGTAGACCAGACACTGTCATTTATTTTCAGCTACAATACCTTTTAAAATCCAAAATGAAAATGATTGCATCTGTTTTATTGAGATTGTGTGGTGCCAGTATCTTACAAAAATCTCATAAAATCATATCTCATAGTAGTCTCAGCTTACTTGATTTGAAAAACCTTGAGCCCTGCACGTTTTTGTGTTCTTGTGTGATACTATTAATCGTGAATTGTCTTTGCTGTCTGTTGTATTAAGCAGTTTTGTGGCGACTAGCTTGATTAAAGGCTGGAACTGCGAAGTGTTTACTCTGTGTAGCAGAGAGCATGATAAAAAAGAAATCAAAGAAATATAAATGGTCTTTGCAAGGAGATGCAATTACTTGTGCATGTCCCTGTAGTAATTATTTGCTGACTTGCACTGCTTACAGAAAAGGAAAAAGGGTTTCTCCCGCATGTACCAAAGGGAAACACAAACACGCAGAATGATAAACTTCAGTTCTTGTTCTTGCTTCACCAGACAGTGTCTGACATTGAGCGAGGCTGGATACTCGTCAACAAAGACCAACACAGGCAGCTGAAATCACTGCAGGAGAAGGGCTCCAAGAAAGAAGTAAGGATAAGGACGCCTCTTCTATATCATTCTGCCTCAACAATGTCTCACTTGAAGAAGCGTCTTTGTGCAAGGAGTGAACACTGCCTCTAGTGCACTCTGTTATGCAATTAGCCTAGTTTTTCCCATGATATGAATTTGTAATTACATAAGTCCATTAGAGAATTCTCAAGGGATTATAAAAACTTTTTTTTTTCCCCCAGTTCATCCATCTAGGTCAGACACTCAAATATTATGGCTATCTCAAGTTTGACCCGTGCATCACTGATTTCCCTGAGAAGGGCTGCCAAGTCATCGTCAGCGCCGGCAACAATGAGCTCAACTTTCATGTCAAGCTGCCCAATGAACAGATGAAGGAGGGAAGCTTCAAGGTCACACGCATGAGGTGTTGGCGAGTCACATCTTCTGTAAGTGGAATGGTGTCTGTGTGTGTGTGTGTAAGAGAGGGAGAGCACGCGTGTGAGTGAATTCACCTTCAGGCATGCCTGTATCTCTGAAGCACTGAAGTAATACAGTTGGAATCCTTCCATATTATTTGGAGACTGAGCTGGCTAGCATAAGCACACAGGAGCTTTGGCTAGTGTCCTCCTCCAAACAGAAAGAATTACCAGTTTACAAACATCATTTCACCACAGCAGCAGGAACAAATGGCTTTAGTCTTGCCAAGCTTTAGTTTTTACTCCTACTGCTTGCTAAAAGTGCTGACCTCCACACCATTCATCCTCATAAGTCTAATTACCCAAACACACAGCATCCCACACAAGGATAGTGCAGTATCGATCCACCAACCTCTCACACAGTGCAGCATCCTTTATTTAAACAGATAATTGTCTACCAGGGACAAGGGAATCTGATGGCATGCAGTACGAGGAAACACCTACACACTTTGTTCTGTGTACGCACACACACACTGCTAACAACTTCCACTACCATTAAAAGCAATTAGTAGACTTCATCAAATAAAACCTTCAGAGACCTTCAGGGAAAGGGATAAAAATGAGAGCAGAGGTTTCACAACAACAAAGACCATATGTGTAACACAGGCTACTGTTTAGACCGTCATCATGTAACTAAATTGATCGGTAAACATGAGATGCTGTCAGGAGGTGATTGATCTGTCCCACATGTTGTAGGTTCACATGGTAATAAACCAATGCAGTTTCTTGCACAGACAATTCAAAAAAACTGATAATATCTCAGGTTGTGTTATAGGAGCTGTTGGAGGCAGAGGACTTAGTCAGTCACAGTCAGAAAAAAAACAACTTTCCACACAGGAGGACAGAGGCCAAACTGATGTTAAGATGAACATTTAATCTTTTAGTCATTTAAGTCACTGACTGCAACTAGATTTTTATTCATTTTGAAAACAAAGTTAGCAAGAAATTCAGTACAGTCTTCGTCTGGAAAAATAAAAAACCTCCATCATCATCACCCTTAATAGGCATCAGTTTAAATTATCATACTCCACAAAAAATCTGTCTTGAATTTCCTGCCTTCAGCTGCCTTGAAAAGCTTAAACAATCCATGAAAAGCGGAGAAAAGCATTACATGCATCTCTACCCACATCATTCAGAAAGATGAACATTTACAGAGGCAAGACCTCATTTAAATGGAGACAGAGAAAACAGTTCACAGCAGTGCAGAAGCTTTTATGATTCTCCTAAAGTTAATTTGCATTGAGATGTGGACACATGGTAACGTGTCTAAAATGATAATGCATCTCGGCTCATCTGATTACAAGCCGAGCATCCCCTCTGTCCAGCAGGGTGATTAATTCCTGAGCTCATTTTCAGAGGTCAAATTCATTTTAATGAGCCTTTTCCTTTTCCAGCAAAGTTGAGCGTGGTTGATTCTCAAATTGCATCCAGAAGAGCCTGTATAAACAGTTAGCATGTGTCTATTTGTTTTGCCTTTGTTTTTGTGTGCTTTTAATTTCTACATATTACACTGGGGAACGATTTGAAAAAAAAAATCTTATGAGTTAGATTTTTATGTTCAGTAAAACTAAAATTTGCATGCTGATTCCAAAACTGCAGTCAGTTTTTTTCCCCACAGCTTAAGATATAGTATAGAATAAGCAAAATTCCACTGATTAGCTGTAGTAAGATATGCCAGCTGATCACGATTGTTTGTGCATTCACAATTGAGACAGTGCAGTGAGAGGTGTGTGCAGCTCCCAATAGGTCAGCACTATCAATATCTGCAAACAGAAAGCTATGTAGTTTTATGCTGGTTTTTAGTTTTCAAAGCTGGTAACCAGCCCATCTTAGTAATTTATCTTAGTGATTTATTTACATATGTATATATGAAAACAGGGACCTTGTAGTTCAAAAACTGAGATCAGTTTTAGATTCCACACCCAAAAATTAGTTAGTTTTAATTAATTTAATTAGTTAACAGCTGTCAGACTTAACTCAACAAAAATTGTGCTCCCCAGTGTTTGTGTGTGTGCGGTTAGCATGGGAGGTAGAGCCATCCCAGAGGAAATGGCCTTAGTCAGAGTGCCATAGTGCTGTGAAGAGCACAGACTTCATAAGGAAGGAATGAGGTCTTGTCTCCGGGGAGCTGCGTGTGTCTTCTTTAGGGATTTTTCAAGGCATTTGAAATTGCATATTTGTACATACTGCTTTTGGGTTTTTTGCTGCAGTGTCAATCTTTGAGTGTGTGTCTTCTTAAAATCTAGCTTCTTGTCATTTGTGATGCAGCAGCTTAACAAGAAAAGATGTATGATAGGAGAATGTGATTTAGCTGCTTACACGGACCTCCAGTCATGGAGTTGAAAAACAAGGTTATCCTCTACTCTACTTATCTGCTTTATTTGTGTGCTTTAAACACAAGAAAACACATATTGGGTTTTGTTATTTTTATAGTGTTGTTTGAATGCTGTGGCTTGAAAGCAGGAAATGGCTCACAATAAATATAAATCATCCGTGGCTGATGACATACAGTTGGAGGATGACAATTGATAATGATGATAATGCCTGCCAAGCACCATATCATAACTTCCACTCTTCTCTCTGACATTGCAGCAGGTTCCAATAGCAAATGGCACAACTAATCCCTGCGGCTCAGCCAAATGTGAGGTCAAACTGGAGCTGGCCTTCGAGTATCTGATGAGCAAGGATCGCCTCCAGTGGGTCACCATCACCAGTCAGCAGGTAAGAGGTTTAATGTTTAAAGCTTTAATGAGCAGGTTAAACATGTGATTGTATCATCAGAGCATGTTGTTCCTGCTATTTTTTACAATGTCTAAAATAGACAGTAAGGTATTCCAGATTTGGCTTATTTTCAGTCTGTGATTTCAGGCGATCATGATGAGTATCTGCCTTCAGTCTATGGTGGATGAATTAATGGTGAAGAAGTCAGGCGGCAGCATTAAAAAGGTTTGTGACAAGAAAAAAGAAGTACCTCATAACAATACCAGCCTCAAAATTAATAAATTAAAAAGTTACAGCATCATTTTGAATCATTTTCATTTTTTTAATACTCTCCATTTTACATTACAAATATAGACATTATAGCATCTTACAGCATCATTTTTGGATATTACTTGTTTTTCTGTAACTATTTGTTTTGTAAATTACAGGATTTTCCCTCTTAACTTGTATATTTATTGCATTGTTCCCTTTATTCACCTCTTAGATGCTGAGGAAACGACACAACGGCTCCATCCACCGGCCAGACAGTCAGCAAGCTGTAAAATCTCCCCCTCTACTGGTGAGAAATGAGACATCATGCCATGAGTGTGATTTTATTTTTTTTGAGACCTTGTGCAGGGTAATTTGACACTGTTTGTTCATTTGGCTGCAGGACTCCCCTGACCCGAACCGTGAACAAATCGTCAAACTCTCAGTGAGTACATTTACGTCTTTTTACGGTCTGTTCTGAATTATCACATTTATCACAAAATGAAGTGAAACATACAGCCGATTGATGCAGTTGAATAATGTATTTCCATAACACGAAATGATTCTACTCAATCAATGTCTGTCTGGTGTTAAGTATACTATTGATTATTCCATTCAGACCAAGCTGAGCTCAGTGTCCCTCCGAGGGATCAGCGCCTCCAACTCGGCAAATTCCATCAGTGGTAATGATTTCCATGGAAACTATGCTTTCGAAGGTATCGGGGACGACGACCTGTAACCCCTGATCCGCCCACCCCCCATTCCTCTGTCAACGACTGGGACGACAAAGATTACAAGCTGAGCTGAGCCGAGTTGAGTGGATCACGCAGGTGTCTGATTCTGCAAGATTGTAGCTTCCTCCTGGAGAAATTGCTGCCTTATGCTCTCATTTAATCTTTGACAGTGTCCTTTCTTTCAGAATCCTAAAACTCATCTTGATTTTCTGTTTTTTTAAGTTACAATCATCATATCCAAATGGAAACTATCCTTGTGTTATTTAAGTTGTTGCAGCACAAATAGCATGTAATGTTACAGGTATTCACATAGGGATGCTTTCTGTATATTGCTGTTTCATTCACATCAATTACTGTTTCATTGACAGTATGTGTGAAGATCTATAATGTAGTTAAATTCTTGAGGTACAAAGTAAATTAATATATTATAAACTAAACAGATAAAGAAAACATGCGAGATCCTGGATTCATCCCTCAGTGGCTGCATGTTCCTTTCCATTCAGAGAGCCAAATGTTTAGTTAGACCTGGCACTAGTGATAATACAGCAGAGCTGGACGCTGATAGTTCTCAAAATGACCCAAAGTCCAGTGAATGTGTTGAAACTCAGTCGAGCAATTTAAAAACTGCTTACGTATATGGATGATCAATGTTTGGCTTGGCTAAATACCAAAATGTCATGTTTTATACTGTTAGTGATTCTCTGTGTGTCATGCTGTTAATGTGCCATGTCGGTAAATAGCAACATAGCAAAATACAAGTGGTGTTCTCAGCTTACATTTGAGGCAAAGTCACTCATACTGCCTTCAGAAACAGTCTGATGCCTTAACTTTTACTTTGTTGCCTCGTGGGTAGTCATGCATCGCCAGACGTGTCTCCACACTTTGTTTAAGTGCTGTGACAGCGCTGGATTTAACAAGACATTGGTTGCAATTTCGAATAAAATTTAGTGTCAGCCGGTGTTGAAATCTTGCAGAAGTTGATAGATGGTTGCTTTGGCCGAGCTGCTTGCGCTAGCTGAACCCATCGTTTTGCACAGTATTACAGGGGAAGATGAATGTTTGAGTGGAAGCTTGAACATAATTTCAAACATTGTGTGGAGATTTTTCCAGGGGGCTTTGTAAATCCATCTATGATTTTTTTTTCTTTTTTAAGGTTACTCATGAATGCCAAATTATAGTTTACTAAAGCATTTTGCACAAAATAAACATAAAAATTATGACAATGTCACTTTTTATATTATGTACATGCATTTAAGTATTCTGAACATTTACTAATATCTTTATCATCAATAGCTTATTGTAATCAAATAGATCAAATGTAATCTAAACTGTATAGAACAAAACGTTTAAATGGACTAACATTTATCATTGTTTACATAATGTTTAGGGGACGTTTTGTTAGTTGAAATGGAAAGTGTTTACAAATTTAGCATCTGATTTTTTTTTTTCTTGTTCATTATGGGCAAGTGATGGGGAGCATTCTTTGGGGCTTCAGTTCTTTGTAATTTGTACATACATTGTGCCAATCATCTCAGAGGATTTAGGTGAAAAGGTACTTTGGTGAAGTGGCAATTGTGATTACAATTGCTGGAGTGAACAAAGTTCATGGATTGCAGGCAACAAAATGAACATATCCCGCAGTGTTGTACGACATATCATTCCATTTACTTTTAGCTTCAATTATTTTTTAAAAGCTGTATTTTGAAGCCTCTAAATGTAAATTCGACACCAGCCTATTAACAGCTTTTCTCTCACTGGTAGCCAGAGCTGTAAACAAAAATGTTCTCAACATAGAAACGTCTTGCTTATTCACTTCTGTGCTCCTTCTCAGTCTTAAGTTGCTTTTAGTAGTAGTAGAGGTAAGTGGACACCAGATTCAAATGTCACAAATGTTACTGTCAATACCAAGAATTACATGGAAGGTTCAAGGTCCTGGATGTTAGTAAATGTATAGGTGCCAAAATCACACTTTAAAGTGCTTTTCATTCCCACCAGCATCACTGTTAAAAACAAGCATATTTTATGAAGATGTATTGACATTTCACTGCTTTTCAATTAGATATTAGTGGTTAAAGTCTGCTCTGTTTGTCATGATACAAAAATAAACTCTGAAATTAGTTGATCTTGGTTGATTCTCGGTTGTCTCTCAGTTAATGACTCACTCAGTCACGTCTTCATCATTGCTAAACACTGCACCCACGTTCGTTAACATACCAGCAGCAGCTTTGGTCTTCAGTCATGTTGCCGCATACAACAAGAATCTTAATTAATGTTAAGCAATAGTGATGAAGTGCAGTGTTAATAGGCCTTAATAATAACGAAAGCAAAACTCCATCCTGAGTTTCATGGCCATGGTTTTGTGACGCTGGTTCACCGTCACACAGTCATGGCTTATCAGAACAGTTGAATGTAACAGAGCCATTATTAACTATATTAGTAAAACCTGTAGAAGATAACTCATTTCATAAACGTATTTGGAACTGAGCGGTATACATAAGCCTGACCAATAGGTCTGCTAATGACACAAGGTTATCAGCCAGACTAGTGTTTTATAGCATCAGTCAATTATATACATTATAGATAGAATAAATAGAGAACCAGTCTGATGTCCAACATTCAATGAAATGAATTCCATATGTTTATTTCCTCATTTAAGGCATCTATGAGACACTGCATAAGGACACAAATGAACACTGAGGGGGAGGGGAGGGGGGTGTATCAGTATTAATCAGTGGGCTCCATTGTGTCATGGCAAGTTCGCAACCTGAAAAATACTTCACTTGCATATAATAGTAATTCACAGAGAGTAAACGTTAATCACAGTCCCTATTATCTTTCCCATGGTAACTTAATGACACTTCACACATTCGAAAATTTAAAACAATTCTATATATTAAAGTATGCACTTCTAGCAGTGTATTACAGCCACATAAAAAAACAAACAAATATTACACACTCACATGCTTACTAATAATGTCATCTTTTTTTTTTTTCAAGTAAAAAAACACAAGAATGGGCTGATTTCACAGTCAACAGTAAACAGTAATCAAAAGGAAGCTGATTTAACATAGTCCCCCTCAAAAAGAAAGGAAATTTAAAGATTAGTGACATGTAGCTGGTTTATGGGGGGAAACACCTTTGAACAACATGCTCATGTCAGATTTCTGCCTCTCCTGACTCACATATAGAAAAGTTGACATTTTTTCCTTCTACAACTTGAGATGAATGTGCTTTTTCTTTAGCCATATGACCTAATCATGACTGCACAGGGCCTTTAAAATGCTAATGCATGCATTCTTAGTGTTAAAATAACTTGAAATTAATCTTATGCCAATACATTAGTCTTTCAAATCACATTTTATAAAGGGGGGGGGGGGGGGGGGGGGTGGCTTAGATGACATTTAAGTTCAAGACATAGGACATTATTGAATTAGGTTAACACAACCTAATTTACTGATATACACTGCTCAAAAATAAAAGGGAACACTTAAACAACACAATGTAACTCCAAGTCAATCACGCTTCTTTGAAATCAAACTGTCCGCTTAGGAAGCAACACTGATTGACAATCAATTTCACATGCTGTTGCCAGGCAAGTACATCAGGAGACATACAAGAGGCCATAGGAGGGCAAGAACTGCTACATCCACCTTTGTGCTCTTAACAGACGAAAGCAGGTTTACACTGAGCACATATGACAGATGTGACAGAGTCTGGAGACGCTGTGGGAAAACGTTCTGCTGCCTGCAACATCCTCCAGCATGACCAGTTTGGCAGTGGGTCAGTAATAGTGTGGGATGGAATTTCTTTGGGGGCCACACAGCCCTCCGTGTGCTCGCCAGAGGTTGCCTGACTGCCATTAGGTACCAAGATGAGATCCTCAGACCCCTTGTGAGGCCATATGCTGGTGCAGTTTGCACTGGGTTCCTCCTAATGCAAGACAATGTTGGACCTGATGTGGCTGGAGTGTGTCAGCAGTTCCTGCAAGACGAAGGCATTGATGCTATGGACTTGTCTGCCAGTCACCCAGACCTGAATCCAATTGAGCACATCTGGGACATTGTGTCTCGCTCCATCTACCATCACCATGTTGCACCACAGACTGTCCAGGAGTTGGCGGGTGCTTCTTTAGTCTGGGATGATCCCTCAGGAGACCATCCACCTCAGGAGCATGCCCAGGTACTGTAGGGAGGTCATACAGGCACGTGGAGGCCACACACACACTACTGAGCCTCATATTGACTTGTTTTAAGAACATTATATTAAAGTTGGATCAGCACCGGATCAGTGTGTTTTCCACCTTAATATGGATTCATAAATTTGATTTCAATTGATAATTTTTGTGTGATTTTGTTGTCAGCACATTCAACTATGTAAAGAACAAAGTATTTAATAAGAATATTTCATTCATTCATTCAGATCTAGGATGTGTTATTTTAATGTTCCCTTTATTGATTTATTTTTGAGCAGTGTAGTTTATTAGTGTAAAACAATTCCAGTACTGTTAAAAAGCACTTTGCTAGTAGTACATACATTAGTAAATGAATCTCAAGGCATGCTATTACCAGAGCTTGTGCTCGAATGCAAAGAAAGCATAATATTGGCCCTTACAAGGATCCATCTTCACATAAAGCTGCACTGTGTATTCACAACTTAATAAAGTACGAACATGTTTCAAATCTAATTTTGTGTTAAAATAACCTCAACGACAAAACCAGTTCTGAATTCATATATACATTCTTGTGACTGTGATAAGAACCAAGGAACACTTTAAAAAAAAAACAGTAAAAAATAATTAGTCATCCTTTCTTTAAAAATTTAACAACTACACAGTGCAGCTCTAATATTTCAGGCAAATGTGTGCATGAGTTCCATGTATAGAGGATTATTTGGTAAGAAGGGCAAAAGTTGTTCTCCGTCCTAAAATAGACTAGATATGTGTTGTAATGGAAATGTTATAATTAGCCACACAGTATGACACAGTGAGAGAGACTTCCACTAAGGAGAAAGTCCATTTGTCTTAACACAAACACAGTAACATAGTAGAGGACAAACTGAATAGATTCACCCCTCTCACTCATTTGCGTAAGGTGCCTTACTTACTCTAAAGGCATGAAAATATTCAACAGTTATTGATTTTTTTTCATATTTGTGCGAGATTCTACAAATAAACAATTAGCAGCCTCTGAAGACATCTGACAAAACACTAAAAGACTGACACACTAAAACAATATAAAGGCTCTGTGAAAAACAAAAAAACGAGTTGCTGGTAGCTTAGTTTTGCTGAGTAATATTTTATACAATCTCAAGTTTGTAGCACGAGTGTATTGTCTGACCTCCCTCCCTGGGCATATACTGCATATCAACTCCTGCCTCTTTTCTGTGAGTTTGAACTCCAACTCCCATCCCTTTTCCTACTTCCTCATCTTCGTCATTCCCAGTCATCGGAACCTTGACCCAGCCGTCTGTGGCCAGGCCGTGCTTCTTCTGGTGTCGCTTATAATTGTCCCAGTGGCCGGTGGTGTAGCCGCACTCCTGACACTTGTACGGCTTCTCCCCCGTATGCCGGAGCATGTGCCGCTTCAGGTTCATGCTCTGGTTGCAGCTGTAGCTGCACACGGCGCACTGGAAGGGCTTGGCACCCGAGTGCACGCGCTGGTGGCGCTTTAGGTTGGCCAGGTTTCCGCAGGCGTAATCGCACAAATGGCACTTGTAAGGTTTTTCGCCTGTGTGCACTCTGTGGTGGCGCTTGAGGTTGTCAAAGTGCGCTGAGGCATAGTCGCACTGTGGGCACTTGTATGGTTTCTCACCGCTGTGAGTTTTCATGTGGCGTGCCAAGTGGTTCGGGTAGTGTGTGAGGAAAGGGCAGGCGGCGCAGGTGTACACCTTGTCACTACGTTCGCCAGGGCTGTTGGGTGACGATGAGGAGTCTTTAGTCAGCATTTCGAGGGTACACTTGGCACATATCTGGGCTGAGGAGCCATCTTCATCCTCAAGGACAATGCCACACAACCGGCAAGTAAAAGGAAAAAGTGACGGGGGGAGCGCACTGTCTGCTATGCCCCCTCTGGTCACCCTGCTGCCACTGCCGCCTGTGGTCTCCAGTAGAGGTGGAGGCTGATGGCTGGGAGCTGGGTTAGAGGCTGGTATGGGTGGTGGTGATGCCCCCTTTAAACCATCAAAGGCTGAAAGGTAATCATTGTTCTGGGCTCCCAAACTCAGATTTGACGAGGGCCTTGCAACCTCTGAAACTTCAGAGAAAGACAGAAGTTTTGAGTTACTCAGACTGATTATGAAGACTTAATATATAATAAAAAAAAGAAAATCATACGTACCCTTGGCTGAAGCAACAGGCTCTTCCTCATTGGGTCTTTGCCCCATCACATGCTTCTTCAGGCTGTTTTGGCTACTGGTAGGGCGTGGCACAGCATCCTGTCCCATCCCTGTGGAGGGTACATGCATGCGATTGTGCCTCTTGAGATTGCCCAGTGAACTGCAGGCAAACGCACAGCTGTCACATTTGTACGGTTTTTCCCCAGTGTGAATGCGCAGGTGTCTCTGCAGGTTCACCAGCTGGGCTGAAGCATAAGTGCACAAGGGGCAGTTATAGGGCTTCTCCCCGTTATGCGTCTTCATGTGACGTTTCACGTGGTTGGCATAACGTGAGGAGAAGCCGCAGATGTGACATGAGTGCAGTTTAGGCGACTTGTCCTCAACTGTCAGTGCTTTGTCACCCATCCCGTTTCCCACCACATCACCATCAAGCTGCGGGTGGGAACCTGAGCGAATGCTGCTGATGCTTCCAAAAGGTGAACAGAAGTCTGTACTTTTGGCTTCCCTGGAGGCTTTGCAGCACCTAAGGCAGTAAGGGCCAACCAGGTCTATGCCAGGTCCCAGAGGTTCATCACGGAGCTGTCCACAGCCCCTGCAGGACAGATAGGGAGGAAAACTGGGCTCAGACTGGGCTGCTCGGCTCTCGTCTTCCCTCCCATTGTCAGTTGTGCTGCGCGAGTTGTCTGTTTCACTTTCCATGCTGAGCTGGCTGTAGGCAGGGCTCTCCTCATCACCCAGAGGATACACAGAGAAACCAATCTCAGCAGCTACTTCTGTGCAGGAAAGACAAACAGGAAAACGTGTTTATAACCACTGCACAGATCTGTAGCGCAAAGACCTTCACAGGTCGAGCTCGATCAAAGACCTCAAAAAACGAGAGCACATTTCTGTACTACTATACAGTTCACTAAATCTAAAACATGTCACTATAAGGTTTATACTGTATCTGCAATGTTCCTCTTTCTCAGCTGTATTATATATATTTTACATGTTATCGAACAGGTTCTCTCATTGAGATCAAGACCGCTGATGGAAGAGAAGGAGTACAGTAAAAGTCAATACGAGGAAGACTTACAACAGACATAGCTGGTCACATGAAAGCATATACAAAAACATCATAAGATGTATGCATCCAAAATGGCCTATATTGACTAAACTAATCTGGCATTACATACACAGGAATAAATAAATAACATAAATAAATAAATAAATTCAGAAATAATACAATTTATAATCCATGTGATTGGATGAGGGACGGGGAGCAGTAAGACCACCATAGTCATAAATGATGAAATCACAAAGAAGTGTCACTGAGATAATTTCCATTCAGATCAAAATAGAGTTGAAAAAGGACATTCTGAAATTGAATGCCCTGAAACTCAAAAAAAAAAAACTGCAATTAAACATAAATCACATTTTATATTATCGATTTTCACTGAGACTGTTATAATGAGATATGCTTTAAAGTGAGACACCTCCAGTTCAGAGTATTTTCCAGCAAATGTCACTAAACTCAAACCTCAATAGCAAAGACAGAAAACAACCGACATCCGATACTCACGGCGTGATGAACATGGTCAACATGAGATTTAGCTGTCGTTATGCCATCGGAGATTTTAAGACGAAAAGAAAGATGTTTTTCCCAGAAGGTAGAAAGAAAAACTTCCACAATGACAGCGCTCTTTGACTTCAGTCTGAAGCGAAGGAGCCAGAGTCAAACCTCCTTCTTTCTCAGATGCCAAAAGACGATGTGAGGTAGGCGGGAGTCAAGACTGCCCTTATATCCTGCCCGCTGGAAACCCCTCGTGGATGATTATGGCGCCTAATGATAATGATGATGACTGTAATGGTGAGGCTGCTGCTGCCGCTGATGATGGTAATGATGATGAGGGTAGATGATGATGATGATGATGATGATGATGATGAGGGGGAAACGATAATGTCGATGGGGTACAGGCAGCAGATGATGATGATGATGATGATGATGATGATGATGATGATGATGATGATGAATAAATGCCCTTTTATAATGGTGTCCTTGATGGTAATGGTCGTATTTTTATGACCCTTATATAATAATGGTGTCTCTGCTCCTTTCTCTACTTTTCCATTTTTCAGATCGCTCTCTCTGACAAAGAGCTGGGAAATATGAGCTTCTAGCTCCATTTCTCTTTCTGTTGCACAGTGGGACGAGAAACAAACTATAAAAACCTTTGAGTCCTCTTTGTATTGCAGTCTTTTTTTACAAATGAAGCCACTGCTGCATTTCCTTCAGTGGCACAGCCATTCCAAAAAAATACTCTTTGATTTATACCATGTTTTCATACTAATGACTGGGGTGAAAATGAGAGCTTAATCAAAACATAGTGAGACCGTCATCCTTTCATTGAGTAAATGTATTTTGAAATGTACTATAATGACCAGGCTATGTGATCCTCCCATTCCCGTTATTATAGAAGCAATAGACACACAGTCATATGTGGGCTAAGATGTCAATAAATATACTAATAAAGCAGGAAGGTGAGCATGCAACATTTTAAAACAGTGAGACACTAAAAGAGAGATACTACAATGTCAAAGTCAGACAGACAGTTTGTGATGAATAAAAAAAATTGAACTACACACCTGAGAACTTTTCCAGACCTAGAATCTTGCTGTCATGATCAGGATCACCAAAGTCAAGGTCTTGTCCGAGGAGGAAGTCTGTGTCTAAGGTGAGGTTTCCTGGAGCTTCTATGGCTACACCATCTTCAGAATCCACTGTGGTCATAAAAAAAAGAGACAGTCAACAACATTTGACAACTACATTACAAATTGTAAACGCAATGCATAAGTAATAATTTCAGAGTTTCACAGCAACAATCAGAATAATTGGCAGCATAATGGAGATACTATGTAAGGCCATAAATCTTTGGGTAGTTACAATACTGTATAGCGACTAAATAATAGTAATAAATTATATTTTGTTACAATCATCAAGTCAGCAGCAAAATGTTGTTATACCTACACTTTCTATGGATATATAGTCTATTTGTATATAGAAATCATAGTCGTAAAATTAGATCATTTATTACTGATGAAGAGCATAAAGTCTGAATGAGGCTTTTGATAAAAAGGTTTACCCAACTATTACTCAGCTAAAGCTAAATAAACAGAGAAGAAATATGACCATAAGGTTAGTCAAGCATACAAACATGGGATGTATAAAAATGCAATCAACAAAAATGTTTATCTTTAATCGATCCTGAATTCTGCAAATTAAAATCCTCTCAGGTTCACTAAAACACTGCTGGTTTAACAGTCGGTATAAAGTAAAATATTTGATCTAATCTGGGCAGAAAATGTAATTTACAGCATTTAGTATAAACAGCATTGTATAAAAAATGATCTGGTAACAGTTGACAGATGGGGCTTTTTTTACTGCAGTTTCAGCTAATGATGCCTGAAAGTTGGCCTCTCAAGCTTGATGCAGTCCAAACCACTATCACACAGCTGTCACTCTAATGGAAACTACTTCTAGGCCAAATCAAGGACAACATGCTCAGAACAGCCCCCTTTTGGCAAATCCGTGAGTCCTCGCAATCATGCTACCATCTACTGGCCATTTAGTTGTTTGACATAATGAGAATAATCCATCAAGAGAGCGTGACCATTTTCACAGCACTCAAACTAGATGAATGGATTGCTATTTAATAGATGAAAACAATGACAGCATTACTTTGATATGCCGAGTCAAGGGAATGGAAATACTGTGCTAATGAAAAAAAAAATCAATACATTAATACATCATCCTTGGATATATTATTACTGTATAACAATAACACTATTGTTTAGGCTTTATTGTACAATAACAAGGGAGAACTGAGCTAAGTTATGTTGATATTGTGTATTGATTATTACAGATTAGTCATTGCTTGTCTTGTTCTGTTCTATGCATAATAATACCTGAGTTACAGTTGAGTTAGGACTACATTTTATCAACATGATCAGTATTGGTAGCTTATTAACTATACCTGTAACAGAAAGTTGTGTATAAAGCACCCATGTAATAACATGATATCAGTCATCACAAGTAATATTTGCTCCTGACAAACTGGCATTGCATTCATTCTCAGAGCATGTTGTGATGAGAGCTGATTAACTGTGTTGATGGTACTGAAAGTATGAAAGTATTATGGGATGGTTACTTTCAAACAGCAATGTCTGGTGTCCAGATGTGCACGAAGCAACGGGACATACTTGCCAATATTCAAACGGACTTAATTTGAAACTGTTCAGCAAAGCCACAGTTAACGTATGTTGTTAAAAGTAAAGACACGAGTCATGGTGAATACCTACACTTGACTGGCTGTGGATTCTGTTGTTTTTTTCTTGGCATCTTCCAGTCAGCCTCTCTCCTTTTTGCAGCGTCTTCTTAAAGACTTCCAAAACCATCAGCTCATTCTCATATGTTTGGAAGATATTCTTGAGGATTTCTACAGACGCAAGACAGACAACACACGCACATTTATATCGTAACATCAGGTGTTCACAGACCACTGACAGCTCATGTTAGTTAAATCTACTAGGGCGGCAACTAATGATCCACAATCCAAAGAGGTACATTTTAAAAGAAATATCCACAGTTGAGAAACTGGAAACAGCATTTGTACCTATCTATAATTTAAAAATATGACATAATACTAATTTATCACAACTGTTACATAATTAGTTTTTAGTTTAATGGACTAATTGATTAAATGACTAATAATTTCAGCTTTAAAATATACCCACTAATAGAACATTCAGTTAGCATTATTAATGGTCTCTTCTTGAGTTGAAATACATATCGATAAATCTGAAGTGGACACTAATGATGCAATCAAAACAAATCCTATTAATACACATTATTCAGCTTCACCTCTGTGAAAAAAAAACTGCTGCAAGGCCTGCAGGGAGCCGTTCACTAACACAAATGTCCACAGTAACTATCACAATGTTCAGCAGGTGTATTATTATGTCCAAATGAAGTGGCAGTAGCAGCACCACTAACAGCATGTTGTTGAGCAGATCAGTGTGTATTTACTGACATGAACAACCTCTCATTGAGGTGGCTAAACATTAACTAAAGAACAGATGTTATCTCAGTGTGCAATCTGGACATGGTCTATTTACAATGTGAGTAGCTACCAAGCTACTTTAGCAACATGGCTAACACATTCGCTCTGTTATTACAATACGAGAGACACACAGAGAGAGAGAGACAAGGAGCAGCCAAGCGTGTCAGCTAACAATTTAATTAAACCACAGCCACAAATAGCATAAAGCTAATGTTGTACCTATAAAACAAGAAATGTCAACAGGGTGGTTTGGTGAAATTGGTGGTAAACACCCCATTGTTGAGCTAATCCAACCGCGTCCTCGACAGCACGTAACGTTAATGACAGACAAGTGAATATCAGTAAATATCAGCCACAGCGAACCATGTTAACCTACAGCTAAATTAGCCGAGCAGCTAATGTCAACTTCACTAGCTAGCTTTCGAGCTAACTTACCTAAAGAACGTAAGTATTCCTGTCGATTGTGATGGTTTCTGTCGTTGGTGTGAACCCCATTTGTTAAGTCTTTTTCCTCAAATGTACAGCGTCTGGAGATCCGCCATTTCTTCATGAGCTGCGGTGACAAAGAAAGGCAATTAATGGTATTTTTCATAACTTAATTGATTTTCTGATTCGCCTGTGATCTCCGCAGCAACAACAACAAACCACTTCCGGTCTGAATCCTTCAAGTTACAGATTACCTCCAGACATGTTTTAAGATGTATATAAAATACTTCACTTTAAATAATATTTGTAGCTGATATGTTTTTAAAAAAAGTTAAATTATCCTCTTAAATTCCTTAAAATTACATCTACTCTTTTGTAATATAGACATTTAAAAACATTAACGTGCAGTCTGTAAAACATGTTTTAAATACCGTTAACCTCAATGCTTTTATTCTGAAGGCCCAGAGAGAATACCGGAAGTATTGTTGCTGATGGTATGCATCTTGACTTCATTGTATTTCCTTCCGTTTAGTTAGGTGTTTCCTCTTCCGAAAATCATTTCCGGTTAATATGCCTCACTGAATTATGGTCGTTGTAGTTCTAATAGATGACGTCTCTGAACCTACGTGTCTATTATTTAATCAGAGATTTTTGTCAATCAAGTAAAAACCTAAAGCTTCAGTCCACAATAGTCCAACTTCTTAGAGAATATTTACATCTGCAAAAGATCAAAATGAACCACTCACATTACTGTTGTTGGTTGAAACCAAACTATAAGCTCAGAGAGGCCCAGATAATTAATTTATGATTCTATAATACAATGTAACATTGAAGGAAGTGCAGCGAAAATACCTCAAATGTTAGTTTATATAACAAAATATAGGCGAAAATGTATGTCTTGTAAGATTTTATCTCATTGTCTCTATTTTACAAAAAAATCCAAAACTTTTAATGAGACAGAGGCCTGTATTAATGCTAATGCTAATGCTATCCCACAGCACAGAGCATTCAGCTCTTAAGGTTAGAAAAATGATTCTTTCATATTTGAAGGCCCAATTATATACTAAATAGCAGTACACTATGGCGCTATGGGGACAATATAAAGCATTATAGGGTCCTGTGGAGAAACATTTCCACTCTGCGATGGTACATCATTTGGGACCTAAGTGGGTTAACCTAAATATGTATATAGGTGTTCCTAAAAGTTCTACAGGGTATCTGTATATACCGCACAACTTTAATATGTGTTCTTCTTGGAAGCTTACAGTTAAAGTCCCATGACCCCGTCTCTAAAGGTGCTCCAGGACATATTGTTTGACTTCACTGGTTATAGTTACAGAACAGAGACTCTCATCTTTTTCTTCTTCTTCTTCTTCCTGTGAGAGAGTAGAGTACAAGCTGTGCCTTTTAAACACAACCAACAAATAATATATAATGACAATATGACATTTAGTTGACTGTATATATATATTTGTCAATGAAAACGTGTGAGAAACCTCTTGTTTTTATGGGACTGGACATTTATGAATAGGAGATCCTGAGATTCTGCGTCATTTTATTGGTTCATGTCACTGCAGTGTGCCTCCCCTCAGGCCGAGCAAAGCAAAGCCAATCAGTCTGCTGCCGAACCGGGACAAGGCTCTCCTCACCGCGGATCTCCTCTGCTTGGCTCTCCTCCCTGCAGAGGACCCATTACCTGACATCATACCCTCTCTCTGCAGCTTTTGACGGTCAGACAGGCTTTGTGTGCGGCAAAAAAGAGGAGGAGACGAGGATGCAAGGGGGGTGGGATTTTCTGTGCTACTGTTTGGTCCTCAAGGGGAGGAGCCAGTTGTTGATTCTACGCTGCAAAGAGAGACGGCGCCGCACAAGAGAGGTAAGACACCGTTTACGTAATACAAATTATTGTGTCTTTTTATCTGCTTGCGAGGGAGACTTTTAAACGCGCATATAGATCGTTTATATCTTACTATTATTGTTAACGCTCGTATCTATAAGGAATATATGGAGGTGGAGGTGAATGCGAATACGTAGCCTATTAAACATGCCACTCCCTGCAACAGCACACTGATGGATAGATGAGATACCTCTTTGAATGATTATGTGTGCATGTGTGTAAATTATTATTATTTTTTAAATAAGTGCACAGGTTATTCAAGGCTGCATTTGATTAGCACGCTTTCATAATTATAACACAATTTAAATGTGCATGCATCCCCCCAAATATATGTAGGCCTGCTCTGCCCGTTGTGTTTACTGGTTGAATAACACTTCTCTGATTTAGGCTGCAGAGGTAAAAACATGGATCAGTGAGTTGTGATGGAGTAATAAGACATGTAGCACTAATGTGAAATTCTGCAACAGTGTAGGATGCTATAATATGATATCAAGGAAAAACTAAAATCTTTATAATCAGTATTATAAAGGAGGCTATGTGTTGCCATAGGTCACTAAGACTCAGTGTTAAACACCACATGGAACAGAAACAGAATATTTCAGTCAGGGATGCCGCTGAGCACAGGAGTGTGTGGGCAGGCTGAGGTCACTCATGCCTCTGAAACCCGCATTGCTGATGTGGGCTTCTGTCCAGTGAACAGATATTTAATAGGGTGTACGTATCATCAGGTTTCCCAGGCTGAACTCAACATCAGGCCTTCCTTCTCTGTCTAATGATTGCATAGCAACAGCTTGTTAACAAGTGTCACATCCTCAAAAACGCCTTCGAACTGAGGAGATGATACAGTTGTGATAATTTGCTTAATGTCCAGATTTAAGGAATTCAATAAAGGCTTCACAATATTAAGGTCATGACAGCCTGTTCGTGTTTTCACGTAAAGACGGCAGATTAAGCACCGTTTTCTGTTTGTGACATAAAGTCATCTATACAGGTCAAATGTGACGCTAATCGTTCTTTACTCCCTCTTCACCTGAACATAGATTAATGTCAGTATTCCTCTGGGAGCTCAACATGCTCAACAAGACAAGTTGCTTTATTATATGTTTAGTGCCTTCCAGAGCCTAGATGGGTATCTTAAAGGGCTATTACAGCAATTTAGTACTGCATCTTGTTGGGGAAACTCACAAGAGACATGTTTTTTTTAAAATAATGGTCAAAATTGGAGAAGCAGAGAACAAGATATCTTGACTTTTGGTCCTCAGCATGGTGCAAGCTGCAAAAGCACTGCGCCCTACATTTCCAATAATGCAACAAATAGCATCATTTTGTTTGACCTCTTACAAACTCCAGACGTACAGTTTTTAACGCAGACTTTCTGTTAAAAGTCTCCAAGCCCATGCAGCCATAACCCTGATGGCATCATCTCAGTGTTTGTAAAGCTTCCTCTGCATCCACAAAAGACAGTTTCTTTTCCCCAGGTTGAAGAGTACTGCTCAGATACTGACTTTTATGTGTAAAATTTGCACAATTACCCCTTTTAAAACATTTACACACAAACTTTTTACTATACTTACACGTTCTGTAGACATGTGCTTGCTGCTTTTGTGTTCACATTGTAATTGGAGTGAATGAGCACGCTGAAGCATGTCAGAAAGTACAAAAATAAGACTCCAGCCAAAAGGCTTTTGGCTGGAGTCATTATGTAATGATGTCCGGTGATGACAAGGGGATCGATTTTTCTCTCGCCTGTTAGAAATAAATTAAGAATGAGGGTTTGCTGCTGTGAATGAAGACTGAGACATGTGGCTGAAGGTTTTGTTTTTTGTGCACTACTGTAGTTGATATTTCTCGGAAGGGGTGTCATTTCATGGTGACTACTTTGTTTGGTTCCTTTAAAGGCAGTCGTGAGGTGCCTGAGGAGGTTATAAGGTCACACAGCCATCTTGTTGAAGCCAGCTTCAGCCACGCAGTGAACGTCCACCTCCTGCAGAAGCATTTCTTTTACCAACTGCCGTCATATAGGATTTATTGTGAATGATAGGCTTTGTAATGATAACTTTTCCATAACACATCTATAAAATATCATCATATCATAAATCCAGTGGGCACTTTATGAAGAAAGGTTTATAATGTTGTTTGTTATGAATTATAAACTGTTGTAGAGAAACACACAAAGATGCACTTACTCCTTTGATGTTTCATACTCTACATAACACACATGTTCAAAAGAAAAGAAAACTATTTGGTCACTTTAGAAACTAAAAGCGTATTTGTGATGATTGACTCAGTTGTTTTATGTGAGGTCAAAAGTGTCATCGTCCCATGAACAGTTGTTTTGTTTCTGCAGTTTTTTATGGATGGATGCTCTGATACAAGATGATAATGATGATCTGTAACAATGCAGGGATGCTCTGCAGAGATAGTAAGCACAGCAATTAGAGTGAAAGAACATGATGTGATCTATGGATCATTTAGGCAAGTAGCCAGCAGTCAAATTGATTGCCAGCATACTTGGCCCTCATTCTAAGGGCCACGATTGGCCCCAAACTATTCTAATTACTGCTATTTTGAGCTGTTTCTCAGCCTAAATTTACCCAAGTCCAAACCCCTAAATCTTAGTTAAATTTGGCAACCAAATGGACCAGAGTCCAGGGACACAGCTCAGTTTGCTGACAGTTACTTGCAATTGACCTGACCCGACTGGCAACCTCGGTACCTAATTGGTGGAGAATAAGAAATATATTACTCTGATTATAATATGTTACATTGAATTGACTACAGACACTTCAGTTGTGTTGTCTAATTACCTGACTGGCTCTCTTTTACTGTGGAGTGATAAATCCTGGCTGGAGCCCACTGAGCTATCATTTAATAACACTCAATTATATATATATATATATATATGCTAATAAAGTCAGTCAGATGTTAAAGCAGATACACAACACAGGGACTTGGATGGAGAGAAGCTGCATGCGGTGACACAATATGTAGAAAGAGGCTTGACCTTTTTAAATTGTTGCTGGGAAAGTTATTTTTTTTTACTACTGATTAATTTACTCTAAACATAATTTATCCTCTGCTTTGTGTACAACATTTTCCTCTTCGGCAAAGAAAAGTTTCCATATAATGTAAATGTAGATACTCTTAAATGGAAACGCAACAAAACCTCTCGAGTTCACACGGACCGCAAATCTTTCAAATATAGATTTTGAGGACAGATTACTCAGGATGTTTACAGTTAAATTAAATTGAAACATCACTATAAAGCCTTGTGAGGATTTTCTCAAAGGAAGCAGAAAACATATAATAATCAACATGCATTACCATATCCTGTGTGTGAAAGAGAAAGCTCTGAATGTGTTCACAAACACTTTTTTTTTTTTTTGGAAGATGACCAGGACTATTTTTATCACAGCATCAAATGTGAAGTATTACCACAGTGGATCTATAGGTGTGGACTTTGCAATCAATGGCATGTTATTTTATTTCTTGTTCATCCATATAAATGACCTATCAATAACCTTCAACTATAACGTATTGAATATGTTCTTCCACTTTTTGATATTTCCTAGAAGAGCCTTTTTCTCAATATAATCTTATTTTGTCTTACAAACAGCCTACTGCTTTAACAGATAAGATACGTTATTGCATTTTGTTTTGTATTTATATTAGTTAAATTGTATTTCAGCAGAATACTAAGATCCAGTATTTCCTGCCGAGCTACTTCATAGTTCGTAGTTAAAAAAAAGAATCTTGGATCTAAAATATCAACACTAATCATCAGTTTATGATGCCAACTTCTCAAATAGAGAGAATGATTTTTCTTTACTCTTAAATTACCGCATTTAATACCACTGCAAGAAGAGCCTGCTATTGATGTGGATTTTAACATATCCAGAAGACTGGAGTATAAATACAACTCAAACGTCTATGCAAGAGTAAAGAAAGGCAGGTCAGGCACTGCAGTGGTACAGTAGTTTTTTTTTTTTTTTGTGCATCCCTGTTCAAAGATGATAATCTCTCGTCATATCATATTTCATGCTGTATTCCATGGTTCGATCTGACGTAGTGCCTATAGGGCGACAGCTATTTTAATTGGTCTGAGGTGCATGCTCTCTTTGCTCTCTGGGTTTGATTATGAAAGCTTGCTGCTGCCTAATGGAGACAGAAAGAGTTGTCTGTGCTGTCTATCACTCCCTCTCCTCCGCCTTTACCATCCATCTCTCCGGTGCTTTCTGTCAAACCGTCTGCTCTTTGTGTCTCATGGCTGTGACCTTATTGCTCATGTCTGAGGCCGTAAATGACTCCCTGTGGATTTTGAAGATTCATGAGTCAAATAGCACAGCTTATTTTTGATATATTGTTGTGTCATTATTGAAAGGTCAGGTCTTGAAAGTAGTTCCTGTTATTGTGTCTACTTAGGCTTCGAATAATTGTCATTTGATGTCAGGTCTGGTCAGGCCAAAAGCTTCTGTTTATAAAAGCTTCAATTCTGCTGAAACTTAATATGTAATAATATTAGATTGTCGCAGAGCCTTTCTTTGAATCATTTTGTTTGCTGTAATATTTTGTGTTGTGGACTTTTAGTACATTTTACATGACACAATATTATATGACAAAATAACAACATGCCTTCAGCTGACACTGCACATGTTTTAAGGCATAGTCATCATTTCTGATTCACTTTTAGTGAGTCATGAGTCTAATTTTGTTTCCAGGTTACAGGGCTGCTGACAGTGAAGAGGAGGACTAAAACGATGAAGGACAGTCAGTCAGTTCAGGACTAGTTTGGACGGAGGGAACTGGAGTGGAGGAGGGAAAGAAGACCAAAGACAGAAAGTAAACTACGTGACCAGGCCTCGGAAAGAATCCAAATTAGTGATGCTCCCCTCCGGCAGGGATTACCTCCTCCCTGTCGTCTCCCTCGCCATTTCTCCCGCTCATCCTCCCTCCTACAGCAGAGCAGCCGCTCAGCTCCAAGAGCCGTGAGAGCTCACTGTACTCACCCGCCCACGTTCACACACACGCTCTCTCTCTCTCTCTCTCTCTCTCTCTCTCTCTCTCTCTCTTATACACACACACACACACACACACACACACTTTTCAACACATCCTGCTCATGGTCGTTGGCCTGCCCTCTCCAGCTGCTGCTCCTGCTCCAGTTGTAGACAATGAAGAGGCCCAAGCAGCAGACGGGGCCCCTGAGCTTCCTCAACTTCTTCAGCCGAAAGCCCAAATCGGAGCCGAGGCCCGAGAAGCCGGTGGAAGTGTGGCCCAAGGAGGAGGTGGCCATCACCCTGACCCCGAGCGAGCATCCAGAGCAGGTGAGAATGAGGCTTCCGCGACTCTAAGGAACAAAGTTATCCCATTTCATACAGTTTTATTTAGGTTGAGTTTGTTTTGGCTTCAGGTAGCATTTAGCTTCCATACAGTCTTTGATTATAATGTCTATATGGTAGTGCAGGCTTTGTAAACATGCTGAAAATTATTCTTTGGATGTAACTTTTCTTATGTGTCTATTATTCACATTATTCTTATATTGGACAGCAATGTTATTTTTTTCCTAGTTTCAGGTAAAATGTGCATACTGCATATTCATTTTGTTATAAAACAGTTGATTTTAAGCTATTTTGTTATTTAAAATTGTAGTTGCATATAGGATGTATAATGTACAGTATATGTTTACCTTTAAACATTTTATTACATTACATTACTTTTTGGTGCTCCAAAATGTCTGAAATCAAAATGTCTCACAGATTGTTGGATAGGAAAGAAGAATGTGAAGACAGGCTGTAGATCATTAACTTTTCATGTATGAGCTGCTGCTTGCTTCCTCTCTTACTGTTATAGCCCAAATCCATTAGAGTGTTTATTTAATTAATTGGTAATTTCTAGAAATTAAGTTGCCAGGAAACCGAAGTAGACCAAATAAAATAAGTATCCACCTACACATACACTCACCAGTACCGATTTCTTCTCTCTCTCTCTCTCTGTGTCTCTCTCTGAGACACTTGTGTGTATATATATATATATATGTATATATATATATATATATATATATATATATATATATATATATACAAGTGTCTCAGTTTCACCCTGTGTATAAGGACATTTTAATGATGCATATTTGGTAAATCAGCATGCACTGTACTCTAATTGTTTGTAGGGCCTCACAGCAGAAGAGGCTGGAGAATTAAGAACTTCTGGAGCAGAAAGAGGAGAAGGAGGAGGTCCGCCAGCAGCCGCTGAGGTTGGCAAGGATGATGGTGCCACAGCTGAATGTGTGGGTGGGGTCAGCAGTGGCTCCACCGGCGTCCTGTCCCTCTCCTCCTCCAGCCAGGATCAGCTATTGGATGAACACCTGGAGGAGTGCCCACTGTGCCTGCTCAGTCAGCCGCGTTGCCACTTCCCACGACTCACCTCCTGCTCCCACCGGACATGCTCCGACTGCCTCCGCCAATACCTGCGCATTGAGATATCAGAGAGCCGGGTGGGCATCGCATGTCCCCAGTGCCCTGAAACACTGGCGCCACTAGATGTCCGTGCCATCCTAGATGACCGAGCACTGCTGGAGAGGTTTGAGGAGTACCAGTTAAGGCGTTTCCTAGCTGCTGACCCAGATACTCGCTGGTGCCCTGCACCTGACTGCAGGTGACGATCAACCCTGTGCACACACCATCATCATCTAGATATTTTGGAGCAAAATCAATATCAATTTGTTTGTTTTTTCCCACAGTTTAGAGCATATGGACATTAGAAAACCTTAGATTTCAAACTCATTATGACTTTTTGATATATAATTAGTGAAATGACAACATTGAAAAAGGATAAGTTGCTAGGACAGAGGAAAAGGTATAGGTAATGGCTTCTCTAGATAGTATAATCTTGTGGAGCAATGTATTTTTTTTTATTGACATCTTAAGTCAAGCTTGAAAAAATTTAGTGCCTTAATCCAACATAACAATATGACAGCGCTTGTCAAAACTGTGTCATTCCACCGCCGGCTTCATGTTGTAAAACACAAGACTGAAGCTTTTTTTTTTTCCCGTGTCAGAATGATTGACTGAGCTTTGAAAAGACTGGTGAAACTCAGTTTTGAGTTTTGGCACGCATCCGAAGGCTGTTAAAATGTTGATACCAGCAATGTATTTTTCAGATGACGGGACAGAATAGACTGGCTGGGAATGACTGTAACACTTTGAGAATCTAACAAAATGATTACATTGACTCAAGTCATTGGTGATGTGTGTTTTTCTTGCTCCCTGCGGATAACTGGCTCGAATGCGGATTGCATCGTGTCAGGTAGAGATGTTTAAATCACGGTTACAATGTGATTTCATTGCAGAATCGATCAAAGATGTCATTATAAATCGTACAACGAGAGATTGTTCGTGGAAGTCAAGAGTTGCCTTTTTCCCCATCGACAGCAGCCTCAAATAAACCGCAATGCAACAACATGATCTGAGTTAACTCAGAACAGACATGTTTTTCACTGATCGATTGCTGTGTCACCTTAATGTTCATGGATGGGTAACAGGATAGGGCTGCTGATGACAAATCATAACGCGTGTGAATATTTGTGGTCAAAAGCACATATGCACCAGAGTTCAGTGGTAGACTGTCTGTCTCCCTGACTGTTCACAGCCTGGTCACGATGAATGAGTGGAGCAAAAAAATCAATACGCCAGTCTGTCTGATGCTGTGGTGAATTAAAATATAATATAAAGTATAAATTATCGGATTCAAAAGTATTCAGCAGATTTACTGAATTTTGAATTTGACATATAATAGGGTCCGTTTTGGGAAAGTGGTTTCAGATGTTCGGACCCTTACTGTTTTTAAAACATGTTTAGTCGGTTAATGGTGCTTAAAATTCAAAATGACTCTATACTGTAGTTCCCACAGAAAAAAGAGCCTTTGAAGTGACCCATTATGTAAACCAAGTCATTCACAGTTATGGTTTGTGTATTCCCATGTTCTCAACATACACACATTCCTCATGGTTTTAGGGACAGAAGCTTAGCTAGAGATTATGTTGGCTCTAAGAAAGTGTGGCAACATGTGTGCTTTTCTCTTCTACACTCCATCTATGTGTATACGTTTTGTCATGTTTTTGCTGTGTCATGCTGCTATGGGTGATTTCAAGTGAGGATCAACAAGGATTGTTGAGTGAGACGAGAATCTACAGTAAAAAATAATGTTTGTAGAAAACTTTATGTAACCGCGTTAATGTCACATAACCTCACCTTTATCCAAGATTATTAGAGTTAGAAGTTTGAAGAAGGTGTCTTGTATTTCCCTTTAAAAATAACAACTCGACTAATTACAGTGAATTCAAAGTAGAAAACATCTTGGTTTGGAATTCTAGGTGGTTAAGATCTAAATAATCCAATCATAGCTGTTTTCTTTGATACACTATATTTACTTAATATCTGAAAATGTGTTCATGCAATAGTAAGTCCATGTTAGAAAGATCAGCCAAAAGTGTCTGACTCACAAATCAGACACAGTCAGTTGAAATCTAGTCTGACACTTAAGTAGAATCGACACAGCAGCCTAATTATCCTCTTATGTGTGTGTTGGGTGTCTGATTCATCTCCCATTTGGATAAAACTGCAAATAGTTGTAAAAGGGAAAATCCTGGCGGAGCCTTTTTAAATACTTCTTCACAGCAGAGCAGAGCAGCAGCCATAAATATACTCAAGTTATTTTCACTTGTATTTGATCATTAGTCACATGATACTTTGAATATCAAAATCTTGTGTCAATATCCGCTAAGAGTGAGTGAGATTAGGTCGACAGACATGATTATGTTATCATCAAAATAACTGCTCAAGATCTAAGGATGGGATTACTTCTGGTTCAGGTGTTGAACTCTGGGAAACAGTTCAACAGATAGCTGTGTCTCTCTCTTTGAGTTGTGATTCACTGAGCCACCGTGCTGTTTGTGAACAAAAACAATGAAATATTCACTGTGCTTGACCTCGGTTGAACGATGAAAACAGCACCAGGAGATGGACGTATATATTCCAGTCAGCCAACCACAGCCTTTTAAATTTAAATGAGACATTTAAATGAAACTGCAACTACTTCTGAAATTAACAAGTTCTGGAAACAGTGTGGAGTAGTGAGTAGAAAAAGCATCATTTAGCTGGAGCAAACCTCCGAAGGAATCCCCCCATAGGGATCAATAATCATATCAGTTATGTCTATTTTATCATTCATCATTTTACCTTTTATTTATTTATTTTTTATTATTTTATCTCTCTCCTCAGCTATGCAGTGATAGCTTACGGCTGCGCAGAGTGCCCCAAGCTGAGCTGTGGTCGTGAGGGATGTGACACAGAGTTCTGCTACCACTGTAGGCAGCTGTGGCACCCCAACCAGACATGTGACCAGGCGCGGCGTCAGCGAGCCCGCCACACCTCAGGCAGTAACGATGCCTCCACGCTGTACGTCTTCAATGAAGAACCTGGAGGAGGTGCGACTTGCAGCTATTGTTAACTTTTTAGTGCCCCAGTATCTAATTTTGCTCACGTTTGACACAGACGGTAATGTTAGAAGTTAGAGGAATAAATAAACATCGCACAATGTGTGTTCACCTTGTCCATATTCACTGTGTCGTTGTAGATGCAGAGGAGATCAAAGCGTGCCCTCGCTGTGGTGCCTACATCATGAAAACCAACGATGGCAGCTGCAACCGTATGAACTGCACTGTGTGTGCCTGTCAGTTCTGCTGGCTGTGTATGCAGGAGATCACCGACGTGCACTACCTCAGGTATCCAGCCATGATTCTGATTCTGTTCACGCTCAGCTCGTGTGTGTATCCTTTAACATGCATAACCAACGCCTACATTAAACTAAAAGCTGTAAGTTCATTAGCCTTGAGAAAAGGGAAATAAAACCCTTTAATTGATTAGTTGGTTGTCAGAGAGTTAATCAGCAATCTGTTTAATAATGGAACATTTGCTGGTTTCATGTTCTCAAATGTGATTTTGATTGTGAGGAGTCGGTAATGAAAATAACCTTTAATTGCTGAACTACCTTGGTTTTAGGGACCTATACAATCAGAATGTAAATTACACAATGATAGTTGGGAGGGGTTCAACTTTTTCCCGAACCCGATTATGATGATCCAAATCCATTGCACCAGCTTGTGGGGCATGTAGCGCATGTAAGTTTCATTTAAATAACTGTTCAAATTATCTAGTATTTTTTTTAATTTATAAAACTCAAAAGCTGAAAACAGATTTGTATATCAGAACTTTCTCTCTTTTCCCCTCCCATTAATCATCTCATGACCACTCAGATCTATCTGGTGAACCTTTGGAGGGGCCCAACCCCTAGGTTGGGAACCACTGGACTGAATACTTCCTCCACCACTGCTAGCTTAACCAGAGGAGATAGAGCATCACAAGCTATCTTACCAGTACAAAACCTGTGCAAGTTTTGCCGGGTATTTGTAGCTATGTCAGTCATGCATCGTGTGTGTCATTAATTAAATTAATTAAAGCCCCCCTCCCAAAATAGGAAAATGGAGCCAGTCAGCAAAGGCACATACAGTATGTCATTGTTTAGATGCTGCACTGCTTTAAACCTTTTGTCTGGGCTTCTATTGATTTTTTTTTCCAGTACTGGAAGAGAGTCTGACTTGTCATCAATAATCAGCTTTTTCTGCCTCCATATTTCCATGCAGCAGAATATGTAACTCAAGCTTAGAGACCGGCTAGAAGCTGATTAGCTGAATTTGAACAGTTTAATCTTTCTGCTGGCCAAAGTCCATTAAAGGTGTGGGTATTATATGAAAATTTCATGAATCAGTCATTGTGTTTTAGTATTGCACATATCAACTGAAAAAGAGAGTTTTTGCTTCTCTATCTGCATAAGCCGCATTGTCTTTATTACACCCTCTCTCCTCTTTCTCCCCCATCCCTCATCCTCTCCCCTCATCCATGTCTGTCTTTCAAACTACAGATTACAGTACACGTCCTCTGGAAGGACAAAGGTTTTAGCATCTCACAGCAGATCTGCCAATTCAGAGCAACAAAGCACAACCATAATATCTCACCATGATTCCCCCCACACAGACTTTCAGAACCCTAAAGTGACATTTGCAGATGTAAGATGCTATTTGTGGTGGTTGTATTGTCACTCCCACAAGTTAATTGCTGCTTAAATAAGACTGAACCACATTAGTTACTGTTGTACTGCTTTCAGCTGCAGTTGCATTTCGAGGCAGGACCAGGATTAAAGTTATGCTTTAAGACAACACTATTGTACCTAACATCATATCAAGGGACAAACTAAAAACTCCCAAATAATCAGCCTTTTCCATCAGTATAACAACAATGTGTAAAAAAAAGTGAGTATGTGAATGTTTGCTGCAAATGGTTGTAAATCAGGGAGAGAAAGCAGCATTAAAGTTATAAATGAAGATGAGATCGTTCAGTTTGGGTAATGATTTAATGACAACAATGAAAGATCATGTTGTCATGTTTTTCCAAGTGTTTTTTTCTTTTTTGTGCCAGTGAGAGGTCATGACGCAGATGGCGATAATAATGCTTTCCATTGGAATGAAGGTGATAAATGGTGATTATGAGAGTGTTTATGTGTTTGTGTGACGGGACAGTTGAATGATTTGAATGAAAAATGGGCACTGTATAGTATTGTTTCTGAATTATGTGCATAATTGATGGCTTGGACTCCTACCTGATCTCCTCTGCTGTGTCTCCTGTCTGTCTCAGTCCCTCGGGATGTACATTCTGGGGGAAGAAGCCATGGTCTCAAACCCGCAAGGTTCTGTGGCAGGTGGGCATGTTGCTTGGAGCACCAGTGGTCATCTCCCTTATAGCGGGCATCGCCATCCCAGTCATCATTGTAGGCATACCAATCTACATGGGCCGCAAGGTACAAAACAGTCTATAAAACCTGCCTCACACTTTTTTTTTTTTACCATGCCTGTATAGTGAAAAGAAATAAGTGACAGGAATAAGCAGTTGCAGAGGATATGACATTTACATGATCTAATTGTATTTATTGCCTTCCAGGTCCATGGTCGCTGTAGGAAAAACAATATCTCAGGAAGTAAGCACTACTTGACGGTGGCTAGTGGGGTAATGATGTCGGTGTTTGTGTCGCCGGTTATAGCAGCTGTCACTGTGGGTAAGGACCAAACAACAACATGACCACCTTCTGCCCTGCATACCTAGGAGAGCGATCAAAGTGTAAAACAAGCTTGTTCTTTAAAATAAAATAGTGAAAATGTTCAAAACATATATTTTTTCACTATGCTACTGGTACAGCCTTAGGGATAGCAATGTCAGTCCACTGCTTTGGTCTAGACTGAAATATCTCAACAATTATTGGATGGACTCTCATTATATCTGGTAAGATATAAAAGATAAAGATAGTTCTCTGTATGCAAACATTTAGTTATTACCACAGACACATACGGTGCAAAGGAGCATTTGGATGACTCATATCTACTATAGGTAAGATTGACAGAAATCCTTAAGACTTCAGCAGCTTCTCAGCCTTCCTCTGCAGTGTCACAACCATCACTATACTGAACACTGATGGACGCTCCGTTCAGGACACACATTTAGCCGCACTATACTCACCTCCGACCACTGTGAATCTGTCTTAATGCCACTTCAGTTTCCTTTTTCACTCTTTTTTTGTATCTCATATTTCAGTCGCAGCTCTCTGTCTTGCTGTTTCTTTCTCTTTTTGACTCACGCACACAGACACGCGCGCAGTGTCTCGCGTTTACTCTCGTCTAACTGTTTGGCTGGCAGGCTCATCCTCTTGCCCTCGTTTCACCCCGTTGCTGAGTCAATAGAGTCCCACGGTTTTCCACTGTGTTAATTATGTCCCTTTGTTTGGTGTGCACTCTGCATTGTGCTTCCAAATTCCTATCTCAGTCACAGGTTACATAATCACACAGCAAAGGGAGGCTGCTGATCGGGTTGGGGGCTTGTTGAAGTTACTTTTGTGAAGGTTATGTGGGAGAGTGGGGAGAAATCTGACATCTGCCAGTGTAGTTGTACACAACTCTGTCCTTATTTTTACTTAGTATTGAGACAGGTATTCAATCACAGCAACCAATTTATCTATTACCTAATTGTTTTGTGAAAATTGTGTTTTGTCCCTTTTCTCGGCAATGCTTGTTGGTGCATTCAAGGAAGCTCTGACATTCTGGTCTTGAGAATCAGCTGCTGAAAAATTGCTGCTTTATTTATATATAACTTTGATTATTCAGGTAAAGCAGATAAAATATGAAGCAAATAATCAGGTCTTAAAACAGTTGATGAGATCAGAGGGATGAAGTAAGACTGATTAAAATAATAGTGAGAAATATACCAAAACAAGATTAAAACTCTTAAAAAGAAATGCTGATTATTAATTAAAGGAAAATGTCTTTAAAAGCTTTGTTCTACTCAAAAGGATGAAGTCTCTCTTCCTCTTGTGAGTGTTTTGGGTTATTGCGATTACACAGAGAGTACTAATAAGCAAAATTATTGGAGGGTCTACCAAAATACCAGTATCCAGTTACAGGTTCTATATTAAAAGTCAGAAATATGTCATTACATTACTTTGGCACGGACAAATTTCTAAATATCAATTTGTTTGTTTTCCTGCAGGTGTGGGTGTGCCGCTTATGTTGACCTATGTCTATGGGGTCGTCCCCATGTCACTCTGTAGGAATGGTTGGTGTCGACCGCAGAATGAGCCCCCTGAATCACACAAGATCCAACTGGAGGACTTAGCTAGCTGTGAGTACTTACAAGAATCGGTTTTTTTTTTTATGTTTTTGAAAATATGCTAATTTGCTTTCTTGCTGAAAGTTAAATGAGAAAATAGGTACAACTCTCATGTCCCTATGTTAATCACAGAGCCGGAGCAGGAAGGCTATTCACTTAGCTTAGCATCAAGACTGGAAGCAGAGGGAACCAATTGGCCTGGCTCTGTCCAAAGATCAAAACTCAATAAATTCAGTAATTAACGTGTATTTTGTTTGTTTAATGTTTTTTTTTTTTTTTTTTTTTTTTTTACTTTCAGCTGGTAGTATGATAGTGGTATTGATCTTCTCATCTAAATCTCAGTAAGAAAGTGAGTTTACTTGTGTAGTTTAATTTAGGTTTATAAGATTTCTTATGCTAAAATACTGGACATTCATACGAAGTGCATTGCAGCAACTTTTGCTCAAAAACTTGCCTGGCCTGATCTGATGAAGTTTCCACTTCTCTTATAGATCTTCTATTCTCTCATGTAGTCAGTGACCACTGGACGGGTCAGAACAACCCAACACTCAATGACACCAGTGTCCAGGAAGTCAGAGTCAGTGTACAAGAGGTAGGCGTCCTGCCAAGTACAAGCACCACGCCACCAGAGCTAGATAGCTATGTGCGGCTGGATGAAGCCACACAACGCCATGGATACACTCAGCACGACAGCCAATCAGACTGCGAGGTGTTTAATGTGCCAGACATCAAGCTCAACGACACACAAGAACTTCCTCTGAGGTGAATGATGCTTCTACCTCCCCCCCTATCTGTTTCTACCTCTTTCTTGATACTTACAGGAAGGATTATGCATTCATTCCCAAATTAATTCTAATGACGTTTGTGATCCCCTGGCTTTTCCTGTAGCACTACTATGAGGTCATTGATTTTTAGAAACAATCCTGTGATTTCAGCTGATTTGAACTCGTTGAGGTATTCTTCGCAGTCCTAAACATTTGAATACATGGCAGCTTTATATTGATGTTGTTATGTGCGTCTCTTGTCACCACAGGGAAGGAGCCAATATTGAGGTTCGTGTGGAAATCGAGACACAGCCCAGAGGCGCCCGTCAGTCCAGCCTAAGTAGCATCCTGTCTAGCCGAAGCTTGTCAGTGGAGTCCCTGGGACACTCGCAGTTACAGTCCCAAGACTACCTGTGTGCCTCACAAGTGGAAGAAAGACGAGAGGGTGGAGGAAGAGGAGAGGAGCACGAGGGAACAGAGAAACCAGGAGGGGACGAAGGGACATTTTACCCAGTTTTTGAAATAGGTGGTGTATGAGGCCCTCTAATGCAGGCTTTGCACTTGGTTGAAGATTAGTCAGGTTTTATGGAAATAAACCAATCTGTGATCTGACATGTCATTGGATTGACCTGAAAATCATTGGCCAAGGCCACCCCCTGCTCCCGAGACAGACCCACCCACCAAATGCCTTCTAGCTCCAGCCTCTGGAGAAGACGTGGGTTTAGAGAGAGCAAATGAAAAAGATGAGAGAGAGAGATATCATGTGTGTGTGTGTGTGTGTGTGTGTGTGTGAGAGAGAGAGAGTGAGATAGAGTGAGTGTGTATGAGTCAATTAGCATGAGTATAAGATAATAAACTGGAGGGGGGGGTCAACTGTAAAGCAGACAGGATCTGAAGTGACTGAGAGCATGTTAGCTGACTAGTTCAGTGGGTGACAGCCTGTTTTTATTTCTGTTCTTTCTGAAAGAGACTACCTACTCCGCCTCTGTTAGGAATCTATTTCATGAAGCGCTCTCTTCATCTGACTGTAACTCTTCTACTTCTTATAGTGACCTCACACGCCTCCTCCCACCTCTACCCTTTACAAATAAAAGAGACCCGCAAGCATGAGTTGTTGTCATGGGGGGGACTAAGAATCTAACATGCAACTGTCTTATCATATGCAGCAAGACAGTCAGAGGATTTATTTTCTACCTTTAAAGAATATCTCCAGTATTTTAAGATGCAGTGTTCACACCTGAATTGGGGCGACCTTAAAACAGATGACGCATGCTGCACTGCTCAATTACTTTTTTTTTTGTGAAAGACGCCCAGTTAAACATGCAGTTCAAGCCTGTTATTCTCTGTTGGAGTCAACGGTGCTCTGTGACATTGTGGCAGTGATGACTGGAGGGCTTATAAATAAATATCATTAATTATATCTGTAAGTCTCAGATCCACAGTCTTCCATGGAAGCAGATAGAGGGGCAATGTCACACCAATGGCCTCCTTGTAGTGCAGCTTTCAGCCTTCACAAGGCTATTTCCTTTGAAACCAGGAAGGGGGATGTTACTGTAGTTAGTAGAAAAATGTTCATTCTAATGCAGTAATTTACCTGCATTAGCAAACAACAACACGGCAGCAACACTGCAGGCTTTTTCTAAAGTCTCAACTTTAAACATGGCTGCATGATGATTCTACTACTCACTGTGTATTCAGGATAACACACACACGGCAGTCAGTGTAGCCGCAGTAGTGTGTGATGCTGAGAGCATTAAATATATAAACTAAACACCCTCTCAAATGATCACAGAGCACCAAAGTGACAACAGCAGCATGCCACCTCAGGCTAAAGTGTAAAAAAAACCCTTTTGAGATGATTTATGAGAAATACATGACTATACGTGCACTGCTTAGCTTCCTGAGTGTGAAATACTCACAAGAATGAGACGTGACATGATACCCTGTGCTGGGTTTTTGGAGAGAAATGAAATAAAGATTTCACCATGAAGGACAAAAACACAGTGCATGTTTGTATCTGTCGGAAACTGATGTTTTTTTTCTTCAGTTAAATTGAAATTGGAGAGGTCCATGTTTCCCATGACTGTATATGTGTGCATTGTTGTTGTTGTTGTTTTTGGTTTCCTGACAAAATTAAACTAGGGACGTTTCCGGCGACTGTATGCCAGTCATGCCATACCTTTTTACCATACCTCCCATGAGATTAGAGGAAAATCTGAAAGGATAAATACACATTTTTGTGAAATGTTTTCTTCTCTGCTTTCCTCTTATAATAATCATCATCTGACCACAGACTACTAGGCTACCAGGGCGACCTTTAATTGTTGTTTTACTATTAGATCATCTCTAATCTGCATCTAATCTTTCTAATCTAATATCCCCAAATATTACCACGCTTAGACTAGTCTGTGCAGTGAGTGAAGGCTGTAATGACTAGTTGCAAACAATAGAGGGCGCCAATACATAGAAAATGCAAAACATAGATAGAGAGATAGATAGATACTTTATTAATTTATAAATTTCTTTTACTTGAAATTATGCCTGGTTTTATGTGTTTTTTGTGACAAACATGTCGTGTTTTATTCAGACATTGTTTAAAAAAATAAAATAAAAAAGGAAGCTGATGGGAGAAAAAAAAAATACATTTATAAAGCTTTGAACTATCGATCTCCGATTTGAATTCTATCATTAAGCAAAACAATAGTGTTGTTTCTGTTGCAGGCTACAATATTATCCCTATAATTAAAGGGGAAGGCCTTCTTTTAGAATAAAACTTGGCGACGGAGAAGCTACCACATGTCAATAAGCCACAGATTGTCTCAGACATAAAGTCGTTAGTGAGTCTAAGTGCTTCACGCTGCAATAACAGGCTACTGTAAGGATGTTTCATTAAGGTCGCACTTTGGAAGAAGCTTCGCAGCTCATCAAGGTTAGAAGGACACGCCCTTAACTTTGTGTGTGTGCATGTGTGTGTGCATGTGTGTGTGCTCTCAGCTGTTCACCAGCCTCCAGAGCAGCTGAGAGACAGGAGGGAGATTCACGGTGAGGACTTGGATCAGTGAGCTTTTCTCTTTGCCGTTTTCTCTTTTGGCGCACCCACCGTCGATCGTAGCCTGCTGGGTTTTTTTTTTTTTTTGTTGTTTTTTTTTTACCTCCTTGTGGTCCGGAGACTGGTGAAATCCACCTGCCGGAGAGCAGACACACACCTCGGGATGGATGCCCTGAAATCCGCCGGCAGAGCGATTATCAAGAGCCCCGGAGTCCCGCGGCACACATGGGGAACTTCAAAGCACGAAAGTGAGTGAGACAACATGTTTGGATTTTGGTTACAAATGTTTTCGTTTTGTTTGTTTTTTGTTACAAGAAACTGCAGTAAAAGAGAGAGAGAGAAAGAGGAATGAAGGAGGGGAATATGTGTTTGAGGCTGTTGGTAGTAGGCGAGTGTGTTGTGTTGTGTTGTGTTGTGTTTTATTACTGGGCAGCTTTTGTTTGTCCTGCTGCTGATGTAGCTGAGCTGGATGCACTGTAGTGTTCACAGCTGTACACTTACAAGCTGTTTTATTATGTTGTTAAGTCTCAGTTGTAAATGGTTTACTTCACTTCCTGGAAGGATCCGGGTCCTGTCGAGATTGTGACCATCAATAAAACTACTGTCGTTATAATTTAAGGATTTGAGCTGAAACTAAAAAAAATCAGTCCACAGAATATTACTTGACACTTTTTTTTAAAGAATCGATTAAACGTTTCAGTTGTTTTTTACCGGAAATGGCAGAGATTTGCTGCTTCCATGTTTGTGTCGTTGGTCCAACAAAACAAGACACTTCAGATGTAAAGAGAAAATATGGAGAGTTTAATTGCCAATGAATGAAATCATCGATTGTTTATCAAACAGATGCTAAAAGTACAGATTGATCAAATGCAATTATTTCATTTTATAGTATGAACTTTAGGAGGAATGTATTTGGGACTTAATTGGGACTTCACTTCTCCATCTCACACCAACATGATTAATGATGAGGTAGTTCACAGTGTAAATTAGGGCAGCAATTAACAGTTATTGTCACTATCATTTAATCTGTTGATTATTTTCTCGATTAGTCATTTGGTCAGTGATATATCAGAAAATGGTGCAATAAAGTATCTATCTATCTATCTATCTATCTATCTATCTATCTATCTATCTATCTATCTATCTGAAATGCTGATTTCGAAAGCATGAGGTGATCAACACAAAGATATACAGTTTACTGTCACAGCGGACTGAAGAAAGCAGAAAATATTAACATTTGAGAAGCTGGAATCAGCGACTGATCGACGAATCAGTTAATCAACTATTAATCGTTGCAGCTCTACTATAAATTTATTGCCCTTCATTAAAGGAAACTTTATGTTTTTAGGATGTTTTTCATAGCTAGATCACGAATACTATTCAGTGGAAATATTCTAGCATTTGCAATTAGTTTATACCAGGAGGAAAGCACGCCTTGCAGTTTGTTTTTATTCAGAAAATATTGTTATGATTCCTCCTGGCCCACTACAATGTGAAGTAAAGTACAGGAGTGACTGCTGAGTGATGGGTCAGCTGTTTTGCTGCCTGCAGCTCTGCTGTCCCACCGATGTGTGAAGTGTTGTCTAAAACGCTCCTTCCCTGCAGCTACGTTACCTTCAAGCTCACTGCCATGAATGCTAGCATGCTGCTTTTGCCTCATCCTGAATCCCTGCTTAGTGAATAATCAGCCTGCCCATGCCAGCTTTCATTAAACATGGCTGATTAATTTTACAGCCAGTAAAATGTGCTCGGTTTGTACATGCTCTCAAGGAATTGTTCTACATAAATTATTGGATATTGAGTGCAAGTGTGTGGGATTTAAAAGTTTTATCATTGGATTAGGGCTGTACTGATCTCTGGTGGCTTTGGATGCATTTATATGTTTCGTAGTTTAAGTCTGAGATGTCAAAGTTAAGTAACAGGTTATATTAACATATATCGGGATGGTGGCTGTTGATGGCCATAGCCTTCCTTAGATTTCCATTTTTTTGTGCAAACACTGATGGAAAGGAGGAATTGGTATTATTTCCCTCAACACAACTAACGCCGCCGCTTTCTTGACCATCACCATGGTGAGAAAATGTGACAAGCAAGCCAACATCATGTTATCTTGAAAGACATTGTCTGTGTCACATTGTTAGCAGGAGCATCTGCATTGTGCTTTTAGTCTCGCACTGCTGTTGCTGTCAGACAGAGAAAAAAGAGGGAAGAAAAAGCTGAATGATTTTTGTCAGGCCAGAATCCAGCTGGATTTCGGGCGCCTGGTGACAGAAACAGTTTGTGTCTAAGAGCCACCAGAGGAATCATGCTGTAAAAACAGCACTCGCAGTACAGACAGACAGACAGACAGAGTGACTGGCTGCTGATGTCCTGAAGCTACTTAGCAGGCAATTTGGAGAGAGGACAGCGTCTGTATGCCAGCATGTGGCGATGCGTCAAAGCTGGCTGTCGGAATGCAAATAAGGCGACGCTGCAGCTGCTTGGCACATATTCACACAGATTAGGTGTGATTAAAGTAAGAAAAAAAAAAAAAGTGATGAATTATTTGTGTCCTGTCAATTGACTGTAGAATATTGCATACACAATGCAGATGCAAAGTTACTTTTGTTGAATAACTGCAGTTAATGACAACATAAGAGTTGTGGACAAATTCAGTATATTAACTGTAACCTTCAGTTACATTGTCAGATATACAGAGGCATAATGTAAAGGATTGACAATACAGAGTAGTACTGAGTCATATGATTACTATACTATAAAATTACATTAAATATCACTACCATCAGGGTGTTTGAGTTTAAGATGAAACATCGCATGCTAAATAGGATATCAGGACTATAACAGTACAAGCAGTAAACTTACTATTGACATAGTATGACCATATAAAGTTGATATGGTGAATATGAAGCAACATAAGCATTAATCTGGAGTTATGTTTCTGGCCACCTAGTGAATGCAATGGCAATATTCACTATGCTTTTAGCTCTTGTTTTGGTTGCCACCAACTCCTGATGGAAATATCAGGCTCTTTAGAAGCTAAATGCCACCAGCTAGTCTCTTAAATTCGTCTCCTGTTTGGGGCTGAGCTGGTAGCTGGTAAGTTCTTGTCAAAAACAGCTGCCTGCTGTCCCTGGAAACGGGGTTGATGAGAGCTGTGAGATTGAATCAAAACAGTAAAGTTGCCAAATGAGACACTTCTCGCATCAGACATGATCATTTGAACCAACAATGACCTCAACATATTGATTAGCGCAGATTTAAAGTATTTGCATTAGTGCTCGTCATGTTGCACATGACTTTGTTTTTAAATAGGGATTTAGAGCGACAGTGAGATGAGACCGCTGTATTGAATGATGACTTGGGTGTGAATTGCTTTAAGGGAGATCATTTAAAAGCACACATGGAGAAAGCTTTTACTAAATATGCTGATATAATTAATTCAGTGAGCACCTGTGCTTTCTGCTAACACCACTATAAGGTCAGGCTTTCCCCTTGAAACTGTCGATATTCACGGACCTGTGTTTAGGAACCTCCTTTTGTATCATGTTCCCAAAAAAAATGAATATAACAAATTTAAAACGATTTCAAAATATCCCATTAGGTTCTTAAGTACTTTACTGCCACCAACAGGTATAGTAATGTGTGTTTTGAACATTTCTGTTCTACTGACTAACCCTTTAGTGCCTATGACAACCATATGTTGCAGCCAAATATCTTCCACCTATATTTGTACAACTCAGGATAAGATGCACAGACAACTGACAAGGTAAAATTTCAAGTAAAAGAAAACAACAAAAGATCTAATTCTGGACATCTACGAAGCCACTCTCGAGTTCTTTTGCAAGTAGAAAACAGGACACGTACAGCGCTTCTCTTAGCTGCCCGTTGTCATCTGTTGAGGTCAAAGCCACTGGCAGGACGGAAGAGCACACAGCATGTGTCCGGAGTACAATCCATCCCTTTGGATCATGTCACACTAAAGCAGAAAGGACCTTTTCTGTACCTTAGAAGTCACGTACACTTGCCATTGCCACCAAGGACATCTGTACTGTACAGTTTTAAAATCATGTAGCTGTGGGACAGAGTTGATCCAGTAAGATTATTTAAGATTATAGATTGTCTTTTGTGTTTAGCATTGCTTAAACAAACCAATTTATCTTGGTTGTGCTGCACAGCATTGGGATGAATATCAAAAAAAAAGAAAAAAAAAAGCTTTATTTAGTTCTTTAATATACATCTCAAGTGTGTTTCAATTAGAATATCTCATTTTATCACTATAAATATGCCCAAATATGCAGTTTGTATTGCTCTGGAGTACAGAGAGGAGCTTGATCTGAAATTAGTGAACTCAACAGTCATTATGTTTGAGTGGATGGGATCTCTGGCAGTGAATACAGCCTATGGTTCTATTAAACCTGACAAGGACCTGACTGAATGATTCGGGGGAGGCAGTGGTGTTAGTTAGCACGACCCCTCAAGGAGCAATTATCTCTCGATGGCTCGTTAAGACTCAGGAATCCATGAGTTAGGGAGACGCCAGTGAGGAGGAGGAGGAGGAGGAGAAGCGACGGTGGGAATACACAGGATAATGATGGAGGGAATGTGTCAAAGAGGGAGATAAAGGGATGGATTCCTTTTGATTTGAAAGTGATAAGATGAGAATGTGATAATCGGGGACTGATGAAGCATTTGGATTTGTGTTATGCGGATTAGAGCACCAAATACGGACAAATCTGGTATAATGCTATAAATTACCCAGGTTTATTCTAGACACTGCTGTGAAAAAGCTACACTGACTAAAAGCAGTGCGTTCAGTGGTCACGTCCTTACCTAATTTTAATATTATGTCTACAGGAAAGGTTGGATTAGCATACTGTACGTGACTGTTCACTGTGGTGCTCTGAAAAATACATTAATGTGCCAAGAACAGACACCAATAGAAAATAATAAACAAAAAGCTATATAAAAGAAGAAATGATTGTATCTTGGATCAGGGTCTATATAAAACATACAGTTACCAGTCATTTAGAAGACCGTTAGATCAGTGTGTGTTCTTAGCTCCTGTATATCAGGCGATGATTCAGATTTCCCACCTATACTATACTCTGCATAATTCATACTCACACACTCACCGGTCACAGACTGATGATACATTAGCTGATAGTTGCTGCTAATGACTTTTCATGCTGTGTGCTTTGATGAAGCTAAGCCGTCTAATGGATTTCTTATTTAAAAGATCAGCAGTTGCCAAAGTTGTGAGGTATCACTTACAAAGCGTTGATTAATTTAAGTGCCCATTCAAACCCGTCGTACATCCGCCAGGGTTTTCTAAATCCTCGGCCCAATGAGCTCACAGTAAGCATAGGTTTCTATAGTCGTCTTTATACTTCTTTACTTAATAACAATAACTTTTTCCTATTCTGCGGATGTTTTTTTTTTTTTTTTTGCAAAATGACTCATTGAACATGAAGTCAAAAACTTTATTGAGCTGCATGAATAATAATAATAATAATAACTGAGAGGATTTTTCCACTTTGGTCAGAAGAGAACTACATGAGCTAAATCCCCTCAGCAGTCTGATTAGTTGGATTATTGTCAGAAGCATAGCTACCAGTGACAGTGACAGCTCTGCACAGACTATTTCTGTTTCCTTCTTACACAACTCTTCCTCTTCAGGCACTACTTCATTAATAAAATCTTATCATATTGTGCTCTTGCTTACCAAACTGCCCTCTCCCTTGTTTCTGTAAGTTTATGTTTCTACTATAGGTTATATTTTGTGTTTAAAAAAAAATACAAGTATGTCTGTGCGGATCTCTTTTCTTTTCCATCATCCTCCTGCACATCCAGTTCAGGTTAAAAAAGGTCTACTATTTGGATTACATTTCCTCCCAGTCAAGAGTAGCATTAAATGGATTTCGGTCATTGTGAAACCAAACATGTTTGTAGCATGTTAAATGAAATCCTGTAGCATTTTGTGATTTGTTTTGGCAGGTGAGAAACAATACTATTCAACCTCACACTGTGAAGCGCTTCGCTGCACTAAATGCCCCTCTTGTCACACTTGTCGTCTTGTGGTTTACTGTAATCCTGCGCTTGCTGTGGGTATTTTGAAATTTAATAAAGCCCCATTCTTTTCCTGTCGTAGGTCTGGGTTTAATCAAAGCTTAGTGGGAGCCTATCTGTCCTTTATTTCACAACTATCATTTCTGTATTAATGCCTTAAAATCCAAACTATGCAATGGAGAAGATTCACCTTAATTCTTCCGTATGGTTAAAGAATAACCGCAGATATTTCAGCTTAAGATACATTGGACAGTGGGTGTCTTCATATCTACATTACTGATGATTATTATTATTATTTTTTTTTAGATCTCATTGTGTAAATATTTTGTGAAAGCAACATCATTCAACATTGGTCAAAAATATTGTGATATTTGATTTTGTCCATATCACTCAGCCCCCAGTTGCATCTTAAGATGAAAATATTCCACCATTAACTCAACGTGCACATACTGAATCACATTTTTCATGATGGTGATGTGATATTTTTTTCACAGTTTCATTTGCAGCTGCGAGTATATTTTTTTCCTTATTGTTGCACTCTGCAAATATTGATTTTTAAAGCCTCAGCTTCACGCTATTAAAACCTTCTCCACATCATATTCTACAGTATATTGATTTTCTATGTTAGGCCTCTGAGATTTGTGTTATTTCAAGTGTATAACATTTTCTCTTTGCCCACAGTATTTGCTGTATGTTGTAAATTGTTACATTTGGTAACTCGTGTGTTGTTTCACAGTGTAGTTACGTCTTTTATCCCCGTCAGCACGGTTTAATAATGATAACCAAAAGACTGCATCCATCTTTCACATACATGTCTGGATCCTGCTTTCAGCTCCATAAAATCTAACGTGTTACATCTAACCAGCTTTTAGTGTCTTATCCAGTTCATTATTATGGTACTGCTGAACTGTGCTCTGTAGGGTTTTTAAACACTAACAAGATTTAATGGCCTGAAGTGAAGTGAATTATGCAACTCGGAGAATCTGAGAGAACATCCGAGTCCTTTTTCTGTGACAACTGTCAAATAGGATATACAGTCTCTCTGGTATGAGATTCTTTTTAAGCAGTTGTTATTCTGTGTGTGTGTGTTTGAGGGAGAGATTAAGTACTGCAGATGCTTTAGTGTGTGTGTGCCTTTGTTTATCAGCTGAACCTGAGCTAAATCCTGTCTCAGTGTTCTGTTTTGCTGACAAATTCAAGCTCCACTCACCATTTCTGACACATCGTGTCCTTATCTGAGCTCGGCCCCCGAGAGCCAATGAACTCGCTCCTAAAAATAATTGGAATTGGAAAACTTCTGTTGCTGTGTGCTGTATAGAAACACAGTGTGTGTGTGTGTGTGTGTGTGTGTGTGTGTGTGTGCTGTCATGGCTAAAACAAATTACTATAAAGATAAGGACCAGTGGAATTCATCATTTAGTTATCTGGTCGTTAGATGAATCATGATGAGCTATTGATGTTGAAACCAGCTGGGATAAGTGAATTAGCTTTTCACCAGTTTCTCTAATCATCTTTATTAATTATGCAGAGAGCTGATAGTGATTAGAAATTATTATCTGATGTTTTTCTTTAATCTTTTTTTTTTTTTTTTTTTTACATAAAAATGATTTTAGGTGCCTTTTGTAGCAGAGTCGATGAAGGTCACGCTGTGTACACACACATTTTGTGGGGGACCTGTCACTTTTATAATCCCCCCCTCCTCCCCCCATTTCCAGTTTTAGGTTTATTTACTCCCTATAATCTCTTTAAACAGAGGTCCTCTACTGTCCCGCTGCCAAACTCTAGATGAGAGAAGTTTGAATTGGGTAAAAATGTTGATTAGAAATAGCATTTTTGTGTTGGGTATAAAAATGTAATTTTGACCCTCTTACTTCTGAAACCAACTATACCTCCTTGCATATCAAGTACCTTCAGCCGTCTGTGGCCAAATCCCAGGGTCTTTTCACGTACATTTGATATTAAGAAAAGGCAAAAATACCTAAAATATAATTCATTTTAGTGAGCCATTTTTAAATTGTACAACATGCATAGCTACTACAAGCACTCCTATTGATTGTTGCCCCTTTAATATCCTGATACTCCAGAGACACGAGACCTGAGAAGCAGAAGTATCTGCGTGTGTCAGACTAGCATCCATCACTCAGCTGGAAGGGTCTAAAGTGCTCTACTGCATTAGAGGGGATTCCTTTGGGATGCCCTCATCTATTAAAGGGGCTCAGAGATACACTGCCTCAAATGCCATCAGCAGCTCTCAAAGGTGACTTGCTTGGTTTTGTGCGTTAATGGATGGCAAAGCTAATGATTACTCAAACAAAGTGTTGTTTTCCTTGAACGCAGCTTGAGATGGGGATTGTGAAACCTAGGGGTTTCTAGTGTTTTGATTTTTTTTGTTTGTTTTTTTCCCCCCTCAGATTTACCCTTGAAAAGGAAAACAGAATATTAAATATAAACCTATTATTATATGAATGGATTTATTTTGAGGGAGCTATTTATAGTTGATTAAGATGTTGGAAAAAAGGAGCCAGCAGACTCCAGGGGGAAAAGATCTGTATCTACAAAGAGAAAATCATACCCTGTTTGAATTGCTAATGAAAACAATCCTTCCACGGTGCTGAGTGATTATGCTTTATGAATAATAGCCGCAAGGAAAGATTTCTTCCAGTATGGAAGTGTCTACATTGATAATGTGGTTATTATATTTTGGCATGATGCGGAAAATGTTTATTCATTCTTTAGTTCTTGAAACTGCATTAAAATGTGAAAGTGATACCTGCAGGATAAAATATGCATACAGGTCAGTGGGTAGAAAAATGAACATTGTTGCCTCAGACCAATCTTAAAAGTATTAATTTAACTTTTGAGAGTTAAACAGCCAGACAGTCAATAAAAATGATCCAAGGCACTTTCACTGCACATTTACTGTGCAAGTCATCTCCATATTTAATACCCTTTTTGTCAATGATAAACTATAACTGTGAGGAGATCATAAACAGTCCGTATAATGGACAATCTCCCCGCTTGCCTTGGTGTTTGATTAATGAGTCCATAGTGAAGCAGATAAGTGAGTATTTAAAGGACTTTTCTGAGTCAATCCAGGAGACATTCATTTCACTGGGCAGGTAGTGTACAGTGGGAATATCAGGTTGTTTTATGTAGCTGAAAACAGCTGCCCGATACAGCTGGGATCAATGTTGATGTTCACCACTACGACTGACCCCCTTTACATTACACAGTTGTTAAATTCATTGGTAATAAAAATATAAAAAAAATCAATTAGTGCAGCTTTGACAAAACAACCAATGTTTCTGCTAAGGAATGGCTCAGATACTGTAAAACTTAAATTTAAAAGACCATTTAAATTGCATTGCATAATAATATTGTTCTCTTTCTAAATTAGTAAGGCTTTTTCCGCCTGTACTCACTTTGTAAATAAAGACATAACCTTATTTATGATCTATTTCTATGTTTCTACAGTATGTTGAAATATACTGCACCTATTTCTTTTATGGTATTGGATTTCATGAAGTACCTTGTAACTCTGATTTTGAAAGCTGCTGTAGAAGTAAAGTTTATTTTCTTTCTTATTGTGACTGAGCAGGAAATGATAAATGATAGTAATCTTTGTTCAGTTAGTTTGTGACTTTGGTGCTGCAGAGAAATTCCAGTAATTTCATGTCATGCAAGGATACACCTTGGCACTATTTTACCTTTCTCTCCCAGGCAAAAATGCAGTTAGAGTAACATTTCAGTTATTTTAGTGCTAGCCCAGTGGGATCTCATTATTGATTTTATACACCATCAGTTCTGCATCCATGAAATATGCCACGTTGACTTTTTAGAAAAACCCTCTTCTTCTTTGTGTGCTTATCTGGCTCAAACCTCCTGCACAGCACCGTACCAACCACACTCCAACTGTCACTGTCTACAGAGCAAATATTAGCACAATTTCCACTGTGGGATGCAAACTATAAATAGAGTACGGAAGTTCAATAAGGAACAAAAGTCAAACTGTCTGTGTTGACTTTTAATTTGATGCATGTAATAATGCCTGCCCCTAAAATAACCTTAGTACTAATCCCATTTCACTCCCTGGACACTTCTGAAGACAAAACATGCTACTTAGAGCCGGATAGATAAGACTGTTTTATTGCTATAAGTGAGAATGTTGGTTGGATCCTGTCTAATTAATGCTTCCTGATGGGAGGGTTGAGGTCTATGCTGCAGTCAAAGGCAATTAGCATTTAGGACATCATAGATAAGTCTGTCATCAAGTTGTGGTTGTATTTTTGCTTATCATTTATAATACTTATGTATCACTTTCATGCTTCCAGGCACTCAATTAATGTAAAACTGACACTATGAAATATGTATTTATTTGGAAATACACTTACCCGCCTGTTCAAGGGTTGGCTGAGAAATAGATGCCATTTGTGTGTGGCGTATCTTAGCTTATCTTAGCACGAAGAAATGGAAACAGCTAGCCTGGCTCTATGCAAAGATAACAGAATCCGCCTACCAGCGCCTTTAAAGCTCCCTAATTAGCAAGTTACATCTAGTTTTATTTCATCCATGCAGAAAATCAAAGTATAAAAATGTTGTGGTTTTACAGGGGGTCATGTGCAGTCTCAATTAACATTTATTTCAACTTTAATGTGGTAAAAACATCGGCGGTTGTTTGTCATTATTATGAATAATAGCAGATAAGATGTTTGAAGGAAAACAATTAATAAATTAATGGTATAATATATGATTTTTGTTCGCTTTCCTCCCTAAAAACACATTCTCATATAATTAATTAATTAATACATTTTCTTACTAACACTTACTGTGCACATTGAAATCATGACAAAGAAAAAAAAAAAGAGTAATTTTTCTCTCTCTCTTTCTCTTGAAAAATGAAGCTGGCCATTCAGATCAAAGTGAGCTCATTGGGACGGGGTCCTTAAAGAGACAGGAGCTAAAATGAATGAATGAATGAACAGTAAACTGTGCCAGATCTTCCAGTAGAGCCCCAGAATATAAATATAGACCTGGACAATGTGCATGATACATCCCTTTTTTAAGAGGTCACATATTATCATAACAAAATGTCATCCTGACATAAAGTTTTGTTCTTAGGCCAACCAGATTTTATTATAATGCTCTACTAATTCAGAGTGCAGGATAATTCCACTGGTATCCCTTCTTAATGTGGTTTGTGTACTTCTTTTGATGCTCAGCCAAGGTGTTCAGTAACATAATTTGCAGGTACCACCTCTCCTGCCTCTGCTGGCTTGTTAGTGATGGAGACTGTGGTTGCTTAGCAACTTCTACTGTTTGATCCCATGACTCCATCTTTGTTATTGTTGATGCTGTCAATTGTTGATGTTGTCAGTGTTTGAAGAGCAGCAGCTACTGTGGCTCTAATTGAGAGGTACTTCACCTCTCCCAGGGCCCTTTAATAAGGCAGTATCTTAGATATACTGTAGGTACATCTAATATGTATTCTGTGTGTACAACTGGAGGAAATAAATATACAGCAGATGGGAGAGGTGAGCAAAAGGATGGAATTTAGAAAACGGTAAGAAGATCGAGAGCTTGAAAGGAAGGACTTGGCTTCACTTGATTCCCCTCAAGGCAGAAAACCCGTTACACCCCCACTCCCACTCACACGCCATCTCAGCCCAATATCTTCCCTGAATGTGCGGCCTATTTTTCTTGTCAAGGTGGTGTCCTAGATTCAAAGTTCCATCGGATGAGTAAAACAGTATGGCAAAGAGATTATATAAAGACAGATGTGGAGGATGGGGGTGTCAGCCGGGTCTGAAAAGCAAGCCAAATATTTCATATAATAATAATAATAATTCAAATTTAAACCAAGGTGTGCAAAACCCCCTTTCTGACCTTTGGAAAAATGGTAAAGAGGGAATGCTTTTGTCATGTCGACCCTTTCAGAATTGTGTGTTGCTGTTATTCTGACAGATTTTGCAATTAATTAGATGGTGGTATCTAGGGGTATCTTGTGTGTGTGTGTGTGTGTGTGTGTGTGTGTCCTGTGCATATGCCCTTTTTTTGCTTGATTATGTCTTGTGTATGTACATATCTGTGCACCCCTTTTTGCATTATTAATTAATCGTCAGTGTAGGTGTCGAGCAGAATTCACCCGGGCACGATTTTGACTTCTCAGTGTAAATTAAATTAAATTACTGAGCTGGTGGAGCTCAAAGAGACAGCTTGGCGATTGCTGCAATGTAGCTGAAGGCGTGCAGAGCACATGGTACCTATTATACTACAACAGCACTTCCCCAAGTCAGATCAGCTACTGTGAAATGCTACACTTGTCAGTTGTTCGTTCACCAGAGTGTTGAATTTTACAGTGCTCACCATCTCAGGGCAGTGGTATTATAGCTTTTATGTGAATACACTTCAGAAACAGCGCAGCAAAATGTCATGAAATCGCTCAGTGCCTTTTATTGTGATGCATTGATTCCTTTAGTGTGTGTCCCAACTGTGAGGCTTTTTTGTGTGAACATAATGAAATTGCTGCACTTGCTGTAATAGCCTGGGTAAGTGTTGCCAGGCATCATTTTGATAAAGATGCAAACGTCATCAGTGCACCATCATGGCGTCGTCCTTCCTAATCATATTTTGTGCTCTTTCAAATTAGATCACCTTGGGACACACACACTCTCACACAAACACACACTTGCACAGGTCACAGATGCATAACCTGCACACTGGGACATCTGAGACATCCAAATTGCACATTTCTTAGTATTTCCTTCTTGTTAAAATCCAATTAGCTTCCCTCCACTTGTTCTGCCACCCCCATCAGTCCCTCTGTAGACTCGCACAGGATTTATTACAAATTAGGCCCTCCTCTTTTAGAGGGATACTATATTGGAAACCCTGCAGCATCAACATAAAACTCTTTAATAATTCATGTATGTAGTCTGGTGAAGACAACATGGACTGTAGCACTTCAGCTTTGTCGTGCTGTGACATTTTTAGAAACGCACTATAAATTTGTCGAGGAGTTGCTTTATGGCAGTTTGTGATGTCCCAAACCAGTCTGAAAACATTGCTACTGAAACTGATAAAAGTAAAGTATGTTTTAATTGTATATTCTTTGCCAGACCCTGCCACCCTTGTTTACTGTTGCCTGTCAAGCTTTCCATTCCTGCAAGGCACATTATTTGAAATAATGGGTGTTAGTTTTGACACATAAATAAATAAAAACAGACTTTTCATTTACAGATAATGTACATTTTGTTGCCTGAAATGATGATCACCAGCAGATTTTATCAACTGCAGCTAGCTGGATAAGGAACACTAACTTCATGAGTTGGTTGAGTTACATTGTAAGAGTCTTAAACATGATCTTGCTATATATATATATATATATATATATATATATGCTAATTCTTAAATATTGAGACTAAAGTCAGCATCCCTTACCATGATGATCCATTGCTAGCAGCTTTCAAACTAGTGTTGTAGACCCATAAATAAAGTTTTGGTTTTATTTTTTTAAGATTTTCAATGGAATATGTGAGCAAAATGCTTTTCCAGAAATAATATCCCTTTATTGTATTATACCTGCATGTTGCTGAGTGTTTCTGAGAAGAAGACTGAGACCCTTTGTGCTGTTCTATAGGAGACATTTCCCCTCAATGGATCAAAGTATTGAAGAAACATGAAATGGCAGCAAACATACTGCCTCAGAAGAATAAATATATTATGAAACCTAAAAGTGTTTGCACAGGTTTTTACACATTTGACGCATATTTCCTGTTAGAGCAAACGTGAAATTCGACCTCTTTTTAAAAAAAAAACACAATTAAATGAGCAAACCATTTATTTAACCAATCACATTTAATAACATCAAATGTGCTGTCAGGTTGAAGCGGCCCCATGCAGTGTGATTGAAGATGAGTTAATAATTCAGAGTTGTTGGAAGCGCTGTAAGGGGATGGTGTTCTCTGCTGTTCGTCTTCACAGCTGCATGGGGCCTGCCAGTGACAGATGGCTCATCCCATGTGGACCATTTGGTGCCAGTATATCCCAGTAGAGTGTTGGACACTGATTGTATGTGCGTGTGTCTCTCTTTCTTTCTCTCTTTCCAAGCTCTTATAATATTCTTTTTAAATCTTGCTCTCCTAATCTGTGCTATGAGCAGAAATACTTCTGTATGGCACAGAGAAACAAAGGAGGGCAAAGCACTTAAATCCATTTAGTCCTTTTTAGTCCTAAGTCCTTTTGAATTTATTGATTTGTTTGATTGCCTTTATTAAATCACATACTTTTTAAATAATGCTTTGCAATGCTGTGGAATAATAATGCACCATGTTTCACTGATCACCCTATTAAGTTTTTAATCACAGAATGTGATCTGTTGCACGGTTTTGTAAGTTATTCCTCTCTTGATGCTCCTCTGCAGGGTGTCCAGGTGTCACTGAAAGATATTTTAAGCTCTCTGCATGAGCACAGTCCCCCTCCCTGCCTGCAGTAGTCAGCTCGAGAGGACAGCTTGGTGCTACCTGTTGGAAATCACAGCAACAACAGGACATTGCAGCCATTCTGTATAGTCTATCAGAGCACAGCTGAAGCTAGGTTTTTGAAGCTAGTGCTGCAAAATTATAGTTTTTTTTTTTCATTTTTCAGGATTTTCTACTGCAAAAATTCTGTCTTCTCTAAATATTCTAGGTTTATCTATACATTAAAATTCAGAAATGTAAGCATTGTGTTAAATGTGTGGATCATTTATGGATGAATTTACAGTCCATGTGTTCATGTCTTGAAGACAAAATGAATGATCCTACCATCAGCTTTATTAAAATAAACAGTAATGTTGATCTTACTATTTTATTCTTAGCTGTGATGTTCGTGTGTATTGTAAACAGTCTGCTCAACAAACCATGCAAAGAAGACCCTGACTCGAAAATTAATTCAGATTCAGAATTCAATGTCTTTTTAGTTAGAGTTGTGACACACGTGAATGCACTTTCAGGCATGTTCATTTATGCACAAGCATCTCGAAAGATGATAATAGTTTTAATATTTTTCTTATTTAGTGAAGTGCATTTCAGTATTAACTGATTACAATCATACATCTTTGTTCAGCTACATCAATGTATATTTTTTTCCACTTTTTGTCCAATCAGAGCTGCCAGAGAACTGGACGGACACCAAGGAGACTCTACTGGAGGGGATGGTGTTCAATGTAAAGTACCTGGGTATGACGTTGGTGGGCCAGCCCAAAGGAGAGGACATGGCCTCAGCTGCCATTCACAGGATTGTTGCCACAGTGAGTTTCTGAGTCCTATTTAGATTCAAACAACAGTTACTCTACTTTGATTTCATTGTGAGTACTGGATATAGGAAACGGCAAGTAGCGGGAAGCAATGTGGGAAATGTGGGAGTGACTTTGGGAAGATTTCAATTTCAGTGACCCTTTTTATAGAAATCCCCTTGTGGAATTGTGAAATTACAGCCTAAAACTGAAAAAACACATTATCAGAATGACTTAGTGGGATTTTTTTTGTCTGAATGGTCATTTATGAGAGAATTGGTAATTGTTGCACCATATACAATATATATAACTTGGGGTACCCTTACAAACAATGAAAGGGAGAATGAATTTAGATATAAAATGTCCTTTATGTCACAGTGATTTCAGTCATTTTTCTTGGATAAAAGTATGCATTCAAACGTTTATTAAAATACTGGCATGCACGTAGTCAGGTCATGTTTATATCAAGGTTAGTATGGCTGCATGGAAACGTACAGTAGCTTCTAATCCAGGATTATCAAGGGTCGCACATGTACAGCAGTCAAATCAGTGATATGATGTTTGCTTAACAACACTGAGCCACAACGTTCTGAGCACAGTTTTCTACGTCAATTCAGAATCCAATTTTCACAAGGCTGTTCAGAAAACAGCGGTCTGACAAACTCTGATTATTTACCTGCATACTGAGGTTTTCAAAATCAAACATGCGCAAACATAATACACACATACACATCTATTCACTGAACGCCACCAACAATAAGAACGTCTAATCTGTTAGAAGGCATTAAGAAAAACCCGGTGCAGGCTGCCTAATCATAAACCCCCCCACACACACACTTCTCAATTAGAGACTGAACCGAGCCTAATGGCAGGATTAAGATTCAATTGATTATATACCAAGACACACAAAAAAAAAAAAAACTCACTTGTCTCTGTCTGTTCCCTTGGAAACCAATCAACCTGAATGGGATTACTGAATACATTTGTGACTTTTTCCATTTGCTACATGTTTCAGTCAGACATGATAAGACAAGACTGAGGGACCAAGCGCAGAGAAAGGCTGAATTTGACATATCTCAAGCTGACAGATGGGTTTTTGCCTTGTAGCATGACACAAGTAACATGATAGCAGAGAATGTGGTTGTTAGCACTTCCTACATGAATGAGCTGCCACAGTCAGCTACAGCATCCTTTCGTTCCTGATTGTAGTGTTAGTTTTTCAAGTGCTGCATGTTTAAGCAGAATGTACTGTTCGCTGTCACCATCTCCAGGGCATTTAGGCTCCTACAGCATGGCACCATTCCTGTTGTCCTTGAGAAGTCCTAGTTTTTATTTAAAGGGGACTTATGCACATTTCCAGTGTTATGTTTATATTCTGCTGAAAAAAAAACTGTAAACATGCTGATTTAGATCCTTCCAGTGACTCAGAAGGCAACGTAAACAAACAATAATAGGGGATTTAACTTATTTTTCTTATTCTTTACTCAACATGGAAAAATACATGATTGAGTCCAATATTTATTATACGTATTTTACATATGTTCACCTCAAGTTTTGAACCGTTGACCATGTTTAACATCGACAACCAATTTTGTAAAACTATAGAAAATCATAAAAAGCATGATGTGTCCGTCCCCTTGTCTCCAATGGTGTTCTTTATTTCACCTGTTAAAAAAATTAAAAATTAAAAAATTAAAAGAGTTTTAATACAAAGTGTGTGTGTATGAAAGCACAGTAAATGATGATCTTTTCCCCTTAACTTCCCTCTGTCCCCTCTGCATTCCTTCATAGTCATTCCATTTACTCTTAACTTGATATCATTTGGGTGTGAAACTAAACTGTTCTCATTTGCGAGCTAATTGCATGTTAAGGAGGTCACTGTCATTGTCAACAGGCACTCTCACAGACTGCAAGCTCAGCACTATGGCCATATTTTCTAAAAGAAAAAGTCCAGATGGAGCATAGCTGCAGGGGGGAATCGGTGGCTGCCAGCCCGACCTCGAGTACTCGCTCTGGGCTACACATACTGTAGCAGCTCTCCTCCCCCCCGTTCTGTCATCTTTTTTTATACATTTCCCACATTTCTGGGACAACTCATGCAGGCTGCTTAATGTTGCTCAGCAGCCACTGTCACAGTTGGGGTTTGTGTGACATGTTAGCTCTGTCCATACTTGAGGCAATATTTATTCCATATTTCAATGTCTGCGTATGTGTTGTCATACTTTCATATCCACAGGCCAGAGCCAGTGCTAAGAAGTTTCGTAAAGTAACGCTGACGGTCTCACCGAAAGGCATCATCCTCACAGACACAGAGACTACAGACCTCATAGAGAATGTCTCCATATACAGGTGAATGATTGTTTCTCCTATACAGTATGTCACTGCAGTTTATTTGATTTCGCCAGGATGTGCAGCTCTGTCTCATCATTACTGTTTACAAAGGGAACTCCTGGGTACAGTACATGCTGTATATTAAAAACTAACAGTGCTGTGACCTTCCAGGTTACAAAAAAAGTTGAACACTGTATTAATATAAGATTTAAAAAGAGAAACTGCAAAGGCGTGCAGCGTGCACATCTGTGCTGTTTGTTATACAAGTCTGTGCCACAGTATAACAAACATTTCCATTCATTACGAGTATTTTTAGACTGTCAGTGTGTCAAGCCATTTACAATAGAAATCCTATGTGAGAGGCACTGACCTCGTTCAGCTTTTTGCTAACTGATAGGATCATGGGGAATATTAAGCAGTTGCAATGCATGCAGAGTGTAGTTTTGGTTGACCTGAATTATTACGATTTAAATAAATTATTACAGTCTTATGGTGAAAGAATGCTGATTATCCTTCAAGTTGAGTCTCAAAAACAACTCGTATCTATTATCTAGGTCACTTTCCCCTTTGTCCATTGCATTCACTCACTGCATTTTTCTGGATTAAAACGAGCAGTTTTCTGCTTAGAGCTGTTGTGAGTCACACGTTTGATCAATTCACTTGGAAACTAATAATGGCAGTGTAGGATGGGGGTCACTAGAGGTGTCTGTTACAGGCTCTCTGTGTGTCACTGAAAGCTAACCCTTTTCAGCATCATGCAAGGTTTCATTTGACCAAATCCGTGTGGTTTATAATACTGTACTGTATGTTTGGCCCGCTTTCCCTCGTTTGATAGCAAACTGTTATGTAGACTGGGCCTTGTGTCATGGAGGATTACAGTCTAAACATCGTATGGCTGGCCTCTGATTAAAGAACAGACTGCGATAGAATAAGGGATGTGTGCGTGCAAGAGGATGCATGTGGATAGATTTATGTTGTTGGTATGTATATATGTGTGCAGGTCTGCCTCCCCCTCTGATCCACCTTATCAGCAGTAGCAGACCACAGGCCAGGGGAATCAGCCTCGTCTTTGATCTCCTTCTCTTCCCAGCTTATCTTCTCCTCCTCACCTTCCCCCTTTCTACCTTTATTGTCTGGGAAGAAATCTCTCTTTCCTAGACATATGCTCTGGAATACCCACGACTAATTGCCCACTTTGAGACCTGTGCTGTCAGTCTTTGCTGATACCCCTGAGTGTTGTTACAGGATGGATTGAAGGGTCACAGACGGAGCTTGGTTTGACTGAGGATTGATTTGTTCCCCTTTATAAGACCCTACCTCCACCTTCACCTACTTTTTAGAGCTCTGTTTCCCCTCCTGCCCCTCCATTCTTGAACATAATTCATTTATTGGCCAAGAAAGCAAGTAAAGGATGAAAGAAAGTGCAGGAGTGAAAATGTAAGAGAATGGCTCAAATCAGAGTGTGTTTATTGTGCATAATAAATAAGGGAGAGTTGGATACATGAGGTGTGTGTGTGTATATATTTGTGCACATTTGTGCTTGGTTGAACTTGGTGTGTGTGCGTGTGTGTGCGTGCGTGTGTGTGTATTTAAATGTGTGTGTTTGTAAAGTTAATTGTGTGTTTGCACTTACTGGAAGCCAGGGCTGTTTCCCTCAGGGGAAGCTTAGTGTGGGATAGAAAACAGACAGGAAGGCATTGTGCACTGCTTTGGAAATAGGATCCTCGCAGCCATGACCCTCCCAACCCATCCACCCACACCCACCCACACACACACACACACACATACCCTCCCCCTCCCACACACAAACAATGCAATATTATCCTGCATCACTAGCATTTTAAGTTTTCACAGTTTCACAACCCGATCTTGACAGCACACTTTACAGCGCATCTAATTTGCAGGATCAGAGACTGGAACTGCATTATCATGGGCTTGAGCAAGTCCGTCTCGCAGTGTTGCTGTGGGTCTAACTGCTGGCTCGGATCAGGCCAAGAGCAAAACTGCACAAGGATGGTGACAATGACAACATCATCATCTTGTTTTTGTGGATAATCTAAATATGAATTCACAGTATATCAGTGTAATATAGTAGTAGCTTGCAGATTATTATTTTTAGAATATACAGTACACATACAGTACTCGCAAGATAAAAAATCACTAGTAATGCGTATATATAGTGACCAAACATGTAAGGTAAAGTATTTTGACACTGCTTTTTGCTTTTAGTCGGGTAAAAAAATGTAGTTAATTGTTGTATTAAACAGCATACGTGATTTATTCAACGTATATAGAGATTCAGAGGCTTTTGATGTATGAAGTTCTGTTCAGGCTTTATACTGTAAATATTTAAATATTTCCATTGATATTCCTTCTCTTTCCTCACAAACACCGGTGCACTACGCAGTGAGGAGATCAAAGGCATGCAGTCCACAGAGTCCCTTTAGAGATATGATGCACACTGACAGCTCAGCTTCTGTTGTTCAAGCTGAATGAAAGCTCTGTGATGTTGTCATTTTTTTTTGTTTTTTTCTTTTGTTGTCTCAAGTTGAATGCTCTTTTTATGAATATGTATGTGTCACAGCGGTAGCAGTAATTATGCTTTTTTCTACCAGTTTGTGTTATAATAAGTCAAATCTGAATGCATGATTTTTAAGAGACCTTTATACGTGCATTCAAGCATCACTATTTAGATCCTGCAAATTGCAAAATAAATATGTGTGTCTCTGCCAAAAAGATTCAATCTTAAATGTGTATTCGCTCCCATGAGATGACTTTGTTTGCAAATTCATATTATTCTCACATGGATGCTATTATACAATGAACAATGTTCCGGGTTACCCATCCTGTATGATGAATTCATACTCATGACACTCTAGCTGCTTATAACACATGTTAAATATTATGATTTCCATATTGTTCATCAACATTATGTTATTTTGTACACATTTGAAGACGACTGACACGCACTGTACTGCATGTACACTGAACTTTTTGCAAATCATTTTTATGCACGGAGTACAGCTGAATATTTTACAAAATCTTAACATGTAATTGTGGAAAATAAACTGCATTTTCCACAATTACATCTGCTGGTTTCCATGCACTGTCTGTGATTGCAGATTGTGTATCTCTAGGCTACAGTCTTCATCTGGTGTCTAAAAAGACCAAGGAGGTCATTTAGACTCTGTGTAACTTGTGTTGAAACATTGCTAAACATGTTTTTATTTATACTATTCTTGTATATACATATTAATATTTCAGTAAAGTTAAGTAAGTGAAAATCTGGTTGCACACCACATTATAGAGAGTTGGGAGAAAACAGTTCCTATGTCAGTGAAATTATAAATAAGTTCATGTTAAGGACTTTAGTCTGGTTACATCACACTTGTATTCCAAACTTAAATAGGTCACCCCTTTCAACTTTTTCTGCTGATTTTTTTTTTTTTTTTTTTTTTTTTTTCTGAAATTAAGACCCAAATATAAGTTGAAGCATGGAGATGAGGGAGGAAAACACAGAGCTGGGTGTCCTGGGCATTGCTATTTGGGTCATGCATCAGTAGTACAAACAGTCTGAGAGGGAGGTGTTGAAGGCTGGTGATTTCATGCTATCATGCTTGTTGTTTGATAGAATAAATTACTTCATTTTTAGTGCCCCCTTTGAAGTGTGCGAATGGTTGTTGTCTGCAGATCCCCTTTGAATATAGTTTACAAGGTAGATTATACAGAGATGCACAGAGCACTAACTGCAGTCCTCTGGCGTCTTCCCCCGCTGATGGTGGCTACATGAATTGAGAAACTCTGAATAACCATCTCTAATTGAAATAGGAGGCTTTGATGTGTTGCATTCAGAGAAAAATAACAAATTAACAGCAAGATGAAAAAGCAAAGAAAAAAAAAGCAGCTAATTTTGCCCTTGTGCTTCTTAAAATAAAGGTTATGTGTTTAATTATAGCGACAAAGGTCAAGTGCATCACTCGCTGTGGCTCATTTACACATCTACTTTAAGCTACAAGCATGATGCACGCAGTTGGTTCAGGTAACAACCTCAGATAGATAAAGGGGGTTGGCTCAGGATCAATACTGCCTCTAATAGCCTGCATAAAATCAGACAAAACAAATGCACCAGTTTCATGTCCCTCGCTTCACTGAACCTGAGCTGTTGTGGGGCTAAATGGCTCGGTGGGCCATCGAGATTGGTTTTAGATAACCATTGGAGAAAAAAAACAGCCCTGGCTGTCACTGGGTTTGCAGACAATTGGATTTCTTGAAAAAAAAAACAGATATTAGATCCGGGAGAGATTCTGTGCGACTGTTGGGAATGAGATCTATTATTATATTGAGAAGTGCAATATAGTCATAGCAAGAGTTCAGTTTGTAAAGGCTTTCCATTCACCCCTGTCAGAAGAAACTCAGAAAGAAAATAAGTACCTACACAAAGGGGGGACTTTTCTGTGACTGATAAGTTTCAATAATAAAAAAAAATAATAAAATAGTTTTTATAGGTCTGATTTTTTTCAGAGACAAATAAAAAAAACAAGCATACAAATTATATCACAAAAACTCAAACATTTTCAATCTTATTTTCTCATAGCACCATCCCAAAATTGTGCCTCTATGATCATAACACTTTATTGATAACTTTAGGGTCAATTGGAATATAGACCAAAAACATTGAAAGCATCCATCTGTCATGTATGTAAAACCCCCGAGTCTACAAAACAATATCATATCAGCAATTGAATTTTGCATAAAACACGTGCTCTATCTGAAAATATGAAGCACTGAAGAGTTCAGTCACAGCTTGAAGCATCTCTCACTGCTGCTCTATTGTCTCCTGCTCCACGATTCCCAGCTGTGTGACTTAATCAACATAATATTCATAACCCACCCCTCGCATCCTGCTGTGATTGGTTTGCTTACACATATGCAAAAGATTGAGCACAAAGGGGAAGTTCTGGCCTAAACTGACGTGTAATCCAGTGTGGCTTACGTTGATGATATATGATGTTTGAATAAGAGTTCAGGCTAGTGACTTGCGCACTGTACATGCTGTCCTTTTGTTCTATATTCATGTCCTGTGATAAAAAAAAAAAAAAGATGTTTATGTCACAAATTAGTTCCTGTCTCATTTATCATTATACTGTAAATGCTGTGATGTCAGGTGGATTGATAATGTTGGTTTATTGGAATAATTTATTTTATTTTATTTTATTTTTTGCAGAATCTCATACTGCACAGCAGATAAAACTCAGGATAAGGTCTTTGCGTATGTCTCTCAGAGTCAGTTCAATGAGACCTTGGAGTGCCACGCGTTTCTCTGCCAAAAGAAGAAGATTGTAAGTATTATTAGTATGTTGATGTGACTGTATTAAGCTTGACGTATTGGGAACGTGCTGTTTTACATTAGCAGGTCATGAGGTCAGTTTGTTTGAGGATTGATAGTAATGTACTGCACTTGAGGCAGCAGGTAGCATGAATGTACATGGTGTTTGGCTCCATCTCGTGTCCCTGCAAGGACTGCAGCGGTTTTGCATGGCACATGGGCTAAATATACTATGCACTGTTAATTCAACCTTTTTTTTTTTAATTAAATAAGATGACTGAAGTTGAGTTTTATTTTTTTACTCTTTTTGCAGCATAACTGTATTTTTCTTTCCTTTTCAGGCTCAGGCTGTGACATTAACGGTAGCTCAGGCCTTCAAAGTAGCCCTAGATCTTTGGGAGATTGCTCAGGAAGGTGAGTTTCCCTGAAAATGATGAGACTTTAAACTTTGAAATAGTCCACTGAAAAATTTCCTCTTTAAACTATTTAAACAAAATACAAGTAGTAAAAGGTTGTAAACAGCAACGTATTTGTGATTAACCTGATCTATTAATCCTAATCTGATTAACCTGACATCCACACTACTGTATGTTATCCTGGCAGACATTTCAGATATGCTTGTAGATGGATCCTTGAGTTTTCTTCCAGGTTTGGTGATTAGTTTCTCTTCTGTTTGCAGACAAAAGCAAGAAGGCGAGGACCTGCTGTTCCTGTGCGGCGAGCAACAGGCAGACGACAACAGTGGACACTCAGTGTGTTCAAGCAGGTATTTAGGTTTATTTTATTTTGTGTAAACCACAGTGTGTCAATACCGCAGCATTGACAACAGATGTGTTTTATTAGCCAAAGGTTTCATCACTGAACTGAACAGAACAGATTGTCTTGCTGATTGTAAGACACTTAGGTTTTCCAATGTACAGTAAGAATGCACATCACACATTTACATACATTATTTTTCAGGTAATTTAATATGCAACACTGTGGTAGCAGGTTGCTGCAGATGTTTCTGTCAGTTCTAAATTAATTAAAAGTGGGCAAACTAAAGTAAGTATATGTTACAATATACTTTATAGCTGTGTACACACACACACACACACACACACACACACACAGGACAAATCACCTAATTATTTTCCTAGTCATTTTCTGAAGGTTGTGACATTTATAGGTCAAAATCTTTCCACTCTTTGGGAGGGTGAGATAGTCTGCATTAATGAGACTTCGTTCAGTTTGTTGTTGGCTCACTCCCTGTGTCTCCAGCCTCTTTCAATTAAAATTTGCGCCACTCCCAGTGGTAGTGGCTTGAGGACAGAGAGAAAATCTGCGGTGAAAGCCTCAAGGACCTCAGTAGTAACACGACACAGAGAGAAGCAGGAACGTTTTACAGAGATTATTTAAATTCTGCCTGTTGCAGAGGAAGCTTATGTGCTGCAGACCGTAGAGTTAAAGACACCAAAACAGCTTTCTCTGTTCTGTGGTTTAATATGCTCTATTCTTGTCTTCGTGTCTGCATATCTTTGTCTCATTGCTTGTATCTGCTCTTTTATTCTTCTCTTCTTCCCAACCTCTTGTCCACACCTGTCTACTCCCTCACCTACTCCCTCAGATCCAGAGGCACATAAACCTGTTGGGATGGAAGAGAAGCTCCGGAGGCCTTTCCTCTCTACTTCACTCAGCTCACCCTCACCTCGTAGTAACCCTACTCGCAGGCGACCAATCAAACATGACTCTTGGGTAGGTCACATGCTCCAAACTGCTGATTGGTCCAATTGGGCCAAAATAATGGTTATTGTTAGATGTTAGGCTGTATTTTTACAGCCTACTTTTACTTTTTCCATTTTTTTCCCAAAAAACCTGTAGGTGTTACAGTTGACAAATACATTAATGAAGACTTATATCTGCTTATGACATCATAGTGTGTATTCAATGTCTATAAACTGATGTTGCTGCTGCAGAGGCTCCTCAGTCACTGTTTTATTCACTTACAGATACTCAACACTAGGTGGCACCATATTCATTAGGATGTCTTATCCCAACAGCCTGATCTCACACAGTGAAATTCATCTGTTCTCTGTTCAATAAAATAATCAGACATTATTTCACTATCAGGGAGAAATTTTGTTTTAATTAAGTCAAATCTCATCAGCTCATTATGTATTCACAAATATAAAGGACAGAGATGTTTGTCTTGTGTGCAGAGCTAACGTGGCCGTAACGAAGGAATATAGCATAGGAATGTCAGCTATGAAACGAAACATTATGAGAAGTACAAAGACCTGGATGTAAAGCCGAAGCTCCAGAAGGTGGAGGAGATGAAAAAAGGTCGGGTTTGCCAGCAGACTGTGTTCATGAAAGCAAAATCAAAAAGTGAAGCTGCTGTAAAGGCTTTATTGTGGCAGCCCAACTCTTTGATGAGGAACAGTTTGCATGGTCAAAGTTTGTGATAAATGTGACTTTTTAAATGTGAATATCAATTGCGGTTATTTTTTCATTAAATATTGACTTTGGCCCCCGACTTTATCTCAGTTTTTAATTTTGGCCCAGTGTGACGTAATGCTTTCCCAAAAAACTGGAACAGAGAAAGTGGAACTGAAAATATGATAAAGGTATTCCTTTATCCATATTTTTCAAGATATACTTCTTAAAGTAAATCATATTTATTGACATTTAGCCGTAGCGATTGAAACAAGACGTATTCAACAAAAATTGTACGTCAGCACATGCTGAATGAATTTGTCGGTTGAGTGAAATAAGTTATGACAAACAGCTGACTCAGAGGAGCTGCAGCAGGGGTCGGGAAAAAAAAATGTATGTGTGTATTGATCCTTATTGTTTATCTCTCAACAGGATGTGGAGGATGGATTCGATGATGCATTCTCAAGGTAACCTTTACATATAAATGCAAAAAAAGTACTGTACGTAGCACACCAGGGATATAATCTTTAATTTATGGATAAAATGGGATTATTCTAGAACAAGAAATACTCGACACTCAGACTCTATTAAATAAGAAAACCTGTATTTGACACATTGACTGACACAAATTATTGAAATTCCCACACGGGGACATGTAAAAGTCTCCTGTCTAACTGGTACTGATGACATGGCATCCTCAGTACTGAAAGTGTTAAAAACAACTGTCTCAAGGTTAGAGGGTGTTACTCTACTGATAGTGTGGTAACTTTGTTTGGTAAAATAAAATAAATCCAATCTGCAAAAGTGTCTGATATTTTCCCAGCATACTCTTGTCTGTAAATTGCCCCGGAGTGCTCTGTTGTGAGTAGCTATCGAACACAGCAACTGTAATTACTGTGGGTGTTTTTAAAGCTCTGGTGTCTTGTCAAACCAGACTTCAGTAATATATGAGGCAAGCAACTATCTGCTCCAATTAATTATAGCTAGGGTGACTCGATCCTCGCGTGTACACAAATGTTGTTATGTCAAAGTGTTGCTCATTTATAAAAAAAATTAAAAAATAAATACAATACAGCTTCCCTTAGCTGTATTTCATTTATTAGCTCAGATATATAGTTACTATAAGACATGTTTATGTTTCATTGTGTTTGATAGTAAAAATTGTAATAAATAAAATATAGTTCATAGCATAGTATCAATTCATACAAAGTTCAGTTGAAATCAATATTTGGTTTTTCCATTAAAACATCACCAGTTCTCCTCGATACTCTACTGCACACTGTTTTTCATGGTACTTGGCAGGTAGGCTGTTGGAGAACTTGCCACAGTTCCTCTGTGGATTTAAGTCTCATCTCAGTTGCTTCTGTGTCCTCATGTACTCCCAGACTGATTCAGTGATGTTGAGATCAGGGCTCTGCGTGGGCCGTACCATCTATTGCAGTCCTCCTCGTTCCTGTTGTCGCTGAAGATAGTTCATTGATGACGCTGGCAAACATGTTAGTTCAGCTAAAGATAAAAAAAGGCCTGTTTAATTGCAGTCACTGAAATTTGGGGTAAAATGTTAGAGGTATGAAAAACCCTCACATGGGCACGCGTACTCAAATGTACTCAAGTTCTCATACACATAATAGAAAAAAAAACACCTTATTGTGCATTATTACTGTACCTCTCTCGAATCCTTATATTTTCTCACAGTATAGTAGGAAGTGAAATTATCACACACTCTCAGCAAAACCCATCAAAACTCTTTGATAATGCCCTTCTATGCACAACAACAGCTGGGAATATAGGTAATGAAGTCCTGTGAGTGTCTGAGCATCCCACATGACTTTTCATTTCCTCATATAACCACCTGATATGTGTATGTGTCCTGCAGTGCTGCATTATCTCTCCTTACACAATGGAGAGCAGAGAGGTAATGCCCCACAGATTAAAGAGATTGCAATGGCGGTGGATGGTTGTGTTTTAGTCTGTGGGTTTGGGCAGGCCTGCTCTTAAGTCATATATAGTCATGGGTTTATTATTCTTCTTCATGACATGCAGCAACATGGAAGTAGAGGAGATGGACACTGGTAAGTGATGACATACTTGATCCTTGCCTTGAGTAAAAATCATTCCTGCACATTATTCTTTTTTTTTTTCTTACATTGTCCAAACTTTACTGGAAGAAAGCAGATTGTCATAATTGCTGCACCTCATGTATTCAGTTACTGTACTGTAGAATCATTGCAGCATCATTTATCAATATTTGCCTTTAATCAGTCACTGTACATCATAACCACACATTTATGTGTAGAGGGTAACTGTTCCATTCAGTGTTATCATTTGGTAGTAATGCTAACTTGTATGAGTGACCTCACAGAAACTGTGTTGTTCTCCATATGTCTGCCCCTGATGGCTCTTCACATTGCCTCCCACTGATCATTCCTTCATACAAATCAGCATCATTCCCCTGTTTCTTTTCTGCTTTTAACGTTTTGCATACCCTCTGAACCCCATTAACAAATAGATATTTAATGTCTCTGACCTGTCTTGTAATAGTACTTCTTTTGTTACTTTATGTCTCTGTCAGACTGGCCGAGTCCCGCTCCAAACCCGTCTCTCACAATGCAGCTCTGAGTCCCCGGGAGGTCTGCCATGAGAATGTGTTGTCTGTCTGCAACAAGCAATAGCTGCCCAACTTACAGCATCACAAAAAGTCATCACACCACTCTCCCCAAGACTAACAAAAAAAAAAAACACAACACAGAACGCATAAACTGAACAGACGGCAAAACATATTGCACTTCCCTAGTGCACAACCTGAATCGGAGAGGTTCTGTATGATATTCTGCGGCTGCTACAGAGAAGCCATAATGTGAATACCCTCATATTATAAACTGCTGTTTCTGTGAATGCCTGCCAGTCAACACACTTCACTCAGTGTAAACAGCCATCTCCTGCCATATTCAAATTTTCACAAACCAGCCAGATGGAGGACGACGCACACGCATTGTGCAGCACTGTAATGAAAGCAAGAACTACATATTTCTTCTCAAAGAAGAAAGTTTATAAAACGAACGTCATAAGATCAATAAGTTTGGAGTGAGCTGCTTTCTTTTAATCTAAATTTGTAAAAAAAAAAACATTTTCACACATGGTTCTAACCTGTAAATTCAGATGATTTACTTGGCATAAAAAAAATGTGAATATAAAGCTGTCATCTCTTTCTGAAAATGTGTCTTTGATCTCGTAGTTTGCTTGAATTAGTAGTTCCCATTCTCAGCAGTCGCTGGAAACGGTCATCAGCAGAAGCTGGTGTTTCTCTTCTGTCACGATATTGGATGAATTATGCATTCATCATTCAGTTTGTCTTGCTGATCCAGCCAGTTCTTTGGAGAATGAAACAGCATGTTACATAGTAGGTAGAGGATTACAGACATACTCCCTGTGTCATGTTTTTGTTGACTGCAACAGAAATGTGTTGTAAAAAAAAAAAAAAAAAAGAGGCTGCAATGAACCCTGGATAATAAGGAAATGTTTCTGAAAGAGAGATGTACATTACATGTACATAGTTGAGTACAATGTTTAATTCCCAACAAGTCATACGTAAGGTTAAATTTTAGCCAATAAACTCCTAACATACAGACTGCTCACTTTGATTTTTGAAGCTTTCAACCAAATCTCATGGCCTTTCTCAGGAAATTAAATTTGTCAGTTATCATGAAGACGGCTATAAATAACTAAAATAAATAAACTGAATTGTGTTTATATATCCACGTTATCATGTGACTAAAGTTCCATACACATGTCATCTGAAAACAGATGAGACAACCGAGCAACTGTATCTGCTGTGGAAGCCCACAAGATGCGTCTGAAAGCTTCATGTGGACCGTGTGACGGTAAATTGCTTGTTTTAAACGGTGTCTAATGAACCTTCATGCTCAAGCTTAGTTTTGCTTTATGCTGGAGATTCAGTCTCATTACCAGGTTTAAAGTTGTACATTCACTGAAAAGGGACCCTCTGCAATTGTAAATTATAGACAACTGTGGTTTGTCATCAAAGGTAAATGATTCTTCGTCTGGTTATACAAATCTTGCATCCATCAAAAACATGTGCAATATGGATGAATCAATACTTACATTTTTTTTAAAGGGAACATATCACGCTTTTTGTGTTATTTCTATACTGTTATGTCTGACCTGGAAAACTTTCCCCTTGCAGAGACATTGATATTTCTGTAACAATCAATTTCAAAGCTGTGTTATTTACATGCAGCTCTTGTAACCAAAATGTAAGGACCATTTTTACATCATTGCCACTGCTCATAAAGATGATTTCACTATTGAAGAATAGTGATGAAGTATGGATTGAAGAACAACTGTATGGCAAGGCCAAACTATTAGAGAATTTTCATATGCTGTATTTTTTCATTGTCAAAGCAGTGTAATTAATGTATGTATATTGTGTCATTATAAATGAAGTAGACTGAATAGACTCGGGACGCAGTTTGTTTTTTACAAAAATCACCTTGGTTGAGATGTGAATGTGTAGATGCTTGTATGTTTTGCATTAGGTTATACTAATTTGTACAAATTTAAATATATGTGACTTTCATTACTGCAGGAATCGCTTTATTTTTTTTCTAAATAGCCATTATTTGTGCATATACGAACCCACACAAATCATTTATTTTGACTGGATGTAGTCATACACCGTTCGCCACTATTCACAGCTTTCACTCTTGACTGCAATCTTTGCCACACAACATGTACTTTGTCCCACATCTTATTATAAGATTAAATGTTGCCCTGCTTAGATGGCGCAAATTATTTCTATCCACCGCTCAGATGACGTTCACTGTCAAGAGGATAATATATCGTGCCCCCAGTCTGGCTGAAGTGGTCCTTCTCTTTGTATTCATGGCATTATGACTGAGAATAATTATGACAGGAGGAGGTGGGAGGCAGCAAGGGCTCTGTGTTGTTGTCATGACACCCGCTGCAGAATAATTGGATGACTTATCAGGTTATGCCATGAAGCTTAATTGTATTGTTTTATTCCTGACTGACTGGCTGAAATACCAACTCCATTGCATATTTCAGAAGAGGAAAGCGCTATACTGTTTGGATATCATCAATACTGTAGCCTCCAGCATGTCTATGGGTCTGTCTGCACATGTTGGCATTTAGAATTGACAAGGACACCGAGTGTCTGAAAGCAATGTTGTCATTTTTTTCCAAACATCTTTTCTCACAAGTTATTTTTCCTCTATTCACTCATCTCTGCAGCTCTTTCATTGACTGATGGACGGATTCATGTGTGGTGCTACAGTAGCCACTGGTTCAGTGTTATTGAGTGACATTTGGAGAAGGCTGTTTCCCCCAGTAGGTGTCAGTCTCAGAGTTGTTTTTGTTTTTTGTTTTTTTAATAATGACAGCCATCAAACAATAGAGATTTGAAGTGGATTTACTTATAAGCAGAAACACCGGCATCGTCTTTGCACAGCTTCACCACAAGCTGCATTATTATTCAATGCACAACATTTATAAAAGCTATTAGATATTACAGTTATACAGGGTATAATCTTCAGCCAGTCTTTTTTCCTTTTCAATTGATCAACAACAACAACAACAAAAAAAATCAATCTGTAATATAAATTATATAATGGCATAGATCAATCTCAAGCATATCGCTGTTTTATTTCATGTAGCCAGTGTACTGTATACAGCACATGGATGTGGGCTGATTCCCAGCTCATCTTGAATGGAGGCAGGTCTTTGGTGCAGTGGAGCATGTTCTGTGCAGGAGGGGAAAACCTGCACTTGGAGGTATAACATGCCAATAAGAGTCAGAAGTGCACTGAATACAAATCAGCCTGTGACAGTTTGAGTCCAAATAACAAAAAAGAATTCAGCTGGAAAGGCAAAGTATTTTCTCAGATAAGCTATTATTGCCCAAATTAAACACTGACGTTTACAGTATTGGTTTACTTTTCATAAGAAGGTGCTTATTTTCTATCTATGCAATTAGTGGGTTTCCAACTGTGTTGTGATAATATAGACTTTGGTATAGACTTTGGAAGCTGTTATGGTTTGTTACTTATTTATGCATAAATAAAATACTTTGTACAAATACTCTATTGCACAGAACCATCTTTTTTTTTTTTTTGTCTTCTATACACGCTTTGGTTACAAAGATAGTTTGGCCTTCAAGAGTGCAATATTACTGTATGATTGCAATGTGTCTTCTAAAGCAAATCAATCCAGTTGCAAAATTGCTTTATAATTTGATCAAAAATGAGTTCCAGCAAATCATTCCCAGAAACATACCAATTAAACAACCGCTACTCGTGGTGCAGACTAGTCTCAAACATTAAGCTTTGTGAGCTTTTTCCAGTCATATTGGTCATTCTATGGATCTGTCCAGAGCATTTCAAGTTCAAACACAAAAGTGTTTTTTTTTATTTATTAATTTTTTTCTCCAAACATTTTCTAGCTCACTCTGGTCGATCAAAAGCAAGGACATTCTCTTGTGTGGCTATCTCTCTGTCTGTCTCATTGATATATCTTTTCATTCAGCCCAGTGCTCATGTCTGATTGAAATCTTAAATAAAGCATACATGCACCTGTAGGTGTAAACAACATTATCCCGTCTGTTTTCTCAGTCAAACAATGAAAAGCAGTTTATAAGCTCTGGTGTATGAATTGAAGTGATCTTAACATATTTTATTTTCTTACCAGCATGTGGATTTCTGCACCTTAAGAACAGCTTGTAGACTGAAATACATTCACTAACTAGAGCAATTCAATTTCAGGAATGTTGTCACAGGTTCAGATAAGGTTGTAATCTGTCTATCTGTGTGTTTGTTAAGTTTAATGACTGTTTATAGAGGTATGCAAATATAATTTGAATTTCTATAGAGGTGAATGCTGCATCATGACGGGGTGCAGCCAATGTCATTACTGCACCACATGCAGCACTAACTGGGAAGGAGATCAGCATACAGCGAGCACCTAAGAAAAGCTGTGCACTTGATATTTTCATGTGGTGGGATTTCATGTGCTGGGTCAACAACTAGGGGAGACGGGATGGTTGTAAAATCTTTGACATTTCTGTCTGTATCTTTGAGTTCCTTTGAACCATTGCATGTGTCTGCTGTGAAATGGTGCAGCTGTTATCGCTACAGCACGTAATGTTTTAGTCTCAAACACAACACACAAGGAGTGAAACGTTATAATTTACTCCATAGTCCAAGTTAGTTGTAACATTTCCTGCGGTGAAATGTAACGTAATGAAAGAACCCAGACTCTTTTAGCTGTCAACCAGCTAACTTTACAGCACTAACAACTTGCATGAAAGAAAGAGGAGAAAGGAGGTCAACCCAATGGTGTTAATATTGATACACATGGGAAAATGGGACAGAGTGCTAAAATAATGAAAATTAGACTCTTACGCAAAACTCTTCTAAAAACTGATCTTATTTATAGATACAGTATGTACTTACTATACAGGTCTCTGAATCACATCTAACATCTATCCAGCTTTCTTAGCCATAACAAAAGCTCATAAATCACTTGAACAACTAATGGAAGTAGTCTGCAGCTCTGCACTGACACGGAGTTGGAAGAAAATAGGAGGATTATTATTAGAATTACAAAATTACCTATTAATCCCTGGGATAATCACTTTCTATTTTAAGATGAACTGTAACCTTAGGTACTTCTGTGTAATTACATTTTTTGATTAGGAACAATCTAGTTTAAAGGCCAGCTAAGATGACTTATTGAATTTGCTCTATAGGGCTGACAGCCTTGTCTTACAACGTCTGCTGAGATAACTGCAATTTATGCATTTAAGAGCTAGTTTTAGGTAATAATGACAATGTATACACTTTTAATAGAAGATTAATGAGTAGAATGGTAAGTGGGTATATGATGTATTTCCTGATGTGTGTAAGTATTAACTCAGTGCTGGTTGTTTGATGTGTTTCCTGCCTTTTTCTTCAGGTCAAATAACAGAACCACATCACTGATGGCATCAAGACACTACCACTACTCAAGCTGACTCAAGAGCCAGCTCTTTGAAAAGCTTCAACAAGACATGTAAGTTTATCTCTTCATAATCCCTGCCTGTTATCCCCCTATATCACATCTCAATCCCAGTTGTATTTCAAGTTTCTGGTCTCAGATTTAAGAGTTAGAAAACAACATTGACTGTAGATTTGTGACTATGTATCGAACTCCGGCAATAAGGGTGATGCGTTTTTTTGCTTTTAAAGATGAGTATAAAAACTCAGTGTCAACAAGAAGTGGGTGCAAAGTCAAATATTAAAGACTGAGGTTGTCTAATTGTTGCATCATTCTGCGGACATTGCAGAAAGCAATTAGAAATGAAATAAATTGCTGTAATGTTATGTGCACAAAATACACATTCAACGAGTCAACGTTTCACTTGCACGTTATGCATTTTGTCTCTCGAGGTCTTAAAGTATTTTAGTTACCGAATTGATTTATAACAAACTACTTCCTGTGTTAAATGCACTTTTGCCACAAGACTTGGCAAGTCATTTGTGCATTGAGTGCAGTTTTCTACTCGGCCGTTAATAACAGCAATCCACAAAATGCACCTGAGTGACACATGATGAGCGTTTTGTGTGATTTATGATTTATGCATTTCAGTGAAAGTATAAATTCAGTATGCATTGCAGCTTAGTAATGGGACATTCAAAATAAGGTTTATTTTACACTTTAGGTAATACAATTGTCAGGAAATGTCTAGATCTAAAACGAAACAGACTGGATGATAACTGTAAAAGACTAGAAGAATCAAAACATTAATATCTTCACAGTACAGCAATCATGTTTATTTCTCCATATTTGGCATCTAACTTTGAATGCACATCAAATGCTATTCTACAGGCAAATGACCTGCATGCAAGTTCATTTAAAATGAATAAAATTTGTACAGGCATATTTTCTTATGTATGAAATATGCAAAAATGAAATGTTATTCAAAAAATGGAATTTTAATTTGAGTAATTAGGAAAAAAAATTGAAAAAAAGAAAATTAGACAGATGTATTTGCTTTTTCTTCGCATTAACAATCTGCCCACAGCAGTCAGATAATATACATTTGTGATCAGGCAGTATATTAACACTATATGTGATGGAAAATGTTGATCTATTTATAGTTGAATCGCTTTGAACAGGTGAACGTGGTATTGAATCGCACATGCCAATATTAAAAATACACTGTATATTTTATGTTATGAGACAGGCCTCCCAGAGATGATTACTGTGTGTCTCGTATTGCAATAACATACCAAGCACCTGGCAAAGACGTCAGAGTTAACTGCACCATGGGTTAACATTAATTTACTGTATGTACTATCAACCTGCAGGAATAGGGTTCTTCCAGCTACTCTACGGTGTGTGTCGGGTTGTGCGGATGGGTTTTTGGAGTGTATATCTGTAGTTCAGTGTTGAAATACTGTGTGCATGCGTGTGTGTGTCTTTTGCATCCCTGGCCAGCCTTCATCACTGATGAAGCACAACAGAAACCTAACATTGTTTTTTTAGCTGTATTTTCTCATCAATGAGAAAGATTAAAAACACGTTGATGGTAGAGGACGGAGAGAAATCTAACTTCTGGCATCCTTCTTCTCAAACTTCAATGATGTTGATAGATGGCACAGAAGGATGAAACTGCAACAGAACAAATAAGAATCATTATTATTTTACTTTTCTCTATACAATTAAGGAATACTTTAGTCATAAACGATAATTTCACTGTGACTGTGACAGTTACAGTAATAATTTACTTTCCACTGTAAATGCTGCAGAAATGTGCTATAATAATTCAGTTATACAAGCTAATGCTACCACACTGCCACAAAGTTACATATTTTCACAATTAAAATGTGCTTTTGTTGGTAAGTAAGGTAATTGGCATATATTTATCAAGCCGTCATCAGAACCTTTTTGGACAGAAACCTTCCACCAACATCCGACCAACTATTGAGGACTGAAAAGAGAGATAACACAACACGTGGAATACTGCTGCAACGATTGCCCCCCCCCCCCCTTTGGCTAATTTAAACAAGAGAATTCAATATGTTGCTGCATTAAATCCTAGCCAGAGGTCAACACTTGCAATGCAAATGACTCTGATTATCGATGGGTCGTGGCCTCATTACTAAACTGGATATATCTTTCCACTGCTATCTGTAAATTTTTAAAAGGCATTTCTTAAACATTTAAAGCTTTTCCTTGTTTCTTTATTTTTCATGGCAGGGACTTTGATTCTTTCACTGACTCCAGTCAGTTTGGAGTTAAACCTAAAACCAAACTCTATATTATTATAGAACATGCAGCAGCCGCATTCCTCTCAATTTTCTCTATCACACATTCAGCTTTTATGTTGTTGTTTTTGTTAGAGAGAGAGATACAATTTCTATTATTGGCTCTATCAGATGCAATGTGCTTTTTTCCCCCCAGTAGAAACAGGTGAGGTTGTATTTTAGACTTCTTTTTGTAGCAGTATATACAAGTATTCTTCTCTAAAAAGGATACAAATGAATTGCCATATAGCATGATGTATGACACATAAGCTTTGTGTTTTTTTTATTCGAGCATTAAACTCATATTTCATCATCTATTTATACCAGAATTTTGCCAAAAAAATGTTTCATTGATATTTGAGTAAGCTCTCTTGTCACTGTGGGTGACATTTTATGAAAAGTTTAGAAATAAGCATTCTCTATGTTGTCTCTACATGCAAATTTAATTTTCTTAAACAAATAAATTTCAATTGATCTCTTGTATTTAATCATAGAGGCGGTTATAAGAATGTACAAAGAGGAAAACACTGGCCAGGCATTAGATACACCATGACTGGGCAATATTTTAGTTATTGACTAAGCAACATTTCACAATAAATGCATCATTAATCATCGCATATCGGAGCCTTTTAGTTTTTCACCTTTCACCCGGATGTCCCCGTCCCTCTACAAAACTACATTAATTAGGTTAATATGCTGCATAACCAAGTTTGCGGTTGGGAAGTGCTGAAGAGGTGAGTTGGCCGAGCACATAAAAATAACATTATGTTAACATTAATCTTCAGTAGGGAGCGAATTGTTTCTGCTGCAAGGTGCATTATGAACAGTGCAACACAGAACAAAAGGCAAAACAGGATCAGGATCTTCACAGTAGTGAACATATGTACAGGCTTGTCAATATGGATTAAGATCTTAACTAGATAACTAGAAGATTGTTGCATGGCCATCCCACTGTATCGTCTAAAATATCTAATATATAGATATAAATATATTCTTTGTTTGCAATGCTGTGTTATATTTGAGAAGTTAAATGTTTCACCCCTGTATTTTTGCTGAGTCTACGTGGGCCGGGCACTTGTGTGTGCTATATAACTACCTTCAGTAACTAATCAATTCGGCAGTTAATTACATAGATGGTGAAACTGTCTGTATATGGAGACTGTGCATATATATGTTCAGTTTGTGTGGTCACCATGGATCACTAGAGTGTTATATCAGACATACATGAGTGAGACCGGAGTGCATGTTTTTATATAGCATCACAACAAATCTATTAAGACAAAAAAAAACAACAACCCTGAACTGATTGTGACACTGCATTCAGAGGTATCATGCTTACCTTGCTCCTCAGCAGTCCTCCACTGTGGTGCTCCGGTGTGCTCCTCTCTGACGACGGCTTGGCCTTCTCCTTATTGTTGTTGTTGGAGTCGTTGTCCTTGATGATGTCATACTGCCGGCAGAATAGGGCAATAACAGCTGCCAGGGGGTGAGACGTGAACACGTATACAACACACACACACACACACACACACACAGTAGGATAGAAATTCAGTTATGAGGCGGCAACTGTCACTCACAGACATGTCACCACTTCCTCTAACTGAGCACGATGAAAGGCCATGTGGATAATGGTATTCTGCTCCCAAGGGAGTGTGATGGCGGTGCCTTTATCTAAAAGCTTGGAAGACGTGTAATTCTCACTGGAGGTTGCTTTGTTGCATTTTGCAATGTGCCAGATGCAGTTCTGCCTCCAGTTTGTATAAGTACTGCATGCTCACAATTAACTTCCGTGCTTCACCGAGGTTATGAATTTATATGAGAAGGCTATCATCAAATATTCAGAAACTGATAATGGTGACGAGAGCTCCTGTAGGGACCTGTGTGAACTACTCAAAAGCTAAACGTAATTCTTTTAATCAACAAATCTATATTCATGCATCACATAATCATCTGCAATGGTGCAGCTGGAGGTTTTATTGCGGAGGGATGCTGATGGTGGTTTGTTAGATTATTGTAGAATTTGTGTAATGAGAGACATGATTTGTATGTATTTAAATATCATTACAGTTAGCTGACAAAATAAACAGGCATTTCATCTCAGCAAAAACTTTTCTGCAAATGTGGGATTTATTTAAAGGTCTCAACTCTCAACTACATTTTAACACTTCAACACTTTAAACTTATTTTTTTTTTTAACTTAAATCACTACTGCACAGTATCTGCAATATTGTGCAATTATTTAATAATTCATTTTTTTCCGACCTAGTCCAGCAATAAGTAAGATAGAGGATAAAATATTATGGTTAGATTAAACAGTAATCAACAGAGAAATAAATTATACAGGAATTAACAAAGCATGTTTTGCAGACCGAGAACCTTTGAAGGTGTCAGATGCCTCAAAAAATTCAGGGAATAAAGTAAATCTGACTTTAAATTGCACTGGTCACTCATTTGCATTATAAACACCCAACATGCGGTGACTTTATTCAAGTCAATTCAGTTCAATTCATTCAATATGCATGCATGAATGTCATGAATGTCATAGCTACAAGATAATCTACAGTGTGAAACTTATGTTGGATATGCATTAGTCTTCATCACTGAGGCTGACAATAAATGCTAACATACTGTCCCATTATCTTTTGTCTTATTTGGCTAATTGGCCATAACTGCTCAGTAACAGTATATATATATATTATATATGTGTGTGTTCACTCCTACTCTTCACAGCCTCCGTGGTACACTTTGGTTCCTCTCATTAGTATTATTTAACATCTCACACTGTTGCTCAGGGGTGGGAAATCCTGCTCCTGGCAGCCTGTCGGATATGCCGCTCCTCAACACTTCATTAATCAGCACACTTCCTCAAAGGAGAAGAGAGTCATACTTGGATGATAAAGAGCTTCGATGTAGAGAATGCTCAGAAAAGCTTGATGTTGGTTTGACATTGCTGTGGCAAATATACAATAAGGAACAGGCTGTTCACAGTTTGATTTATTTTGAGTGTGAGTTATACAGGGTTTTAGACTTGTCTGCTGGTTGGTTGTTCATTGATCAGTGTCAATGTATTGATGTAGCTACAAGATAATCTACAGTGTGAAACCTTTGTACACATATGCACCATTAGTCTTCATCACTGAGGCTGACAATAAATGCTAACATACAATCCCATTATTTTTTATCTTATTCAGCAGGATTTTAATGTCATTTCACAGTTGACCATAACCACTCGATAACATATGATGCTTTGCATTGGATTTATAGATATCAGGACTGCATTGGATTTACAGTGACCGCTGGAAGGACGATGAGCTTATAGTTGTATTATATATTAAGAAAGTGAAACAAGTTATTCCCATTAGTAAATAGTGATTAGTATTAAGCAGCTACATATAAATTACTTTATTAAAGGAATAGTTTGATATTTTGGGAAATATGTCTATTTGCTTTCCTGTTTGGCGAGAAGATACCACCATATGTTTATACCAAAATTAGAGCATATATGAGGGTTTTTAAACACTAAAACGGGTGACTGACTCCTTTCCTATTGCAAGTAGACGAGGTTTCTTTTCTGTTTTTTTTTCTGTTGTGTCAGCACGCTGGAAAACAGGATTAGTAAACACTAGAAAGCAGTATTTCTTCAGTGTCTGGGCTGCGAGCAATGTCTCTTTGACTTTGCATTTTTGATATATTGTTGTATATCTGTCTCTCACAGAGCCAGTAACTTGTCTCCTTATTTTCTCTTCCCCTTGAATCAGGAGAAGCTCTCTCACTTCACTGCCAGTGTTGCATCTTGCATGATATGAAGAACAAAATCGCTGTTGTTATATATCTTGTTAGTCAAATCCTTACAAGAACAACATGTACTGCAAGTTATAGTTGAAAAACAGAGAAACCTTGAGGTTGCAAGGTAAACAGTGAAATATTATACTTCAAACATCTGTACATTTTTTGCACTTTGTGGTATATTTTTCTTGATCCTTTATTCTTTCTGTATTGACTGATTTAAAAAAAAAAAACAAAAAAAAACAATAACACACAGTTTACAAACCTACCTGCCCACATGACCAAGACCACCACAATTATGATCATCTCTCCTGTTTGTAGATGCCGTGACTTGTCAAGACCCTGCACAGTTGGGTCATCTAGAAGAGAGGAGAGACAAGACAGAGACAGACTAATTTAAAAACATTAAAAACCCAATACTAAGTACTATAGCATTTGTCCACTTCACTCTGTATTTGTTTATATGGGAGAGACTAAATATTAATTAAATAGGTTATTAAAACTGAATATAACAAAATCACAAATATTACAACTTCCATTTCATTTCTATTTTATTGAATTCTCTGATAATGGGAGATGTTAAATTCACATTGAGCCAGCTAAGACTGGCAAAAAAAAAATCACTCCATTTATCTCTCACGACTTTTATGCCATCTAACAAAAACTGTAGCAGTCAGTGCGGTTGGCATTACCACATATCAATCTTGTAGCATTAATCCTACTTTAAGTGGATTGACTATGTCCCTATTTCCGCTCTCCAAACTATCTCTTAACCCCGATGGATCTTTTCCAGAGCACCACTCTTCCCAATTGGCTCTTTTAGTGAATCAAGTTGTCAAGAAAGTGGCCCTGAAGGCCAGACTGTCAGCTCTTTTCACATGATAGCAATAATAACTCGACTCAACTGTACTTAATTTTTTGATACATGATTTTTAAGTCTTGGTGTTAGTGTGCGTATGGGCATGTGCGGGGATATCAAAGTGGAAATAAAATGTGACCACAAATCACAGGGAAATGCTGGGTGCTGATTTATCAGGAAGTAAGACCTAGTGTAATCAAGTTGTGTGTAATTCAGACTTAAAAAAAAATTTGATCTCATCCATTAAGAAACAAAGATTCATCTTTGCCTTCGTCTGTGTCTTCCCATTGCACAGTCAGTTCTACAGTTGATACCAGGCTGCAGATTACTATATTATCTAAATGCCACGTCAGGACTCAGGTCACATGTGACTGAGTAAATAACGTAAGTATGACTGGTGTGCCTGAACTGCAGGTTGTTCTTTACAGTTTATTAAATTCTGCATCTCCTCTATCTGTCTGAACTCAACGAACTCTATAATGAACTAGTTCTTCTACATATTTTAAAAAAGAATTGAATATCCAGCAAGTCAATAATTATTCTTACTCCTACAGCAATCTGTATTCTGCAAGACTTTCCAGCTGAATTAATTTTTCTTGAGTACTGTTTTCTAATTGGACCTAATGATCCCGTTTAACTTGAAGAGTACTTTGTTGTACTGTACAGCATGCTATACAGTACAACAATGATAATGCATGATAAACAGTATGAATATGTATTGTACTGTATATGTACATGCATATTTGATGCAGTGGGTGGTTCTTTACTGTGGATTAAGTCAACAGAATTTCCAATTGACCTGAATAATATGTCCTGCTGCTGTATCATACATATTTCATATTTGCACCACACTCAACTATGCTCTGAGATTCTAGGATAGAAGAATATGAGTGGATTGTGGTGCCTTCGGTACACGAAAGCGTTTGTGTTGAGATAATTAGTCGACCTTTCTTCCTCTCACCCTGAATTCCATGATGTTGTTTGTGGCTGCGAACCGTGTCGATAAACCATGTAATGACACACCAGGGGTGCTGCACTGGTGTCACAGAGATGCATCATCTGATTTGTTATTACATTGTGTTTGCCTTGGGACTTTACAACTGAGCTTTTATTTTAGGTTTCATTGGGATTAAATTCTTAATTTAAAAGCATTTAGGTAGTTCTCTTGACACCATCGAGCTAATAGTTTATTGGTTTAGGACAATCCTATCTGCTTCACAATTATATAGTAATCTAGTTAATCTTTGATATTACAGTATGGCTACAGCAAAAAAGGGTGTAAAGTTCAAATTGCTTGTTTTGTCCAACCAACAGTCCAAATAATGCATATTTTCAGTTTACTATTAGATATGACAAAGAAAAGCAGCAGATCCTCACAATTGAGGAGCTGTTTGGCATTTTTTCTACAGCTGTTATATGGTTCTGTACTAGACTTAAACAGGAAAGCTAATATTGTTCTGAGTTTGTGGCTCTTGTGTTCTGTAGCAGGATGCTGTCAGGCTCAGTGTGACCTCTGCATATGATCAAATGCCACATAATTTCTGTATTCAAGATTTATCAAATAGGAACACCAGCTACATAAGCGGATAATGATATTTCATGAAAATACTGTATAATTAGGAAACACCATCATAAAATCAAAGAATTAAAAATATAAATATGTCCCTTTTTGGTTTCTGATTTTTTTCTCAACGCAGGCCAAGTGATTTACAGAGCAGAAATTGTATGTATGCTGTAGTAGACAAAAACAAAAGTAATTTCAATTGAATTTTAAATACATTAAATTTTTAACCCAAAAGAACAGTTGTCAGGGACTTAGCAGTGTGCAGTGTATCTTTGTTTCAGTGCTTTTTATTGGAGAGTCTAGGTGTACTTTCTGATTCAGCAAAGACAACTTGGCATCTCTTTGAGGTATCACACAGTAATTGTATCTAAGGGGACCTCCTACCTAGTTAGGTTTGACTGCTCAAGGCATCCATCCTTTGAAAGTATTCTCTTTTGTGCACATATGTGAAGCAGTCTGACAGCTTTGTGGTAGCGGGTAACAGTTTCATGTCTTTTGTTGGAGAATTATTTATATACCATATTTAGTAATGACTGTAATCTAGCTGCAGAAGAGAATTTCCTACAGTATAATACCCATTAGGCTGTTTTTTATAACATTTGTTCTAGCAATTCTTCAAAATTATTTGCTTAAAAACAACTGAAGTTACTTGTATTTAGTTTTTCAAATGGAAAACCATGTTCCTGTGACCACAGCACAACATACTTCACTCTTGAAGGGCAGGTAAAGCACATAAATACATACTGTGATTAAAAGCTTTCCATGGAACTAATGAAATTGAAATAGACTTTAAAAAGGCATTATTGATCCTGGGGAAAAAAATCCACAGTACCAATTATTTTTAAAATTCAAATTCCCCTGCAACATATGGTCCTTATCTTGGCGGAAAATGCTTCATATGAAATAGATGGATTTTGATTTACGCTAGGCCAAGTATGCACTCAGTGACATATATACCAATATGTAATCATATTATCAAAGATAATTACATTACAAGGAAAACACAAAAGCTCTATTGATTCTAGCTATTTGGGATGGCTGGTGTATGCTGCAAATCAATTTGCTTTCAATAGGAGCCACTTGGCTGTGACAAAGGACATCTGAAATGGCTCTGTGATGCTGGACCCAGCTAAATAAAAATACTTTTTGAGGTCACAATGGTCCTGAACAAACCATTTCACATCAAGTTGCGGAAAGCTGTATTCATTTTTAACAGAACAGAATAACATATGTTCTTATTTTAGGCATTGCAAATGTTCTTTCATATTGGGCACAAGCAAATTCTCACTCAACTGTAGTTTTCAGAAAACAATGTAAATTAATTTTCAAATATAGGAATTAGTGGTGTAGTGAAAATGTAAGTGGCTCCAAGGAAAGTAGGAGCGTACTTTCTCTCATTGATGGCCTTGGAGCCCACTAAAAGGTCATAATTTTGTGTGCTATCTTTTTTGACACAACCTTTTCTTCCTCCTTCATCATAATCAGATGCTCCATGTGTCTCTAACACGTTTTGACATCATTTTAAGGAGATTCAAAGCAGAACCTGGAAAAAATTGTAAAGATTGTAACCTAATAACAGGCCATCATACAACTAGACAACCTAATTCTGTTTTTAAAAAGTGGGTGAGTGGTTGGTGAAAATGGGTCACTTTGTAGCTCTGCAGTTCAAGCAGTGGATTAGATTCATGTAAGACACATTACCTGTACTGTTACTGATTTTATTCAAAGGTGCAATCGGTAATATTAACTTAACAGGTTGACAACTGTTGCTAATTGATTCTTTATTACCTCAATGATTGCCCACTGAAGTAAAAGAAACGAGTGAGATTTAATGCTATGTTCATGTCTCGTGAGATGAATGGTAGACATCTGAATGATTCATATGTTTATGCAAGCGTTGACATCATCCGATTACTGAAAATGTTACTGGGCTAATGGACTAATACTGCATACTGACGATGTAGGATTACAGTACGTGGAATTAAATTTGAGTTTGCCTTCTGTGACAGACTCCGTATTTGTTTGGTTTTTCAAGCAAATTCTGAATTTCTCAGTCATAATTTTGACTTGAATGTTGACAGAAACTGGTACTGCCATTTATTCCTTTATGCCCTGAAGGAGGCATAAGCTCTCTAAACAGACAGCCTTACTCAAATCTGTGAACTTCCTGGAAATGCGCCACACCACTAATAATGTAGGTCCAGGGCCAAATGCATTTGGTGTTTTGCCGATGCAACATAATGCACGATTTAGGAAGGAAGTTACAATTAGTTAATGAGTATATGTGTTCTCAAATGTAGTTCTTAGTGATAGCCTTAAGAAGTATTTTTGTAGTACTATTATCTAATGGCTGCTGCTGCTGTTGTTATAGTCAGGCTGCAAGTTATTTTTTTATGCTGTTTTACTGATTACACTTGTGGCATAATTTTCCAACACAACCAAGCGGAGTTAATTAGGTTACTGTTTGTCTTTGTAGTCCCACAACAAGAGTCGTTATCTGAAAGTGCGATAAAAACTCGGGGTAGGTGAGGCCCATCTCATCAGAGATAAGTCTTTTCGTGCTCAGCACTTTGTTCACATATTGACTGTTAGTTAGGTTTCAACTTTGTCTGTTGCTTTCAAGTACAAAAATAAGCACGAAAAAAAAAATAGTTTCCTGCGTATTTCATGTAAAGCAACAAGAAAGGCGTATAATGCCTGCTTTATCGCGTACAGGCTCTTCTTTTGAACTTGGGCTTGAATTAGATTCTTTCTTTTTAACGTTGTGTATTCCCATATTCACAACCTTGACCAGGCTATAAAGTAACAGAGGAAATAATGTAGGAAGTGTTAGGTCTGCTTGTAGATCAATATCAAATGCAAGCTAACATTATTTTAAGAGTTAATATATTATTCCAAATTAATGAGAACTAATGAGATTAGCAGGGGGCGTTTTTCCCAGCTGCTTGCAATAGAAAGCAAATAGCTTTTTCTTACCGTTCCTTATCTGTGCTTCAAGAAATTGAGAGATATTGAACCTATTCTCTATTGGTCACAGTCTTCATATTTCCTCCAGCCCATGAGCCAAGCCAGACACTGAATCTGATGTATTTTATAGTGTGTGTCAGAATCCTGATTAGGCATCTGGGGTGATATAGAGTTGGGTAAATTCGGAGGAGCATGCCTGCAGCCATGCTTGAGAGTGTGTCAATAATGAATTGGTAGCAAGGAGAAAATAAACCTGCAAGTGGCACATTTAGACCCCCCCTCCCCCAGAGAAAAGCTGTGAGAGGAGGCTTCAAGTTACTTGCACTTATCTTGTCGCTAAAAGCATTCAACAGCCAGAAGAGGCTTCAGATTGAGAACAGGAAAAGTGTCTGTAATGGGTTGCTCTCATCTATGCCACAGGAAAAAGGTCTGTGGCAGACCGTGTAGAATTAAAAGCGAGGCACTGTGTAATGTAACAGAAATAGACAACACATTGTGAAAATATTGCTGCAGTGTCCAGTTGACCCAATCCCATGGTCACTAGAAGAAGCCTATTGATTTTGGCAACATTTCCTTTAGCTTAATCATCAGATCCGATTTATCAGATGTTCCCTGATAAACATTGGCATGGTGTAATTATGAACATGTTAGTATACTAACTCCCCAGAGCCACTAGCATGGCTGTGGAGGCTTGGTGTTCTCTGGCAAGGAGGTACAGACACCTCTACTCTTTCACATCACATACTTTAGGAAAACAATCCCTTGTTTTTGTCCCAGAACCCACACAGTCATCTTCCAAATGACCTTTGTCATGCCAGAGAAGCTTACCTTGATTAGAGCTGTTGGAAGGGAAGCGGTCTGTCTTCTTGAGTGTGCGAAAATGGACCTTCTTGCTGGCTTGACTTTCTCCATAAAGACCGATTGACTGGACCTGGATGATGTAGTCTGTCTCCTCCTCGAGATCCCAAAGAATACAAGATCGACTGGTGGTGTTGACCTCCCGGATGAATCGCTGCATGTGTCCGTCTTGCCTCTGCGGTTCGCAAAAGTGGTACAGAAAGAGTTGAAGCACTGAATACAAAGATAACTAATCAATACAGTGGGCAATGAGGGGATCAAGGTGACCACACACGAAATAACAGTCCAGCGAATGTGTCCCAATAGAAAGGCATTCTCTTCTGGAAAAAAGTCTTGTTGCTTCACTTTATGAAGTCTGTCTTACTTTTATGTTTCACCCCCTGAAACCATAAAAAAGCTAAAAAACAACCAAACAAAAACAAAAAAACAATCACGTACCTCTACACTATATGGGGTATGACAATATCAGATGGAGGTGATCAACCAGAAAATGAATTTGCTGGAGACGTACATGCTGAGTACTTTATTATATTAACAGTTGGCAATCCATTTTTTGCCATATGGAGTCTTAACTGGAAATTAAAAATGTTGTGAAGTCAAAATTCAGATTAATTTTTAAAAATTAAATACTTTTAGACACAAGAGTCTATGGTCAACTTACTTGTTGTGAGATGGAGAAGCCAATTATTATATCTCCCTCTGGAACCTCCCAGGATACAGTTGCCGAATCAGCCCGCAGGTTCATGACAGACACATTGACAGGAGCTGGTGGTCGGTCTGGAGGAGATGACACAGAAACAGAGAACAATCCACTGTCCTCAGACCATTAATCCACTGGGTTGCCATTTCAATAGGCATGTCACATAGTAGTGTCACAATAATTACTTTCCTCTGCCTTTGCTACTGGATTACTTAGACTTAGAGTCCTTAGTCACAAGTTTAACAAGCCCTTAGACCGGTCTTCTTAGGGACATAAAATACATACAGGACATACTGCAAAAGGTCAACTGATTGCAAAGGCAATCTCAGCACTCTATAGGGTTAGTGCAACATTTGTAAAGTGTGTGCTTGAGGGGAAGCTGCTGATAACAGCACATTACAGTATCAGCTCTGCTGACCAAACAGATTAAATGGATTAAAAATGAATGGGTTCAGTTAACACATTCAGTTAACTCAGTTAAGTGTTTGCTGTTTGAAACTGCTTTCTTAAAAATCATGAATTTATCACTTTTGTTCCTCCTCCTCCCTGCGAACAACCTTGACTGTGAATCTGACAAACTGGCCTTTTTAAGGTAACCAGGGTGTCCATTTCATTTCCGCCTTCCTTGGTCAGGGTTACCTTTCTCAACCTGACACTTTGCAGCCATCTATCATGATTTGCCACTTGACACACTGATTGGAAAGCGGGACAAAAGCCTGGGAAGCAAAAGGCAGGAGAAACAGAGGGTGACAGATCTAATTGAAGCCCCATACAGCTTTACAGTCTCCAAGCGATCGCTTGGGTCAGATGTATAGGTAAAATGGGAATGGCTGGGCGGATGGGGACCTGGAGGCCATCCTCAGGGCTTTTGTCGTTAACGTGGGTCTAATGGACTTTGGGTGTTGTCACAGAAAGTAACAGATGCACTATGGAGCATGTCTTGTACTGTCAAATATGTGAGGAAAAAGGAAATGTTTCTTCCCAGGATGGTCTCAGAGAGGAAAATACATGCATTTAGAAATATAAAAATGTATAAATATGCAGGAGTTGTAACTACAATATCATAGCTGCTCTTTAATTACAATTAGAAATTCTTGTGATAGCGTTCTACAGAAGTAAGTATAAATTTAAGGTTGTACAATCGTTGTCAGTTTGTATTTTAAAAGCTTTTATTAACGCATGGGAAACAGACATAACACAGTTGTCTTGTGATGACAGCCAAAGGCTTGTGCTGTGAAAGGGCAATATTTCATTCAAAAAGTCCACTGGAGACAGAGAGAAAGATGAAAGACAAAATGATGAAACTGGAAGGTATTTCAACTGATTTGCAGTCCTCTGACATCCGTCTCTTCTTATCTCCCCATGTCTCCCCTTTTATCTCTCCCTCTGTCTCTCTCTTGCTTCTGTCTGTTTTATCTCAGAGACAATCAATGATGGTCACTGTGTTTGGTGCAAAAGGTGACATTGAAGCAGATCTCAAGACCCTCAGGTCAGGCAAGGCTATCAGTCTCCCCATTTCAGCCCTCGTAGCATTATGGACCACATAAGGTCAAGTTCAGTTCCACAGGCTCATGACATGCTTGTAGTTTGGTTTAAGTAGTCCTGTAATGTGTTAAGATAGATGTAGAATGGGTTAAGGGAGCAGGCTACTGTATCACATACAGTATAAATTGTCTTGATCTTGGAGAGCCATGGGGAACAAGTCATACATATATATACAATAATCACTCCGGTGTCCTTGTGCCTTGGCTGTGTCTAAACAACTCCGTAATCTCCATAGGATTAATCCTACTGACTTTGGACATCCTCTGACTTTACTTTTAGTGGTACTAGCAGATTAACAGTTAACACTTTTAGTGAGATATCTCAATAGCTATTTAATGTATTGCCTTTGTGACTTTTGGTCCCCAAACATTTCCTCTCGCACCACCATGAGTTTCACATTTGTGATTTTTTGAGCTTTGAAATCAATAACTACTGGTTGTGTTAATGTAATGGTGACCCCCTGATTTAAAAATACTAGTTTGTCTGAGACTTTATTTTATGATCAAATATCAGCAAAACTAATGGCATTCTCCTCAACCTCAGCTGTATTTTGTCTTTAGTGCTAATCAGCCAATGTTATAATAGCATGCAAAACTAAGACGGTGACTATGGTAAATATATATTGTTATACTGTGTCCTGCAGTGCACATTGTTGAGAATCACGTGATACATTTATCTGAGCCAGAACACATTCATTCACATTTCTCTTGACAGTCATTGTCCTTTAAGTAATGGGGGTTACAAACATCCATGCATGGGCAAAAAAAGAAGCCATATCCATGATGCACTGACTGCGGGTCATTAACTGGTGATGGAGCAAGTGACAGTTCAGTTGAAGCAGGTCATGAATTATCACTAATGTATAAGTGCCTTCTTCCTGTGTAATGTTGTTTTCATTTTAAGTGGTTGAGAAAGATAATTATATTTTCAAGTTGAAATACCTCCATAAGGTGACTAACATAAAGAGTCAAATGAGATGAAGCCAAGTAAAACTCATATATTTACTATTTTAGAAAATTATTGATTTGTCAAATATCTAATCACTGTTTGTTGTTTGATTTCCCTCTCTGCAGTAATAATTGTCACAATGGATGCTTCAATATTTTGTTATTGGCCACGTGTCCCACTCCACAGAATGTGTAATGTAAGATCTGAAATCAAACAGCAATAGGTCACAGTGGCTGAAGCATGTATCAGTGCAAACAAATGGTAAGACCCGCTTGGGATGTGGGCACACTGCCGCGATGAATCATAGCCTGTAGCCAAAGCCCTGCTACCCATCTAACCAGAGTGTGAGATAGTGAGTGCTGGTAGATCTCTGAATGGCTGACAAGCTATGTGGAACGCAGCCCAGTTTGAATTTGTTAGAGCCAGGTGGGACCATGGCATCTCATATTTTGTCCTCTCTATTTGCTTGTGAAGCAATCATGGATGGTTTGGAGACTATATTTTTCTATTTTGGATAATGTTTACTTCAGCATTTTTAACCCTTAGTCATGGTGAACTGGCTTCTGGTAATTTCTTTTGATGTTTTTACCTGCTCAATATTAAGACAGCTAAAGAAAACAGTGCTTCAATATGAAAGTGGGACAACACAGGGTTACACATACATACACATACACTTTTTTATACAATGTTGAAGAGAAATAAATTAATTCTAAAAGCATATTTGCTCACTTGTGATAAATCCTAGATGAAGACAGAACTACTACCTACGTTTACAGACAATATCAGTTCTGATATGAACGAGTGCTCAGCTAATTATTTAGCAGGCATAAATATTCCAAGTTCACTAACAATGGAATACAACAACAAGGCAAAACACTGAGATTTACCAAGGTGATGATACCGTGTCCCCTGTATTATTGATTATATTTCAGTCTCAGTTATTTCCAAGGCAGTGACAGTTTGAAGGGCCTCGTGATGTAATTCTTTTCTAATAATTATATTAATGTCTGAGTCCCATTTGTATATAGGCAGCCAATCTTCAAACAGTTTCATCTGCATGGGTTTTTACAGTTAGTTGTGGGAGGCCTTAATGTTCTCCTCTGCACAGTAGAAGATTGTTGCACAGTTGCTCACAGGCCCAGGTGTTGCTAATCACCATATAGTGGGCCTCTTAAGCAATATCATGCTGGGTTTTTTTGTGTTTTTTTTATCTCAGCTGCAGCAATCTCTGTCCTCCTCTTCCCTACTTTAAAGAGAATTTTTTTCTAGTTTCATTTCTGAACTGCATTCCCCTCAGAGCTTGATTCCTGGTTGGCATTCACATAATGCCTTTGTTTCACATGTGATGCCATGTGCGAGCAGTGACTTTTGTGTGATCTTGGGTTAAATATACCGTACTCTAGCACACTACACATCTATGTAGTGTGGGGACAACAGTATAAAATAGATGGATACAGACGTAAGGACTTGTCCAGCCTGGCATGGCTATGTCCTATGCTTTCCCTTATTCTTTTCAGAATGGCACTTACTGTCCCTTCCTTTAGGTACATACTGTCTTCTTTCGTATAGACTCAGGCTATGAAACAGCAGTGGCACCAGATGGGACCAGGTGCCAATTTAAGGTTAATGTAATCATTGGCCAAACCCTCAGGCTTTTCATCATCCCAAAAAGGTGCAAGAACACACAAACAATGCTTGTAGCATTATTTTTATGTGCTTTTTCGATGCTTTAGACATCTAAACTAGACACCGACAAGTGTCAGCTACTCTCATACTCAAATCTACAACTGAAAAAAATCATGTTTATGCAGAAACAATTAGCTATTGTCTGATTGCTCTCTGTATATTTGCAAAATGTCCGCCATCTGAAAGCAGATAAAATTATGACAACATGAGTAAACACTGGCCTCACTCTGATAGATTCGGATCTAATACAGAGCGTCTATTTGTCAAGAATGTATGTGTCACCGTGTTTATGAGCAGCAGATTGCCAATTTGAAGAATGATATGTGTGTGGCCATCCAATAAATCCAATAAATTCTAATCCACATTTGTTTAGTGTCTGAAGCAGAGAGAAGATGAGATTCATTTCCGAGGATCCTTGTCTTCAGAGAGTGTAAATATGAGAATTTCTTGTCAATTTGGACAGATAGATAGATAGATAGATAGATAGATAGATAGATAGATAGATAGATAGATAGATAGATAGATAGATAGATAGATAGATAGATAGATAGATAGATAGATCATCACTCAAAATACTCCTTCTTCCTGCTTCATTGTATAGTTTTTTTATGAACAATCTCACCATGAAAGAGTCTTACAATTAATTTAGACCTTCCCCCGAATGACATGTCACTGTGAGTAATCTCATAACATGCATAGCAAATGATGGCAGTAATGAATTCCACATTGTTATTTTAATTTACTTTGAAGCTTATAGTGCAACAGCCACATTTATATTTGAGTGCCGTGTTTATTATTTCAGTAGCAGCGTTTCCTGCTCTTGACAACTCCATGCAAAACTCCGCCGAGATCAGAAGCGCTCTTGTGTCTCACATGTCAGAGCAGAACATGACAAAATTTCTGGATTTTTTTTTTTTTTTTTTCTCAGACAGACACTAAACACATCCACAGAAACAGTGCCAATCTGATTCTTTCAAGGCACTGTCACATGTAGGACTCTGGGTAGACAAAGAGGTAGATAAAAAAGACAAAGATACTGTGGATGCATACACACAGAAGCAGAACAAGAAGATTTTTGTCAGAGAGACAGGAAAAAAATCCTGAACAGTAAGTCTGAAGGTAACGTTAGAATGGAAAGAATACAAATATACTATATATATGTTGGGAGTATAGACACCACCAGAAACAGTATAAACACTGGTTATGTCACTTGTGCAAATGTTACTGTGACTTAATCTATTCTAAATTGGTTCTGCAACTGGTGTTAATTCAGAGAAGTGACTGACCCTGCATGTTTTTGGCCAGTGGTGAGACCTTTTTGAAAGACACATTGTTCAGTAGAACAATGATTTAAGAATTAAATGAGCTCTCTTCAGCCAACAAGATCAAGAAGGGAAGTTGCTTGTCAAGTGAGTTGACACGGAACAGTGGGGAGAAGGAGATATAGCAGATTTCCTCAGGAAATTATTGCCAGTTTATTTTTTTATTAAATAGAACAGTAGAGTTGTCAAGATTATTATTGAGGTTAGTATTGATGTAGTTATCACACATTTAAATGTGGCAAACAAAGAATATTTTATAATAACACTGGTTTCATAATTAAACTGTTTGATATGTATGAATGAAGAGTAGCATTAAATCTATTTATCATGTACACATTTAAACACAGCAAAAGCAGACTCAGACTCAGTGAGACTTATTAACTCTTTGTAATACTTTGAGAACGGCTAATGAAAGTGCACAATAATTGACGTGACTCCTCCGCTCTGAAGGCTTACTTACTTGCTCCCACCAAGAACATGTCGCTGCCAAAAAGCAACAGGACCACGGAGTTGACCAAAACAAGCAGAGCGGCCATGTCTTGGTGGATATCGTCGCTCCTCTGAGAGAGTAAAAGGCAGATCTCCTATGCTTGAAGGGCAACTAAATGACAGCAGTTCATTTGTGTAACATGTTGGAATTCGTTTGAGGGATGAAGGAATCGGCTCCTCATTGAACAGCTGCTGACTGATTAGCTGCTCAATAGATCAGATAACAAATGGAAATAGGTGAGATATGATGTCTTCGGAAACATTTTTTGTCGAGCCGAAACGGATTCTTCATTTAAGGTTTAATTCCACAAGTCCGTCATACATGTTCCCCGGCAGACTCAGACAATGTCCGACTAAATCTGGTGGCTGAAAGTGTTATACACTTCCGTCATCCTTGAGATCGCCGTTCACCAACGTTAAAGAGCGCTCAGGTATGAACGGGTCGTACAGAGGATGACGCTCGCAGCGTCTTTGTGTCCCCTCACAGATAGACTGAAGCGACGGCAAGTGGCGATTCAGCACCATGGACAGCGCCTTAAGTTTTCAGGCTGCCCTCCCGCACCGCAGCACTCTGCGTGGTCCGTTCATTCGGGTGGGTCATCCTGCAGTCCTTCCCGGTATAACCCCCCAAAAAAAGCCTGTAAGGTTTCCAGCACTTAGCTCAAGTGCAGACGCAGCGCACCACGATCAATCATCCACGTGTCATCAGAGGAGGGCTCACCTGGGCAACAGCCACCACACACACACACACACACACACGCTTCTCCAAGTGCTTTAATATTTCATATGTCTTCAGTATAGGCTATTTCAGTTGTTGTTTACCGCAACATGGTGAGAACTGTAGATATTACGAGGTTGTAAACCATGTGGGGGAAGGAAGCAACAGGGAAACGATTTAACGTTATGTTGAATTCCTAGAGAGAGAATATTTTCTATGACCATCAAAACAGATTAAGAATAGATGATGTAATATTGGTGCCCAGGTTCATTCACAAAACTAGTGGTGATATACAGATGTACTGTATATCTGTATATCAGATATACATATACGGTGTTTTGCTCATAACCCCAGCAGCAGGGCTCATACACTGTTATCAGCAAGATGAATCATGTTGTAAGCTGAGTGCATTGCCTCATGGGACAAGCGTTCACGTCAGATTGCCTGTCTGTAGGGAATCTGCCTGCACATGCAAGGCTACTGCAGTCTTTACTCTGACACAGCGAAGAAGTCACCACATACATTGGAGATCATTATTATTATTATTATTATTATACAGGTTCTAATTATGAATCACATGATGCCTATGGACATCATATCCTGATGTTGTAACAAGAATAAAAGGAGGAAAATAACTTCTTAGACAGGGAGTGTGTCATTGCCCCTTTCAGAACTTTATTTAGTTTATTTGTCTGTTATCTCTCTGATGTGTTGCCATGGTTTCTGTGTGCTGTCCGGTCCTCGGTGAGCTGGAGCAGAGAAAAACGACATTTAAGCCAGATGTTGAAGTGAGTTTGCTGAAACGTGGGGTTACTGTACTGTAGTTAGTGTCCACTGAATTTAACTTTACAGTATTTTTTTTCTGTAGATGCAAGGTCAGCTTAGCCATAAAGTATCAGTTGTGGATTTCAGTTTTGTATGAACAGGCTGATTCTTTTCATCCCATGTATCAAATTTAACTTCCAAACAGTTATTTATTGAGCTCCTCTTTAATACTGTATTGATTTTCCTTGGTAAATCTCATCTTGCAGTCAGGGGTTTTCATTTTTAATAATACACACAATGGCCTGTTGTTTAAATTAAAGATATTGCTTCGGCAGGAGGAGAGTCATTTGTACAAGTTCTAAAAATTCAAAGCAAAATCAGTTTGCAGTGACGTTGCTGTTAAACTCTTACAAATAAAGGATTTGAGGATTTTTTTGAGAAGAGAAAGATTTTAGCTCAAACACAGCTATGCCTCACTGTACCACACTGGGGGATGGATCCCACCTTAAACGGATCGATTGAATACTGAGACTAAAATCTTTTACAGTAACATAAGGCAGCATTTATAACAAATCTTGCCAGCAATATTCAGGTGACATGTGTGTCCACTGATAAGAGGGCATTGATAAGTTGCTGACTTGGCTCTAGTAAAAAAACGGCCAGTACTTATCATCTAAAAGGCAACAGACTCAGCCTTTAACCTCTATTTGAAAAAACATTAATAGATTTTTCATCGTTCCCCATTAATACGCTTGTTGAATAACATCAAGAGCAGGATAAGGAAAACCAGGCATATTTCAACATGTCTTTTCTTGATCATAAGAGAGATAACTTTATTTGCAGTTACATCAAAACCCAGTAAAGGGTTAAAACACAGTTTAAAATTGATACCCTCTTCTCAACGTCTCACATTTTCTGACCATTAAAAGCGATTGATGAAAGGGAGAAATAGAAAACACTTCATTATTGATCAAAGCGGTAGAGGCATTAGAAATGATTTACAGCAGCACCAAAAAAGAGAGAATGAGAAAGAGAGGGCTGGACAGATAACAGAAGCTTCAATCACAATAGAAAATGTCCTAAAAGTAATGAATGAATGGCTTACGGTGGAACATGAAATGATCTATACAAACAGCATTCAAGGCTTATGGGTTTTTAAATTTTGCATAACAGCACTCAACACGCTCTGCACTTCAATTGGTGCTCCATTCTAATTTTGGTTCAGTTGTTTGTTTTTAACATAATTGCCTGACTGCATCAGTAGACCCCGTTGCTTTGCTGTTACGAGGGAGAGAGGTCCTTCACTTTGTGTGCAAACCGGGTAAAACACAGAATCACTCGTAATGAATTCAAGCTGTGTGCCTGAAATACAGTTTCATCATAATGGATGGATTTTTCACTCTTAGTGTTGGGAGCACCGTTTGTTACTCTCCTGGTAACAATCCATGCCGGTTTTAAGAACATTGAATGTTATATATGAGGAATGTATCACCTTCACATTACTGGATTGTTGGATTAATCTCAAACACTGTAGACATATTTTGTTTTATGCAGGTGAAATCTAAGTTTGTTTTTACAGTAATGAATAAATTAAGCAATGTGAGCGTGAAGGGAATCTTTTCAAAGGCAGAAGGTCATTTTCAAACCTCTCCTGGGTTTTGGACCCAATTTGGCATATTTACCCCCCCACACACACACACTGCATTTATATAACTCAATCATCCCTTAGTTCCACAGGGTTTCTGAAAGGCGGGGTTAAAAATATCAAAAACAACTTCACCTGGAATTAAAATACACTCAAAATGTTAATGGCTTGGTTTTCCATGCCCCGTAAAAGAAGGCAGGGATTTTAATATGCGACTGCAGATATGGACTGTTTATGGTTCTGGTTCAGTTTGTCCATTGTCTTGATGGCGCTCAGGTACTTAACAGTGTAACATTGAAAACATTATGTTGGATGATATGAAGCATTTATGTATAGCATTAGTCAAAATTTAGTAACGTGGTACGATGGGATAAAAGCATACGGTTAATTTTGCTTTATATTGACATAACTCTAAATGCAAAGCACCAAAAGAAGAATGAGACAATATGTAAAAAACAGAAATCAGTATTTTTCTTTTGTACAAAAGGTGTATGAATATTGTATAAACATGAGTTATTTGTGTTTTTCTCTGTAGATCACATGACAGAACATCTCACCTCCAATTTGACATTGTTTTCTTCTTGATTTTGCTCTTTTTTTTCCCACCCTGAAAGTAAAGACAGGACGAGAGAAAGCACATTGGAAAAGACAACAATTCAAGGTCAACTTAGTAACATTTGCTACACAAACCACGAGGAGAAAAGAGATGGTGACAGCAGGGTCTTTAAATGGGCTGGAGCTCCGGGCTGCATACTGATCAGGGATGATGCGCTGTCTTATTGGTGAGGCTCATAGACTCATACTGTATAACCATGGAACAAGATACCTCTGTAGGTGTTACATAAGTCTGCAGCTACAACCATAATGAGTGTTACTGCCAGTGAACGGTTTATGTGATTATATGGAGTTCATTTAACTGAGAGATAGATGATCCAACCAGACATACCAGAATTCATTCATTATTGTGACTCTTCTTTAAAAGAGTCTATTCTGTTCTTATTCTTTTTCTCTCTAATCAGATCACTTCACCCTTTAACACTAAACAGTAGAGACAGGAAGCCTTCATTGAATGGTCACATTTCAGCCCACCTTGCATAGGCTAACAATATCCTTTACTGCACCAACGCACATATAATTAATTTTCCATGTACTTACCAGTGCCCTTGACTCATCATTGAGCACAATCATGGTGGCATATTACCAGATACATTTGGAGAGGGGGGCTGCAGTTCATGTTACCTCATGGTTTTAAGGTGTCCTACGGTAAATTCATGGATACAGACTCAAACATCAAGAGAAAATATCACTACTATACACTACTATCTGTGTATACAGGGAATACAGAGCCCATTAATGTAGCTCTAATGTTTCCAAGGCGAGTGAAAGCATCGTAGCTCTTCTTTCTTAAGTAAGAGATCAGATTAATTAATTGTGACTATAACAGTTCAGTCATGAAATCTGAAAATCAATGAAATGAATCATTTTATAGTTGAGATTAAAGGTCATTCAAGTCATCCTCTTTGCATATCTACTTTACAAATTCTCATTTGCCTAAATGTTTTGTAGATATCTTATGTCATTGTTTCAAGAGCTCTCACATCTATTGGACCAAAACACTCTTGATTAATGGACTCCATTCATTTAATGACATCAAAGCCCAGGAGAGAAAATATGTTTATGAGGAGCATAATGCCAACCATACACCATTGAAAACAGAAACATTATTGAAAGATGAAAGCGCATCTCTTTTCATCTGTGGCAATGTGCTTGTTTTTTATCCCAGCGGACAGTGCGGGGTTATCCTCACAAGATGCTAATGATGTGTTGCCTTCTCTAGGGATCAGCCATCAATCTGTGTACAAGCCACTGTTTCCTGTCATTATTTCTCCAAAGCAGCAGTGATGAACAGAAGAAGGGGAGAGGGTGATTAGGCCTCCCAACCTTAACCCCACGTCTTGTCATCTTGCGTTAACATCACGGCTCATTTCAAGGTGAAGCTGGTTATCAATCATGCCGCAGTGTGAGACTTATTAATGGCTTTTTCTTCAGTTCATCAGCTGAGAGACTGATGTTGTTATCTGTGCCTGTGGGGTACAACTTACATTTACTCAACTTGTTATATTTGGTTATGGTCCCAGAGGTAAGAAAGACAAATGCATAAATTGATAAAAAAAAGATAAAAGCACACTTTAAATTAAAGCTTAACTGTTGTTAAATGTCCTTAGTGCAAAATCCACCTCTTAGAGTCATAGAAAGCCAGACAATTAGGCAGATAAAGAATGAATAAATACAAATTACTGTGATAGGATCAGTGGGTGGTAGGGAGGCCCAGTGGTTAGAGACGCTCTCCTTCCGCTGTAATGATTCAGACCACCGTGGAGGATTGGATATGTGAGGCTGTACGCTTAATCACACAGATGTATGTTTGATAATAGTATCAAATATGATTTAGAAGGACCATATCTGTCACCCAGATACATGTGTATAATGCCATTTGGTGGATACGCAGTAAGTTTTGATCACATTTCCCTGCTGTCACACATTTTCCTGCCTGCCAGTCCTGCTATTAAACAAAAACACTTATGTCGCAACATTTCTGTTAAATGATATAAAACAAAATGTTTGTGCTCTGCAAATGCATAATTTGAAGTTTTATTTTCGATTTCAATTAATTATTTGTTGTTGTTGTTGTTGTTTTTATTGTTCTCCAGTAACCTATGAGAAATACTCTCAATTAGAGAAATGCTCTGATCTGCCTTGATTCTCTGTGAGTGTGTAGTATATGAAACTGTGTGACACTGACCTCTGCAGGATGACTAGAGTATAGTTATCTTGAAGTGATCACTGTTTCTTGTCAGTTTTCTGATTTCGTAACTTCACACTTTTTTCTAACTAATATGTATGCATTTGTATTTGTTTTGTCAGGGAACGACTACAAGGAATACTTCACTTTTATAATAGATGGAAATATATATACAGTATATTACCTAGATATCGCAGACGTTAAACTGCCATTCAACTGTGTTTGTTGGTGTTCATGTGGGGCTATCTGATACTGGGATGTGTCTAAAGGAATGAATGTATCCTGTAGGTGATACAAAATGCTGCACTTTCTGTTGATACAGGCCCCTTCTGTTGTTGTGTCAGCTGGAAACTCTCCAATTTCAGTGTACATTTAAAAAAAAAAGCCTTTCGCTCGTTCTTATTAAAAACCTTTTCGAATGCTGTTACCCTCATACTAATATCTCTAGATATATGAGAACGCTGAACATGATGATGAAGCATCTTTTTGTGGGTGTGTGAATTTGTGTGTTTAATAAAAAAAAAACAAGAAGTTAAAGCATCCTTCCTCTTTCCAAAACAAAACACTACCAGCGAGCAAATACCAAACTGATATTTTTAGGCAGTAAAAAAAAAAAGAAGACCTCAACCGATTCAGCATGTGAGAGACGTACTAGTTGTGTGGCATTTAAAGAATGCTGACTCACACTTCCTGTTTCCTGTCCATTCAGGAAATGGCAGAGTTTAACCCCTGACTGCTGCAGCCATTCCACTCTGTTATCTTCAAGATACTGTCTGCCTCTCCAGGGATAGTTTAGTTAAAACTGCTGTAATTTAGTCAGGTCAGTTGCTCTTAAAGGCTTCCTGTAGGCTACTGTAGTTTTTCACAGTGTACTGAGTTAAACTTTAAAGGATTATACCGTTACTTTGTTAATACTCACTACACTGTTCCGCTTTCCACTATTCAACCTATGTTGCAGAATTTAAAATAATTATTAAATTCCCAGACTTTCATTTGGTTTTTCCATGATGCAAAGAGATTACGTGTGATTATTATGTTTGTATGGGGCATCCTGTGCGTGCAAACCCTTGTTTATTCTTGTTTCATTCATAGTGCCATCTTCTTTATGACATCACACACACACACACACACACACACACACACACACAAAATCTGTTTTGAAATGTGCCTGTTAGCTTTAAAAGATGGGTTCACAATCTTTTAAGTGTGTTTTAAAACACACTTTTCTTGCTGTAATCATCCCCCCCTGTTCATACAAGCCACGAAGAGATCCACTTTCAATGTTAGTGATGGTGGACAAAATCCACAGTTCAACAGAAAGACACACAGCTAAAGCCTCATATTATCCGCACAGTAACTTTAAAATACATTTTTTGCTCAAAACAAGGACTGTAGATTTTGTCACCCATCACTTACATTGTAAATGCATTTAAAAAAGGATCTTTAAATCGCCAGTACGAACAAGACAAATGATGCACGGTAAGTGTTTAGTTTCTCTGTAAATTGATTACCAAAGAGTAGCCACTGAAACATTGCTTTAAAATTCATGCATTAATGAGCTTTAATTAACAAGACAACTAGAAGGAAAAACAAGAACAAACTAAATCTCTAAATAATGTAAATATTTTAAATTACAAGAATATGCATGTAAGTATAAAGTCTTTAAAAAAGCCCTCTATTTTCTATATATCAGCTGAATGACAGAAGGAATAAAAAAAAAAGTGCAAAGTATCGTGTTTGTAATCTCAGGTTGTTGTTGTTGTTTTTTTTTTCTGTACCATGCAAATATTTAATCTGCAACGTTACCTGTGCTGACTTCCCAGGGTCCATTGGGCCGTTTTCTTTGCATATATTTGTACTTCCATTTCATGTATCTTCATGATCTGTGGCTTCCTTCAAGGGAGGAAGTCATAAAAGGCCATCATAAAGTCTGTGTGATAAAACTTTGCATTTAAGCTCCCAGATGTTGCGCTCTGACTTTTTCAGTGATCACTGATATTCTCTAGAGAGAGAAGAAGCCATAACCAGCTTTTTACATTCACTCATAAAAAAGAGGCATAAAAATATGTCCATTTCACACGAAAAAAATTCATTGTATTAGTCGTAAAAAATGTTTGGTTGATCCTCTGATCCTTTTCAAGTCTCTCTTTTAGGCCCACGGTAAACAACAGGAATCATTTTCTTTAATCATGGCTGCAACTCGTATTGTCCCTCCGTGGCGATAAAGAAGTCGTTGAGTATGTTTTGCAGAAATTCAAATGTTGGCCGGTCCTCAGGTGTCTGCTTCCAGCATATCATCATGATCTCATAGAGTTCCTTTGGACAGCCATCTGGACATGGCATCCTGTACGACCTGTCCAGGCTCCGGATCACCTCTGGGTTTGTCATCCCTGATTAGGAAGAAGAAAATTGTCTTTCAATGTTTGTTTTTTTTAACAGGATTTTTGCAACTTAATCATTCAGTTTTTTTTATATAATATGATCAAGTGTAATTTGTCAGACTTTATCAGACTTCTTGTACCTGGGTATGGTATTCTTCCATAGGTGACTATTTCTGTCAGGAGGATCCCAAAGGACCAGACGTCTGACTTGATGCTGAACGTGCCAAAATTAATGGCCTCCGGAGCCGTCCATTTGATGGGAAATTTAGCACCTGGTTATCAGAAAGAGGGTGAGAAATTTGTGGTACTTAAGAGATGGGTATGTGTGTGTGTGTGTGTGTGTGTGTGCTGGGGACATGACGGCATATACCTGAGATCATAGAGATGTGATTACCGATACAGATCTTGCTAAACCACCTCAGTATATAAATAGGCTTGTTTCTGAATTGATTTACCCCCCCCCCCAAAAGAGTATATTTATTACTATTAATACAATATAGAATTACTTTACAATAGAAGATTGTGTCCATATCATCCACCTATATTCTTTATTAAAACTACAGCATATTGTCACAATATTTTTTTTTGAAATAATGTGCATCTAGCTTAAACAGTTGAAGGATGCATTCAGAGCCATAGCTACAATACTTTTTTCTAGGAATTTGGTGGTTTTAGAAACCCATGGGGGGATTTTACTTTCGATGATTAACAATCATCATATAATGTATATTTTATAAGATGATTCCTGCATTTCTAGACTGTGTATATTTATTTTAGGTAGTCTAGAGAATCTTTAAAACAGCATTTAGACCTGTACGGTGCTGGAGAAGGCAAACTATTTGGTGTCTGGTCACAATTATCTAAATAGGTTGAGGGGTGCTTTAAGCTCATGACCTTTTGTACAGCCCTGGAAGCATTTCACATCTGATGTGGGAATAATTGTGAACACTGCACCTTCTTGAGCCGTGTATTCTGACTCGATGATCCTGGCCAGGCCAAAGTCTGCTATCTTGCAGTGCAAGGTGTCATTGACAAGTATGTTTGCAGCGCGCACGTCTCGGTGGATGTAGTTCTTCTTCTCAATGTACGCCATGCCTTCAGCAACCTGCCATAAAAGATAACAGGAGAGGAATAATAAACAGCGTTTTTAGGGGAAATCAGATTAAGGAAAATCTGAAAATAAAGTTAAATTAATGACAAGAAATTGAAACACTTTCAGAGCACTATTTTGAAAAATATATATGTAGATTCGGTACGCGCATGTCTCTTTTATCTCTGGTCAGTGTAAAATTTTCAAGTAGGGCACATGCAGTATTGCAGCTACAAGTATGTATACGTGTGTATGTGTGAATACTTGCATTTATGTGTACAGTGGCAATAAAGTGAGCTTAACAGGATGTGCCAACTCTCAGGAAGTCAAATTGCTTTTTTTGGAGGGGCAAAAGAGTTCTGGGGGAGCTCGCTGTGGATGGAAAAATAGCATGATTTCCTGTCCGGATGTTAATAATTGACGTAGGGTGAGGCTTTCAAACCAGACGAGCAAAAGCCCCACCTCAGAAACCACACATCTACTGCTGACAGTTTCCACGTGCATTCACATCATGACTGGTGTCAAAGCCTATGATATAGGCTTTGACACAAGTTTGTCAAAGCGTAACTGCAGAGCAGCTACTGTATAAATAGATTTTGAGGTCAGCAGGTGATGGTTAGTGTTTGTTTTTAGCAAAGAATTTGCGAAAATCTCTGAAGCAAGTAGTTTAGTCGCAAAACAAAAGCAGCCAGCGACGAAAAGTTGTTTAGTATTTGCGGAAGCTCATCTTCCAAGAAAGGCTTTTAATTTTTATCAGAGAAAAGTGTGTATAAAACAATGTGATGATATGAAGTAACTCTCTCACCTGGGCCGACATGTCTATCAGCTTGTTCAGCTTTAGCTTTTTTCCTTCGTCTGTTTTTAGAAAGTCAAGAAGACATCCTGTATGTGACAAAAGGTTAAGCACAACTGCATCATAAGGAGCAAAAGATAACAGACATATTGTAGTTTCATAGATGTTTCCTCCAATTAAACAAACAGAAAGAAATATATTTTAGCCACGTACACCAGAAGCAGCCATATTTGTTTGTTTGAGTGCGTTATTAAGCAATAAAGGTACAATCGTGCATTCAAATACAATAGCAGCACATATTATGGACTCAAAAGTCGTTAATAAAAGAGTTTACAATATTGGCATCTAAGGCATCAAACAATAAAATAATTTCTTGCTTTCTTACCATTGATCATGAACTCAGTGACAATAAGAATGGGCTGTTTCGTGACCACAGCATGGAGTCGCACCAGTCGGTCATGCTGCAGCTGCTTCATCAGGTTGGCCTCCTGTAGGAAGGCCTCAGGCTCCATGGTGCCTTCCTTTAAGGTCTTTATAGCGACCTTCTGGGTGTTCTTATAGTAACCTGGAATTCAAACAGGGCTGCTTAACAAACTGTACTTGGCGCGCAGACAATAATGATGTTGCCAATGGCAGAATACATTTCTAGCATTTTTCTCTCACCCATCCACACTTCTCCAAACTGCCCGGCCCCTAGCTTCTTCACCATTTTCAGTGTCTCTCGAGGAATCTCCCATTCGTCATGCGCCCATGGCTGCTGGGGGGCCTTAGGCTTACAGGGAGCATATAGCCGCACACACAAACCATCTGCAGTACCTGCACCCAAACATTAAATACGTGATTGTGAATAACCATATTTTTTTTCTGCTTTTCTTTTCTGCTAAATTTAGTTATTCCAGCAGTACATATCTACTGAGTGCTTGATCATTTCATTCGCTTGATGTGCTGCTTTCTCTCCAGTTGCTGAGCGTTTTCAGTTATTCTAGATGTTTGGCCTTCTTATCTTGTGGTTTAGTCACAGAAGTGGAGAGACTATTACTCCTCTCACAGGAAATGCACAATGTATCACAAGGGTCTGATTTTACTCTGTAATTCAAAGTGAGTGAGCCATAATTCACAACACAACACACTGATTCTTGAGGTAAAAACACGAGGGTCTTCTGCATAAATATATGACATTTTTTCATAAATATGTGATTATAGTACCCTCAAAAAAGTAAAATAAATAAATAAATATATATATTTTTTTATATACAATAATTTTTGGTTGCTCAAACTTAGGACACATGTTTAATTTTTCAGTTTAAAATCTGTTTTTATCCAAAATAAACAAGAATCGGTGAACTCTAACTAATTTAATTACTTCTTTATAATGAATGTAGCTCAAACGCTTGATCGTGCGGTTTATTACTTACGGCTGTAGTATTTGACCAGCTCCTGTAGGGATGGGAATGTGTTGGAAGGGGAAATGTAGTAACCACCTTTGTCCATACTGCGGACTTTGTAGTGTTTTACCACATCTCCTTGACACGAATCTGATGCGAAATCTCTGACTGACAGTGAGAACGACCCTAATTCGGGGGAACACAAATATACATTCAACGGTTACACATATAGTAGGGTTTCGCTCTTGAACACCCAACTGAGGTTTCAAATTGTTCATATTCACATATTTAGAACCGTTCCTTCTTTAAATACATCGCCACAGACGTTACAGACCTGAAGGTCAACCTTGATGACAGAATGGTGGTATTTACCTGCACAAGTCTCACTTTCTCGGACCAGGAAGGAGCCTGGTTTATTTCCAGGTGCTAAAAGCAGTCGTTCGGTCTCTTTCCTACTTACATCTTTGAAATACCATCTGCAGAGTAGAGAACCGCAGAACACACCTCGTGTAATTATTTAAAGACAGGTAAATGTATTCAGTGTTTCAATAAGTTGTGTGTGTGAAACGGGGTTTCTTACTTTTCCACCTCCAGTGTGTCTGCTCTGGCTACATAATTACATGGTATTAAGCCCTCCTGTCCTGTCGACAACAACTGAGCCAGCCACCATTCTCCATTTCTTATAAACAAGACAGAGATGTCAGATTACTTTTTTCCATCTTAGAAATACTGATTAATAATTTTCTTTTCACTACTGTTGGATTAAAAAGTGAATAAAACAAGGCTACTTACTCTTGTAAAACCTTAAGTTTGTCTCCCTTTCTGAAAGCTAGATCACCATCATTGGTCGTTGCAAAGTCATGTTGTGCGATAAACACAATGTCTGAAGACAAATAGAGCAAACAGTTATTTTTTTTGTGAAATATGAATCTACCTTTGATGCTGCAGTAATTTCATTTTATTGACTGTCAATGGTGGTCTGTTTAGTTTTTTTTTGGTTTGGCTGCTATTCCGGACATAAAAATGAATAAAACAGAAGTATGCGTCATAAGCATACTTAAAGCAAACACTTAAAGTACATTATTAGAAAAGCTGTTCTTCTCTTGGGAATCAGATTTATGAAGTTTTTATAGCGTCTGTGACATGAAAATGACTTTCTTTCATGAATAATCTCATCTTTTCCCCAGAAGAGAACAGAGGAAGTTCTACAGAGATTTTAATCGCTAAATGTAGCCTCCGCTTATTGCTATTAGTCTCTCTCTGCACAGGAGTGGTTGACGACATAAACGCAGGCCTATTATTTTCCAGTAAAGAGTTTGTTATAATATGTGGTGTTCAGTGATTACCGTTATCGGAGTAGGTGTTTCCACCTTGAACCTAAAGAACAAAACAAGTTTTTGTTTTTTTTTAAATATTCAATACATATTAGACCAATAAAAAAAATTACAATTATTAATCTAGACTAATTTAGATCACAGTAAATGACTATACTGTTAACTTAAAGTTAAAATAAGTAAAGCATTTTCTATTCTAAATGGTCTACTTACAATGTGATTTGACAAGCTGGAGGCCTGAGAGTTTAGTTTTCCTTTGTAGAAATGATCATTTTCTACTTCTTTCTGGCCACTACAAGCGCAGCCCATCCTGAATGTGTAAAACAAAATGATTCTCCTCCTTAGTTATACAAAACAAGACTTATTTAATATTAATAACATTAATATAACATTACCACTGTCCACTCGAGCTCATTGCTCATAGGCTCACATTGTTACAGCATTTTAATTGTGATGCTCTTACCTGATAAAGTAGATAAGCTCTACTAAAGCTGTTTACGGTCTCCACTCCTACCACTACCGGGCCTGGTCTGTGAGTTCATGCCCAGTGCTAAAAAAAAAAAATGATTCACCCTAAAAATTTTAAAATTGCAAAAATCATTAGAGTGTCAGTTTTCTTCTTTCAATTTACAAGTGTGCTTCAAACAAACTGACTTATTTGAGGAAGTGGAAAATGTTTTATACAGTTTCATTTGCATGTCAAGGTTGTGATACAGTGTCGGAGTTAAAAATAGAAGAAAAATAAAGTGCTGAAAATGAACTGAGGAGGGTGCAGAAATGTACATTAAACACTCATTCACATTATTTATGTCATTGTGATAGTGATATTTGTATATTTAGTTGAACAATTGTATAAAACTTAAATATAGGAATTTTTTTTCCCACCACATTACTTGAATATTCAGCAACATGAACGGATTCCCTTATGGTTGCACATGTATATTTGGATAGTTCAGGTTGTATTACAGTAGCAATGTCCTACACAACCAAAAACCTTACCTTCACATCATACTGCTGTCACATATTATTTGTGTCATTGCTCGTTAAATACGTTTTGCAGTCTTTCTTTGTACATTAATATGAACATTGGAAAAATGCTTTTATTTGTCAGAAACTCAAGATAAATTTTGGTAAACAACTGTCATGATGACCATATTAGAACTTTTTATCTTTTAATTTTTTGCATATATCTGTTATCTGTTTTCATAATTTAAAGAAAAATAACCTTTTTAACGTATCCTATCAGCATATTTGCGGCATACGCATATATTGGGAATGAAATTGAAATGTAAATTCAAACTTTTTTTTTTTTATTTACACGATAGTGTAAGATATAGTTTATAGTGTAAGATATAAACATACATACTTGAACTTTTGCCAGTCTTGCGTCTTCAAAAGTACTCCAGATGTAAAATGTCTTCAGTTTCCTTATTGAAAGCTCAGTGCTTTTCAGTATGTCACTCTCACTCACTCTTTTTGTGTTTGAAAGTCTCTCTCTCTCTCTCTCTCTTCCCCCCCTCCCTCCCTCTCTTCTTTTTTTCTCTCTGTCACAGAGACAACCATGGCCTCCCCTGGAAATTACATTGAGTTTACTGTAAATAGAAAGCAGTTTGTCTGTCTATTTTGTGTTGTCATATCCTTCTGTGGCAGATCACAACAACAAAACAGTAGAAATGATCACCCGCTGATTAAACCTAAATGAAATACCTTTAATTGAATATTCAACTAGTTAATTAATTAAGTTCAGATTCACAAATGCATCACAACCAAAGTTAGATTGACTGATGAAAGAGAATACAGCATGCAGCTATATTTCATCTTATAGCTCCTTCACAATTGTAGGAAGATGCAATAACGGTGGGGAGGTGTAAATGACACTACATAATTTGTGTTGAAAAAAAAAAACAGCAAATGTCCTCACATAATAAAAAAAGATCTGAAGTAGGAGAGCCTTGCTGCATGTGACTGTATATGATTGATGAGTGCTGACCACAAATGTGGTTTGCGTGCTTGGTACTCATATGTAAAAAGAGAAAGCATGGTTTCCATGGCAGTTTGTCAGACATTTCTCGGTTCCTCTCATCGTCTAGGTTACTGTACCTCCACTATACTGTTACCAAACATGTTTCTGTATCTCAGTGAAGCAGTACACAGTCTGGACACAAGATGGACTAACTGGCTAACTTTAACTGTGAAATAATAATTGGAGTGTCTGCATATATTATATTTATAAATATTTTTAAAAATATATATATATAAATATTTTCCTCATAATAAAAGATCAAATGTTGGCAAAATCTTTCAATGCGAGAGTGATTCTTTACTATGTTCTGGAGATGATCTTATATGATCATATGCTTAAATTATTTTTTTAAACAAATGAATGAGATGCTTTTTCTATTCCTCCCATTGCCAGAGTTCGATAATAAAAAGGGACTCTGGTCTATTCTGCTACATACATACCAACATTTAAAGCATTAAGTGATTTTTTTTCACTCTCAGTTTCTCCGGACTATGATCTTTGTGTCCTCTCCTGCATAAATATTTTGATTTGTATCTTTGCTTTAATGTTTCTTTTAATAAACAATCAATACAAGCTACCCAGGATTATAATTGGCTACGGATTCTGTATTTACCCCCTGATATTATTACGCAGTCTGTAGGTACAGTATGCTGCATGCTTGTCGACATTCTCCAATTCTGACACTAGAGGGTGTAGACAGTCATGTTTTAAACTCTGACTCTTCTAAAGTAGGTCTATTTCAAAGCACTGTGCTAATGTTTCCCCTTAACTCATGCTATTTCTAATAATAGATAACCCTTTTGACCTCCTATACGGAAATGATGTGTTGAGTGTTAAACTTTGTTGTGTAATGCTGCATATCTGGATATGGTGCAGAGGTGTGGATGTGAATACAGATGCAAAATCTGTCACGTCGGGAGGGAAAGAAGCTGATGTGCAGTCAATCCATCAAAGTATAACAATGCTTTGGGTTTTTCACACCATACAGTATAGCTAACCAGGTCTTTCCTATTCTTCTTACCATGCAATGGACTGAGGAGGGAATTCACCACTCTTCTTTAGCAATGGAAACAATAAAACCAAACAATATGTCCTTGAGTTATCTAGCAGTAATTATGACCCCTTTTGTTTCTGGTTCACTATGAAACACTATTTTAAATGAATCAAAGAACGTTGTAAGGAAGATATCATTCACAGTATGGTGTAGCCTATAAGTGCAGGGAACAATAAATCTTACAGCACCGGAAGTGTTTGTTTCCTATGGGGGGCTTTATACAACACGTAACGTGGGGATATTACTCTCTGGGCAACACTTCACAGGTTTTTGTTTGGACCACCTGTGCTGTGTGTGGGGATTGTGCTGTGTTGTAGTTCTCTGAAGGAACAACCTTGCTTCACTGCACACACACACACACAGGCTGCAGGTGCATGGCGAGTGTTATTGAGTGTGTCCTGGTTACTAACTGCTGTTTCTCTTTATACTCCCTTCTTCTGGTGTTCCATCAGCCCTTGTTTTCTTCCCAGGGCTTGGCGGATGCTTGTGTACAGCTCTGTTGGGGTCCCCAGACATTGCATCCTGCCTGCAGAAGGGTCATAAGTGGCCCCACAGGATAACCTGAACAACGGTGGGAAAGAAAGGGAGCGTGGGTCTCCTTTAGTAACACAGTCCTGGTCGACTCTGTGCCAAAAGCATACACGCTGCCAATGAATGCTTTTCTACTCTCGTTTTAATGTGAGTGTGCGCTGCATGTGACTGAGCATGGCTACGCATGCGCTTGCATGTGGGTGGCCAAGCTGTAGATTTATTAAATAAAACATACAGATTATACATTGATATGTGTTAGAAGCTGTGCTGTAATTTTGTTTTTTTCAATGTTTGTCAAAGTTTTGATTCACTCAATCACACACACACATACACACACATACACACACACACAATTTTGATCCCCCTCTACATCACAAGGGGCCCCCCGTTTGACTTCCTGTCAGTGTGGGAACCATTCCTATCCTCTGTCACACATGGAGTGAGAGAAGGTCTCGCTCCTGCATTTACCTTAAAAAAGACAAAGTAATTGTCAATAAATAAGGAACAATTGAGCTCCCCAACACATTCAACAGGCAGTCCTGCTGTTCCTCTGGGACGTTCATGAAATTTAGGAGAGCTTCACATTTCCTCCAGCACAGCAGACATCAAGCATGCTGGTGCAACTGGATTTTACTGTAATGGCAGCATTTTCTATGTATTAATATATAATATTATTATTACTACGTTTAATGGGCTAAATTCATATATGTCTTTTGTAAAATAAAAACAATCAATTCTTAAGTGTGAAATACTGTACGTTCCACAGTCAAAGAGTGCCTGTGCCTGTCACACTCTTTGTTTAAAACATCTGCAGTTGGGAACTGCAGTGATGGAGTTGGTAACAAGTCTGTGCAGCTGCTCGAGTGGCAAGTTGCTCCGAGGTAAACATGGCTGAGGGAAAGCCCCTTATTATTGTGCTCCGGATGCGTTCCTCACTCTTCCAGTGTTTACCGTGGAAATAACTCTGTGCCAGCAAGCAGGTGCTTCCTTAAAAAAAAAAAAAAAAAAAAAAAACTTTGCTTTTTCCGAAATTAAATAAATCTCACAAAATCAAACATTAGCACATTAGTTCTTATGGAGGAGTTTATAAAAAAAAACAAAAACGGTGATTAGAGAAGTGAAAACATTATATTTTCGTTCAGAAGCGGATGTAGACGTTCACCTTCAAAACAGCCTTTGATTCAATCAACATTTATTACTCAGTAGCGTTTATCACATTTCCTCCTCTAGAAACAATGTCTCATTATGCTCACAGGAGATCTACTTTCACATGAATGCGGCCAGCCAGTATCATGAACCTGATGACATAACTATAGTTCATATGGGCCTGTTTATTTGAGACTATACTCATACTACTTTATTTATTAAACCCCTGAGAGAACGAGGATTTTTTTAAGTGGAAACGTTAAAGAGAAAGGCTTACGGTTGTTTTAGCTAGCATGTTAGCTTATTTACACATCCAGCAGACATGGAGACTTTCTCATCATCTGAAGGCATGTTTCTGGCCACCTGATGAATTTTCTTTAGTCTGTCAGTCTTGGAGTTGATGGAAGCTTTATTTTTGCTCTTTCGGTCTACACCTCCTGCCTCTGTCTGCACTAAGACAGCTAACAAGCTATCTCTAAAATGCTGGACAATACTTATCTTCCAGGGTGTAGTGCGAGACTACAGGCATCACAGGCAGTAAGAAGGACTTCAGAGGCCACATGACATGTTCTTGTCTCAGAAAGAAACACTGAGTAGAGTGGCCTACACCTCAGTGGGGTTATGCAGTCAATCAGAGTGACACCAATTATGTATGTCACATGACCACAAGAGACTGCAAATGGAAACTCAGGGTAAGGCACATCCATCAACTCTGTCTAAAGGGGCTTAGTGTAGAGGAAGAACGGATTAAGTCTCAATAGACAGCCTCACGCACCCATTTGCATTCCCTTTCCACAGAAGTTGATTATCCCTGTGTATGGCCTAGCTGTTCCCACCTTTACCTACATATTTAGTTCTCTAATGATTTTCAATCAAATAGGCTCCAGAACTCAACATCAATGCCATAAAAATGGAAAATTTCAAAATGATTAAATAAATATTATAACTATCTGTACATAGTGGGTGTTTCAAAAGAGAGTTTAAAGTCACTAGAAGGGATCAATTCAAGGTAAATTGTGATTATGTGGAAACAGTTTCTCATGTCTGTGTATCTCTGTCACTGGGACAGTGGGAACAGAGCACAAAAACTGCCTGTGTTCCCTCGCCATTATGTCCCTTGTTATACCTGCCAGGGTTTCCACTCAGATGGGCATCTGCACCTGCAAACAAGCCTATAGAAAGTTCCTTTAGGGGAGGCTTTTATAGGATTTTAAAAAGCGCCTGTGCCTTTATTGTCACTGATTTGGTAAAGTGGAATAATTTGGTGGACCTGTTAATCCAAGATTACAAAGGAGACAGTGAGTTGAAGAAAAGTATTAGAAGAGGACAACACAGACACAATGGAGGAAAGAACCTTGTGACTTCTCTTTTGTAAAGGGGACACTGCCTCCCCCACACCCCACACCCCGCAGCAGCACAGTAGTCTGATCAGTCTGCAGTCCCAGAGTGAATCGTCACAATAGGACGAAAGAGAGGGAAATGCAACTTATGCACAACAAAACGTTTACTGTAAACGTAATTTTTTTTTTGTGCAGTTTTGTTCATTTGAAATCTGAAAACCAGTTTATTGTTTTCTTTTATGACTAATACAGTCAATGCAGAGTTGATGGGTATGTGGCTTGCAGGCAGCATTGATTGATGGTTGTAATGGTTATAATGAAACTTACCATTGAATATATGCTGTTCAATAAATGCATCCTTTACTTTTAATAAAATTCATATAAATAATTATGGCTGTTTTGTTCTCCTGTTTTAGAAAACATGCAATCATAATATAATTTGATTGTGAATGTTCTCTAAAAACGAGTAGTGTAAAACCTAAAAAAAACAAAACACTTTGTGCTCTCTGAAACATTATTTAAGGATAAATCACCCATTTATATGATACGATATCTATGGGTGCAATATAAATTACTTGAGCTGGGTCAAAAATGACCCACTCCATACTATGATGGGTCAGGATATGAACAAAATAATAACAAAAACTTATTGTAGTACATTTAATTGCAGATACAATACATACAGTACATTCGGCAACGGTAATAACCTCTGTACCACAGAGAATGATGTATTTTCTTTTACCAATAAAGACTGTTGAATGGTCTAAATTACATAATAATAAGAAAGCCTGTCATAATACATAAAATCATGTTGTGAATTTTGCTACTTTGCAGAGATTTCTGCTCATTATATGTTCGTGAAATATAGAAATTAATTAGGATATTACACAGTTGCTTGATGTAATTGCGTGATGTTAATCACCATCCAGTTTGACTCTTTAGATTCAGCACTAAAATACTTCAATACACTCTTTGAATAGTACTGTATTTGCACAATATTTAGTTAAACATTCAAAATGAATAGTATCAGTATTTTCTGGCTTTCCAGAAAAGTACAATATTATCTAGAAAAATATATTATACTTTGTATTTTTTTTTTTATTTCAACATTGGAACCAAAAGTCTTCAAAGAATACTTTCGATTAGATAAAATACAAATGTTGAGCAGCGAAAATGGTATATAGTGCATTAATTTGAAAAGAAACTACAACATATGTGTATATATATATATGATATTTTAAAGTAATTATGCTCAATGTTGCAGTAACATGTAACAATACTCTATGATTCATTGTTCATTAAAATATCCCATTTAGTTCTGCACAAACGTAAGGAAACTTCCTACACACAGTACATACATATTTTCAAGTTTTTAAGATTCCTCTTTCACACAACTGAATGAGCAGTATTTGTGCTTATGTTCAATGTTCGCATTAGAAATGCTGCAACAAAGTGTGTCTATTGCTTTAGTAATTGCTTAAAAAGAACTATTAACAGTTAGTTATAAATTAGAAAAAATCTAGATCAATCTTTTTGCTTGCTTCACCTTACTGTCCTTGTTAAGTCTCCATTTGAAGAGCGGACTTCATGACTTCAGGCTCCTCACTGCTTGTAGCTGTCATCTTGTTATTTTCTATAGACTCCTCTTCTTCTGCATCTCGTCCACTATCGCTTGTTCTCCTGAGCCTTGGCAGAGTTTTTTTTTTCAAGTTCACTAACTCTCAAGCTTTGTAACTTCTTCGTGGTTGCTTAATTCAGTCTCAGAATCTTCTACATCAGCATAAGCTCCATCTTCAGATTCCGCACACACTACTTTAACCAAAGTATCATTTGGAATCAATCTTGTTTCCTTGGTTACACTGTTAGCTGCTTCTTCATTATCTGCCTTACTGGGAACGAAATCTTGCTCTCTATCATCTGTTTCTTCCTCTGGTTCGTCCGAGTCTTCTTCTGCCTCATCTTCTCCATCAGCTGATTCTCCCTGGTTTCCACTCCACCCTTTATTGGATGTCTCAGTTTCTTCCCCCTCTTTTTCGGATGCTTCAATATTGTCCTCATCATTATCTTGACTTGCGTTTTGAATGTTGATACATTCACATTGCGTTACAATTGTTTGTTCATCATTATCTTCCACATGTTCTACATCTTCTTCTGATTTATCTTCTTCATGCACATCATTAAATTCTGATATTTCCTCCACGTCATTATCTGCCTTCAGCTCTACCACATCATCAGCGCCTTCTGTTTCATCATTTAAAGTGTCTTCTTGAAGCTCTTCAGTCATGTCACTTTCTTTGCATGTTTGTTTTTCCTCCTCTCCTGCAGATACACCTTCTCCACCATCACATCCAGTAATCTCCGGCTCCCCTGATTCTTCTGCTGCTGTTTCACGTTCTTCAAACTCTTCTCCTGTCTCTGTGCAATCTTCACCTGTTGCCCCAGGCTCACCTGAGCTTTCATTTTCAGCAGATTCGTCTTCTTCATTTTCAGCCTCCTCTGATTCCTCTCCAGTTGTTTGACCTTCCTCCAATTCCTCATTGTGTGATTCATTATCATCTTCACCTGTTTCTTCTCCAATGCCATCTTCATTGGCAATACAGCCTGCAGTTTTTTTAGATGATTCTGTCTCATGAAAATCCTCTCTCAGTGATCCATCTTCAACTACCGATACTTCCTCATTTTTATCCGTAGCCGCTATATCCTCTTCTGCAGCCTCATCTTCCCCTGACATTTCATCTACAGTGTCGTCTTCAGGCTTGGCTTCTGAATGCTCTTCTCCTGATTCATTTTCATTTGCACCTGTCGTAGTATCCTCTCCTCCTTCCATCTCATTTGCATCTGTTGTTGCATCATTAACTGTTGTACTATCATCTGCAGCTGATTCATTGCTCACTTCCTTTTCTGATTCATTTTCAGACACAGCTTTAGAGCTTTCCTCTCTTGCAGATTCAGCTTCTACACATTCTTCTCCATCTGTGGTTTCTTCCATTTCCTCTTTATTTGATTCATTATCACCTTCACCCATTTCCTCTTCACCCAAATGTTCTTTTTCTGTGGCTGTCTCAGTATCTTCCTTGGTGGCATCCTCATCTGTGGTGTCTGTGGTCTCTTTTTCTACAGCAACTTCATCTTCAGTAGTTTCTGTTTCAGCTGGTTTTTTTGACAGCTCTTCAGTTTTGGCTGTGCTATCCTCCTCTGCAGTTTCATCGTCATCTGTATTCTCTGCAGAATCACTGTCATTGCTGGCAGCAGTCTCCTCCACCTCTTCAACCATCCCTGCTTCCACAGCCTCCTCTTTGTCAGATTCGTGTTCAGATTCGTGTTCAGATTCGTGTTCAGATTCGTGTTCAGATTCGTGTTCAGATTCATGTTCAGTTGTGTCTGCTGTATTTTCATCTTCAGCTGTGGTGGCGTTAGTTGCCTCTTCCTTCAATTCATCCTCACTTGTGACAGCTATTTCTTTTTCTTCAGCAGTCTCATCTTCAGCTGTTTCCTCCTCATCTGACGCTGACTCATCTGCGCTGGTGGCTGGAATCTCTTCTTCTTCCTCTTTGTCAGCTTCATGTTCAGTCGTAGCTGCCCCATCAGCCTCTTCTTCTGTACCATTATCTTCAGCTTTTCCTGCTTCATTATTTTCTGCAGTTTCATCTTCATCATTTGTGGTAGCAGTTTCTTCTCTGTTGTCAGCCATCTCTGCTTCCTCATCTTTGTCAGATTCGTCTTCAGCTATGGCGGACTCCTCCTTTGATTCATCTTCACTTGTGATATTCATCCCCTTTTTTAAAGTCTCATCTTCAGATATTATTGCTTCAGATGGTTCCTTTGACAGTTCATCACCTGTGGCATCATTCTCCTCTGCAGTTTCATCATCATTTGTGGTGGCCTCTAAATCTTCTGCAGAATCATCTTCACCAGTGGCAGCAGTCTCTTCTCCATCCTCAACCACGGCGGTCTCTTCTGCAGCAATTTCTTCTTCAGCAGCCTCCTCCTTTGATTCATCTTCACTTGTGATGGCAATAGTTTCTTGTACAGCCATCTCATCTTGAGCTGTTGATTCTTTTAACATTTCATCAGCTGTGGTTGTGTCATCATTGTCATCTGCAGACTCATCTGCACTCATGCCAGGAGTCTCTTCTTCATCATTCAGTGTTCCAGCTTCCACAGCTTCCTCGTTGTCAGCTTCATGTTCAGTTGTAGCTTCCACATCAGCCTCCTCTTCTGTACCATTATCTTCAGCTTTTCCTGCTTCATTATTTTCTGCAGTTTCATCTTCATCATTTGTGGTAGCAGTTTCTTCTCTGTTAGCCATCTCTGCTTCCTCATCTTTGTCAGATTCGTCTTCAGCTGTGGCTGGAATATCAGACTCTTCAGCTGTGGTGGCTTCTGCGGACTCCTCCTTTGATTCATCTTCACTTGTGATATTCATCCCCTTTTTAAAAGTCTCATCTTCAGATATGATTGCTTCAGATGGTTCCTTTGACAGTTCATCACCTGTGGCATCATTCTCCTCTGCAGTTTCATCATCATTTGTGGTGGCCTCTTCTGCAGAATCATCTTCACCAGTGGCAGCAGTCTCTTCTCCATCCTCAACCACGGCGGTCTCTTCTGCGGCAATTTCTTCTTCAGCAGCCTCCTCCTTTGATTCATCTTCACTTGTAATGGCAATCGTTTCTTGTACAGCCATCTCATCTTGAGCTGTTGATTCTTTTAACATTTCATCAGCCGTGGTTGTGTCATCATTGTCATCTGCAGACTCATCTGCACTCATGCCAGGAGTCTCTTCTTCATCATTCAGTGTTCCAGCTTCCACAGCCTCCTCTTTGTCAGATTCATCTTCAGTGGTGGCTGCCACATCAGCCTCTTCTTCTGCATTTTCATCTTCAGTAGTGACGGCTTCAAAGCTGTCTTTCTTCGACTCACTCACTATTTGTTCATTTGTGGTTTCCACTATAGACTCATCTTTTGCAATTTCATCTTGATCTGAGATGACTTCAGAAATCCCTTCCTTTGATTCATCTTCACTTGTGTCAGTTATTTCTTTTTCTAAAGCAATTTCATCTTCAGGTGTTGCTTCTTCAGCTAGATCTTTTGACAGTTCATCAGCTGTGGTTGAGTCATCCTCATCTCTAGACCTATCTGCACTAGTGGCAGGAATCTCTTCTTCATTGTCAGCTGTCTCTTCTTCCACAGCCTCATCTTTCACCTCAGATTCATGTTCACTTATGGCTGCCATAGTGGCCTCATCTGCTACATTTTCATCTTCAGCCATGGTAGCTTCTGCAGCCTCTTCCTTCAGTTCATCTTCGCTGATGACTGCAATCTCTTTTTCTACGGGAACCTCATCTTCAGTTGTTGCTTCTTCAGCTGCTTCATCTGCAGAATCATCTGCACTGGTGGAAGCAAGCTCTTTTTCATCATGCATCTTTCCTTCCTCAATCTCCTCTCCAGCGGTGGTAGCTTCAGCAGTCTCCTCCTTAAGTTCATAGTCACTGGTTGCAACAATCTCTTCTACATCATCAACTGTCCCAGTATCCATAGCTTCATCTTCAGCCTTGCTCTTTGATTCATCGTCATCATTCTCATCTGCAGAGTCATCTCCACTGGTGGCATGAATCTCTTCCTTATCAATGAATGTGTCTTCCACAGCCACTTCCTTGTTGGATTCATCTTGAGTCTCTTCCGCTGCATCTTCATCTTTAGCAAAAGTAGCATCAGCAGTCTCTTTTTTAAACTCATCTTCACTTGTTACAGCAATCTCATCTTCAGTTCCTGCATCTTGTGCAGTGTTAATGTCCTCTTTCAATGCTTCATTTTCAGCAATAGCTGTTTCCTCTTCTTGTGACTTTTCTTCAGCAGTGCATACATTCTCTACCATGGATTCATCATCAACCTGACCTATGTCTGCATTCTTGTTTCCTGCCCTTTCATCTTCAGTTTTGCTTGTTTTCTCACTATTATCTTCAACAGCAACCTCATATTTTTCTTCAGCAACATCCACTTCTAGTGATTGTTTATCAGTGTCTGCAAAATCATCTTCAGTGTCATGATGGATTTCATTCTCTTCCACTTTCCTAACTGCTTCAGTAATTATTTTTTCTACAAGTGTTTCTGCTGCTTTCTTTTCAGTCTCATTTTCGTAGTGAGATGTACACTTGATTTCCTGTATAATGCCAGGGTCACTGTTCTTCATCAGTAGAAGCCTTTTTAGGTCAAAGTCAGTAGATGTAATTTTTTGCTGAATGCATGTTTCACAAGGACAGTATTCATCATCGTTTTCACTGCGCTGGTCACTGTAAGAAGTGCTTGTCACTGAATCATCGACATTTTCTGCTTTTGGATCAACTGACTGTTTTAACATGATCTTCAGCCTCTGTCTTCTGCCCTCTGTTTGTGGTGTTGAATCACGGGACATTGCTTCTTTAGGAGGTCTTGGTAACCCTGCTTGGCCCTGAATTTTTTTCAGTTCTCTGTCTATACTTGTTTGGATTTTTTTGTGCACCTCATTTTTAAGTTCATTTATCAACATATCAAGCTGCTCATTATCATCCAAGTTCCAACGACGTTTGAACTCTCTCATTGCATTGATATAATGTGTCATGAATTGTTTTTCTATTTTGGTCAGTAAAGTTAAGATCCAAATAGGATCAGACTCTTGAGACAGCTTTTTATTTAACTGTACCGGACCCTCTGAACCAGTGTCCTCTTGAGATTCTGTTTCCTCGGGAAGCTTTTGGACACCATTGTCATTTCCTGATCCTGAGGATGGTGGTGTTTCAGGTAGTTCTCTTGGACTATCATTACTTCTGATGGTTTCATCTGTTGCTGGATCATCTTCCTTTTGTTTTTCTTCACACATTACTCCTATTTCTGCCTCGCATGTCCATTGATTACCTTCTTCTGTTTCACCTTCATCAACTTCTGGTACTTTCCCTAATGTATCTGCAGTCGTATGTGGTTGAGACACATCACCATTCACACCATCACTACTCTTCCCGGAGCCTGTGGAGCCACTGTTGACATCCACACCAGAGGATGACGTATGATTGAATTCATCATCCACATAATGGCGTTCATCCTTCTTTAGCACATGTTCGTTTTCTAGAGGATCACAAAGCCAAAGAGACTGAAGAATATTCATTAGCTCTTGGTATCTTTCATCTTTTTCATTTGCATTTTTAGGATCATGGTCTATCAGCTGCAACTTCACAAGGCAATCCAAAAGACCTCTAGCTGAAGTGCTTAGTTTACGTCCATACACTGGAGAAATCTCTGGTAAACTGTTACATCTGTCAAGCTTTGGATTTAAAAGTACTTTCATCACATGTACAGAGGAGTGAAATATTTTAGAGGTATCATCTCTCTGAGTACTGGTATTATCTGGATTTGGTTCCTCTGTGGTTATTTGACATTCCTCATTAGGGACACTGTCCATCACAACTCCATTTGGGTCTGTTGTATTCTCAGCTGCAGTGTCCTCGTTGTTTTCATTATCCTCAACTTTATTCATTTCCTCTGTTGTGTGATCATTTTTTTGTCCATCATTGTTTTCATTAAAATCTTCCATGTGATACATGTCACCATCAGCTGGTATTTTATTCAGCCATTCATTTACTACCTCAGTAGGGGATGTATTTGGTAGGTTAGATGGGACCAGCTCAAAGTCATCAGCATCTGTACTCTTGTGTCTGCTGCTTTTGTTACTTTTGTTATCAGTGACACTCCTGCCAATGCCTGTAGCTTCCAGATGACCATTTGTAATACTCTTAGACACGTTGGATTTTGATTCTCCAGTGGCTGGAGTCTCATTGCAAATGTCTGAACTGGACAGAGATTGTGACGGATCACTTTCCTTTGACTCTGATTGAGAAATTACATGTTTGTTTCCTCTTTGCTGTTGTGCATTCTGACAGATTCCTGACGCAGCAGAATTCACAAGAGACTTTGGTTTGTTAATAACCTCTGCAGTTTCATTTTTCGCAGTTTTCCTGCTTGACTTGCTTGGCATTGAGTGACAACTTCTATTCTCAACTGTATCTTGTTTTTTGCTCTCTTTTTGCAAACTAGATGACTTACTGTTGTCTTCAGGATTCACAGCTTCACCTGTATTTACAGTAGAAACACCAGTCTCTTCTACAGGAACATCAGCAGCTGTGGACATCTTTAGCTCTTCATTATTTTCCACATCTTCATCAGTTACTTTGGATTGTCGAGATTTCATGGACAGATTTGACTTGACTGATAAAGAACTCTTTGGTACCCCTTCACTTTTTTTTCTTTTGACCTCAGATGATGTTGACTTTTTTGAACGTACTGACATCTTGGACTTTGATGACATGGCTGTAGGGGCTCTGTCTTCAGTTTCCTCCACTGTCAGAGCAGGAACTTCAGACCTGCTTAACATTTCAGATTGATTTGACTTGACTGACACAGGGCTTAGTGTTCTTTCACCATTTTCATTAGCAGTAACATCAGAGACTTTAGATTTTTTTGATCTCACTGACATATTTGACTTTGCTGACATGGCACTTGGTGTTCTCTCAGACTTGTCTTGAGCATGTCTTTCATTAGGAAAGTCAGAACTTTCTACTGTGGGAATTTCAGGAGTTCTTGCAGAAATATTTGATTTTACAGATGAAACACTTGGTGTCCTCTCTGTTTCATTTGCCTCTTCAGTATGAATTTCTGTTGTCTGTTCAGATTTTTTTGATTTCCTTGATCTTACAGATACACCTGACTTTGATGATTTAATTGTCAAAGCACTTGGTGCTCTCTCTTCAGCTTCCTCACAACCTGCCACATTTTCGTCAGTTGAAATTTCATTGGTTTTGGCAGACATTGGGTCCATTGATCTCTTCTCAGTGTCTTTCTCAGTGTTTTCATCAGTGATGCTAGCGTCATCTTTAGCAGAAACCTCAGATGTTTTTGATTTCTTTGATGCTGCTGAAGCGTTGGACTTTCCTGATTTTTCTGATTTGATGGACGCACTGCTTGGTGCTCTCTCCACATGCTCTTCACAGTCTTCTTCACCTGGAGTATTAGAGGCTTTTGACTTACTGGACTTTGCAGAAATATTTGAATGCGTTGATTTGACAGATCTGGCTGATTTAACTGACAAGGTGCTTGGTGGTCTCTCTTCAGTTTTTTCTTCAGCATTTGTCTTAGTTGACATTGCACTTGGTACTCGCTCTCCTGTTCCTTCAGCAGGGACACCAGAAACTTTTGAGTTGCTTGATTTTGTAGACATGGCTGATTGTGTGGATTTGGCTGACATTGCACTCTCTTTTGTTTCCTCTCCATCATGATTGTCAGTAGTTTTTCCAGAACAAACTTCAGAAGCAGTTAGTGTAACAGATTTTACTGAAGCATGTGACTTTGCTGATTTAGCTGACAAGATGCTAGGAGCTCTCTCTGTAGTTACGTCATGTTCAGCCACATCACCAGCAACACCAGAGGCGTGTGATTTAATAGATCTTTCAGAAACATGTGACTGAACTGATTTGACTGACATACAGCTTGTTGCTCTTTCTTCTTCTTTGTCCTTTCCTTCATCTACACTCTCTAAGCTTTCTACAGCTGGAATATTAGCAGAACATTTTGACTCTGCAGACATATTTGACTTTACTGACTGAGCTGACATTGAGCTCACTCTCCCTTCATTCTCTGTTTCAACAATTTCAGTACCATGATCAGAAGGTATGTGAGAGACTTTTGATTTCTTAGATATTTTAGAAATATTAGACTTTGCTGATTTTGCTGATTTGATTGACATATTGCTTGGAGCTCTTTCCACATGATCAGAACCAGAAGCATTTTCTCCTGTTGTGGCATCTATGATTTTTGACTTACTAGATTTAGCAGAAATGGTTGACTTTGAAGATTTGGCAGACATTGCACTCTCTGCTCTGTCTGAATTTTCTTCCTCAGGACTATCTGCATCAGAAGGAAGGAAGGATGCATTTAATTTCATGGATACTGTAGAAGCATGTGACTTAGGTCTGGTGATGGTTTCCTCAACTGGAACATCAGCTGAAAATTTGGACCTACTTGATCTTGCAGAAACATTTGACTTGACTGAATGGACTGACATTGAACTTACTGATCTACTTGCATTGTGCTCACCTTCATTTTCTTTTTCAGGAGTATCAGCAATGTGATCAGAAAGAATGTCAGAAGCTTGTGTTTTCTTAGACATGGCTGAAACATTTGATTTAGCTGACTTTGCTGATCTGATTGACATATTGCTTGGAGTTCTTTCTATATGTTCTTCATGAGCTGAAGTATTTTTGTCAGATGGACCATCCTGTCCTTTTGACTTTGTAGATTTTACAGAAATAGTTGACTTTGCCGTTTTGGACGACATTGCACTCTTTGTTCTCTCATGAGTTTCCTCATCACCATCTCCTCCATCAGTTTTACCAGAACAAACTTCAGGGGCATTGGATTTGATAGATTTTGCAGAAGAATGTGATTTTGCTGATTTAGCTGATAGTGCACTTGGTGCTCTCTCGGCAGACTTAAGAGATATTTCAGAAACATGTGACTGGACTGATTTGGCTGACATACAGCTTGAAGCCCTTTCTTCAGTTTGCTCTTCAACATTTTCTTCATCAGGACTCTCAAAGCTTTCTTCAGCTGGAACATGAGCTGAACATTTTGACTTTTTAGATCTTGCAGAAATATTTGATTTAACTGAATGGGCTGACAATGAGCTCATTGCTCTCCCTTCACTCCCCCCTTCAGCAATTCTTTCCTCGGGAATGTCAACTCCATCTTCAATGTGAACTTCAGAAACTTTGGATCTTTTAGATGTTGTAGAAACATTTGACTTTGCTGACTTTGCTGATCTGACTGACATGTTGCTTTGAGCTCTCGCTACACATTCTTCATGATCTGAGCCATTTTCTTCAGCTGGACCATCCTGTCCTTTTGACTTTGTAGATTTTGCAGAAATAGTTGACTTTGCAGTTTTGGCTGAATTTGCACTTTGCGCTCTCTCTTGGGTTTCTTCTCCACCATCTCCTTCATCAGGAATGCCAGAGTTTTTGCAAGAATAAACTTCAGAGGCACGTGATTTTGCTGATTTTGCTGATAATGCACTAGGTGCTCTTTCTGCAGACTTAAGAGATATTTCAGAAACACGTGACTGGACTGATTTGGCTGACATACAGCTTGAAGCCCTTTCTTCAGTTTGCTCTTCGACATTTTCTTCATCAGGACTCTCAAAGCTTTCTTCAGCTGAAACATGAGCTGAACATTTTGACTTTTTAGATCTTGTAGACATATTTGATTTAACCGAATGGGCTGACAATGAGCTCATTGCTCTCCCTTCACTCCCCCCTTCAACAATTGTTTCCTCGGGAATGTCAACTCCATCTTTAGTGTGAACTTCAGAAACTTTGGATCTTTTAGATGTTGTAGAAACATTTGACTTTGCTGATTTTGCTGATCTGACTGATATATTGCTTGGTGCTCTCTCTACACATTCTTCATGATCAGAAGCATTTTCTTCAGGTGGACTATCCTGTGTTTTTGACTTTGTAGATTTTGCAGAAATAGTTGACTTTGCAGTTCTGGCCGAGGTTGCACTCTGTGTTCTCTCTTGAGTTTCCTCATCACCATCTCCTTCATCAAGATTCAAACCTTCATCAGTTTGCTCTTCATCACTTCCTTCATCTAGGCTCTCAAAACTTTCTTCAACTAGAAAAGTTGTACATTTTGACTTATTTGATCTTAAAGAAATATTTGACTCAACTGACTGATCTGACATTGAACTCATTGCTCTTGCTTCAGTCTCCCCTCCAGTAATAATTTCTTCAGAAGTATCAGCAAAGTTTTCAGAAGTGATCGCAGAGGCATTTGACTTTGCAGATTTAGCAGATTTAGTTGACATATTGCTTGGAGATCTTTCTCTGTATTCCTTCTGATCTGCAGTATTTTCTTCAGGTGAAACATCACTGGGCTTTGATAGATTAGATTTGACATAACTATTTGTTGATTTGCCTGATTTGGCTGACGCGTGCGATCGTTCTGATTTCAGTGACAGTGCACTAGCTCCCCTCTCTTCCTCATATTCTGTAACATGTTCTCTATCTGAACCATCACGGCATTTTGACAAATGAGAAATATTTGACTTGGCTGATTTATTTGACGCGCAACTTGGTGATCTCTGACTGGTTTCTTGTTCAGTATCTCCGTCATCATACATGTCATCATTTTGTTTGACAACTTGAGAGGCTCTTGATTTTGTAGATTTGTTCGATTTAGCTGATTTTGCTGATTTTGCTGACATTGCACTTGGTGCTCTTTCTACAATTTCCTTATCAGTGTTGTTTTCTTCAGATCTATCTGTTGCAGCTTTTGATTTACTGGATATTGCAGATGATTTAGACTTGACTGATTTTTCTGACGTGGGACTAGATGCTCTTGTTTCAGATTCATCATGTTTGATAGGATTTTCATCTACTGAAACACAAGAGGAGCTTTGTTTTTCCTGAACCACATCATTTGTAATATTTTCTTCAGTTTCAGTTGACTTGGCTGATTTATTTGACGCACAACTTGGCGATCTCTGACTGGTTTCTTGTTCAGTATCTCCGTCATCATACATGTCATCATTTTGTTTGAGAACTTGAGAGGCGCTTGATTTTGTAGATTTGTTCGATTTAGCTGATTTGACTGACATGCAGCTTGCTGCTCTTTCTACAGTTTGCTCTCCATCACTTACTTTATTAGGACCCTCAGATGATTTAGATTTTCTAGATTTTGTAGAAATATTTGACATCACTGACTTGGCTGATTTGACCGACATTGTGCTTTGTGGTCTTCCTTCATTTACCTCTTCAGCATTTGCATCATTAGTTAGACCTACTGGAGTTTTTGATTTTCTTGACCTTGCAGAGGCATTTGACTTTACAGATTTTATTGACATGGTACTTGGAGCTCTCTCTGCAGTTTCAACTTCCTCCTCAGCATTGTCAGTTATATCTGAATGAGATACCACTACTGACATAGCACTAAGTGTTCTTACATCATCATTTTGTTCAGTTTTAAAGGTTTTAGACTTTTCAGATTTGGCTGACATGGCACTAAGTGCTCTCTCTTCAGTACTTTTTGTAGCATTTTCTTCATCTTGATGCTTAGATGCTTTTGAATGTGTAGATCTTGCACAGGTATCTGATTTTGATGATGTGACACTTGGGACTCTCTCTTGATCTTCTCCAGCTTCTTCAGTTTCTAAGTCTTCAGTATTTTCCGCAGCGTCTTTTGACTTTATTGACTCAGGAGTTTCCTCACTCGCTTCAGATTTGTCATCTGAATTTTCTTCAGGTGTTGCTTCAGAGGTTCTTGACATTTTAGATTTTGCAGAAACATTTGACTTCTCTGACACTGGGCTTTGTGCTCCTTGTCCAGTTTCCTTCTCATTTTCTTCGGCTTCAACTTTTTCTGCTTCAGGTGCCCCCAAGTTAGATTCTACAGAATCATTTGACTTTGCTAACATGGCACTGGGTGTCCTTTGCTCTGTTTCCTCTTCAGATTTTTCTTCATCTGGGGGAGAAACTCTTGATCCCTTTGAGTTAATAGAGGCATTGGACTTTGATGACAAAGAACTTTGTGCTCTTTCCTCATCAACATCCTTCTCTGATTCATGTTGTTCAGCAGCCATTTCAGACTTCATTGATTTTTCAGAATTACAAACAGACACACTACTTAATGGTCTTTTTTGTGATTGTTTATTGTCCTGCATTTGCATTTCTTTAAATGCGACCTCAAAGACATCTGATTTAGATTTTGTTGAGGCATTTGAATTAACTGACATGGCACTTTTGGATCTTCGCTTCACTACATCTTCAGTGGCTGTATTCTCTATTCCTTCAGACTTATTTGACCTGACAGAGGTGTTTGATTTGGCAGACATGGCACTTGATTGTTCTCTTTTTATCGCCCCTGCCTCTTCAATTTGGGCCTTGAGTTGTCCTCCGGGATCATCAGATACTCCACAATGACAAGTGTATGAATTTTTTGATTTCTTCGACTTGCTAGAATGTCTTGAAGCATTGGATGCTCTATCTGTCTGGCTCAATGATAAATCTTGCCTGGGTGGTCCTGTATCCAACTCGTCTTCTGGTTTACTGTTCTGAGAGGATGCTCTAGAAATGCTGAGTTGGACATCATCATCATCATCATCATCATTTTGATCCTCCTCATGTTCTGTTAATACTGGAGAAGTATTAGGAGCAGATCCTGCTTGTTCCTCTTGCTCTGATGTTTGAGAAGTTTCGATCTGATCATTTTGGGAAGTGTCAACAGCCTCACAGTTATTCATTGGGGAGGACTGCAACCTGCACTTTGGTGAGCAAGTCTCACTCCTGATGGTGCAGTACTCTACAGTTTCAGCTGCCTCAACAGTCTGCTTCACACAAGTCTCTCTCTCCACAACTTGTTCTGTATAATCTTCGCTTGATCTTGCCACAGTTTGCCTACTTTCAATCACTGTCTTTCTAGAGACCATTGTGTGTGAGGATGCACTTGAGCTGGATGTCCGAATGCAACGACTTTCCCCTTGTGTCCCTGGGACGTTTTTCCAGATGTCATACTCCTGACAGTGACTACAGCAATGAGGACAATGAGGCTCTTCTGTATGTCTTTGATAGCACTTAGTGATGTAAGCCTCATCTGGCTCACCAGCAGAGACGTTTTCATATTCTGAAAATCTATCACTAACTTGTGCAAAATTGGGATTGCCGTGTCCATGGAGGTACTCACATGTCCTGTCTGTGGTCTTTCTCACTTCTGTTGACCATTGTATTGTTTCATCATTTTGTAGCCGAAAGCGCACTTTCATTTCCATGGATAAACTGCCATCTTTATTAACACGGACCCGTTTCTGTATATCATCATCTGTCATTCCATCTCCAGTGGGTGGGCAGGAATCAACGTGGTCTGGAGAGTCGGTTCCATCTGGTAATGACTTGTCAGATGTCACTGACTGCCTTGTGGATCCGTTGCTAGATTCCAGCTTTGGAAGGATGACGTTTTCCTTAGTAGGAAGTCCTTGGTTTCCCATTATGCCAGGAAAAAAAGACGAGAAGAAAAAGACAAAAATATATGGAATTAGTTAGTTGCACATCTACGTATAATGATAATGATATCAGATCTATAAAGTAATGAATGAAAAGGTAATTACTGTGGTTAATACTAGGGTCTACTTTAATGATTATTGTATTTAAAATTGTGTGAGAAAATAAGTATGTGTCAGTTAATCATTTCTCTTACCTTCATGTCCTTCAGTACATCCAGTGGAGCGTGTCCTCACATTCAGTTTTGGAAGTTTGTCATCAGATGTTTTCCGAAGATTCTCCATGATGGACGGGTGAGAGGGCTCATGTCCCACACAGACAAGCACACTGGGGCACTGCATGAGACTCTGAACACTGTCAATCTACAGCAAGAGAACAGAAACTATTAGTTTATACCAAAATATATAATATAGGCTTTTTGTTCAGAAACTATTTATATAGTCGATTATATCATTATACGGTCTGTTATTTCTGTATAGCAGACAGCTGCTATACGTAACAGACTGTTGCTATGGACACAGTCCTGATCATAGACTCTGGAGGTCCAAGTCAAATCATTTTAAAATCAATTCAATAAAATTTTAACTCTTTTTAACTAATATTTTGTGTTGAAAAAAAAAAAACTCCAGGGTGATTCAGGTTGTGCATCACATAGCAGTTGGGGTGAGTGTGAGCTGACCTGTTTTTGCTCTTCTTCCTTATGCAGAGGCTGAATAAAAGTAACTATCTTGCTTTTGTACTTATAAACAAATATAGCAGCACGTCTCGCCAAGTTTGGTCATTTGCAAATTTTGAAATAACATTCTATCTTTTATGATTTAGAGTTTCACTTGTTTGTTGTTCGTACTAAAACTTAAACTCATAAAACCCTTTAAGACTGCACTGGATTGTTTAAAAAAGAATTGTAATTCAGTTTTTTAATTATTGTTTGGAAATGGATGCTCTGGACAGTTACAATAATAATGTAATTCATTGTTGTACCTGTTAAAAGAACAATGAATAATGATAGTTATATAATAAAAGATTAAAGTCAAGTGAAGAAGACTTAAAGTGTCCGTAAAATATAGATCTTATTTATTAGAGAGTGCTTTCACATTTTCATGTCACTTAATATTGAATGCTGCTGCTTCTACTTTCTACTAACAACTAGGAAACTCAAACATGTAGCCTACTATATTGAGAGTTTTGTTGATTTTATTTCTGCTTAAGAGCAGTCAGTTTTGATGACAGTGCAGTTTCAAATTAAAAAGCCACAGCCACTGTTGATAACAGCAGATGAATGGCTTCATCTATGGTCACAGAAAGCCCAGGTGAAGATAATTAATTGCCACGGTGGAGGACACATTTTCTGAGACACCTCCGGTATCAAACTAGAGGAATGGAGTTTTAACGTTGACCTGTTTCTCCTATCTCAAAAATAGCTCTGATCTGACCAAGATTAATGGGTTTTTTTTGGAGAGATACCCACAATCTGAATGCTCATGCAAGGGAATATCCCTGCATCATTCCCGTATGCACATACTCAAACTGTGTATCTGTGTATTTGTTGTATACCGAAAATGGAAAGCAAATGACCATGCTGATTAAGAAACTAATAATAATGGATGATGAATGATATCAATGGGTGTAAACAAAAAGAGTTCAGGGTTCACTGTTTCCTTTTTCATGTCTTCTTTAGTATTACTTTTATATACTTTGATCTATGTTACTGTTAAATTGATCCCTATTTTCTATTCTACTTTAAAATGTTTAAATCAGACAACTGAATTCCATTGCACAATCCAGCATTGTATAATAATTGTATTGAAGTGTTCAATCCAGTAATTGTAACTGTGAAAAAGATCTTAATAGTAAACAACCTGCAGTTTTATTCACTTTCAGTATGTGTTGCATGATGATTAAGAAGCTGTTTATGTCATATGATGTTGATGTTGTGTGTTTCACTTCATGTAGGGCTGGTAGTTGATGTAGATCCAGCTGGGCTTAGTACGACACCAGTGTTGTCACTAGAGGCCTCTCTTTCACCCTGTTCTCAGTCTTTAGCAACAACAATATGTGACACTTTTACAATTTAAATCTGCTTGATTTTTTGGGAGTATGTTTACTTTTTTCTTAATTTCAATTTTAATTCAATACAAGGAAAATTATTCACTTTGGATCAAGCAACTTTCTCTTGGAAAATGAACACTTTCCTGTACATAATACAGAATAAAACGTACAACCAAACTCTAGGCAGGTTATTCAAGGGGATATGAAAAAAAGTAAAACATAACATTTATATCTTTACATATAATCAAATACCAGGTGTTTATGAACTCACCTTATGGCCCTCCAGAGTGTACAATTTCCTGATATGGTACTGCATGAGCTCAGAAACTTCCTCTAAGAAAAGTCCAAAACTGCGCAGGCTCCTGCGGTGCAAGATGATGGTCTTCCTTAAAGAGGGGTCGCTGTTCTTCACTAGCACCACCGTCTTGTTGGTCCTATGATGATGGATGTGGCGTTCGTGGCCAGAATGTGCCACAGGATGCTCCTCGGGCATGGTCGGCCTCCGGAGAACATACTGGTGCGGATGATGATGGTGGTAATAGGGTGTGTGAGTGTGATACAAAGGCGAAACCTGAGTCTCTAATGCTTCCAGGGCCTGGGTGTGTCTATACTCAGAGCACAGATAGCATTCCTCCAGAGGTTCATGATGAGCCACCATGCCATGTTGGGGGATCCTGGGGAGCCTGCTAGTGTGATGCTTGTGGGCGCCATCACCACCTACAGCATTGAAACACTGAAAGTTGCGTTTGTGGGAGGACATTTTGGTTTACGCGGACGGTAGTCTGGTAGTCTCCTCCGCTCTGGATGCAGGACGGCCTCAGCTGAGCAGAAGAAGGGCTTCAGGTCAGCTCAGGCAAACAGTGACAGGAGGTTGTCATGTTTCTCCTGTGCTTCCTAAAGGAAGGTGTTGCACAGAACATCTGCATGGCTCCCACTTATCCCAGGCTAAAAGAGAAAATAAAACAAGAACTAAAGTAAATGTCCCCCATTGTTTTCTAACCTTATGGTGCAATGTAATAGATAATTACATGTGTGAAACAAAAAATCATACACACCACTACAAGTAAAGGTACAGCACGGTTACATGCGCGTGTACAGACTGCCGTGAAGATCAAAGAGTAAATGAAGGCAGGGATAATGAGGATACAGCCACAAATAAACCCATGAAGTGACTTTAAATAATGAGCTTAAGTCTCTGCTAGCAGTGAAAGTGGACATTACCTCAGTGATTGTCACTGTCACAGCAGAAAACACATTCTTAGCCAGCTTTTTCCTGCAATCAATAATGCAAGGATTACCTATAAAAAGCAGAAATATCTGCAATAAGCACTATTCATTCTTAATAAGACAATAGAGCGAGTTAAAAATGATTAGTTGACTGATGGAAAGGGATGCAAGCCCACTATAAAATACAAATAAAAATGCCTCAAATTCTGTGACTGGTAAAATAGGCTAAGCTTGACTGACAGCTATAAAGAACAGGTTTGGCGGTTGTTCGTGTTATTGTCTTGGTAATATTCGAGACAAAACACAAAGTGTTTCCTGAGTTGAACATTTGAAGGCATTGAAAAGTATTTGATTGCTGGAAATGCATTCGTGTAAACTCATTGATGTCAACATTGGCCTTTTAAATTTTAAGAATTGAACCTGCCGTAGTCCTACTTATAGTCTACATGGGCATTTTGTAATGTCTTAAGATATAACTTCATCAGCAAATGTTATCATATCCACAATAATCCAGGATTATGAAAGTGAATATTACTTCAGTTAACCAAATTCAGTCAAATTGCTATATTGTGTCATTTGTGTAAAAACCTTGCATAGCCTGTCTGCTTTAACTACTGATACCAAATGCTGTACATCAAGGTAGTTTATTATACACTGTAGGGTTATATTATCTACTCTGGCTTGCAAACTGTGCATCTGCTGCTATTAAGCAAATGACAAGCCACGGTCGGTGGATTAGAGGTATTTTTCTTTTTCTTTATTCACCATGACCAGGAAACATATGTGGCCTTGGAGCCCTAGAATAAAGCTATCTTATCCCTAAGGTGTCATGTTTGCCATCTGAGGCTCCTAAAAAAAAGTTCAAACAAGGAAAATAAAAATGACATCCTGCATTCACACCGGGCTGAGTTCATCAAGTTTAACACAGATTATTGCATCCTTTCTTTGTGGGAATCACACGAACAATACATGACATGTCTTAAATTTTAACTTTAAAACTGGTGTTCCACTTCATTCTTCCAGTTTGTGTTGCACATTTCATTTTCCACGAACAACATTTAACCTGCAAGACATGCTGCAATAATGCATACAGCCAAAATGTACAGTACTCACATGATCCACAATCATAATCCAGAAAACAAATGAACCAAACTGGGGGAAAAAAAAGTAGTCCCAAAGCCACAAAATATGAGATGTAAACTCCCAAAGAAACTCCAAACCATTTGAAAGCAGAGAAAGGATAAACCAGTTCAAAAGCCTCCCTCCAAAAGCGGGCCTAACTGCTAATCAGATACGTGGGAAGCTAAGGATAGACTGAAAAGCCTCGCTAATCACTCTGAGATTGGCCTGAAATCTGCTGAGGCTTTGGACACATGACTTGGACTTCACCATTGCATAAAGGGAGTTAAACACACTTTTAGAAAGCAGTTAAAGACTCAGTGACAATCTATGACTCTGCATAAAGATCCTTCTTTTATCAGTTATCTTATGTTCTTTCAGTCATCATTATATGGCTATTATACGCTACTTTATATGCTGTTTTGTCACTGACACTACACCTTGGTTAGACTACTTGTTAATGTGTTAAATCTGAGATAGACATTAAAACATGCAACATTTTTAAAACTAAAGTTATAATGAGAACGGTTTTGTGGTACGTCGATGAAATAAGAAACTGGTATGTGATAATAATTGGAAAACTCTGGGAATTACCTGTTATATTTATAAACAACTTTTTTTTTCAAGTAGGACAAGGATTGCTAAATACAATGCAAATTTTCTGTCTTAGTTTCCAATGTTATTTTATTTTATCTAAAAGTCTATCTTCAAATGAGGTCTACAAATAAAATGATTCATATTCTAAAAAAACAATAATAATAAACTGACTCAATGTTGCTTCATTTAATTCAAATAATTCACAGCTATCATTGCAGTTTTTTGATCCTATAAATGTAGAGGGGTTTTTTTAGAGATTGTGCACGCTCTACCTTATATACTCAACAAGAGTTTTCATATGATAGTCAGCCAAAAAGTCACTTACTCATTTCAAACCAGCTCCCCTAATTGCTGTGTCATTCTGTGTAATCATCACCTTAAAAACAAAGCAGTAACAATTAAGATACAAGAAAACGCACAACAGAAGACAAACAGATTGTCCCAAGGGTCGTATCGAAAGATAAATGGGCAAAAACTGCAGTCTTTAAATTACCCATTTGTTTTCCTTTTTTTTTCCCAGTGCACTGTGATACTAATGAAAGAGGAATTGCCTCCAGCTAATTGGCCTGCTTCAAAACAGCTGACACAGTCTCCCCAGACAGATTGATGTGACAGTCACAGGGCATGTGAACCACTTTTTCAAAATGGATCAGATATCATATGACTACAACAATATCAGTCACAAAGCCCAGCATGTCTAATCATATGTGTTTCACCTGCATTTTTTTTCTCTTTTAAATGTGAAAGGTAGGAAAAGCTATTTTAGATTCTGTGCTTTCACTTGGGGTCAGCTCACTCTTTTCAAGGACAAAGGAACTGCCACAGAATACATATGAGGGGTTACCCTTATCAGAGGCTCACAGACGGCGTGCCGATCCCTCCCTATGATGCCAGAAGTGCTTAATCACGGGAGCACCCACTCCCATAAAGCGCACACACACACACACACGGAGCGAGGCGAGCCCTCATGCTGCCATCTGTCTTCAGTCTTAAGGAGCTTGATGGGTCATGGTGGGGTTGAGTTGACTTGAGGAGGGCAGATTTATTACGTCCTGACTCATAGGAGAAAGAAGCAGAAAGACCCCCTGCTGAATCATGATGGTGAGTGAGTGACTCAGTGGTGTTTTGTCCTCTGACTGTGGGCTTTCCTGTGCGAGGAAGGCGCCTCCCCTCACTCCTTACAATCAAATGAGAGAGCTTATGAGTTTGAGTCAGCTCTTGATGGAGTCAGAGAGATGATTTATTCTTTAATTAAATGTAATCTTTTAATTAAATTCTACAAATATTTAACCCCAACAAGGAACCCATCTGTGATCAGTCAGATGAATAATAAACTACTGCACCCACCGCCATAAAGCCACAATGAAGGTATTTCCAAGGACCTGCAGCCCAAATTACACTGAATTAAGTGATTAGCAGATTTTAGTCTCCTAACAGCCGTCTCGCCTCCACCATGCAGATGCAGTTCTGACGCTCTGAAGCTCATCGTCAAGCTCACACGTGCACCGATGCTCAGGCTTAGCACTCCCCCCTCCTGGTTGCAGTTAAAATATCAGGGGTATTTAGTGAGCAACCTGCTGTGCAGTAGGACTCCTGCAAATGACCTCAGTTAAAGAGTGAAACTTAAACCCAAGTTAAAGGTTGAATACATAAATACTTCCAGTTAAAGGGTACACAAGTAATAATATTATGTATTTATGTAATAATATGTATGTATGAACACCAGAAATGATCAAGTTAATGCAGTTAACATACCATGATAAAATAATTCAGTCAAATAATTATTAAAAGTTATTGCATGAAACTACACAAGCAACTCCAATTTAATTTACAATAAATACAAATAATACAATAAAAATGCAATATGATAGGGTTTTTTGGGTTTTTTTTTTTACATGTATACTTTTTAATCTAGCAATAACAGTGGACAAAACACACAAACACACACACACACAAATAATTAATTGCCAATTTGACTGCTGTCAAATCTTAGAGTTCACTATCCCTCTATTTATACATCCAATCCAAAGACAAACAGGGAAACATCCTTGATATAATTGCAATTCCTGTACATAAGAGAGACAGTAGTAAATATAGTATATATACAGACCAAAATACTACTTTATTCTATTTGAGAAAAAAGAAAGAACTGCCAATCTCATGATATTGAGAGTCCTAGACAGGCTTTGCCTCAGTTGACTCTGTAACCTTTACCTGTCACAGTGAGGTCAAAGTGAGGATCACAAGGAGGGAGTATAAATATACTGTGGCTAAGCGCAGGGAGCCACATTTACACAATCTTACAGTGGCAGGCCTATGCTCTAAACAAATCCTGCATTACTTACAGCAGATCTCCAAAACCTCTGCAGAAGTCTAATTCATATGTCCTGTTCTATTTATCTATTTTCAGTTTTGTTCATTTTGTTCATTTGTAAGTAGACTAAATCTGGGTAGTTCTTATTTAGCCAAGCAGACATTTCACAATTTCACTTTTATATGTGGATTGAAGTAGATTTTCTAATATAGCAGATGTTCTATTGCTCTATGTATTTAGGCTTCATATAAACTCATAAAAGGCACACATTGTTATCGTCAATTTTAAAGACAATCAGAATATGGATGGCTTTGTTTGAAAGAAAAAGTAACTTGTCAGAAGTGGGATTCGAACCCACGCCTCCAGGGGAGACTGCGACCTGAACGCAGCGCCTTAGACCGCTCGGCCATCCTGACACTTAGAGAATGTCAATGTTAGGAACGTAATAAAACATCATACAATTAACAATTTCTGGATCTATAATTATTTAAGTAATTATAAAAGCTATGAATACAACTGTAGCTCAACTGGTCAATGACATAGCTAACATTGACGTAATGTGAGGAAGATAAACTTCGAACATGGTAATCTGAAATAATATTTCCTATGTTATGGTAGGAAACCTACAAACCTGAAACACAATACGACCATGAATTTCTGCTTCATGAGAGCACCGCAGTATGCGGCACACACGCCACCTCTGCCAGGCTTACATGTGCTTTGGTAGTGATGTTCATAATACGGAAGGGATTTAAAACTGCTCTTCCTCTCATGGCCGCTAGATGCTGACGCCTAGAAACGTTTTTTTTTTTAATGATTTGTGTGTGGTATAGAGAGACGGGATGTGATATGAAACAAAGGTTATGTGGTATGTGCAGTAATCATTAAGAGTCCTCTAACTATTGAAATCACGTCTATTCAACCAATCCACGCAGGTATGCAGATTTCAAGTGCGATTCCTCGTGTAAGACAAGAAGTGCAAGAAAGTTATGGCTGTGCCTATGTGCCACAGAGGTGGTCACTTTAAGTAACTTAAAGCATTAAGGCTAACAGTAGCTTTTGATTTTGCCCTTTAAAAAATCTCTAAAATATCTTGACATCTATCTTCAGTTCACCTGCACTTGGACTGCACACAGCTGGAGCCAATTAAGAGAACAATTGCATTGCATCAAAATAAACAGTGCCAATGCCAGTGATGCTGGTTGTATGTTATATGTTTATCCCACTGCTAAGCAGAAATTGGTCAGTTTATAAGTTAACATATGAAGTTTTTTTTTTATATAGATTCATAGTTCCAATCACTTTGGGCAAACGACCCTGTGAAAGTGCAAACTGTGTGACATTTTGCAGAAGGGCCAAATCTTGCAGTTAGTGTGCTTAAAAGATTCTGGAAAATGTCTTGATAACTTTATTTGCTTACGTGTGCTACATGTCTGAAGTTGAAGTGTCTAGTGTAATATGGTTGCTTCTGTGTTGAAAAAACGTATAGTGCTTGTTTTGTAAGTTGAGGCTTTTAGTGCTCATAGTTTGTGAGTTCAGTCTTTGTGTGCCAGGGTGCATATGTGACGGTAGCTGCTTTATTTGCTTATCAGAGCTTTCAGCTACCACTGCTCTTAAGTATTCTGCCATCTGTAATAAACACAGACCTATACAGCTCATATCCTGTTTTGAACCTGTCAACATAGTACTTTAGTTGAAGTGTCTGAACTCTGGGGACAACTGTGTGACTCATTTCCATGTTCCTCATTTTTGATGTTGAGTCTTTAAGGAAACCGGGCTGAGCATTCAGCAGGAAGGGATTCCTTCAAGCTCAGACATGAACAACATCCCGAATATTACACCCATAACGTAAGGTCGGAGTATTGGGAGTGAGCGTGGAAATGATGCCAGGGTGACCCGTTGCCAAGGTCAGTAAGGAGGATCATTTCTACCCAGAAATTCTGAGTAAACAGTACACATCAAGGCAGCGGAAATGCTGTGTGTCATAACTGACGTACTTTATCTCTGAATAAGCACTTGTAAATGAAATTTGTTGTTCCTGTATGTAGGAACTTGCATCATTGAAACATGATTCTTACACCTTCAGTTTTCAAGGCTCAAGGCGAAAGGGGAACATCTAAATATTTGTGCTCCTTCCTGAAACACATATTGTAAGCTTTTTAAAATATGCGTATGACACCAAATCCTGCATTACTTAAAGATTTTACATAGGACTGCAACTAATGATGATATTCATTATCAATTATTCTGTCGTTCTATTTTCTCGATTAATCAATTAGTAGTTTGGTCTGTGGAATTATAATAAATGTCAAATACATAAATCCATATATGGTTTTAGATTTGCAGCACCAACACAAGAAATTTTATGAAATGTGTAAATGTGTAAAAAAAACATAATCGTTACTATAACTGATCTGTTACAAACCTGAATCTGAATTTATATTTTGACATGAATTTTATATGGGATATTTGTTGAAATATTTAAAATTTAATGGCTCTGAAAACTCTCACAAGCTGTCATCAGACAACCCAGTCATTTGCTTTGTCTATCCTCCACAGTAGCTGTTAAAAGGGGCTTTCTCACACTGCTCAGCTTATACCATCACTCATCTAAATCATTAGTGCGTCTGCTTTTCAGGATGCACGCTGAGTTAACTGTGTTGCTGCAGGATGACGAGCCCAGAGCCACGATGGAAGCATGTAAACCAGCTAAAATGGAAAAGATGGGGAGTGACTTAAGATCAAAGACATATATGTAAAAAAAAATAAAATAAAATAATAATAGAAAAAAATATCCAAATATACTTAAAGGTCAGTGTAATGTTTTTCATTATTAGCCAAATTATTTATCATTTAATTAATGTCTCACTGGTCTTGATTAAATCTAGTTGTCAGAGACTTGACACATCGGATTAAACGTTGTAATTAATTAAATTAAAAAACGCAAATCAAACCAGTGATTCCCACAATAAAATATCACACGCTGAACAGATAAGGATGTTCTATCTCCTAAATGGAACAACCACATTGTAATTAGGAAGCACAATAGGAACATCCTCCTCCACATTGAGGTGAAGAGTTGCACCACCCCAGGGAGAATCTGCAGCAGTCAAAAACAAGCCAGATAGCGCTTCAGCATACATAGACCAATGCAAGCAATGTAAGAGAGAGAGACAGAGGGAGAGAGAAAGAAAGAGCAATGCGGGCCATGCTGTAAAAATAGGACATCCACTGATATTTTTTACTTGTCTTAAAAAAAATATATATATATATAAATAAATCTGTGCTGAATGAAAAGTATTTTCTAACTTCTTTCATATCACACTGTAAAATATTTTAATACACAACTCGTGCTTCTATGGCTAGTTTACTGAAATGTACGTACTTTTGAGAGGGAAAACATTTCTCAATCTTTTCTGCAGCAGAGCACACGCTTTCCTGCATGTGCAGGGTTTGGTAATCAGACCGCACTTGTGGGTAAATGGGAAATCTAGCCTTCTCCTTCCCTGGGTTGGCAACCATGTGCTGGCCTCCCTCTGTCCTTTTTTGCTGGTCGCCTGTATCTGCTTAGAACAGGTGCCGGATCCCGTTCGGCTGCAGCATTCACAGCACAGGTACGGGTGGGAGGCCCTTGGCTGCTTGCACAGTCCCCCAAGTTTTCCAGAGGTCCCCATCTGTGTCTCCGCACATCTTCTGCCACATGGCACCTGTCCCTCGACGAGTCTGGTCCATTCTTCGTACGGCGACGCACACGCCTGCCTGCCACCCCACACTCTGCCTGTTGTTGAGCCACAATGAGATGAAGAATAGCTGCACCCATAATCCCTTGCTGTGAGATGTGTGGGGGGTTTTTTTTTCCCCCCCTTCTTTTCCTCCTTTGGCCAGATTTAGGGCCAAGTACAAATTGTAAACAGGTTATTATGCTGCTGTAACACACTCCGATTGGAAATGCACGCCAGCAACATTTAGTATTTACTGATGTAAACGCGTTTCTATCCGTCACGCCGGGTAGTTTAATTTGGTGTAAAGTTCACTGTGTTTAGTGTAAGGAGGAGGATGTGGTAACGGGTTTGTAGTTTTCTGTTTGCAAGACTTCACAGGAAAAGACCTGATTATCCCACCAGAAACACTGGGAACGATAACTTTGCTCTACTCAGCTGCAAAAAAGTTGCTTGTGGCGTATGCAGTTGCTTCATTGGGTTTTATAATCTCAAACATTAAAGTAAAAGATGCACAGTTCTCTACACTACTACTACACTATACTATATAATCGTTCAAACACACCATAATATATCCTAGCATGTAGGTTTAAAGGGCATCTATATCAGACATTAATACACCTTAGTCACGTAGTTCAAATCAGCCACTTCCTCTTGACCTACAGTTAGTACGCAAAGGACGTCATATAGCACAAAGAGTCAACCTCCAAATGTGACGTGATTGGACGCTCCCTCACTGGCTACACAATAGACGCTGAACCAACCAGACAGTCGGCCTCCTCCGTGCCTCTGGAGGACATGATATTTAAAGTGATCACTGCTCACCTCAGGCCCGGCAGATGGATAATACTTTATGCAGCTGTGCAAGTTCTGGCCCCGTCCACACATACCAAGCCTTTAAAAGTGTTACCATGACAGTTGGTGTTGGAGTTAGACCGCTGAGTTGTTTGTTTGCCCAGGGAAGTGACATGACGGCAGAGAAGGAAATAGGAAACATAACAGACTACCTGACAGACTCATTCCACAGGCTTTGACCTGAGACTGGACCTGAGCCAGCCAGCAATCAGAGAGAAATAACAAGAGGAGCCTCTTTTGTTTGTTCAGCCTATATCCTTATATTTGCAAATATTGTAAGTAATCCTGCAAGTGTGTACCTGCAAGATTCAAGTAGTCAAATTATTAGAAGTGATAGTATGCACTCTGTTCAAGACAATTCTTGCATGTGTCGGCGTGAATAAAAGTGCAATGGTGACACAGTGCGCAACAATGTCATACCGCTGTTTTTTTGTTGACACATTATTTTCTTTTTCCTCTCTTGTTGATTTATTGCAGCTAAAACAGCAGCGAAAGGCTGTCGCTTGGCTTATCAGGAGAAGACTCCTAAAGGATATGATGACAACGAGGCAACTTCGAGGGAGGAAAGGATTAAGGCTGACAGGTTGAGCGTTTTGCCCTCACTTCCCGAAAACTTAAGTCACAGGATTCGCAAATCTTACCAAATACTTCTTCAGAATTGGCATTCCCACAGAGGGGATTTTGTCATTATCATCAAAAATCTAAATCCAAGTGAAGATGAGTGTTATTATCCAAAGGAAATCTTTTTTTGGTCAGTGCTTACTATTTTGTCTTTGGAAACAGCTGAATACTTAGTGGTTTAGAATTTGTATATATAAGTGTAACAGCTGATGCCTGAGTTGAGGTTCTTGAGTGCAATCTAATATGATGATGCTTTGTCGACACTTTGTCCTTGTCCATGTTACAGTGTCCTACCCTGAGGTGGTGCATGTGACCGTTGAAATATTGCAGGACGTCTTTACCAAAGGGAGTCTTCAGCAGCACCCTGAGGTAACCCTGAGAACTCAGAGACTACTTTCTCACCCTGTATGCCTGGGGCACAACAGGCCTGGCTCCCGCATCCAAAATACAGTATGGTCACACTCAAATGGACCCTCTACAGAGTTTTGAACCCCCACAGGCACAAAGGGTAATGATCTAACCCCGAAGAAATGAGCACAACATCGCCCGGCTGCGAACATTGGCACATGATGAATGTTGTCATTCTGGTCAGTTTAATCACATTCACAACAAGTGTGTCAAAAAACACACGATCGGGATTGAATATGAATACCAAGAAAGGTCATTTTTGTGTACATTTGTTCACCGCAAGCATCTGATTTTAGAGTAAGAAAGCTGCGTAGTGTGCATTTGTGTGATGTGTCTGCATGTTTATGGTCAAGGTACAAAAAGCTAGGTTGACAAAGCCTCCCCGTGAAAAATGGTGGGTAAGTAAAGACGGGTAAGTAAGATGCTAATCAGCGCAGCAGTGTTTCCTCCCGCTAGCAGAACAGCAGGTTCCTTTCCCTCTCTCTGGCTCTTTAATGCAGGGCCCAGCCAGGCCCAAACATCCTGACGGAGAGAGGCTTTTCCCTTATCAGTCAGGAAACACCGCTCCTCCGCCACATCCTCTTTACAAGAAACACGACTCAACCGTTCCCAAAAAATGCAGGAAGACCAGCCAGACTCCAGGATTTGTCAAAAGCCCCCCGAATTCCTTTTTTCAAAAAAAGAAAAATTCAAGAGCACATTAGAGGGTGAGAGTAGAGGAGTTGGAGAGAAGAGAGGAGAGACGAGGGGAAAAAAGAGAAAAATGAGGAGGGTTTAAAACAGTCAACAAGGCCTCTGAATTAATTTTTTTTATTTATTTTGCACAGATTACGAAAGGTCTGCATCAGCAAGATATAACACAGGGCGAGGGGGTGGGGGTGGAAGGAGTGTGGGGTGGAGGGGGGGGTCCAGCGTTCCTAAGAATGGCACCCAGAATAAGACTCCAGGAAAACAAAGGACGGTTGAGATGGAGGCGGGTGGCGACGGCTGCGCCTGTTTTACACTAATCCTCTGAACCGGGATGAAATGAAAGCGAGAGGAGACAAATGGAGAAGGATGATTGAGGGTGGAAAAAGCAAGCAGGGGAGTGGGTGTCTGAATGGGCCACTCGCAGCACAACAGTTAGACAGAGCCCGAAATAGAAGAATACACGGTGCGACACTTTTCAAAGATGGACAAATGATCCCTTTTTTCCCCATTTGTTTATGGAAAACTGCACTGTTCAAAAACTACCGAGCAGAAGTCCAACTATCTTTTTAGTTTTAATAATAATCTGATTGTATTGATTATGTGGTAAATATATGGGTGTGAAAAGTGTTTCCTCTGCTACTCCACAATGCTTTTTTTAATTGTATAAATGAAAATTGAAATAAAAAGAAGTCTTTTGTTGTGCTAAGTTTGTCGGTGCATCATCCAAGTAGCAACTGCATTAATATAAAAATGTCACTTTATTTTTAAATTATTGTCTTTCACAAACCTAAATCAGCATACAGTTATAGTTAGCATTATTATTTTTCATTGTAGAGGTTATGATTATATATTATTAAGTACTTGATAAGAAGTATAAACGCGCCTTTTTTTTTTTCTTCATTATACACCATCTTTGTTAAATTGCATAAGAAATGTCCAACTAAAACCTCATTCAATTACAACTACTGAGGTAAGACTCCCAAACTAATGAGAGCAAGAACATGATAATACAAACATTCGAATGGAAAGCGTCGATAATAGATATTACAGTTAGAATCTATGCAAAACATCAAAGGACTTAAATTAGCTTCTAATGAGCATCTGTACACGCCTGGATGGCAACAGTAACTGGTGACATTTACAAATGGACAAGTCTTTCACAATTGTTCTTCTGTTTTGGAAATTTCGTGACAACTGGAGGTGGCATACTATATAGTGTTTTGTGTCTGCATCCCTGAGGTGTCCATCTCCCTTTCTTCACATTCCTCCGATTGCTCTTTGTTCTTCCCTCGGCTCCAGACAATCATATTGCTCAGTAATCAGTTCAGGTTTTAATCATGTCGGGATGAAGTTGCCTGTAGACGCTACTAAGGGGTTTTGAAATTTCCTCAATGGAATCGGAGAAATATGTCTCTTATTAGCACCTAAGTGCAACGTCATCCCAAATCAACTTCATCAATCTTAAACCCTGTAGTGTCTCTGATCAGTCACAATTATAACGGGTGCTGCAATCAAGCTTACGAGATGCCGTAGTTGTTGTAGTAGGCCGCCGTTGCGTCAGCCAGCACAGAGATGAGGCTGGTTTCTGTGGTGCTACTGGGACACGCTGAGGCAGAAGCAGTGGCGGCAGACGCCACCTGGATGTGTCCTGTAACAGTCATGCTGCTGCCGTGCTCAGAGTGGAACCCGGTCCCAGTGGAATTCAGATACTGGTCAAACTCATTGCGGTCCACCTCACCTAGAAGTTCAGCCTGGCTCAGCTGGTCTAGATTCTCCAGGTGACCCTGTGTCTCCGGTGGGGGGGACAGCTGACCCAGGTGGCCCTGGTGGAGCCCATGGTGAATCTGTGGGAAAGATGAGGTACTGTAGTAAGACAGGGGAGGGACAGGGATCAGTCCACTGTCACCACCGGTTTGGGACATGTGAGAGATGTGACCTATGTGTGTGCCCCCACAGTGAATCTGGGTCTGAGTGTAGTCAGTGTGGTAAGGGGGCAGGCTGCCCATGTCATTTTGGTGGTGCTCATCTGGAGAACAGGAGACAGAGGAACTTCCAGACGTGGAGTAATAAGAGGGGGGTACATGCTCATGGTCCATGGCGGGAGGAGTGGGCAGGCCATAGGGGTAGGTGTCGAAGTTGCTGTTGGAGGCAGCAGGGTCTCGGAAGCTTCGGACGCTGGGCAGAGCGGAGCTGGGGCTGGAAAAGGCACCACCCACACCATGAGGGGTGCTGTCGTCTTTGTCGAGGGGATGACAGAGAGCCCGTTGGTCAGGCATGGCATTCTGGTCAGGAGCCAGTCCGCTCAGGAGGAAGCCAGGGTCCACCCGCTTACAGATGCGTTTAAGCTGTTTCTTCCTGCGTGGACGGTACTTATAGTTGGGGTAGTCCTGCATGTGCTGCACCCGAAGCCTCTCTGCTTCCTCCACATAGGGCCTCTTCTGAGGAGGTGTCAGAGCCTTCCATGATTTACCTGCATGAAGACGAGATAGCACAATTTTAAATTTGGGCTAAAAAATCCTGAAGTAGAGTTCAACAAATTGTATTGGAAATTCACTCTTGTACCTTTTCTTTATTTCATATCTGTAGTCAGCACAATATTGAAATAACTGAAACTATTTTTCTCACACTTAATTTATACAACATGTAAAATATCCATAAAAATGTTCACAATGATTAAAAAAAAAAAAAAGAGTTGTAGGCTTACTTCTTCTATTGAATAATTGAGTGTAAAATTACTGTGAATAAATGTAGAATCACCACATATTTTACAAAATATACAAAAGAGATATATCACTATGAAAAGGAAATAAGTAATAATTATTAGTAGTAATAATTCCTTAACTTCCTAAATGTTTAGAAAACACATGGTATTGTTCATTTCCTTTATAGGTGCGTGACAATTATTTTAAATAAAAGGAAAACACACCGCCTCCTCTACCCTCAACATTAAACTTATTTTTTAGTTCATAATTGTTTTTAAGACACGTAATGAAAATACTTTATTTTAAATGAATATATAAGTGATTTTTGAACTGGTTTAAAGTTGATTTCCGTTTAGCCAGATGTGGAGATTAACATTATAAACAGTGAAGTAGCCAAAATCCAAAGCAAGATGATATATCTTTATCCTTTTCTACTTCTGTACTCTCTATTAATGAAGTTTACTGAATTGTAACCTGACTTTCTTAATTTCACGGGGACGCGCTTCATCTACAGTAAGTGGTTGATAAATTTAATTTACTTTAATTTAAGATGAATTTATAACCCACTAAGATTAAAAACATAATTTTGTTGTTTGTTCTTAGAACTTTCGAAAAGTTTTTTTTTTTTTTTTTTAATGTACTCATCCCATTAGATCTTGAAATAACTTTTCTTAAAACAGCCGAGGCCTGATTGGTTGTAGAAGTCTGTGGAGAGCTTTAAAAAGTAGCAGTAATAATAATAGTAATAATAATACTACTAATAAAAATAATAATCATCATTCGTAATGAATATTTCAATAACTTTCATCTCACCCAACATCTTGCTGAGCTCGGCATTGTGCAGGTCCGGATTTTGAACCGCCAGCCGTTTGCGCTCATCTTTGGCCCAGACCATGAACGCATTCATGGGCCGTCTGATCCGCGGCTCCGGGACCTTGTCCGCGGGGTTCCGGTGGGTTCCTGGGCCGTGTCCGTCGGGCACGTCCCCGTCTCCTGGAGGACACTCGAAGGACTCCGGCCACGACGAGTACGCGCTGATGAGGGCTGCCATCTGCGCGCTCTCTCCTCTCCAAACTTAAGATGCGCTCCTCGCTCTCTCTCTCTCTTTGACAAGTTCTCAGGACACTCTATAAGCAAATTAAAACGCTAAAAACATACAGAAACTGCTCTCTAAAAAATAAAAATCCAGTTACAGGCTACAGTCAGATGTCAGTACAGGTTTGGGGAAGAACAACAGATGTGTTCAGGCTGCGGCTCCTCTTTACGAGTTATGATTCAGTCTTTCCTGGTGGATGGGGGAGCGCTTTATATTTGAGGAGCAGGTTCCAGGAGAAACCCCGCAGGACTCTCAGCTCCTCCTTGATTGCAAGTTGAGCCCTGTGAATTGGGAGAGAGAGAGAGGGGAGAGAGAGAGAGAGAGAGAGACGCATTTCAACACCACTCACTACTTAAACTGTGTGGCCTCACATCAAAGCAATACTTTTCATTGACAAATTTCTGTTTAACTAATTGTTAACTGATTGGGGAAAATCATAATTATATACTGACTGGACTAAAGTTAGTCAAACAACAAAACACACATCTGATCTGACAGGAAACTTCACTGTTTTTTTTGTTTTTTTTTTTTTATTACATTCTTGCTCTGATGTAGTGATGGCAAAGAGGGATTATAGTAACCTCATAGTCAACAAGGAAAACCTCACCTGACAAACTTATCTAACCTGTTCTGCAGTATACTTAATGACATTACACACCAAACTCCACAGGTTAAGTGGCCCATGTAAAGGAAAACACAACAAAACATGTTAGTGCTCTTCCTATTATTATTATTATTATTATTATTATTATATAGCTACATTTTAAAGAAATGAAATAAAATAAATATATACATTTTCATTAAACACTCATCCAGTGGAGGTAAATGCCCTCTTTTAAACAGTTTGGGTACAGATCAATATTTGGAACCTCTGAGCACATCAGTGGGTGAGAGCAAAGATAACCACTGAACACACACTACAAACAAATCAGTTTCCTTCTGTGGCCAGAGGCGGGTGCATATCAAATCCAGGAGTTCCTGTTGACAGGATACGCTTGGGCTGCAGCCATGGAGTAGCTCACACTCTCACACACAAGGGCAGACGCACTCACTTGAACGCTGCTACAGATCACAGGTCAGATATCTCGGGTTCAGAGTAACCTGACTACAGTTACAGTAGGTGTGTTTAACTTCGTCCTTTCCACTTAACTGACATTTAAGAATTTACAACTTTGAGCGAAAGCTGCTCCACCGGCAACTTAAAGTTGTAATACACTTCTTTTTGGTTAGTAGTAGTAGCATCTCCTCACCCATCAAACTGAAGTGTCAGCTTATAGCTTTGTGTGAAACATGCCTCTCACAGGAACAGGATACGGCACCTGAAGCCACAGATTGTGCATAGAGCAGACACATCAGTGATATATAGGGCCACACTTCCTCTTGCTGTTCTGACACGGTCACATTGATGTGCAGTCAGTGTGCCAGTGAAAGTCACTGTGTGTGCGTGAGCGTGTGTGAGAGCGATGATGGAGGCCCACATGTGCAATACGGCACAGACAACAGACTGTGTGAGATAGTAGACAGGTTTCACAGCAAGTTTGTAATTTGGAATGAAACACATGAAGGTTCTGAGTTGGGGGGTTTCTGAAAAATGACTAATAGCTGTATGTGTTAAGTGTTGTGTGGGTGGGAGCTGCATCAGCCTGCTGTTGTTCACCAATTCACTGGAGAGGGGGATTTGTGTCTGCGTGCCATGCTGTGAAAAGGAAACTTAAAACAGAAATTTCACTAACACCACATTCAAAGAGTTATCCGTTTGAAATTTTTATGAAAGACGTCTCATTATTGTGTATTATCAAGCTTAAAGGATTTCCAATGATTCCCAACTGTACCTAGTAATACAATAAACTATGTAATCTCCAACTAAGGACTGTATGATATATGAGGGCAGGGAGAGGGAAAAAGTATCTGCATACCGTAGACACTGACACTAATAGTCTTTGTTTCCACGATAAGCCAATCCAATTTTGTCAGTTTTCCAGTTCAGGTCATCACTCCAGTTTGTGATGAGGCTGCTTTGTTGTGATGAACGGCTGATGTTTCCTCTTTCCTCCTTTGACTCATACCACCCACTGTAGTGCTGTACAAGACAAACCTGTTAAAAGAGTTTGTCAAATTGCCATGAAAAGATTTCATAACCTCATTAAATATATTTGTTAGTGGAAAGACTTGAGTGCTGTGAAAGTCAGTCATCAGTTTGCATACGTCAAAAGGTAAATGGTATTCACATCACTCTCATCCTGTAAATGTATACAGCTACCTCACTTTACCCACTGTATGTAGGATGAAAAAAAACACCACAAAAAAAACAATATAGATTTTATGCTTGACCATTTGGATTTATTATTAAAAAAAGATTTGTTCCAGATCAGATTTTCTACAGCTCACGAATGTCAGACAAGCGTTTTCCAGATTTATGGCCAATTTATGTGTGCAGTTTTTACAAAATGATCATAGGATCAGTTTAATCAACATCATATGATACAATACATATGATTGATTGCATTTTACAAGGAGATATCCAGACAGGGCTAAAAGTAACTGACCCTTTATATTCAATATGACTTGACAGATTTCAGCACATCGGTCTCATCTAAATATTTCTGATGGAAAACAGGCTTGGTTAAAAACATGCGTCACTTCATGACATTTTATACATTGAAAGAAATTGTTTGATCAACAAAGTAGTTGAACGTTCTGGAAAATATACAGATTCTCTTTCCAGCTAATTAGATGAGAACAGTTAATATAAAAGCTAAACTAAGCCAGCAGAGATTATAGTCAAGCATGAAGACTGATGGAAACAGCAGGCCTGTCTGCCTACATGCACCTTTAAAACTTACTCATCACATAATAGCCGGTTTGTTTACTCTGTACAAAAACTAAAGTGTAACATTGTGCTTTTTTAATGGTTCACGTCTTGGCTGGGTGGCAACCTTACAGTAACAACAAGGCTCCACACAACATTTAATGTGTTGATAAGCGTGCTTTAAAAGGCGTTAATACCTAGATTCTTTTTAACCTTTAAGCAGAGCTTGATTAGCTGGTTCCCTCTGTTTCCAGTCTTTGTGCTAAGCTAAGATAACTGACTGGCTGCATCTTCATATTTACCATTCAGGCTGACAGTAGTATCAACTATTGGCAAGAAAGTGAATAAGTGTGTTTCCCAAAATGTCAACCTATGTCTTTAAGGCAATGCATTTTACCATGTGTAGCTACAAAGAGAACACGTGTGTGGCTTTAAAGGGCAGCTTTACGGTTTAATTGTGATCAAATGTGTAACCTCTCTTTTCTCCTCACTGTAGCAAAATGTTCCCAATTCACAATTTGTATATTTACAAGACTTTTGATTAGCTCATGAAGGCGTTTACTCCATGCGTGTGCCTCTATGATCATCTCTATGATAACAGGATAATATAAGTCCTGTAGTCTAAAGAACTGACATAATTGGGGGGTAATTTTATCAGTTCCTCCCTAATCTTGGTGTTTCTTTTTCTTTTTCTTGTCCTTTTTAGATTTCTTCTCTACCAGCTCCTCTTTAACCTGTTCTACCACATCATGCGCCTCCTCTCTGGATTTCTTCTTTTTGTGTACAACCTCAGACTCTACAGTTTGATCCCCAGTTTGCCCAGTTAGTCCATCTGTTTCCTTTTTCTGTTTTTTAAGCTTTTTCTTCTTGGAGGGAGGCATCTCTTCACAGTCCTGCTCTACACCAGAGGTGGAGCTACAGTTCTCATTCAAAGCTTCTTCTTTTTCAACAGTTTTCCTCTTTTTCTTCTTTTTCTTTAAAGGCACCTGCTCCTCAACATCTTCCACTATGATGGGAGATTTACAGTCTCCTTCGACCATGTCCCCCTCCTCAGCCTTTTTCACCTTCTTCTCCTTTTTCTTCTTCTTCTTCTTTTTGGGCTCTTCTGTGTTTTCATTGGTGCTGTGAATGGGACTAGGTTCCTCGGATGGACCCGATATCTCAGTGGTCTCTGTACTCTGGGCCTGGCCACGAGCCTTCTTCAGCTGAGCCATCCGTTGCGCAAAATACTCCTGCATGGTCAGAGTACTCTTCACCGTCTTGGTGATGGACTCTGTATCAAGTTCAACGGGGGCAATAGTCACATTCTCCTCCTTCTCACTCTGGGAATCACTGCTGTTGCTCTCCTAGATGGAAAAGACAAGCGAGAAGATAAAGAGTTAGGATTTATTGCCGCATTTAGGGAAATCTCCACAGAAATAGACAGCACACAATGGTGGACCCAGGAGCTTAAGTGATCGTCAATCATCATGCAGGGATTAACCAGGCAGATCTTAGTGAGTGAAAAGACCCCAAAATAGGATGTTGATATAACAATAGGTGTTAAAGGATCACCTTAAAATAAGCATCACAGACCTAACTGTTGCACATCTGACATCTTCTCTTAGTTCCACGCGTCCAGCTGTGCGTCCTTGTACAGTCAGACCCGTAACTACCATTTCTTTGTAACAGCACCTCACTAGTAAAGCAAGTTGATGAAGCAGCTGATGCTTGATTTTTCCTACCAGAATGAAACAATATCTGCCTGATGGAGGTATTAACACTTAAACCCATGAATAGGGTTTAAGTGTTAATAGTGGGTAGGTGATTCTTTTTTTAGTTCACCTGGTGACCATACAGCACTACTTTGGCAAACCATTTTAAATTCAAATCATGCGGTTTAGAAATATATAAATGTATATTTCATACAATGCTGGATTTAATAGGCTGAAATATCAGTGTGATTTGATTTTGTGCGGGACAAACAATACTTGGACATGCTTCACTAGGCTGAGCAAACTGCTCCCCTTGTTAATAACAAAAATATACAACGAGTGGAAATTGAAGAGACTCTGTGGAAATAAAAGGCAGGAGATTCCTTTGCTAAGATACAGTGACCTAGTAGTTAAAAAGGAGGCCAAAGGAGCATTCATTCATTTCTTTTTGCTAAATTGTCTTAGTCGGTCTGGGAACAAGTCAGTCTGGTCACCAACTCATATCTCCAACCTTTAGGCTACTGCTGCACATTAAAAAAGGCCAACAGTGAGGCACAACACAGTCAATTTGTCACCTCACCCCTGTGACCCATTTGTCTTCATTTTCCTAATGGCCTACTCAATGCATAATGATTTGTGCAGAAGAATACAGAACCTCCTCCAGAGAATCACACTAAACAATACTGCCGCTCCATGTACTACCTCAGAAAAGGCCGAGTGGACGGCATTTTTCAAACCGTACAGACTAGAGATAAATTGAAAACATTGTGTTGTGTTGAGTCACCTCACAGTTTGGCCTTTAAGCTTTTACATTCAGATTATAGTACTTTGACCCTCAACGCTGATTGAGATAGACAAGTTAACTGATGGGCTGGTAAAACAATGTAGATGTAGATCCGAACAGGGCTTAAGGGACCTAAATAGACTAAAGTTCAGAGTACATTACTCATATGAACTAGGCATCGCCCACAACCTTAAGTATACTGTATCCAGGATTTGTGCATAATTTCAAGAGTAAAATTCATACACTTTTCAAGCACTTTCAAGGTACCTAAGCTGAATATTTAACTGTTTATTTAACTTTTGCTAATGGATTATTTTATTTTAAAGATTAAAAGATTTTTGGTTTATATGAGTAATCAGATTATGAAAATCAAGCATATTCCTAACCTTGAAAACATAATGATTAAAAATCAAGCATTTTCCAAACTTTCAAGACTTTGTACAAACCCTGTGCATCTATAATTTGGCAATTATTTTGGTTTCTTAGCTAATTCAGGATAACCTAAAGTGTCATTTCTGTTAAAGCAGCCACCAGGGACTTCGGTGAAACCCTACAACCTATTAGTCTTAACCCACTAAAAGGCTCTTCATAGTCAATATTTTTTCCATAAGGGAAACAACCATTGTTTTTTACAGCCTGATACATTGATTACTATGGTAATAAATGATTGCTCTGCAAATTTCCCCCAAGCGTATCAAAGGCTATAAATTATGCCTGAAACATATTTTGACTGATCTGACCAACATTTATATACTTTAGTATTACATAACATGAATTACTGCATATTTAGTTGACTGTATGTTATCTAAAAATGGATGGACTCAGAGGCTTTACACTGATGTAAAGCACATCAATGAGGCTGAAAGACAAGGCAGACATCAAGATGGACAGCAAAGTTTAGTCCTTGACTGGAGAGAACCCCAACTTCTAACAAGGGAGCATTATAGGCCCTTCAGGTGAGGCACCATTAAACAAAACTTTCCAACTTCCCAGAGAAAATCTATACTTGCTGTTACCGCACAATGGCCGCCTCACTGCTTGGGAGAGTGGAGATGGGGCTTAGAGCTGACAGCACCAAACAACATGTAACTGGGATTTGGGAAGATAGCTGGGGGCCACTTTAGAACTGCCTGTGAAATTACTCTCAAGAGAGGAGAGGGTGAATGAGCGAGGGGGGAAAAGGGAGGAAAGTGACTGAGAGAGAGAAACATCTCCTTCATCAGGGAAAGTGGCTGGTATGTGGTTCGTCCTCACTGCCTGGGGATCTCCATTAGATTCTGATCTGACAGGAGGAAAGTGCTGTGCTGAGCACAGGCTGGACACACACATGTATGATATAAACCTACAGATTCAGTCAGCAGTACTGGCAGCCCTGGAGATTTTGTTGGTGAGTGCTGAGGGCAACGTGTTACTAAGGAACAGCTCGGCAGTAATGTTTGAGATCTTGTTTCCCCTTTTTCAAGTGCGTGTCCTTTTCTCTGGCCTGTTGTCAGTCACGATTTGTGTGAATGTTAATATGATAAATATGATATGTACGTACAGTATATAAAATGTATTCCAATATAAGCTTCATGATACAGTATTTGAATGTGATAGTAAATTCATAATAAAAGACAATTTTAAATAGTATTTAAATACATTTAATTAAAATAATATAACCAATGGAATATCAATATATTATCATAAATCCTTTCTAAACCTGTAATAAAGGAAATGAGAATGCTTCTGTTTAATATTAATTGATAAAAAGCCTAAAGAAATTTTAGAAAACCTGTTAGATTGAGAAACTGCAGAAGAAACTCCAAAAGTGGATTTATAAAATCATTTTACACAATGAATCGCTGGAACCAGAAGAATGACTAAAAAAAGCAGTCCCAGGCAAGTCCACATAGGGTTGAGAAGTGGAGGGTTGGAAAACACACCTATATCTAGCCATGTCTACTCCTCCTCCTCCTCCTACCAGACCCAGAACCCCAGGAAAAGGATGCGCTCGGTGCACTGTGTGCAGTTCTGAGATAAGACTTCTTCAGCAGAGGAGCGGTCTGACTGGCTATCGGGCCCTTCCTGCTCCACTCTCTCCCCTGGCGGGGGCTGGGGCTGGGCAGGGAACACAGGGAGGGTCCGCAGAGGGTCCCAGAGAAAAGGAGAGGGTGGGAAGACATTCAACAGGCTGCCTCCTTCAAGACACTCCAGTTCTATCACTCCCTGCTAATGTAGCCAATGGAAAGCCAACCATAAGATGTGTGCCAAGGTGCCAAACCACTGAGGCCAGCACATTCAAGAGGAGAGTCAATCGAGCCAGCAGAGGATGGTGCAGACGCTTCACTAGAGTGCATGTGAAACTTTTTTTACCCAACAAAATCCAGCAGAACAGCAGGGACATTTTAACTTTATTCAACTAATCAACTGCAGACTAGCTCAAAGCTATACACTTACATTACTAGGGATGGTACCGGAGAGGTAATTTCAGCTCAAGGCCTTTAAATTGTGTCTATAATTTAGATATTTCTGACAGCTGAAAAGCTTTGTAGCTAGTAAATATTGCCATGATTATAGTTTCCCTTTAAATAACACTGAAATAAAGCAAAACATAACTTAGTTCACATTACTTGTTGACACCTGCTGTCATTGTGGATTGCATTTTCGTTTCAACCACAATGCTGTGTGTCAGCAAACCGTTCCAATGATACAAACAAAGCAGGCAACTGCCTTTCCAGTCCTTATAATGCAATGACACAAGTCTTTAATAGTATTTAATGCACGGATCAGTCCTCATCCATGTCCTGTGGATCGGTACAGGACATACAATGTCAAATGTGAGGATTAATCATTTTCTCAGTTTCAGATTTGATTTTTTTTTTATTAGAAAAATAATGAACTCGAAGACATCCATAAACACATGACAAGAATTTGTCGTCATTTTTGACACTTTAATTACCGCATTAATAATTTCAAATCACACACCATCCAATAGTTTTCAGGAACAGAGAAGCGCTGAAATACTGTGCAGCAAAGTACCTGTATTTTAGCAGCCATGTTTTCCTGATGCAACTATAAGACCAGTGAATATGCTTGCTTATAAATTGACTGGGGCATTCAACTCTATCCACAGTATAATGAGGTTATAAGCCAATAATTAATATTTTAACAGTAAAGTCAGATTAAAGTGCTGCCTGCACTTTTTACTGAAACAAACTGAAATTGTGACCGTTATAGTGTGCATCTATCCTGAGAGATCAAAGCCTTCTGCAACAGTAGAATTGGTTGAATAAATATGCAGGTTTGCTTCTATTAGATTTTTTAAAAGTTATTTAAACCTAAATAAATATAAAGTTATGTCTTAATAATTGGCTTTTCTTTTTTAAAAAGTCAACTTCTGGTTTACATCTTAATTAGCATTTGACACAGCCGCTGTTCCCATTTATTTTCTTAAAAACTGCCTGTTTGCATTACTTGCCTTTTTTTTTTCTTCAATAATTTCTAGCCAATATTGGTTGGGTCTGTAATTGCATGAGTGTGCCCTCATTGTCCTGCCACAATAATAAATTTGGCGATACTCAAGGTCTATGGATCAGACCCTGATTAGCCAGCTGTCCCTCCCTGATGAGCACACAGGTCCAGTAGCCCATCTTTCATGAGTCTGATGTGGGCGGACAGAAAAACAGGTGGATACCTTATTCCCTGGTAAATAAGCAAACCCTTTGGTTGGCCATCAATATTCTTTAAAAAAATGTCACTTTCCCCAAAGTGACACTTATTTCTCTCCTTCAGCAGAAATAATATTTACATTATGTACAGTTAGAAACTGTGAAACAATGTACCTTAAATACACAAAATGCCACACATGGAAGGCTCTACAAAGCAATACTTTTGCTAAAGGCGTACTTTCTGCGTGTACTTATTACAGAACACAAAAAGGGTTTTGAAAAACAGCACTTTGTGCCCAGTGGAAGAACGTTTATCATAAGTAACAAATGAAGACGACATTATGCATACAGCACGACTTCCCTGTGCTTGTTCAACATTGCCAACAAAGCCCCCCCCTCAAGAGCATAGGGGTCCCTCCACCCCGACCCCAGAGAGGGAAGATGCAGTGATTATTTTCTCCAGCCGTGATTTATTAGATTAAAGAGTCAGTGATTAAACGGTAGTCCGTGGCTGTAAACAGCCGAGAGGGCTGGAAATCTTTGGGCGGTTAGCTTCACCAGGCAGTAATTACCCTGGCCCCATGTATTCCAATTTAGGCCTGTAACTAAGAGACAGACACCCTCTTTTTCTTTTTTGTCCTACGCTAATCTTTAAGTGTCAGCAAGCTGGCATGGCCAGGAGGGAGCAGTCCACAGACCTGCCAGGGAGGTAGGTGGTAAATGTGCGTCTGTGTAGGAGGGGGGGGGGGTGTCACTTGGCGGGTCTTGATATTTTCGGCGGTAGAAGCAAGAGAACCTGACAACAAACATGCTCAAGAAAAGGGAAAAAAAAGAAAGGGAAAGCTTTTGCTGAAGGCAATTAGATGTTATCTGAGAATGAATTAGAGCTCCTCAGTTTGACAATAACCCACGCACCCCGTTTAAGTGCACCGGCCCATTCAACCTTCGCCAGCCACACTGCAACAACGCACGTTTACACCAGCATCGCCTTTCAACAGATCAGTGTTAAAGTTGAAGGCCAACTGAGCCTAACCCCTTCCCGATGCAAAGAAAATTTCAGGCATGATGCCGTATTTCTATTTATACTGTCAATGACACAATACAGTAGAATTAATTATCCTGCTAACTGGACAGACAGCGTGAAGATTAAAAGCTTAATAAAATAAAGAACACTGATAAAAAACTATTCTTCCAGTAAATAGTATTTTAATAGCATGAACAGATTGTAAAGATAGTTAATTGTTAGTTTGCTTACTTGCATGAAAGTCAAGCTGAAAAAACAAAGTCTCCACAAAAAAACTGTTTCTTCTTTCTAATAATTTTGACGCAGTTATAATCAATAATTCTTTACTTTACTTAATTGGTCAGCAACCTGTAATTCCTATACTAGAGTTGCAGACAATTTCTGTGCTGAAAAGACATTTTACTTCTGCGCTGTCAGCAGAGTGTCACTGCCCAACTCCGCCCAGCGGCTCCCTGGCCGACGGCCCCTGCCGACGCATCTGCCAAACGCTCGAGCCCCAACCCTGCACCGCCCCTGCCCCATATTCCTTAACATGCCAGTATCGGGGGACCCCTGCTGACATGCGATCCTTCATGTGGACGACGCGTGGGCAGGAAAAAATTGCAACAGGTGCCACCCGATGATGCTTGATCCTCGGCCCTTTGTGCCTGAGCAGGAGTGGGAGTGGGAGAGGCCGCAGGGGTCACGCTGACCTGAGTGCGCGGTGCACCATACCGACTGTCTGACTGGAAGGTTCAGACATCAAAACAAGGTTTGTACCAAATTATACTCACCTATTATTCTCGTTTGACATCTTTAAGGAGTAAAAAAACTAATAAACGGGTCATCAATTTTAATCAAATCTCTTGATCATAAAACTTCAATTTCTTTTAGATATTAATTTTTTCTCTTGATTTCTTCAGAAGCAAACTATAATATAAATTATGCTGAGGATTATTCAAAAATTATATAAATCTACTTCTAGAAGACAGAAAGAAAATAACTGAAATACTAAAATCTAATTACATTTTCTTTAAAACCAATTATCAGGACCAAGTCTAAATGTCATCACTTGAGGTTGCCAATTGACAGTCATCACACAAATTAGATTTAAAAACTGTAGCGCAACAGTAAAAAACAAAAGTCTTCTTTAAAACACTCTCCCGCAAAAAAGACACCGAAGAGAATGTAGGTGGAAAAATAAAACTGGCTTGTTTCCACCTTTCAACTGAGCTGGCGGCTTTAAAAAATGACTAACTTTTGTTGATGTATGAATCGGCAGGGAGTCTATTTATCAGCAGGCCCTCTGCGGTCGCCCGCTTGGGTCCCTCAAGTCACAAGCCGCGTCGCTCCCCTTTGACTGATTAATTAGCCAATCAGAGGACATTTTTCACTGGGCGGCAGAATGGTTTATTTCAGCTAATGCCGGGCTTTCGAGCTGAGGCCCGTTGGAGCCTCGTCGGCTCTTTCAGCCTGCCTGAGTGGCCGGGCAGAGGGGCAAGGGAGATAAATCAAGCTGGGCTGGCCCTCCATGTGGCTCCCCTAACTAAACCCCCTGAGGAGGGCATGGAGAGCCGGGGGTGGTGGAAAAGGAGGAGGTAAGAGAGGGGGACACAGAACGGCCAGGGGCACTGCTCGCCCGCCGATAAGCACGGGGAGCACAGGGCTGCCAAAGTGCCTTCATTTAGAAGTGGCCGGGGCTTTTTGATATCGCGGCAGAGAGAGCCTGTCGTTTGTCATGCAGTGAGTAATTGTGTTGAGGGGCACAAGAGGAGGCCGGAGACAGAGGGGGCTTGCGAGCGTGGGATGGGTGATGGATAACAGTGAGCCGTGTAGATGGACAGGTGCTCCACTACAAATTGATAACCCCGACTGGTCAGGGATAGTAAATAATGGTTTTAAGCATACATTTTCTGAATGGGGTTGTAGGTGAAATGCGGTCATCCATTTGTCTTGTAGATAATGTTACAAAAAGTTATTTGTTAATATTGTAGAAAGGTATTTTGCAAAGGTAAACTTACAATTAAGGTAGTTAGTTGAGACATGTCATAAATGAATATATTGCTTATTTTGTGTAAACATGCTTATTTTAATAACAGGTGTGATATTAACAGTGTATGATGCAGGAATGAAGCACAGAAGAAAGAATATTTGCTTTAGTACTAAGAAAAAAAAAGCTCTTTAAATTTAAGCCTATATCAGTGCTTGAATCTGGACTTCACTGTAGTCTTAATTTGTCTTTGTTTCTTATGCATCAAAGTCACTCCTGCCATTATTTAACCTCCAAATAAGTCAAATTTTATGCAAAATTACAATTAAAAATAACATTTTAACCTTGAAGATAATAAGAACAGGAGATTACATAGACACAGTCCAGCTAGAACATGGTAGTGGATGAGACGTCATGGCTACCTGTATACAACTAATTCATATGAAGGGGTTAATAATCTGTCCTGTGTGCTCACATGTTCTTTGCAACACGGCCAGTGCTGCCTTTAATGAACAGAGGTATGTGGGGCAGCTGAGTGTGTGTGTGTGTGTGTGCGTCTGCCTGTCTGCGTTTCAGGGAGTGTTGTGAGCAGCGATAAGAGGCGAGCAGGAAGCACATCACTGCAGAGGAAGGAAAACCCCAGCAGTGGGGGACTGGTGGAAGGGAGACTGGGGAGACAGCAGTGGCTAGTGGGTGAAGTGCTGGAAGATTCATGAGGAGGAAGGAGGGCAGTTCTGGAGACACCGATCCAGATCTGGTCGGGTCTCCTGGCCCTTACCTTGTCAAGATGCAGATATGAGATAATGCTACTGGTGGCAAGTGCTTACATTAAAGCAACGCTCCCAATGTTGATATAGTCACCACTGAAGAAAACAACTCTTTTGGGTATTTTTTGTGTGTGCGCACTGTAGAGCATTTAAGTGCTGCAACAGTAATGGCAGACTACAGTAAGCACAGATCAGTATGAACTGCGGGTCAATGGCAGTGTCACGGACATACTCACAGGAGATCCACGTAATGCCTAGAGCTTGATTGGTCCATCACCATCTATACGTCTTCCCAGCAACCACAGATGTTGCTGGGCTTTAACTCAAGGCCTCATGGGATGCCATTGTAATTGTGTTTAGTATTTTCGATATGGTCAATGGTGTCCCTTCTGGCTGAAAAATAACAACCCATAACTAAACGATTACGGAAAAAATGATGGTGTGTATTGCATTGCATTTTCAATGTTAATCAGCTAGGGAGTAGTGGCCATTGTGATTTTATGGCTCGGTACCTGCAGGGGAATAGAGAAGGTTTTCTTTCTCTGTGCAATTTATGGATTTTAAGATGCCAATTTCTTCAAGCCAAACGCTTGAGATAAACAGAGGAAGCCAGAAAGAGGCTCTTCTGTGTTTCTGAGTCAAAAAGATACATTTGCCATTGTCCTCTTGGCTCTGTATGGGGTCAGCAGAACTTGTGACACCAAAAAATCTGAATTTGAAAACTTCTATATTTAGTTATCCATCTTAATAAACCAATAAAAACATGACCACATTATTTATATATTTATTATTTATAAATCTCACTGGTGGGATTATAATGATTTTAAATGTGCGATTTTTATTTCATATAATTTTATGTTACACAGCAAACACGTCTGTTTCATTTTTATGTTCAGTTTCTGACTTTTTTTCCCACTCCTAATTAAAAAAAGAACAAACAAAATTGGAAGATCTCATCCTGCAGATTAATCTGATAAAAAGACAAGATTTTATTTTTGAATGCACCAAGGGAGAAAATACGATTTGCACCTGACTGAGCCTGTAATGATACATTTCAAAAGCTTAGGAGCCAACGCAGCACCAAATGGCAAAGGGATGTTTGAAGTGACCAACCACCAATGCCAAGAGCAAAAAGACAACTTTTTTTTTTTTGCAAACGTCATCATTTCAGATTTTTTACACAGCTCACCACAATTTTGATTTGCCTTTAATAATGCCTGCTGGCACACTTAACTACCTGACGCGAGTGCTTGAAGACAGAAGTAGAGAAGGGAGGAAGTGTGAAGGAGAGGACTAAGGGGTAAGAGTGCAAATCCTTTAACTGGATTTAGGTGCTCCCGCCGCCATCAGTGGCCTGTTGGCAGTGTTAATGCTCCACACTGTGACATGGCTAATCTAGGGCCACAGGCTGCTCATGAGCTGGGCCCTGTAGAAGCAGAAATGGTCACATGATGCTGCAATGACTGATGGAGACATCAGAGCCAGTGGTCATCCCTAATTACCAAGACAGAGGCAGATAAGCCAGAGCCACCTGGCCAGAGGTATGCCATCAACTGTCCCGATGTACACTTGACATTGACTGGTTTAAGAAGGATCACAGGCCAGCCCTTTTTAGACGGATACTGTTTCACTGCAATAAAATAACTTGCATATTTAATTAGAAATATGCTCTACAAATCTTTAGTAATGTGCTACAAAGTTCTTATATACCAGAAGGTCTTATAGACAGGTACATCAGGACATAAACTTTGACTGTGAGAAAACCAAAGGAAAAAAAGACATAAACCCAACTACTTGTAAAAAAAATAAAAATAAAATAATTCACTTTTCACTATAATTTGTAACACTGTCCATAGACCGTCATCAGATAAAATTCCTATTAGCAAAGAGCACCATCACCATATAGGCTACATGTAAACACCAATCTGAGGGAGCCAGTAAATTCGTAGGTTTTTTCCAGGGTGTGTTGATTGTCTATGATCAAAAGGTGTAAAAGGGAAAATCTTTTATTTTCTCATAATTTGGATATAATATATCCAAATGATGATAAATATAATTATTATTTTTATTTTTTATTTTTTTTAATGGGAGATTTCAACAATCTGCTGGTTTTAATTCCAACTTAAAAATGAATCAAGGAAATGTTTGAAATTGTAGGCATAATTGGGTAATGTCTCTTACCTGATCTTGTTCTGTAGCAGATCTTGCTCTCTTCCCAAAGATACAGTTAAGGTCTGTTTTACTACGGGAGGACAGGTCCTTCCCTAAAGAAAAAAACAGATTTCTAAAGGTCATACATCAGTACGAAACTTGAGCCATTTTATGATTTGTTAGAAGTTCAGTTTACTCATTTGAGCACCATTACACTGGCGCATAGAAACAATGCTCACTTAAATACCTGGCTGAAATGAAATGTGCATTACCGATACACAAACCCAAAAAAATATTGCTCACATATTTCAGTTAGACTTTTGTGGACGTATGACAATAACATTTTCCCCAACAATTGCCCACAAAAAATGCAGATATCTGAAAGTGCAATTGTGTTAGATGGTTGCAGTTGACAGTTTGAGTGGGGGTGGGTGTGAGTGTATATATATGTGTGTATGTTGGAAGTGGGTCTTGGAGTGAAGAAAGAGGAGGTTTGCGTGGTTTTCTTCTTGCTCTAGGGATAAAACGGCAAAGAAAAATAAACTGACGACAAGACACGCCTCCAGATTCCCATTTTCAGGCCAGGCCTCAAAGACTCCTGGAGGACACAGTCTGTCTCAAGCCCTGGCCCTGTTCGTACAGCTGCATCCTCTTCCTTCAGCAGGGCTCTGATAACATTTGGTTATTTATTGCTTTAAAACCTCTATCTCCCCTACTCTTGGCTTTGAAAGCCACTGAAAATGGAGGTCTAAGAAGTAAAACCAAGAAAGTATGTTCAAAACTAAAATAAAAGGAGTAGGGGGGGGGGTGGTCTGTAGTGTTTGTCATCTAGTGAACTTAGGCCACATGTAAAATTATGTCCAAACTGACCTTTCTGCTGTTTGGACGAGGAAGTACCTGTCAGAATTCTCAGGCTTTCAGGTGAAAGTGCAAATAACAATGTTCTGATAAAAAACAAGCTTAAACCTACTTCTCCCTTAAACGTTCAGAGCCAGGCACTGCTAATGTGCAGCGGAAAGTGTTATTGAATACATGTTGGTTTCCAAGGTCACTGTTGAAATGGCAACAACCGTCAGTACAGATAACTAGTCAAACCAGAACGATAAATATCATTGAGATACCAAAAGAAAACAAACACAAATCTGACAAAAACGTCTTTTCTTTGTTTTGTTTTTTGTCTGTTCTTGTCAATATCAGTATTAAACGCAACTGGAAGTAGATGTGATATTTCTAAGGAAACAAAAATGAACAACACAATTTACAACAGTTGATATGTCTGATCACAAAAACCTGTTTTGATAAAAGTCCAAAGAACGCAGTGAAGCCAACCATACAGCAACCAATGGAGAGCTGTAGTTAAATTCTGCATCAACCACCCTTGTAGCCATGACAGGTGATAGATGGAGGTAGCAATTAAAACTGGGTTACTGGTTTATGCTGAGGGCCTGGACCGAAGCAGCAGAGAATTTGGTGCCTTTCCCCACAAACAAAGACCATCAATCCTCAGTGCTGGCGGTGAGGGAGCCGGCGTGAACGGGATATCGATAAAAAAAACAAAAAAAAAAACAGGTGAAAGTAAGTAGGAGGCCTGCTCTGAGAGGGATCCTCCAAGATGTTTGGAAGGTTCACTGATAATACTGTGGCTACATTTTATACTGTGTTTTCAATAAATACATAAATGACTACAAAAGATTTCTATTAAAGAAATAAGCATTGAGTTTAGTAACTGGTTAACAAAAACCAGAATATCAAATCCAATGTTCATGTGTAGATTGAGTGACCTTTGCATGCAGACAATCTCTGCACATCCAGAACTATGACAGTAGTGCCTGACATTTTCAACCTCTCATCTAACAAGCTTAGCAACACTAAATCTATTACTAAGCCTCAACTTGGCAACTGCTAGACAGGGAAAGGAGCCGGCATCAAAGCAGTCAGTGGAGGCATGCAAACAGGCGTGGCAGATCACGGGTTGCCAGGTAACTCTTTGGTTGCCTAAACCAAACCTCAAGCTAGACACAGTGAGGCCTGTCAAGAGAGGGGCAACAATTAAAAAAAATAAATAAATAAATAAATGAATAAACTAAAACTTAATGTAGCAATCTCATACCATTCAGCCACAGACCATAAACATTCCCTACATTCAAAACTGACAGTCAAAGTTAAAAAGCCTGTCAGACCATTTGAGGCAAGTGGAGAACTGAGCTCTCAAGTTTCCAGTTAAGTTATGAGTTGTATATGGACAAACAAGAAGAGTCAGCGTCTCTTCTGTTTCATGACAATTGTTGAGAAGAGACAGGTTAAAGTGGTGTTAAGTTACCAGAAGCTGTTGACAGTTCTACTGTCTGTAAACGGACACAAACTGGTTTTAAGATTGAATTCCAATGAAATCGTTTAAAAGTTCCACCTGCGTTTCCCCTAATCTCTTTCCTGCTCCGCTTTAGCGGTCTGAGACAACAAAAACACAAAGAGGATGCATGGCAAATGAAATGTCTTAATGGGACAAAGAGCAGTAGTGTCCTCTGCTACCTTCTCTTTAGCTTCCCTTGACATTTACATCTCCTCAAATGGATTAGAACTTAAAGTCCTGCAGGATCAGACTTTATTAGTTTGACGACAGGTTGATTAACACATATGTTCAACTGAATGACAGACAAAGGTGGCCGTATAAATCACTGGTCACAATTTTTGAGAAAGGTATTGTTTGAGGTGCTTTAGGAGTGAAGAAAGATGGACATTACTAAGATTACATTCACATCATGCTAGCATGATTTATCCTCATAAAGACAATGAACTTAGGAGGAACACTTTAGTTGGGCACAACAGCATGGATGCATTCATAAACAAAGAAAAAACTGCTATATGACTTCATGAATAGAATGTACAAATACAAAGATAGACTCCTAAGAAAATAAGGATTATCACAACCTTAATGCCCATGTTTCAAGTCTTAAGTATGCCTTGCATAGGTACGTCTCAAGTATGCCTCGCAAAGGTACGTCTCACTCATCAGGGACATGGTCTTTTTCTGGCTCCTGCCAAATTAAGATCATAAAAACAGGGTGAGAGGCTGCTGGAGGGGGGGTGGGGGTGGGGGGGGTGGGGGGGGGGGGTAACTGAGGCCATGTTTTATCTGGCAGGGTCATCTAATGGGTCACAAAGCCCATGGGAGGTGCTGTTTTTGGGGGGCCAGTAAATGGACATGCCAGATGCCCCAAACAGGAAATAGGAAGTTGCTATTGAATGACGTCAAGTATAAAAAGGCTCTTCCAGGTGAGGTAAAAGTTGAGAGACCCCATCCCCAGGTTCGCTGTTCACATGTTCATATTTAATGAACTTGCACTACCTTCTCGCAAAATTATCTGTAGAATTACTGTAATTTAGAAAATATGATGATAAAGATTAATAATATTAGCGGTTTTTGCAGGTCTAAAACAAACAAATTGAAATCTAACAAAAAACAACATTGCTAATGAACCACTCTGACAATCCTAATAAGAAATTGTTCCTGTAGTTTCTAAACTATGCTGCACGCTCAAGTAAGTAGACTCAGCAATAACAAATAGGTGAGAGGTTATTCATTTTGGTCTCCAGCCGCCCTGCACACTGAATTCCTCTTTGAGCCTATCAGTGTACTGGCCTTGACCAGCAAATCTTGACTTCCTGACGTGTAAAGAAGTAATGAAAGTAGAAGGCAGAGTTATTAATAACCTCCCTTAGCACTGACCAGCCCAAATGACCTAGAGCATGCTGACAGAGCTCTGATCAGTGTCTTTGATCTGTGCCAAATGCATAAGGCTCAACGAGGGGTAAAGGAGACTATCTGTCTGTGTGGGTGGGTGGCACGCAGGTGAACAGTAAGAAAGCAGAAGCTCTTATTTTGGTTGTCCTGCAAGAAAATAAGAGCTGACTATGTGTCCACCAAAATATTTTTCATGTTTTTTCACCCAAAGGGCAGATCACTTTTCAGAATAGCACTTAAAAGAACCAGTCCAGCTGAGCTTTTTTATTTTACAGAAATTGTTTTGAGAACGAGAAAAGAAAACACTGTGTGCATTTATCATTTTCTTGGGCCACATGTTTTCCTCTGATCTCCGTTTGCTACTAGAAAGAGCTGTCAGCTGAAAAGAATAAACTCACCTTTAGTAAATTTCATGTAATGGACCCTCTTTTTGGAAGTCTTGGACTTCTCTTCCAAGCTGAAGCCTTTCTGCTCCTCTGGAGGAGGTTCTACAAAGACAAAACAAACAAACAAACAAAAATGAAAATAAATGAAATACCACAATGTGCAGATAGCAATTTAAATTGTTTTACAGTATCACTGCACCTAACCTCTAGGCACTCCCATATAACAGTGTTCTATATGTCTTCTAACATGATAAGGATGATGTTCATTTTATGACTTTATTAGTGGCTATTTCTTTACTAAATGTAGCACTGTAGCACCCTCTACTGTCCAACAGATGGATCAACAAAGCATAAAAAGATGGTGTAGTCACACATAGTTTGATACAGAGTCCAAGTGCTTAAATTATATCCAGTGAAACAAACTGGTTAGAAAACACAATTGCTTTAAAATATTTTCATTAAAATAATAATGAGTTTGTGAAGAACAAATGTTTCAAGCGGTACACCACAAAGTCAACCAGCACAAACTAAATCTCAACCACAAATGTATTAAAAACAGTGCATCATATACACATCATTCAAAGCTAATGATGTTTGTGCATACCAGTGTTGTTGCTTTGGCCATGGCAGTTGTTCAGTTGTGCAAGAAGCTCATTAAAATCATCTTGATGGGCAATCCAGTTATCCTGTAAACACAGCAGATGTCAATACACATAACTACATATTTTCAGTTTTCAACACAGGAGTTACACAGGAGCTAAATATGGATTTGTAGGTTGAACTGAATTTAAAACACAAAGGCACGTTTTGCTTTCCACAGTAGTTTCCAGTTGCACAACTTTTTAGAGGACACGTCTCTTAAAATCTGGAAAGCTGAAATGCACCAGCTGTGCATAACGCAATAGTTTGTGATCAAACTTAATGAGTAATTAAATTCTGGCTTCTACAAAAGACAGCAGGAAAAAGGAAACAACACAGACAAGTAAAACAGCAAATGCTTGCATGGAGTTTAAATTGTGACCTGTAAATATTTCCGATAATATTGAACTTAAACTACATCAGTCTTTGGAAAAATACTGAAATATTTGTGTAATGTTAATATGGTGCTTTTTAATAAAGAATCAAGGGACTAGCCAGACTAGTGTCTGTGGAGAAAGACTACAATTTAATTTTTAAAAAACAATTCTTCAAAGAGACTTCTCAAAAATATGGTTGTTGTTCTTCAAGTAGTTTTAATACACACATCACTTAAAAATACACTGTTCCCATGCATTAAAACCTACATCTATAACTAAACTTGAGATCATTATGATGATCTGTTGATAAAAAAAAATTCTCCGATTTTCTTGGAAAATCCCTCAGACGCCGACATGCTCTACATTCAGAATATGTTTGCATTAACACAAATATTGAAAAAAAAGTGTAAAGTGCTGGATGTGCTCACCTCATGACTGGCACTGCTTCCAAGACCATAATTGTTGTTTTTAACTTTAACTTTTATATGGTCTGTGGAGCCTTGCTCACTTCTGCCCAGGCCCTTAACATGAAAAGAGAAGACATGACATGTAACACCAATGTTGACCAGTTCACTCATTCACTCACTACCAATGTCTAGAGAAATCACTACTACTGCTGCTGCTGTTGGCCAACAAAAAACACTCCAAATACATCTCAACACTGACCTTTCCCTTGGACCAGCCCATTCGCTCCAGCATCTTTTGGCCAAATTTGGAGTCATCATTACTCCAAGCGCTGTTCCTGGGGTCAACTGACCACTTCTGTTTCCTTCGGGCTGCAGCAGCAACATTATAAAGACAACACAACATTAGATAATGTAAGTACAAGCAGCTAACACTGCAAAGTGGCTTCAACTAGTTCTTATGCGCACACACACACAACTGATTATGGTGCAGTAATGAAGATAAAACAGCTCATTGTTCATATGCCCTGTAATGACAGATGTCAAATTACAGGAATCACAACATTTTGCGTATAACAATGCGTCACAGTTTATAACAAGTCCATTGAAAACGCACAACAAACAAATAACATCTGACTCAAGGACAATACATGAAGCCACAAATTAGCGCATGACAATGTATTTTTTTAAGATGCAGAGTTACATGAGAAAACACGTGTTTACACAGACTGCTGGAGCTAATGCTAACGCTAATGCTAGCTGCCTAATTACTTTCAAAACTATCAAATACTGAACATTTAGGGAAGTAAATCTCTGGACAGTAGAGTGAATGTTTTTTAGAACAGAAAACACACAAATATATGTTGTTATATTGACAGACAACGAGGGAATATCTATTAAAAACACCGGTAGAAATTTACTTACGCTCAGCAAGCATGGACATCCTGGGGTCCTTACACGGCTTCGCAGGAGTCGAGTAGGAGTCCCGGAAAATGCCTGAATAAAATATAGAACCACTTTTTCGTTGTAAACATATCATTACACAATATTTATCGCGTTTTTTGTAGATTAGATAATAATTAGTCGACTATTTTTTTTAACTTGTGTGATTACTGTCTTTTTTATTTTATTTGGATCACTGCAAAGTGTTTAACTTGCCAACAGAGGACGCCACAGCCATAAACATGCCATATGTGTTGGGTCACTCAGGTTCAATCAACCCAGCCCAAATCAGTATTTATGAGTATATATGGAAAATATATAATAGTATGTATATACTATTATATATTTTCTATATATATATATGACAACCATGTATATTATCTCAAATGCAGCCAGTAAACCACCCATTCAGTTTAATCCTGCATATCCTGTGTCAAATCAAATGTTACCTCATGTGTTTTTGATGAATCAGCTGACACAGAAATGTCGTAATGCTTTTATTTACATGTGATATTCAACAAGCTCTGATTTCATCAGTTTTTGGTATACTGTAAAGCTTTAAACATCCCAACCACAAGCAAATATTTACATCTTAGTACAACTCAAAGAGCTGAATAATTGAAATATGATGAGCCCCCAAATTTGATGCTCTCTGAGCAGCACTGCTCACATATAACACTATCCTTCAGGCCGTTAGCTGCCAACAAAATCAGTTGAACTCTAAAATGGGAGCTTACAAGCAGCTCTTGAAGACAGCAGCTTTAACTGCCACGAAGTAAACAGCTGTAGCTGAGAAGTGGACCAATGGATTCCACATGACTACTGCAGCCATCTCATGTAAGTTGTAATCCACATAAAAGACAACACACTAACCTAAAAAAAAAATAAAAAAATAAAAAAATAGGCATAAGTAGAAATATATAGCTACTAGATGAATGATAACAGCAACATTAGTCGACTTAAATAGTTGTAGTGTCAGCAGCAGCAGGGTTTATGTTACTGTGGTTGCTGTTTTCTGGGACTGGCTGCTTGAGTTTTTCATTTTTTTATCAGGAGGGGAAAAACTTGATATGAAGCAAGTGTTCAAATCGAGGAATGGAAATATTTATCTATGCTAAACAGTTCCTTTCTGTTTTGTAAGATGACTTTAGTCACCTTCAAGACTCTTAAGAAGAAGCCAATGTCCCCAGTTAGTGTGACTAAGGAATTTTGAACAGTGATAAATTGAGTTTAAAAGTGATAAATCCTTGCCTGGTTTTACCAAGTGCCAAATATAGACTGAATCAATAAACTAACTGAACGATAAACTCTGTGAAATAGTGATGGTTTGCATAAACTCTAGGCATGCACTATACAAGGTAAACTACTAATAACCCTGTATGCAGTCTTGTCCTAATTGCACATCTTTACACAGGGGATTAAAGTGAGCGAGAAACATTACTTTGACATCCAGAGTTGGACACCACTTTGTTTTTGTAATTGTCAAAGCTGGATTGTGTGTGACGATCTAATCTGACCCCAAATCTGTGGCTAAAATTAACACCTCAAGAGTGGGATTAAGGCGATGTTGTGTAACGATGAGAGATCAGTGACAGGAAATATTTTTAACCTCACCAAACCGGAAGAAGAGACAAAACACATGATGTCTTGCGGTGTCACTGCACCTGATCTTGCTGATCCTTTTTTTTTTTTTTACCTTGATAGAGTTACTCAAACAGTATGTTATTGCAGCTTGTGATTCTATCCGATTTACAATTTGGAAGCCAAATTATTTTCCATGCAAAACAAATGATTTACATTGCATAGGTCTCGTGCTCAAAATGCATGTTTTCAGTGTAAAGGTCAGTATAAGTCATTTTGTTTTAATAGCTCAGTATAGGGGTCAATCAATGTGACCAGTGACCATGATCCTAAAGTCAAAATTGATTTTCTGACCGTTATAATCTCAGTCCTGTTCCAGACTGGTGGTGCAGCAAAAAGACCTTATCTCATCAAAAAGAGGAATTTCATAAATCAAAGTTGTGAAACGTTTTGATGAATCAGCAGTCACTTCTGTCCATTTTTAACAGTCACAAATGAGATATAAAGAAGACAGTGCAGTGGTTTAACTAAACTGATTGAAAGCCTATAACTGTAATTGTGTGATATACAGTAGACCCTTACATTTTTATAGAACCTAGATGGTAGGAGGGGGCAGGTGTTGGTGTGTGGTCAGCCTCCATCACCATAGCAACAAGTCACCATGAGTAATAACAGATGTGGTACACGTATTATGCCGTCTTTTGGCCCACTGCCCAGCAGCTCCCGTCCCCCCGGCTTTCTCTATGTCTCATCTATTCACGGTCCACCCCGGTCCAACCTAAGTAGCTGCACACTGTGTGAATCTTATTACATGATGACGAACAAAACACTGCGGCCCTGGTGACTTAGGGAAGCTCTCTGATTGGCTGGTTGGCAAGGTTCTTACATAAGAGGCAAGGTTTCTCTTACTAGAAAGACAAGGCGGAGGAAAAAAAAACAAAGTGAAGGCCTTATCTGATCCTCCTTTGTTCCTGTGGCTTTTCTGGGAAAACTTTGGCATTACTTTCCGACCGTTCAGTCACATTATACAGACATGCATGTTATGTTAAAACATCATATGTATATGGAAATATTTTGCAGCCAATAGCAACAGGTCTATATGTATGTATTACTTGCTTGCATGGTCTACGTGTGTGTATACTGTATGTGTTGTATTTTTCAGTCATACTATAGTCCACAGTAGGCTATATGTTCTCAGTTATTTAAGACAAGCTACAGAAAAAGGAAAAAGACACTCTGTTCCCAACAGTAGGAAAACTGAATCAGAGCTATATATGGAACACTGTGAATGAAAGCAAGAGAGACAGAACAGAAGTGACACAAGTTTTAAGAAAGGATTTAAAAATGCCCAAATTGTAATCATAAGCACCTGCAATTTGAGCAAAGCCAGACCTGTTTCTTAAAAACATCCTTTTAGCAGATGTGTTTAAGGTACTTCAGTCTTTTCCCATGTGGTGTCAACATTATTTTGTCTTCCCCTTGTACAACCTTTAAAATCTTTGGAAAACAAGGATGATGTTATCTGATGTGAGAACAGCGTGAAATGATTCCTACTTGGCAAGAGTGAGAGGGTGGAGGTGAAAAGCGTGTATTCAATTGCTGGATTATTGAGTTTCGAGATGAGAAAATTACAGGTTCTCACCTGCGAGGGTTTATTGACACACATTCAGAGAGGAGAGGCACTAATAAGTCATGAGAGCTCAAGCAGTGTTTGTCTGGAATTAAAGCTTCAGTCTCAGTGGTTCGTGGTTGAGATCCGGTTAATGTGCCTCAGCTTATTTAACACTGAGTTTAGCTGAATAAAATGATTCTCTTACGGCATTCAGCCAGCTGTGTTCTCTATCTATGCAGCACAACGTCAAAGCAAAACCAAGTAAGGTCACCCAGCCGCAAATTACTGACACAGAGAAATTGAAGAAAGGCTATCGAGCGTGCAGTGGAGGACATTACTGTCCTCAGGGTCATAGTTTACGATCCCATTCAGTCAAGATAATTCAGCAGCCCCAAGTTTAGTGCATTTATTGATGTGCTGAGGAGGACACTTCTCTCATCTGGGAGATTTTTTTTGTGTGTCTTCGTCTTTATATGTCCATTCTGTAAATATGTCTGATGATGCTCTTTCTGCAAAACTGCATTTTCTTAAGTGTAATTTCAGTTTTCCAGCTGAACCCTTCTGCCCTGTGCTAAATAATTTTGGGGAGACAGTGTTGATCACTGGATGTCATTTCTATATATGAAAATGTTTGCTTACTGTTGGATTCTTGTTCATGTCCTATTGATGATTTGTTTTACCCTCTGTATGACACTATTATTTTAAACATACTTGGCTGCCAACAGTACAAGTTCAAACCTGCTACATACATACTACTTTTCTGCAATCAGGCGGTGCAGATTTCAGCCTGCTCAGAAAAGTTTGATGTGCAATCTAACACATTTTTCCTCCCGATAAAGGTCAAGGTGAGGTGAACCTGATATTTATATTTTAAAGGGTGATTCTGCATATGACTGCATATTTAGTTTTACTTCACAGACTGCCCATGAAGATCACTGATGCATCTGATCCGCTGAGGGTTACACATTGTGTAATAATGCTGTAAGTGATATCCATCTAATGTTTGGCCGCTTTGCACAACTGCCCAATAAGACTCCTGCTTTAAAAACAAGGAGCAATTAAACTTTTACACTTTAAAAAACAACTATGTTCTCAGGATTGAAAATGCTCACAGTTGGTCTGTGAGGACATTTTGTACTTAAGTGTTTGCCATGGCACATTCTTCACAATCCAAGGATTAATTACCGGCACTGTTAATTGTTATATAACCAAATCCAGACGAACCAGTTTGCATGAAACTTCTCTTCATATTGTAAGAGTAAAAAAAACCAACAGAAACAAGGGGAGGTACTTGGAAACAGGTTTTATTGCCAAAGCCTATCAGGAAGAAAGAGCAGACTTTCACATATTAACCGGTTCTATTCCTTTCACAGAGTGTTGAAATATAGAAACCACCCAATGTGGCTTAATGTAAATGTGACATATAATGTCACGTTTACATCTTGTGTCAAAATAATCACACAGAGTTGATGGAGAAAAAAAAAATCTTAACATAAAACTGGACAGAAACACTTGGAAACAAGAGTGTTAAAAAAAATGCTTTTACTCAATGAAGCTCCCACACATTTAACACCAATAGACAGAATAAATAATGTTATGTTGTAATAAAAAGAACAATTCTCTCTGCACAGATGCACTGTAATAGAAATCGCCATCGCAAGTGATTAGGCATATTTAGTTGTAAGTAATTTTAAGATATAATTTGGTCTAAAGTGCATCAAGGACACAACTTATATATTTGTACACCCTTAAAATCCAGTCATTGAGTTATTTGATTTTAGACCCAGGATCTATAGGCTCTGAATACCTGAATTTTAGGCAATCCTAAATCCTGACAGATTGGGAACTGGTAGAAATGCTCACAAACACACAATGCAACGTTCTCTGTTTGTTAACTTTGCAACACAGTTGCACGGTCGATATGCAAGCCATCGTCCTTTTCCTTTTTTCAAACAAGTTTTCACAGGCCCACGTTGCTGACAACCTTCCAGCAACAGGACTGCTCCTTTCTCAAATCTCCAGGCAGAAAAATGTGTGAGCAAAGTCAAGTTGATAGACAGGAGCAGGGAAAGGATTGTCTAACCCGCACTGACACTACATTCTCTAGACACAGTGGCCTTGTGTCAGGCAAGCAGAGCCCTTCTGATATACAGAGAGAAGTGAGAGAACAACTATGTACAGGCCATGTTTCTCTATTCTCTTTGGTCAGTTTTTACATTATGTACAAACAATACTCTGATGCTGCGCACCCTCAGTTAGCGCGGGCCATGCGTGTTTCTGCGCCAAAGAAGTTAAGCATTGTCTGGACGAGCTCTGGGAGATCGTAATCGTGCTTCCAGCCCCAGTCCTTTCTTGCATTGGAGTCATCGAAGTTCATTGGCCAACTGTCAGCTGGGGAGAAACATTTAACATTTAATTTAGCAATGCTGACTTTGAATTTAGGCAATCTGTTTATCTGACAAACTTAAGAAAAAGTTGACTTACCAATAGCCTGTCGGACAAGGTCAACATCGTACGTGACCTCCAGCTCAGGCATCTGCTTCTGGAGCTCCTGGGCCAGTTCCTCAGGAGTAAAGCTCATGGCGTTGATGTTGTAGGTCCTCATGCTCAGCGTGTCAACTGGCGCCTCCATCACCTCCAGCGTGGCACGCAGGCAGTCGTCGATGTACATCATGGGCAGCCGCGTGTCGGGTTTCAGGTTGCATTCAAACTTTCCGGTTTTAATCGCATCGTGGAAAATCTGGACAGCATAGTCTGCTCAGATAGAAGATAAACACTGATTAGCGACTCCAAAAGCAAATCTTTTATATGATTAAACGTCAATGCAGTGGAAAGTGAAGTAAACAAAAAATTGATATCAGAACTAGAGTGTGGCAGCAGCTCAGATATGGCGAAAATATGGCGATAACGCATCGAGTTATCTGCCAGCCTAAAAATACAGTAAGTCACGATGACTCTGGAATAAGCCAGTTACATAACAAACTTGTGACATGACGGAGGGGGTACAGGAATAGATGTCCATTAAAATGCAATGGCATTTCATCTTGCCTACCTGTTGTGCCGCCACCAGGCATGGAGTCAGCAGAGATGATGCCTGGGTAGCGAAGACAGCGGAAGTCCAGGCCGTAACGGTGGTGGTAGTACTGTCGAAAAAAACAGAAAGGAATCAATTATTGGCATTAAATTTGAAAACGTTTAAGGAAAGAAGAAAATACTGTCACGTTAAAATTGAGTCCATGGTTTATGCAGACAAAGGGAAGAAGAAAGAAAGAAATTTGAGATCTCACCTCTCCCATCAGCTCAGCATGGACTTTGGAGACACCGTAGATGGTACGAGGTCTCTGCACACAGAGATCTGGCGTAGGGTTGCGGGGAGAAGTGGGACCAAAGGCACCGATGGTGCTGGGGACGAACAGACGCAAACCGTGCTCAGCCGCAATGTCCAGAATGTTGTGAAGCCCTGAGAACCAGATGAAGACGGCCGTTAGGACAACACACGTCACCGACGTGCAAAAGAAAATACTGTGAAAGATGAATTTTACATTATTACAAGTTCGCTCACCAGTGATGTTCACAGACCGCGCCAGGGCCACATTAGCCTCTCCAACAGCACTGAGGAGGGCGCTGTAGTGAACCAGCCATGTGATGCGGTTGTTTACCACAATTTCCCGCAGGTTCTTGTAGTCCAGGATGTCCGAGTAGATGAAGGGGCCTGACGGCAGCAGAGAGGGTTTAAATGTCTATGAGTCATCTGTTTAATCCACTAGGATTTACTGTATACTTGAACAGAAGAATTAATCTTTCTGTCACTGTCTGGCAGTCTTTTGTGTATGTCTGAAACTAATGTGAGTTGACTCACCACTGTGAAAAACATTGCTGGGAGGCTTCCTGATGTCAGACAGAATGACGTTGTTCTTGCCAAATCTCTTCCTGTAAAGCATGAAGTCAGTGTTGCGGAACTTAAACACCAGGAAATATATGTTACAGTGTGTCTCTCACAGCTTACACTGAGGGCAAAGGATATTACGCAAAAAAAAGACAAAAAAAAAAAAAGAATAATTCTTACCTCAACAATTTGGCGAGCCCCACACCGAGTTGTCCTAGGCCTCCTACAATAGACGGAGAGAGACAGAAACACAACGGTATCATCAGAGGACACTGACCGATGTTGAATCAGCAGCTAATAATCATCAGTGTTAGTTTCCATGGAAACTGAAGGAAACCAAGGGATGAGAAAAAGGTCAAGCACTTGTCGCCTACTCTGATCTAAACAGCCCCCCCACATCAAAAAAAAAAAGGTTGCTTACCTGTAATGAGCACTTTGGGGTGGTCTGTTTCTGAGAAGGACACAGAGTGGAAGCTGGCATCAGACGTCACCTGGCGAGGGGAGAAGCTGATGTTGCGTACAGCCACTGTTAGGGGCTGGCAGCCGCACCCAGGGGTGCTGGACAGGACCTGCTTGGCCACCTTGCTCAAGGTTCTAATGACAGGCATGCTGGTACCTGCGAGGGAAGAGCGTGTTCAAGCTATAAGACATCAGGGCTGTTAAAATCCACAGACATCAGTGAAATTCAGTGTGTTAAGAGCTTCTGTTACATACAGGAACAGCAGAATCTCATCCTACCAGTCAATTGAAAGTAACCTTTTGATATGATTTTTTTCCACCTGCCAAATATTATTCAGTACATTCTTTGGCAAAAAAAAAAAAAAAAAAGTTATGTATCAAGTATCAAGATGACCTAATTTCCACATCTCATCTCATGAGACAGAAAGTAAGAAAGGACTAGACGACAGACCTGACACAAAGTAAATGCACTTTTATTTAAATGAATCGTTTCCGCGGTAAAGAAAAGAAAACCATGAGCAAAAAAAAAAAAAAAAAAAAAAGAGTGATTTAACACAATGAAAACGTACGCAAGAAAGCGACACGTAGGCTCCTATTATAGTCAAATGAAATGCGCAACTCTCCTCATAGCAACGCCAAACAGTTTTCAACTCTCTCTCAATCATCTTTTACAAAAACCGTAACGCTACATTACACTAGATATACTTTTTAAACAATAACCTGCACATTTAAACCAGCTCTCAAAAGTGAAAAAGTTTTTTTTTTTTTTTGTTTTTTTGCGCAACTCATCATCATTTCACGATTGTACTTACCGAGAGTTCAGAACGTCCAAAAGAAGGAAGGAAGAAAGTAACTTGAGAGTATTTATAGTGCCCTGCCTTCAACGAGAGCCAATCAGAAGAGAGGGCGTACAGTGCCATACAGTAGACGAAACCGGTGCCAAAATCAGGCCGACAACCACCGTGGCAGGAATGAGGAGGGGATGAAAAAAAAAGACAACTTTTACACCGTTTTAAAGAAATAAAATAAAAATAAAAAATATTTTGTTTTTAACTCTATCTATCCATCTATATACGTGGTGTATTATACCATACAAAATATTATTACAATGAACATCATAGTTGATGTAAAAACAATACACAAAAATATAAATATATGCATTTTTACGGTTCATTTGTGCGACTAAACTGTGTCAGAGACTTCGAGCACATTTCAAGGGTTTTTTTTTTTCCATCCATCCTCTTTAGTTACTATCTTGGCCTCCCTCCTCTCACCATGAGCCGCTCATTGTTGCGCCAACACCGTTCAACGTGCACACCGTGTGAGACACTTGTGTAATAAGGGACTCGAACTGTTCCCCTGTTGGGGCTGAGTCACAGCGGGCCTTTTTACGACGTGTCCATATCACTGAATGTGGCTGACGTCCTGTGAGCTTTACAGAGGTCTGAATGAGTGAGCTCAACCAGCATCATGTTTTAGATATTTATATATATATTTTTTATACATTAACAGTGAGACAAAGTCAGACATCCGGACGAATTAAAACGCGCCAGTGCATCTGCATGAGGCTGTCTTGGCGTACGTCACGGTTACATGAGTCGCCTGATAAATAGGCTATATGATTAAAAAAATAAAAAAGTGGCAATTGCTTTGGTTAAAAAAATTAAAATAAAAAAAAACAGGCTAAATCAGATCGTCTCATTTATAAAAGGTAAACATGCGGTATGAAGTTTGAGTTTTAAAGACTGACTACTACAGGAAATGTAACGGAAGCAGTTTACTCACCGGTGAATCTACAGGACTATATGTAGACAAAAAAATAAAATAAATAAAATAAAAAATCCCGTTGCTTGTGAGCTGATCCCGTTACAGCACCGTTATGTGATGCTTGGTGTTATCTGCGTCCAGTGTTGCATCAGCTGCGTCTTCAAGCTATATATCAGCGACCATCTGGTTTCAGGGGAAGCCGGCTTTCCCTGGGATTGGTGGAGCCTCGGAGGTGCGGTCCTCCCTCACAGACCACTCCCATAGAGCGTCAGCGAGACCCTGCAAATCATGTCTGCGCGTCCATTCACTGCCACACGTACGCTTTTACGCGTCTCCCCCAAAAACTGAAGCTACTGAGCCACGTGACTGTGGTCCTTGATACTGGCTGTGAGGTGTGGAGGATGCGAACAATTTACAGCATAAATGTATTGTATGAAATTAATGCGCTTAGATACAATTAGAATCAATATGCTTGTATCTAAGACTTTTCTCCATCAATCATTTTGTGTATAAAAATCTCTCCATATTTTTTTTTATTGCTTGTTTGTCCAAATCAAAGACATTACATGTTATTTTGGACAGTAGGGAATCATATAAACTCAGGTGTAGATATACAAGGCTGAGACAAGTCATTTAAAAGCAGTTGGACTCCACTTCAACACAGATAAATAAACATAAACCTGATGCAGTGTAATCAAATACTTGTTTGAAAAGATACTTGATATCAATTGTGGCTGATCTGCAGGTTTTTGTGAGAAAAAGAAATAAATCAGGTGTGTTGACATTCTACAGCCTCATTGACTTGAATGTAACACAACCCATTCACGTTTATCAAGGTAACTTTGACTTTGAGGTTTGTTTGCAATAGATAGAGGACGGCCAATGCAGTTGACGATGTCTCTGAGTGGTGTGGACAAAGGATTGGCTTAGGATCTGTGCTGGTGTGTGAGTGGTAGACCAGTGCACACACCCCCAAAGCCTGTCATTACTGGGGATGGAAAGACTTCCTCAAAAACAAGTTAATCTTTAATACTGACATACAAAACAAAAACGGGAAATCACATGAAGTTTAGTCTTAGTGTAATGGTGGAGAAGGGTTTTTAGCCACAGCTGAGACTCCGCTTCTAGTGTGAATGTGTTCTCAGTTAAGCAATGCGGTCGGGCCATGAAATCAGAGTAGTGACAGACCCAAGGCCACATTAATATGGAGTGAATAGTAATGAACAACAGAACTGTAAACACTGGCTGCCATCATGTGAAGCAGCTGATACGGCTATTTATTCCCGGTCACCTCATCAGATGATCTCTCCTCCGTCACAGGGATGGCAAAATATTTTGTGAGGTGGTAGCTGTTTACTTATCACCGGACAAGCCACATGGGGACAAGAATATCTTATTTAGACATTAAGGAGCATAATTAGCATTCATTTGGAGTTTCAAGAAATGCAATATTCACTCTTCTTTCAGCTGTTTTGGTCTCCACCAACTCCTGAGGGAAATACCTGGATCTTTAGCTGCTATATGCTCTATTTGCCTGCCTGCTGTGGCTGAAAAAAAAACGTCTCTTAATAGTTTATTGAATCTAATAATGTGTTTATTATTGAACTCTTAATAATTACATGAGCAAAACATCTTGTGCTATAATTTTAATGGCTTGGAAACTTAAAAACAGTTCATCCTTTTAACAATTCAAATTTTTACAGACATCTGATCAGCAGTAATATAAGTACTTAAATCTTTACATTTTGAATTACGATTTTGCAATATGACATTGCTCAAAGCTGATAAGCAGAACAACAAACAAAATGATTATTTGTCCACAGTGCTGATAATCTTTTAGAGTTTTGTTGACTTTGACAAAACAAAGAGAGTATTATGCATAATGCGAGCAGAGGATAATTGTACAATGGCACCAGAACGTTGGTTAAACTGTGTTTCATTCATGCATATACAAGCAACAAATTAAGGTGCCTATTTGGCTATAAGAAACAATATGTGTATATAATGCACACATGAAATATACATGTAAACATTCCCTTTATCAAGCAGATTAATGTAGTGGCTGGAATCAGTTTAGTGTGATAATAACATCATTATTGAAGCAAAACAGATGAAATATGTAAAGACAATATGGAGATAAGCAGGCGAGACAGTATTTAAATGTATTTTACAGACAAAGTTGAACATTGTAGATTGAATTCTACCAAAAAAAAAACCCCTATATTTTTTCTGCATTTTACATGCAGTATAAAGCTTTCTTGATGCACCCGTAAGCAATCTTAAAATATGATTTGTACTGAAAGGTGATTTGATGTATCGCCAAGAGAAATCAGTTGAAGCTATTTTGAACACGTACAGTTCGTTCTTTGAGGACCTAATTAAAGGTTCAGAAATGTAACTGTGTAATGGAAATGTTTTTGTGAAGCTTTTCTGGCCCTGGGTTTGTGAGAAAATTATTACATTGGATGCCGTTTCAGCTTGGGATATATATATATATATATATATATATATATATATATATCCAATGTAATAATGAGTTGGACATTTTGGCATATGTTCACATTTAATATTAAGAAATTTATCATCTAATATGGCAACAGTTGATGCATACTAACAACAAAAACAATGCTAATCAATAGAATTAAAATGACAACAGTATGTTTCTTACATTGTAGTATAATATAAACACTTCACACATACAGACAAAAACCGAACTGAAATGACTTTCACACAAAGCGCATCAGTTTTAGCTCTCCTACTACAAAATAGCAGATATGCAGTTTGATCAATAATATATTTGAACGCAACGTTTATAGAATTTAAATTCTCAAAATATAAACTGGTCTTTGAAGATATAATATTTTCACGTTTTAAGCAGACAAACCTTTTTGCGACCAACTCTTTAAAGTCTCACTAATAATCATAAGGCCAACATGGCCAACATAACCATAGCAACCGCCCCTACTCTTTTTTTCTGCTTCATACTCTCAGATATATACTTTTTTAACTAGTGTGCACAATTGGATTAGCAAGAAAATATTGACCAAACACAACCAGACAAGCAGATGGACATTACTGTTTCATAAGAATATATTAGATATTGTGTGTAATTTATTAATGACTCTGGTCTTTATTCACTGGAATGTCAAGTACCAATGAACATATAACAATCAGGATATTTTGGTCAAAACCATATTAAACAAGCCTCCCCTCTCATTGCACAGTACATTAGGTGCTGACACTACCTACGCTTACATCGCCTCATCATGCAGTAAAATCACAAGCTGCCTTATAGCACCCTATACGTTTCCATAGTTACTCTGCAGTGCTTCAGTGGCATATACATTCAACATCTGACTGTCCTCCAAACGCCCCGATATGCACCCGTGAACACAATCAATGTCTACAAATACAGTACCAGTCAAAGGTTTGGACACACTTTCTCATTCAAGGGAATGGAGAGGTGTGTATTTTACATTGGAGTCTAACATGTAGTATAATTTGCAAATGTACTCTTTGTGCATGTAAATGAGAGTCAGTGAGTGTGAGTCATGGAGGTTTGATAATATTAGTGACTGTGAAATCAGCTGACAAGCCGAAGCATTATTTAAGTAACTAAACCACTAATTTCTGTACATATGGGCTTGCATGTATACTGATATTAAAGCACTATGTAATGAAGGATATTGGGCTTTTAGCAGCACTTTGAGAAATGACTGGCATTTTTTGTTTTTTTTCTTATTCCTTAGTTTGAATGACACAACGTGGTAAAATAAGTAGTAAGTGTGTGTTTTTTCCTTCTTTAAGGATGTAAAGCATCAGGGCACTCTTTAAGTCCATTCGGTTGTGTATGCTGTGTGATTAGTGACGGTATCAAAGCAGTCGAAGTCAATGAGAGACTGATTTTGCCATTTCCAAACTTGCAACAATAATCATGTTCAAAATACAAGATGAAGTGTTTAAATTATATATTATCAAATGATTGAAAATCATTTAAACTTAACTAAAGCCTAAAAAAACGGGACAAATCTGTTTTGTATTTAGTTATTTTTCACATTTTCTACCTTTCTTTCAGCTCTCTCTCTATGGTGTATGAAGCAGAGGATCTTCAGTTTCCAGCTGGGCAAGCTGTCTGCGTAGGCTGTTTACTTTGTTCTGAAGCTCTTTGTTGTACTCAATTATATGTACCATTTCCTCGTATGCCTCATCCAAACACTTGGAGGAGCGGTTCCAGCGAAGGAACACTCCTGTGATAAAAGAGGGGAGAGGACTATGAGTTATCATGAAACAAAAATCTATTAAAAGGCTGTTGACATGATGGGTGGGGGATGGGTGGGGGATTTTCGAAGAGGAACCTGAACATGAGTGTGACCACAGAGACTCGTTCTGTAAAACTGAAATTTACAGTCAGAGCAAGTGCAAGTGTTGCAATGACCTCAGCTGTTCCAAATAAAAAAGTTCTGAAACAGATATCTCGTTATTGAGATGTCAATTATTTAATTTTATTTGGGTGCAAATAGTTATTACACTAAGTAAAGAGCGTAATGTTCATAAACTAAAATGAACTAAATGTGATGACTAGTTAATCTGCACAAATTTGATAATCCAACAATTGCTAAAAATTGCTAAACTGATTGAGTCAAGAAAATATTTAACAGATTAATCAATAAAATAAAAATAATTATTAGTTACTAATTCCTATTATAAGAGCACAGAGCCCTCACAATGCTGCAAAAAACGCATTAAACTCTAGTCTATCAGCAGCAATCTGCCTAGCTGAAACGCAGCAACCTGCCTAGCTGAATGGCAGCAACCTGCCTAGCTGAAACGCAGCAACCTGCCTAGTTGAAACGCAGCAACCTGCCTAGCTGAAACGCAGCAACCTGCCTAGCTGAAATGCAGCAATTTTGACCTAAATACAAATGTCAGGAGTATGTGGCTCGTGGTACAGATGTAGACATGCATGAGGTCTTTGAAGTTGGTCCAGGAGTGTGTGTGTCATTCTCTGTGAAAGAGCTGCATAAGCGGGATGATGTCTGTTGTATTTCATGTGTCAGTTCACATACGTTCTAGTTCATACAGCATGAGGGTGTGGTTTTAAAGCTTTAGGCAGGAAGGGGGCCCCCAGTCACACAGAAGTGTTTGAACCTACTGACCCCTATTCTGTTTAGACTCCTCCCCGTGCTTTTATCCCTTTATAAATTGCCTTTTCTTTGGGTAGATTTGAGATTCAGCAAGTTCAAGCGTATAATCCCCTGGGATCTTTTAGGAGTCCGCTGAGCTTATTCAACAAAGATTATATTCACCATCATAAATTCTGTGCTGGAAAAAACCTGTACCACTTTCCAGACCAAACATCTTAAAATACTGTTATTTAGAAAGTAATTTACCTCTTTCAGTCTTATTTATTATCATCAATCAATTGATTTCTTTAATATCCCAGAACGTATTTCTGGCAGTGATATTTAAGGTGGCAACTTAATACTGTAATTTCATGTTATCCATGATTTACGATAACGCTAAATCAATAGAAACAAATGATGACACTTTTCACAAACATACAGTAGCTCATTTCAATGATTAATCAATTATTCAGACATAAAATTTGCAGCATATATAAAGTATAAGTATATATAAAGAAAATTGGGTAAATAAACCTAATTTATAAAAAAAAGTGTTATATGATAATGTTGCCACAGATAAAAGTGTGCCATAGATCTAAAATTAGCACACCTATGACATTAGGGGGGTCAGGCTTCAGTGAGGATACCTACAGTGCAACCTATAATAAGGCAAACATGCAAGTTAAACACATTACTGACATGCTGGAGGAGCTATCTGAGCAATGCTGAAAATGTGAAAGGTCCTGAAAGCAAAATCAGGGTGAAAAGAAAGTCACAGGAGCCAAATGGCCAGTTTTGACCTCTTGGTGTAACACGGATCATGAGGCGGGCTATCAGAGGTGGACATCCGACACTGATGGAGGCAGGGAAATGCTACGTTTGTTTACGCGGCTCATTATTGTGCTTATTATTTTATTTTAACTAATTATGTTTGCTCTCAATTTAGTTGTATACTGTATGAACTATTTCTATTGTTTAAGGATATGTCATATATTGGGTCACCAGGACATGACGGACAAAATAAAATGCATTTCTGCGTGTAATGCTGAAGTATTTACAAGTCAATTCATCCGAGATGCAAAATGTGAAATCAACGGTGCCCCCTTCTGGTGAAAATTTTTCACACACACACACATATATACATACATACATATACATATATATGTCTTCCAGCCATTCAAACAAAAGTTCAGCTTTAATTATTTGAAAGCTCTTTTTAAATACACTTTCCTACTTGTTGCCTCCAGCTTTTGCCTCAAACCTTTTATGATATTTGTATTACTAGTAGATCTTTTTAGTCCAAGGACCAGTTAAGTTTGTTTCCGTTTACTTTTGTTTCAGTATTTCAAACTATGCTAGTTATTCCTAACTCCTACAGAATATGCACTAAATATTTCTATTCTATGACATTAGAATTAGTGTTGAGACACAATGTCGCAGGGTGTTAGCGTCTAGAGGGAACCTCTTTCTAAAGGTTAGCTCTTATATAAAAGCTCTGACATCTTTTTTTTGCTACTTACCCTCCCACAGCAGCAGACTTTGAGGGGCCACAGAGGGCCAGATCACAAGACTGTTGGCCTCGTAGAGTGGGTTGGTCAGACGCTCCAGCTCCTGGGGCCGATTTACCCATGACCAGAGGGACACAGTCTTTTCAGGCAAAGACAGTTTGGTTCTGTGAAAAGGGTGAGATGGTGCTAAGTTACCCAAAAAAAAGAGCGGTGGTTGCCTACAGCTTGTAGAAGTGGGCTTGTAACTTGGAAAATGACACATACCTGAATGAACAAGGAAAACCCAGTTGGAGAAAATGCTCTCCTTTCCCTAACTGAAAACTTTATAATTGACTTCGGGAAAATTGTCTAAACCACTAATGCTTTTAGTAAAGCTGTTTAGTGGAAAGTAGCTCCAGAATGTGAAGGAAAGAAAAATTATTTTTTTTGCATGATGTGACTCTTTTGGAACACTGTACTGCATGTCTACTATGTTTTATTGCATTAGCACACGACATTGGATATTACCTGAATCAAAATGGCATATGGCTGCCAGACAGTCTTTAGACTTACCTCTCAGCTGCGCTGTTGCCCAGGAAAGTACCAAACTGAGAAGCATAGGCATGCTCAAAGAGCAACACCAATAAGCTCTCACTGAATTCGAAGGAGCATGGAAACTGGCGAAGAATCTGCCACACACAGTCCAAGAACAGCAGGAAGACAGGAGACTCTTGGCGAGGCTTGCTGTTGGAGTAGGCTGACTGGGCGCAGCGATGCTGGAACGCGTGACCTGCCTAGGTTGGGGTTCAAAGAGGTAAGAAGGGCCATGAGGAGAAACCCTATTGACTTTGATGTACTTCATAATGCTCAATAATGAATGCTATCAGAAAGGGGAAAGAGAAATGGTTGAGCAGTTCTTCAAAATGTCAGAGGAGCTCACCTGCAGCCACTCTCGCTCCACTAGGCTCTGGAAGCCTCTGATGGTCCTGCAGGCTGGATCAAGGATGATCTGAGCCAAGGAGGTCACCTGCAGGGTGGTGTCAGTCCCTTCTGTACCATGAACAAGCACTGATGCTCCCTCCCTGAGCCAAACATACATGCTTACTGTATGTCACAAGCTTGTCACAACCGATACTATTGTTTTTCTTGGGCAGCCTACTGTATATAGTCTAAACTCAGTCATTGCAGTCCTTAATGATTAGTTTGATGCTTAATTTGATACAAAGGTCAGAGAGAAATTTGTTACAGCCACATCATAGATATTCATGAATTGAAACAATAAATCAAACAACCATCATTCCAGATACAACCTGTCAAATCATGTACATATGTCCTATCATTTGTACAACTAACTCTGTAACAACAAAAAAAGATCTCACACAACTGCAAAATCTGTGGGACTGTGAGAGTGATTTACTGCTTGTGGATTACTTGATGCAAATAAACCAAACTTAGCTCCCTGACCTGTCGATACACTGGGCAGCCAGGCAGGCAGTGGTGAGGATCTCCTTGACATGAGTTTGCCAGCTGGAAGCCTCGAGCTTGCTCAACCAGCGGTCCATGCTGTGGGACTGATCATTACACGCCTCCACCAGCTTAATCAGGCTCTCCTGGAGGACATTGGACCTAGAAAAAGACCAATGTGTCATAAAAACTAAAATAATTTCGGAACAAGTTCAAATAAAATTCTGTATAAATTTTAGCCATACATACTATATATATAAATATCACTTATTTTAACATAGTATCACAATCAAAATTAACCTGTGTCAAGTGTCAATCACGAGTTATACCAAAAGAAAAAAGACACCAAAAAGAACAAAGCCACTGAGCCCCTCAGTGACCACCTACCTTTCAATGGCCTTGTGGATCCTCCTCCACTGTGGATAGTTAGCTTCAGACTCAAATCCTCCTCCCCGAGCCTTGGCCTGCTGAGCCACATTGATGGTGCGCGTGTCAATGATGTAGCCGCGTTTGCCCGGCCGCAGGGTGGCATTGATCAACTTCTCATCTTCCTTACACCGCCGCCCGTTGGTGCCCGTGAGAGGTTGGCCTGCTCGCATCATCACCTGAAAATGGAAGCTAATTTTAAGGACTTTTTAAGAAGTGGCAAATGTCTACAAACAGTGTTGTGCTATGATTCTGTCATTAAACAATAATAAAGAACAGAAAGTAAAAACTTGCCATGCCGTTCTTCTTGTGGTAGTAGCTAAGAACAGGGAAACGGCCACTGTGACGGAAGGTCGCTACTTTCCTCAGTGTGTCATCGTCAACATCTTTGGGCACTGCCACCAGAGGAGGGTATGATGGACATACGCTGAAGTCCTTGTTGACTTCACTCAGTCTCCACTCATCTGTCTGAGAGATGAGATGGAGACACATTAAAGGACGAGTGTTAAACAACATACAGCGGAGTGGTGTAAGCTGATTTCAGTGTTGAGGTTATCCTGTCTGGATGATTTTGTTAAACACTGTTTTGTTAATCAGCGGCTACCGGCTGTATAACCAGCACATCATTATTGTCATTCATCATGTCCATACCATGGACTCCAAGTCTTTAAATGCATCCTCTGGAAGGAAAGAATTCCATCCATCTTCTATGACTTCAAACATGGGCCGATAGAAGAAAGGGTACATCAAGGAGACTAAATCAAGTGTGGACAGAGCCTAGAGAGGCATAAAGTGCATATGTATTTGTTAATCACATGTAGAAGTTCAGCTAAAACTGAAAACACGACAGCCTCTCAAATTATAGCAGTGACCATGTTTTTTTTGTGTGTGTTTTTTTTTACCTCAATAGAGCTGGCAATGTTGAGACACTCCTCCATACCAGGGATATCCAGCTGGATCACCCTTAGGTCTTTGCATTTGACTATGATGCTTCCCAGAGAGCCCACAAATCTGAAAACCAGGTTGACGATTTGATTCAAAAGGTAAGCATGGTAAAGAGTATGAATATCATGTAGCAAACACAATGACTCAGTGTTAGCACTGCTGATGGACAATTATGTGACAAATTTGCATTTTCCCCTTCATGTTGTGTACTCTTGGTAGTCTAGATTTCCCCACACTTAACGGCATACTTGTTAGCTGGACTTGCTTTGTAAGCAAACTCACTAATGTTGTGTCATTACAGAACAACACAGTGTCCTGTGGTGTAAACAGTTCCTTCAAGATGTTAAATTGATAATGCTTCTTATAGAAGAAAAAAAAAAGATTTGCCTACAATGTTGGTGTGTTGTAAACAGAATTATAGCCACAATCCTCCCATTTCTTTCCAAAAATATGCATGGAAAAGTAGCAGGTAGTGCCGATTAACATATTCCTGATATGGCTACAACAACTTGTCGATTGACAGAAAATTAATTGGCAACTATTTTGATAACTGAATAATCATTTTAGTATTTAGCAAAAATGCCAAATGTGTGCTGGTTGCAGACTTTAAATGTGAGGATTTGAAGGTTTTCTTTGTCACATATAGTATCGTCCGGGCACAATCACAAGACATCAATTCTGAATCTGTGGAAAAAGCTGCAATAAGACCCAATTCAGTCTTACTGCTATAACTTTTTCAGACACCCTCACAGACACAAGGGCACTACTATGCAATCACACGAGATGCACAAGACCACAGTAACCACAGTAAAAGCCAACGTCTGTGTAGTTTAAGAAACAGCATTGTGACAATGACATGGTAGGAAAAGCCATTAGGAGAAAATAAAAATAAAAATCCCAACAAAATAATGTGGTATGAAGGCCAGCACCTTTTCTCAATAGAGTCGATGTTTGAATGAAGCAGCCATAGCTCTTCTGTGTTGTCCTGTCTGGAGGAGAGAATCAGGTGATGGCCAGTCAAACACAAAGTCCCCTCAACAGTGGGCATGAAAGGTCGATGCAGGACAACCCCATCCACCCTGGGCGTCTTTATCAGCTCTGCAAACTCCATTATCTGACCTGAACAGAGGCAGCAGACGCACCAGATATGATGGGAAAATAAATAATCAGTGTTGGGTTGTTGTTTTTTTAAATGAATTTCAACCGCTAAAAGAGACTCACTCAAGTCTTGCTGCTTTTAAGTACAGATATCGTGCAGCTCAATGTCAGTTAACATACAACCAAATGCAGCATCTGTGAGCTAGCTAAAGTTAGCTTTATTCAGGAAATGAAGAGGCTAACGGAAACAGGAACAATGGCACTACATTTTTAAATGCTCGTAAAAATGTTAAAGTCACATACACTGTAAACGTAAAGAACAAAATGATATGTTTTTCATTCATGCTAAAATGCTCGTATAATTACCTGATTATCTTTTCGGTTTTTTTGTTGTTGGGCGAGACAGGTACGTTCACAAAAATACGCCGACTGGAAACAACTGACCTGTGGAACCAGGCTTTCTGCAAACTTAAACTATGTAAAAATGTAGGTTTATTCATCCAGTTAGTATAAGATTTTAAATTAAAAAAAAATAATTTATCCAGTGGACTTAAATTTAAGAGTTGAAGACTTTTCATCTCTGTAGAGGGTTTGCTCTATTTCACGGAGGAGTTTCATTTATTTATTTACTTGTATCTCTAGTAGAGCATAAAACAGTTATAACATCATATGAAATAGCTAAGACATTGTTTACAATAAGCTAGTGAAAGGAGTATTTAGATTAAAAAAATACTCCATCTAAAGAATTGCTGCATACATGTAGTAAAATAAAACAAATAGACACTAGGTGGTGACATTGCCATATTTTTGAGTTGTTGAGTTGTGCTATTAAAAGATTGTATGGCTCCATAATTCAATATAAACTTGATTTAAGATGTTTGGAGAGGCACATACTGCATGATAATGAGAAACAAATCATTGTGTTGGTCATGCCAGGGAATGTGTGTATATCTGGAGTTTTAACTGAAAGTCAGAGACTATAAGAGGACTAAACAGGACTCAGACCCACAAACAGACTCTTCAGGCAGAGCAGAGTCATTTAAAAGCTCTATGTTGGTAGATTGACTGCCTGGTTTAACAGCTGTGTGTTAACAAATGCAACAGGAAGGAGGTGAAACCAGGTAAACTAAATTCAAGGAAGAAAGCAACCAGGCAAAATGTGGACCTAGTAGGAAAACACTCCTACTGGTTTGCCTGAGGTTTTTTGTCTCAGTTCTCGGGACAGCAAGGAGGCCTGCCTGCTGAGATCTTACAGCACATGAAGGAACACACACACACACACACACACACACACACGTGTTCACATGACCTTAAATGGGAGAATCCCTAAAGAAGCAAATATTTTTGAAGTGAGACATAGAAGAAGAGCAAATGGCTTGTCGTCAGCTATTGTTTTAGACATATCTCTGTCAAGGTAGTGTGTGTGTGTGTGTATGTGATGTATTTCAAATTAGTATGGTATTTGCTTCAGTTGCATCCTGTCTGTCAATGGTCTTTCCAGCTATAGCATCACAGAGAACACTGCAAAGACGCCTGAACTCAATTGAATGTGAAACCCAGTGATGCTTTACAAACCAAATAACTGCCCTTCTCTGGAACAGATGCTTTGCTATGGCTTTTTTTTTTTAAAGTGGGTCTGATAAAAAATAGCTTTCAAAGCAAATATTCACTTCACAGCCCTGCGTGGGCTACAGTAGAATACCCCAACCTCTATGTTTTATTTAACAGGATGCTCAGACAAATGTGTTGGTGCAGAAGGAGATGATTTACTTTAGTTCCAGTTGGGAAATGTTACCTTTTTTTTTTTTTATGGCGGCAGCTGAATGTTTAAAGATTGCCTTTGGGGACTTGGGGAAAATAATCCAAAAATTGTAAAACTCAAACCTGTATTTTCCATTAAAAGAACATTTCTACATATGGATGAGTAACAGCCAGCTTACTGTGACACTGTAAATAAGTTGTCATCGTTGAACTTCCAAATCTGTCTTGAATCTGCGTCACATTAGTGCAGATTTTTGACATTTATTGACATGTTTTGTGCAAATGTTTTTGGAATATCACCTAGTGGATTTTAGGGACTGGCAGTTTGTATCCACACCTACAGCATTACTCACACATGACATTCATGCTGTTTCAATAAAGACAATGTCTCATCTATGATTCATTTCTTTCCTTTAACCTTCTGTTCTGGATGGTTGTTTGTTTGAATTCCTATTTTTGTGATGTTGTTTTTTTTGTGTTTGGATGTGTCAAATGAATCAGTCAGTCAGTCAGTCAGTCATGGCGAATCATGATGACTTAAATGTGGGTGCAAAGTCTAATACCAAAATATGTTTATGTGTGAGCTTTGAGAGACTTGTGTCAATTGATGCAGTCATTTGTGGGTTACATAAAGGAAGTTTTCAATGACACACACACACACACACATCTTGCAACATCTAAGTAAAGTTAGGGGGACTTTAATTATTATTATTATATATTAGTGCCTGTTTGTTTCCCCATAAAGTAATTTGTGACAACTTGGTTAAAAATTCAAACAGATGTCATGTGATGCGATTTGTTTTCATTGCTGCAAGGCACATTAAACTGTCCACCCTCTCCAGTGAACATTAGAGCTGAGTGTGCATCTAGTGTGCTGCTCAAAAGGCATTGTGGAGGCCCAACAGCCCTGAGGAAGAAAAGAAAATGAAGGCTACTCAGATGAAATAGGTTTTTACGATGCGCCAGCCTCTTGCACACAACCACCCTTTCTTGTGCGCATTCGATCACATTTAAGGAGTTTTCAGTTATCTGGTCTGGAGGAATTACTATGCCCTACGATTCTTTTCATCCAGCAAATGTTGTGACTTTTCCTGCTATATTTTAAAACAGAGGACTTCCCTCTCCTGTTGCTTACCATCCTAAAACAATTTAATCTTACATGATGTATTTGCGTACAGGCATGCTGGCACTGTAGTCTCTGTGATAGTCTTCAATAAAAAGCAACAATCCAATGGATTCAATGAAACGGTGGTTATATAGTTCAGACAAGGAGTGTTTTATGTACTATAAAATCTATTATGATGTCTGCAGGAAAACACGTGGAACTTTTGGCGTGAAACCAGAGAGGACCCAGTCCAATGAACCCAATCAGAAATAATGAAGTGCAGTAATGTACAGTAGCTCTGGGCTCCATCTCACTTGTGTTTTTTTTATTTAAAAACTGGCTAGTACTTATATTAAATTATTTATACATCAATGTATAAATCATAATATCATAGTGTGGACTGGATCTGAGTGTGAAAGAAATAGATTTACTCCAAAAGTCATAAGATTTGTAAACAAATATAGGTAAAAGAGACTATATAGTATTTTCTAACACTTCCTGGACCTTTTGATATATTGTACCTTTTGTGGTGTTATACAGTGTTGGTCATACTGGCTGTGAAAAGACCTTGATTTCCATGTAAGAAATAGGAGACTAAATCCACACTCCTTATTTTGTGCAAAAATGAAACCTTAAAGGGGAACTCCAGCAATTTTACATATCAATGATGAAAAAAAGTTGTATATAAGCCTTTGTGGATCCAGAATGTGGATCCATGTGACTATTGTTTTAAGACAGACTTGAAATAACTGCAGGCTTGTCCATTAAAAACAAAACAAAACATAGGATTAGGGGCTGGGGAATACACTATATCAGCACTGGACAGCTCCCATCAAATCCAGTGTCCACAACAGGCGAGCAGGCAGAGGAGGTGAAGCGGATATGATCCAATCAATCTCACATTGGATATGACCCTGCATGGCAGCGCTGTGGGAACAGACTAATCACAGTGTTGTTGAGCCTGCAGCGGACTCACCAGCTTTTGCTACCAGAGGGGAGGAAATGTCTCTTTTCAGCAAAAGCTTAACCCCTTGACATTGTGCTGAAAATAGGGAGGGAAAAAACCCCAACATGTTCCTTAGCAACCATGCCATAGATTCACTTATAGATCAATTCTGCCTATTCCCGGGGGGATATGATGTATAGAAGTTGCCTATAGCCTCCTTCTATGCCATGTCATTTATCTTGTTGCATGCAGCCTCTTCCTTATTTGTTGATAGAATATTTTTATTATCTTAACATATTTAATTCACAAATATACTAAACATAACGAATGCTGATATAAAGGAACAGAATACATTCATACTAGAGGAGAAACAAACACAAAAAGCACAGCAAGGTCACTATAAATGTCTTTATAGAGCAATAAAACATTGTAGGATGGGTTTTTTTCGTCAGTGGAAATGCTTTTGTTTTGTTCAAAAAAATGACCACACAGTGTCTCAAGCTCAAGTGTTCAAACAACGGGAATGACTTCTGGTGGTGGCGTGAACAGGCATGTTGCATTACATCATGCAGTCCTCTCCCGCATATTTGGGGGTCTTCAAACGAGGCACTAGATGGCAACCATGCTGAGAAGGAAAGACAGTGAGTGTGTATGTGTGTGCGTGCGTGAATGAGAGAGAGAGAGAGAGAGAGAGAGAGGAGGGGGGGTGAGGGGGGGTGAATTACGTCGGCATGGGACAGTGGAGAGACGGTCTGCTCATGGCACTCAGCTTGCAGCTGGAGGAGAGCTGCAGAGAGGGGAAACAACTGAACAGCAGGGAATGGGATTAATGCACAGGTAAAAATTGGTCGACCACAGTTGGATGCACGAGGTACAAATTAAATTGTTCGAACCTGTAGATTAGATTATTGTTGCCAAGTGTGAATAGACCTGCAGTGAGGGGAAAACAGGGAAAGATGTGCTGCGTCCGTGGTTCCATTGGCGCGCTATCTGGGCACAGAGTGAGCGACGGCGACGCGCTGACACCCCGCTTTTAGATGGCTCCAATATTTGGGGTGCAAACCAGGTGTCAGGGAAGTGTCGTCACGAACCCCGGAAGCCGGAGGAGGTGGGAACATCAGAGGGAAAGATGGCAGCGAAATCCGATGGTCGCGGGGTCGTCACCGGTTTCGCCCAGCTGCACAACCTGGACGAGGTGGTGGGGACGGGAGAGGACGACACTGGGAACGGCAGCTCATTCCACATCTGCCACTGCTGCAACACCTCGTCGTGCTACTGGGGATGCCGGAGCGCCTGCCTGCATTACCTCCGAGGGAAGGGGAAGGGGAGAGATGCAGCGCGGCCACCGCAGGAGGAGCGCCTCTGGCTGGACTGCCTGTGGATCATCCTGGCACTCCTGGTCTTCTTCTGGGATGTGGGGACTGATCTGTGGCTGTCCATCGACTATTACCACAAGCAGGACTTCCTGTGGTCAGGCCTGACCCTGTTCTTCGTGCTGGTGCCCTCGGTTCTGGTGCAGATCCTGAGCTTCAGGTGGTTTGTGCAGGATTACACTGGGGGCGGACTGGGCTCTGTGGAGGGACTGAGTAGTAGAACTACAGCCAGTCTGCAAAGAGACAAGTGCTGCCGCCTCTCTGTCTGGGTCTGGCAGACCGTCATACACATCTTTCAGATGGGACAAGTGTGGAGGTAAGACAAACTTTGAGTTTGGCCTTTAAAGGAATCAGTTAAACCCCCCAAAAAGCTCAGTGCTTCCAGCTCCCCTCACTGTATCGAACCTCCTCCTGACTGTCACCTGGTATAACCCGTCGTTGTGTACATGACTGGGGTGAAAATCAGCACCACGGTGATGCCATCGCGTTGGTTTCACAGGCTTTATTTGCGTTTTCAATGCATATGCACGTCGTTGCATTTTAACCGTTTTGCAATACAATCACATGATACATCAAATGTGTTGACTGCCACAGCTGCAGAAATTGCACCGCTGTGATTATTTAATCACAGTGCGCCATTGCGCTTGTGTGGGGAGGGAAGAGAGCCATTTGTTCAAAGAGGGACAGGTAGTAGGCGAAAGCTTGTGTGTGTGTGTGTGTGTGTGTGTGTGCGTGAGACAGAGAGAGAGAGAGAGAGAGAGAGAGAGAGTTGTGTGTCAGGTGTGCCGTTCACATCACAGTGCACTCGATTCACCCGCTCTCCCTCCCCGCATCTGATACTCTAACTCTACAACTAGAGGCCAGACGAGCATCTGTTTTCACAGCTCACAAAACTACATCTTCCCCCCACAGACATGATGTCATCCATTCCTCTGCGACGCTCGACATATTTGGTCCCCAAATCCGTTTTTTGTTTTTTTTTTGGCCATACAGATTGATGCGTTTTGGGATACTCAAGGTGCAGGATACGTGTCTGCGTGTAATCTCTGACAAGTGGCGGCTACAGCAGTAGTAAAATGTTACACTGGTGCGCGCAGTTTATCTACTCCAGTCGGAGCTTCTCAGCAGCGAATTGTTTTTTGGTGCAGACAGACGCAGTGGCTGGCATTTAATGGGGGGAAAAGTAACGCATGACGACTGCTCTCTGCGAGGACTGCCAGGGGCTGTAAATATGTTAAACAGCACACTGAGACTCAGCGGACAGGGCCAAACATGTTTTCATCCTGATTTACAGGCTTTCATTCGACGTTTTCTCGTGTTTGTTTGTGCGTCTGAGTGTCTGACAGACTGAGACTGACCACTGACTGTGTTTGACAGCATGCCTTTGCTCCTCATCAAGTCAAATAGATGTTTAAGCCGTGTGTTGTGGACTAATGCATGAGAACATTTGTGCTACAGGCTAATTTACTCACATGCTGGGATTATAAGAGTAAAATCTGAACCGAAACTAACTAACAACCACAAGCTTCAAATGAGATATATGCTACAGCAACCTCATCCAGTTCCACCTGTCTCAAATTACTCTAGTTATAAATTTAATGCAATCCAGTGCATCCCCCCATCCAGATGAAATGGACAACCTGCATTCCTCATTAGACTCATTTTGAGCCACACCTGACAGCTATTCTATAGTGATAAGCTGCAGTTGCATTGGTTCAACTGTATTTACTCTAGTGTGATTCGATTGATCATGTGTTCATATCTGTATTGGGAAAAAGACTTAGTGCTTAGTGCTGGTGTGCAGTAAAAGACATTAGTGGTTATCATGGTTGTCATATCTCAAACTATTAGTGTTTTGCATACTGCACTTTATATCTGCCATGCTTAGATCAATATATCGTGTCTTTTAAATGTGGGGTTGGTGAGATGTTACGTGTCAGTTATGTTTACGTGCGTTTTTTCACAGGTGTCAGGTGTTGAGATAACGCCTTTATTTGATGATGATGATGAATAACCACAAGCTTCAATTCTACAGGTGTTTTTAAACTGAAGCGAAGGAACTAAAGAAGAGTAGAGAAATGTAATCATAAGGAAACACAAGGAAACATAATGCGTTGCTGTGTATGTTGTGACAGCCCAAAGCCTGGGGTGAGGGATCGTTGTCAGGCCACTGTCTCCCCTCGGACATTATCCGCCTGACTGCTGGTTCGGGGTTGAGGGTCAAAAGCTGCTCTTGTCAGCTTAGTGAGAGTTCACAACCCAAGACTTGCAGGGCTAACAGTTGATATGGAGATTAGTAGTCACTGCAAGAGGTAGCATACGTTAGCATTTTACAGTGTATAATGTGGATAGAATATATATTAAACTATTCATTCTCTGGTTTGAACTTTTCGAATCATGCTTTTTGTTATCATATGGGCAGTAAATGTTCATTTTCCATCATACCAATTCAAAGCCGTTATTAGGCATTCATAACAAGACACTACAGTATGACTTTTTGAAATGTTTTGCATTCATTAATATGGAGCGCTGACAGAACTCAAAAACACTGCCTCATCAGGTCTCATTACTCAATGCCATCTTCAATTCTGGATTCAATTAGCTGCTCTCCCTCGATGCACCTGAGGATTGAGCCGATGACAGAATCGCCAAGCTTGTTTTTTGCGGTTATCTTCTTGGTAATTGTTGACAGAACGTGGGAGGATTCCTCTCCCATCTGTAATCCCGCCATGTCATTGGCCGTCTGCAGCTTTTTTCACGTTGTTCTCCCCAGGAATCACTGGCGCTGCCTCCTTAAGCTTAGAGATTCCACTCACATACGTACACCCAGGCACACAGTGGCTCTCACACCTACACAGAGGTCTTCTAGCATGGACAGCTTAATCAGTGTAAGCCCGAAATTAGCGTCTGAGTGAAAAAAAGAAGCACATCCATCTTCGCTCCCCCAAGGAAATCTGTGTATAAGTTTCAGAAGCTCTTTGTTGTTGGGGAATCCCAGCAGTATGTTGTTACCTTTTTAATGTCTTTAGTTGTATAATTGGCAATTATAAGAATCAGAAAACATGCAGCTAGTCAGGATGTCAGCCTTTTGAACTCTGCCCTATTTCAGCCTGGACACGTAGAACCATTTAGATGTATTTTAAACAGATAATCAGTTCAGAGTAGTTTAATTCAAATAGTCAACTGAATATGGCAACCTTTTTTTTTTCTCCGAATACAGTGTGTACAACAAGACTGAGGCGCTGTCCGGTTCTGAAATCACCACTCTAGTCTTGTCCTCTTTGTGGAAGCTGTCCAGTGCTGAAATTGAAAGGAATACATTTACCGTAAATGCATTTTCTTGGCAATTTTAACTTCACACAGCCTATAGTTAAATGCAGTCATTTTTTTGCAGCGTGTGTATACATAAGTGTGTATTGATTTATACTGTCTCATTGGGTGTCACACCATGTCCCAGACAAACTAAAGGTGCAGAGCACCCTAACTACAAAAAAGATGATACCTCTGAGACAAATTTCACATTTTAATATGATTTAATATAATAGTAATTCATATTTTATTCAGTGCATATTTGGATTCCTCCTTCATTCTCAATGGTGAATTTATAGTAAAACAGGAAAGTAGTAGGCTTTCATTGGGGTTGAACTGATAAACATATACAATGTTATTCCTGTTGTTTTCCATGATGATAAATTGTGTGGGCAGTTTATGAAAATGTAAAATATTCCAATTCACTGTCAACATTCAGTGCACTGCAGACTGCTAAAATGGAAAACCTATATGTAGGGGTCAAATGGGACCTCAAAGAGATTTCTAAATATGCTGATAAACATACAATGTGCACTCTCAGCCTTTTTCTAATGTTGGCTATCAAGGAATTCTCTAGTTCTCCAGAAGCCAAATTTGTGGTGGCTCCATTAAATGGTACAAAATGTTTTAACACCACAGATCTGATGCTTGGATTATGCTGTAATCCAGTACAAGAGTGGGCTCACCACCAGGCAACAGGAGGAAAGCGCTCATGGTTGACATCTGCCTCTGTTTTCTAGCCTGGTAAATATTAATACGGACTGGGAAGGAGTCGACGAAAGCCTTTCTTGGCTGGTTGAGCTGCTTGTAGTTGCCAAAAAAAGTTTGTACATGCTGCAGCAAAGCGAAACATTGAGATGATACAATGCAACCAGCTGCCCTATTAAAAAAAAAAAAAAAAAAGCTTGAAAGTGGGGGTGAAATAGGGAAAAGATAAAGGCTTGGATAAACTGGTGACAATCCGTATAATTGTGTATTGAGGGTTTAAAATGGGAACATCTTGTTCCCCTCTACAGTGGAAGCATTGAAGTATTTTTGGAGTGAAAGAAACAACTGATAGACAGCTGGGTTTTACTGGGCTGCTTTGTTCCTTCACTGGAAGAATAGTCTGGGAATCTCCTTAAAAATCCAATCATTTTCCATTGTTGTAAAGGCATATGAAAAATATGTCTTGACGTTCATTTCATAAGACAAGAAACACATTGAAATACATACCGTTGACCCTAACAAATGTTATTCTTCAGAGAGCAAAAGATGAAATTGAAAACAATACAAACAGATCACACTTATCTGTATTAAGACAACCTGACTCGGTTGTGTGTTATTTACAGACAGCATATTAAACTTCCATTGTTGCTCTAGTACATGTCAGTGGAGCAATGCTCATTTTCTCATTAGCACTGATAACAGGGGACAAACCTTTAAAGGCAGTGCAAGAAGAAAACCCCCAATTATGTGACAGAGGAGCCTATCAAAATGCAAGAAAAGCCAGCTTTCCTGGGAACATACTGTATCGCAGCTGGGAGTAAAGAGACAGAACCACATAAATAGCAGAAATATGTGGCTCAGTTATTCAAGTGGTGAAGGAAGAGAGAGAGGGATCTGAAAGGGAAAGAAAAGGGGATTCAATTGCTGTTTTGGTTCAGTGCCGTCAGGAATTGAGTTCAAGCTGGGTTATTGAATTAGAGAGTATTCTTGGAAAATGTCTGACAGATGCGTGATTAAACGGTATTTCATATAAATGAAGAAGGTTTTCACAGAGTAAGAAAATGTGTTGTCAATGATCTTACCTCGGTACGTCATGGTGAGACCCCAAAATAAATGAGTAGCTAATAAATGTTAGCTGCAATCCCGTTTCTAGGGGCAATAACGCCCGCTGTTACTGCAGAGAGCTCTTAAGTTCAGTTCAGGGTGAGTGAAGGGGAATAAAGAGAGTATGATGATGCTTGATTTAACTGCCTTAGTCTTGCCTCCTGAGCAAAACAATATTTTGTTCTAGACGCCTGAAGGCCCTGATGTTACATCCTTAGCATCTCAACACTGACTGGTCAACAGACAGACAGGCCGGCGCACATGAAGGAATATTAAGTAAAAGGGCTGATGGTTTACCAGACAGACATTTGTATGCATATCACACACACATACATATATATATATATATATATATATATATATATATATATATATATATGTGTGTGTGTGTGTGTGTGTGTGTGTGTGACAAACCACAACCTCAGGAGTAGAAGCTCTTTTTTTTTTATATACCTCATTATATGCAGTCTCACATCACAGCCTTTTTCTCGCTCACAGACACAAACACACACCTTGGCAGAATTATACATTTCCATGTTCTGTTTCTTTAGGCACTTAGATCAGAGAGAGGTGGTGCAGAAAATGGACAATGAAGTCCTCCCACCCTCTCCTGGCTCCCTCCTTTTGCAAAAAAAAATCATCTGCACTCTTCCCATCAGAGAACATAGAAATAAGTGTGCCTCTTCTTTTACAAGAAGACAGACTACATATAAACATGAAAATGTGCACCCTACCAACAGACTGTGTAACACAGATAGAGACAGGTTAATGCATTGTTGGTCTTTTCATGGGACTTGTTGGCATTAAGAACAATCTAAAATAAAGTCTCATCTTTTAAATTTGCTTCTGTATACTGTATGTGAGTGCGCCAATTATTTTAGCTGCATCACTTCAATTCTCAGTCCTCCCTAAAGCTGTCTTTTATTCTCATACCTCTCAGCCACAAACATCTAAATCTGTCCCGTTGCCATTTTTCCTTTGAGCCCTCACAACAAAATGATGTGCAGGTTGTGTGATGTATATTTTTCCACATTAGTCTGCTGCATATTCTACTCAAAGAAAATCATTACCTCAGGCCCAGAGGATATCCAGTGCAAGCTGAAATGCTTACACACAAAGGCTATTTTTCATCTGGAGTCCCTAGCCTAATAGTTACATTCCTAATATATATTTATGCTTCCCTTTCTCCTGAATTAGGTGAGGCCCACACTCCCAGATGTACTATTTGAGACCATCTTGTGTTCTCCTTGTACATTCACTCTATCCATTAGTGCTCCTCATAAGCTCAAGCCACCACATTACCATCTGTCCTCCCTATGTTAACATATGTTTTTATTTTTATCCCGTCCGCACACCCTCCTTATCACTTACACCTATTAATGTTTTATCTTCCTCTATCCATCCTGGAAGGAGACGGCACACTGTGTGTTCCTCTATCTTGTCTTCTTTGTTTTTGTACAGTTAAAAAGATTGGGCTTGCTACACTGTGAGCTCAAATGCTGTGTCCCTTACCACTAGTTAAAGTCATCATGGTACCTCCCTCCCCTCCATCCTTCTCTTTATGTCTATGCCTCTCTCCCTGTGTTACCTTCACATAAAGCTGCACTTGACCTCCATTTCTGTCAAGGAAACTAGAGCATCTGGCTCCTGCCCCAGTACAACTCAACACCTCCTCCCTCCCTGGTTCCCTCATCCTGCCGTACCACCCGTCTTTTTAGTCCCCACAGAGCTCATTTTCAGATCCCCCGCACTCACCTGTCCCTTTAGTTCTTCACTTCTCTTCTCCATTTCTGACAACCTCGGTCAACCTGTGGCTTAATGGCTCTCCTCTCACACCCTTCATGCTATTCCTTTGGACTGGCTTTTCACCGGCACTTACTTTTGCTACGTTGAAAAGAAAATGCTTACTGTAGAGCAAATCAATACAAAACACTGCAAAAAAGGGAGAAGTTACAAATAACATTTGAAGGGTCTTTAAAGGATGCATTAAATACAATCTTGATATTACCACTGTATTAAAAAACTTGACACAGTAGAGCACAAGTCAAAACAATGTTAGGTCACATATAGCTACGGGTAGGCTGGTTATACACCACCTGGCCAGTGTGAAGTGAAAGGTAAAGAAAAAAAACATGAGAAATCCAAAGAGTCTTTTCCTCAGGAGAATAAATCTGAGTTATTAAACAATAAAAGAAGGTGATTATTGGACTGCATTTACAAGGTAGGAGCAGTAATTATTTTCCTAATACATTAGCCCAGAGTTTACTTTAGTACTTCAATACAGGATACAGTTTTTCTGGTCCCTAAAATTCAAAAGCTGCTTTAATTAAATACTAAAGAAAACATATTTTTGCGTTTATTTCAGGCTTTGTGTGCAGTTACTAAAATTGTATGTACAGCTGAAGAGATTGTACACCCTATGGGGTGCAAAAAAAAGTTAAAATTTAAAAAAAAATTCTACCAAACCCTGTTAAACCCCCGGCAGCAGCTCCATTAAAAAAAAGAAGAGACAAAGGTGAATTGTTTGTGGGTGGGCAGTCAGTGAGGGATCTCATACTTGTGGGGTCTTGTGGGATGTGTATAATGAAGCTTGTCCCTCGCTGCTATCACGAGAAAAGAAGCGACTGGCCTCGCCATTCATACTGGACAGACCAAACGACCTCCCCAGACCAGCAATACTGTAGGAGTTAGAAGTGACACACTTAAAGGCCAGTTAAGGGTGACTGGATGGCGTAATTGGCTGGTGAGAAAAAGAAAAAAAACACAGTATAATCCACATAGTTTACTATTACTATGGATGTACATTTGAAGTCCAGAATATAGAGTACATCATATTAAAAAAAAAACTTATTTCAACACTTTATTTTTACATCTTCTAAGCAGTATATTATCAATTAATCTGTGGTTTATAACACATTATGCAGTTACACAGTAAGGTGGCCCATAACTGGTGTATAAATACTTAATGCATAAAAAATTAATTAACACTTCTCATAAAATCCCGACCTGATGAATGTCACGCACGCTCTTTTTGATGCTATCTGTGTTTTATTCATATCTCGGATGTGTCATGGAAGCCGCATCAGCAGCGCTCAGAGAAGGCCGCCATTGTTTGAGTCTAATCACCGTCGACGCTCCAGGCGTCAGTTTAATAAACAGACAATTTCTGTTCATAAATAATTGAACAGCCCCCGTTAGTTTCTCTCGCTCTCACAGCGTCGCACTCGCAGGGGTTTCACAGTCATCTCGTCTCGTTCTCATATATGCACATGGTGATACCCTGCTTAGTGAGTCGCTGCACCCCGCTGAGAAATGAGGAGCAAAGTCAAAAGACTCGCACTCCACGTCAACCTTTCAAAAAAAATTTCAGTTCACTAAACGGGGTGTATTGAATAAGATGAAGTTTTTTTGAGTTTTTAGCTGTTTCCTAATTGTCAGTCTTTATGCTAATATAAGAAGGATATAAATCTTTAAAGTATATTAGTGTATATTAGTATTTCCCCAAATGATTCTTTTTTAACTTATTTCCATGTTATGTTATATGTAAACCAGCACACAGCCTCATACTTTGAATGAATTCCTTTTGGGGTTTTTACATGTTGTTTTGTGAGGGGAATGTAATCTGGCCCACATAATGTTAAAAAAACTTCTCATATTTAGGACAGCCCATATTTCCGGCCTCCCTCCCTCTCAGCAGTCTGTCACTGTCCTTCCTGTATCCTTCCTTTCTTCCTTATGATTGTAGCTGGATGGCTTTTTCCCCTTTACTTCAGGTGACAGCGGCGAGCCAGGAGAGCTAAATTGGGTTCTTGAGGTGGACATGAGACAAGTCCGACAGTGATCAGCTAGATGTCACACATCACCACCTCTTTGGGCCTGACAGGAAGCACACTGGGTTCAGATGTTGAAACGAAGACCTACTTCCTTTGCTTCTGTTATTTTTTCTTTCTTGTGTCTGACTCTTGTTTCTCCATATGTCCCTCTGTCTATCTTTCTGTTATTTGTATTTGCCCTTGCACTACCTTTCATTTCTCCTTCCTCTTCGCCTCCATCATTTGTTTTTATTTATCTATTTTGTTTCCGCTGCGTCCGCTTTCTCCGAACATGTTTTCCCCCCAGAGTGAATTACATATAATAACAGCAACCTGTGTGCTTCAGGCCCTCCAGGGTATTAAAATAAACAGTGTGGTCAGTTTGCTTGTGATCGAGCAAAAGCAATGAAAGCTCACTGAGAACACTCTTCTCCCAACTTATATGAATACATACACACCAAAACTCCAGTTTAGCTCAGCCACCTGCCTCTCACTTATACTGCACATATGTAATGTGTATGTATGTGTGCACATTAAAGTGTGATTGCGTGTGTGTGTGTGTGTGTGTGTGTGGAGGTGTGAATGTTCTTTTTCCTTATGCTATGAGTGTCAAGAAACTCTTGACTCATCTCATATGGTATAGTGTAAAACATCTGATGCGTTGATGCGTTCAGCTCTGTAGAATAACTGCATAATTATTAGTTTAAATCAGGTTGTTGCTGATTTAAATCTTTATTAGCAGAAGCCATTTCAAAAACCAACACGTATATCAGTCACAAACTGCTCCTAACTCTTTCACAGGTTTCTGACCATGTAATGCTTTGTATGTATAAATGACAGAGTCGATAGAAAGATGCGAAAACTGGATCAATCTGTGATATGAGATTCCACTTGGAGCTAAAAATTTAGGCTGTGATCAAAAATAATACAGAGATTTTTAATACTGGATTTAACATTTTGGACAAGTGGTGGTACGACTAGACGTTATAACAGTATAACATGTAAAAAACAGACATAGTTAGACTCTATAAAATGTTGTAACATTCATTCTTGTACCTCATTAAAATTGTTTTGGATTGTGTCTGGCTTCATAGAGTTATTGTGATTAAAATAATAATAATAATAATAATTGTCAATAATTATTTATATAGCACTTATCAAAACTACGTATTATAACATGCTTTACAAAGACAAAACATGCAACTTACATCTTATTTAAATGTCAATTTCACACATGAAATAACCATTATTCACACATATGCAGACATTTTTTTTTTTTTTTTTATACATCATATATGATATCAAAGTGCTGCGTTACTTACTGCCAAGGGGCAGTTTGTACATAGAGAATTGGACCAGGAATTGACCCATCTGGCACACCACATATTAAATATTTCTACTACATACTTCTAGAAAATTTGTGTACACATATCCTTGTTTGCTGGCATTTAGTGTAAGTGGCGTGCATGTGTAAGCACATGCACATGTCACATATCACTCAATATACTTAATATAGAATATACAGTTTATATATATACACACATAATGACCACATAGATCTCTCTATATATAAGGCACATTTACGTACAAATATGACTAGACAGCATGGGTCTAAGATGTGCATGAAAATTGTTCTACTTTATACTTCCTCTGCAGTAGTTTCAGGATGAAATGGAGTCAGTGAGATATTTTCGGCGCCCGTGTCTGAGTGGATTAGTCCAGTATTCCTTTAAGGGACATAACAGTTTAAAAAACTGCTACTGCGACTCCCTCGCTTCCATATGGATTACAGGTTTGGGAGGAACAACAAAAAATAAGACCATAAATATCGGTTGTTGATGATGTATTTTATTTACTTTATTTAAATTTACTTTAACACATTTCGCTGTCAGAAATTGCGTCAATAACATGTAATGTATTTATAGTATCGTGTAAGCCTTGTTTTCATAGTCTCACAAATATACAAAACTCAGTCTGTGTCTTTGCACATTTTTAGCCCTAAATGAGTGGTGACAGGTAAACACCTCATGTCTTTACATAGCTGCAATATTTGACCTGAAAAACAGACGGCATCCCCACTTTCTGTGCTTTTTCCTCCACTCACATTTTGCAATAAATGGATTCATGCTCTGCAGAGTTTTATGTAGAACACACCAAGATTAGCAGGATGTTTAATCATGGAGTCTTTTGAAACGAGCTTAATATTTATCCAAAAAAAAACCCACCACATTGTAGGAATTCTTTTTTGTCTGTACTGAGGAGAAAAGGTCCTTGGGAAAACAAAATCAAACAGTGCTGTCAAAGGTTTTGGTGTCTGTTCATTGATTTATTTGGGAGTTTTTTGATTTGTCTTTTTCTGCGGTGGACTTTGAGGCTTTTCCCAAAACATTTATATCCAAGAGAGCGAGAGAGAAGGTTGTTGTTGTTTTTTTGTCCTCTCTGGCATTTTTCCATCACTGCCACAAGAGATCCCAAACTGGTCTTTGTCTTTTTTGGCATGGCCGCGCTCTCCTCTCTCTCACCTCCCCACGGGGCACAAATCTCTGCTCTTTGAAGTCAAGTGAATGTAACAAAACGTGAAGCAATACGCAGCACTGTCATACACCATGGGCTGACAGCAGACATAATATATATCTGCTCTTGAAATCAGTATATGCTTGCATGTGGAGTCATAAATGTTTGTACCAGGAGTATTTTCAGTCCCAGTACTGATACTTTTAGGCAACTTCTTATCAAACCTTCAGTTCAGATCATGTTTTAGCATCTATTGAAACACATGTGTAGTAGGGGTTGGTTAGGAGACCATCATTATCTGCTCTAGTTGAATGCTCAACCTCTCTCGTGTTTGTGTTTCCATTATAAAAGCATTTAAAGTCACTTGTATCCCTACAGCATAGCTAAACAGTAAAAGTCGGTGTAGCTACTGAAGGTGACCTTAAACTATTACACTCTATTTCTTCTCCTACTGTCACTGTATCACCTTTAGGGTGATTTTAGAACTACTGAGACCATGAAACCATGAAACCTAGATGAGACATTTTAAGCTTTTTAAATAATACATTTTTAGAGGTTCGAGCTTGAGCTTATTGCAGATATACATATATATATATATATATATGCATATCAAGAAAGAATGACAAAGTCTGTACAGGGAGGAGGGCAGGGGTGGATAGATAGGTCAACAAAACATTACACTTTAATCACACCATATAATGGCACGCAATGATCCCCTGAATATTAATAAGCCTTGTGAGTGGGGAGATTTTCAGTTTTGCCCCATTGTAGCCCCTACCATCTGCATAGTTGCTCATACCAGTTATATTGATGTACCAAACCCAATGCTTTTAATGTTGAACAGTATTTTTTGCACTTTAGCTGACTGTGTGTCTGTGTGCACACGCTGGCTTTGTGTGTTTGTGTGCTCCACTCCTGGATTCGGACGGTTGACGATGATTTGATGTGTCAGGTTTCATTTACACCTGTTGTTGCCAGAGACACTGTGAAATTAATTGAGCCAAAACATTAATTTGCTTAAGGTTTCTCAAGATGTCCAACTGGCCATTTACATGCCTTACATTTTACACACTTCTGTGTGCAATAGACAAGAAATCCCATAATATCTGCGTGTGTGATTGCAGAAAGGAAAGAAAGTGAAAATGTGAACGGCTCTTCCGAAATAATTTGTTCTATAGTGAGAATTATTAAATAGATAATTCTTTATGGTTTTGTATATAATATTCGTTTTCTATCTATCTATGTTTGTTTATAGTACAGGGCTGAAATGTAAATGTGTGTATCGAGGGCTGTTAATGAAGTATTGCTCTGCTGAGAAATGTGACCTAGATTTATATATATTGGAGTCCAGCACTGACCAGTCAGACCAATGTTGCTGTACAGTGGCAGCGCTCTGCTTTCATCTGAAACACAGTCCACACTCAGCTCCAGCCATGCACAAAGAAAAATGAAGAACCAAAAGCAATGCCCCTCTCTCACAGACCCTTTATTGATCCAATTATTGAGGGGAATATGTACATATTTTTCTACAGCGCACTGTGACAAGTGCACCCATGTATACAGTGTTGTATCCAGTAAGGTAGAAAACATTGTCTGCTCACAGCCATCCACCTGTCTGACCTGCTGACCGTGATGCTACACTGTGCAGCCTTGTCACAAGATGACCTCGGTGACTCACGGCAGTCTGAGCAGTCTGCCTCTGCAACCCACTCTGCTCTCGCTCACCCACTGCGCTTTCTCTGCCATCCTTCTGTTCTGCTCTTCACTCTCACTCCTATGCTTCAGATTTTCCCCCTCTAGGGCTTCAATTTCTTTCTTTTACCGCTTCTGCCATCTTCTCTCACATTTCTGCTCGTACAGTCCTCTTTTCTTCTCTTTCCCTCTCTCTCATCTCTCAATTCCTCTGCTTTCTCTCACAGGCCTACCCTGGTGGGCCTCGGTGGGCAGCAGGCGATGACAGTTGTATTAGCAGTCGATTGCGAGGTCACTTTCGCTCAGCCCCACTGAGACTTAACAGCACTGTCTGAGCCACAGTAACAAAGGGAGAGGAGGGAGATGAGGGGGTAGTGGATTTAAAATATTGAGAAACAGTGGGAGATAGAAGAGAGGAATATATATATATATATATATATATATATATATATATGGAGAGAGGTAAAAATAAGGTGAATACATAATTCTCAAACTGAAAAGAAAAAACCCTCCGCCCACACATGTTTATGTTTATTTGCTGTAGCCCTTTTAGCTTGATAAGGCAAGTGAAAGACTGAGTGCCTGTGCATGTGGGTGTAAAATCTAATGTAGAGAAGCCCGCCATCTCTTGATTGACATTTAATCACCATGGCAACGAGTGGGCAGAGAGTGACTGCTCCCCTGAGAGCTTTTAGTCGGCAGTTTGCAAGAAAGAAAGAGACCGAGGACTTTCTAATTGAGCCTCGCCACTGTCATTTTTTCAAAGCTTTTTTTTTCTGAGGAGTCTGCACCAAAACTGAAACCCTCTAAACCCACCCCTATGCAGATGTTCATCCCCCTCCCTATCCTACTCACTACCCCCAACCAGCTGTTGACACATTATTCCAACGTAGCAGCGTGTCATGATTAAGTGTTAGATGACAATCAGCACATGCTTGTTGGATTCTGGCAGCCTGGCTGTTGTATTGTTTTGGGTGCTAAACAGTATTGCTAATTGTTTCCTCTCTACGTAGGACGTTGGCTTCCAGTGGCATTGTGTTGATTACAAGGTGCTTTGGTAGATTTCAGGTTGAGAGAAACAACACGATGGCGGTGACACTCTCTGGCTTCCAGATGGTGTTGTGATCTGGCTCCGGCTCTCTCTCTCAGTGTTGACTCATCCCACTGTCAATGCCCGTACCTCTGCCTCCCCCTCTGCCTCCCCCCCACTGTCTCTTTTCCTCTCTTCTCTCTGAGATGCTTGTCTTGGAGGCTTTGCATAAAGTGTGGAATCAGTGTGAACTGTTGAGCAAACAGTGGCGTGAGCAGTCGTTTGTGCATAGAATCCTAAAAAAGAGATAGGCGGAGGGTGGGAAGTGGGGAATCCCTAACAATCTGAAGCATGATGCAGTGTTTGTTTTGTGTATAGTACTGTCTGCAGACCGGTATCTCTCTCTTTGTCATTACATACAGGCATACAAAAACAGAAAAGTCACATGTAGTATACATGCACATACACGCAGCAGCACCCAGAAATCTTTACCTGAGAACTGATGTGCAATCATAGGTTTGAAACTAGTAGCACTAACAATATTAAAGGATTATTTTGTTGTTAAAGCGAGGGAACGTTATTTCATAATTAGCATTAAGACACATTTAGACTTTAAGCCGACATCAAAGATAACAGATTAGTTATTTGCTTTCTATAGCATTGGTTGGGAAACATATTCCCATATTAGACATCAAATACTCAAGATTATATGTTAATTCTTGAAAACTGAATGTTATTATCCCTTCATCTTTCACTGAATCGTGAAAGTGTGCGAAGGATCATTTATAGAAAGTCATGCTAGTGCAGTTTGGTGTAATTTTCGAAGCGGTGAAGAAATCCACTTAATGATGTGCCTCCTCTGGATCAATACACTAAGGCTGAGGGGTTGTATTAATGACCTATATAACACATTCCAGTTCAGCCTTATTTTAGTTTTATTTCCTAGAGTACATTGCAATGAGAGCTAAAGGATCGGGGCTACATGTGAATATCTCGTGACTGGAGCATCGTTACGTGCCCTCTCTTGTTCTTTTTGGCTGTCAGGTATCGTTCCCGTTACAGGCTGCTCCTCTGAGATTTGGGTAAAGCAGCTGCGTGTAAGACCGGAGGCTGTGCCACTACTGAGCCGATTCTCTGTTTGTCCCTGGAAATCACAGTTTCTCTCACGCTCACTCACACACACAGTCTGGTGGAGACAGAGGAAAATGACGAGGGGGAAGAGATCTGGGGTTACGGAGATGATGGTGGACTAAAGCAACAAGCCATTGTTGCACCATCCAATAAGAAATTACTAAATATAGTTCATTGTTCATAAACTGTACAAAACACTACAGAATAGGTCACAAAACGTTTCTACAAAATGTGATGTAAAATACAACACACGGGTGTGCTTATACAGCGCATGCATTCATCATTCAGAGTAACAGAGTTAAAGGTCTCAATTGTTATTCAAAATTGTGTTCCTTTATAGAGAAAAAAAAACGATTTGCATGCTCTTACATCACTTTTCTAGCATTAAGAGAACATCAAGGAAATTAGAGCAGCAAAGCAGTTTGTCATCGCGCTGGCTGTGTTTGTTTTCGTATGCTTCAGTGTATTTCATAAAAAAGTGCCTTGACAAAATGGAGTAAAAGACTGAGAGAGGAAAAGGAAGAGAAGGAAATAACATAGATGGTATAAAAAAGAAAAGAAAATTGGCTAAGAGGACTGAGAGAGAAAAAAAAAAAAAAAAAAGAAGTAATTGAAAGAAAAAAAACACAGTCGGCCTCAGAGTGGGTCATGAGAAGAGCAGCCATGAAAGAGACTTTGTGAAGCCCATGCACTGTGCATAGAGGTTTTGATCTCAGTCTCAAGGCTTCATAAATCACTACTGATCCTGCTGTGAGTTTTCGCTTTTGAATCTTGCTGTCGTATCTTTTTTCACAATGTCTACATAGCTTGACTTGACCCAGTGAGAACTTGCTATCTTGGTTATATATTATGTAGGAGACTGTAGTAAGGACTTCACAGGAACAAATATAGTGTTGTAAGGTTAGAAAATATAGCTATGTTAGAAAGATCTGGAAACGACTATTTCTCGGTTTCTTCTGGTGTTTACGCTTACGCTAAGATAACTGGTTTCTTACCTAACCCAGCAAGGAACGCTAATAATAACCGGCGAGCTACGAATCAAATTCTTCAGTTTATCTTCCGAGACATTTCTTAATCCTATTTGTCCTTTGGATGAGATGAATCTATGCACAGAGTAGGAAGCCGGTGGTCCGTGATCTGACTCCGGGTCAGTGCACGGCCTCACAAGATGAGCAACTAATGACTTATTGACCAGGTGCCACTGAGCATGCTCCATCCAGGATGCTTCAAAGGTTGAGCTGGTTGGCTGCGGCGTGTTGTTCGATAGGGAAAAGGACCGTTTGAAGTCTACTCTGTGTTGTCTTGCACTCTGACACTTTGAATACAGTAAAAAGGCCAAGAAAAGTTCTACAGAAATCTCTGAGCTGAATGCTCTGTGCTGTAGATAATGTATAGGAAAGATTCTCCTTCATAAAAACACTGATTTTGAGCTGCATATATATATATTTTGCCTTAGACTGTGAATGTGTTACCTTATTTTGTGTATAGCCCTGTTATTGAATACAGTTTGTTTCTTTTCTATCAGACTTTTATATGGTGCTGCATATATATATATATCCCGGGCCTCAGGAACACAACCCAAACGTAACATATTGAGCCTTTCTGAAGAGATTTCTCTCTCTCGCGTGCTGCCTTTGATGAAAGTGTGTCACAGACTTGAGACGCAGCCGTTTGATGTGGTCTAATGTGAATTGGGGAGGTGACCTGAGTACAAACACTCATAAGCATGCACATATACACACACACACTAGTTAATTATCCTCTCCCAGATGTTTAGTCTTGGGATGCTTGGGATGCGACCCCGGCACAGAGGGAATCCATATAAAGGAACACCAGCAACAAAATAAAGTTGAAAACATTGGCTAGTTTATTAATTAAGAGAAAGAGGAGGATGCTGACAGAGAAAAAGAGTGATAACTGAGTACTACCTGGCCCCAGATTTGCTGTAATATGGTTAAAGAGTAAGACTAAGACAGAGAGTAAGAGTAAGACAACAGAGTCAAGATTGGTTTGAATCCTTAGTCATGTTGTGTTAGCTCACCATCTGCTCTTGGGGTGCAGAATGCCACTTTACTATGTGTTTGCATTTGATAATCACCGAATTTGCTCGTAATCATCGTTGCAAAACAAAAACCTTACGAATCAATTAGAGCACATAACTCCTTCAGAACGTCTGACACATGCAAACAGTTGTCTGGGACACAACAGATGGCGAATGATGACACACAAGTGTGTAGATCACACTCGTGTGCATATCAAACCTGTTTATATCATCGAAGTTCGGCGTTACAGTCAAAATTGAAAACTTAACGGCTTGAAAACTTTATGGTCAACCATATTTGAAGCGTATTGGAAGAGAAGAGCAAGATTTTTTTTTTTTTGGTGGCTTTCGCCCAAATGTCCTCACGAACCAACACAAGTATCAGAACAGGATAGCTCTGTCGGTTCAACTGTCCACTGTAGCTATAGATCGGCATTCCCTTGTCAGAGACTAGCACGTTAACCCACAGTGTGGGACTGTGTCCTCTGTCCATCTCTCTCTTTTCTCTTCTCCGTTTCTTCTTCTTCTCACCATCATGTCTGTCTCTCTGTCTCAAAGCAGTATCACCACAATTGTTTTCATCTGCAGATCAACTCTTGAAATATCTTAATATAGAAAGCCAGGAGAGAAAAAAACAAAACAGTTTCAACTTCATATTTTTCCAAAGTTATATGCTGCCTCTAACAGCAGCCAGTGTGATTTAGATGTCCTTACTTGATGTTGAAGCATGAGTAGGGTTTTGCCTGCCCTCCCTGGGAGAGAGCGCTGAAGTAATAGCAGCTGCTCTCTCCTGATTAGACCCACCGTCCTTCTAGAGCCGGGCCCACACATCTCTGTCCTACTTTCTCTTCCTCTTCCTCTTAGTCTTCCTGCCTCCTCCTCTTCTTGCTGCTGGAGGAGGGGGGTGGGGGTGGGGGTTGTTAGCCCTGCATCTTTTTGTCTCCTCTTGGTTGTTCACCCACCCATAACTTAATCATAATGTAATCACGTGAGAAGATCTCCTCCAGTATCTTTTAGAAAAAAATCACTAATACATACTGTACACGTGCATCCAGCCACGCATATATACAAGGCAACATGAGGTTATTCTTAAATTTGCAACAAAAAAAAAAATATATATTCGGATTTGTTCCTAAAAATCATACACCTACACACACACACCCACAGACATGTAGATTAACACACAACAGTTATGAGTCAGAGCAAATACAGAAACCCAGGCTCTGAATTGCCCTGCAAAAAAAACAAAAAAACAAACAAAAACAAACAAAACAAAAAAAACCAAAAAAAAACAACCACATACAGTAAATGACATTTCAGCTCTGTGTTATACTTTTCATGCAATGTTAATTTAAAAGACCTATTTAGGAGAGTTTTCTAATATGCTGTGAAAATGCCCAGACCTTCAACACTGAGTCAGCTGCACCTGCCTACAGCTCTGTTCGTGCAACACAAGCTACAAACAATAAAATAATCTTAAAATAATTTTTAAAATAATAAGATTCACAAGGATTCAACATTTTTATTCCCTCCATCATTGTCTGTTTCCGCTACCATTTTGCTGGTTCAGTTAAAGTATGTCTCAGGCTGTGTGTGTGCTTTGTAAGGTGGAGAGAGGGCTGCACTGAGTTCGGGAGTAGAAGAAAGATCATCAGTGTCTCAACCAAAAAGTGATGTAAGTTACAGTCTCAGATATTTTTTTTTTTTTGTCGAAATGATGGCTGACGCAGCACCTCTGACTTGAATTACCCCAGGATCAGCATCAGGATCAGGGTGAGTTGATCAGCTACATGTGGGATAGGATGCTTAGGAAAAAATTAGAAACACATTTTTCCATTTAGATTCTAACGTAACAATAAAAGTAAGACAAAATTGGCACAAAGATCTAAGCGATTTTGGTTGAGTTAATTACAGCTATTACACAGCCCGGGTACCAACACAAGTATACGTGTGCAAGCTGACGGTCAGTCGCACGGTACACTGTTAATTAATTTGACTTCATTTAATTAAAAATGTAAAAAGAATTCCTGCTAAATGTCACATTTCCATATATGGATATTTGTTCTCGCTGTGGCTGTAGATGGTTAGTTATTGCTGCTATAGGGTTTGTTGTAAATACATGAATAATCAGGCTAGCTGTGGATGTGTAGCATTTGAAAGTAAATAAAAGTGCAGTACTACAACAATACAAATTGCAGTTTTTTCTTTAAGTTGGTATGGTATAGGACCATTACAGGCAGAATAACATAACAGTACAGTCACATGTAAAGATGTGCAGGGAAAGACCTAAAAAATTTTAAAAAAGCTGAAAGCATCTAGTGACAGAATACTCCAGCCAGGAGTATTGCTTCTACCAGCTCTAAATAAAGCTGCTTACAGAGTTTCTTTTTGGGGGCACATAATCAACTCAAGGCATCAGGGTCTTTCACCCGGCTGGTCCCTAACTGCACTGCCAGGAGTGAGCAGCAATGCAGGGTTATATAATCACAGGTGGTCTTCCCAACTGTTATAACTCTCTCTGTTTCTGTCATTTTCACTAGTTTGTGTCAAGCATCTGGCAGTTTCTTGGTAGGGTTTTTTTGTATGTCTTGGTGGGGTTATGGTCTCATTGTTACCACAGGAAGAGTCTGTCACCTGGCTTGCTTGTTTTTTTTGTAATATTCTAAAAATAAAAGTGAACTAATAGTATAAGGTTAAATGTCTATCTTAATTAAATTGTCATAGAATAATTCAATTACGTTGTGTGATATTTATTCGTCGGATAAATACATTACACTTCTTCAAATTATTTTGGTATTTGTTGACTGGAAAAGGTATTTATGAACACCATATTGTCATGCACATTTGTAAGTATGTGCCACCAGTATTAGGACTATTTTCTCTCCATACTTGAGAGCTGCTTTCTGGCCTTTCTCCCCTGGGCCGAGTAGGAACAGATTGTTCAGCCGGGGGTCGGACATACTGGAGTTTTGTGAATGAAATGGACGCCTTGGCACTGCACCCATATATTATACAGCTAGGTTTCCTCCTGTCTTCATTCCCATCCCTCCTCCGCTGCTCGCTCTCCTTCCAATTCATCAGGAGATTTCCCAGACTGCAACATGTTGGAATCCAGTTACCATCACTTAGCAACTCCCAGGAGTCATCTGCTCTCTCTCTCTCTCTCTCTCTCTCTCTCCTGCTGTAGCTTTTAAAGTAACATTGTACTGTTTTCAACAGCAAAAAAACAGTAAAAAAGTCATTATTGTAAAATAATGGGTGACAGGGTGATGCAGGTCAATAATCAACCTGAGGGAGTTTATTTCGTAATAATGACCCCCGTCCGCTGTACGTTATCCCACTTATTACATGACTACTTAATAAACAAATCAATAATTTGACACAAAATATTCTGTTTCCTTCTTAAGATGAGTCTTAGTGTTACAATTCATGTTAAACTGGACATTTCCACAGATGGTGAAGTGAGACACGGTGAAAGAAAACTACAGCTTTATTATTTTATTAATAATAATACTAATATAATAATACAAAAAATGACTACATTATATTTCAAAGAATATGTTTTACATCTGTATGTACAGGGAAATCAAAAAAATCGATTCCATTTCAGATATATGTATTTCACTCTCACCATTACTTACTGCTTCTTCTCATTCACTTACTCACAGACAAACACACACATACACACACAGCTTCATTTAAACTCCTTCAAACAACCACAGAGCCTCTCTCTCTCTCTCTCTCTCTCTCTCTCTCCATCCACCCACTGGACTCAAAGTGCTCTGTAGCGTTAATAGCCAACCTGTGTTTCACCATGTCACATGACATGTGCTACAAGCCTTAATGGAGAGAAACATGGCTCCATTTAGGTTTACCAGTGTACAGGTGTAAGGTATGCATGACTGGAAGAAGTGAAAGTATGATGACTTTTAAAAAAATATTCAACAAAATATCTGAATCCTTCACAGCAAAATGGGGTCAACACACAGTATGTATGTTAACACAAATCACTTTTTCACCCTGAGGCAAAGACATGTTTTCATAATCCTGTTATTGTGTACAGGCCAAATATTTGGACAAATTGTACTGTGATGCTTTGGCAACATTACTTTTGAAACATTCATGCCAATAAAGCCCTTTGAATTTGAATTTGAGATATACAGTAGCTGCTGTCATACACACGCCGCTTTTATTGATACGACAGGTATTACTCCATGAGGCATGTTTGCTTCTGCTCAAGCAGCCAATCATTTACTCCGTGCGCTGATGAAGTCCCCCCAGACGGAGAGAAGCCTGGATCCAGTGCCTGGAGGGGGAGGTGGAGCTTTGCCCTGTCAGCATCCGATCTTCCCTGCATAGATTCATGGAAGAAAAGAAAGGTTCCCAGGGTACCTTTATCGATCCGGCCCCACCCCCATCTCTTTTTCCTCCTGTCCTCCATCTAACTATCCCCCAGCTCAGAAAGATCTGCGCATGAGTCTGTGCATGTGTACGTGTAGTTATGTCTGCTACTCAGTGTGTGTTTGTATGTTTGTGCGTGTGCGTTTTTTAAGAGCTGAAATAGCTGACACTATGAATTCAGGCTACTGTCTCAGGGGATTTATATTATATTGTGCTAGCCAATGTTTGGGTGATGGGTGGAGTTGTTTATGAGGCAGGAATGCTGGAATGGGCAGGAGAGGTTTTTCACCGCAACTGTGTGTGTGTGTGTGTGTGTGTGTGAGAGAAACTATGATGACTCTTAATATTTTTCCTCATTGTCAGTAACTCTATCTCTTTCAGTCTGCTGTGCATGCCGACAGCACTAGTTCCTGTCTGTGACCTTAAAGTACCCTGCATAGCTAAAGTATGTCTGGATTAGTTGATAGGTGGCCACTTAATGTCTCTCTCTCTCACACACAATCTCTCTCTCTTTCTCTCTCTCTCTCTCTCTCTCTCTCTCTCTCTCTGTCTCCCTCCCTCTCTCTCTCTCCCTGCACCTTCCAGGCTGATATTTTGAACTGTCACAACAGGTTTCGTTCAGCAGGCCTGTCTGTGACTGCCAGTTTGGGGCTCACACATGTGCTTTGTGTCATTGGATCCCCTTAGGTTAGCATAGGGCTCTGGGCTTTCCCATACTGACACTTAATGACGGTGTGAAACTCGGTGTAAAAAATTATGGTGTGCGCACACGCATGTGTGTGTGTGTGACAGCTCAAGTCAGAGAGGTATGTTTTTTTAATGAACATTTATAGGTGTTTTATGTGTAATGCATCAGTTGTATTCATGATGTGCTTTGAAAACAGACATGCTGATGGCTAATTTGGTGCACCTGTGCACACCTTTTGTGTGTGTGTGTGTGTGTGTGCTTTGTTTCATTTATACTTCATGCTTTGGCAATACTGTTGTTGTGACATTCATGCCAATAAAGCAAATTTGATTGAATTGAACTGAGAGGGAGAGAACATGCACACTGATACTGTTGTATAAGAGTGATAATTTGATAAGCTTGATGAAATTGATCCTGTAATCTGAGTCCTAAGTGTGTGTGTTAATGTGTATTTGTGTGCCCCTATGAGACTCAGTAGTGACGACAGTGTCCTCCTATCTTTCAATCTGCAGTCAGCACGCCTGTGAAAATAGGACAGTTTTGAGAGTGCTGCGTGAGGGAGCTTTCTACATTTCCCCGCGGGTTTATTCCGAAAAGAGGAAGATTAATATATCTATATGGTGTGTGTGTGTGTGTCTGTGTGTTTGTGTTTGTGTGTGTGTGCTTGCCTGTGCTTGTGAGTGAGAGCATGTGTGCAGTTCTAGGGAGCTACCTCCTTTATTTGCATGTCTGGAGTGAACATCTATCATCATCATCATCAAGGAGCTGCAAAACAGTGAAGCAGGCAGGCAGGCGCCGCCGACGCTCTCGGGAGAGAGAGACTGAACATACTTTCAAACCTTTACCGCAGCGATATCAAATGCTTCCTAAATGCCTTTACCTCGGGGGAAATGCACACTGTGCACTCCCATCCGCTCACATGCACAGATGCAAACAGACAGATTCTGTTTTATTACATTTTTCTTTCTTCTTGCTCAATGTTGTATTTTCCCATCATTCACCTTGTCACACACAAACCCCACTGCAAAAATATAATATGACAATACCTGAAAAAAACAGCATCAAATAATAATAATAATAGTACAGATGATTTAAAAGATGCACAGGAAAGCTCTCCAATAAAACGTTGTCTTCCTTCATCTACAGCATTTCTTAATGCTGATGGCCATAGTGGCTTAACCCATTTTTTTGGGAACCAGAGGGGATTACCGGGCAGTACTGAAGAGGGGAGGGGAGCACTGAAATGGTACAGCCTGATAGATAGAGGAGCGAGAGACAGTGTGTGTGAGCAGAATAGTAAAAAGAGCCCCCGAGACGTGGAGGGGGGGTGCTTGGTGGGAGGAAGGGAGCAGGAGCAAAGGAGGGAGGAGTATGGTAGAGTGGAGGCACAGAGCCAGAAAATTGCATTGCGTGCTCTGTGATTAGTTTACCTCCTGGGTCTTATTCTCTCACTCCCCTCCTCTCACTTTCCTCTCACTCCCCAGGTCTTTTCCTATCTCTAGTAGCTTTTCCTTGTGTCTTTGTCTTGCCACTTTCACTCCCTCTCGCCTCCTTCCACTTTCTCTGTCACTACATCACACTGTCACTTCTCTCTATTCTCTCCTCCTCTTGCCTGCTCTCCTCCACTTTCTTGGCAGTTATCTCCTCTCCCTCTCCTCTCTATCTCTGTCTGTCCTCTCCACCCTCCTCTTCCTCTTTTCCTTCCTTGTATGCTGACTCGGCTCCTGTCTCCATTCTTGTGTTATCTTCAGGGCTTGAAAAATGCATAAAGACACCTAAGCTGCAAGCAAACCCATCAAACCTTGGAAAAGAAATATGCTGTGAGGTGATTATGTATTTTTAGTTATGTGATAGTGGCATTTAAAAAACTTACAGTCACATAGTGACATATCGTAATCAGTTGGCAAATCAGGGAAGCATTTTAACACCATAAGCCAGCCCTGCTAATTATAGTCTTAAAAGTAATAAACATGAGCTTCAAGTGTCTCGCACAGTACAAAAAAAAGTGCTGACACTGGAAGCCAGCATTCACAAGGCTCTTTTTGGCGGTGAGCTCTTTGAAAAGCAAGTGGATCAAGCCTTTTTTTTCTTAATCCGTACATAATCTGGCCCTTCCTCTTGTTGAGGAGGAGCCAGCAAACAGTACAGAAGAGTTGGGGGCCCAGAGAGAGAGAGAGAGCGCAAGATCTCACAGACGTTCAGACTATTCCTCTCTAATAGTGTATTTTAAGATGGGCCGAGTAATACATTTCTGTTGCTGTAATAATAGCCTAGACTGTAATACTAAGTTGCATTACCATTTTTCTGTAAGTGTTTAACTTTTATGGTTTACACATTCATACATGTGAGATACAGGTGAGGCATGAATTATGGACATATAAAAGGACTTCCTAAACATCTTAGATGCTTTGTGTGGTAATTTTGCATTAGGTGTTTCAGTCAGTGTTTATTTCCATTTGATAATACCGGTTGGAGCTGCATTATGTAGCTTTTATTTCAACTGTTGAATCAAATCAATAATTTCATAAAGCCTGCTCTTAATTTGATTACCCTTTTGGATAGTGCTGCCCCATATTGCTGTTGATAGCTGCTAATGTCCAGCTCAAGTGATCAATAACCTTGTGTCTGAAAGGAAAGGGAATGTCCGTTCTCTTTAGCGAATCCACACCTCCTTATCCGTATCATGCTTTTAGTCCATTATTGGAGAATGACCCCAAATTATCTTATATCATCTCGAATCTCTGGCTGCCGTCCATCTGAGAGGTCTTGGTCATGTGACTTGTACCTGCTGTTTCTCTTCCTTTTAACTCATCCCTTTATTTCCTTTTTTCGCCATCTCACCTCCCTGCCTTTCCCGGACTTAGTGATGCCTCCATATCATGTGATCGCAGCTCAATGAGTTGAGGTACCTGAGAACTGTTGCTAATGGTAACAAAGGAGTGGCTGTGCAGGGAGGGAAAGAGAGAGAGAGAGAGTGCAGAAGGGGAGAGGAGAGCTACTATATATGCTAGGGTTTAGTGTCTCAGATCGAGATGGGGAAGAAAGCTTTGTAAAAAAATTTCCAGTGAAGCACCATAGATTTGCATTAAATCAGTAAGATTCTCACTGATGTTGGTAACCTTTAGGGAAAAAAAAAATGTCCATCATAAATCACTTCTTCTAACAGACTACATGAAATGAAGTATATGTATGAAGTGTTCTAATTACAGTGATAATATTTGTCAAGACGTCAGAGGTGGTTAACCAGCACACACTCTAAGAACTGGCAGGGCGGAGAAGAGTTGACGCAGCATCCCTCATCTCGGCTTGCCGCTCCCCATCGCTTTCAGCTTGCATCATGTCAGCCCAGTCTCCATTCAACGTTGTGGCACTTTTCAGTGTAGGAATCGCTTAAAGGCACTGGTCACAGATCGTTGTGTGTTTGTATGTGAGTATATCTGACTCGCCTGTGGGACTTGGATCTCGACTCAGCCAACCTTTCATCCAGGGCTATTCACCACCATAAGGAGGATGAAGACATATCTAATGTAGGATCAGTGGTACACAGTTAAAGGGGAAGCCCGTGGCGCCACAAAAAGCCACAAAGTGTTTCTGAAACTAAAATGATATGAACTGGGCTATGTGGGATAAGACACAAAGGTGTGGATAAAGGTAAAAACAGCACAGAAAGAGGGCAAACGTTCTCTACCACTTCCCCGAGAAAAGAACAGCATTGTAAAAATGAGCTAAATATCCAGACAGAGAAATTGAATTCTGTTGTGGAAGGAAGGCGGGAAGGTGAGAAAAGAGAGACAGACACAGAGAAGTAAAGATGCTGAGCAAATGATAGAGAGAGAGAGAGAAAGCAGGTTTGAACCTCATTGAGAGTCGATGTGCAGCCCCTCAGTGACTCAGGGTGTGACTCATTGCGGCTGGCATTGCCTCCACCTTACACACACACACACACACACACACACACACACTTCTTTATAGTCCCTCAGGCCTTGCATATGTTGTGTGTCCCCCATGCTTAGTGTTCTGCCAGATTCCACCTGTTACAGATGATGCATAAGCTCTGTTTTTTCATGCTGCTGCAATAGTACTTGTGATCGTCTTATGAATCAGTGACAAAATATGAATGCAGTCTGAGCTCCTGAGCCTTCCCACGAGCATGACTTAGAAGACAGATGCTGTTAAAATTGGCTAGGTGTGTGTGTGTGTGTGTGTGTGTGTGTGTGTGTGTGTGATCCTTCTAACCACCCACTCAAGGGATTAGTGTAACGGTGGTTGGATGACTCATCGGTCAATGACTTTGGAAGAGAGGGAGGAAAAACATGGCCAAGCAGTCAGTCAGCCGAATGGTGTGTGTGTGAATGTGTGTGTGTGTGTGTGTGTGTGTCTTTATCAGTCCACTGTCGCTGTAGCTCATGCTCAGACATCAAGATGTCGACTCATACAAACTTTGTGATTATAGTTTCATATTTGTATCTGAGGTTTCGAACCGATATCTATATCTATACCTTTGGTAATTTTGGAATGCAGGTATCTTGTGTTTCTGAATTTGCTGAAGTCTATTTGATTGATTGTGTGCATGTGTGTATTGCATGTGTGTGTGTGTATTGCATGTGTGTGTGTGTGGGTGAGTTAATAGTTGACTGTGTCTCGACAGCAATGGCAGACGGCTGTGCTTGGAACACGACCTCGGCATAGCGTCGAGCTGTTAGGCCATGCGTATGCTGTTTAACGAGCCATGAGCGATCGCTATGATCTTGCCACAAATAATTCATGAGGAGCCCTGTAGAGGAGCTATGGAGCTAAAAAGAAAGGGGTGGGGGGCATCAAGGAGTGGACCACAGACTAAGTGGAATGAAAGTGGGAGGTGAGGGTAGGAAGACAGAGAGATCTGACAAATGTGTCTGGAATAGAAAGGAAATCCCCTATTACCTTCAGAGCTGACAAGCTTGTGTGTGCATGTGTGTGTGCGTGTGTGTGTCTGCTTAGTTTTGGGGAGCATTTGTGTTACTACATCTGAAAAGGCACAGTGGGAGTGTTAACAGTGTGCATCACAATCCTGAGATGTGTGTGAGAGATTCTTGTGAAGGCATATGCTATGTGTGTGTTGGAGACCTGATGGAATGAGTTTAGATTTTTCTGACAGCTGTGAAACCCAAAGTGTTTAACTGTACACTGTTTCTTCTTTTTTTTTTTTTCTTCTTCTTCTTTGCGGAAACCAAAGGAATATGAACTGTTATTAAAGGTAACAAGGGAAAGGGGCGGATGTGAATCTGTTCAGTGAGAACTCTCATTTACCTGCATGTGTTTGAATATCAGAGCATCGGTTCAGTTTATGATGATTGATAGGTTATTGTATGACTTTTCTTCTAGTGCTACAATGAAGCTGACATTTTTTGGGTTTTAGTGAAATGTCTCAGCAACTATTGGATGGATTTTCATGACAGATATAGGAGTAATCTGACTGATTTTGATGACCTCTGATGGTAAGTTTTCAATTCCAATTAAATTAGTGTGTCAATTGTCAATTTCTAATTTTATATATATATATATATATACACACATTAAAATGTGAGAATGGTAGCACGCTGATGTTGGCATTTAGCTCACACCACTGCGGTGCCTTTACATACAGCCTCACAGAGCTGCAAGCATGGCTGTGTTTTTCAAAGCGAGTCAGCTATGGAGGTCATGAAGATTACTGTTTCTGACAGAGGCACTACAGACCAGTGAGACGTAGCAGTGGAGCACACGGACTAATGGAAATGGTGGGATGGAGACAAAGGACCTGTGTAGGTCTCTATGGCATGTCATTAGTGAGGCAGAGGGGTTTACTTGTTCCATCTGACATTTACCAGTCCAACTGAAAATGTCACCGAATGCCAGCCTTTACCTTTGGTTATAATGGTGCTTCTCACAGCCCAGAGCTATTGATCCCAAAAAAAACTTTTGTCCCCTCTCTCCCTAACCCCCCTCTTGTTCCCTCTGTCCACTATCCCGCCAAAAAGACCACCATTGCTGCGCTCCTGCATTTCCTTGACCAGCCAGACCTTGCTCTATCTTTGATTACCCCCACCATCAGAGCAGTCTTGGCTGCTATAACAGTGATGCTATAACAGTGCTAACGATTGATTCGCTTGTTACAGTACAGTATGCATTCAACAGCAACACACCTGAGTTTTGGTTATAATATTTCATTGTGTATCTGTCAAGAACACATTCATTCACTTCATTTCTTTTTTTCTTTCTCCTTTTGAGCTACTGGAACACAACTGCTAAAATGCACCTCATGAAATGCGACAACTGGTGTCTCAAATCTTCACATCTTGTAGCTGCAGTTGAAGTCTTTGTTCCACTGTTTAATTTCTTCAGTTCCCTTTTTCTCTTTTTTCGGATACGGGCTGTCTTTTTCAGTTAATTGACAGACTGACTGACTGTGAAAGCTTTGTCAGAAAAAGAAAAAGGAGGCAGAGGGAACAAAAAAAGACCTGGTAATCATGGTTTATACCTGGTAAAGACCAAGATCTATTTTATGATTTTTCAGCAGAGTGAGCTTGTTTTCTTTGAACGTAAAACAATTATTTGGTATAATAATACCATATTACATAATACAAATAATGAGGTGTACAAAATGTGACTTCTCTGGCCTTTCATATCTACCAGATGTAACACATGTTCCCATGTTTTATTACATTCAACTGTGCTGACGTCAAAAGGATTTGTATTTGTAATCAAACCCTACTAGACCATATGTTCTCTACACTTCAAATTAAACAATAATCTGTTCCCCAGTAGCTGTTGCAGAGTCTAATTAAGTTGAAAAACCACTCAAATGTATATTCTGGTTTTATTTGTTACGTTTCCGTATATTTGTGTCTTACTTTTAGAAGCTGAATTAAGATCCACGGCGTCTCAATTTGTTTTGGAGAACGCTACTGTCTAGTCTATTTCTGTCCTCGCTACACTATTGTCTGCGGTTGACTGCCTCCACATCAAGTGCTGGATTTATTTGGCCTCTTTGCCAGTTCAGGCAGATAGAGCCTGCAGCTACCACCCAATATGCAGTGACTGAAATCACTGTTAAGATAACTATAAACCGCTATAACTGTGCTAGTGGTTTCAGTGATTGTTTTCTCTACAGCTAGACTTGGGTGAACATGTTTGTGCATCTTAGGTTTGTTTACAGATTAGGGAGGATAAAAGATCGCCAGACATGCTCTTCTTTTTTTTTTTTGTCATCTTGATTTTCTTTTGTTGGATGGATTGATGTTTTTACTATGTATGTGGTGTGATGTTCCTGTCCAAAGCCTTGATTGACTAAATGTTTATCTCATCATTGTTTACTCGTCTTTTTTCTGCACACGTTAATTGGCAGCTCCAGCCGCAGCGTCAGATTTCAAAAGAAACCCAAAACCAAAAGAACATTATTATCTTAATTAGCTATATTACAGCCTGGATTACATTTTTCTCAGCAGCGCATGACCCTCTGTGTCTTTTCCTTTCAAAAAAAAAAAAAAAAAAAAAAGGAGGGGTTGTGGCTTTAATTGCAACAAGAGTGTGATTCAATTAGCCGCCACTTCTCTGCTGCATCACCGACCATCTCCCTGGTTTCACCAGTCACTTCGCCGTTATGAAACTCCATCAGTCATGAAAATAGCTGCTGCAGTAGCAGATAATATTGGTTCATGCGGTGCACTTAAGACAATGATTACTGCCTTGCTTACTGCAGTATGCTTTCTATAACATGTTCAATAACCACACCTACAGAGTTCATAGAGGCCATTGTAAAATGTTTTAATCGAGTGATGTTTTTTTCCTATTGGAGCCCCTCTTAACATTATGGGAGTTTCTTCTAGCATCTTGTTTTGTTTTCCTCGGCCAGACTTTGGTTTTGTTTCATTATTATTTTTTTAATTTTTCTGTTATATCACTATTGTATAAAAATCGATTTATTATATATACAGAATTTATGCATTTTTTTAGGGTAGTAAAGATGTAATATTAATGTCAATGAGTGCTCTTGACTTATCTATCAATATAGTAAAATATTAATTAAGGGATTTAGGGGATACCACAGTGCTGGAAATTAAAAATAAAACTGTTCATTCTTCCTGTCTCTGCAGGTACATCCGCACCATGTATCTTGGCATACAAAGTCACCGGCAGAAGGAGAACCAGCGGCGTTTTTACTGGGCTATGATGTATGAGTATGCTGATGTCAACATGCTGCGACTGCTGGAGACCTTCTTAGAAAGTGCTCCTCAGCTGGTGCTGCAGCTCTGCATCATGATCCAGAGCAACAAGGCTGAGTGGCTGCAGTGTAAGGGGTTTCCCTGTGGCTCTACATGAGCAACACTTGAGTCTGATGTTGTTTGTGTGTAGATCATAAGATTTCTTCTTTGCATTAAATGTCTAGTATAGATCTACTTGTACAGTGTATAGTTATCACATGAAGTTGAGAAGCAACTATTTTAACAGTTTTATGTGAAGTTCACATTTAAGTTTACGTTTGTTTTTTTTTTACAATTCCAGATTTTCCCAATTCAATCATAAAAAGTGATATCCTTTTCTGCCGGGGTGTCTATAGAAATGCCATCAGTACGTTTGCTGAGATGCACCATGCTGCTGCGTACTCTGCAGATAATCCTCTATCATTTTTCATGCACCAGATTACTGCACTGACATATCTGCTGTCTCTACTGTTATGTACGTCTTAAAGAAGCTGAATTGGTGCACTAAATGGAGACTGTGTTGACTGAATGACCCATGATGATCTTGTTAATAATATTCCTTTCAAAACTTTGATGGATTGCTTTGGCTGAAATACAACATACTGTATACAGTAAATGGGATGTCAGACAAGTCAAGATAAAACCATGAATCTTTGGGTTATGCTTTATACTTAAAATGGAAGTGGATTTTTTTTTTATTTAAATTTTTTTTAGGATCACCATCAATTTCTATCTGTCTCTATCTGTCACTATTTGTCACTAGTTTTCATTCTTGCCATTCTTAGTCTTTCTCTGTTTGTATTTTCAGGTGTTTCTGCCATGTCGTCCCTCCTGTCCCTGGCCTGGGTGCTAGCGTCTTACCACAAACTCCTGCGTGATTCACGTGATGACAAGAAAAGCATGAGTTACCGAGGTGCCCTCGTGCATCTGTTCTGGCGCCTTTTTACCATCTCCTCACGGGTGCTCTCCTTTGCCCTATTTGCCTCTGTTTTCCACATCTACTTTGGCATTTTTGTGGTGCTCCATTGGTGTGCCATGGCTTTCTGGGTCATCCATGGCAGCACCGACTTCTGCATGTCCAAATGGGAAGAGGTACTGTTCAACATGGTGGTGGGCGTGGTCTATGTCTTCTGCTGGTTTAATGTGCGTGAGGGCCGGACGCGGTACAGAATGGTGGCCTATTACACGGTAGTACTGTTAGAGAATGCTATCCTCAGCTCACTTTGGTATGCGTACCGTGACCCAGCCACCACTGACGCCTATGCCTCTTTTGCCCTCAGTGGCGTCTTCCTGTGCTTTGCCTCAGGTGTGGCCTGTATGGTTCTCTATTATGGGGTTCTGCACCCCATGGGCCCCCGGCTGAGGGTGCTAGCCAGCTCCTGCTGTGCTGAGCTGCTGTGGGGCCTTCCGTTACCCCCCGAGGCTGAGCCCATGGCTCCCACACCAGGCCCTCGTGGCTCCCAGGCCACCCCCACACGGGGTGTGGCAGGGGAATATATGGAGTCAGATGAAACAGCCACGGACACCTGCCTTCCGGTTTTCCAGGTGAGGTCAACAGAGCCTGTGGATGCAGCTGGTAGGCCCATCCAGGCTGAGGGTCCTCTCATCAAGATAGACATGCCCAGAAAACGCTACCCAGCCTGGGATGCACACTTTGTGGATCGGCGCCTTCGCAGGACCATAAATGTGCTGCAGTACATTAGCCCTAATGCGGTGGGCATCAGGTATCGGGACGGTCCGCTTCTTTATGAACTCCTGCAGTACGAATCCTCCTTCTGAAGGCATCCTTTCCCAGAGCTCTGTTACCCTCTCTTTCACACAACCATGCACACGCGTTTCCTTTCATTCTGCTCTTCTTCCTCTCCAGATATTACCTCTTTCTATTTGACACTCTACTCTCTCCGTCCCTGTTATCGTTCAATTTTCCTGCAGGAGACGTGTGTTTGGTCAACTGAAAATCTGTCAAGACAGTCTAAACACACAGTCATTGTTTATTTTTGGAAAAAAAACATACAGTACAGAGAGAAAATTATGAACCTACAGTATCGTATGTGATATATACAGAAGTCTCATATAAATCCCTCTACATTGATAGAGGAGGGTTCTGTATGAGTGTAGATAACATATGAATGTTTCATTATGAAATGTGTTTAATGCATTATACTGTGTTGGTGATTCAACCTGTGAATACTTGTGAAGGGCATATTGTATGTCCCTATGACATGGGACTGACGCAAAGCCTGATGGGAATGATGGAGGAGAGTCTTAGTGGGCGCAGGTCTTTGCACATCCCAACATTTACTGCCATTCTTTATGTAAATCACTGAAATGTATGATAATGTTTACCAAGTCCTTAGACCATAAATTAAAAAGCGCTCAATTTTCTATTATGATACTAAATTGTAGCGTGGACACAATAATAGATTTGTCTTAAGAAAAGCAGTTTAAAATGTGAGTTTACGTAGCTCAATTGTATCCTGGCTGTGCTATTTTTGTCCAAAATCCTAAATCGTAATCACATCATGTATGGAAAAAAAAAGGCATACTGACCTTCAATCAGTTCCACCGATATATAAAGTTTTTACAGTGCAGACTGCCCTCCAGTGGAGGCAAGCTATAATAGCATGCCTTACTTGGTCATTTTTGTCCATAGTTGTTACAGCACAAACTAATAAGATAACCACTTGAAGTGAGAAAACGCAGTGAGAGGAATGTAGAATGTAGTTGAAATGAGCACAAAGTTTTCTAAATTGGTGTGTAGAAAATCATTGTAAAAACATTCCAAAGACTTTTTTTAAGATTGTAGGTGTAGAAGGATACAAATGTGTTAAGCTGCACATCTTTTTGTAGTGCAAAGACAGCCTTCAACGAATCCTCCACCATTCCCTTTGCAAATTCTAGAAAGTACTCCCTTTTCCAACCTCCTTATTTTGTTTCATTATCAACAAATGTTTTAGGTTGATTAATATATGCTTATCGGGTGCAAAGACATAATAACTTCTTGAAAAAAAAACAAAAAAAAAAACATGACAAATCTGAGAAGATATTTCTATGCTATTATACTTCAGTGCGTATTTGTGTCCACATTTATAGTCACTGACATAACTATATTTTGCCAGAACACACACTTTTTTACATAACAAAACATGGTGCAGTGTTAAAAGGTATTACTCTTCAACATTAGTGTGTCCTCAAAGAGGCTATACTCTCATATGGGTGCATGGGGCGACTGTTCTGGCACCTGCTAGCTCAGTTGAAATGAAGCCAAATCGCATCGTACAGTACTGTCTTTCTAATTTCTCGACCCCTTTGAGTCAGTAGAATGAGTCCGTGCAAAATGTGTGCCATCTATAGGCCTGCTCTGCAGCAATTACACACTAGTATACATCTTCCAGCTGAACCTGCAGGAGTTTTCCACTACAAACACCCACGAGATGACCGCTGTATTCACTCATGAAGGGAAAAAAAACAAAAACATGCCTTCTAAAAGTCAAAGGAGCTTGACTAAAAATCCCAGAGAGGGTTACAATTCATCAAAAATGAATGCATTTCATACTCCAATTTTATCTATTTACTCAATGATTCATCTGAATATATATAATGTGTGTTTTTTACATTGTAGTGTTTGGCATGTCTTCAGTATGAGGCATTAGTACAAATGCACCCAACAAGGGATGTCCAAGAGCCCTACACACAATAGAGATCCCTTTTTACCCAGCTCACTGGCTCTCTGCTTAGCTGTGGCCACATGTGCCTGCTAACATCGTACTGTAAAAAGCAGATGCCTAGTAGGTCCGGGTTAAAGGCAAGAGGGGTTTTTTGCCAGGGGTGGAAAAGAACATGAGGACGGATTGTGCTAAAGGGTCTGACTGGAAACATTTCTTGTGTGTGTATTGTATGATCTACAGTATGTATTGTTAGGGGATCTTGTGTGCTTGTACGTTGGTAGTTGTGTACGTATGTATGTGCTGTGCTTTGCGCCAGTGCTTGTGTGTGTGTGTGTGTGTGTCTCCTCAGCCCTTTCCCACAGTTCTGTTCTCTTGCCGATTGTTCGGCTCCATCCTCGGTTGCTGCTCCGCCCTCTTACCCATCTCTATGGTGCCGGGCCTTGATGCACTCCTGTGAAACACTCTCTCACACTCTCTGGTAACTGAACAATGAGGTTGAGGCTTAACAACTGGAGATCCTAACATGAGAACATGCAATGAGGTACACTGCCATAACCAAGAGCTTCAACATCCAGGGTCTGCCACCCTTCAGCTTATAAGCGATGTTCAGCCCTGAGTAATTGAGAACTGTTGGGTCAGCTAGGGTGGAGCAAACATCCATCACACCATATGTATAGATATACTGTACATGTGTATGCAAACGAGCAACTTGTTCATTGTTTACCATGGTAGCCAGAATAGTTCCTCTTTGTTGTAGTGAATAAACAGCCATGTTAATAGTTAATCAATGAATTAATTCATGAATAATAAGTATTGTTAAACTAAAAAAATAATTAAGCAAAACAGCCAATACAGGGGTTCCTCAGGACCAACAAACAAGACCACTGAACCAGCTGACTCAGGGGTATCTCAATGCAGTTTTCATCCCCAGGCATGTCCTCTCCAGGGTCTCCATTTTTTCCTTAACATATTGCATCCTGGACCACGTCTCGGCTGGGATTATACCACTAAATTATAGTTTTACCATTTTGTTTTCTTGGAAATGATTAATCATTTTTACATGAATATGTAATTATTGGGTTAAGGGGCCGTTGTTGTTTTTGTTTTAGTTTTTTTTTTTGTTATTTGTGGTAGTTGGCTGCCTGGCATACGGTGCATCCTTACTTAACACTCCTGACCTTTTGCAGACATGGACACATGTACAAATCAGGTGCAAATACACTGTGATTCATTCATTTCAGTTTTTGGGGGGTATTGTATAGCATCCAAAAAACAAGGTTATCTACAACTGGGCTGCATTTGATTTAGTGGTGCTTAACGTTGTATAGCGCTGAGTATTTATGCTTGCTAACTGTGTCATTAGAATAATAGTAATGACAGTTAATTAAACTGATTGATTTTAATTAAGTCTATGAAGAGTCTATGTACAAGTCTCGATTTTTATGAAACATGTATATTTTACTTACATTTCTACAGTACAATCACAATTTTGCCAAATTATGTATTTAGTAAAAGGATTAGCTAGACAGATAACAAGTGGGTTTTAATTTTTATATTTTTTTCTTGGTTTCTTTAAATTATGTCAATTTCAAGAGCTAAACTACACAAGAGAACAAGCTGAGTGTATACTGTACAGTGTAGTATTCAGGCTGCCACACTTTATACCATAAACAAGGTCACAAAAAGCCCTCCAGATAATTGTTCCTGTCAGGTTACCTGTCCAGTTCAACATCCCTCAACAGCCACAACACACAGCAAGAGCGTTTGAACAGCAAGCTTGTTCTTCTCAGTCCTTGTTGTGCCTTGTTACTTTGGGTGCTTCAATCCAGCCATGGCAGCCAGGTCCGCAAAACCACAATGCCAATGTCTTTCTTTCCTTGTTTCATGTGCCAGCACACTCACCAAGATGACAACACCAAACAATATTTTCCCTGTCTGTCTCACCGATCTAGATGAAGCCAAGTTCTCTATTCTGTCAGCTCACGCCTCAGTCGCTTTTCAGTCTTACAGTTTCATTCATGTTGTCATTTGCAGGACTACTCTGTTTCCTGGTTATAGTGTTACAACTAAACTTCACAGTGTGACAAAACCAAGTGACGGGTGCTGTGTGAAAGCCAGTTATTGGTTATTTCAAAGACATAGGAGAAAAGTAAGGCAATACTGAACATCTTCTCTACTTGAACGTAGGGTTCCTCATCTTATGTTTGAGCATGTTGAATCATTACAGTCCCATATATGATTCAACAAGTTACAATTAGCAGTTTAGGCCGATCTCCAAGGCGTTCGTTTCGGATTGCTGGATGGACATGGTCATAACAGATGCCAGCCACGAATGATATGGTCAATGATTGTTTTCTACTTTTGTCTATGCCTTTACATCTTCTTTTGTCTTGCAATGATGAATGATTTGTAGTGCCAAGTCGTGAACTTTGTGTCATTTTTCTCGTGTGAAACAAAGACATCCTCTAGCCAAAACAATAATGCCTGTGGTTGGAATAAAACATGGAAGAAGAAGAAGAGATCAATGATGACAAAATACGCAAAAATAAGTTTTGTTGCTTTTTTTTCCTTCTCTTTAACAGTGGAACGATGTATCTGAAACATGCCCGATCACTGATTCACTTTTGAATAACCTCATTTCCTGGTTTTCCTACCACATCCCAGCATGCCTTTAGGACTCATTGTGAGGTGACCCTTGGCATTTAGCATGTAAGTGCTCTCAATTGCACAATGACCCTCTGATTTCTGCTTTAACGTGTAGCAGCAGGTCATCGTAGTCTTTGACTTGGTTTAAGTCTGTACCTTTGTGTCATGACCATCTGTTTGACCAATGGATCAGTCTGTTCAGATGATAAAAACGGTGCGTTTTCTTCTTTTACTTTTGTTCCTTCTTTTAATTTCTGTTAATAACCTGGTGCTGAATAAATATATTAAAAAGGTGCTACCACTATGGATTGCAGAGGCCACTTTTTTTTTTTGGCTTTCTAAAAGCATAGCCTTCCGGTTGACTGAAAGAGCCTGCACCCCACAAACCTGCAGTCTCAAAAATCCTCGAGAGCTAGCACCTCAAAACCACACAGTTTACAGCCGAACTCAACTCTCAATGGTGCCATTCTGATTTTCCAGTATGCACAAAAAAAAAAAAAACAGCAGTTTCCCTACTGTTCATATAGGGTTTATTACACTGGTTTCAGCATACAGTATATTTTTGTTTTATTATTATTCAATCTGCACTAGGATTTTTTTTTTTCTTTCTTTAAAGATTTTTTTTCTTTCTATGAGAAAATGGCAGGTGACAAAAATGCATCTTTTTGGTACATGAGCACAAATGTGCTTCTGCTGATGGAATTTGGGTAAAAAAAAAAAGAATATATATATATAGAACGTGATTGCTGTGTTGTATATTCCTGTCATCTATATGTCCTTTATCTGTGTGTATCTATTTTTGTTGTTCTTGTAGAATTGGCTGTAATATTTTGTTTAAAAATGGATTTGATATTCCAATGAAGCGACTATGGTTGTCATATTAATTGCTGCTGATTTTTTTGAAATTGTAATCAAAAGGTGTTGGGAAATATTGCTTTTGTTTATATTCAATCAACTTCTAGATTGTGTTAGCTTGTTGGTGTATTTCACGAATCTATCAGGATATTCCCTAGTCTATATGATTTATCCGGGGTATTCCAAAAGTTGGCACAATGTCAGTAAGCAAATTCGCTACGGTCTGTAGCATCTTTATGAACGTGTAACTCATACAACCTAATGTATGTTGTGAGTGAGAACATATAAGGAATGATTACTTTGTTGTTGTTAAATATAAAATGTAAGTAAATTGTTTCATGGAATCCCCGTTCTTTAAAAAAAGCAAAGCTGATGTCCAGTATTGTACCTACGCCCTATTTTTGGGAACAATATGAATATTATTAATAACATATGGTGCTAAAGTTCTTTTTGTATGTTTTGGTTTTTAGATGAAAAGAGAAATATTATGCTGAAAAATGTAATGTTAAGCCTTACTGTAGATTCATATATCAGACTGTTCATCCCAGAAGAGAAAAATAAATATAGTATTTGAAAGTGCAATACATCAGTACTGTATTCACATGTATGTTTCACATATATCAACTGATCAAAGCGGCCAGCGGGACATACGGTGGCCAGTAAAGGTGTAGGATGTTATGTATGATGTAACACACTTTAGATTATTTCACAGCTAAGAGTTAGAAATTGGTTATTGACTGTGTTCTTATATAATGCCTTACATTGCATGTCTTATCTTGGGATTAGCATTAGAATTGAGCTTCTTAATGGCCCTGCAACTCTCACGCAGGTGTTTTTTTGGCTGATTAGACCTCTGATCAGGTTGAAGTTGTGTGGAGGTCTGCTGGGAATGAGTGTGCATGATCTGACCAAATTTATGTTCTATGAATAAATAGGAATAAATAAGCAGAAAGTAATAATCAACCAGAGAAAAGGCAAGCCAGGCAAAAAGGGGAACAATTCATTTGCACTATAATTTCATCCATAAGTAACATAGTGACAGATTGTATGACTATTTTGGTCATTGGTTTCATATACTTTCTGTAATAAAACAACTAAAACTAAATTAAAATCTTACCAGATGGGGGATCCTTGGGCAAATTCTTGTCAACAAAATTTAATTTGACAACAAAGACAGAATTAAATAGTAAAAACTGCTGATGTATTTACTGTACACGTGTTCAGTGCATTATAATTATTATAAGAGACCTTTGTATCATGTCACAGCCTTCTTTCTAACCCCTCATTTCCTCTCTGCCTCTACACTGCTTCAACTGTCCAATAAAAAATGCCTTACAAAAATGATAGCTTTTGGTATGATATGTAAACACCTGTACATTAAAAAAAAAAAAAAAAGTATTATACTTATACTCCCTAACATCAGATTCAAACTGGATTCCTGTCATTGACATTTTTGACATATCATATAAGCAAAAGCACAGGTGTCATTGAGAACATTAATAACAGCTGAATTACATTAAGGTTCAACAGGTGGGTTGATTACTGGGACACTTAAATGGTAGGAGGCCATTTCCTGCTCTGAAAAGTAAAGCCTGCAAATTATATGCATAATATAGTGATGAATTAAGTAATATTTAGATCTATTTTGTTTAGAGAAGAGTAACCATTTCAACCTATTATAAAAATGTATACGTTATTAAAGCTGTTAGCTGCCAGCCGTCTATTCAAACCATTCAGTATATGACTGAAACAAACAAGCAAACATTAAACAAAACAGAAAGATATACTATACTATACTATACTATACTATACTATACTATAATATACTCACCTATATGCAGAAGTTGATTCTTGACAAATGTATTAATGCTTATTAATTATAGGTAATTGAATACATTGACTTGCCCGTTTAGTGACAGTACACTTCTCAGGCTTCTTGCTGTGTTGTTAGTATACTACAGTAGCAGCTGCTCTGTGCAAAGCAAAGCATGCTGGACCACAGTTCAACGCCCAAAATGGCGGCACGATTGAAAAGTTTTGACAGTTTTGTCCGAGTTTGTTGTCATTTCAGACTATTTCTTGAGCCGTTTTAGCTGCAGTACGGCACACTATTTTGACATTGGTGGGACACCGGTGTTTTCTCTAATGGTTGCGCTGTAATGCAGAAATGAGGATGGTGTTTTTGCTATCGGCTCAGATTCAGGCATCACTTTACCAATGCTATGCTAGGCTAGGCTAGCAGTGCTAACTACTTGTCGGATGAGTACTGGTTTAAAAAGCGTCGCTTGTTATGTCTTGTCTCGCCCGGATCTCCACGCAGAAGTGAATATGACGAAGAAGACCTTTACGTAGAAATGGAGGATGATGTGAAAAAAGTGAAAAAGGCAAGTCGGGTAACTACGATACTTTTCAGTTCACAAGTTGACCAACTGTAGCATGCTAACGTTCTAGCTAGTCAGACCAGGCTAAATTTAGCCGAATATCACTTCAGGTTAAGCGACTGACGGGGGGGAAAAAACACTCACGGTAACAGTTACACATACTTTCTTTTCAACAGGGTAACGTTATATAGGAAAAGTGTGATTTACCTGAGAGACATTGAAGTGTTTCAAGTTCCAATTTCATGTCAGGGTTTGCATGAGCTTGACTTGTTTGTTTTTTTTCATGTCTCTATAAACGCCAATCTTAACACACCTTGCTCCGTACAGTCCATCAAAATATGTTTACATGCCGTGTGTGTTGTGTTGTTTGCGGCAAATGTAGGAGAAGTCATCAGGCATTTTTTTTGTATAATTTAGGGCAGTGTATTTAAACGTCTTGAGACTTCTAACCAGTGACAGTAGTTACAAAAAAAAAAGATAATAAAAAGCTTCCTGGAGTCATAACTCTCATTGTTATGTTCAGACATGGGTGGTGAAAGTCAACCAGTGAGTCAGTCATCCTGCCCACTCTCACACATACAGTTCACATACTACCTAATGATCCACCTTCAAGATCTTTCTGTTCAGACACATAGTTGATTAATTTTAGACATCCCTTTGTCTTCTATCCCTGTTTGCGCTTTCGTGGCACTGGAGGAAACTGTGGGGCAAACCCTCAGACTGAGCAGCATAATGAGAAGAGAAGTGTCTTGACGTTAACATTGTTATGATTATTATGCTGTGGTCATGCCATCATTTTTCCATGACAAAAACACCAATGTTACTTCCCATCTAATTCTTCCTTTTCTTTGTGGGAGGGGAATTTTTTGTACGGAAATGAAGTGATATCCTAGTACTCAGAGAGCTTGTTGTGGTTTTTTTGATTTTTTTGATTTATTTTTTTTTTTACACTTTATCACTAATGTTAAGTTGCTGAGTTTTGGCTACAAATCTAAAATAGATTCATGATATATATTTTTAAACATTTGGCTTTTTTGAAATCGGAGAAAAATAATTTACTTTTCCCTTTTTAATTTCAGTACAGCTACGATGTCTTGTTGACAAAGGTTTAAGATTTACTGGCCGAGGATGGTGATTTTTTTTTTACTTTTTAGGGCTAATTGTCACCAACGCATACAGTTCTTGTTTGTACCACATGGTGGTGATAGTGAACAGTGATATTGTTGTGTTCGTTATATTTTTATGCAGGTTCAAATGGAATCTCTGACTCTCTGATAACATGATCAACTCTGGTAATTGACAAAGATATCTGGGGGAATTTACAGCTGAATTCCCTGACAGGAATATAGCATGAATGTAGGCTATCCTGACCCACACATGCATAACATGTGCTTACTTTCAGCCCAGCTGAACTGATAATCTCTCTACATGTACAAACAATACATGTAAAATCTTTTGTAGTTCTGTAGAGTATTTCTTGAAATGCAAGTTCATCCACTAGGAAACTTGAGCATTGTATTTGAGTATGACAAAAATAGGTTGCATAATGTGTATGAATATTCAAATATTGACTGCTGGCTTCATTGTGAATAGCTCTTTGTAAACATTCGTGTGTGGTAATGATTTGTAAGATTGAATTTTCATTCTTAAACCTTGTTAAAACCCTGTTTTACACTGAATATGGTTAAAGCAAAACAACACGAAAGCAACAGATTGTACTAGTCTTGTCTCAGCATGCTCCACATTCAGACTCCTCTTACACTTGGTGTACGTTTTCCTGCATTATTCCCGAGTGTGAGACGATTTGAAAGGCCATCTGCACTTGTTGTCATCCAACCTAACATGGCACAAAGAAAGCATATAGTCATTTGTTTCTTTTGTAAACAGACTTTCACCAAGAAAAGGCACCCATAAAGGCTAGTCACTGGGGTCAGCCACAGTAGCTCACGTCTCACATTTCACAAGTAAAAGCCATACAATGTTAATGCTCTTGTCTTCTGGAGCTACATATTGTTAAATAATGCACTGCTCATAGGTTGTGCTGTTCTGTGGGGTCTAAAGTCTGTGATCAGATGTAAGCACATTAGACAGGAAATTAATTATACGTACTACGGGAGATTCAAGTGCACCTTTCTGACGTTTGCGCACGTGTGTGTGTGTTGACACAGGTTTGACTTGATATACACATTCTCATGCCTGTGGGTTAGCAGTAATGTGTGTGAACCTTCAGTCGCAGGGCTGGATCCTGAGTGACTGAAGGAAACAGTCTTCAACAAACCACAATAAAATGAAATGATGTGCAATAGAAATGATTATCACCAGGCTCTCCCTTTTTGGTTGTCTTCAACGCCTGTGCAGTAGCATTCAAAACACCAAGAGAAGTCTGCTGCAGCTTTTTAAAAGAGTTTCAGTATTCAAAGCACGAGTGTCATCACAGGAAGTTGTGGCCGGTCTCCTTCCTGTTCTTGTGCCTGTGAATAGAGACAGAAACACTTCCTTTTGTTAGGGGTCACACCCCTCGCATACACACTCAGACGGCGTTTGATCCTGTACGTCTCTCGCCAGTTGGCAGCTGTCACTGCGTGTGAGTAGAGGCAACAGGTGACTAGTTTAGACAGTGCGAGCGGAGCAGCATCTGTGGTCAAGCTACGTGCTTGTCATTGAATAGACGACTCTTCTAGATAGATAGAGACACTTTATTAATCCCGAAGGAAACTAGCGTGAGTTCATGGAGAACGAGGTAGGCTTCAGATCTAGCAACATGAATCATTTTTTTTATCATGCTTACAGAGTTACCATAATGGACAAAACTTCACTGAGCTCGTAAACAGTGACACAATTTACATATTGCACCACTTGATATTAGAGCTAATTGATGACTTTGATGATATTGAATGCCTTTTTACTTGCTAAAAGCAAAGCTCTGTACATGTTCTCGAGTAAATGCAGTTTCCTTTTGCATATGCTATGGTTGACATTTGAGCAGCATGTTTCAGGTAACGCAGAGGGCTACACATTTCCATTCTCAAAGAGTCCATCTGCTGTATTTTACGCTGCATCTAACAGCATAGTTAGGGAAAGCAGAAACACAATTTGTCGTGTTACAGCAAACATAATAATATTTTAATTTTTCTCAAGCCTGCTCTCTTTGTTTTTGTTCACTAGCCTGGTATCGTGTCTCCATTCAAGCGAGTCTTCCTGAAAGGAGAGAAGGGGAGGGACAAGAAGGCCCAGGAAAAGGCCACTGAGCGTAGAGCCCTCCACACCTTCTCACTCTCTCAGCCTGACCACCGCATTGACCCAGACATCCTGCTTAATGACTACATCGAGAAGGAAGTCAAAGTGAGTCAAAGCAGCAGAGATGTCAAGCAGCTAACCGAACACTGAAAATGTTGTGGTGCGAGTCTGTTAGTAGAAGATAACAGATTAACCTTTTGTTCTCTGACATATTGGGTTATTTCTTTGCTTTGCCGATAAGTCGCTGCACAGGATTTGTGTTCAGCTCTTTAATTTATGTTCTGTCCTGTTCAGTACTTGGGGCAGCTGACATCAGTTCCAGGATACTTGAACCCATCAAGTCGGACAGAAGTCCTGCAGCTCATTGACAATGCAAGGGTAAGTGTTATTTGATCAGTTAGTTTCTTTCTCTTTATTTCTTAAACTGTATTTTTCATAACTGACACCATTAATAATACTAAATGAAATACCCTTAATACCTACTGCTCTGTTTATGTAAACAATGAAGACAGTTGATAAAAGCTTAAAATAGTTATTTATTTATTATTTTATTTATTTTACGGTGGATCAATATTTCCCATTTATTACCGCCACGGTCTAATTTGTCCTGCCAGTTTCACAATGAACCGTCGCTTTAGCAAAGCATCTCTCACTACCAGAAGTGAGTTACAGTACTTATGTGAAATAATTCAGGAGTCCTGCTGCAGCTAAAAGCAGGTTAAACATGTGTAGCTTAATCTACTAGCAGCCACTGCTACCCATAGGCATGCTAAGCTAACTGTCTCGGCTCCAAGTTACACAAAGCTGCAACTTCAATATGTCATATTTCACCAATAAGGAGAGGAATTACTGAAGGATAGAACAAGTTTATCTCAGTGATCGTTACAAGTGTAAACGTTGAAGTCTCGTCTCCATGTTATCGTTATCTAAGAACAAAACTGGCTGTATTGGAAACAAACGGCTCATTTCTGTTTCCCTGCTCCGGTGTTGAGTTCAGTGAAGTTAGCTGGACTCATTTTGAACCAGACAGCAGTCACGGTGCAGCCTCCTCCAAGCAGAAACAAATAACCTAATGAACACAACATCAATGAAGAATCATCACCATTCATGTCTATATAACTAATTACTAAAGCTCTAACTTGTTTACAAGAGCAATAGATCATAGCCTCTTAATTTTGCTCTCATAGTGCACCAAACTGATGCATTTAATGTTAAAATGTACAAAATGTTCTGGGGGAGCATGCTGCCGAGCTCCCCTAGAGGGACTGAGGTCCATTTACCAGTCTCACAATATCCTGTAGTAAACACTGGTGAATTGAATGTTAAAGTTGTTAGATATGGTACATATGAATCATTTTAATATAGATAATTAAACAGGTTATATCTCTCCGTTTCTTAGAAGTCGCGTCAGTTGGCAGGCCAGCTGACATCAGAGCAGGACGCAGTGGTGAGCTTATCGGCATACAACATTAAGCTTGTATGGCGCGATGGAGAAGACATCATCCTGAGAGTGCCCATCCATGACATTGCTGCTGTGTCCTACATCAGGGATGACTCGTTGCACCTTGTGGTCATCAAAACAGGTGAAATAAAAACATACATGCAGGTTCCTGTTAGAGCCTGAGGTGTTAAAATGAAGTTGTAAAGTTTGTCAGATTGTTGTGAGTTTACGAAAACTCAAGGATACACAAAGAAGTGGCTTAGGCTGCTTCAAACATCACGTAGTATCAACACATGTTGAAGTTGTAGCATGGAATTGTGCGAGGACAAGTTAATTAACCAATGAGGATCTGATCATGTAAAATCCAGTTTCAAACAAATAACTGACATTTTTTCCTGGAAAAGGAACTAAAAATTATGTAGCCCAAGACAAACTGTTAAGTTGGCAAGAAATGAGTAATCATATTTAACAGGACTTATTTTTCTGTGTTTTTCAGCCCAGGAGTCAGGAGGCTCTCCCTGCCCCAGCTCGTGTCCTGATCTCAACAAATCTCAGACCCTGAGTTCCTTATCAGAGAGCGGAGCTGTGCTTGTGGAAGTCTGTTGTCTGCTTGTGCTGGCAGTTGATAATAAGGTATTTGTTGTTGCTGTGAGGCCATGCTAACAAAAAAAAAAAACATGTTCGGAGCAGCTAAAAGCTAAATTGCTGTTTATTTCTCTAGTTGAGTTTGGTTAAATGAGTGGGAACAATACTTTTTGAACCATGAGACTGCTGTGTGAAAATCTCTTTCCTCTTGTTTCCTGCCATTTCTCAACAGCTGCTATCCAGTGAATGATGCATTTCTAATTGCTTCCTCTTTCTTTGTTTTTTAGGCAGCAGCAGAGGAGCTGTGTCTTTTGCTCAGCCAGGTCTTCCAGATTGTTTACACAGAGTCAACCATCGACTTCTTGGACAGAGCCATTTTTGACGGAGCAACTACGCCCACCAGACACCTTTCTCTATACAGTGGTAAGGAAAAGAACTGATCAGCTACATACAGGGCACACATGCAAATATTATTTATCATTTGTTAAATAAGCTTTTACGAACTTTTATTTTGTAGTGTAACAGTTACAACAGAAGACAGTCTTTGGAGTCTTGCCATGGTACTGGTGTTTAGTAGCAGTAGTCTGCTATGAACCTGTAAATAATGATTACCTTAATTTTGTAGATGACTCTTCAAGCAAAGTGGATGTTAAGGAGGCATTTGAAGCAGACGGCAGCGCATTGTAAGTACTCTGTTGAAGAGCGCTACCTCAGTGATGGGGTTTACATTTCAAATGCGGTGATCAAGAGAGATATTGACATCTGTCTGAAAGGGTTGTTTTGTCACTTACAACTTCTTCTCTCAGTCCTTTCCAGGTTTCTATGGAGGCAGACAGGAACTCTCCATCAGCATCCACCCCAGCTCCCCCTCAGACAAAGACTGCGAGTGAAGGAGAGCTTAGCACCACAGCTGCAGAATTACTTCAGGACTACATGACCACAGTATGACTATATTTGTCCCGTTTACGTTTTTCATATTCAAATTACATTTTCTAAAGCAATTTTTACAATTTGTATTTTTAATTTGTTATGTTTTAATTTAATATCATTTTCCTCCCCCTCTAGCTGCGAACAAAGCTTTCATCCCAGGAGATCCAGCAGTTTGCTACTCTGCTCCATGAATACCGTAACGGTGCCTCCATTCATGAGTTCTGCATTAACCTTCGTCAACTCTATGGGGACAGCAGGAAGTTCCTTCTACTTGGTACGTCTACTCTTCATTTTCCGACAAGTGAAAGATGCAGTCTTGCTGACTCAAATAGTTGGATTTGGTATTGGTAACAATTGGCTGATCTGGAATCAGATATCATTATTTTCATAAAAAACAACAGCTGGACTGTTTCTCTCTGCAGGTGTCTGTCTTATCTTTGTTGTGTTGCAGTTGTAGCTGACAGTGTAACATTAACAACATGTATTTGGATGTAATCATCTTGTAAATGAATGATCATATGTGTTAAAGCGTTTTCCTTGCCTCTTGCAGGCCTGCGACCCTTCATACCAGAGAAGGACAGCCAGCACTTTGAGAATTTCCTCGAGACTATTGGCGTCAAAGATGGCCGAGGCATCATTACTGACAGCTTTGGCCGTTACAGACGTACGGCGAGCTCCGCCTCCGATTCCACAACCAATGGCAACGGCGCAGCAGGAGAAAGCGGTGACAGCGCGGCCTCGGATGAGGGCCAGGAGGCCTCCGAGGGTGACGAATGGGACCGTATGATCACTGATATCAGTAATGACATTGAAGCTCTTGGCTGCAGTATGGACCAGGAGGGAGTGACACCCTGACATGGTGAACAAAGGGAGGACATGAACTGAGGGCCACTCCTCACAATACGGTTGTGACCAGTGGACATGAGCAGAACGGATTAGATGAAGGTGATCCTTAGCACTGAAATAAGATTTGGTTAATTATATTTTCCTCTAATTGTCAAGAGGATGCTTCATAGGCCCTAAGCTCTCAAGGAAAACCTCAGCCTATTCCCACACACACACACACACACATGAAGTCAACAAATGCACTTATGCAGATCCTGTAGATGACATGCAGTCAGTTGGCTATATTTGCATTTGCCACTGATATATTTTTTAAGATTTCTTTGGTTTTGTACTCATTTATTGGCAGTATCTGCCACTGCTGTCTGCAATGTAGCGAAAATCTTCTTTCAATCAGTCTTTGAGACTGTTAAGAAGATTAAGATTGAGGCTGTACTGGTTTTTGCTTTTGTATTATTATTATTATTATTAATTATTATTATTATTACAGGTCAATCAGATTCATCCACCAGGAGAACTTCTTCTTTTATTTCATATTCATGTGTTGCTGTGAGTGTGTAACATTTTGCTATATATAATTTTGTTTTTTCAGTAAGATTTGTGTACCACTTTGTTTTACACTATCATTTATCAGTGTTTACTCATTTATATAATTTTTTTTGCCTTACTCAAACTGACCAAGGAAATGCTGTAAAACAAAAAAACAGAAATTCTCATTCAATTGAAGAGATTGAGTGGGGACTGTATATGACAAAGCCAGTTAGCTGATGGCTGATGTAACATTATGATTTTAAGTTTTTGTTTTTCTCATACAGTTCATCTTGTTCTTGTCTCGTGACATTACATGTATCTGTCATTGTGCCTTTACACTGCAGTACTGCTGCCAACTGTCTGTCACACACAGACATGAAATTATGAACTGTAACTACAGTTGTTGAGCAAATGGTTATTAAATAACAGCTACTTTACACTGTCTGTTGGTGTTGTGTAATGACAAACATTGCAAAATTATTATTATTATCTCTTACACCTGTCTGCAGCTTTATCGGCACTCGCTGGTATGCAGTTTGAAGTGAGACTCCTCATTTAATTTGACCTTTCATCGAGCAGAACCTGACAGAAGGGGCTGATTATGATGATTGTCTTTGACTGATCATTTGCTTGGATGCATCTAAAAGCTGCTGTTGAACTTCAGTTTCATCAAAGAAATCACACTGGATGTTGCTAAATATACTTAAAATTCAAAATTAGTTTTGTGAGTCAGGGATGAGGAATTGGCAGGAACACATCCTGTCAAGCCACTCACCAGGTGTTCATCATATTTCCATCACTGATCTACTTTTATATGATTTTCCTCTGAAGTTTCAAAGTATAAAACAAACTGGAATCAAAAGATCATGGGAATGAAGCAGGGTCATAGGAGTGTACTGACTGAAACACTACACTTGGGCTCAAATAGCCTCTTGAAACACTGTCTGCCTTAAACAAAAGGATGAGATAATCAAGAAGCCTATGATCTCACAGTGTAAATCCAGATTCATTCTCATCACACACGCAGACTATTCTTGGTTTGTTGTACCCTGTTTGTGAAAATCTCTGGAGAACATAAATGTCTGTACTGAATTTTTATGCAGTCCATCCAATAGTTGTTGAAATATTTTATTCAAAACCAGAAATTTGTACCTCATGGTGACACCAAAGTAGGATTTATCCTCTGGGGATCATCAGCATATGTGCATCTTAACCAGTAGGCCAGGGCTCGCTATATCCATCGTTTTTAACATTTCAGTCATTTGAATTGAGTTTCTCAAGAATTAACTTTATGTAGAACCGTTTTATCTGGTTTCAGTTATTTCTGTCAAACTTTGATTGGCCGCAACCTAAATCAAAAGGCTTGTGAGCTAGTTGGAAATAAATAACTTTTGATACACTTAATAAAACCTACTGCCTGCCAACCAAATCTTCCACAGAGTGCACAGCCCAGTCCGAAATGAAAAGCAATCTGCAATCCAGGAGCTTTTCTTCACATTAATATTTCACTGAGAAGGTTATGGTTTGAAAGTTATGGATTTTTCTTTAACGTGGCCAAATGTTCCCCAAAATTTATTTTCCAACAATTTACAGTCCGAATTATTGTGTTGACACACCAGGGATTAAATTGTGTGCTCAAGTTTAAAGCCTCGTGCATTTGCAAGGCCTGGATGGCTACGCGTTTAGGAAAGGAAAAGGACATTTTGTCATCACGACATTCAAGTCGGCATCCAAAAAGAAGCGTGTTTGATGAATAACCTCATCAATTAAAATACTGCAGTTAAATCCCCCTTTTGCCTGTTTATTGTACTCTGTGCAGTGGTGCCCTCGGCTTCAAAATGTCTCATCTTTGCAATAAATCTTTGCTGAGACAGGATGTATTGAGACACTCTTACACAAAGGCTCGGGGTGAGAGTAAGAGCAGTCTGGGATTCTCGCCAGTCTCACCCTGCAGTTCACCTTGGTGAGGTTTCTCTTTGTCTGCCATTTATGCTCGAGTTCACAGCTCAGTCACGGTGAGAACTGCATCTCTATGGTGTCACATCTGTTATATTCCTGGCAGTGTCGTTATCATCAGAGCCCCCGGTTAAACATTTTGTGTCCCGATGAAGACAAAATGAAAAAGAAAATGAAAAACTATTTATTTTCGGAATTAATACAAATTTTGATCTTAAGTTCCCTTGAAGTGAATGCACAACACTGAGGTATTTTTCATGATTGTAGTCCTAACTAATTATTTAAATGCTCATGGCCTAATTTTAGTTTAGGAATTGTGGCCTCTGAATCATGGTGTTCATGGTTCAGCAGCAGAGACAGCACTTGATTTTATGCTTGTCAAGTCATTTTGTCATGCAAATGAGATGGTATAAGCTTGAAATTCATAAAATGGCAAAGTCTGAGGACAGCTGCTGGGCAGAACTGGACTCTAAACAAGCGCAGCCAAAACAGTTTGTTGGATTTAAAACTTGCTGCACAGTACGCAGTGTAATTGCAATAGCTTAAATATGTATATTTTTAAAAAAAGAAATGAAACCACTTACTTACTAGCAGGCCAATAGATAATGTATGTGAAGGCCTCTTTGGGAGCCATTCAGTCAAAAGGAGATGCAGCTTTCAGCAGCAATAAGCCCAAATAAAGCTGGAGCTCATGCATGAAAATCTCAGGCTCAGCAGTCATTCATGACATGCCACTTCAGGCCCTCCACAGGGATGAGTGAATGGGGGTACAGACTCTCACATGCAAAACTCATGACCCCCACGCTCATGTCTTACACACACATAACCAAAGCTGTGCGCGCCCGGGCTTTTCCCAACTGTTTACACAAGCTCTTGTGCAAAAGCATTAGGACAAAAACAACAGAGAGGCTCACTTATGGGAAATAAAGGTGAGAGACCCTGGATTTATGTAATTTTTCCTGAAGTCATTTAAAAACTGAGAGCATATATGACCTCTAGATAGCTGATTTTAGGTGTTTAGCGTATACATACCTGCCTCATAACTGAAATCTGACCCTGGTTCAGTACATAAGTTCAGTGTGTTGATGAAACAAACCCTTCTTATCCCGAGTGGCAGGTGTTACTGCAAGAAACATGTTGTGATAACAGCAAATTAAAGATCAAAAAATCTACGCATCTCTTAGTGGATTATTTATTTCCAGTACATATGTGAAAATGGCACTTGAACCATTGAACTTGATATCTCATGTTGATGTATCATGTTTTACCAAAACCAGTTTAAAGGTATGTTCCATTCGATCAGAGGCTTAGTAACACAAGATCAACTTGACATACTCCAGATGGCATATGGCATTGTGCTTTTCTACTTGCGGTGTGTGTGCGTGTGTGTGTGTGTGTGACATACAAATTAGATGTGTATGTATGTCAGTGTGCGAGAGAGCTTTAAAGGAAGGCATCTGAAACCCTGCAATTGCACAATTTCATACTCCCACAATTCCAATGCAAACCCTCATGACCCCATTTCTTGTTTGGAGGATGAGTTAGAAAAGGTACCAATTATATATCCTGTCATAACTGCCGACATAACAAGACAGCCCGTATCTATGTGATTTGATACACATACAGATATCTAGATGAGTTATAATTCAATGTTTATCCATAAAACTGTACAATGTAATCTCAAATGGTTACTTCTTGGCTGTAGGTAGGTAGGTTAGAGCATAAAAAAGACAAGACTGCTCAAGACATCCTGACATATAATAAGGAGAAGACTTAAGAAAAGGACTAAAACCATCATATCAACTAGTGCAATTTGACAATTATTACAAAGCATATATATCATTTCAATCATACTCTACAAAACATCAGTGTTTTCTAAACTGACACTACTACTCGTTAACAAAAATATGCATTGGGTTTATACTGTACATTGTGTATCAATAAGAAGGCATCTATTAAAAAGAACAAAATGTTTAGATCAAAATCAAGAACATGGAGCTAGGACTTTTGCCTTTAAAACAGAGGTTGTTGTATGCAGTATAGCTGCCATGGCAAACACTGTATATATGTATATAACTAAGCTAAACAATATACATTTCCTAAATCCCATTTCCTTTTTGATTACAGGGACTGTAAAACAAGGTTTACATGTAGGTTCATCCTCACAATGTGGTGAAGTCCTAAATCCACAAAGGATTTCACCGCAATCTGGAGTTTTTCAACAGAGCACAGACAGTGTAAGACTATAAGCTATTTTTATCCACGACTCCCTGCCTGACGCTCTATCACCGCCACTAGCAGAGAGAGAATCGGCGAGAGTTGATGTTCATCTTGGTGACGCCGATGAGTCGCAGAGGGGCAGAGAGACCGAGGCCTGGGGTGACTGGACATTCACACAGCAGGTCAGACAGCTCATCCCGCTCCTCAAGGCCAAAGGTGGCGTCATTAAGCATCCTGCGATGCAGGTGACACGTCTGCTCGATCTTCAGCTTGTTGATGTCACTTCGAAGCCGCATGAGCTGCCTCGCCAACTGCTGATCCTGTAAGCGCATGTCTGTCTGCAAAAGGAAATGCAGAGATGATGAAGATGGACAACTGCTGATTAACAGTTCAATTAATCAACTAGAACTTTTATGACGGAGTCACGCTGGCTGTTTCCACACCTAATGCTAAGCTAACAGGCTACTGTGCAGCATAATTGAGCAGAGTAAAAGTCCCAATCAATGTCACTTACTAATTTGAATGGGATTATTCTGGTAATTGTTGTTTTCTTTCTGGCCTTTAACTGCAACATTATAAAGCTTTTTGGGGTTAACGAACAAATCAACTTTGAAGTGCCTCACCAGCTCTCTCCTGAGCCAACTGAGAGCCTCGTCGATGTTCCCGAATCCCTTCAAAACACCCGATGGCAGCTTGCACTGGATCACATCAGATCTCACTTCAGTCTCTTTGGGCGGAACTCGCTTCCCTTCAGGCTCCACTTGGATCAGGCCTTTTCTAGTTCCCGACTCTCTGAAGCTTTCCGCCTCTAGCCGGGCTTTCCATTCCAGGTAGGAAGGTCTCCTAGTCTCAAGTCTTAATTTCTCTGTCAAGGCCTTCAAGGTCATGAGATGGTCATCTGTAGGCAAATCATCTCCTTCACATTCTGCTTCCTCCAGGACACTAGCACCGTCCACCGTGGTCTGAAAAGGAGCTGAAGGTGCTTCCATCCTTTACTATAAAAAACCTCTCAAAAGATGTTCTTCATTGCCATGTCTCTTTCGCTGTTTCCTTTGTCAGTGCAGGAAATTTTCAAACTATCTTCGATACGTCCACTGGTGTTTTGGAAGCAGTTACCGTGTAGAGCTGTAGAAGAGAAAAGATGTAAGTTAGGAAACATTTGGTGACTGACAACAATTTTCAAATGACAAGCGACGGAGCGTAGCTGTATAACCGAATAGATTAATGAGAGTAATGAGCACAACTAAGGTTTGTGCACTTTATCTGCCCAATCCTATAAACTGATTTAGATCGAGTGGCCAGCTTCTCATATATCAAATAATAAAGGATCAGCACACTGAGGGGAACACACCTCCAGGACGTTTCATTTAACGGGAACAAATGGTTTCCATAGCAGCAACACAGGAACTGTAAATGAATCAGCGATTTCACCACCCCCTGTCCTCGGGTCTTGTTGCCTCAACCGACAGACAAATAGCAGGGCAGCCAACTGGCCGGCAGTCTTGCTCTTTCACAGCTAACACACATTAATTGACATGTTTAAAAAAAAAAAAATGCATATCACATTTCCTGAACATGTTAAAACACTGGTACCCTTTGGAAAGAATTAAAGACACACACTAAATCTGTATTACAGCCTCTTAAATTAACCAGGGGCAGCTTCCAGCAGAAGCACAGTGACCTCTTACTGAGACTTCAAACACTCAATAAGTGGTTAGTGCTCAGTTATTCCATATTGGACTAGCGGTGAAGTCATTGCCCTTGTATCTAATGATAGGTTTGGCTGTTTTCAAGATAAAATAGACCTGACTGTGCACAGTAGCTGACTTACAAATGATTGGGAATGGATTCTCTCTTTATTCTGTACAGGAATCAGTGAGTCTCTGGAGAGTTTATTGTTACAGTAGACCATAAAAGGAAACAAAAAAATCCATGCCACATGCATTTTTAAAGAGTTTGTAAAGACCATGTATGTACAGTAAGAAATTAGTTTTGGATGTAAATACGAACTGCAAAGTTAAGATGTTTAGAAGGATGAGGGAGGGAAGAAATGTGTATGCAAATATTATGAAATGAACAAATTATAAAGAAACACCCAAACCTGCAAAACATGCTATTTTAATTATTTCCCGTTGACGGCTTGATTATTTAAGAGCCACTTTTAATGAACCCTGACACTTTTAGCAAAAACAGCAGGAAATTGTTTAAGAGCGGGAAGCCAAAATTCACATCCGGAAAAAAAAAAGACTATTTATATCTATTATCAAAATGTCTTAGTTGCCATTCAAACATTACCCATATTGTACATTCCTCTGGTTTCAAGGACTTCTGACTGCAGGATTTAACTGCTTGGCAGCAAATTTATTTTGTGGTTGGACTATCAGATGCCAAATTTGTGGTGTGGTCAAAGAGCTTAGGAAGTCTGGCTCCTCTATCTGGAACATGCCTGTGTGTCTACATAACAAACATAACCTCATAGGAACTTATTTTGGCTTTACAGTGTATCTTTGCTATTCACAATGGGACCTTCATTCAGTAATGCTGTTTTCAAACTGGGCAGACCCACATAACAAACTCTAACACAAAGGCTATTCATGAAGCTAAACACCCAATTACAGCGGCATATTGGATTCCTTTATTGTGACAACAGTAACTTAATAAACACAATAAAAAATAAAGAGATATTGGACTTTGGACATATTGGACAATCATCAACAGGTGTTCTTTCCTAGGTGTACATAATCAGAAAAGGAAAGGAAACATTTTGAAGATATTTTATATTGTTTTAATATACCTCAACTTTGTATAAAATATGATATAAATAACTATTATGGTTATATGGTATTAAATTAATTAATTAAATGCATAAAACCTTATTTTAGTTTTAGCCTAGCCTTCAAAAGAGGGGATGCTGGGATATAAAACAGTTGACTTTCTCACCAACTTTTTCTAATTTAAGCCCCTACTTTATTTTCTCAGCATACGACCACTACAGGAGATGGTTTTGATAAAAATAAAAAATACATTTTTGTATCAGATTCATTTAGGTCTTAAGTTTGATATACTCCAAAAACCTCATGCAAGAATATGCCGAGTGATGCTGCCAGTCGTTTCGACCTCCTCGAGCTCAGACACCGCGCGGCAAGGTGAGACACTTCCTGTCATACTAAGTGCGTATGGCTCGCTCACCTTATCGGGAATCTCCCTGCTGACGTCCAACCTGCTGTCGGCAACACTCAAGTACACATCAGTGTGGAGGACCACCTCATGCCAGCTGTTCCTGGTAGTATCCTCTCTTCTGCTCTTCGTTCCACTTGTTTTTAAGCAGAGAGCTACCGGAGGAGGGGCGGGGCGGTTGCGTCAGGTTTGTGGTTGCTTGGATACAACCCAGGAATCCCTAACCAGACTTCCCGCCGCATGAATATTACTGAAAGTGCGCCACAGCCAGATGATCAGACAACTGCTTCACTCTGTTCACACTATTATTTATTTTGATTCAACAAAAATAAGCAAACATCCTCTCATCAATACAACATGACATTAAGTACAAAATGTGAAAAAACCGAAAGCATGAATAAAGTTTTAATTACTATATTAAATTATGCAAGAATAAATACAAAAACGTGTTAAAGTCGAGATATTTTGAACAATATACACAGTTACAGTATATATAATTGTATACTGTAATTGTAATATATAATTACAGTATATTGGTGCAGCTGGTTAATTCCCTTGTGCCATATTGGGGATTGCTGTATGAATCTAGTAACTTTTCATTATGCAACTATAAAAACATAAATAAATAGAGATAAAAAATAGAGCATTTTGTCTGATTACTTAAAATAGTTCAACAGGCTATAGCCAGTGGTGGTTTGTTTTACCGAGGCCCTGCAACACAAGGATTTATATAATATGTATAATCACAAAGCAACCAAGAATAACAGAAACCTGAAACTATTATCACCACAAAATAAACCAAAGAGCTCAAATCCGAAATGCTAATAAATGCGATTGCATCCACAGTTTCAGTGTGACTGTATTGCTTGGCTTTTGGTTTGTGTTTATTGGACAACAGTTGGTAGGATCCTGTGTCGCTGCCCTGCTGACTTTCTATTGGTCAGACATCTGTCATATTCTGCCAAGAAAACTGCAACGTAAGCAGGTGAAACTTCTTCAAATTCAACAAGTGCAACAAATACAAGCCACTGTCTTCACAACACTAAATGCAACTAGCACAAAAAAAAGGATCAAATACGCCATTTAAACCAGTCTCAGAAACACCATGACAACCGCCATACGTGTATATATACACACCTGAATGCTTGAAATCAACTACATTAGCATTTAAACCTGTTGCAGCATAGTGGCATAGGTTATTATTCATCATTTATAAGGATATTTTAGATACAGTACCAGTCATAAGTTTGGACACACCTTCTCATTCTTGGTACTGTACATCTGTAGAAAGAACTTTCTTTTACTGTCTATATCTGGTTCTAGTAAGACTTGAATTTAAACTTCAAACTTCAATAGCCAACTTTGTGCATTACAAAGCAAGCTCCTCAATGTCATCATCAAATGAGGCAATGGCACGGATGGCGGGTCTGCTATCTGCAATGTGTAAGGTGTTCAGGGATGATGCTGTAGGACTGGAAGAACCTGAGTTGAAGCTGAGCAGTGCTTCCCTTCTTGGACGTACTCCATTGGTGGTTTGGGGACTATTGAGGACCTCCATTTTATTGGAGCTGCTCATGCTGTCGCCAGCAGGTGTCGCCAGGGCACCAAATAGCTGCTGCATTAGGCTTGACTTTCGGTCCTTCCCCATGCCTCTTTCTACTTCTTTTTCTTTCTCTGTCTCTACTGCTCTGAGACTAAACACCCCTATTGCCTCTAATGTGGAGTCCCTGTCCTCTTTGGGCGGAGGTGGAGGGAAGCCAGAGGAACATCGGGAGGTTGAATGTCCAAAAGAGGGCGCGTAGCTTCCGAAAGCCAAGTCGTCACTGGATATTTGATGCCGCACTACTCTCCTCCCGTCTATGCCTGATCTTCTTCTTCCACCTTCTCTATTTTCATTGTGCAAATTTGCTGACTCCTCTGATTCTGTGAGGTTAAAAATTGGAGAGTTATGGCTCCTCTGCTCAGGAAGACGAGGAGAATGGTCACTGGTACCCTTGTTGGAACAAGCAGGACTAGACGCAGCAAACATGGGGTCCTGGGATCCCTGGTTTTGACGGTCTATCTCATGCATCTTGGCCAGCAGCTGTTCTTTTTTGCGATGTGTTTCCAATGATGTATGCTGATTGATCAGAATCTCCTGATTCCACCTCTCCACCTCTTCTTGGACATGACCACGCTTCCTGTTGTTCTCCTCCTCCCTCTGGTTTAACAGGGAACTTGTCCTCTTTCTGTATTCTTCCTCTTTGTCCTTATCCCAGCCTGTAAAAAATGTTAGCCTTAAGTAAAAGCCATTACTCTTTTTTATAATTAATACAAAATAATATATAAAAATAAATAATATAATTCAAATAGAATTATATGTATATGTACTTATTACCTGTCTTACCATCTCTTAGGCTCTTTGATTTCTCTTCCAGCACATTCGGCTCTTGGTTGAGTTGCAGCTTCTCCTTCTCCTGCTCCCTCTCCTTCACCAAATCCTTCTCCCTGTCTCTTTCTTTTTCTCTCGTCTTCTCCTGTTCCATGTTTGGATGTCTGTCGTCTGTCTCTGCTTTCCTGTCCACTCTAACAAGCTCCTAAAGAAATTGATTAAGAGAAAAATGGGGAAAAAAAGTGAATGACAGACTGGTAACGGTGGACAGATTGGGGACTTAACTATAAGAAGACTAGAGATTTTACCTTGAGTGATAGGTATTCATCAGGTGCCTGCTCACTGCACTCATTCATATCAGTGATGGCGGGGGGAGGCGTGGGGAAATCCAAACTACACGTCCTGTTGTCAGTCTGCACTGCCTTGCTGCTGTTCCTGCTGGGGACTTTGTATGAGACAAACATAAAGTATAGGTATAGGTAAAGTATAGGTACTAAAATGTATTATTTAGACCAGTATACATTCAAAAGAGCTACAGGTTTTGTGATAAATACACAGATAAGACTTTAGATAATTGCCTTACTCTTCCGCTTTGTGCTGTTGTCAGTGTCTTTTCTTGGTAAGGGTTTCCCCATGCGGTTGGCATAAATGTTCTTGGCATCTAGTTCTCTCTCCTTCTCCTGATAAGAAAATACACTTACAAAAATCAAAAAGATATGCTTTCTATGCACAATCATAAAGACAAATCTGTTTCAATTGGTATTTTTGAATATATTTTGGTATGTATGCACCTTGAGCTTATTGGTCAGTCGCTCCAGCTCCTCTTGCAGAGCCCTTATCTCTTCCTGGGCACCGATAGTCTTCTTCTTCTCTGCAGCCAGCTGCCTCTGGTAACTGCTGTTGCTGAGCTCCACACTACGCTCCAGCTCCTTCAAATACACACACATACACAAATGCATTTTACACCCATAGGTTTACAGTAGGAAAACTGATACTTAGGATAAATGAAAAGAGCAAACGTCATACATATTAGATGAATTATGGCACAAACTATTTTGTATTATTACCTGTAAGTGAGTGTTTATCTACCTATAATATAACCTGCAAACCAGACACCTACGCTTTGTTACCATGGAGTCAAATCTACAAGCTACTATCAAAGATGACCTGTTTCTGTGCCAAAAAGCAATCTTAACTATAACTCAAGTTTAATAATTTATGTCACAAAACTATATAGTGTGAGAAAACAGTATGTGAATGAGTAAATAAATTAACTGTGTAATACCTTAATTCTGCGTTCTGCCTCTTCGGCCCGTGCCCTTGCTTCCTCTAGCCTGCGGTTCAGCTCATCCCTCGGTCCTAACTCTCGCTGATCCACCAGCTTCTTCATCCGGGCGATGGTGGCCTGACTCCTATGCAGCTGCTCCTCACTGTCCTTCAGTCGCCGCTCGGCTGCCCGTTCCCGCTCCTGAGTTCGCTTCAGCCGTTCCCGCAACACGTGGGTCTCATTGGAGTGGCGAGCCAGCAGTTGGGAAATCTCACTTTCTGTGTCATCATAGTGCTGCAGGGCTTTCTGTTGACGCACCTGAAGCTGCAGCAGGAAAAAGAAGAAATCTGAACGTGAATGTAAAAGATAAGAAGCAACTGTTTACACTGTGTGTGTTTATGGATTCTTTTTTACTGTGAAACATCAGTATTTGACACAAATACTGTTTGTTTAGGCTCTAGCTTTCTGTACAGACTCTCTATCTTTCCAAACCCCCTATTTTCAAACCCAACCAAAGGTACCTGTCTGAGAATTCGGTTTTCCTTCTGCAGCTCATCAGTGCGAAGCTGCAGCTCTGAAAGAGCGTTACGCAATTCATTGATCTTTAGCAGGCGAGCCGAAAGCATTCGTTTGGTCACCAGGTCCAGGTCTTTAGGAGGTGTGGACTCCTTGCTTTGTGAATGGACTCCTCTACGATGCTGCTGGGGTTGACCACCTGGTCGCTGTGGGCGAGACAAACCCCGCCGCCCCACACCACCTGCGAGGCAGAGAAACATACATAATGTAGAAATTAATTAAAAAGTAAGAAAATTAAACCCGTTTATAGGTCATTACTGAAACACATACAAGTGCATCTTGATCACAGTAGGTAGTAAAGACTGATCAAAATCATATTTGATAAGCAAACATGATCAACATGTTGGCATGTTGTTGTTTTTATAATATCCACACTGGAAAACATTTGGACAAACTTTCTCATTCAGGTGAATGGGAAGGTGTGTCCAGAACTTTAAATGTCAGTGTAACTATGTGTTTTTCTCTATTCATTTATTTATCCATCTATATTTGTTCTGATCAGATCAACAATCTTTCCTCTCTTTGCTTTACATACCTGTCTTGTAGAGGGGACTGCTAGAAATCCTCTTTGCACGCACCATTCTTTGTGGAGTAGAGGATGGAGTCTGGGACGGAGAGTATTGCGAGATTGAGTGCTCAGAGGGAGACTCGTTCTCATAGTCCTCTGAATAAAATGACTCATTACTTCTCCGTCCCTCTCCACCTGATATCTGGTCCCGATCAGGATCTGAATGCCAGATTCTAGTTTTGGATCTACTCTTGATGCAGCCATCCTTTTCATCCTCATCCTGGATCTTGTCCCTGAAATTCTTGTTGTGCTTCTGTTTTTGGGTGGATGATGCTCGAGAATTGTTCTTTCTGCTCCTGAGGGACTGCCGACTGAGATCACCATCGCGACTGTCTTCACATGGGTCAGTTTTGTTTTCAGATTCCATTTTTTCTTATCCAGAAGAAATGCTGTGTTGAATTGTAGACAGAAGAAACAGAGCAAACTTAACTTAACAAGCTTACATTTAAAGTCTGTTTGTAAACTGACCTCAACATTTGTACTGAGCAAGCGAGATGGAATAGCCAAAAACTCATCCAAAACAGTAATAAGAAGCGAGGCCAACTGGTTTCTCTAAGGTTTTCTGTATTGTGTGTGTCTTGGTCACTAAGCGACAGCACACGAGGTGGAATTTTCCATTAGGCTGAATTATGTATTATATCACTATTCCACACCACTGCTGCTCCATACAAAATACTAGGCTGCCCCCATCTGCTCTGACTTAATAAAAACGCAGACTTTTGTTTCTGAGGATGCACTTGTAAAACATGTTTTAATATAACAGAAACATAGTGAAGAAATAATACAGCATAGAAAATGATGTTTTTTTCACTTGATATATTTTATTGATATATTTTATTGAATAATTAAAAACTAACATTAACACTAACATTAAGGATCAAACAGATTAAACCAACCTAATATTTAGGTTAATGGCAACTAAAGGTCATACAGTCATTTGGCTCTTTCATCACCCCAGTCAATAACAGAAAGACTTTATGGGCAAGTATCTGTGGAAACAGGTACAAACCTGTTTTTTGGAAACATGGTTAATTAAGGCCTTGTTGAGTGATACCTGGTTTATTACATGAAAACTACACTACTAGTTTATCACTAAAAAAATCCCATTTTATTATGATTTTTCTCCTCTCCAAAAGGACAGCTATACAGTAAATAATACAGTATTATTTAGAAAAACCATTCAAACTAATTTAAGTTTCACAATGAAAGATATCAAAGTTATGTCATTAATGTCAAATTTATTTTTTATTATTAAAAGTATTTGTGTGTGCAGCAGTGTAAATGTCAGAGAATTTTAAATCATATATATTTATATCTATGATTGACACTCACCATATACATCATATCTCCATCATCCCAGTCTTCATCCTCATCATGCTCTTCTTCTGCTCATCTTCTGCCTCATTGTTCTTATTTCGATCTACAGACTTATGATCTTATGCAGTCCGGTCACAAACTCTCCAGTGAAAACAAACATACAAACAGGTGCTTGTTGTCGAGGGTGTAATCCGGAGGTAGTATCTACTTTTGGCCTGCTCTGTGACAGAGAGGATTAAAATAGGCCGTCTGCTCTTGACAGGTGCATTGTTGTTAGGCTGCCTGTCGAGGAAGTACCTGAAACCAAACACACTCGTCAGTGGGCCCTCAGCTTACAAGCATTACCATCAAATAGACGTGAATATGAGAGAAACGTGACAAATAGCATTTTAGCGGACTGACGTTAGCAAACGTTTACCTGTAATTTGTTGTAGCTAATGGTGCTGGAGGACTAACAGTAACTTAGCTTATCATGCTAGGATAGCAACAAAAACCTATCAACAGGTGAGATCTGTTTTACCGTTATCGTTCAGTGTCTGCTGCCACCAATATGTCCGTTTCCCGCGTTTACTTTGCAAAAATCTTGCTGTCGTTGTTTAGTTTACTTTGAACATTACATTAAGTTAACGTCAGCGCAATTTAAAGCTTTATTTAGTATCGATAGCCTAACGTTAGCTTCAAATACTAGCAAGCTAGCATAGATTTAGCTACCGGTGCTGCCATTTAGATAAGAAAAGACATAACAGCTAGTCGTCCTCTCGTTTATGGAGAAAAAAAAATTATGTTTTTCGTTTTAAAACGGGCAGTCTTGTCATTATCTACAGTAAGATAGAAACACGAGTTCAGCCTTGAGGTTTGCTCCAGCTCCACCGCTGACGCTGTACCATGGCAACCGCAACACTCCCCTGCAATACCACTGTCCCGCCAGAGTGGCGCTGTAGTCAAGTCAATCTTATTTGCTGAGCCCAATATTACAAATCACAAATTAGTCCTCAGGGGACTTTACACTCTGCACAGCAATATAACAACATCTATCCTTAGACCCTCGATCTAAAGGAAAAACTGACTAAATACAAAACTTTAACGGGTAAAAAAAATAAGGAGGTTACCTGTCATCACGTTGTTTGACATAACCAGAAACAAAGCAGAAATAAAAAAGTTATTTTCAGAATAAACAGGCAAGCTTGTCATAAAACAACAGTCAGGTGCCCATTTGAACACTGAAACATGTTTTTATCACTGTAATAATTCCTCCTGTTCATTCATCTAATGTCTATATGAGGCTTTAGCCATCTAAGTTAGTCATATCAAGTTGATATCTGTCACATTTAAGGCAGACTTCAAAAACTGCGAACCTGTCATTTATTTAAAAAAAACAATATGTGATTGGCTAGAAGGGGGAAACAAAATTTGACTTTGTGACATAAAAACACATGCACAAACTCTTAGTCTCTGAACTTTATTTTTTTGTTGTCCAAACACCACATGGCCCTAAGTTGTTTGACTGTATATTGATTTATTTATTTATTTATTTTTAATATTACCGGAAGTGTCTGCCTAAAATGTCTTGTGCAGCGAGCAATATTTCTTTTGTTCCTAGGATGGCGAAGTTATGACCCGCCCTACTCTGCCTCTGATTGGATTTCCCTGATATTCTTATCCTAACCCTAATCAATCTCGCTCCTCATGCCTAAACCAAACCAACCCAACCAACGAAGGCAACGAGTACTAGCCAATCAGAGCCAGAGTAGGACATGGCTTCACCATCCTAGGGAGAAAAAAATGACGTTCGTGTAGGACGGTGACTGAGCGCCTCAGTCAACAGAAGTGCACGCTGTTTTATTACTATGCCTCAGTTTGAATAGCCTGCTGGAGATGCGTGTCTTCCCTCGTATAAAACAGCGTGTAGATAAAGAGTAGCGCTTTCGTTTCTTGTGGAAAACAAAGGAAACTGATTCTACAGGTTATTTTGACGCCTGTCTGACATTAATTTGGGATTAAAATGGTCATCAAGGTTTACATCGCGTCCTCAACTGGCTCTGTCGCGGTGAGTGCTTTTGAGCTTAATGACAGTTTTCATATGCTATAATGAGTGCAGGTATATTAGAAATTAATGTGGAAAGCGTTATCACGAACAGCCGAATATGTTAAGCAAGTGAAAGTAATCAGCTCCGTGCAGACAACTAAAGTAGTCTACTCAATAACTAAAGATTGCACATTTTTTAATTGGACGATTCCTCATTTCTGCAGTTTAGACAATACATGTGTCTGTTCAACTTTGTGTTTGTGATTTGTGTTTAATGCATTTTACAAAAAATGGTCTAGCACTTTATTCCAAATGAATTATGCATTTAGTCTGCGCTGCAGACTCACCTGTGCTCTCAAAGTGGAGAGCCTGGATAACTAGTGCATTCATGTAAATCATCACCTCACTATAGGCAGAACAAAGTACATCTATGGTGTGCAAACAAGCCATGAGTGATCCATTTGCACTCCCCCAGGATGTAATGGAGTGCACAAAATAACATGCAGATGCATATAGGTTATGATGACCTCATAAATTACAACAAAATCAAGCTATGCCTATTTGACACAGTCTAAACATGAACTGTAATATTCAAAATATTTACAGCAGTTTGTAATGTATTTGACTTTTAACTTGTTCACCCCTTGTTTTAATCTAAGGTGGGGTTCCTAAGGCTTCAGGCTGATTTATATTAATACCAATAACAGGAACATGCAAAAGAGAAAGCCCCGATGATACTGAGTGTGAGCAGAAAATCATCAAACAACACTCCCGCGTGGATGTTTAAAGTCTTAAGTAATGGAGTAATATATTTATCTTATCATGCTCCGTCTCTGGGTGAGGGCTGCACAATCTTTGAGAGTTTACAAAAGGAGTTATTTTTAACCTTATGACTCACTCAAATCACACACACACTCACAAAACACAGTCCTGTACGCTTGAATAGGTTTAGCATTTGGGTCAGTTATGTGAGTGTGGAACTCATGTGAATGTAATTCACTCTGAATGCGTTTTTGAATTGAGTTACAACTGATTGAATATAAAAAACGAAGGGCGACACTGGATCCCTAAGCAGATTTTTAAGTGGAATGGACGTGTGTATTTAAGGGGGGAAAACATGTGAGAGGTTATCAAGAAATGGAGGTAGGCAATAAAACCGTGGAAGGGATGTAACTTTGGAAAACACGCAGGTTCAGGGATATGAGATATAGGGATAGGTGAGCTGAAAAGCCAAGTTTTAAATAATAACTGAAAAAATAAGAGACAAAAAAAAAGAGAAATAAGCAGTTCACAGCTTAACGGCAGCAGATAAGTGGGGCGGAAATCATCAGCACAGAATTAATTCAATTCAAATTATTTTAATGCTCACTCTTCATTGAATGTCCTGGTAACTATTATGAATGTTGTAAAATTATTCGTCAAATCATCTGACTTAAGAAACCATTTTACACTCAAGAGAAGGGAAGGCCTTCTCCTGAGGTAGCATGTGCAGTCAGAGTTAAAAAAAAAAAAAAAAAGGTTTGTTAACTAAATCAAAACCTTAATTTTGTCGTGCAGGGTGGGTGTCATTTATTTTTATTTGATTCATTTATAGTATCACAGGTCCTCTCTTTCCCTCTTGTCTTTCTGCGTGTGGCTAAAGGATTAGTTCTGTCTTAACCTCCAGTTAATCCCTACATTTCAGAAAGTGCTCTCAAATAATGCATGTGCGCTCATATACAGCGAGAGGAGGAGTTTGTTTTCAGAGGACTAGTGATGTCATTTGTTTACAAGTCTCACACATAAACACACACACGCACATAAAATCTGGAAATATCCATCCCCTGACACACACTTTGTCTCTATGTCTCTCTCTCTCACTCACTCACAGACTAACACACACCTACTCATTCTCACTGGGGGCAGCTCTTTCATTATTTAGACCCAGGCTGCCTGTCTTTCAGCTCAGAGGAAGTCCAGATCATGACTGCTACTGTATGTTGGAGGCCAGCAATATGACATATAGACTCAGGAAAGAAGCTGACACTGATCTTGTACAAGGTTTTTTTTAATCTTTAAACAAACTGTCATTTTTCTCTTTAAACGTAATCACTATCCTTATAATTCATTTCCTTTTTTGTGGGCTTTAAGGGTCTAGATAGATAAAGCTGTTTTGTAGACATAAACATATATTTACTATTTAAGAGAGACAGCTGATTATTAGCAGACTTGTTTGGGTGTCTAAAACTGACTGTACAGAACAATCCCTTACTGTCTACTGCTTAAGGTAAAACAATAGCTTCATTGTGGCACCCAGCATCCGCAAAATAATGACCACACAATGCATATGTATATACACACACACACACACTCAAAAAGCACACAAATAACCACACCATTCAATCTTTATTTCTCATTTTCTCCATCCAAATTCCTAGATAGTTTATAGGGGGCAGGATAACAATAATATTTAGCTATACAATATATATTTGAGAACTGCAGGCAAAGAAAAAAGAGTGAATACACAAAATTGAATTTGTCACAAATTGGAAAACATGAATACATGATGCTGTTCCCAGTGCAACTTGATGCGCAGTGAAATTGATACACACACATGATAAAACTGTTGAAATTGGGCTAAAAACATTTTTTTCAGATACTCATACAGATGAACTTAGTCAGAAATTATTACTTTTACAATGCCTTGACAAGGCATCATGTTCTGGGCACGGCCAATGGGGGTTGGAGACAACACGCTGGATGGACTACATGTCTCTTCTGGCCTGGGAACGCCTTGTGATCCCCGAGGAGGAGCTGGAGGGTGCAGCTGGGGTGAAGGACCCTTATTCAGTCTAAAGCCACCGTGACCAGGTCCTATCATTTATCATTATCATATCCATATCATTCTTATGGTATTTTTACTCCTTCAAAGGTGTAGATCAGATCAGGCTTGTTTGCACACCAAGCTTACAGTCTCTCATATATGATGATTTGCAAATGTTGTTTGTCATATATGATGGTTAATTAAATATAATTGAGTTTCATACATGCTGGTCGGACAACACATGCAACTTTTTTTTCTGACATTTAATAGATGATGGATGAAATGAATCATTAGATTTTCAGCCCTATACTCGCTGTGTCTACGTCTCATGTGTTACTCTGTTCAGCTTATCATGGGAGTTTTCTGTCTTCTAAAATTATCCATGATTGTTTTGGGTTTGTTTTTTCTCACAACACACAAACAAACAGAGCATCCCAGAGCACATAGGACAATACCATGGGGAGCTGTTACATCCATCCCAGACCACAGCTGGGAAGGTTCATTGTACTAAAGTGTTCCTTATGTTGGAACAAATGGACTTCTGCCATGAATCATCATTCGTTCAATTCATGTTGTTTCACAATACAAGACTAACCACAGTCATTGATTAACATAGATAGAAAATAATTTCTAATTGCAGTCCGAAGCATCTCTTTAAACTGTATTCTGTATCCTTCTTAATGTCCTTTTAATCTTTTTTTTTATTTTTATTTCTACAGGTAAAAAAGCATCAGCAGGCAGTGGTGGGTTTCCTGGAGGCCAATCGAATCAGCTTCCAGGAAGTAGACATCACCATGCTGGAGGAGCAGCGGCTGTGGATGTACCGTAACATCCCCCGGGACAAGCAGCCGGAGAAAGGCAACCCACTGCCGCCACAGATCTTCAATGAGGATCACTACTGTGGGGTATGATGGATATCATCTTATAATGTTTATATTGGTATTAGGTCATGCTGCACACTTGCAGATTATGTTTTTGAAGCGGAAGCTGGTTATGCCAGAAATTAAATCATATCTATATTGGTTGGTACAAGGTTGTGCTATCAATACAAGTGAATGAGTTTGTTCAGTTCGAGCTTGCCAGTTTATGTCCTTCACTGAGATTGCACTCGCTACTCTGTAATCCTGATGTAATCCAGTTTCATGGATGGTGCAGATTATCCACTCAACCTGCCGTCACTCTCACTAGCAAAGGTAACCCAGAATTTCTCTCCAATAACATACTCATTGGATTACTTTAAAAGCAGCAGTGGGCTGACTATTCGGTAGGGTTGTTTAAAACTTGCTGAGTACGTAACACTCAACATTGTCATTTTTAATTTCCCTTTAGGACTATGAAGACTTCTTTCAGTCAAAGGAGGACAACACGGTGTTTGCATTCCTCAGGCTCAGTTCCAAACCCTCAGTTCAAGTAAGGAAGTGTACAGTATATACACATATATATGTACACGCTGTGTTCTCACATTTAAAGACATATGTGTGGTATATATAAATCATACAGGAATGAAGGTTTGCTGTCAATCACAATATTTTATTCATCACATACTGGTATTTCATACACTCTCTATTTTGTTAGTAAGAAAAAGAGAAATCAGTGTAACAACATGAAGTCCAACACCGCAGTGTTCAGTGGCCTTGTCTCCTCCCCTCAATCTAATTCACAGACCACTGATCCTTTCATCCTCTTTTTTTTATTTTTTAGAATTTATATAGAATCATAGTTTCTACATTAACCAATGAACAGAGAAAAGCTAATATACATTAAAGTATATGCTATCTTCATATTGGAAGTTGTTATGTACAGGTTTGCTGTACAGTTATTCGATTTTCCTCCAGTCACATCCTTTTCTGCCTCTCTTTTAGAGGATTGATTGAATAACTCGGTTAGAAGAGATCTGATTACATATAAACCAGCAGGATATTGCAGATACATTACCTCTGGAAATGCTCCTGAGCTTCCTGTTTTGCAGCTTCATCAACTCAAAGACTGATGTACTGTACCTAGTACCTAATATACTGATAGATAATTAGACACATGTTCAATCTTTACATGATCTTTTTTTTTCCCCCCCAATCTCTTCAGGATTCTGAGTCATAAATGAAGCTGCTGGTATGTGATGTCCAGAGAACAAAGCACCTATCCCTGTGTTACATCACCTCTTCTTCTCTTACATGTTCTTTCTACGTGAATGCCCACATGTTGCAAAACATCTGACGAGTCTCGAAGAGGCCGCAGAGACTTAGTGACAGAAAAAAAAAGGGGGATTAATTTAACACTGATGGACAATGATGGGCGCATTTGTGTTTCCTTTTCATGCTTGATACACTCTAACTGAAAATACTGTTCCAAAATGCAGTAGCAGCAATTCTTTAATGAAGTAGAATATGAATATGTAGCAGCTTTTTCATCAGTAGACCAATTAGTTTGGTCTACAATGCAGCGAGCAAGGAAGAAATTATACACCTGTACTGTGTGTGTGTGTGTGTGTGTGTGTGTGTATGTGTTGGCGGGCGCGCGCTTGTGTGTATCTGTCTCAATCAGCAGTTGTTAATGAAGGATATGTTAAGTGAGGGGACCTGAGAGAAAGCACTTAATGCAACCTGAAACAACCCTGCAGCCTAGCCATTATGTCTGGCTCTGTGTGTGTGTGTGTGAGTGTGAGAGAGAGAGTGAGGATTCACAGAGGAGATACTACACAGCCTACACACAAAGTAGATATGACCAAATGCTAAGAACCCTAAAACATATTAGGGATAAAAAAAAAAAAAAATTTCAATTTGTGTTAACTGCCATTAATTAAAACATTCCTCTGCCAAACCAGTTTAATTAAGCAACGCTGCTGCAGAAAGAAAGCCTGGTTGCAATAGAGCCATACGGGCTGTGTAGGAATACACCATACAGATTATTATCTAAATCTTATCTGACACAGAGTCCAGGAGATAAGAAATTATTGCTCAGGGATAACTGAGTGGCAAAGCTCCTAACGTCTACACACCAGACCGTGTTTTACACAACTCCGTCCTCTGCTCTGTTTTCTACGGTGTTTCTCCCAGACACCAACGCTAAGCATTTTTTTTCTTTTTGTCTCCCCAATTAAATTATCATGGGTGGGTGGTTGAATAATTCTGTTATGTTTACACATGAAGGACACGCAAATAGACGCTTTCCCTATTAGCCATTGCTTTGCTAAATGCTGTGCCATGTTTATTTGAAAGGTGAACTTCTACTTCAGATTTCTGTCACTTTTGACACAGACAACATTCCTGTTTTGCTGACTTGTATCCTCATTTATTATTATTATTATTGTTGTTGTTATGTTATTGTTATTTTGCTAATGCTGTACTGCTCTCTCTGCTGTGTCTTATCTGTACGTGTATATCACACAACAAAGCAGATTTTCCAAATTTTTAAGTATGTTTGCATCAGTGTGTTTCATGTGTACGCCGTTGTTCAAGTAATATACTAAAAATGTCTTCAGAAAGCACAGTTTTGAACAGCAGCATGAAATGTAAAGGTTTCCACCTTTTATTTTAAAAAGCTCCTCTAAAAGCAGGTGAGATTGCACAGTGTTAAACACTGAACTTGGATCAATAAATAAAGTTCAAGGCTTTTTGTGTGCTCAAGGTGATTGGAAATAAATTGCAAAATGCTGAGGATGGCATCTTCAGTGCTGCACTCATGGTTATAAGCAAATGGACATGTGTCTAACATTGACTCAACTCCCTTCTTGACACTATGATTTTTGTGAATGTATGACAATCAAGGTCAAAGACAAAACATTAGGTAGGTTCAATTCCAGTCAGCAGGTGGCATCGGTTTTCTGGCAGACTACAACATGTTGTTACGTTACGCTGTCTGTCACACTGTGGAGTCATTTTGATTTATGTGGTGCAGTAAAAACCCTGAAATTGCCAACTGAACATTCATATTTTAAAATGTTATGTGTTGTTTGGCATCATGAAGGCATATACAGAGAGAAAGTCAACTCACTGGATGGACATCAGCACCTACTGGAACCACACTTGTGCAACAGTTGCGAAAACTGGGTAAGGATGTTGGACTCAAATACAGATAACGGAGACGGTAGTGTTAGAAAACACTTTGTTAAAAGGCAGATTGCAGTTAAGCAGCACAAAGGAAGAAAAAAAACAGGCAAACAAAATCAAATGGTTAAGTCAGGCAGAATTTGAAAAAAAAAAAAAAGGAAAAATTGACTAGAAATATAAGGAAATAAAGACAATCAATATGTATATATGTGACCAGTTCACTATACATTTGGAGGCTAAGTAATGGGGAGCAGTGGGTCAGGTGGAGTGTTTCATTGCATGTAATGACAGAGATTACAACCTTAACCATAATCATATAAACAGAAGTCTATGCATTGTTATATGAAGACAAGCCCACCAGCCTCCTCTCCCTGCAGGAGCCTGGTGGGCAGAGTTGGGTTGTTGGGTAGATTTGGATCTCCTGGACTGACTGGCTTCTATATAAACCGATGGAAAGTCTATATAATGAAACTTGAACACCAACATGCTGTATATCTGTTGTAGTCTAGCAGTGGCTTCGTTTCCCTCGTCTTTTCTTTCTGTGCCTTGTCTGTCTGTGTGCCGTGGGTGTGGCATCGTTGTTGGTGGTGTTAATGCCAGGCCAAGTAATGTTTCCTCTCTTGTGAAATACATCCTGATCTGTCCTTTTGTAATCTTGTTATTCATAATCAGAAGACCATTCATTGTTGACTGAGCCACAGCGATTCTATATAGGTAGATAAAGAACAAAGCACTTTAACTTAAATAACACACACATACACACACACACAATTGTGTTTCCATCACTTAAAAAAAAATATTCACCCTCAAATTAATGATTTACACTAAGGGGACTTGTTTTTGTCCCCATAAAGAAGGTGAGTCCAAACAACATGACTGTGTAAACAGATTTATGTGCCCACAGCGTGAGGAATATGACACACACACACACACACACACACACACATATACATATAGGCAGTGCTTTACAAAGACAGAAAACTGAGAGATGGGGATTCAAGCTGCATAGCATAGCATAGCATAGCTGCATTGCACTGTAATCACTTTTCTTTGCACATTGCAGTTGTTTGCACAACCTGGACACTCATGCTTACACTGTTACTGTTGTTGTTTCTCTATTTATTGTATATACTTTTGTGCCTTACCTTTATATTTTATGTTCTATATATACATATGTATATATATATTTTATTTTATTTTATCTTATTTTATTTTTAAATTTTATTTTATATTTGGATAATTGGGCTGCTCCAGGACCAGGGGAAACCAATTTCGTTGCATCCCATGTTTACATGTGTTGTAATGACAATAAAAACTCCTTGAATCCTTGAATAACTAATTGTCCAGCAGAACAATAAGTTTAAAACAACGCAAGTTTAAAACACACAAAGCATCTGAAATTTACAGCAAACTTGTACATAATACTATAACTAAGACAAAAGTGAGCCTGCATGATGGCAGGAAACATCATAAAAACATATTTGCATATCTTAATATCTTAACTTTTAATTGATTCGTTAAGTAAACTTTTTTTTCGCCTTGCAGACGTCGCCGATAGTGTGTGTGTTTCCAGTTGCTGTTGTCTGGTTCGATTTGGTTTGGTTGTCTTTAGTTTTATTTCCCTTTTGGTGTGTTGCCACATACTTTGATGATGGGAGTTTGTCAGTTTGCTTCCATGCGTTTGTTTTTTTCTCCTCGTTTGAAGCAAAGCACATTTCTAGTTATTTGTTCCTTTTTTGTGTCTTGCGTTGTGTACGTGCTTGTCTATTGCATTTTGGTTTAAGGTGTTTGTGTTAACTGTTTTTTTTCCCACTAGGTTTTGGTAACAAGCTCTTGCAGTGAGTTTGTTGCAGGGTGATAAAGTGGCAGTGAAATTGGTTGCTTGGGATCACTTTCTGTGGGTAACTGCATGAGAGGTGCTCGCTGGTCCCATTGGTGAATAAATACCTCCATCAGTAGCTGCCTGATAGTTTTGAGCATATGTAATTACTTGTATTGTACTTGATACACTGGAAAACACAGTGGAGCATTTAACAGCTAAAGAGACAGATTTTCTTATGAGGTAGTGGATACTAGTGCAACAACAGAAAAGCCTTTTCCCCCACTTCTACAAATGCCACTACACATGACACTTTCTGTATCCTCATATCACTCAACATGCAACATGCATGCTTTGGCTGATTAGGACAAAAGCCAACAACAACAACAACATTACCATATAATTCCTGATCTAGCTGTAGTGACGAGGCCATTCTCTGTGACGAACATGAACAGAAAAAGTTCTTGGTTTTCAAGGTCCATTGCTTATGGCCAGCACTGCTGCTGCTGCTACTACTAGAAAAAGGAAGTGCTGGCAATTGTTTGTAATAAGTCCCCTTCTGATCTCTTCTGTTCTCGGCTTGTCTGTCATTTGTTTTTGAATTTGTGACATGATCACCTTGTTTGTCAGGACACCCATGGTGCCCTCTTGCCCCCGGTTATAATGTCATTACCCATCAGAAAATGATGCATATCTGTGTCTGCTAATGATTCACCCAGACATCAATATGTACTTAACCTGCTGCTCTCACCAATCCCAAAAGGCAGTTCTGTCATTAGTAGAAAATACTGGAAGAAAAGGTTACTACTCTTTACACACTTCTATTTGATACTGAATGCAGTCTATAAAGTACATAGCTACCAGTTGGTATTGGTGCATTTGTTTATGTGGAAGGACTTTCATTCTGATTTCAATTTTATATTTATATTCATTGCCTGTAATTGGATGTGCATATGTTCCAATGGCAACTTTTAGTTCGTTTTATTCTATACAGCAATCATCTGCAATTGTTTATCAATGGGACAGAGTATGAAATTCAGAAAAGTATGTCAATGAACAATTTTTGAAATCTTCTTCCAACTTTGATGAATATTAGAAAATTATACGGTTTAATATAGTATATAAGTGAAAACCAAGGATAAAGCGGTTATGTACAATCTGTTTACCAGATAAATCTACAGATAATCAGTGTGTATGACTAATGATTTTCGTAGAGATGTTATGACATAAAGTTGCAAAAACTAAAAAAAATAGGGAAGTTCACATGGTGGTTTTTTTTAAAGTGCATATGCAGCTTTAACCGGATGCAAATTAAGAAATCCTTTACATGCAACAGATGGTCAAAATGCTGACTGGGCACAGCAATTGGGCAATATCATTAATAATAATATTACATTATCAAACTATATGTTTTTATAAGATTATCACGTGAACCTGCAATGTGGTATGTGTGCAACTTATTGCAATTTATTTTACTTTACCAGTGTATTTGTCAGGGACAGTACTTATTGATCAATAGAAAAAAAAACTATAAATGAGCCAGAGTTGGCCTAAACGATCCTAGCTGGAATAGAAATATAATAAACTAATAGTAACATGTCCAGAAAAAGTCATGTACAAAAAGCACACACCCACCAATGGTAATTTTCTAAGAAAGAAAGTAGTAGTGAAATTATGGCCAATTATGCTAGTAAATTCATGCCTTGATATTTCATTGTTAATTATGACTCCAACTGTCAAGTAGTGATATTAAACTCAGTTAAGTCGCACCCACTATCCATTCATACACGAAGAGACGTCAAACACAGAAAGACATGTGTAAGTCATATTCCATAACAGGAAGTGAATCGGTAGAAAAATTACTGAGACTTACAGTTTCACAGGAGGAAGTATTTATCTCTCCCTATCCCAGTGAGTCCTTAGACAATAAGCTGTGGGACAGAAAGCTGATGCTCTGAAGGTCAAGCGTTTGTGAAAGGTAAGAAAACCGAAGCCAAAGAAATCACATTGAAGTAGAAATTTGATTAAAGGCAATATTTTTAAGATTGGATGTAAAATATTTATGCTACCTGATGGTACATCAGTGAATAAAAAAAAAAAAAAAAAAGAGGTGAAACCAGTTGTGATTATGTACTAATTTAACATAAATGACTGAATGATAACCAGATGTAGGAGGGGACAGGTGGGGTTTAGCATTGGGAGTCAAGTTCTCCTTTTGATCTACATTTGCCTCTCATGTCTGCAACTGATGCTTTAACTTAAATCACTGTTACTATCATATACAACCGCGTATCAGTGTAATTTTTAAATGCAGGTATATTTTTTTCCTTTTGAATTTGATAGTGTTTTTTTAAAATGGTAAATGTAGACATTGTGTCAAACGAAATCTCATCCTCTGTCTTTAATGATTGATCAAAATGTCAACATGCGTCCAGTTTGCAGTCCAAGTCCAGGCGGTCTCTTTTATTCATAACAATTAGTGGATCTGTACGTGAGGATTGTGTGTCAGCTACGAATAACTTTACTTTAAATTGTATGATTTGGTTCCTTTAACAGCTGCCAAGACATATTGGATTTAACAGGTAAGAGGGCTGTTTGATCACCTTCACAGATTTTTTGGTGAAAAAAAGCTTTTCTTATTCAGACAACGCAACCGAAAAGTGTGTGTGAAAATGAATAATACTTCTTTATTTCTGTTTTATTGATTCAACGACAGGATTTGACCTACACAGAAGACGCAATATAATTTTTTCGCCAAAATGCTACTTTTGTTTTTTTATTTGTCAATCGGTGAGTTTCTATTGTGTCATCTATTTGGCTATCTAGCAATCAAAACTCATTGGTCACTTGCTTTCAAGAACCAGAGACCAAGAGAAGTTGACTAAGATACTATTGCTCTAAATAATCATGACAAGTCTCTTTTAAGCTTGATTTACTATGCATTTCTGCTTTAGGTCTACTGGGTTTACTGCCACTTACAGGTCAGTAAGTTCTTTTAATAAATTCATAATTATAAAAAAATGCAGTTTTGGTTTTGAGGTCGTAGTGCCATAACCTCCAGTTATTGGGTTTTAAATTTGTCATTTCTAGAATGTGAGAAACTGAAGCTGGTCGGGCCTTCCCGGTGCTCTGGCAGAGTGGAGGTCTACTTCAGAGACAGTTGGGGAACAGTGTGTGATGATGAATGGAGCCTTGCCAATGCTGGCGTGGTGTGTCGAGAGTTAAACTGTGGCACAGTTCTTGAGGCCAAAAAAAGTGCATTCTTTGGAGAGGGAAAGGAAAATATCTGGTTAGATGATGTGGGGTGTACTGGCCACGAGACTTCCATCCTCAAGTGCCGGCACAAACCGCTCGGAGAAAATAACTGTGGTCACGCCGAAGATGCTGGTGTTGTCTGTTCAGGTAAGACTTATCTTAGTTATATTTGCAGTGCTTGCGTCATTTCAGTGTTGTTCAAAGTTAAACTACTCATGGAATACTACTCAATTAGACACTGTAATTTTTATGCTTTAATCTGAAAACACAAGTCAGAAATGTGGAACTGCCAAGAGAAATTGGGAAATACGGCTGTGAATAGAAGCAGCAGATGAAGACTGTCAGCAACTTTATGTCAGTTAACAGTTTTATATCTAATTTAAACTGATTGCTACCTGTAGCGGCAGTGCTATTGCAGCTAAGGGACATGAACGGCTGCAGCAACTTCCAGGCTAACTTCTGGCTAACTTTCAGGCTAGCTTCCAGGCTAACTTCCAGGCTAACTTCTGGCTAACTTTCAGGCTAGCTTCCAGGCTAACTTCCAGGCTAACTTCTGGCTAACTTCGAGTTAGCTCTCTGCTTGAAGGTCCTCTAGACCTGTACACACATTCTGATAGTGAAATTAATAATTTCTCGGGGGTTATGTGACACTCAAAACAAATCTAGCCACTGTTTTACAGCCCTAACAGTAGCAATGGTGTAAACTATGGCAAAGCCTATGACATTAGTAATTACTCTCACTGCCAGAAGGGGGAGACAAAAGTCCTGCACACCAACTTTAAATGGACATTTTTGGATTAAATGGAAATTGGATCTGTTCACAGTACAAACCAAATTATGAATACATATAATGTGCATAAATTAAACTGCAATTAGTCCATGTTCCTTAAGTTTGATCAGCTTTTAATATGTGATTAATGTCATGTGCTACCTTGTGCTTTCAATGTGCTTTTAGTTACCTTGTTGTATAGTTGTGTAAAGTGTCTATGAGTATTTTGAAAAGCTGCACACAGCATGAGGAGTTCTCCACACAACAGCAGCTTTCTGTCAGATCTTACCACAATGATAAATACATTATAGGGGTAGAAGAGATGAACAGTGAATTATATGATTGCATTGTTTACTGTAAATCTGTCATGTAATGGGTAATTTGAATCCATTTTAGAATTGTTGAACTCTGCCTCTAACATTGAAAATTACTATACAAAAAGATAATAACATAATGTAAATGAATTGACTATTGCTGATAATAAATGGCAACCACAAATAGCATCATTTCTGCTATTCAGCAGTTTTGCTCCATAACAGTCAAATGTGATACTTGAGTTCCACACGAACACAAAATGTTTTGCTAAAGTGAAAAGTGAGTTTTGGTTATTTTGTGCAATTGTATTTTTGTTTGAACTCTTCACACATATTTGGAGTGGGTGGGACTCAATTGTAAAAAAAAAAAAAAAAAGAAAAAAAAAAAAGGGGGATGTTACATATTTCCATGGACTCAATCAGAAGTTTGTGAAATGTATGTCAAAATATGATGATGGTCGTTCATCACCATCATCACTTTTCCTGGTCTTTACATATAAAGCAGGTCTAGACCGTACTGTTTATAATCCAATGCACTTAGTGCATAATTTCTGAGTGCTACAGCTTTGTATTACGTATTGACATTTCTATCCACATCATTTGCAGAACATGTGAGGCTGGTCAACGGAAGCACTCGGTGTAGCGGCCGAGTGGAAGTCTACCATGAAGGCCACTGGAAAAAAGTATGTAGCAGTGACTGGAGCCAGGAGGCAGCTGAAGTGCTCTGCCGAGAGATTAACTGTGGCACTCCGGTCATTCAGACTGAAACGCTATATTTTGGACAGTCACATGAGATGGTTGGAATCAAAACCAACTGTTTTGGAAATGAGAGCTCTCTTTCAAAGTGTACACTTCAGGAATTTAAAGAAAGCTGTGCTGATGCTACTGTAGATTGTGCAAGTGAGTCATTGATGTAATTAAACTACTATATGAGTAATAATGATGAGATTAACCCAGTTTGAATGTGTCTGGATGGCTTGTGAATAAACATGCATTTGATTCTTCTATTCAACCTGACAGACATTAAACCAATTCGGCTGATAAATGGGACAAATCGATGCACTGGCCGAGTGGAAGTCTACCATGACGGAGAATGGGGAACAATCTGTGATGACAGATGGGGAATGCAGGAAGCAACTGTTGCATGCCGAGAGATGAACTGTGGGGCACCTATGTCAGTCAGGTACAAGGCCTTCTATGGCAGAGGCAAGGATCATGTTTGGATGGATGATGTTGAGTGTACTGGTCAAGAAAAGTCCCTTGCTGACTGCCCACACAGAGGATTTGGAGAACATGACTGTGACCACCATGAAGATGCAGGTCTCGTGTGCTCAGGTCAGTGTTTTTAAAACTTTGCCAAAACCCCACTATGCAAAATTTGTTTTTGGATCAATTTAGGTTGGTCAAAAACCATCCAGATGACACCCCAATTTAGACCGCTTGAACAGTTAACAAGAAACGTGCAATATTATGACTAAGTATTGAAAGATCCCAGGAACTCGAAACATCATGCAGATCTATTTAATCTCTAATGAGCAAGTGAGAATCAAAGAATCAAACAATCCTACTTTTACATTTGTGTGAAGTGGTGATGCATAGCAGTTTCGAGATATGTTATTGTTCTTTGGTCATTTAGAGGTACAGTCTGTTCTCTTTACCACAAGCCCTATCATCCTAGCAAGCATAGTAAAATATGTAATTGCTGAGATATTAACTTGAACATTTTAAATACAATACTTATTTTGTATTGCTTCCTTTCCAGACACAATCAAATTGTTCAATGGGACTGACCGCTGCTCAGGGAGTTTGGAGGTCTTCCACAATGGCCAATGGGGAAGAATTTGTGATAATAACTGGAGCATGAAAGAGGCTAAAATGGTGTGTCGTGAACTCAATTGTGGAGATCCTAAAAAATCCAGAGAAACTCCCAATTTTGGCGACAACAGTGGACTGAGAGGGTACTTAAGTACGTGCACTGGTAATGTGAGCTCTATCAGCGAGTGCACACTTCAACTACACCAAGGGACATGTCAAGGGGTTTCTATTTCATGTGCAGGTAAGACACAAATGCAGTATCACGTAGCGCAACAGGATTGCGTTTTATGCATTGGTATTTCTTGTTTACAAGTGGAAACTTTGGCCTCATGCTGACAGGCCATCAAAAACAAATCCAACCCATGCTTAAAGATTAAGGCTGGTGATAGCCTATGTATTTGTTATTGTCAACAAATCCCATGAACCAATACTTTCCAACATCTCAACAAGAGACAGAGCTTTATAGCAGATTAAATCTCATTGTTTTGGTTTTTCCAGAATGCAACTGTACTGTTTTGAACTACTCTCATGCTTTCATGGTTTTTGAAGACCAGAGATCAAGGTCATCACTATCACTAAAGAAGTGTTACTTGGTTAACAGTACCTAGCTGTGATCAGTTAATTATTTTTATAAATAATAAATATTTTTAATGCAGCTGTCATTTTGCCTTATGATTCTAATAACTTAATATTTTGAGTGTTAGTATTTAGAATGTCTTTAACATTAGAAAACCTGTCCTTAGAAAATTCACCATTGAGACTTGTCAATGGCACTGACCGATGCTCTGGCAGAGTGGAGATTCTGCATGACGGCCAGTGGGGAACAGTGTGTGATGATGAGTGGGATATCAGAGATGCTCAGGTGGTGTGCAGAGCTGCGGACTGTGGAACAGCACAGGCATCCAAATCTACCAGCTACTTTGGTCAAGGCCAAGGAACCATTTGGCTGGATGATGTCAACTGTTTTGGTAACGAGTCTTCCCTTTTGCACTGCCGACGCCCTAACTTTGGAGAAAATAACTGTGGCCATGGTGAAGATGCAGGTGTGGTGTGTTCAGGTGAGGAAGTCTATTTGCTATCTCATTTATTTGTCTGATGTCACTCCTCTTTCTTAGCATGTTACTGTATTTACTTGATTTCATAGTGTCTTTTATCTTCATATTTATCTTATCTTCAGATTTTAATATTTTGCTTATTATTCCTAAGAATTATAATATGATAATCACAGCTGTTTTCATTACAACATACCGATAAGAATGTCACATATAGCATTTATTCAAATGTTTCAATCATGAGCAACTGCAACTCATTTTCTTTTCTTTTCTAGCTTCCATAAGACTGATAAATGGAAGTGACCAGTGCTCAGGCAGAGTGGAGTTCAGCCATGGTGGCCAGTGGGTGCCAGCATACAATGTTAACTGGGGAATGAATGAAGCTAAAGTGGTATGTAGAGAGATGAATTGTGGAGATGCTGTTGAGTCCTCAGTGTCATTTGGTGAAGGCGAAGGATTGCCAGGATATAAAATCAGTTGCAGTGGTCGAGAGAACTCTCTCTCAGAGTGCACACTGAGAGAATACGTCAGGACCAACAACGATCGCACTGAAGAGGCAGCTGTTGTATGTTCAGGTGAGACTTAAAGTTGAACTGACATTTAAATTCTCCTCACTCTTTGTTTAGGGAAATATGTATAATAAAACCTGCAGCCATGCTGGTATTAATATCCTTTACTAAGAGCATGTCACAATCTGGTAGCCTATGAACATTGAACCTAAACCAATGAGTAGTCCTGTAACCTCAGACAAATATAACTTAAATTTCTTCTTTTATGTAGTAACAATTTTGACCAAGTATGTATGAAAGTCAAAACAAACACCTAGGATGGGTTCTCAGAAAAGTGAATGTTAATTTATGCTGGACTCCGTGTGTATTGATGTATGCCTTTCATTTCCAGGTAATGTGAAGTTGGTTGATGGACACAACCCTTGTGTTGGAAGAGTGGAGTTCTATAATAAAGGCGAGTGGCGGAATGTGTGTGGTGATTCCTGGGACATGAATGATGCAACGGTCGTGTGCAAACAACTGAAATGCGGGAAGCCTCATACAATCACCTCCACTGCTGAGTATGGCATTGGCACGGGACTGAATTCGAATGATCAGATTGAATGCAATGGACTGGAGACCACACTGACTCAGTGCCCACAACAGACATACAAAGACGGAACTTGCAACGCCACCTCAGTTGCTGGTGTTGTCTGCACAGGTAAGAGAAAGCTTTCACAAAAAAAAAAAAGACTAAACAGTTTTATCTGTTATTGTTCAATAATATTGCTGCTATTTCTTCATATTCCCTTATGTCCATTCTAAGTTTTATCAAACTCACTATGATATATACAATGATCACTTTCGTTTTCCCCATTCACTTCATAACTATTTGAATTTCGTTCATCTTATGAAAGACAAAAGAAAACAAGTGTGTTTCTTTTATTATACATAACATAATAAAAATCTTAGTGAATACAAGGTGTGTTTAGGACTACATTGCTATCGCTACATGAACTTGTAGACATGGTTAGATGATTTGATAAAAAAATGTATTCATCTACTATGTCTGACTGCATTAAAATGAATCGGAAATGTCTGATACAGTGCGATCATTTTATTTCATTTGACATCACAGGAAGTTTGGAGGTCCGGTTGGCTAATGGTAAAGACGAGTGCGAAGGCAGAGTAGAGGTCCGTCATGGAGTAACGTGGCAAACTGTGTGTGACACAGACTGGACCATGAGTAAAGCTGGGGTGGTGTGTGATATTCTTGAGTGTGGAAAAGCAATACTCAATTCTACTGGTGCCCATTATGGCCAAGGCATTGGGAAAGTAGTGGAGGCTAGTGATTCATGTTTTTCCAACGTGACATCTCTTCAGCAATGCTCAAGCAAAGGTTTCAGAACAGCCAGTTGTGGGCATGAAAAGGATGCTGGTGTTTCCTGCGCAGGTAATGCTTTTTTTAAAATTACATGTTTAAAAAATTCCAATATGCAATCTTTTTACACACATCATTACCAAATAAATACTATGGAGTCTAAAAGCATTATATGTATTTTATTCAGTCAAGTGCAACATGCTTAATATGTCACTACATATGACTATATAATATATATTACATCCCAGTCATGCAAATACACTTTATCAAGGATTGTATACTCACTTTATTTGTTTTCATTTGTAGCTCAGCTCCGGTTGGTCGGTGGCTCAGGTACATGCTCTGGTAGAGTGGAGATTTTCTATAAAAGCCAGTGGGGAACTGTATGTGACGATGACTGGGGAATGAGTAATGCTGACGTGGTATGCAAACAGCTTGGCTGTGATCGTGCAGTCGCCGCTCCTACAAGTGCCCACTTTGGTAGAGGTAGTGGTCCAATATGGCTGGACAATGTGGCCTGTAATGGTGATGAGACTGCTCTCACACATTGTACACATCCCAGTTATGGAGAAAATAACTGCGGGCACGGTGAAGATGCTGGTGTTATCTGTTGGGGTAAGAGGCCTGGCTCATTTTAAATCTATGAATGAAAGTTATATTCAAACTTAAATCTTAACTACAATCTGTCATGTGTTTTAGGTGCTTTAGTGAAGCCCCGAATCACCCTGAGTCCTTCTTCAGAGGTAAACTGGGGCGAGAAAGTTGAAATCACCTGTTCTGTAGTATCAGAGAACACGGGTGGGACATTCACCTTAAAGAAATACGACGGATCATTTCAAATGGAAAAATTCTCTGAAAATGAAGCTGCGACTTTTGTGTTCGCTAAAGTGGACTTCAGTCAACAGGGGTCATACCTTTGTGAATATCACAAGAACCTGCCTAAGGCCATCAATTATCCTCCGGGAGATGTAGCTGAACTCTCTGTCACAGGTTAATCATTTTGCACTTTCTTTGTCTGGTTGAACTTACCTGACTGTTTGCTTCCCATTCTGACATAGCACACACGCAGTTTACAGTAAGAACAGTCGCAGATTTGCCCCACGAAATTCTTAGTAATGGTTTAATTTGTTGTTCCTTGATTTTAGGCAGAGGTAGATGAAAGCAGCTTCTCATTTCTAGCTGAATGAAAATGACAATACTGTCTCTAAGATAGCGTTACGTAGCTACAGCCAGGTTCATGAGTTGGTTAGAAATGCTGTCTCAGGCTTTTTCTTGGCTTCATACATTCTGCTAAAAGACTGAGGCTAAAGCAGCAGTTAGCATGTTTAACAGCTGATGACCCGTGTAGAAAACATATAACGCTAAATAAGCTACATAGAAAGACATGCTAATGATTGTATTTTATGTTAGAGCAGATTAACGTGGCCTTTAATCCATTCTTTACACTTGTGCTTTTGTGTTTTTTGTTCAAAGCTAAAAAAAAAAAAAAAAAAAGGACACAACCCTCCAAAAGCTTTACATGACTAGAGCCTCGTTTCAGCATGTGGACAATTACAAAGCTTGCTGTGCCTACGCAGTTACACTTACAGCTGATAAATTAATATTAGATTTTTGCTACAGGGGGAGTTTGAGCAAATTGTCAGTTGTTAAAAAAGTGTATTCTGTAAGATTTGGCTGTCTGCTATAGTTTGTAAAATTCTACCTTTGTCCCTCAGTGAAACTGGAGAAACCCACCATCTCCGCGAGTCCTTATGTGTTGATGATCTCCCAGCCTGACAAACTATCCGTCCACCAGGGCAGCAGCTTCTCCATCACTTGCTTTATTCATTCCTCATATCCTGGCGGCGTCTTCTATTTGAAAAAGTCTAACACTAATGTCACTGAATCAAAGCCAGCAACCCTCCACTACTATATGTTATACCAGGCAGTCTTTGAATTCAATGCAATACAGTATAGCCAACAAGGAGTGTATATGTGTGCCTACGCTGTTAACATTTCCTCCATGTCCTTCAGTTCTGTTCCCTCGAACCCATTCCCAATCAATGTTGTCAGCGGTAAGACCCAAAAAGCTCTTTTGATTTGATTTTGTATTTCTGCATTGGTTATAGTGACATTTCTCCTTTGCTAAACCTACTACATGATGTTTTAATCCCTACAGCAGCCACAACCTCCTCGGTTGTCACAGCAATTGCGGTTGTGTTAGTGCTATTGTTAGTCCTGCTGGGTATCGCTTACATGGTCTGGAGAAGGAGATGGCAGCATGCTGGTAAGTGTTAGACATATAAAATACTGCAATGCCATATTTGTTTTAATGACAGATAATGGATCTAGATTGTTTGAAGCTGCACTAAATCCGTATTTTTATATTAAGGGTAAAAAGAATTACTATGTGACAGGATATACGAAAGATGACTTATAGGTGATTATGCTCACCTTTCAGGAACCATAGTTCAGTTCATTAATAGGTTTGGAGGAGCAATCAGACAAGATCTGCAAGACAGAGGCAATGGAGCATATGATGGAAAGCAAGTAAAATTTGCATTTTATTTGATTTGATTTCATATAAATCTACTGGAAAGACATCTCAGTGATTGCAATTGTCATCTTTCTTTATCTCTCTCAGGGATACCAACACCCAAGTGAATGAGCAAGCACAAAGTCAGAACTCGGAGAACAAGATTGCTGATACTCATTCTGATTACTCCATCGAGAAGATCCCCGAAGACCTGACTGGGAAGATGTGTTACGAGCTTGAACCACTCGTGATATAAAAATGACCCAAGAAATTCCTTATGGCATGTGATTTCACTAAATCTAACGAGTAATGTAAAAACATGCTAAAAACAATGTTTGAAAGTTTCAAGTCTGTTGCAGCTGTGACTACACACAGCAGTGTGGTACACGCCTACATCACAGCAGCAACACGAGAAGTTAAACTACTGGAGGCCAGCAGAATATCAGCTGGTGTTAAGTTGCTCTTTAAGGTAAACCATAGGAACAATAGATATATGTGTGTGTGGTGTTTTTACACATCTTTTTAAGCAAACCAATAATTCCGAAATCTAGCAACATTCCTCAGACAGATGCTGTGATGCAGAAAATTAACTTTGCAAAAATTTAAATGTAATTACAATGCTTGTGTTAACAGGGACATTTATTATTGTTAAAGTTTGATTCTCTCCATACTCTTTAAAGTGTTTTGAAGGTTACCTGTGGTGTTTTTTTTGTTTTTTGTTTTTTTTTGTTTTTTGTCAATCAATCAAAAAGCTAATACTGCAGATCAAAGCACATAGCACAGTTGCTTTGCTTTTTATATTGTCTTTATATTGCATAATAATTTGTTTGTTTTCAGTGTATGTGAATACTGATCAATAAATTTGGATTTCTTACAATTCACCTTTTTTAATTGCCAGAGTTTTCATCCAGTTTTACTTAAATTAACTAAATGATAATATATATATATATATATATATATATATATATATATATAATATGAAATTAAATAATCCATCTGGATCGGGGAGAAAATACCATCAAATTCAGAGCAACCTTTCATTTCTTTACATCCTTAAAAAAATCATGTATAATATATAAAGGCATTACGTGACATTACATACTGACATATAGTGTTCATCACTGGCGGATAAAGTGAGATTTTTTAAGAGCAGCAGTATCACCATTTAAAGTCTGCATTCAAAACATGCAGAAGTATTATCATTAAAATGCACCTAAACGATCAAAAGTTAAATTACTTATTATGCAGGAAGAATGGTGCTCTAAAGGTGTTATCTATCTATCTATCTATCTATCTATCTATCTATCTATCTATCTATCTATCTATCTATCTATCTATCTATCTATCTATCTATCTATCTATAGATATATATAGATATATATATATAATGTTTTAATTTTATGCAAATGAACTACTACCTGCAGCTGTCAGGTTAATACAGTGAAGCAGTGAAGGCAAACTGTATTAAGCAGTTGTAGCAAATGCAGTAGTGGTAGTGTGTGCATGTGTGTGTGCGCAAATGAGCGTGTTTGTGTGTCTTTCACAATCAAAGCCAACAGGCTACAACTGGAATGGCAGTCAGACAAGTGGGTGTGTCCATGCAGGCAGGTAAACCATGTCCAAACCTGCTCACCTTGTCTGCTGTTGTAGCAAATCAGCACCACATACCTGCATTTTGGAGACTGGAACATTCTCTGTATTGCCATTTCGCTCTACACCTCTCTTAACCTGTGTCTCTATAGACCTGCGTATGTGTCTCTAGATTAGGGTGTTACTACGGAAATTGCAGATATGACAGTCAAAGTGTTTTTTAGCAGCGTGAGCGGTTCCCTTGAGGTACAGTATTTTGTCTTATTATTACTTATTGTTTTACCTGGAGGGGTGTTGTTGATACTATAACATATCAGTAACACTGAACAAAATGCTGTGTGGGGTGTTAAAGTAAGTACATCATACTCTGTAAGTAACTGTGTGTGAACATTTTAAATTTTTATTTCTGTAACAAACTGTAGCTACAGTGAAGTGAGTGTTCATTGCAAAATGGTAAAACTACACGAGTTGAGCGGCTTGATCATTTTTGGAGAATTTCTAACTGGTGAAAATGTCCTCCAGATGAAGAAAAATCAAGAAAGAATCTTTTCAATCTTGACCTCCAAGAAGATCCCCTTTGAAGCTGTGGACATTGCTCAGAATTCTGAAGACAAGGATTTAATGAGGAAGAGGGCAGGAAACCCGACCGCACTGCCCCCTCAAATATGCAACGGGGACGTCTACTGTGGGGTAAGTCTCACACAGTAACCCGCAAAAGTAATGATGACATGTCTTTGACAATATACTCAAAAATAATGAAGTTCTGATTTAATGTAAATCCTTCACACATTTGCTGCATTTGTCAACAGGAACAAAACCTTTGGTAGTGTAGGGCGTGGACACAGGGATTAAATAAATATTTACACTAGCTATATTATACCGCTGTACATGAATAGGTGAGCACAGCTATACTCTGACTTTCTTATACACACAGGCAATGCCTCCCTCTTCCAACCTCTTCCAACAGACACGCACAAACACATATAGATAGATGCAAAGGTTTTAAGCTCTAAAAGTAAAGTCAGGTCACTTTCAAAAGTAAGTAATGCCAACTGTATCTCTGCCTCTCTTTTTTTTCTTTTTTTTCAGGACTTCACTGCATTTGATAATGCAATTGAGATGGAAGAATTAGAGGCTTTTCTTAAACTCTAAAAGGAATGGTGACCAGATACGGGACGCCATGTTCACTGCATCATCTGCATATCAATTGAAAAAAAAAATGAACACTGTAATATGCTTTATTCGTATTGTATGATGAAGAATGCACATAACTCCATTTTAAATTGATTCATGAAGTGTAAATACGTTTCTAGCTTTAAGCTATATGAGGGTGTTTGGAGCTGCACATCTGAAACATTTGTATGATTAAAATTCTTAAAATTATTTGAACTGCGCCTGTCGCACTCATTGACATGTGTGAATACTATTGTAACATGTGGGACTATAAACAAGGTATTTATCTATCTGCAGGTTTACCAGCCTGGTGTCCATAAAGTAACCATTTAACAATAATGTAAACATAATGCCACAACCAACAAAAATACTTTCCATTACAGGGTAGAGTTCGTTATGGTATTGGCTGTCAACTCATTCAGACCAACACATCACATACCTGGCTCAGCCCTTCTTATCTTGATTGACAGTCAAAAAACTTTCTGAAATAAAACATCATTGGTAAAAAGGTGTTACAACTGTAGAAATTTGTTGTATTGAAATGAAAACTGCTGGAATTAAAAAAAAAAAAAAAAGACTGCAATAAACTGTGTTTGTGAAAAGAAGTAGTGTTGATCTGACCTTTTTTTAAATGTATTGGATTTCTCAATTTCAATGTTATATTGAATATTTTTTTTCTTCTATATTTATTCATATGATTATGTCTCATTAATTTATTCAATATTGAATAGTGAATATCATGTTTACATAAAGGATTAGTTCACTTTTTTTTTTTAATAATCACATACCCATATGTACATTGTATGAGTAACTGGTCACAATGTGAGTCCAAATAGGAGACGAAATCGTTGTCATGTGTAAAAGTGCATTCTGAAGTTCAGCTGAAGCTAATATGAACTATGAATTATGGAGACCAGTAACTCTTTGATTGTATTTAACAGGGATTTATTATTTATTGATTCCCCTCCATATTGCACATTATATTATAATGTTTATTTATTTGAATCTTTTGAAGAAAGTTGAAGAAAGCCACTGTCTTGTAAATATGATTATTGATTCAATTAATTCCCAAATAACAAATAGAAAAGACTGTCTCCAGAAGAAAAATAGCACAGACAACTTTATCGTCAGCACGTTCACTCGCAATAGCAGCAGCTGGAACTACAACAGGCAGATCATTGGACACCACTGTGCGACTTCGATGGGGCCTGGTGGTATTAAAGCAATGTCGCGGACTTGTGACGTCCTCTTTACCCGCTGCCTGAGAGGACGGAAGGGTGCGTTTTCTCAACTATCGTTACAATCCACCGGATTAATCAAACATCTTAGCTAATAACTTCACCGCAGTGAGCTATCAGCGATGGCTAATAACTGTTCTTTAATGTCTTTTCTTTATTGCAGAACTTTAAGTCCGCCATCCATCGCAAATCTACAATGGCCGAGGAAGGGTGAGCATGACTTGTTTTACCAACGCACAATGTACACCGGGTTAGCTAACACACGGAACTGGGCTGGCAAGAATAGGCTTTTTTTTGTATAAAATGTATAATTTTGTTATTGTAGCTAACAATAACTGGTGTGGTTATTATGTACAGTATGTTGAATAAGGTTATATATGCGCGAACAGTAAATAGTACAGCTTGAGTTTCATGATTTAAAATGACGTGACATTTCATGAAGTGGCTTCACAATGTTTCAAGGCTGCCTCTAAACAGCCAGGTACCCAAATGAACTATTGAAGAGGTTTTCCTCCTGTTAATACTGGTCATCTAAAAATCACATTCAAATGAACTTTTAAAATAAATGCTGGGAGATGAAATCCGGTGTGTCTGCACACTTTATGCAAAAAGTATTAAACGTTTATATGAAGTTTATGAGGCTCCAGCAGTCAGTCATTAGGCGGATGTCTGCCACATTTCTTTTCTGTCTTTTAGCATTAAATTCCTCCTTTGTGTTTCCATGTTGAGCTGTGGTGGATGTATAGTAACACAAAGAGGGACTTTAGCACTAAAAGATGTTGACATTTCTAGATTTGACCAACTTGGATAACTTTTGCCCCATCACTTTAAATTGTTCAATTATGAACTTCATGTTCGTTTGACTATAGCAGGAAACACCTTCATTCATTTGGGCACCTGTGAATTGTGAATCCATCCATAAGTTTTGCAACAGATGTCAGATTTGGTAAGAAAATGAGTTGAAGTAATATTTAGCTAATTTGACAACACACTTGGTAAGTGCACTGTTTAATGGGGAAAACATGAGCAAAACAGAACACATGGATGGAGTTACTAAAGTAAATGATAAAAGGCTAATGCTAGATGTAGACAACACCTTGAGTAAAGTGACCATGAAATGCAGAATATGCAGGACACTGCCTTTTTTTAATTTCTGCCTAATAGGGTTCATGTCAAGTTTTAAAATGGCTTTACTTGTATTAATTTTTGTAAACAAGAACAGTTGTTTCAACAAGTGCTCAGATCACTGTCTGTGGAGCAATGTTAAGCTATCCTGGGGCATTGAACTGAAGATAGGTGCTATTCTTCTTCATGAGCTCTCTGGTGCTTGAATGATGATTTATATTCTTTTGTCGGATACCCCTTCACTCCACATTGAGTGAGATCCTCATTCTGACAGGCTGGAAGCTCAACCAATATCCACTAGTTTGTCATGTCCTTGATGGTAATTTTATTTTGAATGTTTTTTTTTTTCCTCTCTCTCTCATCCATTTATAACAGCATCGCTGCCGGAGGTGTGATGGATGTCAACACCGCTCTCCCTGAAGTGCTCAAGACCGCACTTATCCACGATGGCCTCGCCCGTGGTATCCGTGAGGCTGCTAAGGCCCTTGATAAGTAAGTTTGAGAAATATTAATTTTGTCCCCAGTAGGTGTATCGCTGATGATATCTTGGCTCCCTCTTCTGAACTTGATGTGGAAGCCTGCCATTGTTACCCAATTTCTGTCTGAGATGTACAGTCAGTTTTTGAAACGTCTATATTTTATATAAACCCTTTTGAGTTAATTCAGCTCTTTTTTTTTTTGCAGGCGTCAGGCCCATCTCTGTGTCCTTGCAGCCAACTGTGACGAGCCCATGTACGTCAAGTTGGTGGAGGCCCTCTGTGCTGAGCATCAGATCAACCTGATCAAGGTAAGAACCTGTTGAAGGTCAGACTGATGGGTATCAAGGGGAAGCAGTATGTCTTATTGCCAACGTTTACATTTAAAAGATGTAGATATTTCCATTAACTAGCCATGTTAAAGACTTCTGTTACTGTTGTATCAGATGTTAACAGTGGAGATGGAAGTTGGCATATTATGTACTGCTGTATCACTGATGATAATTTGGCTCCCTCTACTGAATACCGTGAGGAGATTGCCACTGTTACCCAATTTCTGTCTGAGATACAGCCACGAGTACCCACAATGCTGCTTTTTCATCTAACTGGTAAAGTGTTTTTAAAGCATAGAACTACTTACGTTTGTGATGTTTATATAGTTCCAGTTTACCAGGAGTAACTGGAAATGTTCATTACTGCAACATTGTTCAATGAGTTCTTCAAATGCAGGGTTTGCATGGCATGTTTATTTTCCAAGCATTACCAGCTGTACCAATTGTGTCCAGTGATGGTAGATTAAAGACAGGAGATATTAACCTTTACAGATCTAAACGGACTTAACTGTCTTTCAGGTTGATGACAACAAGAAGCTCGGCGAGTGGGTCGGTCTGTGCAAGATTGACCGTGAGGGCAAACCCCGCAAGGTGGTGGGCTGCAGCTGTGTCGTGGTCAAGGTAAATGGATGTTCTGTTGTAGGGTTTGTGTGTACCACAGTGGGGGTGCACGCGCTTGATTGTGCCCATGTTATGTGGTTCTTTGTATGGAGGAGTTCCTATTGAAAAGGCATTTGTTTAGTCAGTCTCTGCCAGTCAAGTGCAGGTGCTGTGCTATGTGCCATGCAGCTGTTGTTAATTACTGGCTAGATGACAGCCAGGGTACGAGCCCCGACATCTACCTGTGTTGTCTGGGGTCCCTAAGAATGGCTACATGCACTACGATGGCAACCGTGAATCTTGTAATTAACCACTTAAACTCGGCTGTGTACTTAATTAATGCTGAAGTTTACAGAGATGTCTGTTTAGGCTGAACTTTGGGAAAATTATACGCAAAACATCCAGAAAATTTCCACTTTTAATAGTTCTGCCATAAAAACATTGTCTTTTGAAATGTTTCACTCAAAGCAGCGTACATACAGTGGCTATAATGTGTGGGAACAAGCGGATACAGAATGTGATGCACAATCTCCATTTAAAGGGACTTGAGGGGAAGTTTGATAAGTGGTTACAGTGAAGTTTTGGGAAGTTGAGTATAGAGCATAACCTGACTGTTACTGTATTTTTGAGGCTAATGTCAAAACTGATGCACTTAACAAATGTTGGTTAACTAGGATGCATTGTGATAAGTATGTAGTGACTTGGCTATTTAAGTTTACTTTGTGGTGGACAAACTGTCACGGCTGTCGAAACACTTGATGAGCGCAACTGGCCAATATCGCCAGGATCTAATTTAGAGCTGTCATGTTGGTTACCTCATCTTAATCTGTCTCTCTGTCTACAGGATTATGGCAAGGAGTCTCAAGCCAAGGATGTGATTGAGGAATACTTCAAAGCCAAGAAATAAGATGTCAATAAAATGTGGAAATGGAATCTGCCGTCTTGTGTTCTTTTGGTATTTGCTGACCATTAGTAAGGTCATTGACTGGAACTAATAGGAAGACTATAAAATTGTGGTCTGATATGAAACTATTTGTGTAAAATTTAAACTCTGGAGACAATGCTAGTAAATGGAAATGATTCTCAGCATTAGCCAAGCAAGCTGGATGAAGTTCAAATTGTAGAGGTAAATGTTGTGAGATGTCTAATTTCACACTTGGAGCAGATTTTAAATGAGGTTTATGCTGCAGAATCATGTTTTTTTTATCAAACCAGTTCGTGTACATCACCGTTGTCCAATGGACATGTAAATGTTTCGCAGCCTCAGATTCTTGGGTTGAAAATCTTAATTTCATCAGTCATGAATTTCACTTGTAAGAAGATGCATAGGTCTTTCAGATAGGGTTTTTCTTCTTTATATCTACATACATTTCCAAATAAAGAAAAGACATTCAAACATTAAGGCACAACACATCATAATGCACATCCTCAATACCCCCTCCCCCACCAAAAAAATACAAAAATCCAGAGGGAAAAAAAAAGACCCCAAACATGTAACTCCCTTTCATTGACAAACACCCACCACTGCCCTTAAGTTTATTGTAAATAATTTACACAAGTTTCTGCCACAGACTGCATTATACCACCAGGAAGAAAACATAAAAATAGAAGCAGCTGTTAGCCCCGCACACACAATGCTGCCTGTACAGAGAAGCCCTCAAATAACTGGTGTGGATAGTTCATCCCAGGTGAACCGCAACAGTCCTCCAGATAGTAACCTGGGTGCTCTGAGCACAAACCAAACATCTAGGATTTGGCCAAAGACGCATCTCCCAGGCCAAGTGAGGTCTTTAGTCTGCACAGGCCTCCAGTCTGCTACATCTGAGAAGACAGCCTGGGTTTCTGAAGAAGTCTGTCCACAGTTTTGAGGCTAGGGGTGCGTTGGGAAGTTGTCTCAACTCCACTGTCCTTTTCTTATCCTCCTTTAACTTCTCTCTTGCTTCTTAAGACCATTTAGAGTTTGTAAATCCAGATGTTCAAAAAAACAAGACAAAAAAAAATCACAAACATTTGCAGTGTATTGTGTGTTCTTAAATAGTTATATAAAAGAAAGGGGCTGACCATGTCCATAGTAACATTGCATGAGTCCATATTGCTATATTAGTTACAGGTACTCAAACTCCAGTGCTTGGTGTAATGCCAGCAGGTCAGAGTGACTGGATATCCTCCAGAAAGGCATGTTGTGCTGCGGAGTGGACACACATGTTATTAAAACCAGAGGTACCGTTCAATAGATGCACACCACCACCCAAAATCATGCAAGCTACACTACAGTAGCTTGTAGTTTCCTTTGCAAAAGCACTGCAAACAAAAACATGCAATCCTAAGGCTTAAAGGAATAGACCAGCATTTGGGGAAATATACTTATTCACCTTTCTGCCAAGACTTAGGTGGGAAGACTCATACCCGTATTTGCATTTAATATAAGACTACAGTTAGCAGCCACTTAGCAAGGTATATAATTAAATAACAGGCGGAAACAGCTAGCTCGGGTCTGTCAGAAGACAAAATCTATAACATAACATAGACCATATATATAAAATAAAAATCTAATTTGCAGTTTACCCTTACACTGAGTGGGCAAAATATGAGTTATATTCTCATCAAACTCTTAACAAGAAAGCCAGTGCATTTCCCAAAATGTTGGACTATTTCTTTAACAATCCCAGCACCCAGCATTATGAATGAAACCCAAAGCTGGAGGAGCGATAGGTTTTATATTCATTTTTAAGGAAAAATATAGTGCTATTGATGTAGAGTATATCACTTCTTCTGTTCTTAGTTTACATCCGTTTTGTTGTGATATAACTCTCACACACAGTATCAATGAAAAATAAGACATGCTCCCCAAACCGCTGGACAACAGAGTGAGCAGCATTATTAGATAATAAGATTGTTCAAAGTGTAATCACTGTGTACATTTTAATGATTTAACTACAGGTCGTCCACAAACGCGTTTATTTGATTTTCAAAAGGAGGTGCAAAATGTACATTAGCTGAGTGTCGATCTCAAATTTTCACTCTTTCACAATAAAAGACTCGTGTCCACTCCTTAAAAAAGGGGGGGAAAGCAACAGCAAGTAGAATATGGAAAAAAAAAAAAAGGTAAACAACCAACACAAAACCTCTACAGCAAAGAAAGGCAGGCTTCGTCCAATCAGAGCTCACACTGTGTGGAGTAGGCGGGGTCACAGTGAGGTTACGGGGTCCATTACCTTTTTGGCCGCCTGCTCCTCTTCCACACCGTCCCCAATTACAACATACACTACTTTCCTGCCAAACCTTTGCATTATGCGTTCAAAGCAACTCTCTTTTCCTGCAAAAAACAAATAAACAAAGGGAGGAAGGAAGGTCACAAGGTCAGAGGGGTCAAAGTTCAAAAGTTATTCATTTACCTGGCTGGCGGCATGCTCTTCATCCTTCCCATCGCCAATCACAACATATGTAATGTTAGTGCCAAAGCGGGAGACTATACGCTCAAAACAGCTCTCTTTGCCTGGAGACAAACAAATGGCTTTCACAGGTTTTCCTTTATTGTTTAGATGGAAATAAAACACAGAAAGAAGCAGAGCTGTGTGCATCAGGGGTACACACACACACACACACACACAAAACACTGTTTTCCTTTAACAAAGCGCTCACTCGGATTAATCCTGACACCCACATGGTGCGTCCTGAGAGGCACCTCAGTTCTGCTAAATATAATCAACCTGGTTACCACGACAATCCAAGTGCAGACATGCTTGTGAGTGATGTCAGAGGTCACAGACCATATTAACCTTTAAGCTTTTTCCTGTACACATATGCATGATGCTAACTGCATATAGAGTAATTCCATATGCAAAGTTTTGTGGCCAGGTGTCCACGGGATATGGCATCTGACCTTAAACACTTAAGCAATCTGCTTGTGTCTTAAACCTCCGGCAGTTGTCACGGTTACCACACTGCAATGTCTATATGAATCAAAGCGCTGTGAGGTTGAAATGGGTGTAACATGAGCTTGCTCACACACACACACACAGCTACAGTTTTCTCGGTTCTCTAAATTAATCTGAGTTGTTCTGTTCAGACTGATGTACAGTCGAATATAATTTAGTGTTGGCCACCGTCGGGGTACGTTGTCGTAACTTGTTGAAGCTCAGGCTCAGAGTTCATTCAGAATGTGGCCGTCCGGCCTAAAAGATCCAGCTAGTGTCAAGAGTTGTATAAGGACAAATCAAAATCATGCGAGGACAGTATATATTGTAGATATTGTAGAACGAAGATGGGATTAAACAGGTGCAGTGTTGCATAGCAGATTCTTGAATTAAAATAATGTAGGGTAAAAATCATCTGCACAGCTTAAGTCTTTATGTGCGTGACTGATACAAACAAAACAGGGACCCCCCTTATAAAAAGCACCACTAATGGTCACTTTTACGTTTCCAGTGCATGAAAACAGAAATACCTGCAAAACTGCATGAAATGATATTGAGAAATGAGCGATCCTGCGTCAAATCTGGGAGAAAAATGTTCTTTGTACGTTTGTGTGGCCCTTGCATTAAAAGCATGATCTGGTTGCTTTTAATAGAGATTTAAGGGGCACTGGGTTCTGCACTCATGCACATACACACAAAAAAAAACATTCCCACACCGCTCTTCAGTGAACCTGAGCCCAGTTAACTATGAATTAATAAAACAGGGTACAGGATATTAGTAACGTCCAGTATTTAAAGAAACATCAAAAAACTTTAGAAACTTTAAAAATACATTAAGTTAAATGCATAGCAAATTCTAATACAATATTTTTTTCAATTTAATTATTTCCATTAATATTAGATTATAGAATTCATTGAATGTCTGAAGCAATTTCTGTCGCTTCAGCTGCTGTGTGTGTTTGTGCCTTACCTATTTTTGTTGCACTGTAAATGTTCTCGATAGGGAAAACAGATCCCAGACTATATAAGAGAACTTTAGCCAGCGCTGGTATGAGCTGCGTTGTGGTCACCAACACATTTACACAGTTACTCCTGTAGGAAACGGATAGAGAGAAAGAACATATCATGTACAATACAGTAAAGTAGGCTAGTCAATTGTAGACTTAGATTGCATGGGAGGGTGACGTCACACTACTCCATGTACCAAGAATATATAGAAAGATAAATACAATTTTAAAGTGGCACCTGGAGCTAATGATGGACAGGGACTTCAGTGCGTGGGAGAGCCAAGAGTCTGTCAGGGCCTCCACCTCTGCTCTGAGCTGCAGCCAGGCGTCTCTTTTAGCAGGACCCAGCAGACCTAAAACACAGCATGACCTCATTAAATCCTCTGAGCAGCAGGCATCACCCATACATGAGTAAAAAAACAGAAAAGGTCAGGGCATTCTCAACGAGTAAAAAGGTGGAAGCCCTGAGCGAGGTCAACAAGGGTTAGACTCATATACTGTCTGACGTGGGCCTTTACACTGGGGTGTCCAGTAAACTCCTGTCTGATTGGCTTACCCCCCACATTGTTTTTGTACGTGCTATACAACTCTTTGACCCGTCGGTAGCGGAAGGCCAGTTTCCTCATCCAGTCGACCCCGCCACGGACACCCGTAGCCAGGCACAGGTTGGCGCTGGTTGCAGCTGCATGGAAGCCATCAGTTGCAAAACTGTAAGTACTGTCAATAATAATGATATGATTTATTTGAAAAATCTGCTCTGGTAGAACACAATTATTAAATAGTTCATTATTTCAGTACTATAAACACAACCGTTATATGTAAGACTGCAATGAAAAAGAATCTTCAAAATGTTGTGGATATAGTAAAATATATATAAAATATATGCAAAATGTGTTTGTTCTTGGAAAAATGGAAATATTTATCTTTCTAAAAAACAAAAGACCCAATATTTTAAATAATACCAAACATAACAAATACTGTAACCTATGTAAGTGTAATTTTCAAGCCTATTAAAATAATTAAATATTATTAGCATTATTTACATTGTACTAACAAACACAGTTATAAAATATTGAATCCTCACCTTAAGTCCTGCCCATTGTCATCTGATGATACATCATCAATATGTACCTGATCACACTCCTGTAAACACAAATACACACAAACCACACTCAGTGAAACAAAATAAGCTTTTTGATGTTATCAAGTGGGGCATTAATTCATTTTCTATTGATACCAATCAATACCAATAATTATAACATAAACTGTGCATACTGAAATTAGATTGTAAGAATTTGTGCTGCACCTACTGCAAGTTGTGTGTTACATCACTTTATACCGCTAGGGGGCAGTAGCAGTATTTAACTGAATGGCAGCGTCGCTTAAAGAAACTTAAAACTGCGCAATGCTGTATTTTGGGAAAAATCTGAATGCAGTGCAACACATGTTCAATGCCCTTCAACACATCCTTGAATGTTTTAAAAGTATGTTTGTGTGCCTGATATCTGTGTTCTTACCTCCAGATCATTAAAGAATAAGTGTGTGTCAGCCAAGTTGAAGATCATCTCTTCCATCCTTAGACCCAGCGTTACTGCCATAGGAGGGTCCTAACAAAGGTAAAATACATAATCATCATCATCATCATTATAGTAGTCATTTGATACATTAGTTCTTCCTCTCCACAAAAGTAATTTAAAATTTTACACCATCAACCCCTTTAAGCATCTACACTGAAGGCACAGATTTACACCCCTGCATCCCACCCCCACTTGTTGAGTTGGTACGCTCCACTCATCACAGCAGATGCTGACAGACAGGTTGCACTTGTTCTGTCCCATCAACATTCCTCATGCTTGGTGGGGGGTGTTTGTGGCGTTATGTGTGTGTGGTGGAGGGGTTGAGAGGAAGAGTGTGTGTGTGTCTTCATATGTGTGTATTGCAGAGAGTAGGCACCCTCAAAGGGAGACACTTGGAGTGTGTGTGGTATGTGAATGGTTTGTGTGTGTGTGTGTGTGTGTGTGTGTTTGGGCAAGCGCAGCCTTCCCTGCCAGCCTGAGGCTCAGCTGCAAAAACCATCATCTGTGATAGGTCAGCAAGGGTCGACAGCTTGCCGCGCGATTCGCTGACGCTGTCAGACGACCAGAATAGAAAGAAACTAACAGGAAGGAGAGTGAAAGTGAACGAACGAGGCATACAGAGACAGAAAAAGAGAGAGAGATTGTAGATATTCCAGAGTGTGAGAAAGTGCAAAGAAACTTGTGTAAAGTTGAAAGTGTGTGTGAGAAGTGTGCCAGGCTGCTAATAGAGATAACTGCAGTTTTGACTGTATTTATTTTCCTGTTCTCCTGTCAATCACAGAGACAAGAGGTACTTAAATCAGTCACTCAGGTAATGATTACATTGGCTGTCAGCCAAAGCAGAGCTGACTTTGGTGTTTGTCAAAACACTCGCAGATGAAATGTGTTCATTCCTTTAGAGCAGTTGAATTTTGCTGCATTTTGGTCTCCAGAAAGACTGAGGTAGGTTTTTTTTTTTTTTTGTAATATTTTGCCAGACAAGTTCAATCAATCACAGCCTGGTTAGAGTAGCCTAAAAACAATCCCTCTCTCCACCTCCGCTGTTATCATCTGAGCTCTGGAAACTCAACACTTCACGATGATGTGACCATTATCCCGGGTAATAATAATTCCTGCCGTGAGAAACCAGGAGTGTGACCGGTGTGTGTCTGTGTGAGAGAGACTCTGTGTATATTCATGAAAAGTGAAACGTCATTTAGAGAAGAAATATCCTCATAGCATGTCTGAGAGGGGTACTTAGGTCTTGTGGTTGCTATGTCAACAGTGTAAACACTATTTTGGGGCGAGGTGTGAACAGACACAGCTGCCGTGATATTTCTTATGGCAGTAGCAAATGAGGTGAAAAAAAAAACGCTCTAACAAATATTTTACAGCGAATATTCTGATATCTTCTTATGCAAATACTTTGTTGTGAATCCATGTGACTGGAGACTTTTGTTTGTACTTTATCACAAAACATGACAGGAGGGACATGACTCCTAGTGTTATCTTTGCCAAGTGAGCAGTTGAAACCATGTGTGTCATTCATTATTTGCTTGCAAGTGAGAGTGAAATGCACAGCTTTCTCTACTCTATGCCAAGACTTAATTTGTTATATCATCCTTTGGTATTTCAGAGTTTCTCTACGGTAAATACAACACAAACCAAGCTGAATTAACCACAGTACCGCATGTGTGTGTGTGTGTGTATGCGCACACCCACATACACACATATACACACAATAATTTACAACTCACCAGGGCCTGTCTTATACCCATTAAAACCCAATTGCCAAACATTAAATTCCACGACTGCAGAGCAACTAGGAAGTACATCAGTGGCCACAAACCCTATGTGTAAAAACGACTGGGCTCCTATGTGCAAGTCTGGCTCCAAATGCTCTCGCTGTGCCAGCTTTTGTTTGACTGCCAAACAAGTTTTCAGAATGGACTCCGCAGGCTGCAGTGGGATGCAAAGCCCGTACAGTCAGGCTGGTGGCTACTCCGGTGCCACAGGAAACGACATCACCCAATAAAAATCTGCAGCCTTGGCCACATAGGATGATCCCAGATCAGAGCCAGGAACTTTTAAAATAAAGGGGAACTATAAACAGTGTAGCTGTTACGAGAGAAGTCAAGACCACCAAATAAGTTCACAGCGAACACTAAAATAAACATCAGCATGTTAAATTATGATTAAACTAATTTAAATATGGACAAATTATCACTTTAAAATGGATGTTTAGTACATTTAAAGACCAATTGTTTTGTTTTTGTTTTTTTTTTATTTCATTTTTTTATGTATGTATGTGGTCATCATCATAAAACGCCCGTAACACTCTTCAAGTAAGTGATGTAATGTTAGGAATCTACTGATCTTATTTCAATAGTATGCTCCGTGTGAGTTGCATTTTATAAAATACTGCATATAAATAAAATGTACAGATAAAACACATCCCCTTTAAGAGAAGCAGTAAGTTTGGTTTCAGAAGCAGGTCAATTGAGTCAGGGGTCTTCAACAAAGATGAAAGAAAATTGCAATATTAATGCACAATCCCCATTTAAAATCAACTTTTTGGAGAAAATGTTGATAAATTGTCTTTTTTGTATGCCTGGAAATAAAAGAGGAGGAAATGGAAATATTTTTTCATCCCTAACATCTGCAAAACATGGGCAGGCAGACTGTATACAGCCTTACAGGCAAAGCTTGGGAAAAAAAAAAGTCCACCGAGCACTAAGCTCATTGCTGTGAGCTCATCGAAAAAATGGAAGGCAACCCAGATAAACATTATTAACATTTTAATTTTTTTTACTTCTCTCATCTCTCGTTTTCAGTCATTGTTTAGAGAGGATTTTGTGAGTAAATCAAGTTGAAACTGTAATCCCCCTTAACCAGTGAAAATTACAACTTTGTCTTCTGTCTTAGGTCAGTCAGTAACGGGATGACGCATCATCTCTCCAAGCTTCAATAACGCAGTTATTATGTAGTTATTGCCTTCCAGGGTTTGAGAGGTCGATGCGTCAGCTCTAAGTCCATCATTTTGCTAATTCTGGCAACTCTAGAGCAGAGTGTTATAGTTCATTACCCTTCGTTTAATAAAAACTAGACCAAAGTTGTCCCGGCTGTAACTTGGCAAACAGAAACAAAACGGATGGGTAGACTGACGCAGTGCAAGAGGATCGTCAATATGTCACAATAATTACAGATAGACTGTGAAAGCAGGGCGACGGTCTTACCTTTCCGTATTTCTGTGCGTAGGAGCCCGTGAGTAGAGAATGGAAGACAATGATTGTCTCATCCAGATCCCACACAAAAACCCTCTGTAGAAAAAAAACAACAACAAAACAACATAACAATGGAAGATGGTTTTACAATTGTCATGCTACCTCAAACATAGCGGTGGTCCTGCTCTCTATCAGCTGCTCCTCTGTTGTGTTTTATGACTCCAATAAGCAGAGATGATGAAGATCAAAGGGAATACCACATATCCACTGAGATTTGAATGGAAATTTTTTTGTTGGTCTCTTACCTCCAGGTCACTATCAGGAGGAGGAGAGGGGTTGTTCTTGCGTCCCCTGCCCCGGGACTTGGACCCCCCACTCCGGCAGGCTCGGTCATCCAACTCTTTGATGGGCGTGGAGGGACTTTGCACTGTGTCAAAGTCCCCTGAGGTTGTACACAAACACAGACGGGGTTCAACTTTTAAAACACGGAATATTTACAAATGATCAAATATCTGTCTCGAACTGCACAAGCGATCGCAACCTATAAAGCAACGGTAATGATGTGGGTTTGAGTTGATCCCACAGGTGTTCTGGAGTTGTATCCACTTCAGGAAAAGCAATAACTCAGACTTTGTACAGTAATAAGCCATCTTGTCAGGTTTCATAATTCAAGGTAATTGGCAGGACAGATCAACATAAAGACTACCATGAAAACTAAACAAAAGCACCATTGGTATTCTGAGTGATTCACGATAACATGAACATGTAAAGATTTAACAGTGGAGGGGAAAGATGGAACCATGCAATAAATTAGAAAAGTTAGGTAATCTGATGCCTCTTGCATAGATATTGTACATAAAAAAAATCTGCAGGAGCATACATGCACACAAAAGCACACACAAAAACACACACATGCGCACACACACACACTATTCCTAATGTGCCTTATGCTCCCACTGCTGTGTGGTAACTAGAACCAGACCCTAAGCTTCGGCACTCATATTGTTATGTCTCAATCAGGGAGAGAAGGAGAGTGGGGGTGAATAAAGACACAAAAAGACACAGAGAGCATGTGAGCGGCCAAAAGAAAGAGACTGAGTGAGGAGAAGAGGAAAAACGAGAAAGAATGAGGAAGGCAACGACAGAGAAAGTACTAGTGACTGAAAGAATGATAAGCTCCTTTAATCAGACTTCCTGAATGACAGCCAAGATAAATCAAGAAAAAAAATGTAAAAATAGAAGCTGAAAATTTGAATAACAAATCATATCGCTGCGCACATGGGCATACTTTTTCTCCTTTGTCATTTTCTGACTTGTCTACAAAGGTGTAATATTTCATGCAACTTCACTCGAATCAAAAACTCTAATGTAAATACATGCTGATTCTCCAATTAGTGAGTGTGATGCCAGGTAACTATGGCCACAGCCTGAAGTTACTTCCTGTACTTCATCATGGCTAAAAGAGGGTTTTGAACTCAGTTACCCAAACTGAGGTATTTTCTCACTGGAAACTGGAAAGATTACGGAGCCACAATCAGCGGGTAAAAAACAATCAGACATTTGTTTGCATATTTATGAAATTATGACTGCAGCGTTGACCGTTTTAATTTTAAAATGCTTGTTTCTTTACAGGACAAACCTGGGTGAAGTTCAGCAGCCTGTCCAGTCATGGCGGGGGCGGGATCTTGCAGCTGGTAGGCTGCCGTGGAGCCTGTACCATCCACGTTGTTGGAGGTCATATATGTCCCATAAGTGGAGGCGGAATAATACTGGGCATACTGGTTTTGGCCAAACGTCGTGTATGAGGGATAATCCTGCAGAGAGTGACATGAATTATGAGCCCACAAAGACACAAAGTACAAGGAGCAGAAACAAAAGGAAGGGACCCTCCCCCCTCCCCCAAGGAAAATAGAGACGTTTTCTGGAACGGGTCAGACTGACTTTTGAAGAGAGATTTTTACAAGTGTTCCCTCTCATTTCTGTAATCTTTTATTCGCTCTGTTCTGGTTTTTATATCTCCTAAACAATTAAAGCCTTGTGTTGCCGTTTTTTTACAGATCCAGTAGAGATGGACGCTTTTATGAGTCATCTCTTTAAACCTGTCACTGTGTCCATCTCTACAAGTCTTTATAAACCACATGAATGCACACACACACACACACACACACACACACACACACAAATTTTATGTGTAGTTATACAATATCTGCATACACTAGACCATATACTGGACTTGCTTTCTATCAATCTCTCTCACCCTTACCCCCGCTTTTTTGTAAAATTCTCTCACACACACACACACACACACACACACACACTATTCCCCTTAATCCACCCACACTGGCCAAACCTTGACTTTCTTTCTGTAAACAGCCACATCTATCATAGTGGGACATTAAAATCCCCCTTTAAGCATTTTACTACCACAGTACAATTCATCATATAGACATAGAGAAATATTCTGAACAAAACACTCTTTCACAAAGACTAATTATCTGTTGCTTTCCCCAAGTTTGTCCTCGTAGCGAAGTTGCAGCATAATAAGATTTTATTTCTGGAAGCTGTTTTGATTGAGGAGATTTGTGGAAGCGTGACTGTGAAACCACTTTTGGTTTTAAAAAACTGTCGCAACTGCACTGCACAAAAATCCTCATCTTTTATTTTCGCCAGCATAATGAGGCAAATGACATTCACTTGACCACTCAGAGCAAACATGTATTGATTGTATTGTATGTATTGAACATAATTGATCTGCTCTGGCAAGAGCAAATGGAAATGGTAAAAACAGGTTTTTGTATCAACCTGGGAAAGTGAATGTTAGAGCTTGAACTGACTTTCAGTTGGGTGGCACCAGAGTCCCTGGTTTAAACTGTACATACAGACGATGGACATGCAAAGGTACCTGCTGTGTGGCAGTGTAATTGGCGGGGTTGGACACTGAGTTGTTGGTGGCGTAGAGGCCTGAGGAAGGAGTGAAACTGGAACCTGGAGAGAAAAGAAAAGCGTATGATTGCAGTGTAATTTTTTTCAGTCACCAGTTTCAGCAAGAATTTATATTCTTATTTTTCAACAGGAAAAGAATACATGATTATCTCTACTAAACTGACGACAGGAGAAACAAGTGAAGCATGAACTGTTGCAGTGTTTTATAGCATGTGTTTTCCACTGACCTGGCATCTGATAGGGTGAGTAGGCAGTCTGTCCGGGCTGAGGCGTGGTGAAGCCGGGGCTGTAACTGAGGCCTGTCTGGAGGGGAGACTGACTCTGGGCCAGACCACTCTCTGTCTTAATGCCCGGCAGCATCACACCGAGATCTGTAAAAAAATAAAAATAAAAACACAGAATATTATATAAGGTTTGTATACGTTACATATGTTGCTCTGTTACTCTAATTACCATACAGATATTAGACTACTTTTTAGTTACATCAATACAGCTAACACCATTATCATTGACTGGAAGTTTTCTTGCTTTTATCATTAAAAACTGAACATTTCTAGAAAAATCTGATTTCAATTTGTTTCTACAAAAATGCAGCTTCAGTTCTGTGGTTTGGTCCGTTTATAAATCACACATGAAACATCAAACCCTGGTGTCTTCTGATGCTTGTATGTAAATGGATCAAAAAATATGCCCCCTGCTTAAATCATTATGTAGTTTGAAAAAGTGTGTGTTTGCTGATACCGTAGGTGGACAGTCCGTAGGGCTGTCCTGTTTGGGAGTAAGCGGTGTAGACGGTTGACTGTTGCATGCTGCTGAACTGCGGTTGACCAGCATACGTCGGCATGGGCGGGGCTGCCGGTGTGGAGAGGATGTGAGGGTAGGGCCTAGCAAAGGAAGACAGGTGAGGTAGATACAGAGTAGATAATGGCAGAATATGGGACAATAAGGATGATAATAATGTTTGAAATCTTTGTTACATAAGTATAAGAGGAGATACACTGATAAGGCTGATGAGGATTCTTAAACAGCATCTGCATCGGCAGTCTTGTTGTGTAAAAAACAAAACAAAATCTGACTTACTTTGACGGGTAGAGGGGAGGAGAGTACTGGTGGGCTGAGCGAGGGCTGTATCCGCTGCTGGTGATTACTAAAAACAGCAATCAAAAACAAATTAAGGTTATAGATGCTGTCAACTCAAATCTTCTGTTTCCTTTCACATTCTACAAAACCACTCCTGAAAAGCATAATTCGAGGCCTCTGGCTTGTTTGAGCTGAAATGTTGTTCCAGTAAACATAATTTCCAGCATTTTGAATGGAGAGGAGCCAAGTCCACAAAGCCTTAACAGCAGGCCTCATAGTAAAACACAATGTCTGTTTGTGGTCATTGAGATGTCAGAGCTCAGTACAGACGGACACCCCGCTGCTTCAAACCCTCACTGTGTGTTGCTTAATGGTTTTGTGTGCGTGTGTGTGTGTGTGTGTGTGTACGTGTGTTTTGCAGTATGAAGGAGCACGGGTCGTGTGTGAGTCAAAAAAAAAAAAAAAGAAAAAAAAAAGACAAGTGTAAAAATGTCTCTCCTTCTCTCTCATCCTTCTGCCAACCTTTGATGACGCAATCCAAGGACGGGCAATGCTTCATGCGATTAAAGCTTTCAACAAGCCTACCACAGAGCCGAAACTGACACACACTGTTTGTGTGTCTGACAAAACGGAGCACAATAGAGCCGCGACTTGAACATAGTGACGTTTTCGAATTTGAATGTTTCTCCAGCTGAACCCCCCCCCCCCCCAAAAAAAAAAAACGGGGTGTATTTCTGTTACCTGAGCCGGCATATGTGTCCAGTGCTGTGTCGCCTGTCGTAGTAACTGTATCACTGTTGTTCATAGGCTCTGTTTTCACTAAAAGAAGAGGGAAAAGATCAATGTTAGGGAGAGCGAGTCGAGTGGAGGACAATCACACACACACACACACACACACACACAGAAGAGAAAAACTAGTGGTCATAACTACATATCAGCTTGTATGCTGGGTGCAGGATTCCCCCTATATATTAATTATAATTGATATAAAATTCTTTATATGTTATATGTTTTTTATAACCAGGTCGGAGTACTCCCATGACTTTTATTCCTCCCTAAGTTTTTAAATATCATATTTCAGCTCAGGAAAAGTCTGAAAACCATAAAATGAAATAATTAAGTTTAAAATTATAATCATGCAAGGCGACCCTTTGGTGAAATCCCCTGATATTTTCTGACTTCCTCTGTAAATACATCAAATTTCCCAACTTTTTTTTTCAAAAATTCCTTGACTGCTAGGAACCTTACAAAAGTAACACACATATACACACACACACACACATTTACAATGGTAGCCAACGAGCAGAAAACACAGCACGGCAAATCAAAAATCAATCAGAGCAATTCCGACACAAAAACATCAGATCTAGGACAAGCCTAAATTATAGAAACTCATTCTGTTTGCATTTTAAGGTAATATGACTTTTCGGCTTGGATTCACACACATGCACCGCTGTACCATAGTCCTTGGAGCCCGGGGCAGGGGGCGGGCTGCTGCAGCCCAACAGCCAATCAGCCGTGTTTAGAACTGTCATGTTTTCACCTAAAGGGGTGCAAGGTGGGAAGGTGGTGAGGATATGATGCACTGAGACCAGATACCAATCTCAGGTATATGGAACATGGTGTTAAAGTCACATTTGTGTGCGTTTATTGACAAGCTAAATGAGAGAGACTAGTTCAACATTTTGGAAAAAAAAGCCTTATTTCGGAAAGTCAGATGAGAAGATCAGTACCATTTTATACCTCAGTTTTTATACTAATTAAAAAAGTTATAACATGATAATTAATAAGAGTGGCTCGAACAGTAGGTGGATTATTTATTTATTTTTACCTTTTTACCTTTCCCTTCCTGTTTTCAGTTTTAACGCTAAGATAAACTATCAGTCTCCTGGCTTTGGCTTCACATTTAGCTTTCAGACATTAAAGTGGTATCAATCTTCTTTTCAAACTCTTCGCAATCTCAAGGTGAGCATAAGCAAATTTCCCAAAATGTCAAACTATTCCTTTAGATAACTGATAATCCACCGACACTACACCTATACCCATATACGTTTCCCAGTTACTTTTGTACTTTCTCCCTGAACATGATTAAAACTCATCATCACTGACCATCTGGGAACTCGATTAAATTCAGGACAACTTCATTAATCCCACCGGGAAGCAAAGCAACCCATTGGACAAGCCCTAATGAAGACAAATGAGTTGCTATGGAGATGGCCCTCGGGCCGAGCGGTGTTTGATGTCAGGTGAGGGGAATGTTGGGTATGTAGTTTGTTTTGGCTGTGAGTGTGTAGTCCCAGCTCTGTCTGCTTTAACCATTAACTGTGAGCTCATCAAAAATGATTTAAAGTGCTCTAATATGGTCTGAATGCACTGTTAAGTCCACTGTGAGCACAGCTATTTCTGTGAATGCGAGTGTGTGTTGACACATCGAGTTGACCAAAATGCAATATCTCACTTTTTCCATTACATTGCTATTAAAAGTGGTTTCCATTGCATGTCAAATCACCAACGGATCAAAGGATTGCCCTCAGCAAAAGCACTTCCAGCACTATTACATCAAACTGCCTTGTCAAAAACGATTCCGTAGGACAGTGAATGAGAGAGGCGGAGATCAAGGCTGACAGAAGAAAAAGAAAAAAAAAAAAATAAGATGAGAAGAAAAGAGAAACACAGACAGACGGGAAAAGAAAGGGAGAAAAACAGAGGGTGAGACAAGGGGAAGAAAGAGGGGAGAGGGCTTGCTGGTGTTGACATCTAAAAGAGCGGTGATGCCTTAATGCTCTTGTAGAGGAAATAGTTTCCAGTGGGATTTTGGGCTTGCGCTCTGACATATACACTCAAACACACACTCAAACACACACACACGTTTTGCCAAGTGGTTAGCGGAGGAGAGCAAAAGTGCTTCACCGTGTGTTTACACACATTCTCCGGTGGTTTACTCAAGCACTCGTGCCAGCGTGGGTTTGTGTATGCGTGCGTTTGCTTGTGTGCATTTTCTTCCGTCTCCATAAATTCCTCAAAAAGTACTTATCTCCGCAGGTCAAAAATATTTCTAGCTGATGACTTTGCAATAGATTTTATTACATTATATTGTCCTCATCGGGCACTTTGGTCCAAAGTGACTTCTATTACAATAAGCGCATTCAACACTTGGTTAGAGCAAGATGTCATAGGTGCATCTCTCCCAAGCAAACAAAGTAGACGTGGTTAGAGTTTATTCATTTATTTAGCTACATATTTCAAGAAATTAGATATCAATAAATGCTAGCATATTGTGTGAAGACGGCTAGATATATGTAGCACTTAAATGAGTCATTCAACATTTTGGGAAATATAGAAATAATATAGAGATAATACGGCTCTTTTTTATATATATATGGCAAACATAAAGCTACAGCTAGCAGTCCGCTATCTTAGCTTAGCATAAAGCCTGGAAACAGCTAGCCTTGCTCTGTCCCAAGATAATAAAATCTGCCTACTAGCACATTTCTTTTAATTAATTAATTAGCATGTTATAGCTTGTTTGTTTAATACGTACAGAAACCAAAGTTGTTAGGGTTTGGTATGTATGTATTACCTAGATAAAAATAATGCTTTTTGTGACCTTTAGATAGAGATAGTTAGCTGGTTTCTTCCCGTTTCCAGTTGTACAGACATTCAGAGAGTAGCAACCATCTAACTCCCGAACTTTGGAATAGTGGAGCAGTGCATTTGTCTTTCTAATATTTAGGATATTCATTGATGACTATATAGGACATTAAAAATAGAATTGGCCTAAAAAGAATAAGATGGTAAATGGTAAGGTACAAACACTAAAACTGCCCCATACTGTAGGAACACCTGTCTTTTTCAGTACTGCAGCACCAAAGTGAAACGCTGCCTTCTCACCTCCTGTTCCATTGGTGGTGATGGAGGGGCTGCCAAGGTTGTTCTTGTCCAGCTTGGAGCCTGTCGAATCTCCACCTCCCACACGGTTATGAGGACTGGCTAGGTCCTGCATTTCCATAGACCTAAGAGGGAGGAGGAGGAGGGGAGAGACTAAGATGAGCTGCGATTTTTGAATGAATAACAGATCAACAGTAATATGCTTTCACAGCTGGGAATCTGCCACCTCTATATATTAGGTTAAGATCTCATTCAACACACACACACATAACCGCACACACACGCAGTCATAAACGTTTTGCTTCTCAGTACCAGTTAGCTTACATGAGCATGTGTTCAGAGGCGCTAGACATTGTCTGCGGGCCTGCTGGCTCTTTTATAGTGTGTATGTGTATGTATGTATGTATGTTTATATGTGTGTGTGTGTGTGTGTGTGTGTGTGTGTGTGTGCATTTCTGGGCTCCAATACAAACCCACAGCCTGCCTGCATGCTTTAGTTTTACAATGTGTTCCACATGCATGACTGGGACGAAACATCACTCAAGGTGGTGTGTGAGTGAGTGTGTGTTTGTGTGTGTTGGAGGGTTGGAAGTGAGTATAAGTAAATAAAGTCATGGAGTCGAATGAAGACGCATATTTATGATCAGCATGAATGTGAATGAGTGTGGTAGAATTCACACGTGTGTTTATTGTTTATTTGGATCAGTGTTACTTGTTACCATGGCAACTCCCTGGGGTCCTTAACCCCAAGCACATATAGATATGTGCACACAAGTGCACATATGTCTATGTGTGTGTGTGTGTGTGTGTGTGTGTGTGTGTGTGTGAGCCCTGCCCGCAGGTTGGTCACACTTGTGCTTTTGTGTGAGACATCAAAGTGAGAAATGACGGAGGGAGAATTAAACAAATGCGGGCTGCTGTTCTGCCACTCGGTGTGTAATACATCTGCGTAGCGGTCTGGAAATAGGCTATCTCAATGCTATGGGCCGATAGCATCGCCACACATGACTGCAACCCACAGTCAGACTGACAGGTATAAACATATAGCTTTCACCAGATGAGAGAGACAGCTTGAGAGTACAAAAAAAAAGAGAGAAAGATAAACACTCTAAATCTACTCTCTCTGTCAACTCTTTTTCTATTTACAACTAAACATTCATTCTGTTCTCTACTTCTGAAGTGACGACACTTATCACTGTTTTAACATTGCATTTTAATACTTTATTGTGGATGAGATATTGAGCCAAGGCCCAATTTCAAACAAAAAAAAAAAAAAAGCCTAAACTAGATGGAAAATGCAAGTGAAGAACTTTCACAAAAGTTGGTGCTTTTTCCACCTCTCTCTTTTTCTCTCTCTCTCTCTCATGTGTTTCAACACTCTTCATCCATCCTTTTTTTTGTCTCTCAACAGCAGGAAATGATTCTGTCTCCCCTCGTCCCCCCCCAACCACCCCTCTCCCTCCTCTCTGTTTTTCGCTCCTCTCAGGAGGCGATGGCAGGAGTTGGTGTTTCATATACTCTTTTTCTGGTTTTCACATTATGTGCGGTCATTGAAGAATACGCTGCATCTTATTGCAACATATGGTGTAAGTTATACAATGGATAAGCTGTTTTTAATGATATTTATTTTGATCTATCAACATAATATATATATATAACATACCGCAAAAGCTCATCACAACCTCCCAGAGTCTAAGGTGATGTCTTCATATACCTTCAATGGAGTAAGTCCATAACCCAAATATATTCACTTTACAATGATATATGACAAAGCAAGACAGAAAATCCACTTATTTGAGAATGTGGTATTTTTGTCACTATTTTTGCTTGATCAATGACAAAATCTTTATTGATTTATTATTGATTTTAATGACAACTATGCAGCTAATCATTTCAGTTCTAAATAATAAGTAATGTAAATCAAATACTGTTTTGTGTGAGAATGTGTATGTTTCGGGCACTGATGTCTGCAGTGAAACCTCACCTCTCTGCACCATGAACAGAGAAATAGGGCACACACACACACACACACAAACACAAACACACACACACGCTGAAAAACTAATATTGTTTGTGATATTATGCAAACAGACACACGTGTGTACCTGGTGTCGGAAAGGTCTGGAACATGAGAGTCACTGTGTGATTTCTTCACCTGCAGAGAAACCAGAGAGCAGAGGAAACGTTACTAAACATAGAACCGCACACGTCGCAGTACACATATATTCATTAGAACCAGAGTTTAGTGTGTCATAAACGTGTCTCATAAACTGGTGTTTATGAATCAGGCTAATTATATTAGCATCATGAACTGCTGTAAATAATAAAAACAAAATAAAATTCCTGCTCCAGAAATTGCAACATATTCCATTTTGCTTTTTTTTTTTTTTTTTTATCCTTCAGTGTCGCTAAAATGCAGAAATAATAATAAATTTAGACCCAGTGTTGGTGGTTTTTAGCCACCACCGTGACAGAAGTGCTAACTGGCATCTAAGTGACAGATATTAACTTTCCCTTGTTCACCCGTGACCCCGCTCCATCCTGAGCTCAAGCCCCTTCCGTAACCCTTAAAGAGTCAAAAGGTCACGTCGGGGTCATGTTAGGTCATAGGGCTTACTCTTCGCTCTTAAACGGGTCAGCGTCTACGCTAAATCAAGACTTGACTTTGGGGGGGTTAACTGAGACATTTGGTCATGTCAATCAGTGCACACTGGAACTTTTCCTTCATCATTGAGAAAAAAAAGAAAAAAAAAAAGAAAGAAGAATTAAGAAAACACACTCGTGCCTCTGTGCCTTTGCACCGCAGCTCGCCACTCTCACACAGACTGGTTTCATGTGTGTTGCTGTGTGTGTGAGGGTATGCGGAGCTAGACGGCCGACCAGCGGTTCTCTATTAAAATTCCTCTCTCTTATTTGGAACAGGAACTAATTAGAACAGTAAATGCAGGGCGGAGCAAGAGCCAATGTGTACCAGCTGCCCTATAATCACTGTGTCAACACACTGTCGAGGTGTAGGGCACGCGCGAAGTGCCAAACACACACTCGCGCATAAAATAAGTATTGAGACACAGATACACACACACACACACCTGCACAGTCAAATTCAGCCAGGTAGTATGTATTCAAGTCATTTACAAATTATCACAATCACAGGTAAGTATACAGAGAAAGTGCTTGGCCAAGCAGACACTCTGGGCATATGGAAACTAGGACATTTCTACATATATGTGTGTGTGTGTGTGTATATATGTGTGTGTGTGTGTGTGTGTGTGTGTATATATATATATATATATATATATATAGAGAGAGAACTATGTTGTGGTGTTATGGTTCTGATTAGAGGATCCTGCTGAGAACGAATAAGAAGCAGCACTTAGCTGTTTAAGACAGGGTTCAAAGGTTAGCCAGTGCCCTAGTATGGATCACTTTACACACACACACACACACACACACACACACACACACACACACACACACAAGCCACTTTCATGTCACGTTTCATGCTTTACTGAAATTTAACAAGGCTGTCAGTCACGACATCAACAGCATGGCCGTGAGAAACTGCAATCCACATGTAACGCACACACAAGGCTACATACAAACGCGGTTCTACATGCAGCCCGCATGCACACACACACACACACGCGGAAACACATAAACCCTGGCTGTTTCTGTCTCAACATGATCTGTGAAAACACAAGCACACGCGGGCTTTGATCCTGGAAAGCTTTTATCATTGTTCTTTATCCATGCACACTTTCTCTTGCTGATGACCTCTCTGTCTTGAGTCTCTCACCTCTCTCATTTATCTCAACACTTTTATGTCAAAGATACTCAGTACAATTCTGTTTTGTTGTTATAATTTATTTTATTGTATTTTCCATTTGAGCATTGTCATCTCTTTTTGATGTATGAAAAGATCTGGACATTTGTTTCTATTTAGTTCTCAAAATTTTTCTGAACATGTTTAAAATTTCATTAGTAGCCGCTTTTAGCGCAAAATTTTTTATATTCCTATTGAGCGCCACGCCTTCTATTCATTGTGACATCACTTAAAACTATGCCATTAACGAAAACCTGTCATGCAATAACAAAGCTAAATCAAAACAGTTAACAGTCAAACAAAAAAAATAAATCCTCTTTCCGTATCTTACAGTAAAACACACCCGATTTCTACTCCAGTTCTAAAACGAAGGGCCTCTAAGCAAACTCTTCAGTGGACACGATACCCGAAGGACCCATTTGTGTCATCTGAGACACTTAAAAAGATGACCTTTGACCTGGTTGGCCGGGTGACCGGTCTGGAACACAACCTGCACAGTCGAGGGGAGACTCCCCGAGGGATAAATACAGGTACCCTAGGTAATTAGCACTAATAACAATAATTTATTTAAGAGAATCACACACTGTTATGTTTGTGTTGTTACTCGCTTATGATACCTATCATCTTCTGGATAACATAAGGCCTGATATGAGCCTGAAAAGCAGTAATAAGAAGCAGTAGGTGTGAGTCATAAATAAGAAGAAGCAGCCCTAGTTTTGTTTCTTTGTGGTGTTCCTTTTTTTTTTTTTTTTGGTCTACTTTTGCTTTTAACAAGTTTAATCAAGAATATATAAAATCGGACACAAACGATGTTTCAACAAGGTTTGTATTATTGTTTCTGGCAAACTGAAAACTTTGCACAGGAAGGGAAAAGAGCAGAGAGAGAGAGAGAGAGAGAGAGAGAGAGAGAGAGAGAGAGAGAGAGAGAGAGAGAGAGAGAGAGAGAGAGAGAGAGAGAGAGAGAGAGAGAGAGAGAGAGAGAGAGAGAGAGAGAGAGAGAGAGAGAGAGAGAGAAGGAAGAATAGCGCTATGTGTTTCTGGTAATAACCCAACCCATCTGCAACGGGACATCTGATACTGTGCATAGTTGCACACACACACACACACACATACACACACACAAAGGGTCTATAATGGCTTTAAGAAAACCGGGTATTCTATTTTTACTATTGTGCACAAGAACCATTTCAACTAATGATTTAAAAAAATATATATATTTTTTTAAATAATCTCTCTGCTATAAAAGCAGCAACTCCACTGTAAGTGTTGCCATATTGTAACATTTACACTTATTTGTGCAGCAACACAAGAGAAAACAGTGTTGGAGATATTTTGTTGGATAAATTTAATAATCGTAAACCTCAAATGCTGCAAAAAATAATTCCTAAACAGAAAACCGAAGAATATCTGATAATGACAATTCAGTTGAATTTAAAAAAAAAAATGTAAAAAGCATAAAGAAAAATATATTCTTTCATTTAACATACAACTGTTTTGAAAGAGAATAATAGTGTAATTGAATTTATCTCAAATTTCAATGCTCACGTTAACACACTAACCTATTTTTATTTTAAATGCTCTAAATATTGCACCTATTTAGCCAAATTATTGCTATATCAGATATTAAATAACAATTATCAATCTTGCTTTTGCATACAGCAGGATTTACTAATTCAAATGCGAACACTGAAAATAAATATACATTACATTACAGGTGTATGTGTTAGCATTAATTGATAAAAAAAAAAAAAACAGAGCATAAAACAAACACACTCACACAGCCATTCTTACCTCAGGGTGTAATCAGGTCAGTTAGCAGTCCTTTACTTCCACAAAGCATTACAGAGCTGTACGATCCACCAGCTTCCCTTCAGACAGCCTTGCTGCTCTCACACACGCACTTATTCAACTCGAACTCAGTTAAACCCCGTCTACCTGCTCTCACTTTGAACTCCAGGTGTCACGTTTTTCTTGTTTTTGCTCTACAGGAGAAAATGCATTCTTCCTCTGTGTGTCTCTGTCTGCCGTTGCGTCTTAAACTCTTTTACTCTGGACAAACGTGTAGCCGCTGGAGCAAAGAGATAAACTGCATTTGTACTATACTTTTCTCTTTCTCTCTATTGCTCTGTTTCTAAGGTCAATCCATGCACAGCTCCTGTCTTCCTCAACTCCAGTAATGGGGAACATTTCGCTCGTCCTGTTTCCCTCCTCCTCTGCCTCCTCCCCTCTTACCCTCTTCTCCTCCTCCTCCTCCTCCTCCTCCTCTCTTTCTCTCTCTCTCTCTACCTCTCGGCTGTCACTCACTACAGACTCACTCAAGCTTACATTTTAAGCCGGGGAAACTTTTTAAATGTAACTTTTCTTTTTGGCTGTTGAGGTCTTTTTTTTTATTTTAGAGACCCAGAAGATAAGCTGAATCCCACGTTGTAAACTGTGTGTGAAAGTGTAGCGAAATCATTTCAAATACAAAACATAACTCAATCAAGGCTAAGCCCCTAAAATTAAAAACATCCATCTGTATGACTGTACTTCTTCTTGGAGTAAATCCTACATATGGCAGCCTGATTACTTCCATAAAGCTAAAATGCTAAATGGAGACAGCAGTCGTGTTGTGGATGTAATGTCAATGTCTTGCTGTGCAGTAGAAAGTACAGGCCAGACCATAAACTTCACACCATGCAATTGACCCCCACCCCCACCCCCTCCTCCCTTAGACACACACCCCCACCCCCACATTACCCACACTGCACAAAGTCTTGCGTGTTCACCTGAACGCATGAAGCACACACACACACACACAAGCACTGTGTTTAATTGGAACCACACAGGTTACATGTGTGTGTCATATGTGTTGTGAATTAGGGGGGTGGGGGTGGGGGGTAGTATCACTTTGGTGCATGTATGCTCTCTCTCTCTCTCTCTCTGTGTGTGTGTCTCTCTCTCTCTCTCTGTCTGTCTGAAGATGGCACTCTTTCACTATGGTCGTACTTGAACCAGGTCAGCTCCAATTTGTGACTTCAACAGAATTTCACCTGACTAATCAAATTTTAAAGGGTCAGTTCAATGAAAATTTCAAACAGATTAAATTTCAAACCATTTTCGCTTGCCTATAGTGGAAACTACGCATGCAGAGAGTTTTGTTTTTACACTGCCAGGATATTTATCTGTTTTTGAGATTTCTGCCTCCACAAAATACAATGGAGGTGAATGGAAAATCATTTGTGGTGCTCATAGCTTGTGAAACTTTACACTTTAAACAGCTACAGCATTCAACAGCAACTTGTGTCTCCTGGGACTCCGGTAAGGCAGAAATGGGACTAATTTGTTGGTAGAAAGTAGTTCAGGATGAAAACTGTTCATATTATCATATCACATTATTAACTGGAAAAATATTTCTTAAGAAACATGAAGCTGCAGTAATCTTAATTGTAATTTTTCAATGCTGCGAGTACCTTAAACAGGGCATATCATGTATTTCATGATGTTGGATGTATATGTTAAACATATATATGTATATGTCCCAAAACTTGAGGTGAACGTGTAAAAAATCTGATTCTGTCTTGAACATGCACAGATGTATTCGAGAAGTTTATATTCTGAGTAAAGAACGTGAAAAAGGAGCAAAATCTGACTACTACTGTTTGCGTAACCTCTGGAGCCTGCAGAAGTTTGCCAACAGAATCAACCAATCAGAACACAGTGGGCCTAACGGGAGGGGGGCCTTAAAGAGACAGGAGCTAAAACAGCCTGTTTCAGACTGACGCTGAACTGAGGGGCTGTTTAAAGGGCCATTATAAGATAAAAAATAAGGAAGTTCTGAAATGTAAATTATGCAAAGATACTGTATACCAGTAGATCCCCAGAATAAAAATATAGCCCTATAAATGTTATGCCCTGTTTAAACGAAATCAGGGGCATCAAGGAGGAGGCAGAAATCTCAAAGTTTTGGCAAATCAAACTGAAAGTACAAGCATGGCAGGATATGTGAGAAATATTTTTGTAATGACACTTTGGTGCTATTTACCTGGACCTGGAACAGACCAATGACTTAACAGCAATCACAACTGTGCCTACATTCAAAAGCAAGCTGAACTTTTTCTAAACTTCTCCATTTTCTCAGGTTTATGAACGTGTGAGTGTCTGTGTGTGTGTGAGAGAGACAGAGAGAGAGAGAGAGAGAGAGAGAGAGAGGGAGAGAGAGTTTACTTATACTGAAATGTGCTACGTAAAAAGTTACTGTGCATCCACAAGGCCACAGAGAACAGGAGAGAAGAGGAATGCATACAGGCCAGGAGACCAATTTGGAACAGGGCCACCGTCTCCAACTGTGCACCAGCTACCTTTAGCCCGGTCACCATAGTGACAGCATGTGGCCCTGTACCACAGTATTTATCCCCCAGCCCTAATACACCCTAAAACACCTTGATGGATAGACTGTCTGTGGACCCCTGTGCATACATCAGTGTATTATACGCGCACGCCAACATGCAGTTGTGTGTGCGCGCTGGACGTTTGCGAGTGTATGTGGAGGACTAGCTGTCAGAACAGATTAGGGTGTTGCCGAAGCGCTTGACAACTCAAGCACTTTATTATTAGCCAGGCAGGACCCCATTGGGAGGGAGTCGTCCAAAAACATCCCTGATGAAATATTTTCACAGCAAGTGGAGAAGGGAGTGAGGGAGGCGTTCCAAAACACGCATGATAAAATTTAAAAAAAAAAGAAGAGAAAAAACAAAACAGTAGCGTGGCATGGGCAAAGGAAGTGGGTAGTATATTAGACGGCTAAATGACGGGACTCTACTTTGGTTTTTGTTGACATTAGGAGTGTTTCAAGTGTCTGACAGAGGTGTCTTACTCCCCTTTAAGAGGACTTCGAGAACTTTGTTCTTCAAGTGGAACAACAGCAGTTTATCTTTCCCTCAGCAGACAGTGAGACAGACGGAGACAGACTCTGCTCCTCTTTTTAAGCAACTAAGTGACTTCACTACTAAACTGACAACAGGAATTGAGTAAGAGAGAAAGATGAAAAGTAGCCTACATTACATGATGTTTCCTATATTACCTTTGGAAGGAATAGGGCTGAAACCTATTACTAATTATTTTCTCAATTAATAAATTAACAGTTGCTATAAAAAATAAATCAATTGCTTATCACTATTTTCCAAAGCACAAACTGACATATTCAAATGTGTTGTTTTATCACTTATCAATCCAAAACATGTTGAGTTGTCATCATACACTGTATGACAAAAAAAACATTTGAGATGGTGGAACCAGTAAAACGATGAATAAATGATCAAAATACTAATCGCTTAATCTATTCATTTCTGTTACTTTCCACAGTTAATGCGTCTGTTTTCATCATTGCACAAACACACACACACACACACACACACACACACACTCACACAGGCATCCACATGCACACACCTGTGCAACGTGATCATCCAGCCAACATTGGCTGGTGTGTGTTGACCACAAAACACACTCATGAAGGATGTTACTCACCACACAAACACAACCTCCATCTCTATCTGTCCTCCATGCCCCCCCCCCCCTCACACACACACACACACACACACACGCAGCCTCACCCGTTTACCTGTCCCCTGCTCAAAGCTCTCTGCTCTCCCCATTTGTATGAGTGGTTATCGGTGTGGTAACTCTATCCTCTTCCTTTCATGTAAAATACATTGTGCCGAGCCTCCTCCCTCCCTCCCTGCCGTCCCCCACCACGCCACCTACCCCCCAGCCTGGGGAGGTGTAAAACTATCCCTCTCTTTATGCCTTCAAAAATGCCCCTTTTTTCAGGTGTAGTAGGAAGCTATAAAAGAAAGAAAAAAGAAGTGAGCAAGTGAAAGGGAAGAACAGGGTGAGTTTGTGTAGCAGGGAAAGAGGTGGAGGAGGAGGAGGTGTTTGTGCAAATACTCTCCAAAACATCTCTCTTTCTCTCTGGCTAGGTGTAACCTTCTTTACCTGTCTATTTTCACATGAATCCTGCCAAGAGCTGCCTAGTGTTTAAAGGACACACCTGGAGTATCACATCTTTGAGCTTCTGTCTTCACATTACCCAGGGAGAAGGCCAAAAAGACAAAAATAGAGCTACGCCTAGTAGAGACCATGACCTCTACACTGAAACCCAGAGAAAAATCAGAAGTTCAACGACTGTCCTCTCAAGAAAAACAACATAATCAGTCTCCTCAGCAAGTGCTCCAGAACAATACATTGAAGTGGCAAAGCTCCTCTAGCAGTTAGTTTCCGGTTTCCAACTGGGTCAGTGTTGGTTTCTTTTAAACCGTGACTACAATGAACACGATTGTTCCCTAACCTTAACCATGTCGTTGAAGGTCCCCTAACGTTAACAAAACAGTTATTTTAGCCTAAACCAGAATGTTAATGTTAAGGTTAATGCTAACCAAGTCACATGTGTGCCTGAACCTAACCAAAACCTTAGCCATAGTGTTGTCACATCATAAAGCACGCTTTTTTTTTGTCCAGTGATATCTAATGACAAATGACGTCTTCATCAGTTAACGCTTCTACTCTATGCGTTGTTCTAAAGGGTGGTAACAAATGCCGTATTTTGACCCCTAATTTGGAGGACTTGTTGGCCATATGGGGTTGAGAACACTTATTGTTAACAAAACCTCCATGCAGACCTTTAATATAATGCTGTAATTTATGATGATTAAAAATATGGGTCATCTTGAAAAAAAAATATATTGTGTTTTTATTTTTTGGGTGGTCAGTGCACCTCACTAATTATAGAATCCCAAAGATTATATTTTGTTTAATCAATTTGTACTAAATAGACGTGTTTGGGGGAAGAGGAACAGCATTAGAGGAGAACCGTGACTCGGGCTACTCTCCATCCTCCTCAACATCCTGGTGGTCTTCATATCTGACATTTAAATTGGCTCCTCATTGTCTCAGAGAGTGAGGGGATCACGGACATGATTTAATGCAGCTTTACTCAATGGAGACAAATGAAAAGTCACTGATGGATGTGTGTGTGTGTGTGTGTGTGCCGGTTCTGCGCTGTTAATTGTGAAGCGTTTGGCCTCGACTGCCCCTGCTCAGCTAATCTGATGAGAGTGATTAAAAAAACAACTGGGGGAAACCTAAACCAGTCCACGGCTGACCAGGCGCACACACACACACACACACACACACACACACACACACACCCAAGCACTCTGGCCATTACTCTTGTCAGTAGGACAGAAACACATTCAAGAACACACAACTCAATATGAAATGTCTAGAAGTACAGAAAGCCAGACACTAGGACAGATAACTAGAGTAAACCAAAATGATTAAAATTCATTATCTTGATGTTGACTGACATCATTTCAGAAGCAGGTCAATGTAAGGATTTAGTGCTTTTATGTGTTTTCTATTATTAAGTAAGTTAAATCATTTTGAAAAGCTATATGAAAATGGCACATTGGGTTTTGGGATTTTGTGATGGCCATTTTTTGACAAAATAATTCATCAATAATTTGGAAACAAAAACCTCACACATTCCTAAATTATTAATCCGAATGACTCATGTCATCTTCGTGCTGCACGATGAGCATGAGTCACTATGCATAAGCAATCAGAGCTTAGGTCACTTAGATAGAAGTTGTGACAGTATATAGGATATAATATTACAGATATGTCCTCACTCTGAAACTATACCTGTCTGTTAACAATGGTAATCTGAGTTAAGGCTTGATTTAGATATTCAGAAGAAATCTTAGACCATTTTAGACTTGAACAATTTTAAGGTACATTAAGCAGCGGCCTGCAGATGAGACAGGCATTACAAACTCAGTGTAAATATTATTATTATTCGTCAAGCCTGCACAATTTAAACTCAAATTCAAGTCAAAATTTAAAAAAAAGAAATGTTCCTAGACACCGTATGATTTTAGTAACAGGTGCGTAGGACTGAAAAACTCTTGACTTGAAAAGAAAACACACACTGCACATCGTTTCAAGTCACTTTAATTTCATCTTAAATTGAAAGCTTCTAAAGATACTAAATACTTTGCACTGAATTTTATAAGTAAGTATATAAAATAATGAACTAGATAAAAAATAACATTTCCATTTGATGTGCTGCTGCAGCAATTCAAAACGAGTCTTTGGTTTGAACATGCCATTACAGAATATATATATAAATTGTAAATAAATTATTTTAACCACGTTTTGGAAAACATGATGTTTAAGTAACACTTGAAACACACCAACTTTGTATGAAGTGTATGTTATTGTGGCAGAAATAATCAAGGTGAAGGGACACGGAGAGTAGAGTGAGTGGACTGGAACAGTAAGAGCTCCTCTCTGCTGCTGCAGAAACACAACACCAATCTCCTGCATCAACCCCCCTCCTTCACCCCTCCTCATCTCTGACCCGACCGCAGCTACCGCACCCCCTACCTGGTCCCTATACTGCAGCCTTCTCCCCCCTGAATCCACCAAGCCAGCCCCCATGAGTACCTCCAAATCCCACCATGAAACAAAATCAATGAGATCTGTGTGTGTGTGGGTGGGGTGGGGTGGGTGAAGATTAGTTAAGAGAGATCTGAAAGCAAAAACTGCACATGCAAGTGTTTGTGTGTTACAACTTAAGAGTCTGAGTGCATTAAGGATGGTCTGTATATCTGTGGTGGTCACAACTGGTAGTGTGTGTGTGTGTGGTGGGGTGGTCTGTGTGGGTTTTCAAGCCTGTGTGTGTGTGTAAGCGTGTGTCTGTGGCAGCGGCAGCGGCAGCAGCAGCAGCATCAATAATTAAAGCTAATCTCATTAGACCTCAGATCCCTTTCAGACGCTTTTAATTAAATGATGAATAGCCTCCCAGCTGCCTGTTAAATAATGCTGCTCATGACATCACTGTGTGTGTGTGAGAGGTACAGCATAAGGTAGATATCCTTCAAAAAAGACACATATCCTCCACTGCTGTGTGTGTGTGTGTGTGTGTGTGTGTGGAAGGAGACACTCAGCAGAGTCAGACAGATAGGAGTGCTCACACACACATACACACATATGCCATCTGCTCTCAGATTCAACATGCGGCATTATTAGAAGTTAATGCTGCCCTACGCGCCACGGAGAACGAACAGGAGTGAAAAGACACAAGCTGTTCCATCATACCAAGCCTTGAAACACTTCATATCATCTTGCTAATAAAATCACTCAAAATACCATATGTCTGTGAAAAAAAAAAAAAAAAGTACAGATTGAGGGAGAAGAGATAGTACGTAAGTGTGAGAAAGACAAGAAGGGAGGGCATCTCCAGGGTGTGAGAGAGATAATGATAAAAGATGACAAAGAGGTAGAGACCATAGGCCAAATTAGAGAATGAGAGCAACAGGTAAAGCAGAGGACAGGTATGGCCAAAGTGCCTCAGGCTCCAGACAGCATGGACCTGGCTATGAGAACACTCATAATCCCTTCTGTTTCTCATCCCCCTCCGCTCTGCTCTGCTCTGCTCCACTCTCTCCATCCCTCCCTCCCTCCCTCCCTCCGTCGTCCACCTTTCCCCCGCTCTCGGGCTGGCTCTGTATCGGATTGCTACCTTCACAATAGGCCCTGAATCATCACTCTGCCTGGAGAGACACAGGGGGAGACGAGGAGGCGGGCAGGCCAGCGGAGAAACAGAAGGTGGGACAGACAGACAGACAGGCAGGGAGACAGAAAGAATCAAGGACTGAGAGAGAGAAAAAAAAAACGCTTGGTTGTTGTGCTTGGTTAGGAAATCTTAAATGAAATGAAAATATTACATGTTGTTCTTTAGTTTTTAACCTTATCCCGTCCGCCTTCCAGATGTTAGCACAATATTAAGCTTTTAAAAATCATAAAAATATTATGTCTTCCTACTTTCAAAGCAGTCATATTCATTTTTGATAATGTATGTACGAATCCATCACAAAGGGTCTAACAACTGTTGCAATGAAAAAAGGGGAACATGGAAAACAGACTTTGTGCAGGTCTACAGTAGTCAATTAATTGAGAGAATAATCATTAGTAAAAGCCCTGGTCTGGAGTATTAAGGTAAGTATAGAGACCCAGGTCACAACCTATCCGGCCTCGTCGACCCCTCGGCTACCTCTCCACTGCAGAGAGAGAAATCCAATCTTCCAGCAAAGCAGCAGAGGAAGTTCTCGCGGCGGGCAGGGCAGGCAGGTTCCTCCGTAACCAAAGCACAATTGTTGCAATTTCATTTCCTTCCCAGCAAAATGAGGAAATATGCTTCTTTTTCTGTAACCAATGGCAGATGAGTGTTTGGCCAGAAGAGCAGCCTGAACAAAAGGTGGGCTGTGCTATCAAGGACTCTATTTATGGAACCTGGATCAAAGAATAAAATGTTTTACTATCTCAACAAAGACTTTGGGTCATGCCATGTAATTTTCAAAGGGTTTTTTTTAAGTGCTTGGACGAATTCACTGTCATTACTGGTAGGCTCCGCTTCTATTCGAATGATTGCATTGTGTAAAACTGTTCAGTAGGGAGAAATGAAACATCTGGCAATAATGGTTTTTTTTTTCTTGAAAACTCTTTGGGTAATCAATAAAGTCAGGAATCTTGGCATGAAACATTGTGACCTGATTGACTTCCATTAAACAAGCATGGTCATAATATGAGACAGTCTCCACTCAGATGACCTCAGCTGTCTCACACCGCAGAAAGTATATGTGTATAACAGAGAAAGAAACACCTACACACACACACATACTCTAACACACAGACACACACACACACACACACACACAGCAGACACTCAAGCACACGTATCATGTGGTTTCCTGTCTGGTGCGTTCCCCTAGAAAGCCCACGCTGGTTGCTCTGGGTTTGTAGATGGATTCTCCAGTCTGTTTGGGGGGTTTGAATCTGTCTGACTGCAATTGGCTCAGCGGCTGTCTGTGACCTGCTGACCTCACACCTAGCCGGCTTTCCTTAGGTGGCCACACTCTTACATATATGTTGTATGTTGACTGACACGAAGCAAGAACTGAGTGTGTATTGGTTAGATGCTATTATTGTTCCAAGCATATTAAAAGAAGGTAATGTCGAAAATTGAGAGGTTTTCACACGAAAGAAGATTAATCTAGTTGCTGAATTGACCCAGTTTCATTGGCTTAGCTTAATTAGCACAAAAGTTGGACATGTGGAAACAGCTAGCCTGGCTCTGTTTGAAGGTTAAAAGATAAATCAGCCTAGCAGCACCGCTAACATTCACTAACTGACACGATACATCTTGTTTGCTTAATCTGTACAAAAACCAAAAGTGTAAAAAAGTGGCTTTACGCTTCCACTCTTTCTGCTAAACCAAGCTAACCAGCTGCTAGCTGTAGATTCATATTTAAATGGACAGATATAATAAGAATATTTCCCAAAATGCATTGCTGTTATCTAAAAACATCAACATCATGCTAATGATGAGTTACAGCATTTTCTGTACATTTTCTTCCTTTATAACTCATATACTTCTGTTTTGCCAGAGTTATCAGCCATGATTCAATCAAAGGAATTATGACTTTTATTTCATGAAAACTCTGTTGGGGATATTTCGTTGCCTCAGACTGCGGTGACTAGAAGTCTGAAAGGCCGACTCTCAGCAACACTCATCTGTCAACTAAACATAAATCTTACAAGAATCACTGTACACTAAGCTGAAATTGAAGTGCACCTTGGTGCCACAACTAGGATGCCAGCCTACTAGAGGGATGCCAGGGGGGTAGCTGTTACACTCCACACTCCTCTGATCTGTCCACATGGCTTGTCGCCGGGCAGATTTTGAAACGACTGTCTATGACGCCAATGCAATCTTGGCAATCAGGGTTGGGCCGTGCTCGCATTTAGCTACTGCTGCTGCATGTAAGTTTGTGTGAATGTGTCTGTATGGGGTTGTAGGGGTGAAAGAGGGGTGCAACCTGACCCCCTTCCTCCTCTTACTTGGTCCATGCACTCTCTCTCTCGTTCTCTTTCCGTCTTTCTGTCTCTCTCTCTCTCACACACACACATACACACACACACAGACTGGGACAGCTGCCATACTCTGGGCCTCTCCCAGCGCACCAGAGGAAAAGGCTACGGCTAAAAGAACCTTTTTTCCCCTCTTTTTTTCCTCCTGCTCCTCCATCTCTCTCACTTTTTTCAACTGGTGGCCATGCATTAAAGTCTCGCAAGGCTCCCCGAGGGCAACAAACACCGCAGCTCCCCCTGCTTCCTTCACCAGACTTCAATCAGGGCTCTGTCGGATCAAGAGGCATTGAGGGACTGTGTGTGGTGTTTGTGTGTGTGTGTGTGTATATTTGTGCGTTCATACTAAACACTGCTTATAAAAATCAAGACTAAATTCATAATAAAACGTTTGCCCCAAATAGCAACAAGAAGTCATCATCATCATCGTTACCTCTTCATCACATAGAGTGTCAATTAAAAAAACAAAAAAACAGCTAAACAAGTATGTGACAACAGGTGGAGTGAGACAGTTAAACAAGCTAAAAGTAGCATTAAGAGGCTAACCACTTTTGGCCCTGCCTCAGGCTCCTTCCAGCGCTCCCCGAGGACCCCAGACGGCAGGCTGGCCCTCGGCAGGCAGGCGGCCAGAGAGGACGCATGACCATAACCCAGATGACGCGCGATTGAGGTGGTGGGAAAAGGGTGGGGTGGAGGAAGTAAGGGGAAGGGGGACTTTAAAGGGTAGAGGGGGACGGGCAGTATCAGGTATCAACAGACAACTCCCCGAAACTTTGTGTGTAAGGTCTGAGCTGTCACCCGAGACACGCCTGTTTCACTGGAGCAGTGCAATGAAAGAATTAGCCACTTTCAATTTAACTACTGAATAAGAAAAAAGAAGAAAAAAAAAACATTACGAGGAAATGAATTAGTTATAGTTTCGTGTTCAGTTTAATTGAATTTGTAAAAGCTGTCACTTGAGGTTCAGGTGTGTAATTAAAGTCAGACCATAAGCACAAAACTGCAAATACAATTTCAGTTTTATTTGCAAAGAAAAAGTAACCTTGAAACAGAACAGGAGTATTTACAGTATGCAGAGCAGATATTGAAATATATGTGTTATGTATATGTGTATCATCCTCATTTTGGTTTTGTTATAGACTGCATGACGGTTAAGTGAATGTTTCCTAACCCTAACCCTTGCTCAGGCCAACATCTCTACATTACTTCTTCATTTTAGCAAGGTGCACTAAAACCTCTGCACCCAAAATTTGGATCGATACTGAGGTACTAATTGAAAAGCTGAGAAAACAAAAAAAAAAGGTAAAGACCAAACATTTCCAGCGGTTACAAATCTCAGCTTTATAATCCTATCAGCTCACATGATTAAAAACTTTGTCCTTGCTCTTTGAGGTCTCATTTCCAACCTGAACAATTAATCAATGTCTCTGCCACAGCTCAAATTCACATTATAAATGATATCACTGCCCTATTTAAAGCAGATGAAGTAATTGTGGAATATGGACATCAATATTTGATATTTGGATGGCAGCAAGACAAGATGGATGCTCCTCTTTCTCTTTCTTTACTTCCTTCTCCTCCTTTCTTTCTTTCTTTTTTTTTTTTCCCCCCTGTGTGTTTGTGTTTTGTGCGTGTACTGTATGTGTGAGTGACAGTACTCCACTGGGGTCAGACTGTAATCTAAGACAGGGCGACTCTTACAGAGCAACACAAAAAGTGGGGAAAAACAACATACTTCATGTGCTCTGTTCCACTTTGCGCTATTATTACTGTTGAGGCTGGCAGGTCAGAGGGAGAGAGGGAGAGAGAACGAGGTGGTGGAGGAGGAGGAGGAGGAGGAGGAGGAGATGAAATTACACCTGTTCTGGTGGCTGACTAACGACTTTGAAATGCGAGTGGACCTTGCTCGCCGCCAAAATCATTTTCCCAACAATACGGCCTGATCTTTAAACAAGCAGAACTGGGACGCTGCGCTGATGTGACGCAGAGGTATAGCCTGCCGTGCTGAGACACTAACAAACCCTCAGGCTTAGGCTCAGTGTGTGTGTGTGTGTGTGTGTGTGTGTGCGTGTGTCTAAGTGCATGACTGAGGTCTAAAAGATATGGTACCAAGAAAAATACTTTTTCAGTTTAGTTAAACAGTAATTTAAATGCCTGTGGATTCACTTTTGTTCCACACACACACACACACACACACACATACACACTCTTCATAAATTGATGTCTGTGTCCAGCAATATTTGTAATGAATTCACTCAGACTGCTGCCATATGGTTACTGTACGCTCACTGAACCACATCTGCTGTGTGTTAATGTGCACACACACACACACACACACACACATCTCTCCATTGCGCCTATACCTCAGACTTGTGTGGTCAATACAAGGTAAACTCACCCACCCACACACACACCCACACACACACTCACATGTATACAGTAGCCTTTAACTCACCATCTGTTCGTTGAGGTCCTGTGAGGCCTCCATGGCTTCTTGTGTTTTGATCTGCCACACACTTCAGAGCAAAAATGAGACAATAAAAATGTGCGTCAATGAATATGAAATGAAAACGTCACCTTTTTCTATTCACCTGTGCACAGGTTTAATGTTAAACGATCACCTCTGCTCACTTTGTGTTGATGAAAATCATCAGAATGACATTTTACACACTACTTTGGGGTGTTTGCCAAATATAAATCACATAATCAACGGTACAGTATGAATTTCTTTTTTTTTTTTTTTTTTTCCACGTCTGTGTGCTATCTGCCAGTGTGTTTATGTGTGAGCAACAGGAGACTGAAGGAGGGAAGCGGCAGCGTTAACTTCAGCATATCATCTTCAGCCAAGGGTGAAGTGGAGAGATAATTGCAGAAGTAAATATCAACAATGAAAATGGAGAAGTGTAAATGATACGGCTGCTTGGCTGGCTCTGGACCACAGACACAGTGGCTGGCTAGCACGTGAAGACAGTGAGTGACCCTATTAATACTAGACAGGAGACAGGTTGGCGCAGGAGTACAGTAAGGCCGAGGTGATTGTACCTTAAGAATGATAAGAAGTGGCATTGTGATCTGGGTATTGCGTGACATGAAAAGACAGAAATTACAGCATGTCCTTGTTTATTTGAGTTTTTTTTTTTTTTGCTACTGTCAGGCGGTGAGGGGGGTGGGGGGACAACAAAAAGGTCAACTGAAAGAATAGAAAACAATGCCATCATCCCAACAGCGCAAAATGGCTGCTCGCTGCTATATTGTGCAAAGACTATAAGAAAGTGTTTTACAGCTGAACAAAAGAGTAGCGTGCAAAGACATACACACATACACACATACACACATGCACACATGCACGCATGCAAACACTTCCCTGTTTTTAGATCTGTGCTTCAAGCAAGTTCGGAGTGACAGTGAATTATTTTAATGCTTTTAACAGTTTTGCTCATATTTTAAGAAAATCATTATTATAAAAAAAAAACAAACTAACAAAAAACAACACTTTTGCTCTATTTCACTTCATCTTACAAGCCTTTCTCTGCACCTGCGCTTTGATCCAACTCCAACATGCTTTCTGTTCTGTGGTGGAATTAAGGTATTGTGTTATACAGTATGTTCAGCTAAGTGAACGATTTGTTCTTCCTTGGAATTTGTGTAAGCCAAATCCGAGCCTACTTGAGCACCAAAAAGAAATGAACTTCATCAAAGTATAAGGGCGTGCTAGTATAAGGGCGTGCTAGTATAAGGGCATGCAGTGTGTGTGTGTGTGTTTGTGTGTGTGTACATATTGCACATAAGACAAAAGACAGTGAGAAAGAACTGGTCAATCTTACACTCTTAACTAACTGATCACTATTTTAAAATAAAGACAATACAAGCAAATTTCTGTGTTCAGTATCAGTCTGTGTGTGTGTGTGTGTGTGTGTGTGTGTGTGTGTGTGGGATCGTGCGTCGCTGAGTTTTCTGGCTCAATCCTTTAAACTAACTGGCATCCTTTTAATTTTTCATAGCATTCAGCTCCTCCTCGCCTGAAACCGAAGACAATAATGCGTCTCTCAGGTGAATTGATTTGTGCCCAAGCCTCCCTCCCTCCCTCCCTCCCTCCCTCCCTCACCCCTACCCCCACCTCCCCCTCCCTCTCCCCCTCCCTCTCCCTCTCTCACCTTTGTGGAGGACAGAATCAGCCCTCTATCTGGTTGCCTTTCACTCTTTTCCTCTATCTTTAACTTTATTCTTTCCAAGCAGAGATGTAGTGGACAGAGTAATCTCAAATAAACAAACATTTTAACACTATTTTATGAGTAGTGAAATGTTTAAATGGTGCATTTATAACCCATTTGGATACTTATAGGGAATATCAAGAAAAAGTCTTAAACAATGTATGAATTTATCCTTACATTTTGTTAAATTATTATTACTTGTTTTTGTATACAGCTACACATGACTGCCTCTCATGGCCCTTAAAACCACCCAGTAGGACAGTTAACCTGACACTGCAGGGAATCAATAACGCCTGCCATTTCCTTCAGCGTCCCAGAAGAGAGAATTATATTTCTCACTATGGCTATTGACAGCGACATAAGAAACACATATGAGACAGCGGAGGATTAGAAAGTGGACTACACGGCCACAGTGTGGTAATTTCACGCTATAGAAGCCGCAGAGAAGGAGGATGTTGAACAAACCGCAGACTGCTGGCTGGAGAGGTTGTAGTGAAAAGTCACATATTCAGCTCGACCGATAGATATTGATGTAACAATCTGTTTTTATGGTTTTTAAATTACTCTTTATTTATAAAGCCAGCTAAAAAAATTAACTGAAAAAACGTGTTTTTTATTTTTTTATTTTTTTTAAATCATAGATACGCTTCTTCTCAGTTTTATGTCCTAATTGAACCGCATTTAAGGCCCCACAGGATTATTGTATTTAGCAGCAGCAACGGTGGGACACACAATGTTAATACTTAAATAAATACATTTTCAAGAGGATATAGTATATTTTATATTTAGCAAAAAAAAAAAAAAAAAAAAAAAAAAAAAAGCAAATGAAAATATTACTTATTGTTTCAGTGTGGAGGTATTTTCTATCTCTGGAAAACAATGATAAATTGTTGAATACATATTTTAACGTACTGCACTCATTTTAATTTAACTTTTTTTTTTCTGTTCAGTTTTATTTAAAACAAACGTGTTTCTCGTAGTTATTCCATCAGAGTGAAACTAAACAAAAACAAGTAAAAGGGGAGGAGTAAAAATACCAAATCCTAATAATACAAAACTTCAAATTTACATTTATGGTTTTTTTTTTCTTTTTATTCTAAATGATCCAGCAGCTGTTTAACGCATTTTATTTAAACGGCCAGAACAATTGTTTCAGCACCTAAATGTGCAGGATCTTTTGCGAAATCTCCACAATCCAAACCCCCCCATCCATCCATCCATCTCTTTGCGCATTAATGCGTGTTGGTTAAGAATAAGTCCTTAATGTGAAATCTAATCTGTATGGATTACGGCACAGTAGGCCTATCAGATTTTGAGTCGGCACGTATAACTTGTCATGTCGTTAGGGGCAGGCCAATAGCCAGTGGCCATTCAAGCCCTTAGAGCCCGGCCGTGGTATAAGATTCCCATTTCCTACATATCAAATATAAACACAAACTCCACGTGGGATGAGAGAAGAGATGAAGAGAAACGATGGAGACGATGAAGGATACAGCAGCAGCAGCAGAAGAGACGAGAGATAAACAGTGATGGAGTCTGAATACAAAGATGGTGAAACTACATTGACCTGCATTCAGCGCTGCTTGTGCGGCAAATACAAGGAAATATGTTTTCATAGAAAAAAAAAAAATAAAAAAATTTGTAACATCATATTTTTGGGGGGAGAATCTGTTTCTTGTTAATTTACTATTAAAATATATATTTGTATCTATAAACTGCGCGTAAAGTCTTCAACAGGTGTATGAAATGAGGTTTAACCTGACGTGACATTTGGACACAGACCTAAAATATGATAATTAAGGTTACATGTACAGGTTACAAAAAAAAATAAAGTAATATGGAAATATAATTAATGTACAACAATTTACGGCAAGAAAATTCGTGACATTGTCGTCGTTGTAAATTGTGAAAAATGTGCCTGTTTACAACCCGCCGTCGTTTTAAACTGAGGGGTGTTGTTGGATGTGTTAGTTATTTCTAAAGTCCCACTGAATGCATGCAAACGGAATCAAAGTCAATACAGACACAGAGTTATCATCCTCAGACACCTGACTGACCTATTAAACACAACACATCAACTCATCAGTAACTGTTTGAAATGTTTAAAAAAAAAGATTTAAAAATATACAAATAAAATAGAGAACATACCTGCGTTATTTTCACAGTAAGAAAGAAATCAGCTCCCAGATTTCATTCACTTCTTGCAAACACTCATAACCAAATGCAGTGCGGTCGCTGCACAGCTCTCCCTGCTGTCTGCAGGCTGTCACTGACTGGATCAGAAAACACTTTAGCCACTGCTGGCCATTGCCAACAAGAGTCCAAAAACAAGCCCGAAGAGTTATGTAGACTCGAGCGAACAAATTTACAAAGTCAAACCCAAGTTCCGGGACTCAGTTTCGGTGACCGGACTGCTCACTTCTGCGGGAAACAACATTATTTTCAGTCCGCGTCCCCAAGTTTGAGCACCAGGCTGTTCAGAGGCATTAGACTCAACTTCATTATTAGGGACCGTGTCGCTGCGCATGCGTCCAGCTGCCATGCGGACACTATTGGGCAAGTGTCCAAAGAAGTAATGGGGTTCAGAGAGGAGGGAGGGAGGGGGGGGGGGATACCAAAATGACATTCTTATTAATAGTTTGGACCAAATGACGTCCTCGCAGTTTTATTTATCCCATCATAGCAAAAACAACATGCACTCACTATCTATCTATCTATCTATCTATCTATCTATCTATCTATCTATCTATCTATCTATCTATCTATCTATCTATCTATCTATCTATCTATCTATCTATCTATCTATCTATCTATCTATCTCATTTTTGATGGGTTCTTGAACATTATAATCCAGCTCACCCAAATTAAAATAAACAAATACAATGAAATAAAAATAAAACAAAGTACACAAAGTGTTGTAAAGTTTAATGTAAGAACTATTTTCCCAGGAGGGATACTGTTTCTGGAAAGACATGCTGCTGCCAGGGCCGTTGCCACCACTACTGAGGTCAAGAGTCCCCGTGCCACCCCATCGCTCCAGAAAAAACAACAACTGGACCATACAAAAGAAGTCTGTAAATCTATTTTTTATATTGTCTAAATATTTAAATGTTAGAGTTAAAAAATAATGAATTGGCACATAAGCCAAAAGGAAATAACACAATAATATTAGATGTTTTACATTACACCACATCTATGCTTTTTGGATTAGAAATATATTTGATGTAGGGAAGTAAAAGCTTTCAATTTGATCACGGTCTGAAGAGAACGGTGTCTTTCAAATAATGTTGTAAACAAGCTAAATGAAATTCAGTTTACCTCCATCTCATTGGTGCGGCAGCAGAAATCTCAGAGTCAGATATCTCAAAACTCAAAAAAGATGATTTTTCTCTGATTCAACTGATATTTTATACCACTTAAATACACGGCCCTAAAAGTGAGTTTTTTTAAAGGTTTTTTTTAATACATGTTAGCAAAAATACAAGAAAACACAACAACAGACAGAGAGACATGGAGAAATGATGGTGATGGTTAATCTGTGTACAGTTACAGGCAGAAAAACATGTAGAACAGTTATGCTGATAAAAGCCAGAAAACATGTTGGATGTACAAAACAGGATAACAAACATAAATCATCATGGCCCAAATAAATCTTGCGCGAGTAAAGTCAGACAACTCTGTTCCACAAATAGACGATAGATTTGGCAACAAAGTTTAGTTTATTTGAAAATTTTAATTGAATGTTTATTATGGTTTATGGATTCTGTGAGTGTTGGGTCCCACAGTCCCAGGACCAGCACTCTTTTACCATGCTGTCATTTATTTGGGATGATGATGTCATCAGACACTCTGACTGATCCTTAACCGTTGGTTTTAGAGATCGTGCCGACGTTAACACACACACACACACACACACACACACACACACAGTGTGTGTGCAAATGCATCTTGCATCTTTTCCCCCTGCCGTCTCTGTCGCTCTCATGCACGTTACAGCAGTGTTTGTTTACATGATTCAAAAGGCTTCTTGGTGACATTATGTAGAATGAAAAGAGCCAAAGATTCCCTGGCATCACACACACACACACACACACACACACACACCAGCACTAAAAAAAGTCCTGTTCTTTGTGGCGTTGGTTGGCACATCAGCTGGCAGATACAGAGAGAAAAAGAAAGTCACTGACTGGCAAAGCTAAAGTGAAAATGAGGGAAAGGGAAGCAGAGAGAAAAGACGGCTGTCATAATAATCGTCTTCTCTCCGTGCAATGTTTACCCTCACTCATTTCATTCATTCATTTCTACATACTTCTACAATTCCCATAATGTAACTCAATAGACTCCTTCACTGGATCCCTTCTGCCTGTTAAATGCCCTCATCTTTTAAACTCCACACCCTAAGTGTGTAATGCAGGCTGTAGACCAAGTGTACTGTAGGTGGAGCTTAGGTAGGGTTAGGAGGAAACCATTATATCTGAGTGTGATACTAATGATGACATGTAATGGTTTAAAAGTCAAGAAATGTAAATGTTTATTTTGAATATTAAAGAAATCTGGTTGATGGTGAGATTGTTAATACATGATTCCCACTAAATAGAAGTGAAAATCAGACTCCATGGTTTAACCATACAGTATATTGTTGTTGTTTTTCCTCTTCCTTACTGTATATAGCAATAACATATTTTTGTCATAAGCCGTGCTGAAAATTAGTGGTGCAATAATCATCGTCCTCTGGCAGCAAGAAAACCGAAGCAAGATATTACATATATACAGTATAGTTGAATGCAGGTGGAAAATCAGATGAAAATTAATTTAAGATGATTAACTTCTTTATAGGAAAGATATTTTGTGCGGTAATCAATAATACTTGAAACTTACTATTCAAGTAGATATAACCCCCTATATCCTATTAATCCTATTATTCTTCAAGTTTGCAAATAAGCCACACATGCAAAGAGGTGACATTATCTAATAAAATATAGCAATATCCATATTTTTGTGGTTATCTTTGCATTAGTTACATTAAAGTTCACTTCAGTACACTTCCACATCAGCTTTCATTAACAATCATTAGTAGTTATTATAGATTGATATCATGATGCACTGGGTAAAGGACCATAAAAGGCTGATTACCAGGGCATCATACACAGCAAAAACGCAGACGGACAGACCTTTGGACCAGAGAAGCAGCAGAATATTGGGCCCAGCTCCATCCCTGGACGTACGGGACTTTACAGATGAGCTTTTTTGTCTTTTTTGCTTAATTTGTCTCATTGAACCACACAGGATAAACCCTGCATCTCATGGCGATGATGATGATGTGTGTGTGTGTGTGTGTGTGTGTGTGTGTTTTGGCACTGCATTTGGAGGGTCAAATTCAAATCCTTGGCATGGCCTGTGGACATGTACTGGCATGGTAAATAGTCGCAGGCAGACTCCGACAGAAAGAGAAAATAATAATCACTGTATTCATTGACCACTGCTTGAAGATTGGATTGTCTCCATTAATATCAATGTGGTGGGGGAAGAGAAAGTTAATATGAATGTCTATTTTGGAGCAATGTGTACTTCAGTGTCTACTCTAACACAGATATACTTAATATTAATGTTTAGGAATCTGACCAGTAAAGATTGGTCTTAAACTATAATATATATTTAAAAATACTACCATCCTTTCGACTTTTACTGTCTGCATGCGTATTCTTGCTTGTGTGTCATGCTTAGTTCAAACTAAGCATGACACACTCCTGATGGCTTCTCCTTGAACGGTGGCTTGGATTGTACATCACGGGCGTGACGTGTGGAAGGTGTGCACAGAATACATGTGTCGACTGCACATGTGTAAATACATCCAATGTACAATACCTCAACCAATCAGCAGGGCTTGATCCCTCTCTGGCTTCCCAGCCAACTGGAAGTTACTATAGTTACTACAACTATAAGTCTAGTGATGTTAAACTACTAAAGTGGACACGTTTTGTGGAGACTTCCATGAACAAGCAGAGTTTCAGGCCTAACCCGCTGTGCCTTCCTCTCTCTCTCCCTCTCAGGCCTGAATCCTGCTGCTCGGTGATTGACACATTCTGGCAGAATAAATTAAAACCTCAAGCTGTGACAGAGCCCAAAATAGCAGGAAGCTGTTGCTGACCTGCAGTCTCTAGTGCCACATGTCAGCAAGCTTAAAAAACTTGGCAGAACATTGTGCACAAAGGAAGCATGTACAGGTGTTTCTGTGTGTATACATATGAGTCAACAAGCATCGATGTATACGCGATGCTTTAACTACACCTGTTCCATAATAAACTTATCCTACAGGTGGTCTTAAACTGGTGTACTAATTGCTCCGTTTTGCTAAATCTTATGGGAACCAATTTCAACTTGTTTAATTAAACTGAAACCACTTTGGAATTTGAAGTCAGTGGCAGATGGATCTATTTTTTTGGCCAGCTGTTCTCTGGAGGGTGATGCTGGGGTGGGGGTGGGGTGGGGTGGGGTGGGGGCTAAGCCACAAGATGTTTAGTGGCGTTGGACTTCGGGTTCCTTTGCCAAGTCACAGAGCTCCCGGGTCTTGCCAAGCAGGGGGTGGGTGAGAGAAAATGCCATTTAGCTGGCTGGTATTTATAGATATGTGAGGAACTTGTGCTAAGGCTGGGCCGAGGTGCTGACGACGTAAAACGAGAGGACGCTTCCAGAAGTCGAGTGTCAGGGCACACAGTTAAAAATACCCGGTGAAAGATGGGCCTGGTCATTAGTGGCGCGGCCTGGCATGTGACATGGCAGCATTTCAGAAGTGATTTATGATTATTACTACAGCTCACCTATACCTCTCCCTTTCCTGCCCCCCACCACCCTCCATCCCAAATTGCTTTGCCAAATAGAATGGCGTATGAGGTTTATTTCAGGGGTGAGTGCACAGAAAAAAAAGGTCTACTGGCATTTTAAACTTTGGCAAAGTGCCACAGTTGGGTTTCAGATTTTACCGCAATATTGAAAGAAAAACAGAAGCTGTATTAAATCAATCTCTTCTGGTAATTAACACGATGGTGCAGGAGGGAAACGCACACTACTTCCATGTTTCTGTTAACGGGATAACAAATCTCTGTTACTGAGAGTTCGAGAGGTTTTTTTTGGGGTTTTCTTTTTGTATGACCACATGATACTGTATGATAGTGTTGAGTTGTGAGATGTAGAAATGATTTACTGTGGAATAGAATCAATCAATCAATCAATCAAGTATAAATCCTCTGCAAAAATATGTTATATGAAGACACAGTCAGAAAGAGGGGGTTGGGGGTGGGAGGGGGGGTTAATGAGCTCATTGCAGGCTGATGCCTTCCCTAATTGCTGGAGCAAGCTGCCACAGGGAGGAACAAAGGAAACATTTAACACATCGTAAATTCCTGTAATGTCCTGCAGAGAAGCTGCTGCTCCAGTTACACTTGCACCTTATTTTCGCTGACTCTTTATCAGTTGCGAGTGATAAAAAGACACACACACACACACACACACACACTATGCTAAAAACAGTTCAGGAAACATATTAATGAGAGTTTCTCTGCATTAATGAAATCAGTTTTCTCTTATCCCTCTGATCTTCAGAGTGTGAAACGCTATCCAACTCATTTTGGATATAACCGGTGCTGTTTATCATCTAAAGAACATAAGTATGTTTTCTTCCCTTTTTTTTTTTTATTTTTTTTTTTGATATTGTAGTGTACAGTGAATATCAAATCCAGATTTAGACTTTCATCTGTTTTTGCGGACAGAAAAGCTGTGTGCTTGAACACTGTTAATACGCACAAATACTCTTAAAGAGCCTGGAGAGAAGTGCTCCAATGTCTTGCTCAATTCCTTCCCAGTCTTTTGTCCCTCAAGGCAAATGATGGAGCATATGTCTTACTTGCTGAGATTGGTGATCAAGTGTGTGTGTGTGAGAGCAGCTTAGAGAAGAAATGGAAAGAGTGAGAGAGACTGTATGATTCTGTCCTGAGAGACTCTTCACTTGTGTGAATGCATGATACAGTATATGTGAACCACATAGACGTGTGTGAACACAACACGTACTGCACTTTTTTATTTTTTTTTTTGAGGTTGGGGGGGGGGGGGGGGTGATCAGGACAGCAAAATTAGTTTACCATCAGCTGTGCTCTCGCTCTCATTCAGTCCCAGCCTCTGCCCAGTATTTCTTCCAGGGCAGCTCAGGGCGGTTCTACTGCACCACCCTGGGGAGGCTACTGTGGCCAGATCCAGAACACTTGGCTTTATGTGGATTGAATGTTTTATGGTTATGGACATAATATTTAAGTATAGGAACAGTCACACAAGAATCCACCCCCGCACCTCTATACCCAGCCTTAATAATTACACCAGCCCTGGAAAGGTAAGTGGGAAAGTCTGTATAGTATATGATGAAATATTATCATGATGTAACTGAGCTCATACCGTTTAGTGATTCTTCTTTGAGAGAATATGATAAATCCAGTTTGACAGCTAATCCCCAATACTGACGGTGGACATATTTACACAATAGCAGCCCAAACCAAATGACAGAAAAAACTGAGAGAGTTTTAAATTTTACTTTATTCCACACAAATTTAAAAAATATATACATTTTACATGTACAGAAAATCCTTACGATGTTATGTAAAATATACAAATGTTTGTTCTCTCTGTTATTTAGGCCTGAAGGTTGCAGAAACCATAAAAATAATATTCTACAATCAAGCTTATAATGCATATTGTGATGAGCAGCTTAAAATCCCCACTTTTCAAACAGTTGTTTTGTTTATTGTTTCTTGGTGTAATTGCAGTGGAGACTTTAAAAGTGTGAGTGAATGCATTTCACCTTTGAAGTCTTTATGCAAAAAATAAAAAATAAAAAGAGAGAGAAGAAAGAGAGTGAAGGTAAAAAGTAGGCACATTAGCTGGCCACATGGTGGAGTATTCAGTCATGTTAAAACATTTAGCCTTTGATAGCTATAACTGCTGCGGTCAAAGGGCAAATCACTTGCGATTTTCACTATTGTAAATCTGATGTATGCAGCTTATGTGTGTGCTTTAATGTGCGCCTGTATGTGTGCATGAGAGAGAGAGAGAGGGAGAGAGAAAGTCAGAGGGAGAGACTGTCATGACCACCAGCGCTCTTCAGAAACTTCAGAAGTGCTACTGTCATATGAGGAGCTTTACACACACGGACACACAGTAGTCATGTTTGATAGCTTGTACACGTAACATTCACATACTAATCACCATAGAGTCTACGTATGAAACAGATGTGCACATTGAGATTGCACGAAAAGAATTTGCAGTAACATGATACTACTTCTTTACAGTTGCTTCCAATTCTGTTTTTTTTGTGCCTAAAACAGGATTTTATAGGTGTGTGGATCAAAACAAAGATGAGCATCTTAAAAAAGTAAAAAAAAACAAAAACGCACAGTATGAGAACCAGCAGCTGGCAGACACCATGCTAGTAGAATAACTGACTTCCTGGTTCAATTCAAACCATAAAAGTCACAGTTTGTGTGGCTAAACTACCAACTTGTGATGATTTCACATTCTAAATTTACACTTAATTTAGTAAATAAATTAAAAAAAAAAAACTGTATATATTTATCATTGGATTAAAATCTTCCATCATAGTTAAAGTCTCTGTGTCTGTTTTTCTTTTCAGCTTCAGGTTACTCTTCCCTTAAAACAGTGATGTCTACAAAAGCAAAGCAAAAGTATTGGAAAAAATCGGATAAACAGAAACATTTCTTTACTCATTCTAAGGCCGGAAGAATATGCAACTCCTTATCCGACAGGGTTGGGAAATAAAAAAAACAAAAAAAACAAAACAGAAATAGCTCCACCCTCTTCACAGAAAACAGGAAGTAGTGACTACAAGGCAGCACCAAAAGCTGCTTGTGTTCATTTACTAAAATTAGTAAATAGGGAAGACAATCCAGAGATGTGTATGTATATGTACATATACTAAGAATTCAGGTTTTTTTTTGACACAGCTGCAACTAAATTACTGAACGTGAGCACCGTCTGAGCAAACAGGAGAGAAAGTGAAAGTGAAAGTAAGCTGACTGTCTGACAGCTCATACTAGCAGCAACAGAAAACAAGAAGAGAATGGCTGCCAGCGCCTCACCTTCTGAAGCGGACTACACCTGTCCTGTGTGCTGTGACATATTTAAGGATCCTGTAGTCTTGTTGTGTGGCCACAGCTTCTGCAAGGAATGTCTTCAGGAGTGGTGGAGAAAGAGTAGCGTCCAGACGTGCCCGGTCTGTAAGGAAATATTTCCAATGGCTCAGCCTCCACGTAATCTGGCACTGAGAGATCTGTCTGACACCTTGAGGGAAGAGAGCAGTCAGAGGACTACGACGGGATCTAAAGAGCTCTGCAGTCTGCACAGTGAGAAACTCAAGCTCTTCTGTCAGGATGATCAACAGCTCATCTGTGTGATTTGTAGGGATGCAAAAAGCCACAAGAAACATAACTGCATCCCCATCAATGAAGCAGCAGAAGAACATAGGGTAAGCAGTATAGTTTAATGTAATAACTGAGAGAAGTTCTGAGTTTGGAGTTTTTCCACAATCAATATTTGTAAAAAGAAATGACATCTCTATGTTGTCTATTCTTAGTATTGTGTCCTTATAACTGAATTTCTTTCTCCTCCTCTTCTTCCTCTTCCTTCTCAAAATGACCAGCTCTGATACTGTTGCGTAGCAGCTATAATTCTTATTCTTGTTGTCCTCATAGACCAAACTGATGGTTGAGCTGACGCATTTAAAAAGCAAACGGGGGTCATTCGAAGCAGAAAAACTAAAGTGCGATAAACTGGTCAGCCACATCACGGTAAGTCACAAGCACAATGGTTACAGCAATAGCCAGCAACATGTCATGTAGTCTACTTTAGTCAAAAAAAAAGGTATTTCTCCTCAGCTCCGAGCCCAGCAGACTGAGAAGGGGGTAAACGAGGACTTTCAAAAGCTTTACCAGTTCCTGCGAGCGGAAGAGGCTGCACGGGTTGATGCTGTGAGGAAGGAAGCGATGCTCAAGAGTGAGAAAATGAACATCAGGGTTGTAAATCTGACTGCAGAGATCGCTTCTCTCTCAGACAAAATCCAAACCCTAGAGCAAGAAATGAAAGCGGAAGACTTCTCATTCATGCTGGTAATCAGCGATTACTTTTGTCATTAAATATCCGGTATTAATAAATATAAGCATTAAACATCTGGCAAAATTTGATGTATTGATTTGTTGTGTTTTCTCTTTATTTAATAGAATGTTAAATCTTCCATCGAGCGGTAAGTGGCTTCATGTTCATTTTTGAAGCCATATTGGACAACTGAAACGAACAACATAATGACCAATATAGTGTTTTAAAATATTTCACTGGATATCATTGGCTCTCTAATATTCTTTCAGATCCCAATGCAACCTGCCAGAACCAGAGACTCCATCAGAAGCCCTGATTGATGAGGCCAAACACTTGGAGAACCTGCAGTTCACAGTCTGGAGGAAGATGAGGAGTATAATACAGTATGGTGAGTAATGTATTGTTGTTTTTCCCTTGTCTTTGAAATCTGTAGTTGTAGTACTGTGAAATGACTTATTTAGGAAAACCTCAAAAAATAAACTCACTCTCATTTCTTTTTTTTTCGTTTTTCAGCTCCTGTAACTTCAGGTCCAAATACAAGTGGCAAACATCCGACTGCTCTTGGATATGAAGGGAAACACAGCTGGGATGTGGAGGTGAGGGACGATTGGATTATTGGAGTAACTTCAAATTTATGAAAAGGTCTGGGGGCATTTATCATACTTTCATAGTTGTACAAAAACTCTTCCAGCTGAATTGTCATGAGAATTACTATTCAGCCATCAAAACAGGTGTATTATCTTTGTTTTGGCTTTGTCATGTTACAAAGATTCTGGTTACCCCATCTTGAATTTAAGATGCTTTCTTTTTGTATTACAAACTGGAGGTGAGGGATTTGCAAGAAGTAGGTATTTAGGTGACAGGAAGGGTCTAATGAAAGATCCTATTTAGTTGCATTACGGGACATGTGGGATCCAGTGTTTTGGTAGCTTGATCCAAACTAGAGAATAAAAGTGTGAATATTTCAGCATCTGCTACTACAGTTTTAATAGAGCATCACTGCTTCCCCTGCTGTTCAGCTCATTCTCTGACTAGGTGTGTGTGTCTCTCTGTGTGTGTGTGTGTGTCGGTAAACGGTGATGTTCAGCTGAAAAAATCCGAGAATGCCTGGAAACCTGGTATGAAGAGAGAGGACCCCCTAGAAGACCCTGAGGAGCAGAAAACACAGGTACACACAGGCAAACACACACAAAAGATACACAAAGGAAAGTATTAAAAACATTCAGCTATCAGAACCAGACTTATTTAAAAAAAAAAATCCTCTTGATTGAAGAGCTTTGAATTATTATTGGAAATTCGATCTAATTAGTCAGTTGTTTGGTTTAAACTACCACGGAATCAAATTACTTTTCACGATTAACAGACAGTTGTGAGGAAAAGTACTCATTTTTTATAAAGTCAAATAAGAAGAGGTATTCTTTACTAAAAAATACCAACTGGCCCTTCAAAAGAGTTAGTTTTTTATGATATGTGCCCTCATGTTATAGTCTCCAAATAGGCTGATTGCTGTGTTTGGTGACCTTTTTTTTCCCCCTGATCGATTCCTCTCAGGAGCTCTTCAGGAAGGTACGCAGCATCCTGAACAAGCTAACGCCTCAGAAGTTCATCCAGCTTATGAAGAAGATGACGACCCTGACCATCAACACAGAAGAGAGGCTCAAAGGAGTAGTCGAACTTGTCTTTGAGAAGGCCATCAATGAGCCCAGCTTGTCTGTGGTTTATGCAAACATGTGCCGATGCGTCATAGGGGTAAGCGTTGACACGGTCAGCCTTGTCTGAGACCTGATTAAGTGTTCAGCATTTAACACAATTAAAGGTTTTTAGTTCATCACTCGATTCATATTTCTACTTCTGTTTCTTTACAATGTCCACTGTCTTTGTCTGCTGTTCATGTACAGCTCAAAGTGCCAATGACAGACAAACCCAACCTCTCAACTAACTTTCGCAAGCTGCTGCTAAACCGCTGCCAGACAGAGTTTGAGAAAAACGAGGGGGACAATGTGGCATTTGAGAGGAAGCAGAAAGAGCTGGACTCTGCTGCAGTAGTACGTGGTGGTCTATGAATAACGCAAATGTGACATCTGATTCTATACTGTTCCAAAATATTTTCAGTATAGGCGAACCTATAAAGAATATAACTCCTAACTCTGGATCATATCTTCTGGATCAATTTTGTGAATAAGTAGTAACATTTTCATCTGTCTCCCTCAGTCGACGGAGCATGAGCGGCTTCCGGAGGAGGTGGAGGAAGCCAAGGCCCAGGCCCGAAGCCGTTACATCGGCAACGTTAAGTTCATCGCCGAACTTTTCAAGCTTAGGATGATGACAGTGGACGTCATGCACGACTGTGTGGTCAAGTTGTTGAAGAAACGCGACGAGAAGTCTTTGGAGTGCCTGTGTATGCTACTCACCAACATCGGCAAGGACCTCGACCTTGAGAACGCCAAGGTGAGTCATTAAAATGCTTCTGTCACTTGCAATTGCCCATAAGCAGCACTTTGACGTCAATATGTCATTATACCTTGATGTGATGTGATTATGCGACAGCCACAGTGAAGGGAGACATAAAAAAAGAAGGTTCTGGAGGGATTCGATATCAGACCAGCTGGACTACATTTATTCCAGAGCCAGAGGAGATACTGTGTATGTAGGTTTTAAAGAAACAGGAATATGTTGACATCAGTGGCTCCCAGCTGGACACAGCGAGAGTCCTCAGATGCCTGGAGAGACACAACAGACCCGAGGGCCTCTCTGTGCTCTCTTTGCTGTGATGTGTGGTTTGATTCTTATCAACTACCAGTCACCCTGCAAAAGAAAAGCCATCGTACAGATTGTGATTAAGAAGTGTCCATCTTGGTGTGTTTTAATGTGGTCATTTTTTTGAAGATGGCAGTTTTAATGCTGACCCATGACTGTGAATTGTGTCTGTTCTTTTCAGGCTATTAGTTTCTGTTCTGCTTTTGCCCAAAATGTTCCAGTTTAGTCTCTGGTTTTCAGGACTGCTCCTGCACCAAGTAACAAACTGAATCTGAATTGGTCAGTTCAAGTGAAACCTTTACGTCTCAAATGAACCATCTCTTTTGCTCTCTCGTCAGCCTCGAGTGGATCAGTATTTTAATACGTTGCAGAAAATTGTCGAGGAGAAGGAGATGTCATCTCAGATACAATTGATGTTACAGGACGTTATAGACCTGAGATTGGTAAGTGTGCAGTTGTTCATGCATGTGATATTTTTTAGAATTTATATATTGAAAATAATTTATATGTTGAAGAAAAAACAATGCAAAGCTAATCTTCTTCGTCAAGACTGTGAGGTTGTGGCAACCCCACATGACGTCACATTTTAAATCAAGAAAAGAATGGGTTCGATCATTACTGTTTGATTCAGGTCATTGTGGTTCTCCTTTTTCTACAGCACAACTGGGTGTCCGGAAAAGCTGATCAGGGCCCGAAAACTATTGATCAGATCCACAAGGAGGCGATGACTGAAATCTCCAAGGACAGCAAGAGATGGCCAGGTTAGGCCTTCAGTCTAACTCAAGGCTTAGTGTCACATTGGCACATATACAATGACTCAGGAGGCCTGACATACAGGCAGACTTCCTGTCCCTAAAGCCTACAGAGACATTATTGTGACCAACAGCAGACAGAAACCACCTGGCCCCACCTGTCTGTTAGCTGACCTTTAATATTTCTTCAAGTATGGTCAAAAATGTCACTTTAACAGCCACCTTCACAATCATTTGACTCCAATGAATGTAAATATCACTGAGCTCATTTTAAATTTCCCTGCTTGTGGATGTGTCTCTTTGGCCCTGTAGATCGAAAATGTCAGACAGATCGGAGAGATCAGAGAGATTGGAGAGATCGAAGCGATCGGAGAGATCAGAGAGATTGGAGAGATCGGAGAGAAGAGACCTGGAACACTGGGTGCATGACCAAAAACATCAGGACCATCAACCCCACCAAGATCCCCAAGGTGAGACATGATGCCAAGTCTGTTTTAGGCACAGATGAGCAAGGAGGTCACCGCCAGCTAATGCAATTTACTACCTTTTTAAAAGTCTGTCACACTGACACCCAATGAGTGCATTTCATTAAACACACTCACTATACCTCATACTGGAAGAAGTCGACAGGTACACTGCAGACAGGGGACTACTTTATTTGAAACTTCTAGCTGCCACTTATTTTGTGACCTATGCAGTTTCATTTGTTCACATCCTTTCATACAGATCATGCATATAATGACATGAATCACCTGATGGTTACCTACGTTCCAGGTTCCAGGCAAACATATCAAATAATTGAGTGCGATACAGTGTGTGCAAAAGCATCCTCAACTCCAGTTTAGTATTAGGCAGTAAAAAAACAACATATAATGATAGATAGATAATATTAAAACCCCACATTTTTAATATTACATCATCATTACATCAGGATAATAAGTTTAGTTAAATAAACCATCCAATAAACAGAAAAACAATTTAGTGTTGTGGTGACGTCAGTATTGACCACAGATTAGAAACTGTCCTACTACATAGTCTTATTTACAAAATGTTGTCCTCATTAAGAATAAATACACGATTCTCTTTTTGCAGGAGATAGAGAGGAAGACCAAGTCCATCATCAATGAGTTCCTGCACATACATGATTACAAGGTACTGATATTTATAAGAAAATCGGCAGTGGATGAGACTTATGGCATCTAAGATCTGTGATATTAGGTGCAAACATTTTAATGCACATCCACACACTGGTGCTCATAGGAATTTTAATGATTAATCATGGACTTCTCCTGCAGATTAATCTATGATTCAAATAACTAACTTTTTAAAATAAAACATTCATTAAGATAAAGCATGCATTATAGATTTGTAGCATTTAATGATAAATGGATGACTGATTATTAACTTGGCCAACAGAAATTGTTTCTGTCAAACATTAGCATTTGTATGTATACATGTACTATATGTATCGACAGAATTACGATGTATGTAGTGTTTAACTTTCCCTTTTGTTTCTCTAGTTTCCAGTCTTGATCGTGTCCTTTGTTTTCTGCAGGAGGCTGTCCTCTGTGTGAATAAGCTCAAATTGGGCTCTCAGCGTCACATCTTTGTGCGTGTTGGGGTGGAGTTGACCCTGGAGCGCAGTCAGATCGCACGGGACCACATGGGCCAGCTCCTCTTCCATCTGGTGCAGCAGGGAATCCTGCCCAAACCCCAGTTCTACAAAGGGTCAGTTCACCTGCATGCTGCTCTCTGCCTTATGTGAAAATAAGCTTTCTATCATTTCTAACAGAGAGCTGTCAGCTTCTGTAAACTATGCACATAGCCACTGTGATGCCACCTATTTGGTTTGTGGACTACTATTTTGAAGCCAGGAGTTTGCATTCTGGCTGTCGCCATCTTGTTTTTTTTTTTGAGCCGGAAGTGAACATATATGGACAAGAGGGTGGAGCCGACCCTAACGCTAGCTGCTAGCTTGGTTAGCACCGTGCATTTACAGTCTGTTAAAACAAAATGTAGGCTAATTATCAGGAAAAACTGAACAGCCACTAGGAAAGTGTTTACTGAGGTAATAAATCAAGTGAGAAGTAGGGTCATTTTTTCATACGCTTCCATATAATCGGACTTCTTTTTGCAAACAGTGGAGTCACTTTGACAGACACGGAGCTTCCCACTTGGTCCAGTAGCATGAACCATGCCAGAAAGCAGTTGAGCCATTTTAGCATAAGCCCAGGCTCACCGCCGACGGTAGTCTGTGTATCCTAAATACACCTGCATTTTTGTCACTAGTTTAGGCTTTGACAACACAGCAGGCTTCTTTTAGCATTCACAGAAACAAAGAAACCTTGTGGCATTGGTTCCCAATGTTTATCCAAAAGCAGTCAACCTATAGCAAACTCTTCCTGGATGGCAACAGAGAAGTTCAAGTTCTACTAAGGGTCAGAGTTTAACACCAATCTTACTTACTTTGGAAAACACAAATGGTAACAATGGCATATATTAATAATAGAAACAAATACAAAGTGAGTAAAAATTAGTTAAATGAATTAGTAAATTGTAATGTTTCATGTTAGTGCACTTTCACATGTCCTAATAACTAACTGTTTTTTTTTTCAGGTTTGCAGACATGCTTAAGCAAACTGACGACGTGGCCATCGACATTCCCCATATCTGGCTGTACCTGGCTGAGCTGCTCAGCCCTGTGCTGCGAGAAGGAGGCTTCTCTATGAGAGAGCTCTTTAAGTACTGACATATCTAATCCTGAGTCATTCACTTGATGCTCAAATAGGCCACTAAAACAAAATGGCCACCTTGTTACCAGTGTTTTGATCACCTCAGTGTGTACACACACTCAGTGGCTGAACTATCTTAAAACCAACTGAAACTGTTTTCTGTTTGTTCACAGCAAATTATGTTTGATTTCTGTGGGAGGAGCTGAGATCTTAATTTCTGAAATACTGCACATGCTATGCAAACAAATGGTATGCAACACTTGTTTTTTTTTTTTACTCAATGTGCACACATTTATATTACCTGGTCTATTCAGTCTATCCGACTGAAATTTTCTTTCCCACTCCTGGAAACTGGACAAAGATATTTCAAAGAAGTGAGGTGTGACATCTCATCTTGTCCACACAGAGCCGTGAGACTGTGGCTTCTCTGTGGAGAGAATCTGGCCTCAACTGGATCGACTTCCTTCCAGAGGGTGAAGACGTCCAGGCTTTCATCTCACAACAGGTTGATGATGAAGGTTTTCAAATCAAAAAATATCCTATTTTTATAGGAAAAATCAGTCACCACCCAACCACTTCCTTAATACTTCTTTAACCCAACAAGTTGATAAAGACCCCGTTCTAACCTCTCCTTGTTCTTGTTGTCCATTTCATCATCTTTGTCTCATTTCTCTCTCGCTCATCACATTGATGATGCAAACAGAAACTCCAGTTCCTTCTGTCGGACAGCTCTGGCCCTGAGACGGCTCCGTCTAAAAGGATCTTATTTCCTGAGGAGCTGACCTGCCAGCTGGAGAGACTCCTCCTGGAGGACATGGACTGCAATAAACAGATCTTTGACTGGGTAGAGGTATGAGAAGTGACACAGGTGTTCAGACATTTCTTAAACATCATCCAAACTTTGCAAGATAGTGGTCAAAAATCAGAACAAAGCAGATTTTTTTGACTTTTTAGAACTCTGATACAGTTTTTTTTACATATAGAGTCACTAATCAGCAAAACATGTTAAAGTAGGAGTGTACCTCTACTTCCTCCAACGTGATGACATCACATCGTGCACGGCTACAAACAGCCACGGCCATAGTCTTTGTTGCAAAGGCTGTTGCTAAGGTTGTTCCATGTGTTGTTCATGTTGTCTACTCGATTATTTCGGGTCGGACTTCGGTGTGTTAAGCCATGTGAACTTGACAGATTGTGTGTGTGTGTTTTATCCTCCTCCTCTGGGCTGCATTTCTCAGGCAAACCTAGATGAATCTCAGAGGATCTCGTTTCCGTTCGTGAGAGCTTTGATGACAGCTGTGTGTAAGGCAGCAGTGCAAGGTAAGCACTCCACCACCTGGAGGAGAGACTTCCCTATTCTGCAAAAAATCTTACCACTGATTGCAATTACACTCTGCAAAAACTGAATGAAGCAGCTCAGTGTGCACTCACTCTGCCTCCTGCTTCACTGCAGATTGTAACACCTACCATCGAGTGGACCCGGACATCATCCAGAGGAGGACGCCTGTATTGCATATGTACCTTAACTCAGACACTGAGCGGCAGCTGCAAGCACTTTACGCAGTTCAGGCGCTGGTAGTATCCCTCAATCAACCTCCAAGTAAGTGCTGATTTAGAGTTTGCTCCTCCTACCTCCTCACAGTGAAATATTTATTTTACTTTCTTCTTTTCCTACATTTGTTGTCAGAGAACATTAAGTTGTGGTTAGAAGCAATTTCACAGTTGTTTATCACTAATGTTTTAGGCAATATCATTATCATTGACATTGATTTTGTCACATAATCTTCAGATGGATTTTACCCAATTGTCAAGGAATTGTAGATTTAAAATTGACATAATTTCTGACCATTTCAAGGACTTCTTGTGTCTATGGCTTAAGATTTTATTCAAGAATGTTGCCAGGCTACTGATCAAAACCTCACATACTCAGTTCTGATAAAGCAAACTTTTTAATGTTAAACATAAAAGGAACAGAACCTTTACAGAGAAATACTAAAGATTTGAAGCACCTGTAGTCTCAAGAAAAAACATCACTATAGGCCATACATTCAGTGGCCAAAAACGACCTATAGTTATGCTTGAGTGACAGATGACATCTAGCAGCCGTAATCAGTGACGTAGTTCAGGGAAGTGACGTAGTTCAGATGATGTCAATATTAGATCACTTCCTGATAGTTAGATGGCAAAAAGTGGCAAAAGCTGTAGGACACTGCTCCAACCATGAGAGTTTTCAACCACGAGTCGGTTGCCACATGATCGTTTTAGCCCAAGCCATAATTTTTTTTCCTAACCCTAACTAAGTGGATTGTGTACCTGAACGTAGATACAAATGTTGTACGAGGACTTGAATCTTACAAGATCACAAGTTATCAGAATTCTGTCAAACTACTTTGAAGTATTGGTTCTCTATCTCTCTCTCTGTCTGCCAGACCTTCTTCGGATGTTCTTTGATTGTCTGTATGATGAGGATCTCATCGAAGAAGAAGCATTCTTCAAGTGGGAGATGAGCAGAGACCCTGCCGAGCAGCAGGGTAAGGGTGTGGCACTCAAGTCTGTCACAGCTTTGTTCACCTGGCTGCGGGAGGCAGAGGAAGACTCTGACGAATAATTGATGAGGGAGACACTCCAAGCATACAACATAGTAGAACGTCATCCTTACAAACAAGCATTCATGGGTGTGTAGACAGGACGACATGTTTACAGCTGGAATGGATGGCAGAACCACTAAATATCTATCTTTATTTGTCAGTGTCAGTATCGCTTGGCTTGGATGTTATTTTGATTGTGTATAGTATGTGGTTAGGTTACAATCTCTGTGTGTGGTCACATGTTTATCAGATCACCAAATGTAACATGCGTGAATGGATCTCTATGGGTCTCTTATAAATTCATCTGTCTTTAAAGCTGTTTCATCCAAGGTCATCTAGGTTATCTTTGTACTACTAGCTTTCTTCGTAATGTAAATTTACCATCAAGGAATTATTTCATAATTGTTTGGTTGGCTAAATCATAATATTGAAGTTTTCTGTCTATATTCAAAGTATAGAAGGTATCTACTAATTTACTGCACAGTAAACTCCAAACATGTCCCCATTACAACCAAGATGAATTGGTTGCTAGTTAGTGCTATTTAGGCTAGCTGTAGTCAGATAAACACCTGCAATAACAACAGCTATGTCATAATTATTGGGTGTATTTTTACTTTTGTAGTTCATAATGTTACAGAGAAAAACAAAAAAGGTCAACAGCTGACACGACAGTGGAAATCTGTGACGCGGTGAAGCCAACAGTCCTAATGGAGAGAGATCTAAATAAAAAAAAGATCTTGCACAAGTGTCCCACTTTTTCCTGTTCAGTAAAAAAAAAGGCTTGAAGTCTGCGTTGTCCTGGAATATTAGTGCAGCTTTTCTTCTGTTTGGGGATAACGGGCCTCAATGAATGTGGGATTGGCAGTGTCACCATTTATTAACCACACACACATATACACAAGGGGCCTTAAATCCAATTCACAGAGCAGCAAAGAGGCTGGAGTTCATCGTCTAAACCCTACTTATTTTTTTATTTTTTTTTATTTTAAGTACCAATGATGTTCTGAACATCTTCATTATATTCTCCAGTATTCCCATAATGGCCCAGTGTGGCTGATATCTCTGTCTACATGCACACAACAACACAGACAGATGAATCGTTACAGTATGAGGCAATGCCTAATCTCTCTAGTGTACTGCCATCTCTCTCTCTCTCTCTGTCTCTCTCTCTCTGTGTGTTCTCTGCTGACACACTCACACACAAGTGCGAATCCCCACACTGATACTGAATCTCAACGGTATTACAGCTGGAATGCCTGCTATGTTTTTTCAACTAATGAAAGAATGAAGAAAAACAAACAGAGTGGCCAAATTAAAAGAGAGAAAAAGTATTGAGAGAAGAAGAAGAAAACACACTGAGAAAGTGAAGGAAATAGAGGGAGAAGGGGGGCGCATGCATTCGTGTTTAACACGATTAATCCAGTGTTCTCAGGGCCTAATTAATGTTGGAGATGAGGGACTGACTGACACAACATCTGGTCAAATGTGGTCTTGAGCCCCTGATTACCCAAGATAAATTTCAAACTATATAAGTCTGTCATTAGGCAAAGTTGGAAGAGAAAGTGCCAGCCTGAGTGATTACTCCTGCATTAATTTATTTAGGCAGGGTGTAATTTTAGGGTTTAATATTTAGAGTAAGCCGTTTTCTGTATCTTTATCCAATCGGTTCAAGGATGTGGGAGGAATGTTGCTATCCTGTCACTATTTCAAAAGAAAATCTAACTTCCACATGTCATTTTTATAAGTAGGCATCTTTATGTCTCATAGTTATCAAGTTAAAAATGATCCCTAAATGTACTTGATTGCAACTAAGCAATTTTGGAATAATTGCTCCTTCTTCTTTCTTCTTTATTTTTACTTTTATCGTTACAAATCAGCATTGCCCCTGTATGAAGCATTGCTTTAGCTCAAAAGAATTATGGCAAACACCCGTATCCAACTTTTTTTTTTTCCTCCCTTAAAATCCCCTTTGAATGATCAATCATTCGATGTTGACCAGAGAGACCGAGGAGTCACTGAGTAGAATACGTCAGATGTTATTTCACTGAATGTTCCATTTTTCTACTAATCAGATGAAATAAACACATTAACTGAGGAATTTCAAAGCAGAGGGCATTGTTTTTGAAACCCTGTGGAAATGGGGTTTTGTCCCCTAACATTACAAAGACAATTAATCACATTTAACATGAACCAAAAGACATAGCCTAGTTTGTTCCCTAGTAACTTGTCAACCTTTTTGCACTTTATTATAGTGAGTAGTAAGTCTTACTAACTATACAAAGGTGCATGTTCATTTGTTTGTTAAACAGGTAGGTTCTTTATGTGAGCATGCTGCTCATAAATCATACGTGTGAGAAACCAAGAGGCAGAAAATGAATGAATGAATCAGGATGGAGTGATCCACCTGACAACATGGCTCTGATCTGGAGCCAAAACAGTAAGCAGATATCAAGTTAAGAGACAAACAAAGAGAAGACAAGACAAACAGAGGGGAGGGAAAGATGTGCCAATGGCCCCAAGGTTTGAGACAGAAGACGAAATACAGTAACTCTGTCTGTCTGGACTATAGCACCTATAGTTTGACTTGGCTCAGCTTCTGAGGAGGAAAACAGTGTGTGTGTGTGTGTGTGTGTGTGGGGGGGTGTTAAGCAAAAAGTTGCAGATGTAGATGGAAGAATGGATAGAGGCTGCTGTATATTGGAAAAATAAGCATAAAATGTAAATGTAATAAACAATGAAAACAACATACAACATGACCACACTGCAGTTGTTGGTGCAGTGTAGTGATGTACAGATACACAAACACTCATGGAAACACACTCTTTGTGGTTGTTTTTCCATCTGCTCCTTGTTTTTAGGTCCCTTTTGGTCCCTTTTTTTGCTTGTTATTGTGGTCTGGATATCTTCAGGAAACAGGACTCCAAGCATATGATGTTGTCATCTCTCTCTCTCTCTGTCTGTCTCTCTCTGTCTCTCTCTCTCTCGAAGGGTTTATTGTTTTGTTTGGCATTTATGTTTCGTTTTTTGGAGGCAGGCAATCATTGAAGAATTTGAGTAGCACGTGTCCTCAGCAATCATAATCATGAAATCCCTACTGGTCTGACTCACACACACACACACACTCACACAGGTCTGATTGCTACTCAGTCTGGTCTATGTAATGTTATAGATGAAGATTGAACATGTCAGTCAGGACCCTAAAGGAAGAACAAGGTTGTATGAGTAAAATGAGGCTGGATTTTAAAGACACATTTGACAATTAAAGCATGTTCTTGTTTTCTACAGTATATCTATACATGATTACGTGTTTTGCTAAAGTCTCCTGCTCCTCTCTAATGCACACACTGACACACACACACACACACACACACACACATGCACTTACACTGGCCAGCCTAGATGGTCATGTGCTATGATAAAGTGCTGTTTGGTGTTCTCTCACCCTCTAAACCCCTTGAGAGTAGATCAATACTCACTTAGCATCAGATTACCACTAATGTCTTCATGTTTTAACCAGGCAGTGTATGTGAGTGTGTGTGTTGTTAGGGAGCCAGTGAGTGTGTGTGTGTGTGCGCATATGCCCCCGGTGTGACCTAAGTTATAATTGTCATTAAATGTCAATGAAGGTGATTGGAAGAGCTCGACTCTGGAGATAAATCCCAAAGCCCTGACTCACAGCGCCTCCTAAGGGGACTGAATGGAAACTGAAGCCTCAGGAAAGGATGCATTTACTAACATGAATTCAGTGAGGTGAAAAAAGCTGAACTTTTACCTTACCAACTCTTGTCTTTTATTATCTGCCTTCGTCATTGGATATTTAACATGTTGATAATATATGTCTGTCTAACTGAACCAGTAAAGTCAGCCTGTAAATTGTGATGGATGTTTACAACAGACAGTTAATAATTTTAATATTCACCTTTGTTTTCTTCTCCTAATAGGTTTGGCTAAACTGTGGGTTTGTCTGATGTTCCATATCTGATTTTTTTAAATTTTTTTTCCAACCACTTTTGTTCCCATGAGTCAAACAAAAAGATGTAAGACAAAAACAGAGAC